>OZ002743.1:90550850-93095835 GCA_963924295.1 Dioctria rufipes | reverse complement strand
ATGGTTTATAATGATAAAATCATGAAATACGCATTAAATAAAAATTAGTTTGGACATAGTCATACATATATTAGATTGTTTACTACTGCTTTACACCGGATCTTATATATAAAATACGAAATAAAAGTTAAATTTGTGTTGTTTTCTTCAAATGATAGAAACTGAAAAACTTTAAGGACTGTTTACTTCTTTTACTTCGCTAAGAAGTCTTCTGAAGTGGATGGTATATAGAAAATTCTAAGAAGAGAAAATAAAATGAACTAGTCTCTTTCCATTACACCTTTCTTATAAAATTTCCCGAACAGTTAATTGCAAATTTAAGGAGTAGAATATACCCTTCCAGTTTCTCTCATATTATTGTATATGACCTTGGAAACAATGTTTTTCTAAGTTCAATTTCAATTTAATAATATGCACCCTTTTTTGTTTGTATGCTTTTTATTCTACTTTAACTTTTAACGAACCCATTTAAAATTCAAAGAAAGAAAATTACTCTCAATTCGACAAAAGTCTTAATTATTCAAACCTACCAAGAATTCAAGAAAAAAAATCTCCAATACGATTATATCGTTGAAAAGTACCTCTATAAAATTTTTTGGAGAGAACTCCTTAAATTGCGAACCATCAGACAAAACTTTTTTCTCATAATCGTTTATCTGGAGTATTAAGCTACATAAAATACTTGCATGAAAAGGAAAATTTTCCAATTTCTGATCGCACCTGCCAAGAACATTTTAAATTATTAACATCACCTATATCAAGGAATTTAAATCAATTATAAAATAATATTTAACCAGAGCCTACAGAGGCTTGATGTGTTTCTTTAGCTTCCATGGAAAGCAGAAACTGAGTGATATGTTTCAAGAAATATAGGAAAAATTTTGTGTTTAAAGTATTTTTTCCATACACCAAGAAAATGCTGGGGTCGAGAAAGTAATCATTCAAAACATAACACCTTGCAACTTTCTTTCTTATTATTCACCTTTTAAGAGTGAGTTTCCAAGATAATGTAAATGACAAAAAAAATGAACACAAAAAGGACAAGAAATGATAAAGTTCAGATAAACAAGTAAAAAAGCTAGAATTGGTTTAAGACCAATTCTTACGATATACCCTTTGGGAATGTCTGAATGTAATCTAATATAGTAACCACCGCTCTGGTTTGATTGTTAAAGTGCTTTTCAGATTCTATTTATAGAACGATTCATTTGACAATAAAAATGATTATAAGTAATTTCATAGGATTTTATATTCTAAAGAACTTTTCACTACATTTAAAACGTGTAAAGTAGAACTAATCGTTTTGACTGTAAACATAAAAAACACAATTTTTGTATGGCAACACCAAGAAAGGCTTGCCCGATTTAGTCCATTTGTGAAATTTTAAATATTATTTTTATGAAAACGACGTGTACATAATTTCAACACTCTACGTTGTCAAGTTCTCAGGCAGTGTCAGAATATATACTGAGAAACAAAATTTTTGTGTGGCAACCCTACGAACCCTGCGAAGGGGTTATCCGATTTGTTCCATTTTCGAACTTAAAGCCTAATATCGAGTTCGAGTAAAATGTAACATTTCCATACAAATTTTAGCCCTGGTAAAATCACAAGCAAAAATTTTACTGGTGCAGTACGGAGTTCACTGGTAAAAAGTGAATATTTCTCTATTTTATGATAGATGGCGCTTTGTATGTCTTCTGATTCAGATTGCTCGACAGCGACAGCAACAGCGGCAGGAACGCAAAAAACACTTTTGCTGTCGAGTCTATCAGTACAAGCCAGCGAGCAGAATATTATGACATTTCTGTAAACGTCAATTGCTGTTTTTGGAATTTATGGTTGTTTGATTCCACAAAAAAAAAATGATAATTAAATACGATTCTTTTAATAAATTGATACTTGTAATGACTACCTATTTAGTTTATTGCAAGTATATAAGACTATTTATTATTAGGACGAGGATATGGACCAGAGAAATATTTTTGGAAAATGAGCACGAAATGTACGGATTCTATTCGAAATTGTTCACTATTATGAAAAAAAGTGATAGCGAACAATTTAAAAAAGCAACTCGCATGGGTGTTCCTCAGTTCGAACTGCTCCACAGCCTCTTAAGAACAAGACTGACAAAAAACAGCCCCAGAAAGCCTACAGAAGCCTAGTGTCGACTATTTTTAACTTTTTCACTAGATTCAATACCACTCACGGAAGTCGACGTCCAGAGAGAATCGGGTGATAGGCCAAATCATAGCAGTTACCAGAAAAATATAAAAAAAAATCTAAGTCATGTATTTTTTAAATTATAGGCATTTCTTTTGTTTTCGAGAAAATGTATAGCCTGTGATGGTTTTTTAGCTCCTGTTGCTACAAATCTTTACTTTTTTTCAATTTTATTTTTCTTATGTAATCCCGAATAGTGCTTATGTAACCTGTTGCTTTAAGTTCTAAGCCAACTGCTCCAGCTTGGAAGAAAATGTCACAGTTTGCCGAACCAACAATATAAAATTAATAATTCGTTTAACTTTAACTGACTGTACTAAAAAAAAAATGTACTACGCCAGTCTGGCAAGTAGCTTTAAAAGTTGACGCATTTAATAAGGATTCTAAAATGGTATAACACTTGCTACATTATTTCTTAGATTACGGGGAAAAAATGTTCCTTCAAGAAACCCACTTTCTAAAAATTTCATTTTTACCTACTAAAAATGATTCTAATGTACCGTGCCTTTGCGAGATGGCACCTTAGCCCATATATTCCCACTACTTCCCCTACTCTACCACATATTTTGAACCCGTCTGTACCTTTTAAGAGATCCCTATTTCAACGTTATAGCGTTTCGGCATAACGTCTGAAATTAGGTTGTCCATTGGGTCTTCTATGAGATCTTGGAGGACTTTTAGGTGGCCAACCAAATTGTTTGTGCTCAGGAGGTTTGCCCTGTGCAGTCTCATTGCACTGAGTATAGCCTCTAAGGCTGCGGTTTGGGGAGCTAGTCATGGCACCAGTTACTTCTAGATATGCAAGCCGTTGTAGGTTTTGCAAACTGGCTTGAGCCGTCTTTTGTTTTGTTTTTGACCACCAAACGAATGAATCATATGTGACCATGGGTCTTATAATGAATATGTAAGACCATAGAGTCAGTTTTGGTTTTAGACTCCAAGTTTTGCCAAAGAGCCTGCGGCATGTCCATGTTGCTATATTGTGGTCTTATTCAGTACTCGTTTTAAATGGGAGTTCCAGGTTAGTCTGCTATCTAAGGTAATACCAAGATATTTGATCTCCTTTAAGATATCCACTACTGTTCCCTCAAGAGATGGTGCTTGTAAATAAGACTTCCTTTTTTCTCACGAAGGGAGGAACTATTGTCTTACCAGGATTGGCTCAAAGTTCCATGGTTTGGTACCGCTCGCGAACTATGTTTAGGGCATTCTGCATTAGATTGGAGATTATCCGATCATGTTTACCCCTTTGTAATGACCAGGTCATCTGCATAGCGCTGATTATCATAGCCAGAGTTGATCAGCTTCTGGAGGAGATCATCGGTAACCAGCGACCATGGTAAAGAGAACAAAACCCCACCTTGGGGACATCCCTTAGCAGGCATTACTGTAATAGTGTCCTTCCCCAAATTAGTTGTAATTCTCCAGTTTTCAAGCATAGCTTTTATCCATTTATCAAGGAAGGTTCGATCCCTCTTTAGCTAGCTGCACTCTCAATTGCTTTAAAGGAGGTATTGTCAAATGCCTCTTCTATGTCTAGGAATGAGCATGGGGATGTCCCTATATCGTCTACCGACTTTTCTAGTCCTAGGACAACACATGTTGGTTTAGGTGCAGCGGTGACTGCTTGAGTGCACCGCTCCTAATATTGTTGACTAACACTTTCTCCATTGTCATCTTGCATTACTCTTGAATCGGTAGGGTTGCCATACAAAAATCTGATTTTTAACGTATACTGGGAATGGAGTCAATTTCAAATGATTTTGAGATATTGAAGAGTTGACAGAGCTTTCTTTCTTTCCTGATATTTTGCATACTTCATTGATAGTAAATTGTGGCTTCTCCAATATTATGAGGTGAAATTAAATGGAACTGATGATGCGCTGGGTCTCTGTAGATACGGCACAGATTGAGGGTCTTTCATCAATGACGAAAAAGTCTAACTTAAACGAGGAACGGTTCAAGAACTGGTCTGGTGGCCTAGTGGGTTGGCGATAGATGTAGAAATACTAAGTTCGAACATTGATCATCGTTGTCCAAATATATTTTTTCGATTTTTAAAATATAGGAACTTGTCCCGATGGACCTATCACGACATTTCATGTCGCATAAACAATTAGAAGATGCACATCTGATGGCAGCATTAACCTAGAATTATGGAATCATGGTTTATCCATAAATAAAAAGGGAAATTAAGTAGAGAACGGGACGAGGTATTGTTGTCCCAGTGGGTGTAAGGCACAAGAGTACAAATTAGGGATTTAAGATGCAAGTCTAGATCGCCGAAGTATTTTTGCCAAATCCATATTATATTAAATATCATTCTAATTTGTTTAAAGCTTATTTGGCTCTTATTGTAGGTCTGTTATATTTTCATAAATATTGCAAGCTAATCTAAACGATAATTTTTAAATTTATCATTATCATGTTAACTTTTACCCCATTCCAATTAGTACACTAAAATTTAATAATCAAATTAAAACTATTGGAACTGCATCCCAGCAGTGGAAGCTTCCACTCCCGTAAATAATCTGCTTAAATGGGTACCATTTGAATTTAATCGAGAAAACTTTGAAAAGTAAAAGCTTGTAAATTTGAAAACGTTTCACAACGTGACTGCGAAAACTTTGCGCATGCAATAACATAGCTAAAGACTCTCATTTAGATAAACTTTTTGGATTAAACAACACCAGTCAAGTTTTCGAATAGAGGGGAATGCATTTAAAAGCACACTTTTACATAAGTTTAATTTGTAGCAATTTCTGTTTAATTGCAGCTATTTTGTTTTTTGTGCGATTTCCAAAGCCCAGGGAAGGGAAGAAGGAAAGAAAGAAAAGGTGAGAGTCGGTCGCAATTTTTGTCCATAGAAAATTCGAATAAGAGAAAAAGTGTTAAACCGAGTATGCGGTTTTATTTTGATTTGTGGCAGTACTACTCTTATAGGCGGCCCCAATGCAACATTTTATTTATACATAAGCCATTTGCCATTCGTGCCAACCTTATTTACTCATTTAAATTTAATTCGTGCACTTCTTTTGTAATGATTAACATTAAAAAATATTGGGAGCTCTAAGATTTGCTTGCGGAAGTAAATTAAAAGATAGCCGATGAGCGTCTGACAGATTCGCTTTGAGCAAACCAAAAGCGAAATAAGAATAAAAATCTGAAAACAACTATTTATTTCAAATAAGAGTTCAACGAGTGTCTAGGTAACTTGACTTCGTCATCTGCTGAGCTCTCTTGCCGTTCTATATAATAATTTACTTTTATTTACTCTATTATGCATAAGATGGTGGATACTTTTGTATTTCACTTCTTCGTAGTTCTCTGTTCTTAAAAAAATTCCCAGCGATCACGTTTGATGTAATAATTAGTTCAAAAATGAGGGCCTTCACTTCAAAATAGCTTCAAGTGGCCTATTTCAATGGGTTCCAAATAACTTGGGAATTGATATGAAAGACAAGGCAGACTTATTGGCCACAAAAGGAGCATCCATGCCCCTCATAGGACCATTTTGCGGTATTGCTTATAACATTGTTAAGCTTACCTACCATCCAAAGATGGATCCAGAAAGGAATGGAGTAGAGATGGACTCCAATAAAAGGCTCAAGACAAGACAAAAGATTCATTAAAGGACCTTCACCAAGGAATTGAGTGTCTGGATCTTTTTACGCTGTCTAGGAATTAACTCAGAATCATTATGGGAGTCCTAACCGGGTACTGCAAATTGAACAAACAAATGTGTCGGCTAGGTATATCACCCACTGATGTACCTATGTAAGCTATGTCTCGAAGAGAATGAAACATCGGAGCAATTCTTATGCGAATATGAGGCCATTGCACTGTACATTGTAGATTCCAGGCTTTTGGCTCATTCTTCTTAAACTCTGCCAACTTCGAAGAAACTTCACCCAATAAAATACTGCTCTTCCTAGGAATTGTGTGTGCACAATTACCCAATGAATTGCTACCCACTCACCCCGCTTAATCTGTTCTCTTAATCTTGATCTTCACATGGGTGACAATAGCACCACAATCAGTGGTGATCGCTTAAGATAAGTGACAGATTTAGAAAGATATTGTTTAGAATTAGAGCTTCCATACAGTACCGCAACCACAATTCTTTCGAAACTTAATCGAACCTGTGGTAGAACTATGGCGTGTCTCTTCTAAAAATCGTTTTGTGACGCATTGTGGCAGCGATGGTCACAGATAGAAGTCCATTTGTTTGAACATTGCTTTCACATGAACCACTAGTTGTATGCTGCAGTGGTTGTCGGGAATACAAATAATAAGTTTCGTGGAAGAGAACCTTTAAATAAAAAATGGGTAAACATAGTCAAATCTATTATAGAAAGAGAAAATAGACTCGTTATCTGGAGTATCGGCTCTCTAGCATACGACAATAAAAAGGAGGTAAAAAAAGCTATACAGTTTAAGAAATGTTCTGAAATGAAAACTATAGCCACTCAAGCGTGCTTGTAGTACAAAAAAGCTTTCTTATGAAAAATAATAGCCACTGCCGCTCGATTATGGCACCACTGCTTCTAGCGCGATAGTGGCCTATGTGAAACAAACCTTATACCTCATTCATACGAAGTGCAGTGGTGCCATAGACGGATAGTAATCGCACAACAGTCAGAAAAACATAACGCTTGGATTGCAATTTCGACTGATCAATCGACTGCAACTTTGACGAAATGGTAAGTACATTGGCAAGATACAATTACAACTTCGACTTCGACTGCGACTATGACTGAAAGTAAACTTTGCTCAAAGTGCAAAGTTGGTGTCAGCTGCAGCCAACTGCAGTTCAATCACAGTAGTTGGCAAGGCACGGCACTTCTGGTTTGTTGAAGCAGCTGAAACCTTTATTTCATTAGAAATTTCACCTCAGCGTCGACTCCGACTGAAAATCAAGTCGTAGTCGACAGTTCAGTGGTAATTGCAATTTAGGCCTAATTCAATCATCCCACTGTGGGAGTGCGGGGTTTGCTCTGTTGGAAATCTCAGGAGGATACCAAAGTTAACTTAACAATCAAGGTATACAGGGTGTTTCCTGCATGGTGGTCCATGGAGCGGGAGGTGATAGTACTCACCTAGACAAACAAAAAATTGTAAGGCAAAGGGGGGGGGGCATATGAACCATTTTGGAGTTACAGGGTAATTAAGAAATTATGATAGGTTTTCGCAAAACACCCCGTATCTTAAAAAGTACAGGGCGTACGATCACCGTACGAAGCTGATTCTATTCAGAACTTCATGTCATTTACAGCGACTGCTCAACTAGCCCTGTACTCGTCTCTCTTTAGAAAAGATCTCCTTACCATTGTTTTGTTTAATTTGACCTTTATTTTTTTTTTTGCACAAAGGTCATTAACATAACTTTGTTTCATAAAAGCTCTCCCCTTTAATTGGACCTAATGCACCCTATGTGGTATCTGTAGCCGGTAAGGAGTTATTACCTCAGAACCTGTTTACGTCATACCGAAATTAGCTGATATTTCTTTAAAGTGCCGTACGTGTAAGGGGGCAAATTATCTTCGAGAATAATTTTAAGAATACTCTTGGGAATAGGTTAAGAGCTAATAACTCTTTAACAGCTACAGATAGCACATAGGGTGAAATAGGTCAAATTAAAGAGGACAGTCCACAGTTTACAGTTATTGTAAAAAAAGTTGTTAGTGATATTTTCGCAAAAAAAAAAAAAAAAAAAATATAGAGTTAAAAGTAAAAAAGGTAAGAGAATCCGAAATTTTAGTTTAGACAACCATAACTCCGTCAGAAAGATGGCTATGGGGCTGGTTGAGCAGTCGTTGGAAAGGCCATGAAGTTCTGAATACAATCAGATTTGTACATTGACCGTCAGCGCTGCATTTTCTAAGATACGGGGTGTTTTGTGATAGCCTGGCATAATTTCGTAATCACCCTGCAACAATGAAACGGTTGATATGACCCCCCCAATAGAGTGAGTACTTTCAGCTCCCGCTCTATGGACCTTCATGGAGGAAACACCCTGTATATATACCTTGTTCACAATAAGTTAAGAAGCAGGCGAGATCCTACTCTCTGCAGCAACATTTCGTTATTCTTCACAAACTTCTTCTAGATCTTCTTCGTCGAACGTCGTAACTGTTTTCGAGAATCGAGATAATGGGACTTTAAGATATTTGGGTATGTTTTTATAGATCTACCTGTAACTTCTGAACGTTACACTCCATGATGATGATTAAACTTTGATAAATAGATAATCGTTGGACCTTTTCAATGGTCTATAAACTTTTTCCCTCGTCCTTTCCGTTTTAAAGTTATGGCTCAACAAAGTTAAAATTTCGGAATTTTTACTCGTTCTTTTTTATTTAACTACTATTTTTATCCAAAAACACGTCATCAATACCAATTTTTCATATTGAATTTAAAAAGCCCAAAAACTTAGCTTTAAAATGACCTATCACACTCTGTACCCAAAATGTAACCCCTTCTGCGTTTTTTGCACTTTTTTTAAGCATCTCCAGCGAAAATAACTGAAAAAGGTCATTTCCAAAAGATAATTGCCTACTTTCTGGCACTTATTGAGTTTTTTCAGCCATTTCAGTTGGATATGCTTAAGAAAAAATGTAAAAAACACAGAAATGTTTACTTTTCTACACTTATCTCATGGATTGGACTTTTAACTAAATATTAAAATTTATGTGGATTAATAAAGTATATCTGTTCTCGAAATATCTGGTGCAAGCCGAACGTTAATTTGCAATTTTCACTGGTATTCCTTCTTAAAGGTTTATTAAATTACAACGAAGAATTGGCATTGGCTTTGGTTTATATTCTCAACCACAAGAGATTGCTTGTCAGTAAACTCTTGCGGTATTTTTCCATTCTTTACACTAAGTTTATACCCTTTTCATACTCCAAACCTTGTAAGGACGTAATAATATGTATATAAACAAAAAATAAAATACCACCTCGATCTCATCTGTCTTAATCACTCATCTTTAGCCAGATATGCAGATAAAATCTTTGTTCAAGAAATCGCTGGCTTTTTAGCTTTTCCATGATGCAATTTCTCTCTCTGTTGAACCACGTTAAATCTAAAATTGAATCGTAAATTGAAGTCGAAAATTATTTATGGCCGACATAAATTTCCAACCGGCACAACAATACTATAAAAGTAGAAATAATCAAAAGTGAAAGAAATGGTTCGGTATCCTGATTATCTTTGGCTCAACGCTATCAGAACGTCTCTTCCATATCAAAAGGCAACAAGGAATTTAGGAAGGAAAATCCAAAAAGGTGATTTCTCGCCCTTTTTCGCCTTAAGCTTATACGATATGTACTATATATGTATGTATATGTACCTATCTATCTATGTATAACTACCGTGCCAACAACGCAAAATAAATTCACTGTGGGGAGTGAAAGGAGACTGCGATAACGTCAGGATCAGAAATGGGCATAAATTACTTTTGTGAACGAAGATGAATAAAAATGAAGGAAAAATTTTAAATAAGTTGAAATTCTTTAATGAACTATTGCCGCACAAGAGGAAGAAAAGCCTAACAACGGGAGAAATTTATTGGTAAACGCTAAAAGGATTTCCTCATTTATTTATGGATGGTATGAGCTTTGGTATACATACTTTGTCTGCCCAGTTTTATTACCACCTTTGATTAAAATATCTCCTTCAAGTTATTAATTTCAGTTGACTTTTATTTCAATTGACGATAGAAATATTTTATTTTTATTTCATCTTTTTTCTACTCTTCCGATGAGGGAAAAAATACAGTTTTCGGACTCTGTGCCAAAAAACTTCGTTAACCACAAGCTTAGATCGTTCTTCGGTTAATTTACTTTTGCACGCACCTTATCGCATTACTATCTAAATACTAACATCGACTTTATGAACTATGAAAGCCCAAAGGAGTCCTTGATATGCGCTGGCTGATATTAGTAACAACTTATATTAATGACATCAACGTTACCTACTCTTAGACCTTAGCGAGAACGAAAAGGCGGAGAACTCGCTCGTCTTGGTGGTACCTTGGCGGCATTCTCCACAATTGATCCGACTGCCATCACAGTTGCCTTTAGTTGGATAACTCTTGAGATAGAACTACAAAAGAGCTGTGGGATATACCTAACTCAAAAGAAAAGAAAGAGCTATCAGGACTAAACAAGCCAACCCTGATAACTCTAGTGTCAATTCTCACTTTGCAGTCTCTTCTGAGGGGTCACCTACACAGCATGGAGTTGGTTAATGATTCTGTATGTAGAGGATGTGGGGAGGAATCCGAAAAGGTGACCCATTCTCTTTGTCACTGTCCGGCTCTCTCAGGAAAACGTTACAGATTCTTTGGGTCACACCTCTTGGAATAATTGTATAAAGCTGGGGGCCAATTTTGAATTTTGTTAGAACGTCCGGTTGGGATTTATGAGCGATTGCTCATAAGTTGGAGAGTGAACACAGGCCATATTCTATAACTGGGCACTTTCCCAGGGCCGTAAGGGCTTTGAAGCGTAAAGGGCAAGAGAAGGTTGGTCTGAAACAAGTTAGTTACCAGATGACAAAAGTGAGGTAGAAAAAACAAACAGCAACCAAAGTGTATTATTTTCGTTAAGGTTGTACTGTAAAGCGACCTCAACAGAGTTGCCACCACTACAGAGTTTGATCTTGGACCTTTTGAGCGGGCGCACGTGTACTACTGTAATCACCTCTATCGCCACTCTACCTCTCCCCCACCCACTTCGATTGTAGATCGATTTTCAGATTTGATTCTCTTTAAGGCCGAAAAGCTGCTCACAGCTGTGCAGTTTGTCACTGGCAGCGTCAAGTAAATTTGGATAACTAACTTCCAGTTTGGGAATGTACTTTCTAAGCTGCGTATCACTCCCTAACTCGTGTGATTATCTCAGCTTCCATATAAAATTTAAAATGTAAACACTCTTGGACAAAGTTTTCCACGTAAATGTCATTAGATTAACATTGAGCCACCCTTTGAGCCTGTTTTTTTTTTTTATATTTTCATTCTGCTCTTCACTAAGAGAGCTAAAAATTTTAAATCTTTCACTGAGCTTCTTGTAGTTGTCTTTTCTTTTCGAGCACCCGCCCGCTCTGCCATGTATCATCCCAGCTCCAGTAGAGTCTAAGTGTCTCTGCTTTAGTAGCTCAGTGTCTGTTTGTCGAAACGTCTTGCTGGTCGTTGTCAATTAGTTCTGTTTGTTTTTCTTTCTGGGAATTGCTGTCACTTCCCGTTGTGATATGCAATACTGTTTACGGTTTATAATATTTTTAGTGGTTGGACTACGATCGTAACGAGTTAGCATGGTGTTGACTATGCTCTGACAAGAAAAAACCTAGTTGCGCTGAATTTCGTAAGCGCACCGCTTAGAAACTGATACAAGAAGGGAATTTTCTAAAAAATGGTACCTAGAATTAATATATTTTTATTACTTCCCCGAATCACCATCACCCGAACAAAACCTATCAGACCATGTTGAACTAATAAGCCCAGATATAAATTTAGAAAATACTGCTCTCCACCCGCCTCAAATAGTTAAACTTCAGACTCAGACATAAACTTACATGAAAATGTGCCACAACTATCCTCATCTGGCGTGATTGACACTAACATAACATTTCCTTGCGCAGATTCAATCCCTCCAGGACAAGAGCCTAATATTGATATTGTAAAAACCAAAATTGACGAAAACTGTGTACTTTAAGTACCCTGCCTAATTTTCCAACCTGAAAATAAACGGTCGTTTTTTCCGAGGGTGTCAATGATTGGAAGCATTCTTTCGAGTTTGCCAAGCTGCACACACAATCAAATGATCATTGGGTAAATGTCCTTAAGTTTATCTCAACAAAAATGGCAATTCTGTTGAATCTCTAGTGCTAAGACAACATGAAAAAGAAGTAAGGTATTGGAGAGATATGCTAACTAGAGTGGTAAGTGTTGTAAAATTTTTGGTAGTCAGGGGGCTTCCGTTTCGTGGTGATAACCAACAGCTGGGCTCTACATCTAATGGTCTATTCCTTGGATGCCTTAAACTTACTAGCGAATTTGACCCATTCTTATCTCAACATTTGGCTATTTACGGCAATAGGCATATATCTTACTTGTAATGTATATACTTATAACTGCAGGTTTCACAGTTTTTCGGTTCCCGGTTGCCAGTCCGGGATACGGCGGCGGGTCCATAAGTGGTGGATAATGGAAAGACTCACCAAGCTAAGGTGGAAGTACAGGAGAAATCTCTCCCGAACCAAAACTGGCAAAAATTAATAGGTGTGGGTGGCGGGCACACCTGTTTAATTTGCCCATAGCACCACTAGGGTTAAAAAAGGGCTTGGGTGAATAATGGGCCTAATTGTAGCCTACGTTCGAGGGGCCCAGTCCGCACTCCAACCTCGCTTCAATCCAATTTAATCCAATATACTAGAGTTGTTCAAAGATTTCGAACTTATATTGAAGAGAAAAGTCTCTAACTAGGTAGAAGCCTTACTCTGGAGTTTAGTATTTTTAGAGCGTTACACTTACTGCAAATTTAATTAATTTACACATCTAATTCCTCAATAACCCTTTTGCTGTGGTCTGTACTTATGAAAGTGATTTGGCATCGTCTTAGCTTTGAGGAAAGTCTTTTATGCATGTACTTAAGGGAGGAATGGTCACACATTAGGCCAGTGGATAGTGCATGGTGTTTACCACAGTAGATTAATTTTAAAGTCCGTTTATGGGACGTTAAAGAATTTCTTCGCATGCCTTAGTTCTACCAATATAGCTGCGGAGCCTTTTCTGTTTTGGACATTACTTCTCCTTGCACCTTCGTTTGACCACAGAGATTTTCGGATCCAGTAAATGGAGATTTTGCTCTTTTTCTATCTATAGTGAAGCAGTAAAAAGATTAAAGCCGGTCCGATGAATGAAAACGATAGACGATGGCCAATGATAAATATTCAGAATTCGCATATGTTCCAGCTAGAGTCGGTATTTGTGGCCCGAGTCAAAGGGCTACTGAATAATTCTATTGAATATTTGCTTGAAACTATTCTCAAAAAAGGAGAGAGTAGCGATCCCTTAAATTATCGACCAATTGCGATCACTTTGATTCTTTCAAAAATTTGTGAATCATTCATTAACTTCAAATTAATGAAGTATCTAGAAACTCTTCAACTCATGAACGATCGCCAATTTGGCTTCAGGACTGGACGCTTATCTGGAAACTTGTTGACATTTCTTACGAAATACTGAAACCATAGTCTCCACAGGTTTGGTGAATTCAAAATTGTTGCGTTAAATATTTCAAAGGCCCTCGATAGAGTCTGGCATCCTGTTTTTTAGCCAAACTTAAAGCACTTGGTCTCTCCCTTCCTCATCTATTATGGATTGAAAATTTTCTATCAAATACGTATTGTATTAGATGGCGTTACATCTGCACTCCACTCTATATATGCTGCAGTGCCCCAGGGTTCTGTTATCTCTCCATTTCTCTTCCTAATTTTCATGAATGATCTGCTTTCCCTTACTTTTAATCCCATCCATAGCATGGGCCGATAACAGTAACCTTTGATTTCGCTTACTCCTTTGATACTCCTGCAGACTGCGAAGATTGCGTGACTAAATAATTGAATAACGATCTTGATATGATCCTCGCTTGGGGCAAAGTGAATCGCATCGCATGCATCTAAGACCCAAAGCTGTTTCAAGCCTTTAAAGCATCATCAACCTTTAACCACTCCCATTTGATTTGATGGAGCCTTAATTTCCGATTCACCGTCACTAAGCATTCTTGGCATTAACATTTTCAAGCATCGAACTGTCTTGGATTTCTGAAACGGCGTAAGAAATATTTCATTCCGTCAAATCTAGAGCTTCTCAACAAGTCCTATATCGGACCTAAAATGAAATACAATTCCCATATATGGACTGGGGCTGGTCACACAGCCTTAGCTTCCTTGAACATTGTCCAAAAGAGAGCCTTCAAGCTCATTGGCGATTTGGCAATAACTTGTTATATCGATTCACTCAAGCACCGCCGCAATGTTGGATGTATTTCGCTCCTTTATCGCTACACGCATGGTCAATGTTCCAATGAAATATCTAGTCTGATCCCTTGTATATTAATTTCTGCACGCAATACTCGCCCTGCAAGCCGCACACATCCTCTCACCTTTCAAAATACTTTTGGCCATACAGTAAAATTCCGTGATGTTTCTTATTCCGAACTATGTGAATGTGGAACAGTCTACTATCTTCTGTTCTTCCTCGGGCTTAAAATCTGCGAAGGTTTAAGAGTGACATACATCGGCACCTTCGCCACTTTTCTCCAGTCGCCTAATCCTTTCCCTATGTCCTTTCTGCCATGCCGTGCTTTGCATCATAAGGTATCCTCTGTGCTTGGCTTAATAATATAAAAAAAAAATTAATAAAAATAAAGCGAAACGCAATAAAAAAAAGATATAAATAGATAAGTTTTGTGTTATGGTTGTTTTGAACTTTATTTGCGAATTGGTAATATGTTCAACGAATCAGATCTTCCAATAACTTGCATAAAATGATTAGTTTTAATTAATATCTATTTACATAATTCTAGCATAATATTAGGATAATAAATTTTAGTTATATGCTTCTTCCGTTCTTATTATTATGAAGCAATAAAAGTTCTTCATTGGAGAAAATACTTCCTTCCACCCGAAATATGTGTGTACATTTTCTATCTATACACTGAAAATTCCGTTTAGTAGCGAAATGACGCACTTGAAGAGGGATGATTATTTGGAGAATCCTAAATAAACAAACCGAACGTGAAAATAGCGTAGGATAGGAAGCTATAAATTTTACCAAGAAAGTTCATTAAAACCTGAAAGTGGGGACGGCTGGAAAGAATTTTAAGGAAGTGAACTTAATCGGGGTCAACGAAAGAAAAATCTGGTTTTGCTATTTTATTGCACAAATTTTACGAAGTTTAATGTCCGACTAGTGTCTGGTAACGTTTAGTACGTTACACTTCGATATACAAATTAGTAAAAGTAAACAAATAAGCAAGCAAGCGAAATATACCACCATGAAATCAATTCTGTCGCACTTGTGACTGTTATATAGTGCTGAGTATGAGCAATTGAATTATTTTACTAAGATCAATTGCACGCACGCACTTGCGCGGTTCAATAAACCTTCGTTTGTTTATACTTAGCTGTATCGCTTCGACAGAATTCTCTTACCACGGCAATAAATTTGTGTCTTGAAATTTGAGTTGGTCGGGTTTTATCCATGAGTAATTCGGTCGTAAATTAGATAGGGCTGGAGTGACGGATTCCACTTAGTTATCACACTATAGGTTAGTATCCTGAGTGCTATGTATAGTCTATTTGAAACCCCATTAAGCTTATACATAAGTAAGTATAATGGCCGCAGCGATTAGTTCTAGTCCACTCCAGTGATGCGGCATTTCCCGCAACCGACTATCAGTTTATGTTAACTTGTAATCGGTGTCAAAAACTGATTATACTTTGAGTGTTGTACTACACGTAATTTGCGGTTTTGGTGCTATTGATATCTTTGCGATAATGTAGTTATGACTTTCTGAGAGATGATGTCAATGATGATGTCAATTCGTTGCAGAGGAATCTCCAACAATGGCAAATTAAGACCGTTGCGATGCGGTACGTTATTATCTATTTTCCAGATTCGCACGAAATGTGACTGAATTTACAAATACGGTGACAAATAATTTTATATTGAGAATTTTTGTGGAAATATTATGCAAACTCTGGAGTTCGTTGCTATCAAAGTTTGTGCATAAATTATCATCGCATTGACACCTTTATTTTTTTCATATATAGTGATGAAAAAAACTTCAAAGTTTGTTAGACGGTTTTAATGAAAGTGTGCCATTGCTGTTGCATGATATTTCACCATGGTACAAAAATCAACAAGTATCACCAATTCAAGAGTACCTACTTATAGTATTTAAGTAAATCGGGGGGCGTTCAATTAATTCTTTTTTTTTTATTAATATTTATATAAGCTGTAAAAAAAATTAACTATTTTTATAAAAGTATTATTTTTTAAATACCAGTGGCGGCGTACGACATTTATTTTTGCCATTATACAAATGGGACATAAGTTTCATTATTTATTTTATTCATTTATTTTTTATGACTATAATTTAAAAATTTTATAAATATTATCAGTGGCGTAGGTAGAAAAAACAAAATTAATTCGAAATATTCCATTTATATAAGATTATAATCAACTTTATTCACATACCAAACAATTATGAAGAAAAAAATGCACAAACTAAATCAAATTATCAAAAATATGCTCTTTATAAATATACGCAACACGTAATTTGGATGCAATTTTGAACCACTTTTGATAGAATGGATAGTTTGGATCCGGTTCCGGATAGTTTGGATCTGGATCCGGATAATTTGGATCCTGATAGTTCGGATAGCTCGCGGATCCGGATAGTTCGAATTCAGATGTCCAGGAATCGGATAAATTCCAAATCCGAGTATCAAGTCATCTGGATATTACAAAATCCCGATCCAATTTTCAGCTGTAGTATAGACAACAAAATCAAATGTTGCTAGTTTCGACCCCTCAGACATATTTTAAATATCATGCATCATGTTTACCAAATTTGTGATAAGCTGAAAAAACTTTAACGTACGAGCCGAGCCGAGCCCACAAGAGTTAAATTTTTTTGAACTTTATTTGTGACAGGGGACGAAAGATCCCTAACACAAGTAGTATTGGTAGTAGAAGCTAAAGAGATATTAAAGTATAATGCGATATTTGTGATAATAATTCCATAGATATTGTTAGATCTGCGCTCAAGCCAGTTCACAAAGGACAACTCAACTTTTCAATTCAAATATAAAATTTTAATTCCGATGTTATTGCTTTTAGCTATATCACAAATTCAGTTATTTTAAAATTCAGTTCTTAAAAATATCCTAACCTAATACGAACTAATTCAACTAAACACAATTCAATTCATTCAACAAATTCGTTCCGTGCCGCCACTGTGATTTTGCTCCCTTTATTTCTGTAAAAAGTAGAATTCACTATTAAATTCATGAATTTACAAAATGCATTTTTGTTTCGGAGTACACTGCTATGTGTACGATTATAAATGGATGCGCTGCAGCAAGTAGCTGCAATGATTGTGCTGCATTGTGGAAAGCTGCAGTGTGGGAGCAGAGTTGAACTTCTAACAAATTTGAAATATACTGTGCCGTGTAGGCGCAACAAAATCAAGGTTTTCTTTGTGCTACCTGTGTGAGTACGGGAGCATTAGCAGAGTTAGATTTCTGCTCAGAAGTGCACGAAAATGAAGCAGAAGTAAATTTCTGCAGTGCGAGTAAATTCCTACTTAGGTGAAGGCAAAATTTGGATTTTTTGCAAAAAGATAGAAAACCGATTAAATTTTGGTGGAGAATACGTTTCGAGTAAATTCTGAAACGAGAATGGGGTCATCAGGAAAACTCGGTGTGGCTGAACAGGTATACCAACTTTTAACATTTTTCACTTTATTTTCTTCTCTTGAACGTTTTAAAATTCGGAATTAAATTTCCATTATTTCACAGTATAAAATGTATATATTTTTTTTAAATAAAAACGTAGCTTTACAAAAATTATACTTAAATTAGTTCCCGGCGTGTAACAAAAAGAAAACTTAACTTCGAAATTTACACTTAGACTAAATAAGATTCACTGTTCTTCACAAATCAAGAATGGGGCTAACACACCAACATTATTCAAAACAAATTTTAAACTAGCCTAATCTAAAAACTACTCAACTACTTCGAAGACCGTAACAGTAACATAGTGAGAAAGTAAGGTGGGATTTGAACTTCAATTCTAGTGCCAATTCTGAAAAAGTGCTGGGTATCGATTTTTTACAATTTGCTATAAGTTTCCGATTGAGCTTTAGTTCCGTTCAATTTGTTGTCTTGAAAAGGTAAGTTAAGCTTACGAGTGAATCACTGGTACAAAGAAATTTAAGATATTTTATTCAGATTTATATGACAACGTACATAACCCAGATACTCGCGAGATATTTTATTTCTTAAGAATTCTCAATTCAGTGAAAAGGAGTGAATTAACTAGTACTAACGAAATTTTACACATTATCGGTACAATTTGTTCGGAAAGGGTGTACCATATATAGGGCAAGAAAATTTGATAACTATCTTTATTCCAATGAAAAATAAATTAAAATCCTATTCATCTACTTAGTTGATTTTTCCATGGTCAATAACTACATATGTTCATATGTGGTTGAGTCAGTTATATCGAAAGCTCCCGGTGATATACTCTTACCGTAAATTTTTAAAATAGAACAGGCAATTCGTCTTCAAAAAGGAAAATGGGAAAAATTTCCAACACATTTCCTGTAGAGCTGCCATGAACTGATAACTGGTATGTCCACACAGCCAGCGGGTTATTTGTGAAAAGCACCATTTTCTCCCCTGAATATGTGTCCTGTAGAGTTCACTTAAATTTACTCGATAATCATTTTGTATGTACATATGTACAGATGTACCCACTTAAGGTGTACAGAAATACTATTTGAATTAATGATAACAATATTGCTATCATTCCATTGAGAAATAACAGTGCCGAGCTCTTGATAAAGTGTAAATTCCAAATGACCTCCTATTTTCCTCGCACAATATGTTGATTTGTTGTCCTGGAATGCTCCTGTTCCTTTAACATCCAGATTATTCATTGCCAAATTCCAACTCAGAAAAGATGGGTCAGAGAATATGTGGTACAATAGCCGCACTTGAATAATGTAAAGGCGAACATGATAGTTTTTTGGGATAAATTTGGTTGATTTTTTTTTTTCTGAGATACAAATGTATAAAGGGGAGGTTACCTTCGAGAGGCATGAAAAATGCATGAACTTTGAACATTCTTTATTTGCATAAAATGAATACTTTTGGAAATGGGTTTTTACGTATTTTATTCTTCTATTAATGGAGAGTAAATTCCAATTTTATTTATAAAAAAAAAATCCAAAATGGCGGCTCCAGCTTTCATCAAACTAAGCCGTGCACGGCGTGTTTTGGTCTACGCGGGGCGCTCCACAGCTCTGCATGTTCATCTGAACAAATAGCGTTGCCAATTATTAAACTAGATTAAATTTATGGGGCCTTACCGGTTTTCCTTTTCAAAAAAACCTGTGAATAACGAAATACCAGTCGTTTAAAAAAAAAAACAGTTTTTTGCACAGTTTTTTTTTGCTTCAACGGACAAAAAATATTTCTAAATTAATTTTTGACAAAAATCGTTTCCGTATGGCCCCGCAAATTGAATTTCCTTTCCATTACGTAGAGATGCATGTGAATTGGTTCATCCGTTGAAGCTGTAGAGCGCCCCGTGCACTGAGAAATGTTGTTCCCAGAAAAATGCAAAGTTTAAGGGAGTCACCCCGTGTGAATGATTAAAAAAAAAAAACAATTTTTTTTGCATAAATTTCACCTAAATATAGTGCCTAATATGCGGGTACAGCAACATTCCCCAGCAGCGCCATCTACCTTCCATCTTCCTATACTATTGGGAACCCGCCGGCATTGTCCAGCGATAATATAGATGCCTAGATGAGTTGAAAGGCGTGGGGTGATTAGAGATGCATAATACCTAAACTATCATCTGAATCACGTTCTAATAATATATAGTTAAAAACGAAATTTTTGTATGGCAACGCTACGAAGGAGTTGCCCAATTTGTACCATATTTGAACATAAAATTAATTTTTTGTTTTTAAAAACGCTGTTTACAAAATTTGAGCTCTCTACGTCGACGTCGACGTATAGTAAAAAATCATAGTTTTGTATGGCAACACCCCAAGAAGGGGTTGCCGATTCCAATTTTTCTTTCCCTAAAATCTTTATTCGGACTATTATCAACGAACAGCATTTCATTTTTATTTATACCTATATTGGATATGTATATAATGTGTAGTTCTCCGACACAACGATACTGTGATACTGTTCTAAATTTTGAAATAGAATAAAGAAATTCATGTGTACGTAATTTCGCGTTCTTAAAATAAGACTTTGGAAAATTCCCGTATTCACGCGGGCTCCGGAAAATAACGCCTAACGAAATAACGCCCAAAAGTGATAAGTGAAATAAGATCCGAAAATTCCACATAAATTCTAACGTATCAAATGTGAAATAATGCCCAAAATTGTGGGGTGTTATTTCACACTTTTGGGTTTTATTTCACTTATTGATTTTAGGCGTTATTTCAAAATGATATAAAATCCAAAAATCGTAAATGAAATAAAGCCCAAGAAATAAATTTGATCATGATAAAATAATGCCCAAAAATCATTTCAGAAAATGAAGGAAATATTTCCCAACGATGTGTATAAAGTATGAACCGGTTGCGCGGGGTGGGCGGGAAGTAGTCAGCAGCAATGGGTGCAGGGCGCCCGCGCATTGATATTTAATTTAAAGTATGATCGCGTCACACGAGATTTGGGGGGGGGGGGGGGGGCAATGGTTTTCGAGATATTAACGAATTTACGCATATTTTTTCATGTCAATAGATTCTAAAGGTGTTATTTCAGGGGGTGTCCGCATTTAGGGGGGGACAAAAATGTCACCAGAAATCGTCTACGGGTAACGGTTTTCGAAATATAGTCGATTTTCAGCAATTTCTTCACGCCCCCCCCCCCCCCATCCGTGACGTGTTCTTACCTTAAATCAAATATCAATGCGAAAACTAGCCGCCCCAACGCGAGAAAGCACCGCTGAAACGCTCCTCCCCTACCCTAGCGACGCGTTCTTACTTCACACACATCATTATCAATATTTTGGGCTTTGGTTCACTTATTTTTTGGCCTACTTTGGATTTTATTTCATATCTATTTTCTGGCCATATTTCATTAGCAAATAAGACCCAAACTATTCGGGTCTTATTTCACTTATTATTTTCGGACGTTATTTCGTTGGGCGTTATTTCCGGGACCCATTCACGCGTACCCGTGATCACGTGAAATATCCAGCTCTAATATATACCCGGCTGAGAATTGTACATTTTATTCCGAAAGGAGTTAACTAGGCTCCTGTGGTAACATAAAGTTTCAATGTCATATCTGAAAATAAAAGTGTAAAATGTCTACTCTTTCTACTGTGAAACAAATAATATTGTTCAGTCTACTGTTATATGGAATTTTGTTATAAGCAAAGAAATCGATGAAGTAATGTACCAACTCTGGAGTTCCTACTTACTACATCAGCTTATCCTTGGAAAAACAACACAAGAAGGTTACTTAGCTGCCTTATAACCCCCTCTAGAAAACCCACTCTCCATACAACACATGCTTATCGAAGCGTCTTTTAATATTAATTCAAGAACTTTAGAACTTTATATATAGAGGAAAGCATCTTTACAACAGAAAAAGATTCTTAGGGTTCCCCGAAATCCTGAAAAGTTTGTCTGGATTTATACAGATAACGACTGTTTTTTAAAAATATTTCCAAAGCAAAATCAACAACTCTTGTTATTAGAATAACGGTAACGCCTGTGTGTTTCCCTGCAAAATAAGAAAAAAAACCAACTTTGCTTGTTTGTTTTTTCCGGTAGCAAAGTGAAAGTGAAATTTATTGAACTCCTTTGCCTTTAGTTGGATTTCGCATGGTGGCGGCAAATTTTGTGGAGAGGATAAACAGCGCCATTATCCCTTTTAAAAATTTGCATATCGGTGATAAACGACGGTCACTACCTTAGAGGGGTTTTTTTTTTTTGATTTCATCTGATTACGCTTAATAGCTACTTAGCCACCATCATGCAGCATGCCTGTGTGTATGTGTGCGTTTGTGTGTATTGTCACTATATATTCTTTGGAAACATCTTTTGCCACTGATGATGGCACCTTATTTTTATTATGATTTTCCATCTTTAAGATGCGCTATTATTAGACTTTAACGTCATGAAGATTTTGGCAAGATGCCGTGAATTTTCTTTACTCTCTGATTCGTACACTTGAACATATTACGTGACATTTCACAGATGTGTTCACTTTTCTCTAGTTTTTCCGTAAATTTCGTCTTCAATTCGATTCTTAGCGCCCCAAGAGTGAACGCATTAATTTTGCTAACGATGTGACCCTGGTGTGGTTTAGAACGAATGACAAAACCAAAACGTCTTGTGACATCATGTGAATGTAAGCTTTGCTGAGCTTTTTAATGCTCTCATCGTGAGGAGAAAATCGTTTGTGTAATGGAAACGATTGCCAAAATAATGACAACATATCCTTGGATGTCATAAAGATAGAGATTAGGTCATAAACTTAATTAGAGCCTACAAACTTTGTTTTACCATTTTCTAAATCCTAAAACTCTTGAAATGTCGTAAATTATTTAATTTTATTGTGCTCATTAAATGTAATTTAAGATTTTAAAACATAACGCACACCAAATATGCAAAACTTTTACATTTTCTAATATTTTTTTTTTTGTGCAATGACATTGGTAAAAATTTTCAGACCTTATGTTACACGCCACTATCCATCTTCTGTTGATGGCTATTGTCAGTGCATCATTTTCTGTAGGAAATTGCAAGACTTTTTTAAATTTCATGCTACATATTCAATTTTTCCTTCTTTATAATGCATGATAAAACGACTTCATTGAAACGAAATGTTCTACATCCTTGATTTTAAAGATTCATGTTTCCAAAATGTCATTTCTCAATTCTACCTTGCACAAAATTGGCACGAGTCAATGTTTATCAGAAAAACGATGTATTTAAACTTCATGTGCATTCAGATAGCTTAAAACCAACTATTGAAAATTTAGTACAAAACAGATGTGAGCTGACTCTGAGTAAAAGCGCTTTGAAGTTTTATAAACAAAACGTTATCCAAAATGTACCTAAATCTTGATTTATAAATTAGTATAACAAAATATTTTGCATTTAAGATCAACATGAAAATTGACATTTTTGTATTTGACAGCTTAACATTAGTTTTCAGCAAAACGATGTCATTTGTAGAGGAGGTCTCAATAAACCATGCATAAAAGTGGCGATAGCTGTATTTTAACCCTTTCAGTCCAAAGAAAAAGATTCATTTTAATTTTTGGAATAATGTAAAAGTGTGTTTTGCATTTTCTATAAAATTTTGTAACCCGAATTCTTCAGACTGGGAGAATGGATTGTAAGGTACCTGCTAAAATTGAACTAAATAAAATTTTTTTTTTATATAAAACAGGCTTTATTAAAAAAATCAATTATCTTATTGAAAACGTTGATAACAAACATAAAATAAACATAATTTCTTAGAATTTAACATATACTTTCGTCTTTTTAGTTACAGTTACTCACGATTTTATTTCTTATTATGGAAATCATTAAAACAATTCTTGTTGTTGATTGCAGATAGGGCTGCCATCTGTAAAATCATTAAATTAGGACAACAAGTTCGAAAGCCCCGGACTTTTTAGCTTGAAACCCGGACATTGCTGGCAAATAATTTTCTATTTTACTTACTAATAAAATAGGCTCAAATTGTTATACATATAGTGTCTTTCTTTATTTATTTATTATAAAATTAGTCAGTTTACAAAAAAACAGTAAAATAAAACGATGTCAATGAACTAAATTAAATCTCTCTTACATTTAGGAGCATATGTAAATAAATCTTCTACAAATTAGAAATACAGTTTTACTTCTATAGAAGCAAATCATATATGTTCGACCAACCTAAAATTAAAAGAAAAATTAGACTAAAGGTTAAGAAAAATAGGCTTACCAGCATCTGGGAAGATACAGATGCTAAGGGTCCCACGATGACCTCAAATAAACAAAAAAAGAATTAAAAGATGAACTCAAAAGATTAACATTAAGGTAATAAATGAATTTTTACACAACAAATTGTGTTTACATACATAGTACCTCACCATGCATGCAAACAATAACAAACAAAAAAATGCACTAAACTTTATGTTCAGTAACATAGAGCATAAAGGTATCTCAAGTACCCACGTACGGGCACATAATAAACCCATTTTCAAGGCATTCGTGAATACCTGAGATGAGACTTTTGCAAACAAAAACTCACCTTGACAGGTAAACACGGTATTAGAAAATGTTGGGATTTTCACATGAAAGTACACATAAAAGAAAGAAAATTACATACCAACCTGTAGTAAATGGATTATTTCCTCGCTGAATACTGGTTCACCACACAAAACACTAATTTTTACATAAAAATTAACAAAAAGTAACTCGCGCGCGACTGACACTTCGCATATAAACACTGACGTATACTTCATACTTTCGCGACGTTCAAAATGTCATCCCGGGGTAAAACGAGACGACGAATCCGATGGGCGCGTTCGCGTCGCGATATTTTTCACGTGTTACGGGTAATTCGTGATTTTATAAATTTTCCTTTACACCAATGAGTGCGAAAGAGACACAAAGGTGTGAAAGGGATAAGGATGAAGATGAACAAAATGAATTTTGAGAGGAATTCTTTAAATTGAAATTAAACATTGTGAAAACGATAAGTTATGGCAAAAATTAGAAAATGTATCAGAATTCCTCCAAATTAAAAAGGATTTCTATGGGAAAGGTGTCAAAAAATGCAACGTGCAATTTGACATCAATTGAGAATAATAAAATTATTCAAGATATCCAAATTTAGTAAAAAAATAAAGAATTCGATTTTATGGATATGAAATCGGAACAAATTTTCTTATAAAAAGGAGGTTCATTCTTCATTCTGCTTCATATTTTTCAAAGTTGTCAAGGTGCGAGCACATGCAGTAGCATTCCTCCCACCATTTGCAAATCTTCTCAAGTGTCATCAATAAAGGAAATAGAAATTTCAACAACTTTAGTATACTCTTCAACAATAGAATCTTTAAAGTTTTTTCTCAAGGACAATTAGCAACTGCAACAAATTTTCAAGTGAATTTATTAGTTGAATTTTAATAACAACAAATTTAAATTAAATTCAAGGTAACTTTGTGAATTAATCATTTATCTTCAATTTAGGTTAAATTTTCATTGTGTTTGCATGCCAGGTGTTGGTTATACACACATGTATGAATTTAACAAGAACAATTGAATTTTTTTTATTCTTAATCTCTTCCTTTCAGCCATTTAACTAATTCACTCAAGTAAATCAAAATTTCTAACAATTATTTATCGTGTGAAACATATGCCATTAGGTCAGTTTTGCACAACATAATAATTAAGAAACTGATCTACCTTGAGTTCTAATTATTATTTACTTTCAGCCACTAGTAAATATATTAGTTAAGAACCAGAAAGGAAAATTTGTTTTTACTATACATATATATATATATGAAATTGTAACGTAGCATAATTTTCTAATTTGGCATTATTGAAAAGAAAGAGATAAATTCGAGTAAAATATAATTCTTTTGTACATTTAAATTTCCTTTAGTTATTAAATACATAGAACAATACAGTGAATCAGTGAATTCCAAGTGAAGTTTCTAAGCTTGTACGTGTAAGATGAGGGAAGTAAATTTTGCATATTGGAGAATTTGTTCAAGTAATTAATTTCCTCATACGATTAATATTTGTTTAGTCATTAGTATTATTTGTTGCAATAAATAATTGAGTGAATAATAGAGTGACAAATTATCCTTTTTTATTTAACCGCTACACTCCACCAGAATATTTTCTTTCAGCATACGTGGATTCTCGTTTGTAATTACAGTTTTCTTTCGAAAGTCCATTATAGGAATTGACAAATTTCATTAAACTGTACTTTGCGAACGCAGTCTATTCGTATTTGTCAATTAGTGGAATTGATATAAGCTGTGGAAAAACCATATATGATCTAATATTAATTAAAGCAGAGATGGGAATTTTTTATTCGAATAAAAATAAAAGATAAAAAACCGAATAAAATGAAATATCGAATAAAAATTTATTTGATTACAAATGTTATTCGTTACTTGGTGAATTATTCGCAAATAATTATTTGTTATTTGGTGCAAATTATTTGAGTTTCAAATAATTATTTTTTATTCGATCGTGCGTTATTTGATGAATTATTTGTGATTTCTTATTATTGTGATGGTCATTATTTGAATTTCAAACAATTACTTGTCATTCAGTTATTTTACGTTTATATCCTTATGACCCTTGAGTAGACATAGATTTCATATTTAGGAATTTTGAAAAAGAAACCTCTTTTGACGATCATAAGTTTTTTTTTATTTTTTATTGTAATACATTTTAACTAAATTATGATATGTACTAATAATATGCGTTTTCTTTTAATAAAATCCGCTCTTCAAAATGCTCATCAGTTAAAGAGCCACATTTAGACCCGCTTGATATTGTGCTTGCGAAAAAAAGCATTTAGCTGCCAGATCAGCATAAATTTTCAAAAATATTGATATTTTTTACTATAATATTATCTATTGTAATTTGCCAACACTGTTACCGAATAATTTTTCTGAATTCTTCATATGCGTTGTGATGTCGTGACGTCACAACTCAAGTATTAAATAATTAGTAGGCATACTTTCTTACTTCAATCGTATCGTCTTAATCATAAACTCATTTGTTTTTTATTTAATTGACTGTAAGATTATTCTGAGTAATCTAACCCAATTAAATCACTTCTAAAGCATTACAAATACTTACTTGAACAAAATTATTAAATTCCTCTTAAACTTTAAATTGAATTAAGAAACGAGACATCTTGCGGAAAGAAATGCTTATGCCAAGAATTAATTATTTGAAATTGGAACTAATGGACACCAGAAAACATATATCCATAATCGAATGACAAATAATTGTTTGAAATTCAAATAATGACCATCACAATAATACGATATCACAAATAATTCATCAAATAACGCACGATCGAAAAATGCACGTGCTTCGTACTAGATACGTGTGGGTTGGCCCTATTGCCATCATTCTCTCGCCAAAAATTTTTTTTTCTTCTTCTTTCTTGCAAAATGAATTGTCTTTAACAGCTGGGCTGACTCAAGGTATATAGAAGACAAGGTATTCCCGTTAAAATTTTGACACATTGCAGCTGATAGCCTGTGACGTCATTCTGGGACTAATGTATATACATTTTTATAGGAAAGACAAAGAGAGGAGAGTGAGTATTGTCTTCTCTGTACCGTATCTTCCATTTCACAATATTACGTCAATAATGGTGGAACGTGGTT
The DNA here is from genome assembly GCA_963924295.1 of Dioctria rufipes. Classification (NCBI taxonomy): domain Eukaryota; kingdom Metazoa; phylum Arthropoda; class Insecta; order Diptera; family Asilidae; genus Dioctria; species Dioctria rufipes. The sequence goes on along the minus strand of OZ002743.1, from coordinate 93,068,413 downwards.
CGTAATGGGAATATCTTGTATTCTATATACCTTGGGCTGACTGCGTGTGATCAAATTCTCCAAAGCCTGTTAATCTTTTAAAATTAAAGTTTGTACAAAAAAATTTATATGGAATACTAATTTTGCTAGAATCTCATACTTCTTAAATTTAAGAGGTTAAAAGATCTCTTAAAAGTCTCTTATATAGAATTGGGGGGTTAGATTTAATATTCCCTTTAAAATGTGAACAAAATTCAAAATACCGGTGCGACTAAGCTATGTTGTATAAAAGTAAGCTACCATCTACTGAGGTATATACAATACATACATAGTGGACTGCTTATTTTCCTTCTCTATTTATTTGTGCAAGAAGGAATTTATTTGGATTCTCCGGTATATAGCAAAAGCTAAAAAATATTTTTGATTTGTTATTTCATCACACAACCCATTATATGTTATTTTTGGTGACAAGTTTCAAGTCTTGGTTTTGACTCATCAACAGGTACCAAATAGCGAAATTGAGTGACTTTAAAAACAAATGAAAAAATTGAATAAAGAAAAAAAAAATGAAAAATTGGAAAAATTTAGAAAAATAGGAAAACAAAATTTTATTAAGAAAAATTGAAAAAAAAATTTAAAAAACCAGATTCGTTCGAAACGAATCGAACCTGTATAAGCCCAGGGCCTATACAGGTTCGATTCGTTTCGAATGAATCTGGTTTTTTCAATTTTTCTTAATAAAAAAATGTTTTTTTCCTATTTTTCTCAATTTTTTTTCAATTTTTCATTTCTTTTCGTTATTCAATTTATTCATTTGTTTTTCAAGTTACTCAATTTCGCTATTGGGGACCTGTTGATGAGTCAAAACCAAGACTTGAAACTTGTCACCAAAAATATAATGGGTTGTGTGATGAAATAACAAATTAAAAATATTTTTTGGCTTTTGCTATATAGCGGAGAATCCAAATAAATTCCTTCTTGAACAAACATAAGTTTACCCCGGTAAAAAATCCTAAAGAGTAATCTCTACTTTTACTTGTCTATTTAGTACACGTTTTTTATTAAGTTGCTTTACCTGAAAGATCCACGAAGAAAAGATATAAAATGACAAGACCAATTGTTGTAAGCCGGTACATGACAAATGACAAGTTACAGTAAGCCGCTAGATTTTGATATCAATAATTGATCTCGTACAACTAATCAGTGAACCGAACGTCAGCTGCCGACATAGGTGTGGAGCCTGCGGAAGTTGTAAAAAAAAATATTCTTTTAAGTAATAGTACGCCGACTGAAACTTTTTTTTTTTGTAAACAGTTGACATCATAATGAATTAAAAAAAATGTCAGCTGCATCGTGGAGGGGGATTGTGCGTCAGCTGCTCCCATGAACACGTAAAATAAAGTAATAGTAATCGCCTGAGAACTCGTCGACGTAAAGAGCTGAACTTTGGTACATAGTGTTTTCATAGTAATAGTAAATGAAATTTTGAAAAGGAACTAAATCAGGCAACCCCTTCTTAGTGTTACCATATAAAAAAAATTGGTTTTTTACGTATAATGTGAAAATGATCAGTCCTAGACGACTACTTTATTGTACTGAAATGTTCTTCAGAATATTAAATCCTATGGTATTTGTTATAATCATTTTTGCTGTCCGTCGACCTGTTCTAGAAATATAAGCGAAAAACCACTAATAAAACTTCCAAATTATCAATGGAGTAATCTCTAAAAGTAAAACTAATATTATTACTACTGTACTATTTCTGATTACGCTAACTGCCTAAAAATTTATTTAAGTGACCAACCAATTTTTGAACATGATATCCCGATGTTTTCTTTCTTTCCTCTATTATATCTTGACACTATGGTGTAAATGGATAACAGCGTTTTCTACTATACACGTCTTCACTCTTTTATACGAAGTCAATCTTTCTTCAAAGGATCCAATAGAAACAGTTTTCTTGTTTTCTTAATTTTGAATTTGGAAATCTGCTTTGCTGAATAATGCCAACATATTGAATACCTTGTTTTGCCAAATAATACACTAATAGCACGAAAGTGTATTGATATCGGATCTCTCATTAAAGCGGATGTTCGTTTGAAGAATAAGCAGAGATGGGTCAACCTGAGCACTTGCAGGTGTATAAAACATTTTATTGATGGGCCAAATAGGAATTTCTTTGATTTTATTTTGGGGCTCGGAAGAAAACAATGCAGAACAGCTCGCTTCATGCTCATCTAACTAGGATGGGAGTTGTTGACAGTTCTGAGTGGAAGGAAAGCCTGAAATAACCGAACACTTTCCGTGTGCTTATCATTCGCCCGGAGCAGGTTGGGCCTGCCCTCCTATCTGTGGATAGCTGAAAAACTTACTTGAAAAACTTCATTGAGAGGACAGGAAGGTTTTGGTGAGAGGGTTTCTAGCAGGTAAGCACAATAGGTCACCCTGGCCTCCGTGCTTGGAATCTATCGTCCCCATGCCTATAAAAAAAACTGCCATAATATGTTCAGCATAAATAAGAATTAATATTAAAAAGTTTATTTTTTAATTTCTTTAGTGTTGATAAAATAAAGTTGAATTGAATTGAATATGAAGGAGATTTCTCGTCTAACAGACTGAAATTTATTGAAAATAATCTCAATAAATTTACAAAATTCATTTTAAGTGCAAAAAAATTATTGAACTTTTCGACCCAGCGATCAGAGAGGTATCATCGGTATGGTTATCTCTGATCGCCTACCATAGAAGTTCAATGTTGGAGGTCACACCACTCCTTCATGTAATGTTACTTGGTTTCTCCATATGCCGCCAGGCAAAAAAGGGGGAACAATCACCCAATTTCAAAGCGCAATGAGTTATCTTGCCACCATATAATTCACACATACTTTTTATAAAAAAGTATTTATATGGGCAATTGGTGTGACCTACAACATTGAACTTCTATGGTAGGCGATCAGAGATAACCATACCGATGAGACCTCTCTGATCGCTGGGTCGAAAAGTTCAATAATTTTTTTGAATTGAATATCTTTCATATGGCTTTTCTTTCAACGGCATGCACAGTGCTTTCGTAAATTTATCTCCCGAGCTATAAGGACACAATAAACGCAAATTTAAGTCTAAAAAAAAGTCTTAGTAAATTTACTGTACATATTTAGTTCCTTATATGCCCTAATGACTTATGTTACCAAATATTTTACTATCTGTCATTCGGCAGATTATGTTGATATACATAATAAGAATATATTTGCCTACAATAATTCTGTTTTAAACCTACTATCTGACAGATATTGCAGTTAATAGATAATTTATATAATATACCAAGATTCTTAAAATTTTAAAATATATAAATTTCGCAGAACATTTATATTTGCGCGTAATTACGGTACTGTACGGTACAAAACGCAATTTGTTGATATTGGCAAATCGCCAAATCAAGTCGCAATTAATTTTGAAATGTTCTAAAATGGTGAGTAAATAAAATTCATGTAGAAGATACATTTATTCATCCAAAATGAATAGCGTGAAGTACAGTTTCTACTGATTGTATTTAATTTATATATTATATTTGTATGGTCATATCTTTTGGTAATATTAAAAAATAAAAAATAATAAAAAAAAATTTAGTTTTTTTATTTCGGCAAGTTAAATTATTTTTACCTGCAAGAACGATGAAAACTAAACTTTCGAGTACATTCCCAAATCGAATTTTACGTACATTGCAATTTCTTTTATGTCAACTCTTATTTTTCGAATTTTTGCTTATTAAAGTGATCAATTCAAAGTTTATTTATTACCTTTGTGTAAGTACTAGAGTACTTTTATACTCAGTTGATAATTTCCCAAATTTGCTTAACTTCTATTAAATATGCACTTACAAGCTCAACTCGATTTATTCGCTTACGATTTCTTCACATCTATCAAAATTTTGGCAACTGATGAGGCAATAAAAAAAAGTAAAAGTGTTTCTCTCATACTGAGATGGAACATACCTTCTTTCTTTTTATACTATGTATGCGCAACAGGTACCATTCGTCTCCCATTTTAAAATTTTGCGAATAAGCAAAAATAGAATGAAAGGAGTACACCGTAAAATTGCAGGACTTTTTCATTTGCTTAATTTTTTAAAATCTCATGCATGTGAAATATTTCTTCCGACATTTGTGTACATACTAGAGTACTGCAAGTAACAGGTAAATATGATACATATATATATTTGTTCTTGCTTTGTTTTCTTATATAATTATAAAATTACACGAAAGTAATTCTTTGTTTTCACTGAGAGGTAAAGGGAAGAACTCGTCCTGCTTTCATAGGAAGGTAGTGGAAACACGCCTTCACTATCTGGTATTTAACTTCTTCTCCTAATATAATGCACAAATCAAAAATCATTACCTCTGCCTTCTCTAAGTATTCTCTGATTCTTTGAAAGGTACATACTGTGCTCAAAAATACAACGCATCAATATACGACGCCTACATTCCTAAACCAGTTCAACGTGAGGTATATTCATGCGTACTTATTACTAATGAATTCCAGGTAATACTTACAATAAAGCTACATTTACACGGCGACAGCAGCTTTCGTAAGTAGTTTCATTTTGACGTTTCCATACATATCTTCTAAATACGAAACTAACTTTCCACTTTTAAGGCCCACGGAATAAAGGTCATGAAAGTTGAAAGTGGGAAGAAGATAACAACATCGAGTGAGCAGGACCTAATTTTATTTGCATCCATTGTACTCAGCACTACTTACGTAACAAACGGTAACAAACGTATAAACGTGTAAAACTTTCATGAAATTATTTGTCATAAAATTTATTTACGAAAGCTACTTTCTCACTATGGATTTGGTTCCTGCCACTGACATGTATAACATAGACTGCTGACATTACTGAAATTGCTTACATACCAGTGTTGGGCAAAATGCAATCTGATTGATGATTAATGATGACGATTACAATTTGTAATCTGTAATCATGATTACAGATTGATAATATTAATCAGAAAAGTAATCATTTATGGCGATTAATGATTGATCAATCGTAACCGTAATCATGATTACATGCAAAAGGTTTAAAATTGTAGTTAAAAGAAAACAAATATTGTTGTATTTCTATCCCGAAGTCGGTAGTGAATAACTCGCATTGCCTTATTCTACAACAGCTGCATTCTGCCCTTGAATTCATTCGAACTAGCATATAACAATGTGAAGCAATATGAAAAGTGTAGCAAAATCAAAGCGTTAAAGGCATTATTGCATTTTCCATGCTCAACGACTTTCTTATACGCCCCAGAAATGTAATCTTTTTAGCTATATTTTTTCATATATAATCAAGATCCTCGAATTTAAGCTGATGATCACATATGTGTAAGTCTATATCAATAGAAGCACTTACATTCTTTACACTGACTTCAATTAATACATAATTCAACAGTGCCTTGGAGTTTTCTACAATAAAAATTCTTAGGATCACAGATTGTTTGTTTTCTTAGAACTAAATTTTAAAATCTTTTGAAAAGTTTCATTTGTAATAAAAAAAAAAAATGAAATGTAATCAAGTAATCATGATTACGGTTACATTTGCCTAAGATTACTCGATGTAATCATGATTAATGATTGATGGGTAATCATGATTGATGTAATCATGATTGATTTAATCATGATTATTAATCTGATTACAAATGTAGTTGATTACGCCCAACACTGTTACATACGTGGGAACACTTTTCTATAGTTGTCTGTTTTTAGTTTAACTACTTTGTTCCGCCGAGTTCTATACGATATCGAAAATAGTCCAAATTTCAGTTTAGTGGACCTCTAAATGAATATATAAAATAGAAATAGAATGGCAATACAATATTTGTAATATTTTCTCTGTCCCCATACCTACATTTAACGATATGCAAACAGAATTGCTTAATTTTATTTCCTTAAAAATCAAGTTTAATTAATATTTAATGTTATAGAAGAAAAGTTTCCAATAATAGTAGATAATAATTTCAAATATATCTTGGAGCGAAAATGAAACTTGAAATTAAGATTGTCCCACCTGTGTCAACAAAATCATAACAATTTCTTTAAAATGAAAAATGTTTAAACTCCCAATAATTAAGAATGTTAAAGTACTCTAAAATCTGAAATGCAACTTCCTTCTTTCCGAGAAATTTTACTGACTTATAACAATGGACTGAGCGTCTTGTCATTTTCCTATAGGAAAGAATGGCACAAGTCTTGTAGTTTTCTCTTTCGCACTATGGCAGAGTTGGAGCTACCAACACAAAATATCGCTTACTGAACGTTTTCTTATGCCATTTGATGTTTTTATGTTGGCTGCAGATGCGATCACCTCAGAAAGAAGAAGATAAAGATAGTGTTTACTATGCTCCGTCTCTCTTGCACATACGCGGGATTCAAGTAAAAATAACCCTTTGAAAATTAAAGTCGGAATTAGTTTAATTTCTTGTAAGAATACTTGTAAGTGATTAAAATATCACTTGAACACAAGAAAGATATTTTTTTAATTTAATTCGATTTTCGGATGTAAAATTTCATTTGATTGGTTGAGTAACACTTATAGGCAAAGGCAAATTATATTGACTACCGCCGGCAATCAACCCAAACCGTAAATATTCGTAACAATACTTGCGAGTCAAATTAGCTTTACGTTTGTTGTTTTGGCACTGTATATCTGTTTTAGGGGCTTCAGACAAAGTATCTTCATGATCATGATGCTTAGCTTTACTTGTCCTTGGTTGATCATTTAAATCTCTAGTTTTTTTTTTTTATTATCCATTTATCAATTTTAAAAAAGTTCGGAAACTTTTATAAAAAGAATTTTTTTTAGTGATGATTTATAAGAAAAGGTATTTTTATTACTTACCAATATGAAGTTGCTATTAATAATTAATTATAAATAAGTATTGTCAAATAAAATGAAAAAAATTAAATATATCAGCACGTGAGTTTGCGGTGCACGTACCGGAGAAGGTAATATTTTGAATGACGAAATTGCAGGCAAACATGCGCAAGCATCTCGACGAAAGGTAATGTGTGTGCGCGGAAAGGGGAAGCTATAGCAAGTTAGCAGCACAACGTGCAGGCGCTGGTGTTAAAGCTATATGAAAAAGTACAAATACACACTTTGCCACTATTCCTAGTGTCTAACACTGATGTAAACAATTTTTTTTTGTGTTTTTACAATTTTTTCGCGACTCGGAAAAAATTTTCTCCGAACCGATGCCGGGTCGCGACCCACACTTTGGGAAACGCTGATCTAAGGTATCATAATAATTGGTCTTATTAGGCCAATTACAGCTTTTCGCCTTGTTAATATCTAGTCTTCCAACGTGAAACCTTAATTCCGCTCCGAAGAGAGCAAAAAGACTAGATCAGCACTTTTAATCCACTGCAAATGTAGGAACGTGTGCACATTCGGGACGATTTTAATAATAAAAGATTTTGGGATAGGACAGTCTTGTCGACGTTCCGATATTAGAGGCCAGAAGGACAACAAACAGTTTTCAGCTGTTTCCCATTTTTTATTATAATTCTCGTTGAATGTTATTGAGCATCCGGAGACTAAGAAGCATGGTATATCGCTTATCAGTTAGTATAAGTCCTCATCAATCGTTCAATTTTTGAATAACTCATCAGTTAACATTCGGAACTTTTGCGATAAGCAATAAAATCGAGACTAATGGCGACGAGTATTTATGAAAATAGACTTGATTCATTTTCTATTTGTTAATATCAGTTTAGATTACATAATTACATGATGTATTTGGCGAATTGAATGAAAATGCAATCTTTTCTTTAAGAGGAGTCACTACCAAGATTTGCAAGTTTCATACATTTTCAATGCGAATTTCGGGTAAATTATTTGTAGCAGAATAACGATTAATACCTTAAATCTAAGATAAAGAAGGGGTTTAGTGAATAACGTCGGGAAAAATAAAAAAAAAATGTATTGAAATGGAGATATTAGCTCGGAAACTTCTAAAAAATATTAAAAATTGTAGTCTTTTAATTCAAATTCCTGTTAGTAGGTATTCTCATTTCTTTAGAGATAAGGCCTAGATCTAGCATATAACAGATCAGTTTACAGCTGATTTTACAGCTGAATTTTTACGTTTTTTGATCGGATTGATATAGATGACGGATTTTTAGGTATTTTTTCAGGAAAACACCGATCGTTTTTATTTTGAAGACAAATTTCTTTCATTTCCTCGACGTTTCGGGTCCAGGTACGGCCCTTCTTCAGGATCAACAATAAATAGTCCAAGTTACGATCTCTCTAAGTACATCTGCAATATTTTATAGAAAACGACCTCCGACAGTACACGCAATATAAAAAATGCAAATGACATAAAGGAATTTTTGGACAACGTACTACTAAAGCCGAACGACATTCTGATATCACTAGATGTAGAATCATTATCCACAAATGTTGACATAGAACTGGCGCTAAAGATTATTGAAACGAAATGGTCTACTATAGAAAGTCTGACACTTCTCACATAATAACAAATTCTATAAACAGAAGTACGGTCTAGCGATGGGTAATCCACTCTCAGGTATCTTATCAGAAATGGCATTAGATTTTATAATTTAGAAGCCTTAAAACAAACGGAAATCAACTTTTTTAAGAATATATGTGGACGACATTATTTGCGCTATACCCAAGGAATCAGAAATTAATTTTGTTAATAGCTTCAATAACATACACCATAGATTTAAATCACAATAGAAAAAGAAATTAACAATAGCATCCCCTTTCTTGACATGCGATTACATAGAACAAGGAATCAGCACATTATAACAGACTGATATTGCAAACCTTGTAGCTCTAATAGGATTTTAAACTATTATTCAAACCACCCGCATAATACTAAGATAAACACAGCGCAATCTCTCGCAAGCAAAATCTTTAAAGTAAGCCACAAAAAATTCCTACAAAAAAACACTGGAATCGTTACAGACTTCCTAATAAAAACAACTATCCATCACATATAATCCACACAATAATAAAAAGAGCTATAAGAAACAACCATTTTAACAATTTCAACAATTCGATATCCATACCGAACAACACAATAATATTAGATAATACCAATCCTATTTATACATCAATCTCGTTTATATACCCATTATCCCTAAAAATCGCGAAAATAATCAAAACTGGAAATAACCACATAAAAATAGCCTTTAAACCAATAGCAACAATTACACCAAAACCAAGGATCCGATTCCCACACAAGCAGAAAAAAAAACAGCGTTGTACACAAGGTCGAATGCGAGAACTGCAACGCCACGTACATCGGACAAACATCAAAAAATCTTAAAACTAGACTATCACAACATAAAGCGTATATCAAAAAGGAAGCACCGCGATCAGCACTAGCATCCCATTCAATAGAAACAGGGGATGCATTTTCTTCGATAATGCAAAAATAATAGACACGGAGAATAATAGGAAAAAACGAGAACTAAAGGAAGCATGCCACATATACGTTAATAAAAACAGAGTTGTAAACCTAAGACAGGACACAGAACTAATAAATAAAGAATATAAATATATACTGAGCAAATTAAAATCATAGTGTTAGCCACCCATATAAACGTTTTCTTCTCGACAACCGCTCACTTTTATATTGTCCTCGTAGCATGTAAATTGTTTTTTGTTTGAAGTCTATTTTAATTTATTAACAATGTATTTTATTTTATTTTTATTTTAATGTAATCAGTTCTTCTGTTCTGCGTAATTGATATTTATTATTACTACTGTAAAAAAAAAATCATTTATACGTGCAGACAAATAGGTATGTAAAAAAAAAAAATCTCAAGAAAACTTACTTATGTTCAGTTTTATTTATGTAGAGCTCCTGAAGAAGGGCCGCACCTGGACCCGAAACGTCAAGCAAATGAAATAAAAAATTTGTCTTCAAAACAAAAACGATCGGTGTTTTCCTGAAAAAATACCTAAAAATCCGTCATCTAGCATATAACGTCGAGTTTGTTTTTTCATTTTTAGTAGCGCTTTTTTTAATTATTTGACTTCAATAGTTTCTTTCTCCCGATATTTCACCGACAGCAAATTGCAATATTTCGTTGAAATTTGTTTAAATACAAAACAAAATAGCATATTTAACAATTATGTACAAAAAAAGTTTACGACAGTTAATTCTCGTTGAAAATTTACAATTTATTTGAACTGCAAATATTCAGTCATTTTTCTTCTTAAACGGTTGCATGTTGGGTTTCTAACTTTTACGCTAGATGTCTCTAATGTGGTTGTGGTCTAGGTCTAGGATAATTTTATATGAATTTTCTCATTTTCAGGACACAAACCTATGTATAGTAAACTTTATTGCCTACAGGTTCGCTGGTATCTAAATTGAAACTTTTGCTGAGTACTGACTCTTCTTAATCCCAATTGAATCCAAGCGACACTTACATATTTCCTACAGTCCATTCCAAACATACGACGCGATTTTAATTGTGTTAAATCATAGGAAGTAGGGTGTGTGACTATTTTAAAAGAGAAATAAAAGAAGTGGTTCCATTGAACAGAAACCTTTGTTTTTCACTTCCCCTCCATTTCTTCTCTCATGTGTTAAGGAAAATAAATAAAAATCCTCAAGTTCTACACTTGGGGTTGATACAATAGTTACATCCTACTTAATATCTGTATTCGTTTCGATAAGTTAAGTTAGATACAAATTTTAGAACAATTTTATTTACGTTTTTGTTAAGCACTAATACCTACCGGTAAAGTCAATATAAGTTTAGTTTACGGTTTTTTTCTGCGAACTTGTTATTGTTTTTATTAATTCCGCTTTGAATACCTATTTCTCCCTTATACAAATAATAATCAGCATTATTATTGAATCCGTTGGAATTGGAGTCGAAAAAGCTTAAAAAACCTTCTTTTTTTTTAAAGAAAATAAGTTTTTTCGACTCCGATCCGAACGGATTCAATTTAATTAGGCCAATGATTGTACGAATTGAGGAATGTTTTTTTATGAATTTTTATGATTTCCTGGGGTGGGCCAATCCACATTCTGAGGGGGGGGGGACCCTACCAAATTACGCCAATGCTCGTATACAAAACTTACATCCATTCATTCCTTAATCTTATTTCCTTTCTTGGCGAAGATATGCATTGTATTATATGTAGACTCTCAGCTGAGCTTTGATTAAACTATAAAAAAGAAACAGGCAAACAAAAATTGAAGACATGACAACACACAACTTCACAAAATTCATATTATTACCAACTGTATATAAATTACAAAAAAAAAAAAAAAAAAAAAAAATTGAGGTCACCACGATCACATCGACTAAATTTTCAATCCTAGCCAAGATAGTCCTTCAATCTTGAGCACGATCAGTAAAGATACGGATTACAAAGAGTTGAAGACATCATGAACGAGATTTGTTTATTTAAAGCGGTACTGTTCATGCTGAAAATGGTGTGGAAAGATTGACTAAAACCACACGTTGCTCTCAAATCTTCCGGGTCAGGTTCTCATCTATGTACATACTAGCTCTACCTCAATTCAATTTTCAACTTTAGGCAAACATCTGTGTTGCATAATTCCAAAAATAACAATATTCACAGAAACTAGACACTAGCTGACCCTGTTAGAGTTTCTTACCATCGATAAAGTATCAAAGAATTTACCCGAGAAATTTAAGAAGTGTCTCAAGGAAATCGATTGCGTAGAATGAATCCTCGACGACATGCAAAATTGCCGGCAGGTGTCAAGCAAGTAGTTCACCCTTCAACACAGACAGGGAGAGAGAGAGAGAGAGGGAGTGTGTGTCGTCAACCTGGCTGTATTTTGCAGTATTGTGATTTTCGAAGTCATTTTAAGCACTCTGCATCACAGCTGCATCTAAAATAAAATTGCATTCATCCAAAAATATCCGTCACTTGCACTGCTGCGGTTAAATCTGTTCTGCGGGGATGATGGGGCGTGCGATGCATTAAGATCGACTCTGAAGAAATGCCATTTTCGCTTTGCTATTTTTGTTGTTCGTGCTACTTCTTTTCTTACGCACTATCCCCCATGGCTAAACAATCGCGACAGGAATAGACCACAATGTTTAGCCAGATCTTTATTTATCCTCATGTTAACTAAATTCAGCCGAAATAGCGGCTAAGTTGGGACTGTCTCAATCTATTTTGATTTTCAACTAGCAAATGCCAAACGATCCCCGCTGCAGTCATTGTGCGATAAGAAGGGCGCAATCTTGGCGTTTGTGTAATTTTAGTGCACGTTTGACGCAAATGAAAGAGAATTCTCACTTTCACCTCAGAATAACTGAAAATTTTTTTCTTTTCTTTTATTTCAGTTTATCGGCTGGGAAGAGGTTCCGAGGCCCAACACTCGTACGGAAATCGTCCAAGCAATGCGCAGAATTCGGGTAAGTGCATCATTTTATGTGGTTCATGATAAATAGTTTAATGATAACTTGGTAATTTACGAGGTTGTATCAGTGGCTTAATAGCGCCGATTTTATGAGACCGGAGATAATCAATGATTTACAACGTCGAACTTTTCTGCCCCGCGGTACTGAGCGATAATTCAAAATTGATTACAGAGCCAGAAGCTCCATGGAAGAAGCTGTTAACGTCAGGCGAGTTTGTTATTGCAAATATTATGGGGATGCTCTGGATACTTTCTTGTTGGTCGAATCAATGACTGTGGCATTATGGCAAAATTCAGCATAATTCGTAGTGGGCTGTCGTTAATATTAAAATTTATCGGAACTCATTTAAATATTGCAGGGATGAAGAGGTGATTGGAGTGGAATTTAATTGTTGCAATCTTGAAATGATACATATTTAATTAAGCGATGAAAACTTCTCTGCATGAACTTAGTTCACTTCCTTCTAGGGATAAGAAACCAAACTTTCTTTGCAGACATCAGGAACATCTTGTGTCTTTTGATTTGCATAATTTAACCGTTTGGAGAGAATCACGATGAGTGTTTCTTCTGTATAACGCGAGCATATAATAGATTTAATCCCCACCAAAAAGAGATTCTTTGATGATTTTATATCTGAACTAAATGGTATCTCTACCAGTAGAGCTTTATATGGGAGCTAAATAAATCGAAATGGTCCAACATAGAAATTGCAGCCAAATGAACATCAAGCTTTAAGTTTTGCAAAATTTGAGTTTCGCGTACCGGCTGCGTATGCTTGAGTCTAGCCCCTTTTGAAGTGATCAAGATTGTGGAGGCTCTGTATAGTTTGCAGTGATTGAAGTGTTTGCAATTTTTTTTCCCACTTAAATAAATAATGTTAGGAAATCTGTCTCGTAGTGGACAAAATTTCTAGAAAATCATGTAGAATTTTATTCGCTAACAAGCAGCTAGATAGATATAAAAAATCAGCTATTTAGAGGCATAATAATTAAAATGTATGCGCATCTGATATCCATGCACTTGTCGAAGTGAATGCCTGTATGTAGTTGAGCAATATACCAAGATTACCATCTTCCACCTGTTGTGATGAATGGACGGTCCACTGCTGTCAAGGTGGTTATTGTAATCAAGATCAAATAGTAGATCAATCTGCTTTCCATTGAATCATGCCTGCAGTGTTACAGCCGGAAGTACAAAGACCTACCTCATATCTGGGAATGATCTCAAGACGTGTATTATATTGAATTATACCACTGCATGAAGAATTATATGGAAGACGCTCTGGCGCTCTTATTTCAAATTCTTGCAGAGTATTGTAAGTGGATACGAGGAATTTTGTGCTCCTTGAGCATCTCTTGCCTTTTCGATGAACTATAAAGACACAGATTGGACTCAATTCACTCAAAATCTGGACGAAAGAGGCTGCTTTTCGCGCTCATCAGTTGCATTTATACCCAGAATTGAAACAAGTCTACAAGACTGCACTGAACACATGCATGTCCATTATCCAGAGAGAAAAAATCCTTTTTGTCCGGAATTTTAGACTAAAAATCTTAACAAGCCTCAAGTATAACAAAGACTTCCGGCCCCTGGTCAAAACCATCAGGAACAACTTTACCAATACTTCTATACCTTCACTACTTAACAATGGTGAAGTGATTGTTGACTCACTGGATAAAGCTAATAATTTGGCTTCAAAATCTCATTTTCCATTCACTTCACAGACACCTAGTTTGCATCTCCCGTGTGGATGTACACAAGAGCCAATACACATCCATAGGAGAGATGTGTTCATGGTCGGTAAGATGATCAGCGCCTTTAAAGCCCTAGGTTCTGATGGTTTCTCACCCATGTTACTAAAACGCTATGCCTCATCCTTGGCTAAACCTCGGCGTAAACAATTGTACTTGTCTTATTCGACAGGAAGATTTCCAACTGGATGGACAGTAGCTCACCTTCAGTTTATTCCCAAGAAAGGAGAGGGTAGCGATCTCTCAAATTATCGACCAACTGCAATCACTTCGATTCTTTCAAAGGTTTTTGAAATTATTATTAACTTCATGAAGTATGTAGAAACCAAACAACTCATCAATAATCGCCAATATGGCTTCCGGAATGGACGCTCATCTGGAGACTTGCTGACTTTTCTTACGGAACGTTCGAACCGTAGTCTTCACAATTTTGGTGAGTCCGTTGCCCAAAATATTTCAAAGGTCTTTTATACAGTATGGCATCCAGCCCTTTTACTTTTTATCTGATCGCGTAATACCGGTTGTACTAGGTGGCGTTTCAACAGAATCTTACCCTATAAATGCCGATGTTCGAGGACTCTGTTATCTCTCCATCCCTCTGGTTAATTTTCTTTTATTATTTGTTCTTTTTAGGCAGGGAGGACAGGAGACTCCATTCCAAGCACGGAGGCCATAGCAGCTCATTGTGCTGTCCTGCTAGAAGCCAATTCACCAAAACCTTCCTGTCCTCTTAATGAAGCGCATCAGGTCTTGGTGAGGAAGGGTTTTCAGCTCATCATCTACAGATAGAAGGGCAGACCATAAGTATTTAGCCTGCTCGGGGAGAAGACCGGACACGCACAAAAAATGTGTTCGGTTGTTTCGGGCCCTCCCTCCAGGCAGGACAGACACTCAGGCCTGTCAGCTACTCCCATTCTTTATAGATAAGCGTGAAGTGAGCTGTGGTCGGTGATGATGCCAATCACAGTTCTACATTGTTTCCTTCCGAGGCCCATGACAAAATCAAGAAACAGTTTGTACACCTGTAAGTGCTCAGGTTCGCCTATCTCTGCTGATGCTTTCTATGAACATCCGCTTTAATGAGAGACCCGATACTCGAGGTGACAACGCCTACGGCGGGTTCCGGTCCGAGGAAGGGTAAATCAGAGCCAGCACTAGCGAAAAGGTCAGCCAGCTCATTCCTCATGATCCCCATGTGACCAGAAACCCTCAAAATGGACACCTTGTTGTGGATAAATAACTTACCCACAGACGAACTGCAATCTTCCAGTAACTTAGATGTTATCCGAGGGCCACTCAGAACCATCAAGACTGCCTGACTATGCGAAAAGATAGCATTGTCATTCCCCTTGGTTCGCATATCAAGGGCTAATTTTGCTGCCATTGACATGGCTGAAGGCTTCGCTTTCCCTTACTTTTAATCCTATCCATAGTTTTGTCTATCACAGTACCCTTGATTTCGCTTACTGCTTTGACACTCTTAGTGACTCCAGAGGGAACGCCACATCTGTCATTCGAGTTTGCATGCTTATATCATTAATTCACGAATCGTGATAATATCCTCGCTTGGGGTAAAGTGAATCATCTCGAATTTAAGGCATCTAAGTAAGTCTCAGAGCTGTCTCATATCTTTAAAACAGGACCGTAACTGTTTCATACCCATTTTTGGGAGGAACACTGATTTACGGTGCACCGACTTTATGCATTTTGGCATTAATATTTCCAGTAAGTTAAGCTGGACACATTACTTCTTCTCTGTTGCCAAAAAAGCAACAAAATGTCTTGAAATTCTGAAAAGGTGAAAGAAATGTTTCAGCCCATCGGATCTAGCGCTCATCTATCAGTCCTACATCAGACCTAGAATGGAAAACAATTCACTTATCTGGGCCGGGACTGATCCCATAGCTTTACCATTTCGCTCCTTTCCCTATGTCCTTCCTAACGTGCTGTGCTTTACATCATAGGGTATCTTCTGAGCTTTGTTTATTAGTCAAACTTTTGAGGTGTTGATGGTGATTGTGACATGGTCAAGGTCCAAAATGCATGATAATTTGAATTAAAATAAAAAGGTCAAAAGTTTGGAAATCACTATACATAGAAAACTTTTTGCGTTGAGGTATTATCCTAAATGAATGTGTGTGTTGAGGTGGTACTGAGGGGTAAATAAATGTAAAATTTGTTTGTTTTTAACGTAAACGAAAAATTTCCGAGCTCATGGAGAATTCAAACTAAGAGGAAATCCAGAAAAAAATTCATTCGCGCGCGCGAATATCTTTTCTAGATTTCTTTCTGCATTTCTTCTGAATTTTATCTCTTCTGGATTTTGTCGCTTCTGGATTTTGCCACTTCTGGATTTCGTATCTTCTGGATTTTGTCACCTCTGGATTTCGTCTCTTCTGGACTTTGTCTTTCTGGCTTTTGTCACTCTCGATTTTGACTATCTGGATTTCGTAACCAACCCCGCGCGAATTTCTTTTATGGATTTTTTCTGGATTTCTTCTGGATTTTGGCTCTTCTGGATTTTGTCTTTCTGGATTTCGTCACAATAGGTTTTGTCTTTGTGAATTTCATACGCAACCCAACTAAAGTTTGTATGACGTTTTAGATCTATTGATTCACCACGTTAAGAAGCAAGTTTAGTGGTATGAAGTGGTATTTTTTAGTATTCCGTCAAGTATGTACTGATACAGAATCATGCCCGTAGTCTTGAAGAATTGCAGTAACAGTAATAAATAGATATATGCTGATGATGTTACCCCACACCTTGTATTGAGTCCAAAATTATCTTTTGAAAAAGGTGATTGTTACCTTTACTTTTGGAGACCAGCGACTCGCGAGTAACACAATTTAATAATTTTGTGAGCCGAAATCATCTTCATACCTAAACTTACAGCGAATCGATAGCTGTCTTTTTGGCGATCGCAAGATGACCTTAAGACTTAAATTGAAGCCCATTGTTATACATTTCAAAATCCCTACAGAATTACACTGGGTGGCCAAATTATTAGAGCTACCAGTAGAAATTTTTTTTAATTTCAATTTGCTTGACAATATTTTGGAGAAAATCGATTATTTCAATACCAATTTTGGGTTTTTATAGTGAGAACATAATTTTGCTAATCTATTTTATGTATAGTAACACCACGATTTGCATTAATTGGCTGACCTGGCAATACCTAAGATGGTTAGCTGCTGTTATCGTTCAGTAGTAGTTTGACACCGAAATATCCGCACGTGTTTTCAAAGTATTTTCTAGAGTGTTTTGTAATTTTATTGCAAAGAAATATTTGTATCACAACCAGTAGGCTATTAATCATATTACAGACAAAATTTTGAGTGATTTCAGTGTCGTAAATTTGTATTTCCTTATGTAGTTTTGTTGGTAGAGAGATTTAAATATGGGAAAGGCCAAGAACATTTCTCCCGTGATAAAATATCAGAAATTAAAACGTTACTATGCACACGGCGAATTCCCAGAGGATGAAAACCGTAAGGCACCTAGAAGATTGATCGTGCAACAGGTTCATGATGCCGGAATTAACATATCGGATATGACTCCTCGCTGATGGATCCAGGAGATAAAATTTAAATGCCAGCGGCCACCAAGAAGTCGCTCCTAACTGCAGCAATGATGCAAAAGCGGTTAAATTGGGCAAAAAATATCAAAACTGGACAACAGATGACTGAAAAAATGTGTGTTTGCATTTTTTAGTTGTAATCATAAACCCTTTGATTTAATATTTTTGATAAAATCAATTATTTTCTGAAACATTCGACGATATAATATTTTGTTTATGTTTGCTGCAGGTTTGGTTTTCTGATGAATCGTCAGTACAAATATTGACTGATAAGGCCACATTTGTCAGAAGGCGATCTGGAGAAAAATACATCCAAGTCGTGTAAACAAAAATGCTGCCACAGACCCAAACATGGTTTCCATATGGCATGATGCATGATTCGGCACCATGCCATAAAGCAAAAAATTTACCAAATTTCTAGAGGAACACCAAGTCAGGGTTCTTGAGGGGCCGGTAATTCACCTGACCTCAATCCCATTGAGAACGTTTGGGAGCTTCTCAAGCGAGAAATATCCGAAGAAATCATTACAAATGAAGTTCGTTTAATCGAGAGACTAATAGAAGTGTGGTATCATGATGAAAAAATTAAAATAAATTCCTTTAAATGTATAGAGAGTATGCTGAGGTGATTAGAAGCATTGGTAGCTGCCAAAGGTCAAGTGACAAATTATTAAACTGAGTACTAATTCCTATGTAAATATAATATAATAAAACATTTAAGTCCATAACTATCCTTAAAATATTGTTTCAATTTAAACTAAACACAAAAATCAATTGTTTGAAGAGTGGCTCTAATAATTTGGCCATAATTTGCCATTTGTTGTCTGACGTTAGTTCATCAACGAACCGGTGGACTAAGTGGTCCACCCTGTATGTCCTACCTCTAACCAGGTATGATAAGTCAATACTCAAGCAAGACTTCTAAATTACCACGAGAAATATTTCTAGCAACGTTGAACGAATTTAACTATCATTAGATTTCTTCCTCCAATATAAACGATATTGTAAATCCAAGACTATACGCCAGATTGATGGATGATGTTTATTTAGTAATATCAATTTCACATATGTTGGTCCCATAATTAATAATTTAATTTTACAAAGTTATTAACTTTTCTTTTAAATTCATTAATATTTTTTTTTAATTTAACTTCTATTCATAGACTGTTGAATATTTGTAATCCTTTGTACATAAGTGATTTCTGGTCTCTAACATTTCCATGCGAACTTAATCTAAAGTCCATAGTATTCCTTAAATTATATTGTTGAACTTCATTAACGTACACTAAACTTTTTGTTAAATAATTTGGTAATATTCCATATTTCATTTTAAAAACAAATAAAAAAGTGTTAAATATAATTCGTTGGGTAATGTTCATCCATTTAAGAGTTTCCAACATCCATTGAACACGTGTATATCTGTTGACACATAAGATCATTCTCATCGCCTTGTTCTGTAGCCTTTGTTGTCTTTGAATTATTGTATGATTGCCCATAAATAATATAGTTGAGCAGTATTCGAAATTCGGTTTTATCGTTACATTATACGTGACTCGAAAAACTGTTCACGTAATTACATTCTCAAATAATTTCCTCGAAAAAATGGAAATACTTAGCAAGCGTCAACACTGTTTTCTTTTCTAATAACTGCGCTTTAGCTGTAATTTGAATGGGAAAAATAAAACGATAAAATCCTTATTGAAGTGAACATCTCAACGTGAACAGTTTTCGAGCGGCTGGAACTTTTTCAAAAAGTAGTAAAATTGCGTTGATCTTTTTTACAAATAAGGTGTTTTGTATCTTTATTATATCTATCGCGGTAATAAAATACATATTTCGTAGCTTTTCAGATCAAAACTATTAATTAATTTATAGATAAAAATGACCAAATAAATTTCCACTGCTAAGAGGGGAGCTGTTGCTGAGGACATAAAAAAAGGACTCTGTGTGAGAAGTATTCTAGAAAATACGGAATTTCGATCGGTGTAACAACAAAAATTAAAAAAGAAATGGCTATTGAGGTAAATAAAAATAAAGGTGGACGACCAAAAATATTAAGCGCTGAAACAGAAAGAATGGCACGGCGTTTTATCGTATCAGGAGCATCAAGCAACGCTGTGGATGTCAATAAAGAACTTTCTGTTGCATTAAATATCAATGTGTGCAATGACACCATTCGAAATTGCTTGAAAAATGCAAATTTAAAGGCCAGAACAAAGATAAAAAATCCTCAAATATCGGAGAAAAATAGAAAAGCAAGATTAGAGTTTGCAAAACTTCACAACAATTGGACTGCTGAGCAATGGAAATTAGTTATATGGTCCGATGAGGCAAAAATTAATCGATTAGGCTCTGACGGACGCATTTGGAACTGGTACCACAAAAGAATTGGACCAACAGAAAAAAATATACTTAAGACCTTGAAGTTCGGAGGAGGTTCACTACTTGTTTGGGGCTGTTTCTGTTGCGAATAATTGGGAAAACTGCGTCGTATTCAAGGAATTATGTATGCCAAAGATTATGTACGCATACTGAAGACTCGTTGTTGCCCAGTTTTGAGAAGTTTGGATGTGAGACAGGTGACTTGGAGTTTATGCAAGATAATGACCCGACCCGGCTCGTGTTACGAAAGTGTGGCTAGAAAACAATGCTATAAAAACCATGAAATGGCCTGCTCACTCACCCGATCTCAATCCAATCGAGAATCTTTGGGCTGTAATTAAAACAAGACTTATTACGCAAAAGGAAGTCCCAAAAACCGTTGATGAGCTCTGGGTGAATGTTCAAAAGGCGTGGGAGGAAATCAGCTCCTAAACTTTGGCTAAATTAACGGCCAGTATGCCTAAACGAATACAAGCAGTTATTAAAGCCAAAGGATGAAACACCACATTTTAAAATAATCTTTTATAATACTAAACATTGAAATGTATCTACTAGTCGATAAACTGTTCATTTGTTGGATTCCAGTTTATTTTTTTTTTTTCTTGAAATATATAATTGTGTGCTTGTATATTCGAATTTATGAATTCTTGTTACTCCTCTAAAATATATTCAAAATCAAAAAGTGAATTCCCTTCTTTTTATTTAAAATAATACCTTATATGACATTTGGAGAAAATACGTGAACAGTTTTTCGAGTCAGTATATATGTTAATTGCTGTCATAAAGTCAATATTATTTCTAATTCTACTGAAAAAACCTATTTTCTTTGATAATTTTTTACATGTTCAGACATACTGACTAAATTTTAGTTCACTACCAATTACTACACCTAGGTATTTCATCTCATAGACTTGATCGATTTTTTTTTTCCTTCTAATTTTAAATCACCATCATACACTCCGTTCAATAGCATATATTTGGTTTTTCTTCGTATTCAATTTAAGTTTATTCATTTTTAACCATTTACACAGCTTGTTTAACTCATCAACCCCCGTATTTATTGTAGATCTTACGTCATCTTTTGCACTAAGGTAAATTAAGGCATCGTCCGCGAATAACTTCACTTTACATTTTTCTAATACCGCACTAATATCATTAATATATGTATAGTATGAATAACAATGCTCCCAGTATTGATCCTTGAGGAACTCCTAATTTATTTAATAGTTTTTCCGATTTTGTTCCATTTACTTTCAATTTTTAAATCTATTGGTAAATAAGTTTTAAACCATTTTAGCTCTTTTCCATGTATCCCATATCGCCTGAGTTTTCTTATTAAGATACCTTTGTCTATGGTTTCGAAAGCTCTCTTCATATCCAGAAATATTAAGATCACATGTCTGCCTTTGCTTATATCTTATTTTCAATCAATCAATGCCCAGTTTATAGCCGTTTCGCATGAGTGACTTTTTTCGAAATCCTGGCTGTTGCTCTGTTAGAATATTATTTAGTTCTATATATTCTTCAAGCTGATTTTTTACTATCTTTTCCATTATTTTTTCTAATGTTTAAAGCATGTTTATGGGCCTTAATTCTTCACATTTTGCCGAATTTTTTATTTTTTTTTCACTGGAACAATTAAAGATTCTTTCCATATATCAGAAAAAATTCCTGCATTGAATGATCCATTTATTTACATTAATATAATTTGGGGCCCATCACATCTACACTATCCAATATCATTTTTGCACTTATCATATTAAAATCTATGAATCAAGCAGAACTATTTTCAATTTAATAATAGATTTTATTCCTTTAAAAACGGGTTGCCTATGGGCTCTCCACTTTCTCCTTTATTAGCAGAAATATATATGGATAGCTTGGAGAAACAGATAATAGAAACTGATACAATCTTTAGAGGAAAAATAGAATTTTGGCGCAGGTATGTGGATGACATATTTTGTATATGGAAAGGCTCAGAGAGCGAATTATATAAGTTTTTAGAATGGATTAACCAAATTGATGACAAAATAAATTTCACGATTGAAGTAGAAAAGGACAAGACTATTAACTTTTTGGATCTTAAAATATCTCATGAAACAGGTAGCTTTAACTTTGAAGTATTTCGCAAGCTTACGTACACGGATAATGTTATCCCATGCAATTCTAAACATCCAATGAGTACAAAAATGTCAGCTTTCCACGCTATGGTGGATAGGTTATGCAGGGTTCCCATGTCCAAAGAAGCTTATAAAAAAGAACTTAATATTATAAAAATAATAGCAACAAATAATGGTTACTCTGGGAACATGATTTCAAATCTAATAAAAAATAAAAATAAAAACAGAATAAAACAACTAGTATTTCCTACTGATAGCAATAGCACTAATGATAATTTAAAACCTTGGGTAAAATTGCCGTTTATTGGGAGAATTTCGTATAAAATTAGATCTATTATACAAAAAAGACTAATTGTTAGAGTTTCGTTTTATAATAAGCATACTTTAAAAAATCTTATTGTAAATTCCAAAGATAAAACTGATAATTTCGCTAAATCAGGTGTATATGAAATACCTTGTGAGGATTGCGAAAGTAGTTATATTGGACAAAGTGGTAGAAGCTTCAATACAAGATTTAGTGAACATATAAGATCTTTTAAACTTAACAGAAATGATTCTGCTATGGCCAAACACATGAACGAATTCACACACACTTGTAAGAAAGAAAACTTAAAAAAATTCTTCATGTTGAAAATAAGGGGAAAAAATTGAATATTTTAGAAAATTACGAAATTTGAAAAGCAATACAAGGGGGAAAAACATATTGAATGAACATCTCGAGCCAATTCGCTCAGTTTTGTTAAATATGTTCATCAATAGACAATGATTTTACCAGATTCAGCTACATTCGCAATCCTCTCTTCATAAACATTTGATGGACATATGTGTGTGCATTTTATTGTATTTTATTTTTATTTTAAGTCTAGACGAAGAGATTCTCGAATTTGTAAATGTATACCAGTAGCACTTGTCTATTCTCCGATGATGGTCCAGTTGGACCGAAACAGCTGTCCGAATCAATAAAAATCTTCAAATTGTGAAAATAAAGTACATGTACAAAAGGCTACTAGTTTCATTCAAAATCCCTTTTATTTTTCAATTTCTTGCAGGCTCTTTCTAAATCATTAATAGTTGCATTTCTAAATATAAATCTTGATTTCGCCTGAACGATTAAGTTATCATCATATTGCACGAAATCAATTTCAGTATTTATGTCTCTAACACTCTGTATAAAATAATGATTTAGCTTGTTTGCCATTTCACTATCTTCTACACTCACATAATTCCCAAATTGTATCTCTTTAAATGTTGACACATTTTTTTTCTTCAGAACATAATTTTTAATAAATAGCCACATTTCTTTTTAATCATTTGCGTTCGATATTTTTCGTTTAATCAATTCACTCTTTTTTTTTTGCCTTAACATGTTAGTGTAATGATTTTTACATACTCTATATTCAATCCAATCAACCTCATCATTAGTTAAAACAGCTTTTTCATATTGCCTCATTTTTTCATTTTTTTTTTTTTCTTAAATTATCACCAAACCATTTGTTGATAGAAATTTGCATTACTTTCTCACATATTAAACCACCTACAATTCTTTTAAATTCACTATCAAATTCACGTACACAATCATTTATGTTATTAATATTAATATTTATATTCATGACCACCGCACTTACACAATCACTTCTTTCATGCTCGCGTAAGAATTTTGTTTTTTCATATTTTAAATATTTTATTCTGTTTACAGGCAATACCTTTTCTTTTGAGTTACCTAAATGCCAATGCCAAGAAGGCTCAACGGGTATTGAGGAAATCAGTGATATCTGTGAGATTAATTAAAATGTTTAAATATTTTATTGTGTGCTTTGCAGCATCCAGTTGGAAATGATAGTTTTCATATCACAAAACACATATTGAAAATGTTGATTGGGTATAGTAATTCGATTATTGGATGCTCAGTGAACACTTTGAACATCTTGACACTAAACCTTTTCTTACCTTCGAAAGCATTTACTGCTCTTTATGCATGTTATATTCCGAAATTATTTGATTTATCCCAGAATAATCCAATCTACATATGTACATATATATATGAGGTACTCCTAAATGTTTCTCGTTAACTCACCTGAACGTAATGTAAATTTTCTGCTCCTCGTTTTGAGAAATCTCCGCCGAAATCATGAAACTCATTAAATATGTATGAATCCCCAATGATATGCTCTACAAGGATGATTACATATCCTTGATTCTTAGATATATGTCTTCTGGTGTATTTATGTATAGTGTACATAATATTATGTTTAGGTCAGGAAACTTGACTGAGCTCCCTTCCATATGAGTTAACAATTCCCTTTGAAACACTATACGCGTATTATGAATATTTTGAAAAGGGTTTTGTAAACTTGCATATTAGCAATGAGCTCAAACTTTTCATCAAAGGTATTTTCGGGTTTATGGCTGTTATGCGGCAAAGGTTTTTGCACTGGATACCTTGAAATTGAAAGTGTTTATACATTTTATACTAAGCACCCCAAATAGTGTTCACACAAGATTTCTAGAGATTAGGATGGTAAACAAGAATAATTCATTGGGATTGGGTTTGTATAGAGAAATAGTTTTGTTTAGTCATTACAAGAGGTTGAATGATGAAATATGATAGAACGATTCTGAATATAAAGGAGCTATTCAATTTGAAAAGTTACAAGAGTTATTGTAAAGTTAAAGGACTTCTTATTATCGTATCTGTCACTAGTAGAAATTATGAAATTTGTCCGTATAAGCAAAATTAATTGGCGTCAGTACCATTACTACTAATCACAAGAGCTCTGTCCAAGTCTTTTCCATAATATGCTTTCTCCAATGCTTGCAATGTTTGGATGCCCAAGTCTGCTCTGAGTTGCAGAATTTCGGCATTATATTTGGAACCTGCATGGGCAATAACATTAACATTAATTTTAGTGAATGTAGAACATTGATTTGTTGCTAATATGTTTCAGCTAAACCAAAGGTGAGAACGGCACATAAATGTCGGTGGAAAAGGCAAAAAATAAACGTAAGCTTCATCAACTGACTTAAATCAGAAGTACAAGCTTAATAATATTAGATTTAAAAAACACTATACACTACTCTGCAATATTTAGAAGAACTCTTGTAAATGTGGAATACAATGTACACCAATAGGTCGAGTAATGTGAAGCTTATCCTAATTAACGCTGATTATATGTACATATATTGGGCCCTATTCTGTTGGTAAAATTTTATCATTTTATGTTATTTTATGCCCAAAAATAAAATAATTCTCTAAACCCTATTCCGTACCAGAAATTTTATTTTATTTTGTTCATCGTAATATAAAAGATCCTAAGCAGCACATTTTAAAGGTATTTTGGCACATTTTATGAAAATTATATGCGTCAATTAACATTTGTTGTGCGAAAATTGTTTTAATTAAAAACTAAAATGTCCACCGCCATACATAAAAATTACAATTTTGTTAGAAATTGTAGAAATATAAAATATAAAAAGTTAATTATATTTGCCTAGGTTTTAATTTTATGCAGAAACGATCATACGTTACGATATCTTCGCGATTCCTACGATCCATGTGAGTTGCCCAGCCTTAGGCTTCAAAAGTACTTCCGGCTGGATAATTAATAAACTTCTTATATTGTGATTTGTAAACTTATTTTGCAAACTTATAAATAATTCTAATTTATACCTAAAATGTTTCATTTTAAGAAAACAAATTCAAATACTTATAGAGTAACTATAGCCTCATACCGGAAAGACATCTATTCCGTTCACTTTGAGTTAGGAATCTAAAATTGAACGGAAAGGATGTCTTTCTGCTGCTTTGCATTTCTACGGACATGGTTCGTATCAAACTCCAGTCAGGAGTTGTCATATTTTAGAACTTTTACACCCAAAGTATCTCAAGAGCTATTAATAAAGCAGCTGCTTTCATAAATGATTATTTAGTGGGTGATTTGATAGAGTATCACTCAAATGTCAATTGACCAGCTGTTCAAAAAGTAATAGAAAACATAGCGGAATGTACTAAATATTTCATATTACGTGTTCATAAAAGAATTCATAAAATAATTTTATGGAACCAGAATACGAATTTTTAAAATATTTTATTTTCATTTTATGAAGAAGGGATTTTTTCGCCATAAAATAACATAAAATATTATTTTATGAAAAATTACAGAATAGGGCCCATTATAGTATCAACTGCTGGCAAAAATTTGGAATTTTTTCTCACATAATGCATACCTTGTAATAAGCGTTTAACTACTAATGGACAGTTTCACAGTCCAGTTTAAACCATCCTCCAAGCTTAAACGTAGTTTAAACCAAATCGGATTTCACAGTGCATTCTTTTAGTACCTAACGTTGGTATTACTGGTTAAATTGTGAGCTATATTAGTTATCCCTGCCATTTTGAAGCAATTTTTCTCTTAATCAATCTATCAATAGGAAAAAGTAAACAGACCAAAAAGGTAACAAATAAAAAATATGTAGGTATATTGACTAATATTAAATATGCCACCAGCTTAAAGGATTGCAAATTTTGGTAGAAGTGAAGTTCACCTATTTCTTTCCCTAGTGCACAAAATATAGTATAGAGTTCAAAAAAAAGGGAAGACAAAGTGATAAAGCTCTTTACTTAAACGGAATCTTGCGTAATAATAAATAATAAACGTCGTCTCATTCTTTAAAATGATCTGACTGATTTCTAATTACTCAAAAAAGACTTCTTCATCGCTAGAAATGTCTAAATCTGATAAAATTATTTTCTTGATACAAAACAAAAAAAAAAACAATGCTACTGTCAAAATAAAATGTCACACTTGTCAAACACTTTTAGCTTGAGTTTATACGGAGGGATTGCAAGGTTCACAATCTAGTTTAAACGTGGGCTTAAACCAAATTGTGAAATCCATTAGTCGAGTTTAAACTAAATATTTGGTTTAAACTTAGCCTGTGAAACTGGCTATAACACGTATCTGACTGCCAGCTGCTTTTACTAGTCGTGAAATGCTCAATATGAGCGCTCAGGAGTATGACAAATTTTCATTCAATATATTTGCTTAATTTCGTCTGGAATCTTCTTGGTGGGGATAATTGGTTAGGTGAATTTAATGTAGAACAACAGAGCGACTTATGCGTTTTTGAAAGAAACACATAATAGGTGTTATACACAGTCGACGTTAGAGTTGACTTTAACTAAACTGCAGTTTAAAGCAATTTAAACGTCAGTTTAGCTAGAGCTACACTGTAAAAAATATTAGGACTATTCCCTAAAATGTAGGGAATACTCCCTGAAATTTAGGGGGGAAGAACCTACCCTGAAATGTAGGGAATATTGCCTATATATTGATTAAAATATAGGGAATATTCCCTACATTTTATGGAATAGGTATCCCTTAGATTTTTGGGAATATTCCCTAGTATTATTGAAAAATACCTAAGCTTTGTGGCAACAATTTGTGCAAATTTTTTACTTTGTGGCTTAATTTATGACTTTGAATCTGAGATTATATAGCAAAAACGATAGGCTATGCAGTGTAAAATTCGTGTACATATGATAACCATTTTGTTTTGATGACCCAGGGGTGGGAATAACAAGAGAGAATTTTCATAAAAATTGAAAATACATGTTTAAAAATGGACTAAGTCGAGCAACTCCTTCGTAAGGTTGCCATACAAATATTTCGTTTTTTAGTATATATTTGGACACTGTCTGACAACGAGTGCACGTAGAGAGCTGAAATTTGGTACGCGGTGTTCTCGTAGCAATAGCAAATAAAATTTAAATCTGGTAACCCATTCTTAATGTTGCCATACAAAGTTTTGGTTTTTCACTATATATTTGGAAACTGTCTGAGAACGCGTCGATGTGGATAGCTCAAATTGTATGTACGGCGTTTAAAAAAAAATGTGAATTTAGGTTCAAAAATGGAACAAATCGGGCAACAACTTTGTTGGGTTGCCATACAAAAATTTCTTTTTTAACTATATATTTAGGCACTGCCTGGGAACTGATTGACGTGGAGAATTAAAATTTGGTACGTGGTGTTTTCATAACAATAAGAAATAAAGTTACAAAAATGGTCGAAATCGGGCGACTCCTCCTTGATATTGCAATACAATACTTTAGTTTTTCACTATATATTTGGACACTTCTTCACGCATCGACATTGAGAGCACGGGCCTTATTTAAAAAAGTGTAAATTAAGTTCAAATGTGGGACTAATTGTGAAACTCCTTCGTATGGTTGCCATACAAGTAATTTGGTACGTGGTGTTTCCATAGCAATGGTAAATAAACTTTTAAAAATGGGCTAAATCGGGTTACCCCTTCTTTGTGTTGCAATACAAAACATTGGTTTTTTACTATATACTTATATTCAGTCTTAAATAAATGTAAATTTTATTTCTTTATTTACAACTTTCTAAAAATATCCTTGATCGTAACAAGAGTTAACAATTTCAATTCTAAAATATTTTATGGAATTTAAATACATTAGAAATTAAATAAATTAAATAAACAAACATTATTTTTATTTTGCTACTCCATACCAATACCACAGATTATACAGATATCCAGCTTAGAGGAATCATAGTTTAACGTTCCAAATGATGGGCCTGATAATATACCTGTTTTTATGGGTGTTATGTTACAGCAATATATTTAAAAACTGAAAGGCGGATGCACTGCGTCTTGGACCTACGTCGACTGCCAGTGGTTAACCTCAGCTCGATGATATAACGGGCAGAAAAACGAAAAAAACTGCGGTAGAAACCCAAACTAAACTCAATGAGGAATCCCTTGAAATCTTGAGGTTGAATAAGCTATCCTGCAATACTCACTTGACCGGGCATTCCTCTCTCCAAGGACTTGAATGACACAAATGTCTTTGCGCACACCTCTTCAATGGACCGTATGAATCAGGCTAGGAGCTCAAATCATAAGACTGAGACTTACGAGCCCTAGCTCATGTGGGTAAAGAATGGGTCTAGATATGGACCGAGTTGACAGCACTTTGTCCAAGTTGCTAATTTTAACCCATCTGGAGAAAATTTGCAGTACCACACCTCATAATACACCTCGTTTAGTACATGTTTGCAGTCTTTCCATTACCTGAGACCTTTGTGATGTAAACAATGTATCATAAATAAGTACGAAATTAATGTGTGATGTAAATCAGTTTAAGTGGTCGATCGAATATTACAAAACAAGTACACGCACAACCTAGATAAATAATGGCTACACAATTATGTTGCCACTGGGAAGCGAAATTATTGAAATCACAAATCAACAAAAATGAATTAAGCAATGCCCATGAAAGTAGGCGAGTGCTAGTATCGCGAAATGTTTGGGAAGGTTTCGGGGCAGCCTGAGTTTTAGGAAATGTCGAGTTTTGAGTGAACCTTCGATAGGTTAAGAACGAGGCGTAATTGATAAAACTGAATATATAGAATAAATAAAGTAGTGGTTTTTATATTATTTCGGTGGTTTATTTTAATAATTTCATCCCTAAATAAATATCCATTACACCTTGATATAATCCCTTTCTCCTCAAAATTAGCTTTTTCATTGAGATCTTGATTATTAGAGCACATCATATGGGACGATGGTTGATAAGCACAATTAATATTATGTTGTAAAGTAATTCAGTTCATTGCGTGAAGCACGGACCACATCTAAAGGGCGTCCATCTTCTAGAAATTTAAGATATTTTTGCTTCAACTCCACATGAAGAATTTCAATAAAATTATTATTTGCATTTTTGCTATCAATTAAAGGTTTCAGTTACTACAAATATTTAATAAACGTTATCGAAATTTATGTGCGTAGATGTATATGTATATTTACCCTTAATTCATGAGCTGTTTAAGTCCAATCACATGTATAAATTTAATAGCTGCAGGATGCTCCAGCTATAATTAAGTCGTATAAAATCTTAGTTTTTTTAGTTACCTATTTGTAGTTCTACTTTCGATTGTTTTCTTGGAATATGAGATCACTTCCGTTGCTAACTGATCCAACAAAAAATTGCTGTCCAAGCACTAAAAGCAAAACTATTACGCCATCCAGTGGGATATACAAGAAGAACGTTTCTCCAATAAAGCCTTCAATTTTTTCACAATCTTCACTGTTTCATTGATTGAATGTCTATAGTTTAGTGCTAACAAAATGATGCTTCAACTCTCAATACTTCACTTCTTTTCTCTTAAACATTTGACAGCTACCAACTTGTTTAAAATATTTTTAATTTGTTTCCGTGAATATATTCGTATACGCTAGTAGTTATATGTACGACTTTGCTGCTATAATAGCAAATTTTACTGTCATAAATTATACTTCTGGCCATGACACTAACATTAACAAGGTATGGCCGAATTATCTGTCAATTTTTCGCTTGTCTCATTTGGCGAGAATTGTCACAAATTTGTTCGTCTCAATTTCAATCCTCCATATCAAAGTGACAAATATTTTCTATTTGGAAATTTCTTTGCTTTCCCACTAGCACATAATTATTTCTCCCGAGCTGATTTAAACGCAGAAACTAAAGTTTTGTTAAATATTTTTATATATTCCAAAAAATAACGCTCCTAATCACATTGCCATCGGCCATACCTTGTTATCTTTGTATCTTGCTTCTGGCTAGAGCTTTTTATGGCATATTATGGCAGTAAAATTTCCCCTTAAGCCTAGTACGCTGTTCAAGCGAAAATTTCGCTTGCATCCTGGGCATATAATTATACATGAAAAAAAGTTGTGGTGAAAATGTTAAATCAAAAATTAAATAACATTAAACTGACTGAAGCAAAACACGTAAAATCACAAATTAAATAGATGTGCCAAAGCGCCAAACATCACTGGGTATATCTGTCAACTTTTCCGTGCGAAATAAATGTCTGGATATATAAATCGCTGCGGAAAAATGTCTCCACTTCATATTAGCGCCATCTGCATTCCATGATCTAAACATTGATTTCTTCTCTCGAACAGCATACTACTTTACGAAATCTCAAGCCGAAATTTTTATGGCATTTTTCGCCCACATTTTCTTTAGTCAGGGAATTTGACATTTAACTCAGTCAATTTTTGCTGGATTATCTTTTGTCCTTATTGTTTTAAAGTATTTTCACATAATGGGAAACTACTTACTCTATTTTCTAGCAATTTTTGAGTAATGTCAGTTAGCCATAAGGGTATAATATATTATAAAAATACAACAACAAAAGATAATATCAAATCTCTTTATAAATATTGGACAAATCCCAGCATGCTTTTTATGTTATGAAAAATGCGTATATTTAAAAAAAAAACAAAAAATAAATAAAAGAAAATTAAAAAAAGGAAAACAAATTATAGAAAGCCCAGACTTAGGAAAATCCCAGACTTGCTTATCGAGTTCGAACCCCAGCATGATTTTTTTTAAAAAAATATATTTAAATCAGAGTATACAAATAAAAAATTATTAAAAAAATAAAAAATTAATAAAAAAAATAAAATAAAACGTAAAAAAAATAAAATAAAATAAAAAACAACAGAAGATTAAAAATATTAAAATAATTAAAACAAAAATTAAAAACTTAAGAAAGAATCCTGTTTTAGGAACGGACATCTTTAGCTAGTTGAAATATATTTGTTTAGAAGAATGAGTGACTTACTGCGATTAAGGAATCTTTTGTTTTGTTGATGAAAAAATTGCATACGAATACACCTAAGTTACCATAATTGTTACAAAAGGCATCAGCAACCGTTCTAGCATCGGTCACTGAACTGCTTCTCTAAAAACTTGAAATCTCGGAAATTTTTAAACATCATGCCATGCACAAAGGTGGATCCTGAGCTTTGCACACAATTACAGATTGGTCCCTGTTGCGTGGTTATCAATTTGCAGGCTGGAAAGTTGATATCTTTTTCTTTCTAATATGAAATGAATTGAAGTGCCTTACAAGTGGCATATATGTATGTCAACGAAGCAGATTTTTTTGGTTTATTACCTTGATGTATGTAAATTTCTTGTATCCAAAAGTACGCTTATACCCTGAAGCTGTTATTATTCTGGCCAGCACAATAATCTAACGAAATGGTTAGCTCTTAAGCTTATAGATCTTCATTTACTTGTCCCTTATAACTAGCTTGTGGTGCAATATGGTTCAAATAGTTCAGTACTCATTCTGTAATGTTTGAAGCAGCATCAAAAATGTTGACAGTTCGAAAGTAGGGGCGCAGGAAGACTCGGGTTATCGTTATAGTTTTATTTATAGTCTCTCGGTAGATTATTTTTGTTCAGGTTTAAAAATTTTTTCGCAGTACACCTTTGCGGAGCATAATTAATCCTGTTGTGTTCGATTCGACGAAGCTCTGTATCGTCATTAGAATGCTTCAAGGTAACTAAGTATTGATGACACGTGTCCTTTTTTGAAAGTGGAATGACTAATTAAAATGTTTGCTGATGTACAGTTATATCATTTCTAAGTAAATTTCTGTCTTTGCACTTTTGAATATGTCTGATTTTGATGATAAATTGCCATTCCCTGGACTAAAACTGAATGTTCCATCTGTAGAATATCGGTGACGGTATTCAGCAGATTGTAGGGAAAAAGGCTTGCTTAAGCCTCAATAAATACTGTAGATCTTCGTGTTTACCGAATTCATTTAAAAATCAATCTGCTCGGCGATCATTGAAGATCCATCTACTTTTTCAGGTGATCCATGTGAGTATTAATGTATTTGCAATAAATAGAATGTACGCATATTTAGTCAGGACAAAGAAAAAAAAGCATTAAAACATGCATTGAATGATGCTTTCAAAGAATTTGGAACGAAAAGATTTTAATTTCTATCCGGTGATAGTGATATTGTTATAATAACGTCATAGGACTTTTTCCTATCATCCACATGGTGGTCCGAGTCTTTAAGAAAATTAACGTAATACTTATGGATTTTTTTCTAAGCAAATTAGTGGAAAATTTTACTAGACTAACTATTTTTAATTGTAAGTAATAAAAATCTATTTTCTTTTTTTTTCAGTACGAGTGCAAAGTCCAAAACTTGAAAAAGAGGAAAGTAACCATACAAATATCAGTTCACGGTGTTAGGGTGTGTTTAAAAAAGAAAAAAAGAAAAGTAAGTAAACACATCTTCCAAGAACACACACATCTATTGCCGAGCACTAATTACTATTTTTTTTTTATTTTCAGAAAAAACAATGGGCAGCTGATACAGATGATATAGAATTAATGAATCACCCAATCTATAGGATATTTTACGTCTCTCATGACAGTAGCGATCTCAAGATATTTAGTTATATTGCAAGAGATGGCAGTACGGATTCGTTTAAATGTTCTGTATTCAAAAGCAATAAAAAGGTAAGTCATTCTACTTTATTGAAATTTTACGATTTTACGCATAAAAAAAAGAGTTCATTGCCTTTTCAATGCTTAAACTGATGATTTATGTATATTTTGCAATGGAATTATATTCCTTGAGATTTGTGTAAATACTCCACAGAGATTTTATTATCAACACCGTAAAAACGGAAACGTGATATATATATACGTTCGGAAGATAAAAGAGATACTGATTTCATTTAACTTATTGAATTTTCGTGTTGAGAGGAATTTTCCCAAAATCTTATTGAACAGGTGTTAAGCACGAAATTAAACATTTTTAAATTTCTAAAAATAAATATAATACCAGCTATAAAATCAGGGTAAAAGGAAATAAGGACTTCGATACAAATTCTACACTGTAAAAGATTTTCAAATATGATCCGTATTAAAAGTGAACCAGGGTGGATCTCCTAGATATTCTATTGAAAAATCTAGTTGGAATCATTTAACCCTTACGAACACACCCGGCTACTCGGGTGGCCATTTTGATTTTTGATTCCCTGTAAAAATTGTTAATAGAAATTTACTGGCTCGAGGACCCACCCATGCCATCCCAAAGTTACTTCGGATATGTCGATCTATGCAAAAAACAAAACTTTATAAAAAATTTTATAATATTTTGGCTTTTTGAATTCAAACTTTTTTATCCGTAGTCAATACACCCAGGCTACCCGGATAGCCAGAGATTTTATATGAGAAATGTTATCACGTAGTTGGTTAATAAACTTAAGTTGAAAAAAAAAACGAACATGTAAATCTAATAAAAG
This sequence comes from Dioctria rufipes, assembly GCA_963924295.1. Taxonomy (NCBI): domain Eukaryota; kingdom Metazoa; phylum Arthropoda; class Insecta; order Diptera; family Asilidae; genus Dioctria; species Dioctria rufipes. The sequence goes on along the minus strand of OZ002743.1, from coordinate 93,034,029 downwards.
TTGTTTTTACATATAATAAAAATATTTACAATATTATATATTAGTTACATAAATGGCATTTATTTACGGTTTTAATGTGTTCGCTACATATGGGCTTATTACAGGTGCAACAGGATTTTCTGGTAACACGTCGTTTTTTTCCACTGGTCGTAAGACAGATACAACATTTTGCTGTCTGTGCGGTACGTCAATTACTGTCTCGAGAAGTTCTTCCTGCCGATCCTTCAGGTAGTTGCCGCAGAATTGGCCGTCCTAACATACATTCAATTTCAGTTCTGGTCTCGAAGTTCCTTGTAATATTTACATTTGTAGACCGCGTGGTTGTAACGCCATTTGCCTTCGTAAGTCTTGTAAGAAAATCCGGTGTGACCGATTTGAACCAGCAGGATGATTCTCCGAATAAATCTTGTAAGCAGCCAGACATGCAATGTCAACAATATTATAAAATAAGAAAAGCCACAAACCATCTCTGTGTCCGCCTTTTAGTAGAATAGTGTCCAAGCAATTTATCCATGTTATCTACTCTACACGGTTAGAAATCTTGGTGTAAAAGATAAAAATAATGTATATACTTTTTAATATTAAGTCTTTTTATACCAAATTTCATATAGAAAACGATAAAGTCGAATATATATGTACATCATTTGTATACAATGTCAGTCTAACATTAATACGAAATTCCCTATAAAAGCCATTTCTATACGCATATAAGATAAAATGTATCCGAAAATGTTATAAAATTTATATTCGAAACTATAAACTCTATCAAATATGCATATAACTTACTTTATTTATATTTTTATGGTATATACTTTATATGATTTTGGTACAAATATCATATTCAGATGGGATTTCGATGTGTTCTTTATATGCCTTTGGAATAAATTTCATACTACCTGGGGTATATATCTGGAAAAAATTCTCAGAATTTACAAATGTGTACAATTTCTTTGAAAGAAATAACGGTTCTTTCTTTGGAAATATATTCTTTATGCTATTTCGCTGTGAACTTATCAGTCATATCAAAGCATTTGGCAATGCGGCATCAACAAAAATTTGCAACCACTTGGGAAAGATTTAATTCCAATGCATTAATAAAAATGGGTAAAATTATGGATCTTACAACTGCTTTCATTAACGAACACTATCAGTACTTGAAAGACATATGTATAAGACCAAAGGAAATTAAGACAGTTTCTTGGATTGAACAATTTGGTTATTATCGTCCTGGACTATTTATTACTTCTCCAGACGACCCAAGTTTAATAATATTTTTTAAAATTAAGTACATTCTACTTAGCGAATTTCACAACGCGTATGAAGTAGTAGAGAACTCAGATGAAAATAATTTAGTTTTGTTGGAATTATCAGCATTTAGCAATACAAGATCATATGACTCCGCGATTTTGAGGAAAACAAACAAAATATATGTGGTTGTTAAAAAACACCTTATACTGTTAGTATCACTAATTGATATTTAAGTTTTTTTTTACATTTATACAGAAATAAATAGGTATATATTCAAAATAATTTAAATGAAATATTTCACTAAAATATGATTTTTTATTAATTTATACATAAAATTAATATATATTCACTATATACAATATATAGTATAAACTTTATATACCAAATATATAATGTTTTCAATCCGAGTTATTATGAAGTTTATATGAAACATAATATAAATGAAAATAATATGGAATTACATATAAAAGTAATATATAAAATATATTAGTTCCGCCTATAATTCATGGTGTCAATTTTATACTCTATTGATGTAGAAATCTATAACAAGCTAAAGTATAAAGTTTATATTAACTTTTGTAAGGATTTATATATATATTATTCATGTATAGTATTTACACCAAAATTTCTAACCGTGTACTTTTCCTTCTGTTGTAATAATGTATTACTTCCGGTTTTCTTTTATTTCCGGACACATTATCGACATATGAAAACACTTTTGTTCTTTTTCGAAACGTATGAACATATAGTGATGTTGTCATCGCTGAATGCAAATCGTGATGAAAATATATCCCACGACTTAGATGGCAGCATTTCCTTATGTATATACGGCTTATTCTTCTTTAACCCGCCGACAATTGAATCTTCAGCAAACGTGCAAGTGGAAATGATGTAAAATAGTTGTCAGCTACAATGTTCCTTCCGCTTCCTTTAAATCTCATACACAAGTCTTTCAAAAACGCGCTCTCCTTGATTTACTTCCTGCCTGATAACTGCTTCCCTGTATATAGTTGACCAGTATTTGAGTATGAAATTGAAGCATAGCAAAACCACCAAACTTGTATGCCATATTTTGCAGGCATCGATTTGCAGGATTATCGAATCGTAAGAAGCGTGCTATTGAACAAAAACGATTCACTCCCATACTCATGCGATACAAAAGATAGGCTGTTGTTTTCCATAGCTCCCTTATATGCTCGTCATTAGAATGACATACACCTGAAGTTATAAGAATTCCCAAATAATAATCGAATTCTTCTACAGCTACAATTTTCCAAACTTTTGGTGACCTTTCTGGATGTTCACTATTGTGCTGATCATCAACACTTTTTGCCTTCCTAATCGTCACCTTTATAATTATGTTGCATTTTACATCATTAAAAATACATTTGAAGGTGTTCAAAGCAGACAAGAGGGTCGTTGAGCGAATTGGACCTGCTCTTTGTCGAAGAATATTATAGCTTAAAGTTCGGACGTTGGAAGATTTTGGGCGCCATATAGTGCCATCTCTACTACATAAAACGTTGTCCTGAGTATTCAACCCCTCCGTGGCATTGTGATTAGATTCTTCGTCGCTGTCTTCATTATCTACGTGGGCCATTTCGATTCGAATACAATCATCTTGACGAACATCTTCAACATCCGAATCTTCCTCGTGCATTTCATGCACTGCTGATGGCAGCCATTCTCCATTTGACTCGTCATCGACATAATCCAATATCTCCTCTTCATCATCAGATTCTAATAAACTTCTTAAATATTCATGTTGTTATCCGTTATTCATTCTATTAGGTAAAAATTCTACATTAATATGAAATAAAGTTTCATATATATAGTGTATATGTACATTACCGGTTAAACTCAGCAGCAGAAATTTCTGGTCGTTTGTCCATTTTCGATATAAATAACCCCGAAGAAATAACATGCGACTAGAATCTTAATTAAATTTTATTACGGTTGATTTTTTATGCCACTAAGATAATCCACATCCATCCACATTTCGGCTAGATTGTTGCTTTTACTGGAAATTTCCTATGAATCCTTACATTGTTCATACAAATTATACCTGGCTACCGGAGTAGCCGGGTATGCAGGACTGTAATTTTTTTTTTTTGTGTACACAAAGGTTAAGCAGAAGTCCAGTTGAATATTTCAATTGCATTTCTAGTGAATATGTAACAGATTTCTGGACATGAAAACTATACCTATATATTCAGTCTTATTTTATGAACTGGGTTTCAGGTAAATTTAAATGTTATTTCCCATTTATCAACTAAATTTACTAAAGAAGATTTCTCGTTTAACCAGCCGACCTAATCAGTTAGATATATCACCTAAGCTTACCGTCAATTTAACCAGAATTCAGTTTTATTAAACAGTGATCCAATTTTCACAATCAGAACAGATTTTTAGTGAAATTAAAAACTTTCATTTAATTTCACTAGAAATATGTTCTGGTTGCGAAAACTACATTCCTGTTTATACTCGCCAATTTTCGTCTCCAATATCCTGCATCCTATATAATATACTCGTATAAAACTAGATAATTTAACTATACACTATTTATTGACTTTTAAAGAAACGCGCAACTAACGTGTAACATGTGTACTTGTAGTGTACATGGAAAAGAAAAGACTAAAAAATAAAAATAAAAAAAAGCAATATTTTCAATCAATCAGGCAGAGTTTTGTGAAACAGAGACACTACCCCTAATGGATTTACTTTTTTGCTTTCATAGATAAAAGCGTAAAAAAAATCAAAAAAATTTGTTAAATGTGTGCTGCACTTAAAATTGAATACATAGTGAGACTTATACAATATATCAAAGGCATGGCGTACATCGTCCCCTGTTTCTATACAAATATCTTCTAAAGAAACATAAAAAACACCCCCCTTCAAAAAGTCGCTCAGATCTACAGATGATTATGGGTTGACCCCTACTTGTTTTTTTTCATAATAGTGTTGATGTCATCTTCAAGCTAAAAAACGAAAAGTACACAGTAAAAATTTATTGTTGCATTCCTAAATTATTTTCAAATTTACATTGATCCACTGTATTAGTGGCAGTAAAAATATTTTGAACTTCTTTTCTTCCCAATCTTCCATTTCTGTGGAAATTTGGCAGTATGACCGTTTTATTTGGCGGTTGGACAGTTTTTTAACACCGTTGCTAGCATCCTTAAGTTATTTATTTATGTAAATATTTAAGAAAAAAATAAAACATTTTATTAGAATTAGAATACATTGTATATGTAAATATATACAGATTGAAGGAAAAATATAGTTGAAATTCTTTGCGTCAAAAATAAGTTGAAATAAGAATTAACTTAATTAAAACTTATGAACTAATTCAAACTTTTAAGATAATATGAAATCTTATCATCTTTTAAAAATTGTCGATAAGTATCACACCGTAAAAAATATCTATTAAAAATTCCGCTACTATAATAGACAACAAATTGCCAACAATGGTAGCGGAAATTTACACAACTTTATGCGCACTGCATAACCTTATGTAAAGCAATTTCGCACTGTATGTAATTTTACATTGTTTATGCGTTTTCAAGTTCCGATGTAAAATGCAGGGTGATTCTGATCAAGATACCTTCCGGTATACAACGCGATTCCTTGAGCGCGATTCCTTGAGGTAAGCTGATCAAAAAATTGTTCCACATACACCCCCCCCCCCCCCCCTACAAACCTTCCTTTAGGAGTTGTGGCCAATTGAAGATTTCCCCAATATTCGTGAATCCTGATGGAAATAAATGAGTATAACTTTTGAACCACACTATAGATTTTGGTTATTGTTGGCTTATTTAATAGCCCAGAATAGTAGCTGTCGAAAAGTGTATTCCTCTGTTTTGTTAATTAAGCATCTTTAAGTTATTCTCAAATATTTCCAAAATTTTGATTTTTTTTACACACAAATTTCATAAATACCGTCATTTATTTCAAAAACTTTCTTCCATGTAACCCAAATTTATTGCTTCTAATTAATGCCCCTACTACCCTCTATCACTGGAAAAAAAACGCATGCCAATACCTGAATCAGTTTTAGCACTGGAGGTTTATTGGCAGATTCAAGTCAGATCAAGCTGGCTTTTTATTTTTGCCAGTAAAAATAAAAAGCCAATCGTAAAAAGTCATAACTGATTCGGTCCCTGGTTTAAAGAGAGATTAACAAAAAATATTGTTAATTACTAGTATGTGGTTTTCAAATGAAGAATATGCGGATATACACCACATCTACGGTGAAGCTCACAGAAATAGCGGCCTGGCAAGACGATTGTATCAGGAGAGATTTCCTCGTCGTAGACTTCCGGATCGTAGGACCTTCGAAAGTGTAGATAGGCGTATAAGGGAGTGGGGGACAGTTCAGTATAGACGACTGGATCAAGGAAGAGGGAGGCATGATGTAAATCTTGAGGAGAAAATATTGAGAATGGTAGCTGCAGATGAAAGTACTAGTACCAGAAGATTAGCGCAGCGAACAGGAACCTCTCAGTCAACAGTTTGGCGAATACTTAAATCTAATCAGCTGTACCCGTACCATTTTCAAATAGTACAAGCTTTACAAGAAGGAGATTCAACTAAACGCCTTCAATTTTGCAGACGGATCCTTGAAAAAGAGACAACATTTCCATCAAAAGTATTGTTTACAGATGAAGCTACTTTCACCAGGGATGGAGTAGTAAATACTCATAATTTGCACACCTGGGCTTCACTGAATCCGTACGCCATTTTAGATGGACATTATCAGAGGAGCTTTAAAATAAATGTGTGGTGTGGGATTATTCACAATTACTTATTAGGTCCGTTTGAAATACCTACAGTGAATGGTACCACTTACCTCTCCTTTTTAAAACATGATTCAGAAGACATGTTGGATGAGTATATTCCGCTTTCCCTTAGGGACGAGATGTACTTTATGCACCATGGCGCTCCGCCGCATTACTCTGTTTAGGTTAGAATTTACCTTAACGAGCAATATACTGCGCGATGGATAGGACGTGGAGGACCAATTCCTTGGCCTGCTCGATCACCTGATCTCACCCCTCTTGATTTTTTTTATGGGGCTATTTAAAAAGTATAGTTTATAGTTCAGTTATTACTTCTAGGGAAGATCTATGGAATAGAATGCAAAATGCTTCTAACCATATTAGAAATAATAGTAATAATTTTGTTAGAATGAGACACTCATTACTTCGTAGGGCGCAATTATGTATAGACCAGGGAGGACATCACTTCCAGCATATTTTATAGGGTTTGTTACTTTAAATTAATAAAGTAAAAATTATTACCAAAGCAATTGTGTTTCCAGTCATAAAAGATCCTACGTACCTACCTGTAATTATTGCTTGTATGCAATTGTATGATCTAGCTTGAATCTGCCAATAAACCTCCAGTGCTAAAACTGATTCAGGTATTGGCATGCGTTTTTTTTCCAGTGATAGAGGGTAGTAGGGGCATTAATTAGACGTAATAAATTTGGGTTACATGGAAGAAAGTTTTTGAAATAAATAACGGTATTTATGAAATTTGTGTGTAAAAAAAATCAAAATTTTGGAAATATTTGAGAATAACTTAAAGATGCTTAATTAACAAATACTGAGAAATACATTTTTCGACAGCTACTATTCTGGGCTATTAAATAAGCCAACAATAACCAAAATCTATAGTGTGGTTCAAAAGTTATACTCATTTATTCCCATCAGGGTTCACGAATATTGGGGAAATCTTCAACTGGCCACAACTCCTAAAGGAAGGTTTTCTAGGGGGGGTATGTGGAACAATTTTTTGATTGGCTTACCTCAAGGAATCGCGTGGTATACCGGAAGGTATAAATTTACATCATGTATAAATTGTAATTGTATAAATTTACATCATGCTGTGGAACTAAGTTACATAAGTTTAATGTAATTTTACATTATTTATGAATTCCTCAATTCCGCATGTAAAGCAGACAATATGTAAATTTACCAATAGTTATGTAATTTATTTCAATTACCAATATAATGTTTCGTACAGAAATTAATAAATTACATACATAAACTAGTAAAAAAGCTAGAATTTTTCAGAGACCAATTCTTATGACCATGGCATTAATATGTAATAATAGATTAACAATCAACGTGTAAAAGAAGTAATGCTAGTTTCAATGCTAACAGCTACCTAAGAACTCATAATTTTAAGAAGCAATAAATATTTGTAGGTATGCACTATTTCCATGATTGAGGTTTTTTTTAGCGAAATTCAATTATAAAAATACTGCGTACCTAAAAATATTTTTTGATTTTTAAAACGGTTTTTAAGGTAACTGTAGGATCGAAACTAGTAACATTTCTTTACATGTTTTATGATTAGTAATCTATTACCAACTCACTCCACAAAATCAAACTATACACTGACCGGATACCGCATTCTGATATAATTTCCCGTATAATGATTCATAGCGACGAATCCTGATAAACGTATGAGCAGACAGCAGAGTACTGAAGGAAAGAATAGATATAAATGCAAACGTCATTACTTATTTTTTATTGAAATTTCTTTTTTAAATATGGGGAATTCAATGCAAATTACAGTATTGCATGGAATTTCACGCAAATTTACAGTACGATACAAAAGTTTTATATGATTAAATGTAAAATCACAGTACTGTATGGTATTTTACGCAAATTTACAGTATGACACAAAATTTTCGTGTAAAATCACAGTACTGTAAGTAATTTTACACAAATTTACAGTACGATACAAAATGTTTATGTAATTAAATGTAAAACCGCATAAAATATCTAAAAAATTACTTACTTTACTTATTTTTGCAATTCAAAGTAGGAAGTTTGCAGATTACTTAAAAAGTATTTAATTTCTTAACGATTATGTGTATATACATAAATTTTAAGCGGTAGTGACTATTTTAACCATAGTAATTTTCCACAAAGTTAGTTCATGATTTTTTACGGTGCACCTTGAAGGATTTTTACTTCGTATATAGCAAGGTCATCAATGCATCCTTCATGCTGTCCCATATTTTGGAAATCTAGGTTAATCTGAATACGAATATAATAAGTAAAGATAGCGCCTTTAAAATCAATTATTCTTGGCAACATGTCAAAAATGTATTTCACCAATTTTCCGGATAATATCATAGTTCGCTTAGTACCTTAATTATTGTTTGGTACTTTTTCTCCACAGGCAAAATAGTTTTAAGTTTTAAGCTATATAAGTAAAATTAATACAACATATTAGCAACATACGTGATGGGCCGTACCATTGCCGTCTTTATATTCCAGGCCGTGACATCAAATTCTTTGAACGTATTAGAGTGGTACGACTTCGTACTCCTTTTAGGATTTGTTCTTATGGAAAAATGGATTACTTTCAATTTTAACTTTCTGTATAATGGAAACAAGCCTCCGTACTAAAAATTTTATTCAGGAATTTTGCTGTCTAATTCTTTGTGCATTTAATAGTATAAAAATCTAAGTACTTTGTTTAATAAAATTATTTATATTTTTTCATTCAAACATAACCCTACATATTACAATGAGAAAATGTGTTGAATTCTGCTGCCTTCATACCACAAAGCATAACAATTCTCTACGTTTATTGCGACATGGATACATTGCATTCTTTTCCAGCCATTAAAGTCTAATCAAACTTCTGACTTTGACGGTAATTCTGATTAGGTCTTTAGAACGAGAACTCTATTCAATTTCTCTTTAATTTGACATTGAATTTGGTACATTTGACTGCAATATCAGAACGCATAAGACAACACAACTACAAATCAGTTCACTGAAATTGATTTTCATTTGAGTGAACTAGATATGCAGTACAGGAATGTATAATAACTGAACTTCCAAATAATTAACCGGAAACATATTTGAGAAAAAAAACTGAATTACTCGAATGCCGAAAAAAAAAACCATTAATAAAAATAAGAAAGCATTTATTTATATCCGGAATCCTAGTTGAATTTTAATTTTAAATAGAAATCTAATTAGTCATAATAACTAGACACAGTCAATTTAACTAGAAAATTTTTTACTGTGTATATAAAAGCTAAAATCACCTGAATACGATCCAACCTCAAAAACCTTCAATATTGTTGTAGTGTTGGGCTTGAGTGCGTAGACAAAGACACTCAAGGCTCGTACTCGTATCCTATTCGAGTGATATTTTTTTGTTCTTTATTATACCCTAGATGAAATCTAAAGGGTATTGTCAAGGATGGAGTAGGCCAACAATAAAAACGGATTATTAGATTGAATTAATAGAAAGGAACTGTTTATTCATTAATATAAGTGTTATAAACGGTAGCGATTACTTAGAATTAAAATAGACGGTAACGATGAATACGATTGAATTATGCCGACGACACGATTCCAACAATAGCAAAAACACGTCCGCTCTTTACTATGGCTTGGTAGTAAAACTCTTCTTGTAAAATGGCGTAACTCTTACACATGCTTACGGGAATACATCGGAATTGGGTAGATAGCCATTAGCCTCATGTAAGAAGTCATAGGTTAAATTATGTGTTCAGGTTTATTAACCTGACAGTATACTAAGCTTGTGATTCCGTTTGTAACGCATAGAAATAATGATGGTAGAGCAAAATGGCTTCAACACCTACGCATAATATTAAAAGTTATTTTGATTTTTGCTATCCATCTGTCCATCTAGCCTCGCGATAACTCAAGATCGTGTTCACTTAGAGAGCTGAAGTTTTGCAAGTTTTATAAAAAAAAAAAAGTAAAATTAAGTTCGAAAAAGGGCTAAATTTGGTTACTCCTTTGTGGGGTTGTCATACAAAGATTTCGTTTTTCACTATATATTTGGACACTGCCTGAAAGCGTGTCAACGTAGAAAGTTAAAATTTTGTACGCGGCATTTTTACAGAAAAAGCAAATATAATTTCAAAAGTGGACTAAAGCAGGGAACTCTTTCTAGGTGTTGCCATATAAAAATTTAGGATTTTTACGTATACTATTAAAACGACTAGTCCTGGTTTTTTTTTTATTTTACTGAAAAGTTCTTCAGAATATGAAATCCTATGAAATTAGTCATAATTTTTACTCTCCGACGCACCGTTCTACATATATACGAAAAACCACTTCAGCAATCAAACGTGAACAGAGAAGTGACCATAAAAAATTACATACGGAATTGGTCTTATAGGGCGTTTTCACTACATCGAAATCACGTAATTTCGCTGTTTTAGAATGATTTCAACGAAATCACTCTCGAAATCACATAATTTCCAGTACATAAAACATAATCGAAATCATCTCATTTTTGCACAATTTCAATGAAATTACGTCGGAAATTACGAAAACGTGCCAATTTTCGGTTTGCACTTTTTCTCAAACTGTATCATTTCAAATTTGTTGTAACATTTGTCAAAAAGTTTTAAGGAAGAAATTTAAAATTAAATTTAAATACTAGACACATTAATGTTGCTGAGATTTATGTGACAATTTGTATATCCTTCATGCAATGAATTATTTTACATGTCAATTTGGTTCCGAACAAATTAAATGACGACTTTCTATATTTGCATATCATTTTAATTATTTGCTTAAGTTTCCCCAAAACGGTATTTCGTTTCATCAACATATTAGCCTCAGCTTGTGAAGCAAAAGTTTTGTAATTTGAAATTGAATAGAGAGGAGTACAGACAGAGGTTATTACATTGGAAAATACGAAACGTTCTCCGTAGCAACCTTATGCGTAATTTTGAAGTTAAATTTAAAGTTCTTTTTCCTTTTATCAAATTCAATGCCCAAAAATCATTTTGTAGGTACTTACATTTCCTCGATTAATTCTGAACGCATCATGCATCGCAGGTATATTTTACTGTAGTCTATGGGCTATAGGAGACATAGTAAACGATCAAAATCTTTGAAAAATTTAGTTACATATCAAAACCCATAGATACTTAACTCTTCCTTTTAAATTATGGTATCCATTATCACCTAACATTCCTTGGTCACAGGACACCTATACGAGGAAGGAGTGACTGATGGCCCAGAATGCAGAGGATACTGGGAAGAGACCTAGACAGTGACTCACTTTTTTTGTTATTGTCTGTTCAGAGATAAAAACAATTGACTTGGCTCCCATTTCTTCAATGAACTGCATATTGCAGCCAGAGAAGATTCAGTTCATTCTTAATTTTATAGAGACGTGTCCAGCTCGGATCATGAACTAGCAGAGTCTAGAGAGTCTCATAAGAAGGTCACATAAATTCTGTATTTACTCGAAATGGCGTAGTTTTTTTGCGTGTTAAACGAGCAGATTCGCCGATTAAAATTGCAGTACTGGATGCATTGGACGACATTATTGTTGTAACGGGCACTGCGGAGGCTTGATATTGATCAGGGTGTGCTCAGCTTGTAATCTGCTTATGGTTTTGTTTCTAATTTTAAATATAATTTTTTCCTCTTGTTCATTTCAATGTATTAGCGATTTTTTTTCTTTAAAGTCTCTCTTATGATTTACTTTGAAATTTCTTTTTTTCTCTTATTATTCATTTCAATATTGCACATTTATCTCTTTAAAACTTTCCTTATCATTGAATAAAATTTTGTAGGTCTGCTGGGGCTCTGTCGGGTCCAGGCGCGTATCCAGACTTGTAGCCTAGGTGGGGTCACAACTACAATGTTCGGGGGGGGGGGGGGCGTCGGAAGAAGTCGCTTTTACATTTTTTTAAAAATCATATTTACTTTATATCACAAAAACTCCAATTTTCAGTTTGATTTGGAAAACCTATCGATAATATTTTACACATCAATGTCGATCTCAGGGTATACGCCTTCTCGTGCAGAGTTTGTAGAAATAGATGCTGACGCAAGCGATTCCTTCACTGGTGAAGTAATTAACTAAGAGTGAGCTTGCAGCTTGAGTCACATTGAAAGGAATGGGAGTAGAAATGCATTATAGGTCACTGACTATTTCTTTTGATGGGAGCTTAACTGATCCTGCTCTCTTCTGAAAAAAAGTTCTCAATGGTCTTATCAGTCTTCCGCTTTACACTTTCGCTACTATCTTTACTTCTATTGCTAACTAATATAACATGTTTATCCTTCTCCTACAAATTAAAAGTAAACATGAAGTTAAATTAAACAACACTACTTGAAGTAATACGAAATTACAAGCAAAGCAACGCCAACTACCGCATAGGTAAGCGAATGAATTTTATTTTTATAGTTTTGCCGTAAAAACTCTGTATAAAAATTCGAAAAAAAAAATTCTCAAGAAAATTTCTAACAACAAAATGTATGATAGCCAACACTCATAAATATCTTTAGCGACCAAGACCAGCCAAGGCACCTGAATCAATATAAACTCTTTGGAACCATGGTCGACCACCAGTAGTCCATGAAAATATGTCAAATCTTTCTATAAAAACTGAAAGAGTGAACCACCAGAATCAATCCACCAATTCGTTTGGACCGTTGTCGGTTATTCATTTAAATTCTTAAGAACAATTAGCATGTGTATTTCTAAGAAAAGCCTAATGCTTCCATTAGCTATGAAAAATCAACGGCTGACGGCTATACATTGATAACTGCATGGAACTAGAGTTCTACTGGAAGAATCCTAATTCAAAATTCGTTAAGTCAGTTTTTATGTTTCTTGTGCGAGCTCCCCACCCAGTTGTCCTGTCATCGATTTTATATCGGAAAATCAGATAGGTCAGATAGGTAAAAAAAAAACAATTTATGATCGCTGACCAATTTCTTAGAAACAATAACACTTTTCAATCTCGAAATTGTGTCCGTTTCATCTATAAGAGTAATCGGTGCATCAAAAATATAAAATCATTTTCATAACTGGGATACTAAGCATTACGTGCCATTTTCTAAACAAACAAATACTAAAATAATTATGTATTCGAAAATTACTTACTATCTTGTGATAGGTATGATAGATGACTTTTCGACAGTACTGTTACGTGCAATAGAAAGAGACAACTGGTGACATCTACTGGCAATGGAGAGTAAACAACTTCAGGTTTGGAGAATCGGTGAAGGAATCTTCGAGAATGTTCAGGAATAAAATGAATAGAATAGACAAGAATGTTCTGGAATAGAACACTCCAGAATAATCTGGAGAGTTTCTAGGGTATAAATATAACAGATGTCACCGCCAGAGCAAGAGTCTTGTCTTAGACGTTGCAGTGTTAACAAGCGATAGTAATAAACGTGCGAAAGTATTGTAATTAGATTGCGATAATTGAAAGTACAGTATTAGCGATAATTAAAGTTGAGTTGATTAATAGAAAGTATATGAATTTTGTATGATTTGAAGTGAAATAAAGAACTTGTATATTAAATACTTAATATTGTGTTTTAAATAACGAACCAAAGGCCACGCTCGCAACAGTACATAAAACACAAGATAATTAAAAAAAAAATGGTACACGTTTCAAGAACGAAGAGCTACGAGTGAATTACTATAATACCTACTTCAGGCTCCACTATTTACTATTCAAAAGAAGACAAACAAACGCCGAGCCCAGCGCTTGTTGTCGGCCCAGATTGGAAAAGTGCGTTACAGCATTAATCGTCGGCGATAACTACAAATTGTGTCCATACCATACCAAAACCGTCCTGTTAAACTTTTACAACTCACTCTACAGTCCAGCACAACATTCAATTCATCGCGAAGGTGAGGTGGAGGTCATGACTACCGTGACCCTAATCCTGTATACGCGCCTGGTCGGGTCTTGCATTTCAATGATTTTAGCTGGTAAAATCTCTCCACTGGAAAAAGTCTTAGAAATAAAGTTGGTCTATTGCAGGAAATTCCTATGAACAACAAAATGCATGGCCTGTTGATCTGCGATACTTACTTCAATAAAAATGTAGCATCCCAAGCAATTTCTCTACATAACTATAACATCTTTTGTAATGACAGAGACGATCGCACAGAGGGAGGGGTTGCTATTTACGTACACGATTCTCTTAAAGCGATCGTGATAAATTCCAGGTGATAAACTAAAATTTCTCAATGTTGAGGTTAACTCTGGAATTGACTGATGTATTTTGATAAGCGCTTATTGCCCACCGAGTATACTTTCAGTAACAATACGACCTTACAATTAAAGGAATCAGTGCTGCCACAAGTATCTAAAATCATAACGTTGTCATGTGCGGTGATATGAATGTGAACAACCTCAGTTCCGGTTTCAATGTGGAAACATTGCGTTATTTATACAAAACCTTGAGCTTTGATATGGTTAATAACTTACGGACTTATTTTAATAGCAATAATCCATCTCAAATTGATCTCATTCTTATGACAAATATCAGCAAGGTATTATTGCTAAATCAAATTACTCCACCAAATGACTTTATCCACGACTTTTTGTTTCTGTCTTATGACCTTAAGCTGGAATCGTTTCCTAATGAAGTTATTTACACATACCGAGATTTTAAAAACATTAGCTATGACCGACTTTTGACTGAATGTCGACAGATATCTTGGACGGATGTCTATGCAGCTAACTCTTTGGATGTAAGGTTGATGTTTTTACAGGTGTGCTCGCTGATATGTATGACAGTAATGTACCACTCCTGACGCGACGCATAAGGGATAAAGAGTGTCCGTGGCTAACACGTGAAAACATATCATAATGGCTGAACGCGATTGCTTATATAGGCGATATAGAATCACACAATCAACTGAGATATACAGACGATACAAACTCGTTCGTAATAGGACCAATTGCATGATCAATTCTTCTAAGCGTGCCTACTTTGGCGATAAGCTAGACGTAAATTTACCTCCGAAGAAGTTGTGGTAAAACATACACAATATGGGTATATACGGATGCGATGCACCAAAGGTAAGCGGAGATCCCAATATTCTTAATAATTTTTTTTTGTCACGAATTCCATGTCATCTAATTGAAGCACTGCTATGGAAAACTTTCCAGTTTATGGCTTTGCCTTACGATAGACGATGTAGACGAAAGGGAAGTATTGCTGGCTATGTGTGCAATTAAATCTAATGCAACAGGACCAGATGAGCTGTCTCCTCGTTTTATTAGGAATAATTAAGGTTTTAACGACATCTAAGTTTCCCACCAAATGGAAGCAAGCGCTTACAATACCTATCACAAAAAATCTTACGCTTTTGCTCCGAGTGATTATCGCCCAATTAGTCTTCCTTGTTTCTTTGCTAAGGTATTGGAGAAGATTATGTATATGCAGACTATCGACTACATAAATAAAAACGACTACCTGACTACCTAGCAGTCTGGATTTCATCCAAATCATAGCTGTGAAACTGCTATGCTTACAAATTTCGTCGGATGTTCACGAAGCTCTAGATAATGACCATCTTACAGTTCTCGTATTGCTTGATTTCAGCAAAGCATTTGATTCTATTTATCATGACAAGCTGCTGAGAAAGCAATCTCAAGGATTCTTTTTCTCTTCATTTGCTGTTCATTTGCTGCTTCATAAGCAGACGTAGCCAATTTGTAAAACTAACTCCCTCTCTGACTTGGAGAATTTACATAGTGGTGTACCTCAGGGATCAATACTTGGACCACTCTTGTTCAGTCTTTATACAGGGTGTCGAGATGGTAAAAAATTTTAAGGTTTGAAAGTACAGGCTATTTGCTATCGAAAATGTTATATAACTTTTTTTCGAGTTCGCACTATTTTCGAAGTTATAGGCGATTTTCGATTTTTTCGAAATTGTGAATCTTATGTGACCTTTTTGACTATAACTCAGTTCAGACTGTTCACAGGACGACCATTTTACTTTTGTTTTATTTGTATCATTACAGGCTTTCATTCGGTGTAACTCGGTTTTTAAAACGCTCGTGTGTAATGGAAAATATTGGCGATTTGTTGCCGAAACATTTTTTTCGTCAGAAATTCAACTGTTTTCAAAGGCATAAATCTCGAAAAATAGCCATACCAACAGATAATCCGGTTCTCATAGAAAACATAACTCATTTATTGCTTTTTATAAAAGTGCAGCATGATTAGTCCACCTTAAGTGTTGCCAGACCTACAGCAAAAACTTGCCTGCAACATACCTCTCATAACTTGAGCAAAATTTATTCGAATTGCATGAAATCTTCTAAGGATGGAAGAAACAATGGACCTGAGGCAAAACTTTCACGATTCTTTAATTGCAATAAACAAGATTTATTTCTGAGACTGTTGACAATTTATTTTCAATCATAAACCCTAAACACTATTTACCAAACCAATGTTGACCTTACCTGCGGCAGCTGTGGCTGACTTCTAGCTTACTTTCGCTTCATATGCAATAAAAAAAAACAGATTAAAGCCCTGGTAAATATCTCATTTTACCTATGGTTGCATAATATTCTCATCTCTGGACTCTGTGTATCACAGAAGAGTCCTGGTTGCATTACGTTACGTATTCAGGCTGCCACGGACCAGTCACATGTCGCCTTATATACCGACCTTGCTTTGTTGACCTCTAGAATACTTTTTACCCAACGCAGATTAAAAGTTCTACATAAACTGATCTACAACCGGAAACCATCGTATCTTTTCGAGAAACTGAATTTCTTGCAATCGACTAGACATAAGAAACTCTTGATCCCTCGTTGCAGGACAGCGTCCTTACTTTTTCCAAAGCATTCGCAAGTGGAATACTTTATCATGTGATATTCAATGTACGACTGTCGGCAGAACTTTTGCAGAGCTTATTAAATCATCAAATATTTGTTAAAAATCATTGGCAGTTTGAGTATTTCTCCAATTTTAGTCCAAACCTCTTTTATCTATCTTCTATCTAATCTCTGTACAATATTACTCTCTCTTCTTTTTAGTTTGTATTAGTTTAGTGTAATTTATTTTATTTTTGCTCTTGCTTGTTTTTTTTTAACTAATTAACTTTTTGATTTTTATTTTTAATCTTATTTTTTTTCTTTTTCATTTTATACTTTTTCTTTTGATAATTTTTTTTTCCAATTCACTTTGTACACAATATGATTTTGTAATCTTTGTACGTAAATAAATAATTATTGTTATTATTACTGGTACTGGTACTGGTCTAAGTTCTGGAACAGCCTACAGCTCAACCTATTTATAATTCATGCATCCAACTTATTCAAAGTGAAAAATTTTGTTTTTTTCTATACACGTTCGGTGCGAGAAATCCATCATTTTCGTGTCTCATAAATCACAACTTTTCGCAGATAGTTAGTTACTAAGGAAAACTCTGAAAAAAAGTGAAAACTATTTCAATTTTCATTAATTTTTGTATAAAGCATGAAAGGGAATTCAATCATTATTTCAGAATTCATATTTCGATGGTAAACCATAAACCATTTTGTTTATGAATTAGGTTTTTTGTTTGAAGTCGCGAAAACGAACCTTGTTACCGCGACGCAACTAATTACGCAAATTCTATTTTTGTCACTACGAATCATCCATTTCGAAAAGGTAAACATACCACAAGACAAAAGTCATAAACTCTGACAAAATTCAGACTAGATTCTCTCAAAGAGTATTTAGCATTCGTATTCGGTCACCTGACGGTAGTTTTTATTTTTTCAACACAAAACTTGTTGTTTTTCGCAAGGTTAAGAATAATTAGCGATCATCAGAAGAGTGTTTTTTTTGTTTTTTTTTAACTATAAAAATTTAAAGAAAAATTTCACGAAGCGTTAGTAAATGCATTTTGTATTACTCTAGGAAGTTTTCCTTTGGCAAATGGCAAAACAAAGTCCAACACTGAAACGAAAATAAAAGTCATCCGCTTTGCTTATGCTAACAGCTCTATGGTATAATTCCGCGAGCGCCACCCGGCACGCGCAGTTTTTAAAATGTCTAAAAGAAATTTTGTTTACATGCGATATGCCCAACAGTTCGCTTTAAAAAAAAAAAAAAACAGCATAGTTATGTTAGCAAAGTCAAGGTGACATACGCCGAATTTCGAAATTTTCATGAGCCTTCTGCTGACTTTGTAATTTCATCAATTACTTGTCGAGGAAAATTTTCAAATCCACCAAAGCTCGACGTTGTGCACCGCGAAGCAGATAATCCCGTTCAGTAATCCGAAAATTTTATTTTCTCATCTAACGCTGTTGTGCTATTAATTAGTCTTAATCAATTAGGGAATAAAGCAGCATGTAACGTCCTTTTCATAGCGTTCAAAATTAATAATAAATTCTTCTCCAAGTGACATTCTCGAAGAAAAGAGTTCTTGGATATGCTCCAACAAAATTCTCGCAGTAGAAACATTTTGAATTGTCCAACGAAGCCAAGAAATTTCCTCGTGAAGGCGTGTTTTCTTGATTTTTCTTTTAATTTAACTCTTACACATTATCCAACCGCAGGGAGACGGCCATATGTTGTTTATCTTTTTGCATATAAAATTTTGTGTAAAATATCGGAATACGACGACATTTTTACGATCAGGCCATAGTTAATGTCGTGTAATTGGAAGTGGACTCACATGACATGATTGTAATTAACAATCGTTTTTGTTGGATGTTGTCTTTTGTAAAATGTGTTTTTTTTGTTCCGTTATTTTCGCGATAGAATTACCAACAGGTTTTTAAGTCTGCTTGTAAGGAAAGTCATTTGATTCTTGGCGATTTTCCGTCGACCAATGTGAAATGTTTGAATGTTTGAACGATTATATTAAGATAAAAAGAAAACACTTTATTTCAGTGTTTTTAAAAAGACTTTTTTTTACTTTTTTATTTTTTTATTTTTTTTTGGCTGGGGACAAAAGATCCCATTCTATGCACGGTGGCCATGGCGGACCAGAAAAAAGTTTTGTGCACCTGAAGTACTCAGGTTCGCCCATCTCTGCTGATGATTTTTATTAACATCCGCTTTGATGAGAGACCCGATACTCGAGATGGCAACGCCTACGGCGGGTTCCGGTCCAAGGAACGGATAATCAGAACCAGCCCTAGCTAAATGGTCAGCCGTTTTATTCCCCATGATCCCTATGTGACCAGAAACCCACAGAAGGGACAGCTTGCTGTGGAAAATTGTTGGTGACTTACCAATGCATTTTTATACTTAATCTTATGCCTTAATTATGAATTATTTCTACATTTTGTTACCTTCTAAATTTCACTGTTTACGTAATTGCTTATTACGCACCCCTTGTCGCACAACTTTGGTAGCTCAGTGGAGAAGGGTCTTGGCGCCCAGTGGACTCGTGGATTAAATGGGCGTCACGTGGTTTTTCAATGGTAAAAGATACCACGAAACTTACAAAACTGTATGTTAGTACAAGACAAAGGGGAAAGCAGTTTTTTTTTTTTTTTTAATAAAAGAGAATATGTATATAATTACGTTATAATTAATTCAATGAGAGGTGTAAGTTACTTACATCTATACATACTTATACACATCTCCAAATGCTCACAAAGAAATTAAATAATCAGAAAAGAAACATTAACTAATCAATATAAGGCAGAATACTTAACTTGCGAGGCCCCCTTGAGAGCATGTGGCCGGCACCAAACTATACCAAACTCCAGTTAAAACCATAAAGCAGACCGCTAATCCTGAGACTCTTTTTCCCTGCCCTGTCTGCTGTACTTTTGATTTCTCTTTTTCTTTTTGACTTGAACTCACTTCTTTTCTTTTAGTTTAAACTCACTTCCTCTTTTTTTCTTTAGCTTATACGTATTTTTGCTTATAGTAAGTACTTCCACTCTGGCCGTTTCCCGCAAAAGAGTGCTCGATCCTCGAAACATGACGAAACTGGAACTTGTCAGCGATCGTTGTCGACATTGCAGCCGGGATATTTAAAATTTGAGTATTGATATCTGAATTGCTTTAGTTTGTTATAATTATCGTATGTTAAAAAAAAAATATTGCAATTTGGTTGCTCATTCTTTGAATTGATTTGGTTTAGTTATTTATCGCATGTTCAAAAATATCACCTCTGTTCGTTGGTTGGCTATTCTTCGTCCGGGCGCTAGCACTTTCGATTGACTGTATCCTGAAGTCTATTATCAGTTTATTTAAGGTGAGAATGAGGCTCAGGACGGTTTCCACATTTCGAATGAATCGACTATGATCTCGCCAACATGCTTTCAATAGACCCATCCACATTAAAAAGAAAAGAGAAAGCCTATATATATGTAGAATTACTCATACATAACACTAGTTACTAAATGAATTTAACTAATAGTGCAAAGTGATCCCTAGATTAATTCTGCAGTTTTGAGTTGATGGTTTCTAAGAATGATAGAAAAGGAATTAATCTAGAGGTCATTGCACCGCACAGGATTTAAGAAATATTAAGCTTGTCTTTAAAAGAAGTAAAAATAAAAGCTAATGTGTAAATGTAAGTGCGAAGTGTGATGGATTAAGTGTATTATATGTGTGTATGTAGATTGGTCCGCAGCGGGAAAAAAAACGCTTTAAAACTCCTTTTTAAGCACTTCTGCGGAAGCACAAAGCGCTTCGATTGAGCTTCAGTTTCATTTAAATTTTAACATTGCATGTCCGCAGTTACAAGCCCTTCCTTTTAGCTTCGATTTAATCGTTTTTAAAGCACTTTGTGTGAAGCAATTTGGAAGCTCTGCACGATTTCAGCTACTACAGTGTCGACTTAAAATACACTTCAAACTCAAGTAGGATTTTTGGTTGAATTAATTCCAATTACTTGACTTGAAATTTTCTTGAAATTTACTTGAAACTACATTTTACCTTTGCCAACTCTGCATTAGGTTCAATACATAGGTGCGGATTTTTAGACAAACATCTCGAGAAAAGTGCTAAAAATCAACAATAATCTTCTTCTTATTCTGCTTTGCCGTTTTCATAATTCGTTTACAAGAAATTTTTTCAAGTAAATCGAACCAAATTTTGTGATTTACTTAACTCAAGTAAATTTGAAGCCAATGCGCGTTTACATGATGTTTTGATTACTTGATCTCTACTTGAAGTATACTTCAAGTATTCATGTAAACGTTCTAAGTGACAGCAAGTTGGCGTGGCGGTGGCGTGTTTCTTTTAGCCAATAAGGAATTGTGTTTTGTGTTTTGGTGAATATTATGAATATTTCACTTCAAATGCATTTGCACTTTGCAGCACGGTTTGCTTTGTTTGATAATTGTAATTGTCAATGTCATTGCTTGCTGAGCTGATGCTGATTTCTGTGTTTGATGATAATTGGTATATAAATAAATTACGCATTTATGTTGTGAATTTGAGATAGCTGCTGTTTGTTGTTGAGATTGTATTTATACCTACAACAAAAAGGATAAACAAGCAAAAAATTCTGAGAAAAATTTTATTGCCCTTGGTACTGACAACACATCAGTAATGAGAAGTGAAGTTACGGAAGTTAGAGCACGATTAGAGAAATTGAATAAACATTTATTTTATCTTAGATATACTTGCCACTCCCTCAACTTTTGTCTTGCGGCTGCTATGAAAAAAAAATCCTCGGAAAGTTGAAAATTTGCTTTCTTGCCTATATAATCATTTTGCCCACAGTGTTAAGACGCAAAGTGAGTTGACAGAATTTCAAAATAGTTTTAATTTAAATTTAAATAAGATTCTAAAATCAAGCGGTACACGCTGGTTGGACCTGGAGCAAATCATTATAACAATATTGGTGCAGTGGTCAGCTTTACTTCATTACTTCACTCTCTTTACTTTTGAAAGTCCTAATAATTTTGATGCAAATGCAATTCTTGATTGACTGAATAGTTCGGAGATAAAATTATACTTATTATTTTTGTGCTATATTTTAGATTAATAATCTCTATAAAGCCTGCTAGTCTGAAAAAATTTTAATACACACATTAACACCTTTAATTGAAAATAACTTAAAATATATTTTAACAAATTGTATAAAACTAGAACACATTCAGTTGACTGCAAATTTAATAACGGTTGATTTCATCTTGAAAAATCAAGAATGTTTTTTGGAATTAAATTGTCACAGTTTCAATCTTTAAATGCTTGTAAAAATATTAGTACTATCCAAGATAATCTATTATTTTACATATAATTGTGCCAACAAATTAAAAAATGTTTCGATCTTAATGATCACAAATTGAGACTATTAGAATATTTGGATCCAAGGAAGATTAGAACAGGCGAAATGACTTCAATACTTCCATTAGTTGAAACCTTTCCTTTTCATAATGAAATATATATTGAAAAACTTAATTCAAAGTGGAGGCTTCTCATAATCTTTGAAAAGTTAGACCAACCTGTTGATTGTAACGATATTGCTAAAACTTGACTAAATTTATCAAAACAGAAAAATCTTTTTGAACAACCAATTTTCGAGAATCTTTACAACTACATAATTAATTTATTTGTCCTTCCCCACAGTACAGTTGCTGCTGAACGAACTTTTTCAGATTTTAATAACTCAAAATATAAAAAAACGTAATAGTTTGAATATTGAAACAGT
Source organism: Dioctria rufipes (assembly GCA_963924295.1). Taxonomy (NCBI): domain Eukaryota; kingdom Metazoa; phylum Arthropoda; class Insecta; order Diptera; family Asilidae; genus Dioctria; species Dioctria rufipes. The sequence continues at coordinate 93,011,367 of OZ002743.1, read as the reverse complement.
TTCGGCTGTACTTCTTTCTAGGGAACTGATAGAAGATGGAAAGATTTTTACACCGTCAAATGAACTAATTAAGTACTGCAGTCTGTATAAATTTTTCGATGGAGTTTTTATAAAGAAATAAGAGAAAGTTCTTACAATTAATGCTATAAACACAATTATAATAAAATAAAACATAACATTCTATAATTATATACATTTTTTTATTCGTACTCTGTAGTCTGTTTGCTACCTTTTTGGCGATTTTGCTACTATTTATTCTCAAATTTGCTAGCATAATTTGTCAGGGAAGTCCCATCACGTAATGCGTACTGCGTTCATAATTGTCTGCCCCTTTTGTTGTGTGTTATTCGGCTGCGCAATAATGTGATTTGTAGTGTGGGTGTCTGTGCATGTATTGAGGATGATGCTGAGTTGCGGTTAAATCGCTCGCTAACTCGGGGATGGTTTGCCGGCCGTTCTTTCGCCCCCTGAAATGGACAAGGATCACAAGGTCAACAGTTCATCGATTTCGTTATTTATATTGGAACATAACTCATGTTTAACACATACGACAGACAAACTAACAAAAGGAAACAAATTAGCCCGTAACAATTTACGCTCACTTTTGGATCTTTCATTTTACGACATGCTGTTTATTATGAGTATACGAGGAATATTCAAAAAGTAAGGTGACTTTTCAAATTTCGCGGCCTACGTACATTCGATTTTCGTTTTTTTTTTTTTTTTTGTATTAGTACACTCGTCCCGAATGTTCACAGTTTAAACTATATAGCATTCTTTGTTTGTTTGTGAGAGGCATAAAAGTTAGGAGTATTTAATGTGCTCGGCGATTTTCTGCTGTCGAAGAAATGGACCAAATGCATCAAATTTTATGTAAAAAATGAAATTAAGTGCTTCAAAATACTCGAAATGTTGACATGGCATTAGGGGAGTCTATTATGAAAATAAAAAAAGTGTTTATAAGTGGTACAAGCTCTTCCAGCAAGGCCGAGAAGATGCCAATGATAAACCACGCTCTGGACGCTCCAGCACGTCAACAACTGATGAAAACGTCAAAGAAGTAAAGAAAATTGTGTTGAGAAATCATCGAGTCACCATTAGAGAATTTTCTGATGACGTCGGCATCTCGGTTGGCTCATGCCATCAAATTTTGTCGGATATTTTGAACATCAGACGTGTGTCAGCGAAGTTTATTCCGAAATTGCTTACTTTTGACCAGAAGAACCGTCGCATAAGTATCGCTCAAGAGTTGTTGAATGACGTCAATGATGATCCTGATTTACTCAAAAGTGTCAAAACTGATGATGAAGCCCCCTGCGACTTTTGCCTCTTCGCAAAACTGAAGAGAACCATGAAAGGACGGGGATTTGCAACGATTGAGGAAATAAAAACTGCATCGCTGGAAGAGCCCAAGGCTATACCAAAAAGTGCTTATTAGAACTGCTTCGAAGATTGGAAAAAGCGTTGGAATAGCTTTGGGGGGGTTACTTTGAAGGGGACAACATTAATATTGAGGAATAAATAAAAATTTTTTGATAAAATTATGAAGTCATTTTACTTTTTGAACACACCTCGTCCATATCTAGTTTGGATTGTGCCAATTTGATTTTAACCCGTAATCTAACTAACTTTATTTTGATCTTGACTTCAGCTTATATTAGGTTAAGGTTAATGTCAAAGATTTGCCTTATGATCAGCCATAATTAGATCTTCTAGTGGTTCGCTGTAATTTTTCCATTTCTGGGCCCTTTCTGGAAATATTTAGTTGATTATTTTGAATAGCTTTCCTAATTCGCAAAGGATATAACTAGTGTATTTCTTCTTCTTTGACAAAGTTGGAAAATTCCAACAACAAATATTTAATATTCTCGACTTTCTCCTTTCCATGCAGTTTTTAAATAAGAAGCTACGGAAGTTTCGCACAATAACCCGTTTATTTTTAGCAAAGCTTCTGAAATTTCCAGGTCTGCGATGAGTGTTACCTATGTTGCTAGTTCTTTGAGTGGTGACGGCCAGATTGTCTGCATGTAAGCTTGCGACAGAATTCCAAACTTCAGAAATACAGTACGTTGCAAAATTATAGACGCATCTTGCAATAGTGCGGTAGCCCATCTCTGTAGCAAGAAAGAGAAAAATGTGTGATGACAAAACACATCTGCCTTCTTGTTATCGCTGACACCAAGAAAAGATTTTCTGTTAGAACGATACTTGTAGAGTATTTCGATAAGAAGTTGCAAGATGAGCGTTGCATTATTATAGACGCACTTAACTTTATTTATGAGATTGCACAAAAATTAATAACTAATTTTTTTTAATAATCAGTAGCTCCACCTTTCTTCTCCACGATGTTCAGAAACCTTTTTAGCATTGATTCCACGAAGAATCTAAACATTCTGGAGTCAAGGTTAGCCGAGCTTAGCTAACCAAGCAGCTTCGACGGTATCTTGAAGCTCACTGATGCTGTTAAATTCCTTGGCATCTTTATTAAGTATTGGAGCAAACCATCCCCCATAGGGATAGCACCAGGAGAACAGGTGGAATAGCCGAGAAGGTTGATATTGTACCCCAAGAACCATCTCATGTGAATAGTAGCGTTATCCTGTTGATAAATTAAATGGTCGGCAGGATAGTACGCCCGACGGAGAGAGTTTTTGTCTGAGGACTTTCCGGTATTTCAGGCTATTCATACTATAGAAAGAAAAGACCGATTATACGGTTCCATGATCCTTTAAGGCGTCCCATGCGATCAATAACATGCCTTAAAAATTTAATAGTTGAAAATTCCGGGGATATATTCGCAGATTGTCAGAGCAATGACCATAGAAGTAGCAATACAAGAGAGACAGACATCCGTCATTACATCTGTGCTCTAAGAAATCAATAGTTGATATTGATATGCCATCGCCAATAAGCCGGAAGGCCTTTTTTTTGGAAGTTGTCTAACGCGGAAAATGCAGTGCGTCCAGCCCCTGCCCAAATATGGGAGTTATATTCTAATCTAAGCCTGATATGAGACTTGTAGATTTCCGCCAAGTCTGATGGAGTAAAATATTTCTTGCATCTTTGCAAGAAACCCAGGCATTTCATCGCGTTTTTGGCAATACCAAAAATGTGATCAGACCAACTAAGATTGTTGGATATCTCAATCACTAAGATGTTAAGGGATGATGAGCTCGAGATATTTTCTCCATTGATGGAAATGGGTTGAGTAGGAGTTGGAGTACGTTTTATTGACAACATACAACATTGCGTTTTGGAAGCATTAAACAAGACCCTATTTCGGTCTGTCCCAAGCGAGTATTGTTGTGAGGTCATAGTTTAGTGAACTGAACATGTGGCTTTGTTTGTCAACTGTAGCATTCCCATGAGAATCAGCTATAGAGTCCAACAAGTACACAAAATCAATAAAAATGGGGAAGACAATAAAAGAGAGCAAAGAACCTTGCGGTACACCGGCATGAATTATAAAACGGTCGGAAATAACTCCGTCCAATATAACTTGAATTGAACGACGGGAGAGAAAACTTTCAATCCATTTTAAGAAAAGAGGGTCTCGAGCTAATGCCTGAAGTTTAGCTAAAAGAGCAAGATGCTAGACTATATCGAAGGTCTTCGTGATATCTAATGTGATGATCTATTCACCGAAATTATGGAAACATTTATTTCAACGCTCGTAAGGAATGTTAGTAAATCTCCCGTAGAGCGGCCAGCACGAAAGTCGTATTGGCGATCGTTAATAAGGTCATCAATTGGGTGTTGGGTGAGTTTTTCAAAACCCTTCAAAAGAATCGAAGTAAGGGCAATTGGTCTATAATTTGAGGCATCGCTTGCCTCTCCTTTTTATGGGTATTGGCTGAACATGTGCAAGTTTCCATGCCAAAGGAAAGGCTCCTGTCGAACAAGACAGCTGAAATAGTTTGTGTAGATGTTTAGCTAAAGCAGAGGCTCAGCACTTAAGTACCAGAGGCAAAATACCATCAGGCTCAGCAGCATTAGACACATTGAGACCTGCGAGCAGTTTGAAGATCTCCCTTGTGCGGAAATGTAACCGTCTTTGCCTGTACTTGCATATTGATGGAGACGGAGGACCTTGCGATGAAGGTGGTAGGAAAGAACGCAGCACAATTGGCTGCAAACAAATTAGGTTTGTCTGTGTACATATCGCCGTTGTGAATTAGGGGCGGTGCCGAAGAACTGGTGACGTTGTTCTTGACTGTTCTGGGTGTCTGCGATAACAGGAAAGCAGATGTGTTTTGTCATCAGACATTTTTCTCTTTATTGCTATAGAGATGGGCTACCGCACTATTGCCTTGTGCGTGTATAATTTTGCAACGAACTGTATATTAAAAATTGCATATCAATTGTGCAATTTCCGAACCTTCCTTTTGCTGGTGCCATCATTGAGTATCACGGTACAAAAGTGAACAATTAGCCTTCCCGAACTGTCACAGACATACTTTTTTGCGTTTATTTTACTACTACCTGACTATTTCCCAATGTTTAATGTCAACTCTTGTAGTCACCCCTTTATATGTAAAAATTCCTTACAAATCTAGAATTTCCTTTTTCGGCTATCTGATTACGAAAGAATATTATGTACGTATGGACCAACCGACGAAATTCAGATGAGACATATGTGCATATTTTATTTCTCTTTAATACCTGTGATAACATACTCCTTAAACGCAATAAATAAGGAAAATCACTAAGATTAAGAATTTCAGAATATTATTGGGCCATCCCACACGAGTATTCTTGATGCAGTATGCAAACAGGTTTTCTATGGGAAGAGGTGAGAAGAAGCAAAGAGATATTTTCTAAACTTTGGAGAGATATCTCTTTGCTTCTTCTCACCTCTTCCCCAGAAAACCTGTTTGCATAATGCATCAGGAATACTCGTGTGGGATGGCCCATTATTAGCTATGATGTTTATTTGTCCACTCTTTGCTGGTAATACCGTTTGCATTAAATATGACAATTCATGCCAAAACTCATTCGCCCGAAAATTCTGTTGTATTTGTCCATGATTTTCTTGTCTCGATCGATGTGTCTGACTGAGCTTTTCATGATAGCCAACTTTAAATAAATTTAGATTGGAAAAAGCTTTGTACGCGATCGGTTGCGCGATTCAGTGCATGCCGTGAAATATAGAAAAGCGGTCGCATAAATGTATTAAAATATAAGAAGTTCTCGGTTTTGAAGAGGTACCGATTGTTGTGATAATCGTTTTCAAATGAATACTAATCTCCGCTCTTGACCGAACAAAGTGATCCATCGAAGGATTTCTGTTTTTTGTATGGTTGAGAAATTGTGAAAGGATTAAATACTAACTTTCTATATACTCAGTGATTATGTAGATGTGAAGTTCATTAAAGAAGTTGCGAAAAAGCCACCATTTATATGTAAATGATTACAGTGGAGTTAATAGTTTATACTTAATATAGATAGTGAATAAAAATAAGTGAAGAAAAATAAGTTTCCCAGTCTACTGTAAAAAAAAACAAAAAAATCGTATCGGTGGAAAATCTATTAAATCACACGTTGAACTCTACAACGAATCCAACAATCTTCCAAGTAGCACGTGAGACTGAGATATTTTTAACGAAATTCATAACAAAAACAAGCATTTTTTTTTGTTTTTTTTTTTTTTGGTTTTGGCGCGGAAGACGTGCTAAAAAAGCATTTTTAACAAGAATTTCGCAAAACAGCAAATTTTCTCTCAGTACAAATTAAGATTTTTGAAATATTCAGATTTTCTACAATGCGTAAAAATTACTTGTCTCGTCAGAATTGCCTTCATTTTGGACGGTGAGCTTAACCTATCTTCACATTCAAACAGGCGTGGGTGAATTTTTTTTTTTTTTATTGATTTTGGTTTTGCTACAGATTTATTTTATATTGTCGTTAGTCTGGGAATTCTCGTAATTTTTTTTTTCAGTTTATAACTCTAAAAGGACTTATTTTAAGTGCCTATATTTGAGGCTGCTTTGATTCAGGGCGTAGAGTGAATTATTTCATATTTTTATATCGTATTGATATTTAAGGTTTCTTCCTTCACGTAAAATAAATGTATTGTAAAAATGATATTGTGATTGAGATGGCAATTCAAGGAATATAGGTAATCAGTGTAAAAACAAAGCAAAAGAAAGTTTGGCCGGTCATAATGGTGACAGCATTATCCAATTGTGAAGGAGCAAAGTCAAAATAGCTTATGCTTTTTTAGAACCTGTTTATTTTAACTGCAACTTCCAATCTTTGTTTATATTTACTATATTTCTTTTAATTGTACCTGCTACTCATTTTTTCAGTATGAGGAGATCTCGCATTCTATTAAATATTATGTGTAAACAGGTCAAGGGGATTCACATTTTACATCTCAATGTTCAAAGCTTTTAAATCAAAATTGACGAATTTCGTGACGTCTTCATTTCATCGTGCTTTGTTACTGTCAATGTGATGAACATATTAGTTTAGATAAGAATGCAATTCTACCTTTGTGAGAGTAGCAGTGAAACAGCCATGGCCGCTTTTACCCCATTTAGTGGGGGGGGGGGGCACTTTAGGATATGGGAGCCCACCTTACAGTTACTTTCTAAAATACTTTGGGTTATCAACAAGAATTATGTAAGTATGTTTTAAGACCTATCACCGGAGACTTTTTGTTACATGACTGTTTTGTCAACACTGTTAACCATTGGCGTAACTAGGACTTTTTTCAGGGGTGAGCCAGATCCCCCAACTTTCGTACATAAGTTTTAACAAACGTTTTATTTGCGAAGTATACCAGCTCATGAGTATTCTCAGCTTTTGACCGACATTTTTTATGCATTGCTCTGAGAATTTACAAGATATTGATATAATGCCTAGAGCCAATGAAATTGCATAGATTAAAAACTATAAAGAAGGTAGAGCGAGTCTATAAGTTACAGAACTCACAAGAAACATAAGCTGTATTTCTAGTTTTGTGTACTTTGTTCTAGAGCTCCCATATATTGGAGAAATGAATTGTTCTGGTCGATTCAAGCGAACTATTTGTTCTGTTCGCTTCAATTAGAAATCTTCAATGAAAATGAATGAGGCGTTCTTTTGTGTATCTTTTGTTCTGCTATAATTTAAATTATAGAACATATTTTTCGCTGCACACAAAAAATAAAATAATTCTCATAAAAATAAAAAATGTAAATAATTCAAAAATAAATCTTTGTCTAGATTGCGATGTTAAGCTCAGAAGAATACCGAACAGTTTTCAGTTGTTTCTCATTCTTTATTTTAATTCTCGTTGAATGCTATCGAGTACATGAAGAGAGAAAAACATGGTTACATCGCTTATCAGTTAATATAAGTCATCAGCATTCAATCAATTTTTGAATAACTAGTCAATCAACATTTGGCGATCGGGCAACGACGACATACGAAATAGTTTTAGTCGGACATTTAAATTATTGTGAAAATAGATTAGTACATAATGTATTCGTAGTTAGAGAAAAAAAATCCAACGCAATTTAATTTTTTTTTAAATCACAGGAATTAGTGTTTATTTGAAAAATAAAATAAAATTTGCACGATTTTAAAAGTAAAATAAAAGAAAATTGTGTCGTTTAATTAACAGAACCTTTTGTTTTCCACATCCCCTCCGTTGCTTTTCTCACGAATTAAAAAAAAAAATTAAAAATAAATTAGAATCCTCAAGTTTCATACACCAAAATGATATGATAGTGACCTCCTGCCTAAAGCCCAGTATTTATTCCAAGTACCAGTACTAGGACCCATACTTCAAATCTTTTAAGTACAAGTATAAGTTCCAGTACTGGTAGTGATAAATTTTCAAGTACAAGTTCAGGTACTGATACTCGTACTTTTATAGGTCAAGGGTTTTCGAAAACACAAATTAGAAATTTTGAAAAATCTATAGCCAGTTAAATAACTGGCCTGTAGCAAAACAAATGCCATATCAGATAATGATTGCCTTTGTTTAGCATTTACAAGACTTGCAAATGAAAATCAACGCTGTGCGGCGGAAGAGGGCGGATTGTGGCACTTGATTGTGCCCTTCTCAACAAAGCAAATCGATTCAGCATGTCAATTTCTGATATATTGCACTAATTTTCTTTTTATTTTACTGAAAGTGGTAAGATTTCTTGAAGCACTGTCTTAAGTACCTTACAGGTCTGAAATTAGATACACGTTTTAGATCAATTATTTACGTTTTTATTAATAAAAAGATAATTGAAATAGTGAAGTGGTAGTTTAGTTTACGGGGTTTTTTTTTTCTACAAACTTATTTAGCACTTGTTGTGCTGTTAGTTTGTTTTTAATTATCTTATTTTCACTTTTTATGAGTGCCATGTTCGAAAACCTCTCCTGAAGCAGTTGCTCTTAACCAAGTTTTAAGTGGATGGAAAAGCTCCGTTTATAGCCGGCCGAGTTAACAGGGACACGCAGAGCTGCTTGCAGCTACTTATATAAATTTGGGCAGAAGTCTTTATTAATTTCTGTTTTCAGTCTTTCCAAATTTACAACAATGCTCTTGTTTTGGAACATATTTTTTTTTCAGCCTATAAAAGGTGGAAATGTCTACATTAAAAACATTTTTATAATTTTCCACAAATGCCTATCCATATTTTAGGTCCAACTTTACAAATGAGTGCATTGACGGTGCCGAATGTAGATTTTCAAACCTATTTTTGAAGTTAGTGATAATGTTGTTCATGACTTGGTTGTAATGTATCTTTCAATATTCGAATGCTCTTGGCCTTGTATCTGATGTCTACTAAATTACTTTTACCTAAAGTGGACTTCATCGGAAAGTCTTTTCCTTCTGTCGAGTAGGTTCCTAACAAATTTAATCGTTTTCTGTGAATTTCTCGGTTTCCGAAGTATTTATTGTCTAGAGTGCTAATATAGTTTTATTCCATAATGTAACGTAACAAGAATATTATTGAAGTTCTTACTTGCGCAGTAAATACTTCTTCCTTTTAAAGATAATCAGCCTTATTACTGAATCTGCTGGGATTAGAATCGAAAAAGCTTAAAAAAGCTTTTTTTCGGGAATATCAAACAAAGTTTTATGAAATTTTCAAAACTTCATTGATATCAAAGGTTATCAATTAAAATTGTCGAAATAGTTCTGCATAATTTCTCCTACCGATCAAGCCTTTGTCAAAATTCAGTGGAATCAGAGCAATCTCAGAATAGTTTTTAAAAATTTTAAAAAGATTATAATAAGCTTTCGAAGAAGAGAACGCGTTAAAGCCTTTTTGATTCCGATCCGAATAGATTCAATTCAATTAGGCCTACGATTGTACGAGTTAACGAATGTTGTTTGGGAATTTTCAAAATTTCCTGTGGGTGGGGGACCCGCCCTGGCCACTACCTAGTTACGCCAATGCCATTATTTCCATGTTAATGCGTGCATGAAATGACGTGACAGCAATGTGACTTTTTGATACCTCCGGCTAGCAACTTTTGGATGTCGAAACTATCACCGCGCCTTCACGTTTATATGAATATGCATACACTAATAAAATTTCTGTCGCTACTTGACTGCCATTATTTTTGAAGGTGTTTTAGAAGTAGGAAAAAATATACGCATGTCTTTTTTTGTATATGTCTGCTGCAATGATAGTGTGAAAGGAAGATTTAAATAATGAAGAATTAATACAAGAAGTACAAATGAGACCAATCCCTATACAACAAAACTTTTAAGGAATATTCTGATATCAATTTGAGGATAAACGTGTTGGAAGAAATATCCATGAAATTGTTTATAGACCTTTTCGGGTTGAATTATGATGATCGCGTATTGGTACTTTGATAAGTTATACCAGGTCTCAAAATCTGTTGTACCTAAATCATAAAAGCTTTGAACACTCATACGGACCTATCCATAGAATTTTTCAGGATAGGATCACACCTCATCATATATTAAGTGAAATTTTCTTTAAGCATCCTTGGTTACAACAGAATACTAAAGTTTTGTCCTGATGCAAAGATAACCTAATAACAAGATAGGACACGGCCGAACAAAATTGGAAATTTCCAGTGGTTTTTAGAATGAAACAAATAATGTCATACACTTTCGTCATTTGCACGAGACAAATTCTGATTGAATCCCTTAAAATCCTATCGAGCTATTCATAATAATGTACTTCGAGTCATACTACCTTACTTTTTTAAGAAAAAGATAAATTTCGCTTTGGCTCAGATGCTGAAAAGAGATGTAAAATTCCTCTCGAATTAAATTCTCATTTTTCCCGAAAATATCAGAGAATCCAGACAGAATTTCTCCCACTTAATCTCTTCACAGCAAGATACATGCTGCTCAATTAGCATAGAAATTACACTAACAAACATTGGCCATGCTATAAAAAACATTGGATATTTCTCACAATTTTTCAGCAAAAGTGCGGGAACATTTTATGAGAGTAAAATCTGAACCCTCCGCCCCTTCTCATTTATTTACGAAAATGAAACATTTGCCATTCTGTTTCGTTGCATACAATTTGCACTTTCACATTTTTTTATCTTTAATCATAAAAGTTTTTAAGAGAGTTCGTTTTTTTTTTCTTCCTTTTCTTGCCGAGTGCATTTTAAATGTGAAACAGTCGGAAGACTCTGCTGTGTTCTATCTTGTCATTAAGTTAACTTTGGTAGAAGACTCTGATAATTGAATAAATAATTAATAAGGAAACGGCATATCGGGTGAAATCCTAAGCCACTCGGCGAAATGTATTAGTGTGCTGTGTTTGTATTCGTTTCGTCATGGAAGTAGTTAAACCGTGAAATTTTGAAGGGGGACATTTTTTATAATCCAAATTGCTATGTAAAATAAACAAATTTTTAGCGCCCCCTTATCTTCAGATAATATTCCTTGGCGTTGCCTATGATAATTTAAGTGACTTATCAAGCAGAATTTTCAAATAAGTGACCAGCTCTCTTGTCATTTCTCCCCCCGCTCCCTGGGTTTGACTGTCATTGAATTGCCTACTCACGTACACTGTATTCGCACGAAACCCCGCTTCCTTATTAGTTATTTATTCAATGACTCTGATATATGTGTCATCAGAGATGTTTCGAAAATGGATGCGGTAGTGGGAACCGAGGTATACTCAGCTTTCCCTCAAGTGCAGGAATCGTACCGTCTACCGAACTATTGTAATATGTTTCAGTCGGAGGCTCTGGCAATTAGCAAAGCAGCAAGGCTGCTGGCAACAAATTATGTTGTATCTAGTGATCGAGTTATCAGGATTTGTATTGACAGCCAAGCTGCAAACAAGGCCCTGAACTCGAACACCATTAGATAGCGCCTTGTGCAATGGTGTCGCTGTGAGTTGGGCAACTGCTTGCTAAACACAGGGTTATTTTCTGCTGAGAAGCGTGGCAGCTGAAATGGCTCCGCTATGACTAATTGCTTAGCGGAGGAGCCCCTAGATTCAGTGAAGAGGATTCTAGACATAGATGGGGAGAAATGCGCAATTTCAAGACTGCTGTGGCCCAAGGTTTATCCTAGGAGAACTGAATCTCTGCTGAAGAGAACCAATGATGTGCGTAACCTTAAAGCAGTTATTACGGGACAGTGCTTCTTTGGTAAATATGCAGAGCGCACGCAAGCTCCATACAACTGATTTCTGCAAAAGCTATATGGATGAGGAAGATGTTGAGAGCGTTCAGCACCTGTTGTGTGAATGCTCCAACCTTGCCGTGCGTAGGAGGAATTCAATCGACAGCTGCTTCTTTGGCGGATTAGGACAGACCTGGTAAGGTTCATTAAGTTTTGCGGCTGATTTCAGTGTACCCCCTAAATAGGAGGCATCTGGTCGCAGGTACTTGAGGTAAAAATATCGTTGGGTTTAGATAACATTCGATGCAATAATATAAATAAAATTATAAATAAGTAATAAAATATTTCCAGTCGAAGTACATTAAAAAAAACTATAATTGATAGATCCGAAAAGCTCGCTAATGAAGTTAATGAAATCAAAGACTGAATTTTGATTTATTTCATGAAATACGCTCTACTAAGAATTCACGTCAAAATAATACTTAGGACTTTTTTTTATTAATTTTCGGATCTTTAGAACCTGCATCATAGGTATTTACAGCCTTTTCACAAGGAACCGAATAACGTTTTAGCCAATTTCCGAATCCGATAGACTTTATACGGAGCATAATTATAGCTTACTCTTTCACTCATTCTTTTTACGATCAAACGCAATTTAAAAAAATCATATCTCGAGAATGTATGAGCCTATTTTTGCGATCCTATGTTGTTCATAAAAAAATACAGAAAAAAATAGTAAATCTAAAAAAAAAAAAACAATAATGTTGGAGGCCCTACCAGTGGTTTTTGGCGTATAAATTTGTTTTGAAACTCTTGGAGATATTAATTTTTTAAAATCACCGTATACCTACTCATAGTATTTAATGTAGTGCGGAAGCATTAGAGTTAATGAAATGTATTACTTTTTTTTTACTTTTCGGACAATGTCCCTATAATCTGACATTTGAAGTAGGATTTTAATCTCTCTTCTTGACTTGCATTTTCAATATCGAACAAGCATTTACATATCTTTTACGAGATATTTAGAATTTATAAATTTGTTTAGCATTTCTTGTATTTCGAAATTTAGCATTTTCAAGATTCTCCGTTTTCAGGATTTTACATTTCCTAAAATTTTTTTTTTTTACAATTTTGTAATACTTCCACTCCCATATTCGTGATAAGGTCTCTGAGATCTTGAGTTCTCTGCTGTAAATTTAAAATATTAACCTCTTTTGAATGTGTAACTTCTGAAGTTCTGTATTTCAAGCATATTTTAAATGAGCAAGTCAATAACAAATTGCGGTATGCATTAACATTATCGAAGCGATGAGGTTAAAAACTTTATCAAGCTTTTGTGAGCAGTTAGAAACCTAATGGGGATATATTACACACCTGCAAGCTGATAATGAAATAATTAAAGCTAATAGAACGTTAATTTTATTTTGCAATAGTAAAAGATACGCTTAGAGACAGAACAATAAATAATTACGGAAAACCACAGGTTAAGTGCATACCTCCCAATAGGCTGCTGTTAGTTTTGGGCTGCTGCCCTGAGCCCTTTATCCGTTTGAAAAATCTTTCTAATAGATATTGTTGAATACTAAAATTCAAAACCTGTATATGACCACAGTAATTTGCCATATGTTCTAGAAATTCAACAAAACAAGTATACCTAATTCGTCATTGTTATTTGAGCCGGTGATAATCAGAGTGGCTTAAGTCAAGTTTCCATAGTTTAAGGTAAATTGATCTTTCTCATCTTGGTCCATAAAAAATTCAGCTTAACAGATATAAAAAAATCTTTTCCTTATTTCAGTTCAAATTGCTTCAAAATTTTATAATATAAGCTTTACTTTGGTTTTCAATCATAAAAATCACTTTTTTACGCCACTATCATCCTCAGTCAAAACCAGATTTCATGAAATTCAAAGACTTAATATCGCACCGTTTTTAAATTTTATTCCAAAATATTTCTTAATGAAACATGAAAAATTTCATATACATGAGTGCAATAAACAAATAAAATACACATCCTTGTGAGTTAGAAAAGAAAAAAAAAAATTTTCCTATTAAAAATTAAATAAATAAAATCAATAAGAAAGGTGAATAACAATAATAATAAAATGGAAAAAAAACCAAAAGACAGTTCGTAATAAAAATGTAATTAGATAAAAATCTGTAAAAAATTATTCTTCATCACTATGAATCTCGTCACTAAAAGGCTGCAAAGCTCCAATATCCTTCTGAACATCAGTAGTAACCAGGTTTTGGAAAAATCCGTGATGTATTGGTTGGATCAACGGAAGAAAATCAATTATGTCCTGTTTGTTCAGCTCGCTAACAGGCCTTTTCCTTTGATATAATAAGTAATTCCCTAGTAATGTTTTGAAGAAATACTGCCTACCTTTTCTTCCTGCAATGATTCCTTGAAAAGAATTTTATATGGGCGGCATTTTTCGTAACCATTGTATTTTCAACCAGTTCACTGGATCTTTTTCCTGGGTCATTTTCCGTTTTGTTATATATTTTTTCCGATGTTGCCGTAGAAAAAACCTCATCAGAATTCATTTCACAAACACCAGAAAAATGTTTTTTTTTTGGCCTTGCAAATACATATCATGATATCATACTACCCTTCGGGAATTTAGATTACTTTTCCTTTAGCTTGTGCCTCTACTGATCCAAAATCAGAATCATGGTGAAAATGAATGACCGGATACCAAAAATTTTTTGTTCAATTTTCTCTATCATCGTTTCATTACTTTGAAGAAAGGTGATGAGTACTAAGGCCAATTTAATATTCATCATATCTCCTGAGCACCTCTGGGAGGCTATAGTCTCATTCCAAACGTATAAAGGTATCTCTTGCATACATTCCTAAGTTGTAGCAATATAAATTTCGTTTGTAATAAACCTCGGACACTGTGATAAATCCATACTGCAAACATACGTTTCAGGATTATTTTTGCATATTCGGAATTCTTTTTCATACAACTCCTTGCTAATTCTACTTTCTGCAAATGCATTTCGTATTCATTTTCAAGTTGTATTTATGCCTCAGTGCTTATGTCAAGATTACTTAATTTAATTTTGTAAATGCCACAGTTTTTACAGGTATCCTTTTTGGATACGTAGAAATGTAAATTAAATTTCGTATTGAAAACATACCGATAGTAATGCTCTTTGACTGAAGCTTTATCTTCTGTGTCATCTATCTAATATTTAATGAGCCGCTAAAATATCTCCAAGTTTTCATTATGGTTTCTTGTGTAATAGCTCTGATTAGATGAAAACGATAAAATATGCTAACATACATCATTCTTGCGATCATCAGACATTTTTCTAGATGAACAACCCTTATAACCTCTAAGATCTTCACCTGGCTCCTTCCATCGCGTGCTTTCGTGAGGGCTCTATTAACTCGCTCCTTGGAAGTACAGAAAGTATCGAGGAAGAACGTCTTACATACCGCCACAGACATGCCCTAGTTTGATTTGAAAAAATATTTATTAGAGCCACATCCTAAAATTGCTGCTGTTTTCCGATGTCTTCTTTATAGGATGTGCTTCCTTTGAATTATTCCACAAATAAATGTGTTTTCTACGAGAATCTTGCATTTGCGAATCAAATATTGCTTTTCGCGATCATCCGATTTTATTTTTGCAGCACAGTTATTTTTACGTCCACAGCTATTATTTGAAAATGATTTTTCATTAACAATATGTCCCCCAACGTTTATGTATTTCTTGCCTCAGTTTCTCAATTTGTTCCATATTATTTTTTATGGATTTCCGATCTTCGGTTGCTTCTTCTGCTTATATTTTTATTTAAAGGTCCAATGAACTCAACGGATTCACGATCTGAAGAATCAGAAATTATTCTGCTAATTTGATTCATTGTTGATTCATTGTTGATGGGGAATAGATGTACTGGCAAAACATTCGAATTGCAATATTGTGTTGGTTATTAAGTTTATTTTTTTCATGAAATAAATCCAACCTTTCCTGATAAATTTATTTCAATCCCGTTATTTACAAAAAAATGACTACTTGAAAATATCCGGTACTCAAAGACAGACACAATACAAGCACAGGCCTAAGGAAGTAAACAAGTTTATCAATTGACTTACACCACTTTCATTCTCACGTATGATCTGCTTTTGTTAACAATAATAGTGACTCACTGCCATCAATAGTTTTAACTGTAACTTTTAACTTAATTCACGATGGTTCTTAACAGGGTAATGATTAAGAAGTAAGAATTTGATCTTAGCAGAATTTTGAAAATTTTTGACTGACGCCGCTATAGTTCTCACCACCTCATTTATTCACTAATAGTCCGGTTCAGGCTTCGGGGCAGCATTTATTTTAAAATATGAATATTACTTAAATATTGAGGATTGATAGAAGTAATTAAAAGAAAAAAAAGAAGAAGAAGTAATTAAAAAAAAAAAGTAATTAAAATGAATTATTATACTTATGTTAAAATATTAACCTATAATGTTGATCTTTACATACGCACAAATTATTCTATAACCTTGACACCCGGAATATATAATATACAAAATGAAAACTGACATCCACCAGTCTCCATTTCCTTTCACTGGTGAATATTTTCATAATAATAAACATTCCAAGGATAATTAATTTCAGTCTAAAAATGCATTAAACAAAAGTCGTAATCAATTTTGTACACATTTCAACAGGCCTCTATAAATATGCCGTCTTATATAGAGTTATATCTGCAGTTTGATATATTCTATCCAGCTGAGTTAATTACATTTATGGAGATAAATGTTGAACGATATGAGCCAGATGTTTGGACCAATTCTTTCGTCATACTGCACATATTTACGCACATTTCCTATGTAGCTGGTTTAATTTTAAAAAAATCTCGAGTTGAATTGATTTAATGAGTGACGAGTCTATGGAGATGATAGGTGTAGTACTCAAAGCCGCCTGAATTCATGTATATTTTTTCTTTTTATTTTCTAGAGTAGATATTCTATTTTCGGCCCAAAGAGTACATGATATATCCGTATTCCTATAATATAAATGAAATAAAAAAAAAATTGCAATATGCGTTTATTATTAGATACCGAAATGTGGTGTTCCAGAGCGTGAAATCTGTTATCGGCAGATTTTGCTCTGCACGTGTATGAATTTTAAATTGTACTCTCATAAGCACCGGAGTAGAATGGGCACTATCACGATTCTTTTTATGTCTTCTATACAAACTTATTATTTTAACTAATCAAAACACTTTATAATTAGTCTAGTCAAACTTCAAATGGTATACTCTATTCCTTGACATCACAACCTCGAATCCAGATGATCCATGTGGATCAGTATCTATTGTCATAATTTATTTTCAAATTGCGGCTTTGATATTAATGAAATTAGTTTTAAGTCACCCGCTCCAAAGTTTTATTCAATCCTGCAAAACCGCGTCTAGCCCTAAAGATTCCTGTTCTTTTCCAGGATCCATATTTAATTTAGATCGTCAGATACTTTGCCTTCTTTTGTTGATTTTGAGACCCATACTATTTACATTAAGTATCACGATTGCAGAAGACAGCCTACGCTTTACAAAACCTTCTACAGTATTCCTTCTTACCACTACTGCCTCGTAGTAGCGTAATGGTCTTAAAACCAGTTTTAAAACTTAATCCAACTGGTTTGAATGCATCACATTTCATGGTGCACACCAGCTTATTTTCAAGTGAATCGAAAAAAAAACTTTGTGTAACCCAGTGGAAAAAGTTTTTATTTTATACAAGGTGTTCCGTAAGTGGTGTAATTTTCGAATGCTACGGATGCAAAATTTTAGGTGTGTGTGTGGGGAGGGCATACTAACGGTATAACGAAATAACAGCACTTTAAGATATTTGGGTATGTTTTTATAAATCACCCTGTATCTTCGAAACGTTACACCCTCTGATGATGATTTTTTTTTATTGATAGATAATCGTTGGACCATTGCAATGGTTAAAGATATTTTTCATCTTCTTCTCTGTTTTTAAATAATGGCTCAACGAAACTAAAATTTCCGAATTTTTACTCGTTTTTTTTTTTATACAACTACTATTTTTATCGAAAAACACGTCATCAATACCTACTTTTCATACCGGATTTAAAAAGCCCGAAAACTTAGCTTTAAAATGACCTATTACACTCTGTACCGGAAATGTAACCCTTTCTGCGTCTTTTGCACTCTTTCTTAAGCATATGAAAATGGTTGGAAAAGGTCATTTCCAAAAAAGAATTGCCTACTTTCTGGCACTTATTGAACTTTTTTAACCATTTTCGCTAGATATGCTTAAGAAAAACTTCAAAAAACACAGAAAGGGTTACACTTTCGGTACAGAGTGTAATAGGTCATTTTAAAGCTAACTTTTCGGGCTTTTTAAATCCAGTATGAAATGCTGGTATTGATGACGTGTTTTTTGATAAAAATAGTAGTTAAATAAAAACAAACGAGTTAAAATTCCGAAATTTTAACTTTGTTGAGCCATAACTTCAAAACGGAGGGAGGATAGGACAAATTTATAGACCATTGGGAAGGTCCAACGATTATCAATTGAAAAAGTTTTAAATCATCATCACAGGATGTAACGTTCAGAAGTCAAAGGGTGATTTATGAAAACGTACCGAAATATCCCAAATTTCCGTTATCTCGGAAACCTTTAAGTCCCCCCCCCCCCCTCCCCCGCCAATACAAATTTTTGTTCGTCTGAGCATGACCTATCCATCTGATATTACACAACTTACGGGACACCCTATAGAAAGAAATCAAGCCTATGGAATATTTTAATAATATTATCATAAAAATAAGCTCATTGTGCCCTATGGGCGCGTATATGCGCTCAGAGACTTTTCGAACTTAGCCACTTATAGAATTTAAGGAAAGTAACAGAATTGGACCAAATAAATTTTGCGGAATTCCGTTTCTGGAAGTACCAAGTCTGTGCGGTTTTATTGGCAGGTGCATGCTAAAATTTGTTATAGGCAATCTTCTTATGATCCCTCTTATACAAAAAAATTAAAAACTGGAATTACTGTCATCCGGTATAACGAAATTTCCAAATCAATTTTCATGTTGGAAAAAATTTTATCGAACCATGCAATTTAATTTTGATAATTGTTCCTAAATGACAGATGGAAAGAGAATTTTGAGAGAAAAAATGACCGGTAGAACATAGTCTGTTACGGAAATCTTCATAGATTCGGTAATTATAATCGGATCATGGTTTAGTGGAAAGAATTATTTTTGAAGCGAATAGGAGTTGTTATTAACCCCTCCCGCCTAATTTATAAGTCCTTGGTAGTTTCGGTACTAAAAATTTGATTGCCGCTTTTATTTCCACCCCTCTCCACCTCTGGGTGCTTACCCTTTAAATTTATACCGTAGTAATGTGGGATATCTTAGCTATATTGGGAACAATAAATTACTGAAATCCATCCAACACTTACTTGCAAAGAAATATCGATTTTAGCGTGGCAAGATAATTTGAGTGCACCTAAAAAAAGTCAATTTGATGTTCTCCCACCATGGACGAGACCTTATAAAATTTTTAAATATACACGTTAAAGCATGTTTGTAGAATATATCTGCATTTTGTCTCCCAATCACATATCTAATTAGTTTTTAAATTTGATAATTAATTACGGAAATAACTCGAAAAGAAATGAACCAGTTCTTTTTAAAGTGGAAAATGGACGTTTTTTTTTTAATGAGAAATTAGCTTTATTTTGTCTCGAGTATGCGAAGAACCTTTACGTCGGGAAATATGCCATTCAAATAAAAAATGTTCATAACACACCGCTAATAAATATGAAAAAAGACCGGACGACATATGAATGAAAGAACGGGTGAAATATATGCATAATATAGAAATGGTGGTGTATATGACCCAAGTACCAAAAAAGCCACTTTTATCGATAAAAAAACGTCCGTATGAAGTTTACAGAATTAAAAAAATAACCCCGCCACTCAATTACACTCTCTTCCCTCTTTAATCTGATACCCAAGACCTCCCATTTTGGATAGCCCCTATAGAGATAGTAGAAACCCTCATCCGTCCGAACCCTCTATCCAAATTTGTTTTGACCTATTTTTTTGTTTCGAACATTATATAACGGTCAAAGTGATTTTTCGAGTGCATCTATTGACCCTGAGCTTATCACTGTAGGGTTTGCCAACTTTATCCCCCCCCCCCTATCCCTCACTTTCCTACCAAATTTCTTCCCCTTCATACCCGCCTTGAGCTCCCATTAATTCTTTTTTTATACCACACACGGCTCCTTACCACTTCATTATATAAGACAAGTCGACTTAACTATTTCACAAGAAATGCACGAAAAATTTGGCCGCCCACAGCGACATGTTAGGTTAGGTTATGTAAGAGGAGTTCCGCTATAAGTACCTAGACTGCTTCACTTAGCCCACCAGTGAGTACATTGTGACCCTTGTCCTCATGAGATAACATAAAAATTTGTCCTAGATCGATCCTGCTTCCCTTAAGAATCTCAGGATGTATCTGAACTCTTTATTTTGCAGCTCTTCCAGACTTGAAAAGAAGTAGCTACCGACTAGCCTACTTCTTTTGTTCATCAGAGCGGGGCACTCACAGAGTACATGCTGGAGTACATGCTGCCTTCTAGCATGGTCTCCTATAGCGCAATGACCCGTCATGAACCATACTAGATTCCTGATATATGCTCTGTTGTTATTAAGCAGTTCTCTTGTGCTCTTCCTATCATATGCTGGTCATAATTGCCTCGCGATACGGCAGGTTTCCCTGTTGATCCACCGTAGACTTGCCTTTTGATAGGCGCCCTTGATGATCTTCTCTTTTAAAGCTTCGATCTAGATCCTCACATTAGCTATTGCTGCGCAGCTTATCCATTTCAGAGCCCATTTTGGCCAACTTATCCACGTCAATTAAGTTGGGACCGCCATTTCATGGTAGAAAAGTTTTGAATACGTCAAAATTTAGGGCTCAATTAGGGCTAATTTAATGCCACTTCCCCGAATTTAATGCTCTTGTATTTTTCAAAAAAATCCATGGATAATCCAACTTTATTAAAAGTTAGGACCACCACTACTGAGAATAGGTTAAATAGTATTGTTACAATAGTGTGCACTGCATAATATTTTAGGGCTCAATCAGGGCTAATTTAATGCCACTTCCCCGAATTTAATGCTCTAGTACTTTTTAAAAAAATCCATGGATAATCCAGCTTTATTAAAAGTTAGGACCACTACTACTGACAATAGGTTAAATAGTATTGTTACAATAGTGTGCACTGCATAATATTTTAGGGCTCAATTAGGGCTAATTTAATGCCACTTCCCCGAATTTAATGCTCCAGTACTTTTTAAAAAAATCCATGGATAATCCAGCTTTATTAAAAGTTAGGACCACCACTACTGACAATAGGTTAAGTAGTCTTGTTACAATAGTGTGCACTGCATAATATTTTAGGGCTGAATTAGGGCTAATTTAATGCCACTTCCCCGAATTTAATTCTCTAGTACTTTTTAAAAAATCCATGGATAATACAGTTTTATTAAAAGTTAGGACTACGACTACTGACAATAGGTTAAGTAGTCTTGTTACAATAGTGTGCACTGCATAATATTTTAGGGCTGAATTAGGGCTAATTTAATCCCACTTCCCCGAATTTAATTCTCTAGTACTTTTTAAAAAAATCCATGGATAACCCAACTTTATTAAAAGTTAGGACCAGCACTACTGATAATAGGTTAAGTAGTCTTATTACAATAGTGCGCACTGTATAAAATTTTAGGGCTCAATTGGGGCTAATGTAGTGGCTTTTCCCCGAAAGTGTGAAATCAATCGAGGCCATAAGTTTAAAAAAACAAAATGCTCCATCGATTTTGAACCTGCACGCTCCCAACATTTTAATATTACTGTGTTTTCAGTCAGATTAAATTTGTGATCAACAAATAATACTGGAAATGAGTTGAATACTCCAATCTTTTCCGAACTGATAAAGGTTAGTAAGGCGTTAGCACAGAAACGTAGAGAAAATATAATTTATTTGACCGTTTTTCTATAATATTTATTATGCCTAATCTTCAACAAACCAAATAACAAACTATGAATCAGCAGTTAACTACTGCTGAGTGAAACAGCGAAATGTATATACTAAATTGGTGCCCAGCTTAGAAATTGACATTTAATGCTTTAAACACAAATAGAATTTCACTTCGCTAAATTATTCCTATTTTCTCTACGAGTATACTCCATTGTGCTGCTGAGTCGCGTATTATAAATTATGAGGAAGATTACTTTTTGAACCCTGATAAAGACTTTTCGCTAGTTGTCAAATTACAAAAGATAATTTATTTATGTAGAGGTACTAATTACATTTATTCTCTGCAATTTATTAAGTTTTCGTAGCTTTACACAGTGGTCACTGCAAACTAAATTTGTTTGTCCTAAATTACCATGTATCGTAAAAGTTCAAAATTCTAACCATGGTTGGCCGTTGATTTGTTGCAGATACCCATTAAAACCTACGATTTTTGGGGTCTTAAAAAACGTTTTCCATTTTAAAGTTGGTGGTCCTAACTTTTAATAAAGTTGGGTTATCCATGGATTTTTTTAAAAAGTACTAGAGAATTAAATTCGGGGAAGTGGCATTAAATTAGCCCTAATTGAGCCCTAAAATATTTTGCAGTGTGCACTATTGTAACAATTTAACAATTTAACCTATTCTCAGTAGTGGTGGTCCTAACTTTTAATAAAGCTGGATTATCCATGGATTTTTTTAAAAAGTACTAGAGCATTAAATTCGGGGAAGTGGCATTAAATTAGCCCTGATTGAGCCCTAAAATATTATGCAGTGCACACTATTGTAACAATACTATTTAACCTATTCTCAGTAGTGGTGGTCCTAACTTTTAATAAAGTTGGGTTATCCATGGATTTTTTTAAAAAGTACTAGAGAATTAAATTCGGGGAAGTGGCATTAAATTAGCCCTAATTGAGCCCTAAAATATTATGCAGTGCGCACTATTGTAACAATACTATTTAACCTATTCTCAGTAGTGGTGGTCCTAACTTTTAATAAAGCTGGATTATCCATGGATTTTTTTAAAAAGTACTAGAGCATTAAATTCGGGGAAGTGGCATTAAATTAGCCCTGATTGAGCCCTAAAATATTATGCAGTGCACACTATTGTAACAATACTATTTAACCTATTCTCAGTAGTGGTGGTCCTAACTTTTAATAAAGTTGGGTTATCCATGGATTTTTTTAAAAAGTACTAGAGAATTAAATTCGGGGAAGTGGCATTAAATTAGCCCTAATTGAGCCCTAAAATATTATGCAGTGCGCACTATTGTAACAATACTATTTAACCTATTCTCAGTAGTGGTGGTCCTAACTTTTAATAAAGCTGGATTATCCATGGATTTTTTTAAAAAGTACTAGAGCATTAAATTCGGGGAAGTGGCATCAAATTAGCCCTAATTGAGCCCTAAAATATTATGCAGTGCGCACTATTGTAACAATACTATTTAACCTATTCTCAGTATTGGTGGTCCTAACTTTTAATAAAGTTGGGTTATCCATGGATTTTTTTTAAAAAGTACTAGAGCATTAAATTCGGGGAAGTGGCATTAAATTAGCCCTGATTGAGCCCTAAAATATTATGCAGCGCACACTATTGTAACAATACTATTTAACCTATTCTCAGTAGTGGTGGTCCTAACTTTTAATAAAGTTGGATTATCCATGGATTTTATTGAAAAATACAAGAGCATTAAATTCGGGGAAGTGGCATTAAATTAGCCCTAATTGAGCCCTAAATTTTGACGTATTCAAAACTTTTCTACCATGAAATGGCGGTCTTAACTTAATTGACGTAACTTATCCGCCGCCATATTGTTGCCTGGAATATCTCTGTGGCCAACATAGTGTCACCTCGTGCCGTGTAGTTAGTTCCTCAAGGCCAGTCTTGCATAACTACACCACTTTTGATTTAACAAGCACAGCATCCAGCGCCTTAATGTCTGCTTGGCACAGCGACATGTTACTTCTACTTTTGCTCCAATCATAGACTTAAAGATTCGATCATTATTTTGTGCTTTTTTTTATATTTCAAAATAAAGGTTATTTTCTGTCCCTGAATTATAGCGCTTCTTCTAGTGATCTAGTGAAGTCTATTTGCATGAACTTTTAGAAAGAATTTTGATCTAATGCGTTTAAGTTTTTTTTTTCTCTAACTTAATTACCCCTCGCCGTTCTCAAAGATGTTATTGGCTGAGCTCTTTCAATGTTAAGTTTTAAGCCAAGTTACTTAATGGTTTTCTAATGGGATTCACCTTATTATTTTGAATCATTTTTTAAAGCATTCTTCTTCTCCATTGATGTTTATATTTAAGATGTCGCTCCCGTTGAAGAAACTCTCTGCCTTACTTCACTTACAGAAAACATAATTAAGAAGCAGTTCCCACAAGTTAAAAAGAGTTACGAATAATTTTTGATTAACATGGCTTAAAAAGAAAATCAAGAACAACAAATTTGTTTCAAATTTCATTACTTATCTTTCGAGCTTTCACGTAATTATTAATGCAGAGCTTTTGATCTATGCTGATGTTTATATAATTGGATAATATCAAAACTGAATTGTATGGAATTGGAAAAAAAAAATTGTAAAAATGACAAAATTAGTTACCCTGTCTGTGTCAAAAGCCATTATTAAAAGAAATAGTATATATTAATAAATGTGAGCTCTCCTTTTTATTTTGTAACTGGATCCGTCGCGGTTTTTATCACAATATTGTACATGTAATGTTATTTATAACCAAGTCTTTGTATATCTTGATTCTGGCCGGCCTCAGAATATACCAGTCCTATTTCCTAATCGCAGGTTCCTCCTCTTTGGTTTAGGAGGATTAGAATGGCAAGATTTAGTTTGTAGAAGGTGAGAAAGCCGTTGCCTTTTAATCTTACATAGAGGTATACTAGACTTGACAAAAGATTTGGGTGTCTTACTCTCTACTCGTCTTTCGTTCTCTCGTTTTGGGTATTTATAAAGAGATCATTCAAACAGTTCGAACATTTTTAACTGGTTTAAAACATACAATTAATACGCAAAGTATATACAATTCAGATGCTTTCGCTTTTTAACAATATCGGAATAAATATATGCAAAATAAAAAGAAATGCGGGAAGTTACCATACTATACTCCAAATACCCAACAAAATTTCTTTAAACCATATTTTGTACAGATTTGGTATAGTAACTAACTAATTTAATTCTAAAAAATCTCCAATAGGATAAAACCTCGATAACAAAAATCTTTAAAAATGAAATGATACAACTGCCAAGAAAAAAACTTTAAAAGAATACACAAAATCTTCATACGGTCAAATTCCCATTAAGAGGCTTATAAAACCAAAAAAGGTACCCAACTCACAGTTTTGAGTACAATAAATAGCATGACCTTGAAAATAGTTAACCTTGAGAAAACCTCATATAAAAAACAAATATGTATAATTTTGTTGGGATATCATCGTACCCACTACTACCCACCTACTTTTCCATCTGTATGTTAATAATCTACTTCGAAATTGGTAACTAAATAATGAGAATTGACTCTTGGGAAGTGGTCTGAGATAGAAAAAAATATCCCTGGTAATATCGCTTAACTGAACCGATTCCACGCCGGTTAGCATACACTGTTATGCTGTACATACATAAATAGCCATAAAAAAGCCCGTTCGTGAAAAGATTGGTTCTGCAGCCCTGTCCTCCATATGAAGTAGTAAGATATATCTAGAGAGGAAATTTGCTCTTGTCCGAATTTTTATTATACAGGGTGTTTCAGAATTGGTGCGTGCACATAACTCAAGGGTTTGATAGCTGAGTTGGAGACAAGCAAAAAATTATAAGCTGTGGAAGGCGGGTGGGGCGGAGCATGGCGCGTCGTTTCGGCAATAGGGGGGCTTACGATTTTTAGTACTTCTTCCACTTTACATCCTGTAACTTTCTTGATATACACTCTATCAAGCTGAGATTCATCTCAGATGATAGCTTTCTAATAAATGGCCAACCAGCCTTCCTATGTCCTTTTGTCGGAAGTTGTAGGACATCAGAGTGAAAAAATTCCTAATGTTTTCAAATTTTAACGATTTTCCCGCCAAAACGCATGATAACTATACTTTTTTCTTTCAAGATTTAGAAACCCCGAAATGTTACCTTTAATTTGACTTTACTCATGTATCTACCTAAATTCAACGGTTTTTGAGATGAACCTGCTTTTAGATGCATAGTTTCATTAATTTTGCTAATTTTTCGCGGAATTGCATAAAATTAGGCGCGATTTGTACTGACAGGAGTAAAATTAACGAAATAATGAATCGTACAAACAGGAATATCTCAAAAACGGTTGCATTTAGGTAGGTCAAATTAAAGGTAACATTCCGGGGTTTCTAAATCTTGTAAAAGAACTGTATAGTTATCATGCATTTTGGCGGGCAGATCGTTAAAATTTGAAAAAATTAGGAATTTTTTTCGAACTTTTTTACTTTGAAATCCTATAACTTCCTACGGAAAGGGACTGGAGGGCTGATTGAGCATTCATTGGAAAGCTGAGCTGGATTGAATCCCACCTTGTATATATCAAGTCAAGAAAGTTACATTACACCTTGTAACGGAAGAAGTACCAAAAATCTCAAACCCCCCGTACCGCTGATACAACGCGTCGTACCCCCCCCCCCCCCTTCACCTTATAATTTTTTGTAATTTTTTCTTGTATCTACTTCAGTTATCAAACCATTGAGTTATGAGCACCGATAATGAAACGCCCTGTATATTTATTGTATTGTTTTATTTTCTCAATTTAATCCATATATATACCTACGTATGTAGTAGCATCGAACTTTCATAGACTGTACAAAGTAAAAAAGAAATTTTAAATCTTCATAAAAGTACCAATTAGGTACCTAAGTGATAAGTAGAAATGATGAAAGCCGAAATGCGCCGAGAAGGATCGCCGATTGCAACTGATTTACCAATGACACCGTCATCGAAACGACGCAGTGATGTCATAAAATGTATTAATGGTGTTTTGAAATCATCAAAAGGTATTTCACCAAATACACCACCACGTAGTCCGATAAGTAAAGCGTTTGGCTTTTTACCTTGGTCACGAAATAAGACTAATTCAGAAAAGACTTTGCACGACAAAAAGGGTGATGACGGACAACAACAAAATATTTTCCGTAATGGAGCCATCGTCCGCGATATATTAACGGATAAATCGAACAAAAATAGAGCAGCTAAGAACAATCTCATTCACAAGTTGAATATTCCGTCAAGCCATAAACGAGGTAGACGACTTTCTCGGAATAAAAGCTTGGACATCGATGAACTCATAAAAAAGGTCGAGCAAAAGTATAATGAAGATGATGAAAGTGTTATGACATTCTTGGATGACACTTTTATCGAGAATATCATGAAAAGTGATACCGGTCAGAAGGACCTGAACGAGAATATGTTTTCAAAGAGCTTGAGCGCACAAAAGCATATCTTATTCAATGACGAGAATATTGTCTATTTAATCAAGAATGAGAAGCCCGTAATGCGAAATGATGAGAATTCCAAAGATAAATTACGGAGTAGTCTGAAGTTGAAGAACGAGGAGGAGAACAATAACAACATATTCACTGAGGGTAATGTAATCAAGGCAAGACTCAAGTTCAAAAAAGTTCCCTCCCAAGATGATGGCAGCATAATTAAAGAAGTCCCCGAAAATAAACGTGGAATTCTCTCCTGGTATAATTCTGTAGATACTCATCAGGCATCAGAAAGTTCACCTGCACCTGCTGTCGTCTATAGTAAAGCTTCAGAAAAAACGATTCTTGAAATTGATGGCAGTGTTGGCAGTAGCAATGACAATGCAAATGATAAGTCAAAAATGAATAACAAGCCACGAAAGAAGTTGTCATTTCGGGATCCAGTTGTTTCGCAAAGGAGAAATGCACAGTCCTCAGTGAAATCTAATAATAAGCAGTCCTCAAATCAAAATAATAGCGGAGAGCAAGTCAGCATTTGTGATTCTGACTTGGAGGTAAATTTGATTTGGGAAATTTTTCTACATATTACCAGACATTTTTCCTTCTAGACAATCATCATAAATTCTTTTGGCGGAAAATTTAATTTATTTTTTCATTTTTTCCTCTCATTTCAGTCACAAGCTATGCGCATCGTTAGAACTGTTGGTCAAGCTTTCGAAGTGTGTCACAAATTTAATCTTCAGAAGAATTCCTTAGAAAATAACGAGGAAAGGTCAGATGCAGACCTCTCATCCTCAGATATTTTAGATCATGATAGGATATCGGAGCAGTTGAGTGACGATGAGCTACCAAGAAAAGGTAAGAGAGATTTAATTTAATTTCAGACCTCGACTTCTAAGTTATGGAATTTTTTTTTAATTTGAATTTGAATCTCAATTTAAAATGATTGCATTAAGTTATACGCAATGCTTAGTAATATTCGATAGAGCATTTGGGATTCTTATGATGCAATAAAAATATGTAAATCACATAATTCAGGCAAAACAGGAAATTAAGTGACGGGATTTGTTGATAGGATATTATGCATTTGCACAGACGACAGTATATGATGTATGTATAGAGATGGTAAGCTCGTCATATATAGTATGTATATAATTTTCGGTAATTTCGATACTAGCGCTATCAAGGTAATAAAAGTTTCTTACACTCTCACATTCATGTCATAGAGTCTGGGGAAACTTCTTTTGTTTTTCTAGGATTAATTATCAGCCCAACCAGACTGTTCTGAAGTTATTTCTTTCCTTGATTGAGCACTCGAATGTTTATTCGAATATACAGGGTGTTTCATAATTGATGCACATTACTCAAAGGTTTGTAGTTGAGGTGGAGACAAGCAAAAAATTTTAAGGTCAAAGAAGAGGGGTGTAAGACGTTTCGTTTCGATGGTCGGGGGGGTTTAAGATTTTTGGTACTTCCTCCGCTTTACACCTTGTAACTTTCTTGATATCAAGGTGGGATACTAAAGCGGAGTATCGGATATTTTCCAATCATTCACTTATCTGCAACCTAAGTCCGACTGAGCTTAATAAATATTTCGCAGCAAATCATAATTTGCAAGCCTGTAATTAGTCCCCCTTAGAATGTTTAAATGTCTTCCTTAGGCCAGATGGCTTTAGTTTTCACGGTGTTGATCGTGGGGAAGTATTAAAGGCCATATTCTCTATTAAATCTCATGCCATTGGCCCTGACAGGATGCCTCTATGATAAGTGAAGTTAATATCTTCGTTTATTGTCGGCCCTCTTTTGCATTTTGTTAATTGCTGCATCACTAAGTCAGTGTTTCCCAAGATTTGGAAAATTGCGCATGTCATTCCTATTCTAAAGGAAGCGACTGTAGATACTCCCCCCCCCCCCCGCCGCAACTTCAGACCTATTAGTTTACTTTGTTTCCTCTGTAAAGTGCTCGAAAAGCTGTTGTATTTGTAGGTTCAGCAGTACATGCTCCAAAATGATCTTAGTCGATGGCAGTCTGGATTTCGACCTAAACATAGTTACAAGGGTGCTCTCGTGAAACTTACAACGGACATCCGCTCAGCTCTTGATGAGTGGGAAGTGGCTATTATGACGCTTCTGGACTTCTCCAAGGCTTTTGATTGTGTCAGCCATAGTACCCTATTGAGAAAAATGTCCTGCAATTTCGATTTTTCGAACCGATCCACCCTCTTAATAAAGGAATTTCTTCACGCTCGCTCGCAGAGGGTTACCTTGGGGCAAAATGTTTCCTCCACTTTGATTCCCCTATCTTGTGGGGTCCCACAGGGTTCCATTCTGGGCCCTTTAGTCTTCATCATTTACATCAATGATTTGACCGAGTGTATTTGCGACGTTAACATTCACATATATGCCGATAACGTGCAAATTTATTTAAGTCGTCCTATATAGGCTTGGTCGAGGATTGCTCGGCTGAACAGTGACTTGCAAAATATTTTCATCTGGTCACTGGAAAACAAGCTCAAGTTGAATCCGAGTAAGTCGCAGTGCATTGCTTTCAATTGCGGATCTATTGATCCGACAACGCTTCCTACCGTTTCATTGGGTGGTTGTTCCTTGCCTTATGTGGATCGAGTTCGAAATCTTGGCGTGATTTTAAATTCTAACATGAGATGTTGTAACCTTATCAACTCAAACATAACAAAAATATATAGCATTCTCCACCGTATTTGGCTGTCTGCTAGTTTACTATCTATCTCCTAAGTTCCGTTGTCACCTAGTTAGTGTGCTTCATTCTGCAGCATTTCACTCATGCTTCTCATGTCTTTCCCACGCTCGACTCGCACTGTTCAAGGAAATTGAATGTCGCTTTCAACGACTGTACTTTGGATTGAGGAGGTTCAATCATGTATCCCACCTTAATTTCACCCAACTGGGCTGCTCGCTTGAAGTATATTTGAAGCAAAGAGCATTACTGTTCCTGTTTAACTTGCTTCGTTCTTCCCAACCGGTCTATTTGAGTGCCTTCTTTCAACCATTAAACTCCACTAGGGTGGCTCAAACTGCTGTTTCTACGGTTCCAAACAGCCATATTCAACAGATCTTGCATTGTTCAACTAATTGGAATTTGGAATTCGCTGCTTCATCATATCCAGACAAGAAACTCGCTCGACAACTTCAAACGACTCCTAAATTCCTTTCTTGGCATATTTGACATTAGCTCGCGATGACATGTACGCGCAGCTTTTTTGTTTTTCTCTTTTAATTTTTCATTTTATTATTTTTGCTCTCTTGCCATTTTGTTTCGGTACTTGACCAAAGGCTGTCAATCTTGCAATATCAGTTCCCAGGAAATAAATGAATTGAATTGAATTGAATTCCTGGCGGAGAATTTGCTTGGTATACCATAAAGTTCGAAATCGAGAGAAATGTATTGGGTGCAGCTGGAGCGGTCTGCCTGATGCACCACACTAAGGTAACACTAAATTGTTTAGAAAAAATGACAATATTATCGCATATCTTGGTGAATTAAAAATTATTACCAACAAATTATTGTGAGGAGCTGTTAATAGGCCAGGTAACTCAATTTTCGTAACTGACTCTATGGTTCTAATTTCAGATAGCCGTAGAAGGCTTGTGGATTCACAAATCTGAGCATCGAACCATGGGTTGAGTTCGTAGTAATAAAGGTAAAAAGGTACAACTTTGTAACTTTGTAATACTAGTAATGAAGGCTTGGCATGGTAACAGTAATCCAGCTCCTAACTCCCCGGAGCCCTCTGAACTTACATTAGTCTTGCTCACAACGCTCCTATGACTCTGATCGAAACGATCGAAACAGTAACCGAAAAGAAACGGGTCGCAATATGAAACATCACAATTCTAGTTGACTCAAGCTTTAGTTTCTGAGGATGGAGGTGCAGTAACCATTGATCAGAAAAGGAGAAGGCGAAGGCCAAGCTACAACAAAATGGAAAACTGAAGAAGCAAAAGAATATCTGAAAGAAAGCGAAAGTGTAGCAGGGGCGCCGCGAAAGTCAGTCCCCTCAACAAGGAGCTTTCACGCCGAATGTTTCCTTAGCTGATCTAATTGACATTGGAAATTGATCCTTGGTTGGGGATCAAATCTTATTCAACATTTGGATGCTCAAAAGAAAGAGAAGATTCGAGGAGGCGGTATATCTGTCAAGGGTGAAAAGCGTACGTTGAACAGAAGCTACGTTTTTCGAGATATGCAAAGCAAGCAAAAAATTCTGCCTTCATGGATGTGCTATTCGTCGACGAAAGTATCACTTCTCACGAAAGATTGTACATAGAATGAAAAAAAGTATATAGATGAGATATCAGAAAAGTGCCACAATTGACTATGAGCTACAAGAACCAATCAAGAAGGAAGAAAAACGCTGAAAGGAAGTTTTCAAAAAATTGTTGGGTATCATCAGGTTCCTTACGAAACAGAATTCAGGTTTCAGAGGAAAGACAAGAGCAGGTCCAACAGAAACTAAGGAAACTTTTTGGTATTGGTGAAGTTGATGGTCAAGTACGATCCGGTTTTATGAGAACATGTTCTGCAGTTCGATTTGGGGAAAACACGAACTACATATTTGTCCCCAGAAATCAGAAACAAGTTCATCAACATTCTGGATGTCCGCGTCCGCCAGCAGATAATTGCGATCAGAAATAATCACACCAATGAGACAACTCTGTTCGCTGTGTCGAAAAGTTCGATTTTTTTCTAGATTTTCAATACATTTGGAAAATTCATTGAAATTATTATCAGTGAATTTCAGTCTACTATAAACGATAAATTGTTCACCTACCAAAAGCAAGGGCGCAGCGGACATCATGAAAATTATAGTGTAGAAGTTGACAAAAGACAGTTTAGATATCAATAAATGCCGAGGCCAAAGTTTTGACAATTCTGCTGTGATGAAAGGCGAGCAGACTAGAGTACAGGAGCTTATTCTGAATGTATATCCGAAAACTAGGTTTGTTGCTTCCACAAACCATTCACTCAACTTCTTTGAATACCGTGATTTACTGAAGACGGAAGAGGCCTTACAGAGTCTGCGCTTTATTCAAGAGTTCAGCCTAGCTGATTCAGTCCAGAATATAGTGATTTTTCTAGAAATCTTCCTGACCGTGGCAATCAGTGCTGCGAATTGCAAGAGAGATTCCTCCAAGTTGACAGAAATTAAAGAATTATCTACGGTAAACGATGGGTGATTCTAAATCTGACTGACTCAACCGACTTCGAGAGTCTGATCAACTACTTTGCTAGTCAGAAAGCAGCTCGTAAATAGTTTTGTAAAAATACAGATTTTAGATAATTAAAATTTTTCACGTCAATTCCTATGTTGAAATTTTTTTATGACACCATTTTTACGATTGGCCTTAGGCCCCAAATGCCTTGACTACGCCATTGATAATGATATCTCGGTATTTCAGGCTGAGACTTATATATTACCTGTAGTTAGAATGTTAGCAGAATCTTTTAATAACAAAAGTATTTATACGGACCCCCCCCCCAGTGAAAGATCAATAGCAAATTACAACATCCTATGTCTCTATATTAGGAAACCTGTTGTCAGAAGCTATCAGTGTGTCATAGAGACATGACCCAATTTGTTGTCTATTACATCACTGGCTCAAATATGCACCTGGTAAGACTAACTCTGTTAGCATAAATTAGAAACCACTACACCAAAATCTTGCATATTTAACAATACCTTTACCGATATACCCAAAGCCTATGCATACTTCTGTGTGCAACTAAAATGGTTATACAAAAATAAGAGAGATTTTGATATAAATATTTATGCGAGATTTATGAACACTGGTGACACTGGTGGCCTAGTGAGTAGGGCACAGAAGTACTATCAATGTTCGAATATCGATTGGCAGTGATGAAATATGATGTTTTCCCAATTTCCACATGTATGTATGGATGTGTGGGTGTCAGATTATTCGCTGATTATAAGCGACTATTAACTGATAAACAACTGTGCATAATAACAGGACTACTAACTCCACCTGCACACTCTTTTGTAAATAATGGAGCATGCAGAAAAATAGACTTAGTGTGCAAATCAAAGCATATGCACGTTTAGTAACCCTGAAAGAAAGTAGGCCCTAGTAGTAATTGCTGACAGTTTTACCTTATTTATTGCACCGCAAAGGGCAGTTATTATGTAAACCAATACCAATTTGACTGAAAAGTATCAAGGTGTTTGCAATTCATGAAGAAAAATATAGAAAATTAATTCCCTATGAGCCGTCTGATAAGCATTCATTAAATCTCATCGAAGGGCTCATTGGATAGCATGAAACTGCTCCCTATATACTACACCAGCAATAAATAAATATTTATTCTTGTCATCACCGTGTCAGATGATATTTCTACTAGGAAAATTTGAATTGATTTTTGTGATTTATTTATTTAAATTTTTAAATTATTTTTTTATTTGTTTTCCCGTGGAAAGACTCTCGCCCATATGCAAGATATTATGCCCAAATCCTTATGCCTCAACGTCTCAGAGTTTGGAATGTAACCGAAGTTTAAAGTCGGGAAAATATATGAAATCTATCGTAAAATCAGATTATCATTTATGAACTCATCATGACACTTATTGAAATGCTCATTAATAAACTCATCGTGACACTCATTGCTATTTTCATTAATAAGCTCATCGTGACACTCATGGCTATGGTCATTGGGCGCGTTCACTGCCACTTCGGTAGCGTAGTCGTTGTCGTAGTGTAGTTCTGTCAAACCGACTACGATCGACTATCCTCCTGAGCGTAGTCGAATGTAGTCGACTATTTGGTACATTCAAAGTGCGGAGTGAACGATAGTCGTAGTCAAGCGTAGTCGTTTATGCCCAATCTACAATGCATGGTAAAACCACGTCGTCAAAACGATATGGATTTTTGTGTTTGCTTCCCACTCTTGCATTTGAAAATTTATTCTTGCAAAAATGTCACTTCTCTCTCATTCATTTGACGACATGAGCACGAGCTTATGTGTAGTAGTTAATCAGCAAAAACGATATAGTAATACCTCAGGTGTATTCAGCATGATTTAGAACCATGTAGGGGAATTTAGAACAAAACAGCTGTAAACTGGGACTTGTACTTTCAATCTTAAAAGAAATATTTTATATTATTTGACTTGTCCCAAGCAATTTCTTAGTTTACTAAGTTTACTAAATTATAGTATAAATTATTGAGACCAAATACTTCCTTCGATGTAATTCTGCAATGAAATCGAGGAAACAATTACATTTATGATAATTGACAGGTAAACAGCTGTTTAATTTGGCAGCTTACCACTACTTACATATTTCGTGTATTTATATGCATTCTTCAGCAAACGATATCGTTTTGACGATGGGGTTTAACCATGCATTGTAGATTGGGCATTACTGTCAAATTTGGCAGAGTGAACGCTCGGTAGTGACTCGTAGTCGACAAAAAGTCACTATTTCGGTGGCAGTGAACGCACCCATTGATAAGCTCATCATAACACTCATTACTATGCTTATTAATAAGGTCATCATGACACTCATTGACATGCTCATTAATAAGCTCATCGGGACACTCGTTATATGCTCATCGAAGTGCTCATCTAATATTGTAAAATGCAGAAAAGAAAAGCAAAGTATAAATTTCTAAATAAGTGAAAGAGATGGAATATCTCACGCACACTATCTGCGAATAAGCAAACGTGAATAAATTTCATCATGACGTTCATCTGATTACTCATGATGAACTCATTGATGAATAAATTGAATAAATTTCATCAGGACGTTCATCTCATTAATGAGTTCATCATGAGTTCCCGGGGGGGGGGGGGGGGGGGGGGGGATCTCGACTTTGAACTGACTATATACATAGTAGACCGCCAAAGTATTATTTAAAATTATCTGTGATCGTATTAGGAAAGTTTTTGCAATAATACAATCAAATCTTTATTTATAAACTTTTCTGATGTTCCTTAAACCGGAAATAAATGTAGCAGCACGATTTCTAAAATATCAGATGACACACGTCACATTAAATTTATTTATGCAAGAAATGCACCAGAATTTTGAAAATAAAAGAGATTGTTCGCGCTCTACTAGTCGTACGAAATGTGAAAAGCAGACACAATCATGAGAAAAGACAAAATTAAAGAACATTTTTAGGCGGGCATACAGAAGAGGTGTTGCATCTTAAGAGCTTTCCGTGTTTATTCAGTTGCCGGAAAAGCAAAGCATTAAATCACTGCCGCATGAAAACCATTTTATTTTCTCTCCCCGCATCATCTGTAACTGAAGGAAGATTGAATACATAATTCCTCCACAACCTTTGAACATTACTTGGTAGGCTTAGTGCTTTTTGTGCTAAATTCAAGGATTAGTTTTGAGCCTACAGAAAATGAGTACCAATGAAAAATTTATTTCATCACGTTTGTCACTTCTTGTCAATGACTTCAAACTATAATCAAAGCCCAAAATAGAAGTTGTTCGCTTATAATTTTATGTCTTAAGCCACAGAAGGAAAGATTTTCCATTTCGTCACTATGTGGTCAGCCGACACAGTTTCTAGTAATCAAACGGATCCACGTCTACACATACTTCGAGGTGACTTTCCAAAAGGAGTGAAAACGTTTTCCTACAGTGTTTAATAAATTTTCTCGGTCGGCACGTACTGTATGAAATGAACACACTTTTGTTGTGGAAAATCTTCATTTCGTTAAGCGGATCGTCCCCATCTTGCTCGCGTTATTTCCAATAAAATGATTTTTTTTTTACTTCCAAGGTGTGCTTTGACGTCACTTGATGAGCCATAAATAAAGCTTGTCTCCTAGCGGCAGTTCAGAGAATAAGATGTACCATGGCAATTCGGCCACAATGATCGTTTTTCTTTTACCGTCTCCAAGTTGATTATATGTTTACAGAATTCAGATTTTACTTTTAACACTGATAAAATAATTAATTATT
Source organism: Dioctria rufipes (assembly GCA_963924295.1). Taxonomy (NCBI): domain Eukaryota; kingdom Metazoa; phylum Arthropoda; class Insecta; order Diptera; family Asilidae; genus Dioctria; species Dioctria rufipes. The sequence goes on along the minus strand of OZ002743.1, from coordinate 92,975,293 downwards.
GCTGTGAGAGCTTTACAGATTGGGGGTGTTGTTAAAGCAAAGATAGAATGAGTTTTAGGGTGAATATTAAAGATAGGCCTGGCAAAATCGGATTTTTAAATATTTTTTTTTTCATTACTGTTTTTATTGATACATTATGGGAAAGTAAATGACATCCATGTGTATATTTACATTAAAACCTTGAAATTATAATAAAGCTCGCAAAAAGTTGATGATTTTTGTTGCAAAAAGAGCACAAGATAAATTAATAACTGTGAGATGTGATCCTCTGAGAGAAATATTTTAGTAGAAGAACAGTCAGATTTTAGAGCGTTCCAGGTCTACAGATTATCTTCAGTTTCAGACTGTAGATGGCATCTTTCAGTTAAAATATGTTTTCGTCCAAACGCTAGTATCAGATCATGTCTTAAGTTTTGAAATTTGATAGACAGAAAACTTCAGATAAACTGACGACACACTAGGCACGTATCCAGACCTGCAGCCTAGGGGGGTCACAACCAAATGTTTGAAAGGGAAGAAAAAGTCGGAAGAAATCGCTTTTAACAATTTTTTTCGGTCATATTTACGTTATATCACAAAATCCAATTTTGGTTTGATTTGGAAAACCTATCGATAATATTACCCACATCAATCTCGATCTCAGGGTGGACATTAAGTACTCATAACCAGAGAAGCCTTCTCGTGCTGTCACGGCTGAAGTAATTGACCAAGAGTGAGCTTGCAGCTTGAGTCAGATTTAAAGGAATGGGAATTAGAGTGCATGATAGGTTACTGACTATTTCCTTTGAAGAGAACTTAACTGATCTTGCTTTCTTCTGAAAAAAGTTGACAATGGTCTTATCAGTCTTCCGCTTTACACTTTCGCTACTATTTCTACCACCATTGCCAGGTAATATAGCAAGTTTTCCCTTCTCCTACAAATTAAAAGTAAACGTGAAGTTAAATTAACCAACACTACTTGAAGTAATACGAAAGTACAAGCAAAGGAACGGCAAATACCGCAGGCAGAGCGAAGCGAATGGTTTTTATTTTTACAGTCTTGCCGTGAAAATTGTGAAGAAAAATTGTAGAATCAGTTTTAGTGGCATCAATCCAACTGATCGTTTTCAGCAACCAATAGTGTATAAAAACTCGAAAGAAAAATGTTCACTTAAGTTTCTAAGAACTAAATTAATGCTTGCCAACGCTCATAAATATCTTTAGCGATCAAGACCAGCCAAGGCAATATAACTCTTTGGAACCATTGTCCGCCGCCAATAATGCATGAAAAATCTAAAGAAAAATTTTCAGATCTTTCTAAGAAAACTGAATGCTTGTGCCCCTGACCGAAAGTGTGAACCACTTGAATCAATCCACCAATTCGTTTGGACCGTTGTAGGTGAATAGTTATTCATTTAAATTCTTAAGAACAATTAGCAAGTCTATTTCTAAGAAAAGCCTAATGCTTCCCTACGAACGTAAAAATTTTTAACAACTCAGGCTTGAATCAGTGTCGCCATGGAAAATCAACAGGTGGCTACTGGCTAGACGTGGATTGCATGGAACTAGGGTTCTACTGGAAGAACCTTAAATCAAAATTTGTTAAGTCAGTTTGTATGCTTCTCTTGCGAGCTCCCCACCAAGTTGTTCTGTCATCGATTTTATGTCAAAAAATTAGATGCGTAAAAAAAATTATGATCGCTGAACAATTTCTTAGAAACAATAACACTTTCAAATCTCGAACTGTGTTTTCATCTATAGGAGTAATCGGCGCAACAAAAACATTAAAACATCATAATAACCGGGCTGCTAAGCATTGAATGAATTTTTGTAAACAATCTAAAATGTACTAGTACCCGGACACATACGTTTCGTCTTACTTTTTCGCTTTAAATTAAAATATTGCTTCTTCTTCTTCTTAATAGACTTTTTTTTAGACTTTGTTCCTTTTTTCATTAGTCTTCGCTATACCGTATCGAATTGATCCCGGCAACACACAAGGACCAGTCGTTGCCGACACACAAGAAGGACTAGGTTCTGGAGAAATAGCTTCAACTTTTTTAATTAGAATCAATAGCTAATCAATACTCTTACCAGTTGCAAATTTCTGCTGTTATTCAAGTCAAAATATAAAAGGCTCAAAACTGATACTGCAAAACAGATATATGCAAAAGTGCGGAATCTAGTAACATGAAAAATTCTCTGCACTAAGCGCCGCTACTATCATGAAAAGCTTGATTCCAATCTGTCTCCTAAACATTTCGGGGCTAATTTTCGCAAACTTGAGATAAAAGCAGACAAAGCAGTAGATGTCTGTAACATCAATGCAAATGAGTTAAATGGATACTTCATCAATGCTAGTAATACGTTATCGTCAACCAGCGGATCTTCTGTAGGAAATGTTTTACCTCCAATGCTAAATGGTGATGGCTTTAGTTTCAGAAATGTCGACCAAGATGAAGTACAAAGAGCCATATCCAAAATAAGATCTGATGCTACTGGTCCCGATAATCTCTCTCCCCGCTTCTTGAAGCTTTTTCTCCCGATCATATTGGCATTCGTAAACCATATTTTCAACACCAGCCTGACTTCTGGGATTTTTCCTACCAAATGGAAAATAGAAACTATACTTGCTGCTGCAAAAAAAAACTCGCCCGAATTACCATCAGACTTCTCTGGATTTTATCAAAGGCTCTGGAAAAGCTTATGAGATCACAAATGCTTGGTCATCGTGAAACTTCATGTTTAGTGTTATGCTGGCAATCTGGTTTTCTTCGTGGGCATAACTGCAAGACAGCTTTGTTAAAGTTGACTACAGATCTTCGATTTGCACTTGATAAAGGTGAAATTGGTTTGCTGTCCTTGTTGGACTTCTCGAAGGCTTTTGACAGTGTGACTCATTCTAAATTACTAACAAAGCTTTTTTCTTTGTATAACTTTTCTTCGTCAGCCATTGCAAGTATAAAAAGTTTTTTTGGCTGATAGGTTCTAACAACTAAAAGTAAAGAATGATTGTTCTAAGCTTTTACCACTAGTCTGTGGAGTCCCACAAAGCTCAATTTTGGGACCATTGCTATTTAGCTTATATATAAATGACCTCCCTAGTGATGTTGCCTGAAGAATTTTTTAACTTTGACGTTCTAGAATTGCCGACAAAATGAGAATCAAGACGATATTTATTGGAAATCTCAGAAGGTTTACAATTACCTGAGATACAAGATAACAAGAAAGGTATTAAGTGTTTATAGAAAAAGTACCCAACACCACCTGCGGCTTAATCCCACCAAAGCTATAGTTCGTTTTAAACGGAAAAGAGCTATCCCGACTTTACTGAGACTGAGAGAGTCAGGTTGTTAGATAATCTTGATCACATCAGAATACTGAAGATCTGTTTCGGAGGACACGGATTACACTACCCCACGGATAGATTTAGTTTTCTCAACTAGTATTCCTAGTAGAGGGGAGTGTGAGGATTACCACGTGACAAATGAATCTGATTTATATTTCTTCAGAGATGGTTTGAAAATGGATGTAGGAGTGGGAGGCTAGGTATACTCAGAATCTTTTGAAATATAAAAATCATACCGCTTACCAGACTACTGTCGTGTCTTTTAAGCGGTAAGGCTGCTAGAAGCAACATATAACGTAAGTAATCGGGATATAAAAATTAGCATTGACACCCAAGCTGCAATCAAGTCCAAAAAGAGTTGCAAAAATAGAGTTCTAAAGTCTTGTCCTGCGCCCATCTCAGCACCATAATTTGTATATTATGTTAAAAAAACTGACTTTCGGGGAGTCGTCTGTCCGCCCCCCCCCCCCCCCCGTGTAGCGAAACGCGGAGCGTGAGTTATTAACTGAAGTCTGGCATGAATGAAACTATTTCCGAAACTGCATAAATGTCGTTGCCTATGGAGGCAAAAGTTAACATACGATACTGTCTGCAACTTTCTTTGTGCATGAACGTATGTAGCGGCCTTTAAACAGAGCAACTACTCTATAAGGTACAAGATTACCATTCAACAATATCACGGTACCTCCTTAAAATACTTTGAGAATTAAGAGCAGCAATTCTCCCCAAACCTGACACATGGTATAGGAAAAGCCATTGACAAATAAGAAATAGCCCTTTGTTCATTTTTGAACATTGAAGGCGCGTTTGATAACACCTCCGCTAAGTCAATAATGCCTGCATTGGTCAGACATGGAGTGAATCCAATCCACACCAGATGGATTCAGGCTATGCTTTCCAACAGGATAATAAGAACGCATCTATCTGGTGAGATACTGGAGGTTCACACCACCAGAGGTTGTCCCCAAGGAGGAATACTATCTCCTCTGCTGTGGTACATGGTAGTTGACGACCTCTTATTTCAAGGTATTGAGTCTCTAGGTTATGCCGATGATCTTGTAATCATTTTCATAGGTAAATATGAGCGCTTGCTTTCTAGAAAGCTTCAAGAAGCCCTAAGGTTTGTTCAGGACTGTTCTTTACCAAAAGAAGGAAAATGAGGAACATAGCTAGCCCTCTCCTCTTTGATAAAGAGATTTCAATGTCCAAAGAAGCTAAATATCTCGGGATAACTCTTGATGACAAGCTGAATTGGAATAAATATATTGATAAGACAGTCGAGAAAGGTACACTAATGCTGGAAACTCAAGCCAAATATCATGAATTGGCTAAGTGTAACTGGTGCTATGCGCACAACATCTACCAGCGCTATATAAGCATTGTTGAACGTACCGCTACTTGGCGACATTGTTGCAAAAGAATCTGGACTCATGATGTACAGAGTCCGGACAGATTGCTATAGTGAATGGGACTCTGAAAGTCTATGTACTATAACCAAACGATTTTAAGCAAATCCAATACTTGAAATGAGTCCAGACAGAATGGTTGTTGAGCACAATCTCCACCTGATAATAATACTAATCTGGTACACCGACGGTTCTAAAAGCGAGAAAGGAGCAGGAGAACGAATTATGGCGTTAAGCAAAGAGCAAACATCTATTAAAGTGTAGGCAAATACGCCTCAATATTTCAGGCAGAGGTATATTGCATCACTAGATCTGCATACGAAAACCTCAGCCGATTCGACAGTAATAAAAAATATTTATATCTATACAGATAGCAAAGCGGCTTTAAAAGCCATCTCATAACTTGAGATCAAAACGAAGTTAATGTGGGAATACATCGGAGCATGAACGAACTTTGACACATGTAACCACCGAACACTTCAGTGGGTGGCAGGACACTCGGGAATTGATGGGAATGAAAATCAGACATACTGTCCAATAAAGGAGCATCCATGCCCCTCATAGGACCAGAAACCTCTTTTGGGATTTCCTCCAATACCGTGAAGCTTAACATGCAAAACTGGATCCAAAACCAAATTGACCAGAGGTGGACTTCAATGACAGGATCCAGACAAGCCAAAAGATTCATCAAAAGACCTTCATCAGATATGAGCCTAGATCTTTTAGGGCTATCTCGAAATCAACTCAGAATCATTACAGGAGTCCTAACCAGACACTGTATACTTAACAAACATATGCATCGGATAGGCATCTCACCCACTGATGTGTGTAGGCTATATTTCGAAAAGGATAAAATATCGGAGCACGTCCTGTGTGAATGCAAGGCTATTGCACAATGTAGATTCTAGGCTTTTGGCTCATACTTCTTAAAGCCTGCCGACTTCGAAGAAATCTCTTCCAAAAAAATACTGCTCTTCCTGGGAAGAATGGATTTATTGGAGGAACTGCAATGCAAGCGGTGCACAATAGCAATTTGGGAGATTTTGAAAGAAATTACACTATTATTTGTCAATTTGTACGTTTATTTCCATCTTGCGCTACATCGAAACTAAAGCTAAACTTATATAAATTAATAATTATTATCCAAAATCAATGAAATGTACCTGGGACACAATAGGGTACCAATTATTGTCACAGTTCACAGATGAGGGTTCATGATGAAAACAAAAAATGCCTATTAATCTGCGATGTACAAATATTATCAGGGGCGGAACGGGGTATACACCATTGTGCCCCGATGTAACGATCTTTGAAACACGAGTATTATAGCCGTTTAATTTATTAGCCTTGAGTTATCACTAGACTTTTAATTAGTCGAAAGTATGTTGACACAAACATGTGATGCAAATTTCCGTATAACGAATAGTGTATGGTGTAATTATCTTGGTGTTATAGAGTGAAAATTACAACTTGCAAGCTATCTCTCCGGCCTTCTGTAAAATTCAAACTAAGCACTTTCCCTTACTGACAGCGATCACTCTGTATAGCGCAGCACAGTTAACTAAAACCTGTGCACGACGGTGGCGCATCTCTGCCGTCCATAGTGAGAACTCCACCCCTTCCCATTCCGCCCCGGTACCCCGTTCCACCCCGGGTTCCTTTACTCCCAACAAATTAAATAAATCCCTGTTATCAAAAGTTAATCATATTGCTTGGCCGTAGAATTATTCAAAATTGACCTCAACTGCCCAAATACTATGCCTGCTCATTAAGGAGCCTTGGGATAGTACAACCTTTCATGGAGAGTATGAAAACTGGAGAGTGATTTATGTCATCTTGTCATCGTTAGACAGATAATTTAAGGATGGCCACTTCTGTATCAACCATATCACATCATTCTGAGAATTATTCCAGAGCAGTCGGTAGAGTTGTAATCTGCCCTGAACATCGTAGAATGTCCACGATTTAGTTAAATTAGCATTCAACATTTTACGATATTTAATTCCGATTCATCTATTTGAAATTCCTTACAACTTAAACAGAAATAAACCAAAAAAGAAAACTTTGGGGAAAAATCTAGAGAATTGGTCTAATGCTAATGCATTGAAAATCAAAATACAAAAAATTGTGTGACCTTTAGTGGCTTACTTCAAAAACAAGTAAATTTAGAAAGCCAATTCACAAGAAGGAAAATAATTCTGTCGCGTCAATGTAAAACGCAGTCAATTACCGAAGAAGTGAATTTTGGACGTTAATCAAAATTCGGTTCGTGGAGTCTTTTAATTTATGGCTAGGCTACTTATTGCTCTTCTTGAATGGAAATAGATTTTAGAGAGGAAATGTATTCACCGTCTAGGCCTAGCTGCCATAAGGTGGGAGTAGAGTGTCCAGACGCCACCGTCGTAGTTGTTTGGTATTTACGCCTATCTAAATTCAGACGGGATTCTATTATTAATATTCGGATGACACAAAATGATGGAAAATAATTGCACTCGAAGACAGGCGGATTTGCACTTATTGTATGCACAAATATTGTAGCAGTGTAAGCTGTTCTAAAGATAGGAGAGTCACCAGCAGAATTGAAAGAATTATTTGTTTTCTATTTTTTTTTTAACTGTGCGGTTCGTGGGTGGTGCACTTGGTTTTACCCTATGCTGTCAAATTTTATAGATTGAGGGCGCTTAACTTGAAAAGAGTTAATTCAATTTTCGTTCGAGAGGGAAGCTATAGTTTACGAAAGTCTGCTTGTGACACATGCGGCTATAAACACAATTTTCATTCACCTGCAATTATCAAAATTTATGAGTATTTTATTGCCTGATATCAGTCCTAATCTGAAAAGTTGATTTTTCATTGACCCGAATAATGTGATTGTGTATCACGTGCTTATATTTTTTTTTTATTTCCAAAAAATCATTTCAGATTTTCAAAAAAGATTATTATGAGAGCCAGAGTAAATACAACTGGAAGAAATTAGAAATTTAAGAAAACTTATTCAATTGAATGTGTCTATTCGGTACTTCCCCTCTGCAAATCTACACTGAGGTGAGGTGATTAAAACTCATGTTATAGAAATCTACGAAATACAAACTCGTATTTTTGTTCAAATGTAAATATTTAGTATTTGGTGTACTTACAAAGCATTTAAGTATGAATTTCATATAATCGGACCTTGTTTCATAACATATGTAATTAAAACGCTCTACAACATGTTGACTGTTTGGGACCTGCAAAAAAAAGTATAATAAAGGGTTTTCCGCTATTTCGGTAGATGTCACTTTTGGAGCTGTCATTTTTTGACATTTGACAAGTAGAAACTACGCCATTAATAAAAGTGGAACGATACACGATTCAACAACGCATTGAAATTATTAAAATTCACTATAAAAATGGTGAAAATGTGGCAGAGACGGTTCGTAAAACTCGAATATTTTTGGGTCGTCGTGAAGCACCTTGTTGGACCGCAATACAGAAATTGGTAGAAAAATTCGAGCTGTCGGGACAAGTTAGTGATGTGAAGAATAAAACCCGTGCACGTCGCTCAAGAACAGCCGAGAATATTGCTGCTGTAGCCGAAAGTGTTGAAAAAAACTCAGGTTTGTCCATTCCTCGTCGTTCTTTGGAATTAGGCATTCCACAAACGTCATTACACCATATTTTGCATACAGATTAGGGTCTTAAGGCTTATAAAGTTCAGTTAACACAAGAACTCAAGCCGGCCGATCATCAACAACGTCGAGTCTTTGAAATGCATGAAAATGATCCGGAATTCCATCGAAAACTCATCTTGAGTGATGAGGCCCATTTCCACCTCGCATCTGGGGCTCGGAAAACCCAAGAGTTATTGTTGAAAAGCCACTCTATCCTCAACGTGTGACTGTTTGGTGCGGTTTATGGTCCCGCGGGGTCATTGGACCTTACTTTTTCGAAAATGAGGCTGGAGCAACAGTTACGGTGAATGGATTGCGCTATCGACAGATGATTAATGATTTTTTATGGCCGGAATTGGATGGTATTGATCTGGACAACGTTTACTTTCAACAAGACGGCGCTACGTGCCATACAAGCAACGAAACCATTGATCTTTTACGGGAAAAGTTTCCGGACCGTGTTATCTCTCGAAGAGGTGATCACAATTGGCCACCGAGATCTTGTGACTTAACACCTTGCGACTTCTTCCTTTGGGGCCACGTGAAAGAGAAGGTCTACGCCAACAGCCCAACGTCGATTCAAGACCTCAAAGATGGAATTCTTGAGGCTATCGAGGACATAGGGCAGCCACTTTGCGATTTGGTTATGGAAAATTTCATGAAAAAGATATGGTCCTGTAGGCGTGGTCGTGGTGGTCATTTGGCTGATGTTATTTTCCATTATTAACGGCATACCTTCCTCTTTATAATGAAATAAAGATCCGAGCATTTATCTCAAAAAATGGCATTTTTCTTTGAATATCAAAATAACACCTCTTATTGGAAAACCCTGTATATGCAAAATACCATCCAGTGCGGAGGGAAATAGAGGATGGCAAACTGTTCCATATTCGTACTGTTCTACTTATGAAGGATACGTGGAATTTCTCGGTTCGACCGAATCTGAATTTAAGGGTGTGAAGGTGAGCCCGAGTTACAGCTTGTGTGGTGCACATAAGAAGAATTTTACAAGGGATCAGGCTAGAAATTTCGTAAGAGCAATGACGATAGAAGTAGCGATAAAAGAAACATAGACATCTGAGATTACGGCGGTGCTGTAGAGAATCCATAGTTACTATTGATATATAATCACTAAAATAAGCCGGAAGGCCTTCTTTTGGATTCTGTCTAACGCGGACAATCCGGTGCGTCCTGCCCCTGCACAAATATGGGAAGTTCTAATCTAGTTTAGGTCTGATATGAGATTTGTAGTCTGATGGAGTAAAATATTTTTTTGCACCTTTGCAAGAAGCCAGCAGACATTTCATCGTGTTTTTAGCAATACCCAAAATGTGATCGGACCAACTAAAATTGTTGGATATTTCAAGGCCTAAGTTGTTAAGAGTTCGAGATATCTTCTCCATCAACGCAAATAGAATGAGCGGGTGTTGCAGTACGTTTGATTGATAACAGACAACATTGCGTTTTGGATGCAATAAACAAGACCCGATTTGCTCTATTCTAAGCGAATATTTTTGTAAGGTCATAGTTTAGTACGTGTGACTTTGTTTGTCAAATATAACATTCCCCACGGGCATTAGCTATAGAGTCGAACGAGTACACGAATTCTCTAAGTTTGTTCTTTTCAGCTGCTCTTTTAAATTATTTCGAAACTCAGAATTAAATTAAATTTTACTTTTTTATTTTTTTATTTTACAGAACGCATACCTGTTACGCCAGAACTGACTCCACAAAGACCAAATCATTTAGAAATAGTACCACAGACAAATAAAAGGTCACCCTGTGTAAGTATCCTCTACAAATTTTTAATACTAAAATCTAATAATTTTACGATTTAACAATTTTTAAAATATATATTTACATAAGAGGCGCATGCCCAGGTAACTAACAATCTTTTAGGTATTTATATTATGACTAATTGGGTACAATTTGTGCTACTGTGGATTAGTGTGATTTAATTGAAGTATTTTCACATTGTTCAAAGAATTTTTGCCGATTAACGATCTCTGTAGAGCTCTACGAAATTTACGTCAATTTCGCAGAAAACACTTCTAAGCAACAATCAAGAATAATTAGGGAAATCGATTCCACTTTTGATTTTCAAAGTAAATTGTCGTGTTTATTTTCGAATGCTATGGAACCACAACCATTACGAAGAGTTTACGATTAGAAGCGCAATTACTCATTTGCGGAGAATGCACTATAAAATACGAGCTATTCTTTAAAGGGGATATGGAAGATTTATGGCGAAGTCATACACGTATATGCATACATACGTAGCTATACATACACATATATTATGTGCATTCTTAATAAGACTGCCAATTGTGAAATTATTTCCCATCCAATTTTATTGCCCCGAAAATGTTTCAATGTAAACTTTTTAGAGTCATGTAATCACCAATTTAAGGTTGTGCCAGAAAACACGATTTTGTCCGTTGATAATTTTGCTATATGTATGTAAAGTGTGTGGAATCAAACTGATCTCAATTCAAATTGAATTGAGAGCAATTTTCAAGGCTCAATTGAGTATTTATTGTTTGTTTATTAATAAAACTTTTCAGAATGAATTTTGTTTTTGTTAATATGCTACAGAGTGATGTCCGAAGTTTCTCAAAACAAGCATAAAACGAGGATGAACTCGAAATTAAATTTTGTTTCAAGTGCACTTCAAAATTTTGTTAATTACACGCTTGAATTAATTTAATTGTTTCGGAAAATATGTCAATTTATCTATGGAATATCATTTTTATCATTATTTCGGAATATATTTGGCGCGTTCACAAATTTACAAGTGTCAGAAATATTTACAGAGCTTATTCCAAAGAGGGATGCATTAATGAGAGTTGAGGGAAATATCTCTCCTGTATTCAAGCATATCAATCTAAAAGAATTACTAAATCGAAAATAATTTCAACATCTTATGATAAAGCCAATGAAATCTCGATCGGTTATCTTGATGTTAAGGATATGCTTATTCTTGTCTTTCTTCTTCATGGCAAGCAAAAGCAGTCTATAAGTGCACGTCTAATTGAATATATTTATGCCTAGAGAATTTTGTAAAGGACAACTAGGCATCGTGAATCTTAGGGTATGTAATGAGGATTAGTTAGGAAAGATGTTTCAAATTACATTTGGGCTCGCAACCGAGTAGATCTCATCGAGATCCCTAAAGATGACTTATGTTTTTTTAAAGCCCATTATCAAATAACTAGTTAATTTTTAAAGCCGATAATTAGTTTCGGCGATAATCGAAAGAAAAGAAACCAAAGAACTGATTAAAAGTGGAAAATGAACGTTTTTCAAATGAAAAAATGGCTTTATTTTAATATCGTGTTTATAAAGAACCGTTACGTCGACGAAATCTGCCACCAAAACAAAAAATGCTCTCAACAGACCGTGAATTATTACGAAAGAAAGAACGGGCAAAATATATGCAAAATGAAGGAAGGGGTGTATATGACCCAAGTGCCAAAAAATCCTTTTTAAAGGTACAGAAGTCCGTATGAAGTTTTCGGGATCAAAAAAAGAACCTCACCATTCTAGCACTCTTTTCCCTCTTTAATATTATACCCCGCACGCCCCATTTTAGACCCCCCCCCCCGCCACCCTTCCCAAATCAGCAACCCACATTTTTTTCACCTATCTTTTTCATTAAACACCACAAAGACAACTAAAAACCGGAGTTATATCTTTTTATGAATTTTTAAAGTCATCGTATACCGTAAAATCACGAAATGCTATTAAAGTTTCATCCAAATTGGACATTATCAGTTGAAAGGCGAAAGGTGAAAAGCGATAGACGAATTCAACAAACAGACACCGCAAAAAGTACCGGCGACAGATGATATAAATATGTAAATGCGGCGCGTAGGCAGAGAGCATGCGTGAAAGTGTTAAATCGATTCAGGGTAGAATATTACCAACAGACCATGTATAAATATTTTTTGAATCCTCCTTTTCTACAAGGCCACAAGAACGATAATTTTGTACGTCTTCAGCATATATCTGAATATATTATAATAGGTAGTTTCCCACAATATCAAAAACTCCATTAGCTGATTATAATCAAGAGCTGCCCTGATATATGTAGTAATTTTTATAGAGTTCAACTGTAGTTAAACGATAACTGATGATACAGAGGAGTAATAACAATGAGTAATAGAAATGGTCTGTATGAAGAGAGGCGCAATGATGTGTAATCAAAGCGTATCAGAACAAATATAGAAAATTGCATGTACTGCCACTGTTTAGTCGACACAATAAATCCTAGAACTCTCATCGAATCACGTGAATATACGTGGACTGAATAACAAAATTACTAAGTGCGCTGACCATCATCTCAGAAGTAGTAGGATAGAGTTCCACTACGATTTTCTGACTATACCTTCATCATCTCTATGAGAGTCTTCCTTTCTGTCTACCCCAACAGGTTTAACAACCGACATGAAATTCCTTAAAGTCAAGGATATTAGTAATGTTAAGGAATATAAAAATATAAAAAAAAAAAACAAAGAATATAAAGGCATCAGCGACAAGTAAATCTGTGATAAATGCTAAGTCTTTCTAATCACGTAATGCCTTAATAAGTGATATATGGCAGTTCCATTCTTCGGTTAGAAATTGTGAACTGATAATATGGCAACGACCTTTGATGCACGAATAAGAACACGAATAGAGCAATGGTATGTGAAAAATCTCATAGAATCTTAACTGTTAGCTTCAATACAAAAAGAAGTAAAGAGATATAAAGTAAAGCTCCTTGAAATCAGTGCAATGAGGTAGCCTATTACACAGAAAATATCATATATACATAATACACTTTGCAGAATTCCTAATAACTGCGAAAATCCAAAAAAGAATTTGGAAATCATACAATGCTACATTTTGGCAGTATTTGTAAAAATGACAAAGTAAGAAATTGATTCTAATTACAACTTTTTGCAGCTATTAACATGTGATAATGAGCCACTTTCACGTAAAGTCGCATCATCGAATATAAATAACTGGCTGAACAGTGTTCTTCTCCAGAAGAATATTTGTAAGTACACATGTGTGATTCAGGTTTGTCACAAAAATAATCATCAGTCGTAGGTGGAGATAATTACTTATTGATACTTGAACATAAGGACGAACGGGACATCCACAAAGATTAGAACCTACTTACATACTTAAGACTACAAACAACTGTAATCAAAAGAATAAAAGAGAAAAATTAATAAAAATATGTCACATATGTATACCAGAAATTTTATGATATTCCCACTAACTCGCAGCTGCTCGGCTTCTCATCGTGAAGTTTCTTACTGGCGAAGTAAATCGAAGGACATTCATTGACCATCTTTCTCATATTTCTGCAAGAGGATTACGTTAAAGTTATATTTACTGGTACTTGTATGAACTGCAGTTAAAACACGTTGATTACAAAGAATTCTCTTCATCGCATTGAAAGCTTACATTTCATCAGAAATATGAAGAAGTTTTACGTGAGCACCTAGATATAATCCTGAATCTCACGGCAGTCTTAAGCACGGATTAGTAGACAAGCGACAATTAGCGCCCTCAAGGGGTAGAATATATTATATATACCAGTTTATGTCAGTGCATGCTTGACATTGGACTTACTGGTCGAAGTGAGACCAATCTAAAATCTCTTTCCATCTTTGAGTCACGGAACCCGGTTGATTTTAAACAACTCCACGCCGAAAATAAGCATTTATTTATAAGCGACCATCCTTCAGATCTTCGGACGCAATATGAAGTTCAGTTATACAAAAGACATACTCTTCTATTAAAAGAAGAATGTCCACCTAAGACATGCAGACTCAGACAATCTCTCCTTGCTCCCACAATTGCGCCTTCTCCACGTTGAGGCGAATAGCACTACTAATTGCAGCTCTATCCATGGGTCCTCAGCCCCGTACTACCATACCAAGTTAGCAATGTCGGCTACCCAATTTGTGTGGCTTCGTATAACATGACCATAAAATCATGAGTACTCCCAGCAGTATCTTTGCATGTTGATATCCTTGTAGTAATGTGACTGGTTACTCCATTCAGGCATAAGATCTTATTAGCAACTTCTTAAAAAATCTGTATAGGATGCAAACATAAACCTTAATAGGCGCTGTCAGCGGACACCACGCAAAGGTTCAGATATGCCCGATTCAAGACTGGGGAGGTCAGAGATTAACGCCAGTAATCTTATAGCATAACATACATACTAAGTATATAAGCGCTACTAGCATACATACTCGATTTCCAACATTGGGACTATGTCTGAGATTTTATATTTCTGACTATCATGGGCACTTAACTTCTTTGTAAAATGACCTCTTTGCCATTCATATCCTACTACAGTACCCACAGAGTCAAAAATCTCGGTTTTTATGTCACTAAGGTATAGTTATCTTGCCGTGAGAGGTAACAATTCATGCATATTATATCTTTCAATAATACTACTTTGTACCTTCGTGGGAGATGCCAAAGCGATCATCAATACTTCAAAAGCTCCAACAGATACTCCGATTCAACATCCATTAAGTATGCATGCCATCCTCTTATATGCTCTTCACCTTGACAGGCCTGCCCTTCAGAGTCTTCGTTTCCGCCAGCACATCAGCCCGGTCTCAAATATTGTACCTTCCCTCGAAATGTCCTTCAAGAGTCCGGCATATGATTCAGCACCATTTTTCTTAAAAAAACCGCCAAACCACGAAAGTGAACTGCCGTTTACTTAAATACATCTTTCAAGTTGTGGAAAAGCTTAGGAAATTGAAATTAAAGCTAAGAATTTATATTGACACCACTTAAATTCAATATAATATTATCCTCCAATATTAAAAACTTCTCTACGACCTTGGAATGTAGGTTTACTCAATATCGACCTCGGAACACTTTTGTGATATACACTTCCTAAATAATACCCAGAAAATCGCAAACAGTTTGCATATTTTCATCCCTACTTAATTATGAGTCATTCTTGTTTTTTGAAAGTTCTTCTTTCACATAATTTTTCAAAACTAGAAACTTCCCCATTCCTCATTTCTTTTGATCCCGTCGCAGACTAGAGACAGCAGAAATAGTTGATCTTTTTTCAAATAATATCCGGCAGGCTTTTGATCTAATCGCGAATTTATTACGTTCATTAAAGCCATCAAAGTCGACCACAACATTTTTCATATTTCATAAAACGGTTTAAGACATTTCAATTGGATACACAACTATTTTTCAAATTTTCTGAATCGTTCACGAAATATGTGCCACTTCGGACATCATTGACACTTCTCATCTTGACACACACAAAAAATAGAAAAAACAGAACACTGGGAAAACGAATTTGCTTATATCTGGCGCAAAGTTATATTAATAAATTCCTTAGGTCATAAATCATTATGTACATATGTGAGGTGTCCCATTGAAGCGTGCGGGATCCACTTTCACCCACGTAGAACTAGGGTGATGTGTATGACAAGTGACAGTGATAGGGACATTGCCTGGCAGAAAGTTTCCAATACTTCTAGAAAAATATGGAAAGATATTCGATAAACTTTGGATAGAGGGTGAATATAAATATACAAAGGACCGTAATACGGGAATATCTGTTCGCCGGAAGGGAGAGGAAAAGGAAACAAGTATCTCACAAACATTGAAATACGAAGAAATGCACGGCAGAATACAAATATCGAGAAAGGTTCGTGTCCATTATAAAATAAACTGGATAACGCATGGATATTCGAATAACTGAGTTTATATCCTAAAAAGGTGAGAAAGCCATTCATAACGTATGTGCGTAGATCCATGTCCATGACTACCCGGGTTTTGTATTTTGCTCCACTGGATGCTGTCCGTTATGAGTTTAGTAATGCTCTTCAACATAATTAATTATTACGACTGATTTTGAAGTTACTCTATGATGTCCATATATTTTAAGTATATTGAAGTTTTGCATACATAGACTTACAAAAATTTTAGTATAGCTCACCTACACAGAAGGGCATGTTTTTTTTTTCAAAACTCCAGTGAATAGAGAATAATACTAAGAGAATAATGAACGATCTTCGCCCACGTGAATTCGGGTTCAATTCAATCCAATATGGCATAAAGTTAAGAAAATACCATTCACTTCTTTTTTCTCAAATCCAAGCAGACTCTTACTATTGAGAAATTTTGTATTCAAGCAAAGTAGTTGTAATTTCTCTCTATCTAATGCTTTCAAATTCACAATATTGGATGCTCTGCAACTAATAGTAACATATCTTTATTTATTCTGTTGTCTACTCCTTTTACTATAATAGAAGAATTTCTTTATAACAATTTGTCAAACTCACTCTGCTTTATTCCTTTTCCTTTCCGATTAGACCTAAACTTAACTGACAGAACACAAATAGTCTCCGGAGATGAGAAATAAACAAACTCCGTAGACCGGAGACCGAGCCTGGAGACCTGCTTGTTTTAAAATACACGATGGGAGACCGGAGAGCAAAAAAGTCTATAAGTCTAAAGTCTCGCCTAACACACGATGATACACATACTCGAGACTAGACACGACGTAAAAACCGGTTTTTGGATCGAATGTGTATCAACCCATGGTACACGGTTGATACACGCTCTTGAGGCAGCAAATAAAATTCATCATTTCCCTATATGTACACAAACTAACTACACTCATACAGATGTAATAAAACACTGATATATCATCCGAGTCCAACCCTATGCTCCAAATTGGGCTATACACGAAAATGTTTAAATTTGTGCTAAAAAAAAAGTGTTTAGTTAGCCGTATCGAGTTTGTATCATCGTGTGTCCCCGGACTTAGAGATTTTTTGCGTCACCGAAGTGTATACACGAGTCTCTGGAGGCCAAAGTCTCTTGCCGTGTAATGTCACCTTTAAAGTTTAAAATTACATTAGCTAACAAATTTTGAATGAGCATTTAGACATTTTAACACTTTTGCAAATCCACACAGTTTTGGGCCATATATATATATAGAGAGAGAGATAGGAGAGAGAGAGAGAGAGAGAAAGAGAGAGGAGAGAAAGAGCAAAGAACACGTTGCTAAATAAATTAAATCGATCCAATTACATAATGTCTGACTGATGATTCGAGAATGCAAATAAAAAGCAAAATTCATTGATGTGACAAGAATGACAACTTGAAAAATATATTCTTCGTCAGGTTATTCAAGGAGGTCACGTTTTGCAAACTTAAAGTATAAAGGCTAAAACACAATGTGAGCGACACGAAAAAAAAACACCGTAAAAAACGCTGTCATTTGAGTTCTAATAACATGGCAGAGTATGGTATAAAATACAATGCTGACGACATCGTTCGACGTTGTCACACGTTGAGGGTGCGTTTAGCAAAATTATGATTTTGGGTTACGTTCATATTTATGCCTTGATAGATTAAAAATATCAGCAAATAACAATGCCGTGGAAAATATCAAAGTTGGTTGAATAAAAAATGGAAGAAAAGTTTATTGAGGTGGTAAAATGTCACCGTGTTATACAAAAAAAAAATCGCATCCGCATAGAAACCCAATTCCGGCTGAGTTTTATATAGCTCTTGGACACACCTCTTCTTCTATGTGGGTACTGTTTTTTATCTTCATTAACCAAAACGGCCACACGTGCAACTTTAATAATATTTTTTAATTTATTCGTTGAAATTTTTTCTATTTTTAATTTACAACACAAATAATAGAATAAATTTAATTGGGGATTGACTTATGGAATTTTTGGTCTTCAGCTTTTATGCCAGCAACTGACAGTACCTCTCTACTTGTTTTTTAATTTTCTCTGTTCATATGCAGTAGGTTGAGAGTTGCCTGTAGACTCGTATTTTGTACGGGTCTCGAAAGAGTAAAAAACTCATTACCACTTTCCACTTATTAGTTAGAAAGGGGATGCCCTAAAATCATTTTAATTGTGAAGACAACCAATTTTCCTTAAAGTGATTCACATATAGATTTTTAAATAAGTCTATATACATCCACCAGTAACTTATTGGCAACTGACTTCACTGTTGTGTAGACAGCAGACAGTTTCAAGGTTCATTGCTGTCCTGATGAGATCGCCCTGCTACTGTTGATCGAAACACTTTACACACAGTACCTATACTTCCAAAAAAAAAATCTTTATGGAATTTTTGCTCTTCGGCTGTTAGGCTAGAAACTGACAATACTTCGGTACTTGTTTTTTAATAACTATAATATTGGGCAAAATTTAAAAATGGTTAATCTCAATCTTAAAGCAAAAAAAGAAAAAACAAGACAAAAGAAATAAATTTTTTCAATATCGCCAAAAGGCTGAAACACAATACGATGCAATGCACACTGCACTGCACTGCAATGCACTGCAGTGATGGATCAGTACACTGCACTGTAAAGCACATTGAAAGCAGTGCAGTGTTTTGACAATCAACTTTTGAAGGTTCAGTATTTAGATTTTTGTATGGTGGATAATTAATTATGTTGAGAAAAGATAAAATAAAAAAAAGAAGACTGTTTGTATTAGCGGCTTTCTTTATTCGCAATAATTTGATTTTATTGAACAAAAAGAAAAGGATTTGAACAAGAAGCTATAATACCGAAAAGCAGCGCGAGCTTCATGGTTTTTATACAAAAATCTTCAAAGTCCTTAAGGAGGAAAATAGCATCGAGTTAAAGAAATTTTCTCGGGTGGGCGTTGCGCAGTTTAATCTATTGCTTAACTTGTTGCAGAACAAGTTGAAAAGAAATTCTCTACGTAAACCCATATCACCGGAATGTCGCCTGGTCATTACATTGATGTAAGTGCTTATGAAAATGTATTTAAAAATTCAGCCTTCATTCTGGATCCTTGATTTTCAGGTTTCTTTCTCAAGATGCGAATTTCCTAACAATAGCCTGGATGTTTAGGATTGGAGCACCGACAGCTCGTAAAATGATACTTGATACATGCGAGGCTATTTGGGAAGAATTGCGTGGTATCTATCTTGCAACTCCTAACAAAGCTGAGTGGAGAAAAATAGCAAGGGTTTTTTTATTCTATAAGTGGATTACCCAATTGTGTGGGTGCACTATACTACAACTATAAAAAATATCACAGCATTGTTTTGTTAGCTGCCTGCGACAGCAATTACTGCTTCACAGACATTGGCGCATATGGGGGACAAAGTGATTGTGGTGTTCTTAAAGAGTGCTCATTTGGAAAAGCAGTATTGGAGAGAAAAGTTGACTTGCCTGAAGACGAAAACTTACCTAACTCAAATGTAAAGTTGCCCATTTTCTTTGTGGGCGATGCTGCTTTCCCTTTGAAAACAAATATTATGTGACCTTATCCCGGAAAATCTTTATCAGAAAATGAGGATATTTTCAACAAGACGTTATCAAAAGCACGTGCAAAAATTGAAAATACTTTTGGGATAATGACGATGCGATGGAGGGTACTACTTAATGCTATAAATTGCTTCCCACAGAACGCTGAAAAAATAGTGAAAGCTGTGGTAGGCCTACATAATTTTCTTAAAATAAATGACGGCGAATACTGTCCTGCAGAATGCGTCGACAGTTTTAATGGCGACACTAGAGTTTAAGGACTATGGCGAAAAGAGGTTAGAGCTTTGGAGACATGTAGGCTTTTCAGAAGGTTTAATGCACCAAAAGATGCATTTACTATCCGTGACACCTTAAAGGAATATATTGTTAATGCTAGAAGGTAGAATACAAATATTGAACATATATTGTAGAAAACTTTCAATAAAAGAGCGGCATTTTTTTATTAACATTTATTGTTTTTATTTATTTATATACCTCGATACTGCTACTCTACGAGTAAGAAACTAAATGAGAGGCCATTGCGTGTATGCATCTAAGATAACCTAATAAAAATTTTCGAAGACTATCTCGCAAATCAAAGAAGGTAGAACAATACTCTAAGGTACATGTAAAGGTTGAATAAATAAAACTCTCTGTATGAAATGAAGAAAAGTTGTTTTATTATAATTGACTGGCTTGCTATTACTAAATTGAAGTAACCGCTTAAGATTTTTATTATGCCATCTCCTCAGTCAACAACTTGAAAACTTTAAGCTGAAAATCCACGAAGCGTTGAGGAGGTAATTTTGCTTCTTCCAGCTGAACTCTCAGGCAATCGCAAAAGGCTGCATCTTTGGTAACATGTCCACTGTCATCCTTAAACTATCTCATTAGGCCAAGCAATTCTTTATTTCTTTTCTTTATCAGGAGATCGTCTACCAATCTCCGTTTCTTGATACCTCCGGAAGAATTTGCTGGAGATGATGACCTATTTAGATTGGGGACTTTGACGAATGCGTCGGTGTATTTGTGATTTCTGTTTCAGGGGTAATGTTGACCAACGATTTTTCAACAAACAGTTCATCTTCATAACTTTCTTCTATTATTTCATCAAACGACATTGACACCTCAGGAGCAGGTTCGTCATAACTGCAGTGTGTACTATAAGAATTAAAAGTTTTCAGCCTGTATTGCTATATTTTATGTAAACTTCAATTTACTTCTTACTCACACTGATGGAGTCATTTAGAAACGATATAAGTCATAAAATTTATAGTTTTTTAATTTGTTGCCACCACTACTTCCAGACGGCTTGTTTTCTTTTTCTTTCAGACGAAGAAATCGATCCTTTATTGTCCTTCACCTCTTTTTACAGCATCACCTAAATTAGCAATTTAAATGTAAATAACGCCAAGTGTTTTGTAATTTTCAAATTACTTGTCAAATTTAACTCCATCTCAATTTCTGTCCAAGCTTTTTCTTTCTTGTCGGTTTTTTTTTTGTAATCCTTGTGAGATTTTTCATATAAAATTTTTTTTCCGTCACCAATTCTATTAATCTTTCATCAGAATCCATCTTTTAATAATTTTCCAAATAAAAATTTATAAATTTTTCACTTTGGGCAACAAATGTCAAATGGTGCAGTGCGCAGTGCGATGCAGTGTTTTAGAAATTAGTCTAAGGGCATGGCCACAACAACGCACCGCACCAAGCACCGCACATCGCAGAGCCCTGAGCTTAGTGTGCGATGAAAAAATTTATCCCTTATCTCAAATAGAAATGGCCACAGTGGCGCACCGCACCTTGCATCGTACCCGCACTAACCATTGAACTGAGCCTAGCACTGCACACAGGAAATGAGTTGTTATTTCTTTTGTACGGTGCGTTGGTAACATTTATCCCGACTGGGGTGAATTTAATAGATTTAACGATGTTTTAGTAAATTTTCTTCTGTGGAGTACCTTGGTGACATTTATATCGAGTAAATTCAGTAGATTTATATATGACAGTAAAATATGTCTGTCTTGGATGAGGAAAGAGAAAAACTGCAATACCTTACGCGAAAGGAAAATACTCTCAAGATGCGGATGAAGAAAGATATAGATGACACATTTTTTAATAGTCTGCTAACATGTTAGATCATTAGCTCCTTGGCAAAAGATAAGACTTCGAAATAAGGTTATGCAACTTCTCGTGGAAGAATTTCATGATCACGATATGGAGCCTAATAAGTGTAACCACCCCTGGATCTTGTCTTTCAGCCAAATGCCAAAAGGGCCGTGTGCAGATTGCGCTTATGGGGATGATGGGAGGACTGCTGAACTGGCTCTTCTCATTACTCTCTGACGTATGGGCTAGACTTGAAAACCCTCTGGCCAGTGTGCCACTTGATGCGATGGTACCTGAGCTTCGTTTTGGGCGTCGCTTATCTGTGAACTTTCCTGTAAGGGAATCGTGGACTGAGGGAAGTGCCTTGTCGAGCCTTCCCAGATCCGCCCTAAACATTTTCACCAAACCACTCTCTTACTAATGAGGTAGCTGGGGCAGGTGTCTACTTTCCTGAACCTGACATTGGAATGGAGTACTCACTTGGTAGACACAGCACTATCTTCCAGGCTTACTTCTCTTACAGTTACTTTAAAGAATTCCACTTACTAGCTTCACACAAAATGTCGTCCTCTTCAGAGGAACTGCAATTAGAGTATTGAATTCTGTCTATACTCCTTAACGAAAACTGGACTGCGCTTTCGCAATATCTTAACTTACTTCAGAACTCAAATATTCGAGGTTGCTTTAGGCAATTTGCAGTGCTTCACTGTGGCCAATAATTCCGCGATGTGCATGGAGCGATGTGCTAGGGAATGATTGGTCTTGTGCTGTGCTATGTGCGGTGCTAGGTGCGATGCGGCGTTGTGGCCATATAGTAACTTCATGCAGTGCAGTGCAGTGCAGTCAATGTGGGTTGCCATGTTTATTCACACAGGCTATAAATTGCACTGCACTGCATCTTATTGTAATTCAGGCTTAAGCCTCTAATGTACAAATAATATCTTCTACAGGTTTGGATATCTTTAAAATATTACAATTTCAAATACTTAAAAAACCAAAGCTCTTCTTTGCCCTTTTAGTCGTAGCCCGTAACCTCCTTGATGAAAACATCAATCAAAGTATATCAAGGATCGTAGCTAATAGCTATAATCGATGACTATTTTTGTTTACAATCTATTTTCCATATCATATCACATTTGTATTCGAAAAACGGTAGCAATACTAATTTTCGTTTTTCTTTCAGAGTACCGGTGATAAGTCTCCTAGTTCACCAATATCAACATCTAAAGAAATCCATGAACTTAAAGAGCAGCTGGAACAGCAAGCAATGCAAACACGACAGGCTTTGGCGCAATTAATGCTAGTTAGGGAGCAATTAATATCAGAAACAAATGCCCGAATTGAGGCTCAGGTACATAACAATCGGATTTAACGATGTTCAGTTTTTTTTTTACCATCGTAATTTTGTCTTATTTTAGGCTCGAACTCAACAACTACTACAACAAAATCGTGAGTTATTGGAGCATCTTGCGTCTCTAGGCGGATATATTGAACCGAGTCAAGCTGGTTTAACAGCAGCTAATATCGCATTAGCACCACAGGTAAGATGTTTTTTTTTTTTTCTAAAATATGTATTTTCGTTATTTTGTTATTTTGAGATAATTTCCAACGTTTTTAAATAGCGCATGGTCTTCTATTATTAACATATTCGAGCCAGATTTAGCTAAGTCGCATGGTTTATTAGTGATATGTATAAGTAAGTGTTTACCTATATAGTTTTGTGCTTCTTTGAATTCGATTTTATATTTTATCAAGACAGAGTGTTTTGCTTTGCATGAGTTTTCGTGAGAGTGCAGGTAAGTTGTTTTTCAATATACATACAACATACATACTTACATATTCGTTTCAATGTTTTTGTCGTGCTATATTTTCTAAAAGTTTGAAAAAATTTCCACTCATTAACCGCAAAAATATTTAAAATTCTACTTTTAGTCGCAGCTACAATTGATCTTGCAAGACCAGACTGATCTGTCGTCACCGATGAGAAACACTTTTCTTTCGCCGTCGAACAATAACAATTTAGCATCAATCAACCAGCAATTGAACAACTTGGGATCGATAAATCAGCAATTGTCGACATTGAGTCATCAGCTGAATGGACTTAATCAGCAAAGTCAAAATTTACAAAATTTTCAGAATTTGGCAAGTTTACCCATTCAACCGACCAACGCATTTCCATCTCTAAATCAAATTCAAAATATCAGCAATAAGCTTTCAAACTTATCTCAACCGAATCCAGATATCTTTACTCAGAAAGAACTTTTTCAAGTGAATCAGGAACTATTGAATCGACTGCAAGCACTGAATCTTGGTATTAATGCAACCACCGGCAATACCAGCAGTAACGGACAGAATATAAATAATAATAATTCTCCACAAAATTCATTTTTCTTTGCCAATCCTGGCAATAATATGTCGAGTAGTCCCAATAGTAATAATAATTTCAATTTTTTGAATTCACCCAGCAGCTTAGGGAATTTAACTCCTTCTCCCATAAGTACATTGAACAGGAATTCATACTCGAACAGTCCGATGGATGAAAACTTAGGATTAAGTATGAGTGTAGATAAGAATCTGAACAATGCCGAAGACAGCCACTTTATAAAGCCCTTATCTCAAGTAGGAACTCTCACCACCTTGGATGCAGATGGTAAAGTAAAGGTTATTGTTCCAATATCAAATGGAGATAATATCCGTCAAGAGACTTCATCTCCGAACAAAAGAATGGACCAGAAATTGGCTATGCCCAATACTGTAACACTTAAAGTAACAGATGAGGCAGGCAATGTGACCAACTCAAGGAGACTTTCAGCCACCCCAAGCTTTATCACAAGAAGTACCAGTGAAAAGGTTCCGAATCGAAGTCAAATGATGAGTCAAGTACAAAGGACTGCTTGGGCGAGACATACAACCAAATAGTTGTCACTTGAGTATTATTAGTATGTAGTGTCATTAAAATTGGAGAAAATAGCTTATACCTACCTACTACAGGAAAAACAATTAATATACCGTTAGGGCCTAGTTAAGATAGTTAGAGTTTTCGGTTAAGTTTGTAGGAATTCTAGTCAAATTTTTATATTTAAAATCATCTCTTCGCTTGAATATTCATTCACATGGAATACATACTATACATATTATTTTAGGTTAAGTTTTCAGTTGTAAGTTGTATTTAATATGATAAATATAAATAATGTGAATATTTCTCCCCGAAGTGTTTTTTTTTATTCTCTGCTACCTATTAGTTTTCAGAGGATGCATCAGATACTAATGAGTTGAAATTAGATGGCACCAGATTTGAAGTTCTATCACAACAAACAGATAGAACAACATCATGTTTTAAAACTCCACTAAAATTGAAGATGTTTTCTTTATGAAATAAGAATTTGAGATAAATGGAGGCTAGATATTTTAAGGCCAGTGAACTTAGATTTTAATACTAGAGAGAGTATCGTGTACTTTATCCGGTCATTCATAAAAATAACTAACACTTAAGGATACCGTAATCAATCACTTTTGTACCTGGAAAAGTATTTGAGAAATAAGTTGCCCTAAAGCAAGATTTCAAATTATTGGGGATCCAAGTTCCAACAATACTTTGACCAACTGTTGACAGTTTATCTGCATCCCTAGATAGATCATCGAGTTTCAACGTTAAATTACATGTTTGAGCCTATGAGCTGCCTTTGATTTTCTCCATAAATACTCCATCTGTGAGCAAGAATTTCATCATAATCGTTCTGATTACAAAAAGGCGATTACCAGAGCAATTGATATACACAGATCCGGGTCGGCTCTCCTTACACTAACTCTGTTGATCTCTTGGAAAAAACTTATCGCTCTGAAAGTGTTATTAATTAATGAAGTTTGAGATGTATGGATGCGGTCGAGTTTATGTAAAACATTAATATAGTTAAAATTTGAGGCAATCGGATCAGATAGTTTAGAATCAGTCTTCTTTATATTTCTTATGCGATGGCTAGATTTGTACATTTTTATACCCTAGATGAAATCTACAAGGTCATTCCGTTTGTAACGCATAGAAATAATGATGGTGGAGCAACATGGATTGAACATTCACGCATAATATACCTATATATATATTTTTTTTTAAAAGGCAGGGAGACAAGACATCCCAAGCATGGATCCCAGAGTGCCTGTACACATAATATTAAAAGTTATTTTGATTTTTGTATGTCTATCCATCTGTCCGTCTTCTTTATGTTGCCATATAAAAATTTAAGTTTTTTATGTATACTGTAAAATCCGATCAGTCCTAGAGTTTTTTATGGGACTGAAAATTTATTTCCACAGAATATGAAATCCTATAAAATTGGCCAGTAGGCGTTAGCCTCGCAATCACTGCAATCTGAAAGGTCTATTGTGAATCCCAATTTAATTTATTCTCTTTCTCTCGGACTTAAGTGCCATACGTATGCCAGTTTGGTGGAGGTGGAGTAATCTCCACCTGGTCAATGTATCGCAGGTGCAGAGCAGGTGATCCGAGGTTTCCTAAGCATCCTTACAGAAGCGGCAGGATGTAGTCTTAGCCAAACCTATCTTGTATAGGTGATACCTTAAGAAGTAGGACTTCTTTAGTTTTTCCACCAGAGGTATCCATAAACTTTTTTTGCCTGACGAAGTCCCTGCAGCATTTCTCAATAGAAGGATTTTTGATTTTTCTCCCAGCTATTTAAGGTAGCTCTTAGGTAACTCTTTGAAGTGCCACAAAATGGCTCTGGTCCCACAAAGGGAGTTTCTGCTCCTCTTTTGGCTAGCCAATCAACAATTTTATTGCCTTTAAGGGTCCAGGTACCCACATGAGGATGACCTTATTTCTCCTTCACAGATTTTTAAGGGCTTGCAGGCATTCTCAGACAATACTTGACCTGATAATGTATGCCTTTAAGGCATTGAGAGCACCTTGACTGTCCGAGAGGATATAGATGGTTGAGCCATTTATGGCTCTCGAAATGCAGGTGGTGCATTCTTCTATGCCTAATACCTCAGCCAGGAATACGGTGGATGTAGAGCCCAGAGCCTTTATTGTATAGCATCTGAAGCCGTACACACAAAGTCCGACACCATTGTTCGTTTTGGAACCATCTGTATACCACACCATTGATCCTTGTTGGAATTATAGCTTAGTGGAACGCTCAGTCACCCATGATCACATCAAATAGTCTTTCAAAATCCACCTTGGGTGTTATTATATCAGATCTCTTCGTCATCTGCGCGAAGCATATCTGTTTTAAGATACTTAAATGACCAACCAGATCGTTCTGGCTTTAACTGTATCTCTTTTTGCTCTCTAATAGCACTGGAGAGCGCTTCCATTTTCACCTGCAATTGCAGTGGTGGAAGATTTAGTAAGGCTTCCATGGCTGCTGTAGCACACGTCCTCATGGCACCAATTACTCCTAAACAGGCAAGCCGATGAGTTTCTTTAAAATATAGCGTCGGTTTTCTACTGATTAGTATTTGGCCGCCATGCGAGAGGCGCATAAGTGACCATGTGTCTAACAACCGTGGTGTACATCCAGTACATCATTTTTGGCCTCAGACCTCGTGTTCTTCCAATGAATGAACGACACATATAGAGAGATCTTACCGCTCTTTCCGTTACAGATGCGGATTCCGGACAGATGCGAATTCCAGGAAAGTTCAAATTGGTCATAATCATTTTTACTGTCCCATGAACCGTGCTAGAAATACATGCACAGATGGGTGATTATATGAAATTACATACGGGAATTCATCAGGGTATCATATTGTTACGAGCGTGGCCTTTGGTTCGTTATTTAAGACACAATATTAAATTTTTAATATACAAGTTCTTTATTTTAGCTTTACACTTATAAAATTCACAAACCTTCAATTAATCAACTCAACTTTAATTATCGCTAATACTGTACTTTCAATTATCGCAATCCAATTACACTTTCGCCTGTTTATTATTTTCGCTTGTTAACACTGCAATGTCTAAGACAAGACTCATTTTCTGGCGGTGGCAATTGTTATATTTATACCCTAGAAACTCTCCAGATTCTTCTAGAGTGTTATATTCCAGAATCTTCTTAACCATTTTATTACTGAACCTTCGCGAAGATTCCATCATCGATTCTCCGAACCTGAAGCTGTTTACTCTCCATTTCCAATAGATGTCACTAATTGTCTCTTTCTGTTCCACGTAACAATATGAATTGGTCCTAGACAAAATTTAACTTTTCTACTTGTCAATATGTGACGTACATGCTCCCAATTATCTAATACATGAAAACTTTCGTTCATATAATACGTATATATAAAAGTGCATCTTATAAACCTCTGTGTTTCTTACTGAAATTATGTGAGAAACTATTCACTTTCTCAACAACTTGGCGTTTTATTCGTTATTCATATTTTATTTATATTTTTAATTGGATTAATCAAATAATCACACGCGACGACCTTGGATGAAGTATGTTTTCACAAACAGAGTTGGTTTAGATCTCAGCTGTCCTTGAGATTCTAACATAGCTAAAAATTGTATTGTTTCCATCTATCTACTAATGACGTAGAGCCGACAGATGTTATATTTTTGTATATATATTTGAATTATGTGAAAAAAAAATCTCTTTTTGCAAACGAATAATCCTTGAAAAATAAAATTTCTTTGCAAAAGAGGACGTTTCGACCTCAACGCCCTCTTTTACAAAGAAATTTCATTTTTCAAAGATTTTTCGTTTTCTAAAAGAGTTTTTTCGATTAATTCTCGAGCTGCGGATTTAGCAGCAAACTCGGTCAAATTCAATTTGAGTAAATTCGCTATGAATTTATTTCACAGCAAAGCTCTCTATTTGTATTATCTTTGATATATACTTCACGTGAAATTACTAATTAACTGTGGAAATAAACACTTTTCGGAGAATCATTAATAGAAAAGGACAAGCGACATCTATAAAGTACGGACATAAACAACTTTGGGTTCAGAGAATCCATGGTTCTAGAATAGAATTTTTAGGAAGGTTCTATGATAATTTGTAAAGTATAAATACGGCATTTGTCGCCGCCAGGAGGCAGTCTTGTTGCAGACAGTAATTTGAATGTAATAAACTATTTAGATTGCTATCAGTACAAGCGATAATTAAAGTAGACTTGATTTGTGATTGTTTGTGAATGTAATAAAAAATAGAATTAAATAAGTAAAGAACTTGTGTTTTGAGTAAGGAACAAAAGCCACGCTCGTAGCAATATATATATATATATATATATTGTTATGAGCGTGGCCTTTATTATTATATAAAAAAGAATATTTGAGATGTAATTCACAAACTCTTTTTTTTATTCCACTCCATTGTTTACTTTTATAAAATTCACAAACAATTACCAATCAACTCTACTTTAATTATTACTAGCAATGTATTTTAATTTATCGCAATTTAATTAAAAATCTTCCGCCTGGCACTGAAATGTGCCAGATTTAAACTCAAGAAATTTTCCAGAACCTTCCCGATGATTCTACTCCAGAATCATTGATTCTCCGAACCTAAAGTTGTTTAGTGTCTGCACCTTATTACTCATTTCGCGCAAAGTTTCATTTCCAATAGATGTCACTTGTTACTTTAGATTGCACGTAACAACATTTATATAGGATATATTTATATTAACAATTATCAATTAATAATTATTTTTGATTTAAAAAAGTTCTATATAGGGTGTCCCACAGAGCTGTGCAATACTTAAGTAAAAAAAGACTTAAGTACTACTTAAAGTACATTTTCGTTACTTAAGACTTATTACTCAATACTTTTGAAATGCCCCTACTTAGTACTTGAACATAAGTACTTTCTTCTTTTTACTTGTACTTATGACTTAGTTTTGTACTTAAGTACCAAGATTTTTACTTGAGTATGAGTCTATTAAGTACCTACAAATATCTAACTCTTCGTAGAAAAGCAAACACAATCTCTACCGCAACTTCTTTTTTATTGAGTTTTAAAGCACGCAAATTACTGTCAAAGAATGTGCCGCATTCACGCGTCAAGGCAGAACCTTAGACAAACTAAAAACACACGCACAAGACTGGGCAAGTAGAACAAAAGCCAGTAACATCTCGCTCAAATATAAAATCGACGAGGCTTCGACTTGATGACATAACCACTGACATGTATAATATGGATTGCAAAAAGTGGGCTTACTTCTATATCGCTGACTCTTTCGGCCTAAGCACCAAGTACCAACTGAAAATAACAAATAAATTAGTGAATTCGTCGAAATAAATGTTTTTAAATTAATCATTTAAGGCTATTACTGACAAAAACTGTTTTATCAAAGGCATTGTATTCATTAGATACGCAGAAGAATTTCGAAATGTTTTATTAAAATTACTTCCCACTTCACACAAGCAATTGTACCCACGTTAAATAGAAACGTAAATAGTCCATATTAAATACGTCAGTGGACATAACCAAGAGTAAGCAGGCAATGCCTTGTTCCAATATAAAATCAACGATGCCTCGACCTGATATAGGGAAGGCCTCAATTTTTTCTTAGAAATTTACTGGAATTTTTTTCCTTAGAATTGTTAGGCATTATTGGAGGCGATAATGGGTGTGTTTGGGCGGACCTCTAATAGTTTTTATGAATGTAGCAATGAGAGGTGAAAGTTTTACTCTACCTGCACCATCGAAAACTATAAACAACTATAAATAGTAGCCACTGGTTACTATACATATTATAGTTTTCAAAAGGTATTGATTTATTAATATCTATTATCTGAACTCGATAAGTTTCATTATATTACTGGCAACGTACAAAGATTCTAAAAGTACTTCAAAATACTTCAAAAAGTATTCAGTACTTTTTATAGACTTAGTACTTAGTTATAAGTACTTTTCATACATGCGGTACTTGTAATTACGTTGAAGTACTCAGGCCTTCGGTATTTGTACTTAAGTACTTTTTCTTTAGTACTTGCCCAGCTCTGGTGTCCCATACGTACCGCATTTCCTTTATACACCGGATTCCTCACTCAATTTCGAGAAAAAAGTTTTATGGGAGGAGAGTCGGAAAATGCACGGTGAGGGCGGTAGGGGGTTTTGTGATTTTTGTTCTTTCTATTCTAATACCATGTAACTTTCGTGTAACTTTCTTGATATATACCCTATGAAGGTGAATTGCATCTCAGGTGATAGTAAACCCTCTACGGTTTCCAGCAAATGTCCAATCACTTCTCTATTCCTTTTCCGTCGGCAGTTATAGGACGTCAAAATCAAAAAATTAGAAAATTTTGAAATTTGATTTTCAATTTCAACGATTTTCCCGCTAAAAGGCAAGATAAGGATAGCACTTTCTGGCACGATTTCGAGACCTCCGAATGTTACCTTTCATTTGATCCTTCATATGTACCTACCTAAATGCTACCGTTTTTTAGATATTTTTATTTTTTATGATGTATAATTTCATTAATTTTGCTAATTTATGCAATTCCACGCAAATTAGCAAAAAATTCATGAATTTATGAATCATAGAAATTTTAGAAACGGGAATATCTCAAAAACGGTTGCATTTAGGTAGGTACGTGTGCATAGTCAATTTAAAGATAACATTCCGGGGTCTCTAAATCTTGTAAATAAACTGTATATTTATCATTTATTTTGGCGGGAAAATCGTTAAAATTTGAAAAAAATAGGATGTTTTTTTCCAAATTTTGGCCTCGACGTACTACAACTTAAGATTGAAGGTGACATTAGGGCTGGTTGGACATTCATTGCAAAGTTTAGATGGTTTACTATCACCTGAGATAAATCTCGCCTTGATAGGGTGTATATCAAGAAATTTACAAGGTGTAAAGTGGAAACAGTACTAAAAATCGTAAACCCCCCTTACCGCCCACATCGTGCATTTTCCGGCTCTCCTACCATACAATTTATTTCTCGAAATTGAGTGAGTAATCCGGGGTATGAAGGAAATGCGGTACGTATGGGATACCCTGTATATCCAAAGAAGTAATTTAAAATTCGGTTTTCTTAATTTTTGGTCATATTATTATTTTCCACTTTGAAGAGCCTCCGATTTAATTTGAAAAATCAGTTTCCTGAAAGAAATTTAAATTTTGTATATAACCCACAGAATACAGAAATAAATGCAGAATAATGATCTAAATAAACTAAACAATTAGAAATAGGAGCAGTCGCCCGGAAAAAGGTAGGTCCCGGCTTCAAATCCAGGACGAGGCGGTTGTTTTTTTCCTCTTGTATTTATGATTTAGTTTAGATCCGTGAAAAACTAAAATTCTTAAAATTCTTCTATTCTCCATTTATGAGCGATTTTAGAAATTGTGAATTCGATTCCCGCACGGGAATAATAAATAAACAATTCAGTTAAGTACATAATACTACACTCAACCCGTCCAATATAATTGAATTTAAATAGACTAAATAACTAAACCTGTATATCCTTTAGCGGTAATTCTTTAACAATTCTCAATGAACCATGCGTGGAAATATGTTTACAGTTTATGGCAACCTAAATACCTTTAACTGGAATCTGCTCTAGGCCAATCTTCTTTAAAGTAAATTAAGCGCAATCCTAAAATAAAATATTTAAGAAAATGTATGTAGGTAGTGCTCCCAAAATATGTTTATATATGTATGTATGTAAATATTGCAAATGTGTCTGTATTTATACTTTTCATTTAGGCATCTTTCGCGGAGCAGCAATAATTTTCTTTCATTAAGTCCCTTTCATGAAAGAAACTTTTAGGGTTCTTCTTGCCTTGAAGGAGGAATATGTATTTATTTAACGTGCAGGACTCGCAGAAAGAAGAAGTTATCACGAGGTAAATAATAAAGATGAATAAAAATAAGCTCCGATTTCTCTTCAAAGATGACCGACCCTGTTTCTTAGGCTTGTATCAACTTTGAGGAAGTAAATTTCTTTCCTTCATCTCCTCTCTGGTAGGATAGCAGAAGAAGAAAAAAATAATAAAATAAATAAAAACGAAAATCTCTGCGGAATTGGATATCAGGGGTTGTTCTCTTCTATATCCAAAGGAAAGGAAAAAAAAATTATTTTAATATTAAATGTCATAACCCAGCCGACTTAACACAGATTACATTACCTGTTGTCTCCGGGGACTGAGCCAAGACAAATTCATGACTATACCTGAGGGAGGCTTGAATTGTAGCTGATAGCGGCGTACGTCAACATTAAAAGCATTCCTGAAAAAGGAAAACCACATGCCGCATAAGATAAGTGGATTCATTCATGTGCCACCCGATGGAGGAAAGCTTTCAACTGAAACTTATAGGCAGAACCTTATGCTGCAACATATCTAAATTCTGCGGTTTATTGCCTTCACTTACATACGCGTTTCATTAAATTGCCGCAAGATGAATTGTCCTTCCCTGCTGTGCAAAATTTCTAGAATTATGATAAAGTTTAGATAGAAGCTGAGTTTCCTAACAACTTCCCTTCCGAGTGACTGACGACCTGCTCAATGATAAGAAAAGTTTCTTAGGGGAGACGTCCTGAATGGAAGTCGTGTGTGCACAACGAAGACAGTTACCAGAAAATTCCTTTTGTCGGAATCTCATTCCTTATGACTTATTCAAATGTGAACAAAATAAATGAGAAGCGATGTAGGTAAGTGGCGAAAGCATTTTCCAAAGAGGCCATCATCGATTTTTTTCTTACCACTTTAAATAAAATGAGGCAAAGGATGGCTTACGTTTTCATAATTAACACATTAAATATAAAATTAATTCGTGTCAAAAGGAACGCTATTAGTTTAATTAATGCCGGTAAAATTACGTGTAATTAACTTTTAAAACAGATTCCAATTTCACTAAAAGATCCTTTTGCTAATGTGTCTTTATATATATTCTATATAAAATGGAGTATTGCTCTTTTATGCGTAGGTAAATGTACTTATTTACCCATCATCATCCACCCTCGTTGAAAATCTTCCATTGTAAAGAGGTAGGCATACTCTTCAGATTTATGTTCATGACGAATGAATGAAAATAAATTCTTTCATGACCGTTCCCAGGGCCTAAAGCGTCATATATTGGCTTGATTGTAGTGCTCGTTATTCGTTTCAGGGATCTTCTGATTCAGGACTCTCTGATGTTTTTTAATTTGGAGATTTTTCATTTAGGTGAAAGAGATAGATAGTATGTTTGTCCTGCATTTAAAATCAAAGAAGGAGTTGGGGAACTACAGGCCAATAACGCCCGAGCTACAATTTCGACTGATCAGTCAACTATACCGACTTCCTCTAGTGGATGACAAAGTCAAAGTTTTTCATGAAACAATTATTTATTTGTTTGACAAATATATTCCCTTAAGAACTCGAACTATTAAGCAGGGTGGCTGCCCGTGGTTCTCTCGTGAAATCAAAGTCTTAATAACTGAGCGTGAGTATCTGTATCGAAGATACTTACGTCTTAGGACTACGGATAGTTACAATTGCTTTAGAGCGACAAGAAATAAGGTTAATTCCAGGATTCGTGCTGCAAAGCGTAAATATTATAGTTCGAAGTTTGACTGTAATCTGTCTTCTAAGGAGCTGTGGAGTAATTTAAAAAATGCAGGTGTTTTTGGTAAAGAAAAATTGAGTTGTGACCTTACTCCGGAGGAATTAAATGCTCATTTCACCTCTTCGCATTATCTAGCCCCGGCGTCCGATGTATTATCTGCAGAAATTGGAAGATCGGCAGATCAGAATGGAGGATAAAATCGGATGCGACCGGTCCGGACAAAATTTCCCCTAAATTTCTTAAGCTTATTCTTCCGTTGATTGTTTCTCCCATTCTTAACATTTTCAACACTTGTCTCACTACCTCCGCATTTCCTGCATCATGGAAAATTGCGAATGTGTTACCTATAGCTAAATCAAAGTCCCCCGAAAGCCCAAATGATTATAGACCAATAAGCATCTTATGTTTTCTGTCCAAGGCACTCGAGAAGTTACTGTACTCGCAGGTCCTGGAGCACTTAGACACCAACAATCTCCTAACCCGTTGGCAGTCAGGTTTTCGGAATTCTCATAGCTGTGAGACTGCTCTTTTGAAAGTAACTACCGATATCCGTAAATGTCTGGATAAAAACTGGTTGACTGTCTTAACTTTACTGGATTTCTCCAAGGCTTTTGATAGCGTACACCACACTAGGCTCTTGTCGAAACGTTGCACTCATTTCAATTTTGCATCCTCGGCCGTACTTTTAATATCCAACTTTCTTACTGAGAGATATCAACAAGTGAGTATTGCTGACCATCTGTCTAGCTTACTGCCATTGTCTTCGGGGGTACCGCAGGGTTCCATACTTGGTCCCCTTCTTTTCAGTCTTTATATTAATGACCTCCCTGAAACCATTAAGTACTGTAATATACATACATCTTTATGCCGATGATGTACAATTATACTTCAGTCGGCCTATAGGTCTGATCGAAGATTGTGTCGACCGCATAAACTCGGATCTGCATAGAGTTGTTAGTTGGGCAGAAGACAATCACTTAGTATTAAACCCCACTAAATCACATGCAATGGCAATATATAGGCAGAGCTTGGACATAACCGATATTCCCCTATTGCTTTGAACTCTGTCAATTTGACGTTTGTCAATACGGTTAAAAGCCTTGGAGTTCTTCTTAATACTTCAATGAGTTGCTATGACCAAGTCAATAGTACCGTTGCTAAAATTTACATGGGACTTCGACGGCTGTGGTTGTCTGCTGATGTACTGCACAGATCTATGCGTATGAGGCCTTATTTTACAGCGGGTTGTTTAGTATTCCCGCATTTAGATTCCACATGCGCTCGAATGTTAAATGTAGCTTTTAATGACTGCACGAGATTTATATTTGGGATGAGACGTTATGACCACATCTCACCTGTTCGGTATGCTTTGTCCGGTTGCTCCTTAAATACGATGCTCATCCGCAAACAAATTATCTTTTTACACAAGCTAATTTACAACAAAAAACCATTATATCTCAGTGACGAACTGAATTTCATGCATTCTACAAGAAATTTAAACATCTCTATTCCACGTCATAGATATTCCATATATGAAAACTCCTACTTTGTTCAAGTTGTACGTATTTGGAACTCAATTCCAGCGGTTATTCAGAGGACGAGCGATGCGAGAGTTTTTAAGAGGCTTATTTTTCAGTATTTGCCACTTGATGGTTGATTTTGCGGTTTTTTTTTGGGTCTGGTTCTTCCAGCAGTCTTGCTATGTATGTAAATGTAATTTCGTTTAATTTAATTTAATTTATTTCTTTTTCTTCAATTTTTATTATGTTTGATTTTCTTTTCTTTTCATTCATTCATTATAATTATACAAAAATATTTTTTCTATCTCTTTTTTTTTTCTCTTTCTCTTTTTGATTTTTATTGTAATATTGAATTTGAATTGAATTTTATGTTTTTAAATTATTTATAAATATTGTTTTGCTTACAATTATGTAGGATAGGTGTAGATACTTCCTCTTTAGTTTAGTACGGAAAAAGATTTTGTTATCTTGTTGTACAATCCCCGAATAAAATTAATTGAATTGAATTGAATTGAACTGCGATTTGATTTTCAGTCGAAGTCGACGCTGAGGTGAAATTTGTTTTAGCTACTTAAACAAACCAGAGGTGCAGGCCAATTTGACAGATGTAATTGAACTGAAGTTGACCTCGGCCGACATAAGCTTTGCACTTTGAGCAAAGTTCAGTTTCGGTCACAGTCTCATAGCCCAGGTCGAAGATGTAACTTAATTTTGCCACATGAATTTATCATTTGGGCAAAGTTCTAATCGACTGATCAGTCGTAATTGTAAATCGGGCTTAAGGCTGAATAAATTTGTAAGCATTTTGTTTCCCCTTTTTATTTTCCACGGTTTTTATGATATTGATTTGAAACTTTCGACAAAATATTAGAAACTCTTTAGTTCAAATGCTACTGGGTCTAGATTTTTGAAAAAGATGTTGCGTTTTTTTGAAAACCGTGTTATTTTTCTCTCTCCCCCCCCCCCCCCCCCCCCCCAATAACTTTTTCATGTATACATCAACTTTTATTATTTTTCGTACATAGGTTTTCCAAACATATTTGTAAATGCTACCGGAGTTGTTTTTTCAAATTTGTTGATATTTTTCATGCTAAGATTACTTTCATAACATTAAGATTGAGAGTCTTGTAACTTGAATAAAATTTATTGCTACACGATTATTTTAACACGAGAAGGAATATTGAGGTGATTCCATTCAGTGGTCCAAAAACTTGATTAATCCCGAAATTAGTTTATTTAATAAAAATCAATTTGTAAACCTCTATCGTGATAAAAAGTGAATGATAAAATTGGTTTTTATTTATTTTAATTCTCAAAAGCTCTCCGAGATGGCGATAGGCTCCAGTAAAAAAAGCCAAAAGATTTATCTTATGTTTCCCTAAAAATGAGTATCTATCCTGCACGTATGTACATAATGTATATTTACGGCGCGTCATGGCGCAAGCGCAGCCCGTCTGCTGCTAGCTGTGTGTACCACCTCGTTGTTGGAGTAGCAATGAGAGAAAAGGGAAAATAAAAGGGTTTTCCAATAAGAGGTGTTATTTTAATTAGCCCGCTATTTCGGTAGATGTCACTTTTGGAGCTCTCATTTTTTAACATTTGGCAAGTAGAAACTACGCCATTAATAAAACTGGAACGACACACGATTCAACAACGCATTGAAATCATAAAAATCCACTATAAAAATGGTGAAAATGTGGCAGAGACGTTTCGTAAAACTCGAACATTTTTGGGTCGTCGTGAAGCACCTTGTCGGACCGCAATACAGAAATTGGTAGAAAAATTCGAGCTGTCGGGACAAGTTAGTGATGTGAAGAATAAAACTCGTGCACGTCGCTCAAGAACAGCCGAGAATATTGCTGCTGTAGCCGAAACTGTTGAAGAAACCCCAGGTTTGTCCATTCCTCGTCGTTCTTTGGAATTAGGCATTCCACAAACGTCATTACACCGTATTTTGCATAAAGATTTGGGTCTTAAGGCTTATAAAGTTCAGTTAACACAAGAACTCAAGCCGGCCGATCATCAACAACGTCGAGTCTTTGCTGATTGGGTCCTTGAAATGCATGAAAATGATCCGGAATTCTATCGAAAACTCATCTTGAGTGATGAGGCCCACTTCCACCTCGATGGCTTCGTCAACAAGCAAAATTGTCACATATTGGGCTCGGAAAACCCAAGAGTTTTTGCTGAAAAGCCTCTCTATCCTCAACGTGTGACTGTTTGGTGCGATTTATGGTCCCGCGGGCTCATTGGACCTTACTTTTTCGAAAATGAGGCTGGAGCAACAGTTACGGTGAATGGATTGCGCTATCGACAGATAATTATATGACTTTTTATGGCCGGAATTGGATGGTATTGATCTGGAGAACGTTTACTTTCAACAAGACGGCGCTACGTGCCATACAAGCAACGAAACTATTGTTCTTTTACGGAAAAAGTTTCCGGACCGTGTTATCTCTCGAAGAGGTGATCACAATTGGCCACCGAGATCTTGTGACTTAACACCTTGCGACTTCTTCCTTTGGGGCCACGTGAAAGTGAAGGTCTACGCCAACAGCCTAGCGTTGATTCAAGACCTCAAAGATGGAATTCGTGAGGCTATCGAGGACATAGGGCAGCCACTTTGCGATTTGGTTATGGAAAATTTCATGAAAAGGATATGGTCCTGTAGGCGTGGTCGTGGTGGTCATTTGGCTGATGTTATTTCTCATTATTAACGGCATGCCTTCCTCTTTATAATGAAATAAAGATCCGATCATTTATCTCAAAAAATGGAATTTTTCTTTGAATATCAAAATAACACCTCTTATTGGAAAAGCCTTTATTTGTTAATATTTTTCGTTTATGGTTTAGTTAAAAAGAGACGAAAGATTTTTATTTAGAATATAAGCCGAGTGAAAAAGTTTTGGAATTTTTTTTTTCTCTTTTCACATTTTTATTGCATATTTGTTTGAGATTGGGAGTTTGTTTTGTAATCGGTTTTTTCGCTCTAGGTGCATTCGGAAAATTATTAAAATTATCAATTGGGCACATTCTGTATGGACACAAATGTGCATAATTTTGAATTGTACATTAGTTTATGAGTATTATTGCTGATTTTATTAGCTTGGGATGATCTTTTGTTTCAATGAAACACACTGCATTGCACTGGACAATTACGAATGGATTCGTTTTAAAATTTTTTGGACTACAAAAGGTTTTTTCATTGAAAACAATCCATCTAATTAAGATTACTTTTTAATCAAAACTACTTTTAATCAATACACAAATTCAAAAAAAAAAAAAAATTTGCATATATTTTTAAGAAAATATAATGCCAAATATTTAATCCAATTTGTTTTAGCCGTTGTGTATATGTATGTATATGTGCATATGCACTATACACAGAAGACAAAGGATGTTAAATAAAGATTCCAAAGTCTGTATGGAAAGTAATAATAAAATTACAAAAACAGTTTATGCAATCAAATTCCGTCGGCCTCAATATAGCAGAATTGTTTTCTAGCGGAAAATATAGAAGAAAAAATGTTTGCCATGTCAATTCATCATTGATTATGTACTGCTGATAGAACAAGGTATATACAGCGAATACTGCTTCTGCGTGTGGCACTAAATCGAAAGCTTTTTTTGTATGGAATCTTATGCTACTACTACATCGTTAAATGGAAGCTCGGAATCGAGAGCTTTATTTTCGGCCATTCAGCCTTAAATTATAATGTGGACTTGCGTGAATGCTGTTAAAGAGTCACTAGAATGAACATCACGGGGGTCGCACTCACCAAAACGGAGAATTGTGGAGATGGTGAGATGCGAGTTCTTTTGACAGTTAACTTTCTACTCGGAAATCTGTAACTCGGGAAATTTAAATTAAGATCGACCAAATTCTCTATTCTATTTGTAAAACGGTCGGCTGTTTTAGTTGTGGAGAAGTAAGCAGAATATTGTCTGCTTTTGTTATGTTTTGTGAAGGTCCCCTAGGTACCTACCTAGGAATTTTCAAATTAAATTATGGATTCACCCCATATCCTGGCTATGTTTACAAAAACAAATTATGGAAATGCTTGCAATACTTACAGAGAAATATGAATTTCAGAGTCTCAAGGCACCTGCTAAAAGTTTTACATCACGCGCAAATCATAAATTTTGGCGTCGTCCAATACAGAAGAGACGTTAAAAAATTTTAAATATGGACGTTAAAGCTTGTGTGTAGGATGAAATCTCATTTACATTTTATCCCCTAATTAGATATGTAATTAGTTTTAGAGTGCCATAATTGGTTTTGGAGATAACTGCAAAGGAAGTGAATTAGTCCTTTTTTGGTACAAACTGGACATATTTTAAATTCATTATTAACAAGAACTGGTAAGTCATGGAAATTCACTTCCCATGAGGAAAATGTTTACCATGGATGCCAAACAAAGCACGAACGAAATATATGCAATATATAGGAACTAGGGGTATCACAGATGGCCAAAATAATAGGTAAGAGTGGAATAAAAAAATTCTTCACTCTTTTGTGATTATCGTTCAATACTCTCGAAAACACTACTCATACAGTTCCATGCTATGCTATGTTTTTTTTTTGTTTAAATCCATTTTTCATATGGTAACGCCGGTTCCTCTACGAATTTAGTACCGTTAGTTCAGTGACAGATCCAGGATTCTAGTGAGGAGGGAGGGGGGGGGGGGGGGGAGGCGGTAACTATGGTTTAAAAATGGTATATGCTGAAAACTGAACAAAAGTTTGAAGACACGACACTCGCCACCACTCGCAAGTGTCAAATGCACAAAATTTATCATTTAAAAGATATGAGCGGAACAGATTAGCAAATGGCTACCACTCGCAACGAAGAAAGTTGCTCAAGGTTCTTTGCCACTCCGAAAAGTCAAAGGGGATGTTAGATTATTAGTTTTGTTTCGGTTTGTAAATGGTGGAAGTGTAAAACTTTTCAATCATCCATTTTAGTTAGTAAAACTAGGGAAACGTACTTCATTCAAATTCACGAATCATAAATTGTATCTTTGTAAAATAGAGGAATTAAAAATTTACATTTATTTAAAATAGCAGTCACAGAACAAATGCAATACATACCTTGGACGTATATAACTTCGCCGGCAAGCCAAGAAAGTTTGACTTCTTTTGTTTTTTTTTATTATTAAGCCCGGCGCAGGAGATATGCTATTAACTAAGATGCAAAGCACAGCATGGCTAGAAGGTGATAAATAAAGGAATTAGGGAACGTGAGGAGAGTGGCGAGGGTGCTGATGCATGTCACCATGCAGGAGAAAAGACAGAAGATTGGAGACTGTTCCACGTTCGCACACGACCTAAAGTATTTTGAATGGTGAAAGGATGCGCGCGGCTTGCAGTGCGAGTATTGCATGGAGGAATCCAGGATCAGACTAGACATTTCATCAAAACATTGGTCGTGAATTTAGCAATATAGGAGCGAAAGGCCACCAACATTGCGACGGTGCTCATGTAAGTCCATATGACAAGTTTTTTCCACATCACCAATGAGCTGAAGACTCTCTTTTTGACAATATCCAACGAAGCTAGGGCTCTGCGACCAGCCTCGGCCAACATATGGAAATTGTGTTCAATTCTAGGTCTGATGTAGGACTTGCAGAGGAGCGCTAGAATCGATGGGCTGAAATATTTCTTACACCTTTTCAGAAATCCAAAATATTTCGATGCTTATTTGGCAACAGAGAAGTTGTGATCTGTCCAGCTTAACTTACTGGAATTATTAATGCCAAGAATGCATGAAGACGGTCTATCGTAAGTCAGTGCTGCATAATAGAGGAGGACGAGAGCGGCCAAGTGCTTTGATTTTGGCTAAAAGGGCCAGACCCTATGATATATCTAGGGCAACGATTTTGGATTCATCAAAGAAAAGCCATATTGGCGATCGTTGTCGATTTGATTAGTTTCTAGATACTTCATTAATTTGGAGTTAATGATAGATTCAAAAACCTTTTAAAGAATCGAAGTGATTGTTATTGGTCGATAATTTGAGGGATCACTACACTTTCCTTTTTTGGGAATAGGCTGAACGTGACGTAGTTTCCAAGATATTCGAAATTTTCCTGTCGAATAAGACAAGTAGAATAGTTTTCGCAGAGCTTTAGCCAAGAATGAGGCACAGGTTTTATTTAATGGGGGCTTGAAACTATCAGGACCTGCAGCTATAGAGACGTTGATCCTTAAGGACCTATATTTGTCGTATTTGATGTGTATTGTACACATCTACAAGGGAGATATAAAGTGGTTGGAAACCAAGAATTTGAAGTGAATCTAACAGTTTAAATATTAGTTTTATTCAGGGAGTCAACAAGCACTTCATTGTAAAGTAGTGAGGGAATAGAGGAACTGCTGAATTTGAGAAACCTTTGCTGCCTTTGCGTCTTGCCAATATTGTAACGTTCTCGTCAAAAAGAAATTTTTCTCAGTTCTGGACATGGATGCAATTGATAGATGCGAAAAGCAGACTATTTCGCTTTTATTGCTTGGTTGTACTTATCGTTAAACCAAATGCGATTTTGCTGTTGTTGAGATCTGCTGTGTAAATACCGAATGTATTCACGCATGCCCAAGACTTAGAATTATACTAAATTCAAATGTGCATTCATCAAGATCCCTTAAAGCTAAACAGACCGACCAATCAAATTCTCTAGGGTACTCATTGAGACTTTCCCAATCTGCAGATTTATTTTGTTTTTATTCGACGTTTTGGCTCAATATTCTATTAAAACTATGACATTTTACGAAATAATAAAAAAAAAAAATATTTAAAAATTAATCTCTTGCTTTTATTATTTATTAACACTCACTACGACAATGCACAATGACTTCTTCGCCGTTGTGTATAGTTTCGCTAAATTTCTCCAATTACGAGTTATAATTGTTTCTTTAAATGTTTGTTTTGCCACGCCATGCCTATAATGTTCTAAGAAGCCGTCTTTACATGGAAGGCTTATCAAAGACCCTTTGGCAGTTGTTTTAAATTAAAACAAACCCTCCATCGTGTTAACATGAATAGGCTCTGTCTTGCTTCAAACACCCCGAGCAAAGCGACGCTCATGTACAGGTATTCGCGCTTCCTGTTTTTTCTCTATAGACTTCAACAACCATGACCGAAGGTTAAGGTGCTAGCTAGGGCCTGCGTTCCTAAATGTATCATATTGAACGCTTCCAGAAATTGTTAAGTTTTTTACAAAAGGTGAAGTAGAATAAATGTGAATCATTTTCTTAGGAACAATTCAGAAGATCTACTGCAATTTTTTTCAGTGATCTTCAGGGGGGGGGGGGGGGGGCTAACTGGATCCGCCCCTCCGTTAGTTTACAAATTTATAAATTTCAAGAAATCTTATGGGGTCAAAATAATAGGTAATTCACTCTAAACGTGTTTCTTGCTGTGTATATCACTGGTTGATTTTAAGCTCTTATTGTTATTTTTCAATAGTGAGTTCAATTAAATTATTTGTAAACAAAATGAAGTTGCCCTCTCGTTAATTACTGTTTTTAGATGGGTCGAAATATTCATCGTTCTTCGAAGGAACGTAAAATCATTAAAACATTAAAAAAAAAAGTGGTAAATCAAATTTATTGCAAATTCGTTGGATCAGCGAATAAATTTTGTTGCGAATGCGTTAAAACCCAAAGAAGCACGGGAAACCAAAGTAGACCTAAGAAATCGTCGACTACCATTGATGACTAATGGCACAAAAAGAACTGTTTATTTCATCGAGAACAATTTCTGCGGCCATAAACAACAAAATTAACGCTAGAACTGTTCGAAGACGTCTCCAAGACAAAAAATTACCTGGTAGAATCGCCCGAAAAATTCCGTTGCTAAGGAAACCAAATATTATAGGTATGAATAGAGTTCGCTTTACTTTATAAAGATCACTCCAACGAAATGTTTAGGAACATTTTATGGAGTGATGAAACCAAAATTAATTTGTTCGGTTCCCATAGCAACCGTAATGTGCGAGGACCACCGGGAAAAGAATTTCATGTTCGTTTTACCAAGAAAACGGTCAAATTTAATGATATGGGGCTGCATTTTTTTAGTACGGAGTCGGTACAATTCTCAAAATTAATGATATCATGAATAGGGAGCAATACAAAAGTATCCTCAAAGAAATTATGTTACCGTATGCAGAAGAAAATTTGCCACTGATGTGGCATTTTCAGCAGGACAATGATCCTAAGCAAACATCCAAATTAGTGATAAAGTCCAAATGATAAAGCGGCCCTCTCAATCCCCTGATCGCAACCCGATTGAAAATGTATGGGGTAAATTCAAGAAAACTCTGGCAAAGCAACAATTACACAACAAACAAGAGTTGTGGGAAGCAGTTCAACCAATCTGGTATGCAATTACAATTGAA
Organism: Dioctria rufipes; assembly: GCA_963924295.1. Classification (NCBI taxonomy): domain Eukaryota; kingdom Metazoa; phylum Arthropoda; class Insecta; order Diptera; family Asilidae; genus Dioctria; species Dioctria rufipes. The sequence goes on along the minus strand of OZ002743.1, from coordinate 92,931,063 downwards.
AAGTGCCAAAAAATAGTTGACTCCATGTACAGGTGAATTATCGCCGTTATTGCTAATAACGGAGGTCACTCTGGATATTAATTACTTTTTTATAGATTATTATAGTTTAACATTATATAAATTAATATTTTTCTGTCTTAAATGTTTGCTTTTAAATTGTTACTTAAAAATTCCCTATTTTTTTTTACCAGCTTTTTCTACAATTTTGTTAGGTAGAGCGAACAAAATTCCCAAATATGAGTTAGGCCAATTATCTATAACTAACCAAAATAAAAGAAATATTTTGAAAAAAAATCGACGATGGCTCAACGTAACCAAAGAGTAATCCAGCAATGCCTCGCTCCAATATACTAAAATCAACATTGCCTCGACCAGTTGTAGGGAAGATCACAATTTTTCTTAGATATTTACTGCAAATTTCTTCCTTGGAATTTGAATGCATCGGTTGAGGGCGACAACAATGGCTCGCTCCAATTTAAAATCAACGGTTCCTCGTCCTGATGTAAGAAAGAGCACAATTTTTTCTTAGAAATTTACTAGAAATATTTTCTGAGAATTTATACGCACTCGTCGAGGCCGACAATGGTACACATTCTATTTGAAAATAACTCCGGTATTGCTCGTAATCAACTACATTTACAATCAGATTAATAATCAAGATTAAATCAATCATGATTACATCGAGTAATCTTAGGAAAATGTAAACCGTAATCATGATTACATGATTACATTTTTTTATTACAAATGCAACTTTCAAGAGATTTTAAAATTTAGTTCTACATAAGAAAACAAACAATCTGTGATCGTAAGAATTTTTATTGTAGAAAACTCCAAGACAATGTTGAATTATGTATTATTAGGAGTCAGTGCAAGGAATGTAGGTGCTTCTATTGATAGAGACTCGCAGATATCTGATCATTAACTTGAATTCGAAGATCTTGATTATGTGTGAGAAAAGATAGCGAAAAGGATTAGATCTCTGGGGCGTATAAGAAAGTAGCTTTGATTTTGTCACACTTTTCATATTACTCCACATTGTTATATGCTAGTTCTAATGAATCCAAGGGCAGAATGCAACTGTTGTAGAATAAGGCAACGCGAGTTATTCTGAAATTCAGCATAAATACACCAGTTATAAACATGTTCGAAGCGCTGCAATGGTTAAATATTACTGATATGATAGAAAGAATATGGGCGAAAGATTAGATTTACTAACTACTATCTAACAAAACGGAACAGTATTGTATTTGATATCATAAAGAAGATTCTAACTCTAATAACGAAACAGTAAATGAAATTTTATCTTTCTTAATTGCTAATAATACCGTTTGCTAATCCACAGATATCACATATTCAATTACCATCTCACTATAGAAATGTGCTTACAAACACTAGTTTATGTACCACTACCGATTTCGGAATAGAAATATACAACAATGTTTGTTTCCCTTTAACTACATTTTTAAAATTCTTGCAAATATGTAATCAAAAAATATAATCATGTAATCATGATAACGGTTACGATTGATCAATTATTAATCGCCGAAAATGATTACTTTTCTGATTAATATTGTCAATCTGTAATCATGATTACAGATTGTAATCCTAATCATTAATCATCAATCAGATTATATTTTTTCCAACCTGAATAACTCCAGTCGGCGACCAAAATGAGTAAATTCTGCAGTAAATTTCTATGAAAAAATTGTGGCCTTCCCTACATCGGGTTGAGGCAACGTTGATTTTATATTGGAGCGAGGCATTGCTTTGATTACATCATCACCTGTAAGTGGAGACATTGTCGATTTTCTATTCGAGAAAAGCGTTGCATATTTTTGTTCTACGTGGATACGTCTTTGTATGTTAGTTGGTCTATGCCCACACCCTCCCTGCTTCATTTTCTCACACTATAATATTTGCCCGAGCTCACATTTTTCTTTATACCGGAATTTTTCTTTATACAGTTCTACCGCAAAAATTAAAAAAAACTTCCCTCCTACATCTCTCAAAAATTATCCGTGTAAAAAAAAAATCCATTTTATCTCGACATTTGGTGGTAATAGACACATGCACCTCGAATATGAAAAAATATTCAATCCTCTAGACTAGAACAAAAACTGATACCCTTTGTCGTAAATGGCAGATTAGAATGGAGTCACCAGATTAGATTGCATTGCCTCTCCTTGACTCAAGCTTGCATTCTAATATAAGTTTTTCGCGCTTCTCACCAGAGTGGATTTCACAGAGTAGCGTCAGGTTTGAAAAATTCCTAATCTCATGTTGGTGAGATGATGCGAGAAAATGCAAACTGGTGGCTGCAATCTACTCTGCCATTGTAAAAGCTCCTTAAAATCGAAAAAACGGTTTCAACATTACTTGCCTGTCTATTGTGGCTAAAAGACTGAGGAGCTCATTAGAGTGAGAGATGACGATAGCTTACTTTGTCATTTTAAACGTCTAATTTCTAAATATTATCCTTCCATGTGTTTGTGTATCTGCTGTATCTCTCTAAGGGTTTCTCATCAAACCTGGACGATAATGGAGAATCGCTTGATCGAACTGCGTTAGTCATAAAAGCGAAAAACACCTTGATGATTTTATGTTTTCCTTAATTGGCCCCATCAATAGCTTTAGACTGGAAAATACTCTCCTGGAATCGGTTTCGCTTAGCTATAAATGAGACCAGCTCTTTGAAAGTAATAGGAGAGGTTGTTAAGCCTTCTACTATGTATTTCTACAGAAAAGGAAAAAACGTGCCCAACACTCAAATCTAACAAGCTCCTTTTTTATAATAGAGTTCTGAGTATATATACAGGATGCTTGGTAAATAAGTAGGATGCCAATAAATTCCTTAAAGTGTCCTGATCACACTTTTGCTTTAGATCACCTTTCTAAAATCACTTCTTTCCCCTCAAATTTACGTTCGACAATTTTTCATATTCCAATGAAGTGTAATCAATGATATAGCAGGATAAAATTTGGGCACTTGTTCCAAAGAGGACCCCTGATCCATTACAACATATCCAACACATTATGGTTTATGGTCTAATTCTTCAGTTATCGAGTCTTTAAGTTGAAATCTCTAAAAAAAAAAGCTTCAATTACGTGCCAAAGGTTCTTTTGCAAGCAAATAAGGATGTGCATCTTAATACGTTCCTTGGAAGATACAATACTACCTTTCAGGCTGAAGTCTTCGTAATGGCAGCGACGGCATCCCAGAATATGAAAATCAAGGGTAGGGACATTGCTATCCATTCAGGCAATCAACAGGCTTGATGACTGTGGATGCCCTTCAGATAAGCTTTAAGTTACTGGAGGTCTGAAGGACTGTAGGATGTGTTTGGATTAATTGTATATATACAACACGTTGTCCCTACAGTGGGTACCCGGGCACATGGGCACTCTGTGGAGTGAGAGGGCTGACCTGCTTGCTAAGTCCGACTCTAGTTCTCCCTTCCTTGGATAAGAACCTGCTGTAGCCATTTCCACCTCGGTGATCTGGTCTCTAATTATCAGCAACAATTATCGAAGCTAAGCACTTGCATGTGTAAGAACATTTTTCTTGATGGGTCTGATAGAAATTTTACTGACTTTCTCGTGGGGCTCGGAAAAAAACAATGCAGAACTGTGGTTAGAATTATCATTGGCTACAGCTCTCTTCACGCTCATCTCACAAATATGAGAGTTGTAGGCAGCCCTAAGCCTCTGTCTTGCGTGGAAGGAGAGCCTGACACAACCGAACACTATTTGGGCGCATGTCCGCTTTTGCCCGGGGCAGGATGGATACACTTAGGTCTGCCTTCCTATCTGTAGATGAGCTGAAAAGATTATCTTAACTAGACCTGATGCGCTTCGTTAAGAGGACAGGAAGGTTTTGGTGAGAGGTCGTTTGTTTTGTTTTAGCAGGTTAGCAAAATAGGCCGCCTTGCCCATCGCGCTTGCGAAATTTCGCTCTTCTATCTGAGATATAAAAAAAAATACATCCTTCAATACTCAGCTTCAAATTGTGTAAAAAGGTGGATGCACGCCTACCGGTACAGCAAGATCGGACACAGACAGGTAAAATATTTTTCTATGAAAACAAGTTAGCTAATTCACATCAACCGAAACCGGCAGATACCAATACGAAACGACTACTTCATTGCCGGTTGCTATCGGTGGCTAGAAATGAAACCAGAATATGTCAGTTGCTGGTATAATTGCAAGGTTAACATGGGATCACTTTTCTATAGTATTCTACGATACCTGCCTTAACTGAAAATTTCCTTTCCATTTTATATCATTATATGTGCAAAAAACTACCGTTTCCGGTCGATGGCTGTTTTTGCGGGTCGTGCTGTGGCGGTACTTGTGCATCAACCTTTACACAGAAAACTTTGCGCTAGAGAATAACGCTAGTTAGTCCAGCGAATGTAGAACAACAGTAGGCCCCTTACTTTTTATATTAGTATCTTTAGCATTGTTATTATCCAAGTATCTACTAATACTTACCTCGACCGGCCACACATAAAATCGGTCAGACAATAGTCAGGGAATATTCTATCAACAAAATACTCACTTCATTGGGTGGTTCGGAACCCCCACCATACCAATTAAATAATTTGTCAATTAACAGATGTATTTTCTTTAACCACCTGATGTCATAATAGAGGTTAAAGAAAGGTTAGCAGAAGACTGAATAGAGCTAGAAAAATTTTAGGACGCGAAATTGTGTCCTAAAAAAATGCAAGGATTTCTGGGCTTACTTATTTAAGGTAACATGCACGCGATAAATGAGTGTTATCAGCATACTTAGATTTAATGACAAGTTACAATCTGATAATCGATTGAATAACATCTCGGTGAAGGTGCAAATTCAATAGTATGACTGCAAAACAAATTTTTACCTTGCAAAGCCATGGAGGCAATAAGGAGCATCTTTACTTCGTTTAAGAAACATTATCCTTGATGATGGCCACTCCTCCTACTTTTCACGACCTCCTTAGCAGTAAACATTTCTAAAGTGTTTGAACTTGTGAAAGGCTTTCAAACTCTCAACAGGAATCGCTACTGATTTCTGCTGAAGCGCCCCAGAAAAACTTAAACTGAATCGAATTCCACTGATTTTAAGGTAAAGTTGGAAGAAAAAGTATGAAAAAGCACTGCGAACTTGCACTCAAAGATGATTGAAAATTTCATTTCCTGCATTCCAGGCTTTGAGTTCTACGTTAAGCATGTTCTCCTATGCTGCGGTGTCGTTACTTTTACGGGCTTTTCTCTTTCTGGTGGACGTTCAGACAAGGGACTGTAGTGACTAAAGTTTGGACCAACTTATCCAATAATGCATCAAGTATTATGTAACTCAAATAACCTCCGCAGTGAAACTTTTCTATTACGAGCGACACGGGCGAAACTTTGTGCATAAATTGAGTATGCATTTTGAGTGTTTGCAGCAACCTGCAAACTTCTTCAAAACTTTCCGCTTGCTAAGATTTGCATTAAAGGTGTGAAAACATATTGATTCAGATTTATTTTGGGTTTAGGGAATTTCCGATTAATATGGAAAAGCTTTTAGAAGAATGATGGTAAAAAGTTACAAAATTTAAGCTGATGCTAACTGTTTCAAAGTTTATGGCATAATTAGGAAGACTAAGCTTTAGTGCCTGAGACTTTCTTATTTATGCAAAATCATATTAATAACATTAAATAATGTTGAGTCTTTCGTTAAGCTGACATCATATTTATCTCTTTATATTTTTACTCCGTCTGAAATCAACGGTATATGTACAGGTATAGAAATAATGACGGTACAAAAATTGAATTAGATACACGTGAGTTACATATCCAGCCTAAACATCTTCATACATAAATTCCTTATCATAATTTTTCATATACCAAATTCATTTTTTAAGGCCGATTCACAGCGCCGCGATAGCGATTGCCATAACGATAGCGATAATAATAGCAACACAATTCCTTTCACACCAACGCGATGGACGACAGCGATAGTTACGTGCATATGCCTGAACCAAATAAAGACATTTGGGAAAAATCTGAGCATGGGACAAATTAGAGCTTCCCATTTGTATTGGCTAGTATCTATGGTAGACATGCTACGATTATGTGTCAATTCAATGTGTACTAGTTCGACTTATACTGGCTCGACTTATTTTCTTTCAATTTGAAAAAGTTAATATCGAATATAAATTTTTATATATCGACGTTGAAAGATATGGTGTTTTAAAGTTTCGGCTATAGAGGTGAAATTTGAAGACGGTTTATTCGAAGAATACCACCAAATGTTTGCCTGATCAATATCAAAGAACACCTCATACCTCGATTGTCGATTCAGGATTCCCTTTAAAATTTTACTTGATGTGCTCTTTCGCAGCAAGGTATGCTGGAGAAGAACCTCTGAAAGATCAGTACAATACTTAAATTTACACAGCCTTATAAGTAGATAATTGAAAATGCGTTTGGTATTTTGGCGCAAAATGAGGAATCTTGGTCAATCTAATGCAAGACAGCTTGAAACAGATATTAAAATTATTCAAGCCGCATAACGCTTTTCATATTTTTTTACAAACCGCGAATGAGAACGGTTATTATTACACACTCAACATTTAGAGCCTTATTAATAAAAAATGGGGGGTTTGATAAATTTTGAAGTTACTAGACGAAGACCAATAGAAGACATTTTCCAAATCCAACAACGTTTTTGTACTTGCACTATAACCTACGTACGTAAAGTTAGCACCGCAACTTCGTCTGAGTTAACTCGGAACTATCCGCAGCAGTAGGCATAGATCGCATGGAGTCCGTTGTTCCCAGGCAGACAAGCCTTTGCAGGGCCGCCAGCTTCCGGATCGCAGTCCCCACAAGCGTCCTCGGCCACCATACACAGGAGGCATATGTGAACATGGGTCTGCAGATCGATGTGCTCATCCAGTGCACAATTCTCGATCTTATGCCCCATGTGCAGCCAAAGGTTCTCCTACATTGAGGAAAGACCCTCGTAGCCGCATTACCTTTTCCTCTATGTGCTATCCCCACGGCAGCTTTTAATAAAGGTAGACTTCAAGGTGCTTGACATTGGAAAAAGTTGCAGAGTGTGTCCACAGAGTTTGGAAGAACAAGGTACCCAAGCGTATGTCTTCTGGAGAAGACCACCAAACTGGTCTTTGTTGGGTTCACTGTTATATCATGACGGGTGCACCAGTGCTCAACAGTATTAAGCCCTCGTTGCACGAAGGCACAGGCAGCAGCCATGCTATGCCTGGAGATAAGCAGAGGGATGTCATCCGCATACGCTTCACATGAGAATACCACGTTTTTCAGCACCGTTATGACCGAGTCAACCAAATAACATCAGAGAACCGGGAAGAGCACGCCATCCTATGCGCATCCTCTATCAAGCCCACTGAGAGGGTCTAGGCCGGCCACCTCTACACTACAGTGCGGTCAACACCATTTCCACAAGTTGCTTCATATAGCGACTCGGGGATGGCCCTGTCAAAAGCCATCTCAATGTCCAGAAAGGCTCTCAAGGTAAACAGTCCACGTTCCAGTCCCCGTTCAAAGACAGTAACTATTGAAGGAACAGCCGCCTGAGTAAATCTGCTCCTCCGATATGCGATATATTCGATATATTCATCCCCAAGCCTCTCCAGGCATTTCAAAAAGAATGGGAAGCGGTTAGTTTTTCGAAAACTTTTCGGGTCCATGTATGAAGCCTTAACAGGCCTCGGAATGAAGAAAATCCTCACTATCCTCCATACCTCATGGACATATCCAAAACTTGATACATGCACTGAAAATGGAATCGATGTATGGAGCCAGCACAACGCTCTCTTCCTTAAGAAATTGAAGAAGATTACCGTCTGGACCAGGGGCTTTAAAAGCCGAGATGGCTGAAATTGACCATTTTATCTTCTCGACACCAACTACCTTGGCAGCAGTGGACCAGTCACCACCAATGCCAAGAGGTAGGGGATGTTTGTCATACAACTGCAGGTCTTCCTCAAGCCTATAGTCTGGGCAATGCTCCGAGAGAAGAAGCCTACAGCTTTCTTCCTTCCATGCCGTTCAGGAGACATCTGGCCTTCTCAGAGCACGGGTCACTCCTAAGAGCCCTGAGCAGCGTAACTGGTTCGCGATAGCCGACAAGCTCCTAGCAGAAATCTTCAAATGCCGGTCTTTTAAATTTTCTAACAAGCCCCTTGTAGTTACAATGAGTCTCGTGGTAGAATCGCTAGTCCTCCTCCGAACCAGTCCTCCTGGTCTTATTAAAAAGCCTTCTGGAGCTGACTACGCTTACGTTTTACCACGGCATAGACTTCTTTCATATTTCCGTGCTAATGGGCCAGGAAGTTTCGAAAGCCTCAGTCACTGCGGACTGAAGCTCTCCTACTCCCTTCTCCAGTAAAACTGCTCATTCTTCCAGTCGGAGAGGCGAGTGTGGAATCTAGTTCCGAATGGTATCTCTCCCAGTCAGTCTGTTTCGGATTCCTGTATGGTTCAACCTTAACCTAGAGGTCAGTACGCATACATAATTCTCTTGCAATACCCTCTAGCAGGCGAACAGGTGAAAAGCGTCAAAGGTCGAAAAATTACATCAATGTCTTCTTCTCTTCGGATGTTAGTAAAGGTGGGTTCGTTGCCCTGTTTCAACAGAACCAGTTCCGCTGAAGTTATAAACTTTAGCAGTTCCTCACTCCGATAGTTAGTGTCTGAGCTGCCCCACACAATGCTATGAGCGTTGATATTACAACCAGTCAAGACACCAAGCCGATTAGACCTCGCATACTCAACGCTCGCCTTACTCCCTCAGTGAGAGGGGGAGCAGCGGAGTCATACTGAGGAGTTCTCTATTGACTCCATCTCTCTTGAAAGAAAGCTTGACCGATGTTGTGTTCCTGTTGCACAGATGAGTCAACAAGGTAACGACAACGTCTTTCGTCGCAGCAACACATGCCTTAGGGGTAGAGCACACGGTATCATACAGAATTTGATCTCCTTACGCCCATGATAGACCGCGGATACGGTCTTTCCAGACTCCAGGCTCCTACACAAGCACCACTTTTTGCTTCGCTGTTGAGATTTTATACTCAAGTCAGTAAGGCACCGTCCTGGCAAAGCAGACGCCACCTCGCTGTACCGCAGATTAACCTGGGTGAAGAGAAGCCCTGCCATGGATTACTTTCCTACTCCCGCCTTCCTCGCAGTACTTACTTTACCGACTCCAGTAGGATTTCTACTACTTTCTACTACCTTCCTAGCTGGACCACCGACCACTTGCGAAGAGAAAGAGAGAGAGAGAGAGAGAGAGATGGTCCAGTGACAGGAATTGCCATCTCCTTAGCACTTCTCCTTCTCATTTCTTCTGCGCCACAGAGATTCCTGCCTCGGGAAGTCCCGCATCAGTCGCAACCTGCAGCGCCTTTCGACACTGTGATCTTACATGAGGAACAATTGCGATCTCCATAGGGGTCACACCGCCCTCGCCAGTCGACCTATCCAGCCAGAGAAGATTTTCCAGAGATGTCAAGATCTCAGGGATTAAATCCCCTGATTCCTCAGACACCCGTGAAACTTTTACACACATTGAAGTGGTATTATTTTTTGAAGGTTACATATATGTTGCTACGAGCTGCACCAGAAAAACATTCACCTGCAGCAGAGCTTCCCATTACTACAGGAAGGCTATTGAAAACTGGAGGTCGCTTGGTATCCAGAGTTCCCATACCAGCGACTGAGCACCCCCTCACAAACGAGCCCTCGGCATATGCTGTTCTACCTTGGCTTGCGATGGGAACAGCTTTTAGCCCACTAATTAGTGTCAAGCCCATCGAACAGTAGTTACCACCTCGCACTACGTGAAAGTAGCTACACCCAATGCTAACACCTTCTCTTCACCCACCTAGGTTGACAAAACTGTAGGATGTGTTACTCACAGAGAAGAGAGTTCTGTCTGATGTCAGCCGAAAGCCAGACATGAAAATATTCCTATTACACCAATACCTATTTTTAAATCCTAGATGAAATCTACAGCGTATACTACTTTGTTATTCCGTTTGTAACGCACGTATTCATGAAAATTGTAAATACTATTTCACAAATGAGCTAATTCGGAAAACTTGTTCATGATTTTGCCATAGAAAAATTGAGGGTTTTTTCGTATACCTACTGTGAAAACGATCAGTCCTAAGCGTTTTTATTGTATTGAAAACTTCAACGAACGGTCCAAGAAATAGATGCGAAGAACCATACATACGGGAGTTCATCTACAAGGGTGTCGCAATAATTGATCTCAGACAAAATCTAGCTTTTTTTAGTTATATTCGATATTGGTGGTACTTAACCTGTAGAGTGCGAGAAAAGTGGAAATCTAAGAAATATTTACTTATTCAAACAAAGCATGAAATAAATTCTGAAAATAAAATAATAAAATGTATATAAATTATCTTTTCCAAAAATCTTGTGTATCAAATATAATAGTTTTGCTCACGGGTGCATACCTATCAATCTTGCAAAATACACCATGAATCTAAAAATTAATGGCTTATTTTAAAAGCAAAGCAGTTACAAGATGAAGCTGCCGACAATGATCACAAACTATATTAAAAATAATGAAAATCAGAAATGATTTTACACCAAAGAATGTATAACAAGAAGCACACACATCTAAAATACAAAAAGTGTCACATAAGTTTCTCTTCAAGCGACGTGACGTCGTGGCGCAAATTCGTACAGGGCGCGCATCCAACTCTTTTGTATAACGGTCAACCACGAAATCTTATAGTTCTGCGATCTTTGGTGAAACAAATTTAACACTTTAAAGTTGGTTGGATATCCTACATTCTGTGTAAAGTCTTAATTTTATGTAATTATACTAAAAATTAGCCGGATATGTTAGTAATTGTTTGTTGTGGTTAAAATAATGTTCGGTGATTTTTTGTTTAGTAAAAAGGTAATATTTAATCCCTTTTCCTGCAAAAATTGTACTTGTATCTCTATGCCTTTGAAGGTTTTATTCAAATATAAAAAACGAAAAAAAAAAAATCCAAAAGAACATATAGTTCACACGTTTAAGTTGTTTTTAAATTCAGAACAAAGTTAATTTAATATTGAGTGTGTAAAAATCTTAAATTTCACTTTTTGTTATTATCAATAGCGTTAATCATTGTAGTCAGACTTAAACAATGACTGCGACTAAGTGTAACCACCGCCGCCGAATCTGTCATTTCCCAGCTATTTTCTTCCTACCAAACCAATAGGGAAGACAAGAGTACTAGAAACACTATAAAATATTTTGGAGGATAGAAGAGTTTGAAGAACTTTTATTTCTAACGATTCTAAATCAAACCATAAATACAAGAGGAAAAAACAGCCGCCTCGTCCGGGGTTTGAAACCAGGGACCTTTCGCTTGCCGAGCGACTGCTCTTACAACTGAGCTAACGAGATAGATGATTTTCCCTCTTGCATTTATGATTTGATTTAGAATCGTTAAAAATTAAAGTTTTTAAAATTCTTCTATTCTCCATCTTTGACTGATTATAACAATTGTGAGGTCGAATTCGGCCAGGGAAAAATAAAATATTATCCTTCAGGCTCGTTACTATGTCCTGATTGATTCCCTATTAGATCGCGCTGTTTTTTTCTTCTTGCTGCCCAATTCATGTAGAGGGACTTGAAGAATTGGCGGTGAATTGGAGGTATAATTGGAAAGAGCTCCATTAGATTCTTAGACCTAGCTAATTTAAATTTTATAGCATTTTCACATAGTGGAGTCAGTTTAAGATGGGCTGCTCTGCCAGGTGTTTTCTTCATGTCAAACCGTTCAAATGGTATATCCGTATTGATAGTTTTTTTTATAGAATAGTGAGAAAGGTGTATAGACTTTTCAAAATGCAACCACTGCATTTTTCGTATGCCTAATATGTTATGTTTCATATGTACTGTAATCTGTTGAATTCATTTAAAGTCCCCTTGCTAACTACTGTAAATTTTCCGCTGGATTACGATATAATGGTGTTGCGGTATCGCTTCATATATTCATCATCACAACATCATAAAACAATGTAACACCATTTCCCTTGTTGTGACATAATAAATCTGATCTGCATTAATAACTTTTTAGAATGTAAGTCAGATCAAATGTCATAACATATCGATACCAGAAATGCCCTGGTAGATAAATCATGATGAGCTCCTTAATGAGCTCCTCATGGGTAATCAGATGAAAGTTCTGATGAAAGTTACTTGCTTTAAATCAAAGCAGGAAAAAAAATGTTTTATTCACAGATAGTGCGCATGAGATATTCCATCTCTTTTACTTATTTAGAAATTTATACTTTGCTTCTCTTTTGTGCATTTTACAATATTACATGAGCACTTCGATGAGTGCATAATGAGTGTCATGATGGGATTGTTAATGAGTATATCAATGATTGTCATGATGAGATTATTAATGAGCATAGCAATGAGTGTCACGTTGACCTTATTTATGAGCATAGCAATGAGTGTCACGTTGAGGTTATTAATGAGCATGTCAATGAGTTCATAAATGAGAATCTAATTTTACGATTGATTTCATATATTTTCTCGAATTCAAACTTCAGTTGCAAATCAAACTCTGAGACGCTGAGGTGTAAGGGTTTGGGTATAACGTCTTGTTCAACATATGCGCGATAGTCTTTCCACGGAAAAACAAATCAAAAAAATTAAATAATTTAAAAATTTAAATAAATAAATCACAAAAACAAATTCAAATTTTCCTAGTAGAAATGTCATCTGACACGGTGATGACAAGAATAAATATTTATGTATTACTGGTGTACCTGGTAGACATATCATGATGAGCTCATCAATGAGCTCCTCATGAGCAATCAGATGAACGTACTAATGAAATTTATTCGCGTTTGAATCAAATCCGGGAAAAAACTCATTTATTTACTTATTCACAGATAGTGTGCATGAGATATTGCATCTCTTTCACTTATTTTGAAATGTACATAATGAGCGTTACGATGAGCTTATTAATGAGTATGTCAATGAGGGTCACGATGATCTTATTAATGATCATATCAATGAGTGTCACGATGAGCTTATTAATGAGCGTAGCACTGAGTGTCATGATGAGTTTATTAAGGAGCATGTCAATGAGTGTCATGATGAATTCATAAATGATAATCTGCATTTACGGTTGATTTCATATTTTTTCCCGAATTCAAACTATAAGACCCTGAGGCGTAAGGATTTGGGCATAACGTCTTGTTCAGCATACCGGCGACAGTCTTTCCGCGGAAAACAAATCAAAAAATTAATTTAAAATAAATAATTTAAAAACTTAAATAAATAAATCACAAAAATCAATTCAAATTTTCCTAGTAGAAATGTCATCTGACAAGGTGATGACAATAATAAATATTTATTTATTGCGGGTTTAGTATATAGGGAGCAGTTTCATGCTATCTAATGAGCCCTTCGATGAGATTTAATGAATGCTCATCAGGAGGCTCATGGGGACTTAATTTTCTATATGTTTCTTTTTGAACTGCAAACACCTTGATACTTTTCAGTCAAATTAGTATTGGTTTACATAAAAACTGCCCCTTGCGGGGCAGCAGACAAGGTAAAACTGTGAGCAATTTCTACTAGGGTACCCTAGTAGACATATCATGATGAGCTCATCAATGAGCTCCTCATGAGCAATCAGATGAACGTACTAATGAAATTTATTCGCGTTTGAATCAAATCCGGGAAAAAACTCATTTATTTACTTATTCACAGATAGTGTGCATGAGAATTGCATCTCTTTCATTTATTTAGAAATGTTTGCTGTGCTTCTCTTTTGTGCATTTTACAATATTAGATGAGCACTTCGATGAGTACATAATGAGCGTTACGATGAGCTTATTAATGAGTATGTCAATGAGGGTCACGATGATCTTATTAATGATCATGTCAATGAGTGTCACGATGAGCTTATTTATGAGCGTAGCACTGAGTGTCATGATGAGTTTATTAAGGAGCATGTCAATGAGTGTCATGATGAATTCATAAATGATAATCTGCATTTACGATTGATTTCATATTTTTTTCCGAATTCAAACTATAAGACGCTGAGGCGTAAGGATTTGGGCATAACGTCTTGTTCAGCATACCGGCGACAGTCTTTCCGCGGAAAACAAATCAAAATATTAATTTAAAATAAATAAATCACAAAAATCAATTCAAATTTTCCTAGTAGAAATGTCATCTGACAAGGTGATGACAATAATAAATATTTATTTATTGCGGGTTTAGTATATAGGGAGCAGTTTCATGCTACCTAATGAGCCCTTCGATGAGATTTAATGAATGCTCATCAGGAGGCTCATCGGGACTTAATTTTCTATATGTTTCTTTATGAACTACAAACACCTTGATACTTTTCAGTCAAATTAGTATTGGTTTACATAAAAACTGCCCCCTGCGGGGCAGGAGACAAGGTAAAACTGTGAGCAATTTCTACTAGGGTAGTATATAGGGAGCAGTTTCATGAAATCCAATGAGCCCTCCGATGAGATTTAATGAATGCTCATCGGAAGGCTCATCGAGATTGAATTTTTGATATGTTTCTTCATGAATTGAAAACCCATTGATGCTCAGTCAAATTAGTATTGGTTTACATAATAACTGCAGGAGACAAGGTAAAACTGTGAAGAATTTCTACTAGGGTGGTTCAATGTGAAATATATATATACAAAAATGCATACATACATTTTTTTTCTTAATTACAAAATGAATTAATTAGGTGGTGATGGCGATGTGTAATAATTTGTTTTCTTTATAGACAAAACTCATTTTCTTAATACATAGAATAAACTAGCAGTGCAGATGTGCTCTCTGTTAGTTTAGTTATTTAGAACTTCATCAAAGATCTGATTACTAAGTTTACAAAACAAAAAAAATATACATATGTAAACAATGATAATGACCAAAAGTGAACAAACAATAATAGTAAAATGAAAAGTAACTTTAATTAAGCTGATCTCTTAATTGACTTTTTGAAAGATGAAAGTCAATGCAATCAAACTGGTTGTTAAATAGACGAGACATTGATGAATCGGCTCGTGAAAACCATAGCTCGTACTATGATGAGGAACGACGAAGAATTCATGGTTCCTCAAGGAGCGCGCAGGAATAGATATATTGAAAGTATTTAAGAGCTCAGGAGAATTTGTTGCTCCCTGTATACACTGAAACGCAAAAACAATCTGGAAGCTTTTCGCCTATTTTCAAGAGAATCCAATGGAAAGAGTTTAAGCCTATCAACATATGGAGGTAGAATAATAGGGTTATGCCAATGAAGTCTACGCAGAGCAAAACGAACGAATTTCCGCTGCACAGTCTCCATACGATTTATGTATACAGCATAAAACGGAGACCAGACCGGACTGGCATACTCCAAAATAGGTCTAACGAATGTGCAGTATAGGACCTTCGTTATGAATGGATCATTAAACTCCATTAATCATCTCTTTATAAACCCCAGAGTAGCATTAGCCCTGGCAACGGGTGTATTAATATGATACTCGAAGGAAAGACGTGTATTAAGGAAGACACCCAAGTCCTTGGTTTTGTCAAGTATTATCTTGCATCCATCTAAAGTATAACTGAAGTTCAATGGCCTCCTTTTACGAGAAAAGGACATAGCAGTACATTTGTTGATGTTGAGAGGAAGACAGTTACATTTACATTTACGTCTAAGTCCAAATTTAGAATTCCACACTCGTTTTCATTAGAAACAATGCGGAAGATTTTGGCATCGTCAGCATAGCAAAGTATTCTTGAATTAGTCAAAATCAATGATACGTCATTAATGAAAATAATAAAAAGGAGCGGTCCGAGATGGCTGCCTTGAGGAACGCCAGAACTATTATCTATTACGTCAAAAAGAGTTTCGCGAAATATAACTCGCTGCGTACGATCCGATAAATAAGAATGAAGCCAATTGACAAAGACAGAAGGAAAACCAAGAAGAGTCAGCTTATGAATCAAGATTTTATGATTGATTCGGTCAAAGGCTTTACTAAAATCAGTGAAAATGCAATCAACTTGCTTTCCACTTTCAATTGCAGAAATGCAGAAATTAGTAAACTCTAACAAATTAGTCGTAGTAGATTTACCCTTCATAAAGCTATGCTGAAAAGAACGCAGGCAAAGCTTGCAGTGGAATGACAAAACATCGCAAACCATGGCTTCAAATATTTTACCAATACAACATAACTTAGCGACGGGTCTGTAGTTAGAAATGTCGCACTTTTTACCCTTCTTGTGAAAAGGAATAATCAAAGAAAGCTTCTACTGTTTAGGAAAAACACCACAGGTTAAAGATAAATTAAATAAATAACACAAAACAGAAACGATGGACGTAGCGCAATGTTTTATGAGCGTGGAAGGAACGCCATCCGGACCAATAGAAAAACTATCAGCAATGCTTGAAATGTACTTGAAGACAGACGCTTCATCGAACAACAGGTCTTTAGGTTGAAGAGAAGTCGTCGGAAAGTTCGTCAAATGGATAAGATCGTTATAACTAATATCACAGTGGTTATCACAGAAGACAGTTTTAAAGAAGTCACCAAAAAGATTGGAAGTCTCCAAGGGATCAACACTATCTATGTTTCCAAGACGCAACGATGAAGGGTATCCATCACAGTTTCGCTTAGAGTTCACAAGCTTCCATAATTGCTTAGGTTCCGTACGCAATGCCAACCTCATTCTATATACATAATCGTTGTACGAGTCAGTCAAACACGAAATGTACTGAGCACGCGAATTAGAATAAGTCACGTAATCAGCATCACTCCTTGAGGAACAGAACCTCGTCCAAGCTTTATTCTTTATATTTTTAAGATGCTTTAAAGAGCCATTAAACCACGGTTGACAATTCGAATCACGATTCGAACGAGCAAGTAGTACACAGTGAGGAAAACAAAGAAATAGGATGTCATAAAACGAGCTCACAGCTTTATCAAGTAAGCAAGTTAAAAAAAAGTTAGAGAAACAAGCAAGCGGCAGTGCGTGCGGTATTTAATTAAAACAAAAAGTACGTAAGTATGTAGTATATGTGTATATCTATATTTATATATAAAAGTAAGGAAAGAACGCAGTTACATAGTTATGGTTTTTTTGATCTTAAAGATGGTTGCACTCTATGAAAGAGTGGCCAGATTCTAAAAAGTCCATGATCAACGGATTTAATAGAGTTGTTTTTGACTACGTAACACGAGAACTAAATGATGTTTTTGTTTTATCTGGCAGCATAAGCTAATGGCATCAATGTGGGTAATTGTGGATGGAAGGTTGATAATAAACCGCAGGAGATATGACATAATTTCCTACGAATTTCTTGACGTTTCATTTTTGGCCACAAGAACATGGTTCCTGATACTGACACTAGGTTGTGAATTCCGAAATTGTTTGTCCAAAGGTGTCTCAGGTAATAGACTTTACTACAAGTTAAAAAAGGGGTTGATAGTGTATTTTGCAAATCAAAGCAAAATGATAACGATCTGCTGACTTGCTCGCCAGCTCTTTAGCGTTTTTCTTAGCTACTCTCGCAGTATCGGCTTTCCTCAAGTGCACTTCCTTTAATGTAGCGGAATCTTTTTTAATATTTTCAGAAGTAGCATTTTTACTGTATTATTAAGTTTTCCACATGTAGCGAATGTTTCACTATATGCATTACGTTACATTTTATTCACACTCAGCGAAGTATCTAGATATTGTCTTCCTTGAGTAATGATTCTTATATTTGGGGAATGTATTTGTTTGACTTTTAACAAAGTCAACCTGGGATGGAAGCAAAATGATAGTACATGCGAGTTTTAATGACACCATCATAAGCAAATGTGTTAAGCCTTAAGGTGAATGGTAAAGGAGTACAAGTGAGCTTGAACCTTTTTGTCTCTGAACAAAAACGCCTACTTGAAAGTCGTTATAATAATAACATAGGATAGTAATTTTGTGATATCCCTTTGTCACAAATAGTTTGGGTATATCTATAGTTTGCATTTATGCCCTTAATTCAATTTTTGACAAAATGTTACTTGTACCCGTCTGCTTTTGAGCCCCTCAATTGTAAAAAAAATATTGAATTTTTATCCAAAATTGGGCATTTATTGCGAAAGAACCTTATATTATCCCACCGATTCTGCATAAGAGACTTTTAAGAGATCTCTTAACCTCTTAAATTTAGCAAGGAAGAAATTAGCAGAATTAGTATTCTACATAAATTTTTGTGGAGAAATATTAACTTTAAGAGGTTAATATGATTTGGAGAATCTTTTAGTCAGCCGAGCTATTAAAGACGTTTACTTTTCAAGAAGGAAGAAGAAGAAGAAGTAATGTTTTTGGCGAGGTGATGATAGCAATATGGCCATTGAATAAATAACTAATAAGAAAACGGCTTATCGGGTGGAAACGTAAGCATCTCGGCGAAATGTATTAGTGTGCTGTGTTTGTATTCGTTTCGTCATGGCAGTAATGAAATCCTGACATTCTGAAGGGGAACATTTTTTATAATCCAAATTGCTATGTAAAATGAACAAATTTTTAGCTCCCCCTTACTTTCAGATAATATTTCTTGGCGTTGCCTTTGTTTGACTGGCATAATTTAGCCACCAATGACATTCAATTGTAAACAAACACTATAATTAATTAGTAAAGCTATTAAAGTTACTTGAAGACTGCTTTTCCACGACAGTACCTCTGTTTGTTCCTGCAACACAGCACAGCGCACTTCATTATGATAATTTAAGACTCCGGAGTCTCTATTGAAACAAAACATCGTTCACAAAAGAATATTTCGCACTTATTTCACACTATTATTAAGTAAGAATCCTGTTGAATTATTTATTTATTACAATATCGCGAATTCAAATCTTCTTTCTTTTCAAAATTATGAAATGTCAGAAATGTTGAACTGACGCAAAATAACCACTAGGCCCTCTTGTAATTTCTTCTCTCTCCCCCCCCCCCCCCCCCCCGGTCATTACATCATACTGTCATTGAATTGCTTAAACACGTACACTCCCAACGGGAAACGGAAGCATTTCGGATGCATTCCGAATACATTCTGTGAAAGGTATGGAAGCAATACGTTCTCATACCCAGTTCATTTCTTTTAAAGCATTGATGTCCTACGACGGGAAGGTATATAAAGTGATCACTTGCACACCTTACCTCTGCATGACCTGTAAGGTGAAAGGAAGGCTTGCTTATTAATTCTTTTGATGATGAAAGGAAGCATTCCTTATTAATTCATTGGAAACTGAAAAGAGTAATCTTTTTAAATTCAGTGGAAGCATTCAGTCTGTATTTCAACATAGTGAACGCAACCATTAAGCATGAATTTTTCAGAAGGTTTGAAAGAACCATTCCATTTATATTCCTAAGAAGGTGGAAGGAAGCACCCTTCCTGTTTTCGCTGAGAGGTAAAGGGAAGAGCTTTTTCTGCTTTCTTATTAAGGTGCAGAAAATAAACACGTCTTCACTTATTCGAATCTCGTACTTAACTGAAAATAATCTATTTCTTCTCCTAAAATAATGCACAAATCAGAATATTTTCCATCTGAACGCACTCTCCTTCCTTCATTGTTCTTAGATAAACAATGAAACTATATGACTCATTTCGATATGCACGCACTCCCTCGAACCGGCCTCTGCAAATATAGTCGCACAAATTTCTATCTTTTTTCGATAACAAAAACGAATGAATATATCTATTCATTACCTCTGCCTTCTCTAAGTATTCCCTGAAAGGTACATAACATGCTCAAAAATACGATGCATCAATACATTACGCCTGCCTTCCTAAACCGGGTAAATGTAAGGTATGTTCACGTACTCATTACTAATGCCTTCCAGGTAATGTTAACAGTATACCTTATCTAAGTCAGGCATTCCCATATTTTCTGCTGGGCTGTATTCGTGCGATACCCCGCTTCCATTAGTTATTTATTCAATGAATATGACCAACCCACACGTAGCTATAATTGAGTGCCTCTTTAATCAAGTTGCAATTATCGGTATAAATAATAATTGTATGATAAATTCACAGCACGTAATGGTAATTGAATTAATATTGTAATACCTAAATCACAGATAAAGAGTTCCACAGCCATCGTTACGTCCAACAGGATTTTTGTATAAACCTGTAGCAAAAAAAATTAATTATTACCAAAACTTTAAAGTGACGATAATATTGTCGAGTAATGGAGATTATCGTATGGCTATGATGTCATTTCTATCACTTTAAAGGCGAAAGATTTTAGCATTCTGAAATTCTATACAGCGTCAGAAATAGCAAAGTGATTCAAGTCATCTCTCATATTGCTCCGAACTATCCTATTCCTCTTCTTTGGGTTATCATAGTTGATCCGTTTTTTATCACTAATGACTATACGATGCAAAAACCCTGTTTTTTATGTTTGACAAACAGAATTTCACATGTGTAAAATCGGCGTTCAACGTTTCTCGGCTTCAGTTCATATGGAACCCAATTCCCTTGCTTTTGAATCATTCCCAACGATTTCAAACGATGTGAAATTCCTTGTTGAGTCACTCCTAATGTAAGTGCAAGTTCTTCTTGCATTTGGCATGAATTTTCTTCCAATAATGCTTCCAATTCCGCGTCTTCGTACACTTTCGATCTTCCGCTGCAGATTTCTTCAAATTAAAGAAGTAAATCAAAAGTTCCCGCAAATGATGCATATTCGGCTCAAAACACGACATTTTCGCGAGAAAATCTTTATGTGATGCTGATAAATCACAAATACTTCGAGATCATGGTGTTGCCAGATGTCCAATCTTACAATATGACGTTTTCATCTGAAAATGTCAACCATACTTACTGGTGGAGCCTTTTTTTGCCAAACGGTGGAAACTTATATTTCTGCTCCCAATACAAATTAATGAAAAAATACAATTTTGCATTCACGAAATTCATGCGAAAATAAAATGTTAAGGAAATTCATAAGTTTTTTAAGGGAGAAAACGCACCGAGAAGCGCGAAAAAAACCATTTTTCATGATTTTTTTGAACACAATCTATAGCAATAATCAAACCAATTCTTTATTAAATGATTAAACAAATTTTTAGGAATACATTAAAAATTTTTATTGAAAAATATCAAATATTCGCCGAGTAATCCTCTGGTCCGTAAAGTACCGCAAAAAACAGGCCCTCCGCTGTACGCACTCCTGCTTCATCTGTAATCATCCAAATAAAAAAAGAAAAAGATTATTAAACTGGGCAGTATAATCTAGTCTTTGTCATATGCGATTTTGAATATATCGATTTTTGACAAAATGGCGGACATTTGAATTTACATAGCGATTTTTAGAGAAAAATACGACGTTATTTCGCCGATTAGAATAGCACAAAATAAAAGATAATTGCAATCGGTTCATTAGTTTTCGAGATATCTTGCGTACCGACTTCAAAAACATGATTTCGAGAAAAACAAGTTTGAAAGTTGAGCAATGAATAAATCGCACTGCTTCAAATCGATTTTTCGGCGGAATTTTTTTCTTCGGCCGATACTTATAATAATTGTGAGATTTTTGAGAACCTTTTTTTTTTGTTATCCATTTTTCACCGAATATATTATTTACGAACGAAAGCTTTCGATATAACGCCCGGTTACGCAGACGATGTTACAATAGGGGCCGATGGCGTATTTCTACCTGAATTTCGTTCGGCCGCTCGGCGCTGACTAGATCGGCCATAAATCCGTTATTTTTTTTCGAATTTTTGCATGCGGCCTTCACCAGATATTCTTAAGAGGTTAAGCTTGAAGAAAAGCCAAACAAAAAATCGAAAATTTCGAAATTTCTGGGTGCGTTTTCGCCAATCTAAATTATGCAGTTAATTTTGACAGGCAACGTTATGAAGTATTATTAATAAAATTACGAATATGTAATTTCATTGTGTCTTCCAAAATGGAGTGTATTTATGATCTCAATTTGTAATGAAGTGAAGGACTTTGAAAAAGCTTTTCTTGTATATAGTTGCTTTTTTAGATATGGAAAATCGAAACTTTTCACTAATTTTCCAATTTAATTCGAAATGTTCGGTACTTACCTACTTTAAAGAAAATATTAAGAGGAGTCAGAACCAAGATTTGCAAGTTTCATACATTTTTCAATGCAAATTTCTGGCAAACTATTTGTAGCAGAATAACGATTTATTTCTCAAATTAAAGATAACGATGAAGTCTAGTAAATAACGTTGGCAAAAATTAAAAAAAGTGTTTTGGAATGGAGATATTAGCTCGGAAACTTGTAAAAAATGGTAAAAATTGAAGATTTTTAAATCAAATTCCTGTGAGTAGGCATCCTCATTTCTTTAAATTGTGACTAATTTAGACAGATAAAGCATAGATCTAGCAAATAACGTCGAGTTTTTTCATTTTTAGTGGCGCTTTTTATAATTATTTGACTCTAATAGTACTTGTTCTTTCTCCCGACATTTCACCGACGAGAAATTGCAATATTTCATTGAAAGTTGTTGACACAATCCTACGTATAGTAAATTTTATTTCCTACAGGTTCGCTGGTATCTAAATTGAAACTTTGGTTGAGTACTGACTCCTCTTAAACGTTTTCCATTTACTATTTGGTACATTTTTCACTTTGTTTATTTGTTACACAAAACAATTTTGCGCACATTCAAGTTTAACAAAAATTATTCTAAACCTAAAAACCAAACGGAGTTCAAATACGACGGAGGCTTGTTCGCGTCATTCAATTTAAGTTTTGCAACGTCGCGCGGTGTTTTATTTTGTATGGGCATGCGGAAATAACTACTTATCTTGAAAATTTTGACCAATTTCGATGAAATTTTTACTAACAGATTTCAATCTTTTTTTTTCAGTTATGCGACGATGTAAGTAATTATTTTTTATTTATACTATATCACTAGTAGTTAGTTGAGTACTTTTAATTTCTTAATATACATTTAAAGTCTGTTTAAAACTCCTCGATTTACCTAGGCATAGTTAACTAGGAAATTAGTAATCTATGTGATTTAAATATTTGGATGGAATTCAATAGTATATAAATAATTTAGCTTCCATATTTTTCATATTATTTTTCATTGTCATATTTTGACTTTGAGCAGTAACATTGCCCAACCCAAATGATTTAGTGGGCAAAAAAAATATTACTGGGCTTATTTGGGCCACGGCCACAGATATAATAAGAAAATCGACGAAATTTTACAGAATATTTTATTACTTTCTAGTTACTGTGACACTTGTTTTTGTATATTGTTTGATATTTTTTTCATATCAACTGGTAATTTAGCCGACACGAATCGCAGATGATTGATCGTGTTATGATCGAGCAAACTGCTGGCGCACTTCGTTTTTACTACATTTAATTTAGAAAAGAGCGATTAGCAATGTAACGTAGGTCCAAATGATTTTCTAATGCACATTGCCAGTCATTTAAATTTTGGAAATATATCTTCGAGAATACATTTCTGATCAAAATCAAGGTATTCCCATTTAACATGCACTTTAACTCTATGCTTGATTGCAATTCTATTAGCTCTACTTTTACATTTGTAGGTGCTGCTTTCACCTCCACGTTAAATGGAGTTTAGAATATTTTGATATAATTTCCTCGTATTCTTGCATATATAAGAACCTGGTATAGAATTGTTTAGTTAATTTTGTGACTATTAAAAATCTTTACGGTCAATATTGAAGTCATTTAATAATGGGAAATGAATCGAATTATTTTACCATAATTTATTTTCATAAAGTTTGAGTTTTGTTACGAAGGATTTTATATCTTGGTAAGATTCTATAATCAGTTTATCTTCACCCTGCAGCTTATAATTTAATTCATTTAATTTAATTGTTATGCTGTTAGAAAACAAAAATCTAAAATGATCATTGTAAATTTTTTGTCACTTTTTTTCATAGCTTAGCCATCGAATTTCAGTATAAAAAATTATATCGTCGACGAATTCGCATTCAAGTTAGCTAAGATATTCTTAAAATTGATGATGCTTTTAATTGAATTAATTATCTTGACAACAATTGACTAATTCCCATTCCATTAAAATTAAAAATAAATGAGTAAGTATGTAAAAAAAATGCAAGTGATTTTCATTTAATAAAAAATTATACTCATGTACATAAAAGCAAAATAAGATAATTCAAGGTAATTTAAAAAATAGAATATAAAAATTCGGAAAGGTACACATAAATTTACTAATTAGTAACAGCGTTAGAATGAAATTTCGAAAGTTGAACATATAAATTTTTTGGTAGACAAAAGATCTATAAATTTATACTTCACTATATTTTGACAAGAGAAGATTACTGTACTCACTACCCAACTTGTGTATGAGAGCTTGTTTTGATTAAAATAAAGCATAGAAAGTATTAAATTTCATAAGATTTTAAGAAGTAAAAATACGCCTTTTTCCTATTTATTGTTCAGATTCACATTAATATTTAGCAAAAATATACGTTGCAACATAATCCAATTTTCAAAAAATCTGGATAGTGAAGGCTGCATGGAACACCATCTGGTTTTCACTAAACTAAACTGTATTCTTTTCTCAACATAATGACAATCTGAAAAAATAGCAAGACTTTTAGGACTATCAGAAATAATTTACTATTGCACTTAAAGGTCTTGGCAACTCTGGTGTTGTAACCCTCCTGAGAGAGCGTCGTGCTGTAACGCTATTTGCGCGATCTCCGCAAGGGGCCCGAATGCAAGGCATGCCTGCTTTTATACTTTTCCTGGCGGCAATTACTAGAACATAACAGCATACAGTCGGTTATTAACTTATCAGTTATTTACACTGACATATAATAAGAATGTACTGAGCCATCCTATCTAATTCCTATAGTCAAAAGTGGCACAAATTTCGGCTAAAATCTTTTTGTCTCATTCAAGCTCAAAATGTACACTGAACTGTAACCAATTTTGGAAACTGAACTGTAATCAATTTTGGAAACAGTATGGTTGTATTAAATGGAATGCATCGGAATTGACATAAAAAATTGATAAATAGATTGCTTTTATACTTCTATCTCTTTCAAGCTCAATAAAGTTTGACATCATATCTGCAGAGGAGCACATTTTTCAGTAATGTTAAAAATAAATTTTTGTGTTAATTAAAACAATTTTAAATTCCTAAATAATTTTTATGTAATGTAATACTATTTTTCAACATCTTTAATGTTTTAGTGTTTCTAATCGACAAATAATAATAAATTATGAATCGGTGTACAATTGTACGCAATTTAAGGTTTTCACAGCCTGTTCAATATTTGTGCCATTTTTGAAGCAAGAACGCTCAGCCCATTCTTATTAAGCTCAGAATACAGTCAAGTCGAAAATTATGCATTGAGTTTACTTTGGTCAAGAAAAGAGGTGACTTGAAAACAGCTATTGATAAAATGACGGGAACCAAAATACATATCTGAAGAATTTAGGCCGGTAATATGTTTCCAGTGATGGCGAAATTATTTGAAAAAGTAGTGAACAAAAAACTCGTGGAATATATTGAAAAAAAAAGGAAATACTAAAAGAGCAGCAATTAGACTTCAGGAGACGCACTCATGCGAAATGGCATTAATAATAGCAGTATTTCATAATTTTAGGCGAGCGCTTGTATTTATTGTCCAAAGTATACAAATAATATAGCTAAAATCAAGCTTCCTGAGTGATAGAAAATAATGAACGAAATTTGGATATTCTGTTAGGAGTATGGTAAGGATCTATTAAATTGTTGGTAAATTGAAATACTTTAGGTGTGATAATTTATAGCAAAATGAATTTTAGAAGTTATGGTGAGAATTGGATGTATGAGCAGATTAGAGGAAGCGTACCAAATATATTTTATATATATATATGCAGTGCTGATTGAATATGAAATGAAAAATTTTTGATTGTGATCGAAGAATGCCGATAATTTATATGCTTGAGTGTTTAAAATGAATAAATGGCATACAGAATTGAGAAATTTGAGATATGGTGACGAGGAACAACCATACAACTTAAGGAACGTTGACAGATGCGGACTAACGTTCATGTGCAGGATACGGATATTAAAATAGATGCTTATCGAAAAAGACATTACTAAATTTAAAACATTAATATTAAATATTACCCTGCAAACTAGATATTTAATAATGTGCATGTATTTCAGTTAACTTTGAAACAACTTTTAATATTGTGATTTAGATGTACCGTAAAATGTGGTTACTTTCCACCACTCAAACGTAGAATAGTTTTCATAACAAAATATATCACTTACTTATAAGCAGAATAGCTAATATTTGCTTTAAAATTTGAGAAAAGATTACGTTGAATTATTTTATTTGTATTTGTTGCATGAGATATTCTCTATAATAATATTATTAATAAAAATAAAGTGGCGCAAACTTGTTCCTATTAGTGGGGCTACTTTACACCGGTTTATAATTTCTGCCAATAACTTATTTTAAATAGCAAGGGCGCAATGTTATGAGCTCTGGAACCAAACTTTGCGCCACGCAAACAAAGCTAGACAAAATTAGCAAGTATTCTTCCCACTTTTAATTACCAAATTTAATTCATATTAGAACCCGTAACATAAAACAAAAAACAAGTGCATACAAATAGGAAAAGATAAACAAAAAATAGAGCATTAAATTCCCCAGTGTGTTACTCAACAAACATTTTAAAATTTGTCTGATCTATAGAACGTCATTTTTTAACTGAAAATAGATTATGAATTCCTTGCTCATTTCAACGTCATTTAGACGTAAGTTTTGTACGAAACTAGGACATGTTGATCAAATTTTCGTTTATTATTGACCCCTTTCCAGCGCCGTCCTTTTTACGTCAATATTTGAAATTTTAAGACAATCGAGTTTAGTTTCCGTCAAATATAGACTTCGTTTTGACTGACACTTTTTTAAATCGACAATGACGTCATTCAGGAGTTCAAGTTGGTGTAAGTTTATATAAATCACAAAATGACCGACCATTCATTTATACAGAAATATATGACAGAACGTCATTTGATGACTCAAAATATACCTTAGATTTAACAACATTTTGCCGTCTTTTAGACGTAATCCTATAGATAACTCTCTAGAGCCTTATGTTACAAATTTTTCCATTGTTTTTGACCTCTTTTTTGATATCTTTGCCATCATTTTGTGCTATTGCATAGGCACGTGTTGTATATTTCTCGTCAGTTTTTGACTGTATTTGTAAGTGGCGCTGCTTATCGTCATTTTCACGTAATTTCTCGATTTTTCGTAGCATCGTAGAAGGACGGGCATTCAAGACTTGCATTAGTCTTGTTCAAGCAGAAGTACGGGCAACAATTCTATGGTGTTTAGTCAAAAGTACATATCTCCAAAAATGTACTATGCACTACTTAAGAAGTTGTGCGCGTTTAATCGAAATAATATTCAGTTTTTTTGAAATTATGCATTTTGGATACATCATTTTATTTCAATGTTTTTGTGAACGAAAATTTAACGAAAACATTGAAAAATGCTTTCCTCGATAAACAACGTGATAAATTAATAATTTCTTCAGAATAATAAAAACATAAGAATTTCCCTATCTTTTAGTTTAAGTTCTATTGGAAATATTCGTCGTTCCAGGGTGGAAAAGTGAGTGTTTTTCATTAAGCGTTTTTGTCTTTCGATGTGCCAATTAGAGGTCATTTTGTATTAATAATTGTTGACTAATATGACGTCGTGTTTCAGGCGTTAATATGACGTCTTCTGGGCAACCAAAATGTACTCATTTAGTTTAATTTTGGGGGTTGTTTTGGTGGCTAATATGACGACTTTATTTCTGTCTGAAGACGTGTTTCAGGTGGTACCTTGTCGTCAGGTCGACATTGAAAAGCTGTTCGATTTAACCAAATTTTGATTTTGACCACTTTTTAATTTCAGTACAAAGGACGGTCTATTGTATGTACTATTGACCAGAGAATGTTTGTTGGATTACAAGCTCCTCTATGCGGAAAATTCCTCGTTTGGAAATCAGTTTCGACTCTTCAATTGAGGCAATTATATCAGCCCAATTGTAAAGCATTTTGCTCTTTTTCACCGGCCACTTCCAGTTATTTCGGGACTTAATCATTGCAGAAATGATAACGCCATCTTTTTGCAATGATTCTATTTTTCCTGGAAAATATTCCCTTTCATACAGGAATACAACATATTGTCCAACGTTTTTTTTTAATCGTTGAAAATATGCTGTCTTCTTTTCACCAGTTGTGACGAAATTTTCAAATTCCACGTCATCTTCATGTTCTTCTAGTTCGTTAGAAAGATTCACGTCACAACCATCATTTTCGTTATGGTCAATGCTGAAACATTGTTCAATTTCAGATTGGTTGACCTTTCTTCTTTTTTGTGGGCGGTGAAATTGTTCACGATTTTCTTTCAAATTTTCTTCTGATTGGGTACTAGTTTCATGAAAAGCTGATGTAGAAGCTATAGCATTATTTTGATTGAAACGACCAACTTCAGAATGTGTTTCCGGATAAATTTGTCCATCCTCAGCACCTACAAATAAACTTTTACCTGGAGCTAAATCTACGTTACGTCTTCTTTTCTTTACACCTCCACAGCTATTCAACCGCCGATGCTCCAATGTTTCTATGAAGGATGAATGAATGCTGGATAAATTTATGTTTCAGGAAGGTTCCGAACCCGTTCTTCTTGTTTGCACGGATATATGCCGCATAACGCATTTCTTAAATCCACACTGCAAATTCTGCTTAGCACTATTCAAACTACTCATAAGCTCACTTAAGAGTTTTGGAAAGTCCTGCTTTTGGAAAACAACTTGCTTTTGTCCACTTGAGGACGTCTTGTAGCTCGCTAAAATTTTTCTATATGCAACCTTCATCGGACGAAAGAATGCAACGTCGAGGAATTGTGTTATGTGTGTGCTATTTGGTGGAAGGAACACGAAGTCGATAAATGCGAGGAAATATTGTCACCTATAAGTACTTTTGTGCCATCCTGCTTCTTAAGTCGAGGTAACATTTAGGAATCGAACCAATCGGTGATGGTGTTGGTATCGATCCAGCCACTTTTCGTCTTGCTGAGTCGACATCCTGTTGGACCGCCTTCTGTCCAAGTACTCCATAAATGCGATGATTTATACATGATATAAGGTGGTATTGCAAATCCTTTTCGGATATTTTACTCCCCGTTTAGTGATCACTTTTTTTTGCCCCGGATCATCGGTCAAGTTCGTCTCATCATAGTTCAATGTGTTTTCAGCAGGAACGCCAAGAAGAATTTCAGCAAGGTTAGAGTAATAATTTTTTAATGTTTCGTCATCAATACCTGCTCAACTACGCTTAATGTTCGATACAAAGCGAACAGTGAGGTCCGAATGTCTTTTCAAAAATCCATTGGCCCATTCAATACTGGGAAGATTATCCTTGAATTCCCTCACAGTTCTGCCACATCGATTCAGATGTGATTTAATTATGAATCGCAGTTCTATCTTATCCACTCGGAAGCTATAATCTAGGATGCATTCAACAAAATTCTTTTCCTCATTATCGCAAAAAGTGCTAGAATGTACTGCCTTTAAATTGTGAGCTCCCTTTAATTTATATTGAATAGTACATCGAGGAATATTGAACTCTTTTGCAGCCAAGCGTTGAGAAATGTCGCCCTTCCCTATCTTTTCTAAGCATTCCTCCAGCCTTCCTTTAGTATATTCGATGTATCATATTTTAGCATTAGTGCAGAATAATTCCAGATCATTCAGTATTTAGACGGAGATTGAGCAGTTATACATACAGATAGCCGAAATTTGGTAAATTCCTGAGTAGGATTGCGGCAGTGATAAAGGCAGCTGGAATTTTCTACTCGGCTCCTATGTCAAAATTGTATGTCTAACTTCAAAAATTTACATAATTGGGAAACTCTCTCGTTATGTTGCCATAAAAAAAACACCGAATTTGCCCGTACATATATTTGAGTATTCCTAAGGAACGGATGGACACAATTTTTTCTGCAATTTTTTTAATGCACTCAAATGAAACTTCAGATTTTGAAAATCCGAGGAATTGCTCTAAAAATAAATTCGAAAATAGCTCAAAGATCTATCGAACACATGTTCAAAACAGAGAGGGGGCTACATCAACACTCATTCATCTAAATTAAGTAATTAAACTTAGACCAATTTTATCGTTTCCCTAGCTTTACGAATTTATTATGAAACAGTCTTTTGCCATGGATTGTAAATTCCATAGAACTTCACAACTTTTAAATAAATGGTAAGGCATACGTTGGCTCAGACTGTAATTAAATAATTATATATTGACTGTTGATATGTAAGCTCTCCGTTAGTTACATATACATAAACTAGACTGACTCTAGACAACTCTATGTTGGAATAACTTTACCGACCGACTGTTAGTATGATACTAATCCTCTAGGTTACTGCTAACTATTATAGAACTGACTGCTTTACTTATAGGAGTTTATATTTGATTATATTACAGTATATGATGACTCTGAGTGATATAACATAAAATATCATAGCATAACATTTATTAGGGGCGGTAGTATACAAGATTACAATTTTTTATTATACTCAAAATAATTGGTCTAAACGTGGAGAAGTAGAACAATTTGGCACTTTATATAAAATTAAAATCTGAGAAGATTTTATGCATATCCAGGGTAACAAAACAAGTTATAAAGAATTACAAAATCGAGCTAATACTAGAACAAGTTGCCAAATTAATAGGAAGAAAAAATGGAAAAAAAAGAAAGATGCAATAATGCGATAGCACTCCGCTGTGAGAAGTAGGCCTGACAAAACAATAAAAAAAACATAACGCGCGTCTAATTAAGAAATGGCCATCAACGAGGGTCTTAAAGGAATTGAAGAATGGATGAGAGAGCATTTCAAAAGAGCGCAATTTGGACAAGTTAAGAGTCTTCTATGGCTAGTCTAGTAAAACGAGAAAAAATAACGTTCCCGTTTCGATGTGAATTAGTGAAATTAAATAATTTTCTGAAATAATGTGGTTCATTATTTTTTGAAGGTTAAAGAAGAACACTAAGGAGCTTTTCTGAGATATGTAGTAAGCGAGCACCCCACCAGCTGATCGCCGTAAGGCAGGACATGGTCATATCTGCGAAGTCTGAAAACGAAGTGTAAGCAATTGTTAAACGCGACCTCCATTCTACGGGTACAAACGCTATCAAATCTGGAGAAAATTAAACGTCCTTAAGTGAAGTGGAGGCAGAATTAGTGTCTTAAGAAAACTTAACCAGGTTACTTTTGGCAAAATACTGGCTAAGAGCCAGAGCCTACGGAGTCTTGAGTAAATTTTACTAATTCTAGATTTTGTATTGTCTCACAGCAGTTTATATGTATATTGGTTCAGCACGATATCTAGATTTTTCATCTTACTAACCGCCCATACTGTCCAGAATTATCATCAGACCGATGTAGTAGACTTTTGCGAAAAATAATATATTGAGACTTAGAGGAATACAATCTCAATGTATTAATCTTATACTATCCATTGATTCTGCTAAAATCGTAATTAATGCTGTTCAAATATAGCTGCACATCATCTGCGATCAAGTGAGTCCTGACATTGTGAACCAACTAACTATAAGAAGATCATTGATAAATAAACTAAATAGCAGAGGCCCTAATATTGAACCCTGAGGTACACAAGTTGGTAGATGAAGTAAATCCGACATCTTTTCATCTACCTTAACCTGTTGGTGGCGTTCAGGCAAGAAGTTTAAAGTAAGAGCACAATCGAATGCCTTTGAGAAATCAAGCAGAACTAAAATGGTAGCGTTATTCAGGTCTGCTCAAGCTGCTCTTATATCACTAATTTCTTTTAGTATTGGCAGTTTCAAAGCTGTGAAAATGAGGAAAACACCAGACTGCCAACATGACAAGAGCTTGTGACCAAAAATCTGGATGTTATTTAGCATTTCTAGAAGTTGAGGTAAAAAACTTGAAATACTGATTTGCATAAAAACTCCAGGTGATTTCGAGGAAAGGTTTTTAGAGATAGATAGGACAATAGTAGCTTTCCAACACTTAGGAAAATAAGAGAACATTAAACAAGAATTCAGAATATGAAGAATGTATGTGTCGATCATTGGAAGCAGAATCTTAATAAAACGTGGCGACAGACAATTAGGTCCAGTAACATGGGATTTAATAGCATAATTGGAAATAAACAATTCAGTTCGACCTCACCACGAAAAGAAAAAGAAGGGTTCATGCATCTGGTATCAGAGTTGGATCAATCTAACTTAGGTTAGCAGTCCTAGCATACTCATTGGTCAATTGAGTAGTAAAAAATCTATTTAGTTCATTGGGATACTGCTCGCAGAAAGCTATATCTTTCCCATATACTCCTGGTTTTCTTATGTTCTGCCAAAAAAGTCTTGGTTGCAAGTCACAGTGAAATTTGTTGCTAAAATATTGACGTTTCGCTAGGCGGGTAGTCATAGTGGACCTATTTCGTACAGCGCGGTACATGTTTAAAGCTTCACCTATTTTAAGATGCATGTAATGTTGATACAAGAATTCCCTCTTATCAATAAGAGATTGAACTCTCTGCGAGATCTAAGGGCAGCCATTGTCACATATAAACTTAGTTATGTCACTCTGTTTACATTGAAAACAATTTGTAATTCAATTCAAAACTAGAAAAGTTTTGATTTCAATATAAATGTCGGGTACTCCAGACCAAAGTGTGTATCTTAAACACGCTATTCTTCATACCTTCAAAACCGGATGATGCTCTCTTTAACAGTCAAAATCAATTACAAATTCCCAGAAGTTTTGCCGATATTAATTCTGTTAATGTTAAGAATTAGAACTGGATGTAACTTTTTCCTTCTTATCTAATTTCAATAAAATTAGTGCCAGGGACAGATTTAAGAAGAATTCTTTTTTCCTAGATTTTTTCACTGTTGGCTTGACTTTTTGTATTCAGTTTGAAACATGTCCTCTAGATTTTATGAAATTGTATTTGAATCTCACCACTAATGGTTCAGATATTCTGCTGACATCAGGATTTTCATTTAAAGACCAATGAAATATTGTATTTTTGTGATATTTTACTCCGCTGTTCGGAACCTAATTGTTATCCTAGTTATACACCAGTTATATAAGTCATTTTTATATCCTGAATGAAATCTATAAGGTATCCTCAGTTCGTCATTCCATTTGTAATGCATAGGATTAATGATAGTAGAGCAAAATGGATAGGACACCCACGCATAACATTAAAAGTTATTTTGATTTTTGGATGTCCGTCCGCCCGTCTGTCTATCTGTCCGTCTGTCTGTCCGCACGATAATTCGAGAGACGTGTACTTAGAGAACTGAAATTTAGCTAAAGGGGCTTTAAAAAAATAGTAAATTTGAGTTCGAAAATGAAATTTTTCACTATATGTTTGGACACTGCCTGCGAACGCGTCAACGTAGAAAGCTGAAATTTGGAACACAGCGTTTTCATAAAATATAGTAAATAAAATTTCAAGCACGAACTAAATTGGACAACCCCGCCTTGGTGTTTCTATACAAAATTTTCAGTTTAACTTTTATTTTCACTTAAGGTATAATATTATTGATATTAGACCAATTATAACTTTTTCCCTTATTCAATAATAATTTAGATGTTTTATCTCATGGATAACATTCTTTTTACTAGAAGCCTAATATAGGAAACATTGAAGGCAGTTCAACTACAATTTTATCCTATCCTATCCTTGTTGATTAGTATTTTTTTTTTATAATTCACATTTACGCTCCTGTATCCGCATAAGAATTGTCGTAACTAGGATTTTTGCGTGGGGGGGGGGGCGGTCCCTTAACCTGCGTACATAGGCTTTAGCATATATCTTGCTGGCGACGTATACCAGCTCATGGGTATTCCCAGCTATTGACCGACATTTTTTATCCATTGCTAATAATATCTAGAGCCAATGAAATTGCAGCATAGATTAAAAATACCATAAATTTTCTGAGAGTCTGCAAGTTACAGAACCCAAAAGAAACACAATCTAAATTTTAAAACATAATTTCGGCTAAAGTATTATAATTTTGAACACAAAAAGTTCATAAGATAATTCGCACTTTACAAGTCGCATAGCATAGCGTCACTACAGTCTTAATATGTAGTCTTCCTACGTGAAACCTTAACTCCACTCCCAAGAAAGCAAATAGACTAGATTAGTAATGCGCATACAGTGAACATTCGAGGCGATTTTGAGATAGGATCGTCTTTGTCCGGCTTGCTCCGACGTTAGAGGCCAGAGGAACAACGGACAATTTTCAATTGTTTCCCATTCTTTATTATAATGCTTGCCGAATGTTATTGAGCACTCGCAGACAGAAAAGAATGGTACATCCCTTATCAGTTAGTACTATAAGTCATTACCATTCAATCAATTTGTGAATAACAAGTCAGTCAACATTCGGCGATCGTGCGATGAGCAATAAAATCGAAATCAACGGCGAAGAGTCTTTCCGAAATGTGACTTAATCATTTTCCGTTTTTATTAATTTCAGTTTGGTCTTACATTTAAATTATTGTGGAAAGAGATTAGTACATAATGCAATTGATGAAATGAAAGAAAATGACTCCTTTCCTTCTCGGACGTATTATGGAAAATAAATCAGAATCCTCAAGCTCTTTACACGAAACTGATATGATAGTGACGCCCTGCCTAATTCCCAATATTTATTCCAAGTGCAAATACTAGTACCTGGACCTGGACTTAAAATCATTTAAGTACAAGTACAAGGCCCAGTAGTGGTACTTAAAAATTGTCAAGTATAAGTCCCGATACTGGTACTTAAAACTTTAGTACAAGTCTTAATACTGGTATTTGTACTTATACATAAATCCCACATATCAGGTTTTAGGTACCTTATAAGTACCGCCAAGTACAAGCTTAAGTTCTTGTTAATTACGCTTTCTAATAATGGAGGTTCAGAAGCTGGAAAACTCTAATCAGAAATTTTGAAAAATCTATAGCCAGCTAAATGACCAAATATCATAAAATATGTTACAAATTGATAGGAAATGAAACAGAATCGTATAAGCTTTTGCTGTTTTAATTTCTAATTTTGGAAGTTGTTTATGCAGAATTGAAGTTTGTCATTAGCAAAACAAGCTTTTCAAATATCACATCAGATTATGATTGCCTATGTGGAGCATTAACCAGACCAGCAAATAAAAATAAGCGCTCCACAGGTGCGGAGGGAGGAAGAGAGCGGGGTATTGCACTTTATTGCCAAGCTTCTCAACAAATTATATCGATTTAACGTGTCAATTTCTGTCCTACTGTCACTCATATATTCCGCGAATTTTCTTTCTATTTTACTGAAGGCAGTAAGATTTCTTGAGGTACTGCCGAGATTCACATGACCTCTATTATTAGAAGACGCATTAAAATACAAGAGCTGAAGAGCGGCAGTGTTTGTATTAATTGCGCATTTTGGTACTTATAGGGTACTTAAGCTTATACTCATATGTCCAATGAGTACCAGTATCGGGACCCGTACTTTAAAATTTTTTGAGTACAAGTACCGGGACTTGTACTTGTACTTAAAAAAAATTTAAGTCAAGGTCTTGGACTTCAGTACCAATGCACTAAAGTATTTTACAGGTCTGAGTTATACCATCTACATGCGTTTCAAAAAATAAAGTTAGATAGATTTTTTAGAACAATTATTTATGTTTTTATTAAGCACTAATAAAGAGATATCTATAAATAAAGTCTATATAAGCTTTAGTTTACGGTTTTTTCTGCAAACTTTGTTTAATACCTACCTGTTGCGATGTTACTTTTCTTTTAATTTTTTCGTTTTTAATTTAGGAGCGCCAGATTCGAAAACGGGTTCAGTCTTTCTAAATTTATTACAATGTTCTTGTTTTGGAACATGTTATTTATTATTTTGGTCTCAGCCTGTAAGGTGTAAATATTTACATTTAAAACATTTTTATAATTTTCTGCAAATGCCTCTACATGATTATAAATGAATCAACTGACTGTTCCAAAGGTAAAATTTCAAACCTATTTTTGAAGTTAGTGATAATGTTGTCCATCACTTGGTTGTAAATACGTATCTTCCTATATTCGGATGGCCTTGGCCTTGTATCTGATGGAAAGTTTTTTACCTATAGTGGACTTTATCAGAAAGTCTTTTGCTCTCTCCGGTTGCCTTCTCCTTTTCAAGACTCGAGTAGGTTCTAGACAAATTTCTAGACGAATTTCTTGATTTCCCGAAGTATGAATTATCTAGAGTTGATAATATATGTAGCTTTATTTCATAATGTAACGTAATAAAAATATTATTGAATTTATTAAATTGCGCACAAAATATTTCTTCATTATAAAGATAATCAGCCTTATTATGGAATCCGTTGGGATCACAATAGAAACAGATTAAAAATAGCCTTCTTTTATGGAAAATTAAACAAAGGTTTACGAAACTTTAAAAATTTCAATGATATCAAAAGTTATCAATTAAAATTTCCGCACAAACTGTCAAAAATAATTCCGCATGATTTCTCATACAGAATACATCAGCTGTGTTCTTTTGTGTTCCTTGTTCTAGAACTCCCATATACTGGAGAGTACAAATTGCTCTGTCGATTAAAGCGAACTATTTGCGTACACAAAAGAACACAGGTATCTTCTCACGCCTTTGTCAAAATTCAGTGAAATCAGAGCAATCTCAGAAAAGCTTTTAAAAATTTGATAAAGATTTCAATAGATTTTCTTAAATAAAAAAACTTTATAGAGCCTTTTCGATTCCGAACCGAACGGATTCAATTTAATTAGACTTAAGAATGTACGAAGTGAAGGACGTGTTTAGGAATTTCCCTAATATCCTTTCCAGGCCCACCCTGCCCCTACCTAGTTGCGCTAAGTTTATGTATTTTGTGAAAAAATTTCTCATGAAGTCTCCCATCTACTATTTTACAGATAATTTGCTTATATTCGTTCTGATCTTGTCCTTTTTCAGTTTTAATGGTTCTTTTTTTTTTTTTTTTATTTCATTAGTGAAGTTAGTTTGAAGTTCCGGCGTTCTCGGCCAGATCCTTGACTGAAAAATTAGTGTTCTTTTGAGATACCACCTTAAACTTTGCATTAATGGCTTTGTGGTTTAATGACTTTTCTTCCTAAACTTATATTCTAAAATTCGCCAATATATTTTGTACATATCGGGGCTTTTGACAACTTCCTCGGCGATATGCATGGATTTATTTTAGAGGTACTAAGTATTTAGAAAATAATTCTTGCGAATATTTTCGAATATTGGGTTCATCGGAACCCGGCCCTGCAATTTACGAAAATTACCCAATTAAAAAACACCGATTTTGATTATTCGATGCAAGACATTTTTTTAATAACGATGTTTCAGTTTAAAGTAGTGACAAAACTCATCAAAGTTTAGTGTAATCCATAAATTCCTTATATCCTGGAAACTACTTTAGATAAAAAAAAATCCAGACGCTTTCAGAGAAATGTACTCTTTAGTATATTTATTAAAGTGTTGTCACGATCTTCACTTACATTTGGAAGGAGAAATTAAGATGTTCCAGTCAATAGCGCAAACCAATCACACGGCTTTAGATTCGATGAATTAGATTGTAAAGAACAATCTCTCGGAAGTGTATCCAAATTTATTAATCAATTTATTAATCACATTACAAATTATGTTAACTAAGTCTGTAACTGTGGCTTCAGCAGAATGTAGTTTCTCGCGGTTGAAACTAATAAAAAATTAAATGCGATCATCGATAAGCCAAAAGAGATTTTCTTCTCTGGATATTTTGTTAATAGAAAGTGAAGTAGAAAATTCAATCGATTTTGATGATATTATCAAAGATTTGGGTCGAAAACAACGAGAGAAATTATTCAATTTTATTATTGAATTGTACTATTATTTATTATTCATCTTATAAAAAATATACAGGTTGTTTCATAATTGGTGAATAACGATTGATAGCTAAAAAAATTATAGGGGCGGTTTCAGATTTTTAGTACTTTTTCCGCTTTACACCCTGTAACTTTCTTAATATATACAAGGTGGGATTCAAACCATCTCAGCTTTCCAATGAATGCCCAATCAGCTTTCCTGTGCCCTTCCGTCGGAAGTTGTAGGACGTCAAATTAAAAAAATTCCTAATTTTTACAAATTTTAACGATTTTCCCGCCAAAATGCATTATAACTATACTTTTTTCTTACAAGATTTAAAAACCCCTGATTGTTACCTTTAATTTGATTATGCACATATATCTGCCTAAATTCAACGGTTTTTGAGATAAATCTGTTTTTAGATGCATAGTTTCATTAATTTTGCTAATTTTTCGCGGAATTGCTTAAAATTAGGCGCGATTTGTATTGTTTCGTGGAAACATCAACGAAATCATGAATCATAGGAACAGGAATATCTCAAAAACGGTTGCATTTGGGTAGGTTTATGTATATAGTCAAACTAAAGGTAACATTCCGAGGTTTCCAAATCTTGTGAAAAAACTGTACAGTTATTATGCATTCTTGCAGGAAAATCGTTAAAATTTGAAAAAATTTGGATTTTTTTCACAATTTTTTTAATTTGACGTCCTACAACCTCCGACGGAAGGTGAAATGAAAGCTGATTGGACATTCACCGGAAAGCTGAGATGAATCCCGCCTGGATAGGGTGTATAACAAGAAAGTTACCCCACTACCGCCGAAATGACGCGTCTTGCCTCCCTCCATCTTATAATTTTTTGCTTGTCTCCACCTCAGCTATCAAACCCTTGCGTTATATGCAAAAGACCACCCAGGTCGGCCCTGGAAAAACCATATAACATTGTGAGTGAAAGAAATATTTATTCAACGCCGCCATTCGAAACTGACTAGCAGCTGCGGCGAGATTATGATTCAGACAGACTAACTAACTATAAGGGATCGAGAAAGTGGCAATTGCAGTTACGAGTTTCTACCATTGATATTCTTTGTAAAATTTTGTATTTAATAATGGAACGCGATCAGTACATAGTTCTTATTAATTAATAGATGAAAATTGTGCCAAAATGTTTATGGGAAAGTGAAGTACTTTCCCACATCAATTTTGAGAAATATTTTCAAAGTGTGTCAACAATTATTATTTAACAAATTAACATTAAAAATATTATTGTTATCGTAAAGCGTTCTTTTAAGTACTTTTTGTTCTACTCTCTTTAGTGGACGTAAAAGAATACAACTTGACTCAGTAAATATATGATCTATTTAAGATTAAGGAGTTCGAGTGCAAAATTAATTTAATCATTGGAAAGAAACTCTTTTTTTGGATTATTCATTATTTCCTTTTTAATTTTAGCTATCTTCATCGGCCAAGGTAACTAGATGGTTCCAGCAACTTCCGTGGAATACCGCATCTCTATCAAGGCCAGAAAGTGGATTTGTTTCCGGTGATTCCCGTTCAGAAAGAAATCAAGATGACCACTATAGTGCCAAAGAACCCGATGACTTGTGCGATGAATTTCTACTAGTTGAAGGAAGTAGCACCCTATGGACAAAATTGAGTGCTAAAAAGCGAAGAAAATTGCTAGGAATGCGACTAGGCAAAGTTACAACATTTTAACAATATTTGACGCAAATATGAACACAAGTTGATTAAGTTTGTTACAAAAATGAGACGTACATATATATTATATAAGACGTAGTTATATGTATGTAGTAACGTAGTACTTAATAGTAAGTAGTTAAATAATGAACTAAAAAATATAAGCGAGAATTTTGTCGTCGATACTGGTGTACATTTTCAGCCGCTGTTAAAGTCAAGCGCCACATGTTGTACCCATTCCACCGATTTTAAACGCTCGATTTAGCCTTAGTATCTTAATTTGCCATAAAATTGAAAACGACTTTGATGGCGCAACTTTTGTGCGAAACGACAAAGGAAGTACGTAGTAAAAATTCGCGTAAAAAATTTTCCTATATCCTGGCTTGATGTTTTATTCAACATTGATCCCTTTTTTAAGACAGAAAAAGAGATTTACATGAAATGAAAAATGCATTGACCTGAATAAAAGAGGCCATCCACGGATGGCATTTTGATTACACCGCAGCATTTTACGTAGTATTATGGACATATTGTCTTTAATGTGAAATAAGAATAAATATAGATCTTTAAGGTACATACTAGATTCTAGCTAGATAGTATTGTTTAACTAAGAACAAAGATGAGATTTACACAGTTAATATTTAATGTTAAACACGAATTCGTTTGATTGCACAATTCATTCATGAAATTGTCTCAATATAGTTTTCTTATTTAAAAGTTGATTTTGTTTACGTTGGTATGGATTAGTTTGAAGCCATTACAACAATTATTCCGGTTGAAAATGGTAATTTATTTCTTCAAAATTCTTATGTCGCAAGTTAAGCTTGTTTTTTTTTATATCTATCCATGACTAAAAGAATGCCCTGTGATACAGAGCAAAATTGGCATATATTTGGCTAGAAATAGTAATGGGAAATATAGAATAGTGACAGCAATGTTTGTTTGTATTTTATTTAATTTATATTCATTCGATTCGAATGCAGCAGAGAGTCAACAAGAAGAAAAACATTAGGTAGCAGCCATAATATTTTCTAGAAGCATTTATATAATATTTAACTGTATAAGATCGAGGGCCGATATTACGAGCTGTGACATGTATCTCAAGAATGCTTTAAAAATAAGAATAAACTTAAAAGTTCATTTTCTGTCAATAACGTGCAAGGGTCTGCTATAAAGTGATTAAGCGAAATTAAATGTCCTATCATACGCAAAGCTATGAGTTGAATTGGGCGTGAAATATACTAGATTTTTAATGAATACATACTATGAAGTATATAGACATCCCCTTCTCTCTCACATTACCTACCACGAAACTAATTCGAGACAGATATGTATAACCAACTTCAAGTTGACTTCAGTCGTTTATACAGAAATTTTAAACGGTCAGCATGAGATGGTGAAAGAGATAATACAAATATTATTTTCATATTTTATTAGATCGCTTGAAGTTTCTACATAATATGCTACCTGTACTACGAAAACGTGAATCAGGCGAGATATAGATTGCAAGATTTTAGGAAATTCTGTAGTAAAATGTTACTCTCTTTTCTTATTACACATTTCGATATAGTGATGCACTACACAACTTGCATTTTTTCTTAATCAATCAAGTAATTCAAATGAATTTTTCTATAAAATCGTAAAAAATTCAACTCAAGTTACGAAAATCAAAAGATTTGGCATCAAATTATCTATCTTATGTGCAAAATCCCGTATCCATCAGGTTTTCAAGTCATAAGTGAAAAAAGGAGAACATTCAGGTGGTGTGGATGCTTGCCTCTATCCTCGCTTCCTGGTGATATATTTTGAAATTGAAAAGGGGCAGTTTCTCGACTAATTAAAAATTCAAAATAAACCGTTCCTAATATATTTCCCTGGTTATAGGACGTTTTTAAGACTATGTATAAAGCCACGAATATCAAAATGACGCATGCGGAGGTTGCTACTTAAATTTTTCTCGAACTAAGAAAACTTTAAAGTTATTTTATTTTTTATGTTTCCAACATATTCGCCGCCTTTATATTTTATGAAATTGAATAAAAGGAAGTCGCAAGATCCGAATCTGAACTGAAGGGCTATGACTCATCATTTCCACTCTTGAAAAGCATTGGACAAACAACGAAATGTGCTGTATCCATGCAGTACTGACCGTACAATGACCTTCCAGTGGAAGTGTGTCAATATGACTCATACGTCCAATGAACACGGTAACTCTTAAGGCAGTTAATTGTCACCTAGGAAGATCCACTATTATGGTTTTCGCTTGTTTTGTAGCACATAGCAGTAAATCTAAATTTTGTCACATGTCACAATGTCGAACATGAACTTTGTTCGGCTATGGTTGAATTTCTTGAGAATACTTCGCTGCAATCCATTCATACTTATTATGACCCTAAGTAAAATTGTACGGTATTCACACTGCATACACATCTTCCTGATGATCAAGAGGGATTGCTTTTATTTGCATCATGGATATACACAGGGATGACTCGATATTCCTAAAAGTGAACCGGTTGTCTTCAAGTAGCATTTTCTCTATATAGTTTTGATGCTTTCTGGGACTATAACAGTGGAAGGACGTCTTTCGCGTGTTCGTCTTTGAGTGAATACGAATGATTTGAAGCTCATTAAACCACCATTTTATAGTGACAAAGGATAATGCTGCATCAAATAACGGTTTTAGTTTTTAAGACAACTGGTCATAAGTCAAACTGTCAGCCATTGCTCGAAAGCTTTCACCCGTTCATTTAATTTTTTAAAGACATTACTATTTTTGACAGTATCGATAAATACAAAGACAATCTTTGATTTTGATATATGGAAGCTGTTAAAATATTAAAATGTAAAAAAAAAAAAGTAATGGCTTACAAAGTGCATACCTTTCCATTGAGAATATACTCGTAAACAACTAATGACGCCAAAACGATGCAATCTGTTGCAGCGGAATGATTTAAGATTTATTCTTAATATTACTGATTTAACTCTTAACTTTATTGTAGTCCCTATAATTCCTAATCAATGGCTATTATCAATTATACTTTTACAATTATCCATTTAGTGTGAGTCGAATCGACGCATGGTTTTCACTTTTCAGGCTTACTATTTTTTTAAGTCCTCTTGGAGCAATTGCATAAAAACAAAATATAAAAAGACATTCTTCAAAAAAATTATTAAATTGAATGAAAAATGTACGCAGTCCTTAATTAAAACGAGAAGAGTTTCAAAATTAATGTCGAATCCAATTGTAAAACATTCAGAAGAACTAACTAACTAATTAATAACTAATTAAAAATTTATGTGGAAAAGTTAATTCGTTTCGTATGCATTTTTCTTTAAAAAAGCTTCCTGGCACTTATTTCGTCATCCAAAAAAGGAAATGTTAATATCATTTTAAATTTATATGTGGAGCAAAATTGTGAATGAAAAATAAGTTCGAAATATTTCTAAAAACGTTAAGAATTAATTAAAAATGTGAGTTTGACTACACAGAAAAATGGCTTATATTGCAATTACCTCCATTTTAACACTCTAGTCCAACATTTCTTTACATTCGAAGTAAAACAAATGCTAATTATCATTTTGGTCGCCATTTTGATGACATTGACGTTGTTTTTTTATATGTTTCTTTGTATGAAAATATGTTGCCAGATATTGAACTTCAAATAAATCCCAGTCTACTTTCAGGAGCCAAAATCTAACAGCTAAACTAATATGTTGTTTTAATAGTTGGAAAATTGGTCATTAGTTGGTGTACAATTGTAGGGACTAGGGGGCCTGGGCCCATACGCAAAGCTGACACAACAACTATATACAGGCGCTGATTATATCAATGAACGTACGGAATTTTTCTTTTCAAGTTCTGTGTTGAATTCTGCTGGCGACTCCTGCAATTTTATCACTCATAACACTTGCGCCGTCA
The DNA here is from genome assembly GCA_963924295.1 of Dioctria rufipes. Taxonomy (NCBI): domain Eukaryota; kingdom Metazoa; phylum Arthropoda; class Insecta; order Diptera; family Asilidae; genus Dioctria; species Dioctria rufipes. The sequence continues at coordinate 92,887,487 of OZ002743.1, read as the reverse complement.
TAGCACTGGTTCAAATGACCAGTGGGCTTATTTTATTTTCCATTAGGAGATTCATATTAGCAATGACCCTTTCCCTATTCCATCTTTAACACAGAGGATAGCTATTGCTATATGTAGTTTTCCGGTCATTTTTATACCTTGTTCCATCTTCCATCAGAGTAAACCATGGAATGTCGTCGGATTCTTGATTAACCGCGGCAATAGATCCGCGACCAGCTTGCACCATTGCTTTGCTTTTTGGATTTAGTATTTTATGGAATATGAACAAAAGCGTAATTCTTCATAATAACTTGCTTGATTGGTTCCGCAATTTGAGGTATATCATCAAGAATTCCACAAATATAGTAGAAATGTTTTTCTTGTATTTGGTTGAGTCAAAAATCTAGTTCTAAGCTCACGTTTTATCGTAGAAGAATGGGCTAGGCAAGTATACCATGTACCGATATTGTAGGGAAACATTAAGCCATCTTGCTGACTCGATCAAAATGACCGAATCGTTTGCGACCGACAAAAACCGTGGAGAATACTTCCCAAGCCATGAAACAGAAATCTATATGTGTGCGTTAGGAGTCCGTTCTCTAAATGTTCTATATTGATACTTATGCAAAAGGTCCAAACATTGACTTTATTTATGCTATAGAGCCTAAACTACTATCCATACAGGAAAATAGTCTTGCAGTAATTTAAATCTTGGTTCCTTACTTTCCCAAAGCTACATTTACCATATACCTTACTTGACAAAATAATAAAATATGTAGTTTTGATTACAAAGTAACTTTACCATTTTACGCTCACTAACTTTCAGCTGAATAATAATTGCATGTGTGTATGTGCAGCCAAAGTCCGAATCTGTGGCAGCTACATTCGATATCATCAGCCCACTTCATCCCATGACGGCACAGCGACATTACAATGACAACTCAGCTGAGAATTTTTGTTTGACGAATCGTAGTCATTTGGTTAAGATAAATTTTTTTAAATACTTTTGTTAGGAAAGGTATAAAAATTTTATTACGGTTCGGCAGATATGAAAGCATGCTTAAGATTATCAGAACACGATTTATCTGTATGAATAGTAGTTTAGGGCGGAGGAGCTATTCAAATCAAACTTTCGTCAGTTTTACATAAGAACACTGCAATTATTTTAGAATGTTAGGACTCCGTTGGGGCTCTCATGTGTTAGTGAGGGAGTCTGTTTCATGGCTTCTGAAGTATTCTCGAGGGTTTTTGACCGACACATAATTTGCAAAATACGTTTGACACGGGGATGACTAAGAGGCGAATAAGATAGTAAAAGTTTGAAGGTAAGCAAAGCAAACGTGTCGGACTGGTCAGTGTTGCCGCTCATGACGTGGCATCGCCGCAGAACATGAAATAAGTTGGCACTCTTTAAGGTAGGGCATTGACATTTTAAGGTAGGGCAATGCCCCTCTATGCCCTACCCTAGCTTCGGTCCTGAATTGAATTGCCGAAAGTGGTGTCTCAGTGATTCAATTTAGAAAATCGTTGAAAATTGTCTCATCGTGACTGGTGTATCTGGAAGGCCACCTAGGACACGAATCTGGTATACTGCCGTTTGCTTGACTTGAATTAGGAATCTTAGGTGGAATCTTGTACCTGTGCTTAGTGTGTAAATGTATCCAAGCAAATTGTACTAAAATCTAGTACCAAATGCAATTTTATACTAATACCTTGCAAAAATTACATATCACGTGTTGAGGCGGTTACTAACATTTATTATATAAGCTTGCATTTCATATAAATTTAAGAGTTGAGTATGCTCTTGAAGCTTGACAATGTTTTGTTAAGTTTCCATCCAAATATTTGTCTGAAACCAAAGCAATTTTTAATGGGTAACATCATTGCAGCTAATAATTGATATAAGACTACGAATTTGAGTTAAGTAAACAGCAATTCGCTGGCCTTTCGTCCAAGATATATCTGACTGTGTCAGCTGATCTCGAGTAAAGAAACTTAAATTAATGATGGCCGCCAAAAAATGCATAAAAATTCTGAGGAAGAATTGTCGAGTAAATCCCTAAAACAATAAAATGACTCTTTACCTGTGTTTATAAAATTATCAGTAGCAACGGATGGTTCTGGAATGGAATCTATTAATTAAAAAAAAAAAGAGTGCTTTTGAAATGTTTTACAATTATTAGGTAACACATATTAAGTGTTGCTTGACCACTTACACCTATCGTTCCCTCGAGCTTAAATTCTCATGCCTTACCAAACAACTTGACCTACAACTTGACATATTTTCCCAATCATCCGACTGACGATTACATGGTAGTAATTTAAGCTAGGTATTAGCTGCTGAATAATTTCGCAGAGGATGGATCTTGAGTTCTATGAATCTATAAAACCCCCAATAGCTCTGTCTACAATTTAAAAATAATCAGTACTAAATATACATGAAAAATTTTGCATGTAATGATTTCCTAGGATAGAGATGGACAAATTTTCAATATGAGCGACATCTATGATTCTGCAAGCTAAAGCATATTTAATGGGTTACATAGGATCCTATGATTTCAACTACATTATTTGTTATACTTAACTAAAATATTATATATTCCCTGGTTCTGTCTGTCAGACCTTCGGATGCTGTAAGTTGGCTTTCTTTGAAGAACAGATTGTTCTCCACATCAATACCATCATGAAAAGATCATTACATGCATATTTTTTAACTTTGAATTAACGTTAGGAATTGTATACGTATATTTTTGGACATACTCCTTAAAAAATGGAAGACTGTTACAATATGTCGTACAACGTACTTTGAAGAAAGTCATCTTTAATTCAATTCAATTCAATTCATTTACAAGCTGGTAATGTACGCAAGATTACAATCTTATAAATGTACATGATAAATTATAAGGTTACAAAAAGAAAATACTATGAGTCCATATAAAAAACACAATCAAAAATGAGCATAATAAAATATTGGAAAATCAGTTCAATAAGTAACAACATTAATCTTAAATGATACAATATGTATATATGAAAAAAGAAAAAAAAAAAGAGAAAGAAAATATAAAAAAGTACATAGCAGAAGTAATCCCATGTAAGCTAATAGCTAATAAATAACGGAGCTAACTAAATTTTTAAAACTATCAAAGGCACCCATAGTGCCCACACTCTGTACATTGTATGGCAAATTGTTCCAAACTCGCGCTATTTGCACAAAGTAAGAGCCTTCCTGAACTCGCCTGTTATGTCGGGGAATCAAAATGTTATGATGCCGCGATGACTGCAGAAACTGAATCTGGTCTGGTCAGTTAGATAGGTCGGTTTACCACGACGTATGAGCCTATAGAGGAAAAATAGAGATTTACGTATAAGATAAGCCTCCAGAGAGCAACCAAGAAGAATAGACCGAAACTGGGAAACATAATCGAACCTCCGAAGACCAAAAACGAATCTAACGCAGTCGTTAAAGGCAACATTCAACCTACGCAAGCATACAGAGTTTAATTTAGAATAGATTAAACTGCCATGAGAGAAGTGGGGTAAAGTCAGAGCCTTGACCAGCTTCATCTTAATGCTTGTACTCAAGATTTGAGCTGACAGCCACAGTCTCCGTAAACCGCCGTAAACTTTGCCAACAATAGCTGCAATGTGATCGCAACACGTCAATTTAGAGTTCATCTTTACATCCAGATTAGTAATGGTTTCTACAAAAGTTTCCACTAAAAGGCAGACTTCGAGCTCGTTCATATTTTTATTAAAATTATAGAGGAGATCACGAAATTTGCCATAATTTGACACTCTTATTCAGTTGAAATAGATCAATTTATGTTTACTTGGAAAACTGTTGAAAATATGTATATCCACTTAGCTGGATGAAAATTTGATTACAGTTATTGAAAAATGTGCAAGATACAAAGATAAATTCACATCGATCAAATTTTGTAATATATCGAGAAATTGTTCGAAATATTAACTCTCTTAGACATTTCGTGTAATCGTATCAAACGTTTTCGGGAATATAAGAAAGAAAACAAAACAATTTTGGTTTCATCTCGTCAATTTTATCAACAGGATAAGAAATGCAACTGGTATCAAAGTAGTAGGATCTGTTCGCTTCGTCGGTTGGTAATGTCAGCGTCTTTTGTTCGGTTTGTATATTATTTCATCAATCAAGGTCAAACATAGCGCCCACCTCATTACTAGACATTTCCCTTTACAAATTTAAATGTTTATTTTTGTGCTCGTGATATAACTTTTGGTACTCTCTTTCATTTAGGGCCGTATTCACCAAGCAAAATTAAATAAATTTTCAATTAAAGCTATTCCACACTTACCGGGTCGATTTAATGAAAATTTAATTTTAATTTAATTTTAAGTGAGGCCTTACCCTGTCTTAAATAAATTTAATTTCGATATCATCTGATTGAAATGTCATGCAATCAAATATCAGTAAGTAGAACCACCGTTTTTAGTTACAAGTGGATAAAATGAATACAAATTATTTTAATCTTAATTATTACTGCTATGGAAGAAGTAAAACCATCCACAGCGAGAGACGACAATGAATCTTCAGATGAAGAAGAGTTTATGGTGTTATTAGACAATAGCAGTACATACCGTTGTCGCCGAAGAGGAGAATAATTGGAAAAAGTATAAACATGCTCTTAAAATATGATGCCGATTCCTTCTAGTATAGATTCAGACTATATAAAAGTCTTCTCATGGAAATGGTGGAAAAATTGAAAAGAAAACCAGAGTTTCATTTGAAAAGAAATAATCCTGTTTCTGTGAAAGACCAATTACTTATTGCCCTTAAATATTATGCAACAGGAAGTTTCCAAATAATTAGTGGGGATTTGCTTGGCCTTTCTCAATCTACCATAAACCGAATATTTCTAAGGATGTCAAAAGCCATTTCATGATTAGGAGAAGAATATATTCGTATGCCTGAAACCGAGAAAGAATTAAAAAAAGTTCAAAGCTAAATTTTATGCCATATTGTTTTATCTATCTTTATTGGTAAAATTGTTTTTTTTTTTTTCTAAAGGCTTCAACAAAGCAAAATAGTACTTCAAATAACTTGCTTTAACTTATTAAATAATATTTAACTTTCATCAACGGTCACTTGCCAAATTCGCAAATCTCGCAGCTGATAATTCGAAATTGTTTATTTTATTAAGGTGAATAGTTACAAAAATTTAATTGCAGTCTCTCAATAATAATTAAATTAAAATTAAATTTGTATTAAATGGCTTGGTGTCAAATGGCAAATGTAATATCTTTGTAGCCTTCTTGGAGAGAAAGACTTTATCTGTGTTTTTATGTAGCTATTGCTTTGATAAAGTGTAAATTGCAACTTGCCACTTGTTCAAGTTCTGAAATGATATTTGATTTTGTTTTCCCAAAACTCAACTTTACAAAAGTCAACTTTTAAATGAAGATCTATTCCAACGCAGTTAACTATAATAGCACAAGAAATACATATAAGAATTCGAATTTCGATACCTACATTAATTCTTTATTATTATTTATTAATTATATTCTCTAGAATTACGTAGAAAATTAATTATTTTGTTTAAGAAGTTTTAAAAGTTGAGACTGATTTCATTTGTACTCACATTATAAGGTCTTTATAAATAAAAGATTATTTTAAAAGTAAAGAATTTCATTGTAAATTTTAAGTAATTGTACAATTATTAATCTTTCCATAAAAAATTAACATCGGTTAATAAATGACAACAAATTGGTCAAAAACCACCAAAAATGAAAATATAAAATACTCTGATGACAAATTTTAATTAACATGAAATTATTTTATTATTATTTATTTATTTTTTTATTTTAGCAGTCACATGAGTGGCAGTGGCGTAACTAATAGTACGAGCGCCCCCCGCAGATTTATGAAAGCGCCCGTCTTGATCCTTCGTATTAACATTTTGGTAAAAAATTTCACTCGTAAGCGTTTTTTAATTGAAACGTTTAATAAATACTGTATAAAGTAAATTTTTGTTGTAAAAATGATAAAATTTTAAGATAATATACTGCAATTAAAAATATTTTAATGATTAAAACGTAAGAAAACGAAGGGTTAATATGTGTATGGAGGGATTCACCTACTTTTCTTCGAAAACTTTTCTTCGAAAATACATTTCATCGAAAAACTTTTCTTCGAAACGACATTTCTTCGAAAATACATTTCTTCGAAAAACTTTTCTTCGAAACGACATTTCTTCGAAAACATATTTCTTCGCCGCGAAGAAATATGTTTTCGAAGAAATGTCGTTTCGAAGAAAATTTATTTTCAAAACCATGTAACGGTTTCTTCTAAAAAACCCATTTTAAATTTCCCATTGATTGTAGCAAAGTGCAAAGTGCAAAAAATTCTAAAATAATCTTTCGATTTCAATAATGGAAAAATAACAGAAACCGATACCCAGGCCCCCAGGCTTCGGCTATGAATGAATGAGTGCAGTACAAAATTCAGTGGAAAATGAAACCAACCAGTTGCTTGATTATAGTATATGGAGCTACGCCAGCTGCAGTTGTGGTTACAATTTCAGCGTGCATCCTTGAAACCGTGTTCTGTTTTCGGGACAAAAGTACTTTTACGTAACATATATACGCCTCGACCTGATGTAGGGAAGCACTAAATTTTTTCTGAGAAACTTACTGGAAATTTTTTCCTTAGAATTGTTATGCATTATTGGAGACCGACAACGGGTGCTTGGACCACTAACAAATTTTTATGAGCGTAGATGAGAAATAAGCATTCATTTCTTAGAAATTTACAGAAAATGTTTCGGCAGAATTTTTAATCACTTTGGTGGCCGACTGGACTTCTTTTCAGATACAATACTTTCAGTGTGCCGTTGTCTCAATCATAGTAAACATTGCAAAAATTTCAAATTTAGAAAACAGCGGAAAATCTTAAAAAAAAAGTATTTAATCGTTATCTTAAAGTTGTTACTTTTTGCTGTTATTTTATAAATCATTTTTGATCTTGTCTTATAATGACTTCGCAAAGTATGGAATTTTTAAATAGTTCAAAAGGTAAACCTAGGCTTCTAATTGAAGGATATATGTATTATAAAGATAAGAAACACAATAATACTGTTTATTGGAAATGTGTAGATTTCCAAAAATTCAACTGCAGAGCAAGGGTTCACACTAATCACAGCTCCATTCCAAAAATTTTAGGCGCCCACAATCACGCTTCAGATGCTGCAAAAATAGTAGCCCAAAATGTGGTTGATTCGGTCAAAACTGAGGCAATCATAAATGTAGGCATCAAACCTCATCCATGCCTGATTCCGTTGCTTGCAAACTACCAAGACTTGCAACTATGAGGCAAACAGTGCGTCGAGTAAGATCTAAAGAAATTGGTTTCTTAAGATCAGACCCAAAGTCTTGTTCTGAAATGGAAATCGGCGATGATTTTAAAGTCACTACAAAAGGTGAGATGTTTTTGCTTTTTGATAGTGGTAAAGTTCCAAATCGAATTCTGATTTTCTCCACAAAGAAAAATCTTCACTTAATGTCCCAATACGGGAATTGGTTCTCCGATGGAACATTCAAAGTGTGTCCAGTGCTATTTGCACAATTTCATACCATACACATTATAATTAATAATGTAACTATTCCGACTGTAATGGCACTCTTACCTAATAAATCCCAATTGACTTACATTCAATTATTTTCCATGTTGAAAGAACTTGAACCAAACCTAAATCCTACGAGTGTTTTGACGGATCTCGAACTAGCTGCAATTAATGCATACCAACATGTTTTTTCGGGGGTCGCTATTCGACTTTGCAACTTCCATTTCAAACAATGCATTTATAGGCATTTGCAAAGCACAGGACTTAAGACAAATTACGACAAAGATCCAGAATTTGCTCGTAAAATAAAATGCTTAGCAGTCCTAGCTTATGTTAAGGAAAACGACGTTGAAGAGTCTTTTCTTTTATTACAAGAAAACGTACCACAAATACTCGAAGAATTTATGGAATACTTTTGCAAAGAATTTATTGGTTATTTTGATTTGTTAGGAAAGAAAAAACAAGGTAGATTTCCTGTAAGTCAATGGAATCTTTACAATTGTTTGGACCTGCCAAAGACAAATAACCACATTGAAGGTTGGCACCGAGGGTTTAATGAATTGATAGGTCAATATCATGCATCTATATGGAAATTTATAGAATTTTTAAAAATTGAGCAAGGCAAGAATGAAGTTATCCTACAACAAATATTTTCAGGTACAGAGCCAGGATCTTCCACAAAAAAATATATATTAGTATGTGGGAAAGAATCCGTCGCATTGTTGCACAATACAATGATTTTGATAGAAAACAATATGTGGAAAGTATTGCTGATAATATAATTATTTAAAGCTCGTATAATTTTGATTTAACTTTATTTTATGATTACCTAAACTTTTCTTCTGAAATGAATTTATTTTTTTATCTTATCTTAAATTAAAAGAAAAAAACCATAAAAAAACAAAAAATAAACAAGAAAAAAACAAAACAAAAAATAAAAAACAAAAGAAAACAAAAAAAAAACAAAAAAAACTTAAAAAAACAAAAAAAAATAAGTAAAAACATGGGGCCAGAATTTCACTACGTCCTCGTCGTTGGCCTCGGATAGCGCTAAAAGTGAAACTGAACAATTTGCTATCAAATAAACGAAATTCTCGAAGAAATGTTTCGCAGAAGAGTATTTTGAAGAAAAGTATTTTCGAAGAAAAGTTTTTCGAAGAAATGTCGTTTCGAAGAAAAGTTGTTTCGAAGAAAAGTTGTTTCGAAGAAAAGTTTTTCGAAGAAATGTATTTTCGAAGAAAAGTTTTCGAAGAAAAGTTTTCGAAGAAAAGTAAGGATACCGTATGGAGGGGGATTGGGATTAGCTGAAAATTATCAATTGGATGCTTTAAAATTATTCATTTATTTATGCATGAATATGATACAAATCGTATAAACATTGTTATTAGTTACTTTTATAGTAAAACTTATTACTAACTGAGCAAACCGCGGCGGTTTTTGACGTTAGCAAATTCTTTTACAACGTTGTCCAAATTGAGTTAAATCGCCAATTCGTGCTCTTCTCCGCTTAAACGCGATTGGGACATTGTACTGCGTAGATACTATTTTATCAATTTGAGATTTGAAAATGAACGCTCTGCTGAAGCAGAGGTAACAGGTAACGTCAAATACAAAATAAATGCCGGGTTTAAAACTATACCAATAAAAAACACCAGCCATAATTTGTACGGTACTTACTTCATTTTCCACTGTTTTAGATTGATTACCTGTTGGAATGCAAAACGCATCCAATTTAGGCAATTTTTTTCAGTTTTTCCTCCATTTCTTTTTTCCTCTTACGATTCTCACAACCGGATTGGAACTCGCATCCATAATTATTCAATATATTGATGACAATTCATAGCTAACGTTCCGTATAATCAACGTATAATACACAGCACGAGCACACTACTGACAAAGAGATGTGTAATTCCACCAAAACATTGCCTCGAAGCAAAAGCGCATTCAAACATGATTTTTCACCGCCCGCCCGTCAAAGCACGAAGTTTCACCTATCGCCGCGCTCCGAACAGTTTCAGTCGCTGTTTATCGCTATTTCCAATGAAATTTTTCATGTGAAGGTTGAGCGCTTAAAATTTGGCAAAATTTGTTAGAAGGAAAAATTGTTTGCTGCATTATGAGTGGTGCTGCTAGATTGACGCAAAATCAGCCAATTTCATTTTAATACATGTATTTGCCTATGTTTTAATGCGCACAAGTGCTTAATTTTATGATGAATTTTAAAACACGTTCGACTAAAAGCGTGGGCCGTAAACAGGTTACATACAACTTTTTAAAAGTGTTTGTGCCCCATGTTTTTAGTTGTATGTGTTTTAAAATTCATCATAAAAAATTTTTATTCTTTTTACTCTATTAGAAAAAAGTGGGCTATTTTAATTTTTTTTTATTTATATTATTTTGAAGCAAACGTCCGTCTCCACTTAATTTATCACTTGGCGCCCCTGAATTTGCTGCACCCCCCGCAACGCGGGGCCTGCGGGGGCGTTATTTACCCCACTGATGATTGGCAATAAAGAAAATAGAAAAACATTAACACATTCATTGGCATAATTAGGTGCGCTTATGGTTCATAGCACAGAATTTATATCCAGAATAAGAATTGGCAACCGAATTAAAATGTGTCCCTTAAGTGTGTTCATCTTGTGGCATTATGAGTTCGAAAAACGCAGTACAAAATTGGTAAGCATTCGCATGCAAAAGGCGAGGTGCATGCTGCGCCAATTTTATATAATATTTCATGGCATTGTAGCAGGTATCAATCCAGGTAAACTGTGTTTTTTTTTTATGATGATGCCAAAGCTTAGGGGATACCCTATGATGCCGTAGCACAGCTTTGTCAGGAAAGGAAGAAGGGATAGGGAATTGGGGATTATTGAGTTGAGTCAAGAAAGTGACGGTGTACAATGCGGTTGAATTTTTGCGGCCCAAAGCTAAGGAGGAAAACAGATCATGGCAAACTGTTCTACATTCATACTGTTCTGCTTATGAACGATTCGCGGAATTTCATCGTACGGCAAATTTTGACTTCAAGGGTGTGAGCGTGAGCTCGGGTTAAAGCTCGTGTGGTGCACATAGGAAGAATTCTACAAGGAATCATGCTAGTGATTTCGTCAGATCAATAGCCATAGAAGTAGTGATAAAAGAGAGATAGACATCCAAAATTACGTCGGTCCTCTACGGAATCAATAGTTGCTTTTGATATGTCATTTCCAATAAGCTTAAAGGCATTTTTTGGATTTTGTCTAACGCGGACAATGCAATACCTTCAGCCCCTGCCCAAATATGGAAATTATATTCTAATCTAGGGCTCATATGAGACTTGAAGATTTCCGCCAAGTCGATGGAGTAAAAGAATAAGGCAAGAAGCCCAGGCGCGTTTTTGGCAACACCAAAAATATGAACAGACCAACCAAGATTGTTGGATATTTCAAGGCTTAAGATGTTAAGAGATGGTGAGTTCGAGATATCTAATCCATCAACGGAAATGGGTTGAGTGGGAGTTAGAATAGATACGTTAGAGTGATAGAGTGATGATATTGTCCGTACATTGCGTTTTCGAAGCATTAAACATAACCCCACACGCTCTGCCCCAAGCGAGTATTGTTGTGAGGTCATAGTTTAGTGAACTGAACATATGGCTTCGTTTGTCAACTGTAGCATTTCCACGAGAATCAGTTATAGAGCTGAACGAGTACACGAAATGAAGGGTGCTGTAGACTGCAAAACGATGAATGGGATTGAAGGTGAGAGCTAGCATATAGCTAATAAAAATGAGGGAGAGAGTTGGAGAGAGCAAAGAACCTTGCGGTACACCAGCATGAATTATAAAATGATCCGAAGTAACTCTGTCTAATATAACTTGAATTGAACGGCGGCAGAGCAAATTTTCAAACCATTTTAAGAAGAGAGGGTCTAGACCTGAAGTTTAACTAAAGGAGCAGGATGCCAGACTCTATCCAAGGCCTTCGAGGTATCTAATGTGATGCACTCAGATTCACCAAAATTATGGAGACATTGATTCCAACGCTCGGTAAGCCATATTAGTAAATCTCCAGTAGAGCGGCCAACTCGAAAACTATATCGGCGATCGTTAATAACTGATTAGTTTTTAGATATGTCATCAATTGGGTGTTGATTAGGATTTCGAAAACCTTCGAAAGAATCAAAGCAAGGGCAACTGTTCTATAATTTGAGGGATCGCTTGCCTTGCTGAACACGTGCAAGTTTCCCTGGCGCAGCACTTGAGTACCGGGGGCGAAATACAGTCGAACCCAGCAGCCTTAGGCACATTGGCACTTGCGAGCACTTTGAAAACCTCCCTTATGCGGAAATATAATGGTCTTTGACGTTAGTTGCATGTCGATGGAAAGGGAGGAGCTTGCGAAGAAGGTGGTAAGAAAGAATTCGCAGAAAACTTAGCTGCAAACAAATTAGCTTTGTCCAATGATTCCGAATACACATATCCGTTGTGAATTAGGGGCGGTACAGGAGAACTGGTAAAGTTGTGCTTGACTATTTTAATAAGAGACCAGAAAATTTTATTAATCTTTCGACTAGTAAAGACTTTCTGTCTAATGCCTTGTTCGAATTGGAGCTTCGCTCGTTGAATAATAGACTTACAGGATTTACGTGCCTCTCTATAGATCTGTCTCAATTCCTCTGAATGGCAAAGTTTGTAAGCGTGAAATGCAGTTTCGTTATCTTTTATAGCTGTATAACAGTCATTGATAAATCAGGATCTATGGTTAGGTTTATTATTTTTGAATTTGTGCGGAATGAAGCTGCCCATCCTGAACCATTATTGATAATGGTCTCAGAACAGCACTCCACATCTCTCAAGGAAAAACACTCAGACCAGTCTAACTCTCTGATGAATTTATTGAATGAAGTCCAGTCAGCTTGATCATAGTGCCACACCAGTTGATTTTTACAGGTGACTGGCGGGTTTCAGTGATGATATGGAGAATTGGGCCGAAACGAGACAATGTTACCAAGAGGAGATGACACTGACGTTGAATACTTGTTAGGATGAAATCTTAGAAATAGTTCTAATGGATTAGCACTATGTTCAATTATATCAGGCAAACGAGTTGGACTTTCAACTAACTGCTGCAAGGTAAAGGACTCGCAACATGTTTCCCCGCTAGACTTGTGGTTGAAGAATGTATAACCCACTACATGTTATGGGCATTGAAATCGCCAGCAATAATGATTTCGGAAGTAGGGGATTCGGTTAAAATATTATCTACATTGGAGGATAAGGAATCAAACAAGTACTCAGTGTCAGTATCAGATATATTGGGGCTGCGGTATAAAAAAATAAAAAAAAATGGTGTGTTGATAAAGTTTAAATCTAATCAAGACATAAATAAACTCAGGATTAGTTGAAGCGAACGGCTTACCCGCCACTACCTTATGACGATAATGGTTTTATTTAAAAAACTAAATTTTCATATAAAATTTAGTGAGCTAAAAGCTATTAGCGAAAATTTATCCTCAATTTTAGCGAGAGCAGTAGGCACTAAATTCAATGCGCTGAATTTGTCTTGTTGTTCTTGATTAGAGGTGGCATCACCAGTGAGTCTCCAGACAATTTAGCTTGAATTTACTAGGCCATCCTTTAACACTCTAAAAATTCATAAAAATGTTAGTTAAAAAAAAACGCAAAAAGGGTATAGATTATCTCATCCACCTCACCATCTATAACCGGTCTAAAAGTAAAGCTTTCCCCAGTGTTGGAAGATAAAACATGATCTAAATCCACATTAGTGGAAGTAGGATTAGAATTAACAGATGCAGAAAAAGATATCTGTATGCCACTCACAGACAATTTACTTTAGCATTAAAATTAAGTTAATTTATTCTGAATTTTATTGTTTTTATATTTTGTTGAATACAATTTCATACTCCTTCCACTATTTTTGTATTTTAGTATTTCTTCGCAAATATTCTGCTTACGTTGTGTAAACTATTATATACAAATGGCCTCCAAAACAGTAAACTAAAATTGTTTTCAAGAAATTTATAGTTTAGCACCTGTCCGAAACTGATGCGAATCGAGTCACTATTTCCATATGTAATAGGTAATGGCTTATTGTCACATAAGTCCAGTCTTCTCATTGATATGTGCGATGTTACCAGTGCAGTGAGCTACCACCACGAATACACAATACTTAAAATTAAAAATGTGGTTACATTTTTTCCAAAAATATTACCTTTGTAACGACGGACTTTTTTAAACATAATCTACCACATAACTAATTATAACTAATAGAACTGACTATAGCATCCCTAGATTTATTTAAACCATTAACAAATGATTTTAAACTTTAAGCAAATAAAATTAAAACCTTGAACAAATGATTTTAAACCCTTAACAAATATATTTAAACCGTTAACGAATGACTTTCAACTCTTAACAAAAAGACTTAAACCATTATCAAATATATTTAAACTTTTAACAAATTTATAATTAAATTCATATAATAATCTGCAAATCCATTAAATAGTTGGATCAGTCATTAGGTGTGATTTGTTGCGGGCTATCTTCGATCACTAAGAGAAGATTATATATGTTCTCTACTCATATCACCTAAAACTGAATGTGTATGTGCTTTCATTTTAGAAAACGATTTTTCGATAGAGTTTAACATAAGCGATTAAAGAGGCCAAAATTTTAGTGTTAAATTCGTGAATTTAATCTTTATTTTAGAAGATCTCAAGCTCGCTCAAGAAAAGGCACCCGTCCTCGAGTTATAGTTCCAGGAAAACATAGCAGAAACGATAAACTTACTGCTCTGATAAGTAACCAAGGAATTGCAAATTCTACTTACAATTCCGATAGGCTTTTTCTATTTCTGCGCGGACTTATTAAAAAATTGGAAACAAATCCATCGTTTAGTGACACATTTTTAATTATGGATAATGTGAGAATACACAAAACACAACAAGTTCGCGAGGTGTTATCTGTAGCACATCTATACGTTTGACTACATAGTAAATTAGCATAGATAGTGTACTGTAAATTACACGCTAAAATTTCTTCGCATGTACAGACACCTTGTAAAAATAAAATGTATAGAAAATAAACTAAGTTGCTATAAATCTAAGTACACAAAAAGTTTTAGAAAGTAAAGGATCTCAACGAAAAATTCAGATACTCAAAGATCTTGTTGCACATTAGTCAGAATTATATAGAAATAAAAATAAGATAAATAAATCAGTTAAAAAGAATATAAATGGAATTAAAATATAAATATAATTATTCAACTCTAAAAGAGCCATAAAGAAAAGATTACAAAATATATATATATATAAAAATAAAAATAAATATTTTTATCTTTTTACTAATGCACGTATAAAATTTTCGTTATGTTTTGGACGAACTTCAAAATAAGCATTTGAATAAATCAATGTGACGAGTTGCGGTTATCACCAACAACCCCCTCACTATCGATAGGGAACTTCTGGCAGTATATTTAGCGATAAAACATTTTCGCCATGTACTCGAAGGCAGAAACTTCATAGTATTCACAGATCATAAACCATTAACAAACGCCATTTGGACCAAAACGGAAAGGAGCCCTAGGCAAACGAGACATTTATATTTCATTACGCAGTTTACATCAAACATACAATACATTAAAGATAAGTCAAATATGGTAGCAGATGCTCTTGCACGCATTTCTGAAAATAACGACGGATGCAGTACAATTGAGAGCAATAAGGAAATTAAACATTTTATTAGTAAAGCACAAATAGTTGACGAAGAGTTAAAACATCTCATCGAGCAACGACTCCAAAAGGTAAACTCTAAATACAAACTTCAGGAAATAGATATTGCTTCAATCAATAGTAAACTATGGTGCGAAATTTCGACAGGTAAATCCCGTTCTTACGTACCAAAGGAAGTTCGAAGAAAGATTTTTGACGTATTGCATGGATCATCACATCCAATTGGCAGTAAATATTTTTGGTCAGGTATGAACAAAAATATCAATCATTGGGCCAAGACATGCTTACCATGTCAACAATCAAAAATTCAAAGACATACGAAATCAGAAGTTGGAACTTTCAAAATTCCCAATGCTCGATTTGAGCATATCCATTTAGACATTGTTGGACCTCTGCCACAATCAAAAGAGTATATGGCATTCTCACAGTTATTTAAACAAGTAACAAATGAGTTTAAACTTTAATCAGATAAATTTAAACCATTAACAAATAATTTTAAACTCTTATGAAATAAATTTAAACCTTGAACAAATAATTTTAAACCTTTAACAAATAAATTTAAACCGTTAACGAATGAGTTTGAACTCTTAGCAAATAAATTTAAACCTTTAGCAATTATATTTAAACTCTTTGCAAACTTATATTTAAAATATTTTATTCAATTTAAGTAAGCAATTCATACAATTTTTTGTTTTTTCAAATTTTGGGTGTGTATATAATATATATGCATACATATCTTATATATTTATATCTGCAATACTTTTGGCTTTTCAGTGCAACGGTTGACCATCCACTGCCTTTGGAGTAAGCAAAACCATATCCATTATATAGTTGGAACAGTCATTAGGCGTGATTTGCTGCAGGCTATCTTCGATCACCGAGACAAGATTATGTTCTCTACTCATGTCACCTAAAACTGAACGCGCATGTGCCGTCATTTTTGAAAACGATTTTTCGATAGGGTCTAACATAGGCGAGTAACGAGGCAAATATTTTAGTGTTAAATTCGTTTGAGATAACACATCGCGAACTTGTTGTGTTTTGTGTATTCTCGCATTATCCAAAATTAAAAAAGCGTCACTAAGCAATGGATTTCTTTCCAGTTTTTCAGCAAGTTCCCGCAGAAATAGAGAAAACCTATCGGAATTGCAAGTTTAATTTGCAATGATCTTGTAATGCAATATTCCTTGGTTACTTATCGCAGCAATAAGTGTGACGTTTCTACCACGTACTGCTGGAACTATAACCCGGGCACGGGTGCCCCTTCTTGAGCGGGCTTGATATCTTCTAAGATGAAGATTAAAACCACACTCATCAATAAATATCATTTATCTCTGTTCTCCGAAGCCCACTCTGTGAAATCCCGCGCGTATGTTTGCCTCAACTGTATTGTTCGCGGTGAATTCATCTGCTCATTTTCAATGTAACCTATTTTTAGCGTGATTTTCAGATCACGAAGGGCATTTCCGATGGTAGTTAAGGAAAAAGAAATGTTTTTTGTGATGGAATAAATTTTGTTGGATAGCTCGAGTTGTCATTTCGGGAGTACTCTGAACATATTGCTCTATATGCACCAATACTTCCTCTGTTAACTTTCGTGGTTTTTTTCCACCACGACGGTCTTTGGGCACTTGCCCATCTTTTTTATAAGCTCGAATGATACTTTTAGCAGTATTTATGTTGATTTTAGTCCTGCGGGCAGATTCAGCCACTGTGATACCCTCTTCATAATACGTTATGAAAAGCTCTTTTGCATCCAAATTCGTGCGGCAATATTTCCCTCTTGAGCCCCGCCGACGCTGTTGTTCTTGTTGTTGGTCATTGTGCTGTTCGTGGGAAACATCGCGCGCTTCAACATGCGCGCTAGTGTTGTCTGAAAATTTGTTAGCACAATTTTTATACTTTCGTCTTAAGGCATGAATAATATTATAATTTTAATCAACTTAAAAGTCTAAATGGGTTATTATCCAAGACACAGTATGCACATTTTCCGAGTTTTTTTGTTTATGACCTACACCTATCATACCTCTAGATTCCCTTGAAGCTCCATAATCTACAGGCTCTTCTTCTTGCGTAGATGGCCGCCATTCATCAGAGCTGCCTCCACTAAAATCTTCACTGCTACTCATGTTATTATAGATGCCGAAAATCTAAAAAACTTTACAATGATAATCTATTATTTGGCTCGCTGGTAAGAAATCTTTACTGTACTTACTTCTATCTATCGCTGTGCAACTGCATCAAATGGGCATTGAATACTGAATGCAAAAAATCTCTCAAAATGCATTAATCTGTTCTCACTCGTAATTATAAAATAAGCAATAAAACCAGTTTTACGTTTTGGTCAACTAATAATAACCAGAAAAGAAGAAATCGCACCCTCAATGCAAGACTAACTCATCACTGCAAATTTCAACTTGTACATTCTAACTGTACCGTCTTGATAAAAAACACACAAAACAGAACAAGTTCGCGATGTGTTATCTCAAACGAATTTAACACTAAAGTATTTGCCTCCTTACTCGCCTATGTTAAACCCTATCGAAAAATCGTTTTCTAAAATGAAGGCACATGCGCGTTCAGTTTTAGGTGACATGAGTAGAGAACATAATCTTCGCTCAGTGATCGAAGATAGCCTGCAACAAATCACATATAATGACTGCTCCAACTATATAATGGATTTGGTTTTACTTATTCCTAAAGTCTAGTATGGAGTTCGGGTATGGTGAAATTAAACCCGGTCTCCAAAAAATTGCATTTTAACCCTGATAAAAAGTTTGTGTAAGTTTTATGTGGAGAAAACGAAGTGCCAGCTGTTATAATCGCAATTAATCGGAAATATTTAAAAAATGTTAAGCGGTTATTATTTATAAAGGATATAAATCTTCATATCGACGACGAGAATGTTGCTGCGGCAGGTCTAAGTGTTTATTGTCGTCAAGGATATCCACGAGAAAAACAAAGAAATATAAAAGTTTTACCAGCATTTTAATGATCCGGACATTAAAAAGGTCAGTAAAATGAGAGGAGAATTTCAAAATGCCATCTTCTTATAATGGAAAATATGTCACTTTTTACTAGTGAACTCCGCACTGGACCAGTGAAGACCTCAGTAAAATTTTTGCTTGGGAATTTACCAGCGGTAAAATTTGTATGGAAATATCACATTTTACCTGAATCCGTACTGTTTTACTCGAACTCCGTACTAGGCTTAATACCCTAGGCAGACGAGGAATATCAGTGATCATTCGTTCGTAACTGAATTTTTCAGAAATAGCTTTACCCTTGCATTACAATTATTAACAAGTAAAAAAGCTAGAATTGGTCTACGACCAATTCTTATGATACCCTAGATGAATGCCCGGCTGAAATTTCGTATTGTCACCCATCTGTGCAAGATTGATTTTTGAAGTAGTTTTTCGCATATATTTCTAGAACGGTTTGTCGGACAGAAAAAAACGATTATAACCAATTTTATAGGATTTCATATCTGAAGAAGTTCTTAGTACAATAAAATTATCTAGGACGGATCGTTTTCGCACACCAAGAAGGGGTTGCCCGATTTAGTCCATTTTTGAAATTTTATTTGTTATTATTATTACTATAAAAACACCATGTACCAAATTTCAGCTCTCTATGTCGATGCATTCTCAGGCAGTGTCCAAATAAATAGTGGAAAACGAAAGTTTTGTATGGCAACCCCACGAAGGAGTTGCCCGATTTGGCTCATTTTCGAACTTAATTTTACTTTTTTTAAAAGTCCGTTTACAAAATTTCAGCTCTCTAAGTACTCGCGTTCTCGAATTATCGTGCGCACAGACGGACGGACGGACAGACGGACATGCAAAAATCAAAATAACTTTTAATATTATGAATGGGTGCCCAATCCATTTTGCTCTACCATCATTATTTCTGTGCAGTACAAACGGAATGACAAACTTATGTCGTTTTCGTTTGAACATCCAGGTTCGCTCTAGAGGCAACCCCGTTCAATCGAACGGTTTCAGAGTGCACCTGAAAAATTTCACTTGTGTA
The DNA here is from genome assembly GCA_963924295.1 of Dioctria rufipes. Classification (NCBI taxonomy): domain Eukaryota; kingdom Metazoa; phylum Arthropoda; class Insecta; order Diptera; family Asilidae; genus Dioctria; species Dioctria rufipes. The sequence continues at coordinate 92,868,144 of OZ002743.1, read as the reverse complement.
TGTATACTAACGTCAAAGTAGCTATGAACTTTTTGCGAAAACTGGTTGGTAATTTGTTTGCGGAAAAATTTTGAGGATAATATAATATTAGTAGAGGTCTTAATAATAATTGCTGACATTAAAATTAATTAAATATTATCAAATAACAACTAGACTTTGTTTGTGTGAGTGAACTCATAGTGTACCCGAGTAAATTTTCAGAGTGAAACTGATGCTTTTTGGGTTGCCACCAGAGGCAACCCATGACGTCATTTTTGCTTCAAACGAACGCTTTGACAGCACTTAGGTTGCCTCTAGAGCGAAACTGATGTTCAAACGAAAACGACATTAGTATACTGTCAATTTATAAAAATTGACAGGGCTTTCGTTTTGATTCACAAAATCTTGGGTAACTTGATTTTTGAAAAAAATCAATTACGAATGAATGATCGTTGATTTTGACCGTCTGCCTGGGTTTCACTGAAAAGTCAGAAATATTGCATATTATAAATTTGAAAAAAAAAAATCTTATGAATTGCTTACTTAAAGTGAAATAAAATATTTTAAATATAAATTTGTTAGAGTTTAAATATATTTGCTAAAGGTTTAAGCCGTTTTGTTAACAGTTCAAACTCATTTGTTAACGGTTTAAATATATTTGTTAAGGGTTTAAAATTATTTGTTCAACGTTTAAATTTATTTGCTAAGGGTTTAAAATCATTTGTTCAAGGTTTAAATTTTTTTGTTAAGAGTTTAAAATTATTTGTTAATGGTTTAAATAAATGTGAGAATGCTATATATAATGGATATGGTTTTGCTTACTCCAAAGGCAGTGGATGGTCAACCGTTGCACTGAAAAGCCAAAAGTATTGCAGATATAAATATATAAGATATGTATGCATATATATTATATACACACCCAAAATTTGAAAAAACAAAAAATTGTATGAATTGCTTACTTAAATTGAATAAAATATTTTAAATATAAGTTTGCAAAGAGTTTAAATATAATTGCTAAAGGTTTAAATTTATTTGCTAAGAGTTCAAACTCATTCGTTAACGGTTTCAATTTATTTGTTAAAGGTTTAAAATTATTTGTTCAAGGTTTAAATTTATTTCATAAGAGTTTAAAATTATTTGTTAATGGTTTAAATTTATCTGATTAAAGTTTAAACTCATTTGTTAATGGTTTAAATAAATGTGAGAATGCTATATACATATTTTCAAAATAATTGACAGATATACTCGTTGGCCAGAAGCATATCCCATAAAAAATACCTAGGATATTTTATGAACAATTCATATGTCGGTTTGGCGTACCTTTAAGGATAACGACAGACCAGAGAGCTCAATTTGAATCAAAATTGTTTCAAGAGTTATCTACGTCTCTCAGTTGTCACAAAATCCATAAAACTCCTTATCATCCTCAAGCTAATGGAATGGTTGAAAGATTCCATCGTCAACTAAAATCTGCTATTAGAGCAACGAAGAATACAACCAATTGGTCTTGCCATCTTCCCTCAATCCTTTTAGGTATTCGTACTACGGTAAAAGAGGATCTGCAATGCTCTCCAGCCGAGTTAGTGTATGGTCAAACTTTAAGAGTACCAGGAGAATTCTTTGTTAGAGATTATGAAATTTCGCCAAATATGACAGACATGATCCAAAATTTACGACAACATTTTGAAATTATTTTACCAACAGATTCCAGAAAAACTTGTACCAAGTGTTATTTTCCAAAATCTTTGTACGATTGTAAATACGTTTTCATTCGCAACGACAAGATAAATCCGAGCCTTCAGCCACCGTATGATGGACCTTATAAGGTGACTGATAGAGGAGAGATAATTTTCACAATAACTATACACGGAAAATCATTAAAAGTCTCTGTAGACCGTCTAAAACCTGCATTCATTGAAAAATTAGAGGAATCCCCTGAGATATACACCAAAAGACCAATAAAGAAAGTAACTTTTAATTTATAACTTACAATTATATCTCAAACGACTTGAACACTTAAAGTTGTGCTTCCTTACTCGCCTATGCTAAGCCCCAACGATAAAATCGTTTTCTAAAATGAAGGCACATGCACGTTCAATTTTAGGTGATCCCTCTCAGGGATCGAAGATATGGTTTTACATATTTCTAAGGCAGTGGATGGTCAACCGTTGCACGGAAGTATTGTAGATTATTTATGCACCCAAAATTTGAGCAAAATTTTATGAAATGCTTAATTAACTTGAAAAAAAAAATTTTAATTATAAATTTGTTAAGAGTTTAAATATATTTAATAAACTCATTCGTTAATGGTTTAAATATATTTGCTAAGGGTTTAAAATCATTTGTTAATGGTTTAAATAAATCGGAGAATGCTATAATAAAAATTGCAATTAGCTACCTTAACTGTTATGAGTTCTGCCCATCGACGTTGAAAAGCAATGGATTTTTGGTCCTCGTGGGTTAAATACCGCTGTCGATATTTTCACTATTGAATGAAGTTGTGGCGACTCGCCGTCACCAACTGCGCTGCGTTAACGTCCTCGGGCATTCCACATGCATTTATAAAGTTTTGCGCTAAGCTCAGCGAAAGCCACTTTGCGATTTAGAAAAGGGGTAATTAGTAGTCTGCGATTTTCTAAGAAAATAAATAGAAAATAAAGAAAATCAGTCTGATGTCAGATTGAACCAGATTAAGTTTGATTAAGAGAAACCAATAAATGTAACGTTGTAAAGGAAATATATTTGTCTTGAACCAGAAGATACCAATAATATATTAAAGAAGACGATTTCAAAACAATCAGCAATAAAGGATTTTTCTTTTTCCGTAGCAGTATTTTAGGAGCTTTCCTTTTAGGACAGCCTCTATCCGAGTCGTGTTACAATAGTACGAAAGTTAACTGGTGGACGATTGGGATACATTTACCGAAGCTGTCAGCTCCTCACGTCTGACCCAGATAAGGGCCACTTTAAACAGCTCAACCTCCAGCCGAACATCTAGAAGGACACAGGACTATGTACCACATGGATCAGTCACGCTTCTATCTGGCCACTCACAAAAGGTCAGTGGTCGGCTACGTTTCTTTTTCCATCAGTTTCAGATTCGTCGTCATTCGTCCCAAAAGTACTCGACGCACTAGTTACCTGAATACTGGTTATCAAGGAAGACGTTCAGTGTATCCAACTACACGAAAACCCAATCAACGAGGGCCTCCTATGTCAAGGCGAATAGTGTAGTAGCGGAAAAATTTTACCATTTGACCGCTGCACTATAGTTCGAGTAGAATAAGCTAGACAAAAGTCACTCTTGCATTTTTAGGAAGTAACTAATAAAGGAAACAAAAAACTAACCCCAATATTGTTTTGCACAAACATTATTTAGTGATGAGTCAGAGGGTTCGAAGCTTAACTAAGCAAGTACCCTCACTTGTGCATGAAAATTATGTGCAATTTAGGGACAGTTGTGATTACGTCTAGAGTGCATTTAATCATATCTACATATATACTGTCTTTTTAGTAATGCATTTTCAACTTGAGGATGAGTAATATTTTATTTTGTATTGAAGTTGAAAAAGAATTATTCAATTATGTACAAAAAATGTAAAAAAAAAACATTTATCGCCTAAAACTCCTCCCGGATTTTATAAATTTGAACGATTATAAACTAAATATCTCCCGATGTTTCCCACAGCTATTTTTTATGTATTATTCTAGGTACATTCTAACATTTTAAATGATATAAAATTTAGCTGCGAAAATGATGCACAACTAATTTTTGCTTCGGTTTTTTAGTTTACGGTTATACCATATTTCAAAAACGATTTATTTGAGGAATGGCTAAATCAATCAAACGATGAGAGAAACTCACATATGTTTCAGTTCATGTTCATTACATCTAAGTCGAGAGTCGATAATCTCATCCAATCTCGAAGTGCTATTGAATTAACAATCGCTGCTGAAATTACAATGCTATTGTCTGAGAATAGAGACGCAGCTAGTGTAATTAGAAGAGAAGTCAGTGAAAATCCTGAGAGAGGCAGTGTAATAAGAAAAACTGCAGTCTACGGATAGTGGTAGTTGGTGATTGGCCAGTGACGATGCTTTGGCTTATTATATGGATTCAAATTTGACTAGACACTCCTATAAGCACACACGGAAGTGGAGTATGAAAGCCGGACACCGGGTATGTATTTCCATCGTACTATAGTGTTAGGAAAGCTAAAAAGGCATACTGTCATCCCGAGAAGCAAATTGTTGTGACAGAAACGCGTGCAGAAATCAATCTATAAACAATATTGCACAAAACGTCAGAACGTAGTATAACTATACAATATTTTCGTTTATTTAATGAAATGTCTGTCAAACATGAATTACTTTTAACTATGATTAATGGAAAAGTGTGTAATGCTTTGACCGAAACGTCTTCATCGCAAAAATGCCATATTTGGGGAGCTACTCATAAAAATATGATTGATGAGGTTAGGAAGCTTTCTAGCAATAAGGATAATTTTGGTTTTGGTATGTCTACATTGCATGCCTGGATTCTATGTTTCGACTGTTTGTTACACATTAGCAATCGCCTTCACATAAAAAAGAAGAGCATGTTAGAGATGAAGATGCAAGATGATAAAGCAACCGTGAAACAAAGTTCGAATGAAATCAAGAGCATGTGTAAGATTGAAATGCGGTTCATTGTAGACAAACTAAAACCAGGATATGGTTCAACGAACGATAGAAGTACTGCCCGTTGATATTTTGGGAATTCCGAAGTGAATAATCAAATTACAGGTTAGGATGAATCACTGATAAAAACCTTTAGTTTTTTATTTAGAGCAGTATCTTCTGGATATAACATAAATTTGAAAAAAAAAAAAAAAAAAATTGAAAAACTTGCAAATGAGACTAGAAAACTATATCTAAATCACTATTCGTGGTACTATATGCCCGCAATTGTGTACAAAATTTTAGTTCACGGCACGGAAGTTATCCACTCGTCCATTCTGCTTATTGGTCAGCTTTCTGAAGAAACTCAAGAAGTTCACCACAAAGATTCACATACTGCCACGACTACTGACAATGTTACTATTACATCTGATCCTGGAATTAACGGCCACAGGGATATTATTAGAAAAACAAAACTAACACAATCCCTTTGGAAATATTAGATTTACTTATTCCTCCTATAATTAATACCCGTCAGAGTATGCTAGATGCTAGGAATACTGTTAATGAAGAGGATTATTTTAATAAATGATTCTACTGCAAAGACAGTGCGATGATGATAATGATGATGATGACGATGGTATTAATTAGAAATGGTATTAATTAGAAATGCTAATGTACGGAAATAATCTATCTGTGCATTGCAAATTTAATTCAATTTAGGTTTTAATTTTATAGTTGTTTTATTTCAGTTTATTATTTATAAGACAATTATGTAAGACTTGTTACGTTCTCTACAGCGCGTAGAAAGCTGGCTCAGGAGATGGGGTGGGTCTTTAATAATAATTTATGTCGTAAGTTGAGCGCCACGTGATTTTTCTATTAACGGGTGTATCACGAAACCGGTTTTAGTATCAGCAGATTCTATTACAGAATTACCTGACTCCAATCACACACATAGGGAAAAAATTATAAAAAAAATAATATATTACGAGTAATTCAGTAATTTTAATAGGTTGTTTTAATTTTTGTTTGTTTTCGACTTCAATGTTATGCTATGTATAGGGTCCGCCATCTAACGTTTTTTTTTTCAACTAGTGCTTATTTCGTGAATAGTAACACTTAGCTCATGTCTGATTTGACACATAATTAGTTTTATTCTTCCGCTGAACGAATATGGTTGTGTATACGCTTGAACAACGCTGGGAAATATTGCCTGCGATCGACTTACAGAAGATGCCGATTTTGCCAAAAAAATCATCTTTTCGGATGAAGCTCTTGGCGGGTATGTAAACAAGCAAAATTGTCGCATTTGGGGCACAGAAAACACGCACGCATACATTGAAAAGCCGATACACCCAAAACGAGTCACTGTTTGGTGCGGATTTTGGTCCAGAGGCATAATTGGGCCATTTTTCTTCGAAAATGAGCAAGGAGTGGCCGTTACAGTCAATGGCAATCGTTATCGGGCCATGTTGAACGAAAATTGAAGAGGAAGATATTGGCAACATTTGGTTTCAACAGGACGGCGCTACGTGCCACACAGCCGAAGCTACACTCGATGTTTTGCGCCCTGTTTAAAAAAAAAAAAAAGTTACTTGGCGGACCCTATATAAATGTAATATTGTAATATATAATATAGGACAAAACCCACACTAGAAATTAACGGAATTCAATGCATACTTTAATTTAAACAATGCCAGTCAGCCAGCCACTACCAATAGTTTAACGCAACCTTTCGTAAATAGATACTTAACTTTTATTTAATTTATCTTTTTTTTTATTCCTGCCTTCTGCCCTCCATCGTGACTTTTCCATTGAATTGGATAGCATTAAAAAGAAATTATACACTGGTCCAGGTCCCTTTCTTTTCTACGTTCAACTTCTCCTTTCCTTTTGGTTTTTTTTTTTCTTTTAATTTAATAATCTTAACCTTGCACTTTTAATTCTTTTATTTAAACTTTGTGCACCTTTTTAATTTTTTCCGAAACTTAAAAGCACGTCTGCCCTGTTCACTGGCTCGAGATGAGAGAGACAAAGCAACTCTTCTTCGTCCCGACCATCGAGCTATCTGCCAGATTTTTGACTTGAGTAGTACTTTTAGTATTTCGGTCAACAATAGTGGTTTTTTAGTATGTGCATTCGGTAATTTAATTGGCTACAAAGTTATTGCGTATTTTTTTTTGTGGTTGCGTTCAGTGAATTTTAGATTTGTGTGTTGTTTTGTAGTTTTTTTTTTTTTTTTAAAAGGTAATCTGGACTGAGCGTTTATGTAAACATGTTATTTAAACTACTTGATATTAGAATGTCGAGCAGTAAACAGAAAGCAACAACAGAACTTAATATCTTGAACATGCGCGGCTGAATAACTTTGCAAAACTAACTAACTATATTTAGCTAAAGAAATAGTGGAATGAATTAAAAATTTCTTATTTACCATATAACGATTTAGCAATCTAGATCTAGATTCAAGCTATATACTTTAAGATTGAGAATTCAGTACAAGCACAAAAATAACGCAATGTAAAGTAAAGTAAAGTAATTTAGAAGAATTCAATTTGCTTACTGATTTTTAAATAAAAGTACAAGTACTTAAGATTCACTATACTATCCGAGGATATTAATTAACTTATTTTACACCATTTTGTAATCTCTTAACTAATTTCACAAAGTCCTTCCAGTAGGCGGTACCAGTAACGTGTATCTCTCTGTGTGTGTGTATCTTTTTTTTTCAGTCAACTTCCTATTTATTAGCCGCCAGTTTTTATCTCATTATACGTAATTAATAATAATCGCTTAGATTTGTAAGGATAGGCCATTGCAGCAATAAAAAGGTTCCTTTATAATACAATAACACATACCACAGTCAGGACGGACTACATTCCTTACACAGAACACTCACAAAAATAAACTTCCTTGAGGACCGTAACAGACTACATATTATGGTAAATTTGTTACTTTTGTGTTTAGTATGTAGGTATCTACGATGTTTTTCTTAATTTAAATTAAATATCAAATTTTTAAAACTCCTCTATTTTTATAAATATTATCTTGTACATAGTACAACTCTACATATAAATGTTCGTTGCTAACATATGAATTGAAAAAAAAAGTTTTATCCAGCTAGCTTGTTCTACTCGAACCACAGTGTGCCAGCCGTAGTGTAACGTTTTTAACCGGGAAACGACTAGCTTGATAGCACAGGAGGAACCCGTTAAAGCTAGGTAAATTAATAAATTATTATTTTTTTTTTTTTTTACAATTTAATAAACTTTGATTATTTCAAAAACTTTCAAAATAAAAATCACTTCCGGAAACAAAATAAATGCGCTTGTTAGAGTTCGTAGAGAATCAGCCGTTCAACCTCACAGGAACTAAAATTTTCTGAGAGTTCAACAGTCTTGAGCAACCTTTTATTAATTTTGTGGAAGAAAAAATAAACCATAAATAAGTCGACTAGAATACAATGAGGTTACTTAAGCGTGTAAGTCTCTCGTCCAATTTATGTGTGCCTTTCAACACAGTATCAAAATGATTCTGCAAAGATATTAACTATCCATATTAAATTTATGCAAGTTACTGCATCACCTGCGAGGTAGTTAGGGCAAACCGTATACCAATTCAAGCATAATCGCCTTTCCTCGATTAAACTCTCATTTCGTTCATGTCAAACTGCACAAATAAAATGCTCGATTTGAAAAATGAACTGAAAAAATAGCTCAATACTCAAACAATGAAGCCAATGTGATCTCTTAGTTCATCCATACAACCATAACTCATCACAGTGGCGGATCCAGGGGGGGGGGGGGGTCGTGGGGGTCATGACCCCCCCCTAAATTTGAGAAAAAATATTTAATTCATTGAGTTATTTGAAAAAATATTTTTTTTTTATTTTATACTTTTTTTATTTATATAATTCAACTTAAAAAAAAAACTTTATTCCGAAACTTAAAAAAATAAAAATTTATATCAATGAATGCTATTGTATGCATGTGATGTATGTGTATAGGTTTTTCTCCGAATTTGGGTTTCGGACCTCAGAGAAACACTTCCCAAGCCACGAAACAGACTCCCTCGCTACCACATCAGAGCCCTAACTTAACTTAGTCCTAACTCCTGTTATATTTCGGGGCTTAGATTAGTCGAAGGCAATCACTCTACGCCGTTTCAGGAAGCTATGATTAAGACAACTCGCACACTTTTATTTTATTTATATATATATTTGTTTTACTTTTGCTTTGTTCACAAACTTATTCTTTCACAAACTTCCTCTTATGGTTATTTTTACAAAACGATTATTTTATTTTTTCTTATCGCAACTTCTATTTTCTTTACCTGTTTACAATTAGTGTTCAGCCTACCGCGGCGGACGATGGTTGGAATGAAATTTGAAATTTTCATAAATATCAAACCATCGTCTTGCTATCGTGCATACATTGTTGCACCCAGAATGTATTCCGCTCGCAACAATTTGCTGAAAGCAGGCTTTTTGGTGAAGACTTGATCGTTTAAATCTTCACCGAGTAAATTTTCTGCGCCCGATATGTATGTAGGTATACATATATGTACATACATATCGTATTTTTATTTTCGACAAATCTTACTGAAGGATAGATTTGTCGTGGGGCTTTTTTCTATTGAAACGACTTGGGTTGAAACTTAAAACTTTTATTTGTCCCAAGTCGTTCTATGGGAAATACTTTTTGTTTTTAACTGAGGAATTTGAATCAATTGCTGATGGCAATTTCACACACTCTAACACTCCTAACACTCTAAAATATTTGCAGCGTTCTTATGTGAAACCACTGACATTTAAAATATGGACTGACTACGTCCATAGAAATACACTGCAGAAAGTGGGCTCATTTCTATAGCGTTCTCTTTCGATCTAAGCACCACGTCACATAGAAATGTGACCTAACTCAAAATTTGTCGTTTTTGAGTTAATTACACCATGAAATTGGCATATTTCTATCTGATTGTTTTTGCCGCTAGATAGAGATAGTATCACTTTTCTGTTACTTAAGAACAGAGATATTCTTCGTAGAACAGTGTGTCAGTGTCACTTTTTGACTTGTGACGATCTTTATAACAAACGTAAATATGTTTTCGACATTTTAACAGTATTATTTTAAATTGTGTCACTTTTCCACAAAACAACATTTATTTCTTACAAATTATATTATGAGTTATGTCATTTTTCCACAAAGTTCAAAGTACGGAATTTAATTCTTAAAAATCGTATTTTGAGTTGTGCCACTTAAAAAAACTTGTAAAAATATTTATTTCGCAACAAAGAAAAGCGACACAACTTAAGAGGATGCGGGATTAACAGCTAACCTCGCCAACTGCGGTATCAAAATCTTAAAATTTCTTTTATATAAATCTTCAGAAATAAATTTACTAACAAATTTAAGAGTTCAGACTATTTTTAGCAAACAATTACTACGTTAAGCTAGAATTAATTCTATGTACAGCTTTTCGTTTTTTCGCTGTCCTGAAAAGTTGGATTGTTTGAGTTGGGTCACTTTTCTATGTAACGTGCGAACTGAGAAAGGACTGTAAACAACAAAGAAATAAATGTTTTTAAATTAATTATTTGGGTTAATAGAAATTCGAGAGGTTTCACTTTTCAACTTTCCGCCAATGGATTTTTCAATGTTGGCACCGACGTATGAACTATTTTTGACACAAAAAATTGTACCCGCATGAAATAGCATATCGAGCAGTCCATATTATATATGCCAGTGTGTAAAACTGAGAAAAGGTGGGCTTGAATGACTCCTGCAGTGTGCACCCTATTCTATTAAAAAAAAATTAGTTTTTGTAAAAAAAAAGTATACTAAAAAAGACACATCATCCGCACCGCTTAATGCGGATTTCCTAGTTCCAAGTACTGCAGCAAGTACTGCGGTGGCCATGCGAAGGCGTTGGACGTTTTTTTTTTTTTTTGCTCGATGATTTAATTTGTAAAATGACCCCCCCTAATTTCAATGCTAGATCCGCGCCTGCCTCATCACTTCTGATAAGTATTAAATTAGATAGCCAGAGAGAAGACAAATATATAAATACATAAATATATATTTATCCTTGAAAATATACAGGGTGTACGTTAAATAAGTAGGATGAAATATGCCAATGGACATCTTGAAGTCTTCTGATTACCCTTTGCTCTTCTAGACCTCGCTTAAAATTGGCCTTTCCCTTTCAATTATTTTTTTTTTTTCATGGAAAAATACCTTCATAAATGGTACCTGAGTTAAAGGGGGTGGCCATAAAATTTTGATTATTATTTGACAAAGTATAAAGGAAATAACCGAAAAAAAAGTTTGGGTTAGCAAGTTATCACGGGAACAACCAAGCACAGGCTGTTTTGAAAAAAATCAAAAATATAAAATTCTTCAAAACAAAGCCGAAATATAAAAAAATTGTAGGTATATAGGATTTTCGACAGAAAACAGCTCTACTTTTACCTGTTTCTGTATTTTCGAGGTCTTTTAGGACACCCTGTACACGACGACCTATAATCAAAGGAAGAAATTAAGAAATTCACTAAATATTTATATTTACCTGCGATATCAATTAACAATTTGCATTGTTCCTCAAAGACGCTCTCAAATTTTCAATAACACGAAAAATGTCAGACTACATAAAAACTCACTGTCACCAGAATACTAGGTATTCCTAATACTAATCCTCCACTATGCCTAAATATGTATTCTAGACCCTTATAACATGATAAGACTCAATGATGAACAGAATTAAAGCATACAGAATTGAAGCCTAACAAGCCTGGTGGCAGTAATACCTAATCTACAATGCATGGTAAAACCACGTCATCAAAACGACATGGCTTTGTGTGTCTTCTTCCCACTCTTGCATTTGAAAATTCATGCTGCCAAAAATGTATCTTCTCTTTCATTCATTTGACGACATGATCACGAATTTATGAGAAAAAACGATGTAGTAATATCTCAGGTGTATTCAGCATAATTTAGAACCATGTAGGGGAATTTAGAACAAAACAGCTGTAAAATGGAACTTGGACTTTCAGCCTTGAAAGCAATATTTTATATTATTCGAATTGTCCCAAACAATTTCTTAGTTTACTATACTATAGTATAAATTATTGATACCAAATATACTTCTTTTGATGTAATTCTACAATGAAATCGAGAAAGCAATTACATTTATGATAATTGGCAGGTCAACAGCTGTTTAATTTAGCAGCTTATCACTACTTAGATATTTCGTGCATTTATCTGGATTCTTCAGTAAACGATATCGTTTTGACGACGTGGTTTTACCATACATCGTAGATTAGGCATAATGAGCCAATCACCACATCATTTTTTTCAACACATATCAATAATGCATTACTGTCAACACTGAGGGTCCAAATGAACAAAAACACATAAGTAGAGCATTAATAGTCTCAGGCTTCCAAGTTTCTTTTATTACGGAAGATGCAAGTAGAAGAGTAAGACTATAGTAAAATCCACAAACGTCAAAATAACTGGGTTAGGTAAAATTCAAACAGAATCCGCAAATGCCTAAACGTTATTTAAACTAAAAACTCTTCATTTGTATTAAAATATGAACGCCTTCGTATTAAGAAAAGCTACGGGCTACGTTCCAGCTGACACGATAAACGTCAAAAAATTACTTTTCTTTTCAGCCTCTGCTACCTGCAGATACAAGGTTTTACACCTGGCCCCATCGACATACTATTAGGAGCTGACATTTATGACGATATAATAGAAAACGGAATCATCAAGTGTGTACCAGTAGAACTCACAGTACAACATACGCAGTTGGAATAGATTTTAATGGGCAAAACAAAAAATAGTGACGAAATCACTACACTGCAGAAATAAACGAATAAGAAGAAAAAGGGCATCCCAATAATAAACGATGTGAGAAAATACACGAAACCTTTACACTAACCCCTAGGCGAACGCACAAATCAAATTAAATTACCCTTCAGAAGGAAGGACAGACCAAAACATTATCAAACTCAACCCATGTTAGAAAAACAATCTGTCCAAACAGAAAGACGGTTGAAAAAACATCCAAAAATATAAACACAATACAGAGCACGCATCTTTTAATAAGTACCAACAGCTGGGACACAGGACAGAGATTTTACCAACGGAAGGAAACGGAACAAAACCGAAACGGATTCGGTACAATTATTCACCATATCAGGCAATCATTAGAACCAATCGTAATATTAATAACTGACAGAAATACTTCAGGCAGCGAGTTCCCCACTGCATAGCTTATTTGCAAACTATTCCATAATTGACAGTTTAAATTATAGCAAACTTACTAACTCCGAAAACAACGCCATCTATGGCATTCGACTACATCGGAGTAAATTTTGCGAGCCCAATCAATACAAGGTAGGTCAGAAAAGGCATATTTACATACATAGAGGCTATACATTTTAGAATTATGACGGAACGCACAACCGCAGCATTTTTTGCAGCTCTGAAGCGCGGACTGAATCACGCATATCATTGGAACCAATGAACCGTCCAAATAAAAAAAAGTCTGAAAAGAGTTCTGACAGAACAGTTTTATTGCCCCATGTAAACAAGCATCAAATGACTTTCCAACCAAATAAATCTTATAAGAATTTCCACAGGACAGTTCTTCTGTACCAAATGTTGACAGAAACGTCAAGACAATTCCAGAGCCATCTACATCAGAAAACTATATAGTACTTACTCAAGTGATGGCAATATACGCAATACAAAACAGTTTTAGAAAAAGAGGTCTGCTGAATATATCCACTGCATGCAGCAGCATACAAAAAAAAATTAAGAAACCAATTTAAAACCTAATAACAAAAACTGTCCACCTGGAAATTGATTACTAGGAAGAATCATTAAAATTCAAAAAAAGTGAGAGTCACGTCAGTTAAAACAGCACAGCAAGAATATTGTCAGCCCATACAAAACAATTTAAATTATCTCTATCAGAAGAAGACAAGACATAAGCAAGGCAAACAAAGCTTGCACTACAAAACCCATATAAACCGGATTGCAGCAAATCATCACAACCAACTTCAGAGCCAATCAATCCGCCAAAAATCATAGCGACACAAGACACCAAAGAGGCACAATGCTTACAGTTTTTCATATGCTTTTTTTTATTATTATTTTGTCTTCATTATTTGCGAAACGCCCAAGTTTTTGTCTTTATTATTCCAAAAATAAACATGAATTTGGATGACTGTCTGCTATATACGAGTATGACAAGCTTAGAGCTACAGATATGCCTAATGTCGGAAGGCTTTCATCCCATCTTTTGAAATGCTGTCAGTCGCAAACAAGAAAGATATTTAGCTGACTAATCCACCAAAACGTTTCTAACAAGGCTAGCTAGTTCTCCTACTGGGACCAAACGAACCCTATGTTAAGCAGCAGCAACAAATCAAACGTCTCCAAGTAACACATCAGCTTGAAATCCAGAAAAAGTCAGCCAACTTCATCATAGAACCTCAGCTGTGGGAGCAAAATACAAATCAGCAAATTCTCTGGCTGACGGTTCTAGCACCCAAGAAATGCATCTGCCAATTCGGGTTGAGTACGAGACAAATTGGAGTCGGGCTGCAAATCAAACAAACACGTAAGTTTAAATACTGTTATTAGAGAAAAAAATACAAAATCGTCGCTATTCTAAGAGGCGGCAGAATGTTCCGTCTCGCACGAAGGCAATAATAGAGTTTTTCCATGATGTCACAGTTCAAAGCTAAACAAACAAAAACATTAGTAGTATAAATGCCAAAATCTCAGATCATCTACGATCTGAGACTTAAACTAACTAAACTAAGAAACTTACAAACTTTACGAATACTTCGCCGTAATTATCAAATTTTTTTTGTATACCTGAAAAATACACAAAACATTAAGTAAATGAAGAGTAATAAATAAATAACAAAAACTTACCACTTCGAATATCCGTTGACAGTGAGAACAAGTTTGACTTGACATGCGCTGTCCTGTCAACCATTATGCAGACGCGCAGCTCCCACTTAACTAATGCTTTTCACAGCTATAAATAGCGAACTGCTGGAAGGATAAATTCACTTGTGATTTGAGCAGTCATCAAGACAGATCGATATTTCTGAACCGCATTTAAATGCTGTTTATCAAAAACTACACGGGAAGTATTGAGCCCAATTTACTAACCTTTTTGCCAAAAATAATTTATTTTATTCAAAATTTTTATTATTTCAGGTTCAATACTTCCGGTATAGGATGGAAGTATTGAACCCAGGAATTTTCTATATGAGCAGGTCATTGACGTTCACTCTGTCGTTATTCTTATTACCTTACTTTTACCAATTATTTCCATCCTACTCTAATTTACAGGTTAAAGAAACAGAAACGCCAGTGGAGGCCGCAATTTAGAACGACGAGTGAATTTTAAACAAAATGAATTATGAAGGAATTTTTCAAGCGAATTTTGAATTAGAGTAAAATAAATTTTTTGAGTAAATTGAATTGTCGAGTTAACAAGCAAAATTTGAATTAAAACATTTTTTAAATTGAAGGTACCCGACTTATCTAGGTTTAAGCAAAAGTTATTCTGTGATAACATGCAATATATTGAATTACTCTAAAAAAAATATATTACAACTGTCCTGTCTTGATTTTTTAAACCGGCACCTCCCACTTTCTATGATTAAGCCCATAACTGTGACTTAACAGGTATACTTTCACGTAATAACCGTATACAGAAAACAAACAGAAAATTTCTTACCCTTTAATGCATGTTTATACCCTAGATGAAATCTAAAGTGTACTAAGTTTGGCATTCCGTTTGTAGCATCTCAAAATAATGATGGTAGAGCAAAATGGATTGGACAACCATGCATAATATTAAAAGTTATTTTGATTTTTGCATGTCCGCCCGTTCGTTTGTCTGCCCGTCTGTGCGCACTCGAATGCACGTTCACTTGGAAATCTGAAATCTTGTACACGGACTTAAAAAACAAGTAAAATTAAGTTCGAACATGAGACAAATCGGGCGACTCCTTCGTGGGGTTGCCATACAAAAATTTCGTTTTCCACTAAATAAAGGGTTTTCCAATAAGAGGTGTTATTTTGATATTCAAATAAAAATGCCATTTTTGTAGATAAATGATGGGATCTTTATTTCATTATAAAGAGGAAGGTATGCCGTTAATAATGAAATATAACATCAGCCAAATGACTACCACGACCACGCCTACAGGACCATATCCTTTTCATGAAATTTTCCATAACCAAATCGCAAAGTGTCCTCGATAGCCTCACGAATTCCATCTTTGAGGTCTTGAATTGACGCTGGGCTGTTGGCGTAAACGTTGTCCAGATCAATACCATCCAATTCCGGCTATAAAAAATCATTAATTATCTGTCGATAGCGCAATCCATTCACCGTAACTGTTGCTCCAGCCTCATTTTCGAAAAAGTAAGGTCCAATGACCCCGTGGGACCATAAACCGCACCAAACAGTCACACGTTGAGGATAGAGAGGCTTTTCAACAATAACTCTTGAGTTTTGCGAGCCCCAGATGTGACAATTTTGCTTGTTGACGAAGGAGGTGGAAATGGGCCTCATCACTCAAGATGAGTTTTCGATGGAATTCCGGATCATTTTCATGCATTTCAATGACTCAATCAGCAAAGACTCGACGTTGTTGATGATTGGCCGGCTTGAGTTCTTGTGTTAACTGAACTTTATAAGCCTTAAGACCCAAATCTTTATGCAAACTACGGTGTAATGACGTTTGTGGAATGCCTAATTCCAAAGAACGACGAGGAATGGACAAACCTGGGTTTTCTTCAACACTTTCGGCTACAGCAGCAATATTCTCGGCTGTTCTTGAGCGACGTACACGGGTTTTATTCTTCACATCACTAACTTGTCCCGACAGCTCGAATTTTTCTACCAATTTCTGTATTGCGGTCCGACAAGGTGCTTCACGACGACCCAAAAATGTTCGAGTTTTACGAACCGTCTCTGCCACATTTTCACCATTTTTATAGTGAATTTTAATAATTTCAATGCGTTGTTGAATCGTGTATCGTTCAATTTTTACTAATGGCGTAGTTTCTACTTGTCAAATGTCAAAAATGACAGCTCCAAAAGTGACATCTACCGAAATAGCGGGATAATTAAAATAACACCTCTTATTGGAAAACCCTTTATTTGGACACTGCCTGAGAACGCGAAAACTTAGAGAGCTGAAACTTGGATACAGTGTTTTTATAGAAATATAAAAAATCTCAAAAATGGACTAAATCGGGCAACCTCTTCTTGGTGTTGCCATATGAAAACTTTGGTTTTTTATGTATACTGTGAAAACGATCAGTTTTAGACATTTTCATTGTATTAAAAAAATTGGTCATAATCATTTGTTCTGTCTGACGAACCGTTCTAAAAATATGCGAAAACCCACTTCAAAAAACAGAATTGCACAGATGAGTGACCATACGAAATTTCATACGCGCAGTCATATAGGGTATCATAAGAATTGGTCTTAGACCAATTCTAGCTTTTTTACTTGTTTTCAGTGAAATTTGTGAACACCTTTTAGGATGAATAGGTTGCCTTCCGAATGGTATGTTCAGGGCCGCATTTACCATAAGGCGCACTAGGCGCAAGCTGGGGCCTCACTCTCTATGGGGGCCACATTTTAAAACCTCACTTCTCGAAAACAACAATATAAAAAAAATGCTAAAATCATAATCCATTTGAAATACATATAATATGTATACATACATATATATTGTTCTTTGCTTAGAATATACGGGTATGATAATAAACAGAAATGTGAAAATGCGCAAATATCGTACATGAGTGCGCCTGCGCCTTCATGAGTTCTGCTAACATATTATTTATTTATTTGTTGCAAGCTAAAAATTTGTTACAGTCTTTAGTTGATTTTATTTTAAATATAAGAAATAATTTTGCTGTTTTAAATGAAGAAGCGAATTTATTAACAGATGAAACAAAATTTCGAGGAGAGAAGAAAAGATTGAAAAGATGAAAAAAATGTCTGACGAAGTTCAAAATCTAACGATGAGATTATATTTCATGGCAAGGAAAATTTTATTGTTAATATTTTTAATGTCATTTGCGAAAAGTAATCTTGGAAATAACTTCAGACATTTAGAAACGTATGATTTGTTTTTGGAAAAACATATAAATCAAGACAAATACCTATAAGACTAATATTACGAAAATTTTATTCAACTTATGGTACTGTTATTAACTCAGAAAAATTTATTGAAGAAAACTTTTTAATTAAAAATACGTATAAATTTATAAAGAATGGGTTAAGGGATACTTTTCCGAATGTAAAAACAATTTTAAAAATAGTTAACAGTATTAGTAACGATACAAGCGATAGTAGAACTAACAATGCAAATAGTGACGGTACAAGAATAGTAACGGCAGCAGGACTTTTGTAGTTATAATGCCAACTAATCTAGTGGTGGAACTCCAAGTATTGCTAGTTTTGCACAAGAGCAACAGCAGCTGTTATACACAACAGTGGAAAATTCATAGAAAAGCAGGTAGAAACTTAGCCGTACTGAAGAGTATTAAGTTTTCTGCCAATACGAAACGCTTCTTCCAATCCATTTTAGAAGTTCAAATTTGCAATTGACAATCGTCATTAGCATAGTTTCTTTCCTCCATAGACGAAATATAACCCACCTTCCAGGAGGCAGGCGTTGGGATTCCTGGATTTTATAACTTATCATAAGAGATGGTTGGATTTTATCGTTCTTCTTGAATGATGGCTCAAATTTATTATTGTTCACGATTGATAGTTAAATATTATCCTGTATCATTTATCATGAATGATAGTTAGATTTCCTTCAGATGTACATAAATGACATTAAAAAATCTCGCCTATATTAATAAGTGTATGTTAATATATAGCCCAAAAATTATATATGTCAGTGATTGAATCAGATGTAATGGACTAGCTTAATTATGATGACATTATATACATAATTGCTAGAACAAAAGCCAGAAAACAAAATGTTTTTTTAAATACCAATGTAGTGTTATTTTTATGTTATTAAAATGCGTTATTATAGAAATGTCGACAATTGTTTTCAATAAACTAAAAAAATGCATATGTAGGTCCAATATATATTATGTTAACTGAAACAGACTTATTTTTTTGGGGCCTCTTAATGATTTTGCGCCTAGGGCCTCCAAAAGTATAAATGCGGCCCTGGGTATGTTGTTCATACATTTAGGTTGTCCCAGAGATTATATTATTTCAAATCAGGATAGGCTATATTGCGTAAGATTCATATACATGTGATAAGTATTTATACTTGCGAACACGGGTGAGGACGCAAGAGGTCTTTGCACTTATTTTGGGTCAATGCTATATTTTTGCATCATTCAATTGTCATTGCTTATTTACTTTACTTAATTTACAATTTTGAGATATAAAGGAATCTCTTAAATTAAAGTTCTTCAATGCTTCGTAAAATATTAACCTCTATACATATTAAGTATGTTGTAGCAATAGGTTAAATTATGTCCAACTCAAATGATACGGGAGTAGCTTGAAGGAGCTGAACTCCTGGATCTCTGTTGTGGCAGCTAGAATAGCTCAACTCCACAGTGAAGTTTTGAGTAGCTTGTGTAAATCCAACTCCTAGGTAAGTTGAGAGTAGCTTGTATAAGTTCGACTCCACAAAATAACTACATATACTGAATGCTGGATACTAACTGCTCACTGCTCGCTTTATTCAATTTTCTTAGCCTATTTACATACAAGAAATTATATTAAATCGATAACTATTTTCTATTTTTAATTTATCTTGACTATCAGATCCAGCTTAACACAAGCTCGCTGTAATGGCACGTTTAATAAATAAATGGTCAACAATACATGCTGTTCATCACTTCGTCGGTGTTCGTATATTAATCTAAATATAGATCAAACACCAGATGAAATGACATGGAATGCAACATATGTAGAACAGATGACTTAAATTATTATACAAACGTTTATAGAAATATCAATAACAAAATTCTCAGCCATATTATTAACAGTAATGCACATACGATTAATAGGTTCGTGAATGCTAAAGCTAGACCTTGAGGAGTTAACATGTGACAGAGGTAGTCATTTCAAGTTGTGCCTCCTGTCACGGAAAGAGTCTTTATTAAGTAACAACGGAGAATTAACATTCGCGTTTAATAGTTACATCGGCAACCATGCGACGGTTCTCAAGCGAGTGCATATTTAAAAGCTTCAAACGATCCTCATAGGGTGGAAGAATCAATGAATTATTCCAGGGTAGGTGTCTAATAGCAAAGCGTAGAAAGTTCCACTGAATAGGCTCGATACGCCATACGGTCGATGTATGTACCGTAAAAAGGAGACCAGACCTGGCGAGCGTATTCAAGAAGTGGTCTCACAAAGCAAGTGTAGAAACCCAATTTTATGGTGGGATTCGAGAGTTCGCGGAATGAAAGTTTTATAACACCCTAGATAGAACTACTCTTTATGCGTGGGATAAAATTCAATTTTTAATTTCACCTTTGGCATCTAAGTCACAGACGGAACCCCCACGGCGATTCGAGGAATCCGAGAATTCATAATGTCATAAATGATTGTGATTGATTTGTAATTCCTGTGGAAAGTTATACCTATTCACAACCATTAAAAGATTTAATCTTCGCGAAAAGCTAGCATAAATCAAGACTTTGCATTGCCTCACAACAGAAACAATGTCGTCAATAGATAGAATAAAGAACAGTGAGCCCAAATAACTTCCGTAGCGAACACCAGACAAAGCCTTCAAGACTCAGAGATGGAATGGCGGAAATAATTTTGGTATGTCCTTTTATCTACTCTGCTCTACTCTGCGTAATTAATTATATCCATAATGAATTTACATCATATATATTTATTGAGGTCAAATGAAATGTGTAGTATAACAAAAATTATGACACCATTTAATTGATTGAGGTTGAGACTCCGAAAGGAGTCCCCCGAACATAAGCCAAACCCATTGCTCACCCTACAGACCTCGAGAAATCTCTCATACGTCTAAACCGGATGCTCTTAAAAAGGTAAATACTGACCCCTGCTCACCCTGCCGGCCTCATACAGCTCGTCCAGGAGGTGAGCACCAAGGAATCTATATCGCTTTCCTGAGAGTGCCGGACAGTGACGGGGAAAGTGAGTCGCCGTTTGAGCTTCCTATCCGCAGCCTCTGCATATAGGAATAGGATTCTCAACAAGTCTGATCCTGTGAAGGTGATCCCTGAGAAAGGAGTGTCCTGTGAGAGTAGACACGAAAGTTCTCAGGGTTGACTTGTTAATTTTCAAGAGCTTATTCGTTTGGTTGTGGTTGGGTCTCCCCCACAGTTTCTTTGTAGTTATGCCCGAAGGGTCCTCTAACCAAAACCGAATGTGTTAGCGGTCGGCCTAAGTTGAAATAATTGAGGCAAGGTGTTTTGGAGCAATCCCGATTATGGAAGCTGATTCCTCCAAGGCCGCACCAAGACGAGCAAGCTCGTCCGGCCTATCATTCCCGCTAATATTGCTGTGCCCTGGCACCCACCTACACCGGGACAGAAAGTTCAGGATGGTTTGACACTCCATTACTAACTTGGAGGTTGTAAACGGTTTACATAAAGCTTTGACAGCTGCTTGGCTGTCTGAGCAGAGAGCTATCTCCTTGTTCTCAATGTCTGAGTTTAGGAGATGCCTTCCTGCTTCAAGAATAGCGTTGACTTCTGCCTGGAAAACCGTGGAATGGATTTCAAGGTGTGTGGTGATTTCTATTTGAGGCTCCTCGTAGAAAACGGCTGCTCCGGTGTTTTGTTCGGATTTGGGACCATCAGTGTAGATAATAGTAGGGTTTGTTAATGGTTGAATCACAGAATATAATTCCCATTATGGCCTGGATGGAATTCTGAATTCAAAGTTGCTTTTGAGCATAGTTTCGAGGAGTTGGTCGCTGTCCCTGTTGATACCAATTACGCGTGTATGGCCCAACATGCATTTTGGAGCTTGATGTAGGTTGGTAATATTTTGGGTTATTTATTATTGACGCGCACATGTGTGCCAACTATTCTGTTATTTTGTTGTTGTTCAATTTAGGTTTATATAATTGCAATAAACTGTGTCATTTGTATAATTGTAATGACAAATTAATGAGTGCTCGATTTATATTATTGTGATAAATTGTTATTCTGGTGCTCTGAAATTTAAGTGCACATTGATTTATATCAGAAGGTGCCCGCTCTGACATGATCACAGTTTACTAATTCCATGAATAAAACGAATACATCGACTCGATTCTACTAGATGAGAAGATTTGCTGAAATTTTCCCCCCTTGTAGTCTATTCTTTTTGCTATATAATCTAAAGGTTGTCCTGAATAAAACTAATTCTTGTTACTACATGTGAAAAATACCTCAAAAATTTTTTAACCGCCATAACATGGTATTCAAGGTTTTCTTGTTTTGATACGGCATTGAATCAATCTTTAGCATTGATTAATTAGGCCGATGCAATGAGGACATGAAAACTCTATGTGGTTTGCAGTCGACTAAAAGTTTAAAGGACAAATTATAATAGTTATCAAGAGACAGGTAAAAGCGTCACGTCTCACGAGATTTTGATCACCATATTTCACATTCCTCTCGCGTATCTTTTCAGGTGTTGAACAATCCGTTCTTAAGTTGGCAATTTCACAGGTTGTAAAGAGGAGCTATCGTTGCTTCGGGACTGTCTTATATAAACTTGGGGCGTTTTAACACCTTGACATTTTTATGAATGCCGTTCACGCAACGCCCTCCAATTTCTTACTTTATCCATGCGAAAGTTATGACTCTTAGCATTTGTATGTATTTGCGAGTTTATCTGGATAATTGCTGTGTAATTGCGTGTAATAATGGTTTCATTCATTTCCTTCCACTGTTTCGTCGCAAGACTTTGAATCAACCACCCCATTTTTGGTGCTCTGCGGGGTAATCTAGCGCGCTCATCTCGACCTAAATTCGAAGGGCTCATTTTATTCCCCGTCTCTGTTAGGGGACTGGGATCTTTTAATTTTCTTCTCGAATCGTTGCTTAGTATACATTAAGAAGTGAATATTTCAAGATAACGGGACACTGACAATATTCTGAGAGAAATTACGTAATTGTAAGTGGTACTGCCACAGTAATTGGGTGGGACAGTGGAAATTAATGCGCCTTAATGAGGCGCAGAATTAGAGCAAGAAATGGAGTTTTGTAATTCATTACTTGTATGTGCTTTGCAGTTTGGCTGCCAGAATTCCATGTGGGGTTGAACACATGCTAATTCCGCCGAAAATTTATCATCCTTAGAGTTAAATTGTAGGACGAAAATATGGGGGTAATTGCCGTTCGTGTTTATGGTGAGCAAGTTTATTATGCTTTAAAATTTTAATCACATCCATTAGTTCCATTTCATATGTATGCAAATAAAATGCGTGTATCTTCAAAAAGGGGAGGATTGCAACCCTTTAATCATGGAGCAGTCAAATTCTTGCAGGTGAATTTGTGGAACATTTTTCATTCGAAGAGATGTATTAGGTGTGTAATTACGTAAATTAAATAGTTTTATGAAACATAGAAAGGTCTGAGCATTTCGCGGAGCCAACACATTCTTTCTAGATAATATGACCAAGAGGCCGCGATTAAATCGAACATGTGCTCAGAAATCCTCAAATTTGTTATTGTGAAAATTGTGAAATAGCAAAGTGAATACTCGCCCAATAGATGGTGATCCGTGGAAACTACAAGTTAACAATCAGTAGTTACTCTAGGCAGACGGCAACCGCAGTTACAGCAGAAACTACTGGATCATCAATCCTTACATTCTGCCGCACAGGAATTAGAATCTGTTGCTTCGTCCCGGACTTTGGTTGCGGATAGTGCCACCACCAACGATACCTCGCCTGCAGTTGGAGATGCTGTTATGTTGCGGCCAGCCAGGCTTCCTAAATGTGTTTTCGTCTCTAGAGTACATCCTGACACCACTGAAGACGAAATTATTAAACACATTTCATCACGTGTTGGCACTTCGAGCTCTTTGATTGCCTGCAAGAAGCTATCTACTCGACATGCACACGAGAAACGCTCATTTTCTGCGTCCTTCAGGATTTTAGTTCCGGAAAATCTGTTTCAGGCGGTGCTTTCACCTGATATATGGCCCTGCAATTCCATTGTGCGTGAATTTATTCCTAAGGGACGTTCCGGATCATCAAGTATGGCAAAAAACTTGTTAGCGAAATCTCGGTCTACTACGCCAACGTAACTGGTCTTCGCTCTAAGACGACTCGCCTTTTTACAAGTTCGACGAATTCCTGTTTCGACATGGTCTGCTTGACCGAGACATGGCTGTGTGGGAAGATCGTTGATGAAGAGCTTTTTGGTCCCGAGTTCTTGTTGTTTCGCCGTGACCGCCATCGTCTGTCTCTGGATGCTCCTGTTGGAGGTGGAGTACTTTGTGCTGTTCGTCGCGACCTTCCTTGTTTCTTGGTTGACTTTGTTGATTCCGGTGATCTGGAGTTTATTTGTGTGGCTCTCAGGCTTTCACACAAAACCGTATATATTGCTACAGTTTATATCCCTCCATGCCCATCTGCCGATATATTTGATTTGTTGGCTTCATGTATTGATAGGCTTACTGAAGTTCTGCTGCCTGCCGATGAGTTGTTGCTTTATGGTGATTTTAATTTACCTAATGTGAGTTGGGTACACTCTCCGGACGATGAGGGCTTGCTGCCCTCTTTTATAGCGACTCCTCAACATGCCATATCTTTTATTGACAACATCATTTCTTCTGGCTTAATGCAGTCTAGCGGTGTGACTAATGACTCTGGAAAATCTCTTGACCTGGTATTTTCGTCCGATCCCAATGGTACTCTCGTTAAGCATTGTTTAACTCCTATGGTTCCTGAAACCAGTCATCATCCGGCACTACATACAGTTTTGTTTTTTGATCCTGTAACTTCATCATCTAATGCTTCTGGTAACTACGAGTATTGTTATAACTTTAAAAAAGCTGATTTTAATAAAATTAATGAATGGCTATCCGCCTGCGACTGGACCGGTGTTCTGGGTGAACGTGACATTGATAAAGCTGTGAGCTCGTTTTATGACATCCTATTTCTTTGTTTTACTCACTGTGTACCACTTGTAAGTTCGAATCGTATTTCGCATTGTCAACCATGGATCAATGGCTCTTTGAAGCATCTTAAAAATTTGAAGAATAAAGCTTGGAGGAGGTTCTGTTCCTCAAGGAGCGATGCTGATTACGTAACTTATTCTAATTTGCGTGCTCAGTACATATCGTACCTGAATGATTCTTATAAAGATTATATACATAGAATGAGGTCGGCCTTGCGTACGGAACCTAAGCAATTTTGGAAGTTTGTGAACTCTAAGCGCAACTGTGATGGATACCCTTCATCGTTGCGACTTGGAAACATAGATAGCGTTGATCCCTTGGAGACTTCCAATCTTTTTGGTGACTTCTTTAAAACTGTCTTCTGTGATAACCACTGTGATATTAGGTATAACGATTTTACCCATTTGACGAAGCTCCCGACGACTTCTCTTCAACCTAAGGACCTGTTGTTCGATGAAGCGTCTGTCTCCAAGTACATTTCAAGCATAGCTGATAGTTTTTCTAGTGGTCCGGATGGCATTCCTTCCACGTTCATAAAAAATTGTGCTACGTCCATAGTTTCTGTTTTGTGTTATTTATTTAATTTATCTTTAACCTGTGGTGTTTTTCCTAAACAGTGGAAGCTTTCTTTGATTATTCCTTTTCACAAGAAGGGTAATAAGTGTGACATTTCTAACTACAGACCCGTCGCTAAGTTATGTTGTATTGGTAAGATATTTGAAGCCATGGTTTGCGATGTTTTGTCATTCCACTGCAAGCCTTTCCTGCGCTCTTTTCAGCATGGTTTTATGAAGGGTAAATCTACTACGACTAATTTGTTAGAGTTTACTAATTTCTGCATTTCTGCAATTGAAAGCGGAAAGCAAGTTGATTGCATATTCACAGATTTTAGTAAAGCTTTTGACCGAATCAATCATAAAATCTTGATTCATAAGCTGACTCTGCTTGGTTTTCCTTCTGTTTTTGTCAATTGGCTTCATTCTTATTTATCGGATCGTACGCAGCGAGTTATATTTCGCGAAGCTCTTTCTGACGTAATAGATAATACTTCTGGTGTTCCTCAAGGCAGCCATCTCGGACCACTCCTTTTTATTATTTTCATTAATGACGTATCTCTGATTTTGACTAATTCAAGAATACTTTGCTATGCTGACGATGCCAAAATCTTCCGCATTGTTTCTAATGAAAACGAGTGTGGAATTCTAAATTTGGACTTAGACACCTTTCATAAATGGTGTGCTATTAACTGTCTTCCTCTTAATATAATCAAATGTACTACTATGTCCTTTTCTCGTAAAAGGAGGCCATTGGAGTTTAATTATACTTTAGATGGATGCTTATTAACTAGACTTGACAAAACCAAAGATTTGGGTGTCTTCCTTAATACTCGTCTTTCCTTCGAAGATCATATTAATTCAATCGTGGCCAGGGCTAATGCTACTCTGGGGTTTGTAAAGAGATGGTCAAAGGAGTTTAATGATCCATTCATAACGAAGGTCCTTTACTGCACATTCGTTAGTCCTATTTTGGAGTATGCCAGTCCGGTCTGGTCTCCGTTTTATGCTGTACACATAAATCGTATTGAGGCTGTGCAGCGGAGATTCGTTCGTTTCGCTCTGCGTGGACTTCATTGGCATAACCCTATTATTTTACCTCCATATGTTGATAGGCTTAAACTCTTTCCATTGGATTCTCTCGAAAATAGGCGAAAAGCTTCCAGAGTTGTTTTTGCGTTTCAGTGTATACAGGGAGCGATAAATTCTCCTGAGCTCTTAAATACTTTCAATATATCTATTCCTGCGCGCTCCTTGAGGAACCACGACTTCCTCGTCGTTCCTCATCATAGTACGAACTATGGTTTTCACGAGCCGATTTCATCAATGTCTCGTCTCTTTAACAACTGGTTTGATTGCATTGACTTTCATCTTTCAAAAAGTGAATTAAGGGATCAGCTTAGTTAAGGTTACTTTTCATTTTATTAATTTTGTTTGTACACTGTTGGTCAATATCATTGTTTACATATGTATAATAATTTTTAAATTATTTTGTTTTTTAATTTTTCTTTTGTAAACTTAGTAATCAGATTTTTTGATGAAGTTCTAAATAAATAAAAATCAATGGTCATTCATTCGTAATTGATTTTTTCAAAAATCAAGTTACCCAAGGTTTTGTGAATTAAAACGAAAATTCTGTTAAGTTTTGTATGTAATTGACAGCACATTTTTAATAATTAAAATTAAGATTTAAAGGTAAATCAATTTTTGAAAAATTCAATTACGAACGAATGATCATTGATTTTGTCAGTCTGCTTACAATTTATCTTTTCTAAAAAATCGACAGCAACAGCTTAAATTAAAATACTTTTCTAAGATCCAAATCCGAACTAAGACTAGTTCTCAAGAATTTTACCAGGTGACAGCAGGAGCGGCTCTCCAAAAAAAAAAACCTGTAGCTACGATTAGCGCCACCCTACATTAAAATATAGGGTACCTAAACTCATAAAACCAGGGTGTCCGAGCGAAGTATTTACAACTGTTTCCGTAATCTGCCTGTAGGGGAGCGGATTTCGAAGCGGAATAATAGCTGGAGCGCGTAACTGGAGCAGAAATTGAAACGGAGCTGTACATCGGATCAAATACATATATCAGCACCAGAGGGCTCCAGGTCAGGGTACCGGAATATAACGATTATATATTACTCCGGAGAGGAACTTATTCTGAGCACTTCGGAGCTGGAGCTGTGTAGATGCCAGAGCGGAGGAATAGCTGGACCAATTCATAGTAAAAACAAATTTTACATAATAATATTAGTAATGCCGCATAATGCCTCAAAAAACTAATCGAGACCCTTACGTTCTATTACCATCTGGGGTGGATGGACTGAGACCCATTATGCTTGAGAAGGCACTGAGATACATAATTAAATGGCTAGTATCGATTTTTAAAATCTGCCTGAGGTTTGGGTTTTTGCCTAAGGCCTGGCGGGAGGTGAGGGTAATCTTCATTCCTAAGGCAGGCAAACGGGCCATATGGATGCAAAGGACTTTAGACCTATCAGTCTCTTCTCCTTTATGCTTAAGGTCTTGGAGAGCCTAATAGAGGTACATATAAGAAGTGTATGGCAGGACGGCAGTAGTAGCCAACATGCCTATACAAAATGGAGATCGGTAGAGTCGGCACTGCATACAGTGGTATCCATTGTTGAGAAATCCCTAGAATATAAGGAATGCACTCTAGGTGCCTTCCTGGATATTGAGGGGGCTTTCAATAACGTGAAGACGGAGGCTATATATAATGGACTGAGAAGGGTGGGAGTTGACAAGCGTCTATGTGACTCGATCAACTCAATGCTTCTCAGTAGACAAATTAGTTCCTGCTCAGGTGACGCTATTGTGAGAAGAGCCATCTATAGAGGTAGACCGCAGGGGGGAGGGCTCTATGGCTACTTGTAATGGATGAAATTCTCATCAAATTAGAGAGAGAAGGATTTAAGGCAGTAGCCTACGCGGATGACATGGATGAAATTCTCATCAAATTAGAGAGAGAAGGATTTAAGGCAGTAGCCTACGCGGATGACATATGCATCCTGCTAACTGGCAAATTTCTCTCTACTATTAGTGAAAGGCTGGAGTGTGCACTGCTTAAACTGGATAACTGGGCCAATAATAGTGGATTGAGGGTAAGACCTTCGAAGACGAAGCTGGTCCTTTTTACAAGAAAGAGGCGGGTACAAAATTTCAGACTTCCTATGCTGGGTGAGGAGGATTTTACTCTCTCCAGTGAAGCAAAGTAATTGGGAATCATACTCGATTCCAAGCTAAGCTGAAAGGTTAGTTTAGAAGAACGAGCGTGGCAGAGAATATTAGTTAGAAATTGGGGATTAAAACCCAAAGTAATACGGTGGATGTACACAGCCATAGTTCGGCCCATCCTCTGCTATAGCTCCACGGTCTGGTGGACGGCAATGACAAGGAAATGTAACCTTGGGGTGCTGTCAAAAATCCAGAGGGGTGCTTGTATTGGAATTACTGGGTGTCTGCGCACCACGTCTACGGCAGCACTGGGGGTCATGCTTGAGTTACTGCCGCTGGTCCTCTATTGCAGAGGTGTAGTGGCAATTAGTACTGTCAGGCTATAGGCAGGGGGTTGGTGGATGGAGAGGGGTGTTGAGCACTCCAATATACTCCAGATGATAGACTGTAGTTATTGCAGGGAAGAAACAGACTACCAACTACTAATATTGACCTTTGGTGGGGGCGTCAATGCGACGATACCTACCAGGAGTGACTGGGATGGGAAAGAGTTGGTCGTAGCATCCGATCTTTCTATTTTTACGGATGGTTCCAAGACAAGTGCACGCACAAGGGCTGGAGTGTACTCCAGAGATTTACAGTGGCATGAGTCTTGTAGACTACCTGACAAATGCAGTATTTTTCAGGCAGAACTCGCAGCGATTTATCAGGCGGCAACATTGGTATCTATGTGCAGAGCGCCCACGGCACATATTCATATATACTGATAGCAACACAGTCATCAAGGCGCTGAATGCTGTGCTGGTAAAATCAAAATTGGGGCAGTTATGCAAGATAGCCTTGAGGTATTGGCTACAAAGCACAAGGTGACCCTATGCTGGGAACCTGGCCACAAGGATATATCAGGCAATGAGATGGCTGATGAGTTTGTCAAAAAAGGCTCGGAATTGGATAGCGCGATCTGCACCCCTTTGGCATCAGCCTGAATGACAAGATCCAGAGATAGCATACTAAATAGGACATCAAGAACAGCAGTAGCCGTATATCGCATGGAGCCCGCAATTCCCAAGCAGGCAAGTTTTTGCTTCCAGATCGCGGCCCACCAAGCGTCCTCGGCCACCATACACAGGAGGCATATGTATGTACCCATGGGTCTAATGATGTACATCTAGTGCAAAACCGTCGGTCTCATGTCCCATATGCAGCCAAAGGCTCTCCTGCATTGAGCGAAGACCCTCGTAGCCGCATTAACTTCTTCCTATACGTACAATGCCCTTCTCAACTTCGAGTCTAGGACGAACCCAAGGTGCTTGGCATGAGAGAGTTGCAGAGTATGCCCAAAAAGCTTTGGAAGACCAAAGCACCCAAGCTTATGTCTTCTGGAGAAGAGCACCAAACTGGTCTTTGTTGGGTTAACTGTTATATCATGACGGGTGCACCAGTCCTCAACAATTTTTTCCTCCATTCAGGCTAAAGATCAATTTAATAGTTCTCGATATCATTGGTGTACTTTAATTGTTGTTTAATTTTGTGTGAGATGGGAGAAATACATCTTTTTTTTTTTCAGCATTCATGATGCGTGAATCAGGATCGTTGCAAAAAACGATATGAGTATCAAAGAGATTCGATTGATTTTCTCACCTATACACCATATTTTACGTTGTTTTTTTAATTTACCACTAATGCAATTTATTTATTACCACCTTTTTCTTATCTAAATTGAAAGGCTCTCACTTTGAAGAGGTTTAACTTTAAAAATTCAATAAAAATCCTTTTATCCATCTACCCATAATGTAACTAACCCAGCAATACGAAATTCGCCTTTAATCTGACATCTTTAATGGGCCCGAGGGTCAACGTCGAGTAATTTATCAAACAGTTTATCAGAGTCGTATACTGGATAGAGGGAGAACTTTCATTTAGGTTCGACTATATTAAAATGTTATTCAAGTGGACAAAAGCAAACATAAAACGATAAACTCACATAAATTATTCTGTAAATAAAAGGATCTCACTTTTACCAGTTCGCTTTTAAAGGACTTAAGTAAATTCCTAGTTTTTGCAGAAATCCCTTTGAATTCGTCGTACATTCATCAATAACGTATGAACTGCGGGATATCAGAGGATATTGTTATTGTACATCAGAATTCTTATCAATGATTGCTTATACCTACATAAATGAAATCACAACGATTATACTGGCGAACAATTTAGTTAATATACCACACAGGTCTGCATGCCTATCTACTTGATTTTATTGTGTTAAAAATAATTTTGCCTTTAAATAGTAAAAGATTGACTCTTCAGCATAGAGAGATATATACAGACATATTATATCGGAAGTATCATCATATCATTGAAGGACTTTCTTTACTGTATTCGATTTTCAATTTCGAATTTTAACAATAGCTATATGTTCTGTTTTTCATGTTTTGAAATGTATGTACAGGGTGTTTCCATCTAGTTGGTCATCCATGGTGCAGGAGGTGATAGTACTTACCAACATGAACAAAAACTTATATTGGGGGGGGGGGGGGGGATAAACTGTTTATGAGATTCAGGGCGATTAAGACATTGTGCTAGTCTTGTACAAAACACTCGTATGTTAAAAACGTACAGGGTGTATGGTCACTGTCAAGAGCTCATTTTATGTAGAACTGCATGGCATTTTCAACGACTGCTCAGTTAGCCCTATAATCTCCTTCTAGCCGGAGTCTTGGTGGTCTAAAGTACGAATTTCGGATTTTCTTAGAATTTTTTTGATTTTGATATTTGTTTTTTTTTACAAAAAGGTTGTTAACATAAGTTTTTTTTTTTTTATAAAAATTATAAACTGTGAGCTCTCCTTTTTAATGTAACTTGTTACACTTTATTTGCTATCTGTAGCCGTTAAAGAGTTATTACCTAATAACCTATACTATAACTCTACTTTCCTTAATGCATCCGATCCCATTTTGTATATTAATTCCTAAAAACATGCAAGGGAAACACAAAATATCATATTCCCAAAAAACAAATAATAACACAAATACTAATCTAAAAGTAACGAACTCTAGGCTTAAGGCCAAAGTACAATGAAAGCGACACAACAAAGTGCCATAAATTGATTGCTGGAAAGATTCGAATATACAGGAGTTTCCACCTAGGAGATCAATAGAGCAGGAGGTGATAGTACTCACTTCGATAAACAAAAAATTGAATGGAAGGGGGGGGGGGGAGGCATATCAAACGTATAGGAATTACAGGGTGATTAAGAAAAAAAGCTAGTTTTTCACAAACACCCTGTATCTTAAAAAGTACTTTCCATACGGTCACAGTTAAGAGCTCATTGTATGCACTTTATGGCATTTCCAACAAATGCTCAGCCAGCCCCGAACCCCCTTCTCACAAGAGTTCAAGAGTTATGATTGTCTAAACTAAATATTTCGGATTTACTTACCACTTTTTCTTAGTTTGACCCCTATTTTTTTTTTTTGCAAGATGTTCATTAATGTCACGTTCTTTTATTAAAACTGGACACAGAAGATTCTCCTCTTTACTTTGACCTATTACACCCAAACTAATTATTAAAAACTTGTATAAAATTAATTCCTTTAATTAGTTTGAGAAATTATGGATTTTTAGGAGGAGTTAATAGAGAAAATGACGGAAAAAGTTATGCTGTGCGTCATCCCATGTAAAGTAATCTCATTTCTTCTTCTTTTTTATTTTTAGTTTTTTTTATGCTTTGCAATTTTAACTAGTCCGCATAAACTATACTGAAGATTTTGCTTAATTTTTTCCTTGTTGCCATTCTCTTTGTAATAAATAAAACAGTGACCGCTGTCAAATACAGTTATCGCGTCGCGTTCACTGTGTTTTAAATGCGACATTGTCACCAAGTAAGTTGCAAATATTGTTGTGTCGCTTTCACTGTATTTTGGCCTTTCCACTTCATCACGACATCCAGGAATACAACATTCCTAAAAAGTAAATAAAGAAAAAACAATAAAAAATTACATACACATACCTCCGTTTAATTACATTTTTTACTTGTCATCCAACTGAAATTACGTCAAATAGATAATTTCGCCGCAGCAATTGGCACAAACGCTGCTAGGGCAACAGCAGGAGGAATATAGCACGTGAACGGTCTCAGCAGCTTTAAAAAGGTGGCAAGCTATAGTGAAATCACCCATTTCTGAATACAAGTTGATCTGTTAAAGTCCTAAACCCTCGAGTCTATTTTGAACAAAATCCAAACCTAAGGACTTCCTCGAAAGTAACGTAATGTTTTCAAACCCTTACTATATCAATACGAATGCATATTGTTTTTGTTGTGCTTATTCATTAGTAATATTGTATAAAAAAAAAACCTTAAAAAGAAATATGCCGGGAATCGAACGTTTTTCTTAATTGGAGCCATCAGCTTTTGCACAGTAAAATCACTCACTCACTTTCCTACTAAACTAGAAATATTTTAATATTTTTCACTTTTCCTTGTTTTCTGATATTTTTGACCGAAGCCCAGGACTCAGGAGCCCTCAATAGGTCAAAGTTGAGGACGTTGAGGGGTGATTGCTTCTTCCGCAAAATTCACTTTATTCTTTCGGTACCAG
Organism: Dioctria rufipes; assembly: GCA_963924295.1. NCBI lineage: Eukaryota > Metazoa > Arthropoda > Insecta > Diptera > Asilidae > Dioctria > Dioctria rufipes. The sequence goes on along the minus strand of OZ002743.1, from coordinate 92,834,951 downwards.
CTCAAAGTTTTTCCGCCATAGTGACAAGTTGCTAGGTAGGCCGAAATAGTGCAGACTTCTTATTTTCTGTCAATATTTTCATTAAAAGCAGTAATTTTCAAAACTGATGAAAAAACTTTTACGTATAATACATACTTACATAATAAAGCAATTTATAATTAGAAACAAAATGCAGCCATTTCTTAGGTTAGTGTGGCACAGTTTTCCTCTATAATTTATCCAACAATCCCACTTTTTCTAAGAAGAGTAATATCCTTTTGGATGAAATTCGCTCCCAGTCGGCAGGCTTTAAAAAGTATGCACCGAAAGCCTGCAATGTACGTAGGGCAATGGCCTCGCAGTAGGCTGGCCCAAAATGCACGTGAACGTATTCAAGTAAACTTTGAACGAGACTGAGGTTCACTTGCGGATGATTGACATTTTTACCCTAAATAGACATCACATTCCCTATGGGATATATCTTGACATTAAAAAAGTGCAAAAAACAAAATAACAAATTAACAAATTTAATTGAATATTTATGCCTTTTATGGACATTGTATAACAAATATAAGAAGTTGATAAGTGGAACAGAAAGGGGCAGCATAATAAAATAATAAACAAAATAAGAGACACGCGCGGATATTTCACCTCTTAAGAATTAAAGAATTTGATGGATTAGTATTTTTCAAAAATACGAAAATGATACGTCCTACATTTTCATTCGGTACTTCTGGAATTGCTTAAGCCGCATCTAGAAATAAAATTTTTAAATTTCAATTAACGTGTATGGAAGTTAGCTTGCTTGCACAAAATGGACATAAAACGGCATGTTCGTACGTAAGTGGTAACCTTTACGGCACTTTACCTGCGGCAATTTGACATTTAAACTTAACGAAAGTTTTCTTACCGACGCTTAACATTATTTTGGATACCTCTGTTTAAATTAAGAGGCACGTTCGCCTTACGTAAGTACATGTACGCTCTTTTTGGGCAAGCCTATTCGCATAATACGTGCCCTGATGTTTTATCCTCTTCGAGGCATAGTCTATTGAGTTTGCAGTATCCAATTATGACTGCAGTCTGAGTTGATTCCTAGATAACCTTGCAATATCCAGGCTGTTCTGTTGTGAAGGCTATGGATTCAGTTAGGTAAGTTTCTCATAATCATACACACCGCAAAACATCATAAGTATACCCATATAAAAGCATAGGCAATAAATCGTACAAGTACAGAATACTCTCCAACTCATATACGCAATAGCGGCACTTTCATCCTAGTCTAGAGCACAATTCATCTTCTTTTATATGAGGAAGCTGAATCATCACAATTAGTTTTATGGTCATTATGTTTGTACATAACATAAAACAGTAGGGTACCCTAACAGGAGTACAAGGTGTTCATATGTAAAATTTTTGTCGTGGCTATTCACGATCTATATTGTTTACTATCACGTTTTTGTTGTCGAAACCTACGGGATTATACCGCCGTTAGATTTGACACTATAATCCCCCTATGTAATCCCTAGGTTATAAATTTTATTACATACGAGCATGTAAATTAAAAAAGATAAACAAAAATAAAAAATATTAAGAAAAAGAACACAATTTTTATTAATTTTGGATTTTTGACTCCCTCCGGAAGAGAAACCATTCCTTGAAAAATTGTTTTTTTTTTAAATACACTGATGAATCAGCCAACTAAAAACCTTTGAAAGTGTTGACTTTATTTTGGTACAAGTTAAGAGGTCTTACCACTGGTGGTCGGCACTCTTAATTGCACTTCTAAATTATAACTGCCGTTATGATGATAATTACTCTATTTATATAATTAGTTACCTGCAGTACTTCGTATTCTCATTTGTAGGAGATTTTGTGTTCTCACGATAAAATTGCTGACATGGCAGCTGAGCAGTCTGGGAAATAATTTCCAGACTGAAATGTAATGCGACGAGTACCTTTAGATAATGTAGGAATTTGAGGTAGAGGAAAATATTTGTGAACGTTCTACAAATAAATTCCAGACAAGATGTGAATGTAAATGAAATTATGAGAACACGAAATACATTAGGAACATATAAACTTTTGCTTTTAGCATGTATAGGCTTACATATTTGCGATATGTAAGCTTTTTTATACATGCACTAAAATTAATACATAACATATCAAAAATTTGCTGATGTTCAGCACTTAGTTTAGGAGATACAATTTATTTTATTATCTTCTCTGAAAAATTTCATATGAAAATTTTAGAATTTACTCCGAAAAAATTATTTTTTTTTGTATTGTTTTTAGATACTTAATGAAATATGTATGTGCTTAAAAAGGTTTATAATAATAGTTCTACTTTATTATTTCATAAAATTTATAAATTTAAATTTATTACAAAAACTGTGTCTTTTTTTCAATGTGTTTTATTTTTATTTTTTTATTTTGTTTTAATTCCTTTAGAAAGCCGCATTTAAAACCTTTAATTTGAAATATCGCTTAAAAGAACCGAATAACCCGATCCAAAGTAATCAGCAAATTAAAAAACACGTTCACAGTGAATACATTAGAATTTGAGTCACCCTGTATGCAAGATCTGAGGTTGGCAGGCTAAACAAAAAAATACGGGTTTAATATTTTTAACATTTAACTAACTCTGAAAGTTTCATCGAAATCGGAGGGGGTCGGGTCCAATGAGTGATCATTTTGGTACGGAATTGCTATTTACATCGTGATTCAGATCAAGATACCTTCCGGTATACCACGCGATTCCTTGAGGTAAGCGGATCAAAATATTGTTCCACATACGCCCCCCCCCCCCCCCCGCTAGAAATCTTCCTTTAAGAGCTGTGGACAGTTGAAGATTTCGCCAATATTCGTGAACCCTTATGTGAATAAATGAGTATAACTTTTGAACCACCCTATAGATTTTGGTTGGCTTATTAATTAGCCAAGAATAGTAGCTGTATTACTCTGTATTTTTTAATTAAGCTTCTTTAAATTATTCTCAAATATTTCCAAAATTTTGATTTTTTTTTCACACAAATTTCATAAATACCGTCATTTATTTCAAAAACTTTCTTCCATGTAACCCAAATTTATTGCTTCTTATTAATGCCTCTACTACCCTCTATCAGTGGAAGAAAAACTGCATGCCAATATCTGTATCAGTTTCACCACTGGCGGTTTATTGGCACATTCAAGCCATAAAATTGCATACCTGTGATTATTGCTAGCAATTTTATGAAATTTGTGTGTAAAAAAATCAAAATTTTGGAAATATTTGAGAATAATTGAAAGAAGCTTAATTAAAAAATACAGAGTAATACACAGCTACTATTCTTGGCTAATTAATAAGCCAACCAAAATCTATAGGGTGGTTCAAAAGTTATATTCATTTATTCACATAAGGGTTCACGGATATTGGCGAAATCGTCAACTGTCAGCAGCTTTTAAAGGAAGATTTCTAGCGGAGGGGGGGGGCGTATGTGGAACAATTTTTTGATCAGCTTACCTCAAGGAATCGCGTGGTATACCGGAAGGTATCTTGATCTGAATCACCCTGTATATAAGTATTTTTCTTTTTATTTTAGATATGTATTTTGAATTATGTATATTGTTTGTTATTTGATTATGAAGTTATGCTTACTATTAAATTTTTGTTGAATTATACAGTTTGTTATTCATTAATTATGTATTTTCAAACGTTGATATGAATTTTGTTCTTGAGTGTTATGTAAGTAAATAAAATAATAAAAACTGTGATTTTATAATTCGAATTATATATGATTTTGACATGCATCTGTGTATAATTATTTTTTCAAGAGGATGCTTTAGTTTCACTTAAATATGTTGGCTCCTATTTCAATAGTCACCATATGCTTCGTCGACAAGCTTTTGAAAAGCACCTTTTTTTTTTACAAAAAATTACATGATTAAATGAGATTAATTAAAATTCTTTGTATTTGAAAACTCAATTGCAAACAATAAGTCAATAAAATAGTTAGGACATAATTTATTTATTTTTTTCATTGACCTATGAAAATTCCTGGGCGAAAAAACAAAAATAACTCCACCGAGCAAAAGCACCACATCTAACAGCACACAGGACTATTAGTCCCCTTCAGTGTGTGTGTGACTCTATCCACTTCACAGCTTGTAATATACATTTAGAAGGTTGTGCTTTTGACTCATAAAATCTTTAATGTATAATGCCACATCTCCGCCAATACGATTTATTCTATCATTGCGGAATAAACAATAGCTAAAAATAGATACCATCGTGGATGGAATAATATCATTGAATCAAGTTTGAGTATTAAACATTACATGAATATATCTCTTTAAGCAGCCAATTACTGATTTCTGGAATTTTATTTCTGATGAGGAGTATCAGAAATAAAAAAATAAATAGAAAATATTTTCAATCGTTCAGCCTACTTACAAAAAATGTTCAGCGAAATAATTACCTTGTCCAAAACCTACACCAAATCAGGCAGGCTTGTTATTGCCGGAGCCCAGATCAATGCATAAACATAAATATATCAAAAACGTTATAGAAGTATGACAGGAAGAAGGATTGCAACCAACAACTTAAAAGAGTAAAATAAGAAGAAAGAAGATGCAAGTGTAGATAAAATGGGTTCATTGAAAACTATTATAAAAACAAGTAAAAAAGCTAGAATTGGTCTAAGACCAATTCTTAGGATACCCTAGATGAATGCCCGTATTAAATTTCGTATGGTCACCTATTCAAGTATTGATTTTGAAGTTGTTTTTCGCATATATTACTAGAACGGTTTGTCGCACAGACAAAATGATTATAACCAATTTTGTAGGATTTCGTATTCTGCAGAAGTTTTTAGTACCATAAAAATGTCTTGGACTGATCGTTTTCAAAGTATACGTAAAAAACCGAAATTTTTATATGGCAACACCAAGAAAGAGTTGCCCGATTTAGTCCATTTTTGACATTTTAATTGCTAATGTAGTAAAAACATCATGTGCGAAATTTCAGCTCTCTACGTCGACGCGTTCTCAGGCAGTGACCAAATATATAGCAGAAAACGAAATTTTTATATGGCAACCCCACGAAGGAGTTGCCCGATTTGTCTCTTTTTACTTTTTTTTTTTAAAGTCTGTGTACAAAATTTCAGCTCTCTAAGTGTACGCGTTCTCAAGTTATCGTGCGCACAGACGGACGGACGGACGGACGGACGGACGGACGGACGGACATGCAAAAATCGAAATAACTTTTAATATTATGAATGGGTGTCCAATCCATTTTGCTCTACCATCATTATTTCGAGGTGTTACAAACGGAATGACAAACTTAGTATACCCCTATGATTTCATCTAGGGTATAACAATAAAATACAAGATATCTCTAATGCTCTAGGCATACAGCGCTCCTAATTAAGAAGTAACTTTTAGGTAATTAAGGGGTACTGATTATCCAATCTTGCGTGCAGTAATCGCACTTGTCTTCACCAATGAAACAACTAAATCACTTGGTTCTTAATAGTAATAACTTAAATACGATTTTGTTAGTTAGTACTTGGTTGGACTACATAATGAAATAACGGAAATTTGTTTATTTAACAGAGCTCGATTGGTTAGAATAAACAGAGCTTGATTATACCTAGCTTTAGCTAAAGCAAATTTCTTGTCAGTGGTAGAAATTTCGTTTCAGTTTGTGTGATATATGTATTTAGGAGGCTTAATCGCAACAAATTAGAACGAAAGTATTTTAACGCATTTTTAATGTTATATTACATCCATGGTGAAACACAAAACAAACAAACACAAAAACTAATCCGGGGAGAACTGCAAAGTTTAAAATTATTTTTATGTTCAAATAATTTATATTGTAATTATTTAATGGAAAAATGCTTTGGTAAGTAAAATTTATTGTAACGCCCTTTTAAAAAAAAAACTTCAAATTTTGTGGCTATTGAAAATAAGGCATTACGCAGTGCACTGTGATATTTTTATACATATTATTATTATACAATGCACTCTATTATTTGTGAAATGAATTACATTCATAAAATGAGTGCTCGGACGATCTCTCAATTTTTGTAACAAATTACCAGTCATGTTTTATAGTAAATTATTTTAAATAAATCGTTTAGCAATAAACTGAAATTTTGAATTATCATTTTGCTTATAATTTTTCTATTAGATTGAATATTATGTCACATTATAGTTTTAACAGAACAGTCAGTTTTAGGCTTAGAATATAGAGAGTACAGGAAGTGTGATAAGCCAAATTTGGCGTAGTCAAATTCTGGTTGTGTTAGTATCTGTTGCCGCTGTAGTGAATGCTCAGTGCAGCCGTCTAGTAGAATCAATATAGAGAGCGGAGCAACAAGATATATGGTTGAAAATATTACGCTTGCTCCCATCGAAAATGTTCTTAGTTGCTGTCACTACACCTATATACCCTGAGAGTTTCTCAGCTGTCATAAACGTAAACAAATCTCGGTGGATGAAGGAATTTTTCGATATTTCAACGTTTTGGTTATGTATTTTGAATTTAATTTAATATAAAAATGTGTGTAAAGTACACAAAATAATATTTTATAACTATACTTGCCTAAAAAGTGATTTCCCACGTCGTACCTTGGTATTGTTGTGACAATTTTTTATCGACCACTTCATTCTGAAAATACATGAACATCACTTAGAAATTTATCACTATAATATCAACAGATAATTACTTACGCTGTTTACTTTCTTTAGCACTACTGTTAAATAAAATATCTTTCACTTTTCACAAGTTTTAAATTAAATTAAAATTGTTGCAAATTATAAAATTTCGTTTGACAACTGTAAGTACATTTGTCTCTTTCTTCAATATAATGCTGACCTACTTCACGGGACCATGAAAAAATCCACGCTCATGCATACGAATTTTACAGGTATCAACACTTCCTGTTGTCTCTATATTCTAAGGTTTTAGGGCCTATCTCAATTCGAACTTCATTTTCATTTTGATATAACAGCACCATTTTGGAATACAGTAATACACAGTTTATTATTATTAATTATTCTTTAAAAAATTATTATTTAAAAAAAAAATATGACTATTCCAGTCCTCAAAAATGTAACTTACTTCCAACTGTGTACGCTTTACTTAATCCATCGCAAAGGACATCAACTACCAAATCAAGAATAAAACACAGTACTAAGGATTCACAAGAAAGCCTGATGATAACACTGTAGAAGCTCCTAATGAAATTATAACAAAAAATTCAGGAAATGAAAATTTATGTTTATGTAATAATTCAAAATTGCAACCATTTATAGTTCTCGTCCCAAAAAAGGGCAAATTGTATAACGAATACATTGTAGAGTACTGGATGACATAAAATGTTTTTAAGCGCGTTAGCTTACATATGTTCTCCTATTTCAAGTTCTTCATATTTCATATCCGAAAGAAAGCATTTTGGTTTGGAATTTTATTCAAAGGTTCTTATATGATGTTCAAACGAAATATGACGATGATAGTCCGGTCATTGCTACACTTATTAGGGATTTAAAAATGACAGAAAATAATGAAGCGTAATATCTAGTAGTGTAACTCTAAGTACTTTTTTATTTACGAAAGAGACATGCATATGTTGTAAAATTGATTCTAACAAAAAAAAATATTTTATATATGTGCGATAAATGTTTAGATTACAGAAAAATGGTTTTTGATAAAATGTAATGTGTCTTGAGAGAAGTAACAGTGAGCAAAAATAAAATATTAGAGCAAGAAAAAGATATTAAAACAATTGTGAGTGGTCTAAAGGTTGTGAACGAGAATGAAAATAGAGCATTGATTTTATATATATATAGATGTGCCCAAAAATGTGCACGGTTTTCTCAATAGAGGCCGCACTATGTACCGTTTTGAACAGATGAGCAAAATAGAGCTTATATAAATATTCTTCGACGTCGCGAATATTTTCCTTTCTGTTAGAGAATTTATTGTAATGCCAGATTTGGAAATTTTAGTGATTAGTTTGTTAATTATTATTATGTGTTATGCACAATATTATGTATCTACATACATGAATATTGGAGTAAAATTACAATACATAAATAAAATTTAGTTTCCTGCGTTATTCATTTAATAATATGATGATGATATTTGTTTTAGAAAAGACTAGAGTGTATGATGGATGTAAAATTAAAGTCAAAATGAGTTTTGGATTATATTGACTGATTTTAAAAATAAAGAATTTTGAACAGAAATTTATTTTGTGTGACAATTAGAGCATCAAACTTAATATGTACTATTAAATGGCACCGCTATATTATTTTAGTAATATAATATAAGATGTACTCGTATTTTAGAATTCTTTATCGTTTTGAGGGCGGAGGGAGATATTGGATGATGATTTGGAATGAAGGAAGAATAAATAAAGGCTTGTGGTTTTTTAGGGTAGATATATTATTTAAGAAGACAGATACACATAATGAATTTACATATGTAGATGGTCAGTAGCTATTTAAACGTATTGATTTGAAGTTTTCTTGGAAAGTAAAAGGAGATTTTGTAGTAGCTTTCGTGACAATAACACACATTAGATTTCAGATGTAGATTCTTGTCAGCCATCTGATACCTCACACTATTGAAGTAGAGTAATTTTTCTCAATAAAAATTACGGAAAAATTCGAAATTCCTTTTTGTGGCTCTAACTTTCAAATTTATATAACGCTAGAACACTGGAGCGTTAATGACCGAAGTAAGGCGTTATTAAAACAAGGAAAAAGCCAGAATTCGTATAAGAGCAATTCTTGCAATACCCTAGATGAACGGCCGTATGTAATTTCTCTGTGTAAGTTTTATCGTTAAAATGGTTATTCGCATCAATTTCTAGAACGGTTCGTCGGACAGTAAAAAATGACCATAACAAATTTCATAGGATTTTATATTCTGAAGAACTTTTTAGTACAATAAAAACATCTAGGACTGATAATTTCACAATATGCATAAAAAACCTCAATTTTTGTACGGCAACACCAAGAAGGGGTTGTCCGATTTAGGTCATTTTTGAAATAGTATTTAAAAGTTTTATAAGAACGCGACAAACAGAAAATATTATGCGTATTTGTCGAATACATTTTGAGCAGCATTATTAATATGCGTTACAAAGTTGATATATCCTATGATTTCATGATGTAGGGTATAATAATCATTATTGTTGGTTTTTCATTTAAGTTGGTTAACTTGGTTTTTCATTTAAATTTTAGAAAAAGGAAAAATATATGCAATCAAACTGGCTGTTGAAAAACAGTTCGCCTTCTTGCGGAGGCCAGAACAAAATAGTAGTGTGATTGGAATGCTCATGAAGTGACTGAATCAAGACGCTCCATATTAAAAAAATTAAGATCCAGTATAATTACTTTTAGTTTTATTATTTGTTTCAAGTCCACAACGGTAAATAAACCCTGCAAGATTTTCAATTGATGAGTACGTCGCCATGCATATTTTTATATATTCCATAGTCGGCTTCCAAATTAGTAGATCCATGTAACCGTTGGACGAATCATACGAACAAGTAGAAAAGCTAGAATTGGTCTACGACCAATTCTTATGATACCCTAGATGAATGTCCGTATAAAATTTCGTATGGTCACCGATCTATGAAAGTTTGATTTTTGAAGTGATTTTTCGTATATATTTCTAGAACGGTTCGTCGGACAGAAAAAATGATTATCACCAATTTTATAAAATTTCCTATTCTGAAGAAGGTTTTAGTACAATAAAAATGTCTAGGACTGATCGTTTTCACAATATATGTAAAAAACCTGAATTCCTTAATATCTTTGTCGTAAATGTGATTTTCACAAAAATATATGCTTCGGGAGGATATCTTGTCAATTTGAAGGTATATATCACCAGAATGCTTTAACCAAATTTCTCTCCGGTAATCATTGGGAACTCGGAAAAACGAGAGAAAAGCACCTGGTGTATGTCTATTATTACAGTTTTTATAACTGCAGGAAAAACTCATTTTTTATTTTAAATTATTATGAAATTTAAATTTAATGCCACCTAGAACCTAAAAGTACAATATAAAACTTTCCTCTCAAGCCTGAAAGGATTCAAAGTAAAAAACTCACTTAAATCTACGCACACAATAGAAATACATGAAAAATAATAATGTTTAATTAGTAATTCAATTAATCAGAAATTAAAAATGACGTCCAATGAAAACAAAACCCAAATAATGCCACTTAAACGAAATTGAGGAAAAAAATCAAATTATAACGTTATTAAACCAATAAAATATAAAAAGGGCGAATTCTGTGTCCAAAGAATTGAATTGAATTTCAAATGAAAATCAATGAAATCAAACAACGCGGAAAATTAACACCCTTTGAGTAGAAAAGAGTCTGCTAAGTGCCACGACAGAAGTGTTTCCTAAGTTAAATCAGAAAATATGAGCAACCGCATAAAGCCCATAGCGAAAACAAATCCAAAAAAGATTGTCCGAAACTATATAGTATTCGTTTCGTACCCATAAATTTCCACCAACAGATATACAAATACCTACGACTGCATAATGTTATCGAAACAGAAAAAACCCTTTTGCGCATGTGCATACAAACATAGCGTTTTGTCTTTATTTGCCCGCAGCTCTTTATTTCGTCAGTATGATGAGTCACACAAACATTATTGCAATCCAATTCCAATCAGAAAGTGTAACGCGCAATGCATCACTTCAGGTTTGCGGATAGAATTGCTGCCATTTCTGACTGCAACCATTATTTACGACGGTTGCGCCACCAAACATGAAAGCCGTCCAACATTTTAATCCAGTTTGGGCACATCTATTTATATATAAAATCAATGAATAGAGTGATCAACATTGATTATTTATATAAATAATAAATAAATAAATATATAAATAATCAATGGTGATCAAGGAACTTAAAACAGCTAACAAAGTGGAGACCTACACGGATAAAATAAAGAATGACCCGCCATTAATAATTAAGCCTAAAAGTAGGCATGATTGAGAGAGGACTTGAAGATAAATGTTGACCCTTCGAATCTGAAATTCACAGAAGTAAGAGGAAAACCAAATGGTATTATAACACAAGATAATGTGAATAAAGTTGAGGTGCAAAAATTTAAAGAGGCAATCCAGGAAAAGCTAGGTAGTAAGTATGATATAAAGGTGTCGGAGCTAAGAAAGCCAAAAATGTGGGTATTAAATATTAAAAGTGAATATACTGAGGAGGATTTAATTAGTAAAATAAGAGTGCAGAACGACAATTTAAAAAAATGTTATATGAAATGTATAAAAATAATAAGGAAGGCACAAGGTATTTATGTACATTACAATGCTCTAGTTGAAATTGATCATGAAGGATTTAAAGATGCAATGAATTATGGTAAACTGAACATAGGGTGGGACAGAGGTATAATGGAGATGAGCAAATGTTAAAAGATGCTTCAGATCTCAGGGCTTTAATCATATATCGAGTGAATGTAAAAATAAAGAAGTGTGTGCGAGGTGTTCAGAGGAGCATGACACACGTATAGTTGTAAAAAAGACATTATACAAAAATGTGCTAATTGTATACAGGCTAAAGAGAAATTAAAACTTAATATTGATGCGAATCACAATTCTGAGTAGGTAGTGTCCAGTGTACTTAAATAAGTTAAGAATTGAAAAGAAAAAAATGGGTTATTAGCAATTAAAGAAGATTAAAGGTGCTTATTTAAATGTTCAAGGCCTAATAAACAATTGGAATGAAATGGAAGTTGTCTTTAATCAAGCTAGCTATGAATTTATAATGTTGTCAGAAACTCATATACTGATGGTATTGAGGACAGCGAAATTAACTTGGATTGTTACAACTTAATAAGATGTGATACGGGTTCAAGCAGAACAGGAGGTGTAATATTATATATAAGAAATGAGTGGCAGTATAAAGTAGTACAAGATTTAAAGTCCGGATTGGATATTTAGTGGTTTGCCGTTAAATGTTACAGAGAGCATGATTATTGTAGTCGTGTATAGGTCACCTAGTTCTTCAGAGCGCCAGTTTTGTGAATATTTTAAGGAGTGGATGGACAGTTTAACTGATTCAGCTGAAGACCTATGCATAGTAGGTGATTTTAATATAGACTGGGGTACTGACAATATATACAAACGAGAAGTGCAACGAATATTAAACGATAACGGCTGTAAATAAAAAGTACAAGAGTTACGGCAACGACTAAAACTATTATTGATTACGTAATTACTGATATGAATAATTTAAGCGAGAAAGTGAATAATACTTTAAAACTTGGTGATCACGATTCATTAGAGATTATTGAATATAATGAAGTCAATTAATCTAGAATAGAGAAATGGATAGAAGTTATGCGCTATGATAAAAGGAAATTTAATTGTGCGATTAATGAAGTTAATATAAAAATGTTAGTTGAAATTGAGGATATGGATATACGTACAAAAGCTTTTGATACCAAGATGAAAGAGGTAATAACAAAGCTAATGGAAAAGAAGTGTGTAAGTAGGATAAATAGGTGGTGTAATAGAGAATCAGCAATACTAAGGGAACATTAGATTAATGCTTATCAAAGAGCTGCATTAACTACTGATGAAAGGGAATGGACAAGTTAGAAAACGATACGGAATAAATATAAAAAACAAATTAGGTGTGCTAAAAGGAACTATATAATAAGAAGTATCGATGGAGTCAAAGATCAAAAGGAGATTGGAGTGTCATAAAAGAAACGGTATTAAAGAAATCAAAAGCAGATATATCTGAAGTCTATTTTGAAGATGGTAAAAGCACGAGCAGTAAGAGCATAGCGGACGAATTCAATAAGTATTTCATAGAAAGTGTAGAGAAAATTAATAGTGACATACCAACAGTGAGTATACAAATCTTTTAAATCATTCGGATAAACAATTTCGTTTTAAAATATTAAATGGTGAAGATATAAAAAATACTTGTAGTGTAATAAACCAAAAGAGAGACTATAACAATTTAATTGCTAAAATGGTAATACAGCATTGGTCGGAACTGGGTGCAACCTTAATTCGTATCTTTAATGAGTCATTAATAACTGGATAATTTCCCGACGCTTGGAAGGAATCAGTAGTAGTACCAATTCATAAGGTAAAAAATACGAAGACATGTGAAGAATTCAGACCAGTTAATATCCTACCACTACATGAGAAGATTTTGGAAAAAGGAGTACAAATCTAACTAGAAAAATACCTAGAGGAAAATGGTTTTATAGCTAAGGAACAATCAGGGTTTAGACAGCAACACAATTGCGAGACAGCATTAAATTGGGTAGTGACGGAATGGAAAGAAGAAATTGAGGAAGGTAACGCTATTCTAGCAGTATTCTTAGATTTTGAGAGAGCGTTCGAGACTATAGACAGACAAATTCTTCTATCGAAGCTTCAAAAATATGGTATACAGGGAAAGGAGTACAGTTGGTTTAGGAACTATTTAGAGGGAAGAGACAGAGAACAAGAGTTAATGGATGCTTTCCGAAGCAGTTGAAATAAAATTGGGAGTACCATAAGGATCAGTGCTGGGTACATTATTGTTCTTGGTATATAAAAACGACATTAAGACTGCGTTGAGGCATTGAAAAATTAGACTTTTTGCTGATGATGCGTTGGTGTTTGTAACTGGTTAAAATGTAGAAAGAATCAGTAACGATTTAAGAATGAATTTAAATGAATTAAGTGAATGGCTAAGAAAGAATAAACTGAAATTAAATGTTAAAAAAACTAAATTTATGGCAATAAATAGTACGTATAATGACGATTTAGAAATTGATGGTGAAAAAATTGAGTGCGTGAGTGAAATTAAGTACCTGGGGATTATTATTGACAACAAATTAAGCTTTAATGGACACATTGATTATATTTGTAAAAAAATTGGAGAAAAAGTCGCCTATTTTAGAAGAATTCGAAACAATTTATCGACATTGAGTGCAATTAAGATACATAATGTTTTAATAAAACCTCATTTTGAGTATTGCTCTTCAATACTATTTCTGTGCACAAAGACAAAGTTAGAGCGAATTCAAAAGCTTCAAAATAGAGCTATGCGCATAATACTAAGGTGTAATAGACTCACGCCAATAAAAATGATGCTAGAAACCTTAAAATGGATCAGTTGCAGCCAAAGAATACATCTTAATGTACTTCTTTTCATTTTTAAAATTAGAAAGGGAAGTCTACCAATATATCTACAGGAGAGAATTAGGATGGTATCAGATGTTCAGCCGTATAACTTGAGAGGAGCAGATGTGAATATTCGATTAGGCTTATTTAAGAGAAATAGGACTCAAAATTCACTAATATATAAAGGATTTAAAAAATTTAACGATTTACCATTAGAAAAAAAAAAGAGAAAATAATTTTAAGATTTTTAAGAGAAAATGTGTGCAATTTGTAAAAGATAGAGCTGTTTAAGGAATTGGTATGTAACTTAGGAACTATGTTTATAAAAGTATTATTTGTACTAATAAATATTTATCTTATCTTATCTTATAACATATATGTACCTATGTATTACATGGAAATATGTAATATTTTGCAATCAAACTTAAAGCTATAATTCAAATTTCATACGTAATCTTTAAAAAATTAATCTTATTAGTTATATGTACATCTGCCTGAATTTAGTAATATTATAATTTTGTAAAAATTTAAAATAATGATTTCCTGACTATTTTTTTAAATTGAATGAAAGAATTGATCTTTTGTAATGTTTATTTCGATTTTTATTAGTAGGTCTAGGTAGTAAATATATTTTTTATGAAAGGCATTAAACTTTACATTACACTTACGTAATAAGTAATACCCAGTTCGAAAAAAGAGTATTTTATTATTTAGTACTTATTTCTTTGATATTTTTTTATTGTCGTTGGGTCAATTCGAAACTTCACCATAATGTAAATCATTTTACCAAAAATTTCGTAGTAAATTCGATTAAATATTTATTAGTAATTGAATGTAATAGTGTAGTGAATTTTCGAATATGCTCCAAAGATGGCCTATACTATACCATGTTAATATAAACTGTAATTAGGTTGAACATTTATTCAAACCAAAACTTTGTTGCATTAATTGTAGGCTCTGTTAACAATTTACTTATAACTAGACCAAATTAATCATACTTATGTTAGAAATTCTGTTAAATTAAACTTAATTTAGGCTGGAAAGTTACCTAATTTTGGTTGAATTAACTAAGTTCTTAGTTCATATATTAACTAAAGCTCTATTGAATCGACTAAAGTCTAGGTTGAAAAAAATTGGATAAAACTTAATAAACTTAACCAAAGGTTTTGGTTATAATACAAGTCAAACAAAACTTGGTTGATTTGACTAGTTCAAGTATAGTTGAGCAATAAATAACGAAATAAATTTGTTTGTTATAAACAAGAGGTCGATAGGCTGAAAACAAGCCAAGCACTTGGTTAGTGTAATCTTGGTTTTTGATTGTATTTGCCAGTGCTTTTTTCTCAGTGTAGTTGGCATTATCTCGCTTGAGGTAAGTAAGAGGTTGACCTGTTCGGATAATTAAATTAGTGTTGTGCTGACTGTTCGAATGACAGTTAGCAGCAAGGAGAGATGCTAATCTCCGATTCCCAATGAATATGCCGGACTGTTTGAAGGTCGTAAGGAGTTGTCTTCAGGGAAGGCAACTATCCAGTCGCAATATCTCTTGAGGATTTAGGAGGTGTGTTTTAATGTTATTGCCCTTATGACAATGAGACCTGGCGTGGCGAAATGTCTTGGCACTTTTCAGAACGTAGTCTGATTTCGAACTTGACCACGTAGACTAGCGACTTGACATGAGGTTGAAAAATAATGCTTATTATGCGTATATCGCCGAGATGACTAGCAAGAGATGTTGCTTTTTAGTGGAATCTAACATGGCGAGACGACCTTACAGTCCCTATGAGCGAGGAGTACTGTGATTATTCACGACGTGAAATAAAACTGGAAGCAGTCGTAGAAATCAAGGCGCCAATGCGACTGTTGAAGCCAGAACATTGAGATGTTTTATGACTCCAGAGTTTGGCATCAGCTGCGGTTCTGGACTATTAAAGGTTCTTGAGGAAGTTGACCTGGAGAACAGGGTCAATCTTGTGTTGAAGCGCTTCTGAAAATAATAGGAGGCATATGGCATGTAAAGGATTAAAAAACGTGTTGTTGTTTCGTCTCAATTGACTTAACTGTATATTTTCACTTAAATATAAAGGCAGAAATACATCCAGGCCTCGAGACTTCTTCGAGGCATTGTCAAAATTTCCAACACGGTTTTATAAATGAGGCAACACAAAACCACGCCTAGAAGCTTGCCTCAAGGCCTAGCCGCAGGGCGCGCTTTACTAAATGTTGGAAATTTTTCTCACTCGGTCAACAGATTTTTGTTTTTTTATTTTGATCTGTCAAACGAGATATTTGGCAAATGCGAATCACTTGAAATTTATAATCAACACTTTTGAAAACCACTAATAAAGTATTTCTGTCCAGAATGTAAAGGAATTGTCGTAAATATACTATCAAAATTACAATGACAGCACCGAGCCTGGTGGTGTCATTTTGTTTTCAATCCTTTAGGTGAGCTGCGAAGAAGCGAAGAAGCGAGAGGCCTGAGGTTGATTCTACTCTCTTTGTCGTAGCGTAGGCGTATATTGTTGTCACATATTTTGACATTTCACCTCAAATTTGTCGTGCTTTTATATTCACCATATTCATTTTGATTTGTCATTTTCCTCAACCGCAAAATAAACTAAAATGAATTTGCAATGAATTAATATCAGAACATACGTGTAAAAGTACGACAAATAAGTCAACTCCTTCCGACGTTGGGACAAAAATTTTATACTGTGGTAAATGTGTACTTATTCTACACTTAATTAGAGCGAATACAAGTGTTTAAAATCGAAATAATATTTTGAATTTGTCATGTGAAGTATCATTTTCAGTTCATTCTACGTGATTCAAAGCTTGCTGAGTTGAATTAAAACACACAAAAAAATCAGTAGAAAAGTTCATTTCATTTAGACGTATATTTTGATTGACTTAAAGTACGACAAAAGACCCGAATCATGATACAAAGATTACAAGGTATGGTCGATTTGAGAGGAAGTTTTTGTGTTGCAACGTCACAGTGATACAAAGGTCATTGGCAAAGCATGCCAATTATTTTGCGAAATATCAAAATATTTTTATCTGTCAGTTAACAGAAAAAAGGGCGAATAGTGCAGTTTTGTTGTTCATTAGTTTATATAAGGATTTTCTCAATTAAATTTAGTATATAAATTTGCGACCCAATTATCTTTCAATTAGTTGCAGAAAAAACTACATATAAACGATTTTATCAACGTGTAAAAAAACAAATCTAACTATATTATCACCGAAGAAGTGCTGTCAGAAAAGGTATTTCAGGCTTGAAGAAGAAAAGTAAATCCATTATTCGCCCTTGGAAAATGGTTGTACCTGCTTTAGAAGAATCCAAAGACTTAAAAGTAATGGAAAATTCAAAATATACACAAGAGTTTCTACTTAATACTCGCATATATGTATTTCATTTATAATTAACAGGTATTATACCGAATTTTGTTAAAGACTACTTAAATATCGTTGGAAGTCATCTGTTATTGCGATATTTATCCCATACAACTGTAGAAATCCCATACAACTGTAGAAATCAAAGATCCTTACGCAAGCGGAGTAATTTCATGAAATAATTCTAATTTGAATTTTTAATGAAAGATTGTAATTTTTAAAATGTTTTACACAGCATAATAGAGAATTGTGTATTGAATTGTATTTTATATTTAAAAATGTGCCAATTGCTAAAACTGAATACATCTATTGTAAATTAAAACTGATTTTCAAAGAAATTTTTTGCCAATAGAAAGTAGTTTTTTGAATTTATCCAGGCACATGAAAGGAATCCCGACGATGTTCAATTCCGCGAAAAGTCCACATATTCCAGTCTTTCTGATTTGTTCTAGGTTTGCTGTTGCACAATACTCACAGTATAATACAGAAAATATTTAAGTTCCTGAAAAAATCTTGACAGATCTCACTCAATGACTTTTGTCCCTATATGACGTAACCTCCCAATTGACAGAAATCTCGGCCATATCTTGTTATTCTTGTATCATGATCCGAATCATCTCCAAGCCTGAGGCTTGCTTGGATGTGTTTATGCCTTACGTATTTTCTTATCTTTTTGTCTTGCTTAGAGTATGCTGTCAGAAGACTAATAATGACGAGTATGTACTAATAATATTTTTATTTCTTTTTCCACAACGTTATAAAAATCAACGCATGCCTAGTTACGGCTTTCTACGTTCGACAAGGTATCGCTAGAGGTGAATTTTGTAATGAACGTAACTCCGTTTACCCGATGTGGGTCGAAGGTTTGGAAATTGGCGAATCAAGACAGACGCGTTGCCATAAACTTTCGACTCATTAGACCATAATAGGTCTGTTGGTTTACTTTTATGTAGAAATGTCTGAGCAAAATTCAAATAAAAACTTTCTTTCGGTAGAGGGGATAATACTAGATGATAATGAAAAAAGTTAACAAACAACATGGAAATCCATTCAACTGTCAAATTTTTCTAATCCGAGAATTTAGCATACACATTATGGATAAAAACTTTCAAGTTTGTGTAAAAACTTTGAAGCCTGGGTAAAAATTTTGGAGTCAACACACAGCCATTTCTTAAATTAAGTTGTATTGTTCAAGTTTTGATATACTTATGACAAGAAGACGCGATATGGATCGAATCAACGTGATAAACTTTGTTTTTATTTATTTTATTTCTCAATATAACAATTCGCAAATAAAACAAAAAACATTATATTAAATTGCATTTCATCTTCTTATTTTTCAAAACGATAGTGAAGCTTCAGATTTAATTTTATGCCAAAATACATTCAGTTTTAGCACATTTTCCTTATTAGAGCTATAATAAAGAAAGAAACAAACTTCATTAATGTACTTCATTATGATCTGATTTTCGAGCCATAATTACGAATACTATGTGTGACACACGGCATTATAAGGAAGGTATAAGTCCCTATATGTAGTGTATATAATTTTAAATTTTTTTCAAATCATCTATTCTATTAAAAATATGGTTTATGTGTACTTGTTCAACACGCTTCATGTATAGGAAAGTCATTTGGTTTACAGCTCTGTTGAGAAACTTAGGTACCTCACGAGAATCGAAATTGGATGGTATATTTTAGAGCTCCTATAGATCTCCGTAATTATTGCGCCTTAGACCAAAAGTAGCAGTCAAGTATAATATTTGATCTAGAATCAAATTGTCTATATCTTTCTGTAAATCAATCTATGGTATAAAGCGGCAGCCTTGTAGGTGTCTTCAGTACTGAAATAATTCTTCCTTTTATTTTATTATGGTTTTTCTTTAAAATAAAAATAATCCACATCCTCAATTTACTAAACATAAAGCGGAAACTAAATATATTTACTTATACCCTATGTAGCCATCCCGGGAAAATTTTTCGTTTTTATATCCTTGAATTCACTTTGCATAATATATGTATGTGTAAGCATGGTAGCTTTTATGTTCGCATATGAATAGATGAGCGATTTGTGTAGACTGTAGATGAAAAGCTAACAGCGAGACGAAAGAGCCTTTTTCTATAAATGGAGTTGGAATGCTAAAGCATTGCGAGGATAATAAGTCCTTGGGGGGCAATTTCCTTAAAATTTGCTTTTGTATAACTCAGTTGTTTTACGAGGGCTATGCTGTTTGGTGTAATTGGATTACAAGAGATAGACGTTCACTAGAGCCACAAAATGACGACGTGTTTATGTGCAATTTGTCCTAATATCTTTGTTATTTGGGTAACTTTAGCAACAGATGATCAAAACTTATTTATTGTTAATATAACGTCTATTAGAGCTATATATTTCAGTGCGATGGAAACTGTTCATGAGATTGATGCGAAAATAGTAATAAATAATAATTGAACAATACTATACTAAAAATTATAAGGAATGTTCTAAATCGTTTATGTCCTTATGCAGGTATTATTATTACCTTATTCTACTATGTTATTATGATCTAATAGAAAGCCATTTCTCATAAGAAGAGAGCACTAGCCCTGAATAAATATAATTGGATGGAAATTAATTTTCAGAATATCGTGCTTTTGCGAGGTTGAGTTATGTACGGCGAGATTGAAAGATCCACACTTTACGGCATTAAATCTGTGTTCTATACCAATAACACAAGTAGCAATGCGGGAACTATTCCGTTGTGACAAACTAAACCACTGTTGCAAGAACCTTTTTACAATAACGATTATGGTTGTGAATAGTTGGCAGTTGCCAGTTGTTTTTTAGAACCAATTTCAGATGTTAGAAATTTGTGCGAACTATTAACAAGAGCTATTTCTGCAACCAATTAGGAAATATGATAGTTGAAGTTGTGATAACTATATGCGAACCTATCTTCTTATTCATATACGAAACTTGAATCATTTTACTTCCCTAATGAGTTGTATTGGCAATATGTACAACTCTGAAGTCCTTAAAAGAAGAACAATGTTTTGATAGAACCTTATGGTTATACTAAACAACTACAGATAAACTATTTCGTTTTATAGTGGTATCTTTTAAAAATTACTTACAAGCGACCAATATCTCTTTCTTCTTCGGCTAGCAATAATCTTTTCCTCCAAATCCACTTAATGTTCATTAATGAATGAACATCTGACACTCTATATTTTTTGGATTGATCTTCCAGGTCATCTATTTTGTTTTTAGTTTCCAAATAGTTAAGAAATCTCACAATATTTGCTCGCATATTGTACGTACGCCTACTTTCTGAAGTCAAATGACAAATTAAATGGCAATTAAATTCACACACTTCAACTTGACAAGTGTCAAATATTAATGTCAGAAAAAGGTTCGTGTATTAAATTTGACAAGTATCAAGTGTATTAAATAATTATGTACAAGGGGGAGGTAAAAGCCGAAAGTAGTCGCTTTTAAATTTTTTTTATCATATTTAAGTTAGATGTCACAAAATTCAACTTTCGGTTTGATTTGGAAAACTTGTCCATAATATTATCCACATCAATGTCGATCTCAGAGTAGACAGACATTAAGGACTCATATCCAGATACCCTTTCTCGTGCAAAGATTGTAGAAATATATGTAATGCAACCGATTCTGTCACGGCTGAACTAAATGACTAAGAGTGAGAGCTTGCACCTTGATTCACATTTAAAAGAATAGGAGTAAGAGTGCATGATATGTCACTGACTATTTCTTTTGATGCAAACTTAACTGATCTTGCTTTCTTCCGGAAAAAGTTATCAATGGTCTTATCAATCTTCTGCTTTCCATTTTCGCTACTATTTCTACCTCCATCGCTAACTAGTGTACCAAGTTTATTCCTCTCCTATAAATTAAAAGTAAACGTGAAGATAAATTAAACAACACTACTTGAAGTAATATAGTACATCAAGAGTTAAAGAAATAAAATAATTGCACGCTGTACTATGAGAGTGTTCATAAAACTGCTGTGGCAGCGCGCGATGTGGCGAGACACCTCGAGGTAAATCGCTCGAGAATGAAATTTTTTTTTTTTCGCAAGGTGCAGCGCACTAATTTTGATAGCTGGCATATTCTTATACCTAGGTTTTTTCTTTGATATAATCGAAGGGTTTATTATTCATTCTCATATATTGGAAGAATCAGCATCAGTCCGAAAATATTCGCATGAATGATGAATTCCCCAAATTCCAGAAGTTTCGTCTTTATCGGGGAGCAAGCAAAAGAACAGAAAGTACACTTAAGTGAAAAATGTCATATAGCTGCACTACTTGACAAACACAAAATTTCTTCTTCTGAATCCGATGACATAATTTATGCTCTCACTTCACGATTTACCAAGAAACTGAATGCGTTGTTGTGAACACTACACCTCGATATGTATCTTCATCTAGCCTCGCCCAACAGCCTAGCCACGCATCACCACGCCTCGCCTTGTTATGCACGAACCCTAAAAAATTTAATGCTTCCCTACGAACGTAAAAATTTTGAATAACTCAGGCTTGAATCAGTGTCGCTATGAAAAATCAACGGGTGGGTAGACGTTGATTGCATAACTAGGGTTCTACTGGAAAAACTGGAAAACAAAATTTGTTAAGTCAAGACCTAAATAAAATTGCGACGGGCAACGGAAAATAATGAAGAAATGCGGCTGTCAAACTTTTAAAAGCATAGCGTCTTATGCGAATAACCAAATTACGACGGGTGACGGTCGTCGTCGCTGCAGTACTACCAACAAAATCAAACGAATGAACTTGTTGTGGGATTTATTTTTGTCAAGGTTGTAGGACAGCGCGGCAATTTTAAAACAATGAATTTTGATGAACAATTGATTGAGGAATGGCGAAATCATAAAATAATATATGATATACAAGACAACCAGTATAGACGAGTTGACAAAACAGACATGGTTTGGATGGTTATTTCGACGCACTTTATATTTACAAATGGTAAAGTTGTGATATTTTTGGAATTTAGTTAATTTCTGAATTTTAAATTGTTCCTTTCTACACTTTGGTCCATTGCAATTCTTTCAAAATAATATGAAATATTCTCCATAAAAATCTGTTACAAATGCTCAAAACTAATAACCTGTTTTGGACAGCGATTTTCCCGCTAATAAGACTACGTTATGAAAAGCTGTGCGCTTCTAACTGCAAGCCATTAAATGCAAAATTCTTATGCAATAAAAATGAAAGTCAGCCAAGAAGAACACCTCAAATTATTTTTTCCATCGATATGAAAAATTCGAGTATGTTTCAAAGTCAAGTAACTCTGCAGACTTTGGTCTTTTCCAGTGACACCAATTGGTATACCATGGAGAAGAAAACCCCGAATAGTACGGGAATTGTCCTACTGAGCCTCGATGCACAGTTACCCGCGGATTAGGAGCAATTTGGTTAACAATTCATCTTGCTATTTTCATATGTACTTGTTATTACAGGGCTCTGGAGTCTATAATTCCATGGATGTCCATATTTTCTAATGAATCAAACCCATTCAATTAATATACATATATTCTC
The DNA here is from genome assembly GCA_963924295.1 of Dioctria rufipes. Lineage (NCBI taxonomy): Eukaryota > Metazoa > Arthropoda > Insecta > Diptera > Asilidae > Dioctria > Dioctria rufipes. The sequence continues at coordinate 92,811,852 of OZ002743.1, read as the reverse complement.
GGTGCTACGTCTAAAACTATGGATTAGAACATCAAATTAATTCGCACTTTGAACACGCAAAGGCATGTCTACAAACTTTAGAAGTTCGACCATATATTATCATACCGTTCCTACTACTTCTGTACTTTATCGTCGCTGAATGGAGGAAACATAGATTGTAACGACTAGATTATCGCTTCGAATTGTATAAAGTAGACTAGATTGGATTATTTTGATCACCACATTGTATTAATGTACATTATCTTTTCCTGTTTTTGTATTCTCTAAAACTCTTAGCTTTTAATGCATGCATCATATAGCGTTAAATATTCAAATTCAATTTTCAGTCATAGCGGTTTATATTAACATCTTAGATATTGTGAACTGCATGTGTAGCTCGATATTTGATAGTTTTTAAATTAAGTTTAGATAGATTATTTGAGCGCAAGCACAAACCACTCAGGCACGTTCTAGAATCTATTAAGTATGATGCATTGGTATTCTGGGAGTTCCTCTTTTCACGTGTATACGAACACTAGTCACTTAATTTGAAAAATTGACTCGCAAAACGGATCTACAGATTTCTTCAAATAGTCAATGATTAGAAAAAATAAATAAAAAATAAATAAATAAATAAATAAACCAATAAAGTACCATTAAATAATTAATAAAATTATTAAATGAAATAATGTCCAATAAAACAACAAAACAAAGACACAATTGAATTCACAAGGAGTGTACATTTACATTGCCTCGAAATCTCGTCTTTTTAAGATTTCGACGAAATCCTCATTGAAATCCCGCGATTTCGCGTACATATATTCATGCCGAAATCCCCAGATTTCATTAAGATTTCAACGAAATCTGTATCGAAATCACAATTTTTTGCTCGAACGCACCCATTTTCCAATGTCATTGTGTTCAATTTCCAGTGACAGAAGCTGTCAACAAATTATTTTGACATTGTGACATTTGATATTATTAGACGTTGTGAATAACATGGATAAATGCAAGTACAAAAAACGGAAATCTTGGAGTGCCAATCAGGAAGAAACAGAAATAAATTAATACTACCATATCAAAATGAAAAGCGATATGTTCCATTTCAGGAAAGAAAAGAATGCAATAGGTGCTTCCGGAGGTTCGCCATCAGAGTGGCCAATGTATGAAAAAGTTAATGAAATACTTGGAGCACAAAAAATTCACAACATAGAGGTTTTAATGGAAGATAATATAATGAAAGGTAAATAAATCAAATATAAACACATTAATTATTCGTTATTAGTTTATCTGCCCTGGTTTTTTTCTTCTTCTCTTAACAGGTTTATCCATTTGCTGTTGATTTTGTCATTTTCTAAATTAAAAAAATTGTGCAAAACGCAACAACATTTTATTATAGACGGAGCATTATCAATGTTGTTATCTATTCCTTTTCCTATTCTTCTAAATCTTCCCTTGAGATGTCCAAAGGCATTTTCCACAACTCTTCTACATTTGGATAAAACATAATTGAAATATTTTTGATTGGGGTCTGATGTAGTGGAAAACGGATAGGGTTTTATTAAAGTTTCTGAAAAACGAAATGCCGAATCGCCAATTATAAGTCCAGGTACATTTACTCCACAAATATTTCTTTTTATTTCTTTTAAAATGTGGTTTTGCAAATGGGGTTTTAATGAAGACTTTTCGAATATCCGGGAATCATTGCAACGGCCAGGACATCCTACGTTTACATACATAAATCTATATCTGTAATTACAGTAAGAACAAATTATTTGCATTATTGTTTTCTTCTGTTACCTGTAATCAACCAGAGCTAATAATACAGTGGAGTACCATCCTTTATAGTTGTAATAGTCGGTAGAATCTTCCGCCCTAGGTCGTACTTCTATATGACAGCCGTCTAAAAGGTTACAGTAAAATTAAAAATAGCTACTGCAAATTAATATTTAAATTACCAATTGCTCCAATACATTGAGGGAAACCTAGCATATTAAAGCCTTCTATATTTTCTTTTAAATGTTCTTTAGAAAGTGGAAAGCTAGTAAGATAGCCTGGTTGCATTTTCTCCCACACTTTCTGACAAAATTCCAGTAAAATGCAACATACAGTAGATTTTGACACTCCAAATATATTTCCGATACTTCTATATTCAGCGGACGATCCTAACGCGTATAAAGCGATAGCAACTCTTTTATCGATGGGAATTGCTTTCCCAAAATTTGAAGCACATTTTTCCATTTCATTTAATTTTTCACATAAAATATTAAATGATTTCCTACTCATGCGAAAATTTTCCTTAAAAAAAGATTCGTCTTGTTCAGGTACCCAAAACTTACTTCTTCGAATCTGAGAATTATAAATATGTATGGACCTTATTACGGGAATTAATAGCTCCTTGTAATACCTTTCTCCAAACAGTTTTGTTATTTTTAAGCTTCAAAATATGGTTCAATAAAATCGCATTTTTTCTTTGAAGATGTAAAATGAATCTTAAGTGTTGGCGGTGTCTTCTTTTATTTTTTTTTACTTGATCACATATCATTTCGTATAAGAGTATAAATTCTTGTGTAGAATTTAAATATAATGCCCATTTACTCCAGTCCATTGTATAATTAATTTTTTCCAACACTATACACAAACGAAATCCATTCGACAGAAAACGTCAAACGAAATCCTTTTGACGTTAATGTAAACGGTTTGAGATTTCAAAATCAAATCACCGAAATCATGAGATTTCAGAGCCAATGTAAATGTACTATAAGCCGTAATAAAATCGCCCCAGAAACTCGCTTGACAAGAAAAAAACAAACAAATGAACAAACCTTTTTAAAATAGTTCTAAAGAACTTCACTTGGAAAATTCAAAAGACATTGAACGCAGCCATTCGAAGCGGAAGACTCATTCAATTAGAATTTCGGACCCTTAAAGTATAAATCTTTTCTCGCATTTCAAACGTTTGTAATTATTAGCTGCCCCAGATCAATCCTGCTTTACTTGGGGTACTCAAGATATCCCCAAGACTCTTTACCTAGATCCACCTTGCTCTTCTCAGAAAACTCAGGACACATCTAAATTCCTTGCTCTGCAATTGCCCCAGACTTGAAAAGAAGTAGCTACCCAGCAGCCTACTTCTTTTATTCATCGGAGCGGGGCATTCGCATAGCACGTGTTGGACGGATTAAATTTCCTCCGAGTCCTTACAGCTCCAGCAGAGCTCATTTGCCGCTATCCCCAGTGTTATAGTATGGTCACCTATGGCCCAGTGACCCGTAAGGACCCCCAATAGACTCATGGTGTTTGTTCTGCTGCCATTAAGCAGCTGCCTTGTCCTTTTTCTGTCATATATAGGCCACAATTGCCACGGAATACAGCAGATATGCCCGTTGATCGATCGGAGGCTTGCCTTTTGATAGACGCCCCTGATGATTTCTCTTTTATTGCTCCGATTGTTATTTTTACAAAAGCTACCTCCACGGAGCTATCCAATTCAGAGCCTTTTTGGCCAACTCATCAGACATCTTATTGCCTGAGATATCCTTATGGCCAGGTACTCAGCATAGGGTCACCTTGTAACTTGTAGCCAATACCTCAAGGCATCCAGCGCTTAGATGGCTGCCTGGCTATCAGTATATATGCATATGTGCCGTGAGGGCACTCTGCGCATAGATACCAATGTTGCCACCTGATAAATCGCTGCCAGTTCTGTCTACAAAACACTGAATTTGTCAGGCAGCCTATAAGACTCGTGCCACTGTAGAGCTCTGGAGTATACTCCAGCCCATGTACAAGCACTTGTCTTGGAACCATCCGTAAAAATAGAAAGATCGAATGCTACGACCAAATCTTTCTCATCTGAGTTACTCCTGGTGGGCATAACCTCCAGTGCTGCCGTGGGCGTGGTGCGCAGACACCCAGTTACTCCCATGCAGGCAGCCATCTGGACTTTTTGACAGCACCTCCAGGTTACATTTCCTCGGCAGTGCCGTCCACCAGACCGTGGAGCCATATCAGAGGATGGGCCGAACTATGGCTGTGTACATCCGCGTACCACTTTGGGTTTTAATTCCCAATTTCTGCTAAATGTTCTCTTCCACGTATAGAAAGCCATGCTGGCTTACTTCATGCGTTCTTCAAAATTAACCTTCCAGCTTAGCTTGGAATCGAGTGTGATTCTCAAGTACTTTGCTTCACTGGAGAGAGTAAGATCCTCCCCACACAGCATTGGAAGTCTGAAACTTTGTACCCGACTCCTTCTTGTAAAAAGGACCAGCTTCGTCTTCGAGGGGTTTACCTTCAATCCACTATTATTGGCTTAGTTATCCAGCTTAAGCAGCGCATACTCGAGCCTTTCACTAATAGTGCAGGGAAATTTGCCAGTTACCAGGATGCATATGTCATCCACATAGGCAACTGCCTTAAATCCCTCTCTCTAATTTGATGAGAATTTCATTCATTACCAGTAGCCACAGGAGTAGTGATAGCACCCCCCCTTCCTGCTGTGGACCTCTATAGACTGCTCATCTCACAACAGCGTCACCTGAGCAGGAACTAATCTTTCGACTGAGAAGCATTGAGTTGATGCAGTCAAATAGATCCTTGTCAACTCCCACCCTTCTCAATCCATTATAAAGGGTTTTCCAATAAGAGGTGTTATTTTAATTAGCCCGCTATTTCGGTAGATGTCACTTTTGGAGCTGTCATTTTTTGACATTTGACAAGTAGAAACTACGCCATTAATAAAAATGGAACGATACACGATTCAGCAACGCATTAAAATTATTAAAGTTCACTATAAAAATGGTGAAAATGTGGCAGAGACGGTTCGTAAAACTCGAACATTTTTGGGTCGTCGTGCAGCACCTTGTAGAAAAAATCGAGCTGTCGGGACAAGTTAGTGATGTGAAGAATAAAACCCGTGCAGTCGCTCAAGAACAGCCGAGAATATTGCTGCTGTAGCCGAATGTATTGCAGAAAACCCAGCTTTGTCCATTCCTCGTCGTTCTTTGGAATTAGGCATTCCACAAACGTCATTACACCGTATTTTGCATAAAGATTTGGGTCTTAAGGCTTATAAAGTTCAGTTAACACAAGAACTCAAGCCGGCCGATCATCAACAACGTCGAGTCTTTGCTGATTGGGTCCTTGAAATGCATGATAATGATCCGGAATTCCATCGAAAACTCATCTTGAGTGATGAGGCCCATTTCCACCTCGATGACTTCGTCAACAAGCAAAATTGTCGCATCTGGGGCTCGGAAAACCCAAGAGTTATTGTTGAAAAGCCTCTCTATCCTCAACGTGTGACTGTTTGGTGCGGTTTATGATCCCGCGGGGTCATTGGGCCTTACTTTTTCGAAAATGAGGCTGAAGCAACAGTTACGGTGAATGGATTGCGCTATCGACAGATGATTAATGATTTTTTATGGCCGGAATTGGATGGTATTGATCTGCACAACGTTTACTTTCAGCAAGACGGCGCTACGTGCCATACAAGCAACGAAACCATTGATCTTTTACGGGAAAAGTTTCCGGACCGTGTTATCTCTCGAAGAGGTGATCACAATTGGCCACCGAGATCTTGTGACTTAACACCTTGCGACTTCTTCCTTTAGAGCCACGTGAAAGCCCAGCGTCGATTCAATACCTCAAAGATGGAATTCGTGAGGCTATCGAGGACATAGGGCAGCCACTTTGCGATTTGGTTATGGAAAATTTCATGAAAAGGATATGGTCCTGTAGGCGTGGTCGTGGTGGTTATTTGGCTGATGTTACTTTCCATTATTAACAGCATACCTTCCTCTTTATAATCAAATAAAGATCCGATCATTTATCTCAAAAAATGGTATTTTTCTTTGAATATCAAAATAACACCTCTTATTGGAAAACCCTTTATATATACTCCGTCTTCACGTTGCTGAAAGCCCCCTCAACATCCAGGAAGGCAGGTATTCCTCATATTCTAGGGATTTCTCAACAACGGATTACACTGTATGCAGTGCCGACTCTACAGATTTCCCTTTTGTATAGGCATGCTGGCTACCACTGCCGCCCTGCCATACAATTCTTATATGTACCTCTTTCAGTCTCTCCAAGATCTGAAGAATAAAGGGGGAGAGACTGATAGGTCTAAAGTTCTTTTCCTCCATATGGCCCGTTCTGCCTACCTTAGGAATGAAGATGACCCTCACCTCCCGCCAGGCCCTATGCAAGAACCCACGCCTCAGGCAGCTTTTAAATATCTGCACTAGCCATTTAATTATGTACCTCAGTGCCTTCTGAAGCATAATGGGTCTTAGTCCATCCATCCCTGATGGTGCACTCACCTAAGATGTCACTGGATAACAGCTTAGCTAAAAGGTTGAAAAGTCCGAAGACGACCATTCAAAATGCTCTCAGTGAAGTTCAAGAATCTTATAGTGTCCAGAGAAAGTCCGGATCAGAAAAGAAATTAGGCTTGATAGACCAAAAATTGGCCAATGAAGTGATGGACAACTTTAAACGAAATGTCAACATGTCGTTGAGTGGCTGATAAGGCTGAAATATTTCCATGCTCAGAAAACACAGAACAGAACACCAGAAAACAACCAAGTTGCAAAATCCAAGAGCCAAATTTTGTATGAAAATTTCCTAACCAAATTCGGTTTAGGTGAAAAGGAGCTTCAACTAGTTTCCAGGACAGGAATTTTATGTGCCAAAAAGAGGGGTGACACAGATCCCAAGCTTAAAATTCGACGGTGTACCAAATTTCCCGGTAAATACTTAATTTGTATGTACGTGTGGGTAGAAATCATCACCTTTCGTGACAACAGGCACAATCAACACGGATGTGTACGTTAAGGAGTGTCTTCAGAAGCGCTTTCTTTCATTCTTTAGAAAGAATAATGCATCAGCTTTGTTTTAGCCGGCTTTAGTAACTTGCCACTATGACAGAAAAGTGAGAGATTTATACTATGCTCTATGCGTACTCGTAGTACCCAAGAAAGTGAATCCTCTAAATTGTCCAGAACTAGGAATTGACAAATATTGGTCTAATATTGACAGAAAATTCAAAACAAAAAACACTCCGCTAACATAGACACATTTAAGAGGCAATATAAAAGAGCGTTTGATACGTTCGATATTGTCTGTACAAAATTTAATGAAGAACGTAAAGCAAAGTGTTCATCAATTTTATAACACGTAGTAATTATATCATGTCGGTTGTGAATAATGTAGATAATTAAGCAATAATACTTTTGAAAAACTAATAAGTTATAAAATTCTAACAAATGACAAAAACACTAAGAGAATATTTTCTAACAAAAGATCCTGTATTTTGCGAAAAATACGAAAAATGCGAAAATCTTGAATGCTGTGTTTTCAAATGGAAAATTTGATAATGACGTTTTCGATTTCAATTGTTTTAGTTTGGTCCATTGTTCCCAGAATACCCTGCAAATAGGTATGTAAAATCACATAATATAGATGTGAATTTTTACTTAAAATTTTTTTATTTAGTTTTATTGTTAACTATTTATTCATGTAAATGTGTTTATTTATTGGGAACATTTACGTACACATATTGCTTTCTAGCTAAGTAGGTAGTGATCTCCGGAGGTAATGCAGAAAACATTTTACAAATAATTGCTGAAATCAACGATTACCTGTAAGCTTAAGAAGGTACTAATTTCAAGTAGTCTTTTTATCTCTGCCCATTTCATGACAAAGTACAAAACTCAGCACCCTAGAGCTAAGAATATCCTTCTGGTAAATAATACTTTCATTGGAGGGTCAAAGCATCTTGGTTTCGTTGGAAATAAGTTCAGGGCCAAATAATGGCTCTCGCCTGGAACTTTGAGCCATATGGGTTTTAAGAAAACTAGATGTAATTCAGTGAAATATTCCGATTACGTTATCATATAGATTTATTATTGTTAACTGTCACTGTTAAGGTCGGAACGTTTCGTTTTCACAAAATGAGTGTTGAAAATTGTCATTTAGTACTGAAGAATACCATGAAGACTTCATCAGATATAGTATTGTTTGAAAAATTTTCATTAACGCTATTTTCTTTAAAAAAAAAAGCAACATAATTCCGGGAATTTGGTCTATACAAATGTGATGAATTCGTGCGGCTACTCCCAAATGCAACGACATAAAACTGGGTGCAAAATGTCCTTGTTAACTTGCTAAACCGAACCCTCACCAAAGCCACCCCCACAAATTGGTTTAAGTATGTTCAAAGCGCGGTGAATATCAACTACCTGTATTACATTCACAGGAAAGCCAAGTAAAGCTGACCAAAGCTGTACAGGGCACACACGAATGCAAATAACATAGTTTGTGCACGCAAATTTGATGAGAAAGTCTGTTAGCGTTGTTCACACCTGTGGATTGTGGGAGTACAGTAAAAAAGCTGGTGGGGGCAAATCCTCTATAGGAAGGATGAGCAGCAATGGAGGCATGATATTTATGTTCTAATAGAGTATGTGCGACTGGGCCCATCCTTGTGAAAAAACTTTTTCCTGTGCTTTGCAATAACATTTTCCGACTGGCAAAAGTCAACAATTCTTAATTCTTCCCGTGGGATCCGCGCGTGTTGAGAAAGTTGTGTACTGTTTCGGAGAAAGTTGATAGTGCTGTAGGTAAAAAAGTGGTTTCAAGATTTTAACAATAATATTAGTAAACTACTAGTCATAACGGTTACAATATGACAGACCAATCAACTCATGTAGGAGAAAAAAAGAAGCAAAAACCAGGAATTCTAAGACTGGATATTTCTAAACCGCGACCCCGACGTTCATCAGGTGGTTCCGTGGAATTCCGTTCACAACCTGAGCTTTTGGGAGAGGTAGGATAATTCTATTAAATTTTTGACAGTTTGTGATTTAACGATTTATTAAGTATATGACCTCACATTTTGTGGACGGTACAATTTCTCAATGATTCTATTGGAAAGTTCAAAGTGTTTTATTCTTTGTGACCGACTTCCAAAAAGGAGAAGCTCCTCAATTCTATGTGTATGTATATTTTTAATTCCATTTATTTAACAGTACATATAAAGTACGTAGTTCAAGTTTCCTGATATGGTTGAAATAGTGCTTCAGATAATACATACATGTAGTTACCTATGTTATCAACAAACGCAAAATTGCTTCTACATAGAGGAAGAGAAAGTGGAGATGTCGTAATAAGTTAGCAATCATATGTGATATAGAAAGATAAAATTCCTCACCTTACATGAACTATGTGGAGCAGTTCGGGCTATTGAAAAAAAAACTCAATTATTTATTACCTTTATAAGCTTCCTACTCACGTTGTAAATTTAACGTTTTTTAGCAAAATTTCCAAACATAACCCTTTCCGTTTTTGAGACATAAGTAATAAATCTGAGGCAAATTTTCTTACTTTTTGCCTAAATTCTACTTAAGATCAAATTTAAGAAATGTATGGACTTTGTAGTTCAAGGCAAGATAACGTAAATATTCCCCAAATAATTTCCTATTCGATTGTGCTCGCCCGTTTGGCTTCAGCATCACTGAAATTAATGTACTCCTTCTACAATTGAATCGCTTCATCAAGATTACAAATGTTGCCCCTATTTACGACACATTTATATCGGAATCAGTCAGGCTCTGGAATATCATTTGCATCTTCTCTCAAACATTTTGGCCAATTCACTTGAATATTTGCTTACCAACCATGAAGAATATACGCATATTCAACTGCGTTTATATTCACAAATTTTGTATCCAAATGATGATGCTACTACTGACATGGTTTTCTATTTATAAGATGTAAATTTAATATAGGAGCTAGTAATATCTATATATCCTTACCTCTGTTTGACTATCAATTCAATTCTTTCAATTGTCAAATCTCTTTTAACTATTTAAAGCGAAATTGCATAATTTAGGAGGAAATGCCCTATTTTAAGTCGAAATTTCTTTATAAGAAAAAATTATCATTGCCTTTGAACACAAAATTAGCTAAACAGGGATTTTTGCGCTCAAAGTCGAAAATTTTGGCTATTTCGTCTTGACATCCAGGAAAGTCGTCGTATAAGAAAAAAATTTAAGTCAAACTAACGTTTAAGTCGGAAGATGTAATTTGCGCCATATTTTCTTAACAAAACATGGCTGCCATATACATATTAAAGGAATGAACAAAAACATTGCATGATACCCACTGACATATATACAATGGACTGCTGACGCTACAAAAATTGCTTACATTATTTGACATCATTATGGGATCACTTTTCTATAGTTGTCTCTTTTTGGATTAACTACTTTTTTTCGCTGAACTATAAATCATAAGTTCTATACAAAATCCATCATAGTCCAATTTCAGTTCAGTGGTTTTCCAAATGAATATATAGAATAGAAATAGATGGCAATACAGTATTTGTAATCCTTTCTCTGTCCCCCATACCTACTTTTAGGGACAGGCAGACAAAAATTGCTTAATTTTATTTCCTTAAAAATCGAGTTTAAGGAATTCTTGAAGTTATAGAAGATAAACTTACAAGAATAGAAATAATTTTGAATGCATCTGTAATTTGCTGAACTTTTAATATGCATATTAAAACGAAATTAAAACTTGAAATTAAGATAATTGTCACACCCTGCCAACAAAAGTTGACCCATATGAAATAGAAAATCAGGCAGTCCATGTTATATATGTCAGTGATGATACCTAAACTTAATTTTTCCTACTGAAAAAAAAAAAAAACACACACACACACACAATTAAATGCATATTTCTTAATTTCAGAACGATTAAAGTATATTTAAATTAATTTCAAATCAAGGAATAATTTAAAAAACTTCAAAAATGATTATTTTTAGAGTGCGTTTGTGTTTTTCGAAAAAGTATTTCCAAATTTATCAATAACATTTTTTCGTTTTAAATTGAGCGCTTAGAAGCTAAGAGAATTAATTTTGAATAAGCCCATAAGTTCTATATATTTTATTAAAGCAATACAATTCAAGTTAGATTTATATGCCTTATTCATAATATTTCCATTACCTACTAAGGAAAATATACACACACAATTCTTAAAAAATGAAATCACTTTTGCATTAACACAGACGTTAACATGAGTTCAAATAGGTAGAAAATTGGTCGAGATTAAGGAAAATTTACTTAAATACGACATGAAACCTACGTTAAATTTATCAAATCAAGGAAATGTGTCCTTTACCTAATTTCCCTAACATTTACATCAAAACGACGTCCTCTCATTCATTACTTACGTAAATTGAACGTAAATATTAGGTAATCTCAACTTAACCACAATTATTTGCAACCTTGATTTATGTTTCGTCGGGACCTTTAATCGTGAACACAGTGCTGGGTTTTCCAACCTGAACGACCTCACCAACTTTGACAGCTCTGTAAAATTTATGAGATCAGGTTATCTAGCTCCAAATGGCAAAGTTGGTGAGGCCGACCAGGTAGAGGTTGAACTCGAGTAAGTCTACCTTCTACTCTGTATAGCTTTGTCAGATTTGACGCTTAATTTTTGTTATCATTTCATGCCAGCACAAGGGCGGATCCAGACATTTTCTCTAAAGGGAACGATTAAAAAATGTTAAAATTAGAAATGGAAATAAGAAAGAAACTAATTACTTATATTGCGAGGTGTGATAAAAAAATACAGTGAATGGTTTAATTACAAAAAAAGTAATCAGTTTACATAAAATTCGAATTATTCTCTTTCAAAGTAGCTACTCTCCTTGGCTAGCGATGCACGTATCCCAACGTTGATTCCTTGATTGGAAGCATTTCTGGAAGGGTTCTTTCGGAACGGTTTTCAGCTGCTCTGTCGTGACCGTCTAAATGTCTCTTGGCGTTAAATTCGGAGAATTACGGTGGATGTGGACAGACAGGATTTTTTTTTTTCAAAGAACTCGCGTATCGAGAGCGTGGTGTAGCACGGGGCGTTATCGCGATGAAAGAGGAAGCAATTGAACCATTTTTCTGGCTTATCACGGACTCAGGCGAGAAATTCAGTTCTACTCCAAGCTCTCGAATAGTCAATCGCTTGTTTAAAGGAATCCGTTTTGCAATTTTTTGCACTTTTCGTGTGTTTTTGAGGTCCAAGGACGTCCCGACCATTGCTCGTCTACAACCCACTCATTTTTGCATTTAAATCGCTCAAATCATTTATAGACCGTATTCAAAGTCAGTTCATTATCTCTATATACTGATTTTAACTATTTATGAGCTTCTTTGGCACTTTTTTCTAACTAAAACAAAATGTAATATTAACACGTTTGTTCGAAATCCATAATGCGCGACAGATACGGTAAACATGACGTTAATCTTCCTACTCTGGAAGCCGACTGACAAGTCACAACTTGTGTAACTTTAACATTGACTTTGTGAAAGAATGAAGCTATCAGACGGACGCTTCAAATTGATCTAGCACCAGAAGTTGCTTCTAAAAATATTCATTCACCGAATTTTTTTATCACACCTCGTATATTACTTGGCTACAGTTTACATGAGCTCATTGTTATATCATACATAGAGTGTGGAAATGACTGAGTGAATTTGCAACAATACTAAAGTTTTATACACATGTACAAAATTTTAAACAATAATATAATAACAAACATATTTTAAAATCTTTATAAAGCCTTTCGTAAAAAAGGAACGAACGTACGTTTACGATTGTCGAATTTTGCTTCATAGTTTTTACGAAATGTGAATTTCTTTTGATAATATAAAATGTAAAAATTGCGAATATTTCGTACATATTCTTTAGAGAGAGATTGTGTAGTATTACATGCACTAAACTTAAGGAAAATATCGTAAAATTAATAAAAATACTTGCATACCTGAACAATGAAGTACAACTACTATCTGTATCAATCGGAAACTGGTAAAGTACTTAAAGCGCTAACAAATTATCTTCGATGCACAGATCTTGCTAATAACTTCATAGTTAAGAATACGCCCACTTATCTGTGAAGTTATTTATGCAAGGTGAAAGAGGAGTGTGGAAAGTGTTTATTTTTAATTTAGGTATAATAAAGGAAGCAGGCGAAGTAGTTACAAATCATTTGTTCGACTTAATGGAGTTAATTCGATTAATAGAATTTAAAGGAATTTTACCAATATTTTAAAGACATGTAGATAGCTATAATAAAAAATAACGTGAGTGCATATAAAAGAATTTTTCATAGCAAATACAATGTAAAATAGACATCGATATTTTAACGTCAATGAACGCACATCATTTAGATTTATTATTTCCTGCTATTAAGCAAGTTGGGACTCGAATTAAATTCAAACAGAAATTACGGGAATGGCAGTAGGATATAACTGACTGCCTCCTCAGCAATTTTTTAAAATTTTGAAATATATTGTGAACATTTTTTTATATTCAGGATAACCTCGCAGAAATTGATAATTATTCTTGTGCCCATAGTACATTATCAATAACCCTTAGCGTTGAACAATGGGTTAAAGATAAAAATTGAACCCATCTTCGCATTATTTTGTCTGTTGAATATGTACTTGAACACTGATATATTTCTAGATTGTAGATGAATATACTTCGTTAAGATTTTACTAAAAAATGAAAGAAAAGTTGATGGAACGAACATTGACCTCAATTCTATTGTTATATGATACGATTTGCAGAGTCAATTTACCAAAGGTATTTGCTTCGAGGTTTTATTATATACTAAAATTGAACGTATAATCTAACTGCTATATTATTTGACCAAATTCAAGAAAACATAACATATTGCGCCGTGTGAACAGAAGTACTTAGCGGCCGTTCAGGGAGTGATTTAGTTAAAAAGTTATTGACGGCTCACGTGGCGAACACATATTTCTGTGGAATGATTCATGTATCCCTCAAAACCAAAACAGAATAACTTCGACAGCTATACAGGGAGTTTCCCACTAGGAGGTCAATAGAGCAGGAGGTGATAGTATTCACCTAGACGAATAAAAATTGTATGGCAGGGGGTGGGGCATAGCAACCGTTTAGGAGTTACAGTGTGATTAAGAAAAAAAGATAGTTTTTCACAAAACACAATGTATCTTAAAAAGTACAATTACATTGTATGCGTAACTTCATAGCCTTTCCAACGACTTCTGAATCAGCCCCGTACCCCTCTCCGTTCAAGACTTATAGTTGTCTAAACTAACAATTTCGGATTTTTTACTTTTTTTTTTTAAATTTAATCTCTATTATTTTTGCAAAAGGTCATTAACGTAACTTTTTGTTTTTATAAAAACTGTAGACTTTCCTCTTTAAGTTGATTATTATACCCTATGTGTTAACTGTAGGCGTTAAACAGTTATACAGTTATTAACTCATAACCTATGCAGGTCACACCGAAATTAGACGATATTTTTTAAAATGACGTACTAAGGGAACAAATTATCGTTGAGAATAGGTTTGAAAATAGGTTTGAGAATAGATTTAGAGCTAATAACTCTTAAAGGGCTTCAGATACCACATTAAAGAGGAGAGTCTACAGATTACAGTTTTTATAAAAAAAAGGTATGTAATGACTTTTTTACAAAAATAATAGAGGTTAAATTAAAAAAAAAATAAAGGAAAATTTTTAGTTTAAACAACCATAATTCTTGATGGGAGAGGAGCACGGGGCTGATTGAGCAGTCGTTGAAAAGGTCATGAAGTTCTGCATACAATGAGATCTTAGCTGTGACTGTACGCCTGTAATTTTTAAGAGCTTCTTTTCTTAATCACCCTGTAACTACTAAACGGTTGACATCCGCCCCCCCCCCCACCCCACCATACAACTTTTGGTTTGTCTAGTCTGGTTTGTTACCTCCTGCTCTATTAACCTCCTAGTGGGAAGCCCCAAATGCTTTTGATTTTTTCACACTCGAAAAATATGTCAGTTAGCAACATTTCTCAGTTTATCGGAGGTAAGGCAACAAAATCTAACCTTCAAAAAATCCTTATTAAGACTGGTGACCCCTGTTAGAAATTGCTTGACATTTAAATGCATGTAATCATATATATGAGAATTGTAAATTAAAAAGTAAAAAATTGGAAAGCAGAAAACGTCAAAAATCAAGCTGTTTGAGACTTACAGGATTCCTAGCCGGCTCAGATTTGGTTGGTTAAAGAAGGCAACAGAACAACGCTTTCGTTTGATAAAAACTTTATTCTAAGTCCTATTTACAAAAGTAGAGATTTGCAGAATCACCAAATTCAATTTAACAGATTCAATTCACAACAAATTTTATACGTGCAATTTGATCCCGCGATTTTATTATTTGTCTGCAGGTGTTGCTGTTGCAGCAAAAGTGAATGGAATTTACCTGATTAAATTGAATTTGTGTTGCATTTTTTTTTCTTTACTAAAAATGTTATTGAATTCTGAATTTCCTATTGCTGCTAATGATTAATGCTCAAATACATGCCACAAGAAGGACTTTTCGAATATATAGTAACTCCAGCACCTCTTCAGGTGAATATGATGTGTTTCACCTTCATGACTTATCGGACTCTAATGGGTTTTTGCGACTTACGACTGATTTGTTTAATCATGTTAGACCCTACACTTTTAAAATAGGAGATTTTGTAATATTTATTTATGAAGGCGAATATTTTTCCGCACGCATATGTTGTTGACATTATAATATTGCAAACTGTATCCCGTGAAAAGATTATAAGGCGACGCAAAGTTTTGAGAAATTCGATGACATTGATTTTTATTCTCGGTTCCGGCTATCGAAACATTCTGCAATGATTTTGAATTTGATATACTCCCAGATAAAAACCACAACAAACTGGTAAATAAAAAGTTCTTCTTCTATGTGCTTAGTTTTAAATCCACAATGGCACTTTTCCTTTAAACAAATTCACAATTACCTCCGTGCAGATAACTTAAAAATTTTCATCAATTGATAACAGTAACATTACATAATTTAGAAAAATTATGTGTCTGAAATAATGTATTTTCTTCATATAAAATTAAAACGGAAGCCATATATCATCAATTTAAATAATTAGCTTAACCGACATTTTCTTTTTAATCTGCAATGCACAGATGAAAAAATGGCGGCTTGTAATTAAATGAACAAATTACCATTATGAAACTTCAACTACTTTTATATAAACTCTGGCTCTGTTATATAAACTCAATTACCCTTATAAAACTTCTAGAACTATTATATAAACTAAAGGAACTACCATATATATACCCCTTAGTCATAATATGTTACCTTTGGTAATGTTATATATCTTATAGCAACAAAAAACAGACTTTAGTGATCTTATATACATTTTGGTTATATTGTGTTACCTTTGGTAATCTATATATCTTAAAGTAATGACAAAATATGTGTGTCAGGTTCTTCTTATAATAATTTTTGTTGTACGCTCCTCGGTAATATAGTGAATAATTTTAGTTACGAAAAAAAAATTTCATATAAAATCGTGCAAATTAAAGGGGCAGGTCAAGAAGACCTACTTTGTGAATTGTCCCAACAGCTCGGGAAAATGTGTATTGAAATGGCCAAATACGCAAAAAATTGACGTTACTAAAAGTTTCTAATTTTTAAATGAAAGTAGTTTTATAATGGCTCCATTCGATACTAAAAGTCATTTATGTCTATAACGGTAACCGTAGTTACTACAAGGCCACCAAAAAAACTTACGATATTTTATAGTGGGTATATGTATTACCGAAAGCTCCCAATTTTTATTAAAGTCACCTAAATTACTGAACTTTGTCAAGTCATATAAGGGTAACCACGGAAACCGCAATAAACACTTATTACCAATCAGTTATATAACGTGGTCATGAATACAATCATAAAACTTTCTTATATAACTTTTAGTAATGCTTACTCTAAGTTATATAGACCGGTGATTGAAACATTTCCATCACCAACTTTTAAAACCTTTAGTAAATTACGTCCACGAGAACCATTAGTAATCTTAAAAAACTCTAATATAACTACGTCACCAATTGGTAATATTATAAAACTCTTATATAACCACTCAAATTCTTATATAACCGAGTAACCATTATATACCCCTGATAAAACTACCCATCACCTTCAGTCACCAAAAATTACTTGGATGGAAACGAGCGGTTCACTTAGCAAATTTAGAAGTAGAGGAGAGGTGAAGATACTTTTTCTATTCGAGGGTGATATTAGAGATGTCGGTCAAGAATACATTCAAATTTCAATCCCATGCTTACATGATAATAATTATAATGATGTAGACTGACTACCGTCTGTTTCTGTACGGCTCCGTCGTGGTTAGAATGAAGACGAATCGGATATTAAGGATGGTATGGTGATGAAAGTCGAATTGAATGGAAGGACCGAGAAGAAGGTGAGGATTAATTATTTCTGATTTGATTGAAAATTAAAATGATGAATTTATGTCTGCCAGAAATTGGTCAAAATGGATTCTCCTCTTTCTCAAGAATACCGAGACATAATATTTTACGCAAATGAAGATTACCAACACGATATATATCAGAGGTGGCCGAGGCGTCGACCGAGGTCGTCTGGTTGACAGCGTAACTATTGTCTGTGTACACATCTCGACATCAAGAAATGTTTTCTTACATTTGTTTTTAATTGAAGTTCCTCGTTTCAAATCTATAAAAGTTAGACGATGAGTGAGAGTGCTGCGAGTTTTTGATTTTAGTCCCTTTAAAAATCTAACGGATGAGGATTTTTTAAAAATCTATCGCTTGGTAAGAGACTCGATGATTCTTCAATTTTCCTTAAACTTTCTAAATTCTTTGTTGAAATGTTATGCCTTTCTCATCCCTCTACTAATGTAGAACGGATATTCTCAGTTCATCAGAGACCGCACAGAATTCTGTATTCTTTATGATATTTTTTCTTAACTTATTTTTCATTTCATTCCCATTGATGAAATAAACACAGAAGAAATACCATTAAAATTAAAAGAATTCTTGGATATGGACCAAATAGTAGATGAAAATGATATATTTTTGAAATCAACAGCTTCGACTCAAAATAGTTATTGGAAATTATTTTGTGAAGAAAAATATCCATGTTTATGGACATGTGCAGGATATAAATTTTTTCGATTCTACTTACCTCTGCGAAACAATATTTTCTTCCATGAATGCAATCAAAACAAAGCATCGCTTCCGTTTTTGAATCATAATATAAAAAGCTTGCCGAAAATATAGAATGTCATGTTTCTAGCGCGTTCTCTAATATAAAACAATAGTTCATATGTATTTACAATAACGTTGTTCGCGTTAATAATAATAAAATGAAAGAACATATTGTGTTATTTATAAACTAATTAGTTTATTAAAATAACTTGGTATTGAATATGTATTAGTATTATCAATGTTTATTTTAAATTTGAGCTTAATTTTAACTTTAAATTTCTGCTTTTCACATATGATGTTCGTAGATCGCCGCCTAGAATTTAAAAAAATAGGTTGTACATAGCGATCAAAAGTTTGGCCACCCCTGATCTATATAAACAAGTATGCTATATTAGGAAAGTGAACGCAAAAAACCAAGGTGATCGAGTGGTACGATATTTGCGTGAACGATTCACGGGGTCTGATCGGTGTATTGTCACTTTGCTTTGTTTCCTGATGACCTGTAATCCTTCTGTTGGAGGCCATTGAAAAAATAAAAACTACAAATCAACGCATCTCTGATTTGAAATCGGTGGAAAGATTTTTAAGCGCAGATCACGGTCATTAGTGGCGTCATACTGAAATTGAGCGGTGATTTACCACTAAGATTATTTCTAGATATTTCACAGCCTGCTTGGCCATCCAAAATGTTCTAGTGGTGTGCCATTTTGGGAATATGAAATAATATTATCGAAATACTAATCCTTTTTGCATATTTGCGAAATATTATCAAAACTTATAATTATCAAATATTATGTATTATGAAGGTTGATGCACACTTACCGGTACAGCACTAACCGGTGCAGATAGGCGTCGACCGACACCGGCATTGCATTTTCCTTGCACATATAATGACATAAAATGGAAAAGAAACTTTAAATTAAGGTAGGTATCGAGAGAAAACTGTAGAAAAGTGATCCCATGTTAACTTCACAACTAGGCCAGCAACCGAAAAATGCCGGCCTGACTTCTAGCCACCGATAGCGACCAGCAATGAAGTTTCCGTTATGTGCCGGTATCTGCCGGTGCCGGTTGATATGAATTACTTATTTTCATATAAAAATATTTTGTCTGGTTATGACGGTTCGTGCTGTGCCGGTAAGTGTGCATCGATCTTAATGCAGAGAAAATAATATTTTATATTTATTTATAAATTTATAAAAATGGTTTTATTTACAAATTGTTCCTAATTTGGGAAATAGGCTCAGCAGATACGTGCTCAAGGAAAAGTGCTTAATCATCCAGGTCTGTGTACTGTGTAAAAAAATGGAGTTCTATCATATTTAAAGCGAAAACTCTAATACAAAAGCAATCTTAAATGATCTAAATTAACATGGATTGAGATTAGCTGAAGTCGAATGTTGCATTTACATTATAAAAGAATCACATCATATTATAAAAATCACAAACAAAAATCAAAACGAAAAACAATTAAAGTAAACAAAGTTTGCACGACCTCAAGAAGAATTTGCAAAGCAAGTATATTCCACTATGCAAGCATAATTCTTGATTGATAAAATATTCATACCCGAGGTCATCGCTTTACATGAAAATTCAAATGACTTGTGATCAGATAAGCTGACACAACAAAATTTGTTTAATTCAATTATTGCAATTCTGCAATAATCCCCACCTTTTGTATAAGCACTGTATAGGGAAGTCACCTGTATAAATAACCTGTGACAATTGAATAAAATTCAGAGTTAAATCATTCATCAATGTGTTTAATTTAATTCTCACCCTAAAGATCGGCATACTCTGCCAGTAAAAATATACAGCGGCATACTCTGCCATATTAACAAAAAGATCGGCAATACCTGCCATCAATAAAAAGGTTAGAGCTGCTTTTTAGCCATAAAACCGTAAGTTTGGCTGTTCTCTGCCAGATATAATTCAAATAAATAAACCTAAACAAATAAAGCTTCATCATGAATAGCATCCGGACATATTGTGAAGCAAACTTACTGCAAAATATAGAAAAATGTTATCACTCGGGTCCACTGTTAAGTTTATAAGGATTAAAGGTGTACAAAATACTCTAGAAGCTTAATCGACGCCGATTCGATGTACATTCCACTGAATACATCTGTGCACTTTCCAAAAATTGTGCGAGTAATAAACCTTGATAAATTGAATAGAAAAAATAAAATGTAAATAAGAAAGAAGGAAGAGTTAAACAGATTCTTTACTAAGACAAAACTTTTTAACTAGTTAATTATCTTTAAGCTTTTGGCGGAAGCAATCCAGACATATGAAAAGAAGTTTTACAGAAAAACAAAAGTCTTCAATAACACTAATAATAAACACATTTTGTAAAATAAAACAAAAGTGTTTAATTACATTTCAAAATTTTTCTGTCGGCTAAAATATATTTATGGGCAATTTTATTGACTGTGGGCAATGAAATTTTGAATATGATAATAAATATAAAAATTGAAGGTATTTTCGAGGTTCTTAAATGGAGTTATGTTTACATCTGTAGCCGGAGACGTAACTCGTACATTTGGTATTTTAATAAATAATTTTTCATAATTCTATTGTTTATTAATAGAATTAAGTATAAAGTTACTAAAAACTATAAAAATGTTATATAAAATTGTTAAGATAAAAGATTTTCAAAAATATTAGTGTACACGTACTTAGTTCTCATTGACATATGATTATGATTTATATATTTACTTCTTCGATTATGCTTTTAGGTTAATAAACCCTTAGACACAGCAAAATCTAACTAATGAATAAAACTTATTATTTATTAAGATGATGTGTGTCAAATAGTTTTCATAATTTGGCTCTACAGTCAGATCATAATGATGAACACTAATGGAGTGTTTTTTCCCATCATTACAGTAAATTCAAATTCAAATTCATTTATTCCTGGTGACAGTACATACAAGATTTATAATCTTTTTTAAGTACAATATTATATATTGGTTCTAGAGATAATTGAAAAAAAAAAAACTAAAATATAAAAAGAAACAATCTAAATCAATTTAGTAAGCTTTACGTTATATACCTAATCGTGCAACTCATAAGCGAAGATAAAATTTATTATTTAAACTTTACATGTTAAATTAAATAAAAATGTTATTTTAAGTGGGTTTTAACTAGCGTTTTAAATACACTGACAGTGCCTGCTGTTTGGATAGCAACAGGTAAACTATTCCATAGCCGGATGATCTGAACAAGGTACGAATTCTCCATGACCAGCCTATGAAATTGAGGCATCACTAAATTTCTATTCCGTTGGGATGTTGTAAACAAGAATAACTCTCTAATATACTCTGGCTTATTTGACTTCAGTATGTTATACAACAAGATAATCGATTTACGTTGTAGAAAATGTTTCAACGAGCATCCTAATAAATGCATTCTAAAAGAGGATACATGGTCAAACCTACGTAATCTAAAAATGAATCGAATACAGTCATTAAATGCAGTCTCTAATTTACGTCCACACACACTATCCAGTTTGGGAAAAACAATGCTACCCGAAGTGAAATGAGGCAAGATTAACGATTTCACTAGCATTAGACGAATACTACAAGGTAAGATATTAGCAGAAAGCCAAAGCCTTCGTAAACCAGAATATATTTTCCTCAATTGCATATTGACATTATCACAACACTTCATACTGCTATTCAAGGTTATCCCTAAATTGGTGACCTTACTAAACATTGGTAGGACGGAGCCATTTAACACTACTGGTGGAACGTCAAGCAAATCAAATGAATTATTGTAGAAGCTTATACACTGGGACTTACTAGGATTTAATTGTAACCTATTATACCTAGACCATGCGTGGATTCTGTCTAAATCCGAGTTAATACGTTCTATACAATCTTCAATAAGCCCAATTGGACGACTTAAGTACAATTGTACATCATCTGCGTAGAGGTGAATGCTCACATCGCGAACCATTACTGGCAAGTCATTAATGAATAGGCTGAACAACAATGGACCCATGATAGAACCTTGAGGCAGCGGAATGGATATTCTATCATTGAGCTTGACTTGTTGACTGCGGTCAGATAGAAAACTACTGATCATCGATACTGCTGTACTACTAAATTTAAAGGAGGCATAGAGCTTCTGCAAGAGAATGCTATGATCAACGGTATCAAAAGCTTTTGAAAAATCCAAAAGCACCAAGGTGGTAAATTTGTCCTGATCCATAGCATTTCTTATGTCAGTGGATATCTTTAAGATAGCAGTTTCACAACTGTGGTGCGTCCTAAATCCGGATTGCCAATAGGTTAATAAATTATTTTTGTCTACGTGTTCAGAAACCTGTCGGTACATTAATTTTTCAACCACTTTAGATAGAAAGCATAGTATGCTAATTGGACGAAAATCTGCTGGAGATTCTGGAGAAGATTTCTTTGGAATTGGAAGAATATTAGCAACTTTCCAATTGGAGGGAAAGGAGGATGAAGACAAGCATGAATTAACTATATGAAGAATAAATGTACAGATGATTGGAAGCAGTATTTTGATAAAGCGCGGTGAGAGGTCATCAGGTCCAGTAGCATCAGATTTTATTGAATTAAGGGCCGAAATAAGTTCAACCATGTTAACGCATCGGAAAGAAAATAGGTCACTGGAATCATGCGAGATACTGCTTACTGAATTAGATAATAAACTAGCCAGATGTGGAGCAGACGTTTCATCAGGGGAGTTACTGATCGAGGTAAAAACGGCATTCAATTCTTCAGGTTGGAAACTGGAGTAGCTCTTGTCCTTACCATATACTCCGATTTCCCGCAGATTCCTCCACAACTTTTTTGAATCAAGGTTAGTATTAATTTTGGAACTATAATACTGACGTTTAGCCAGTTTAATCGCTGCGGTGGTTCTATTTCGAGCAGTTTTGTACAAGGACCTGGCTTCGTAAGTTTTGAGCCGCCTATACCGTTGATATAGATACTCACGCTCTATAATAAGCGTGCGGACTCTTGTAGTAAACCATGGGCAGCAATTCGCATCAGTATATTTCACCCGAACAGGTACATATTTATTATACAGATAGGAGATCAACGTCGTACAGATGTCGACTTGGTCATCAACTAATACATAATCATATATCCGCTGCCACGGCAAAACCATGCACTCATCAAATAAGGAATCAGTATCTATATTTTTATAATCTCGGAAAGAATACTTAATAGGAGAGTGATTCATGCCTAGCATAAGGTCATAGCTGAGAAAAATGATATTATGGTCGAGTGTACTAGGAGGGCTGATTTGATGGTGTGTAATGATCTTTTTCTTACCTACTAATGAGGAACAATGTACTAAAACTTAATGTATTTTGTAATATAACATAAATCAAGCGCTCCGCTACCATTTTTGCAATTGAAAAATAAGAAAAAAACTGCAAAGGTTTTTTTCATTTTATAATCGTTAAATTGAAAAATAATAATCGCTTCTCATTGTCATAAGTATGTCACAACCAGTTTGATAGTATTACTTAACTAAAGAAATGGCTGTGTGACTGAAGTTGCCTAATGAATCATTAGCGTCATTAGAGTCATTAGTTAATTATTTATTAGGAGCGCCGTACTTCTAAGGTATAAGCCTTTGATCGCCGACGCAATATACAGGGTGTTGCCAACTAGGAGGTTCATAGCGCAGGCGGTGATAGTAATAACATAAACCGTTTTGGATTCACATGGCGATTCAGAAAAATACGTAGTTTTTAACAAAACTCCTTGCATTTTAAAAGTACAGGGTGTCCGCTCACCGTCTAAAGGAAAACTTCATTTCCTTTCTAACAACGGCCCAGCCAGAGACGTACTCCTCTCCTCTTAGAAGTTATTGTGGTACAAACTAAAAAATTTGGATTTTCTTACCTTTTTTTTACTTTGAGATCTATTTTAATTGCAAAACGGGAGTTAACTTAATTTTTTTTACAAAAACTTTAAATTATAGACTCTACTTTTTAATTTGACCTACTACCCCCCATCTGCCATCCGTAGACGTTAAGATATTATTAGTTCACAATCTATTCTGCTCATACCGAGATTAGCGGATATATATTTTAAAATGATTTGTTTTAAGGCACTAAGGGAATAAATTATCTTTGAAAATAAGTTTTAGAGTAGTCTTGAGAATAGGTTAAGGGCTAATAACTGTTTAAAGGCTACTGTTTGGTCACCAAACCAATTATTTTTCGTCACCGCTACCACTGAACAATTAAGAGAATTTTTGTCACTACTGCTACTGTATTAAAACTAGATATTGACTAGTTATTCACAGATGGCGCTCATAGCTCAATTCTGATATTTCGAATAAACGGATGTCCACCGCTGCTTGCATGCGCTTTAGAGCTTTCGTGTTATAAAAACACGAGCACGGAGCTGAACATCATCCAGTTTTCCTCTGACCATCCAGCGAACAAGTATAAGACTCTGACCTAGACTTTACCTAGAATTCGAGCACTTTGAGCCGAATTCAAGTTCCTTTCTCCAAAACCCACCAGGATATTGACCTGGACACTTCCCCAATCCATAACGGCCTGAACATTGATCCGGTCTCCCACACTCTCGTGAAGATCTCACAAATATTGATTTGGGAATTTCACTAATAGTATAGGCAGATAAGATTGACTTAAGGCATTCCTGTGTGGTAGTTGGGAAAAGTGATCTTGCTACCCACAACTTTTATTCCTTCGTATTAAAAGTCATCCTTACAGCACCCATTTATTTTTTATGTGTTTAACTGCTACATATAACACACATGGTGTAATAAGTCAAATTAAAGAAGAGAGTCTATAGTTTACAGTTTTTATTAAAAAAAATTAATTTAAAGACCATTTTGCAATAAAAATAGCGGTCAAATTAAAAAAAAAGTAAAAAAAAATTAGAAATTTTTAGTTTTGACCGCAATAACTCCTGAAAGGACAGGAGTACAGGCGTGGTTTGGAAGTCGTTGGAAAGGCCATGAAGTTCTGCATACAATTTAGAAGATGGCCATGCACCTTGCATTTTTTAAGATACAGGTTGTTTTGTGAAAAGCTAGATTTTTTTCTTAATCACCCTGTAACTCTGAAATATGCACAATTTTTTGTTTGGCTATGTGAGTACTATTACCTCCAGCTCTATGGACCACCTAGGTGGAAACACCCTTTATACAGGGTCTTTCCTCCATGGTGGTCCATAGAGCAGGAGGTGATAGTACTCACCTAAACAAACAAAAAATCGTATGGCAGGAGGGAGGCCATATCAACCGTTTCGGAGTTACAGGCTGATTAAGAAAAAAAGCTAGTTTTTCACAAATCACCCTGTATCTTAAATAGTACAGGGCGTATGGTCACAGTTAAGAGCTCATTGTATGCAGAACTTCATGGTCTTTTCAACGACTGCTCAACCAGAACCGTAACCCTCGCCCCTCAAGAATTAAGGTTGTCTAAACTCAAAATTTCGAATTTTTTTACCTTTTTTTTAATTTGACCTCTATTATTTTTTCTCAAAAAGGTCGTTAACATAACTTTTTTTTATAAAAAGTGTAAACTGTAGACTTTCCTCTTTAAGTTGACCTATTACATGCAATGTGCTATCTGAAGCCCTTTAAGAGTTATTAGCTCTAAACTTATTCTCAAACCTATTTTCAAACCTATTCTTAACGATAATTTGTTCCCTTAGCACGTCATCTTAAAAAATATCGCCTAATTTCGATGTGACCGGAGTAGGTTATGAGTTAATAACTGTTTAACGGCTACAGTTAACACATAGGGTGTAATAGGTCATATTAAAGAGGAGAGTCTACAGTTTACAGTTTTTATAAAAAAAAAGTTATGTTAACGACCTTGTTGCAAAAATAATAGAGGTCAAATTAAAAAAAGGTAAAAAAATTCGAAATTTTGAGTTTAGACAACTATAATTCTTGCGAGGGGTATGGGGCTGATTGAGTAGTCGCTGGAAAGCCCATCAAGTTCTGCATATAATGAGCTCTTAACTGTGACCGTGCACCCTGTAGTTTTTAAGATACAGGGTGTTTTGTGAAAAACTAGCTTTTTTTCTTAATCACCCTGTAACTCCGAAACGGTTGATATGCCCCCCCCCCCCTGCCATACGATTTTTTGTTTGTTTAGGTGAGTACTATCACCTCCTGCTCCATGGACCACCATGGAGGAAACACCCTGTATATACTTTCCACGTCAGAGCTTGTTTATTTCTCGGGTGGTTTGTGTGTATGAGAAAGTAGTAAAGTTAATTTTTTGTTCTTACCAAAACTGCCAATACGATCGAAAAACTGTTTGATTATTTTCTTTAGTTCAAAGTATTCTATAGGAGTATTTTCTCTTCATCTTCAATCTATTAAACTTTCGTGGAACATGTTGAGCTCCAAGCAGTGTTTTTTGTAAGTAAAAATCTTATTGTCAGCAAAATGTCGAACCATTTGTAGGCGCCATTGATGGGGCTCAAAAACAAACTCATAGAATTATGAACTTATGGGATGTCAATTATAGCCAAAAAGTTTTGTAACTTCCAAGTAAAAGTCCAGAAAGAGGAAGAAGAAGGTATAAATTTATAGGAATTCATTCAAACGTTATTATTTCTATAATTCGGTTATACAAGCTACATAAGGGAATGATGAATTACCACATTGAAATTAGTGTAATAAAATAAAGAGGAATACAAATTTACAACGTTTAAATCTCTTATGTACCAGTTTCAGTTTTTAATGATGATGACTAGATTTTCATGAGCCGGTAAACACCTGCTGCAGCTTCTACAGAACTTTTATTTTACAAAGTTGAAGTGGAATGCGAAATTCAAGTAGAAGTTTCAATATCCCCAAAACTCTAAAGAAGTTTTCGCAACTTTTACACTTTTAGTTTTAATTTGTACTTGAAGGGCTTCAGATATGTAAAAAGTTCCCCGTTGAATACATACACATACATATATATGTAGTTGCTATGAAAGTATTAATTTCTTCCAACAATTATCCTGGATTGCTTTCGATTTGTTTAATATTTTAGTAAATTTAAATTAGTTACTTTTCATAAATGGGGCTGCCAACAATTCTAATTACAAAGGCGCCAGAGGTACTTGATATGAATTTCAGTGATGTTTTTTCATCTGGTTGTAAATAAAGTTATGTTGATAGTCTTGTGCAATCGATAAGATTACTTGACTTTAAAATTTTAATGACCTCTTGCAGTGGGCGAAGTCAATTAAGTAAATGGAAAAGGGCATCAAGTCATTATTTCCATTCTGCATTTGAATTCGAAACCACTCAAGAAGTTTGTCTTCGAATCTGAACTTTTGAAAAGTTTGATAGTTTTTAGACTCCAGGCATATTAATGCATTTCTTGGGAGGAAAATATCTCCCCTCCTAACGTAAAAGATATTCTGTTTGGAAATGTGATGTGAATTGCAAATTAATAATTTAACTTCCTCTTCATATTTATGAAAATATTCTGTTTACGAGTTACAATGAGAAAATATTCTAAATACACGAAATCATAATATTCATTGATATTAATTGAATATGAAAACAAAAACTCTCTGCCGAATTCGCATCGAGACAGAATAGTCAGCAAATTTCACTTCAAACTGCCATCTTACTTCAAACCGGCAAATTTTACGTCAATCATATTCAGTTACAGTCCCTTTTAAACATTAAATATTGTTGCTTGTAGTTTTTCACCAAATAACATTTTTATAAAAATAAAAGAACATTTTTTTGTAAAAATCAAAGAATGCAAGTAGAGCATGGTATGTCGACGGTACCTAAAAATTAAGGCAGTCGATTCTAAACATCGCAAATAATTCCATAGTTTCTACAGAGCAAGGTTCTTCAACTTATAAGCAGACTAAACCTTAATATGAGATTCTGCCTCATTTCAAATGCACGATGAATTATTTTTAGGTGACCCGGATTCTGATATCCTATACAATTGACATGGCATACAAATCCATCAACTTTAACTCCACTACAGTTTTGGGAATGCAAACAACCGCAGGAATCAGACTATATATTTAATGAGAAGAAGCAATACAGATGGCCGACATTTAACTGTGCGGTACTTTATCGATTCGATATGACAAGTTATTACCATATCTCCGAATAAACTGAAATAATGTTTTTAAAACATTGTCTAAATGCGGCTAAGACTATATAACCTGACCTGGCTCAAGTATGAGAAAATTAGGGCGTTCAATTCGATGAGCTGAAATATATCTCATTGCTTTGCAAAATCCAAAATTCAATTTAAATTTATTATCACTAAATTTCTGAATGGCTGATTCCCACCAGTTACGTAAATTTATTACATTTGTGTTTTAAAATCTTCGAACTTGATGTTATTAGGAAAACCTATAACATTCTGAGGGCGGGGGGAGGGGGGGGGGGATATTTATAACATACGCTGGCAATATGAATGCCTTTTGTATTAACATTAGGCCTGAAACATAATTAGAGCTTTTCAGCCACCTTGAGATTTGTTGACAATGTAAATCAATGTAGAAGAAAACAATTGGAGCTTCAACTTTTTTGAGACCAGCCCATCCCTTTAACTCGTACACGAATTTGTCTGTCTGTATATTTATATATTTCTTTTTTACTATTTTCGACACTCTCGTAGACCCAGTTTTCGTCATCACAGCGAGCTGAAATTTGGCACACAGGTTCACGTCGCGTGACAATTGAATCTATCAAAATTTGAACCGGAAATTTCCATGGAAAACCCGGTAAATCGGGAAAAATCATTTGAAATTTGGTACAAATTTGATTAGTGATAAATCCGTTTCCGATTTTTCCGAAAAAACTTTCCGGAATTTTCCGACTTTTCCGGAAAATTTTCCGGTAAAAAAGTTTTCTAAATTATGCAGGATAAAGTTCGCTATCAACCAGCATCATTACTTTCTCTCCCACAATGGTGAAAACTTGCAGAAAAAATCGAGGAAAATTCATGTAAAACGCTTTTCCGGAGTTTTTCCGACCAAAGAAGCGTTTGAGCGTTTTGTGGAAAACTCATAGAAAACCCGGAAAAGCGGGAAAATCATCGGAAAAATTTTCATCGATACGATTAGTGATAAATCTGTTTCAGGAAAAATGCAAAATTTTCCGATAATTTCCGGAACTTTCCGACTTTTCCGGAAAATTTCAGACAAAAAAGTTTTATAAGCTATGCGGAATCTTTTTTTTTCCGTCCTCTGGCATCAATACTTTCTCTTCAACAATCATGAAAACTTGCATGAAAAATCGAGGAAAATTCATGTAAATTAAAAAAAAAATCATAGGAATAGGAAAAGTCTGTGTAAAACATGGAAAATCGGGAAAATTCATGTTATATCGGATCAAGTTGGAATACAGCTAAAAAGTGCTGTTTAAAACATAATTTGAATTTCAGAAAACCGTTGCAGTACTTCAAAATAATTTTTACTCGAATAAATTTTTTGAAAAACTGGTAAATCAGTGTCTTTTCAGCAGTCATAAAATTGTTTTAAAATATCTCCATGCAGCACGTAATAACAATTTCGTTAACGTGAAAAAGGCAGAAAATAAAATAAGTAAAAAACGAGTTTTCAAACAAAACTGAGGCCAAACCGCATGTAGAAGTAGGAAATAAACTTTTCTTCACACACAGAGGTGTACTCAGATTTTATTCGCTGACAATCACCGATATATTTCAGTATGATCAATCAGACTTAATAAGTGATTTGATTCATGAAGAGAAAGAATATTCAAGAGAAATGTCCCAATAAAAAAATCTGAGTCCACCTCTGTGTTAGAAGAAAAGTTTATTTTCTACTTTTTCATGCGGCTTGGCCTCAGTTTTGTTTAAAAACTTGTAGCTGGCTTGAGATTTGATCAAATTGCAAATTTCAAGCCCAATGACTGCCAACTTGAGGGAATTTTTAATGTTACCAACTGTGCGAATGTCGATTATTAGATGAGAATGGCTTCTGTTGACACTTTTAAGAAGTGAACAGCTACCAAAAATGTTAAAATGGTTAAATTGGTTAAATTGGTGCATCTCAAAACTATCCAAATAAGTATGCATGTATCGTAATTTTGGAAAATCTGAAGCATTAAATGTCGTTCCTTAATAAATATTCTCAACATAAACAAGTTAAAGTTGCAAATGTCAAAAACACTAGCTGTGCTCAATTCGGCTTTTTCAGTCAGTTTTAGCAGAAAGCTGGGTGGGCATAAAGCTGCCTGAAAAGTTCCAATTGTGTTTCAGGCCTTATGCGGCGCAGAGCTTCATAGTCACAAGGTACGAGCTCAGCAGTCTCATTGTCCTCCCTATAGAAGTGACAGGTCTCATTATCGACCTTACCCATTTTATTAAGACGTGCACGTGCTTTTGTTTACATTCGTTTTGCTCTGAGGATATTAAGTGGGATGGAATGCTGCCATGCTAAATTTTCTGATATTTTTGGGAGAAATGAGAATTTTATTTGACAGATATATGAAAAATTCATTATTATGAAAGGATTTTGAAGGTATTCCAGAAGATTTTATCATTAGGGTAATCCTACGTTCTCTCAATTTACAATTTTTGTTTTTAACTCGTTGTTTCAGGTGCTCTACCACAATGCATAGCCAAGTTCTTTTCCCCCATTCAAGCAAAAGACGAAAGTATATGACAATATTTTTTTCTATCTAGAAAACACGGAAAAATTTCGAATTTTATTCGGCTGCTTCTTATCTTCTTATTAGGGTAAATAACAATGAAATATTTGATAGCATGTACGCAGTTTATAGAAGGGACAGGGACTTAGCGCCTACAGGAGCTAAGGATGGTGTCGGTTGTCTCATTGCAATTCACAACAGATTAAAGTCTTTTCGTATTCCCTTTTTTAAAACTACTCATAAGGTCATTTGGGCTGTAATTAAAGAAAATAATAGTATGTTATATTTATGTTGTCTATACATCCCGCCGCAGTTCTCCTTTCCTACGTACGACGCTACTTTTTCTAATATCAGCGCGCAAGTTTTGCAGCTCCCCCTCAACGCTAATGTCTTGGTCATC
The DNA here is from genome assembly GCA_963924295.1 of Dioctria rufipes. Classification (NCBI taxonomy): domain Eukaryota; kingdom Metazoa; phylum Arthropoda; class Insecta; order Diptera; family Asilidae; genus Dioctria; species Dioctria rufipes. The sequence goes on along the minus strand of OZ002743.1, from coordinate 92,780,748 downwards.
GGCGATTTCAATTTGCCTTACTTAAACTGGATGTGCGTGACAGTAGGGATGCAAGCTTCTGAAGCTTATAGCATGTCTACTCATTCTCCTCTAAATAGCATGTCCCTAAAACAGTACAACAATATTTTCAATATTAATAATAGACTTTTAGACTTGACATGAAGCAACACCTCTTTTGATAAGATTAACGTTTCCCTTTCAACATGCCCTATTTCTCGTATAGACCCTAATCATCCACCGTTCGACATAACGTTCTCTCTTTCTATTACTAAAACAGCACGTGATACTATAACCAAATCAAGGAATTTCAAACAAGGTTATTATCATAGTTTTCGTCTGTAATTTTTCTCAGTTTATTCATACCCGATGTTGATCAATCTTTAGAGAGGTTTTATGAAATATTAAATAATGGGCTTAATAATTATATACCTAAAACAGTGAAAAAACAGGAGGCAGAACTTATCCAATATGGTACAACTCACATCTTATTCGTGCTCTCCAAATTAAAAATAAATATAGGCACTTGTGCAAATTTTTCAACATCCCGACATTTATAAAACATTTTTCACAATTAGAAAAAAATGCAAATCATTTCTCAAAGAATTTTATAACGAGTACATAAATAAAACGGAATATGCATTAAGGGATCAACTCCAAGTCTTTTGATCATACTGTAAAGATTTGAAGAAATCAAATACTTACCCAAAAGAGCTAGTGTACGCTGTTGAAACCTCCTCCTTGCCAAGTACTTCTTGTGAAATGTTTTCCAGGCACTTTGCATTCGTTTTCACAAAAGGCAATTCTCTACCTCATGTTTCGTCTCGTGAAGTTCTTAACATATTGGAAATACTTGATTGTAGCAAGAATCCTGGACCAAACAAAATTCCTAATATCTTTTATAAACAATGCTCACATACGTTAGCTGAACCTATTAATCAATTATTTATTCTGTCCACTAATACCCGCATCTTCCCTAAATCCTTAAAGCATTGCCTTGTTACTTCGAATTTCAAATCTGGCAACCCTAGATGCATTGTTAATTATCGCCCTATTTGCATATCGAGTACCATAGCACTTATATTTGAAAAAATTGCTTGTAGTCAACTATTCCAACAGACTAAGAGCTCTATCACTATAAAGCAACTCGGTTTTTTCCACGGTAGATCAACAGTAACCAACTTATCCTTAGTTATAGGTACCTTAGATTTAGGTAAGCAAGTTGATTCTATTTTTATACTGTCTTTTCAAAAGCATTCGACAAAATTAATCATGATCGTGCATTATTCCAAATGGAACAAGTGGGCCTTTGTAATAGTACTATTGCGTGGCTCTCATCGTATCTCTAGAACAGAAAAAGTATTGTAGTTTTCAACGAATCCAGCTCTTATCCCTACAAGCAAAGGTCTGGTGTTCCATAGCGGACCATTCTTGGAACATTTATTTTCTTGATCTATGTAAATGACCTTCCCTCCCAAATAGATTCCAACTGTCTAATCAATGCAGATGATGCAAAAATTTTCCATGTAATCAATACTGCTGATGACTACTTCCGCATGCACGATTTGGAAGAGCTTGCGAACTGGTGTAATGTAAATTTACTAAAACTTAATACTGATAAGTGCAAAGTGATGACGTATACTAGTAATAATATAATTGTTATGGACTTATGTTCAGTAGATTCTGTCTGTTTTATTATCGACAGTTGGGGATATTACTCATCGTGCGTATTATTCTTCCTTTGTAGGGTACCGTACCCAAAGGGTAACAACAGGAACCCTATTACTAAGACTTCGCTGTCCGTCCGTCCATCACCAGGTTGTATCTTATGTATAAACCGTAATAGGTAGACAGTTGAAATTTTCACAGAGTTTGTACTTCTATTGGCGATATAACAACAAATAATAAAAATTAAATTAAATTAAAAATTAAGCGGGCCCCCATACAAGAAACGTAATTTTTTCAATGTTTTTTTCCTCGTTTTATTCTCACTCTTTATTATTATCATAAATAGGCATTTGTTTTTCAAATGACAGCATTATTATTATTTTTTCAAATGACAGCATTATTTCTTCACATAACGCCTACTCTCATTTGAAAAAATAAATAAAAACTACATATTGTTAAATTTTGTACGATGGCACGGAACCCTTCGTGCGCGAGTCTGACTCGCACTTGGATTTGTTATTTATTTTTTGAGTTCAGGTAGAAAATCGGTGCCCAATTCGAAAAAGTAATTTTGATTAACTCCCCTTGGGAACACCATTTTGAGTTTGAATTCTACACTTTTCGATTTTTCTGTGTCTGTTTTGCGAAAAAAAAATGTGCTAAAAATTTGGAACATTTCTATTCCTATAGGTTAAAACTACCTTATCCTATTAATTTTTATGCTATTATACTCGTATTTGTTTTAAATTTATATTATACTCTCCCACTAGGCAGCCGCAAATCCTCAATTAGTCACTGCTACTGTGTCTTCGATAGGTGGCTACCTATCGGGTAATTTAGTTACCTCTTGTATGGTTGTCTATGCTTTTTAGCAGAAACACATCTAAGCAAGTCTCAGGCTTCCTCGCAGCTCGCCTCGAGGCTTGCTTCAGAGAATTGAAAACAAAATGATACCACGCACCGGGCTCGGTGCTGTCATTGTAATTTTGATAGTATATTTACGACAATTTCTTTATATTCTGGACAGAAATACTTTATTAATGGTTTTCAAAAGTGTTGATTATAAAATTCAAGTGATTCTCATTTGCCAAATATCTCGTTTGACAGATCAAAATAAAAAAAAAACAAAAATCTGTTGACTGAGAGAGAAAAATTTCCAACATTTAATAAAGCGCGCCCTGGGGTTAGGCCTTGCGGCTAGCTTCTCTAGGTGTGGTTTTGTTTTTGTTTTAAAAATCCGTGTTGAAAATTTTGACAATGCCTCGAAAAAGCCTCGAAGCCTGGGTGTATTTCTGTTATAATATTTTGATAGGGTCTCTCTCGTTATTTCCACTTATTTTGTTATTATAGAATTTAAAGTATTCAATATGTTTTTTCACAGCAAACTTCACTGCATATAAAGTAGTCTTTTTTTTCGATATACTCGTCGCGGTAGACGTTTTGATCACTATGATTACCACTGGAATGAGCGAAACCCCGTTATGCTCATTAGCAGCACGTCTTCTCTGATTGCGATCTTGCTTGCCAAGGGACACAAAATTATATTTTACTCTACGATATAAACAACGAAATTTTTCTAGGGCAGAGCAATACATTTTAGAACATTTTAGTATATAGATCGATTTGTAAATGTTCACTTTGTTTTCTTATAACATGAGAAAGCCCCCCCCCCCCCCCCCCCGATTATATTTTGCAATAAATGAAAGCAAAGCTGATTTGCAATCGAAAACGGTTATGGTGATACCCTTTTTGGAAAATTTTTCAAATCAGCTGGTGTCACCAGTTTCAGTACTTGAGAAAATCTTGGGAACATCCTGAACGGCACAAGAATGTGGTCGAATTAAAACGGGGTAATGGCCCTCTAACAGAAAGCTCTACACAATCTCTCTCTCTCTCTATCTCTCTCTCTCTCTCTCTCTCTCTCTCTCTCTCTCTCTCTCTCTCTCTCTCTCTCTCTCTCTCTCTCTCTCTCTCTCTCTCTCTCTCTCTCTCTCTCTCTCTCTCTCTCTCTCTCTCTCTCTCTCTCTTGCTATATTATGCCACATAAATTTTTCGCAATGATAGCTTTCTTTGGTTGAATAAAAAGTTAAAGAGCATTCAAAAAGTAATCCGGGGTTAAATGGAGATTTTCTTATCTAGTTGTAAGTTGTCTTCCAAATGTTAATGGTATTAATGATACTCCAGATCCTTGTATATTGCAGAATGGACCAAATCCTTTTTGGTATTGAAGACAGAAAGAGTAAATGATAAAAAATAAAATAAAAACTTTTGAACTAAATTCCTACGAAAAATAAACTTATCTCCGCTCAAACAATATAATTAATTGATTTTGAGTAGCTGCCGTCGTTTGGTCGTACTGAAATTTTGGATGAATAGAAAATTAAGCACAAATACAAACTTCCAATATAGGTGAGATTGACCCAAAATAACTCCCTCTTCGTTGCAGAATCAACAGTTTTCGTCTTTGGCATTGCTCATTTTCTTAAGAATAATGGCTGGTCATTATGTCATCGCTCATACTCCATTAAGGATTTACAAACACATTTATATCGAGGATTTGCATAATATTTTCGTTCTAGAAAGAAAAGCCTACTAGCTTCGTTTTCATATTAAAGCGGAAGTGAAGCAATAAATTTTCTTGAAATTAGTACTTAACTAAATTTAAAAAAAGTAATCATTAACGTTAAAAAAGATCTTAAAGAAAGTCGACAAAACGTCAAGCATTTCCTATGGTTTCATATTCAGAAAAAGAAAGATAATTATTTAAAAAAAAAAAGCCGCCTTCAGTTGAATTAAACAGTTTCTAAAATACTGCTGTAAGTTTCTGATGAATTTGTTGAAAATTATGCGGCGTATGAAAATGGTGTCATTTACATTAATCAGATTCAGGTTGAAAATCGTCCTCACTTCAACTTAAAGAGTTGAAGATGTTTCTGGTACTCATTCTAACGCATTCAGCGAAAACTTTCAGTAGTTTTTTCTAATGTCTGAAATTCCCTGAGCCCGAAGTTATGAGAGGGCGCAGTTAATGTTCCTTAACCCTGCATTACTAACCTTATAGTATGTTGCGTTCTTACTAACTATGGGTGTAATCCACCCACGACTTTATATTCACGTATACGAGGAACCCTAACATTAAAATTTCAGAATATAGTATTTTTAAGAAAATACAACAAAACTGCTAGTTATAAAAGAAAAATAATCCATTTCATTAATCCATTTTTATTTTATAATGCTATAACTGAAGGTAATATTTTTATTTGAGGAAAAACAAATCAGAGGTAATCGCTCTGGAAAATTAATGTAAATTCGCTAGTTTAGACCTCACATTACTCGCAATGGCATTTTTGGATAGCTGATATAATTGAAAAAAATTAACTATATAATATATATTGTTCTTTAATTACCAAAGTGGATGTCAAACACTCAAAAATATAATACTGTTATTACTAACGTGGGTGTTAATCACCCAGGCACTTTTTATAAATAATTGTTTTGACACTCCGCCTACAGAAGGAATATTGAAAATTATTTCAAAATGTTGAGAAATAAGCATACTAAGATTACACATTAATATGAAATCCGTTGCTTTTGTTTTACAGTTTGCTTTTTCAACATTATCTCAAATTGGGTGGATTACACCCTTAGGTTAGTAATGCAGGGTTAAAAAAAAAATTATGTTTTTGCGATACGATAAAAATTAAACACACACACTTTAGTTTTTTCTCTTTTCAAATTTCAATTATTTCTTTATTTTTACAATATTCGAAAGTTTACCTTTGTCCTTACGCAAATTATATAAGTCATAAATTATCACCACGGCGGATTAGACTCGAAGCTCCTCTAGTGTCTCGTTGAATAACAGTAGGTATTACCATCGTGACAGCTTATTGGAAGCTACACTTTGTCCAGTCTACATGATTCAGCTCCAGTTGGTGTACGTTCGGCCATTCTACTTGGGCCCACACGCTTCAGTTTCAGGTTGTACTTTAGGGGCTTTCCGCAAACACTGTCTCAGTGACACAACTGAGACACAACTTTGAACAACCGTCTCATTTGTCTCAGTTCAGATCAATCAGCTGATTTCCCAATTTTGACATAGAAAACAGATAGTAATAAATTGAGAAAAGTATCGTCAATTTATTTAAATAGCCTTAAAATATTTAATTAGTTATTAAAACAACAAAACCACGAAACTTTGTCAACTGAGACAAGAAAATTCAGTTGCACTTGTCTCAGTTGCTCAATGGTTGCGTTCGATTTTTGTAACTCAATATGGAACTGAGCCAGTTCACCGAAAGTGCAGTCTCACTGAACCAACTGTGACAAAACAAAAAAAAAATTTAAGTACAATAAATTTAAAGTTTTCTTATTATGCAATTTAATTTGTGTTCATAGTAGATTATTATTGAAATGTAATTTAATTAAAATTTTATTAATAAACATAACAAAAAGGTACGTATGATTTTCATAAATAGATTAATAATATCCATTGATAAATATTTTTTGTTTTTTACTTTATTTTAGAATATCATTTACAAATTACAAATATAAATCGGGAGCAAAAAGCCGCAAAGAAAAGGTTTTGAGAGATCAAGAGAGGAATAAGAATCGGAAATCTCTAAAAAATCTAGGGTTTGTATTGAACAATCCAAATACTATGAAAATGTTACCAAATTTTGAAAATAATGAACAAGAAGTTCAAGTTGACCATCAGCAAGAACAAAATATATCTGATGTCGTAAATGAAGATTTTCAGTCATGCGATATTACTGAAGAATTTGAAGCTCCGTTAATTTGCAACACACATTAATTGATTCTTATGAAGTAAGGAGTGGTCCAGAAAAAATTGACCCATTAAGTTATTTTTATACCTGCAAAATTACAATAATCCAGGTCTGGATTTTTTTGTTAAAATATTCCATAAATACTGAACTCTGAGTTTATATGAATAATTCGTGTATTGGAAGTGAAATAGTTAAAACGTCTCGAAGCGAAAAAGAAGTGCGTGAAATGATTTTGTCCAAGTCCCACAATTTCATTGTTAAAAATTTCAAAGACCTGAATACAAGTAATTCCTCGATAAAAAGGACAATAGCCAAGTATAGGCGAGGCTTGTCAATAGAAATGATACGTGGGTCGGGTAGAAAACCAGGGCCATCCCGTCCAGACGTCATAAAACAGATGAAGGGTACTTATTCTCGGAAACCGGGAACTTCGGAAAGAAATATGGCGACATTGGCAGGAACATCAAAGTCTACAGTGCACAGATATAAAAAGATCTGTGGACTAAGGAGCAATAAGGTTCAAAAAGTGCCGCTGAGGAAGGAAGAAGAAGAGAAAACAGCAAGAAGAAGAGCGAGAAAACTTTATGAGAACTATCTGACGAAATACGATTGTGTCGTTATGGATGATGAAACCTATTGCAAAGCTGACTTTTCGCAGATACCAGGTGACGAATATTTTACTGCATAAAGTCGGAGTTTAGTATCCAGAAAATTTTCACCAAAAGGAATGACAATATTTCCCAAGAAGTACATGATTTGGCAGGCGATCTGTTCTTGCAGTTTACGAAGCAGTGAATTTATCATCAAAGGAACAATAAACTCAGATGTGTACATCAAAGACTGCCTTCAAAAAAGACTTCTACCTTTTATTCAACAGCATCAAGGGTCTGTTAAAGCAACGATGGAATGGTACAGAACCAATGAGGTCGATATCGTGCCAAGGGAAGCCAATCCAGCAAACTGCCCCCAACTTCGTCCAGTAGAGAGGTACTGGGCATTAATGAAAAAGGAGCTTGGAACAATAAAGAAATTTACCAAAAATTATGTTGATTTCAGAGATAAATGGAAAAGAGCATATAGAAATGTTACTAATATAACTGTTCTAAATCTAATTCGCGGCTTGAATAACAAAGTTAAAACATTCTTCCAAAACAAATAATGTATTAGAAATAACTTTTGTATTTTAAAGTTTAAGTTGTAAGAAACAAAATATAGAAATTTTATAAAAAAATTGCCATTAGTGTTTTTACTGCAAACAAAAATAAATGGGTCAATTTTCTCTGGACCACTCCTTAGGTGTAATTGAAACGGAATATTGTACCTCAATTCAAGTGGAGAATGCAATACGTTTAGGTCCAGGAAAGTACCCCAACGTATTCCCTAACCATAATAGTGGAAATAAATTTCCTATTAATTTACTTAACATAACTTTGCTAAATGGTGAACAAGTACCTCGCTAGTAAACAAGCACTATTTTCTTTTCCCTGTAGACTTTTAAATAAAGCACCTATTGCTCATACATCGAATTTAACTTCGAAAACTGGATATTCAACTAAACACAAATGGAAAAAATTATACGAAAAAATTCCAGAGCATCAAAACAGCGTTAACCACAAATTTAATTATATGAATAGCGAAATTTAGAGAAAAGATTTAGCAAAGCAACAACAGTCAATTCATTACTTCAAAATTGTATTAAGGATCAGGAATGAGAATGGAGACAAATATTACATAGAATTTTGGATGTGACGTTATTTTTAGGAGAAAGAGGTTTGGCATTTCGAGGTAAAACAGAACTGTTAAATGATTCCAAAAACGGTAACGTTTTAGGAATTTTAGAATTAATAAGTCATTATGATCCAGTATTAGAAAAACATTTGGATAAAGTAAAATAATCTCAACAATCACACAAACGATTACAAGTATGTACATTACTTATTACCCGAAAGCCAAAACGAATTTATACAATGCTGTGCAGATATTGTTACAAAAATGATTCTTAAGGAAAGAGAAAAAAACAAAATATAACTCTATAGTCGTAGACGCAACTCCCTATTGGGCTCATATTGAACAAACAGTTTTAGTGTTATGTAATATGCAAGTTAATGATGCAGAAAAGTTTGAAATTAAGGAACGGTTTTTAAAGTTTGTTGACTGCAATCAAAAAACAGGTGAAGCGATTGCTAATTGAATTTTAAGTACACTCGATAAATATGAAATCCCAATAACCGATTGCCGTGGCCAGGGGTATGATAATAGCGCGAACATGAGTGGTCCTTATAAAGGTGTTTAAAGTGTAATTTTGAAAAAAAAAAAAAAAACTCGATAGTTTTTCCTTTGCTTTCCATTCGCTTAATCTTTGTGATGTAAACGCTGCAGAAGCTTGTATTGAAGCAGTTACGTTTTTTGGAACCATTAAAAATTATATAATATTTTTAGTTCAAGTCCCATCAGATGGAACATTTTAAAAGGCATTTTCGGTTGTTCCCTGATACACATTGGTCAGCAAGAATAGATGCTGTAAAACTATTTGCCAATAACTTAGGAGGATTACGACAAGCAGTTAAAGAAATCTGAGTTTTTAATTTAACTACAGAAACTAGATCTGATTTAAATGGCACTCTAAAGTATTTAAACTGTTTTCAGTGTTTGATTTTATCGAATATATGGTTTAAAATATTGGCGGCAATCGACTGCCGAAACAAACTTTTGCAAAATGTAAATGCAACTATTGACATTGAAGAAAGCAATATCAATAGTTTGATTTATGGTTTAAAAAATATTAGAGAAAAGTGGAGTGATATTTTGACTGAATGTAAAATTGTTGCAGAAAATTTTAAAATCGATTTTAACACTAATTTGTATGGTAAAAGGCGTAAATTTAGGAAAAGATTTGCAGATGTAATTAATGATGACAATAATGATACAAAATAACGGGTGAAAATTACTTAAAAACGTTGGTGTTTTACAAAATTTTAGATTTTATTATCGGAAACTTAACTTGGCGATATCGAGCTTTGAATGAAATATGTGGTTCGTTCGGGTTTTTGTGGAATTATTTAAAAACTAATGTTGACTCGTTAATACAAAGTATTAATGATTTATGTAATAAGTGTACTTCTGATATTTCCAAAGAAATTTCAGATAAAATAATTCATTTGAAAACCATTCACCAAACTACATTTGGTGAAAATCAGTTGCTTCGTATAAATTTATTAAATAAAATTAAAGAACTGAGAACAGATGCCGTATTTCCAAATATTTGCATTGCATTGAGAATATTTTGCACAATATCAGTTACTGTAGCTCTAGCGGAACGTTCATTCAGCACATTGGCGAGAGTAAAAAACGTATTAAGGTCAACTATGTGTCAAAATCGGTTAAATAGCTTGGGTACTTTAGCTATGGAAGCCGCTTTGGCGAGGGAACTAAATTTCGAAAACGTGATAAAATATTTCGTAATTTACTTTTTTAACCTCAAAAAAATTTTTTTAAAGTTTTTCCATGGACCCGGTGTTGTCTCTCAACGACCCTGATTAGAATATAATAGGAGCTCTATCTTTCTTTTGTTTACTGTAAATATGATAAGATTTGTAAGCATATGTTAAGAGCTTGATTGCCAACCATCATTGCAAATACGTCTCTATTTTACTTTTGAAGAAAGTACGAGAATATTAAATTAAATTAAAATATTAAGAGAAATTCAGTATTCATGTCACTAGAATAAGGAGGAGGAAGAAATTTTCAAATTATTGTCAGAATTCTATAGTAGAATCAACAAAACTACAATTTAAATTCTTGTCATTTACCTGACTTTAAAGAAACGATTAAATTTTTCTTAAAGAGAAGAAAATATAAAAGAAAAAGACATTTTTTGCTAAAATCTATGACAAAAATTTGAGATAATCAGATAAAAGGGTGGGAGTTAACTCTAAATCCGCTAATAATTCCAATGAATTTTCTTGTTACGACATTGTGAAAAAAAAAGAAGCGAAATTCCCTTAAAAGGCTTAAAGTCAATCAAATTTAAAAAATTTCAACAAAAAAAGCTCCTTTGCCAGACTCGGATAATATTCTTGATTTCGTGACTTGATGGCAGATTATGAAAGGCTAGCGACCAAATAGGAGTGGCTCTGTCGCCGCATATAATCACTAATTAAGGACTGAATTTTCTTATCCCATCCATTCCACCTACCTATTAAGAAGTGCTTAGCATTTATTGATTAATCTAACCCTCTCAGAGCAGGTCATTCAAAAAGATACACTCCAAAGATCCTTGCCCTGGTTCACCCCCTATGTAGGTCATTCCCTTTATAGTGGACTAAGAATGGTGGGAAGATATTGTGAAAAATCTTTTATGTGAATAAGGTCACGGCACATGTAGCGAAGCTTTCAATGAAAAATTATAGCTTATTTTTCCCTAAGGAATCTTTTAACAAAGGTATGAACCCTTGTCACGGTTGAATTTTATGGTAAGGGTGATTATTATATTTTGTTATAAAATCATGAGTAGAAAGGCTACCTATAAGATGAACGTGGTAAATTTGAAGCACCTTTTCAATCATTCACCTTTAATTTTGTGTAGCAGTATATTAGGAGGGATATTATATTCTGAGCAAAATAATTAGGAAAATTTACAACTAAATATAAAAATATAACTAACAAGACCTGTCCTCCACCCTTGTTAACTAATTGAAGGACTTTTGTTGTGAGTTTCTCTACCATTAATAAATGATTACAGGTTTTTGGCATTCTTGGAACAAATAGACAAATTGACATTCCAAAATGTATGGATATCGTTTCCATGTCATGTCTCCTATATACCTATGCCACCTCACAAATACTAGCAAATGCATTGTAAACAGGCAGTTAATAGATTTATGTATAACTTAGAGGATAAACATAAATGGAGTTAAAAATCAATGCGCGCTACACTGTGCATGATAATCTATATATAACTGCACTCATATCTTTCAAATGCACCATAATTTGTTCAAATATATTTTGAAGATGTGGACATGAATGGAAAACTTAATAAAATTTTAGGTGCGATCGTAAAATAATAATTACAATTTCGCATGACTCGCAAAAACTATGAAACAAAGATCAACGAGATAATAAATAATAAAAGTGCTGAAAAAACCATTAATCAAGTGCGTGATGGAAATGATATTTTGACTAAGGGGTTCAACAACCATTTCTCCTGTATTGGTAAGAATATCACAAGCTCCATAAGTAGTGAAAATTGTATTGACTTGGATTGCATAACAGACACAATGCCCGTTTTTGAATTATCAGTCCATCTGACACCTGTATCACTTGATGAAATTTATCATCATGTTATCGTATATTTTCAATCTAGTTAAACAAAGGCTAAATAAAGTCTGCTGTAAAACTATCGCTACCTCACTACTATCAACGATTTCCAAAGTATTTAAAAATGCATTAGGACTGGACTCAACTAGTAAAATTTTATTGTGCAAACAATATGGTTTCAAAGGTAATTGTTCTACTAACAATGTGCAATATACGACGTAACAAATTTTATAAACTCAGCTCCAAATGATAAGGATAAACTTACTTCTAAATTTTTGGACTTAAGTAAAGCTTTCGACGTTGTAAACCCGTCGATTCTGCTTATAAAATTAGCTAAACTATATTAAAAAAAGAATTATTTTTATCTAAGTCATATTTATTGGACAGGACACAAATAATTATATCTGAAAAGGTGTAAGAAATATTTCAGCCCATCAAATCTAGCGCTCCTCTACAAGTCCTATATAGACCTAGAATGGAATACAACTCCCATATATGGGCCGGGGCTGGTGGCACAGCCTTAGCTTCATTGGATATTGTCCAGAAGAGAGCATTCAAGCTAATTGGCGATTTGGCAATAACTTGTCATATCGACTCACTCGAGCAACGGAGCAATGTTGGATGCCTTTCGCTCCTTTATCGCTATATGCATGGTCAATGTTCTGATGAAATATCTAGTCTAATCCCTTGTAGAATGATTCCTGCACGCAATACTCGCGCTGCAAACCGCGCACATCCTTTAACCCTTCAAATTACTTTCGGCCGTACAGTAATATTCCGTGATGCTTTTTTATCCCGAACAGTGCGAATGTGGAACAGCTTACCATCTTCTGTTTTCCCTCCGACATACAATCTGCGGAAGTTTAAGGGCGACATACATCGGCACCTCCGCCACTCTCCTCATATCCCCTAATCCTTTCCCTATCTTCTTCCTGCCATGCTGTGCATTGCATCATAGGGTATCCCCTGAGCTTGGCTTAATACTATAAAAAAAACGGTTTTATTATTCTGTGCTTCTAATTAGTATGTGATAGAAACACTCGCTAAAGGAATCTATGACTGGTTGAAAACAAATCGATTGTTAAACCTCAACAGGTAAATGCAGAGGTGATAACTGATCACATAATGCATCAGATAGTAAAACTGTGCTCTGCAGTTCGTTTCCGAAAATAAATACGTTGGTTTTATTATTGATAGCAAATTAAAATGGGACAGACATAACTCGTACGTGTGGAAAAAACTCAGATGATTCATAAGATATACCTCGTTAGGCGTAAGCTTAACCCTTGCCCGTCGCACTGTAACTTCGTTGCTTCCGCCGTCGCACTGGGTCACCTATGTTCGCGGATATTTTTCATTGGGTTCAAAAAATCTAAAACAAATTCGTGAATACTACTAAACAGTTATAGAATGCAAATTGATATTTATTGAAGCCCAAAAGCTTTTATTTTTTATACCATAAATAGCTTTCTTAGCGAAAACAATCGAAAAAAGTGTTTTTGCTCAAATGTCAATATAAACAAAATGTGTCATAAGAAAAACAAATAGGTACCATTGATTTTCGTCCTGGACATCTTAATGTAAAAAAAAAAACAGGTTACGATCATTTTTGCCAAAAAAAAAAATATAATTATTCATTCACCTGTAGACAATTTTAAGGAGAGGAAAATTGATGATATTTATGAAAGCAAATAAATTATCATTTTGTTGCAAAAAAATATTACTTTTATTTAAAGATGTCAGTACATGACCAAGTTATAAAAATTAAATTGAAAAAAAATTATATTCCTTCAATTCATGTCCCACAGACGCACAGGCGGTAATCAGTGCATACATTATGAAAAAACAAAGTTCTTTTGCCCTTTTCTTTTTTAAAAAAAAAAATCAGTATAATATAATTTTAATTTTACATACCTCGACACACTCTTTCAAAGGCCTCGGACCGAAAAACGACCAATTCCTGGAAAATAATTTTCACTTACGCGCCCGTCGCACTGGGTCACTCACCACCGCGCACAATGCTTACAGTGTGATAACTAGTACCCTAACTGGCAGAGAGCGGCCAAACTTCGGGTTTAAGACCTTACCTGTTCTTTTAGGGGAAGGAACCAGGCCCGCCCTTTTTCCGTTTGCGGGAAATTTTCAAGAGAAACAACAACTTACAACTCGCTTCCCCCACCAATATTTTACAGTTTTTGAGTGCACATATTTATAACTTTGTAACTCTAAAACAAATGGGTTAAAAATACCAGAAGAAGAAGAAGAAACTGTGACAGTTTCTGTTTTGTGTTGGTCTAGATATTTTTTCAGTTATTTGAGTTATTTATATTTCTGTTTCTCACTGGAATTTAGTCTTATTAATGTTTTCTGTCGGCTTATTTATTTAATTTCACTTGCGAGGTTGCCTGTATTAAGGGTTTTAACTCTTTTGTCTCCTGCTTCTTTTTGACAGTTCTGTCAGACGACGATTCCTGGTCATCTTAATTATCAATTCGAATTGTTTTGTGGAATATTTATTTTGCAAAGGTAAAAACTTTATTTCCTTATGGCAGTATATGTTCTTGCCGAAGCTTTCAAATTGTTTGGAAATTCTTACACGATATTTTTCATTGCCGGGGCGCTACATCACTTTACTACCTGCTGAGAGTTCATGTTGCCTGTGGGTACTGATCGATTGCACTAAGGCGGACTTCGTGAACACATAAATGGAGGATAATTATCATCATGCTAAAATCATTTTCACAGGGTTGATAGAGCTCCTACGGACATATGTATGATATAACATAACATAATTACTGCCATCGCAGCGCCACTGGACATATACGTTAAGCTTTTCTTAAACTGGCATAATTCTTCAAGTGGTACATATACCGATGGTGAAATTGGGACATCTGGTGCACAAACCTTTTTGAAAATTCCCTCAACTGCATTAGCCGTGATCCAGTATCAAATTTATCCGGTCATCGAAGACACCGGGAAGGTTGCGGTCTCTGCCGATATCTGGGCCCCTGGTGCTATTCTTCGTTAATTCATACCCAATGTACGCTCCGGGCTATCGTCAACTTCAAAAAACTCATCAGTGAAATATCATTTTATTACGCCAACGTAACTGCACTTCGTTTGAAGACAACGCATATTTTTGCTGCTTCGATGTGATCTCCCTCACAGAAACTGTGTGCTGTTGGAGCTGATATCCCATGCTCTGTGGTCGACGTTGCAGGTTGTGAGAATCTGGAAATCCTTTGTGTAGTTTTAAGGCTTCCTCGTGGGAACTTATTCATTGTCACTGTCTACGTTCCTCCCTGCTCTCCCTCGTCTATCTTTGAGTTAATCGCCATGACAAATTGACAGCCTTTTAGATGAGCTATTACTCTCGGATCTCATAATCATTTTTGATGAGTTTAATATGCCGAGTGTTGGCTGAGAGTCTTCTTCCGACATTGATGAACTGTTGCCCTGTATTTCAGCTGCACCTCAGTATGTTTTATCCTTTCTTGACACAGTCGCCGTTACAGGTTTGGCGCAATGCAGCGATGTTTCTAACAACTTCTGGACCTGGTGCTCTCGTCTGACTCTAGTCCTACATTTGTTAGAAGATGCTCGGCTGCATTGGTTTCTGAATCCTGTCATCATCCGGCTCTTTACGTTTCTATTTGCTTCGACTATGTTAATGTAGATTCTTCTAATTTAAGTATTTTTTTTTTTTTAATTTCAAAAAAGCTGATTTTTCAAAGCTTGACGGCTGGCTCCAACATTGTGACTGGACGAATGTTCTTAGTCACAGAGCTGTTGATGCTATTTATAGCATTATCTATAATTGTTTTGTTCAATGTGCACCGATTTGTGCATCTCAACTTCTCATGCAACTCAGCCTTGGCTGAACAGCTCTTTACGGTACTTTAAAAATCTTAAAATATAGTGTGGAGTGGTTTTGTGCTTCAAGAAGTGTTGCAGATTTCTCGGATTACTGCAGTGTCTGGAATTAATTCACTTCGCAGATTCATATTTCATATAATGACTATATTGCTGATATGAAACTAACGCTTCGTTATTGCCCTAAAGAGTTTTGGAAATTTGGAAATTCTAAACATAATTGTGATGCGTACCCAGCATCTCTGAATATTGGTAGCTCTGAAAGTAGCGACTCATATATGGTTGCAAATATTTTTCTCTGAATTCTTTAGTACCGCCGTCAGTGATTACAGCTGTGATATTAGTAATGCTGACTTCTCTTATTTGTCAAGGCTCCCACCAACTTCCCTTGAAGCCAAGGATCTTGTATTTGACGAAGCAAATGTTACTCATCATATTTTTAAATTACCTGATAGTTTTACAATTGGTTCTAATGGTGGTCCCCCTTTCTTTCTCAAGAAATACGGCTCGTTCTTGTCCCATGTCCTGTGTTATCTATTTATTCTGTCATTGTCCTATGAGTCATTCCCAAAGTTCTGGAAGTATTTGGTGATTATTCCTCTACGTAAGAAGGGTAATAAATCGGATGTTTAAAACTATAGGCCTATGGTCAACTTATGCTATATTGCTAAAATTTTTAAGCCCAGTGACGTACTCCACAATCACTGTAAACCATTTTTGAGATCTTTCCAGCATGGTTTCTTAAAGGGCAAATCTACCACTACTAATCTGTTAGAGTTTTTTCACTATCGTATAATAGCCGTCGTGTCCGGTAAGCAGGTTGACTGCATCTTCTTTGATTTTAGCAAGACCTTTGATACAATTAATTATTGAATTCTAATCCACAAGCTCTCCATTCTTGTTCTCCCCCTTTTTTTTTGTTTAATGGTTATCTTCTTATCTGTCTAACCGTACGCAGCGAGTTATATTTCGTAAAACACTTTCTATTGAGATAGGTAATACCTCTGGTGTGCCTCAAGGTAGTATTCTTGGACCATTACTATTTATTATATACATCAATGATATATCCTTACTTTTACTTAATTCCTAAATACTTTGTTATGCGGACGATGCCAAAATATTTCGTGTTGTTGGTTCTTATGATAACTGTGCTCTTTTTAACGTTGACTTAGCCACTTCTCATAAGTGGTGTTCCAATAATTGTCTTCCTCTAAGTGTCGATAAATGTACAACTATGACCTTCGCTCGCAATTCACTTCATTTATGTCCTGGAAGGATGTTAATTAACTAGGCTTGACAAAACCAAAGATCTAGGTGTGATTCTCAATGCTCGCTTTTCTTGAGGATCACATCGTTTTATAATCAATAGGGCCAATTCGATTTTGGGATTTGTTAAGAGATGGTCTAAGATATTTGACGACCATTACATTACTAAAACTCTGCACCTTTGTCAGATCGATACTATAATATGCCAGCCCTGTCTGGTCTCCTAACTACCAAGTGCAGATTAATCGAATTGAAGCTGTTCAACGCAGATTCCTCCGATTCGGACTCTGTGACCTTCCTTGGAGTAACCATGTAATTTTACCTGCCTATATAGACCTCTTGAACTTTTGTCCTTGCAGAAGCTGGAAACTAAATGAAATAGAATTGTCTTTATTTTCTATATTCTGAAGGAACAATAAATTTCCCACTTCACACTCGCTCAGAAGCCACAACATTCACCATTTTTCTTACCATCGAACAACCTCCGATGCGAACGAACCATTAAGAGCAGTCAGTACCAAGATTTGCAAGTTTTGTACATTTTTCAATGCAAATTTCTTGCAAAGTATTTGTAACAGAATAATGATTTTTATCTTAAATTAAAAGTAATTTAGAAGTATTGGAATGAAAATATTAGCTATAAAACTTCTAAAAAATGGTAAAAAATGAAATATTTTAAATCAAATTCCTGGTATTCTCATATCTTTAGACTGTGACTATTTTAGAAATATAAAGCCTAGATCTAGCAAATGACGTCGAGTTTTTTCATTTTTACTGGCGCTTTTTTAATTAGTTGGCTCTTGTTTTTTCTCCCGATATTTCACCGACTTGAAATTGCAATATTTCGTTGAAAGTTATTGAAATACAAAGCAAAATAGAACAAATACGTGAAAAAAAAACATTAGGAAAGTCAATTCTCGTTAAAAATTTTCAATTCATTTGAACTGCAAAAATTAATTTTTCGTCTTAAATTGTTGTTTCTGACTTTTACGCTAGATGTCTCTAGTGTGGTACGTAGTATAGGTCTAGGCTATTTTATATGAATTTTCTCCCTTTCAGGACACAAACCTACGTACAGTAAATTTTATTGCCTGCAGGCTCGCTGGTATCTAAATTGAAACTTCTGCTGAGTACTGACTCCTCTTAACTGCCATGTCAGCAGTAGTAGCACTTCTTTTTTTCTTGTTTTTGTTTCATATGCTAAAGGTGCTCTTTCTGTCATTTGGAAATCTTTTCAAATAATGGTTTACATGAAACTTCATACCTGAAGTCAAGAGTTACTTTGTTTGGAAAACTTAGCTTGCACTCTATTGCTTTTAGATAATACGAGAGTCTTCCGCCCTGGAATAGATCTCAAAACATTCTGGAAAAATTTCAAGATTTTAGACGGTGTGAACAATATAGCTACGTCATGGGAAGAAGTCAACTTTACAGAAGTTTTGAAAAAGTTTGGCCGCATATCGTGAGCCGCACATCGTGAAAATTTGGCAAATAACTTATTGGGAATGGAGATGCTATCCTCGCAAGAATTGACTAACGAGGATTTAGTGGAACTCAAAAAACAATGACTGAAAGAGAATCAAACTAATACCGAGTCAAAGCAACTGGCTTCGAAAAAATTAATTGAAACTTTTCAACGATTTTTGTGATATTCGATATTTCCCCAATTTTGAACGGATTTTCAAGGCAAATAATAACATTAACCTCACTTATATGCAAATGTGATAGGACCGTACATTGAAGTTCAAAATAAGATGCGAAACATAAACTTTTAGAAGACTTTTTCTATTTAAAAAACCTAATTGTAATGCAATTAACTCACATCACTTCGGTCTTCAAAAGCACTAGCCCTTGCACATGCTCCAAGTGCAGCACAAATCCATAAAGAGTTTCCAAAATTTTCCAAAGCATGCTACAGCAACAGCAATGACAAAATGAATTTCCAACTTCCAATAGCACAGCCAGCCCTCCAGTGAAATTTCAAATAGCAGCAGTAAACATATTAGTTCCAAAAGGATTTTTTTCGATAGCATATCAAGTACAACGCAAGCCCTGGAAATTTACTGGCGCTTTTAAACCCGAAAACTACAAATGAGAGCTGTTAAATTCACTTCTTGATGCCCACTTTCCGAGTAACGGGAAGATACAGCGATGTCGAATTTTGTAGAACGGCACTTTCAAGATGGAGATTAGGAGGTGATTAGCTCCATAGTCATCGTTAAAGCGACAAAATTGACGGTCTGTTCTTTCAATCTCTTTAAGGCATCAGAGGTGAAATGGACTGAGACACATTATGTTTCAAAATGCACTAAGGTACTTAATAACATGGCTTGTGCCGATCTACAAAAGCGTTCTGAGGCTTGGTTTCTTGCTTAAGGTCTGGCAATAGGTGAGGGTAGTCTTCATTCCTAAGGCTTTAGGCAAGAGACTTTAGACCTATTAGTCTCTGTTCTTCCATGTTTAAAGTCGTGAAGAGAATAATTAAGGTGCATATAAGAAGTGTATGGCAGCGCAGCAGTGGTAATCAGCATGCGCATACAAAATAGGAATCACTAGAGTTGGCACTACATGCAGTGGTGTCTACATATAATGGCCTAAAATGGGTGGGAGTTAGTAAGGGTCTATGTGACTGGATCAATTCAATGCTCCTCAGGAGAAACTTTAACTCTTGCTCAGGGGATGTGATTGTGAGAAGACTAGTCTACAGCGGTACACCGTAGGGAGGGATCATCACTCCTTTGGCAAATGGTAATAGATGAAATCCTCATTAAGTTAGAGAGAGAGTGCTTTAAAGCGGTTACTTACGCGGATAACATATATATCCTGATAAAAGGAAAATCTCTGTCTGCTATTAGTGAATGGCTCGAGGAGTATGCGTTACTTAATCTGGATAATTGGGCTAATAATAGTGGATTGAGTATAAACCCCTAGTGCGTTTTACAAGAAAAGGCAAAAGCAAAGTTTCAGACTTCCAATGACTCAGACTTCTTCTCACTATAAAATACCTTCCTTCATTTTTGATGGAGATACCAATGAATGATGTCCACCAGGAATGACTGCGATGGGAAAGAGATGGTGGCAACGTCCGATATTTCTATCTTTACGGATGAATCCAAAATGATTGCTGGAACTGACCTGGAGTGTAGCAGAGTGGGCAGAGACTGCCAGTGGCACGAACCTTATAGATGCCGGATAAATACAGTGCATTTGAGGCCGAGCTGGTAGCGATGAGTTAGGCGGCACTACTGATATCTATGTGCAAAGACTCCGTATATCACATCTGCACATATACTGACAGTACCAGGTAGCCATTAATGCGCTTGATGCCGTGCTGATAAAATCAAAATTGATACAATTGTGCAAGACTAGCCTTGAAGAATTGACCACACGGAACAAGGTAACCCTATGCTGAGTACCTGGCCATAAAGATATTCAATGCAACGAAAAGGCAGATGAGTCGGCAAAAAAGGACTCTAGATGGATAGTTACGCAACGGTAGGTACAAATGGTATTTACTGAAATTGTTCACTGGATATGCCTGGGAAAAGTACGAATAAAACGTCGTTGCAAGAAAGGAGGATTATATTTTCAGTACAGAGTGTTACTAAAGGAATTTATTTTTTTCGCCATAACCTTGAAATTATAGTATCGATGATTATCTACACTGCAGACATAAATCATGGAGTGATTTATAAAATATTAAGACAAAATCTTTAACCTGTCCTAACTCTCCAGCAAAGTATTTGATCGCTCAACCCTCCTTACAACCAATTAATCATTTATTGTAGCTATTTTCCATTTATAATACCGAAATGTATGCTTCTTACACAAAGTGTACAACAATTGCCAGTGCCAAACTACTAAAATTACATCTTTATTGTAAACAAAGTGAAATTTCTAAAAATAAGAAAACAAACTTCACCGGCAGTCCTGTTGCTTCGACATGAAACAGAAAAAAAAAAACGAAGTGAACAAAGTTTACCATCGGTAATCGCTTTTTTTTCGCAGTCCTTTTTGTGGGGATTTAACACAAATTCCCGCCACCAATCTTATTGGGGCAATAAAAGCCTGCTGAATCGCTTAATGTAAAATAAAAGGCACCCGGTATTTTTATTATTAAGTTCCCCGAATTACCACTCCTAAATAAGGACATTAGTTCACTACTTCCTTCAGACAGCGCACAAGGGTATGGATAGGGTGGTGGTGATAAAGAGGTGAACAAAAGTTCTGATGGGCAGTCCCGGTGAAATCATGCAGCTATAAATTAATAGAGAAATATGTATCTTACCATGAACATTCGACGCTTCGCTGAATACTTTTGTTACATGGTGAGGTCAATATAAAATAGTTTAGACAATAGCTGGTTTTTATGAACCTACATGTAACACACGACACAACAAAAGGCACATGTTAAAATATGAGACTACGTTTTCAGAGTTTTTTTCCTGACTAAAGTTCGAAATTATTTGTCAGTGCTTGTCAAACATATGTTTTTTTTTTACAATTTGAAATCACGATTTTATTCACTAGAACTAAAACAAAGACTTAGAATGTTTTACTTATTAAGCGTGTTCTACGTACGAATTAGAAAATTTTTAAAACATTTTGACATTCTACAAGTTCACATATTTAATTTTACATACAAGCAAATAGTACGCACGTGTCATATTTATGTGCACTTATCGCACTCAAATGCACCTACTAGTACTAAGTAGTGACATCACACCTCACACAAATTGCACTGGGACATAAGAATGACTTATCAATAAGATTTATTCGAATGAGTTCAATGAACTGTGTGTACTATACTTTAAATCTTCTGACGGAGTTTTTAATTAATAATCCGTATCTCTGTTTAATTGATTTACATCATATCTCACTAATCGTACTCAGTGTATTAAAATGGATTACTTTAAGCCCCGAATCTTCCAAGTTTTGTCTGGTGTTCCACAAGGAAGCCACTTAGGTCCTTTGCTATTTATTATTTTTGTTAATGATATGATAAATATTTTTCGCCTCGCGAAACTGCTCCTATATGCCGGCAACCTTAAAATTTTATTGCCCTTCAGAAATTCATCATTTGCCGTCTTCTGTCGGATCTAGATCGCTTACAACAATGGTGTTTTTCAAATGGACTAATGGCTGATTTACATTACTCGAACATTACTAGAAAACAGAGTAAGTAGTTTCCCATTATCTGAAAATACTTTAGAACGATAAGGACAAAAGATAATCCAGCAAAATTTTACTGAGTTAAATGTCAAATTCCCCGACGAAGGGGAAATTTTTACTGTCATAATTAGCCATAAAAAGTTCTAGCCAGAAGTATATTTTATGGCAGTAAATTTTGCTATTATGGCAGCAAACTCATACATATAACTACAAGCGAGTACGAATATAATTGTTTACACGCACACAAATTAAAAATATTTGAAGAAAGTCACAGCACATCAGCTGGAATGTGTCAAAGTTTATTAAAAATTTTTTTACAATTTTTTTAAAAAATTGTTAAAAAAATTTTTTAAATTTTTTTTATAAAGTTATTATAAATTTTTTTAAAAAAAATTTAAATATGGAATGTGTCAAAATTTTAAAGGGAATATTTTGTATTCTCTATTGTATTCTGTATCTGTATTGTTTCTTGAAAATAGTGCCTTTTTTTATCCGATTTTGAGCTTCAGCATAAACGTCCAACTAATTTATGCAATTGACAAATTGATGAAATACCACTTGTGACACTTCGCTATAAAAGAGTGGGAAATAATGCTTTGACAGTCGATCACCTCTTCCTTTTTTTCTAAGAGTGAAAAGTAATAAGACCCTCCCACTCACTTTCTCAGTAAAATCGCATGTTCGAGTATTGTAAATCAGCCATAACTCTAAATCCAAGTAAGTGTAAGTGTTAGCCTTTTCACCATATGCTGAATCCCCTTCTTCATGTTTCCATTAAAAGGCCTAATGAAATCTTGGGCTTTGGTGTGGTTTTTGACGTGAAACTGGGGAGTGGTTTGTAAACTGATTATATTTGCTGTAGGACTTTTAAGATGCTTGGTTTTATAAAACGCAACAATGATGACTTCAGAGATCTTCACACCTTAAAAGCTTTATACATTGTCTTACTTAGATCTATAATTGAGTATGCTTCTGTCGTATGGTGTCCTTGCATTGGGAGCATAGTTTACCCAATTATAAAGTGAGTTGTATGCTTTTGGGGTTATAGCGCTTAGATACTAGGATACAAATTTCATCTATAATGTTTGTGACTGATATTGTATGCTACAAAATCTCTCCCTAAGAACTAGATGTCGGTTACAATCACCGAATCTGTTATGGTCAACATGAACCCATTTCTTATTGCCCTCGTCGCTTTAATGAAATTTATGACAATGAAGTCGATTTAAGTTTAAAGATATTGTTATTACAAAGTGTTTGTAGTTTGCTTAATTGAATTTATTTTAACAATACTACTTTCCTAGTGGTACCTAAATATTACGTACTTTCTGTAGTTTCACTAGATCTTACAATTTAGTTCCTATTTATATTATATTAAAAGGTGTATCGATACCTCTGTCGGAAAAACTAAAGAACCTATACTTCTTAGGAAAACAGACCTCAAAATGAGCACAGAGTTCTTCTCAGGCTATTGCCCATTAGGGTATCACCTACACAAGATGGGCTTGGCTGAGACTATATTCTGCTGCCTCTGTGATGATGCTATGAAAACCTCAGAGCAGCTTTCTGTATCTGCGAAGCATTGGCCAGGCAGAGATTACTCCACCTCGAACATGCTTTTCCACCACCAAACTACGTGGGGAACCTAAGTCCCAAAATGGTCCTAGATTTTATTAACAGTCTAAACCCAGAAAGGGATTGAATTGAACGGGGACTCACAATAGATCTTTCAGGTCGCAGTAAATGCGAAGCCAACGCAAATCTACAAATCTAATCTAATCTTCTATTTATATTAGTAATTATTTGAGTATTTAGTTGCACTTTATCTTACAATCTAGTTACTTTATAATAATAATTGTTTGAGTAGTTATGGTAAATGTATTAGTATGTCTTAAGTCATATTGCATAGTTTGTATATAATAAATAAATATATACATCATTAAAAGTGGTACCTACTTTGAATAGAATTCTGACCTTTTATTCTTCTTTCTTGATCTTGTCACATATATTACATGTTTATATGCAATTTAAATTTCACTGAAGCGGTGCTTTTGGGGAGGTCATGACTCCCGTGACTCTCCCCCCTGTATACGTGCCTGGATGGAGAGTCATTCCATGAAGTGTGATTCGAGTCAGAGATGGCAGCTATTTGTTAACTTAGGACAAATTTTCCTAAAGTTTAAAATTAAACACCAATTATGAAATAATAATAAATGAAGTGCATGTTGGCATATTCGTGTGTGGTGGCACTATACAATCGCACGATAGTTCAAGAGAAAGCAGAGGTCGTCGTAAAGAGATCAAAACTGTCCAAATCCAAATCACGAGCAAATAAATCCAATAAACGAAGCTAAAAGTCGTAAGTACGAAATAACACCAACGAATACGAAAAGATTCGTAATAAACGAAGGAACGTGTACTGATATGTATTGCGTATGCCAATACTCAAAAATTGGCGTCACTATCTGTCTACACTTCATAAAATGACTTTCTCCGTATTTGATTCATTAGCGTCACTATATGTCTCACTCACACTTCATGGAACGACTCTCCATCTCACTCAAACTAGAATTTTAAAATTACGGTCTTAAGACAAGCTTTGGGTACATTAGAATCATATTTAGTAGGTAAAAAGAAATTTTTCGAAACTTTGTTTCTTGAAGAAAAATTGTGCTTTCCCCGTAATATAAGAAATAATGTAGCAAGTGTTATACCGTTTTAAAATCCATATTAAATGCGTCAACTTTTAAAGTTGCTTGCCAAACTGGCGTAGTATATTTTTTTGTAGTACAGTCAGTTAAAGTTGGGCGAAGTATTAATTTTCTATTCTTGGCTCTGCAAAATTTGACATTTCGTTCCAAGCTGGAGCAGTTGGCTTAGAACTTAAAGCAACAGGTTACATAAGCATTATTCGGGATTACATAAAAAAAATAAAATTTAAAAAAAAAGGAAAGTTTTGTAACAACAGGAGCTAAATAACCAACACAGGGTGTGCATTTTCTTGAAAAAAAAGAAATGCCTATAATTGAAAAAATACATGACTTATTATGATTTGTCCTATCATCCGATTCCGGCTTGACGTCGACTTTCGGGACACCCTGTATGTATATGAGATATAAATTTTCGAAGTTATATTTACTAAGCAAAATTTGCCACTAAAATTTGTGCAATTCACAATATATCCAAACTTGTTATAAAATTTCATTAAAATCAAAGATGGTTGATTCACAAAAAATGTAAACACATAAAGTCGTTACATAAAAACTAGAGAAAACTATTTACAACTTATGTATTTTTCCTACGATTAAAAGATCATTCTAAATCTACCAATCATTTCGTAACTATATCAAATAATCCAGTGGCACAGCTAAATAGATATGTGTATCTCAGTTAAAATAATCCCTTGAATAAAGTTATTCAACTATAACGTGTTGGATGCATAATTCTATTATGACATACGAAATATAATAATATTCATAAAAACCAAAAAGCTTGCAAGAAATAAAATTAAATTAGTTCACGTTAATTACCCAGGTTAGGTGTCGACTATCCCTTACGAAAATGTCTGTAAAATGATTTTGGAAGCAAATACGCACAAAACAAAAATTGAAGAGAATAATATTTTGTTTTTAAATCGAATAACAAAAAATCATTTCCCTTATATGAATGACGATTTTACTATAAGCGATTCATTCTATGCATAGATGTCAAAGTTGATGAATGTGTGCTCCGTGAATTTTTTGGTAATGAGATTTAGGTAATTGCGAAATCGTGTAGTTTACCTAAATAGTTTGAATAGTGAAGACAATACCAAAAATTTAGCTTTTCTTAAATATATCGGAGAGCCAAGAATAGGGAACATAATATCCGAATTTTTCCTAATGTCGGCCACAAATGGCCGACGTTAGGCTGATTCCAAGCCTTAAGTCGGCATGTATCCGTTTAAAGATATCTTAAAGATTTATAATACTTTAAAGTCGGTCACAAATATAACCCTAACAAGAGATAAAGTTATAATAATTGGTCTATACCCTAGATGAAAATAAAAGTTAAATAAAGTGAAAATCCATGTCGACGCGTTCTCGGACAGTTTCCAAATATATAGTAGATAGGTAGATAGGTGATCTCATGCCTAGTTTATTATATTGTAAGGACGTTTTAATACTCATTATTTTTATATTTGGTGTTTTGTTTTTGCTAAACGCAATAAGTTGCTGTGAATAGTACATTCGTAATAAAAAAAAACACTGAGCTTCACTTAAAACTGTTTTCTTTTTCTTTGGCCGACATAAGGTAACATTACGCTCGGAGTTAGGACTTTGTTGGCCGACTATATGGTAAAAGTGTACTTTTTTAAACTTACCCTAGTAGAAATTGTTCACAGTTTTATCTTGTCTCCTGCACCGCAAGGGGCAGTTATTAAGTAAACCAATACTGATTTGACTGAAAAGTATCAAGGTGTTGGCAATTCATAAAGAAACATATAAAAAATTAAGTCCCGATGATCCTCCTGATGAGCATTCATTAAATCTCATCGAAGAGCTCATTGGATATCATGAAACTGTTCCCTATATACTACACCAGCAATAAATAAATATTTATTATTGTCATCACCTTGTCAGATGACATTTCTACTAGGAAAATTTGAATTGATTTTTGTGATTTATTTATTTAAGTTTTTAAATTATTTAATTTAAATTAATTTTCAGCTGAAAGACTGTTGCCCTTATGCTGAACAAGACGTTATACCAAATCCTTACGCCTCAGCGTCTCAGAGTTTGATTTGCAACCGGAGTTTGAATTCGGAAAAATACATGAAATCAATCTTAATCGCAGATTATCATTTACGAATTCATCATGACACTCATTTACATGCTCATTAATAAACCAATGGTGACACTCATTGCTATACTTATTAATTAGCTCATCGTGACACTCATTGATATGCTCATTAATAAGCTTATCATGACCCTTATTGACATACTCATTAATAAGATCATCGTGACGCTCATTATGTACTTATCGAAGTGCTCATCTAATATTGTAAAATGCATAAAATAGAAGCAAAGTATACATTTCGAAATAAGTGAAAGAGATTCAATATCTCATGCACACTATCTGTGAATAAGTAAATAAAGTATATTTTTCCCGGCTTTGATTCAAACGCGAATAAATTTCATCAGTACGTTCATCTGATTGCTCATGCGGAGCTCATTGATGATGTCATCCTGACATGTCTACCAGGGTTATATTTTTTATTAAAAATGTGGGTGTATTAGTAGTATTGTTATGCTGAACATATGTTAAATGCTTCAAATTCTCAGTACAAAATCTTTTCATAGCAACAAGTTTAGGACAGTCATCTTAGGGCTACCTAAAAGTCCTATAGCTCTACATTTTTGGCTCACTATTAGTACTGTCACCCCACCAGTGAAAAAAACAAATAATAAAATATGTGAAAATCCGGCCCGATCCATTTCAAAAAAATTCTGTGGAAAATCTGACAAAGAATCTTGCAATGCTTATGATTTACAAATGCCCGCAGTAAAATGCATTGCTTTGTTTTGGTGTAAAATTCACACGAATAGCACAGCATTATATACACAGTAAACAATTTCCTCAAATTTTTGCCACAAAGTTTAGGTATTTTTCGATAAGATTAGGGTAAATTCCTTAAAATGTAAATAATATACCCTAAACTGTAGGCTTTTTTTCCTTAAATTTTAGGGAGTATTTCTTACATTTTAGGGAACAGTCCTAATTTTTTTTACAGTGTAGCTTTGCATTGTATGTATGTACATGCAGTTTTTTATTTAAGTTTTTAAATTGCATATTTGTTTTGTACTTTTTATCTTATTTTTCTCCTGTATGGTTTTATGTTCCACTCAGCTTTTGCAAACAGAAATCGTGAGCTTTTTTCGGTGGTAAAACACCTTAACATAAATTCACACATAAAATATCTTATTCTACAAACCATAACTCCAGTAGGTACTAATACTAACAATACATTGAGAGATTGTGTAGCTAAAGAAGCAAGAAAAACCTTTTTGAGCACTCTAAATTTAGCGGTAGTCTCCAAAATTTTGCTTAAAACACTTTCTTCTGTGGAAATTGTATAATTGTAAAATAAACGAGCTAAGCAAATTCCGACAGCGGTAAAGAATGTGCCAAATAAATAAACAGTTACGAGGAAAGCTTTTCCAATAAAAAAAACCATGTAAATACAAATGTGGCGGCACCAAAGCAAATTTCATCTAATTTTTTAGGTTATAAAACTTGTGTCTTCTTTCAATTTTATCATATTTTTTTTTTGTAAAAAATTTTAAGGAAATTACAAAAGTAAACAGAACTTTTCTTCTGACTGCTCAGTTGTTCTTGAAAAATGCTGCAGTAGATAAAGCCTCCGGGTTAATTCATGCAAAAGCGGAAGCTGTGATGTATGCAAAATTCATGTAATTTCTACCTGGGGATTACATGGTTGCATGCAAATTGTACTTCCATACTTCTTACACGTGTAATCCACATTGTCATGTAGACAGCTCAGCTTCCAGCGAACTTGCGTGATGAAAAATCGTGGCAGCTCAAGTGATAGTAATTTTACATTAAACAGTTTTAAAGATGGGGGAAAAAAATATTCGACAGCGGAACTTTTTAAATAAATAAATTTATACCAGTAAAGTGAATGTTTTTCCTTCCCCTTTTTTTCTGTTTTTAGGATGGTGCTACTTCCGTTATTGATATAATTGCCGATAGACACAAGACTTTACGTTGAATCCCATTTTTATACCCTAAATGAAATCTATAAGGTATACTAAGTGTGTCATTCCGTTTGTAACACACAGAAATTCTGATGGTAGAGCAAAATGGATTGGACACCCACGCATAATATTAAAAGTTATTTTGATTTTGCATGTCCGTCAGTCCGTGTGCCCGTCCGTCCGTCCGTCTGTCTGTCTGTGCGCACGATAACTCGCGAGCTCACTTTAAAAAAAAAGTAAAATTAGGTTCGAAAATGAGACAAATCGGGAAACTCCTTCGTGGAGTTACCATACAAGTATTTCGTTTTCCACTATATATTTGGACACTGCCTGGGATTGCGTCGACATATAGAGCTGAAATTTAGTACATGGTGTTTTTATAGTAATAACAAGTGAAATTTCAAAAATGGACTAAATCAGGCAACCCCTCCTGGTATTGCTATATAAAAATTTATGTTTTTTACATATACTATAAAAACGATCAGTCCTAGACATTTTTTTTTGTACTAAAAACTTCTTCGTAATATGAAATCCTATAAAATTGGTTATAATCATTTTTTCTGTCTTACGAACCATTTTAAAAATATATGCGAAAAAGCACTTCAAAAATCAAACTTGCACAGATTGGTGACCATACGAAATTTCATACGAGCGTATCATAAAAATTGGTCTTAGACCAATTCTAAGCTCTTTTACTTATTCAAATGAAATTTCATGCAAAGTGATAAGACATCAAGCGAAATGCTTTCTGCTGTCGAATTTAAAAACGCGTTAGAAGGGAAGCTTGCATGCAAGCTGTTAATTCTCATGTAATCCCCAGGTTATGGACGAAAAAGTAATGAAACAGAAAATGTATGAGTTCGTGTAAATGTATTGTAACACATTGTCTCGAAAGTGAAACGCGAACAGGCCTAATATTTTGGAAGACCTATGCCATATATACATTGTAATTTTTAAAATGGGATCAGTAACATTCCATTGCTTGCCATTGCTTTTTTACCCTTTGTGACTCCCACCAAATCTGAGCCTTGGCCAGTGTTAGTAGTTATTATTCTGATTTTTGCATCTCACCGAAAATGTAATTAATGTCATTTCAGTTGCATAATTTTTAATATTCTACACCCCACGATTCCTATATTTTATATAATGTGACGAAAAACAAATTTACTTTCTTTAAAAGTTTATAAGCCTATATAAAACTTTGTGAAGTCTAGTGACATGAGTACAAATTACACATCTAGGAAGTTAAGCCCAGAACAGCTATCATTGATCGCCCATAAGAGCAGATTACATGTTGCTTTATTTTGATTTCATGGAAAAATACAAAACTTTAACAGAACATCAACTGGAATAATTGTTTCCAACATCAGGAATATTTTCAATCTAATAATGTAGCCATTCCGTACCAAAACGATCACCCATTCGACCCTCGACCCTGTCCGATTTCGATGAAACAGAATTAGCTAAATATTAAAAAATATTGGACCCGTATTTTAGGGTTCCGTACCTAAAGGGTGCCAACGGGACCCTATTCCGCCCATCTGTCTGTCAGCAACAAATAATAAAAATAAAATAAAATTAAAAATTAAACGGAGGCCCCATACAAGAAATGTGATTTTTTCGGCGCTTTTTGCTCGACCTTAACAATCACTGTATCTCTTGCACCATAATATAGCTAGATACATTAAATTTTCAAATAGTAAGAAATACAATAATACAATAAATGCTATAACAACAAATAATGGAAATAAAATAAAGTTAAAGAGGTCCCAACACAATAAACAAGTGTTTTTGCTCAATCTAAAAAGTACATTGTGTTAAATCGTGTACAATGTAACGGAACCCTTCGTGTGCGAGTCCGACTCGCAATTGCCCGGTTTTTTTTTGTTTAGCCTGCCGATCTCAGGTATTTTATACAGGGTGACTCAACTTTTCATTGTGGCCGTGTTTTTTTTAATTTACTGATTAGGAGAAGATGCTGTACTTTGGACATGTGTGTACTTGTTCATTACATTTTCCACACGTGCTGTAGTTTGCACCTACATAAACGCACGTTTATCCGATTTTGCTGATCAACAGATGACACTTAAGCTATTCTGGGAATCATATCTTTGGATTCCAGCTAAGGTAAGACTTGTTTATATGTAGTATTATAAGTCGTGCATCATTTTGTGTCTTAAAATATTTCACAGACAGTTTTTTTTCTTTTTAAAGGGGTATGCACATTGGATAGTTGAAACATTTAAAAAAAAACATAGATCGGTCGTTAGATATAATAATAAATTAAATAGCATTTTTTTGTTTAGCAACCTGCTTTGCGAATATTGTTATTTTTGGTTGAATAAAGAGTGTTATTTAAATCAACTCTGTTGATGTACCAATAATTTCTTCTTGGTAAATTAAAAATATCCAAGGTACAATTCCCCACTATCCATTCTACAGCTGCATGTTGTACCTTAGACTGAAACAAGAACTCTCATATTTCCTTTCATATAGGTATCTTAAAATATATATTATTAACTGCATATTCGACTATTATTGGAAAGGTTATGGATTAGACAATCTATATTTATCGGTTGCTTAAGATTTGCCTCATTAGTCTTGTCAAAGGAAAAGTTTATTTCAAAAAAGGTACCAAGGTACAACTTGATCGGATTACTTGATTCTTTTGTACAAATGGTACTGAATGGATCTTTTCAAAGAAATTAAAAGAGAAATACATGTAAACAAGTAAAAAAGCTAGAATTGCTATAAGACCAATTTTTATGATACCCTAGCTGAATGCCCATATAAAATTTCGTATAGTCACCGATCTATGCAAGTTTGATTTTGGAAGTGGTTTTTCGCATTTCTAGAACGGTTCGTCGGACAGAAAAAATTATTATAACCAATAGGATTTCGTATTTTCTGAAGCAGTTTCTACAATAAAAATATTTAGGACTGATCGTTTTCACAGTATATGTAAAAACCCTAAATTTTTATATGGCAACACCAAGAAGGGGTTGCCCAGTTTAGTCCATTTTTGAAATTTTACTTGTTATTACTATAAAAATACCATATACTAAACTTCAGCTCTCTATGTCCACGCGTTCTCAAGCAATGATATAGTGGAAAACGAAATTTTTGTATGGCAACCCTACGATGGAGCTGCCCGATTTGTCTCATTTTCGAGCTTTATTTAAAATTTTTTTTTTAAATGCTAGTTCAAAATTTCAGCTTTCTAAATGGACGCGCTCTCGAGTTATCGTGCGCACAGACGGACGGACATGCAAAAATAAAAATAACTTTTAATATATGCGTGGGGGTCGAATCCATTTTGCTCTATTTAGTATACCCTATAGATTTCATATAGGGTATAAAAAAGATGTTGCAAAGAAAACACAATTTGTATTAATTTTGGACTTTTGGCACTTTCCGGAAGAGAACCCCTCCTCCCCCCCCCCTATCATCACTATATTTGTTAATCTTCATAAAATTTGAAATGTTTGCAAAGAGCATTCAAATCAATTTTATATTCCACTATCATAAAAAAAGTCTAAACATATTTGTCTCCTTTTGCTGGAAATAGGCCTAGATAAACGTATAAATTATATTTTGTGGAAATATTGTGCAGACAAAGCATCGATCTTGTTTTAGTAAAATTCAAACAGACCCTATCCAACCAATAATCAAATCATCCATCAACATTGATTTCTTAGAGCTGAAATTCATCAGAATCAGAGGAGTTCAATTCAATTTCTGCATATGAAAACATTTCCTTCTCATCCTTACCTCAAATTATCACTATATATGCAAATGGTAGTAAGTAAATATTATGATTCTACGAATCGAGGTTAAGATAATTTGCAGTCATCTTTAAATTTTATCTATTAATTATGCAGACTTTAAATTGTGACTTCAACTAATGTACCTACTTGTCATTAAAATGCACAACTACACAAGGGCAATGTTGTTTGTGTAAAGTGAATAAAAAATTGTATAAATTATCGAAATGTAACCGTTTCCTTACGTTAAACTTATCCACATTTCGGGTCCAAAAATTGAAAACTTTGATCGTTTTGGTATGGACTTGCTGAATGTATTTATTGGAGTAAAAACTGTAATAGATGTATGTATTTAGGATAAATTGAGTAAAAAGGCCTTCTTGTGATAAAAAAAAAACACACACACTTTAATTCACTGCTTTGGGTTAATTGACTTTGTTTCTATTATCTAAATTAATGTATCGATTTAATTAATTATTACTAAAACGAAAAACCGACTAAATTTTTAATAAGATCTTAGCAAACAAATCTTTGCAAATACAAAATTCGTTGCGGTCTTAACTGCGCTTAACTCATAAATTGACTGACTAAATTATATCAAGAAAAATTACTCTTGCCGCTATTGCTGGTGGTTTGTCAGTAATCCGTAAAGTTAGTTCTTAAAAAATTATCGACAAAATGCAAATTTTATTATGGTTGGATTTCCGGGGCTCCTACATGTATGTATATGCATTATTTATATGATTTCTTTTGGACGACTCTTGAAAATTTAGAAAACTCTTTTTTGGACAGATATATGTATATACGTCACCAAAAACCAAAGAAGAGATAGAAATCAGCATGTTGAAATAGAAAATCCTCAACATTCCAAACATGATCTACGTATATCCAGAACATAAATAACAACGAAAGGGAAATCCTGTATCCTGTCAGTGCTTGGAGGGAAAAAAATATCAAAGATGAGAGCAGCTAACAAATTATAACAACTGGAAAGGAGTCTGCTTTCAGTACATTACGAAAAGGTCTTTTACTCAGTAGGCTGAAGTTACATTCATATGGAAAGTGCTGTAAGGATGCATACTCAAATATTATATGGTAATGTGTCTGTATCTGTACATCAACTCGCTCCAGTCCAGCTTCGATGTAAATTCCGGAAAATAATTTCGAGTAGTTATTAATAATCTTGTTACGAATGCACTCAAAAACAGCGAGATTTATTGATTGCCTCATCAATTTAGCTTTTCTGATTATATCGTAGTCTGCACAACGCATATAACTAAAAATTGGAAGAAGTGGAAATTTCCTGCTACCTCAGTTTCATAATTAGCGATTTTGTAGGTACGGACACAGGTTTTCCACTTTTCTTCAGAGCAAAGTTATATCTTTCAAACTCTAATATAAAAACGTTAGCGATATATGATTGCCATACGTGGAAAGTTATCTAATTTATTACGCGCCAATTATAAACCTTTGTAATGAGGTATTTTTGCCGAATCCTTAAAGGATGTGGAAGAATCCAATCATCATTTC
Source organism: Dioctria rufipes (assembly GCA_963924295.1). NCBI lineage: Eukaryota > Metazoa > Arthropoda > Insecta > Diptera > Asilidae > Dioctria > Dioctria rufipes. The sequence goes on along the minus strand of OZ002743.1, from coordinate 92,746,617 downwards.
AGCTTTAACACAAATCTTAGATATGAATGTATTTAAATGTATTTAATAAAATAAACCGAACTTCATTTAAAAGTTGAAAATTTCTTCATAGCTGTAAAATTACTAACTTGCTAGCGGCTTCGCAGAAATTCACAAATAATACGAATTTTTTCCACTTTCAATTTTCAGGATGATCTCTTCAATAAAGCAATAAGTTCTCACCTCGTAAATATAATATCTAAATCCGTTTTTCAAAATATTTTTACAAATATATACTTTAGTAAGGACAACATTAATTAAGATTTAACAAAAAAAAAAAAAAATTTACTTACGGCGGCTGCGATCAACATCAGCTGATTGATATTAAGGTTTCTGATGCAGACTGAGCACAATAGTCGGTTCGATTTAGTCAGTTGCCAGTCGTCAAATCTCTTCTGACTTTTAGCAGCTGATTTACTTAAAATAGACCAGTTTGCGGTATCGAACCCTGTTGGGTGTGACGAGCAAAGGCAATAACTTTTTAGTCACCGACTACGGTCGCTGATTGTGCAGTGTGTGGCCTGCCTAACCCGGGGGTTACACGTAATTGTACAGCTTGCATGCAAGTTGCACTGCCATACTTCTTGCACGTGTAACCTCTACTGCCATGCTGGCAGTTCAGCTTTCAGCGAATTTTCATGATGAAAAACCATGGCATCTGAGGTTATAGCAATTTGACATTATGCAGTTTTCAAGATGGCGGAAAATAAATGCTTGAGAGAATGTGATAAATTTATTCTATAAAAATGAGATTTCCTGAGATCATTTGTATTACATCATTTACCAACATTCTGCTACTTCCTTTATTGCTATAATTTTCCAATAAACGCAAGACTTTACGACTCAATGTCATTTTTTAAATGAACTTGCATGCAAGGTGATAAGACATCAACCGAACTGCCTTCTGCTATCAATTTCAAAATCGCATTGGATGGGACGCTTGCATGCAAGCTGTACTATCTCGTGTAATCCCCGGGTAAGATTCGCTGGAGTGACTGAATTTCAAATGTCAGATTAGTCAGTTCATAGCAAATCTGTGATTGTCATATATATTAGTTCGTGTGAGATCCCGATCATATAAATGGTCGGCAATATAGTTATTTCTAAGGCTGGCCAGTTGTCCAATCTATTTTGCTCTACCACCATTGTTTCTATGCATTACAAAATGGAATAACAAACTTAGTATGCCCTATGAGACTTCATATAGCGAATTGAAAATAATCTACACAAGATTCAAGAGAAGCCTTTACATCTGAAGAAGATCACTGTATGGTGTGGTTTATGTGGCATGATGAGCGGTATCGACCAATGCTAAAAAGTTTTTGTGCCCGAAAATGATTTAAGTTGATTTGAATTTGAATGACATGTGTTTCCAAAAAGATGGTACCACTTGTCACATTGCTGGTTTAACTATCGATATTGCAAGGAAAACCTAGAGAATTGGAGAATATTTCAAGAAATTCAACTGTTAATTGGCCTGCAAGAAATTATGATTTAACTTCCTTGAATTTCTTTTTGTGGGGCTGTTTGAAATCGAACAAACCAAAAACCCTTCATGCAATAAAACTGGACATTCATTGTAGGTGTAGCGTTCAATTTAAAGTTTTTTTTTACCACAGAACAAAAAAGAGTGTATACCTTTCGAATTGCAGCTAAAGCTTTTTCATTTCTCTTTTCGCTTTTAAACAACTTTCTAAAATTAGAGAATGACAAATTTGAGATATACAAAAAAGTGGAAGTTATGTTTTTATTAAGTCCATCAAACAAATGTAATGTAATTGAAAGAAAGTTAATTATTATATTAAATTCATAAGTTTAATTATTACCTAAGCATTTGAATTTGTCATTCATTAGAAAATCATATTCATCACTTGCAAGCTTAAGAAAGAACTTTCGTCTTGAGCGAAATGTATAGGTACTCTCATTTCACAGCAAATTGGATAGAGTTTAGGAAAATGCAGAAATACTTCATAATTTTGTTTAAATACTCATAATTACTTTTTCTTTCCTAAAATTAAACATTTTGACCTATAAATATTCGTTAGAATTATCGTCACCAGAGGCGTTGTTTATTTTATATAAGTTTTTAAACATGAAATGCTTTTGTTTTCCCATACTGCGCAATGCTAAAAGCTTTCAAACGGCACGTTTCTCATACATATGCAAGTAAGGAAAGTCTTAGCGCTGCGCCTTGTAATAAAGAAGGCACTAGGGAATGAAATGTGTGGCTTGATAATAAAATGAAATTTATGCTTAATTGCAAGTTGAAACTGAAATGAAATGATTTAAATAATTTTAAATTTTCAGGTTCAATTGTGATACATAAATATATTATATATGACAATATATTGATGTATTGCCTTTTTGGAATGTGATTCAGGGCATTGGGCACCTGAGTCACAATATTAAATTGGACAGAACCAACCACTTGTAACATATAGAAGTAATTACAGTACGGCAAAATGGATTGGACACCAACGCATAATATTAGAGGCAGTTGGACTTTTAAATGTCCGTCGAACAGACTGCCAATTGTTTTGTTAGCTTGTTCGCCTGTTCACATGATAACCGTCAAAACCATGACATAGGTAATTGAAATTTTCCACAAGAATTTTTTGTAAAAAATATATGTGGATGTAAGCTTTGAAAATGGGAAAATAGCGCAACCTTCGTGAGGTTTCCATAAAAATTTTCTTTATATTATATTTGTATAAAAAACTTTATTAAGTTCGAAAATAGACGTCGTATTCCGTGGTGCATATTCAAAATGCAGGGCCAGTTATATTTACGCGCATCAGAGGAATCTCCAGAATTGATCTTTTTTTTTTTTGTAATTCTTGTTTTGCATAGTAATCACAGAGCTTTTTTATGAAAATAAAACTCATTTGGTGAGGACATAAGTCTTCCTCTATCATAAGTGGTTTTTAGTATGATAATAGGGCTATGCGGCGTATTCTTCCTAAGATAAGATGTCTCTAATAATACATATTTACATTCTGACTATAAATAAGATTTTTTTTGTTTTTAAAATTTAATATATGATAGTAACTGTACAATAATTCAAAACGTTACGTTCTAAAGTGATAACTATTTCAATTTGTATTATTTTAATTTTTATTTATTTTCCCGCGGACTGGAAACGAACCTACAACTTGTTAGAATCGGTCAAAGATGAAAATAGAAAATTTTTTAAGAACTTTGTTTTTAACGATTCTAAATCAAATCATAAATATAAGAGGAAAAAACAACCGCCTCGTCCGGGGCTTGAAACCAGAAAAGAACAAAGCGTTTATGTTCGGTTTAGGGTTTCAAGCTAATTTAATCGTTTGTTGAATATTTGTGCCTTAGATTTAAGTCTATAACGGGGCGGTTGGCTTTATCACTGTAGCCGTTCACTGGCTTATTGTGCACTGACTTATTTTATAGCTTACCCAATAATTCTACTCTTAACCTGCAAAGAGCAGTATCTTTTCGGGTAAATTTCCTCGAAGTCCGCAGGCTTCAAAAAGGCCAAAAGCATGGAAGGAATGGCCTTGCATTCACATAAGACATGCTACGATGTTTTATCTTCTTCGAGACATAAACTACATACATCAGTGTCCAGTTAAGACTCGTGTGATGATTCTGAATTGATTCATATGTAGCGTTAGAATATTCAGGCTCTTCTTTGGTGAAGGTTCTTTAATGAATCTATTATCTTGTCTCAGTAGCATATCCATGGGGAGGGGGTCCCCCTAAAAAAAAAGTCAAAAATATTTAATTAATTGAATTATTTGAAAAAACATATTTTTTATTTTTTTTTTTTATTTCTATAATACAACTTCAAAAAATTATACAAAATGTGTTTATTCCAAAACTTAGAAAAATCAAAACTTATTTCAATGAATACTATTGTATGCATGTAATGTACCTATGTGTATATGTTTTTATTAGAATTTGAGTTTGGGACCCCAACTTTGGATGATACAAAACCCTCGAGGAACACTTCCCAATCCACGAAATAAACTCCTTCACTACCACATCAGAGCCCTAACTTAGTTCTAACTCCTAACATTCTAAAACATTTGCAGCGTTCTTATGTAAAACCATTGACATGTATAATATGGACTGACTACGTCCATAGAAATACACCGCAGAAAGTGGGCTCACTTCTATATAGAGTTCTCCTTCGCTCTAAACGTCAAGTACCAACTGAGAGAGAACTGTAAACAACAAATAAATATGTGGGTTCGTCGAAATAAATATTTGTAAATTAATTATTTGTGTTAATTAATGATAAAAAGTGTTTTACCAAAGGCAATATATTCAAAGATACTCAACAGAAATTCGAAAGGTTTTATTAAAATCACTTTTCAACTCCCCGCCAATGTTTTTGGATACCACCTACTCCTTTTTTGACCATTGTCTTAACTTATTTTTGACATCAGATATTGAGATAGCTTTCAGTGATGTCATATACCACTGCCTAGAATATCGTACAATAGTGAAGTGATTAGCTGCAATTCAAACGGGGAAATTGGGAAATTAGACAAAGCGATCGCACCAATCTCATCTAACCTGATTCGTAAGTCAGTTATTTCCAGAGTTTCTAACGTTTCTAGAGTTTTAAATAGTTTTAATCCTTGATCAATTCATTACTCGATTAAAATGCTTTCAATATTCAATGTGTGGAGGGAGTGCCTCCAAAAATCTTCTAGGACGAGCTAAGAAGAGACTGAGAGCTCCCATGGAGATTGGAGATTTATGTATATTCCAAAATTATATACAAAACTTGAAGAGTTTTAATTTACTTTACAAAAAAAAAATACATTAAAAATAATTCATAATTTTATAAAACTTCCAAAAAGTTATTTACAAGTCTTCATATTAATTAATGATTCTAAGTTAAGTCCCAGTTCGAAAAAAAAAGTTTTGGAAGCACTAGTCATCTTCTGTTGTCATAAAAACTGGTCAATCCTTTCTTCGTGAATAACCCCGCCAAGAAATAATAAAAAAATATTAATTTGATTCCTCACCTAATTGAGCAATGAGCTTGTGTTGGTGGAATCATTATATGAAATTTTCATACGAGTTCATACTGTGCTTCCGCAACATCTTCGTGACGACCAAACTTTCCCCACACTCAAGGTATTTCTGATCAACTAGGAAAAGTCCAAGTCTCCTGGAGATATTATGCTTACAATGAACCAGCTTTAGCTTCTAATAACTTAAAAAAAAACGAACAATTGTTAGCTTCATTTTCGCCAAAGGATAAGTACAAGTGACAACGACACAACGGTCCTAGCATGGTGACTTAATCTATTCAAAGCGATGATAATTACGAAGGAATTCATATATTTTACCCTGGCTATGGCTAGACATACATACATATATGCATGCGTGTCCTAGTTCGGATGAGTCCTCTTCAATTTCTCGCGAGCTCCTTGCATGTTTGATTTTCATTTACATATTGATATATGAAAGTCCTCCAAAAGGGCCGATGATTTCGACCACCCACTGGAATGGATTCTTTTCTGATTAGATTTCGAAAATATGGAGAGTTCTTAGGTATTCCTTGTCTTGCCGTATTCAGTCTGTCTATCGAACTCTAGGACAACACTCGTGAATTCAGGAAGTGAGGTGGAGTACTTGAAGATGTGGTGGAGTACTTGAAGTGTTTTACTTGTTTTGAAGTCAAGTGGGAATAACTAGTTGTCTTTTTGCGAGGTGATTCCCTTTATACATAAATAGTTAGATAAAGTGAAGAAGTGTGTAATTTGTGCGGTTATTTTATGAAGTCAATTAAGTGGTGAAACGATAATGAATTTCAATTCTAACTTTGGACGACGATCTGCCCTTCTCCGAGTGATATGGATTACTTTTGAAGCACTAGGGATTACCAGAAACGAGAGGGTTTGAACAGCATATCAATCTGTAGTTATACCGCAAGCAATCGTAGTGACAAGTTAGTTGGAAAAATTAGCTTAATTTTAGTCACAACGCACTAGTAACTTTTTATAGCTATTTTGTGTAAGGCATTTACGCAGACACGCACACAGAGATATAATGCGTACATCTAACATTAAATTTCTTATGTATATATTCGCAAATTGCACTTTTGAAATCAGTAAAGGCCTAATTTTTGAATTGCCAGTAACTAATGATTGGACATCCACTGCAAACATACTTATTCACTAAGAATTCATTTCACTTTTTTTAATGGAATGTACCGATGTAGCATGTTTCGAAAAGAACAAAAAAACATCAATTTTTATGTCGATTTTCGGAAAAGGAATCGCTCAGCTTTCATGAAAAATTCAAATTGGCCATCTTACTCTTGTCCTGCCATATCCAACTGGCTTTTGATATTGTAAATTAAAATTTGGTCGTTAGTGACTTAAATCGGATGGTTTTTAAAGGGTTAATATTTGGATATATTCGTTTCGATTATATACCTCTTATAAAATGTATGCTAAGAAAGGAAAATTTGGAAATAGTTTTCGCACTACAAATGCAATAAAGATTTTCAGGAATACTTCGCACAACAGCGGAAATTCACAAACGTACAGCCTGTTGTGATGTATCTACTTTGGTAGATCAAGGGCGACTACAGCGTTGGGTGATCGGGGCGATCGCCCCCCCCCCTGCCCCACCTAGAGCTCTAATAAAAACAAAATTTATAATCTAAAATTATTATACACTCTAAAATATTAAAAACAAATTATTTTTAAAACAGACTGCTTCAAAATTGGAAATAAAAATAGAAAATAATTTTTCCCTTATGGGTATAGGTATATCGCAAAAGTTCTATAGAGATGGCCTTCAATTTGAATTAAATTAAATTTTGAAATTTGTTACATTTGTGTTTTCAAGGTAGTTCAAATTTTAACACTACAGTAAATAACAATTTCTTGATATTTAAATTTGGAGCCCCTTATGTTTATCAAAATACTTAATATAATTTTATGCCCAGACTTTACTTTCTTTATATACCTTGCAAGTTTTGAGATCTATAGACAAATGTAATATAATTTCAAAATTTAATTAAATGCAAATTGAAGAGAACTCTATAAAACTTTTGTGATGGAAGTATTCATCAAGTGAAGTGATAATTATTTTTTTAGTGCGAAATTTTTAATTAATTTTTTATCATAAATAGTGAAAATTTAGCTTGACATTCTTTAAGTAAAAAGTAGCATTTCCAGATTTCTCATTTTAGAGAAGAAATTTATGTTTCTAATTTTACTATAAGGAATGAGGAATCGTTACAGAAATGAATGAAAATGAAAGAATGGCAGAAAAGACAGGTGATGATTTATATTAGATTAGATTTGTGAAGAGGTGTGTCGGCGTTAACCTGGCAATAACTGCGACCAGAAAAATCTATTGTGATTCCCCGTTGCATTTACTAACTTTCTAGGTTCAGACTGTTAATAAAGTCTAGAACTATTTTGGGATTAAGGTTCCACACGTAGTTTGATGGAGGAAAAGCATGTTCGAGGGGAAGTAATCTCATGAGCATCCTGACAGAAACGGCAGGATGAAGTCTTAGCCAAGCGTAGCTTGTTGAGGTGATACCTCAAGAGGTAATGGCCTACGTAGAGCTCAGTAATCAGTTTGAGCCCTGTTCTAAGGAGTAGGAGTTCTTTTATTTTTCCGACAGAGGTGTCGATAAGCTTTTTTGCCTGACAAAATCCTTGAAGCCTTTCCCAACACAGGGATTTTTGTTTATTCTCGCACTTGAGGTAAGACTATGAAGTGCCACATAATAGCTCTGATCCGAAAAACTGAGTTTCCGGTCCCCTTTTGGCTAGGCCATCAGCAATTTCATTGCCTTTGTGACCTTCATGTCCAGGTACCCACATGAGGATAACTTTATTTCTCCTTGATATGTTTTTGTGGGTTTGTAGACATTCCTAAACTATCCCTGAGTTGATAGTGTCGGACTGTAAGGATTTGAGGGCAGCTTGACTGCCCAAGAGGATATTAATGGTTGAGCCATTTATGGCTCTTTTAATGCAGGTAGGGGCACATTCTAATATGGCTAATACCTTACTTTGGAACACGGTAGGAATAGAGCATAGAGCCTTTGTTATATGGCATTTGGGGCCGTATACGCCCAGACCGAATCCATTGTTCGTTTTGAACCGGCTGTAACCATACCATCGATCCTTGTTGGAAGGACGGTTTAGTGGAACGCCGTTGCTGTCGGTCTAAAAGACCACTTGGAATTGTCTTACAAAATCTACCCTGGGTGTGATTATATCAGATATTGTTGTCATTTGCTCAAAATATATCTGTTTTAAGATACTTAAATGACCAACCAGATTGCCTGGCCTTAAATATTTCTCCTTTTGAACTCTAACAGCACTGAAGATCGCTTCTTTATGCACCTACAAATATTGGGATGAACTCTAAAAAAATTGATGTAAAATTACTAGTTCCTTACAGTAAAATTATATTAATCATGAAAATCAATGGCGAAATTATATTTTTAAATAGTTTTCTATTATAACTGGTAATTTTACTACTGTTTTCGGTTGATTTTTACTAACTGTCCAGAAAATTTACTTTGAGTCAGTAAATTTACAAAATTCCATGAAAAAAAACGGGGTTACTGCTGTAATATCATTCTAGCATTGGAATAATGCTTTATAAGTATTAATATTAAAACACACACAAAACTAAAGAATATTTTGTTGTGGTAACTTTAGCAACTAGCAAAAATCTACTTCACTGCGTGATTTGATGTGTATGTACGCATTGACGTTTAGTAATATTCCGACATTATTGAAAAGAACATTAGAAGAGAAAAAAGGAATGTGAGCAAAATTTCCTCGTTTTAAATTCCACCAAATATTGTTATAATTAGATCCACTTCGGCAACAGCTATGTAGCAGAGTTTTATTAGATACCTTTCTCTAGCCCTATCTAACTATGCCTCAGATCTGGGAGAATTATGTGCATGGTTTATTACTCATAATAGAAAAAGGTTATAAGTGCTATATTAGAAAAATCCTAGTATCGATGGAAAAAGCGATTATTGATGTGCCGCTTTTGGTTGTTATTTATTATTCTCGCTGTTGTTAGTTAAAAATTGCTGCACATTTAGTACAAAATCTAGTGCGTGCGAAAAATTGCAGCTAGGTGTTTCACTTAACAACAAAAAGTCAAAAGCAAGAATATGCTGAACAGAATTTATTTCGCCCTTGTGCACCGTAGAGGAAATATAAAGCAAAATTCTTCATGGTTAAGTAATTTTACTTAAAACGAGTAAGGGGCGTTTACTCTCTGAAAGTGAACTTACTTTTGTGTAGTAGTTTTGCTAGCCAAATAATTGAATTTTACGTACTAAAGGTAGGGTACTCCGATTATAGCAGGCACCTGCGATGGCTCTGTATTTTATAGTAAATTTCTTCGAAATTTGTTTTGAGACTGGATGTAGTAAAACCTCCATGGCTGCTGTAGGACAGGTTCTCATAGCACCAGTTATTGCTTGATAGGCTCAGTCGTCTTTTGATTAGTTTTTGGACACCATGCGAGGGCCACATATGTGACCATGGGTCTAACAACCGTGGTGTACATCCAGTACAACATTTGTGGCTTCAGACCCCATTTTCTAACAATGAAGCGACGACACGCGTAGAGAGATCACATCACTCTATCCGTCACTCTGGACAGATGGGAAGGTAAGTTTCTTTTCTAGAGTTACCCCCAGATATTTGACTTCGTCTGAAAATATTAATTCCGTATTCGATCTTCTCGTGATCTTCTCGTGAACGGAACGTAGGTGATGAGTTGTTCCAATATGTAAAATGTAAATAAGAAACTGTTTTTTGTAGCATTTCTGGTGAAAATCGTTCCAGATTTGCAATACCTTCACTATGTCTTTTATCAAATACCATTAGAAAGAATATTCTTCTCTCATATCGAAAAACGTTTTATATGGCGGGTCGTTCGTGAACAGTGTTGGAAACTTGAGGGAATTCCAAAATTTTCAACATGAAAATTTTTATCTTATCTTATACTTTACGTTGATTATGCAGTATGTACCATTATTACTTTAATTTTGAAATGAGCATATAAATGCTAAGTAGTTTTCTCCAAAACTACGAAAATCTTTCAGATCGAGATTTTACGAAAGCTTTGGTGAATACTTCACGAAATTTTCTTTTCTGATTGTACGAATTAGTTTTTCCCAATTTATTTCTTATTATTAAGAGTGGCTTAGTATTTGTGCAACACATCGCTATTTTCCATATTGCTTAGGATTATGTAACTACAGGTGTATCAAATTTTGTATTGTCTCCAATTCACTCAGTCTTATATTTCTCTATTTATAATATAACATTGTTAGCAATCTGCTCTATACATAAGTAATCAATGGCCCAAATTAACGCTATGGTTTATAATATAGATTCTTTGATTTGATTTGATTTATTTTGGTTTTACTCGAGTTTTTTCTTATTTTTCTTATTATATTTTTTTTTAAATTTATGGTTTTACGCATAAGTTTCTAGAATGATGAAGTAAATGATGGTAAATGAGATTAAAATTGGTTATAATTAATTTCGCAGATAATTTCTCAATACAAGAGCAAATCGGCAGCTAAACATTTTCCCAGTACACTTGACATATTGAAATTTTTGTACGACAAGACCACGGGTTTCAAGATATATTCCATTTTTTAAATTATATTTATTATTTTTCGAAAATGCCATATACAGAATTTTAACTCTTTAATTCAATGCGTTGTCGAGTTATCGACAGACGGTGTCAAATCCATTTTTTCTTTATTAGGAATATGCATTACCAGCGAAATGATAAACTCAGTAAGACTTATTGGCGAATTATATTATTCATATCAACTAATGTAATTCGTTAATTTAGAAAATTGTGATGTTACATCATATTACAAAAAACTATGAATTTATTTGTTGAGGTTATTAATTGCATAAATTCGCTAATATAACAAATCATATTCTTAAAAACAAACAAAAATTTAGGGGAATATTCCCTACATTTTAGAGAAAAAGACCTAAGCTTTGTGGCAACAATTGTGCAAATTTTTTACTGTGTAAGTAAGGTGAATTTACGTAATAAATATGACTCTTAGATTTAGATTTAGGATTTCAGCAGGGCGAGTGACCTTTGCACTGCAGAAATCATTGGCTTATTGTTTACCGCTTGCATTACAGTTCGTCCATCAAACCAACTCTTCCTAGGAAGAGCAGTATTTTTTTGGATGAGATTTCTTCGAAGTCGGCAGGCTTTAGGAAGTATGAGCCAAAAGCTTGGAATCTAAATTGTCCAGTTGCCTCATATTCACACAAGATATGCTCCTATATTTCATCTTCTTTGAAACATAGCGTATATACACATCAGTGGGTGAGATGCCTATCCGCTGCATGTGTTTGTTAAGTATACAGTGTCCGGTATGGACTTCGCTAATTATTCTGAGTTGATTCCTAGATAGCCTTAAAAATTCAAAAAAATACAAGGAATAAGTTTAACAATAAAGCAAGAAGTGTAATTTAAACTAAATAATAAAATAAAATTATAAATATTATTGGAAGCAGTCTTTAACAAGGGAAGGGAACAAAATTGTTTTCGTAGAAAAGTTGTTGCGTGAACGAGAGAAAGAAAAGGGTATTTAACACCCCGAAGGCTATAAAACCTAGATGAATACCCGTATTTCGTCTGGCCACCCCTCTGTACAAATTTTATTTTTAAAGAGCTATTTTGTATATATTTTCAGAATGGTCCATCGGACAATAAAAATGATAATAACCAATTTCATAGGATTTTATATTCTGAAGAACTTTTTAGTACAATAAAATCGTCTAGGACTGATCTTTTTGACAGTATACCTAAAAAATCTCAATTTTGGTAGGGAAATACCAAAAACCGGTTTTTTTTTTATTTAGTCCATTTTTAAAAATTAATTTACTATTCTGGTGAAAATACCGTTTACAAAATTTCAATTCTCCATGTCGACGCACTGTGTTCTCTAAATTAATGCTTTTTCGGATATCGAAAGGTGGTACAGACGGGCAGCCGGACACACGGACAGATGAACATACAAAACTCAAAACAGCTTTTTATATTATGCGTGAGTGTATAATCTATTTTATTCTACTGGCATTACGTCTATGCATTACAAACTGAATTACAAACTTAGTATACCCTATAGATTTCATTTTCGGTATAAAAAGAAACCTGCAGATAACGTTGTAAGTAGGAAAGAGACCCAAAAACGTTAGATAGTAGATGTTGAATAATAAATGGGGAAGGGATATATACCCACATATATTACGAGCGTGGCTTTTGTTCGTTATTTAAACACAATATTTCAAATACTATTCACAAGTTCCTCCTTTATATATCTATACTATTACCTTTAAAACATTTACAAACAATTATCAACTCAACTTTGCTTTACTTATCGCTAGTACTGTACAAATCGCAATCCAAATAGGTTACTTCATTCACTTCACTGTCTGAAATAAGACTCGCCTCCTGGCGTAATAATATACAAATTGTCCTAGAGCCTTCCGTTCTTAATTAGTCATTGCGTAGGTTTAGATGTCGATTGGCCTTGTTCTATTACACGTAACACTGCCCCCTTCTTAAAATTGTTCGTCGTTTCCTCTTGTACCACGCTGAATCCTGTACACTACGTCATTTATTCTAGTTACCACTGAGTACGGTCCCTCCCAGCGTTGTTGTTATTTTGGTGAACGTCCCTTACGTCGTCGGTCAAGCAGGATCACCTTCGTAAATCCTGCTGAATTCGCATGTAAGTCCTAGCGGGTCTTCCTCCCATCGGCATTTACTACTAATTTTGCTCTTGTAACCTCTTTCACATCAGCTCTCTTTTCTAATGTTGTCACACTTTCTTCGTAAATGTGAAGGTGCGTTGGCTGTGGAGAAGGTCATGGGGGTGAGATCGTACAAGAACTCAATGGGCGCCACGTGGTTTTTTTTTTTTTTTGAATGAGAAATACCACGAAACTCTTTCACCAATTAAAGCACAAACAAAGAAAATAAAAAAAGGAGAGAAGCACATTCAGCTTAAAATTTATTATTTAACGCTATTTTAGAAAAATTTCCAAATTAATTCTTAATATATATATCTAGATATTTAACCGGGGGTACTGCCGACGTGGAGTTTCTCTTCATTAACTCTCCAATCTTCTGTTTTGTTTTTTTTTTTTATATTAAGAACTTTCCAGCACTTCCTGTAGTGAATTCTTCTCCTTTCCTTTACTTTTTATTTTTAAACTCTTTTCTTCTTCCTAATACTTTTTCTTCTTTTCTCTTTTTTTTTGTTCTTCTATTCTTTTTATTATTTTTTTTTTTAGTAAATACACTTCCGACTGACTTGGTAGCTCCCGAACAAGTGGTCCAGCTGCCCTTTAGAGGAAATCGTGACTCATGATCTTGTTCTTCTATTTTCGGAATGGAACTTCGGCCTAGTTCGCAAGGGTCACACTCATAAGGTATATCGATATGAGTTGGACATAGTGACCTGCGATAAACTTTAATTTCATATGTCTCCTAATGGTCTCCAATGGTCACTGTATTGCCGAAGTTTTCCAACAGTCTTTACTAGATTTTTTTTTGTGTTTAACTACTTCATTTTCTTATGGAAGTCTGGGAAGTCTACAGATTACAGATAAATGTTATTAATAAATAAATCACTCGAGCCATCTCCACACCGACAGATCCCGGAAGATAAACATAAGCTGATAGAGTTATGATTTTGTAGCGATTTAAGTCGGTTTTCCATTCATAATAAATCATTAATTTTAGAGCTTTCTAACTTTTTGAAAGTAAACAAAAAAGAGAAAGTATTTAGTAGTAACTAGCTTAAATCTATAGATGACATTACTAAATTGAAATACGTGTATGCTTTCAATGTACGATGCTGCATAAAACTTGGGGTTTCTTCACGAAGACGAAGACAGCGGTGTATAGTTATTTGTGTGTTCACATATTGTACCATTTGTGCCTTGGTGTGTATCCCTGCGTGTGTTTGTGTATTAAGTGTATTTTGTGTGTATTATTCTCCGTTGACTTTATCATTCCCGGGTGAACTATGATAATTTACTATTTTTCCTGAAAATAAGAGATCCTTACAGCATCAATTGTTTGGTAAACGGGACAGCACAACATATAACGACATATTATAATGTGTCTCTAACATTACTTCCTTTCTGCTTCTGCGTGGCGGTCTTTTCCAAGAAACCCACAGAGTACATCTACGACACCACTCCTCCACGTCCTCTCGTATATGTAGACAATAAAACTTTTCTCGTATTCGAGAAATTGTTTTATTCACTCTCAAATGTCCTTCAGACGTTCCACGATACATTTCTTCTAGAACATCGTGGACTTCTGATACCGGCATGACTATTTGAATTTGGAATAGTTCGAAGAGAATTCCATTGAACCCAGAAGCTTATTACTTCACTCCGAAATATCCTTTCACTCTGGTGTTTCCATGTCCGGATCTTCTCGTTGTGCTCTTCGCAATTTCTCGATGTCCCACCCTGTTAAATTTCCACAGTTATCGCAATTTTACATTCAGGTTCGAATAGACATGTACAAAAGCTCCTGTCTCTTCGATTTTACGCCTGTTCTTTTATTGGATCCCAAAGCCATAAGGTTGGAATTTAGTCTCTCTACGAACAGCTTGCTCCCTATCTCACCACCTTTGGTATTGTACTCTCCCTTCCTTCTTTTCTATTGTTTCCCTTCGACGGCGTTTCCTGCAGTCGCTTTGAAAGTGTCCTAATTTATTACAAACCCAGCAGCAAACAACACCACGTGAAGGGATTTTCAGTGATGACTGCATTGTGTTGCAGTCAACTGCCTAGCTCTTGTTGACGTTTTCTGCAGTCCCTTTGAAGGTGTGCCGGCCTGTTATAATTCCACCATCGAAGGAAACCACGTGAAGGAGTGTTCTGTGATGACCGCAGTCTGTTGCAAGTACATTCCTTCACTGAAGTTTCCCTTACTCGTACTGCACTCCGAGAAGTTGATATGCTAATCAGCTTGTAGTTGTTGCAGTAATTCGCCATTCTGTTGTGTAACTGTAGGCGATATACTTGCGCATGTGCTCATCTCCAAAACATAATTCAATCGCCTGTACTAATGAAGTGTAATCACGTTGCTTTTCAATCGGTTTGTAATAGCCCTGATGCAAGACCTCGAAGTGTTAATACCAGAACTATGGCTTTGTCTGCATCATTCCATCCATTTACTTCGGAATCTGTTTCGAATTGCCTCTTGGTATATTTACCACGAATTTTGTCCACCAAATATTGGAGAATCCATTCAATTCCTTCGTTGTTGTTCGAGGTTGTCGATGCTTTATCTTTTCCAAATCTACTTTAAAGTTGTCAAGCTACTCCGTGACCTATTGTTGAACTTGGATTCCAGAGAATTGTTTTATTCTTCAAAATCATTCTTCATGTGCATATATGAAAGCTCCAATTTACCCATTAAAGTACGGGGCGCGGGCTTTTCTACAGACTCAGGTTCTTGCGAAATGTCTTCGAAAATAAATTCTCAAGATTCGATCCTTCCATTTGCAAAGCTTGTCTTAGTCTTTGTAATTAGCGCTTCCCCAACTCTACTTTCAAATCCTGTCCGGGAAGCTCCTCAGTTTGGGCCCCATTGCTTTAATAGAATAGAATAGAACATATTTCTTTAGTAGTACAAAGATAATAAGATTTTAAACGTACCAAGTTAATTGGAATTGTACATAATTATTAAAATAATCGTGCCACATTCAATTTGGGGAAATACATTAATTTACTAAAAACTAACTTAACTAACTAAGCTTAGCCAAACTAAACTAACAAGTAATTATAAATTTAAGAACAGACCCTACTTTTATTAGTCTTATTATGAGTAAATGGAGTAAATTTAGAGAGCTGAGAGAGGAACAGGAAAAGAAAAAAACATGTATATCAGTTAGAAAATAAAAGAAAGAAAAAAAATAAAAATGATCAAGTAGCTTTAATAATATGTATCCAAGATGTGCCCCCATGTTTAGGATAAGTTTAGTGGCAATATTGATTTGTAAAAGATTCCGTTGGATCCTGTTCTCTGTATGTTAGCTGGCAAACGATTCCACAAACGTATGCCCTGGACTAAGTAAGAGCGCTCGCCATAGCGTGATTTGCAAACGGGGGATCGAAATGTTCATGTGCCGGAATGACTGTAGGAAATTCAATCTCTCAAATAGGTATGAAGGTTTATCGCTGTATATAAGTCCATGAAGGAATTTTAGTCTGTAATTTATTAGATAAGTTTCTATCGGACAGCCAAGCAATGACGTTGCATAAGGAGAGACGTGACTATATCGCGACAATTTGAAGATAAATCGGATTACATCATTGAATGCAACCAAGAGTTTCCTACGATAGACTGAATCGAGAACTGGAAATATCGTACAGCCATATGTGAAATAGGGTAGTAAAATGGATTTAGCTAGTTTTACTCGTAAGTGAAGCATTAAGCAATCGGAGTTCAACCAAAGCTGCCGCAGGCATCGATATATTTTCCTTAGTGTAACACTGACATGATCACAGCATGAAAATTTTGAGTTGAGATGAAACCCAAAACACTTCACAGAATTTACATATATTGTCGTTCAAATAAATCGATGGTAAAGAATTCCTATCGATATCACGTCTATAGATCGCCATACAGTTCGATTTATTATGGTTAAGAGCTAAGTTATTCTGCTCAGACCAGTCATATACACTTTTGAGATCCTCATTTATCCTCCACTAAGCACTTAAAACACAACATTTGACACACTTTCACAAAATCAATCACATTTTGTTTTAAGTCAAGTGGCACCACCTTATTTCTTTATATATTTATACAATTTACTTTTATAACAATCACAAACAATTATCAACTCAACTTTGCTTTAGTTATTGCTAGTACTGTACTTCTAATTACCGCAATTCAAATAGTGTACATCGTTCACTACACTGTCTGAAATAAGACTCGACTACTGGTGGTGCAATGCGCCATATTTATACTCTATAAATTGTCATAGAACCTTCCTGAATATTCCGTTCTCGAAGCATCGATGCTCCGAACCAAAAGATGTCGCTTGCCCTTCCTGTGATACGATTGTCTGAAAGTTGTTTATGTCCGTACTTAGTTAGTCATTCCACGCGAAGTATATAGATGTCGCTTGTCCTACCCTTTTTCTATTTCACGTAACAATATGTATTTTGTAATGACCAGTAAAAGTAAAAGAGCTCATTCTAAGTAGGATTTCGTGGAAATCAGTATTAATAAAATTGAAGCAAGAAAAATAGTAAGTAAGTAAGTAGGTGCTTATAAAAGGATCATAACATAAAAAGGCATAGTGAAGAGAGTTATTGCTAGTTTTATGTATTTTATAATTAGCTATGAGTGATTATAATTTTTAATGTGGTTTAGGCACGGCGTAAAAGCCTTATGTCCTCAATCCGCCAACTACGCCAAATGGTTGAATATCGGCACGGTGAGCTTAACACGGCGGTAATTATCAGCATCCCTTACTAATCCGCTACGATAGTAAAGAGTGAAAGAAACTTTGAATGGACCTACCCAACAAACAATTTTTCTAATTTTTAGTGACTGAAAGTTACATAAGAATTTGAGAGGTTATCATATTTAATAAAAATTGTTAAATATTGTATATTTTTTGAGCGGTCTGTATTTTATAGAAGAATATGATGATTCTCACAGTAAAACTTCAATTGCAACTAAATTTCATCATGTACTTGCCCAAAATTTATAATACCAAGATATTAGAATATTAAGTATGTACCTACATACTTACTTTATAAAAATACATTACAAAAAATATCGAAATTCTATGTCAAGACAGGTTTCGTAAATACTTGCTTGTTTTATAAAGATAACGAAAATTAATTTTCCTTACATTTCAATCACTATAAGAAATTAATCTGAGAAATCCAAGCGATGTGGAAACTTTACCATCGCCATTATAAACAAAGTTAATAAATGTAACCGAAATATTACTGGAACCACTGCTATGACGAGCACCCTGAGTTATGTAAGAAGTTATATTAAGGTAACCACGATATTTTTGTTACTCATTTTATAAAACCTTTATTTATATAACGCTACCTAAATCAAGTCACGGTAACCTTTAAATAATCCTCCATTTAAGCTCTATAAGGAGTTTATAGTAATCACAAAGAAGTTTAAAGAACTGGCAAAATAAAATCAACTTTTGTAAGAGTTGCAAGAGTATTCTCACAGCTTTCGATAAAACTTTGTGTTTTATAACGTTAGTATTGATAACGTTTTTGCTGTTCCGGGAACCACTTTATAGAACCTTTCCACTATACTTAAGTTCCTTCGGTTCGGAGAACAAGTATTTATATTTAGAAGTTTAATTGTTAATAGCAAATATATTAATATTGATATTGTGGAATACTTAAAGTAAAATAAATTTAAAGCAAAATATATACAATTAAATTTACTGCGAATTAAATTTGCTGTAAAAGTTTTGAATATAGCTCGAAATATTACAACGCGCCTGTGAATTTGTGAAAATTTGTTAAACTGCTCTAAGGTCCAGTACAATTTGGACTGTTATATATCTTGATATTTTACTCTAAGAGTATTTCTTAAATTGTTTAACATAAAATTCATATATGCGGCAAATATATAGATTAAACGTATATTAAATTAGTGTTTTTTGCAAAATGGCGGCATTCGCAGCTCTATCATTTTTAAAACAAATAGCAGACGGTTAAAACTATAAAACTAGTTAGTTACTCTGAAAGCCTTAAAAAAACCCATGCAGCTCTTTTGCTGCTTTTTGAACCCTTATAACATACTTCAGTTTACTTCATAACCTCTATAAAACCATACAGTTAATTTGTTTCTTACAGAACTATTAGAGAACTCCTAAAAAACATATTAATCCCGACCGATAATATCCAACTTTGATGTTTGCCTTGGGTAAAAGAAAGCGATCATATTTAAGAAAGATGTCAAATTTTGCAAACAATCGAAAAGAGGTATTCCAATCCATGCCCCTGTATAGTTCCTTCAGCTTAGGAGTCTGATAATTAGTTTCGTTGTCCTAATAAACAAACGCTCAAGCAATATTAATATGCTAATAAGAGATAAATATTCGCAGCCTCAGACGGACTGGTCGCAACAGGCTTGCATATAAAAAAAAAGAGGCAATTTTCATACTTATGAAGCTGCGACAGAAGAACTAAACAAAATTACCGAAATTTCAGATAGTGATAATAACGGCGTTTTAAGGTCACTGCTATATCTGGAATAAATAAAAAAATAGACTTGAGACAATAAACAATAAACGAAATCCATTGTCTAGAAAACTTTCACTTTTTAGCGTGAACGCGATAGGAAGAATATGGCATGACGCGAAATAGTTTTATAAATATTGCTATGGTTTTATAAAATTCGTCTCAGAAACAGTTTAAAACAAAATAGTTCTCAAGTTTTAGAAAGGATCTAGTGGTGCTTATGGATAGCTAAATTGTTTTATAACTGCTGCTTTTGCTACGGATTTGCTGTTGACAATAAACTGTTTTATAATGGTTCTCAATGCAGTTTTACTAGCCTTTATGAATGCTTTATGCGACTAAATGGCTTCCAAAAAGAAAATGTTTTAACAGGGTTCAAATAAATAGCATAACAGATCACTATACAGGGTGTTTCCCACTAGGAGGTCAGTAGAGCGGAAGGTGGTAGTACTCAGATAGATGAACAAAAAATTGTATGGCGGGGGGGGCATATTAACCGTTTGGGAGTTACAGGGTGATTAAGCCCCAACTTCCTGCCCCAACTTCCAGCCCCAACTTCCTGGCCTTTTGATTCAATGTATCAGTGCTTCTTCTACAGTATGTAGTTTAGAAGAAACGGTCTGCCAAACTTCAAGTTTCAGCTTTTGTACCTCATTTTTTTGTGTTTGAAGCAAAAAAATTAAAATAAAAACCTTGTATTTTTTTTTTTCTGTTTTACTCCTGTTAGAAGCTAAGATTGTTTTCTTTAAAACGCACTTTGTTTTCATTTTATATCTTTCACCATGAGTTATGACACAAAAATTCTGCCAATGCATGAAAAGTCTACCTTGCAAGAAAATATGAAATAGTATTAAAACCATAAACAACATTTTTTGTATTTATTTATTATGATCGAGATAGGAACAATTAATAACATTAACTATTTAAAATATTTTCAAAATGCCCCCCGTTATTTACAAAGTAAAGCTCTACGCTTAATAGATCTTTTAAGATCAGTTGCTGCCAAATCCTCTTTAATTTTGTTGGAAGTTTCTTGGACTCTGTGTATAAGTTCATCTCCTGCAGGATATTTCAACCGGTGTGTCCAGGTGCTCCATCGTACTGGTAAATGATATCTATTGATAGAGGTAGATCCAGGTGCGGATCTAGCATTGAAATTAGGGGGGGGAGTCATCTTAGAAATTAAATCGAGCAAAAACAAAAAAAAAACAAAAAACAAAAATCCAACGCCGGTTCGCATAGCCACCGCAGTACCTACTGCAGTACTTGGAACTACGTGGAACTAGGAAATCCGCATTCAGCGGTGTGGATGATGTGTCATTTTTTAGTATACTTTTTTTTTACAAAAACTAATTTTTTTAATAGAATAGCGTGCAAACTGCAGGAGTTATTCAAGCCCAACTTTTCTCAGTTTTACACACTGGCATATATAATATGGACTGCTCGATATGCTATTTCATGCAGGTACAATTTTTTGTGTCAAAAATAGTTCATACGTCGGTGCCAACATTGAAAAATCCATTGGCGGAAAGTTGAAAAGTGAAACCTCTCGAATTTCTATTAACCCAAATAATTAATTTAAAAACATTTATTTCGACAAACCCACTTATTTATTTATTGTTTACAGCCCTTTCTCATTTCGCACGTTACATAGAAAAGTGACCCAACTCAAAAAATGCAACTTTTCCGTACTTTGAACTTTGTGAAAAATGTCATAACTCATAATGAAATTTGTAGAAATAAATGCTGTTTTGTGGACAAGTGACACAATTTAAAATAATACTGTTAAAATGTCGAAAACATATTTACGTTTGTTATGAAGATCGTCACAACTCAAAAAGTGACACTGACACACTGTTCTATGAAGAATATCTCTGTTCTTAAGTATCAGAAAACTAACACTATCGCTATCTAGCGGCAAAAACAATCAGATAGAAATATGCCAATTTCATGGTATAATTAACTCAAAAACGACAAATTCACATTTCTATGTGACGTGGGAATTAGTAGTTGGTGCTTAGATCGAAAGAGAACGCTATATAGAAATGAGCCCACTTTCTGCAGTGTATTTATATGGACGTAGTCAGTCCATATTTTAAATGTCAGTGGTTTTACATTAGAACGCTGCAAATATTTTAGAATGTTAGGAGTGTTACATGCCAAAATTACCTGAAAAGGAGCTTATCTCTCTTTAAGGCGAAGAAATTGCCATCAGCAATTGATTCAAATTCCTCAGTTAAAAACAAAAAGTTTTTCCCTTAGAACGACTTGGGACAAATAAAAGTCTTAAATTTCAACTCAAGTCGTTTCAATAGAAAAAAGCCCCACGACAAATCTTACCTTTGTCGATAATAAAAATACGATATATATGTACATATATACCTACATACATATCGGGCGCATAAAATTTACTCGGTGAAGATTTAAACGATCAAGTCTTCACCAAAAAGCCTCCTTTCAGCAAATTGTCGCGAGCGGCATACATTGTGGGTGCAACAATGTATGCACGATAGCAAGACGATGGTTTGATATTTATGAAAATATCAAATTTCATTTCAACCATCGTCCGCCGCGGTAGGCTGAACACTAATTGTAAACAGGTAAAGAAAATAGAAGTTGCGATAAGAAAAAAAAAAAATAAACGTTTTGTGAAAATAACCATAAGAGGAAGTTTGTGAAAGAAAAAGTTTGTGAACAAAGCAAAAGTAAAAAAAATATATGTATAAATAAAATAAGTGTGCGAGTTGTCTTAATCATAGCTTCCTGAAACGCCGTAGAGTGATTGCCTTCGACTAAGGTAAGCCCCGAAATATAACAGGAGTTAGGACTAAGTTAAGTTAGGGCTCTGATGTGGTAGCGAGGGAGTCTGTTTCGTGGCTTGGGAAGTGTTTCTCTGAGGTCCGAAGCCCAAATTCCGAGAAAAACCTATACACATACATCACATGCATTCATTGAAATAAGTTTTTATTTTTTTAAGTTTTGGAATAAAAATTTTTTTTAAGTTGAATTATATAAATAAAAAAAGTATAAAATAAAAAATTTATTTTTTCAAATAAGTCAG
This sequence comes from Dioctria rufipes, assembly GCA_963924295.1. Classification (NCBI taxonomy): domain Eukaryota; kingdom Metazoa; phylum Arthropoda; class Insecta; order Diptera; family Asilidae; genus Dioctria; species Dioctria rufipes. The sequence goes on along the minus strand of OZ002743.1, from coordinate 92,724,228 downwards.
TTAAATAAATATTTTTTTCTTCAAATTTGGGGGGGGTCATGACACCCCCCCCCCCCTTGGATTCGCCATTGGGTAGATCGTCCAAGTAATTTTCGGTATTTAATCTAGAATGTGTGGACCAAGAAGCTTTCCGCCGACAATACCTGCCCACACATTCATGGAAAATCTATATTGCGATGATGCCTTCCGAGATACGTGTGGATTTTCTGTAGCCCAGTGGTGTAAATTGTGTAAATTTGTTATCCCAGTTTTTGTAAATTGGGATTCATCGGTCCACAGGATATTGTCCAAAAACGTGTAGTCGTCAAAATCTCTCTCTAAGAGCCAACTGCAAAATTCGGTGCGTAGTGGCTTATCTCTTGGTAGTAGCTTCGGCACAGGAGTAACGTGGTAAGGATACATGCCTTCCTTTTTTAGAATTCTCCAAACAGTTGACACAGACAGAAAAGCTAAGCGCCTAGTTCCTATAGCAGGATCATTCCTTGCCATTTCTAGGACCCTCTCCTCTGCTTCAATTGTAGTCGTTAAAGGATTGAAGGTTTCTCTCGACACATTTCCAAAGTTGCCAGTTTCTTTAATTCTTTGGTAGGTTCTTTGAAAGATACGTGCGGATGGAAGCCTTCTCACCGGAAATCTTCGATGATATTCACGTTGAGCTTCAAGGGAATTTCCGTCGCTGTAACCGTACACCGTACACTATGTCCCCGTATTCGTCATTGGAAAATGAAGCCATCGTTGCTTTAAAGTTTTTCTTCTTAGTTTTGAATTACGAATAATGAAATCTTTACTAGCATTGGTATTTATAGTAAAATAATTTACCTGCACATGAAGCTAGTGAAATTAGTGATAGTTATTGCTTACAATAAGAAATTAACTCCGTTTCCTCAGAGACCGAATTAGTTATGACTTTTTACGAGAAAAGCCTACTTTACTTGTTATTCTTGATCGATAATAGTTTGAAGCTAAAAAAACTGAGCTGGAAAGGCTTATAATTTTTCTGGCAAAAATAAAAAGCTAGCTTGCCTTTTGTATCATAACTCATAAACGGTGAAAGGTAAAAAATGTAAGCAAAGAGCATTTTAAAGAAAACAATCTTAGCTTCTAACAGGAGTAAGACACAAAAAAAAATTATAAGGTTTTTATTTTAGTTTTTTTTGCGTCAAACAAAAATAAATGAGGTACAAAAGCTGAAACTTGAAGTCTGGCAGACCATTTCTTCTAAACTACATACTGCAGAAGAAGCACTGACACATTGAATCAAAAGGGCAGGAGGTTCTCTATAACTTAACACCCCGACCATCTTTCTACTGTTTGTCGTTTAGGAGATATAACTGTTTTAGTACAAACCTACGTTTCTCGTACCCTTAGTCCTTTAACCCCGATTATCTCGGAAAGGGTTGAGAATGCACCCCCCTCTGCCATACAATTTTTTCATTTCTCGACATGACCTATCGCCTCCTTCATTATTATCCACCACTTGTGAAACACCCTGTATAACGAAATAGTTCTTGAAGCCAAACAGTTTTCTATCTAGTTCGGAAAGCATTCCTAATTCTGCATTATAAAACATTTTAGGGTAAACATCCAAAAAGCAAACCTAGTAACTTTTATAAAACAATTTACCCATGTGAATCCATTATACAGCCTTTCTAAGACACAGATCCAATTTTTGCAACCAAATCGCTGCTAAAATTGTTTCTTGGGAGTCTATATAACCCAAGTTTTAGAACTTGGTAATGGGAACTTTAGAGTTACTACTATATAAAAAAAAAACAATTGTTTTTTGGGTGATACTCGCTGAGTATTAAATGCTCAGACTTTGCCTTTCATTCTCCCTTTTCAGGGAAGCCTTGTCAGCGATACAGAAGGTATAAGAATAACTATAAAGAGTACCTTGAATCCTGATATTATTATATTATTCATAAATTTACAAAATAAAGTACCTTCCATAATGAAATAATAATACTTATGTATATATTTTTTGGTTATATTTCACACCAAAAACTTACTGCGTACTCTAGGTCTAAAAAGGTTAGATATTGATTTTACAATATGTAGATGCAATTAAAAAACGAGAGAACTCGTCCTAGTAATAGGAAAACCAATAACCAAAACAGCCATTTATGTACATCAAACGTATCAAAGATTTCATAAAAAAGCGCACTCCGTCCGAGCCAAGGGATTTAAAATTTTATAAAGAAATAGTACTTACATGAATTTGTATGCTCTTGGTTTCAGCATGAATGCTTCTTTCTTTTTCTTTGAAACTTAATGTCCTTCCTTTGCATGCACCAAAAGATATTCGGTTACGTTTTAGAGATAAAGGTTTTGAAGTCAAAGGAACTTAAATAATATTAAGTAAGTAATACAAAAAGGAAATATTACACACGGAGGAATATTATCCTCTTTAATTCTGAGCGTTTAAGAATTCCTTTACCAAGAATTATTTATTAAAGTCTATTTCTAAACTTAAGCTGAAATGTATGTATAATCGTAATATCATATGACATGGTATGCAGTGCAATAAATATATAAAAATTGAAGTTCTCCTGAAAGCAAAACCTTACAGAGGGTTTTTATGGAGACGATTAATTGGTCTACACGGCGAAAATTGAGCAGTTAAGAGCAATATATATTTCAGTTTTGGGTTGCCACTTTACCAATTTAACCAGATTATAATAATGTAAATTGTTGATTTCAATTAAGTTATTATATCTATTTTCTACAAAGTCAGATAAATTTCATCACGTATGCTCTATGTCATGTTCCTTAAGTTAGAGAGTTTATCTACAAATAAATTTGCTTACATTAATCATTTATTTGCCGAAAGTCCTACTGCACATCTGGAAAGCAATACAGAAATTCCGTGTTCTGATCTTTACTTATGAAAAATCCCTGATAGAACTTCTATGCTAAAACCTCTTGGGATTTTATTAATTCTTTATCGATTAAAAGTTTTTATTGAGAAAATCATAAATATTTCCCTTTAAAATACTTCTCGAGGTCATTAATGAACTCAACAAATAATTGAAGTAGGTATTTCATAAATATAAATATACATAAATATTTTCACTCTTAAAATTAAAGTTTAGTTAATACACAAGCCATTTAGGATATTTAAACTAAATATACCTTATATATATAATAATTATCAGAAAATAAATAGAAATATTCTTAAAAATTTAAAAAAATCATAAAAAATATATAAAACTATAAATTTAAAAATGTTGCGATATAATGGTATCGCCTCTATTAAATTTCATCAATTCTTGATAAAGTTTCAACCACTAAATTATGTGCCCACTCTGAAAATATCGAAGTTTACTACTTCCATGACTAAAATGAACACATCAACTACTACATAAATAAAATTGCTTAAGTTTTTCTTCCTCATAGCCTATCCTTTTTGCTATATAATCAGATACTATTACTTCCAAAAATGCCCACTAATCATTTAGTACAAGTTTTTAGCTTAGTAATGTAGTTATAAGATAAAATAGCAATTTATGTCTGATGTAAAAGTAGTTAAAAATTCGTGTTCGTGGTATTTTTTTTTATAATTTTTAAAGAAGTATATTGAAAAAAAAATATGCTGCCCTAGATGTGTACATGACCTTAGAAACTACCTAGATTTGTCTAACAAAAAGGCAAAAATTTCAATATCATAATACTTGCAACAAATTTAAAATCGACGTCATTCATTAAAGAGTCAATAGAACTAAAAATCAGATCAAATTCAAAATTCCAAGGAATTCACAAGACTGTTGTCCATTTTTGTTATTAGATTTTGTGGAATTTTGATCCAATTTTCTTTTCTCTAATTATTTAAAGAAAAATTAATTAACAAAAACAAGGGCGTGTTATGTGAAAACACTGTTAAAACATAATTAATATAAAAACAGGTTCATTTAAATTTGCATCGAATTTTGAAATGGTCGGCTCTCAACTGTCTGCATTGACGTAAAAAATGTATGCCGGTTTTTTGTGATGTTGTCAATTGCAGTCTAATTTTGTTTCTCAAATCGGATCAGATACTCTTCCATAAACAATATTTTTGAAAACTCCTGAAATAAATGAATTGATTGGATTTAGGTCGCTGGACATTTACCTACTTAGTTCACCGCGATCGATTCATTTTTGTGGAAGGGTAGAGCCCATTCTTCAAGAAATTGAGATACTCTTCAGCGTTTAAGTAGGAGGGCAGCTCGAGTTCCCCGATTAACTCACTCGACACTCGCATTAAAAACTCCAAATGGGGTGAATATGGATTCATCGGTCTAAAGAATTTTATCAAAAAAATCAGGATTTTGTCGATCTCAAAGTGCAAGGCAACCAACAATCGATTCCAATATAAATCTGATTTTTTAGTTCCACCGATTCCCTTCATGAATAACGTCAATTGTTAAATCAAGGTATTTTTGATGATCGTGTCCAAATCTAGCGAAGTGTATTCTTTTTATACTATACGCCTTTTTAATTGAAAAATTGTTAACACTAACTGATTTTAATACATAAAATATATTTTAACGGTATTTACATTAGATATGAATCAAAATTTGCTATTTGATCTTGTAAGGTATGTCTGTACCAAACTCCAAGTTAGTTTTAGAACACAGTGGCTCCCCGTCCATAGTAAGGTACGACAAATATATAAAGTGCACGATAATTATGTTTTTATGAATAAAACAAAAGCAATTTGGCTTAATAGATATTTATTAAAATAAAAAAGGTAAAAAAAGAACACATTTTTACATGAATATTTACCAACATATGAAAGTAATTAGGAAAAGTTGTCTATTTACTATTAAATTATCTAGGATATACTAATATTACTAATTAAAATAAAATAAAAACTTGAATATCATAAAACAGCTTAATTACTATCTATGTATTCTTGAAATTACTGAAAAACACAATAAAAATATAATAATTAATTTCAAAAGCTTATTAGTCCCAGTGCAGCTTTGGATAAAATGTTCTTTCTTCGAGCCAATTTCCTGAGCTCCGTGATTAGTGGATGTATCCATATTTGTAACAGTTCGAGACGTTTTTCGGATGTGGCGAAGTCCAAACATCTTAGTGTCCGTATTTCTTGCTTCTGCAGCTTCTTCCGAAAGTTCACCGATAGGTAATAATGCATGATTTATAACTTCAGATCCGTGCACTAATATTTGGTGAACAGAAGCTGATATACATATACTAAAGGGTTTTCCAATAAGAGGTGTTATTTTAATTAGACCGCTATTTCGGTAGATGTCACTTTTGGAGCTGTCATTTTTTGACATTTGACAAGTAGAAACTACACCATTAATAAAAATGGAACGATACAGAGACGGTTCGTAAAACTCGAACATTTTTGGGTCGTCGTGAAACACCTTGTCGGACCGCAATACACAAATTGGTAGAAAAATTCGAGTTGTCGGGACAAGTTAGTGATGTGAAGAATAAAACTCGTGCACGTCGCTCAAGAACAGCCGAGAATATTGCTGCTGTAGCCGAAAGTGTTGAAGAAAACCCAGGTTTGTCCATTCCTCGTCGTGTTTTTGGAATTAGGCATTCCACAAACGTCATTACACCGTATTTAACAACGTGGAGTCTTTGCTGATTGGGTCCTTGAAATGCATGAAAATGATCCGGAATTCCATCGAAAACTCATCTTGAGTGATGAGGCCCATTTCCACCTCGATGGCTTCGTCAACAAGCAAAATTGTCGCATCTGGGGCTCGGAAAACCCAAGAGTTATTGTTGAAAAGCCTCTCTATCCTCAACGTGTGACTGTTTGGTGCGGTTTATGGTCCCGCGGGGTCATTGGACCTTACTTTTTCGAAAATGAGGCTGAAGCAACAGTTACGGTGAATGGATTTCGCTATTGACAGATGATTAATGATTTGTTATGGCCGGAATTGGATGGTATTGATCTGGACAACGTTTACTTTCAACAAGACGGCGCTGATCACAATGGCCACCGAGATCTTGTGACCTAACACCTTGCGACTTCTTCCTTTGGGGCCACGTGAAAGAGAAGGTCTACGCCAACAGCTCAGCGTCGATTCAAGACCTCAAAGATGGAATTCGTGAGGCTATCGAGGACATAGGGCAGCCACTTTGCGATTTGGTTATCAGACTTTATCTGTTCTTCTACTAGAAAACTTGACCAATGGAAATCGGTATTAGTTGGCATGATCTCTGATTGTGAATACCTTTGCAGCTGTCCAAAATCACAGTTTCTGGAGTACCGAACCATATGTATTTATCATAAATGTTGTACATACCTTGCTTATGAATCTCCATTTATAAAACGCTTGGCGCTAACTCTCAAATTTTAGGAATTAGATATCGACCAATTAGGTTGCATTAGCGTGAGTCACTAATAAGGCAGTCACTCTGATTGATGTTTTCACTTCAGATAACGAAAGAGGTATTATTGCGCTTTTAAAATTGTAATTAATTTATAGTTCCGTAAGTAAGTAAGTTCCGTAGACTAAGTAGTTGTTATCATAATTACAAAATGTGAAGAATATTTACTAAAACGACTTTTATAAAGCACTGTGGTAATGACTGTCAAATTATTAATACTTTTCTATATTATAAAAATGCAATTGATTGTCAAGTTATAGATTTGGTTCATGATTTTGAAGTCGAACAACTTTATAGTCTAACAGCTCTAAGCTCCTGACTAGATTTCCTTTTATATCTTAGATGCATCGATCTATCTGTCCTCACGATGACTCGAGAACACGTTCACTTAGAAACCTGTTATAGCCCCAAGCCGTTGAATAAAAAATATTTTTTTTTTCACAAGAAATGTATAAAAATGTGCCAATGTTTCCTATAGCTTTTCTTTTATAGAGTTAATCAATCTGTGCGGCTCAGTTATCGCTAGTACTTTAATTCTGATTATCGCAATCCAAGTAGTTTACTTCATTTATTTCACTGTCTGTAATAAGACTCACCTCCCGGCATTGGCATAACTAGATAGGGGTCAGAATGCCACCCCCCTACCCCCGAACATTATGAAAATTCCCAAAAACATTCGTTAATTCATACAATCTTATACCCTAGACAGACTATCTCCATAATGACTTAATTTTTAATTAAACGGAGTAAAATTCGCAGTGTGTCACAGATATGAATTCCATCAAGGACCCATTTGCAACATTTCGTTTTATTTTCAAATGGAGAAAATTTTACTCCATTTAGTGAAATTGTAGTAAAGGTACCACCTACCGTCATTAAAATGAGCTGAATTTAATAGAAAGTGGTATGTTTTTCCAATAAAGTCAGCAGTGACAGCCATCAGCTGATTATAAATGAAATTTTTTCCAGCTTTTTTTTTGCTCTTTCAACAAAATAAATTGCCTTCTGCTAAATCCTGAACTACAGCAAATACTCGGAAATTTTCTTGAAAGCATTTAATTGAATTACTGAACTCTGTCATGATTTTTCTTCACATGGGAGGAACTGTCAATGACATCTAAATTAAATAATTTTCGTTCACAATCTGTGATCTCTACATTTCCTTGAAATGACTGAATTTTAAATTAAGTCATTTAGGAAACAGTTTTTGACAAATGTGTGATCTGTAGTAGAAATCATGCAGAACTATTTTAACAGTTTGTGCGGAAATTTTAATTGATAACCTTTGATATAAATGAAATTTGGAAAATTTCGTAAAACTTTGTTTAATTTTCTGAAAAAAAAGCTTTTTTAAGCTTTTTCGATTCTGATCCCAAAACGGATTCAGAAATAAGGCTGATTATCTTTATAAGGAAGAAATATTTACTGCGTAATTAAGAACTTCAATAATATTCTTATTACGTTACATTATGGAATAAAACTATATTAGCACTCTAGGCAATAAATACTTTAGGAAACCAAGGAATTTACAGAAAAACATTAAATTTGTCAAGAACCTACTCGAGTCTCGAAAGTCTCTAAGTAAAAGTAATTAGGTAGACTTTCCATGAGATAAAACGCCAAGGCCATCCGAATATTTGAAGATACATATTTACAGCCAAGTGATGGATAACATTATCACTATCTTAATAGGTTTGAAATTCTACCATTGGCACAGTCAGTTGAGTCATTTATAAAGTTGTACCTTAAACATGGAGCGGCATTTCTAGAAAATTATAAAAATGTTTTCAATAAGACTTCTGCCTAAATTTATACAAGTAGCTGCAAGCAGCTCTGGGTCTTCCTGTCACCTCAGCCGGCTGTGAACGGGGCTTTTCTATCGAGTTAAAACTTGGTGAGGAGCAACTGTTTCAGGAGAGGTTTTCGAATATGGTGCTCATAAACATTAAAAATGAGATAATTAAAAATAAACTAACACCGCAACAGGTGTTAAATAATTTTTAAAAAACTTTTAAGAAGCAATAAAAACAATAAGAAACACAAGTTTCCACCTATTTTTGGTTCTCTTATTTATTTGGTGTTGTCTTCCACAATTAAAATATAAAAATACTTTTCTTATCTATACCGCGGTTTCGGCTGTTTGTGCCATCCTCAGTAGACTACTGACACAAACAGCCGAAACCGCGGTATAGATAAGAAAAGTATTTTTATATTTTAATTGTGGAAGACAACACCAAATTAATAAAAAAACCAAAAAAAAATAGGTGGAAAACTTGTGTTTTTTATTGTTTTTATTGCTTCTTAAAAGCTTTTTAAAAGGGTCATTCCACAGAAAATCGACAAATAATGTATAAATTTGTGCATTGACCAACTCCGATTTTGATAAAATTTGATAAGTAGGTTTGTCTTATTGTTAGTAGTACTTTGTTAAAATATTTTTCGTTTTTGTCCATTTTTGACGGCGATATGGTATTTTGAAATTTGGAAAAAGTGGCAAATTTTGCTTGGAAGCTGTAAATTCAAAACTTTATATCTTAGGATGTATGCATCGTAAGCCCATGAAACAAACTCCATTTGTTTAAGGAAGCTTTAAAGCTCCTGAAAAAAATTGGCTGAGGTCCTTTTTCTGAAAATTTGTTTTCAAGGATAATGGATATGTTCGTTATCCTTGAATATCTCAAAATGCGCACTCTCGATTTCTTTTATTTTTTTTTAATTTAATCCTTAATGGCTTTTGAGGAAACTGTAGAAAGGAGAAAATGGAACTCCTTGATGTTTGGATGGAGTTATTTTTTAAATATATGTAGTTCAGAAAACTTCGAACGAAAATTGATGAAGTGTGCTGAGTACTCAGATTTAATATAATATATCTACATAATGTAGCTAGGATTATATCCTGAAATGGTCAACTACCGTAAAAGTATTAAAAGAAACGTATTGATAATAATATTATATGTTTAATTAACTTTTTTATATACATATATAAGTATATAAGTAACTTAGAAATATTTATAAGTAAAATTAATATGAGGCCTATGTACATTCTATATTTAAGATTTCCTTAATTTAATTAACTCTGCTATATATTTAATTTTACTGGCTGTTAGAATATAAACACCATTATTCATTTGAGGATTAATTTGACATATTAATGAAGATTTTAAAACTGATTGAACATCTGGTGCATTTGGAAATTGAAAGTGATGAGAAGGTCCTGCTGGATGAAGTGTTGTTACCTTAAACATTTCGTCCTTTTCGTCATTGGAAATAATGTAGCCCAACCACCAGGTGCTACTTTTTACATAGATGATTTTTAAATGAGTGCATACCACAAAATCTCTTCTAAAACCACAAATTATTAGGTGTTAAATAAGTTTGCAGAAAAAAAACCATAAACTAAAGCCTATACAGACTTTAACTATCTCTTTAGTAGTGCTTAATAAAAACGTAAATAATTGATTTAAAACGTGTATCTAACTTCAGATCTATAAAGTACTTAACCCTTTGAGCGGTATCGCCGTACATGTACGGCCAGATTCTGGTGATCCAGATAGAGTATCGCCGTACATGTACGTCCAGCCATGGTCCAGCCCATTTTGGGCGGGTTTTTCTTTTTTTTTTTTTGCATAATTCTAACAATGATGTTTGTAGGTATATTATTTCATATTTTTTTGTTTTCCTCTACCACGCCCCGCCCCCCCCTCCCTCCGCTGGGGGTAAAAAATTGCGTGATTTTACGATGAAACGTCATTTTCAAGAAATCATATCTCGCGAACGGAGTAACCGATTTTTCTGATTCAAATGCCAAATGAAGCTAATGCTTTATATTTTTCATAAAAAAATATAGCAGCACCGAACGAAAATTGTTTTTTTGTTAATAATAGTTTTTTTGTCAAAAAAATAGTATTATTTACTATTGAGGACTTCTAGCACTTTTTTTTTACATTTTTATTTTGAAGCTAGAAGCCTTATCTATCTATGTATAAAAAATTGCAATGAAGTTCGGCTTCGTTTTTGAGAGAGAAAAATATGGGTGAGCTGTACATTATTCCGAGAAAAATATTCATCTCTGCATTTGTTCGGCCGTCGAAACCCTTCCTGGAATTATTACGATTCCGAAACTCGGAACACATGCAACACATTTTCTTTTATTCTAATGAAATGCACATGCACAAATCAGTTTTGCGATTGGAGGTAATCCTACAGAGTTAGTGCCGATCTAAGGTGCAAAAAATCAAGTACTTCAGTTAGAATATAAAAAAGGAAAGTATTAAAAAAGTGCGTATAGGGAAAAAGGGCAAAAATAAAGATTGATGTCGTTTTAAAAACAAATCAAAAATATACTGCGCTCCCAGGGAGGGGGGTGTCAAAGTTTGTTCTGGTACGTTTTGGAAAATCTAGTACAAATTCAAATAAGTTTTTTTCTGGGAGGAAGTTTGAACAACCACACCCCTATGGTCCGAGGTCAAATGGCTGAGTTATTATTGAAAAACTAAATATCCCTCTAATTCTCCCGATTATTATTATCTTTAGCCGAGGACCGCAGCTCTCATTTAAGACATCAATGAACTGTCTGCGACTCTTTGTTCAGGAGATATAACCAAAACATTTCAAACTTTACCCCCTTCCCCCGGCGAGAGAGAAATCTTACACGCAAAACCGACTTGACCAAAAGATGCGCGGCGTCGAGACGAACATGCACACCAAATTTTGAGAAAAACCGTTCCCCCACAACAAAAAAGAAAACTCCGTTCAATTTGCGACATCTATCGAAAAATGCAAAAAATAACTCACTCCAGGGACGTGTATGCTAAACAAATTAACTCACTACTCAAAGGGTTAAGCACATTTGTACTTAAGTATTGGTATCCGTACCAGGACCTGGACTTAAATGTTTTTAAGTACAACTACAAGTCCCGGTATTAGTACTGAAAAATTCTCAAGTACAAGTCCCGATACTGGTACTTAACTCACTTACTACAAATACCGCCATAACGCGAAGTATTTCAGCTCTTATAAATTATTTAAATACGCCTTATAATAATAGAGGTTATCTGCATCTCGACAGTGCCTCAGTGGTGGACTGTAGGGAACTGATGAGTGTCGCTTGGATTCATTGGGATTAAAGAAATGAATGCACTTTCACTCAGTTCTCTAACTACGAATACATTATGTACTAATCTATTTTCACAATAATTTAAATGTCCGACTAAAACTATTTCGTAAGTCCTCCTTGCCGTTGGTCTGCATTTGCAGTAGATTAAAAATGTTGATCTATTTTTTCTTGGGAGTAGAAATGAGGTTTAACGAAGGAAGACTACATATTACAAAAGTAGTGACGCGATGTCTGGGACTTGTAAAATGAGAATTGTTATATGAAGAATTATTTTATTTTTTTATTCGAATTATTTTATTTTTTCAGGGCAGAGCTATTTTAGCGGAAATTATGTTCTAAATTTTAGATTATGTTTCTTGTGGCTTCTTTAACTTACTCTCTGTAACTTTAGAAACTTTATGGTTTTTTTAATCTATGCAATCTCATTGGTATTGGTATTGCAATCTCATAGGTATTAAATCAACATCCTGTAAGTGCTTAGAGAAATGCATAAAAAATGTCGGTCAAAAACTGGGAATACTCATGAGCTGATATACTTCGCAAACAAAAGGTTTGTTAAAACCTATGAACGCAAGTAAGGTCACTTGGCCCACTCCAGAAAAAAGTCCTATAATTAAGCCAATGCCTCCTGGCGGTGAGAAGCCCCATATTTATACTCTATAAATTGCCCTAGAATTTTCCCGAATATTCCGTTCTCGAAACATTGATACTCCGAACCTAAATATGTCGCTTTCCCTTTCTGTGATACGATTCTCCGAAAGTTGTTTAAGTTCGGACATAGTTAGTCATTCCACATTGTAAAAAATGCGCAAATTGTTGCCATAAAGCTTAGATATTTTTCCCTAAAATGTAGGGAATATTCCCTAAAATTTAGGGAATATTCCTTAAAATTTAGGGGAATATTCTCTACATTTTAGGGAATATTCCATACATTTTAGGGAATATTCCCTACATTTTAGGGAAAAGTACCTAAACTTTGTGGCAACTTGTGCAAATTTTTTACTGTGCACTCGAGAAGTATGTAAATGTTGCTTGTCCTTTTTCTATTGCACATAACAATATTATGCTTCATAACGGATAAGGTATCTAGAGTGTTTTAGTGCATGTCTAACTTTCCAAAACCTTTTTTTTTAACCAACTATAGTTATAATTTTAAACTTATAAAATGCAGGTATCCCCATCACTATCAGGAACAACTTCACCCCCACAATTGTCTGTTACATGGGCTTCACAATGCGAACAGTTAAATTTATCAAACAATAAACAAATGCAAAACTATTTGAAATCTCCACCTGGAAAGAACAGAAGGTATACAAAATACAAAATACATCTCCACTCAAAAAACACATTTTACCTTTAGAATTCAGTTGGGCGAGGAACGACCAGGAGAGTTATCCCCTGATCCCACCAGTCCTCTAGATGAGACAGGTACATCACAAAATGAAATGTTAAAGCCTTAATTCCTTCATTTCCGCTATGTACGATATTTTTCACAGAGGAAAATAATTCCGAGGACGAGGATTACTCTTTATCTGTTTCCGCGATAATGCAAAGACGTGCTAGCATACGTGGCGGTCGTAAAAAGAGTCGCAGTTCACGCCGGATGTCCAGTCCAATGGATCAAGTACTGGAAGCAACTGGACGAGGTGGGGACAGACGACGTTCAAGTGTTTATACGACTAGCTCAGGGGAGTAAGTTTTTATTTTTGAATTTTTTTTTTAGATATTTGTTTTTATGTATGTACATATCCTGTAATATCCTTTAATTCTCAGCACTGCGATTTCCTTAGATGACGGAACAAATCAAGATTCTACCCAAGAGCAAATTTACGAGAACATCCGGTTGCATAAAGAAGTGATTCAATCTGTGAAATATCAGCCATGGAGCATGAGACGAAAATTGAAATTAGTGCACCAAGTAAATTCCTACTTTTTTTAGTTATGTCATTGCTTTAGGTACATCTAAATTGGGTTTCTTTTACTTTTATTTAGGCAAAGGTGTACGTCGCTCGGCATGAGGGAGCTCTACAGGAAAGGTTTGCTATGTCTAGAAGCACTAAAGATTTATGGGCAAGATTTAAAATTCTTATGGCCACGGTAAGTTTATTCTCTATTTTTAAACTAATACCCCCAGAGGTTAGACTAAATAAACTCAGTCGTAAATCAGGTCACCGTTATCGTAGGCTAAAACTACGTAAGAGGTGCAAAAAAATCAAATATAATACCATAAGTAGACTGTATTTCCACCTATGAGAATGCTGAAAATTATAGACCTATGGCCTAAGTAACAGAAAATTGTCTTTATTTATTTATCAAACATCATATGCTGATCACTCAAAAGCAGTTGTAGAATAACTGAAATTTCCCATCATCCCATCATTTTACAAGAAAATAATAAATGTTATTGTGAAAGGTAAAATTAATTGCTGCGAATCAATAGATTTAAAAGAAATCTCAATAGGTTATGTAGAACATATTTTTAGCGGTTTTGAAATTGATTGGTGGAAGAACTTTTGAAAACAAATAAAATTTGGTACTCCACGCATATTTTGGTCAGACTCATTTTGAAGAATGGCACGCTTGCACGCAAAAAAGGAAAGGTTTGGAAATCTTGTGTATAATTCCCAAACCAAGGTATTTTAAAAAAGTAAATTTAATAAATAAAATGCACAAAAAGTAAAAAATAATGTAAAAGTAAAATATAATGATAAACACATTAAAAGTTTCATTGCAAAACAATAAATGTTAAGAACTCAGATTAAATCTTACAATTGAATATATTAATAATATTTTAAAATTATATTATCTCGTTTATCTTTAAATTTTTGAATCTTATCAATGAAAATGAAAACTTACAGCTTTTTTGTAAATACACTAATAAGAGTTTGCGCATCCATCACGCATATAGCTGAGAAAGAAAATATATTTTTTTAATTTTTAGTGCATTTTATTTATAAAATTTATTTTTTTCCAAATTTAAATTCGTCCAAATATCTAAATCTACTCATTACATTTTCGCTAATAACTCATATAACGGTACATAATCTAACATATGCGTATTAAATTGCATCTACGTTCTCTTGCGAACATATGATATGATTTTTCTCTGCATTAAGTAGTTCAGAAGATTATCGCAAATTAATGTAAGTACTTCCATGTAAAAAAAAGTGCATGAAAAGATTGGAAAAATTTAATTCACATCAAAACCCATGTTCAACATAGAAACCTGGAATGCTCCCATGAGATATGTAAAGCATTATTGTAAAGCGTTTAAAAGAAAACAACCCCGACCCCCATACCACCCTACACTTCCTCTGTACACAAATTCGAAAATCACGTATTCTAACAATATTCGAGTGAAAAATGTCTGTTATAAAGTTTCTTACAGAAGAAAAGAACGTATGCCATTTAATAGCACTCAACAAGATTTTTAATTTTATTATATGACACACGGACCTCAAATTGGACAACCTCAAGCAGGTAGTTACCACCAAAACCTCCATAATCCCCAAACAAAAAATTCACCCCATCGGAGAGCTCCTCTTTGTAAATAAAAAGCGCCCATGTAAATCCATACACGTTTACTACCCTAAAACTCTTCCCAAAATTTCACACTTTCGCCACGAAAGTCACTCTCGCGCACAAAGTTTTTTAGTCAAGGGTTAGTGAGTCGATAAAGGTTATTTTAAAATGGGCTAAACCGGTGTTGCCATACAAAAATTTTAGGAGTGTTACATAAACTGTGAAAAAGGACAGCTCTAGACGTTTTTATTTTACCGAAAAGTTCTTCAGAATACGAAATCCGAACCGTTCTAGAAATATATGCCAAAAACCAGTTCAGGAATCAAATTTGCACAGAAATTGCATACGGGTATTCATCCAGGGTATTATCTTAAATATTGATCTAAGGCAGGCCGCCCACCAAAAATGCGCGGGCGTCGTGCATGCACGACACACTTGCATCATCGAAAAAGTATCACATATACTTTTAAGTGACATGCCGCACACCAATGTAGCAATCGCTTGATGCACATTTAATGTACAGCTTTTGAGTGAAGCATCGATATTTGGATGAGATATTCATAGGATATAAAAAATTGTTGGGAGTATCCAGTGCAATTATTCTTTTGGTGAGCGGCTAGCTATACAACATGTAAGAAGTGCACATGCATGATGCATATGTATGACGCATATGCATCTTTGGCTGCCTTATTCAATTATGCTGTGCACGATGTCCTTTAGTTTCATGCATATGTTACATTCATTCGACTAAATAACGTTTTCACAGACCTATTCTAGCTTATTTACTTCTAAGATTGAAAATTGTATAGTTTAAATAGGTATTGTAGAGTGAAGCATCTATGTAGAAAATATTGTCTAGCTACTTCCAGGATGGAGTCCTCCATCCGAATGACAGCGAAGTTAGCCCTTGATATGTAAATCAAGGGGAAGGACATTGCTATCCATTCAGATAATCAGGTAGACTTTGATGGCTCTGAGTGGCCCTCGAATAATAGGTCCAGAACTCGCCGTAGGCATTGCCACCTCAAGTATCGGGTCCCTCATCAAAGCGGATGATCATAGGAAGCATCAGCCCCGATGGGCGAACCTGAGTACATGCAGGTGTAAAAAACTGTTTTTTGATGGCCCCAATGTGAATATCTCCGATTTTCTCATGCGGCTCGGAAGGAAACAATGTACAACTGTGGTTGGCATCATCACTGGCTACAACTCACTTCACGCTCATCTAACAAAGATGGGAGTTGTTAACAGCACTGATTATCTGTTCTGCCTGGAGGGAGAGCCTGAGACAACCGAACGCTTTATGTGTGCATGTCCCGCCTTCGCCCTTTGCAGACTGGATACTCTTCTATCTGTAGATGAGTGAAAAACCTTCCTCACCAAGACCTGATGCGCTTCATTAAGAGGACGTGAAAGTTTTGAGGAATGGGCTTCTAGCAGGACAGCACAATGGGCCGCTATGGTCATCGTGCTAGGGAAGCGATCTCCTATCCCCTCCCTCAACAAAAAAAAAACTAAAACGAAAACTGGTCGTTTCTGTATTTTATCAAATCCATAGCCTCTAATGTAAATGCGCGCACGAAGTGACGTGACGACAACGTGACTTTTTGGTTCCACCGGTTAGCAGCTATTGTGTGACGAAAATGTCACTGCGTCTTTATGTTTACATGAAATCTTCGCATCTTTTTTTAAAAATGGCTGCAACGGTGTGACAGGAAAATATAAATAAATACTACAAAAAGTAGAAACGAGATCATCCCTATACAACAAAAATTTTAAGGAATATTTTTATAGCAATTTGAAGATAAAATTATGGGAGAAATATCACTGATAGTGTTTATAGAATTTAGAGACTTCGGATGCAATTGATGATCACATATTGGTACTTTAATAATTTTCAGCAGATCTCAAAATCTGTAGAAAATCATCAAAGCTTATAATACTCATACAGTTATACTAGAGAATTGTTCAGGATGGAATCGCAGTTTATCAAACTTATTAAATGAAATTTTCCCTTAAGCAATCTTTCGCCACTCCAAATTGGACGGACCCATTCTGTGCATATTAAACTCGCCCGCTACGACAAAGTAGCGACCATGATCAAAAAATTACTTTGATATGTGAGCATCCAATGCGCGTTAGGCCTTAGCTGACAAAGCTGATCTATACTTAGAATTCGGGAATTTATGATTTGAAAGGTAATCCATTCAGGCAACTCGCGTGTATTACATCTGAAAATAATTAAAGATTCGCCCACTTCGTGGATATGCCATACAATAAAACAGATGATGTCACAAATTTGCTTTAGTAACTCTCCTAATAAGTTTAAGTAAAAGGGGTATAGTTTTATTTCATCAAAATAATTGATATCTTAGTTGGAAATTGTTAATAATATTAAGGATTTTCAAAATAAAAACACAGAATTAAATTTTTAATTATTAAGAGAAGTTATCCGACGCGTTTCGCCTTATTTAGGCATCTTCAAGCTCTTGCAATGATTGTGAGTCTGACAGTAAAAATTAAAACGGGCAGTTTTCTTATAATTTATACATACATAAGTGGTCCTATAGTATCTTTCTATTTTAGTACATGTATCGTTATTTTATTAACATTTCTTTACAAAATTTATTTTAATTAAAGGATAGTTATGGAAATCTAGCTGATGAATAGCCAAAAATTGGCCTTTACCTTTTTCTCTTTCAATTTCTAGAATCTCATATGTATGTATCTCTAACACTTAACCTTCATGTAAATTACGTATTTGTTTTACTTTGTCCCCATAATTTTAATTTTCTTAAATTTCGGACGTCCTAAAAAATGTTTGTCACTCGTTGAACGCGCATGAGTATTGGCTTTGAGATGAAAAAAACCGGATCCGGATCGGTTCCGTCTTTTTCGAGTTAAGACTGTTTTTGTAAGTTGACGGAAAAATGTCGAATTAAAGGTGCTGTATGAATTACGTCATAACTAAGAAATACAGGTACATAATCTGCATATGCATATGTCTCCGAAATTATGTTTTTTTGGAATTGTTCGAATTACATACCATTCACAACTAACGAGTTCTATACATAAAAAAAAAATATAACAACAACTTTAGTCCCGGTATTATTGGGATGGGGTTGAGGATCTGGTAATTACTTATAAGAAATCAAAGCAATGATATCTCTGCAAGGAATCAGAGCATCAAATCTGCCTCTGTTGGAGCAAAGACTCCACAATTATTGTGAAATTTCTCCCTCAATCAGATGTGCAGGTTTGCATGCGTGCTACAATAATCCTCTCTGAGACTGATGTACAGCTAATAAGACTAAGGATGCATCCTTTTGTGAAGATTAAACAAACAATCTCTATACCTTAGTTCTAAGCCACTTATCAAAAAGATATTTAGGCAAGTCTGTGCACGAGATATATCCCCAAGTCATGGAGACTAACCAAAGTTATTTTATCACAAAATCAGGTAAAAAACCACCCAACGACGAAAAATGATACAGGCCTATCAGTCTGACATCATTTCTCCTGAAAATTCTAGAGAAAATAATAGACAACTATATTCGGACGACGTCCCTCAAAAGCTGTCCACTTAATGCCAATCAATATTCCTTCCAATCCACAAAATCCACCGAGGATGCTCCCAGTAGTCTGGTAGAGACTATCGGAAAGGCCTCACAGAAAAAGGAGATGCTTATTTGTTTCTGTATGGACATACAAGGCGCATTCGACAATACTTTTTTTGACTCGATCAAGAGGGTTCCGAAGATTTAGGCATAGAAACTTGCATCGTCAGATGCATTGGCAATATGCTTGAGAAACGCTGCATAACAGCTACCAAAAACGGCGAATCCACAACAATCATGGCAAGTAGAGGTTGCCCATAAAGTGGGCTTTTATCACCACTCCTATGGCACTTAGTAGATGAGCTATTAAATTTACACCAAAAGGCCGGCTTTAAGGCCCAAGGATATGCTGATGACATTGTCATTTGTGGTAAAGGAAAGTTTGAATCAGCCTTACCCGACCTTATACAAACTGCTTTTAACATCATTACTAGATGGTGCCAGAATATGGGACTATCAATAAACTTAGATAAAACAGTGCTGGTTTCTTTTACTAGGAAAAGTAGTCTCCAGATCCCATCCCGTAAGTTAAATGGAATTATAGTAGAATATTCCAAGAAAAGCAAAATATCTAGAAGTAATCCTAGATAGCTAGCTTACCTGGAATCCCCATCTTGAAATTATAACTAACAAAGCCATGTGGACATTCAGCTCATGCCACAGGCTTTTCTGACCACAAAATGACCTTGTGGATCTTCCAGGGCATAGTCAGACCCATACTTTCGCATGGGGCAAACGACTGGTGGCCTAAATTATTGCAAGCAGCCACCAGGAGAACCCTTGATAAGGTGCAAAGGATGGCATGTTTAGGCAGCACTGGCGCCTTCTCATCTTGTCTTCAACGAGTACTTGAAGCCATTCATGGCTTACATCCACTCTATCTCTCTTCAAAAGGAAAAGCCAAATGATCGTACTTTCCCCAGTGTGGGGCATCTCAAGCAGATCAACATTAACGACCTAGAAACTCCAACAGATACTATGACCAAAAGATTTTCCTTTGAAAGAGGTTACCAGGTAATCATTAATGAAAGAAGCCAGATACTAGACAGACAGTTCCAGTTCCCGCGACGGGCCCAATTCTTGTATACTAACGGATCCAGGAAGGATGGCCAAACAGGCGCAGGGGTGGTTGGTCGACGAGTTGAACTATCCAATCCTGTTGGTGCCTTATCTTCCATTTCATAGAGATTTTTTTTTCAACTATGGTCGCAGTTTCAGCAAGGTCCTCAAGTCCTAGTCGCCCCTAGTCTTAACATTAACAACAGCATTATACCTTCGTTAGATCTATACCGGAACACCAGAAGGTTTAGCCAACCTAGAAAATTGTGCCATCTGATTTCAATAAAAATTTCGTCCAAGTTGTACGAAAATTCAATATTGAATCAGTGCTGCTTCAAAGCAACAGTCTAACATTAAGGTAACTTCTTCTATTAGGATCAATACCTACTTCCAAGAATTCTATTCCGGGATCTGATACGAAAAATCATGTTGAATACTTCATGAAACTAGTACTATGTAATATTTTTTTGTTTTCGTGATATTCAAGCAGAACAGTTTCGCTAGCCAGCGCCATTGCTCTCCTAATTATTGATTTTACATATTTTACGATTATAATATTACGATTAGTTAATTTTAAATCTATTAAAGTTTAAGTCAAGTTAGAATTTCTAAGAAAAGTTATGTTCACAAATGCTCGACATAATGTGTATAGAGTAAAGTTTAATTATTGTTTACTGGACCAACTGAACTTACTCACTAATGCGAATTGAATACTTAATACCAAACATTTATCGCATCAGTAATTTGTTTAATTACAAATCCTGCAACCATTAAATCCCAACAAACTCACAATACCACAAATAAATTAAACGCACATTTCTGTTAACACAGCGCTGGCGACACTGGAAAAGAGAGATGGCTAGCTACCTCATGGTCCTAATCCCATGGGAGCTGCGAATTAAACAAATTGAATCACATTTTGGGTCTAGTGTAGCCTCCTATTTCACGTTTTTACGATGGCTCCTATGGGTCAATATAATGATTGCCATACCACTTCTTAGCTTCGTAATAATTCCCGAGGTAAACAAACACAAATATGTTTCAGTCGAACAGTGTTAATATTATGGGAAATCTCTGTTTATTCTCTCCAGCTTTTAGCAACCGACCCCAATATATACGATAAGCGTAAAAAAATGACGAAGGGCGAACTGAAAATAGCTGGAAATATCCTGACCATTTGGGAATTTGACGGGTACTTGAAGTATTCGCCGCTATTTTATGGGTAATCAAAAAGATTTCGATCTAGAATTCTTAATTTTGAAGAAAATTTTCTTTTCTTTAGGTTTTACTCACATTTCTCAGGGGCAGTTCAATGGGGCTATAATCTTCCATTGGCATATTTTCTCACAGCAGTGACCGTCTATATTTACAGTTTCGTTGCAATATTGAAAAAGTAAGTATCCATACATTTTATAGTACGTCCTCTCTATGTTCGATATAAATCGCTTTCCCTTCCGTATTTCAGGATGGCAGAAAACTCAAGAACATCTAAACTTTCATTGAAGGATGATGAATGCGACTTTTCCTGGAAACTTTTCATTGGATGGGATTTCATGATTGGTATGCCGACGTGCCATTCAAAACTGTTTCTTTCTCTCATGCCAGTGAATTGATTGTATAGGCCATGCGGAAACTGCCCATAACCGAATAGCTTCCGTTGTTGTTGGTTTTAAGGAAGCACTTCTAGAAGAGGCGGAAAAGAAAAAGGACAAGAGGAAGTATAATAAAAAAAAAACTCGAATAGCACTCAGAAAGGGATACATAAATTTCCGTTTTTTTTTGTTTTTCAGTTGGAGGATTATTCTTCAGAGGATTCTCGTCAACATTCTCATAATTGTCCTTTTAGCAGCATCTGGATACACCATTGTATTTGCTGTAGACAGGTAATTTATTTTTCATTTAGGAATTTATTCCATAATAAGATAAATAAAATAATTGTATTTTAGCGCGCTTAAAAACTTTAAGCTTATGAAAGAAATTTTTCGTTGAGGGTTGGAAGAATTCGATATTTTTCAATTTGTTCTTAGTAAGAAATGATATAAAGATGCTACTGTTTAGATTTGGGTGGCTTATGATAATATAAAAGCCTTTTCTCCTCAAATGAACGATAAAATCGAGGAATGTTCTTTATTTTTCGAATACCGATAAAACGAAAGTTTTTATTAAAAATTTGATTTAGTGCAAGTTCTGCTAAGTCAATACAATTCATTTTGTACATTCATTCCCTCTCAGCCTTGCTGCCCTGATCACCACCATTCACGGGAGTCTGATTTTCTAAAATTAAACATGCTCCTTATTTCCACTTGAAGTGAAGAGTTTTTCAAGCTTCAATGTTCGCTAAAGATTTAAAATTTCGCGCCTCACAATTGTTCGATTAAAAATGAATTTCAAGCCGTCTCGGAATAAAAGTTTATTACTAAGCTGATTGTTCACCATCATAATTTATGTGTTTGATTGCGCGCATAAATCCCACCTGGACCAAATGATAAAACGCTCTCATACAGGTAACTTAAAAGATGTGAAACAAGGCATTCGTATAGATAACCTTTTGTCAATTGTCATTCATGACAAAAATGTACCTGTAAAGAGTGCGTGCACTGAGACTAAGGGAGGCAGATTGCTCGATAACCGCAAACCCTGATCACAGAAAAATACTAATTATCTGTCTCGAGAACTGTATTATGGAGAATTATATGGATTATACTGTCCGCGGATTGAATTGAAGAAAAATTTCTCAAAGAGCATTCCTAGTAGAGCGGCGTGGTAGAGGAGTGGCTTGGCAGACGACTCTAATATATGTGTCTTCACAGATAAACAGTGCACACAAAAAACACAGTAAAGACGCTAGAAAAATTAAGACGTACTTAGTGAACCATTGCATTGATAGTCAAGATGCCATCAAAACTTGGATTCGAGCACCATTAGGTTGCACGTGGTTCAGTGTTGTCACAGTGAGGCTTGCAGCTTTATTGGCAACCGGAAAGCTATGCCTAATCTACAATGCATGGTAAAACCACGTCGTCAAAACGATATCCTTTGCTGAAGAATGCATCTAAATAAACGAAATATGTAAGTAGTGTGAAGGTGTCAAATTAAATAGCTTTTGACCTGTATAGATGTCGCATAGTATACCGCAGAAAAGTATACAAATTTTAAATGGCTGGTCCATTCCGGAATAGACCAAAACATGTTTCTGAAGCACCGAGAACAAATGTTGCTTTAACAGCAGCTTTGTATTCATTTGGTCCACTGCGACTTCCTCATCGTGACAGATGCCGGAAAATATGAATCACTCGAAGTATCTATCATCATTTCTCTTTTCATGTTGCTGTACTGATCAAACTAAAGGAATGATACTGGCATCGGTCGTAGTGGTGACTGGAGGCGAGCGTAATCTAAGAATAGAGAAGTAATGGTATCGCAAAGTTTGTGTACGGTAATGAAGCATTTTATTTGTGTGAAAATGTATATAAGATGTCGGGAAAGGACAGGGCCATAGGCAAACTAAAAACATGCAGAGTAGTGCCTCGCTCCAATATAAAATTAACAATGCCTCGACCTGATGTAGGGAAGGCCGCAATTTTTTCTTAAAAATTTGCTAGAATTATTTTTGCTTATTGCTTGCCTACGCGTCTACGCTCATAGCAATGATTGTCGCCCTCCAAAAGTGCGTATAAGTTCTAGGGAAGAATTTTCCAGTAAATTTCTAAGAAAAAATTGCGGCCTTCCTTCCATCAGCTCGAAGCATCATTGATTTTAAATTAGAGCTCTCGGTCTCGGCCAATGCATGAAAATTCGAAGGAAGAAATTTCCAGTAAATTTCTAAGATAAAATTGTGGCCTTACCTTTATCGGGTCGTGGTAATGGTGATTTTGTATGGAGCGAGGCATTGCTAGCTTACCCTTTGTGCACGAAAAGCGTTGCATATTTTTGTTCTTCGTGTCTAGACTATGTATGTTATTAGTTGGTCAAAGACAGGGCGAATTGTAAATTTCTAGGAAAATTGTTAAGTTCGATAGGAGAATATTTAGTTGATGCAAAACCGTCATGCAATACTATTACAAAATATTACTCTCAGGGGCAAATGAATTTAATAAAGTTGTTGTTTCTTTTAAATCAAATCAAATCCTAATAAATACAGCAAAATAAGAAGTATTTTCAAAAGTAATATTTACATCCCTCTCACCGCACCGAATGGTCCCTTCCTCCGCACAGAATATGTTGTGCTGTGCATCATTCCTTAAGGCTAATTCATTACAATGGACGCAACGGAACGCAACTGAACGGTGTGAAATGTCAAATTTACGCAGTAAAACGGACGTTGAGGTTAGCTGCTTACAATGGACGCATGATTAATAGAAAGTGACATTGACGTTTGACCCAAAATTTATAAACCAATTTGGATAAAATCAAAAAACTCTTCATTCCATTTCCTCTCTGCTTATTACACACTTACCGCAGCACAGTTTTACTTGACAGAACAAAATAAACAATCCCAAAGCTAATTTGAGGTTATGTTTATCCATCCAGTTGCGTTAATTTCAGATTTTATTAAACTTGCTGCGTACGACTGCGTTTTCGTCCGTCCACTGTGCGCAACTCCATTTGAAAAGCATAGAAAGAAAACCTGTTTGACATTTCTCTCCATTCAGTTGCGTTCCGTTGCGTCCATTGTAATTCCGCCTTTACTTTAATCAGTAGAGCGACATTAAAAGAAAAAGGATTAGAGCCTCGATGCTGTGATCTATTCCGGAATGGACCAGCCATTTAAAATATGTATACTTTTCTACGGTATGCTCTGCGACATCTAGTTCTTATGCCATCTATGCTACCACACATAATCTCGTGCTCATGTCGTCAAATGAATGAACGAGAGAAAAAAAATTTGGAATCATGAATTTTCAAATGCAAGAGTGGGAAGAAGATACAAAAATCTATGTCGTTCTGACAATGTGGTTTTACCATTCCTTTGTAGATAAGGCATTATTCTCTGCTAGGTTTCTGGACGCAGTGATATACTACGGAATAATGTAGCTGCAGTCCTGGCCAGGAAAGATTCTGCTATAAATAAGTGCTTAGCACAAGAATCTACAGAAAAGCTCCGCTCAGCGAAAAGGATTCTATATTTACATGCCTACAAAATAAAGAGAAAAGACAGAAACTCTATTAAGGTAGAACCCGGAAAGATGTTTGGAATCTTATTGTAGTTATCACACGACACTGCCTCTTGGGAAAATATGCAGAAACTACCCCAAATTTGCCAAACAAAGAAGGAGCGCGTTTGGTACCTATTTTTTCTGCTTATTCTGGGAAATAGCAGACAAAATCTTGGGGACTCAGTAACTCTTGTGACTGCGCACCATTAAGTTGAACAATCATGTACAGGTAGGCTCTCGACGAATTGTCATCACAATTGACCACCGATGGTCTTAGTGTAACCGATCGTAGATATATCGATAGTAGCCACTTTATCCTAATCTTACCTAAGCGCGTGAGCATTTCACTGCTGTTCAGTCCTGTTGAGGTATTCTCAAAGAGTATAGTGCCCTTAAACCTGGAACTTTGAAGAGAATTTACTTAACCTAAAGAAATTCCTTATTGAGTTTGGATTACGTTTCTCTCACTGTTCTTACAATGTTTCAGCTGTAATCTCATCGAGCCATCGAGTCCTACCAGTCAGTTGATCTAAGCCATAATATTAGAAGTTAAACATTTTAGTGCAAATTTCTATTGGAGATGGGAAGCGTTAGAGTTATCTCTGAGATGTAAGAAATCATTCGCTTTATTCTTTCTACTACTATTTATATGAACTAGCACCCATAGAACGAGTAAGTAACTGTTTTCTCAGTGTGAGAGGAACTTCAGACTGAATATTGTCACCAATTCGAATGGTATATGAACTATATCCTAGATGAAATTTTCGATTAGGATAGTGTTGAAGAATCCGAGATTTTCAATATCCATAGCTCTCCACCACATTACAGTTACTTAGACCAAGATAAGGGTCGAAAATTCTACAAAAATGTGTAGCTTCTTCATAATAATAATGAAATTATGTGAAATACTTTACAAACTCAGAACAATAATTTTTTTTTTAAATAAATGTGTTTCTTTTATTTTTTTTTGTACAATTGTTTGTGGTCGGTTTTTTTCTGGGACAGTCCTTAGTTCGAAGATGCTTTAGACCTTGACTTCTTCCCTATTGCTCTGAAACACATGGCAAAACTACAAACTTTGTTCGCTTATCTCTTGGTTGTTATTCTCAACAAAGTTTCTATTTAGTAGATTTCCTATACGTTTTTCGTAAACCTCTATCGTAATGTCAGTGTGACCCAAAACCCATTTTCAGGTTAAACAATGTTGATTAATAGTTAGGACAGGGTTAGATTCATTTTAAAATACCTGAAATCTCTAAGATGGCAAACAATACAACAATTGTATGAATCTTCGGGCCAATTTTAGATCGCATGCAGCAATTGAAGCGGATTCGAGTTGTCACAGTCGATTAGGCTCCCCTATTTTGGAAGCTTAACGATTATCCTTTTATGATTATTATAATTGGGAGCGGAGTGATTTGGTTGAAACATATAGTATGTATGCTCATAAGTCCAGGTCCGCTTTTAAATAATTCAAGACTGGATACTCTTTGGTCAACGATCGATTTGTGGCACCAATTATTTCAGTTCTGGATAATTTGCATAAGTTTCACCGTAAAGGTTGCATCCCAAAAAGTTGTCTACTTCTATACACAAAATCTTTTGGAGCTGTTGAATTTTCAAGAAATATTACTATGGCATTAATACAATTGATCTTCATTGCTGTTTAGCATCCATTTATCCTCACTCTATCCTGATAACTGCTAGTGATTTGGTTGGTACATTGGTTGTTTACCATATTCTACTTCTGTTTTCTCCAGATGACAGCATTCATTTTATAACTCTCGACTCCAATACCGGTCACTGAAGGTCTCGAGCACCCTTCTTCGTTTAGTTTCTTGTTAGGTTATGCTCATCATCCATTTCTGTCGGCCACTTGCGGAATAACCGAGACTTTCTTCTTTTTATAAAGGCAGTTTTTGATACACTTCATAAAACTTCTTAGCTGATCAATTTTGATCAATTTTAGTACTGTATATTCCGCAAGTCCCTAAAAATAACCTCCTGCATCGCATTACATTGTGTGTTCCTAACTTTAGTGATCCTTAGTTTGATGTTAACAATGTAGTCTCAGGATCCTTAATACGCCGGTGCCCACATTTCTCTTTTATCCCCAATTAGTCCGACCAACAGCAATTTAGTGAGACGTTCAAAGTCTATGAAGAGCACCGTTATCACTGGTGGCGTAGTTCATGTCAATTTACTAGGCACTGCCCACTTAGATATCATCTTAAAAGGATGGCTAAGGCCGATGGTGAGAGCGTTATAGCCTCTCTAACCGTAACCTTAGAAACATACAGTTCCAATAAGATGATAAGAAATTATTCTCTGTTTCTTCGTAGCTCTCTGTTTTATTTCTTTCATGAACGTAATACTTACGACAGACATGGGGTACCCATATGTAGATATTTGGAATAACAGGTTTGTACACCCTGTTTGTCATCAAATACTCCCAATATATGTATATATTCAGAAAAATCCCAGCAAGCATTACGATTGTCCTATGAATAGCTTTCTTATGATCTCTTATTGTCACAACGAGAATTCTTATTGCCTGCAATAATACATTTTTATCGCTTACGTTTAATTTGACGCGGGTAAATGCTGCATCGCTTATGAATAGTGTAAGCGAATCATTTGATGATCATCATGACGATAAATATTCTTATTTTCTTGCGTTTGCTTTTCAATAATAAGCGAATCGCCATTTTATCGCATAAAAATTATTTTTTGTTGCCGGAATTATACGCATAGCTATCGCTTCCGTTTAGTTTAACGAGGGTAAATGTTGCATCGCATATGAATCGTGTATGTGATTCTTTTTATGATCATTATGGCGATAAATATTCTTACAGTTTTCACTGATTTTCGATATTCTACCGCACTTGAAGAAATAACAACACTCCAAATGAGGCAATTTCCAAACGGACAGTACTGAAAAATTGTCGATAACGGTAAAATTTCTTTAAAAATAGTTTATATACACCTCATCCTCATCACATCTGATACCAGCGAACTGGGCAATAAAAATTTAATAATGCAGCAATAAGAAAGTGATTCGTAGGCCAATCATAAGGTTTCCGAAAATCTAATTGACTTTAGTTCTTGAGCTATCGCCAAAACATCGCCTTGACAATAAAAGGGCGGCACAATTTTTAGTACTATTTTTATCGCCATAGCAATTTATCGCGCAATGTTTGCTGGGATAGTCGATATAGACTAGATATCAATATCCTCAAATATTACTGGGTGTACCCTGATCATCGACACTTCTTACGTTGCGCATCGCCATCTAGTCGTCAGTAATAATATGATAATGTGTGAAATTAAGCAAAAATATGTATGTCTGAGCTTTCTCAAGAAAGCGAAAAAGAGAAAAACTTTTTGTCAATATGGAGTTGAAAGGAGTAAAATTTTCACTTCCCGGAAAAAATAATGATAAAAATTGAAAATATTAAACTCCGCGCAAACAACTTTTATTGTCGAAGTATGAAGAAATCGATTTTTTTTTCTTTTCTCCGTACAAATACTTGAATTTATCGTATATTTACAGTTCATTCTACCGTTTAGGCTACATTAAAGCTAATATATTTGTCACTTCCATTTCTAAATTGTTTATGCTTAAAAATCTATCACCTGGATTGAAATGTCAAAGTACGGTTTCTCACTTCAATGCCTCCTTTTATATCTGTCAAGGATCCTTTACTATCATAATTAGTTATTAGCATAATGCTTATGACAGACATGGGGTATCGATATCTAAATATTCCAAATATCTCGATATTAATTTTATTTTTGCTTAATGTCACACATTATCATATTATTACTCACAACTAGATAGCGGTGCACACGGTAAGAAGTGCCGATGATCAAGCAATACCTACCCAGTAATATTTGAGGATATTGATGGCTTGTTTTCTGGATATATTGGGAGTATTTGAAAACACACATTATGTATGATATATCAACGGGGTATTTCGAATATCTAGATATCGATATCCCATGTCTGTCTGATGTGACTTTTGTTTTGCTAAAGGCAAAGATAAATACTATATGAACAACATACAAAATTAGAAATTAAAACAGCAAAACCTTATACGATATTTTATGATATTTCGTAAATGGAAACCTCATCCAGTTATTTAACTGGCTGTAGATTTTTCAAAATTTCTTATTTGAGTTTTCGAAAGCTATTACGTGTACTTGAAATTAGTTAAGTACCAGTACCGGAACTTGTACTTGTACTTGAAAGATTTGAAGTATGGGTCCCGGTCTGATACATGGAACAAATACTGGGAATTAAGCAGGGCGTCACTATCATATCAGTTTTGTGTATGGAACTTGAGGATTCTGATTTATTTTCCTTAATACCTACGTGAGAGAAGCAAAGGAGGGGATCTGGAAAACAAGGGTGTCTGTTAATTAAACGACCCCACTTTCTTTTATTTTTATTTTAAAATCGTGCAAATTTTATTTTATTTTTCAAATAAACAATATTATAATCAATAATGGGAAGCAACTGAAAACTGTTCGTTGTTCCTCTGACCTCTAACATCGGAACCTTCCGACTAAAATTGCCATATCTCAAAAGCTTTTCTTATAAAAATCGCCCCGAATGTGCACACGTACCTGCATTTGCAGTATATTAAAAGTGTTGATCTTGCATTTTGCTTTCTTTTGAGCGGAGTTATGTTTTCACGTGGGAAGAGTACATATTACAAAAATATTGACACCTTGTCTGCAACTTGTAAAATGAGAATTATTTGATGAAGTTTTTGTGTGCAGAATTCTTTTAATGGAAATTATGTTCTAGAGTTTAGATAATGTTCCTTGTGGGTTCTATAACTTATATACTCTCTGTACTCTGTGTAACTCTAGAAACTTTATGGTTTTTTTAATGTAATTTCATTGGCTCTAGGCATTATATCAGAGCAATGCATAAAAACTTTCGGTCAAAAGCTGAGAATACTCATGATCTGGTATACTTCGCAAACAAAAAATTTCTTAAAACCTATGTACGAAAGTTGAGTCACATGGCTTACCCCAGAAAAAAATCCTAGTTACGCAAATGGCAGAGGAGTCAAAATTGTCCGATACCATATTCAAGGCCGGTGTTGTTAAGACAGATTTGCTCAAGTAATTGACCTATTAACAAGACAATACTCTCTCTCGGTATAACACTCAACACCTGATATGTCCACATGCTGAACTCGTCCTTAGTATTATCATATCGGAAATTAGTTACCAGCTCATAGACCTGGCTTCTTTAGTGGGTATTATACCAACACAATCCCAATTTTGTTCCGTTTCATCTACACCAAAGTGTAAGTAGAACTCTTCACCTAAGTAAATATGTTTTATCGGATTATACCATCTATTCTTAAGTCCCTTAATCGCGATGCTCAACTGGCTCCTTTTGCCTAGGAATACGTTCATTTTATCGCAAGTGCACTGAATTCTAACCTTCCAAAACCCAAGTCAAGACGGTTCTGAAAAAGCCAGCCTAGTCAACGGTAGGTCCGTTTTATTTTACGAAAAATGTAGCTACTGCAAAAATGTTTTAACAAATTTGTGTTCGTAGGTTGTTAAAACTATCATTGGCAAAACAATCTTATACTTGATCGTTTCTCACTTTAATTCCAGATCTGAAAATGCTGGACCCAATGCTACATGGCTACGTCGAAATGAATTGAATATCATCATGACCTTGCTCTCATTTTTTCTGCCAATGATGTTTGAAGCTTTAGGCCTTTTCGAGAAGTGGCATCCTCGGAAACAATTACGTTTTCAATTAGCTCGGTAAATCAGTGTCTATATATTTATGCAAAAATTAACCAATTTTATGTGATGTTATATTTCAGGATAATGATATTGAATTTACTCAACTTGTACTCCCTAATGTTTTCGTTCATTTACAACATAACTGGAAAAGACGAAAGTATACAGAGGTTGAAAGATACCGCCAAAACAGCGAGGGAACAGAAAAAGCTCTTCGAAACAATACTAAAGAATATCACAACTCGTATTACGGAAATCGCTTCCACGTCTATCACCGGCACATTTGATAATGGAACAGAGTCTTCAATATTCCCTGAAAATATTACTGATTGGATGTCTTCAGCATTTCCTGATACATCTCCAGCAATGGATGCTGAAAATCAAACACATTGCACGACAATTTACGTAAATTGCTCAAAACCGCGAAACTATAGCAACAAGACTCTCACTACCTCATTGTTGCTCTTAAATTTAAGCACAACTATCCTCCCTGATTTTTGGAATAGAATTTCTGAATCCTCCAGTGACATATCCTTGCCTAACTATGAGGATAACAACAATATTCACATGAATGATTCCTATTTTGATTATTACGATTATTTTGAGAATTTTGTTGAAGAACCGCCCGCAAAGGCAGTAGAAGGGTCCTCAGGGAATGCCTCCCCCGGGCGAAACAGATACGCAAGAGAAGCTCTGCTATCCGATATTGATTACAATAAAGATATTTCATATAACCAAGAGCACATTGGAAATATTTCGAAAGGAATAAATTTATCTTATGTCAACATCGCCAATATCATAGCCGCCGGGAATCATATTGAGGAGCCAGCAAATATGACTCAGGAATTTGTTGTCGCCTTATCAAAATTCATTGAAAATGTCACTACTAACGGCAGTAATCAGCGGATTCACTGGAACATGATGAATAGTAAATTATCGGAACTCATACTCCAGAACTCAACGCCTGCAATAGGGGAGGCGGAGTATGATACTGACTCTTACGAGGAAGAAGGTGATGATAATTGCACGAAAATCGTATGTTTTACACTACATGATGCCACAACTCCTTCACTTGATCTAAATGATGCAACTTCTACACAGTCCTTGGATATGTTTGCAAGTAGTTTTCCAAAGGAATCGACTGAACTGAGTCTTGAAGATGATGTCAGGTACTATGAAGAGGCACTTAGAAATGTTAGCAATGAATTAAAGGAAGCCCATAGGAACTTGACAAAAATGTGCTGGGAAACTTCCCTGGGTCAGGAGCTATCCAAGGTGATAGTTTTTGATATGGTAAGTAGTTTTCCAGTTTTGCTATTAATTTAATGAATTCGGTGTCTTGCAAATAAGCCTAATATTTTAATCTTATATTTCTTAGTAGAAGTGCAGTACAAATAGTAGGTACTAAAAATCAAACTTACGGCCTTAATATTTGTTTCTTAAATATCGGAACATAAAAAATAAAATTAACGAACTTCAGAATAATCTGAAGTCAAGCGTTTTATTCGGCTGTATGAACATATTCTCTCCTAATGTGGAACTGCCATTTCTTTAAATTAATACGGTACTACTCAAAAATTTGTTGGTTTTTGCTGTAAATTGGTTTTCCATTTTATTTTATTTAAATATACTAAAAATCACATCACTCACAAGAATATGTACGGAGAAAAAGGCATTAAATTCGTTTACTTTTAAATCTGAGCTAGTGTGGGACTATTTTACTGTCTTGAGCTAATTAGGAGAAACAAACCGCAAAATCTAGCTTTCAGCACAAGTCAAGCTTTGGGAGAACAGAATTAAATTGGTACACTGGAAAAACATCCCACGACTTACACAAGTGAAGAAATTCATTATATATTCGCAAGAGAGGAAAAAAGTATACTTTAGCTTTAGAAACATAGCAGATCAGGCCGGTAGGAATGGTGTTTTTCGCACATTTTTGGCTATACCTTTGTATCCACCTCCATAAAAATATTAAAATTTTTCTTTTGGGTTCCTAGAAACAAATTCTTTCAAATGAAAGAAAACAAATAAATTTTTTTAAGGGCGCCAACTCACCCCTATTGAAAATTAAATAAAAAAAAAAAATCATAATCTTTGACTGTCGAGCTAATACATATGTGCACGTCGCGAAAACCAAACATAATGCCAAATTTCAAATTCCCAAGTGAGACAGACTGGCGGCAGCAAGAGTGAATTTATACTAATGCTTTAAGTTTGGGTCATCTTGCTGCAACTGTTGAATTAAACGATAGTATTGTCAAAATATTTGATAAAAAATATGCCACCTCCCTCCAAATCTAAAGACAACATGGGAACAGGCGTCTTTTGTGAGGAGCCTTATTTGGAAAACTATGTTACGGTCTTTCAGGCGGAGGGTAAGGCCATTCTTGATGCGAGAGTAGGAGCCTCCTTTGCTGAAATACTGAGAATAACAAGATTGCCATCTGTTCGAACAACCAAGTGGCTGTCAAGGCCTTGTCAAAGCCCTTCACAACCTACAACTTATTAGTGGAGTGTAAGACTACCAGGAATTCTCCATCTCCGTGTAACAGGACACTCGTCCGCTCGTTCTTTGGGTGCCTGGTCACAATGATGTCGGCGGAAACGAAAAGCGGACGAACTTGCGCATCTTGGTGCGGCCTCAAAGACGCCATCCTCCAAAATTGGGATTGCACCGGAACACCTTGTCTCTATAATTGCAACTTGGGACGATTCCCAAAACAGTTGTCTTTGGTTAGACGACCCTTCGGGTAGAACAACAAAGGAGCTGTGGGATAAACCTAACCCAGGTTTCACAAAAAGCTGCTAGGACTGATCAAAACTACTCTAAAAATTCTGGATTCTTTTCTTATTGGACACTGTTCTCTCAGAAGTCACCTACATAGGTTAGAACTTGTTGATAGTCCGATATGTAGAAAATGCGGAGAGTAATCCGAAACGGTCACTTACTTTCTTTGTGACTATCCGGCTCTCTCGCTTTTAAATCTTTTTTATCATATTTAAGTTATATCACAAAACCCAATTTTCTGTTTGATTTGGATAACCTTTCGATAATATTATCCACATCAATGTCGATCTCAGAGTCTCGTGCAAAGATTGTAGAAATAGATGTGACGTAACCAATTCTGTCACGGGTGAAGTAAATGCAAGGGCGTATCCAGACATTTGCTCTAGAGGGGACAATCTCCCCCATCGCGCCCCTATAACCGCACTCGCCATCAGTTGTGGACCGCTCTGTATAGATTTCTCTTTTTGTTTCATTAGCATTCAGATATTGCCGAAGTTCTTTTATCTATATAATATAAGTTTTTGATCCCGTAAGCATAGTAAAATTTAATCCCACATATAATAGACATTGCATGTATATACATATGCTTGTCTTACTGCTGGTGTTTTTCATATAAACGTCGCTTGAATTTAGTTCAAACACCATAATTTCCTGGGCTGGACTGGACTGCAATTTCTTTCAACTTAAATGGTTAAAGAAATTTTCGAGGAATGCTAATTAGGTAGAGTTAATATATGTATACTATTTCCTTTAAATTAAATATTTGTAGGAAAACTGAATCTGAGATTAATTACCCCGGCTATGATAATTTTTCCAGCATACTACTTTTCATCAAAATACCCGGCTTTTGTGAGCTTTCGATCACAAAAAAGAGCAACAATTTTGCCTGTACTGAAAATTTCTTAGTGATAAAATTTTAAATTTTTTGAGAATAATTTATGACTAAAAGAGAAAAAAATAATAAATGTAACAAATCACTGTCTAGAGTCTTCCATTTAATTAAATATTAAAATTATATTACATTTGTATATAAATTTTAAAATTTTCATGGTACACAAAGAAAGCAAAGTAATTTAATTAATTATTTTGATCTAAATTCTAAATTTAAATTTTGGGAAATTGTTATTCACTGTAGTGTTTAAATTTTAACTGCCCAGATCTTGCTTTCTTTTTATACCTTGAAAATTTTAAAATTTATACACAATTGTAATATAATTTAAAAATTTAATGAAATGCAAAATTAAGGGAAACTCTCTCTAGAGAACTGTTGTAATGTATTCATTAAGTGAAGGGAGAAATTATTTTCTATTTTTTTAATGCGTGTTTAAAAACAGGCGTTTTTTTTCTATTTCATTTGATTAGAATATAAATTTTGATTTATTAGAGCTCTAGAGGGGGCGATCGCCCCGATCGCCACCCGCTGTATCCGCCCTTGAGTAAATGACTGAGAGTAAGAGCTTGCACCTTGATTCACATTGAAAAGAATAGGAGTATAATTGCATGATAGATCACTGACTATTTCTTTTGATGCAAACTTAACTGATCTTGCTTTCTTCTGAAAAAGGTTATCAATGATCTTATCAGTCTTCCGCTTTCCACTTTCGCTACTATTTCTACGTCCATCGCTAACTAGTGTTGCAACTTTATTCTTCTCCTATAAATTAAATATGAACGTGAAGTTAAATTAAACAACACTACTTGAAGTAATACGAAAGTACAAGCAAAGCAACGGCAACTACTGCAGACAGAGGAAAGCGAATGGTTTTTATTTTTGTAGTTTTGCCGTAAAAATTTTATAATCAATTTTAGTGGCATCGTTCATAAAAAATCGAAAGAAAAAGGTTCAAGAAAATTTCTATGAACAAAATTTATGCTTGCCAACGCTCATAAATATCTTTAGCGATCAAGACTAGCCAAGGCACCTGAATCAATATAACTCTTTGAAACCATTGTCCGCCGCCAATAGTGCATGAAAAATCGAAAGAATAATTTTGAGATCTTTCTAAGAAAACTGAATGCTTGTGCCCAAAGAGTGAATTACCAGAATCATGCACTAATTCGTTTGGACCGTTGTCGGTGAATAGTTATTCATTCAAATTTTTAAGAACAATGTACAAGTATAGTCTTGTTTAACCATTTTGATAAAAACAACATTTTGCATGCGTTTTTCGAAATGAAAATGTTATTATGCTAAAAATAACGCCAAATGCTTTATAAACAAGTAAAAAAGCTTGAATTGGTCTAAGACCAATTCTTATGATACCCTAGATGAATGCCCGTATGAAAATTCGTATTGTCACCCTTTTGTGCAAGTTTGATTTTTGAAGTGGTTTTTCGCATATATTTCCGGTTTGTCGAACAGAAAAAATGGCTACAACCAATTTTACATGTCTATCAGAGCCAGCTTAACACAAGCTCGCTGCATGGACACGTTTAATAAATAAACGGTCCAGTCAACAATATATGCGTTTCATCATTTAGTCGGTGTTAGTATTTAAAATAAACATAAGCCAAACACCGGATAAAATTACATGAAATGCACAAAAAACAATACAAAAAAGATTAAATATTATATAAACGTTTTTTTAAAACATGCTTAGAAACGTCAAGAACAAACTGCTCAGCCATATTATTAACAGTAATACGCATGCGATTAACAGGTTCATACATGCTAAAGTTAGACCGTGAGGAGTTAACATGCAACAAAGGTAGCCTTCTTAAATTGTACCTACTATCACGAAAATAGATTTTGTTAAGCAACAACGGGGAATCAATATTCGCGCTTAAGAGCTGATGCACAAAAGTTACATCGGCAACTATGCGACGTTTCTTGAGCGAGTGCATATTTAAAAGCTTCAAGTGATCCTCATAGGGTGGAAGAATTAATGAATTATTCCACGGTAGGTTCCTGAGAGCAAATCGTAGGAAGTTCCGTTGAACAGACTCGATACGGTCGATGTGTGACCAGACCAGACCTGGGTAGCGTATTCAAGAAGTGGTCTTACAAAGCAAGTGTACAAACGTAAAGTTATGGTAGGATTCGAGAACTCTCGGGACCAACGTTTTATAAAGCCCAGCATGGAACTACTCTTTGATACTGTGTAGTTTATGTGAGAGATAAAATTCAATCTAGGGTCACATTTGATACCCAAGTCACAAACAGCACCCACACGGCAAATCGAGGAATTTGAGAACACATAATCGTAAGAAATTGGTTTCTGATTTCTGTGGAAAGTCATAACCTCACATTTGTCTATATTGAGTGTCAAGTTATTGCTTTTACACCAATCGTAAAATCTGTGAAGGTCACTCTGTAGCTGCTCACAATCGTTAAAAGATTTAATCTGGGCGAAAAGTTTAATGTCGTTAGCATAAATCAAGACCTTGCAGTACTTCACAACAGAGACAATGTCATCAGTAGACAGAATAAAGAACAAGGGGCCCAAGTGACTCCCTTGAGGTACGCCAGACGAATCTTTCAGGACTCTTGAGATGGACTATCGAAACAAGATTTGATATGTTCTGTTATCTAAGTAAGACTCCGTCCATTTAAGAAATGTTATAGGATTTCGTATACTGAAGAAGCTTTTAGTACAATAAACATGTCTTGGACTGATCGTTTTAACAGTATACGTAAAAAACCTAAATTTTTATATGGCAACACCAAGAATAGTTGCACGATTTAGTCCCTTTTTGAAATTTTATTTGCTAGTACAATGACAACAACATGTACCCAATTTCAGCTCTCTATATCGATGCGTTCTCAGGCAGTGTCCAAATATATAGTGAAAAATGAAAGTTTTGTATGGCAACCCCACGCAGGAGTTGCCCGATTTGTCTCATTTTCGAACCTAATTTAACTTTTTTTTTTAAAGTCCGTGTACAAAATTTCAGCTCTCTTAGTTTACGCGTTCTCGAGTTAACGTGCGCACAGACGGACGGACCGACGGACGAACGGATATGCAAAACTCAAAATAACTTTTAATATTATGCGTGGGTGTCCAATCCATTTTGCCCTACCATCATAATTTCGAGGTGTTACAAACGGAATAACAAACTTAGTATAGCCTATAGATTTCATCTAGGGTATAAAAAGTGATTGCTTTTATAGCCACGAGAATGCCAGATGTATCATATATAATGTTATCTTGGCAATACCCACAAGCTATCTTGGCTCCGCGTCCTCTCAGTGCCGAGACGTTCGTCCAGGGTACGTGATAAATACGTGTGATCGACTATTAGCCCCACAACCACCAGCCCATTAGACTAGCGCCCGATCACCCGTCCTCCCGCACTATGAACAACACAATATGTGGGAATAGTACTCGGAAATTTACTATTTATATATATTAATTGGGGGAATACCCGGAATTTTTCTATATAAAATATCTCAACTATGTATGGTTTTTTTTGTTTCTATTAAACTTGAGTTCATTTGTATTTTGTGTTGCAAGAGTTTACTTCGTGGATAGCAATTAGCAATAATTTTTTTAATCTTTAATTGAAGTTTGTAAAATAGGTACATATAGAAATTTAATTTTAAAGAAATTCTAGTCTTTTAAACCTAGAAAAAAATAATTATTTTATTTTATAATGTTGCAATAAAGATTCATTCATTTTTTTGGAAAGTGTTAAAGAGCGACTATTTTTTTTTTTTTATTATTAAGCCTAACATAGAAAAATTAAATTTCAGTCCCAAACGATGCCTAATAAAAACAAAACAATGTTTAGGAGGAAATTCATATCTTTAGAAGTGAAAATGCAAATTTTGTATAGCCTTTCAAAAGCGGAAAAGGCATCACACATTGCAAAAACTCTAAATTTAAATGAGGCAACAGTCCGAACTATGAAAAGTGGAAAAGAAATTAGAAGTGCTGTTGCTGCAGACTCTTCGATATCCGCAAAATATGCAGCTCATCCACGTGAACCAATAATTGAGAAAATAGAAAAAGCACTCAGCATTTCGTATCATAAAAAAAAAAAAGATTCGATTGAACGGTAATATAATTAAACAAAAAGCTTCGAAAATTCATAAACACCTTAAAGAAAGTGGAGAATCTGCTGTCAACCCAGATTTTGTTGCACGTAATGGTTAGTTTGAGAAATTCGAAAAACGTTATTCAATTCATAGCACAAAAATACAAGGTTAAATTGCATCTGCTGATCATGGAGCCGCCAAGTTATATCCAGAAAAATTTCAAAAAATTATCCAAGAGCAAGGATACACAGCAGATCAAGTTTTAATGCCGATGAAATTGGGCTTTGCTGGAAAAAAATGGCCATAGAACCTTTATATCAAAAAATGTAAAAACTGCGCCCGGATTTAAAGTTTTAAAAGATCGTGTTACATTACTTTTGTGCAGCAATGCGTCGGGAGAAATTATGACAAAGCCCATGCTCATTTATAGATCCTTGAATCCCTGTGCACTTAAAGGCGTAAATAAAAATACATTACCGGAATATTGGACAGCAAACTCAAAAGCTATGGTAACTGGCGATTTTTTTAGAGATTGGTTTCTAAATATTTTTGTGCCAGAGGTTAAAAAATATTTAAAACAAAAATACTTAGGTTTTAAGGCATTATTATTAAATGATAAGCGCCAGGTCACCCACATGATTTACATCATTCCAACACTATTACTTTGCTCCAGTTATTAGATCAAGGTATTATTTATACCTTTAAAACTTATTACATTAGAAGATCCTTACAATGGATTTTATACAAAACAGATTCAGAATTTATTGATGTAAGGGAAGCTTGGAAGCAATTTTCTATTAAGCACTGTATCGAAAAATATCCTTATCGCTGAAAGAACTGAAAATATCAACATTAAACGGGTGTTGGAAAAATGTATGGCCAGCGGCAGTTGGAATAAGTTGGAATAGAAAATATGGTCGAATCGACAGGAAATGAAATTGGCGGCATATTAGAATTTGCTAGATCGATCGGAGGAGAAGGATTTGTGAATATAACAATTGAAGATGTTCAAAATTTCTTTGTCGAAGAAGAAATTGGCGAAGCAGATTTGGTGAAAATAGTATCCGAAGTAAATCTAATCGATTCTGAGGACAATAATTCTGATAAAGATTGTGCAATTAATAATTTTACACAAAAAAAATTACAGGAAGGCCTAACTCTGCAAAAAAAAACCTTCTGAAAGAAGCTTAAAATTCAAAAGGGAGCTGCAAAATTGCTTATGACCATATCATGCAATTTACAACGACCTTGTAAGGGCAAGCAAGCAAAGCAAGGTTACAGATTTTTTTTTTTTTCAAATGGCAGGAGGTGCACAAAATCTAGAAGAAAGTGAAGATAATATTGTTCGACCAAACAAGCGTACTCGTTTAATTGTACTGAGCAGCGATTATGAAGAAAATTATTGCAGTTTACATTAAATGAAATTAAATAATATGTATATTTTTTTTTGTTTTGTTTCCTAATTAAAATGAAATAACTTATGTAGTTACAAATATCGTTTCTTATACGGAATTTGAAAAAAAAAATTAAAAAAATTACTGGTTTTTGGAACATTACTCCTCCGTATTGTACATACTGGCTTCTTAGTCTCATATAACACGGTATCAAACAACACGGCACTTTGTAGGAACGTATCTACCGTGTTATAGGAGGGTTACCGTATTACAAAATGGATAAAGATCCATTTTACGTTTCTTAAGATGGAGGTGGTGTTAATATACAACTTTTATAGTTTTCTTCTGGATTCATACGAAAAGCTGATTTTGATTTTAAGATTCGCAATTTCGGAAAACACTTGTTTTTTAAATAATAAGTAGTTTTTATGTTATGAATAACAAAGTGCCAAGCTGTCAGCACTACAGTCGAGGAGTTTCTATTTTCCTTAGATTTGTGTATTGAATGATGTTAATTCTCTGGTTAAAGATACCATCTTACCACATATTATCACATAACCTCTGCAATGCCGAATAAATTATTATTGTTATTCTGAAATCCATTTTTGTCACATCCGCATAATTTTTTAGTCTTGCATCTGAATTTTGCACGTACCTACATACTTCTTATCCTCTGCAGACACCACACAATATACAATAGCACGTCCTTATACTAAACAACAAAAGCTACCACCATCATAATCAGTTTCATCGGACTGCATTCAGAACTGGGGCATATTGTGTCCTTTGAAAATCCGTGCATGACACAGACTGAAAGATAATATTTCCTATTTTCTACTTCTTCTCTTCCCAGATAATGTCCATTGCAGCACCTCTGTGCATAGACTTCCTTAGAGCGCTATTCGTTCGCTACGTAAATGAGTACTGGTGTTGGGATATGGAGAAAACATTTCCACAGGTATAACTATATGCTTTACCACTACCCCCAAAACCCTCCTAGTCAACTTAATTGTATTTAATATCGCTTTATACTTTCAGTACGGAGATTTCAAAATTGCTGAGAGCATTCTTAATTTGGTGTACAACCAGGGTCAGGTATGGATGGGAATTTTCTTCTCCCCAGGACTTGTCATAATTAACATAGTCAAGCTCATAATTTTGATGTATCTAAGATCTTGGATTGTACTCACGTGCAATGTTCCGCACGAACTGGTGTTCAAGTAAGTTAAAAATTCAAAAAATTTCACATTTCACATTCAAAATGAGCAATTTTTGCAGAGCTTCGAAGTCGAACAACTTTTATTTGTCGCTCCTTCTTACAATGCTATTTCTATGTGTTCTACCAGTTGGGTATGCTGTTGTTTGGCTGCGACCATCTTGGCGTTGTGGTCCTTTTTCTAAATATGAGCGCATCTCACAATTTTTTACGAATACAACAATTGAAGCGCTTCCTTCGTAATATAATGAAATTTTAAGTAGGAAATATCTTTTCATATTTTTTTTTTTTTTTCATTTCATTTTAGATCTCTACATAAACCTTTAGAGTACATGACTTCTTCCAGTACTGTCATTCCATTGCTGCTTCTATTGATTTTAATTATTTACTACTTGATTTCGCTGACTAACGCATTACGAGATGCAAATCAGGATCTCAGAAATCAACTTCAAAAAGAACGAATGGAAGAAAGAAAAAAAATGTTTAAACCACTCGAGGAGAAGCCTACTGAACAGAATGTCAGTGCAATATCTGCCCGATGGAAGAAAGTATTAGAAGCTTCATCACCTGTGACTCCTCCTGGTCCCGGTGTTATGCTCCAGGATATAGAGGAATCGAAAATGCAAACACGTAAAGGTAAGAGGCAGTTTTCGTTTGTAGTTTTCTATGGATTTCCACTTTGTATACAAACTTCCGTTTTAAGGGGTTAAACCACTGTAATAGCCTCAAAAATAGCGTTTTTTAGACATTTTTTTTATGTAAAGAAAGATAATAGAATAATGATATTCATGAAAGTTATTAAGCATATATTTAAGTATACAAGAAAAATATTATTAAAAAAAAATATTAGTAAATGGTGACACCAGAGCCATTCCATTCTCGCAAGGCTTGTCGAATTTAAAGCACTCTGCGGCACGCAGTGTAGCTGGTTTGAATTTGGAGAAAAAAGAAAAAAATCACTTAGTCTATATGCTCATAGCTAGTGAAGTACGTAGGGGATTTTGAAAATATTCATTTTTGTATGATTGGCTGGTATTTAAATGAAATCGTTCAATTTTCGACACAAACAGCAGTAATCATTTGTTAATAAATAATGTCTAAAAGGACGTATCGAGACTCCCGTACGTATTTCACTTCAAAATGTTATTTTAAAGATATCGTTAAAAATTCAAATGAAGAGAATGAAAATTGTTGGTATTATGCTACGTGCCGTTTTGAAAAATCATGTTTCGAGAAAAACACGTTTAAAGTTTTCAAAAGAGTTATTGACATAAAAACTTCGACGGTTTTATTTTACATGTCTGACGCTAAACTAACGTACTATGCTTGGAAATGATTTTAACTGAACATAAACACTTCCTAACGACATATGTGTCAAAGAAAGCACCTTCCCAGTAGAGTTTATTTGACGCAGGTATTCATTGCGGAACAGACCGACGGGCTCGGGGAGGAGCCTAAAATTGCAACGAAGAAAATTCCTTTCAGCTATAAAGCTTTATGCCTCATATTCTAGAAGGTTCAACGCATCTTTTAAGCCAATAAAAAAAAATTGATTTTCTGACAAATTTACAGTGGTGTTACCCCTTAAGTTTGGAGGATGAGGGGAGTATTTGAGCTACTTTTTATCAATAGATATTAACAAATGGGTTATGATTACTATCTAACTAACTAGCATATATATTAAGTATAAATAGCAAACAATATCACTTTTATTAACCTTTTTCAGCCATTTTCGCTAGATATGCTTAAGAAAAAGTGCAAAAATCGCAGAAAGGGATACATTTTGCGTACAGTGTATAATAGATCATTTTAAAGCTAAGCTTTTGGGCTTCTTAAATCCAATATGAAAAGTTGGTATTGATGCCGTGTTTTTTGATAAATATATATATATAAAAAACAAACGAGTAAAAATTCGGAAATTTTAACTTTGTTGAACCATAACTTCAAAACGAAGAGGACAGAATTTATAGACCATTGGAAAGGTTCATCGATTATCTATCCACAACAGTTTAAATCATCATCATACAGTGTAACATTCAATAATTACAGGTTGATCTATAAAAACATACCCAAATATCTTAAAGTTCCGTTATCTCGGAAACCACGACCAGTGCCGTATTTACGCATGGGTCCGCTGGGCCCCGTAATCTTGGGGCCCCTGGCACCTGCAAGAATATACCAACCGATGCCAATTTTTCAACCAGTGCAACAATCTATTACAAGTTTGTTTAGCTGTTAGAATTTAGCTACTGAAAGTAGACCATGCGATTTATTCGAAATGGCAAACAAATTTTAATACAAAGTAACACACATATAACATATTGTATAGTGTCAGTGTTTACAGCCCATTTATTGAATTTCCCACATTCTTTCGCTGAATAGAAAATTTCTGGAATTTTCTGTTCATCAACACAAAATGTCAAAATGTGCTAGTAGCAATATCAATTCTACCCCCAATTTCTGTCTAATTTTCTGTTTCCGGAAATACTGCCGATTGTACCATACCTAGCGCATACAAATTACGAGGAAAAATTCTCGTAAGAGTTCCAAAGAAAAAATTACCTATGCTCATAAAATTGGTTAGCGGCCCAGAGAACCGAATGAATCCAACTTTTTGGGACTGCTTCTGGCTACAAATAACGCACAGAAGAAAAATTTTCAAGAAAATTCGCAGGAAAAAATTATTGTAAATAAAGACTCACATAGTCACATCTTTCCGATGGGTCTTTCTTTTCCATGAAATGGATACAGTCTTTAGCACAGGCAAATTAAAAACGATCAACATTTTGTTGTACTGTTTGCTTCTTTATCTTTTTAGCTTTATTTGTAGTATTACATATACTACATACATAAATTCTGACGAAATAAATATGTGTTGTTTTCAGTATTAGAAATAAAATGCTTCACACGAAAATTAGGGATTTAGTATAGTCCCCTTAGCACCACTTAACGTTTTCTTCTGAAAATAACTTTACTCGCCTTAAAATTTTTATTCGGTGTATTTCCCGTATTGTTTTTATAATTGTTTTTAGTGTTATAAAAAACTGAATTAAAATATGTCTAAACGATCATATCTTAGCGGTTCAGAAAAAAGAAAAAAAGCTGCGCATCACAAGGAATTAATTGAGAAATTACCAAAATTAACATCATATTTTACACCAAGAGCCCCTGTAAGTAGCGATCAAAATTCTTCACACGAGTCATACCTACACAATATTGAGGGAACTTCAGAACCCACTTCTTCTAAGCTAGCTTCTTCCGGGTCAGAAAAAGATAGCAATAAATTATATAATTTAGAAAGTAATCGTCTCGGCGGCAAAAATACATCGACTTCACCGGAAACTGCTTTTTCTGAGCAACAACTGTCTTCAGCCACAGAAAACATTTCTCAAGATCCTGGCGATTATTTTCATGAAACATTTACAGAAAAGGTACGCGAATTTTGGATTTTCAAAGGACCTGCAATTTTTCAAAATAAGGATTGTGACTTCTCCGAGGCATCCAGAACTTACATAGAAGCAGATGGTAAATCAAAATCTAGAAATTTTAATAAAACACTTTTTCATCGTAAATTAAAGAACAATGAAAGTGTTGAAAGAAAATGGCTGTTATATTCGCCTTCGAAGAAATCCCTATTTTGTTTTTCATGTTGTTTATTCAACCCTTCTAATATAAGGTTCTGTTCTCCGAGTGGATGCAACGATTGGAAACATATTAAACACATCATTTTGGAGCACGAAAATAGCTCAGCACATAGAGAATCTATGATGACTTATCTCGCACGAAGAAAAACCGTTGTAAGAGTCGATACAGACTTGTTATCTCAATTTAAAAGACAAGTGGATTACTGGAAAAATTTACTAAA
This sequence comes from Dioctria rufipes, assembly GCA_963924295.1. Lineage (NCBI taxonomy): Eukaryota > Metazoa > Arthropoda > Insecta > Diptera > Asilidae > Dioctria > Dioctria rufipes. The sequence continues at coordinate 92,679,379 of OZ002743.1, read as the reverse complement.
AAGGATTGTGGCAGTTGTAAAATTTTTGGCATCGAGAGGGCTTCCATTTCGTGGTGACAACGAAATCCTTGGATCTGTCAACAACGGAAATTATTTGGGATGTATGGAGTTATTAAGTGAATTTGATCCATTTCTCGCAGATCACTTGAAATATTATGGGAGTCCCGGAAAAGGACACATTTCTTATTTATCAGCAATTATTTGTAATGAGTTCATTGACATAATGGGAAAACAGGTCCTAATGAAAATTATAAGTGAAGTTAAATCAGCAAAATATTTTTCGATTAGCGTTGATAGTACTCCCGACCTATCTCATATTAACCAGTTGACGTTTATAATTCGATACGTGAAAGATCGTGCTCCCATTGAAAGGTTTTTGAAATTTATACCTATTAAGGAGCACAAATCTGAATATTTAGCGGATACAGTCTTGAAATTTTTAGAAAATTGTGATATCTCTATAAAGGACTGTAGAGGACAAAGCTACGATAATGCATTAAATATGTCGGGAAAATATTCGGGATTTCAAGCGAGAATCAAAGAGAAATGTGAATTTGCTACCTTTGTTCCATGCGCGGGACATTCTCTTAACTTGGTAGGTGTTCATGCTGCCGGGTGTGTACAAGAGGCAACAAGTTTTTTTTCAAATGGTTCAAAAACTGTACAATTTTTTTCGAGCTCTACCCATCGCTGGAATATATTGACAGAATATTTAGGTTCACATAAAGTTCTTAAAAGTCTTTCTGAAACTAGATGGTCTGCACGAGCCGATGCAGTAAACGCCTTACATCGAGGTTATGAGCAAATTCTAGAAGCCCTGACGTCTATCGCTGGAGATACCGAGCAGCCACGAGAAACCAGAAGCGAAGCTGTTAGTTAGTCTATCCAGAAAAATGGAAAGCCTGGAATTTATTATTCTAACAGATGGAGTACCATATTGGAAAGAATAGACAAAACAAGTAACAGCCTTCGAAAAGAAACTATAACAATGGACGTTGCAACAAATTTGTTTACTTCGCTTGGCAATTTCATTAATACTATCAGGGATAATTTTGATAAATTCGAATCGTCCGCGAAAGAAAAAAATCCAGACATTTTTTGATGGTTCTGCGCGATCTGTTTAACTAAAAGGCAAAGAAAAGTTCAAGATACCAATTTTTGTTCCAATAATTGATACCTTGACCGTGCATCTAAAACAGCGACTAGATTCCTACAAGGAAATCAGCCAACGGTTTGGTTTTTTATCGCACTTGAAAACTTTGACTTCAGAAGAGTTGAAACATAGTTGCAAAACATTTGCTAAAATCTTCCACAGCGACATTAGCGCTGAAGAACTAGAGATAGAATGTGTGCATTTAACAGAATATTTTAAAGCTGTCCAGATTAGTGATAATGAAGAAACTATTAGCATTTCAGAACTATATCATCTTATAAAAGAAGACGAAATCGAAGACACGTTTCCAAATGTAGAAATAGTAATGAGAATCTTTTTATGCATGATGGTAACAAACTGCAGTGGGGAACGTTCGTTCTCAAAATTGAAAAGAATAAAAAATGAACTGAGAAGTACAATGCTTCAAGGAAGATTGAGTAGTTTGTCGATGATGTCTATAGAAAGTGATGTGCTTCAAGAAATAGACTTTGAATGAGTCATTCATGATTTTGCAAATCAAAAAACAAGAAAAATACCTCTTATGTCAGTGTAACTTTTTTAAATATGTCTGTTCGCACTTTTCAAATATTAAAAAAACAAATATAACTAGAATGTTGTTTTTATCTGTTGTTAACCCAAATTAGTTTACAAATTAATTTTTGTTAGAGGGCCCCCATATTCTAAAGTGCCATGGGCCCTCACTTGGCTAAAGATGGCAATGACCACGACCCCCCCCCCCTTCCATACAATTGTTTGCTTGTACTTATAAAATTTATACCTACATTTCTAACTGTGACCGACGCATTAGACTTTTTGCACTTATTATTAAAGCAGTCAAAGCAGTCAGGGACAATAGTCAAAATTTAAAGTACCTATTAAATATTGCATACATAACTTAATGTTTCATTATTATTTTTGCAGAACTTCTATCAAGAATAATGAAAAGAGCACTAAGGAAGGGATCTGGTACTTCGGATGATGACACGAGTCCAGTTCGCTGTAATGAGGATGATGAAACTGACACTGAACATCACGACTCATTACCACATGATGAAGAGGCAGCTCATCGAACACATAAAGTCCCAAAGAACGGAAAAAAATTCAAAAAGCCTTCTATATTGGACATAATTCAATTGGCAAAGAAGGAAAAAATAAAAGAGCCACACCCAAATGAACTTTTCAAAGTTGATAAAGAGATTGTTGCCGATACCAATGATAACGACCCAGACACAAACATGAGGATTGTATCTGAGCGCAGAAAGAGCTTGCTCAGAAGGCAGCAAAATATTGATGAATTTCATAGTCAAAGTCACCCTGACGATGATAAGCCTAAAATAAATTACGAAATCGTTCATGAAAAAAATAAAAATATCGAAAAGATCGATGCACCGAAAGGGTCCTTGCCACAATCTGTAGAACCACAAGTCTTCAAATTTGATAACAAATCTATAGAAAACGGACATCAAGAACATTTGTCACATAAAAAACGATTTTCGCCCAATACTTTTTTCAAACGTAGCATAAGTAATGAGCCTGAGAGAGAGCGATCCACGGAAGATATTCATCAAATCGGACCTAGCGAAAAGGTCGCCACTCTTAGCAAAGGTAGAAAAAAATTGGGATCATTTTTAGCACTAGTCAAAGAAGCAGTAAACACTAAAAAAGGTGACGATGAACAAGTTTCAAATAATGAATCTAAACAGAAGCAAGATCCAGTAGTTGCGCATCACATGGAAAAGAGCAAACGCGTAGATGTCGTAATTCCAATAAAAGTTGGTTCTGAAGAAAAAGATAAAGCAGAAGAAGATAAACAAGGCGAAGAGAGTGCTGTTTCTAGAACGGGATCGCAAAAAAAGTTTGTACTGCATCGTCAACCAAAGAGGGAAGATTCGGAGTCTTCAATTTGGTCGGATAATATTCCTGTTATCACTATCAGTAAAACAGGGAGTGAAGAATGCATTCTAGAAAACAGCGACACTGAAACAAATGGGAAGTCAAAGACCAAATCCAAGTCTCAGAGTAAGGGTTCGGTAATTTAATAAGATTAGCGTGGAGAATTAGAAAATTCTTCAAACTAATGGCTGAGTAAGTGTGCTTTAATATGTTTGTGTATTTGTCGTTCTTACTATGTATAACTATCGTATTACAAGTAAATATTATGTGTTCACGTTTATACAACATTTTGCAAAGAATACACGCAAATTATTTGAGAAAAATACTTTGAAGTAACATTGAAATGTTTTGTTTTATATGTACCCCTTTCTTCCCCTTCAACTATTTCTATAATTTGCAGTAAAGAAAATTTTGTTGACCGACATGCCGAATAAACATTTTATCTCATTTAAGTCAGTAAAGACGCCTAGTAAGAAAGCCGATTATCCTACGAGTAATACTTTTATTTACAATGACAGGAGCACTCATTATCAGCTCTACTTAGCCTTTGTTTAACATAGACATGTCATTAGAGTGGAGCAATCGCTTTGAACTTCGTAATGATACGATAGACATAATAATGGCCAGTTATGACTCAGCATTACTCTATCCCAGCAGTGATACCATCAGTGAAAGAATAAATGCTCTCATCAATGAAAATGGCTACAATAGCTACATTTTGACTGAGATCATCACTTACATTTACATTGTGATGTCATAGGGCAGTAGCCGTAATGGCTACTTTCTGCATTACTTGGTAATCAGTGATTTCACTGATTACAAAATATGCAGCCCTCATTAGTGAAAAAAGCTTTTCTTCATTGATGTTCTCATTTGTATCCTATGTAGTAGAAACCGAGTGAAACAGATGGTCACAAAATTTTTCATGCTGTAACAATTGTAATGAAAAATTTTAAGAAAATAAAAATATTATGAAAACATAAATGCTTCAGGCGAGACTTCACAATTTATTAAAATATAAGTAATAAAACGTACATACGTAATCCAGGTCAATAATAATTGAAATAAGAAAGTAAACTTCATCAATTAAAAAGAAAAAAATAGACTAACACCAAAACTCATAGGAGAAAGTTAAATAAAAAGTTTGATGTCATTTAAAAATTCAAGTAAGAAAAAAAATAAAAAAAAATCACTACAAAAATTATTACTCAATTGAACGCACACCTAAAATGCTCACTAAAACTCTCAACATTAACTAAAACCTTAAGCTGTGATTTCCCGTACTAATTGCAGAAACACCGTTCTGAGTGACTCATTGTCTGCTATGCCACGTACCACTTCAGAGGACAACCAGTCTACATTTCATTTAGCCGACTAATTCATCGATTACATTTTCATTATGTTCATCGATGTAGTCATTCATGAGATTTTCATAAATACGTATATTCGCTGCTGCGATCTAGCTATTACTAGCCGTGATCTACTCACAGCACAGTCACCAGTAATATTTGATACAGATCGTACGCACTTTGCTACTTTCACACCAAAAACTAAACACTGAAACTATTTGCAAGCAGGATAAAAAATTAGCAATTACACTACAAAAATCGTATGCAAGGAACTTACGGTATGGCTTCCATGCGAACTACACTTGCACTAAAACTAAACTGATTGCCGTAGTTTACCTTTCCTTAATTACTATGATCAGTATGTGTGTAAATAAAATTATAGGAAAGAGTATTTGCATATTTCTCTTTACCAATAATATTTTACAGCTCGACCATCCTGAGAGCGCGAGCGTCCTCGCTCGAGTTGACGTCACTGTTTCGTCCTCAAATCCTTTGAACTTTTCCTCTGAACTCGAAAATACTTCAGTTATTTAGTTTTTCGCCGCATCTGATCCTTCATCTGAGTCAGATTGTCCACCTTTTGGCACTTTGGTTTCAAATAATCCACTGCTTCAACGCTTTCATACTTTGTCTTACTGTTTCTATATGAACCTGGTATTTTCGTTACAAGATACCAGAGATGGGCGTAGTGCATTAAATTTTCAGTGCATTAATTATTTCATTAGCACTAGAGGCCTCTGTGATAGTTAAAAGCCAGGTTGCACTATCACTAAATGGTTAGTGGTAGTGCAAATTTTTAAGCGGATCCACATCAGACTTGATCTCCATACCCCCGAGATGTGAGATTGTCCGAAGCATGGAAATCCTGCAAACAAGCACATGCAATGACCTAGTCATCCAAAGTAAAGAAATACATCCCGGAATCTTCATATCGGGAACAATAGTATCAAAAAATAAGAATTTTAAATGTCACAAATGAAACCGTAACATTAAAAAAGAACATAATTAAAACAGAACCCTTAGATCACTTCGATATTATCAACACAACAACAAAACGCATTGATAGAACTAATAAAGTAATGTAAAATTTAAATCTAAATAGCATCCCAAACTATGCCAGACCCCAGTTTGAAAGTGCATGCCGACAATATCAAGATATATTTGCCCTAGAGGATGAACCGCTAACGGTAAATAATTTTTACAAACAACACATTAAACTATCCGACAATAGACCGGTGTACACCAAAAATTACAGATTACCGGAAGTTCACAAAAAGGAAGTTAAGCGACAAGTAGGAAGCATGCTGGCAGGTGGAGTGATAGAAAATTCGGTTTCACAATTTAATTCTCCCATACTACTCGTTCCCAAAAGGTCCACAAACGATGAAAAAAATGGCGATTGTAGTTGATTTTCGAAATTTAAATAAAAACGTCCTTGCTGATAAATTTCCGCTGCCTCGGCTAGAGGATATACTGGACCAAATGGGGCGAGCTAAATACTTCTCTACACTAGATCTCATGTCGGGTTTTCATCAAATACCCCTAGATGAAAACTCTAGAAAACTTACCGCTAACTTGCCACTACCAGTATACTCGACTCCCTTTCGGACTAAATATAAGTCCAAATAAATAATAAAAAATAGCCTTCTTATACATCGACGATATCATAGTAATAGGGTTGTAGAACCTGAAGCCTCATTTTCCTTCTTTTTTTGGGTTATAACGATTATTCTTGAGGCACAAGGAGAACGAAGATAAGTTGACGTCCCAAGGTGACGAATTAACCGATTAGGAGCAAAGAAATGCTGATTTTCTGACATTTATATATGATCATTTGAATAGATTGAGGCGTATTGTCGGGTTCCGGCCTTGGATTATGATTCTAAGTGTCGCCCCGGAATAGCGCGAGATCTGTTGAACTTTGAATTTGAAGTCACCCATGAGGGGTGGACTGAGCATGAAACTATAAAAAAAAAAAAGAAAATGACTTGCAAGTAGACGTATGAGTACGTAATGGATTTAAATAGCAGTCTCTGAAAGTAACGTGTTGTCAGGATCCGAGCTTAAGATTCCGATTCTATGTCCCGACCTGGAACACTTGTGAAATCGTTAGACGTAATATGCTATAAATGTTGAAAGTAGATGTGACGTTGATGATTACAAGCTCATGACTGAGGAAATTGTGCGAGTGTGTTTGTGTTTGCCAATTAAAAAAAAAAAAATGTATGCATGTGCTGTAGCCGGCTGTGAATGAGAATGAATGATATAGTTTGAAAATAGAATGATTGAATGTGGTAGATCACTGAAGACAGTGATGTTGCAGGATGGCCGAGCTGTAAGCATTAAATTACAAATCCCCCATGCATGTGAACAAACTAACACTACACTGTCCACCAATAATATAATTATTGATGTGGTGGCCCGTCATTGTGGTCTCGAGTGTCTTGAAGCGTCAAACTAATATGTTGGGGTGAGTGGTTACCTGGCGCTCCTAGAGAGTAGTCCTACATAGTGATTTTGTGCTGACCTTAAGCTTCAGGGCAGGTCGAGACAAGGGGGCGCAATGGCGGGTACTGGCCAATAAGCTCAGTGTAGTGTATAGTGCAGAGTGAATAAGAATATATTATGAACATTTTGAATTAATTCGAGCCCAGCGTAATGAGTAACATTCTGGTTTTATTCAAATTATTCTACAGGGTGTTCGCAGGCGCACCATCTGAAAAATTTGATATCTGTCTTCAAAAGACTCAGGGAAAAAAACCTAAAACTCAATCCCGAGAAGTGCAAATTCTTCCAAACTGAAGTCACTTATTTAGGCCACCAAATATCAGCGCAAGGCATCAAACCAGATAGCTCGAAATACAAAGCTATTAAAAATTACCCAGTCCCCAGGAACATAGACGATGTTCGACGCTTCGTTGCTTTTTGTAATTATTACAGGCGTTTCGTCCCTAACTTTGCGGATATCGCATTACCATTGAACAAATTGCTCCGTAAAAACGTTAAATTTGTCTGGTCAGATACTCACCAAAAAGCATTTGAAACGTTAACACATATACTAATGTCCCCAATAATATTACAGCATCCGAATTTTAAAAAACCATTCATAATTTCAACGGATGCATCAAACGATGCATGCGGGGCAATATTAGCACAGAACATTGATGGAAAGGAGCTCCCGGTGGTATTCACGCATGGAGAGAAAAATAAATCAACAATAGAAAAGGAACTAACAGCCATACACTGGGCAATTATGTGTATGGCAGAAAATTTTTGGTAAAAACAGACCACCGACCACTTGCATATTTATTTGGAATGAAAAATCCTTAATCCAAGCTTACACGAATGAGATTGGATTTAGAAGAACTCGATTTCGAGATCCACTATGTCAAAGGAAAAGAAAATGTCAGACCAGACGCACTATCAAGAATAAAGATAGATATAAATGACCTAAAAGATATCAATATACTGCAAATACAAACACGCAATGAAAAATCAGAAAAAGCAAGACACAACGGTGACTCAAACTACAAATAGCCCAACAACTACCCAGACTGATCAACTGCGTATGTTAGAAGCAATATCACCAACCGAAGTAGAAGATTTACCGGAAATACAGTTTAACAGTTGGTACATAAAAATGGAGAAAAACCAATCAATAGAACAAGCATTAGAGCAGGTATTCGAAATATTGGAAGATGATTATTATAAACGATTTCAGACCAAGACTCTGAAACTTTCTGCAGAAAGTCAAATATTTAATTTAATTAATATAACCGTAAAATTTGAAAATGGGACCAATCGGGTAACTCCTTGGTGGAGTCGCCATACAAAAATTTCGTTTTTCACTACACATTTGAGCACTGCCTGAGAGCGCGCCGACGTAGATAGCTTAAATTTGGTACATGGTCTTTTCATAGTAATAGCAAATAAAATGTCAATAATGGACTAAATCGGGTTTTATGTATATAATAGATTTTTTACGTATACTGTGAAAACTATCAGTCTTACACATTTTTATTGCACTGAAAATTCTTCAGAATATAAAAAATCTTATGAAACTGATTATAATAATTTTTACTGTCCGACGAGCCTTTATAGAATATACATATATGCGAAAAACCACTTCGACAATCAAACTTGCACAGAGAGGTGACCATACGAATTTACATAAGGGTATTTACCTAGGCTATTAGACCAATTCTAGCATTTTTTCTCGTTCCTATATAAAATTATTAAAAAGAATAATTTTACACGAAAATTACTGAAATATTTTTCAATTGCTTTTGACTTGTCAAATGTTAACACATGATAATCTGTCACATCATTTTTCATACATTAACAGAGTAATATAAGCTGTATTCTTTTGTGTACCTTGTTCTAGAACTCCCATATACTGGAGAGGACAAATTGTTCTGTCGATTGAAGCGAACTATTTGTACTGTTCGCTTCATTAAAATCTTTCTATGAAAAATCTATGAGGCGTTCTATTGTGTATCTTTTGCTCTGCTCTGTTCTGCGGACACAAAAGAACACAGCTATAAATGGTCTTTAATATTTGAAGCTTTCCAATGGCTTATAGCTTATTCTTCTCTTCTACTCTGTTCCGAAGTGAGCCACTTGCAGAAATTTGTAACTTTTTTTTTCATTTGACTACTATTTCGTCCAAAAAACACATCATCAATACCAGTTTTTTATATCGAATGCCCAAAGCATAGATAAGAAATATTTCTATCTGTTTTTTTCCTGTGCTATTTCTTATGTTTAAAACTGTCCACACACTCTGCACCGAAAATATATCACAACAAGCAAAACTTTCATTAAATGCCTAAGAGTATGCAATTTCTTCAGTGAATGCGCTTTTTAAGCTATTTTTACTGGGTGATGTATGTCTACTTAAACTTGAATTTCAGTGCTCAAATGTTTCCAAGTTTGGTAGAAAGCGAACTTTCGACTTGAACGCTTTCAGTTATGTATACATATATCCTTCACCAAAAAAGCATATGTAAAGAGCTTCCAACGAATTACTTGCCTAGTCAGTAGATCAATAGATAAGGTAGAACGTTGGCAGTCAAATACAAATGTAGTGACACTACCAGGAAGAAACCAATAATTTATGCCTTTCGGACGGCTATAATAATATTTTACAGGTTAATTAGTTAGCTAAATTTATAACTTTCGAATTGTAGTCATCTGGGGCGTCGAAAGCTGGAATTTTGTATATAAATTAAATTTTAAGCTTATGTTCAATTATAGCTGAGATTGGCGATTGTCCTACTAAACCATTTCCAGTGGGTATTAAGAATACGTTTAAATCGAAATATGTTAGGTACTCCTATAATATATCTTTCCAGTTCACTTTTAATTTTTGAGGTATTTTAGTGGGCCACTCTCATCAATGTTAGAAGTTGCTTTTCGTATCATGAATCATAAGCAAAATGGAGAAAAAGTCGACTCTTGAGAGCTGTTTGCAGCAAGTCTCCACTAAATATATTATATTTAACTGTGCACTTTGGTACAAATGCTCAAAAAACTGTCACACATAAATTTTGAGCGCGAAGGAGTAATTTTAGAGGGAGGATGGGTCTAGAGCTAATGTCACACCAATGAATCCATTGGCATACTTCATCCTACTTACTGATCGAACACCCTGTCTATACAAAACTAATACGTAATAAAGGGTTTTCCAATAAGAGGTGTTATTTTGATATTCAAAGAAAAATGCCATTTTTTAAGACAAATGATCGGATCTTTATTTCATTATAAAGAGGAAGGTATGCCGTTAATAATGGAAAATAACATCAGCCAAATGACCACCACGAGCACGCCTACAGGACCATATCCTTCTCATGAAATTTTCCATAACCAAATCGCAAAGTGGCTATCCTATGTCCTCGATAGCCTCACGAATTCCATCTTTGAGGTCTTGAATCGACGCTGGGCTGTTGGCGTAGACCTTCTCTTTCACGTGGCCCCAAAGGAAGAAGTCGCAAGGTGTTAAGTCACAAGATCTCGGTGGCCAATTGTGATCACCTCTTCGAGAGATAACACGGTCCGGAAACTTTTCCCGTAAAAGATCAATGGTTTCGTTGCTTGTATGGCACGTAGCGCCGTCTTGTTGAAAGTAAACGTTGTCCAGATCAATACCATCCAATTTCGGCCATAAAAAATCATTAATCATCTGTCGATAGCGCAATCCATTCACCGTAACTGTTGCTCCAGCCTCATTTTCGAAAAAGTAAGGTCCAATGACCCCGCGGGACCATAAACTACACCAAACAGTCCACGTTGAGGATAGAAAGGCTTTTCAACAATAACTCTTGGGTTTTCCGAGCCCCAGATGCGACAATTTTGCTCATCACTCAAGATGAGTTTTCGATGGAATTCCGGATCATTTTCATGCATTTCAAGGACCCAATCAGCAAAGACTCGACGTTGTTGATGATCGGCCGGCTTGAGTTCTTGTGTTAACTGAACTTTATAAGCCTTAAGACCCAAATCTTTATGCAAAATACGGTGTAATGACGTTTGTGGAATGCCTAATTCCAAAGAACGATGAGGAATGGACAAACCTGGGTTTTCTGCAACACTTTCGGCTACAGCAGCAATATTCTCTGCTGTTCTTGAGCGACGTGCACGGGTTTTATTCTTCACATCACTAACTTGTCCCGACAGCTCGAATTTGATGACATCTACCGAAATAGCGGGCTAATTAAAATAGCACCTCTTATTGGAAAACCGTTTATATCATTTCAGAAACAATCCTATTAAATTCGTACATTCTAAATGACTTATCTAAAAAAAATAAGGAATTGTTTGTATCTATAATTTTATAGAATCCCCATAATTCCGTAGATAAAGAAAATATTGAAAATTTGGTAATATTACTCGCTAGCGCTTGGAAGTTTCATACTTCACTAAAAGAGGGCATTTCTTAAAACGGTGCAAAGCTTAGGTTTAACCAGTGTTGATAACATGTAGAATTCGTAACTGAAATGTACATATTGAGTTACAAATAAAAATTCCATTTCAGAAAGTGAATATGTTAGTGGGGTCTGACTGGGTCTGACTGTATGAAATACTGGTCCAAATGTTCAAAGAACATAATTATTGTGTTGACATTCAATTTTAAGCAGAAAAATTAATTGGAAAGCTTAGAAGCTTTCACTTGCTCCAGTGAATGAAGGCAGCGAAATAAATCTAGTGAAATGACAAAATCATTTTATTAACATCAATTGATATACCGAACAAAAATAACCAGATAATGTAAAATAAAATATGGACCGCACCATAAAATTAAAATTACACAAAGACCATAGAATTTCCAATGCGATAAAAGTAGTGTTTTTATATCTTTTGATTTCTTTTGGTAACAATCCAATTTGTGTAACTTAAGAGGAGTCAGTACTCAGCAAAAATTTCAATTTAGATACCAGCGAGCCTGTAGGCAATAAAACATACTATACGTAGGTTTGTATCCTGAAAGTATGAAAATGCATATAAAATTAGCCTAGACCTAGACCACAAGTCACATTAGAGACATCTAGGGTAAAAGACAGAAACCCAATATGCGAAAACTTAGGACGAAAATGAAAATTTGCAGTTCAAAGAAATTGAAATTTTTAAAGAGATTTTTTTGCACATAATTGCTAAATATACTATTTTGCTTTATATTTCTAAAACTTTCACCGACATATTGCAATTTCTCGTCGGTGAAATTTCGAGAGAAAAAACAAGTACTATTAGAGTTAAACCATTAAAAAATGCGCCACTAAAAATGAAAAAAACTCGACGTTATTTGCTAGATCTATAGGCTTTATCTCTCTAAAATAGTCACAATATAAAGAAATGAGAATACCTACTAAGAGGAATTTGATTTGAAAAAAATCAATTTTTACCATTTTTTACAAGTTTCCGAGCTAATATCTCCATTCCAATACATTTTTTTGCTATTTTTCTCGACGTTATTTACTAGATCTCTTCGTTACCTTTAATTTAAGATATAAATCATTTTTCTGCTACAAATAGTTTGCTAGAACTTCGCATTGAAAAATGTATGAAACTTGCAAATCTTGGTACTCTTAAATAAATTCATTCCATTTTACAGCACATAATAAATAAGCTAGTACATACATACATATATAGTATATTAAACGTTTTATGTCGATATTTATGATTATTAAACGCGATTTTAAGTTGCTTTATGTAATTACGGTATCTGGACAAAAATATTTTTTATTTCGACTTTCTACTGGGCCTTTTGCAAACATTATGCATTCAATGATCTTTATGTCAAATCTATTTGACTTATTTGTTTTAGTTAGTTGGAGATATGAGAAGACTCGTTCAGTGGCAGCAGAACTGTGTGTTACCCGGGGGTTACACCTGCAAGTACAGCTTGCATGCAAGCCTCCCTTCCAACACGATTTTTAACTTGACAGCGGAAGGCAGTTCGGTTGATGTCTTATCAGCTTGCATGCAAGTTAATTTAAAAAATGGCATTGTTGAGACGTAAACTCTTGCGTATACTGGAAAATAATGGCAATAAAGGAAGTATCACAATGATAAAAACCCAAGAAAAAAGGAAGGTGAAGGTGTTGGTAAATGATGTACTATATTGCAAATGATCCCAGAAAATTTCATTTTCCCGGTATAAATTTATGCATTTCTCTCAAGCATTTCGTTTCCGCCATTTTGAAAACTGTATACATGTCAAATTATATCTTCCAGCTGCCATGATTTTTCATCATGCAAGTTCGCTGAAAGTTGCATGGCAGTTGGATTACACGCGCAAGAAAAGAATGATGGCAGTGCAAGTTGCATGCAAGCTGTACTTGCAGGTGTAACCCCCGGGTTAGACACATTAAAATCATTACGAAATCATAAAGTTCTAAAAACAATAATTATTGCCCCAATGAGTTTTTAAAGTCGAAATATAAGTCAAAACACTTTCATGATCAGTCAACTGATTTAAATTCGATTGCACCTTTAAAATTCACCATTGTGTACTAATTTTTTTTACATCAGAATGTTTATAAAAATTTGGAAATGCTTTTAATACTGGCGAAATAGAATCGTTACATTTGCATACTCTATCGGGATCTAGACAACACAAGTGTTTTAAAAAGTCGCTTTTGAAATCGAAGCGTTTTCTTATTTGACTACACAATTCAACATAAAACGAAAGGATATGTGACCTTACAATTGTCAAAACTGAATCCACTAAACCCTTTTCTGCAATAAATAAATCAGCATTTGCACTGATGTATATCTCATTAAGCGAAAAATAATTCTCTTGATGTTGTACGTCAATGTCATTCAGGCAATCTTAGTTATTTATTAAGTCAGGTTTAATGAAAAACGACAAAATTAACTTGTAATTTGTCTCAATTGTTTTCCATGATTATGTAACCTAAATTTTTCTGCTTGAAACTCTAAGTTAATAGCAGTTACAACTTGAAAGATTTGTGACAAAAAGTAAAAATATATTTTACTTAAAGGATTTCGTTGTTATTGCACTAAAATTAAATCAACAACTTCCTTTAAAGATAGCCAGCTCGTTGGAGCTATATCAAGGATTTTTTTCTGCTTTACACCAGCTTAATCCTGAAATTCTCTAAACTCCTATATTCTTTTAGAAACTTTATTTCGAACTTTCTTTACTTTGAGTATCTAATAAACTCGATTGTCTGAATTTATGTAAAAGTAGCATTTTAGACAGAATAATAGAATAAAAGTATCAAAGTAGCATTTTTGCAATGACGTAAAAAAAACAGTATCATTTTTGCTACAATTGTAGCAAAGTGGCATCAAGCACTGTGATTATTATTCAAAAAGCTCATTAAAACTCTTGAAAAGACACCTTCAAAATTCTTTTTCATCAAGCAATTAACTGGGATAGAGAAGAAAGGTGCTCGAGGGAAGCGCTTCAGGAAGTTTTTTAGAGCGCACTTTTCAATGGGACTCTCCAGAATACTACATATAAGCATAAAGAAATAAAGGCTAAACAGATGACAAGATTAACTTTGCTTTGCGAACCAATATTTGAAAGCTCAATCTGAAAGTTTGGATGCAATCGTCAAAGCTTTTCTTTCAGAGCTCGCATCTTCTGTATTGAATTTGCAGCCCACTGTACCAACAGACATCACATCAAGTCAAGGCATGATGTACTGAATGGAGTCCAAATATTAAATCGATAAAAGAAGTCATAAAGAACACATGCATTGAGAAAACAAGGCAAATCAGCGAATTTAGCGATTGGTTTGCAGAAAATAATCTGTGTTGTGAACATCGTTTAAAAATACTCGATTATTTTAATGATATTTTAATCAAAAAGCACTGCATATGGGAAGTCCAGAAACTCTTTAAACAGAAAAATAGAGCAATTAACAAACTAAAAATAATAAAAGCATAAAATTTGATTTACAAAAATAACAGTATACTTTATTCTTTTAACCCGTTTTCGAGTAGAAAAAATGTTTCTAAGTGGTTGCCTGCATTGTAAATGAGGAATGTAAATTTAAAATTTCATGTATCATTTCTGGACGATATTTATCATAAAGTTTTTCAACATATAAAAACGGGATGTTTGCCGTATATTTCTCTTTCTAAAGATAATCGATATTGAAAATATTAAGGATTGTCACAGGGAATCCGCAAAGAATAGTCAATTTTATTATTTCTCACTCCGCTCATAATACCCACAATTTGAATATCACAAGATCTCAATATGAAGTAGATTATTATTATTATTATTCTCAGCTATTTCATTATAATTACGTCTGTAAGATAAAACCACTGTATACAACAGTGAAAAAAACATCGCCGTCTAAGAAATTTGCTTGCATAAATATGCAGTACTATTACGATTACAATGCTGCGTTCTTTTTTCCTGATCCCTATAAAAGGAAATGCACGGAATTATAAATGAATGAAAACCATCAAATTGACTGCTTTTGAAGAGAATTAAAACCAAATATTTTAGATCTATTTTGGCATTTTGTGAATATTGAAATGCAATTTGATAAAAAAAATCATGGCTACCTATAGACGTTTTATAGAATGAAATCAATTTAAAATTCCAATGAACCAGTAAAGTATAAAAAAAAACGCAGCTAATACCTTCAAATGAGTTGTATATCATCGCAAAATATTTCTTCCGCCTGAAACAATAATATTTTGTATCAAAAGAGCTTCCAAAAGCAACACATTCATATGCGTATTAATATCTACCATGGTAAACTTTGGTAGTGTTGCATTTACTCCATTCAGTACATCATGCCTTGACTTTATGTGATGCCTGTTGGTACAGTGGGCTGCAAATTCAATACAGAAGATGCGAGTTCTGAAAGAAAAGCTTTGACGATTGCATCCAAACTTTCAGATTGAGCTTTCAAATATTGGTTCGCAAAACAAAGTTAATCTTGTCATCTCTTTAGCCTTTATTACTTTATGATATAACACAGTGCAATGAGGAATACGAATAACACGAATGAACTTTTAAAAAAGCTTCCTCATGACTGAGCTTTTTGCGTAACTAGTAAAAATGATTACAACCAATTTCATAGAATTTGATAATCTAAATTTTTATATGGCAACACCAAGAAGAGGTTGGCCGATTTGGCCCCATTGAATAAATAACTAATAAGGAAGCAGGGTTTCATGCGAATACAGTGTACGTGAGTAGGCAATTCACTGACAGTCAAACCAATGGAGCGGGGGGAGAAATGACAAGAGGGCTGGTCACTTATTTGAAAATTCTGGGGACAAGTCACTTAAATTATCATAGGCAACGCCCAGGAATATTGTCTGAAGATAAGGGGGCGCCAAAAATTTGTGTATTTTACATAGCAATTTGGATTATAAAAAATGTCCCCCTTCAAAATTTCACGGTTTCACTACTGCAATGATGAAACGAATACAAACACAGCACACTAATACATTTCGCCGAGTGGCTTAGGTTTTAACCCGATATGCCGTTCCCTTATTAGTTATTTATTCAATGTTTGGCCCATTTTGAAATTTTATTTACTATTGCTATAGAAACGCCATGTATAAAATTTTAGCTCACTACGGCACACAGTGGGTCAAAACGACCTAATCAAAAATCTGTAACTTTTGTTATGTTAAGGATTTCATAATGAAACTTTTTAAAATATATCTTGACATTATAACTTAACTGATAGAAAAACTCGAAATAAATCAACAAAATTTAAAGTAGTCAACAAATGAATTATTAATGTTATTCAAAAATATTTAACAACATTTTTAACTTAACCTTTAATTATTATCTTCATAACAATATTTAATTAAAAATAAATAAATTTTACAAATATAAATAAAAAAATATAAATTGTAAATACTCAAATACTAATCAGTTGGCTGGAACACTTTCAAACATATTATTTATACTTTCATCTGTGTCTAGTAAATAGGCCATTTCCTCTGGATATCCCCTGCTTCTAAAACGTTTGTCCCATGTTCTCCGAAATAATTATATAAGCAGCATATTCATGAGATCAACGTTTTGCTCTTTCTTTGAAATTTTTCTGGTGTTTTGGTAGCTGCAGCGCTTGTAGTCTTTATTTTTGGCTTCCTAGGCTTCTTCCGGCAATTAGCCAATTGGCAAAACACAGTGAAGTAGGTATTATATTTTTTCCATGCCTTAAAACTTTGTGGACTGTTGCTGTTAATTTTCTCCATGCATATTTGTCAATTAGTAATATTTATGTATGTTTGCTCTGCATATGTTTCGAATTTTTCGACATTTATAGGAAGATCATAAGAAAGAACATTTAATATGACCTTAAATCTCTTTATAATTTCCAAGTCCACTTTTGTAATATCAGCTGTTATGTCCAGGTATTCAAAAAATCTCCTCGCTGTGTTGCCGTAATTTGTACTTCCAAATCCTTGCTTAGGTTTATCAATAATTAAACCAAGTTGTCGTCTGAACTCTTGTTGTATCCTGTATTTCTCCTCCAGTCTATTTTGCTTATTACCAGGGTTATTTCGTACACCCTTATCAGTGAAACTCAAATTGTAACTCATGTGCAATATAAATTCCATAAATCGAATCCTTGCATGATAGTTTTCTTCAACATCGCATTCTTCTTTCGTATTTCGAAAATCTTTTGGATTTTTTGGCAAATAGTTAAAGTTGCAGGCGATGATTTGTTGTCTGTTACAAATTGAGTTACTCGACAATCAAACATTGTTAAGTGAAGCCTATGAATTACTTCAATTTCTTTGTCGTTAACTAAGTATTTCGTCGGAAGTAAAGCAATTATTTCTTGTTTCACGAGGTCAACTTCACTTTGAATCAATTCTCTTGTTTCCTTTACATATTTAAATTTAATAGGTCTACAGAAGTGTGCAGATGATGGACGAGGATTTCTCCACGCTAAGTGTTCCGAAGTATAGCATTTTAAACGAAGAGGAACCAATTACATTACGAATAAATTGGCGTCTGTTATATTTTCGTCATTATTTCCAGAAATTTATTGCTTGTATTCGTTTTGCCCCGAAGATCCCCATTTACTCACTAACACTAAAGTGGTGCCATCTAAAGCCTGGATTTCATCCAGTGATTTTATCTTTAAAATTCTGTTTGCGATTGAATCTAGCTAGTTTTGAAGAGGCACCGAAACGAAAGTTTCGACAGTATGCAGCATTTCAGGCAAACACTCTTATTTTTCTGCGACAATTTTGTTATAGCTTGGTAAAGCATTGTAGTTTTTCTTTTTCAATTCATTTCTCAGAAAATTATTCTTATCTTTAGAAAGTCCTAAGTCTAAATTTAAGGACAAAGCTTCCTGTGGAGTTAATTTCTGCGGCTGATCTTTTGGGTGGAGATATTATCCTTAATTCTACGCACAAGGTTTGGAATGGCTTTATCAAAATCTTTTATAATATATAGCAGGATTATTTTTTAAAGTTCACAATACAAAATCTGCATATTGATCTCTTCATAGCACTTTTATACTAAATAAATGTAAGCAAAAAACAAGCACAAATTTTATTTATTTTTCCCGCGGACGGGAATAGAACCTACACTTGTTAGAATCGGTCAAAGGATGGAGAAAGAAGAACTTTAAGAATTTTATAAATTTGATTTAGAATCATTTAAAATAAAAGTTCTTATAGTTCTTCATTCTCCATCACAAATCAAATAATTATAGAACATTTGAAAGTTCTCCTGGCTCAAAATACTCTTATCGTATTATCAAATTGAAATTTGCCAGTTAATCAAAGTAGTGTTGCGTTTCCTCTTTTCTATTAAGGTAAAGAAAGTTCAATACGCCAAATATCTTCCATTTAAGTAGCTAAGATTTCCATTACTTCCACCTACCTGCAACTTATGCTTTTAAACACACAAGCAATTACAATATACATTTTTCCCTTATCTCAGGTAGTTATAATAATATTAATGAGGTGTCATAAAAAGTAAAGTCAATAATCATCATATGTATTTATCTGGATATCATAAAGTACTAAACACATACTGAATAGGGTGCACCTACAGAGTAAGTCAAAGTCAATTAGAAATGTCATAAAACGTAATAATATAAGTTGTTTAAATATAAATGACGTGATTAATCCGAAACGTTTATTAGAAAAACTGTAATTTATTTCCAAAACAAACATTATGCAGCCTTAGAAGTCATAAAATTCCTACATTTTCTGCAATTCCTGGGAGCATTGTCTGGAAATATGCATGCGACAACAAGGTAGGTTTTACTTCAAGCACGATTTTCTTCGAAGGTCGTAGGTGTTCACAGCCAAACTGTTTTTTTTTTATTGATTCAGGAGGGTTCCTACTTTAATGATGCAAATTAAATAAAATAAAAATTTATTGAATTTTTCGACCCAGCGATCAGAGAGGTCTCATCGGTATGGTTATCTCCGATCGCCTACCATAGAAGTTCAATGATGGAGGTCACACCAATTGCCCATATAAATACTTTTTATAAAAAGTAAATGTGAATTATATGGTGGTGGCAAGTTTTCTCATTGCACTTTTCAAATTGGGTGATTGTTCCCCCTTTTTTGCCTGGCGGCACATGGATAAACCAAGTAGAAATTATACGAAGATCGGAGATAACCATACCGATGAGACCTCTCTGATCGTTGGGTCGAAAAGTTAATTTTTTTTTTTTGCATTTACATGCATTTTATAAATTTATTGAAATTATTTTCAATAAATTTTAGTCTGTTAGACGAGAAATCTTCTTCGTTAAAAATAAATACAAATTTGAACGAAAATTCACCCTTTCTAATTAAAATGCTAAAAAAACTATTTGACTTTTATCATAACTTCTTGGACTAATAATACAAACTTCTATATGGTAAGTGATTTCATTAATAACAATTCAACCTCCTCATACAAACACTTTCACAAGAGAACCTTGAAATCCTAGAATACTCGAACATTTTAAAAAAAATTAGCTGTTCAAATGTTTCTCGGACTGTAGCCATTCCAAACACGAAAGCGAGAGGGGAGGGAGATATTAAAAAGTTAAAATTGTTGCTGTAAGGTAATCGGGAAATTTGATTCGATCAAATCTAGATCGAATCGATTGTTTTTAAGGAGCATCTTCTACTGTTTAATACAATTGAATCGAAGATTTTTAAAATTCAATAGAAAGCAATTGTCAGTTATTTTTGATTGACGCTGAAGAATATTCGATGCGATTAATTTTACTAGTAAAAAATGCTATACGAAAAACCTTGATTCGATGGAATCTAGATCGAATCGAATTCTCCGGTAGACCTGAATATATTTAGTTTACTATTGAATGGTATTAAAAATTTCAAAATCTATGACATGACAAAAATCGATTTTTGGTCACCCAAGAATCATTTTGGTCCACTTTGCGGCGACGAGTTCTCTGAAAGTGGGAAAACATATTGTGATTTTTGTATGGCAACCCTACGAAAAACTTGACCGGTTGGTCCCATTTTTTTAAATCTATAATTTTTAAAAAGGCCATAAAGAGACAGACGGACATCCAAAAAGAAAAATAACTTTCAACATGATGCGTGGGTGGGTGTCCAGTCCATTTTGCATTACCAGAATTATTTCTGTACGTTAAAAATGGAATCACAAACTAGTATGTATACCTACCCTATGATTCCATCTAATGTATTTAAGATTCAATCCCCCCTATTTTCTGTTCATTACACAAAAAATTTCAAAAGTTGGAATAATCGGACATACATATGTTAGTGGATATAGCGATGTATCCACTCCTAACTTCTTTCGCTTTTCCTGTCGCTCCCTTACGAGATAGCGGTTGGTTGTTTTATTTAGAATCATATTTTGAATAAAATAGCACATTTAGTTTTTTTTTATTTTACCACTTCCGATTAGCACGCATGGCAAGGATGTTTTTATTGTCTCTCGCTCCTTTATTTTGACCATAGGATGCCGCATTTCTGCGACACTTCTTCCTGGACCACCCTCAACCAACTCTCAAAATTGCAGCCTGAATCAAGTTAAATGCAATCTTTAGCATTTTTTCGGCTTATTTGACTGGACTGGAATATATCCCCACCGGATATTTAATATTTTATAGTTATATTTTGTTTTCTCAGTAAATGTTTGTCTGTTATTAATTTATTGATCTTTTTATGGTTAGAAGAACAATATTATATTTGCTATATACATACTTAAATGTCATAAAAAGCTTTATACTGCAAATTGACCTATCAGGGAACAAAAAATTGTTGAGTGTGGATGCTGACTGCCTTAAGTGCCAAACACAATTCCGACATTTCGATTCGATTCGATCCAACCCATTTCGATCCAAACGGATGCACAAGCATAATTGGTCCGTTCGGTTTCAAGCACTTGACTTTAAAATTTTGCCAGATTTTGTCTTTCATCCATAAAAACATTCTTTTCATGCATCTTTAAGTATAAAGAAATCTTTGAAGATGATTTTTCTAGGTTATGTCATCCGTAAACTCAACTTCTCCGTTTCGATTCGATCCATTTCAACCCATTTGGTGTATTGAGTCCAATTGCACGTATGTCTCATATAAGCAAATTTGACATTTGTACGAATCGGATCGAAACGGTGGAATTGTGTTTCGCCGTCAATTTGAAATCTCCGCTAATTCTTAGTTTGTTCTCACACATAGGCAATGGAAATTCGTTGAAACCATACGAACATATGAGTATTGTTGATTCAGTTTCTATCCTCAGATACTCTATTGTGCCGAGCATTTTACATAGTACATATATATTGTATATGTACTTGGAACTTGGATTGATTCGGATTCCTGGGCTGTTAAATACTTTTATGAGCTTAGATAACCAATATTTTTTTTGCGTATTTACTCTACCACACAATGTACCAAATTTCAACTCTCTACGTTGACGCGTTCGCAAGCATGTCCCAAATATATAGTGAAAAACGAAATTCTTGTGTGATAACCCTACGAAGTACATTGTTTCCCGGTTGGTCCCATTTTCGAACTTAAATTTATTTTTTATACCCTAGATCAAATCTAAAGGGTATACTAAGTTTGTCATTCCACTTATAACGCACAGAAATAATGCTAGTAAAGCAAAATGGATTGGATACCCACGCATTTATGTATGAAAAGTTAATTTGATTTTTGTTCGTTCATCCCAGTTCATCCGTCTGTCCTAGGGATGTACACGATACATCGATAACATCTTAATTTCTTCAAATATATTCAATATTTTTACATCGATTTTCGTCTTCAGAAACATCGCCAACATCGATATTTTATATTCGATACATCGATAAATAGTATGGCATTTAAATTTTTGAACTAACGACTAATTATAGTGGACGAGTAGTTCGAGGGTTAGGAAATTGTGAAATCACAGTAACACAGCGTATGCATCGCATGCTTTGACATCCAGCCTAATCTTCATACTCTTGCAAGAAGCTGTTTACATTAAAAACATTGTGGTTGGTTCGACCGATTAATTTTTACCGCATTACATTACATAGCCTAAATGATTCTTAGCATTTATGATGTGATTAATTATACGAAATACTTCGAAAATAATTGTACGTACAATAATTAAGTGTCTCTTTCAGTTTTACATAAAATGTTATTGGAAAAGATGTTTTTTTTTTTCTAATGTATATTTTTTAGAATTTTATTTGATTTTTAAAGTATGCACCTATTTTTGTTCAACGAATAATCCCATTCTCTTGTGGGAAACACCTTTCTTTATAGCTTCTGTTACAATCATTGTTCCTTATCTTATTTCATAAGCAATAAACAATTCGATCTGTGGAGTGATCATCTTCGAATTGTTCAAAAGGCTCAAACATTAAAGATATGTCGGCATCTTAAAGGGTTACATCGGTTTCGAAGGTTAAAAAAACCATTTTTTTTTTAATTTCTTTTATCTAATTATAAAATATGTCTGGAATATTTTCCTAAAGTTTCAAGTCAATCGGAATAAAAGTCTAGGAGAGAGGCTTAGGAAATTATGCTTAGCAACGCATATATAACTATTGTATGTCTGTCTCTCTCACTCGCTTCTCACTCTTCCTAAAAGTCACCTATTTTAAATATATTATTTTAAAATGACCTGGATATTGCAACTTCAGCATGATCTTTACTTTACGGAGCTGGAATCGACGATTCTAGTAAGTTTAAAAAAAAAAAGTTTTGTTTTTTATTAAAACTTTAATCGGTTTTTCCTAAAAATAGTATTTTTGAACTCGATGGACACGATTTCTCAAAAACTAATGCACCGATCGTATTAAAATTTTGTACATTTCTTCAAAATAGGATTGACTAGTAACTGAACGTGGGTTTTCTTTTTTTTTGGATTACAACTAATTTTACAAGACTATACGTAGTGTAAATTATACCAAAAATTGTTCTTTTCTGCATACAACTCTGCCAAAAATTCAAATGTCATTTTTTTTAAATCCTTAGTTCAGTCACGAGTTATACTAATCTACTAACAGAAAAAAATTGTTTTTTAATTTGAGGTAAGGGTATCATGAGTAACCCTGACCACCACAAGGACACATTGTTTTGAGGAGTCTCCGGAAACCAGGCCCCACCGGCTGCGTTTTCGAAATTTTTGAATGAAAATTTTATAATTTATTTATTATTATTTATTATTTTATAATTAATTTATTTATTATACAAAAAACAAAAAATTCTTTTTTATTTAGCCTTGAAACCCATGTAACCCCTTAAAAATCCAATTCAGGGAACCAGGCAAATAATCTTCTAGTTTTGTGGCAAAACATCAAAGAATCAATATGTTGTATGTTGATTTTGTTTGCTTTTTCTTCTTCTAAAATTATGTGTAAATAATATGTATCACGATATTATTAATATTACTATAAAAAATCTTAAATTAAATTTTATTTCCAGCAGTTGTAACATAATTTAAACTGAATTTTGCTTTGCCGGATCAATTAAAAAAAATTATTCTTAAAAAAATTTATTTGGGAAGCATTTTCACACTTCTGTTGTTAATATATCATTTACTGTCAACTATCAACTTCCTGTAAGAATTTGCTTTCTTCAAACCAACATGGGTTTATTTCGGGTAGGTCTACAACTACTACCTTGCTGGAATTTGTCTCTGATACCGTTGGCGGATTGGCAAAAGGCTATCAGACAGATTGTAGTTATAAAGACTTTAGTAAAGCGTTCGACAAGTTATTTCACTCCGTGATTCTCCTTAAAATGGAAAAGTATGGGTTTCCCTCAACATTTCTAAAATGGACAGAGTCTTATTTAGATAACAGAACATACCAAATCTTATTTCGCCATTCCTTCTCTAGAGTCGTGAGGGCTTCAACTGGCGTACCTTAAGGGAGTCATTTGGGCCCGTTGTTCTTTATTCTGTCTATTGACGACATTGTCTCTGTTGTGAGGTACTGTAAGGTCTTGATTTATGCTGACGATATTAAGCTTTCGCTCGGATTAAATCCGTTCACGATTGTGAACAGGTACAAGATGACCTTGAAGAATTTTACAATTGGTGCGAAAGCAATAATTTGATACTCAATATCGACAAATGTGAAGTTATGACATTCCATAGGAATCAGACACCAATCACTTATGATTGGATTCCTCGATTCGCTGGGTGGATTCTGTCTATGACTTGGGTGTCAAATGTGACCACAGATTGAATTTTATCTCCCATATAAACTTCATGGTATCAAAGAGTAGTTCTATGCTGGGTTTCATAAAACGTTGGTCCCGAGAGTTATCGAATCCTACTATAACATTGCGTTTGTACCCTTGCTTTGTGAGACCACTTCTTGAATACGCTAGCCAGGTCTGGTCTCCTTTTTACGGTTCACACATCAAGCGCATCGAGTCTGTTCAGAGAAACTTCTTACGATTTGCTCTCAGGCACCTACCCTGGAATAATTCATTGATTCTTCCACCCTATGAGGATCGCTTGCAGCTTTTGAATATGCACTCACTTGAGAAACGTCGCATGGTTGCCGTTGCAACTTTTTTTCACCAACTCTTAAGCACGAATATTGATTCCCCGTTGTTACTTGACAAAATTTCTTTCCGTGATAATAGGCACAATTTAAGAAGGCTACCTCTATTGCATGTCAATTCCTCAAGGTCTAATTATGGCATTCATGAACCTATTAATCGCATATGCATTGCTGTTAATAATTTGGGTGAGCATTTTGTTGTTGACGACTCTAAGCATGTCTTAAAAAAACGTCTATATAATATTTAATCTTTTTAGTTAGATTTAATTTAGATTTTTATATTTTTGGTCTCTGTCGCATTGCATGTTATTTTATCTGGTGTTTGGTCTATGTTTAGTGTAACATACTAATACTAACACCGACTAAGTGATGAAACTCATGTAGTGTTGACCGTTTATTTATTAAACGTGTCCATGCAGCGAGCTTGTGTTAAGCTGGTTCTGATAGTCAAAAAAAAACTAGGTATTATATATTATATACCTACTATAACTACAGAACAAAAATATTTTTTCATTTTCGAAATTTTTGACTTTCGTTCCATCGATGTATCAAAACATCGATGTTTTTTGTTCGATGTTTCAACGACATCGAGGTTTACCTTTCAATGTATGATTTGATTATTACGTCGGTGTTTTTAAAATTTTGTGCATCCCTCATTTGTTCATCTGTCCATCTATCCGTCTGTCCTTCTGTTTGTCTACCTATCTGTCTGTCCATCCGTCCTCACGATAACTCAAGAGCGCGTGTACTTAGAGAGCTGAAATTTGAAATTGGCTTTAAAAAATAAAACAAAATTAAAAATAAAGTTCGAAAATGGGACCAATCGGGCAATTCCTTCGAAGGGTTGCGATACAAAAAGTTCGTTTTTCACAATATATTTGGGCACTATCTGAGAACGAGTCGACGTAATCAACGCTCAGTACTAAGCTGTTTTAATGTAGGTACTGAAAATTTCTTCAGAATATGAAATCCTATAAAATTGATTTAAGTCATTTTTTCTGTCCGAAGAACAAATCAAATTTGCACAAATGGGTGATCATACATAATAATTTCATACCTAGATTTTAGGGTATCAAAAGAATTGGTCTTACACCACTTCTATCATTTTTACTTGTTTTTTTTTTTAAACCCATGTGTAAAATTTCAGCACTCTAATTGAACGGGTTCTCGAGATATCACGAGGACGGGAGACGGACTGAGAGGCGGATGTACAGACCAGACAGACGGACGGACAGATAGATGTACATGCAAAAACCAAAATAACTTTTAATATTACGCATGGGTGTCCAACCCATTTTGCACTACTAACATTATTTCTGTGCGTTACAAACGGAATAACAAACTTAGTACTTAGGTATACCCTATGATTTCATCTAGGGTATAAAAAGGCAATGCATCAAAAACATGTGTCATCGAGTAGATATATGTATACATATGATCTCGATCCATAATTTCCAAAACATCTTTTCAGCAGCGTATAAAATATTAGAATCTAGAACCGTTATACATAAAATCAGTCAACCAATTTCCTCTATATAATTAACAAGAGCCTATCTAGAAAGTAATTAAAGGGATAGTGCGATAATTAGAGCGTCAAAAGTCAGAAAATATCAGAATTTGAACGCGAACGCTTTGAAAGTTCATCCTTTATCGATATAGATTCAAATGCCCACTTGACAACACAAAGTTGATTCTACGACCACCAGTACAAACTCGTTCAAATCTTATAAGAAATTTTCATGTACATAAAGAACACATACTCATTCATTCCGTAAATGCATAAAAATATCATATGTAAGCATACAACACATGCGGAGAAGAAAAACAGCGACCGCAGGCATCTTAGACGCCGGCCATTCATAAAAGATTAGTAAAACATAAATTTCTTTGGAAATGAGACAGAGGCCTTAGTTCCAGCTGAAAGAAGAGGAGAATGAGTAGTTCTTTTCGACCGATCTTCACGACATAAGTAAATGTATGCTGCTTTCATTCGGATCGGAGTTTCTGCCTAGACGAGATCGTATCGCGGCGATCACAGGCAGTTCAAGTTTGAGGCTTCAAGAAAATCACTAAAATTGAGCGCCTTCCAAGTCAGTCAATCAATTACTTTTGATTTGCCTAAGAAGTTTCGGATTTACGTGTAGTAAGAGGGTGTAAATAAACGATATTCAATTTTTAATGAAATTTAATTGTTAGCTAGTGTGAAGTTTGGGTTTAATTACAGTACGCAAGTGTTAAGCAAAAGTGTGAGTGCCCGATAAAGTGATGTAAATTTATAAAGTGCTGTTGCTTCACTCATTTATTTATGTAAACATGCATCGATGAGCTCCAGTGTGACTTTCGACCACGATATTTCGATCATCTTGAGGAAGTGCATTGATCTTGCGTCCAGAAATCAAAAAGTGCACATACATTGAGCTCATCTTGTTTGTGTGGAGTACATTACGATTCTGAGCCGAAATCTGCATTCAGCATTATGTGTATCGCAGGACCAAAATGCTTCAATCGTTGCCATTTCGCCTTTAATTTAATGCAGCGGAAGTTGCCAGAAGAGTTTCTCATATCAGCGTGATTTCCTTCAATAGGTCACCCTGTGTGGGTGCTTTAACTTTTATTTTTTTTTTTCCTGTTTTTGTTGATAAAATCAGTACATACTAGCTCAAAATGATGAGATGGATATATAGGGCTTGGCAAAGACTCGATTGTCTTAATTTCGATTACCTACTTAATTTTTTTTGTTTTTTCCATTGAGAAGAATTTCTCTGAAGGCAGATATTTTTCTCTTAGAGATAGGTACCAAACCAATTTCAAGACTATTTTTAAAAGTGATGTTTGAATTAGATAAAAGCACACCACCCAAAGATTAGAGACCTTAAGTTTTTTTTCTCTCAACCTAATCAGGGCGGAATGAAATGTTTGCTAACATTAAATGTAATTGTCCCGCAAGCGCAGTCTACAAGTTTTTTTTTTTTTGTATTTCGTTACTACAATATCTCCGTTTTATAGTCAAAAGATCTCCGATTACATCCAGTAAGCGGTTTAATTTCATGTAAAAGGCTGACTGAGAAATGATGGATCTTATAAAATAAAACAAAATAAAGAAACTTAAGTCTTCACAGCAAATTCATTTGCAATCGAGTTTGGCTGCTGAAAGCATAAGTAAATAAGGATGGGGCTTATCTGTTGCGGCGTATTCTACTTTTTATAGTGTTGGGTAATGATAAAGTCCCCTTCCGGTTCTTTACATGTACAGATTGTAATGAAACATAGGAAGTCATAAGATATAATATTTTGTTTGAATGATTTTTCGTATATTTTAATAACTATTGCTAATATGTACATATGTTGGTAGAGTTTACCCTACCTAATTAACTCTTAAGCCCGCCACACATGTTCACTGAAAAGTGCCAAAATTTTCTAAATTTCAGTTTTTTTTTAAAGCGTTCTACATTAGTAACTAAACAGGTTTCAAGTCATTCATACTACAAACAGCAAAAAGCTGCGCAATTATATTATCGAAAACGAACAGATTTCCTAGTAAAAAAAATGTTTACATGTGAAAATGGAAAATCTGATTTTCCTTCAAACATTTGTAATCACCTGGTCGTCAAATTCAGACGAATAAATAAAAAGCGTCCAAGTGCGAGTCGGACTAGCACACGAAGGATTCCGTCCGTACCATCGTGCAAAATTTAACACTGTGAGGTACTTTTTATTTATTTTTTCAAATGAGAGTAGTCGTCATTTGAAAAAACAATGCTATCATCATTGACATGTATATAAATGGACTGCTCGTTAAACCAAAAATGCATGAAAGCAAACGGCATCGTTTTCATATTCCTGTCTCTTTCTGTGAGAGCATACTTTCCCACTGAACTGTAATGATTGGGAATGAGAAATTGCTTGAAGTTCAGCAGTATTTCCAGAACTGACAACTTAGTAATCAAAACTTTCCTACCAAAACATCCTTGTGAAAAACACTTCCTTCGACTCATAATTAAAATTTAACAATAATAAATAAGTCCCAAAACTTTTGTGGTAACTTCGGTAAATCGCACTGACATGCATATAAGTAAATTTCCAAATAATTTAAATAAGACGCCAGTTAACGACAGTTGGTAGCATTTACAGTGAGAGCATACTTTCTGAAATCAAAACTGGTGCCACATGAAACAGGAGATCAGTCAGTCCATTTATATACATGTCAGTGGCCGTCATCATTTGAAAAAATAATGCCTATACTTATGATAATAATGACTGAGAAGAAGACATTTACCTACTTCTGGTTTATATCTTGGATAAACCATCTACTCGCAGCTGTAGCAGATATTTTTCCAGCAGCTGAAAAATTTTTTTCCCTGTAGATTAGTTGTCAAAAATTACGCTTATGTTAAAATACTTAATGTAATTATGTATTTATAAAATCGTGCGAATACTCACGATATCCCGGCCCAAGGTATGACTAGTATGAACCACGGTCGGCCATCTTGGGCGTCATGGCATCAGACGGTTGTACTAAAGATATGTAATAATTAATTTTATATTCATTTCAGTAATCATAAACAAAACTTTCTGTAATTTCTTACCTCATGATTGCAAAAAGTATTACTTTTGTTTTTATACATTTAATTGACAGGTCATTATAAATTTTCTAAAATATTCAAATATTTATTTACTATAATATTATACATTGTAATTTGCGCAAGCTATTACCAAATAATTTATTTTAATAATTTTTCTAAATTCTTCATGCAAATTGGGATGCCGTGACGTCACAAGCTCAAGTACCAAAATAATTAGTGGGCATACCTTGTTACTCCATATACCATGGGAATACTTAGGGTGTGTTCAGTCTGGAAAGGTTTGAAGCGGGGCGATTGCACGCTAAACAGCTTCAAAAAGAAACAAGAAGTACGAAAACGTAAGCGCTAATACGCTAATTTCTGTTCAATTCGAAGTGGCTTCGAGCGGTTGATATTTGAACGTCCGCGTCAAGGTCAAAGGGTGTTTTCAATATGAAATTTCATACTTTAAATTCAAAAAGTTTTTTTTTTTTAAAGAAGAAAATTGCATCCAATCAATAAAATAACGACAATTTTCGGTGAATTCCATCACTTTTTGAATGAACTCAAACAACTCCCTGAGAGATTTTCTGCATATTTTCGGATGCAATGCAAAGCAATAACTCCAATTACACCTGTTTAGCGTCGTCTTGCAATTGCAAGGAACTACGAATAGCCTCAATATACTTACCAATATCCATATCGTCGAATATTTCATCAAATAAACGCTCTCAAAATGTCAGTCTCCACACTGCACAAGCGATTTCACGCAATTGAAATCAAAAATTTTTTTTAACCGCCTCTAAACGCTCTGGAGCGAATAATAGCGCACCACCTTTAACAGCGCCAATATCAACACCCGCATTGTTTGCCATATCGGTGTCTTTTTCAGGCGGTTGCGCTCGTAACTACACCGCTTTAAAACTCTTCAGAGCCTTATCCTTCAAACGATCTTTGCCATTGATATTTTTAATGCAAAGTTGTTGAGTTTTCCTAAAACTTCCGTCCATTTATCAATTTATCCGAGACAAATTCAAAACATTTTGTTTAATTACAAACTCATTTAAAGCAATAACAATGATAGCTGCCTGTCCTTGACTTGTTAAAAAAATTGGCTCGAAAAGCAGATGATAATGAAGTACACTAATGAAGTGTTTTCTTCCTTCATTATCCTTATAATGAGGAAAATGTGCTAGATTTGGCATATAATATAAATATGGAGCTCCGTTCTTTTTATTCTTTTTAATATAATGTTTTTCTCATTTGTAAATTGTTAAATTGAAAATAAAATAAATAAAAACAAAGTTTATCGCGTTAATTCGATCCATATCGCTTCTTTAGTGTCATATCAAAACCAATTTGACAGTGCATCTTAATTAAAGAAAAGGCTGTGTGTCTGCAGTTTAAATTGAATCATTATAGACTAATGAGTCATTAGTTATTTCTTCATTAAGAGCGCTGTGTCTTAGGGCAATAGTCAGATTTTAATATTATATCACAATTCACGTCACGTTACGATCTTACACATGTGTGTGGCATACATTTTTATAGAAATGCCAATTTGATTCCCTAAAAATGAGACTGCAAATATTTATTAATGGAAATCTATTATTATAAGCAATAACTGGCAAAAAAAAAGAAATAATTGAAATAATTACTACAATGAGATATACCTAATGGCATATCCTTGGGACTCAAGGTTAAGCGATAGAAATAAAAGTAGTTCGTCTTGTAAAAATTAATAAATGCAATGCTATGAAATGCTAAACATGGCAAGATTACGCATGATAAATCGAAAACAGTTACCCGACAATATTTCTATAAAGACCGTAATTTTGGTAATACAACTTTGTAATAAATAGGACTTCACAGTTACGAAAATATTCAATTCGTTTTTTCTGTACCTAACTTTTTCAACACAGTATACGTAAATATTGTTGCAACCGCGACAAGATAGCAATTCAGCCAATAAAAACCAATAATATTCCTCCGTAGTTGTGTGGCCACAAAGTAATCTTTAGATGTCAACACTGAACTACAATCGTTGTATTTTAATTAGTAGTGCTGTACAAAGTAACAAAAAGTGTCTATTTTATACGATCGATGATTTCTACTTGGGTTTTAAGTTTGGAATGGGGATGTTGGGAGGACGACTGGACTGACTCTTCTCTTTCCTCTCTGGCGTATCGGCTGGACCAGCAAAACCCTCTGAGCTTCGTTTTGGGCGTCGCTTCTCTGTGAACTTTCCTGCTAGGGTATCGTGGACTGAGGGAACTGCCTTATCGAGCCTTCCCCGGTCCGATCTAAACCAACAGCTCTCTCACTAATAAGGGAACTAGGCCGGGTGTCTACTTTTTTGAGTCTGGCATTGGGATGAAGTACTCACTTGGAAGACCCGCCACTATCTTCCAGGCGAAGAGTTCAGCCATCTCAATGGCAGCGAAGTTATCCCTTAATATGCAAATCAAGGGAAAGGACATTGCTATCCTTTCGGATAGTCAGCAGCCTTAATGGCTCTGAGTGGCCCTCGGATGACATCTCAGTTACTGGGGGATTGCAGGTCATTTATGGATAAGTTGTCACATGGACCGGAACCCATCGTAGGCGTTGCCACCTCGACTATCGGGTCTCTAATCAAAGCGGATGTTCATAGAAACTATCATCAAAAATAAGAAAACCTGTTTTTTGATGGGCCCAATGGGAATATCTCTAATTTTCCCAAGGGACTCGGAAGAAAACAATGTAGACCTGCGGTTGGCATCATCATCGGTCACAGCTCATTTCACGATCATCTAACAAGGATGGGAGTTGTTGACAGCCCTGAATGTCTGTCCTGTCCTGCCTGAATCGAGAGCCTGAGATAACCGAACACTTTTAGTGTGCGTGTCCGGCCTTAGCCCGGAGCAGGCTGGATACTCTAGCGTATGCCCTAAAATCTATGGATGAGCTGAAAAACCTTCCGCACCAAGACCTGATGCACTTCATTAAGAGGACAGGAAGGTTTTGGTAAATGGGCTTTTTCTTGCTTTGAATGGGATCTCCTGTTCTCCCTGTATAAAAAAAAGTTTGGCACAAAACCACTAATATGACAATTATTTGTGAATTTTTAGTGATTGAAATTTTTCCAGTATTTTTGTCAGTATCTTAATTCTTAGTAGGTAAACGCACCAATTCGCGTCCATGGAAATGTCATCCTTACAAGAGTGAGTTCGATGAGCAAAATCTGGACTGCATTTTAGAAAAAGGTTATACCATTTTCGTCCTGGTCGCCTATTTTTGAAGGATGTAGGTCATGCAAGCATCCTCCCCAATTTTTTTCGACTATATTTAAAAGGATATCAGAACTCTTTGGAAACCCACATTTGGCTAATGTATCACACCACTTAACAAGTTTTTTCTTCGGTTTCCGTTAAAATACTTTGTGGTCCAGACTTTCCTACGCCTTCAGGATATCATCCAGACAATTTATTCTGCAACGATGATTTTGGAATATTTTATTTGATGCTAGCTGCAGTAGAAAATTTTCCTTGTTTAATATCCGACAACCTACTACCTATAGTTTCAGCCATGATTTTCCTACACTGGGGTCTATAAAGACCCCACTGTGAAATTAGCAGATTTTACTAGAACATTCAAAAGTTTTTTTAAGTATGAAAGTTTTAATACTTAATTTAGAAATAGTATTATTGTACATATGCCATGTAATTATGCATTTTATTTTACTTTATTTATAAAGACAGTTAAAGCACAATGTTTTATAATGTATTGATCAGATGTATCGCTGGTAGCTGTCGCATTGCGAGTCGATTTTTCTATCTATTGATCGTGGACAGGAAGCGCACCTTGCTCTCTTTATACGAGGAACTTCCAACTTTTCAATATGTCTTTCCTTTTCAATTTTTCCGACAATCTTGTCCTTAAGCCAAGAAGGCCAAGTGCTGTGTTCAACACGTTCCTCTAAATA
The DNA here is from genome assembly GCA_963924295.1 of Dioctria rufipes. NCBI lineage: Eukaryota > Metazoa > Arthropoda > Insecta > Diptera > Asilidae > Dioctria > Dioctria rufipes. The sequence goes on along the minus strand of OZ002743.1, from coordinate 92,645,981 downwards.
TGGTGTTAGAAGACATAACGATAAATATTTTTAAAAAAATGCGTCTTTTTTCACCATATTTTTTGTTCCTTAAGTTTAAAAGACGTAAAGGTATATACATATATTGGCCATCGGCGTGTCTTTTTTGACACACTATATTTGTGACACAATTGGTCAAAAGTGTCCACACCACCTTTGGTATAGATACTACTATGGATGCTACAAATATATAAAAATTCCGAAATACATTGTAAACTTTTCTCTGAAAAAATGTCTGAAATTTTTTAATTGCGCTATTCCAATCCTGGGATCGTAAACGACCCCAGCACCTTTATATTTCTCAGAAAAAGGTACAGATTTTTTTATATTGGCGTCGAATGAATTTCAGTTATCCTGAGTAGGGAAAGTAGGGGTAATGGCGGTCAAGGAGCAATGCTGGTCGGTCGGAAATCTCGAAAAGTACTACACCCACATAAAAGACCTTCAGTAATAAATGAATAGGGAGGTGACATGAATGACCCCTCGGGCTTTGTTTATTTTCCATCGCTTTCATCTAATTTTGGGCGAAATATTTTAGAAGGTATGAACTAAATATTTCAAAGTAATTTTAGTTTCATATTCATTTATGTAATTGTACAAGGTTTTATTTAATTTTATTGTAAACATTGTTTTGTATTTCTTTTTGTATATTTATAAAATTTGATGTTGAATTGAAAATGGGGTCCCGGGGCAATACCGGTCAAGTGATCGCCATAAGCTGTTGCAAGGAAAGATGCATCGTGCTGTTGTCCATTCCACCACATAGCTCCAATAGGCCACAACCGTTTGATGTGTCCTTTTATGGATCTTTAAAAACTCCCTATAGATGGATATGAAATCCCATATGATGGCAAAAATAACACCCTTTGATGTGGCTTTTTTATTTAACAAAGCTTATGCCCAGGTCACTAACAAAAGTAAACGTGAATCCGAATTTCGAGCGATAGGAATTTACGCCATAAATCCTAAAGTCTTCAGCAACATCTGATTATTTTATTTATCTCATTAGATGTGATCGCCATTACACTCGCGCCTGATCGGGATTACCCCCATACATGGAAAATGGCGGTCAAATCTATGTTTTTTTTAAATGGCTCCTGCGACTTTAAATATATCAATTATAAAAGTTTTAAACGTTTTTTCATGAATAGCTTAACTTTGTTATTATTCTTGAAATAATTAAACATATGAAGAAAATGAAAAGTTATAAGTGTTTGTCCCCTTCTTACCCTACGCTTTTAAAACAATGAGCGATGAGAATTTTCATTATTTCTTAGAAAAAAAAATATGAATGAATTATAATTGGCGTTGTTCTCGATCCCGGGGTACCAAAAAGATTAAAAAATGTTTTATTGCATTTGCACCTAATCAAATGAACTCTGATTACTCAGATTTTGGGTTGAGGATGAAAATTGGGTACTGGACGCAAATCGGTGCACTTACATTTAAAATAAATTATTAGTCCAATTTTTTTTTTCATATCGGTTCAGATATTTAGTAAAATTACAAAAATAAGTTAAATACATTACAAATAAATATGTAAATTTTTATAAGCAGGATGTTTTCTAACATCGAGTGACAGTGAATGTGAAACTCCGATCTCATCTAAATGTGCGCTTTACACAAAATATATCGTATTATCGCCTTATGTACATTCATACATAAGTGAATATTAAATGTGATAACTATAGCACAAAAATATAACAAATAATAAATCAAAATCAAAAAAAAATTATTGTTCACGAATGTGTTAGAAAATAAATAAATTTCAAAATGAGAAAGTTAAAGTGGACTTCAAGAAATCTGTGTTTAAGTGTTTTAGTGCTTTTATTAACAAAACGAACAAACGGCAATGAGAACACGCACTACAAACCAGCCTTGGAATGCTACGATCCATATGGACGACCTCAGGTATGTATTTACTTTATACTTTAAGCACCTTTACTTCTTAACAATATTACATAAAGTGTGGCCTTAGCATGGTTCTCAAATGTAAAATTACTTTGTGTGCACGTTTGGATATCTTCTGTTTCTGAAATTTGTCATCCACAAAGATTTGATTTTTGAGGTAAATAACTCTCTCAGTCATGGTACCTTCCTAGATTCGAAGATTTATGAAAAAAACAAACAAGATTCGCATTCAATTTACCTTTATCCGGCCAAAACTACTTTTTTTGTATTTAGAAATAAAACTTTCAAGGTACATTTCTGGAGCTCTCAGAAAGACAAAAAATGGTTTTCAGATTATTTCCCCCTGCACACTTCCCCGCATGGTGCTGGGTCCATATGATCACACTGGGCTATATGGGGATTATAGGGATTATATGATATTGGTATGTGAGAAAACGTTTTCTCCAGAATTTTAGGGATTAAATGAATAAAACGCTGATTTGTTCTATTTACTATTTTTTGTATTTAACTTAACTTTATAAATTTCGTATTTCGATATAAAATATAATATTTATATAAGTCATATGTTAACTAGATTTTAATCAAAACAGAATACTTATAAAGAATGTGGGTTATTTATATTTTATTGCGTATTCTAATTTTAATAAACTTGTTATATAGGTATTTTACTTGTTATTGGATAGGATTCACAGTACCTACAGTATTGCTTGAAACAATTCAAGCAAAGTCAAACGTTTCGGCCATTCCATTCGTCCCAGCAGATTTGCAAAATTCACCCGCACAGTGGCGTCTTTTATTTTATTGAATAAGATAATGGTGCTTTCCATCGGAAAGGGTGAATTTTAGCTAATGATTTGTGCGACTTTTGTTTTCGTGTAGAGCCAGGATTCTTTGGACTTTCTCCATAATGGCTTGTTCACTAGCGCGATTTATCGCATGCGATAGAGCTCTGAGTGGCTGCAGCAATATTGTTGTCGCTGAACATGCTTACTCTTTCTACGTTTCGTGCGATACAAAAATTTATCGCAGCAATGCTCTTAGTTTGGTGCGATTTTCACCTTAACCTCAACATTTATGTTTGTTTACATTTGTAGTCGCGTGCTACAGTTTCGCAGTAATGGCGAAATTTATTGTAATATGTAAATATATCAATATAAAAATATAAATATATATAAATTTCACAATAATATCTTCTTGCAACCACAAAACCAAAACAAATTAAGTTGTAGTCGCTGTCAACCTTGTGAACGTATCGCGCGATAAAAAACCAATCGAAAATAGAGATAGATCTATAGGAAGAACAAGACGACACCAAAATATCGCAGGTATCATATCGCGCTCGTTAACAGGGGTTAATGTTTACATTAATAAACAGCAGAAGAAGTCATGCATTCTGAATGCACGGATCAATTAACTAGGTGAAAATTGAACTCCATCATTTTTTCCCTCGGATAGCAATACGATACAGGCAGATGTTTTGGTCCATTCGATCGACCCCGCACCTATACTTATTGTATACGGATGATTACTTAAGGGCTCAATACTTGGATTCGTCTAGATTGCTCTTTTGAATATCGTTGAATGCTCGAAACTGGATTCTGTTTTTCATATACCTTTTGACCATAATTTAACAATTTTTCACGATTCGATTTTCTCAAATTGTACCTGTGCTGTTTTAGCCACGCGACTTCAAATAAGGTAATAGCATGAGCCCAGTTAACAAATTATCAAAATAAAAATAAAAAATGTGGTGATCAATAATTGGCCGCAACTTCCACATGTTGTCTCCATTGTTCACCATTTTGTTGGAGTATTCGAAGTGAAGATATTTATGATTCTCCAAAAAACGATTACTCCACAGAGCTTTCGCGACACAATCATTTCGAATATCGTTATCAGTGCTCCAAAATGAAAGCATCCAGTGTTATAGCCACTTATTATCAGTATGCCGATAAAACAACGGATCTCCTGAGTAATAATGTTTGGGTTTGGTTTTCCGAGAAATACAGAGTATGTGTCAGACTCCTCGCAAATGTGTCGCACCAAGTCATCAGCAAGAACTTTTTCGAATTGCTCATATGGATGCAAATTTTTGCAGTCGTCGTAGTTCATGGCCGGAAATATTGGGATCATGGCAGCAGCTGTATCTTTCTTCCATGTAAAAATTGTGTCTTTAGCGGCTCTTGGAATTGGTCAATTTATCCTTGATGGCTAAAGACGACGCAAGTGCATGGAATGTGAAGAGGAAGATATTGATGGATACTGGTATAAGTGTTCATCAAAACCTTGCTCGTGCGTACTTTTCGATAATTACGTTGAATTCCAAAGAAGTTCCCCCAATAAGGGTACTAACGAGTCCTCTAAATCGCTGTCATCATCATCATCTACTGATGCTAAACGCCGTCGATTTGTCGCTGTTACCTTTCAATTCAACTGCTTATTGCAAACATTTTCCGCAAAACCTGTCGAATCTTCATCGGCATCGTCGTCCCTATTCAAAATACCTGCTTCCACTTCAAGAGGCTGTATGTATATTTTAGAAACTTCTTCCTCTCCCGACATGCACTCTTCCAAATAGTCGAACGCCTCAACAACAAAAAAAAAAAAAAAGGTTGCCATTAAATGAGTGGGAAAATGCTTTTAAACAATTTATCTTTCCAAAAAACTAACTTACTACGGATGAAACCCCCCAATGCACCCAGCCTGACCATATGTAATAAAATATAAAAAGAAATTTCTTAAACGAATTTTCGTTGTAGTCATGTATGTTATTTTGTAAGTAAGTCATCGTATATGTATAATACTGTTCTATTGAGACTTTGAAATCATGTATTTGTCACGGACCATTATGGTCGTATGCTTTTATTCTTCTCGAAACGGTTATTCGTCGTCACATACCGCGCATTCGTTGCTGCTTTCATGTCAACCCTATCCAGGAGTGCGCGTATTCCATTCCCCAACTCAATTTAATAATTGAGAGCACAATTATAAAAATGAGAAAAGTATACTCCGCGTCCGCGACTTCTTCTAAAAACAAACTGCCGGTCTCTGTCGAGTTGAAGACGTAAGAGTAGGGAAATGCCGTCAGGGTAGTCCACCTTTAAGGAAGAATTTGGTCAATCCAAGTAAATCGTTAGAAATGTCTGGAAAAAAGGAACACTTTTGCTAAACATCGCAAATTGATGTGATGAAAAATGAAAAAAATATAGGCATTTAAAGGTCAAGGTCGGCCCGTGCTGTCTAGGTTGGTCAATCACTGAAAATCGACGAAATATGTGCTGATATGATTGAAAAGACCTGAAAACATTTATTGAATGAAATAAAAAGACGAGTTAATTGCATTTTGCTGTTTTTTATTCAATTTAGCCAAATTTGAATGGCACATTGTTCGGAATCGCATTTCCAGCAAATGTAGTCATTATATCGGCGCACTTTAAATGCACTTCTCTCTTGCATTGTCCGAAGAGGGCTTTTTCTGCACTTTATTGGACGGGCATGTTCCTTTACCTGGGATTTTATTTGCCGACATCGTTGAAGTTGGTGCTGCACGATTTTTGGGCGTCTTCGAAGCACATAATCACAGTGGGCCAACACTGATTATAAAAATATTCTAGCCTTGACACAAGCGCCATTTCCACATCGCGTCACACCACAGGATTGAGTTTTCCTCTTTCACATACCTTGTTCACAAGAAGCGGAGTAGACTGGATTAGGAGAGTTCTAATTCGCATAGTACCAAGGGCTCACAGCGTTCCATTCTCATTCCGTAGTTAGATAATCCAGTCAACTCCGCTTCATGTGGTCGAGGTAACATATAAACCAAAAAAATATATTCACAATGCTTACTTTGATGATTGCATATTTTCGCCTCACTTTCGTTGCGTTTACGCTCCAAATCTGTAATGTCGATGTCACGAAAAATTCGCCGTTACTGAAAGAAGTTTTTTCGAGCTCACCTATTGATGGCGCTAGTGGTCAGTTACCATATCTGCTCATCTAAATATTCAAATATCCTCTAAAATATGTCCTCATCATTAATCTTTGGTTTATTCTTTGTTTTCGACAACGTTTTTTTTTGGCCTGGTGTCTTTGAAGCCAATGTGGGCATTCATATTATATAACCTAACAATTTGATGATATCCCTATTAAGATCAAAATGTACTTAAAACTCCGTTTTCTCCGATTTTATGTGAAATGCGACGGTACAGAGATACAAGATATTCTCATTACGAATCACATTCCACCATTAGTGGACGAAATGTTGTTTAATATATAGGAAAGCACGGTACAGAGAATACAATAGTCTCTATCCTCTCTCTGCCTTTCTTATATATAGGTGTATATGCATTAGTGGGCGAAATTACGTCACAAAATTTAATGAGAATAACATTGTATTCTCTGTACCGTGGTGAGATGCTATGATAATACCAATTTCAACAAATTTAAAATCCATGCTATGCTCCATCGGTTTTGGTTGTCTGCCAGTATTCTCTCACCAAAAATGGGACGTCATCTTATCAGATCGCAGGTATTATGCTTCCTCTGCAAACAACGGGCTTTGGTTGATAGCATTTAAATATTAGTATACAAGATTTCAAAGGGCATTCCCACATGAGAAGTTTTTAGGGAAGGAAGGAATTTCCTCCACTTGATTACCGAAATTAATTGTGTGCGTGTTCAATTAAATCTCAGCTTTTGATATAAACAATAATTGTATCACAAATTCACAACACGTACCTAATGATTATTAAATAATTATATTATCAGCTCAAATCGCCGGTACTGTACAGCTGTCCGATCAGAAATTTTAGAAATTTCGCAATTTCAAAATGGCCGGAGCTAATTTGCTTGCAGTAGTAGTGGTGTGGGCTATGGCAAAGAAAGGAGTGTTAAGCAGTCAAATTGAGTTGAGCAGCTCCAAGCTGTCAAATGGAACAGCTATAAGCCGCCAAATGGATAACACAAAATTTTGTTTCGATATTAATAGCGAAATCTTATAAATGAAAAGTATTTTATCTCAGTTACATATAATTTAAATAATGGAATTTTTTATATTCTTTTTTAAATCTCTTTTGTTTGGAATACGTTGTGATTGTCGACAGATACAAGTAACAGCTACACTAAATTGGAGATTTTTGGTTCTAAACAGTGCTGAATGCATACATGACACAAATATTAACAAGGTATGTCCTTCCCAAAGGCATCAACGCAATTACTTTGCTTGGATCATCATGAGGTGAGATTTTTCACAACGGAATTTGTTTCGAATTTTTTGAGTCTTTTTAGTCCATGGTTCTTCCTCTGTGCCTACAAATGTAAACCCATATTTAATATAATCGCTTCTATATTTCCTGAAGAAAGATTTTGGTTTCTTTGCATTCGCATGTACTTTACCCTTTTCAAAATTTATTAGGTTAGTATTTGATGGGCCAGGCTCACCTTCATCAATAGTTACTTGAGAAATTGTCCTCTTACCAAAAGATCCTGTTACCATTTGTACATAATCCAAACTTTACGAAACCACAACACAACCACAAAGCGAAAATTCAAACCAAACACCAACACGTTGTACACCTAGCTGCACCAAATATGTAACTTATTGCACGATCTCCACAGTAAAACTGAGTGACTGAGGTTAATAAGCAAGAGTGTTCACATGGCGTGACCTTCGACAGTGTGGCGGTAGAACAGAAGAGGGAGCGGCGTTGCCAGAGTGTGCACCACCTGTGTGACTGTGAGTCATCTGGGAGGGAAGTAGTGGTTCTGTTGTCTGCCCCAGATGGTAAAAATCAGGCACCAAGAAAACAATCAAAACACAATTCGATTTGTTTCGATTTTTTTTTATCTTTTGTGATGGTTTATTCGATGGTTTCTAATAGTTTTTTAGTGGGTTGCGACCCACCGGTTGGGAATCGCTGCCCTAGATGCTGAAATCATAGGGGATACTAAGTTTGACGTTCCGCATAGATATAATGATGGTAGAGCAAAATGTATTGGACACCCACGCATTATGTTAAAATGTTGTTTTGATTTTTGCATTTCCGTCTACCCGTGTGTCGGTCCGTCTGTTCGTTCGTCCGTCTGACTGTCTATCTGTCCGCACGACAACTCGAGAATGCGTTCACTTAGAATGCTGAAAATTTGCACACGGTTTTTTCGACTAATTTTGCTTAACCGATAATTCTGCTTAACCGATTGGGTTAAAATTTTGCGTACCCGTGTAGTTCCAATAATAAGATGGCGGATTACCTTTTTCTTCACAGCCCCCTTGACATAGAAATCAAATTAAAGTGACTGGCGAGTAGAGTAGGGTTTAAAATGACATGGTTCGAAGAGTAGAACCCGAACCCGAATAGTAATGTGGCATTGTTCTGAACACAATATGGCGGATATCTCAAGATGGCGGTTGAGGAGCTTGCGTCCTTTGTAAATAGCAACTCAAACTATAGCTATTTACCCTTTTTATTTAAACAGTTTTAAATTACTTAGTATTAAATTATTTATAGTTTACGTAAGCTCAAAATTGAGCGAAATCGCACTAAAAAGTTAAAAATATAATAAATAATACTTTTAGTCATGCGCAATTTCTTACTTGTGAACCGTACCTGTATTTCGGTAAGCCCCAACTTTGTGAACCATAATTATTTTCTAGCTTTTAGTACATCGTCTATTGTAAAATAAAACTGTTTAACTTAGTTTTTTCCTATTTTATTTTTACTTTTTCATCCCATTTTTATACCCTAGATGAAATCTAAAGGGTATACTAAGCTTGTCATTCCGTTTGTAACACCTCCAAATAATGATGGTAGAGCAAAATGAACTGGACACCCACGCATAATATTAAAAGTTATTTTGATTTTTGCATGTCCGTCCCTCTTTGCGCACAATAACTCCAGAAGGCGTTCAGTTAGAAAGCTGAAATTTTGTACACGGACTTTAAAAAAAAGTAAAGTTAAGTTCGAAAATAGGGACAAATCTGACAGCTCCTTCGTAGGATTGCCATGCAAAAATTTCGTTTTTCACTACATATTTGGACACTACCTGAGAATGCGTCAACGTCGAGAGCTGAAAGTTTGTACATAGTGTTTTCATAGCAGTAGTAAATATAATTTCAAAAATGGACGAAATCGGGCAACCCCTTCTTGGTGTTGCCATATAAAAATTTAGGATTTTACGTATACGTCCTAGACGTTTTTATTGTACCGAAAAGCTTTTCAGAATATGAAATCCTATGAAAATTGTCAGAACCATTTTTACTGTCCGACGAAGCATTCTAGAAATATATACGAAAAAGCCCGTCAGCAATCAAACGTACCATACAAATTTACATACGGGCATTCATAGGGTATCATAAGAATTGGTCTTACACCAATTCTAGCTTACTGAATTAAAGCATTTTTATATTATTATGTTTATTTATCAGAGTTTTTGTTAGTTATTATAGTTGCAGAACATTATTTTTTCACACGGGCTATATAATTTCCTCCGTTAAAAGCTTCAAAGCAAACCTAATATTAACGAACATTAACTTTCACTAAGCACACGAAAATTGGCCAAACCGACCGCAAAGATGAGCGCAGGGGAAATGTATGAAATTGATTTATTTCCGTCTTAAATCGCATAAAAGCTAACTTAACACATATAAAATTTGCAATATGAATTTTTGTATCTGCTATGCGGATAGTATGAAATCCTAAATTTACATTTATGACCTCCGCATGAAGTAAAACAGCGGCATTAACGCTATACTTTGATTCCTATACAAAAACGTGATGATTCTGATAGTACTAATAAAGAAAGATGATGGATAAGAATTTAAAAATGCTTCTGGTACTAATTAAGAAATTTTACAAAGTTTACATCTATGATTTCAATAATAAAAGTAATACCAAACTCTACGTAGTTGTATGGAAAAGAAATAAAGTGTGTGTACCCCAAATTACCGTCTCACATTATTCTTCCTCGAGATTTACACTTACAGATTTTTGTTTTGTCTTAGATTATAGTACCTATACATAGACATAATAGTTCTTAGTTGGGAACAAATAAATTTCTTGGATGATGAAAACTTCACATCGATAAACTTTAACCTTTTCTGTAAAGCGTGCTGAACCGAATATTTATAAAATATACACGCATAGTTACTAAAAACTAACAGGAAATGCTTTCGATTAGACGCTGCCTTGCTGCTTTCAGCGATCATTACACTCATTTCTATGTAATACGGACCAGTGACGTAACTACCGGGAGTTTTGGGTGTACGCAGAACACGGGCCCATGGAATCCAATCCCCACGCTCAGAGAGGAAAACAATTATTTGCAGGCTAAGACATCCAAGGATAAAATGAAATAAAATTGTTACATGTTCCTTGAACATTTATTTCAACGTTTTAATTATTTTACAGAAATAAACACAATCAACCTTAAAATTTAATTAATAGGTATATTTTTTTGTTCAACGGAAATTCATCTTTCGCGCTTTTAGGGAAGCAAAAGTTTCAATAATATTTCCGATATCCGTTTCCTGCGCTTCCTCACTTTCGATGGAAAGTATAGATTTTTTATTATTTTCTGTTTAGAAAATGACCGTTCTGCACTGGATGTTGCAGCTGGAAGAGTCAAAAATAAAATTAGAAAAGGATGTGTTCAAAAGTTGGTACTGAATAATTAAAAATCTAGCTAACTCGTATACTAAGTCCTTTTTAAAAGTGGATCTAAACGATATGAGCAGCTGACATAAGTTAGATAATAAATCTGATGGATATTTAATTGATAACGGCATGCCGAGTTTTATCAACTTTCCGTCAGAAACTGTTCATAAATTTTGTGGAAAAATTAAAGCGAACAGACTGACCACATTGCTAAGATTCTATCGTCCGTATTTTTCAAACGATCACATGCTTTTTGCAAGTCAAAATTCGGGGTATGGATTAATTTATATATAACATCTAACCCGGGGGTTACACTTGCAAGTATAGCTTCCATGCAAGCCTCCCTTCCAACGTGACTTTAAACTTGACAGCATAAGGCAGTTCGGGTAATGCCTTATCAGCTTTCATGCAAGTTCATTTAAAAAATGGCGTTGAGACGTAAAGTCTTGCGTATATTAGAAAATTATAGCAATAAAGAAGCATCAGAGTGATAAAAAGGAGAAAGGAGAAAAAAAAAAGAAGAGGAAAGTGTTGATAAATGATATAATGCAAATGATCGCAGAAAATTTCATTTTCCCGGTATACATTTATAAATTTCTCTCAAACATATCTTTTCCGCCATTTTGAAAACTGTATAAATGTCAAATTACTATCTCCCAGCTGTCACGATATTTCAACACGCAAGTTCGCTGAAAGTTGCATGGCAGTAGGGATTACACGTGCAAGAAGTATGCCACTGCAAGTTGCATGCAAGCTGTACTTACAGGTGTAACCCGCAGGTAAGGTATTTAAGATTTCGGATTGTATCACAATATGAAGAACAATTTCAAAACTTTCCATTTTATTTTTAATGTTTATTGCGTCATTTCCTTCGAGTGCGCCAAATTCTCGGATACTTGACTCCGTTTTCTGATAGTTTTATGTAATGTGACATTGAAGCTTTTATTGTTGTGATCTTTCGGAAAAGGTCCAATCGGCTGACATGGTCCGTGCGAAACCATTTATTGTTTGTGGTTGTGATCTTGGAAATTTGGTCGGTCAGCAGAAAATAGTATACATGCACAGGGTACTAATATATCGTCGGCGTCGGTTATAGTTAGCTTTGATTTTGAGTTATATACGCTCTAGAAGTTTGACTCTGCGACGATCATCTCAACAGCTGAATCTGAGCTCTTATTTGATGAATCTTTCAAACTCGTCATTTTCTGTGATTCCTCCTTTTGAATTGAAATTCCTCTTACACCTTGGAATCCCGTTCGTCCTGTAATTTAGCTTCTGCTGTATCAACTACATGAATAATATTTTCTGCTAATTTGGTGGAGAAATCGTTGTTATCAGTTTTAGATACAAAGGTATTCTTGAACAACTTTTAATTTTTGGATGTTTTTTTATTCTGTCATTTAGTAGTTCCTTCTTCTTCGCTCTGGTATTTAGGCATTTTTCTAGTAGAAAATACAAATTTATATTTCACGCATTGCGTTCGATGTAATAAACCTAATTCCATAGACAAATTAATAAAATACAAAGACTGGTCAAGTAGAACAAAAACCAATAACACCTTGCACGAATATAAAATCGACGATACCTCGATGATGTAAACCCTCGCTACAGTATAAAATCGACGATATCTTGATCTGATGTAGGGAAGACCTAAATTTTTTCTTAGAATTTTTATGTATTACTGGTGGCTGACAACGGCTGCTTGTGTCGCTAAAAATTGATATGAACGTAGACGTGTATACTAGAAATTTACAGAAAATATTTCGGCATAGTTTTTATTCACTTTGGTAGCCGATTGGATTTTCAGATACAATACTTTCGTGTGTGCCGTTGTCGGTGGTCTCCATTTTAAAGGCTAAAACACAATGTGAGTGACACGACAAAAACGCCGTAAAAAAACTCTGTCAATTGGGTTCTAATAACATGGCAGTGTATAGTATAAAATACAATGCTGACGACATCGTTCGGCGTTGAAAATTGACATTTGTCGCACGTTTAGGGTGCATTTAGCAAAATTATGACTTTGGGTTGCGTTCATATTTATTGTTATATGTTCATTGCAATCATATTTATGACTTGATAGATTAAAAATATCAGTAAATAACAATGTCGTGGAAAATATCAAAGTTGGTTGAATAAAAAATGGAAGAAAAGTTTATTGAGGTGGTAAAATGTCACCGTGTTATACAAAAAAAAAAATCGCATCCGCATAGAAACCCAATTCCGGCTGAGTTTTATATAGCTCTTGGACACACCTCTTCTTCTATTTGGGTTCTGTTTTTTATCTTCATAAGCTAAAACGGCCGCACATGCAACTTTAATAATCTTTTTTAATTTATTCGTTGAAATTTTTTCTATTTTTAATTTACAACACAAATAATAGAATAAATTTAATTGGGGATTGACAGCTTTTGTCGCTCCCATTGGTTTTTCACGGACGTTTTGTACGGCGTTTTTGTCGTGTCGCTAACATTGTGTTTTAGCCTTAAAGAGAAAATTTCCAGAAGAGGCATCGTTGATTTTATATTGGAGCGAGGCATTTCTCGTTACGTCATGAAGTCGAGGCATCGTTGAGGCGTCGTAGATTTTATATTCGAGCGAATCGTTACTGAGTTTTGTTCTATTTGCTCAGCCTTGGTATGGTATTAGTTGTCTATGACATTAAGTTTATAGTAGGTTTATTGTGTAGAATTTTATGTACCTAAATATCTCAGTAATTAGATGTTCTCCTTCTAAATCACCATAGAAAAACAACAAACTGGCTACCGGATAAATGCAGGTCTGTGGTCTCGGACTAGTTAATGCAAGAAAATGAGCATGCAGAGTCCTGCAGAATATTTGACTACATATATAAAGTAATTCATTCGCCATTTTTAACAAAATTGATCTTCGCTTATGACTTAATGAAAAGTAAATACAGGAGACGGATCACTATTCGTGAGAAAATGGTGGATTTGACTGATTTAGATAAGAAATAAATGACTTTCTTACTAAACGATCTTTCGAGACGTGTGTTTTTCTGCGAATTCCAATTTCTGCTTCTCATACTAGGTGCGTGTATTAGCACTGACTGAAATTCTTAGTTTGGAAAATCTGATGTAAAGATGTAAAGCAACGTCAATTTGTTGAATGGCTCCTGAAAGTACACTTGAATTTAATTTATCATCTATCATTTGACAGATTTTATCATGCTATAGCTCAAATTTTTCACGATAAACTTAAAAAAGATGCCTACCTACCTACATAGTTAGAATATCTTACATTGGCTCATATTTGACTAGAAACGAAAATGTTAAATTATGGTGGAATAATTTTTGCACGTATTTAAGACAAAACCCGTGATTCTAGACAAATAGCAAGAATTAAAATAAAAATAAATATTTACCATAACTGTTTAATACATCTTGTAATACATATCTGAAATTTTATTGTTAAACAAAAATTATTACCATTACGCACGGGATGCTCTGTATAATTTTTGAATTTTTATAATCGGCGTGAAAATAAATAAAATAAATGAGTGGAAGAGTCGACCAAATTAATACACTGCGAAATTGCCACAAAATGTCCCTTGAACCAAGTTCTATCGGGTTTGTTAGACAACTTTTTTTGAAAATTTCAAAATTATCTTGATTAGTTGATTGAAATTGTATTTTACATATGAATTGTTAAAAGCAGCATATATACCATTTCGCTGCCGTTTATAATAATTATTATGTAAAATGAACGGTGGGCCTAATTATAGAAATGTTTTATTTGCAATTATTTTTTTTGTGAAAACCATATGAATGTGTTGTCCGATTTTGCTTATTTTGTCAATATTACCTACAATTTTTAACGTTATCTCAATGGACTCTCTCACGGATAGAAATGTTGGAATAAATTTTATAAATTTACATATCTATCGGGTGGGCCAACTTGGACTGACTGATTTGAAATGCTTATAATTATTTTATTTTTAAAGTTTTTTTTTTTTTTTTTTTTTTGCAGATAATAAAGAATTTTATAAAATTTTATAATGTCATCGTACTCAGTGCAAGAACGTGTAAAAATAAAAAATAGATAATAAATAAAATAAAAAACTTTAAAAATAAAATAATTATAAGCATTTCAAATCAGTCAGTCCAAGTTGACCCACACTGTATATATAGCTCCATAGTTTATACGTAGTTTTACCTCCTTTGCAATTTTAATAATTAAAATGAAAATCATATTGGGGAAAAAACCTGGACGAATCATTCGTGGAATGGTTATAGAAACAAAAGACTAGGCTGAGTGATTTCCTAGCAAAATTTCGAGACAATCAACTGATCTTAGCAAATATTAATGATCGCCCAGGGCTTACAAGATAATTAAGGGACGTACACATCAAAAACAAGAACCGAAAAATGTAAACGGAGAAACGCAATTTATTCCCCTTTAAAACAAGATTTTTGCTCCAATGATTAATAAAATCAAGGGAAACAGGTAGATAAACTAAGAATTTTACTAAGAAAAAGCATATTTTTCACGAAAAAGACAACTTTTATGTCTTATACGCCGAAAAATGAAATTTTGGTTGCATCTGAGCAATTTCTTTTCGGCTTCGACACTGTGGAATGTATCGGTACGAAAAAATTTTTCGGCCTTACTTAACTTACTTAACATTCTTAAATTTACCGGTAAACGGGTTTTTTAATGTAATAATATGTTATCTTTTAAGTAATAGTCCCTTACTTAAGGGATAACACGCTTTTTCTTATGAGCCCTCATCATACAACTCTTATGAAAATTAAATGCCACTTTTATTTAACCTAAAAAAAGGTTTTCGGCCTTAGATGTAAACTTTTCGGTTTTCGGTGTTCGATGTGCAGTGTCATTACAATGTGGTAATTTCCTCTTACATTCTACTTTAACAATAACGAAAGAGTTTTGCTATGAAAGAAATTCATAGCGAATTTAGTCAATATGAATTTGACTGAGTTTACTGCTAATTCCGCAGCTCAAAAATTAAGTGAAAAAACTCTTTTTGCAAACGAAAAATCTTTGAAAAGAAATTTCTAAAAATGCTAGGCACTCAAGTAAATACGTAGCATTTTGAGTCATATATGTATATAATTCACATTTAAAAATTATTTAAATATATTTTATTATATATATGAGATCAGCTATTCACTTTGACGCATACGGCAGGAACCAAGCCATACTGATGAGTAATATGGTTCCTGTTGGTTCGAAACGCCCTCTTTTGCAAAGAAATTTCTTTTTCAAAGATTTTCCGTTTGCAAAAAGAGCTTTTTCACTTAACGATAACATTGCTTGCAGCAGACAATGATGGAAATGATGGAGAAAAGTATGGCAAAAGAGTAGTGCTTTCATAAGGCTCCACAATTCCACAATTAAGGATAGCTGAGAGAGGTAATAATAGCGCCCAGGGATCTGTAGCTGACCGCTCATATACAACTGAGAGACCTCAAACGAAAGTTCTCAAACATATTTCACCTGAAATATTTATTGGCCACAATATTAACAGCTCAAAAGTAAGGACACATATAACACTTAAATATATTTTCTTGTAGAACTGTAACAAATTATATTAAAATAGTATAGCGAATGTATTCGATGATTCCACTATATAAGAATGCAGAGAAAAGCATACATGAGAATGCGTCAGAAAAGAATTTTGGTCTATACAACCCATGTACACAAAAGTTATATATATATAATTGCTGCATAAAATATATGCCAAATAGAATAAACAAATGTATTAGAAAAATTATATGCATTGAAGGGAATTAAGGATAAAAGATAAGTTTTTGAATTGAACACATAAGTTTAAAATTCTTCAGAAGCTTAATTCTGTTTTAATTACTAATGACATTCATCGACTTATTTTCCATATACATATTTTGGAAATTAATTTTTCGTTGTTATAATGTAGATTGGTTTTCGGTCCGATATAGATAAAAGTTCTTTTGCTGTGAGGCTGAAAATTTAAACTTCAAATATATGTTTATATATTTTATTTAAGTTTCTATTAAATTGCTTAGGTCTATAGGTACCATTTAAAAAAATAATAAAACGATTAACTTCTTTTTCTTCATCAGCCACACGACTCAGTTTTTTGTTTCTGTTTGCTGAAGGAGGTAGTACTTTTAACAGGCTTCTTATAGAAAACCATCTAGGGTCCCAGTTTGTGAGAAAAAATTCAAAAATAGTCAGAGTGCGAAGTATAGTTAGTTAATAAAGATATTTTACAAACTTCTCCAATTTTTTTAAGAGGCACTGTTTAAAGATTTGGTCTTTCAGAGTTTCTAATAGCCGAAAATACTGTAAATTGTTATCTGCCTCATAGATTTTAACGAAGGTTTATTTGGAAAATGTAAATTAAAAATAATTGAGATATGCGCAAATATTTTGTATATTTAAAATTACCAAGTTTTACAAATTACCGGGGCACAAGAAAAACATTTATAATGCTCGAATAGATTTTTCAAATGATAAGTGCATTGTCGTCTGAACATGAATGTAGAATTTAAGATTTGATATTATTTATTTCATTAGCTATTATGTCTGTTTTGCAATTATGAAAATCTCTAATAAAAATTCTTTTCTTTTCATATACCTTTATCGTTTTCTTCATGTAACGCATCGCTAAAGTCCTCCTCAGTTGAGAAAAATTTACTCTATGAATATTAAAAGTCGTTAGATTTTTTTAAATAATTAAGATAAAAAGAAGTTGCTCGATTTTTTATTTGATCTCCAATTATTATACAAAACTGTACATAAAATGTATGATCTGCCCAAAAACAAACCGACGGACAGGTGCAAAGTAATCGAGCATATCAAATATACTTGCATTTGATAAATTTTCTTAACGCTATAGCTTGCAATTTATACGAAAATCTCTGTCCAAGTGCCAATTGAAAACTAAAATTAGACAAGTTATTTCTCAGCACTCACCCAAATATTTTCGTTATACAAATTTCCAAAAATTTAGTAGAACAATAGCTGTGTTCTTTTTTGTTCGCAGAACAGGGCACAACAAAAGATACAAAAAAGAGCGCCTCATACATTTTCATAGAAGATTTATAAATGAAGCGAACAGTACAAATAGTTCGCTTCAATCTACAGAACAATTTGTTCTCTCCAGTATATGGGAGTTCTAGAACAAGGTGCACAAAAGAACACAGCTAAGAACAATACAATGAATATATGTGTATACTCTTTTTGCAATTTTGGGCTTCATAGTTTTCTATAAATATAAATTACAGTTAGTTGTGCCATTTATATTCCTACGTATAGTTAGGCAATTTGAAATGCGCATTATATAGCAACTTCAATATGACATACAGCTGTGATATGAATTATCTTAATTATCGATTTATATAAAAAGAAAGCATAAAATTTATAAATATTTCATTTTGGAAGAACAAAGTACCCAAGCTTACATCTTCTGGAGAAGAGCACCAAGCTGGCTTTGTATGGTTCACTGTCATATCATGACGGGTGCACCAGTCCTCGTTGCATGTAGGCACAGGCAGCAGCAATGCTGTGCCTGGAAATGAGCAGAGGGATGTCATCCGCATTCGCTTCACATGAGAATCCCACGTTTTTCAACATCGTGATGAGTGAGTCAACCAACATACACCAGAGTACCGGGGAAAGTACGTCACCTTGCGCACAGCCTCTCTTCACCATCCCACTGAGAGAGGTTCGGCCGCCCACCTCCACAGTTAAATATGTCGACGAGTTGCCTCACATAGCGACTGGGGGGTGGCCCTGTCAAAAGCCGCTTCGATGTCCAATAAGGCTCCCAAGGTAAACAGTCCACGATCCAGTCGCCGCTCAATGACAGTAACCATTGAACGAACAGCCGTCTCAGTAAATCTGCTCCTCCGGTATGCGTGCTGTGAGGCGCTTAAGGGAGAGGCTTTAAGGGCTTCTCCCTAGATATATTCATCCCCAAGCTGCTGTGAGGTATTTGAGTGAGAGGCGTTTAGGGCTACTCCGTTGATATATTCATCCACAAGCCTCTCCAGGCATTTCAAAAGGAATGAGGAGAGGTTTATGATTCGAAAACTCTTCGGGTTCATATATGAATTCTTACTAGGTTTCGGAACGAAGGCAATTCTCACCTTCCTCCATAGCTCAGAAACATATCCAAAAGCGATGGAATTCTAATCTGTTCTGTTCTTCTGGTATGTATGCATTCCCTGTGTGCGATTTAGGTGAGATAAAATTCATTGATATTTGTTCTTTATTGCAATATTCTCTGATATATACATTATTGAATTCGTTATCGTTTTCTTGATTTAATCATATTATCATTTTATCATAGAAATTCTATTTTTATCAGGTAATTCTTCTGTAAATAAATGTTTTGAGAATTTGTCTAAAATAGTTAAAAAGTAATTGTTTTTGCAATGAAGTCAAAGCAAACATTATGATACGATATCGAGTCGAGCACGATTCGTTAAGGTGAACTAAGACTCCGAACTCGAGGTCGTTTGCGATTCGATATCGATCCGGAAAAGAAAAAAAAAAGGAACGCTATATCGAGTCGTAAAAACGATTCGACTCCGAGTCGTTTTATCGAAATTATCTCGAACTTTTTGAATGTATTTTGGTTGCATATAATAGCCTTATATACTCGAGTTTTTTTTAAAAACTAGATCGATATCGAAACGGGTCAACGAGTTACACACCTTAGACAGAATATCTTAATAATGATTTCATTTATCATTTTCTTGAAGTAAAATTAAAGGAAATTGTTGTTGTCTTTGACGGAGATAGCATGAATTTTGTTGACAAAAATAAATGTCATTAACATCTGACAAAAAGGACCACTATCGACGAGAGTCAGTGAGAAATGAAAGAATTTTCTGAAATGTTTATGAATTTCGCGACCTTTTAGACTAGGAAAAACTTCGACTATATTTAGATAACATGAAAAATTATCGAAAAATCAGATCAGCAAATTGTTTTAAGGCAAAACTTCGAGTTCATCTTGGAAAAGCGAAGTATTCTGAAAAGTTGGGTTTTATTTACTTCCGAAATTATTTCTTTCCTACTCTTTACTTCTTCGAGAATTTTTCGCAAAAGCAAAACTTCGAGAAATTGTTTGCTGGGTACTTCGTTAAATTTATTTGGGGTTTCTGTGAGTTTAAATTTGTACTTGTTAGGTTTTCAGTGGTATTTAGCCAGATGGCAAGTTTCACAATTTGTTCGGTAGTTTATTTTTGAATTAATTCTTTAATTTTGTTGGATAATAAATTTGTAGATTTAATTCTTAATGGTTTTCTTGTATTCCCCATGGTTTACAATTTGGCGTTTTTTCTCTATGATGTTATATGCAGTTTTCTCATCATTAATATCTTCGAATTTAATTGTATATTTAATAAATTTTGATTGTTTATTATTGTTATACAAATCTATAATTTTCTGCTGTAAAACTTTACTTTACTTTCCTTCGTTTTTCATAAATGTTCTCAGTATGTCATTCAGAATCCTTTCATCCTCTAAGTCCTTTTGAGAAATAAATATTTTCCTATTTCTATTTCTTCTACTTTCCTTTTACCAAATATATTTGATTCCTGTATTTGTTTATTATGTCTTCCTTAATTAAAATGTGATCATTTAATTCTTCTTGTCCGTTATGATCACTTTCGATTTGGTTTTGAACATTTATTCTACTGAGAAAGTCGGCTACTTAATTTCACATATTCGATTTTGTAGTCAAATTCGTTCAACTTTATTTTCCAACGTTGTAATTTGCTATTTGATTCTTTCAAACTATTTAACCAAACTAAGGGTCCATTATCCGTTTTAATACAGAATTTTGTTCTATAGTATTTTGTGTCCATTAGTATGTAGTAGTACCTAATTATTTTTCAATTGTGCTGTAGTTTATCTCATGGTCATTGAATGTGCTACCAGCAAGTATATTGGATATCCGTTCTGTGATATGACTGCTTCGATTCCAAATTGACTAGCATCTGTTGTTAAAACAAATTTTTGTTTGAAATTAGGGTAATGAGTTCTTCTAGTTTTTGAACACATTTATATACCTGGTGTCTTTTGTATTTATTTTATTTTCCTTTTTCAGTAAGTGGTTTTGCTACATTCGCGTAGTCCTTGATAAACTTCCTGAAATAACCTGTGATTTCGAGAAAGCTTTTTTATTTCCTTTCTTATGTCTGAAATTTTGAAATTTTTTATAGTTTAATTTTTTTTTGATTGTGTTTAAACCTTCATTGATTAAGATATGTCTCAAGATTTCTTTTGCGAAATATTTGCATTACCATCTACCTGAAAGATTATTTGAAGGCCAAGTTTATCATCAGCTCTGATCCTGGAGACGAATTTGAGTTTCTGTGCGTAGGTATTAACTCTAACGGACAAAAATGCGTATTAGCTTCTGTCTATTATCCAAAGTTTCCAAACACCATAGCAGATTTATTAACACGATGCAACAATGTTATTATCGGCGGCGATTTTAACGTTGATATCCAATGCGACCAACGCTTCAAGTAATTTGAAATATATCCTGCAAACTGTGGATATGTCAATCTTGAACTTTCTTCCAACATATTTTAATACCCAACAAAGTCCGTTTCTATAGGTTTGCTGCTGACAAAAGCCGGTTTAAGGCTTTCAGAATGGGGTAAACTCTACCATTCATGCAGCTAAAAATGCGTACTTCGATTCAAAACTTGGTCCTGACATTCTTTCTAGAAAATTGTGGAATAACTGGCGAAAACTGGGTGTTTATGGCAGAACTCTCCTCGTTATGTTTGTGATTTAAATAATTTTTTTACGTTGAATCTATGTCCTAGCAGCATCCCTCAATAGCAACAATTTGGTTTTGATGGTGGAGTCCAAACAAACAGCAAGGAGGCCTTTTCGTTTAGATGCGTTGATTTGTCCGAGGTCGTCATTGCGATGAATGGTGTCAAACCGTCTACTGTTGGACCTGATAATATCTCGCCTAGATTTATTAAAACTATTACGCTATTTACTTCTCCGCTCTTAATGCATGTTTAACTAGTTCGCAGTATCCATAGCTCTGGAAGAAGGCTGTTATCGTTCCTGTTACCAAGTGTCGTAATTGCTCTGAAATGGCGGATTTTCGTCCGATCAGTATGCTCTACTTTTTGAGTAAAGCTCTGGAAAAACTGATGCATTCCCAAATCGTCACCTATTTAAATCAAGGACGTATGCTGTACTGTTGGCAGTCTGGTTTTAGACCACGGGCCAGTTGTGAATCAGCCTCGCTTAAAGTTGTACCTGACCTTACAGATGCAATTGACAATGATCGAATGTCTATTCTGGTCCTCCTCGACTTCAGCAAGCCGTTCGATTCGATCAACCATGACCGACTTTTCCTTAAGCTTCGTCGAAATTTCAATTTTTCAAATACAGCCGTCAGCCTTAGTACAAATTTCTTGCTGCGTCGTGGTCAATCTGTCAAGATCTGTGATAGACTATCTACTCCCTTAACTCTAAGTCGAAGTACACGTAGGGCTCTATACTTGGTCCGCTGCTCTTCTCATTATATATAAATGATTTACCGATGTCTGTGAAGGATACGTGCATCCATCTATATGCGGATGATGTCCAGATTTATTTAGATATACCTATAGGTATGATTGAGGATTGTATTGTTCGGATTAATAATGACTTGAATAGAATTAGCAAATGGGCCACACATAATCATCTAATATTTGATCCAAAAAAAAGTCGACCAGTATGCCGATTTATAAAGGGAACTACGATCTAGAAAAGCTACCGACGGTCATGATCAATAATACCGTCATTCCTTATGTTACTTCCGTTCGGTATCTAGGCATTGACCTGAATGGGAAGTTAACTTGTTGTAGTCATGTCTCCCACTCAATTGGTAAGGTGGATGCCTGCCCGAGACAGCTGAGATTATTGTCCAAATAATTCTTATCTCGTCACACGCGCTTGAGGTTGGCCAAGGCCCTGATTTTACCCCGCTTTGTCTTTGGGAACTTAATTTTCCATAAACTTTAGTCACACTGCCAGCAGAAACA
The DNA here is from genome assembly GCA_963924295.1 of Dioctria rufipes. Taxonomy (NCBI): domain Eukaryota; kingdom Metazoa; phylum Arthropoda; class Insecta; order Diptera; family Asilidae; genus Dioctria; species Dioctria rufipes. Next base: position 92,623,363 of record OZ002743.1, on the reverse strand, counting down.
AACTTTCACTTTCAATCACACAGTCCGATTTATCCATGATTTATCCAGTTCTTTTCATGTTTCATCATACATCGACTCTTTCCTTAGATGCTCTTTGGCTACGTTTGTTATGCACAGAGGGCTATCATTTTTGTATAATCTATTCTACTATAAATAACCGCCGTACCTTAATAATCGGGTTCGATCACTCAGATTTGCTCGACATCGCAACCTCTTACTACCTAATTACCAAGGTCAGACTGGAGAGCGACCTTACTTTGTGCACCTCATTCGAATTTGGAATAGTCTACCAGTAAGTGCTCAAAAAGCTTGTTCCGTTGGGGCATTCGGCAGGTTTATAACTTTGACTCGTATTTCGCAAGTCGCAATAGCTTCCATAGTTTTATTGTGTGCTGTGAGTACGGTGACGCATCACTTTCTCGATTTCTCTATTCCTTGCTTCATTTATTTTTTTCCATTTTTTATCTTTTCATGTTTTTATATTTTCTTCTCTTTTCTATTTATTATTATTATTTACTAAATTTTGTTTTTGTAAGTGAATACATTGTTAATTTTTATATTTCCATTAATTTTCGTACTTTTATAAGATTTCAAATCTTTTGTACCTTGCCAGTAAATAAAGATATTACTATTATTATTATTATTACCAATTTGGATTATTAGATTGTTTTCTTTTAATTTGTCGAATATTTTGTTGACGGAATTCATGTGTTCTTATAGTGATGTACTGAATATCAAAATGTCATCTACTTCATCCATTTCACTTTTATTCTTTTAAGCACTATAATACACTTTTACACACTTTTACTTATTCGTTAACTAAAGCTAAATTATTAGCAGAACTCTAGAACTCTAGCTCTAGAATTATTACTCTCTGCATCAACTAGCTAACTAGTTATTTATATGTATCTTTATCTTAGAAATAAAAGTAATCTTATTTTTGGGAAACTTACATTCTAGTTTTCTTCTTTGTCTGAGGAATAGTTTCTGATGGGTGATTATTTACTAGTTTACAATATATGCTTTGTGAGTCTGTATCACACTATTTACCAAATCATATTATTTGAGTGAAGTGTTCGGTGAATAATTATCTTCACAAAATGTGATAAGGCGATTCGTTTGTTGGGTTATCACTGTGTTTGAGAAGTTAGATATGGCACGTGTGAGTATTTTTCCTAGTTCGTCAGGAGTTTGCATGTAGCCGATCCTTACTTCAACACATTCTTTCCTCTGTGGTATCTATGGTCTCGGACGCTTTCTGCAGTAATTGAAACCAGCGTTGGTAGAGACTTGTAGCGTATGTAACGTAGAATGAGGTTAGAATGCAGTTCGAATGTTCAAATACGAGACAGATTGTAATAATTCCATAAAATGGATGTACCCTTTCGTTTTTTACAACATTTAGTTTAACGAATCTATTACGCATACATTTTTTTCGGCAATAAGAATCTTGACATCTTAACCACACTATGATTTACCTAACAGTCTTGCCACTAATTATGCTTCCATCATATGTTTTGCAGTTTCAAGATGGCAATAAGGTCATCAGAGTAACACTGTTCCTGTTGATCGTCTTTCGCCTAATTAATATTTCATATCTTCTCGTCCCTTTTGTTCTTGCATTATATCATAGATGGCACAAGAACTAGATGTCGCATGGCTTACTAGAGCAGAGTATACAGATTGTGAACTGGATAGTGCATTCGGGAATGGACCATAACATGGTTTAGAGCATGCCGAAAGCAAATGCTTTTATTATAGCAGTTTTGTATATATTTAATCGACTTCCTCAACACTTCAGATACGAAAAAATATGAATTACTCGATGTATACATCATTTCAAATGTTGTGGTCCATTCCGGAATGGACCACCCAGCCATATAAATTTTTTATACTTTTTTGGTATTGTGCCAAGACATTTTAGATCAAGAGCTATATTTATTTGCTTATGCTGAAAATTTCCCTAAATTCAAATTGCGGTGAATCTTATCCAATTAGTACATAAATAAATACTTGACTCGATAAATGCATGCATTAAAAAGGTAAAGTCCGAAAGGACTTCAAAGCTAAGGTCACTACTGAGCCCATTGTTCACCCTCATAGTATAGCCATAGTCCAAAAGTTGACTATTTTCGTAGTAGGAAAAACCCAAAACCAAGTTCTTCCTTAAAAAAATTGTCATTTAGTTTGTTGATCACGCCATTTTTTTAATATTGTGTACTGCAAGGTGTGGATTTATATGAAAATCATGCATTACAACGGAGACACTGGCCGTGACTTACGTATATTGTAGGAACTATGAGCGAAAACAACAAAAGATAGGAAGATTGTTTAGAATATGAAATTACTTGGGGTGTCTAGTAAATTAACTTTCAAGAAATGCAAGGCCATCAGCATATCACATTTTCTCCGAAAACTTGAACCTTTAATGGAAAATTTTTTCTGAAATTTGCAAGTGTTTTTGTTTTTAATTCAATGCAATCCAAAAACATTCGCTAATACTGTTGGAAATATGTAGAAATAACTATAGCATACACAAAGTCTTTACAAATTTAAACGTAAAGGTACAAATTTTTAGATTAGTAAAATTATATATATGTTGAAAGCACTATTATGAAATGTTTGTAGCTGTTAGCTTAGCTCTGGCGAGCAATTAAGAGAAGTTTTAGATAGGACAAAATAAAAAATTTATAAATATCACACCTGTTTGTCCGACAGCTTTTACCTAACTTCATGAAATCTTAGTAGAGTCGGCTATTATTTAGATAGCTCTAAAAAAAAAAAATATATTCCCTACTAATTCCAATCTATCTATCAATACCTTGCCCCCTAGGTTGAAATTATCTTCCAGGCTTGTGTTATCAATCAAATTCATTTTCTACTTTTGTATGTCGATCTTGTCTTAACCTAATCATCCCCAAAGCTCTAAATAGAAAGATGCAAATACTGGATTTTTATGTAAATACCCCTTTCACGTCTTGCAACTATATGCACACATAACAGTAGTGTTTTCCAATTTGAGATGAAGAGTCCCCGGTTTTAACTGAGATCTCATTAGAACTTCATATTCCGGATAGCTGACAAAAAGCATTTATTGACTTGACTATTGTTAATACGGGAATTAATGTTTTCTTTATTATTAACTGCATTATTGCCAAGCGCATTCGAAAGGATGTCGTTAATGACTGCTAGAAATAGAAGCGGAGAAAGTACTATTATGAAGTTACATCGAAGCTGTCCAGGAAAACTGTGCGCAATTAACAAAGCCATATAAAAAGGGACCTATATTTTATGTAATCCTTTTCGGTATCACGCATGATCAGGTTTTTACCCATAGTGGACAGAAAGCAATCTTTACTCCAATTATTATTAGAATTCGTCGAATCTTCTTTCTTTAAAAGTTTTACAATTTAATCCGCCAGTAAGGTACGAGTGGTGCTCCAAGTTCTTTCAACGTTTGTTATGAAGATGTCTGCATCTGATATGATTGGATCCATTTTCATCAACTCAAATGAGAAGTTGTCTATTCTTGCAGATTTCCTGCGATTTAATAATGGTTACTACATCCATTCTTTAGAGTAGTCGAATTTTAATTCGTAAAGGTTTGACGTTCTCGGTATTACTGCTTTTTATACCCTAGATGAAATCTAAAGGGTATACTAAGTAGAGAAAAATGGATTCGACACCCACGCATAATATTAAAAGTTATTTTGATTTTTACATGTCCGTCCGTCCGTCTGTGCGTACGATAACTCGAGAACTCGTTCACTTAGAAGCTGAAATTTTGTATACGGACTTTAAAAAAAATGTAAAATTAAGTTCGAAAATGTGGTTGCCATACAAAAATTTCATTTTCTGCCATATATTTGGACACTGCCTAAGAACGCGTCGATACAGAGAGCTGAAATTTTGTACATTGTGTTTTTATAGTAATAACAAACAAAATATCAAAAATGGACTAAATCGGGCAACCTCTTCTTGGTGTTGCCATATAAAAATTTAGGGTTTTTACATATACTCTGAAAACGATCAGTCTTAGACATTTTTATTGTACTAAAAACTTCTTCAGAATATGAACTCCTATAAAACGAACCGTTCTAGAAATATATGCGAAAAGCACTTCAGAAATCAAACTTGCATAGATCCGTGACCATAGGAAATTTTATACGGGCATTCATCTAGGATATCATAAGAATTGGTCTTAGACCTTTTTTACTTGTTAATTCTACTGATCACTATTATAGGTAGATCAAGTTTATACTTTCAATAAATATTCCATCCACCTGTTGAGCCAGTCAGCCTCGTCTGTCATCTAACTTCCATCCTAGCTTTTATTACAAACATTTTCGTAGAAGCTTTTATATCGCTGGACTTAATGTGCTGGAAATTTGGAATTTTTCCTATATGGCTCCTATATAAATCTCGATCAACATTTAAGTTCTCACATAGATCTTGTAGTTCTTAAAGAAATAACTAGAGTATTATATCTACATTTGTTGTTTTATATGAGTCTAATGAGTCTAAATCCTATATGAAGACTTGAACATTAGTACTATAAGCGTGAGTATATAGGACTATATTTCCCAGAGAATCGGATTCCTATATAACATTCCTATCAGTATTGGAGAATTTAAAAATATATGGGAGTCCAGCTCTTGGGAAATATGTTCATATATTAAACCTTATATAAAAAATCAATCTCAAATCAACCCTTATATAAGAATATGGAGAATAAGTAATTTCAGTAAGAACTCATTTTCGATATCAACACTCATATAAACAATCACTATTTAGTCAACTTTTATATGGGATCAAAGGGATCACTTGGATCATTTGTGTTCCTATATCAAAGCTCATAGGAGATGCTAAGGTGTTATGCCGCGGCTTGTGCTTCCCTTGAGTATGATAGATGATTTTATAGTTGCAGAGCCTCTGCATTTGATGGGATTAGGCATAACGAAAAGACTTCTAGTTGGGTATAGGGACGGAAATTTTTGTAATTCATACAAAGTGGTCATACGGAGATATAGTATATTTCCGCATGGTTGCTGAAATGTAAAATTCCTTCCGAAATGCATCGTGCATCTGGAAGACCTTAAAAGCACATCACGATGGCCGATCGGGGTTCTCATATAAGATTTCTTCCTACCAAATAGGAACTTAAGTGCTATATGAATGTTTTCGTTTCGGTCTTTTCTCTACTGTGCTTATATAGCACTACAAATGCTATATCGAAATATCTATTCTCAACACAGCAATTTACATATTTATACCCAAAGGCTGCGAATAGGTCATGCTTAGACAAGCAAAAAATTGTATGTGTAGTGATGGAAGGGGGGGGGGGGGGTCGTAACGGTTTTCGAGATAATGGGACTTTAAGATATTTACCCTATGATGACAATGCAAACTTTGGTAGACAGATAATCGTTGGGCCTTTCTAATGATCAATAAATTTTTACCCCCTCCTCTCCGTTTTGGAGCTATGGCTAACAAAGTTAAAATTTTGAAATTTTTACTCGTTGTTTTTTATTTAACTACAATTTTTATTAAAAAACACGTCATCAATACCACTTTTTCATATTGGATTTATGAAACCAAAAAGCGCTGTACCCAAAATGAATCCTTTCTGCGTTTTTTGCGCTTTTTCTTAAGTATATTAATCGAAAATGGCTGAAAAAATTCAATAAGCTCCAGAAAGTAGGCAATTATCTTTTAAAAATTAGTTTTTTCAGCCATTTTTGCTTAATATGCTCAAGAAAAAGTGCAAAAACGCAGAAAGGGTTACATTTTCGGTAAAAAGTGTGATAGGTCATTTTAAAGCCAAGCTTTTGGGCTTCTTAAATCCAATATGAAAAATTGGCATTGATTACGTGTTTTTTAATAAAAGTAGTAGTTAAATAAAAAAAAAACGAGTAAAAATTCCGAAATTTTAACTTTCTTGAGCCATAACTTCAAAACAGAGAGGAAGTGTAATGTTCAGAAGTTACAAGGTGATCTATAAAAACATACCCAAATATCCTAAAGTCTCGGAAACCTTTAAGAATTCCCCCGCCCCTAACGGGTTCAGGAACCAGATCATATACGGGACACCCGGTATAGGAATTTGTTACCTGTATAAGAGTTTATTCCTGCTTATGTAGATGTTGAAGTCATGATATGAAATTTAATTTTGTCTATTATATCAAGATTTTTAATCTTTAAGGAAGAACTGAAATCCTATACCATCTCTTTTTTATGTAGGTACCTGTTTCCAGTAGCCTATTTGCTGAATATTTGGACTGTATTTGTAATAAAAAAAGACGCATTTTTAAGGGTTAAAGATTTAGGTACAAATTAGCTTAGAAACATGAAAATAATGACATTGATAAATTTATTGGAAAATAGATAAATACATATTAGTTCCAATTATTTGTAGAGCCAAATGAACATAACTGTTTTTAACCATAGTTATAATTAAACTTTCTTTTTTTTTTATTTATTTTGAGGCGCTTTGTTTTTATTTCGATCTCTCGTGTTAGATACTAACAATAAAACTTTAATCGTTGTTATATTCTATCATATGCCTTGTAAAAAATCAATTTTAATATTAAGAAATATATATATAATATGGTAAAATCTAATCGCGCATGCATAATAAGTTCCACAAGAATATTAAATTTGCAGACTCAAATAGGTTCTATTGTCTTTAAATAGTTATCAGATAATAATATATTTAATTCCTATATAAGTGAAGTAGAGCAATTTAGGAAAACCTACAACAACGTCATGACATTAAATTTCTACAATTGGAAAGATATAAAGTCCTATATAAGATCTGATTATCAATATAAGATTAGGATATAAGTACATTATAGGAATTATTACCTACTCCTATTCCTACATCAACACTAAATTTTATTCCCGAGTATGATATGAGATTCTCCACTTTATCGATATAAGAGTCTAGTGCAATTCTCTGGGAATTCGATGAGACAATAATCTGGCTTCTTATGACACTTTAAGTTCTCAAGATTTATTCCCTAACAGAGCTCCGAGATTTATATAGCACAACAACAAAACCTCTTTATTATCAAATAATTTTTATTGATAGATTAATTAATCATCTGCATGATATAATTACTACGTGCTATCAAATTGGTGAACTTTTTGCTTTACGTTCTTCAATAAATTTTTTACAGAGACAGTATCGAACGTATCAATTGCTCTTTTATACTGCCTCTAATTGTTTTTTTTTTAATTTTCTTTTAATAAATATTAGCCCAATATTTTTCGATTGGCCTTAGTTCCGGACAACTTGGAGGATTCGCTTTCTTGGGTACTACGGGTATGCGTTGGATATCATAGAAATCTCTTGCTTTCTTTTCTGCCGTAGTGAGAAGTTGCTTAATCTGGCCAAACGAAAGCTGATACATCATGCTTTCTAAAGAATGGAAGAAAACGCTTCGGAAGACACTCCTTAACGTATGCATCTGTATTGATTGTGCCTGTTGTCATGAAAGATAATGATTTCTATGACCACATGAACAATTTACTTGCATTTAACGGAAAATTTGGTCTTCTGATGATTCTAAAACTTGGGATCTGTGTCACCCTTCACTTTTGCCACATAAAATTCCTGTCCTATCGTAGCAGATGATGTTTCAGCCCTATCAGCCATATCTCCCAACGACATGTTGGGACTTCCTTTAAAGTTGTCTACCGCTTTTTGGATTATTTTTTGATTTACTTACCCTGATTTCCTGCCTGACACTACAACCATTATGATTTTGAATACCCGATTCGTTTTAATATGCATAAAATTTTCAAGAATTGTTTAATAGAATTTGTTGTGACAGAAATCGTATCGACAAGTGTAATTATAATAAAATAACTCTTATTATTGACAACAATTATAAAAGCTGATTGATAACTCTTATTGTACAACCAAAATAAATAAATGTGAACTTATGAAACAATTAATCAAAAAGTAACCATTACTTTATTGGTAATCCTTTTTAAAATACTCCAGAAATTTAAAATTCTCCTTATAAGGATATAATTAGTCCTATTCATTGATTTTTTTGTTTTGTTTCAAAAATCTTAAATAATGATTATTTTCGGTCGCTGATGTTTTTTGTTTATTTTTTTTTAGAAGCACACGCGGTGGCTCAGTCTGCGAATAAATTCAAACAGAAAAAAAAAGGAATAAGTAAATTCCTTTAACGACATAATGCAAACTTAATTACTTTATAAATATTCTGAAAGTACAGAAACGCTTTGATCGCCGGATTTGCCGGAAGTAATAATCATGTGGCAACAAAAAGAAGGCGAAAAAACATCTGAAAAGTGATAAGCTTCAAGTTGAACTCTCGCTTTTATAATTGCCCCATTCTTCTCAGTCTACAAATGTAGGAGATTTAAACAAATAAAATTCATTCAATGTGCCGGAGTATTTGGGACGATTTCGAAGTAACATTGTGACCTTTAGCACCGGCTTAATATTATCAATGTTTATTTAGGAAGAAATTCAATTTCAAGTTTTTTTAAACACTCATTTCTTGCTTTCATTCATTGCAACATAGCGTTTGGATGGTAAAAGAAATAACCGAAATGCCATACAAAGAAGTTTTAAGAGGAATATTTTAATTATTTGATTTTTATATTATTGCATATATGTATGTAACCATGTCGTAAAATAGTAGTCGACACCTGTTTATAAGGGCATTTATTTACAACTAGGGGAGCACTTCGGCGTTGCCCGGCGATAATATAGATGCCTAAATTAGTCGATGGGGGTTGAAAGAAGGGAGGGGTGGTTAGAGATGCATAATATCTAAACTACTGTAGGGTTTCACTCTGTCTGCAACTCATGTGTGTGAGTGTGGGGGAGGGGGGTGGGTGAGGGGGGTGGGGGAGGGGGTGGGGAGGGGGGTGTGGGTGCGTGCATGCGTTCATATGCGTGGAATAGTGCAGCTGTTTACGTCGACGCGTCTCAGGCAGTGTGCAAATATATAGTGAAAACCAAATTTTTGTATGGTAACCCTACGAAGGAGTTGCCCGATTGGTCCACTTAAATTTCCCTGTTTTTAAAAAAGTCCCGTGTACAAAATTTCAGCTCTCTACGTTGACGCGTGAGGCAGTGTTCAAATATATAGAGAAAAAATTAAGTTTTTTATGGCAACACCACAACGGGGTTCCCGATTTTGTCCATTTTTAAACTTGTATTGGCAATTTATATGAAAATGCAGTGTACAAAATTTGAGCTGTCCACGTCGACGCATTCTCAGGCAGTGTGCAAATACATAGTGAAACCCAAATTTTTATGTGGGAACACCAAGAACGGGTTGCAAATTGTTTCAATATTTCAACTCTTACTATGCTATGAAAGCATCATTTACCAAATTTTAGCTCTCTACGTCAACGCGATCTAGGGCAGCGGCCAAATATATAATTAAAAACGAAATTTTTGTATAACAACCCTACGAAGGAATTGCTCGATTGGTCCCATTTTTGAACTTAATTTACATTTTTTTAAAAATGTCGTGTACAAAATTTAAACTCTTCACGTCGACGCGCTCTCAGGCAGTTTCCAAATATATAGTGAAGAACCAAAGTATTGTATGGCAACACCAAGAAGAAGTTGCCGCTTCAAATTTTTCTTTCCCTAAACTTTGTCCTGACAATTACGAACACAACAACAAGCTGTCAAGTGATGATGTAACATAATTAATGTGGCAATTGATATTTATTTATATACCTACCCAGCAAACATCGATTGGAGATCTAATCGGAATCGACCCGCTCAATTGAAGTATACCTTCTAGCCGAAAACGAATGAAAAGGAGCACTAAGTCGAATTGAAATAACCACTCGATATCGATTCGTCTTTTCGAGACTATTTCGAACATTTTTCTGTATTGGTGCTATATATAAGGGCCATATGTATTCGAGATTTCTTCTTAAAAACTATTCGATTTCGAATTGGATAAACGAGTAAACTATGCATTGTGAAAACTACTCGATATCCAATTGAAAATAAATAACCAAACAATGAGAAATATTTATCAAATGCAAATGTTAATTTCTCAGCATCCGCTCCACTTTTTTTTGGCCGAATACTTGAAAAGAATGGTGCTTGCACGCTTGCATTGTCATGCATAATCTGAAAAATCATGTACTGATAATTCATTTGAAAGACTTTGTAATTTTTCGAAGAGATTCGTAGGAATGAAAAATTCTCGGATTATACTGCAAGTTCTTTGAACCTGAAGGCCATATGTCCAGAAAAATTCATAAAACCGAAAAATTATCAAATTGTTGCACTTCGAGAATTTCTCGCAAATGCGAAAACCTGAGAAAATGTTTGCTGGGTACATACATATATATGAAATAACAAAAAAATACCTCAATACTTATGAAGACACAAATTGAAGTGTGCGACCACATTATTGACACTAATTAGCAATATTAAAAATATTGAAAATATGTCAAAATGCTCTGCCAAAACACTTAATTTTATCGCAGACTTTGGGATTCACCAATAAGCAGAATAATCATGTAACCAAGTGCGTAAAGTTGCTTCCAACAATTTTAATTTGAAGTTTTTTTTAACAATTTCGTACCAAAAGATTCGAAGTCTTTAATGTTTATTGAAAGGACTGGCTAACAACAACGCTCTTCTTTAAATTGGTCTCCTTCTCTGCTATAGATATCGCTGCACCATCATGTTATGTTCACAGACGTAATCAGTAAAATGGAAACTAAAAAAAAGATTGTAGGCGTAGTGTTTATGAATCACCCTATGTATACTGTTTTTTTATGTTATTGAACAGATATTTCCAAAGTCGCTCCGCATGGTCTACTGCAGGCCCATGATGAGCTTTGGGTCAATATAATTAATAGGCTCGAATTCTAATACCATGTATATCTTAGAGTACTAATATTGTCTTAGAGGAAAACAAACAAACAAATATTTGCTATCAAAGAAAACTATAAGCGGTATAAGGTGTACATCATTCTAAAGGTTGGCTGCCAGAACTTTCTTTATCGGAAACGGAATTTTATTTAGGGTTTCTCTATGGGGATTGCATATCCGAATATTTCTTGTTTGTACTTAAAGTCCAGGATTAATTCAAACATTTCACACTACTATAAACATTAATGTTATTATTAAAATGGGGTTCAAAGATTCCGCCTCTCATCTGGTCACTCATATTGAGATGATATCTAAGGGGACAATTCCCAGTAAGTATAGGTCAGCCTTAACTATGTGCTGCGGAGCGTGACGAATACTTTTTTCCGCGGTTCCGTATACGTAATGAATTTCTCCGCTTGTCTCAGCCCTGGGGGGTTTTCCCAGTATACCAATTTAATCTGTCCTCTCAAAGCCGAGATATGGCTCTTAACTAGCCAAAAGCAGGTTCAAGGCCTTTACAAGGCGGCCCACTATCTTAATGCCTTCATATCCTAGCACGCAAATCAGTGTAACCTTTTTTTGTTTCACCTAAATAATTGCTTCAAGAGAGCAAAATAGTTCCACACACAACGAGTGAGTATAGGTGGTACCATTGTATTCGCTGTACCATGCTAGGTGACACATCGCATTATAGTTTCATTTGACAGCTTCTAAAACTTAGTAAGTTTTGCTTTTCAAGATATCGTCGGAAATATTTTTAGTGTCAACTTGGCGCATGTCATAAACTAGTGAATATCTCCGAAAAGGCCTACTCGAGCAAAAAGCCATACGCTAGATAAATTTGTCACTACTTGTAAGTGGCGCTGAAATCTTTAAAAGGCTCTGTAGACCGTGGAAAAAACCCAAGTATTTATACTAGCCTCGTATCAGTTTGCTCAGCTTGTATTATGCTTGTATGTAATGACACACAGGTGGTTTATCCCAGCAAACATTTAGATGAAAAATCTTCCGGGCGATATGTGGATGATATTGCCAAAATGTCTCCCACACGAAATTAAAGCAAATACTGTGAAATGATTTCTTCCTTGGCTTGCGTAGACGAAAAGAAGATGAAATTACAAGCAATTTTGTTTTCTGATTTTAAATGTGGAAGCAAGAAGACAATAATTTCGTTTATTAGTCATCTCTTTGTCATGAGAGTAATTAATTTGTGAGTTCACTAGTGATTTTAATTCCACCAATTCATATTAAAAACAAATTAATTAAATAAATATATACCTACTTTAAAGAAATATCTTCTTAATTCCTTACTAAAAATTCCAAAGGATTTATTCCGACGATTCTTCAACGATTTGCTTAGACGATAAGAAAGCGAATCATCTTGAAGAAACGAATACGTTTCTTATTAATGATATGAAAATAACTCGCCAGGAAGGGATGTTGGCAAATTACTTTAACATATCGCGTAGAAGATACGCATTCGTTTCTTCAAGATGTTTTGGCTTCGGGGTAACCGTTTCTCCCGTTGGAAGTTAAGAATGCAATACGAATATGATTATCATCCGCGAGATATTTTATCGTCCAGGTAATAAATAACAACTATAAGAAAACATTGATTACAAAACACAATATAAATAAATAAATAGATAAATAACATAACTAAACATTGATTAAACCAATGATGTTTAGACAAAAACAAAGATACTGTATAGTGTTGTGGGAGGTTATCCAACCACTCGTCAAATTCAACTAATATTGAGTTGCTTTAACGTTCTCCAAAGCTCTCTAAAAAAGCACAGTAAATCGTATGGATATTATCTGTTCCGATTTTGTGTTCATTGTATTTGGAGTTTTTTGAATGTATAGTACAATTTTGAATGTATAGTGCAATTCTACCCCAGCCTATTAAAACCGTAAATAAAAAATTAATTAATCAAGAATTAACAAAATCCTTCCAGGAATGCTATCTGTGATATGTTTCACACACTGTAAGAAAAATAACGGATTGAAATTGGTAAATATGGATGAAGGAGTGAAACTACAAAGGCACATGAACATTTAACTGTGTGTAGGGGTGTATATGCACCCCGAAGTTTTGTTATAAAATTTTCATTGAAATCTGGAGTTTTAAGCAGCTGCGTTAGTATTTTTCTACTGTTTGACTTGTTTCACATTTATTGTGTCTAAATGTCTATTTATTTCTTTGCTACGATATTCGTTTTGAAACGATTTATGATTCATTCTTTTTCTCAATATGATTGATTTGGTGGGGGTTGCTACTTTGATCTTACATAGGCCATCAAGGCCACAGTAGTATGTACAAAAATAATCTTCAGAACGGAAATATTTCCTAAAATATTGCAAAATAGTTAGAAACCACGCGTAAAAATTGCCATGCAACAAGTCGGCTACAACGTGCCTGATCGTCTCATCGCAGGTGCTACATATGTCCTTGACCTGCCACATTTGCGAAAACCAACCTGTAAAAAGCACAGTAAAAATGCTTGTAATGAATGCATTAACATTGAAATTGATGATGGGGTAAGAGAAATATGTAGATTCGGACGATTCATCCTAAAATTTTTGGTTTTTTTTTCTGTTCTTTTAACTTTGAAATTAATTAATTAATTTTGTCTTTTTAAATTGGTACTGTATCAATAAAATTTTATTAATATTTATGCAGACAAGGTTTTTCATATAGATTTTACAATAAAAATGTAGGGGTGCAATTACACGGGTAATGTTAAAATATGTGTGTACAGAGAGAAGGTTAAGTTTCAGCAATCCTCCCGATCCACTTCTATTCCTACCTCCAATATTGGGCATGCGATGTTGAAACAACAGCCTGCCTATTACCATATTACTGATTCTCGCCCAATATATTCCGAATTCTTCCTATGTTCACTGTATGGAATTTCTTGTGACTAAGCTTTAAAAGTCTGACGATAAAGTTTTTGACTGTGTTTGCTTTCTGGTACTCAGGATGGCAAGATTTGTAGTAAAAAAGCTTACCTGAGACCGTCGGTTTTTGGTACCACCAGTCAATTATTATTAAATTATTTTCTCTTATAACTATAACATCTAAGTACGGTAGAGATCCCATACTCTCTTCTTCTATACAGTGAACTATAGTTTAGGATGGTAACCAATAAGAGTATTTAGTATAGCAGGGAGATGTTGATGTGGCAATATGGAGAAAACGTCGTCAATTAGCATCCTCGACCATTTCAGTTTAAATTTCCTGGGAAATTAGGTAATTGTATTTAAGATCTTCAAAATCTCCTTGCCGACTACATATGTATGTATTACGATCTAAAGACTGAATGCCACAGCCACAGCTTAATATAAACTACTATCATCCTATTGCAGTATTTGAGAGCAATACTGGTAGCAATTTCTCCTTTCGTTGTATAACTCTCGAAGAGCTTGGGCATGCTTTTTATTCCATTAAATCGAATGCGACTGGGTCTGACAACATTAGCCGTCGGTTTTTACGTCTATTATTTCCTATAATTAGTCAGTATATATTGCATGTTATAAATAGTTCCCTCACATTTTCTACATTTCCTACTACATGGAAAATGGCGGTTGTGTTACGCACTGCGAAGAAGGCTCAACCTGAATGTTTCTCTGACTTTAGGCCAATTAGTATTCTTCCCTTCTTATCTAAAGTCCCAGAGAAAATTATGCACGACCAAATTCAAGAATATCTATCCCGCAACAAGTTATTAGCGTGCTGCCAATCGGGCTTCCGTCGTCATCATAGTTGTGAAACTGCCTTAGTGAAGGTTACTACAGATATTCGAAGGGCTATGAATGATGATAAAATATCCATTTTGATGTTGTTAGATTTCACTAAGGCGTTTAATAGCGTTGTTCACAGCAAATTGATCCATAAATTGGAGGCTCTTTACGGGTTTTCATCATCTACATCTCGTCTTCTCAGAAGTTATTTAATGGATAGATATCAACAAATAAAGATAGGCAACAATCTTTCTAGTTGCTTACCTTTAGGATTGGGTGTGCCTCAGGGCTCTATTCTTGGACCACTGCTGTTCAGTATGTTCTTTATGATCTGGTGGATGCCGTTGGTGATGTTCGACTGCATCTTTATGCAGATGATGTACAACTTTACCTGGAGAAACCTCTTGGGTTAATTGAAGACTGTGTGGAGCGAATTAATTGCGATCTAGTGCGTATCTCACATTGGTCTGTGCAAAACAGTTTGGTTTTGAATCCTGGGAAATCTCAATGCCTAGGATGTTCTCGTGGTTCCCTTGATCTTGATGGTTTACTCCAGGCTAAGCTTGGCGACAGCGTATTACCCTTTGCCTATTCTGTACGAAACCTTGGGGTTATATTAAATTCTAATAAGAAGTGTTGTGATCATACTAAATCCCAGTTGTCTAAAATATACTCCACACTAAGGAGGCTATGGCTTTCTGCAAGCATTCTGCCATCGCAAACACGACTGAAGTTAGTTAAAACTCTTCTACTTCCTTTCTTTACTTATGGCTCTCTAATTTTCCCACGAATGGACAGTGTTTGTAAACGGAAAATGAACGTTGCCCTTAATGATTGCCTAAGGTTTATTTTTGGATTAAGGCGGTATGATCATATCTCTCCATTTAGATCTCTACTCTTGGGCTGCTCACTTGAGTGTTATTTGGAACGCAGGATTCTGGTTTTCTTATTCAATTTAATTTATACCAGAAATCCTGAATAATATAATAATATTGAATTCCTACAATCACCTCGACATCGTAATATCATGCTGCCTCATATAAATTACAGTATCTTAGAGAACTCTTGCTTTGTCCAAGCTTCTAGATTATGGAATTCTCTTCCTGCACACATTCATCGTGCGGGTACTGTTGGCACATTTAGGAGGTTAATAGAGGAACACATTAGCTATTAACTATTAAGTCTAATCAATAGTTGATTTCTTTTATTAGTTATGTAATTGTTTTTACTTGCTCTTATATTGTTTCTTCCATTTCTTTGTTTTCTTATTTTATTTTATAATATTAGTTAATTTTTAGCTCCTTGTTTTTTTTTCTTTTTGTATATTCTTTGATTATCCATTTTAGTAGTCCTTATGTACTTACTTAATTCTTTTATTTATCTGAATTCATATTACCTATTTTTAATTGTACTCTAAAAGATTGTAAATCTTGTGTACTCTCCTTGTTTCATGTAGAATAAATTGAATTGAATTGAATATAAATCCGAAAGATCTGTTTATGTTGCCCTTATCCAGTATCATAAGCATAAAAGAATGTTTAGTTTATGCATATCTGTCTATACCCCCTTTAATTAACATGAATAAAATTATATGATCTGACTTTCTTTTGTTTTTTGTATACTTTCAGCGATGCTTACCAGAATTCGTTAATGCTGCTTACCAACTGCCAATCGATGCCACAAATACATGCGGTAAATATGTTGATCAGGAATTCTGCATTCAGACAGGGTATTCGATACAAAAAAGCTGCGATACTTGCAGGTAAAATTACAATCATCGATAATGGTTTCATATACATAACTGTTTTTTATCAAACCAAATTTTTTTTTTTTGTATGTGCATACAGACATGAATCCTACCCTCCAACACACTTGACTGATTTACATGACCCTCAAAACCCTACATGGTGGCAATCAGAAACAATGTTTGAAGGAATTCAGCAAAAGAATCAAGTCAATCTCACTCTTCATTTAGGTAAGAACGACCTGCTTTAAATATTAATCTTCAGCAATTATACAAAATCTCACTCGCCTGAGAGTCGAAATGTAAACAATATGTGCAGAAATCTTGCTCGTATGTCTTATATGGTGGTACAGTACCGCACTTTATCGAATAAATGATTATCGATGCGGAGGACAAGTTTCAGGCTGGTGATGGCATTTTTGTGGTCATCAATATGTTGCCGGTGATTTTTATGGCATGGCGCTTCATCTTTTTCCTTTTGCAGGTAAATCATTCGATATCACGTACATTCGCATAGTTTTCTACTCTCCAAGACCGGAATCATTTGCCATATACAAAAGGGAGCGTCAGAATGGCCCGTGGACTCCATATCAGTATTACAGCGCAACCTGTCGCGATACATACATCTTACCAGATTCACTTTCAGTGGAGAAAGGCCAAGATGAATCTCGGGCACTTTGTACGAGCGAGTACAGCGATATATCGCCGCTTAGAGATGGTAATGTTGCTTTCTCATCGCTAGAAGGAAGACCGAGTGCCTATAATTTTGAAAATAGTCCTGCTCTTCAAGTGAGTATTGGAAAATACGGTCCTATACTGTTAGACATTTTACCTTATAAATTATGAATTTTCTTTTTAAAGCAATGGGTTACGGCTACAGACATTAGAATTACTTTGGATCGATTAAATACATTTGGAGATGAAGTCTTCGGAGATCCTCAAGTACTAAAGTCTTACTTTTATGCTATTGCGGATATTGCAGTTGGTGCAAGATGCAAATGTAACGGCCATGCAAGCAAGTGTGTCCCAAGTACAGGTCAGGTGAAAAATACTTAAATATTAAATTGTATTATATGAAATTAACTTTACATTACAGGCTTAAATGGAGAAAGGACACTTGTCTGCGAATGTAAACATAAAACAGATGGTCCAGATTGTGAAAAATGTCTTCCTTTCTATAATGATGTCGAATGGAAAAGGGCTACCTCTAAAGATGTGCACGAGTGTAAACGTAAGTTGCAATGATTTTATAATTTACAAGATCAGTATCTTCCCGTTCAATCAAAAACCAGCGACAATAAAGACAAGTTTCCATTTAAGAAGGGTTGTTATGAGAAACTTGCTAGCCACCACTTAGGCTTTACTATAGAGAGAGGAGGCCTTTAATTCTTGTCAACTATCAGTTCTTGTTGGACAGTCACAGAAGTAGCAGCATTTACAATTCAAATTTTGCGACTAGATTCAGCATGTTTTTCCGTTCAATTATCATTGTAGCAACTCTTGTTCTGCTGCTTATTAAAGCCGAACAGTATTGGGATTATGAAACTAATCGCATTTTTACGCAACCGCCGTGGTATATAATTATCTGTAAATACCAATTTGCTTGAATGTTAACTTATCAGGAATAAAATGTATTGTTTACGTTACACTTCGGGTCAAGAACCTAAAAAACGATTCAATATGGAAACTTGAAGTTATGATGTTATGGAATTACATATATAGTTAGAGTTACTAACCTCCTTCATTGCTTGTGTCAGTGTTTTTTATGTGCTGGTAAAGCTAACTATTATATTTTTATTATTTCTAGCTTGCAATTGCAATGGTTACTCAGAAAAGTGCTTTTTCGATCGCCATCTGTTCAACTTAACCGGACATGGTGGACATTGCATTGATTGCAAGGAAAATAGAGATGGTCCAAATTGTGAAAGATGTAAAGAGAATTTCTATATGCGAGAAGATCGATATTGTGTACACTGTGGATGTAATCCTATTGGTAAATTTATATTTAATCTAAAAAAAAAAAAAAAATGATTCCTAATAAAAGAAAAATGTATTCCACTTTTAGGATCACGTTCTTTACAGTGTAATACTGAAGGTAAATGTCAATGTAAACCTGGTGTCACTGGAGAAAAATGCGACAGATGTGAAGCAAATTTCTTCCTGTTTAGTTCGCATGGGTGTCAACCTTGTGGTTGTGATCCAAGGGGTTCAGTTGATAATAAACCATCCTGTGATCCAGAAACTGGATTTTGTGCTTGCAAAGAAAATGTTGAAGGAAGACGTTGTACAGAGTAATATTATTTCTATCCATGTCTATACAAAAAAATTAACAACTATCTTATTTGATATATATATAGATGTAAGCCTGGATTCTTTAACTTGGATATGGATAATAGATTTGGATGTACTCCTTGCTTCTGTTATGGGCACATATCTGAATGTCAAAGTGCCCCAGGTATGTACCTAAATGTTTAGTTTAGTAGTGATTTAACAATATAAATCATAAAGAGAAGATTTTCTGTTTGTATTTCTATATTCTATTTCTGTTAATTTTAATTTAACAAAATTCAAGTTTTTGAATCATAAAAATATTTTAATGGCACACAAGTATACTTACACAAGAAGTACCTAAGGCTGAAATATTGTACAACATAAAAAGGTATCCGGAGGAGGAAATAATAGAATATATGATCTTTTGTACAAGTCAAATGAAGAAATAGTTATTATTGGTCTAAGATAAATTTCGGTAATACCTAGGGCAGACCTATATGAATTCCAGTAAATATGTATAGTCCTTTTTCAATTCTGAAAATATGCAGCATTTCTTTCTAGAACGGTTCGTCGAATTTTAAAAAATTTATTACCATTTCTTAGGTTTTTATATTCCGAAGAATGCACATTCTGTACAATGTACTTCAGTGCATTAAAAACGTCCATTTTCCCAGTATAAGTGAAAAATCAGCATCATCTGCAAATTTTTATATGGCGATCTTACGAAAGTGTTGCCCAATTTTTCCCATTTTCGTACTTATATGTATCTGCAATTATTACGAGAAGGCTGTCTTGAGAATTTCAGCTCTCTAGCCAACGCCTTCTCAAGCAGTCTCAAAAAATAGAATGAAGATCAAAATTTTTGTATGTAAAACAACACTACAAATGAGTTGACCAATTTTATCCATCTACAAGCTTGACCTAAATTCTTTTCATTATTATTTATTATGTACAAAGCGTCAGCTAGCTAAGTCAGTATTCAAAATATCGTGTGGTCAAATTTCCATTAATGCGTATTTATGTACTTCATTTTGTCCACCATCCTTACTCCTACTCGTTACAAAGATATGAACAGACCAAGTATACTCTACAATGTCATGTAGGATATAAACGGAATCAATCCTTAAGAAGAGTAATAATATACAAGACATCCCGTTTGAATGTGGTGAATGTGCTTGACATGACCAGGAAAGATCTACCAAATCATAAATTTAGACGTGGTTCTAAGCATCTTGAGGCAAACAGAATTAAGCTTACCGTTGAAACTCACACCCATATGTTATTAAAAGAACTACTAGTGTACGCCCTGGTTTCAACAAGTGTTAAGTAACTTTTGGTCCAAAATCAACAAAAACCTTCTCAACTAAAAGTATAGGACCAAGGATTGATTCCTGAGAACCCCCTGTTATAGCAAGATGTGGAGATGAATATTTTTATAAGTGATGAAATTTTAATGCTTCAGAAATTTTTTGGTTGGATTCAGTACTTTAAAAGAAATTATTATTCTTCGTAATACGCAAAATAGTAGGTAGTTAATACTAGCTACAAATTACTCCGCATCGATTCGGAGAGTAAAACTTATTTCTGCTGTTACTTTTTTGATTTCAATAGCTTCAGCGCCTGCGACACTGGCTCTAGTGTGTGAACAACGTGATGTTAGCTGTGTTCTTTTGTGTCCGCAGAACAGAGCAGAACAAAAGATACACCAAAGAACGTCTCGTACATTTTCATAGAAGATGTGTAAATGAAGCGAACAGTACAAATAGTTCGCTTCAATCGACAGAACAATTTGTTCTCTCCAGTTGTTGTATCACTTAGAAGACTACGTATTATTCCACACTTGCGCGTTCATGAATTTTTCGATATTTTTGTAATTCTAAGTAAAGATATATATAAAAAATAAGTTTTACGGATGGACACAAAAATACATATAAGTATATCGTTTACCAAAAATATTGTAATATATTTCAAGCGGATGTCTTGGATATTAAAAATACAACGATACGACAAATATAAATAAATAAATAAAATCCTGAGACATGTCGATGGAATCTCCTTATTGCGTGGGTCCGTCCGTCTATCTGTCTCAAACGTTTTTCTTGAAATGACCTGACATAGAAATTTGAAATTTGGCAGAATGTTAGGTCTTCTTTTTTTAAATTGTATGATATCGTGGTTTGAAAGGCTCACTTTCAGGGCTTCCAATAAAAAAACTCGAAATTGTTGGTTATAAAGAAATAGCCCAAATTCTGCAAAAATGTACTGCACCCTACTTCCAGTTCTTCTAGGTTTCTAAAGCTAAAATTTTGATATTATCAGAGTGAGTAGTCATAGATAACAATAAAACGCAGTTTTTTGTCAGGTTCACAGTTGCTGGAAAAATGTTTTTTGTGTTAATTTATACGATGACTCTTACTATAAGACTTGGTCTTATAAAATTATTTTTGCGTCCATTTATTTGAATATTATTCAGTTATTCAGAAATTTTGATTATTGGATTAGATTTAAATATCGTTTCTTTCGGTCGATGGACTATTCGTTGATAAATTACTGGTACGGAAGCGAGACCCAAATTACGCGAGCCCCAAATTGCGCGAGCCTGACTCGCTCTGAACCGCATTATTGGACTTAGAATTAATATTTTTTAGACTAAAATCAGTTATATTTTGATTAGGGTTTATTCTTTTTGGACTAAGGTTAATTATTTTTACAATAAAGTTAATTATTTTTGGAGAATGCCTCCACGATGCCTCGATTTGATGACGTAACCGGTGTTGCCAATTAAATTTGGTTGAAAAATCATTAAAAACAAAAGCTTAAATTTTTAACTAAATTTATTTCACTCAAAAATTAATTAATTAAATTTTGTTTCCTAACAAACATATAAAATAAATCGATGTAAGAATATATAAGATAAAGACAAGTAAATAAGTTGAAATTGGCCAAGACTTAATTCTTATGATACCCTAGATGCATGCCCATCTGTGCAAGTTCAATCTTTGAAGTAGCTTTTTCGCATATAAATATTTTTAAAACTGTTCGTCGGACAGCAAAAAATTTTATATCTGATTTCACAGGATTTATTTATGAAAACATTGCGTACAAAATTTTAGCATTCTATGTTGGTTGACGCGTTCTCATGCAGTGTCCAAATATATTGTGTAAAATAAAATTTTTGTATTGCAATCCACCGAGCTCCCTTTTTCGAACTTGAATTATCTCAGACTTATCACAGAGTGTCTATGAATTATCAATGAAGTTTGGTGTTAGCAAACAAACAATATCAACTCATTTAGCTCAAATCGGTATAACAAAAAAGTTAGTTAAGTGGGTTCCACATGAACTGAATGAGAAATAGAAACAAAAGCGTTTGGAAACTTTCTTGATGTCGCCTTCTCATCACAAATCTGTCCATTTTTGAATCGAATTGTCACTTGTAATAAGAAATGGATCCAATATGACAATCGCAAACGCTCAGCACAGTGGCTGGACAAGATTGAACCACTAAAACGTACTCCAAAGCGCAATATTCATCAAAATAAGCTGATGTTGAGTGTTTCGTGGTCTAGCGCAGGTGTGATCGATTATGATTTCATGAAACTTGGCTCATCGATCCACAGCAGAAATATACTGCGACCAATTGGCTGAAATTATGCAAAAACTTTAAGAAAAACAGCCTATATTGGTAAATTGATCGACTCCTATCTTATTGCATCATTTTTCTACAAAGTTCATCCTTGACGACCCGAGATAAATTGTTTCAATCGAACATAACTATCATTTCTCATGATTTTTAACCCCTTAGATTCATCAGTAGCTATTTTTTCATCTGCGTAAATTTTTAAAGATTTATTTGTTTCAACCATAGGAAGACTTACATATTTCTAGTATGTATTTTTACTAAATTCAATACCCTAAATCCTGGTCAATTTCAGCTTATGACAGCGGTAAAACTAAAGGCTGCAATAGATCACACTTTGAGGCTTATATTATGTTTTCACTAGGCCGAAATTACGTAATTTCTACAAAATTACTATCGAAATTACGTATGCTTCGCCACACGCATCCCAAAATTTTTGAAGATTAGCATATTATTTGTTTAAAAATGACCGACCATGGTTCATAGCTATGATGACTGGTTCATAGCTATAATGACTGCTTGTGTTTTGGTTTAAGAACAAGGAAAATAGTAGTGACGAAATTACAAAAAGCTAGTGAAAACAGGGTCTCGTAATTTCGAAATTTTTGTTCAAAATTACGTAATTTGAAGTC
This sequence comes from Dioctria rufipes, assembly GCA_963924295.1. NCBI lineage: Eukaryota > Metazoa > Arthropoda > Insecta > Diptera > Asilidae > Dioctria > Dioctria rufipes. The sequence goes on along the minus strand of OZ002743.1, from coordinate 92,600,438 downwards.
CAGTGAAAGCGTACTATTAAACACAGTGCCGACGGCCGACGAGTATTGCAGTAATAGAAACAATTTTTTCTAGGAACGTTTTATGGAGCGTATTACATAGGAATCAGCAGTGGCCGTCGACCACTTTATTGAATTAATTCAATTACGACGGCCGACGGCACAGATTCCTATGTAATACACGGTCCATAAAACGTTCCTGGAGAAAATTGTTCCTATTACTGCAATAGTCGTCGGTCGCTGCAACTGTGTTTAAGCCTTTAGTGCGCGGCGCGACAACGCGGAAAATTTCAGATTGCAATAAGGTTGAAGGTACAGCAGGGTAGAAATAGTGCTTTTATATTGGTATACTACATATTTTCATATGAATTTGCCTACCAGAAATACATTTCTTTTGTTCGCATCACTGAAGGTCAGCAGCAAATTTAGGATTAGATGACTACGCGCGAAAAAAATTTGCAACATTCTTGCGCCACTGTCAATTTTGTGATGAGGTTTAAGCACCAAGTACTAACTTAGAGAGAACTGTAAACAACAACAAAATAAGTGGATTCGTCGAACTAAATATTTTTAAATTTATAATTTAGGGTTATTACTAATAAAAAGTATTTTACTAAAGGCTAATATTCATTAGATATGCAGCAGACATTCGAGAGGTTTTAGTAAAATCACTTTTCGGCCTATGCACTCACTTTTTTTTACATTACACAGTGAGGCAATTGACCTATAAAGTTGGCCATAAACAAAAAATGAAATATGTCATGCGCGATTATATACCTCGACTTAGTTGAAGCCATTTGTTTGCGCAGATTATACGTGTGATATTATCGTTTGTTTTTACCTGTTTTTGTGCATTTATTGTGAGTTTAAGAGTTTAATTTTTAAATATTCCACTCTTTCGTTATTGAACATTCAAGTACAGGTATGTAATATCATTTTAGTAACCATTACTTGGAAAACAGTGTATGTAGTACATAAAATGGCCGTTGACTATTAGTTGTTGTAAATTATTCTTAGAAACACGTAGATTATTAGTTGTGCCCCCCCCCCCCCCACCCTCCCTCCGATCCGGTTTAAGTTTTTCCGTTTTTCTAATGAACATTGATTGCATATTTCATAACCGATTTTGCTGCCTGCTCTTATTTGCTCCTTACCTGGGTATTCGAGATTTTTCAAAGTTAGTCAATTTTAATAAAAATCAAATATTCCATCATTATTTTCATGAAGTTCCAATACAATGTTCATAACGTGAAAAGAACTTTTTGATGTTATGAGAAGCTCAGGGCACAATGAAATTGAAGACCAAATAGTGCTTTTGAGAGAAGAGATCAACACCAGAACAAAATGTCCTGAAGAAAGTCTTAACGATTTGAACAAAATCTTAACACGTTTCAAATCGGACTTTAAATCTCATCTAAGGCTCAGTATACAGTACCCAGATGTTGATACTGGATAACAAATAATGTATGATATCTACTGGTTGTTATTTTACGAAGGAAAACGGTTAAAAAAATTGTGATTTTCGAAAACTCGAAATTTTCGTTAAACGAAATTTTGCATTTTGAAAATTTTCAGACACGAGAATTTTCATGTTTTTAAAACGCATAAGCACACCAAATTTCATCTTGGTACGGCGTAAAAGTTATGAAGTAAAAACAAAAAATTTTAGATTTTCCGCTTTATTATCCCTCCAAAATAAAAATTCAAAAATCTGAAAACACCCTTTGGATTGTAATCATATTGTCTATCATTTGAAATCATAAACTTCTAAATTGGATTAAATTTAAATTAACGAATTCGCTTAAACTTTTGGAGTTCATATTTTCGAAAATATTTGAAACTCGAATTCGGATATGCCTTTAAACACCCTTAAAAAGAAATATTGAACTTAGGAATCCATTCATTATGCCTGTGATTTATGGCCAACTTTGAAGGGCCGCTACCCCACTGTGCGTTGGCGGAATTAAGCGCACTATTTTTGACACAGCATATCAAGCAGTTCATTTCATATTATATATGTATGTCAGTAGTCTAGGCTCATAAAAATTGTTAGCGGCCCAAGCACCAGTTGTCGGCCTCCGAAAATGCATAAAAATTCTAAGGAAAAAATTGAAAGCTTCATTCCGCGTTAGCGTTATTGGTTTTTCTTCTACTTGCCCAGTCTGTATGTTATTAGTGTTTGCAACACTATTAGCCAGAAGATGAGTAGTCAGTTAAAGTTAAATGCATTTGCGAGCGTGTAATTAAGAACGGTACAGTTTTTTTAATTCCGAAAAAATATAAAGTAGAGTCACTTACTGTAATAATTTCGTAGAGATCGGTCATGTTTTTGAATTTAGTTATTTCGCCATGAGTTTTATTGTAAAACATTTTATAAATAAATTATTTTAAATGTAATACACTTTCGGATTTTCATTGGTAGCATTCCTAATACGTCATGTAGGTACTATTTGTTAGTTTTCACAAATATCTTAATTTAATATTATTATTCCAATGTATTTTATTATGGGCTAATTCTATTCTATCCACTACCAATTTAAATTCTGTTATTTTTGCATTCCAGGCTATTCAATTGTTTCTGTCACATCGAATTTTAATAAGCACCAGGAACGTTGGCAGGCTCTAGATAACTTCAACCGAAAGGTAGACTTAAAGTACAACCAGTATAGTCAGACAATCGGAACAATTGCTCACGGTAACGAGTTTGTATATTTTGCTGCTTCGGACAGATTTCTTGGAGATCAGAGAGCTTCGTATAACCGATTACTGAAATTTAAATTACAACTTGTCGGTCAAGTGGGCCCTAGTCCTTCATCCAGTGATATTATATTAGAAGGAGCAGGTACGAAAATATCACTGCCAATATTTGCGCAGAGCAACAGTCTTCCCGACCAACAAATGCGCGAATACGTATTTAGATTGCATGAGCACCCAGAATACTCGTGGCAACCGAGTCAATCTGCACGTGGCTTTATATCAATTTTAAGTAATTTAACTGCCATTAAAATTCGGGCCAGTTATGGTACTCAAGGTGAAGCTTTTCTGGATGATGTGGAACTTGAAACAGCGCACAGAGGTGCTGCAGGTCGTCCAGCAACATGGATTGAACAATGTACTTGCCCGGAGGGATATTTAGGACAATTCTGTGAATCATGTGCTCCTGGTTTTCGACATAGTCCTGCTCGAGGTGGTCCTTTCATGCCATGTATTCCATGCGATTGTAACAGACATGCAGAGATTTGTGACTCTGAGACTGGAAGGTGTATATGCCAACATAATACAACTGGTGATACATGTGACCAATGTGCACGTGGATATTATGGAAATGCACTGCAAGGAAGCCCATACGATTGCAAAAAATGTCCATGTCCCAATGATGGACCTTGTTTACAAATACAAGATGATTCTGTTATTTGCTTAGAATGTCCATTAGGATACTTTGGTGCCAGATGTGATCAGTGCTCTGACGGGTATTATGGAGATCCAAATGGAATTTTTGGAGAGATCACAGTTTGCAAGCCTTGTGATTGCAATGGAAACGTCGATCCGAATGCAGTTGGAAATTGTAACCGCACCACCGGTGAATGTTTGAAATGCATTTACAATACAGCAGGAAGACATTGTGACCAGTGTCTGTCAGGTAAGTTTCAAGAGAAAAGATAACAAAAAACGAAGCTAACTTTAAACAAATGCAGGACATTTCGGTGATCCTCTAGCACTTCCACATGGACAATGTGAGAAGTGTAGTTGCTATCCTCCAGGAACTGAACAAAAAGAAGACGGAATATCCCAATGTGATCAACTCACGGGTAAATTTTTCATAATGTTTTTTTGCAAATAATTCAGAAAATATCTAATTCATATATTTTTAGGAAATTGTAGATGCAAACCAAACGTAATTGGCCGTAACTGTAATGAGTGTGAACCGGGATTCTTCAATATCGTCTCTGGCAATGGGTGCGAGAGCTGTAATTGTGATTCTGTCGGAAGTTACAACAATACATGTGATAGATTCAGTGGACAATGCTATTGTAAACCGGGAGTTACCGGGTATGTATTATTTTTCTTCATCATTTTTGCATTGGTCTCATCCGAGGCCTTATTATGAAAATATTAAGATTAATACGAGGTTATTATGGTGCAATGCATTGATTTGTAATAATTAAGGTGCCGGGTACTATATAATGCAGCAGAATTATAAAATGTTAACAGGAAATCAAAATGACAATGAATTCGATAAATATTGCGAGTTAATATAGCTACTCAGCGCAGGAGACAGGTATCTCATATCGATCTTCACTTGCGCAGAGCTAACACTAATTATCGTTACTTGATCCAGAGGGGCAGTCTTCGACTATTCCTTTACAAAATATCTGAATTCCCTTTACCTGCTAGGCCCTGCTGACCGAAAACGCATATAACTCAAAGCCGGTTCTGTCTGCCAACCGAATTCAATTTGCTCTTACGTCCGCAGATAATCTTCGAATGTGTAGCTAGATTCTCAAACTATCCCAGATTCTAGCAGGGTTGTCTGGATAGTCAACATTCATTGCTTCCTTCTAAATTATGAGATACACAGATAACAAAGTAAGCCCAGCGTCTAGAGCTGCACCAGGTATATTATCGATAGATTCCTCTCTTTATAACATGTTCTGGACACTAAAAGTGATTCTAATCTAATCTAAACAATGTGTGCTGGTGTAAGATCTGTGCACCAGTCCTGAAATCTTTCAAGAATCCTCTTTTTATTGTAGATTGTTCCTAACGAATTTTCCATACCTATCGGATACATTATCAACATACGCATGAAGGTGTGTATACAAACTGTTCATGTCACTCAAAAGTAAGTCCACCAAAACAAATGAAATATGTAATTTCATATACCTACATTATCTCAACTTTTAAAGGGCTGAAACACAATGTGGTGCTGTAGCTCGTTGTTTTCGCTGTAACTCGTAGCTGACGCTGTAGCTTGCACTGGCGCGCGGCATGTAACTAACATTGGTTACATTAGTGTAGCTTGTAGCAAGTGGCACGGGATTATCTGACCTTTTATTATTAACGTTAGACTTTCCATCCTTTCAAATTTTGACAAGTCTAGCTACAGCGCCAGATACGAGCTCTACAGCGGCGCATTGTGTTTCCCACAATTAAAACCGCGCTGCAGGCCGTAGTACAATTCTCATCTAATTATTTTTAAAGTTTGATTTTCAATGAAATTCTAGAGGAAGTCTATAAAACTTTTCCCTTGAACTCTTCACTTGACTGCACGAATACCAGACGAGGGGACCAGAACTGAATCTCAGGTTGTTCGAGTTACTGACTCTTGACAGGGCGCGCTGAAATTTTTTAAACAGTAAATTTATGAGAACAGTAAAGTCAAGATCGTAAATTGATAAAATCGGGCTACTCCCTTGAAACGATAGTATTCAAAAGTTTCTATTGGCATTATTACCCTCGAGAATACTTCACAAGCCATGGAACGGACACCCTCACTACCACACCTACCTAACTAATACTTTGGTACATATTTGCATTTCTTAATTTAACTTGTTAGTACATACTAAAACCCTCGAGAATACTTCACAAGCCATGAAACGGACACCCTCACTACCACATAAGATCCGCAACGGAGTCCTAACATTCTAAAATAATTACAGTGTTCTTATGTAAAACGGACAAAAGTTTGATTTGAATAGCTCCTCCGCCATAAACTACTATTCATAGAGAAAAATGGTGTTCTGATAATCTTAAGCTTTCTTTCTTATCTCTTGCTGTTGAAATCGAGTGTAGTTTTCTACAATTACGGGCTCCGGCTGCACATACACACGTGCAATTATTAGTCAGCTGAGAGTTAGGGAGCGTAATATGGTAAGTATACTTTGTAATCAAAACTATTTTATTATTTTGTTAAGTAAGGCATATAGTAAATGTAAAAAAGCACAAGAGTTTTTGCACTTGGATTAAATTAAGAAAAACCAACAACAATGATTCCACTAAAAAACCTCTTTATTTTCAACAACTAAAACTTGTGGTATGTAAAAAAAACCAAACTATTTAGCAAGAGCTCAATGATAGAAATTTTTGTTCTCTTCTTATCGCTACGAGATGCCAACAACGAGTGCCCTAAATTTTTAAGTGAAACTGTGATGAATAATTTTGGACTAACTGTATGGAATTTCCAATATGATAACAATACCACTGTGATAAGCGATCTGTGATACATTTCAATAATACAAAGAATCTGTAATAACTATTGACATATATATATATGTATATATTGCATTGCTAATTTACCAACTTAAACAATTGATAGGAAATTATTTATAAGATAAACATGACTGAATTAGAAAAAATTTAAATTAAGTAATATTTACATAATTTTGGGTATTGCTTAAACAGTACTTTTCCATAAGTATCAATATAGAACATTATTGAGAACGGACTCCCAACGCACACATATAGATTTCTGTTTCATGGCTTGGGAAGTATTCTCGAGGGTTTTGACAATATGCAACGAAAAGTATAACATTCGAACACGCTGAGCTGTGTCTATTATATCACGATGACCGACACCACTGCCTGGAAGAGGTGGTTTTTATTTTTGCTTCCATCAACAATCAAATAAGATACAACAAAATGTATGGCATTCGAACACGTCTGGGATCCACCTATGACGTCACATATCTCTGTTACTCGCTCGCCACTTATAGCGTAGTTAGCAGGCTACACTCCTCAATAAGAATTTGTTCTAAGTTTAAGGGGTGCAATTTTGAAAAAATGTTTATATGGGACCTACAAGCACTGCTATACCGGTAGCATGCATTGTAGTTAAAATCATTCATATAAACAGTTTTTCTCATGACAGATCAACGCTGCTTTTTTATCAACTGGAAGTGTATATTATATTCTGTCTCAGGAGTACCAGTTTATGTCAGTGCATGCTCTACATTGAACTTACTGGTCGAAACGAGACCTATCTAAAATCTCTGTCGATCTCTGGGTCACGGCACCCGGTTGATTTAGCGCAACTCCACGCCAAAAGCCAATCCTCTAAGCATACATTTATAAGTGACCAGCTTTCAAATCTTCAGATGCAGTATACAATTATACAAAAGGACGTACTCTTCTGTTCAAAGAAGAATGTTCGCCTAAGCAGCCATGCAGACTTAGACAATCTTTCTCTGCCCGCATGTGGGCTACCACAACTACCACGAGTCTCCCACATGGGGGCCCTCTCCATGTTGAGGCGAATAGCACTACTATAGTAGCACTATCCGGGGCTCCTCAGTTCATAAGGTCATGAGTATCTTTTCATGTAGATATCCTTCTAGTAATGGGACTGGTTACTCCATTCGGGCCTAACATCTTATTCGCAACGTCTAAAAATATTGTAATATTCTATACAGGCAAAACACAATTATAATATGTGTTGTCAGGGGGGACCACGAGAAGGTTAAGATATGCCCGTATTCAAGACTGGAGAAGCTAGAGATTAAAACCAGTAATCTTATAGCTGACCATGCATACAAACCATATAAGCACTACTAACATACATACTTGATTTCAATTATTTATCAACTTATTCCTTCGCCTCCTGCCCAAGAGGCTAGTTTGAGATTTTATTATTCTGACTTTCATTAGTACTTAAATTCTTTGTATAATGGACAGTAACGCACGTCGCCATTATACCCTACGGTACCCACATTTGGTATAGCTTTCGTAAATCATGGCCATCAGACCACGAATACTTCCAGTGGTATCGCCATGCAAGATATCCTTTTTGTAACGGGACTGGTTATTCCGTTCGGCCCTAGATCTTATAGCAACGGCTTAATAGGCGCTGTCAGAGGGGACCACGTAAAGGTTAGGATTCACCATTTCGATCTTATAGTTACCATTTGTATTCAACACATAAGGTCTACTAGCATACATGCATAACTACCAATTTCATCAACCTTCGTAACTACATTTCGTCTTTTTCGCCCCGTGCCATTGGGACTATATCTGAGATTTTGATATTCTGACTATCATGAGCACTTAACTTCTTTGCATAATGACCTCCTTGCCATTTACACCCTACAATACCCGCACAGCCAAGAATCTCAATTTTTGTTTCACTAAGTTATAGTTATCTCGTCGTGAGAAGTAACAATCCGAGCATCTTTCACCCATACTACCCTACTGATTGTACTCTGGTGGGAGATGCCAAAGCGATCTTTTGTGCTACTAAATCTCTAGTACTCCGTATCAATAATCTCTTCCGTTATGCATGCATAGGTGTTACTCTTATGCATATTTTCTCCTGGCAACATTGCGCTTCACAGACCTCGGACAGAACATGGTTATTTAACGTTTTTATAAAATTATAATTTAATAGCTTGACTCGCACCAAGCCCACGCCACACCACTGCACTATACATATATTCGGTCGGACACTATACTTGAGAGGATATTTTCATAATAATTGTAGATCTAAGTTCGATAATGCACGAAATCAGAAAATAATACGAAACGCCACTGTAACGATCTAACTTGCATATTTTCTCATGGATAAACTCGATCATTCTAAATAAAGTTAATTTCTTTGCATTTTATTAAAATAGATCTCGATGTGATCAGTGCGATACTTACTACTACGGTTTTTCATTGGAGGGATGCAAGCCATGCGATTGTGATAAAAGTGGCTCCAAAGGTTTCCAGTGTGATGAATACGGTCAGTGCCCATGCAATGATAATGTGGAAGGTCGACGGTGCGATCGTTGCAAGGAAAATAAATACAATCGACACTTGGGTTGCATTGATTGTCCATTTTGCTATAATTTGATCCAAGATGCAGCAAATGATCATCGTGAAAAATTAAGAAATCTTAGTCAGGTAAGAATAACCTAGTGAACACCAAAAGACACTTGAATCTTGAGTTTTTCCTCATTACATGGTTTAGACATTGGAAGATATTGCAAGATCGCCGGTTGCGAATGATGAGGAATTTGAATCGAAACTAAAGGCAGTACAAGAAAAAATTAATATTTTATTAGATGATGCAAAAGCGGGAGCGGGTGGTGGTGATCGAACTTTAGTGGAACGCCTGGATGATTTGCACAGTCGGCTTGACAATGTCAAATTACTTTTAGAAAATTCCAATGAATTACAGGGTTCTGCTGACAAAGAAGTAGAAAAGGCTCGCCAGAATTTCACAATCGCTGATAGAATTATTACAGATGCAAAAAATAAACTTTCGGTAATGTTTTGTTATTTAATAATACATATATTAGAGAAAAATAGTAACTGCTCTATTTATATTTTATAGGACGCTATTGATCTTTTAAAAACAGAAGGTTATCAAGCACTAGCACGCGCGCGAGATAAGTCAGAAGAGTTCGGTATTCAATCGGAACAAATAAGCGCAATATCTCGAGAAGCGAGAGCTATAGCTGACAAACTGGAATCAGAGGCCGAGTTCGATCTGAAGTATGCGAAAGACGCTAGCGATGCTGCAACGAAGGCCTATGACTTAGCACGAAATGCGATAAGTGCCCAGAAAAATATTAGGTTTTATACTAACACTATTGTCTTTGATCTTTTATAATTTGTATTTTATTTTTTTTTATTTTTTTCATTTAGTGATGAGCTTCGAAGTAATGTGAGGTTAGAAATGGCATTATCAAAAAATAGACTTAATTCTACGAGTGAACTAACCAAGGAAGCCCTTAAGAAAGCTAATGAGACTTATGATGCTGCCCTTACTCTCTTTAGTAGTGTCAATGCTCTAACAACACCGGATGTTAATATAACTCTATTAAAAGAAGACTCCACTTTGGCTCTTGAACAGGTAAATATCTGAAAGTTTAACAAAATCGAAGTGATTTTAACCATTCTTTACACTTCCAGGCCCAAATACTTGAGGACAAAGTTAAAAGCATTAGCGAATCTAATGATGAAGTTGCCGCTGATTTCTTAGAAGAAATCGAATTAGCTGCTACACTTAGTCAAAGGTGAGTCAGTTGTACATAATATTAGAATTATTAAATTCTAATATAAAGTATGACATTTATTTAGAGGCGAGATTCAAAAGCAAGACGATATCACTCTCCTTGAAGACGCAAAGCATGCTTATGAGCAGGCACTAAAAGCTGTTTCTTTGGGGGATAGCACTCTTAAGGAGGCTAATTACACTTATCATACACTATCAGGTATGTACCTACATAAAAATTCTAATTTCTTGCAATTATTTAATGTCAAATATTATCATAATTCTGTTTTTGTAGGTTTTCAAGCTGATGTGCAAAAGTCTTCTGAGCGGGCACGTCTCGCTTTGCAAACTGTCCCCGGCATCAAAAAAGAAATTGAAGCCGCCGAGCTACTAATTGAAGAAGCCGAAACTGTAAGTTTTATAAAATCTAAATACTTTAATAAAGAAATCCATCTCTACCTTTGCCTACCTAGGCTTTATATGGAGCTAAGGAAAATGCAAATGAGACTAGACGAAATGCACATGAAGCCCAAGAAAAGTATGCTGAACAAGCGTCTAAGGTAATATAGGAAATTTTGCTGTATATTCTGGCTACAATTATTCCACATTTTTCTACTCTCAATAGGATGCTGAACAAATCCGGAAAAAATCTAATGATACTAAGGTGAATGCTAGAAAATTACGTGGTGAAGCTGATCAGTTAAACAATCGCGTCGCCGTTACAGAAAGTAATATTCAAAAACTGGAAGATGCTTCAACACGAGATGAAAAACTGGTTGAGGAAGTTAAAAGAAAGGTAAACACTTCACCTGCTAAATTTATTTAAAAAAAAAGTTCTTAATTATTGTTTTTCAACAATAATTTCGATAGATATAGAACCAGCTATAACTGGCCTAAGCAATGAACAAACACCTATTGATAAATATCAATAGATGAGATCTCAAATATGCGTCAATTTCTATATAAGATCCTTAATCATATTATCTTCTCTCTCTCTTGTGGTAGTCCAATGTACAGTGAAAAACTGGCTTGCAATTGTAATTTAGCCCTGTATTTTAATTTTTGTTTTTACGCAGATTTGGGAGATTTCTATTAGATCGCTTCAACTTGTCTGTTCGTACATATCCTAACTCTAGTGAATCATGCTTTGAGCACACACTTGTGCACAATTGGTCCTTCTGACCAGTGCTTTTGCCGGATAAATAATGTATGATCGAATTCACTCACAACTGGTTGCATGCTGATTTTTAGATTTAGGTGGGACTATTCCAATCTCTGGTTTTTAATTCTTTTATTGGATGTATGTATCTGTGGCTAACGTTGATTTAACCGTTTCGTGTTGCGAGATAAAAGAACGTTACAAAAAGCGTGAAAAAGAAGGACAAATCCGCAGCCTTCTTCCCTTCGTACTTAACACTCTAGAGTCCTGATTAGTAGACTTACTCCAATCAATTACAGGTACTGAATAGCAACAGGTGAATCAATCGTCCAGCCCCATAAGGTGGTCGCTGTTTCTCAACTGATCTTCACGTAGCTAGCTTGCAACTACAAATCATGCTATGTGTATAATTCCAAATGTGCCCTTCACTATCAATCTCTGCTGTAAACGAGCTCTTTGCGTATTCACCAGGCGAAGCTTCACATGCAGAATATTCCCGATCACTTTTTTTTTTTTTTTTTTTACTTTGAATCTACAAAATTAAATCAATCTACTGCCTTAAGTTAGACACAATTCCGGAAAATCCGGAAAAGAACCGTGGTGCTACTTACTATACGAACTCCCATCTCTCTCTATAACTAACAACCTAGAGGAGTAGCTGCAGATTAAAAACTATACTCGTTTCTGCAGGACGAGTAAATCTTTTTTCCATATAAACATGTGAGATTTTAGCCAGACTTACAGCATGCCAATTACTTTTCCAATACATATGCTGCTATCAGCTAATGTAAGTATGAACGTACCTGGACAAGTCAACTGCGATGAAGGACTGAACCTTGGACCTTGAAACTGAGCCCAGCTGACCTTGGTGTATACATTTTAACAGGAAAACAGCGAACCTAAAACATGTTAATTACACGTAAGCAAGAACTGTCAACCGATTAACCTTCAGTACTAGAAATGAATTTATATTAGAGCTTTGAACAATTTCATCCTTGTATTAAAACTGAGAAGAATAGCCTCTGCAGTCCTCCATTTAATTTCACACTTTATTCTAGTATTAAACTTTACTCCCATATTATATATTTACTTCATCAACAATCTAGTAATACTGTATTTCTAAGGTATCTCAATGAGTGCTAGACAGTGACAGTTGTCAGTCTTCAAAACCAGATCAATGCTGAACGAACAGCTTGTGATGATTTTTTTTAAATTAGAAGTAATTTCTCAGGAAGATAAATCATTAATGGATTGGCTTAAGACAGAACCCTAACGTACACCAGAAAATACAGGTTATACTTTAGAAAACTGAAATGTTTACTCGGATTCACTGCCAATTAGGAAATTTGTGATCATTTCGACTATAGATTTGGTTATTTTTCTAGATAGTTCGGTGAGCATATGCTTCTAAAGAGGTGCCAAATGATGGGTAGAGAAGCGCTTAAATTGGGCTCCTTTCAGAAGTGCCGGTTTTTCGTCCCAATGGGTAGTACATAATCAATGATGTATTGACATGGCAATTTTTTCTTCAATATTTTCCCCTAGAAAACAATTCTCCCATATAGAAGCCGAAGGGTATAGTGTTGTTGTTGTTTGTGTTCAGAAGTTAATTGCGTGAACTGTTTATGAAATTTTATTATTATTTTGGGATCTTTATATAACATCCCTTGTCTTCTATATATGTATATACACAACGGTTCAAACAAATTGGATTCAATATGGGGCATCATATTTTCTTAGAAATATATTCCCAATTTTTTCTGTAGAATTTTGAAAATTGACCCGCTATGGTTGGCCGGCCCGACAACTGACCAAAAATAGTGAAGCATTCTTAAAATTCTTAAAATAATCCAGAGTTCGGAAAAATTCCTTCGCGAATGGAAAAAATTCATTCTTTATCATTTACATTCATTCGCGAATGAATAATTGAGTTGAAAGATTCGCGAGAGAATGTTTGCTGCCGAAAATTTTAAGAATACATTCTATTTGCGAGAGAATGAAAATGAGAGAATATTCTTCAATGGCAGCAAAAGAATGAGAAAGAATGAAAACCAAACACTCGGAATGGAAGAGAACATTCTCATATTTCACTCTTTTACTGTCGGTGAATTCGAGTGGGTCGTAACGGATATATTAGGAGGTAGATTATATTAAAAGTTGAAAGGTTTTCTGGTGATTTTAACGTGTAATTATGGGTCGCAAATCCAATATAGACAAAAATAAATTCGTGACTTATGATAAGAACACTGATTCCTCAAAGTGCTTGTTATGTGAAAGGGTTTTAAAGGGAAATTTGCTAGGAAATATGAAAAGACACTATATAACTGTGCACAACCATAATTTCGAAAGTGAAAATGTAAATTATACAGAAACATCGGCAAGTGGAACAAATGCTGTATCTGTAATATTGGAGAAGTATTTCGCTAAAACAAATACACTTAGCAAAATTGCCAGAGGTGATTCCAGCGGTCCCCTCAAGTCAAGCATCCGTTGAGCGCGCATTTAGTGCACTAACGACGATATTCACTAAACAAAGATCTAGGTTAAGTAGTGAAACTATTTATAATCTACTGTTAGTCAAACTAAATAACAGCCTATTAGATTCAATAAGTTTTGAAGAGAAAGATACGATTTAAAATGAATACTCTAAATTTGATTATTGTTTTATTTTTCCCATCAAAAGTAAATTTTTTCAGGACAAAAAAGCATATACATACATTTAAAAAACGTGGAAAATGCACTGAGTGAAAGCATAAAATCGTCATTATATAAATCTGTTTGCGGGATAAAAGAATGAAAAAGAATATTCTTTTCCACTCTTTATCATTCGCGAATGCAAAAGACGTGGTAATGAATAATTTCATTCTCTCGCGAAAGAATGAAACCGACTCAAACATTGTGCGATTCATTCATTCGCGAGAGAATGAAAACCAAAATTCTCTTAAGAATATTCTTTTAAAGAATGAATGAATTTCGATCATTCTTCTCACCCTGAAATAATCTATATTGATACTTATGGTAAACTTGATAGTAGTTTACGAAAATGGTCTGCCAGAGTAATTTTAAACTTATCCTTTCAAAGACTACCTACACTTACTATATACCTTACTTAACAAAATCATAAAATAGTTTTGATTAAAAAGTAATCTTAATTAGATGGATTGTTTTCAATTTAAAAAACCCTTTCAAAACAATTTTAAAACAAATCCATTCGTAATTGTCCAGTTTGTTTCCCAGCAATACCAAGCAATAATACTCATAAAGTAAAGTACTATTCAAAATTATGCACATACATATATCCATACAGAATGTTCCCTTTTGTGTCACTTTAATTAATTTGTTTGCCGAATACATGTAGAGCAAAAAAATCCGAGTATTTGTATGGATTATAAAACAAATTCTCAATCTCAAACAAATATGCAATAAAAAAGTGAAAAGAGAGAAAACAAATTCCAAATATTTTCCCTGCGCGTCCACACATAACAAACATTTCCCAAATGTTTGACAAACATTTGTCAAACATTTATGAAACATTTGCAAACATTTGTCAAACATTTATGAAACATTTGCAAACGTTTGTCAAACATTTGCTAAACATTTGTAGAATGTTTGATACGCAAAGTTGACATTAATGGATGTTTAAAAAAGTTTGAATTTAATTCAAATGAAATGGAAAACATTAGATGTTTGTTAAAGTTTTTACAGTAATTTCAGTCAGCTGTGGATAGTGAAAGTTCATTTTGGAATTTTTTAATAAGAAGGTCTTAATCATGAAGGAGAAATGGGACAAGATAAATATAATTAAATTAATAGAATTGCATATTAGATTCTTGTGAAATTTCAAAAAACCGGAAAGATCGTCAATTTATCATTCAATAAATAAGGACCACTGTACTATAATCTTCTGTATAAAAATTTTCTGTTCGTTCCACCATCTCCTTTTCTGAAAATTCTAATGTTTCACAAACATTTGACAAATATTTGTTAAACATTTATCAAACATTTGACAATTGCCTTTAAATTGTTTGTTAAATGTTTGAAGAATGTTTTTTGTCAATGTTATGTGTGGATCCACCTTTACAAAACAAATTCTCAATCTCAAACAAATATTCAATAAAACAGTTCTTTGAGGTTTTTGATTAAAAAAAAAAACGCCACATCTTTTTCAAAAATCTAGGCCCTAATATTTTGCCGAAGGTTTCAAATCAATATCGTAAAAATTGTGGAATATAAAAATGGGGAACAAAATGCTTACGAATATATTCAGCCTTAAGAAATACTTTATATTGTAGGAAATAAGCTTCCAATAATAGAAATAATTTCGAATGCATCCGTAATTTGTTGAACTTTTAATATGAATATGAAATTAAGATAATTGTCACACCCCTGCCATCAAAAAATTACCCATATGAAACAGAAAATCAGTCAGTCCATGTTATATACATTGTGTCAGTGCTCAGAATACGGTAAAAATGTGTGTAATAATTAAGATTTCGTTAGTTAGCTATCTTTAGTTTCATTGGTTTTTTAATAATATATAGACATGGAAAACTTCTTTTATGTAATAGTACAATTATCCCACAATATACAGTGTGTTCCGTAAATATCTTTAATCGTTTAAGGGGATGAAAGTAGAGGTTATTTGGGTCAAAAAAGTCTAGATACTTTTATATCGAACTGCGCTTGGTTTTCGAGTAAATCGATAATATCGATTTTCGAGATTTTGCATACCTTTTCAGAGTAACTTCGTTATAAGTTCTATGGTAATTAATGGATTGTGACGTTCAAACCTTTATTTAAAAGAACACATATTGGCCTTTCTAAGAATGTATAATAAGTTATAATTGTGCCTTCAATTATTTAAAGTAACAACAACAGCTTTCTCTAGAATTTTTTATTTCACCAAAATTTTTGTCGCGCTCCAGTGTACATTTATTCAAAATATCACCATTGCACGAACTTGGCAAAACTATGAAAAAATTTGCGCACTATGTCCCCTTTCCAAAATGACCTCCCTAAGTGCTATTAACAATAACAATCAAAAGTTATAAGCAAACATTTGGAAGATATGCCCATCGAGGTAATCTTCAGTTTTTTCGTAGGTTTCTGTCTCCTCCTACAGTTTTTAACCTACGACAACCATTTATATGTCATTGTACGGAAATCTGAACTGGCTATTAGATAGGGTACTTTTAGATTTCGAATTTCGAAAATGGAGGGGGTAATTTCGAGAAAACACTTTTTTACCAAACTTGATATTTACGTAGATTTCGTTATTCCGCATCTTCATTTTTTCGGGAGGGGCAAACTCTGGGAGGGGCGGGCGTTCAAAGTTTCAATTTTAAGCGGCTATATTTTCTCAACAAAGCATTGTTCTAGCAAGTAAGCCCTAAATTCATAACTGGAAAAGACATTTTTGGTGGTTTTTATTCAAATATATCCGCTTAAAGTTGAAACTTTGAACGCCCGCCCCTCCCAGAGTTTGCCCCTCTCGAAAAAATGAAGATGCGGAACTAACGAAATCTACGTAAATATCAAGTTTGGTAAAAAAGTGTTTTTTCGAAATTACCCCTTCCATTTTCGAAATTCGAAATCTAAAAGTGCCCTATCTAATAGTCAGTTCAGATTAACGTACAATGACATATAAATGGTTGTCGTAGGTTAAAAACTGTAGGAGGAGACAGAAACCTACGAAAAAACTGAAGATTACCTCGATGGGCACATCTTCCAAATGTTTGCTTATAACTTTTGATTTTTATGTTGATAGCACTTAGGGAGGTCATTTTGGAAAGGGGACATAGTGCGCAAATTTTTTCATAGTTTTGCCAAGTTCGTGCAATGGTGATATTTCGAATAAATGTACACTGGAGCGCGACAAAAATTTTGGTGAAATAAAAAATTCTAGAGAAAACTGTTGTTATTTTAAATAATTGAAGGCACAATTATAACTTATTATACATTCTTAGAGAGGCCAATATGTGTTCTTTTAAATAAAGGTTTGAACGTCATAATCCATTAATTACCATAGAACTTATAACGAAGTTACTCTGAAAAGGTATGCAAAATCTCGAAAATCGATATTATCGATTTACTCGAAAACCAAGCGCAGTTCGATATAAAAGTATCTAGACTTTTTTGACCCAAATAACCTCTACTTTCATCCCCTTAAAGGATTAAAGACATTTACGGAACACCCTGTATACAAATATTAATGTAAAAATACAGGTACATTATTTGTGATCCACCCTGTATTTAAGATTTTTTTAAATTTTTATCTATCCCTTTTTTACGCACTATTGGCAGATAATATTGCTTTCATTTTGTTAGACAGAATGATTTTAAGTTTTCTGGTCAACAGCAGTTTTTCATTGTCTTATAAGAAGAATTTTCTCATGGTAGTATACGCTCGCCTGATTAGTGTGTGCTGTGTGGTGTATCTACTCAGCAATGGTAGCTATTAGAATCTTCACCTTTTATCTCTAGAAAACCTTGAATAATAATATCTGTTGACCACTGCAACCAACGAAACATCTCATTTTCATCGTTTGAAGTTATTCGATTAATTGAAATTCGTTTCAAAATCAGTAATTTTTACTTGAAGTTCTTGTACCGAGCATTATTGAAATTCAGTTTTCTTATGTTTCTAAAATTGCATGTAGTATAGGTCCTGTAGGTTTCTGTAGTTGTTAAATATATGGTAAACTAGTGCGCATATGATGCAGTTAGTTTGATCGGCATCATATGCGCATTAGACCAGATAAGGATTGTATATTTATACTGTTTAAGATTTGCAATAGATTTAGTTTTGGCCACAGTTAATAAACGTATCTCTATTGAACACATTTACTCCATTGGATTGTGCTAAAAGCTAATTAAATTGAACGCTCAATCGAACTGGCATAGAAATACAACAAAAGTATTATTAGAGCCATTTGGTAAATATTAATACTCTAAAATAAATTTTATCCTACAAAGGTTGGCACAGCTAAGGCAGACTCTCTCGATGCTCAAAATCAAGTTCAAAAAGCAATGAATGAAGTTCAGCAGATAATGGATGAATTGAAGAACTTGCGTGACATAAACATTTCAGATCTCGATGCACTTGGTAAATTCTTTTCACATACTTATGATAAGTTATTTGTTAATAATATCTTGAAATTGATTTATTTTGTATAGAAAAACGCCTTGATGCTGCCGAAAATGAACTCAACCGAGCAAATTTATCTACCCGTCTGGATTCTCTAAATGATATGAAAAATCTTCAAAACAAATGGGTTGAAAAATACGAAAAAGAAGTTACTCAGTTGGAAGTAGAAGTAAATAATATTAAAGACATATCGGATTCACTGCCCCCAGGATGTTTCAAACGACCAAGACTGGAACCATAAATTTAATAACTTAAGATACAATTTACACTTCTACAAATTCTTCTATTAGATTAGCAAAAAACAGACCAGACCTACTTGCCGGGTTTGCATCAAAAACCCATTAAGACTTAATAGAACCATAAGCCAAATCAGTTTTTTGCCATTCAATTTACCAAATCTGCGGGTTGAAAATTCGCGGTAACAATTCATATCCAACCCGAACTTCGAGCTGGAAATCCTTAGCATTTTTTTTTTCTTTTTCTATTTTTTTATTTCCTTGTTATTTAAGGTAACCGTTTTTGTTACTTAATAAATGTAAAACCATTTTTTACTTTGTATAGAAAGCGCTATTTGTAAGTATTTCAACAATTAATTTACAAGATATACCTAAAGCCGTTGCTCCTTACAGTGTTCAATTATTATGATGCAATTTGTACTTTTGTATTTAGACCTTTATAAAACCCATAATTTTAGGATAAAATGTAATAAAAGTTTGAATAAAATTAAATTAGTTGTAATTTTTGTAATTGTATGCCCGATAAATCAACAAACAATTAAATCGACTTGGAAGACTTGGTCACACAAGAGAGTAGACATTAGCATTAGCTATAATATTTAGCCACTGACATATTTTATGAGAGAAAAGATAATGGTTTTTTACACACTCAAAAAAGAAAATCTTCGAGCTTTTGAGGAATTTTTACTCTGGAAAAGGTCTATGTAATTGGCAATTAAAAAACAATTCCTGTTCAGGTCTACAGCTGCAATGGCAGCGTATTTTTTTTTGTAATATACTCAAAACCACAGGGATTCCCCTTTAATATATTATACGGCTTTGAGAAAAATTGATGTATAATAACTTAATGGGGAAAAAGCCGATTAAAATCGCACTTGGTTGCTTTTTTCAGCACACTACTATTATGCTTAATACAATTTTTTAATCACAAATTTAAACAGAATTATCAAAACCATCAAAACTTTCGGATTGAGGGCACCTATCAACTGCTGTCAAAAATTTCATTGAAAGGGTGTAAGAGCAACATTTAATAAATAGTTAGAAGTAATAGTTATTTATTCTATGAAGAGCACTAATTTAATTCCATTTTAAAATACAATTCGACCAGCTTCATACAAAATCGAAATCAATGAAGCGGCCATGTACGGGGTATATGTTGTCCAACTTGGTGTGTCACACATAAAAGCTTTTTCTCCACACACTGTCAAACATGCCGTCCAACATCAGGACAGAAACACATATCAGGAACTGCTAAAAATGTTAACTATTATCTTTTCTTCAATAGAGTTTACTTAAGATTCAAGAATGAAGAATGCATGACAAACATCGCCCTACACGTTACAATATGTTGTCAAACACGTACCCCCGCCCCTAAAAAGCAAACTAATATGATTTTCGTCCAACTGCTTGACACACTGCGTGTCACACCGTCTTACAGGTACACACACGCTCAATTCTGCCTGACAACATCGTTGTCCTACTGGACTTGGATAACATGCGTGACCGTGTATGGGCCCACTGACAAGCCCTTCGCAAGAAAACAACAAACATCGCTGTCAGTTTCAAAAGCAATTCCACTATCGAGTTTGCTTCTTTTCAGAACAAGCACAAATGGGAAAGGCCAGCTTTATAACTGCACGCGAGCTTCCACATAGTTGCCTAAACTTCAGCAAGGACAAGAGCGCTCTGCAATGCCTGATACCACATATCGGAACATGCACGGCGAACATGTTGTCCAACTTGGTGTGCCACACATGAAAGCTTCTTCTGCACACACTGTCAAACATGCTGTCCAACATTAGGAACACATTATACCAGGAGCTGCTAGAACTATTAATTGTTATCATTTCTTTAATAGAGTTCACTCAAGAATGTCGAATGCGTGACAAACATCGCCCTACACGGTTCAATATGTTGTCAAACACGTATCCCCGCCACTAAAAATCAAACTAATGTGATTTTCGTCCAACCGCTTGACATACTGCATCTCACACCACAAACAGTCAAATCTGCGTGACAACATCGTTGTCCTACTCGAGTTGCCCAACATGCGTGATCAGGTATGGGCTTCTTAACACATTACCCTAGCATTACCGGCAAACCCTGAAATAACGCCGAGTACAAGTAGGACAGAAGCATTTGGGATAGTTCTTCAAGTACCAACCCAATTATTCCAAATTTTGTGACTATTAAAAAACATGCAGAAATCTAAAGAATTAGATAAACACACATAAAAAGCATTTAGTTTAGTTGAAGACAACTTTTTGGAATGATATATCCAGGATATACGCAAGACAGTATCATGTTCGAGACTTCCACAGGTTTTTCAAAAACTGAGGATAGGGTCGAAGAAACATTAATCGAGGTAAAAGCTGCATGTTTGACGACATATGGCTTAGAAATCTATAAATAATCAAGATTTTTAGCAGTAACTAGTGAATTTTTAAATAATGATACTACATGTAATACTGCAGTTTTTCTATGTATAGCTTTTGAAGATCAGAAAACTGCTGATAACATAGCCACTTTTTCTAACGTATGATTTTGCACATTACCCAGTCAAATATCAAACTATTTACCTTACGTGATTTTAACATCATTAATTTGTCTGAACTGTCCGAGGAATGCAATAGGCTGTCTGGGAATAGCATATTTTCTTGTAGTGTAGTAGACGATCAAGTCGAAATTCTTGAGAATTTATTCCATCATTTATATGAAAGATATAGAAGAGGAGCAATGAAAAATTGCCACTGTGCTACCTGTCCCTAAAAAAAAAACATTTACTGCAAGCCCTTCTGATTCTAAATCCATCAGCATTTTGTGTTTCCTCGCAAACGCTTTGGAAAAAGTGATGTACACTCAGATCCAATTGTTTGTTGAGAACAATAGAATGCTTTCGCGTTGGCAATCAGGTTTCAGACTAGGATATAGCTGTGAATTGGCTGTCCTAAAGCATACCACTGATTTAAGAAAAGGCCTAGATAACGACGAGTTTGGAGTACTGGGTTTACTCGACTGTGTAAACCACTGGATGGTGTTCCTCAACAAACTTCAGACATTTTTCCTGTTTTCTTCCACGACTCTGGCTCTCTGCACAATTATTAAGCACAAGCATTAAATGTAGATTGGTGAAAACCCTCATCCTTCCCTACTTCTCTTACGGGAACTTAATTTTTCTTAAATTGAATAGTTACTGTTTTCGTTGAATAAATGTGGCCTATAATAATTGTAGATTTAACCATGCCTCTAATTTTATTCCCAGAATATTGGGCTGTCTACTGAACTTTTACCTACGACGACAAACAATTCTATTCTTCTTGAAACTTATTCACACTAAACACCCTTGATTATTTAATGAATGAGTTTCAGTTTAACCAAACTCGGCGACGCGACGTTGTGATCTTCAGTTTCCACGTCATAGTCGCTTGGTTCAGGAAGACTCTTTCTTCATTCAGATCCCACAGCTTTGGAACTCGTTATCTGCTATTGTGCAGAGACCGGTTACTGTCGGTGAATTTAAAGAGGTTGCTATCTTCAATTCAAGTCTAAATGGTTTCGAGAGTGCTACTAATTAATTAGTTAATTTCTTACTTTATGGATTAATGACTTTAACATAACATAATTATTTATCACGTGCTTAAGTATATTTGTGGTGGCAATATTTTCATAGCATAATCCTACTTGAATTTAATTTTTGCTATGTGATTTCATTTTCATTAATATTTTATATAAAGGCTTAGTGTATATCCGAACATTGTTTTAAGTATAATTATATTTTCGGGTACTTGCAAAAAAAGATGTGATCCATAGCATTTTATACAATTTCCCTTTTTGTTGATATCTCATCAGTTAAAAGTATGCATTTTTTGTCTAAATTACTCATTTCATTTAATTTTGCTCTAAGTAAATTGATAATACTCTCAGAAAGATCGGTATCAAATCTTAGCATGTCACCGTAAAATGCATGCAACAAAAGGCAGAATGAAACTCAAATCTAGCATTTCTAGTATAAGGCAGGAGATTTATAATAAAATTTTAGGGAAAGTTCCTTTTTGGTTTCATACCAATGACTATATTTGCTTTGAGAAAAACTTGTTCCAAGAAAATTGACTTCACAATTTTATATTTTTTTTCAGTTCATCAGTAACTGACTCTTTTAAAATTTTGTTAGAATAGTTAGCACACGTTTTTTTTTTTTTTGCAAAGAATATAATTGCCTTACTTTCAATACTTTCTCCAACTGTTATGTGAGGAAGGAGCACTTTAGGCGAAGGAAACTGGCATGGAAGTATATCTGTTGTTTCCGGGATTGGCGGTATCCTGTAATTTCTTTGTTCTTACCGAATCACTTTAAGTAACTGTCTTTTACCTTTTTCTAAGCATTCTCTGGCAGCATCTTCAACTTGCTCTTTGACTGCTCTTGTTTTATAATGTGTTTTTCGTGCAGACCGATTTAGTTTTTCCTTGTTATATGAATCTACATATAGCTGACAAATAGGAGCAAGCGTAGCAAACCGTTTGTTCATAGTTGAGTTTTTATATGGTTTTCAGAAAAATGATTTTCACAAAGGTAAAATTCTTAGTTTCCTGCAGCCAATTGGTAGTTTAAAAAATGAAAGGAACGAGCCCGGCTTATTCACATTTAAACAACCTTGATAGCAACAAGTACGCACTGACGACATTTCATATCACACTAATTCTGAGTACTTCTAAGCACCAACATCAATAAAAAAGTCAATTTTTAAGACTAAGAACTTAGTTAACTTATTTAAAGAAAATTTCAACTGTATATATTATGCTTATCTATATATGTACATATGTGCATATAAATCTAAAAACTTTATACCCAAAAACGTTCGTAAAGAAATAAGCATATCACAGAATGAACAGATTAAGCACTACACTACTACTACCAAGAATAAATCAATTTTTTGTCCATTGATCGTCATTTTTCTTTCTATTCTAGGAAAAATTTCTCGACAATAAACAAAATTATCCATTCGCGTCACCACCGCCTAGTCAGTTTTCAGTATAACAAGTCATTCCCAGCTTCATTATGTATTTAAACCTAAATAAGTGTCTTTGTTTGCTTGGTTGATAACATAGGAATTTCGACACATACGACACCTTCTGAGAAGAGCCGACATTACTGATTACTCCATACTGGCATATCTACATATATGTCGTAGACATTTGACGTAACTCAACACTTAATGAAACTAAATGTAGGCAGATAGTGTAAAGGCACTTTCACATCAAAAACAAGAACAGAAAAATGTAAACCGAAAAACTCAATTTATTCCACTTTAAAACAAGATTTTTGTTCCAATGATTAATAAAATCCAAGGAAATAGGATAAACTGAGAATTTTACTGAGAAAATAGTTATATGTATTTCAGATTTTATAGAAAAACACAACTTTTATGTTTTATCGGCCGAAAAACTTTTTCGGCGGAAAGATTCGGCCGATAAAACATAAAAGCTATGTTTATCTTAAAAATCTGAAATATGTATACTATTTTATTAGTAAAACTTTTAGCTTATCCTATTTCCCATGATTTTATTAATCATTGGAGCAAAAATCTTGTTTCAAAGTTGTTGGCAACGCTCTCGCAAATACGGAACTGGAACAAGCTTCATTGTGGAGTGACAGAAGTCAGCAAGTTGTCCAACGCCGCAGTCCGCATCATCGTATCTTTAAGTTTACCTTTATACACTCTTGAATTAATAAAGTTAATTGTTGTACCGAACAAACAGGAATAATTATTTCGCCTGTGCAATTGAACCCTAAGTATACAACACTCAAGTATACAGAGGAACCAAAAATATATAACAGTGGCGACGAGGATCGGTGGTGAAATAATTTTCTTTTTTCGTGTACGTGCCTCTTCATAAGTCCAAAATGGCGGAAGAAGAAAACAACAGAAAACTCCTAGAACTCATTTCAAATCAACAGGAGATGCAGGCCAAATTATTAGAAATGTTACGGCATGTAAATCCAGCAGATGCAGAGTCTGGGAAAGGTCTAGAATTTACCATGGAAGCGCTTGCAAACAACATGCAAGAGTTTTTCTACGACCCAGCAAACGGTATAACTTTTCAATCATGGTATTCTCGCTATGAGGATTTAATAAAAGTAGACGGTGAAAAATTGGACGACAAGGCAAAAGTGCGGCTCGTAATGAGAAAATTCAGTCCATTAGCATATGAGAAGTTTTCAAATTACATCTTGCCAAAAAACAGTCGAGATCTCTCATTCGCAGAAACAATCGAGACTCTGACAACAATTTTTGGTGTTGAGGAATCGCTATTAAGTGTCCGCTATAAGTGTTTGCAAACTACAAAACTTTTAACGGATGATTTCGTTTCATACGCCGCAGCTGTGAACTAAAATTGTGAAAATTTTCAATTATCCAAATTAAATATAGACGAATTCAAGTGTCTTATATTTGTTTTGGGATTACAATCACCAGCTGACACCGACGTACGTGTAAGGTTACTTTCAAAGTTGGAAAACCCAACTGCAGATGGCCCAAACACACTCAATAAATTAGTCACAGAAGCACAACACTTGGTAAACCTGAAAAATGACAATCGTTTAATTGCAATGGAACAAAAACCTCTTGTCACAGCGATTCATAGTCAACCGGGTAAAACAAATAAATTCAATACCCACGGACAAAGTACAATAAAAACTTCCACACCAAAAACACCTTGTTGGGGATGCGGCGGCATGCATTTTTCAATTGACTGCTCGTATCGTGCCCATAAATGTAAACAATGTGGAAAATCAGGACACAAGGATGGATATTGTGCCTGTCCATCAACAAGAAACGCAGAGCCTGCAAAATATTCAAAGGTTTCAAAGTTTCGCACACATTCAAAGTTTAGTCAGAAAAACAAGCAGCAATCAGCTTCAAATTCTGCTGTTTTTGTGAATGTCAACAAAATCGACTACAGTCAACATCGAAAATTCGCGGAAGTTTTAATAAAAAACTTTTCGGGTTCTTCTTCAAACAAGAAAACTGCAGTTCGACTTCAAATTGACACCGCTTCGGACATCAGTATCATTTCAAAATCCATATGGCGAAATATGGGTTGTCCGGGACAGCTTGTCAGCTCAGAGCTGCAAGCTAAAAGTGCATCAACTCATCGCATTGATATAATTGCTCGTTTTCTATGTGATATCGAGTTAAATGGGGAAGTTAAATCATGTCATATTTATGTAACTAATCTCGACACGTTAAATGTTTTAGGCATAGATCTGTGTGACAAATTTAATTTGTGGGAGAAGCCACTAAACTCCATTTGCTGTCAACAACTCAATGCATCTTGTTGTCAGGAACTCAGTGCGTCTTTCGACTCTAAAGCGGAAATATCCAGCATTCAGAAAAGCTTTGCGGAATTATTTGAAACAAAGCCGCGTATATGTACG
The DNA here is from genome assembly GCA_963924295.1 of Dioctria rufipes. Taxonomy (NCBI): domain Eukaryota; kingdom Metazoa; phylum Arthropoda; class Insecta; order Diptera; family Asilidae; genus Dioctria; species Dioctria rufipes. The sequence continues at coordinate 92,574,491 of OZ002743.1, read as the reverse complement.
AGAGTCGAAGTACAACTTCAATTAAAACCAGATGCAAAACCTGTATTCCGACCTAAACGTCCAGTGGCATATGCTATGCTTCCTTTAATTGAGGCAGAATTACAACGGTTGGAGGATTTGGGAATTATTACTCGGGTTAATTTTTCGGAGTTGGCAGCACCAATAGTAGTCGTAAAAATGGCTAACGGTAAAATTCGCATTTGCGGGGATTACTCAACAGGTTTGAACAATTGTTTAGAACCACATCAATACCCACTGCCGCTGCCTGAGGATATCTTTGCAAAACTTTCCAACAGTGCGATATTTTCTCATATTGACCTGTCCGATGCATATCTACAAGTTCCGGTGGACGAGCAATCACGAAAAATCCTGACTATCAACACTCATAAGGGGCTTTTTTCGTTCAATCGTCTAGCACCTGGTATCAAATCAGCGCCAGGGGGTTTTCAACAAATAATGGATACCATGCTATCAGGATTATCTGGAGTGGCAGTGTATTTAGACGACATACTTGTCAGTGGTGTTAATCAAAGGGAACATATCGAGAACTTGTATAAGGTGTTGCAACGACTAAAGGAATATGGTTTCCGTATCAAATTAGACAAGTGTAAGTTTTTTTCATCCCAAATAAAATACTTGGGGCACATCATTAACAAAAATGGGCTGCGCCCTGACTCATGCAAAATCGAGAAAATCAAGGCTATGTCAGCACCAACCAATTTATCACAGTTGCAGTCATTCATCGGAGCTGTGAATTATTATGGAAAGTTCGTAAAACAAATGCGGCAATTACGAGCACCATTAGACGAATTGTTGCAGAAAAATGCAAAATTCTCTTGGACACCAGCCTGTCAAAGGGCATTTGAGAAATTCAAAGACATTCTCTCATCGGATCTGCTTTTGACACATTTCAATCCAAAATTGCCGATTCGAGTTGCTGCTGACGCATCTAATGAAGGTATTGGGGCCTTTATCGCTCACACATTTCCAGATGGAACAGAAAAAGTAATATTTCATGCAGCGCGAGCATTAACACCAGCTGAAAAGAAATACAGCCAAATCGAGAAAGAAGCACTCGGGTTGGTCTTTGCAGTGAAAAAGTTTCATCGTTTCATATACGGTCGTCGATTTAAATTACTGACAGATCATAAGCCACTATTAGCTATTTTCGGTTCGAAAAAGGGCATTCCAGTTTACACGGCGAATCGACTACAGCGCTGGGCATTAACACTGATGCTCTATGACTTCGAAATCGAATACGTTCCTACGAAAGAGTTTGGATACGTAGATGTTCTTTCACGTCTCATCAGTTCACATGAGAAAATAGAGGAAGAATTTGTCATCGCATGTACAACGCTGGAATCGGAGCTTCAAAATGAAGTTAATCAGATTACAAAGGCTTTACCAATTACGTGCAACATGATAAGAGCAGCGACAACAAATGATAAAGTATTGCAGAAGGTTATGTATTTCATCAAGCATGGATGGCCAACCTCAACTTCATCGTTGACATTCACAAATGAAAATCATATGCAAACCGATTTATTACAATATTATCGTCGTAAAGAGGCTTTAGCAATAGTATATGAATGCGTATTATTCGCAGATCGCATCGCTATTCCAGCAAGTTTTCAATTTCAAGTTCTCAAACAGATTCATCGAGGACATCCGGGGATTGAACGCACGAAAGCCGTCGCTCGTAGCTATGTGTATTGGCCGAACATTGACAAAGACATCGAAGTGTTCGTTAAAAAGTGTCACAGATGTGCATTACAATCATGGCCAATACCCTCATTACCCATGGAACGAGTTCATGTGGATATAGCAGGACTAGTCAACAATAACTATTATCTAGTAATTATTGATGCATACACAATGTGGCCAGAAATTTTCCTCATCAAGCAAATAACAACATCTGAGATCATCGGAAAATTAAGGTCCGTGTTTTCCCGATATGGTGATGCTAAACGAATTGTGACAGATAATGGAACGCAATTTACTAGCGTTCAATTCAAAACATTTTTAGAGTCGCGAGGTATCAAACATTTCAAAACAGCGCCTTACCATCCACAGTCAAATGGTCAGGCAGAACGCTTTGTGGATACGTTGAAAAGGGCTTTAAAGAAACTTCAGCAGGAAGGGACGAGTGAGGAAATTCTGGAAATATTCCTCCAGACCTACCGATCAACACCTAATAAAAGGTTACCACACAATGCTACACCAGCAGAGATGTTTCTAGGGAGAAATATCGGAACTATTTTGAATTTGCTGAAACCGGAGAAGCCGTCATCTACTAAAGTAAATGAGAAGCAAAATCAACAATACAATCGACATCACGGACCAAAGAATAGACAGTACAAGCCTGAGGATTTAGTTTATGCACAAGTATTCAGGCACAACAAGTGGTATTGGGTCGCAGGACAAGTTATTGAGCGCATTGGCTCAGTAAATTACAATGTGTTAGTTACTGACGCAGACAAGAAGAGGCTGATTAGGTCCCACACCAATCAATTACGAAGTCGAACAAATCAAGATATATCGCAAGCTTCTGTAGATGGTAATTTTACATTTGATGTTTTATGCGACACATTCAATATTCCAGGTAGAAGTAATGAGTCGATGTCTACTTCGTTGTATGGAACCCCTAATAGTTCCACATCATCAATATTGGAGTCAGTGTCATTGTCCGACAATGTAATCCAGATGGAAACCACACCATCCGCTCATTTGGTCGAACATTCTTCCATACGTCCTACATCAACAACTTCTACGCCAGTTACATCCAGGACACGATCAGGAAGAGATGTTATACTCCCGCTACACCTGCGGGACTATGTTATGTAACAATCAAAAGGGGAGGTGTTGGCAACGCTCTCGCAAATACGGAACTGGAACAAGCTTCATTGTGGAGTGACAGAAGTCAGCAAGTTGTCCAACGCCGCAGTCCGCATCATCGTATCTTTAAGTTTACCTTTATACACTCTTGAATTAATAAAGTTAATTGTTGTACCGAACAAACAGGAATAATTATTTCGCCTGTGCAATTGAACCCTAAGTATACAACACTCAAGTATACAGAGGAACCAAAACTATATAACAAAAGTGGAATAAATTGAGTTTTTCGGTTTACATTTTTTCGATTCTTGTATTTGATGTGAAAGTGCCTTAACAGTTTTTGCTTAATGATTTTTTACACGAAGTGTCTGAAATTTTTAATCATTTCATGAAATGCTACAAGCCTTTGCGCAGATAGTGTAATACCACCCGATATAACCAAATATCAGGATAAGGAGATGAGTAGTGAAGGGGGAGGTCGCACCCAGGCATTGCCGTCTTTATGTTCCAGGCCGTGACATCGAATTCTTTGAATGTATTAGAGTGGTACGATTTCGTACTTCTTTTAGCATTTGTTCTTATGGAAAAATGCATTACTTTCAACTTCAACCTCCTGCACAAGCCTCCGTACTAAAAGTTTTATTCAGGAATTTTGTTATTTAATTTCTTGTGCATTTACCAGTATATAAATCTAAGTAGTTTCTTTAAGAAAATTCTTTATATTTTATTACTCAAACATAACACTACACATAAAAATGAGAAAATGCGTTGAATTCTGTTGCCTTCATACCAGCTTTCATTTCTCTGTGTTTTCTCACAGAGTTCAAAGTGGGAGCAAATAGTTCTTAAATCAGATCTACTTTTGTTTGAAACTGATTTTCTTTTTAAAATGTATAAAAACCTAAAGTATAAATTATACTACCATAAAGGCAACAAATTTGCCTATAAAATAGGCTAATATTTGAATTACCTTTGACTTATAATTTCAAAGTTATGAAGAGTTAAACACAAAAAACCGTTGCCGTCCGTTCGATTCACAGCGCAGTGAGCAAGCGCAGCTTGTGAAAATATGAGGCGAATGTGTACCTCTGCCGATTCATTGATTAAAAAATACTTTGAGTCATGTTTGAAATGAAAAAACTGAATTATTTGATATGGAATGTTGGAAATATTTTTAAACTGATAGAAGCATTATGGGATAATATAAAAAAATGGTTAACATTGTCTTTTTGTCTTTATTATACTTAAGAAGTTACTGTGTGCTAAACATTGAAAGACTTATTTTTTTCATATAACTCAATAGGCAAGCTCAAAGCTCTGATTGCTTTCCAGTGTGATTTGTGGTATGAAGGCAACAGAATTGAACGCATTTTCTCATTTTTATGTGTAGTGTTATGTTTGAGTAATAAAATATAATGAATTTTCTTAAAGAAAGTACTTAGATTTATATGCTGGTAAATGCACAAGGAATTAAATAACAAAATTCCTGAATAAAACTTTTAGTACGGAGGCTTATTTACATTGTGCAGAAGGTTGAAGTTGAAAGTAATGCATTTTTCCATAAGAACAAATGCTAAGAGAAATACGAAATCGTACCACTCTAATACTTTTGCAAGTAGTAAAATCGTTTTGTGTCATGGCCTGGAACATAAAGACGGCAATGACCCAGGCCACAGTATATTTATACAGTAGCCCAGCTTAGAACAAACTACTGAAAAGTGAATTTTAGAATTTTAATTACAAAAAAAAACACCTCAAAATTTCTCCCATAAGAGGGAACTATTAAGTATGATACGGATGTAAATGAGCAAACAGTAGCTAGTTGGACGATGGTTGGGAGAAGTATTAGTTTTATGTAAGTACACATCTCAGCACCAGTCTGCAAATGTACTGTTCCATTACCAAACAGCTGTTTGATTGCAAAGTGTAACAGGCAAAATGGTTATAATAATGTTTGCGAAAGTTTGATAGTTCTACCAAGCCGAAAATGGCATGGAAAGTGGAAGAAATTGTTTTTAGCTTTTTTTTTTTGCACAAATAGTTTTGATTGTCATTTCGTCCCTCTTCCACTGCTACAAGTTTGTGCATGCCGGAAGTTCTGTTTCTTCCAATTTAGATTTACATAGGAACCTTTGTATTAGAAATTGACTAGTGTGTTAGTTAAAACTGTTGAAAGAGAAAGTATAGTCTCTTTATAGAAGCATCCTACTCGCTTGACAGTTTTGACAAAGCTGGGCTACTGTGCCCAGGCCTCGCAAAAACACCCAACCACACACCCACGCACAAACACACACATACACACACACGGAACAGCGCACACACATACACGCGCGCGCAGACACACGCACACACGCACACACACACACACACTTGGTTATATCGTGTGGTATTACATTATCGGCGTATAGGCGGGATTTTGAATTAAACTATCCATCATAGAAACGGAAATATCTCCAAAACGGTTGCATTCAGGTATTACATGTGCATAACCAAATTAAAGGTAAACTTCCGCGATTTCTAAATCTTGTAAAAAACTACTACTACTAAATTTAAAAAAATAGGAATTTTTTCCAATTGTTTTCCTTTGACGTCCGACAACTTCCGACGGAAGGTGACAGGAAGGCTGCTCAGGGCTCTTAGGAGTGACCCTGGGTATTCTGAGAAGGCAAGATGACTCCTTTACTTCTTCTCTTGACGCATTTTCCAGACTGTAGGTTTGAAGAAGACCTGCAGATGTATGGCGAACATCCTCTCTGCACTGGTGGAGCTTGGTCCACTGCTGCAAAGGTAGTTGATATCGAGAAGGTTAATTTTAACCTTCTCTGATTTTAAAGCCATGGGTGTAGACGGTATTCTGTCTATCCTTCTTAAGGCAGAGATCGTTAGTGGCTCCAAACATCCGATTTCATTTTTAGAGCATGTATCGCTTTTGGATCTATCTCTGAGGTATGGAGGATAGTGAGAGTTGCTTTCGTTCCAAAGCCTGATAAGACTTCATACATGGACCCGAACCACAAACCTCTCCTCATTCTTTTTGAAATGCCTGGAGAGGCTTGCGGATGCATATATCATATATGTATATCTCCCTAAAACACCTTACGCCTACCGGAGGGGCAGATCTACTGAGACGTGTCTCTATGCAAGGGTTACTGTCATTGAGCGGGGACTGGATCGTGGACTGTTTACCTTTGGAGCTTTTCTGGACATCGAGGTGGCTTTTGACAGGGCCACCTCCGAGTCGCTATGTGAGGCAGCTCGTCGACATGGTATTGACCGCACTGTAGTTCGCTGGATCGTCCAAATGGTTAGACAAATATACTTATCTGAGAGGCTGCGCACAGGGTTGCGTGCTTTGCCTGGTTTTCTGGTGTATGCTGGTTGACTCACTCATCTCGGTACGGCAAAACGGTGGATTCTCATCTCCAGGCACAGCATGGCTGCTGCTTGTACCTTCATGCAACGAGGTATCAATATTGTTGAGGACTGGTGGACCTGTGATGATATGACAGTGATCCGAACAAAGACCAACTTAGTGCCCTTCTCCAGAAGACGTAAGCTTCGGTACTTTGTTCTTCCAAAGCTCTTTGGATATATTCTGCAACTCTCGCTACATGTCAAGCACCTTGACTCAAAGATGACGTGGGGATTGCACGTAGAGGAAAAACTTAATGCAGCTATAAAGAATCGCTAGACCCATGCTCATATATACCTTCTGTGTATGGTGGTTGAGGACGCTTGTGGGGACTGCGATTCGGAAGCTGACGGGCCTGCCTGGGAATTACGGGATCCATGCGATCTACAGCTACTGCTGCTCTTGAGCTGCTACGCCTGGATCTTCTCATTCAGGTAGATACCAAAAGTGCTGTGTGCAGATTGCGCTCATGGGGATGTTAGAAGAATGGCTAAACTGGCTCTTCTCATTTCTCTTTGGCATATGGGCTGGAAAACCCTCTGGCCAGTATGCCGCGTGATGTGATGGTACCAGAGCTTCGTTTTCCTGTAAGGGAGTCGTGGACTGAGGGAAGTGCCTTATCGAGCCTTCCCCTGTCCTCTCTATAAATTTTCACAGATGGCTCTTTCACTAATGTAGGAGCTGGGGCGGGCGTCTACATTCCTGAACCTGACATTGGGATACAGTATTCACTTGAAAGACACACCACTTTCCTCCAGGCTAAAGTCTTCGCCATCGCAATGGTAGCATAGATAACCTTTATATGCAAATCAAGGGTAAAGACATTGCTATCCTTTCAGATAGTCAAGCAGCCTTGAAGGCTTTGAATGGCCCTTGGATAACATCTGAGTTACTGCGGCATTGCAGGTCGTCTATGGATGATAAGCTTTATCCACAACAAGGTGTCACTTCAGTGGGTTCCTGGTCACATGGGGATCATGGGGAATGGAAGGGCTGGTCTTTCAGCTAGGGCTGGCTCTGATTCTCCATTCTTCGCCCCGGAACCCGCCGTTGACATTGTCACATCGAATATCAAGTCTCTCATCAAAGCGGATGTTCATAGAAAACATCAGTAGAGTTTGGAGAACCTGAGTATTTGCAGGTGCACAAAACTGTTTCTTGATGGGCCCAATAGGAATATCTCTGATTTTCTCATAGGGATCGGAAGAAAACAATGTAGAACTGTGGTTGGCATCATCACCGGCCACAGCTTTCTTCTCGCTCATCTAAGAAGGATGGGAGTTGTTGACAGCCCTGAGTGTCTGTCCTGCCTGGAAGGAGAACCTGAGACACCCGAGCACTTTCTGTGTGCTTGTCCGGCCTTCGCCCGGATATCTAGGATCTGGCCTCCTATCTGCAGATGATCTGAAAAATGTTCCTCATCAAGGCCTGATGCGCTTCATTAAGAGGACGGGAAGGTTTTGGTGATGGGGTTTCTAACAAGATAGTATAATGGACCACTTTGGCCTTCGTGCTCGGCATCTCTCTCTCCATGCCTTAAAAAAAAACAATTTTATTAGGCAGATCTGTTCTTCTTCCATATTTTTGCTAGCCACATTGCTTTAAGCTGATATTTAATAAATTACAAATAATTTCTTGAACTTTTATAAATATTTACTGCCAAGACGCCAACTAAAAGCAAGCGAGCTTTTCATGCACCGAAACTAAAAACCACTTGAAAAATAATAGAAACTGAAAGATCCGACAGATTGCTATTGTTTTCGTCATATATGCTTCAAGAGATTTACAAAAGAAACAATTAAACAAGTTTTAAGTTAAAATCAATAAACAAGAAATGATAATTATTTATTAATCACTTTATTATAGATTTGTACTATTTAAAGCGGTATCACTTTTAGAAAGTTGTTGAAGACCACCTTGCTTTGACTCTCGAATGAATCTGAAATTTTCATCGATTCCTACGAAATATGTTGGAATCATTCCTCGTCCTTTTACATCAGTAAGTCCTCTATAATCGCAATTAATATCGAACGATTTCAGAACTTTAGCAGTTTCTTCTGTTACCTAATATAATAATTTACCATTAACCATTTCTTCAAGAAGCTGAACAAAAAGTGTTTTACTTGAATCTTTCCCGGGGTTCCTGTGGAATCCATTCGTGAAGCCATATTTACTGGATTACCCCAAATATCATATAAAGGCTTGCTGGAACCAACAACACCGGCCATAGTCTCTCCATGTGATATACCTGTAAGCAGTTTTTCAAAACACAGACTTTATTTCGTTATTCAAATTACAGTACTCACCTACTCGAAGTGTTCCAATTGGCTCTTGACCATTATTTTGAAAATTTTCACAATTAAATATCTGCAAAGTTTTCATCAATTGCAAAGCAAACTCTGTCATAACGTACACCACGTTATGAGATTGCTTCGAGCTATGCTTTCTCTCGCGGACTCTATTATTCTCATTATGAAGGATATCAAGACTAAGTCGTTTTACTCGTGGTGGAACTAAAAACATAACCTCAGTATAATTTTTTTAATAATTAAATAATCAATAACATACTTCCATTGTGAAGACTTCTTCTACCATTTGATAAAAGTGCTGAGGTACGTTGCCCTGAAATTCTTCTACTCCCTGTTAAAGAAGTTGTAGACTCACATCGGCCTGGATCGAGACCACAAGCTGCCATATAGCTCCATCCAGCTACCTTTATTTTTTCAATCTTAAGAGGACCTGAATGAGATGTTAACTAATAAAGTGGTATTACTCGCATGTCCATAGCATAATAAAGTTAAAATTCTATAATCCTTACTATTTCATCGAAATCGCATATTATTTGATTCAAAACCTTGAGACCAACTTTTTCGGTGTCGAAATTTTTAATGGTAGCAAACATGACTGCGACATTATCGTACTTTTCAGTGTAAAGTTCATCTCGCATTTTCCTTGCCATATAAATTTCAGCTGAAAGTTTTTTTTTTTTTTTTAATTTTACTATAATACCAATATTACATGGGCGGTTCGGGGCAAGTGGGAAAATGTTTTATGGTTGGTAGTAGGATAGGAGATATTCAAAATATTCAAAGCTTAATAAGTCAAGTAATTAAGGACCACATAAAAAGAAGAACTCTTGCGTAACATTTTGTTCGAGAGAACTTTTAGTTGCGATAATTCATAGAGAAGGCAAGACGTGCAGATGTCCATAGAGACAACTATATTCCAGAAGTTTTTAAACTTTAATGGAGTGTTGGGTGAGGTAAAATAGAAATAATTTTTTTGCAACCATAACCTCAACTTCAAAAGTCATGTAAACTTAAAGCAATATTTACCCTGATATTTTTCGCAATATGTTAAATGTGCAACTTGTTTGGGGCCCTTATTGTAAAATAACGCTTATATTAATTATAAATAATAAACAATTTAAAGGTGCTACAAAACGCTAGATAACTTTTACAACTTACCTGTTGTACCAATTTGCAACCTTTTATGTTGCCCGCAATATTTATTTTTTATCAATGGAGCAACATTTATTTATATGATTGTCATTTTGCAAAAAGACAAAGTTCTAAAATCCTGTTGCAAACGTTCAGATTATTTATTTTTCCCGTGGACGGGAATCGAACTAGTTAGAGTCGGTCAAAGATGAAGAATAGAAAACCATCTGTGTCATTAGCTCAATGGTAAGAACAGTCGCCCGGCGAGCGGAAGGTCCCGGTTTCAAACGTCGGATGAGGCGGTTGTTTTTTCCTCTTGCATTTATCATTTGATTTAGAAACGTTAAAAATAAAAATTCTTCCATTCTTCATTTCAGATTATTGTTCATCACAATCTAGTAAGTTTGCAACTTCAGACCAGATCTGTAAATTTATAATTTGGTCAAAAATTAACAACAATCATTTTTATAGTCGTGAAAATAATGCAAAAGTTTTGAAAGTTTTACAGGATTATTTGAATGTTCTACCCCATCAGAATATAAACGATGATGCAATTTTTGGTACCCCCTTTCAATAACAATGTGTTGGATAGCTCTTTTTGAGCTGAATAGAAGTTAGTTTTGCGCCTAGTTCCAAATCCCAGTCCGTTCAGAGTTATACTGCACTATACATACATGTCAGTTTTAGCAATAGTAAATTAACGGATTTTTTGGCTATTTCATAACCTACTGCCATTTCGTACATCATTAGGAATGAGTCAGCGTGACATACTCCTTCTTCTCCCTCTGCTAGCGGTTATAGACAGGACGGGTAGGCGCGTACGCGCAGGTATCAGACAGTGCAGTCGTTCGTTTATAATGTTGACTGTGCTGTTGCTTACCGATTAGACAATTTATCACAAAGGAAGTTTCCCGCAATTGTGTCATGTATCCTAGAGCGTTCTAACACGGAAGATATCAGCGAAAATTGCTGACTGATAATCTCCCAAAAATGCGAAGAGATTTTGCAGCATATATTCAAGAAAATGCAATATTAAAAGTTACTACATGCTTAATCAATACAAAGAAAAAATGTTTATTATGAACTTCATAGTATTTTAACTAGGCGCCTACTTATTTTTTCAAGTTGTTTTTGACAACACGCAGAGTGTGTGCCATCGGTGTTGGCAAAGGGTTGAAAATGCAATCAGACCGCCTCCTATACAAGAAGCATACGTGAAACCACAACAACAAAATGTGGAAGAACTTCACGTTCCCGAGTATTCGAGAGCATCTAATACTCCTAGGCATTGTACGTATTTTTAGTAACTATGCGTTTCTCAACCTTTTTTTATATACGGCACACTAAAATATCTGGAATTCTTTGCGCCACGACTTATGAAAACTTTGACATAAAACTCGGACCCAGATAATCCTAGATCCAGATTCTGTATTAATATATCTAAATATCTTGTGACCACCTCAGACAAGATTATATTAAATCTGAATAGAAAAAATTGTTATATACTTTTTGAAAGATATCCATAATTTTTGTTATAAAAAAGTTAAATAAAATGTTACTAAATCGCCTCGTTTTAACCCCCTGTCTCCACTGGCAATAAATTATGGTATACCATATGTTTTTGCTACGGAATTACCAGTGTAGACCTCGTAGCCATGGCAATAATTCATGGCATGCAAAATATGGCATACCATTTTGCCTACCATTGAAAATTGCTTTCAAAAATTTGACGTTTATCACCAAAATGGCTGAAATGAAGCTAATGCGTTCGGAACTAATTAAATTAATTAATTTTTACGAACTAAAGCACTGCATATTGGTTTTCTTAATCTTTTAATCTCCTCTAACCCGGCGAGCTCCAAATTCTTTAATGCAATTAATCCACTGATCGCATTCCTTTTCGATCTTGATAACGCCAAAAATGAAATGTTATAAAATAATTTACCCACACCAAAAATTTATTTTCCAAGATGAACATTACCATAAAATATGGTAAATAATTTTTCATGGCCAGTGTACACAGATGGTAATTTAGCCTCCCTTCCTCATAAATATCGCGGTAAACATAGTGTACGAGAATTTTTCATATCGTACGGGATTTTTGTAAAGTTGGTACAAGAATTTATTTGTTCCAATCACTGACATATATATAAATGGACTGCTTGATCTCCTGTTTCATGTGGCACCAATTTTGATTTCAGAAAGTATGCTCTCACTGTCAATGCTACCAACTGTCGTAAATTAGCGTTATATTTAAATTATTTGCGAATTTACTTATATGCATGCCCGTGAGATTTACCGAATTTACCACAAAAGTATTTGGGACTATGTGTATCGTTTAATTTTAATTATGAGTCGAAGAAAGTGTTTTTATCAAGGATTTTTACAAGCAATTTCTCGTTCCTAATCGTTACAGTTCAGTGGGAAAGTATGCTCTCACGGAAAGAGACAGGAATATGAAAGTGGTGCCATTTGCTTTCATGCATTTTTGGTTCAACAAGCAGTCCATTTATATACATGTCAGTGGTTCCAATCTAGCAGCTCTACACTTGAAGTGAGGTGTCAACCATAATAAAGGTGAATATTAAATAAAAATATAACAAAATTAAGTTTAAAACTATTTTTTTTAGAAATACTATTTCAAAGTTACATACAAAACCATCCAGTTTTAATTATTTGTCGGAAAGATGCAGCATATTTGTTATCTTTATCAAAGATTTCGCTTACTAACAATAACTTCATAATGACTGATGAAATTGTATTAGATCAGGGGAGCCGGGGCCATAATGACGCGCTATGATATCAAGAATGCAGGGATAAGTATTCCCAACATATGGTCTACATTTTTTCACATTATTTTATATTTGTTGTACGAAAAAAACAGACGATTTCTGCAAGTGATCACACAAAAGTTTCAGTTTGCCAAAGATTGTGTTTGAGGGAATATTTCAGGCGTTTTGATGTGAATGGTTAGTAAGTCTAGGTACTTATGGTGTGCAGTTTGTCGAGATAATAATAGATTTCATATTGGTTTACGATAAATTTTGCATAACATGTCGGTAAAAGACTAAAATGTGGTGGGGTAAAAGGACTAACAACAATTAGTGTGTTTAGCATTTCGCAAGCTGTAAATTTTTCAGACGTTGGTTGCTCAAAACCAGAGAAATCGGCATTTTGTAAAAACAATATTTTTCAAGTTCTATGAACACAAAAGAAATTTTGGAATGTCAACCTAATTATCCTAAAACTTCCGAAATGCAGGAATTCCTTGAAAGGTAAAATTCAGATGATTTCAGTTTGCATTTTTCGAATTCGAAACTCGAGGTGTGAAATGATGAAAATGAAATCTACAGTATACAAGCTTGTGATTCCGTTTGTAACGCACAGGAATAATGATCGTAGAGCAAAATGGATTGGACACCCACGCATAATATTAAAAGTTATTTTGATTTTTGCATGTCCGTCTGTACGTCTGTCGATTGTGCGCACGATAACTCGAGAACGAATATACTTAGAAAGTCGAAAATTAATTTCGAAATTGAGACAAATCGGGCAACTCCATCGTGGCGTTGCCATACAAAAACTTCGTTTTCCACTATATATTTGGACACTGCTTGAGAACACGTCGATATAGAGAGCTTAAATTTGTCATATGGTGTTTTTATAGTAATATAAAATAAAAATTTCAAAATAGACTAAATCGGGCCACCTCTTCTTGGTTGGTATTGCCATATAGAAATGTAGGTAGGTTTTTTACATATACTGTGAAAACGAGAAGTCCTATACATTTTTATTGTACTAAAAAGTCCTTCAGAATATGAAATCCTATAAAATTGGTTGTGATCATTTATTCTGCCCGCAAACCGTTCTAGAAATATATGCGAAAAACCACTTCAAAAATGAAACTTGCATAGATCAGTGACCATACAAAATTTCATAAGAATTGGTCGTACAAGGAGAGAGTCCCTACTCCTCATCACCGATTTGATCCAAATTCTCATTATAAGTTAAGCTTGACTAGAAATGAAAGTGACGCAAGTGGGTGCTCTAGACGACCAAGGGAAACCGAAATTATACATAATGTAAGTGTCCCCCTGGTTAAAATTAACACTTTGCGAAAAACTTTGATAATTACCATCTTGCTGGTATATTCACAACATTTAAGCCATTTATTTCTTTTCATTAAAACTATCTATAATCTGTTATCTTTCATATACAAAAGATCAAAAGTCATTATCCCAATTAGTTTAGGAGCATTTTCCAAAATAAGATTGCGTGGTTTGCTAAATTACTTTCAACTTATATTAATTAGCTGCATATACTGTAAAGCTACCACTATTTAACTCTCGGCTAAATTCCAACCGATTTTCAATATTATTTTTGCTAAATTCATTGAGACTTTTTATGATTTTTTGGAACTATTACGAGATTCGTACGCATCGGGTTACATCTACATATATTATTATATAAAAAAAAAAAATAAATAAAAAAAAAATTGTTTTTCCAGAGGTGTGGGTGGACGAATAGTGAAAAACCAAAGTTTCGTATGGCAACATCAAGAAGGAGTTGCCGATTCCAATTTTTCTTTCCTTAAAAACCTTATTCGGACCATTACGAAGATTTAAAGAAAAAAATTAACCAAATCGGTTCGCCGTTCTCAAGTGATGCGATTACCAACGAGCAGCATTTCATTTTTATTTATATACATTATCTCATTTTTTAAATTTTTTTCTCATAAGATTATCTCCTAATATTGAATTAGGATCTATATGGCCTCTAATAGGTATCAATCCAATTAAAACTTAACAATATTATATTTTACTATCATCAATAGTAACTGTTACATGAGCTCATCATAGCTTAATGGAAAATCATCATGAAAGAACTACCCAAGGACTATTTTTTTAAATTATTTAAGGAATTTACTTCACTATTTTACAAGCAATGAATATTTAGAAGAAACATTTACTATTGTTGATGCAGTTTATGGATCAACATTTTGTATCAACAGAATTCCATGGAATTCATGTATTAATTGGAACTACTTTTCTATTAATTTGTATTATTCGGCATATCGAATTTCGCTTCTCTATGATAAAAGCAAATTCTTATTAATTAACAATAATTAGCATTTTGATTTATAACTAATTTCTTTTGCCAAATGCATTTCTGTTCAGTATCTGTTTGCCAAATGTCCTTTTTGTGAAAAAATTTTAATTAAGTTCTTGCAAGAAGTCTTTTTTGTTAAGTGGTTTAGGAAAAGTATCTTTTTGAAAAATGTATTTCGGCCAACCATATTATACCCATTTCTAGGACCTCTTGTAATTGAATTTATTACTAAATATTTTTCACTTACCTACGTGTGCAGGTAGAATATTCTGAACCAAAATGTTTATGGTTTCATTTGTAAATTGTGCATCCTCTTGCTTTTTTTGTAATTGCCGTTTCCAACTAAAAAATAAATTCTACACAATAATTCTAAATTTTATTATAGATTTCAAGCTATGAACTTACTTATAGTCGACTTTTGAAATATATTCTGTTTGTCTATCCATCAAATGAAATATTCCGAAAGTTATCAAAACTATTAACAAATGAGAGTATTCCGGATCGAGATGAAGATTGGTGGATGGACTTTCATGATAAATATATAAATATCTGCCAAATACAATCCATGAGTAGAAACATACAATGACGAGCCCAATAAAGAATTTAAACAAGTAAGGAATTCTCACAAATAGGAAGCTCATGGAAATTGTTAATACTAAACTTTCTGTTATTGCCTAAGATGGTGAAAAGAATGTGAAGTTATAGTTTTTAAATTTTCTCAATAACAAAAATGATTTGATTGATTTGATAATTTTCTTATACTTACCCAAGGATTGAAACAAAGGCGATGCTCCCTCATGTAAAAAACCAGAACCTCAGCGGTTATATTATGTTTCAGCATTGGATTATCTTTATACCTTTTACACTCCACCTAAAGTAAAATAAGAAATACTTGAAAGTAACTAATAAAATTCCTTTTGTTCAAGTCATACATACCAGCTGAAGCAATGAACTAATACACAAAGTTATAACAATTGAAAGGTAGATGAAAACTCTAAACCACACATTGCTCATAATTCTGTGCGATATGTCGAAAAATATTTTCGAAATCTTATTTTTCGGCATCAGACCGTCATCGAGCTCTTCTCCAGATGGTGGATTAAACATAAGCCATAATTTTTTATACCACGTAAGTGGAAGAAAGCATACCAAAACAAATGCAGCAATTCCGTTTACTATCCAAAAAATGTCACCTCGTCTATCCGAAAAATGAGAAATTATTTTTATAATAAAAAATGTTTCATGCCACAGTATGGTAAAAATACTCACGGATTATTAATCCCTTGTACAGCCATTATACCAAGAAACGTTATAAGTCCAATTAAAGAACTGTACTTCAACATTATGTCTGCCTCCTTGAGGAAAAGAAATTCCCAGCGCATTTCTTTAAAAAAAAGGAAAACCGTAGAGACGTTACTCCTAAAACTCTGTTCTTCCATTTCATCTTGAGTCAACCTTTTTCGACTTCCCAAGCAGAATTTGCTAAGACTGAAAAGAGAAATAATTAGTAAATCGTAAGTTTAGTAATCTCTAAAAGTAATTCCATATCACAATAATTCGTTGGAAGAGTGCTTGAAATGAAGTTTTAAAGAAATTCAGAAATTAAGATTCTATCTAAATACGTCTTTATCTATGAGATTCCTGGTTGACTATAGAATAATTAGCCATGTAAAGTAAACTATAACACTATCTCGGCTAGCATTGTTTTCATAATTATTATTTGATAATTATTTTATAAAATACGCCTATCCTGTATCGTTCAGGAACTAATCGAATCGTTGAAGTTAAAGATAATGTAAGTTTATTAACTAATTATGTTTACTAAAAAAGTCTGAAGAAAATAGAAATACTATTCCCAAATGGACTTGCACCGCTTTAAAAATAAACAGCTGATATTATACCCTAAAAGATTTCATCTGGAGTGTAAAATTTAATTTATTAATTAAGTCCAGCATCTTCGAAGATTTCTAAAATTCAACCTACAATCTTTAACTATATTAAACGACAATCTATGGCTGAAATAGTAGCTAGATTATGTGCTTTGGATGGATTTTCAATTTCTGGTGTTTATAAAAGTTCATTTATAAGGGAAAGTTTGAATGCCCGTGGCTTTCAGTTGCCTAAGAACAAAACCAATGTTATGAAACTCGTACACCATTATTATGAATTAGTAAAATTGGAAACTATAAAAAGAATAAATTTGCACAAAAAAAAAAGAATTCATTATTAAGTTTGACACTTGATGAATGGACAAGTTTCAAAAATCGTCGTTATTTAAACATAAATGTGCATTATTCGAACGGAAGCTACGATAATCTAGGTCTTGTCAAAATTTATGGCAACTGTTCAGCTGAAGTTTTAAAAAATCTACTTCTGTAAAAACTTTCCAGTTTTAAAATTAACTTAAGTGATGTTTTGGCCGTAACAACCGATGGCGCATCTGTTATGAAAAAAATTGGGAAAGAATCATCATTTATGATCCACCAATTACGCTTAAACCATGCAATTTGTGACATTATTTATAAAAAAAATAGCAAAATCCAAAACAAGCGATTCCGATGATAATTTTGTAGAGTTTTCCTCTGCAGAAGAATCTGATGAAGATTTAGACTTAGAAAACTATGATGATAACGAATCTATTCAAGTAGAAGAGGATGCTGATGCTGAATTACCTGAAAATACTGAAACTATTTTGGAATAGCAGGGAGATTTTAAGATAGCTTTGAACAATGTCCGCAACATTGTGAAGTTGTTTCAGAAATCAGCCGTAAAAAACTGTGTGCTTCAAAAATATATTAAAAACGAGCATGGAAAAGAACTCAACCTCATGTTGGATTCTCAGACTAGGTGGAACAGTATGCTCCAATGTTGGAACAATATCTATTGTTGAAATCCTGTATTAAAAAAGGGTTGATAAATCTAAACTCCCCGGTTAAATTATACGAAAATGAAATTGTAAAGTTGGAGGAATTGTTAAGTGTCTTAAAACTAGTACAATTGGCGGTTGAAGCATTTGGCACAAGAGATTGAAATCTTGTTACTTGAGATGTAATTATAAAGTTTCTCATCAATTCTGGCACATTAGTAATAAACTTGTTAGAAGCTCTGCAGAATAAACTGTCTGAAAGGCGTTCAAAAGAAAAGATTTGATTTCGCATGCAATGTTTCTGCAAAATACAGAAAATTTAAAATCTGATACAAATAACTGTGACTTGAATAGTTATGGACAGTTTTTTGCTGTATCATCAATTTCCGCAGTATCTAAATTAGCAAAAGATTTGGTAATTCAATATTTTTCTGATGATCGGGAGATAGTCATAGATAATAATTCAGATTTTTGCGAGATAATTGATGTACCAACAACAAGCGATACTACTTTACCATCACCATCAACGGTAGACGATTTGTTGAAGAAGTCTTTGCCAAGTGTAATAAGTAAATCACAGAAAACTATGGAGGTAGTAAAACCTGACAAAACAACATCTATAGAAAAGGAGATGAGATTATATGCGGCAACAGGAACAATGACACATACTCTTAAAAAAATTTATTATTCAGTAATGACGATCAAACCAACATCAACCGAACCGGAGCGAGTTTTTCCAATTTCTGGAACAATTGTAACAAAAAACGAGGGGGTTTGTCAGATCATTCAATTGATGTTTTGATGTTTTTTAAACATATATTTTAAAAAGCTCGAATAAGTTTAAAAAATATACCAGACAAGGTGCATTAAACCTTTTTATTTTTATTATTGTATGTTTTTTGTAAATAAAAAAAATGAATTATAGTACAAATGTAAAATTTTTAATATTAAAAAAAAATCCCGGTTCCCGGGTAATACTGGGATCTTATTTTTTTTCAATCCCAGATCCCGGGATTGAAAAAAAGTCCGGGAACAGCAGTCTGTGCAAGTTTTATTTCTGAAGTGGCTTGTCGCATATACTTCTATAACGGTTCGTCGAACAGAAAAAATGATTATAACCAATTCTATAGGATTTCATATTCTGAAGACTTTTTCGGTGCATTAAAACCGTTTAGGACTTATCGTTTTCACATTATACGTAAAAATCCTAAATTATTATATGGCAACACCAAGAAGGGGTTGCCCGATTTAGTCCATTTTTAAACTTATATTTACTATTTTTATGAAAACATTATGTACAAAATTATAGCTCTCTTCGTTGACGTGCTCCCAGGTAATGTCCAAATATACAGGGTGATTCCCCTTAAGAAGTCAATGGAGCATCCTGTCTATTGACTTCCTAAGGGGAAACTTAGATAATAAAAAATTGCTTGAGAGGGGATGGTGGGGGGGGGGGGGGGGGAGGGGGGCAATATCACTATATAAACAAAAAATTGTATGACAGGGGGGGGGGGGGTAATATCAACCGTTTAGGAGTTACAAAGTGATTAAGAAAAAAAGCTAGTTTTTCACAAAACACCCTGTGTTTTAAAAGATACTAGTCACACGGTCACAGTCAAGAGCTCATTGTATGCAGAACTTTATGGCCTTTCCATCGAGTGCTCAACCAGTCCCATACCGTCCTCTTATCAGGAGTTACGGGGATCTAAACAAAATATTTCGAATTTTTTTACAAATTAAAGAGGAGTGTCCGCAGTTTATAGTTTTTATAAAAAAAAGTTATGTTAACGATCGTTTTGCAAAAAGAACCAGAGGTCAAATTAAGAAAATCCGAAATTTTTAGTTTAGACAAGCATAACTCTTGAGGCGAGAGATGTATGGGTCTGGTTGAGCAGCCGTTAGAAATGCCATGAAGTCCTGCAGACAATAAGCTCTTAACTGTGACCGTACTCCCAGTAATTTTTAAGATACAGAGTATTTTGTGAGAAACCAGCTTTTTTTCTTAATTACCCTGTAACTCCTAAACGTTTGATACTGCTCCCCCGTGCCATACAATTTTTGGTTAGACTAGGTGAGTGTTATAACCTCCTGCTTAACTGACCTCCTAAGGGGAAACACCCTGTATAGTGAAAAACGAAAGTTGTGTATGGCAACCCTACGAGGGGGTTACCCGCTTTAGCCTATTTTTTAAATTATATTTACTATTTTTATGAAAACGCCGTGTACGAAATTTAGCACTCTACGTAAACGCAGTGTCCAAATATATAGTTAAAGACTAAAGTTTTGTATAGCAACCCCATGAAGGAGTTGCCCGATTTATCTAATTTTCGAACTTAATTTTACTCTTTTTTTAAAGCCCATGTCCAAAATTTCAGCTCTCTAAGTACATGCGTTTTCGTATTATGGGGAGGACGGACAGACGGACGAACATGCAAAAACTCAAATAACTTTTAATATTATGCTTGGGTGTAAAATCCATTCTGCTCTACCTTCGTTATCCGAAGGCTATGGATAGGTCATGCTTAGACGAGAAAAAAATTGTATGGGTGGGGGAGGAGAATCCGAGATTTCGGGACTTTAAGATATTTCGGTATGTTTTTATAGATTATACCGTAACTTCTGAGCCTTACACCCAATTATGATGATTTAATATTTGATAGATAGATAATCGTTGGACGTTTCCAATGATCTATAATATATAATCCATCCTCCTTCCCCGTTTTGGAGTTATGGCTCAACAGAGACAAAATTTCTGAATTTTAACTCGTTTTTTTAACTACTATTTTCATCAAAGAACTTGTCAATCACACCAATTTTTTATACTGGATATAAGGAAAGGTCCAACGATTATCTATCTACCAAAGTTTAAATCATCATCATAGGGTGTAACGTTCAAAAGTTACAAGGTGATCTATAAAAACATACCGAAATATCTTAAAGTCCCGTTATCTCGGAAACCGTTAGGATTCCGATCCCCCACCCATACAATTTTTTGCTCGTCTAAGCATGACTTATCCGTAGCCTTCGGATGTTACACCACTTACGGGACACCCTGTATGTTAATGTTACAATTATTAATAGCCCTTGATTTCATCATCTAGGCTAGGGTATAAAAACGGCTTGCCACTTCAGCCAGGCAACAAAGTGAAACATAAAACTATGTGCATGGCTGGCGTCGGCTCGGCATATGTGTGTGTACGTACAGTTGTAGAGTGGCGGAGCGCAGAGAAAACAGAGCAATATTCTCTCAGTCTGAAATCACCGTTAACCATACAGCTTGCGCATTTTGAGAGATCCGAAAGAGCTTCCTGTTAAGTTATATGTTTTTGCTTTTACTGATTTGGCCTATAGGACACTTGCTGCGCAAAAAGGGGGTTGGGGGTTATCTGGAAAGTTTATCGGAAGTTTTGAAAATTGGTATTTTTATAGATTTCGATCTGCTCTTTTGGATTGCGCACTTTTCGCCTCGTATCTCTGCCGCTCGTGCCGCCATATTGAAAAAATGCACCCAAAAACTGTTTTTTGACAATATGTCAGATATGGGAAGAAAACGGTAATAGACAAGAAAATTATTGATAAATATGAGAGGACAGGAAAGGACCACTTCAAAGTTTTATGAGTCTTAGAACGAAGTTAATATAGTATAGAAAAATTCTACTCCGACGAACGTCCAAAAGGAACCATTTAGAATTAGATTGAATCGGCCTTTGAATAAATAACGAACACTGAAGGTGGAATACAAATCCGTTATCCAGATGGACAGTGGTTGCCTAAAAAGATTATCAGCTACATTGTCCACCAATAACTTGAATTCAACCTACATACATATAAATCCAACGTAAAATTGGTCGACCTGTCAGCAGATAAAAGGACTACTCGCATATGGGACGAGCTACATGCGAACGAACTGTTAGGTGGAAGTAACACACTGAAGTTCTATGTACTAGAAGGAATTGCAACAACTGGTAGTGTACGTTAGAGCCAGTGATAAAAACTTAAGCAGCACTTCACTGAATCCAGTATTTAACAAATTTTACAACAAAAATGCTCGAGATATAGCTGGCCAAGCTTTTCACAAATAATTTCGATATAGAAAATCGTATATACTAAAAGCAATCTACTAAGTAGATTCGTACGAAAATTATACTTACTGAAATTTCCCTATTGGCATTTTATCCAATTCTCTACTCATTTCCAATTTTGTTTGTGTCCTTATTTGGTTGTATTGCTCGATTGTATTTTGCATAAAATTCTTATGTACTGAAGATTCCAAACTCAATTTCGATGTCTACAGAAACAAAATCAAAGAGAAGGAATACTATTAAAAATATATATATATATAGGGTGTTTGGGTGTTTCATAATTGGTGCACATAGCTTAAGGGTTTGATAGCTGAGGTGTAGACAAGCAAAGCAAACGTTGGTAGGACGCGTCGTTTCGGCGTAGGCGGGTCTTAAGATTTTTAGTACTTCATCGACTTTCTTGATATTCCTATCATGGTGGGATTGATTTCAGATAATAGCAAACCGTCTCAGTTTTCCAATGAATGGCCAATTAGCTTTCCTGTCACCTTCTGTCGGAAGTTGTAGGACGGCAAATATAAAAAATTGGAAAAAAATTCTTAATTTTTTCAAATTTTAACCATTTTCCCGCCAAAATGCATGACAACTATACAGCTTTTTTTAACAAGATTTAGAGACTTCGGAATGCTACCTTTAATTTGACTACACACATGTACTACCTAAATGCAACCGTTTTGGAGATATTCCCGTTTCTATGATTCATAATTTCATTAATTTTACTAATTTTGCGTGTAATTGCATAATAGGAGGCGCGATTACCATCGTCAGGGGCGGATTTCCCTATAGGCCGAGTAGGCCCGGGCCTAGGGCGGCAGACTTAGGGGGCGGCGATTTTTTCTTGTAGTTGTGGGTATTTCATTACATTTTTATACTTTTTCGTTTTTTAAATAAAATAATTCGTTGGAAAGTGTTATTTTTAATTCTACTCCATTTTTTTCAAATCTACTCCGATTTATGAGGCAGCCTACTCCGCTAATTCTAGCCTGGGGTCCCTTCACTTGATATAGATCATTCAATTTTTCGTGTTTTACAGGGAGTAGGGGGGCGGCAATCTTCCATAGGCCTAGGGCGGCCAAGTGATCAAATCCGCCCCTGACCATCGTCAGTAGCAAAATTAATGATATTATGAATCATAGAAGTCAAATTAAAGTTAATGTTCCGGGGTTTCTAAATTTTGTAAAAGAAACTATAATTATCATGCATTTTGGCGGGAAAATCGTTAAAATTTGAAAAAGATAGGAATTTTTTTTTTTCAATTTTTTTAATTTTACGTCCTACAACTTCCGACGGAAAGTGACAGGAAGGCCAATTGGGCATTCATTGGAAAGGTGAGACGATTTGCTATCATCTGAGATGAATCCCACTTTCATAGGGTGTATATCAAGAAAGTTATAGGGTGTAAAATGGAAGAAGTCCTAAAAATCTTAAACCCCCCTATCGCCGACACGACAAGTCTTATAACTGTTTGCTTGTCTTCATGTTAGCTATCAAACTCTTGAACTAGGTGCACCAATTATGAAATACCCTGTATATAAAATACGTTTTATTACCCTACTACTTTCAATCATACGGCGAGCACCAAGCGACTGCCTGTTTAAGTCATCTCCAATGTAAAACTTAAAATTTGAAAACAGAAACTTCAATTATATTGATTACTTCTAAAAAATATTAACGTGGTACCTTTGGCATTTTTATCAGAAAAGTTTCAATACCATATTTCCTTAAAACCTCATCTTCTTTAGCTTTTTCAGTGCCTTCTTCATACATATATTCTCCCTCCAATAGAGCCAGTGTTTCTTTACTGATATGCACTCGCCTGACATAGAATTTTTTTTTTATTTAAGGCTATTCATTCATTTCCATTTCACTGTTATTATAATATTATACCCAGCAACACCAGTTGACTCCAATCTATTTGCTATGTCAACATCTTTTGACCAAATGTCATATTGCCACTTGCATGCTCCTATTACTCCAGATATAATGCTCCCAGAATGTACGCCGATCCGCATATCAATATTTAATTTTCTGCGAGTTCTGTAATTAATTTAAAATTCTTTTTGTTGCTTTTCTCCATTATGATATTCCTACTTCACTTCTCTGATATCCCTGATCATTCTCAGCCCAAGGCGTACACAACTTTTTGCATGATGATAATTTTTGATCGGAACTCCTGATACACAATAGTAACAATCTCCCAAGAATTTAATCCGAAGAACGTTGTTGTCCTACATGTGTAATTTTTTTTTTTATATATTTAATTTAAACTATTAAGATTCGAACCTCAGATGCCTGATCGAACTTAACGAATAATTCGTGAAGAGTTTCCACCAAAGGCTTCACATCTAGACGTGTGGTTAAATATGTATAATTCACAACATCAGCATATAGTACAGACACATCGTGATGCTCTTCAACAAACAATTTGCTTAAGATGAAAGAAATTAATTAAAATTAATTTTATATCAAAATGTTAGCTTAAATGGACTTACTCTGTTTGCGGACGCCTCCATTTTTTAATACTGACATTCCTTGAAATATTGCTAGGAAAACAGAAGATCTATTATATTTATTCTTTGAAATTATTTATCAGTTATTACTTGCGTTCTATGCCAGTTGTTCGATTTTTATGCTGTTGTTCTGCTTTAATTTTCTCAATTCGTTCCCTAATGTCCTTTTCCAAGTCATCTGCCGTATGAGCCGGTATTATACTTAAAAGCAAACTCTTCTGAAGTCAGAAAAGTTATGTTGGAAAAGTCAATGAATGACAAACAACTTGCAGCGGTTGATATTTCTTAAAATAGAATACGCTTAAAATAACCGCTATTTCATAGACTTTGAAAAGTCTACTAATAATGTTCTTACAGTTTTGCATAGAGAAGCCATCTAGAAGAAACATTTGTTCAACAAATTGTATGCCTATTTTTTAATTTCTACATCAAAGACTCGAATTATCCTTTGAATGGGGGTGGGTGGTCAATAAATAGAAATTTACGTACAATTCCTGGTTTCCAAATCAAGGCCGTTAACCGAATCTCCTCCTCATTTTATCACTAAGGCTACCGGAGTGGGTTTTTGTGCCAGTTCTCCCCTATTTACTCTATTACTTGAAACTATTAAGTTGGCAATAGAAATATTAGCTATCCAGAATTTCGTTTATCAACACAAGCACCCTGGAACTTATCACAGTAGGAATCCTAAAATTGAAAGAGATCCAGATTCATTTCAAAAGAGTCAAGTCCATAATCAACATCCTATTACGGATTGATTCAAAATCTCTGCATTTAAGGAAAACTATGACCAGACCGCTTGAGTTTTGTGTAAAAGTTCAGAGAAAATTAGATGCTGATTGTAATTCTAAACAATTTTATACTCGCTTATGCAGACAATTTCTGTATGATGTATATTCAACGGCTAAGTCCGCATGGGTGTTTTAAAACATGCTAAGAATTTGAAATTTTGCAAGTTGCTAGAGACTATTCTAAAACCATTAAGAAAATTATAAAATTTGGAAAAATTACCTGCTACGGCCACCTTATAAATTTTAATATTTTTTTTTTTTTTTTTGAAAAACTGCTCGATTATCCCTAGATAATTCTTAAAGTACATAAAATTCTTCTATTATCTATCTTTGACCGATTCTAACTAGTGCTGAAAGCAACCGTGGCTTAACAGATTAGTTAAAAAAATTAAGAAATACAAGACGGAAGAACATCGTCTCGTTAGCTCAGCGATAAAAGCAGTCGTCCGGAAAGCGGAAGGTCCCGGCTTCAAGCTCCAGACGAGACGGTGTTTTTTCCTCTTATATTTTGATTTGATTTAAAAACGTTAAAAATGAAAGTTTTCACAATTCTTCTATCTTTGACCGATTGTAACAAGTGTGGGTTCGATTCCCGTCCGGGAAAAATAAATAAAACTTCTTTATCGCTTTGGGATATATCAGATCACTGTTTTTACCTACCAAGATCAACTCAGTCAATTAACTGCCCTAATTAGTAATTTATATTTTTTCATTAATTGGGTCCCATAAACCCCGTTACTAGAAAGCAACCCTGTTATATTTTACATGTACATGCCTTAAACAGATCCATGAATGAAAGTTATCTGCGAAGGCGGGTATCAAAAAGTGTAAGCTAAGGATAAGCACTAGAGCGGGAAACTGTCATAGACAACTGAACTAACCCATTACTAAGTCGTTCAACCCCGCCAACCTTGCCGGAAATATATGTACATTCAGTGGATTATATACAGGGTGTTCCGATGGCAATGATTCATATTTGGTATATCGATAGAGCGTTGCTTTCTGAGTAAAAAGTTCTTTAAGACCATATGAAAATACTCACTCCTTTAAGAGATATTGGAGCTTTACTGATTATTGCATTCTTTAAGATAGATTTTCACTGAAGCTGTTGAAACTTTTGAAGTATTTATTCGAATGAATTTCTTTTTAAATTTTCAATAGGCATTTATTTAGCCTTCTAAATAAAATAAATGCTTAGTGGGTTATGTTAATAGACAGAATTAAGAGCCTTCAAAATCAGAAATCTTGAATTATAATCCCGAAATTTCAAGTATTCACTCATTTTGTACGGAAACTAAGATGATCGGATGATCTTCTTCTTTCACGATCTAACATTATTTTGGGTGATACTTTATTGGAGACAAATATCAAGGGAAATTAATAGAGATGTAATCGATTGATCATTTAAAATTGAGACAACATATCCGACTAGATTAATATCATACCAACCATCCACCAAAGCTTTTAATTTTACATACAATTTACCACTCTGAACCGCCACCGTAGTCTTCACTAAAGGTTACTACAACATAGATTATGCACACCAGCCGCCGAATACACATATAAAATCCGTAAAGCACCAGCAAACTTAATTTTACCTACTTTCAACCGCCGCCACGATCTTCAATAAAGCTTCCTACTATATTATGCGCTCCCACAAATGGTGACACTTCAGCTAAAGAACACAGCTTGGAATATATCCCACACACGGCTACACCTTAACTAAGATACAAAAGATCCCCACAGATGGCGACACTTCGATCTAAGATTCAACCCACCTTCCACAAGCTCCCATAAAAAAATTACTACTGAATAACTCGTTGTTATTCGTTATTCTCTAATTAGCCATTTCGATGTCGTTATTAATGTTACTTGTATGCAATCGTAAGTATCTTCGAACCATTGGGCTACAGATAATTCGCATCCGTACTAAGTATAATAATGAAGACATAATCTTCCTAAACACAGCCTATGAGTTTTAAGAAGCGAATTATCTCTTCTACTTTTTTAATGGCATCGAAAAAAGATACGATATTTGGCGAGTGATCTTACTTGACTTCTTTGCAGATAAGGCAGTGTGCATTAAAAAAAAAACATCCGACCTAGACTCTTTTGTGAGGTCACTGTTATGTCTCCCACGTCTGGTAGTAATCTTTAAAACCTTTGTTAAAGTCTAATTCAGTTTTAGTAGACTCATATAACACATAACCCCCTGCCAGAAAGCTGAGATTATTGTTGTGCCTAGGCTTAACACTTCAGCAACCAAAGTAACATGTAAGATATGTAAAATCTCTGTTAGAATCGCTTTCAGTAGTGCCTAAAACAAACCGTTTCCGCAGATTACCACTCTGTAGGTGATAATTGGACGTACCACTGGCGTATAAAGCTAGAGAACCATCGCAGGTCACCCGATCTTTAACGTTTTACCACTGATAAGTAATACCCAGATATGGTAGGAGATAAGATAGTCAGTTCATACCTCGAATGTAGTGGCATCTTCATTATTTTTCGTACATTATTTTTGGTTGAAGTCTTTGCTAAAGATTGAATATCTTGACAAAACTTCTATAGTTTTCCAAATTTTTTCTTACTTTTCAAGCGTAGGCTGAGACCAAATTGTTCTGCTGGCCTGTAGGCTGGTTAATGTTCAGAGATTTTTCCTTTGCTAAAAGCTAAGGCTGGCTGATATATACCATGGCTGGCTCATGAGAAACAGATTATTAGCATTGGTTTCCAAATCTGGGAATTACTTATCTGAGGTTTTACTTCCTATTCACATCTTGGGACTACGATAGCGCGTAAGTATTTTGCAGTGGAGAATATTGAAAGTATTGATCTGCGAAATATGGGGAGGGTGTGTAGTTTTGTATTTTGCTTCGTATAGTGAATATATTCTATTCATATTCAGTCCACCGTCTTCCATAATTTTACTTATTACGGAATAAAACCTTCCCGATATGAAGATCACTACATCATCCGCCTACACCACCAACATTACCCCGTATTTGCCTAATCTAAATATTATAAATTTGTAAGTCAACAAAGATAGATACAATATGGAATATGTAAATTACCCAAGTGGCATTGATTATTTATTTACAGATGTGCCCAGAATCATTGACGTCTCAGAAAGGAGATGTCGCTACTAGACTTTCGCTTCTTATTTACAGCTTTAAAAGTTTTAATAAAAGAATTTTCAATGACTGGATATAATTTTTTATTTGGTTTTCAACCATTTTTACTTTATATGGTGGAACGAATTTTTTGTATCATTAAATAAAAGTTTCTATCACATTTTATGGAAGTAGCGACATCTCCTTTCTAAGAAGTCAATGATTCTGGTCACATCTATATATAAATAATCAATGCCAAGTGGCTAATTTACTTTACACATATGTTCTAACAGTTTTCGATAATTTACTTACCTCTTGATCTCTTGCATATCTCAAAAGCAAATTTTCTTCAACGCATTCGCGTCTATCCAGAAAAGTCGTCCTAATGGCTATCTCCTTCATTAATCGGAAATAGATTCCAAAGAAATTAACACACAGTAAGAAAATTCCTTCTGTAGTAGTTTTTATGATGCAATGCTCATCTAGTCTATACGTCACCATAACATAATTCATTAAATAGCAAATGGTGACAGCCATTCCCAGAATGAATGAGTGCCAGTTATCAGTCAGTGGAATGAAGATATAAATTGCATTCAGTATATAGCTTCCATATGCAGGTCTAAGTGGCGGTATAGGGAAGCTCATCGTTGCATGATACAACGGTACGATAAGATCTGGAATGTTTGTTAGATAAGATAAAAATCGAATCATTTGTTATTACTTTGAAAAATACCTGATATTACAAGAATAAAAACAGCGACAAAAGAGGCTACATATGGAACCCATTGTTTGTGCCTTATTAAGTCCTCCCGAAAGGTGATGAAAAGTGATGCCCATACCAAGAGAGTTGCTGCCAAATAAGAAAATATTTCCGGGAATATAGCTGTTTTATCCTGTTAAGGAATACAAAAGTATTAATTAATTATAGAAAATCTGAGATTGTACGGAAGCTACTCAGACATTAACAGCAGCTAAAAGTATAATTGAGTGAACTCCAGCTACCAGGGCTTGTATAACAAAAAACACTGATAAATAGCTTCTTTGCAATCGTTGAGTGTAGGTGTTGTAGAAAGACTCGAGCTCCAAATTTTGACATTGTTTCTGAAATAAAATTTTTTGTTATTTTTAATTTTTTACGAGTGTATATTTTTTTGCCTAGTGGACAAATTTGTTAGGTAGGGAGAAATAACTACAAAAACTAAGTTCAGTAATCGCGTTAAGCATCTCATATCTAAGTAAAGCCGCAGTGTGGTGAAAGTATTGGATGCCTGGAATAATAATCAATTGTTTCGAATAATACCTAATGGCGACTTCATTATAGGGTGAAATAAGATAAATATTTGTCAAAATAAACTATTTGCTTCTACATCTGACAACTAGAGTTATTTAAGCAAGAACCAAACGGAGGTAAACAGATTAAAGAAAACAAAAAGGACAAGAATACACTATAGAACTAGCTGCGGTAAGTCGATTCCTAAGAAGAAGCAAGTCCAGTGCTAAATAAAGTAGCACAGGAATAGAAAGTCCTATAAAAACATCACGTCTCCCATTCCTCAATACACACTTAAAAAAATTACCAAAAGTGTACAGTTGGGCATCCTTCCTACACCTTACACTGAGTTGGCTCTTGGTGTGATTCAAATTAGGGACAAATGGAAAGTCATCTTAAACAAAATTGCTGAACAGAGTCAAAAGCCCATGAAGCCTAAATTCCTAAAGTACCTACGCTAACCAACTGGGAATATTACATAGAACTTTTCAATTTTCAGACCAAGTCTCTCGATATCCCCAGTTTAAGCCTGCCCTTGATTGGCTCCACGCGCTTATAGTTAAAGGACATGGTGAATAGTATTATATTAGATAAAAAGTTAAACTGGAAACCACACCTCGAAGACAGAGCGAGCAAAGCTCTTAGAGTTTTCGCAATGTGCCGCAGAGTGGTAGGGAAAAAGTAGGGACTGACTCAAACTGCGGATGAACCTATGGATACACACTAGCGTCATTCGACCCATGTTAACCTATACGGTTCGGTAGTGTGGTGTGATGGAAGGCAATGGACTTCGCCAATCATCGCTAGATTCAAAGACTGTGCCTTTTCAGCGCAAGCGGTGCCTTTAAGTCAACTAGCACTCAGGCTCTGGAGGTTATCCTCAACGTACACCCACTACAAATAAATATTAAGGAGAGCGCGTCGACTGTAGCGCTAATATTGCATCTTGTCTGGCTTCATACGGGAACAAAAGTTCCACATGAATCCATTTATGAGTTTGTGCAGTCTATCGCACCTGAAATCGACAGGGATAGCGACCACCTCCTCGAGACCATGCTGGAAAGCAATTTTGAATCTAGAATTCCATCCAGGGCAGAATGGGAATCACATTCGGTGCTTCAACCATTGACAAACCCAATTATAATATATACTGATGGGTCTAAGTCCGATGAAGACACCGGAGCGGGAGATTTCTGCGAGGAGCATGAAATTGAATTCAGCATGCACCTTGAAAACCATGCTACGGTTTTCCAGACAGAAGTCAAGGCCATTTTTGAAGCCGGAAGGCAGAGGAGATAGCTATCTACTCAGACAACCAAGCAGCTGTTAAAGCTTTGTCTAAGCCCTTTATAACCTCCAAACTATGAATGGAGTGCAAAACCACCCTGAACTCCTTTTCTCGAAATAACAGGGTGATAGTTCAGTGGCTGCCGGGGCACAGCAACATCAGATGGAATGAAAGGGTAGACGAACGTGTTCGTCTTGGTGCAGCCTCAGAGGAACCTGTCTCTACAGTCGGGATTGCCCCAAAACACCTTGTCTCAATCATTTCAAGCTTGGCCGATCGCCAACATAGTCGCCTTTGGTTAGAAGATTCCTCGGGTAGAACAACAAAGTAACTGTGGGTAAACCAAACCCAAATCAAACAAATAAGCTCCTAGGACTTAACAAGCCAACCCTGATAACTCTGGTGTCCATTCGAACTGGCAACTTCTCTCTCAAGAGCCACCTTCATCGATGAGACTTGTTGATGATCCTACAGGCAGAGGTTGTGGAGAGGAGTCCGAAACAGTGACCCACTTTCTTTATCACTGCCCGCACTTTCAGGAATACGTTACAGAATTCTTGGCTCACACCGCCTAGACGATTTACACGAATCCTGCAAGGAGAGCTGGAAGCCAATACTAAAATTTATAGAAGCATCCGGTTAGTGCCTATGAGCGATCGCTCATGGGTCTGGAGGGTGAACAATGGGTCTTGACTTGGTCTACGTTTGGGGGAACCTTCGGGGTCCCAAACCTTTGTTTCAATCAATCAATCAAGTCTCCTGGTAACAGAATTAGCCCAACCGAGGAGTTATACTCAGAACTATGCAGCTACAAACGACTTCCTGACCCCGTCTGATTATAGATATCTGAGAAGCAGGAAACGTCTTACCGATAGGCTCTATCGTGAAATAGAAAACTGAGCAAGAAAAGAACACAAGTCAGAAAACTATTTACTAAGGTAAACTCTGTTTCAACTGGGAAGAATACAAAATTGCTGTATTAAAATACAACAGAAGGGCCTTCTGCGATGACATAGACTAGCTGTCCGCAACTACTACTTCCACAAGAACATGCAAGCAGAGTTGCGAAGATAAAGAGATATTCTTAATAGAAAATAATATCCCTGAACCTATTATTCCTGATCCTGCTATTGATCTTATCTAATAGATACAGTAGAAAAAGCCTAACGGGAAGAATCTTTACTCCCAAAAATCTAAAGTGGTCATTGACGTATTTAAACTCTTCAAATCCGCTGAAAATCATAGTATTCTCCCAGATTTTTTAGTACAGGTCTTTGAAGAAATACTCGTTCTACTACTGAAACTGCTACGAGTTAGTTACGCTCTTAGTTATATCCATCAATGCTGAAAAACATCAAGGTTGTTTTTATACCCAAAGCAGAAAAAATATTTAGGACTATAGCCAAGGCGTTCCAATCTATTCATCTACACTTATACATTCAACACGAAGTAATTTGCTTATAAAACGACAAGTCAACTGACACAGTCGTTAGCACTTTAGCTAAGGACAGCAAGAAGAACTCTACTGACGAAAAAGGGTGACTTTATGTGCATTTGCAAATATCCAGAGCTTTCCTCCGCTTAATTGAAATAAACATTGTTCATCATAAAATATATTCAGAGTATCATCATGCATCGTTTAAACTTGCTTCCCATGCAGCGTTGTTTTACGAGCCAAGCCACTTAGTGTGGACCAGCTCGAGCCATCTCTCGCGCACACTCGCGCCGCACCTTTGAAGTTACCGACTCGAAATGGATCGGACGAACCAGCACAGGCGAGCTCGCGCCACCTTTGGCAAGACTATTCCCACGGCAAGTTGGCTCATGCTCGCCCGGTGCGGCTCGTGAAACCATGCGCCGTGGGAAGCTAACTTAAGACATCTCTCATGTCTGTTCATTTCGGCCTTAAAATGGGCATTCCCCTTTCGTATGGTATGCATCTGTGCTAATTTGATTTTTGAAGTGGTTTCTCGCATATATTTCTAGAACGGCTCGTCGAACAGAAAAAGTGATTATAACTAAGTTTATAGGATTACATATTCTGAAAAATTTTTCAGTACAATAAAATCGTCTAGGATTTACCGTTTTCACAATAAACGTAAAAATCGTAAATTTTTCTATGGCAATACCAAGAAAGGGTTTCCCGACTTAGCTCATTTTTTAAATTCTATTTATTATTTTTATGAAAACGCCTTGTACAAATTTCAGTGCTCTACAAGTACTCAGACAGTATCCAAATCAATAGTGAAAACCGGAATTTTTGTATGGCAACCCTCAAAGGAGTTACCCGATTTGTCCCATTTTCAAATTTTATTTTACTTTTATTTTAAAGTCCGTGTGTAAAGTTTCAGCTCTCTAAGTGAACGCGTTCTCGAGATATACAAAAATCAACTTTTAATAATATGCGTGGGTATCCAATCCATTTTGCTCTATCATCATTATTTCTGTGCGTTACAAACGGAATGGCAAACTTATAGATCTCATCTGGGGTATAAAAATGGAAAAAAACCCGGCCAAGTGCGGGTCGGACTCGCACGAAGGGCTCCGTACCATGGTACAAAATTTAACACAATGTACTTTTTATTAATTTTTTCAAATGAGAGTAATCGTCATTTGCAAAAATAATGTCTACTTATGATAATAATAATGAATGAGAATAAAACGAAGAAAAAAAAAAACCCGAAAAAATCACGTTTCTTGTAATGGAGCCCCTTTTAATTTTTAATTTTATTTTATCTGTGAAAATTTCAACTGTCTACTTATTATGGTTCATGAGATACAGCCCGGTGACAGACGGACGAACAGACAGACATCGGAGTCATAGTAATAGGGTTCCCGTGTTTACCCGTTGGATATGGAACCCTAAAAATGGAAAAATTAAGAAGACAAAGAAAATAGAAAAATGTAGAACAATGGAAAAAAATACATTAATTCAAAGTAAATTAATCTGTGTAGGCCCACAATGGGCCGAAAAAGCAAGCGTTAGCAATTTAGTTTTAATTTGTGTGGGTAGGAGGAATCATAATAATCATAATAACAATATTTTGTGTGGCAATATGGGTATTACATTAAATTCCTGATTTGTAAATTACGTTAAAGACAACTGACCCTCTAGGGGGACTGGTCCGGTTCCCACACCCCCTTCCCGTAGATGCGCCCTGACGCAGATGACCTCATGGTAACATAGCATTACCAGGTAATATCCAATCTCATCTAAAAGGACTTAAGACGGAAATAAGCTTTTCAAATGAGATCAAATATCTTGATTGACAACTTACCTAGAGTTTGCATCTATCTAGGGTGATCCAAAGAGCTGTAGAATCGTGCCATCACTTCATTAGCAAAACATGGGGTTTGGTAAATGGATCTGAACAAACAGGCTGTATGTCCCCAAATGTTTCGTCTAAAAAACAATGAATTATACCCTAACAATATTCCAAGCAAAATTAATGGTCATAAAAAAATGTACCAATATTTTCATTCAAAGAAACATAAACTATCCACTCGGATAGCTAAGCCGCTTCTAACGCTCCAAAGTTCATTAAGTAAAAGATTGTCTGAAAATGTGTACAAATCCTCAAAACTCTAGGGTAAGGAGAATTGAATCATGCTGTGTGTATCCCACGATATGAATTTTTTAAATCAAATCCATTATGTGACAATTCTATATGTTATCTCAAAACTACCCAAAATTCAGGGAAGAAAAAACAAAACTCACTATTTTGAGACGGGCTGCAGGGACTATGCCAGGCAACAAAACTTATCAATACCTCTGGCAAAAAAAAAAAAAAAGAACTGTTCCTTCCTGAGAAACCAGAGCAAAAAATAAATACGGCATTATTCTCAGGCCAGCAATATCGGGTTGACTGAAACTTCAACCAGCAACTTCTACCAGTTCGCAAATAGAATATATGCTGGTACAAGAACTCTAGAGTTTCTTGCACAAGCGGACTTCTCCGACTGTGTGGTGGTTGGTGAAGACGAAATCTTCCGCGCGGTCTTCCAGATATGCGTGCTATGTATACTTAGAGCAAGGCGGAAAATGAAGGTAACACTAATATTAAAACAAAACAAAGCTCCAACGTGCCCCATGTTTGGTTGAAAGTTATTGCCACAAGTATTGGCTATTACTACAACTCAGCAAAATATTACCAGCGTAACCAGTCCCAACCTTTTTATCGGAACGATGCTACTAAAAAATATCTAGGGGTAACTCTGGAACAAACTATTGCTATAAACAAATTGAAAAATTGATTCTAGAGTCAATGTTTCCCTTGTAAACTGCAGGAGTGTAGCAGCAATCAGAGTTGTCAGGCTGAGAGCGAGGGTTGGTAGATGGAGAAGGGTTTTGGTATAGACTGTCGAGATTGCAGGGAAGAAACAGACTATCAAGTCCGTTTCCTAACTTT
The DNA here is from genome assembly GCA_963924295.1 of Dioctria rufipes. Lineage (NCBI taxonomy): Eukaryota > Metazoa > Arthropoda > Insecta > Diptera > Asilidae > Dioctria > Dioctria rufipes. The sequence continues at coordinate 92,539,366 of OZ002743.1, read as the reverse complement.
TACTGGGGGTGTCAATGCAATGATTGGAGTAACTAGGATGGGTAGGAAATGCTGGTAATATCGATACTTCTATCTTTACAGATGGATCCAAGACGAGTGCCTGCACAGGTCCGGCAGCAGTGGTACAAGCGGCAATATTGATATCCACGTGCAGAGAGTCCGCCCGGCACATCTGCATATACACTGACAACCAGGCAGCCAGCTGGATGCTGTGCTTGTAAAATAGAAATTGGTGCAGTTATACAAGACCAGTATTGATGAATTGACTACACGGCACAAGATGATCCAATGCTGGTTACCTGGCCACAAGGATATCCCAGGCAACGGAAAGGCTAATAAGTTGGCCAAAAGGGGCTCTCAAATTGATAGCTCCGCAGCGATAGCTTATGTGAGGATCCCAATCGGAGCTTTAAAAGAGGAGGCGCCTATCGAAAGGCAAACCTCTGGTGGATAAGCAGGAAAAACTTCCATATTCTATGACAATTTTGGCCTGCATATGATAGAAAAAGGACAAGAGAAGTCCTTAATGGCACAAGAACAAATACCAGGAATGAATCTAATAGAGGGAATAACGGCGAACAATTTCTGCAGGAGCTGTAATGAGTCGGAAAAGTTTATATGTGGAAAACTACGGACTATTATGGAAGAAAGTGATAAATGAAAGTATTTCCTTTGCGAATGTTAAGTATAATAACACTAATTTATTTGTCAGATATTTGGCTCCACAGTTCCATTCGAGAATATTCACTGTTCTGCTTTGGAAAAGGAAGAATTCTAGAAGAGCTATATGATCAGCGGCATACAATGATTTTAAGTTCCCAGCGACCAGCACCCACCGACGCCAACATTTAATATGTTTTGTTTGAACAAACAGAGTGAGAAGGTTAACATGAATAGAATTAATTAAATATAATTAGTCGTACTTACTCGTAAAAAGCCCCATTCCCACTTTCTATCAAAGAATATTCGATCATTATTATCTTGAAATTTCGTCCTTATTTGTTCCGACTGTCTTCGTATTACAAAGTCCATAATGATTTCATACGTCAAAATGTATATATTTGGTACATTTCCATAAAGTATATTCTGAAAAAAAAATATATAAAACTAAAATTTAAATTAACTTTAACATATTTCTCAAAAATCTGGAAGTAATTACTTAAATTTTAAAACATTTCAAATTGAATCTCAATTTTCATGTGAAATAATAAAACAAATTGATTTGACTGCGCATGAGAACAATAACTAAAATAATTTTTAAGTGTCCATTATCGGACGTTGTGTTTCTCCTGCCAAAGATGGGAGAGGGTTGTTGGGCGATATTTAGGTTTTTAAGTCCACGAACTCGTTAAAAAAGCAACAATATTAGAAAAACTTAATAATAAAATTATAAAACTATCAAAGCTAAATTATGTTTGGTACACAAGGGGTTAAAACTGGACCTAGAAGGCTCTTATATAATTATTATTAATATAGTTATATTATGATTTTTATTATTTAAATCAAAAATAATTATTAATAATTATTAATTGTTAATTTTTGTGTTTTTAGATAGAAAGTAATAATTATTCTTAATATTTATTTTTTATAGTCGAAGATAATAATTATTTTTGATTTTTTCATCAGAAAGAAAAATCATTTTCCGATTTATATTTTTTTTATGAAAAATTATAATTATTTTTGCCTTTTTTTTCTCAAAAATAAAAATTATTTTCTATTTCAGAGTCAACCAAATACCTATAATAACAAATATTTGAAGGTTTATTTTTCAAAAATATTTACTGGCAGCACATATTGTTTTTATTTATTCATTTAAATAACTAAAATCACAAAACAAATTATTATTTTTATTTTTGACAAATTCAAAAATAATTATTGTCTTTGATCAAAAAAATATAAAGAAGAATATTCACAAAGCGTCCCAAACTCGTCCAGAGTTCCTCATCACTTAGAAACAGAAATCAGGAGAAGTATATAAAAATTTAAATTCTGTATCCAATGTTAGGAAAAACACATAAACAACAATTTTGATGGCAAATAGCTAAAAATTTTATCCATAAGGCAATCACTTTTTATAATACATATTTACCGAGGAAAATCTTATCTTTGTTTTATGTGTTTCAATAAAATCCTTTACAAAAAGTTCATATAATTAGTAGAGTAATTAACCCAAAACCAAAGTTAACTTAATTTATTAGGTTATCTTTGCCCAAAACCCAGCAAAAATTTATTAAAATGTCAGAACCACCTAGACTCGCTTACCTGCTTTCTCAGAATCGTTTATTGGGTAATTAAAATCCTTTTATCGGGTATAGATAGATCTAACAAAGTATTCGAGTGACTGAAGCGAGGTGTTCCAAAATAATCTCGATTAATGGAAATAATTACATATTCTTCATCAACTAGTAGTGATAGCATCCAATATAGGATATTTAAATAGGGCGGCCACAATTTTGTAACAATTGTTAGAAAGAGATACCTTGTACTTTCCATGTAAGCACGATATATTTGATGTTGCTTTGAAAAGTGTGTGTTTGTTAAAGAAATGTCTTCTTCATCTGGTCCAAAAGTGAGGAATTTTGGCTCAAAATAGACCAAAATAAAGTAAATAATGGATTACAGGTAGAAAAAATTAAACACATTCTAGAACCGGTTAAAGCTGAGAGATTGCAAAAAGAAAAGGCAGTTATTGAAGATAGATATATGCTTTGTCATTGTAAAAGCATGTTTTAAGCCGCCAGAAGGCTTAAACACAATTGCGACGACAGAGCGATAGAGCGGCAGTCGAAAAATTGGGAACACAATAAGGTTCAACTAGCGTTGCCATACATACGGTAATTACCGTAGTTTCAAGGTAATTGTACAAGAAATCTAGCCTATGGTTGAAGGAAATTACCTTGTATGACACCTACGATAATTTTAAAATAAATCATTTTAAAGCAAAGAAAATTTCATTCAATTCTTAAAATACGCTATGATATTTAGTAAAGAGTAAGCATCTAATGATAGAATTAAAGATAGAAAAAAGTAGTTTTTAAGACCGCACTCTATAGGGGATGTGTTATAATTGAAGATTCTCTTTACTGCCTAGTGTTGATTAACGGTTTGACAGAAATCTTGGAATGATTCAGGACTCTTCTCGAAATTGAAATTATGTTTATAAAAGATCTGGAGCAATTGATTGAACAATGAGCCTGTTTAAATCATTTAGGACTAGTTTTACGTAGAACTAATATGCATTGATCTAAATATGTCGGTATCTGAAGCGGAATCGACCTAAAAAATTAGTATTAAACATAAATCTCACATAAGGAAGTGTTTTCAATCTTATTCATTAATGGAGAAAATTTCCATTTAGTTTTAATAAAAATGAGTTGAATTAAAAAGGAACAAAATGCGAACTGGTCAAAAGAAAGTATTTCGGATGAAAAAAAATTTGGAAATTTGAAAATTTTTAAATTATCTTCTATGCTCCATTCTCTTCTCTTATGCATGAGATAAACTCCAAACATTATTTCTCATTTTCCTCGTGAAGTATGTACATAGTAGGCAGATCTGCCAAATTTGACAACTGTCAAAGCTTTAATACGAGCGGGCTAAACGGCAGCCCGATTAGTAGGTAGGTTCTACGTAAGTCGACTTACGTAAAACTAGTCCTAAATAGATCCGGTCTAAACGTAAATCTGTTAAATCTTTTTTTAGTTATAAAAAAACTTAATTTAATTTTAAGAAATATATAAAATGTCTGGGAATGAAGATGAAACACGTCGAAGAAAAAAAAATAGATGGAGCAGCGTTTTCGGAAAGAGTGATTTGAGCAGCGCGAAATTAAAGATTGGCTAAGCTATGTTCCAAATAATAAGTACAAAGCTAGGTACAAATTCTGTAACGTAGATTTTATTGTGGAATAACTGTGATAAAACGGCACGGGTCTTCAAAAAACATGAAACAAAATGTGGTGTTAGCTCTGAAAAAAAAATTTTGAATTATTATCATTCAAGGGAAAATGTTGAAGAGAAAAAACTTAATGTAAGTGTTGATGAAGCAGACATAAAACTATGCTCTTTTTTTGCTGAACATAATATATCCTTTTTAGCAATGGATCATTTGTCAGATTTAGTTAAAAGTAACTTTCTTGTCTGGAATTTAGCGTTTAAATAAAAATTAAAAAGAAAAGAAACAAATGCATAATAATAAATGTCACAGATTCAGTTAGAAAGAAACTCACGTTGAATAGTTAAAAAAAAAAACGTAAATTAATTTTTATGTTTTGAAGACGAAGCAACTGATATGTCCAGTGAGAAGAAAACTTTTGTAGTTGTACGATAATTTGATGGATTCCGGAGTTATTAAAAGTACTTTTTATGAACTTGTTAAAACGGATCAATTGGATCCAAGTACCGCTTTATTTAATTTCAATTTAAATGCTTTTGCAATTCTGCAATTCACTTTAAAATTATTTTCACTATCCCACTCGAATGTAAATTGCGACCGTATATTTTCTAAAATATTTCTGCTAAAAACTAAATTTCGAAATAAATTAAATACTACCAGTATAAATGGAGCTGTTTTAGCTCCTGAAAGGGTAACAAGTTCAGTGTATGGGTTGATTTTGAGCCAGCTGATCGCTCAAGAAAATGAAGACAGTGTTTTTGTAGATTTTTTGACGGATTTGAGTCATTCAAAAAGAAATGTACTCAGAAATGTATATTACTTTTGATCTGATATATTAAATTTGAATATCTTGTAGTAAGATTCTACTCCATTGCGACGACAGGCAGTGAGCGACGATTGTGAAAGAAGAAGATACTGAAATTTCATATTCATATTCATATTTTATATTATATTGAAAGAAATGCAATGGACCAAAGTGTGGAAAAAAAATTTAAAATGCAGAAATTAACTACATATATTAAACGATTTGAAATATCCATCCAAACCACGTCTTTTTTGTCCACTTGCCTTGCCTGTCTTGCAAATCATAAATTATTCTATGATTTCGTATACTTCCTCAAGAAATTTTTCCTCAAAGCTCATTATTTGAAATTTACCGCGGCGTGCTACCACCTCAAAAAGACAAAACTGAATGCCAAAACAATTTCATTCGATTAATTTTGTTGGTAGTACTGCAGCGACGACGGCAAAATTAGAAACTGATCAATCCCTACGATAACTTCGTCGATCGCTCACCGTCGCTCGTCGCAATTTGGTGCATTCGCATAAGATGTTGTGCTTTTAGAAGTTTGACAGCGGTATTTCGTTGTCGTTTGTCGTTTGTCGTCGCAATTGTATTTAAGCCTATATGCGAACAAAGAACAATTTCTTGTTTTAAAGCTTATGAAGTGAAGTGAATATGAAAATATTGACAAAAAGATATCTCAAGCCACAAGCAATAAAATAGTAAACCATTTGTGATATTTAAATTCGGTCAATGCCGCTTTATCCCTTTTCGATTACGAAATTTCGACTGTCACAAAGTGGGCTATAAAAACTTAAGTCAAATGAATGAAGGCATTAAACGGTTGAGGATAAATGATGTTAATGACACTAAAAATAAGGAAATTTAGAACGTTATATGCGATGAAACTAAAACGTTTTTTCACAAATTAAGCTTGCCTGTAGACCTTTTAGAAACTAATCCAGCAGCTGGGAACGAAAATTCTTCTTACAAGCAGTGTTTCGATATTGTCAAAAAATTCAGGGTTGTACATAATGCAGCTGAACGAAGCATCAAGCTTATCAGTGAATATAATTCAATTTAAACAACAAATGAACATCAAAAACAATTTTTGTTACAATTTGTAAAAGATCACATATTCCGCAATTTTAACAAGGAAAACACGTCACAAGATTTTTAATAATGTAGTGATTTATTTTTGTTAATTTATGATTTAACATAGTATATTGGAACTACGTGGAATAAAAAAGATTTTTTTTTAATCAAACTTAAAACGAAGTTTTTCTTTTAATTAAGCTGAAATTTCAGGTTTCCATAAAAATATTTAATATTTCGATCATTGTTAACTGACATATAAAATTCCAAATGAAGTGTTAGTTATTCGTATAAACATTGCCTTGTCTTAGAGAATATGAAATGCTACAGGCTGTATAAAACAGTAGGTATAATACTAACTTCATTTATTCCTATATATTGTAAAAGGAGATGTTCTGTGGCACTCCTTCCTGTAATTTTTTTTCACTTATTATACCCTAGATGAAATCTGGTATACTTAGTTGTCATTCCGTTTGTAACGCATAGATATAATGCTTCTAGAGCAATTTGGATTGAACACCCACCCATAACATTAAAAGTTATTTTGATTTTTGCATGTTCGTCTGTCCTTTCGCACGATAACTCGAGAACGCGTTCACTAGAGAGCCTGAATTTTGCTTTTGTAAAAAAAATAAAAATAAAATTAAGATAGAAAATGGGGCCAATCGGGCAACTCATTCGTAGGGTTGGCATATAAAAATCTCGTTTTCCACTATACAGGGTGTTTCCTCCATGTTGGTCTATAGTGCGGGAGGTGATAGTGCACACCTGATAAACAGGAGTGGGGGGTAATTAAAAAATTATGGTAGGTTTTCACAAAACACCCTGTATCTTACAAAGTACAGGGTGTACGGTCAGCATCTTAAGCTGGTAGTATGCAGAACTTTATGGCGCTTCCAGCGACTGCTCACCCCAGGACTCCTCTTCCCTCAGGATTTTTGTGGCCTAAACAAAAATTTCGGATTTTCTTACCATTTTTTTTAATTCGAACTCCTTTTTTTTGCAAAACGGTCGTTAACATAACTTGTTTTTATAAACTGTAGACTCTCTTCTTTAATTGGACCTATAAAACCCTATGTACTATCTGTAGCCGTTAAAGAGTTATTAGCTCTTAAGCTATCCTCAAAGCTATTGTGAAACCTATTTTTAAAGATGATTTGTTCCCTTGGTGACTGTAAACACGTCATTTTTTAAAAAAATATCTTTAACGCATACAGCTAACACATAAGGTGTAATAGGACAAATTAAAGAGGAGAGTCTACAATTTATAGTTTTTATAAAAAAAAAATTTTTGTTAATAGTAGTGTAGCTATGCTGGTTCTGGCCCACTTTTTCCATACAAAAAGTGTCCGGAAAATTCCAACTATTTTGGTGGTTCTGGACCGGGGTTCTGGGCCACTGGGGGAATCTGTCTAGTGGTCTACGTCACAGGGCCTGCCTGGGGAATTCCTTCTGGATCACTGAGGGTTCTGGGAGGGGGTGGAGAGGGGGTAAGGGGGCTTTTGTACTGCAATTTTGACATTATCTTGAAGTTTTCTTTTAGGAGGATAATTATGCCAACAACAACAACCAATGTATGTAGGTACATATGTTGACTTGGATATGTCCGATAATCAAATTCTGAATAATGTAAACAAAATCGCAACCGAGTAAAGTAAACAAATTGAGCGATATTTACACACACACACACACACACACCAGGGGCCAGGTGGCTGGTAGTTTGATATCGCCTCTTCGCACAGTTCTACATCACAGGGCGAATTCCTTTCCTACCGTCGACTGACCAGAGTATGACGTCATCTGGTTGGCTGATCCCCTCAGCTGATTAAGCTCTGTCATAGCTGATTTTTTTAATAAAATAATGTTGGATTTTGCTGGAATCGAACCGAGAATGCTTGGTTTTGTAAAATCCGATGCGCTCTACCATGAGACCATGGAGGTGTTGTATGAATATTCTTTAAAGTTGCTATATATGGCTAGAGTTCTATACCAGAGGTGGGGGATTAACCGGTACTACCGGGATGTGTCATTTGGTCTTGACTGCACCCTAGTAAGTATAGGGTCAGTTTGACCAGACAGATGTGACGTCACCGACCCTGAGGTCATTGACCTTTGACCCTTGACCTTTGTCCTTTGACCCTTGACCTTTGACCTTTGACCCTGACCCTGATATCATTGACCTTCACACACACACACACACACACACCCACACGATACAATTTGAGGTATTACGTCACAATTCACAAGTCCTTGCTCATGACATTGGCGTCTCAAGCTCTGTCTTAGCTGAAATAAAAAATTGGCTTTGTGTTGGAATCGAACCGAGAACGTAGACAGAATTAGAGCTGGAATTATTGTAAATATAAACCATACAGATCCTAAGCTATTTATACAGGATGCTGCTCATTTATTTATACGCCGTTTAAGAATATTTTAAAACGCCATCTCAATATTAAAGTTAATACAAAGTTGTGTGCTGATTTTGTTAAGAATATCGGTGACAATGAGGTTATAAACGATATTAAATATTTACAAGCAATAACTGGTCCAATCAATGTGGACGATAATTTAAATGAGTGGTATAAAGTTAACATTTTGGATTCAGTACTCACTCAGCTGGATGAGTTTCAGAAAAAAGATAGTGGCTGGACATTGGAGTCCATTATACATTTAGCAGTACATATCAACAAATTTGAACAGCACCGAGGATCTTCGTATATACCTCTACCGAAGGAGATTGCTTGAAAGCAAGCTTGCATGAATGTAAAAAATAGTGATTAAGCATGCTTCGCTTGGGCCGTAACATCAGCGCTATATCCTGCAAATGTTCACTCCGATAGGACCTCATCATATCCACATTATTCTACTGTGCTAAATTTAACTGGAATAACATTTCCTATGACGCTTAAGCAAATTAAACAATTTGAAGACCAGAACGAGATATCAATAAACGTATTCATCCTAAAGAAAGAGCGTTCCTTCACCACTGTTCTAGTTAGACCAACGAAATATAATATGAAGCGACATGTGAATCTATTAATGATACAAAATAACTATGAGCAGGATGATGATGATGATGATGCTGCTGCTGATGATGATTATGATGATAATGATGATGAAAGTACCAGGTTTCATTTCTGCTGAATTAAATATCTTTCGCGGCTTGCATGGAAACAAGCTTCAAAACATAAGGCTAGATTGTATATATGCGATAGATGTTTGTTCTATTTTTATTCGGCTAAAGCATTAGCATCACATATTCCTGAATGTGAGAAACAAAAAATTTATCTTGAATTAAGGAAGCCCCACCGTAAAATTAAATGTTAGTAGCACAACGGATACTCTACCATTGATAAACATTACTGAATTCCATCAGAGCAACAAGGAGCAGTCGTAGAAAACATATGACCTAATTCTAGTGTATTGTAAATTAAAAAAAAATGTATTACATATAGTTATAGTTCCATTTATTTAAGTAATTTGTTTTAATTGTATTATAGTCTAAGATACACATTATTGGAAAATAAAGAATATATTATAGTTATAGGTATATTCAAATAAGGAAGCCCAACAATAGAATGACACACTAAGAATTAAATGTTAATATTTTTTTAATTTATAATAAATCGATAATGATACTTTATATATGTTATTCTTTTTATTCAATTTGCCTACTAAGTCCAGAACTCCTGAAAGTATTCTTTAATAATATTTGTCTACTACAGAGGGCTCTTAATCGGACGGTTGAACCTTTTACCCAGAATGCTAGGTTGAGCGTGAGCGTGAGAAAACACGTTGACACGTGGGCTTGACCTTGGCCTCTGGCATCACCTTTGAAACCGGAAGGGTATTTTGTCCTTGACCTTGATCCAGAAGTGTGTGTCTTGGCGGCTATAAGAGCTGTTTGAAAAGCTGTTAAGCTGTTATCAGACCTGTATAAAAAGCTGTTTAGCTGTTATTTGACCTATTTAAAAGCTGTTAAGCTGTTATCAGAGCTGTTTGAAAAGCTGTTAAGCTGTTATCAGACCTGTTTAAAAAGCTGTTAAGCTGTTATCAGAGCTGTTATCAGAGCTGTTAAGCTGTTATCAGAGCTGTTTAAAAGCTGTTTATCTGTTATCAAATTTGTTTTGAAAAGCTGCATAGAATCCCCTGTGACGTAGTTGATTAAGGTTATAGCCGCCAAGGACAAAATACCCTTCCGGTTTCAAAGGTGATACCAGAGACCAAGGTCAAGCCCACGTGTCAACGTGTTTTCTCACGCTCACGCTCAACCTAGCATTCTGGGTAAAAGGTTCAACCGTCCGATTAAGAGCCCTCTGTAGTAGACAAATATTATTAAAGAATACTTTCAGGAGTTCTGGACTTAGTAGGCAAATTGAATAAAAAGAATAACATATATAAAATATCATTATCGATTTATTATAAATTAAAAAAATATTAACATTTAATTCTTAGTGTGTCATTCTATTGTTGGGCTTCCTTATTTGAATATACCTATAACTATAATATATTCTTTATTTTCCAATAATGTGTATCTTAGACTATAATACAATTAAAACAAATTACTTAAATAAATGGAACTATAACTATATGTAATACATTTTTTTTTAATTTACAATACACTAGAATTAGGTCATATGTTTTCTACGACTGCTCCTTGTTGCTCTGATGGAATTCAGTAATGTTTATCAATGGTAGAGTATCCGTTGTGCTACTAACATTTAATTTTACGGTGGGGCTTCCTTAATTCAAGATAAATTTTTTGTTTCTCACATTCAGGAATATGTGATGCTAATGCTTTAGCCGAATAAAAATAGAACAAACATCTATCGCATATATACAATCTAGCCTTATGTTTTGAAGCTTGTTTCCATGCAAGCCGCGAAAGATATTTAATTCAGCAGAAATGAAACCTGGTACTTTCATCATCATTATCATCATAATCATCATCAGCAGCAGCATCATCATCATCATCATCCTGCTCATAGTTATTTTGTATCATTAATAGATTCACATGTCGCTTCATATTATGTTTCGTTGGTCTAACTAGAACAGTGGTGAAGGAACGCTCTTTCTTTAGGATGAATACGTTTATTGATATCTCGTTCTGGTCTTCAAATTGTTTAATTTGCTTAAGCGTCATAGGAAATGTTATTCCAGTTAAATTTAGCACAGTAGAATAATGTGGATATGATGAGGTCCTATCGGAGTGAACATTTGCAGGATATAGCGCTGATGTTACGGCCCAAGCGAAGCATGCTTAATCACTATTTTTTACATTCATGCAAGCTTGCTTTCAAGCAATCTCCTTCGGTAGAGGTATATACGAAGATCCTCGGTGCTGTTCAAATTTGTTGATATGTACTGCTAAATGTATAATGGACTCCAATGTCCAGCCACTATCTTTTTTCTGAAACTCATCCAGCTGAGTGAGTACTGAATCCAAAATGTTAACTTTATACCACTCATTTAAATTATCGTCCACATTGATTGGACCAGTTATTGCTTGTAAATATTTAATATCGTTTATAACCTCATTGTCACCGATATTCTTAACAAAATCAGCACACAACTTTGTATTAACTTTAATATTGAGATGGCGTTTTAAAATATTCTTAAACGGCGTATAAATAAATGAGCAGCATCCTGTATAAATAGCTTAGGATCTGTATGGTTTATATTTACAATAATTCCAGCTCTAATTCTGTCTACGTTCTCGGTTCGATTCCAACACAAAGCCAATTTTTTATTTCAGCTAAGACAGAGCTTGAGACGCCAATGTCATGAGCAAGGACTTGTGAATTGTGACGTAATACCTCAAATTGTATCGTGTGGGTGTGTGTGTGTGTGTGTGTGTGAAGGTCAATGATATCAGGGTCAGGGTCAAAGGTCAAAGGTCAAGGGTCAAAGGACAAAGGTCAAGGGTCAAAGGTCAATGACCTCAGGGTCGGTGACGTCACATCTGTCTGGTCAAACTGACCCTATACTTACTAGGGTGCAGTCAAGACCAAATGACACATCCCGGTAGTACCGGTTAATCCCCCACCTCTGGTATAGAACTCTAGCCATATATAGCAACTTTAAAGAATATTCATACAACACCTCCATGGTCTCATGGTAGAGCGCATCGGATTTTACAAAACCAAGCATTCTCGGTTCGATTCCAGCAAAATCCAACATTATTTTATTAAAAAAATCAGCTATGACAGAGCTTAATCAGCTGAGGGGATCAGCCAACCAGATGACGTCATACTCTGGTCAGTCGACGGTAGGAAAGGAATTCGCCCTGTGATGTAGAACTGTGCGAAGAGGCGATATCAAACTACCAGCCACCTGGCCCCTGGTGTGTGTGTGTGTGTGTGTGTAAATATCGCTCAATTTGTTTACTTTACTCGGTTGCGATTTTGTTTACATTATTCAGAATTTGATTATCGGACATATCCAAGTCAACATACCTACATACATTGGTTGTTGTTGTTGGCATAATTATCCTCCTAAAAGAAAACTTCAAGATAATGTCAAAATTGCAGTACAAAAGCCCCCTTACCCCCTCTCCACCCCCTCCCAGAACCCTCAGTGATCCAGAAGGAATTCCCCAGGCAGGCCCTGTGACGTAGACCACTAGACAGATTCCCCCAGTGGCCCAGAACCCCGGTCCAGAACCACCAAAATAGTTGGAATTTTCCGGACACTTTTTGTATGGAAAAAGTGGGCCAGAACCAGCATAGCTACACTACTGTTAATGACCGTTTTGCCAAAAAAAAATTAAGGTCAAATTATAAAAAAAATGTAAGCAAATCCGAAATTTTTAGTTTAGACCGAAATAACTGCTGAGGGGAGAGGCGTCCGGCGCTGGTTGAGCAGTCGCTGGAAAAGCCATGAAATTCTGAATATAATCTGCTTACGGTGACCGTGCGCACTGTACTTTTTAAGATACAGTGTGTTTTGTGAAAGCCTAGCATAATTTCTTAATCACTCTGTAACCCCGAAATGGTTGAGATGGCCCCCTGCCATGCAATTTTATGTTTGCCTAGATGAGTACTATCACCCCTATTCTATGGACCACCATGGAGAAAACACCCTGTATATTTGAACACTGCCTGAGAACGCATAAACGTAGAGAAATGAAATTTGGTACATGGTGTTTTCATAACAACAGTAAATAAAGTTTTAAAAATGGACTAAATCGGGCAACACCTTCTTGATATTGCCATATAAAAATTTTGGGTTTTTACTTATACTACGATCAGTCCTAAACGTTTTTATAGTACTGAAAAATTCTTCGGAATATGAAATCCTATAAAATTTTTTATAATTATGTTTGCTGTCCGACGAACCGTTCTAGAAATATATGCGAAAAAACACTTCAGAAATGAAACTTGCACAAATGGATGACCATAGGAAATTACATACGGGCATACATCTAGGGCAGTGACTCCGAACCTTTTTCAGTTGGCGACCCATCTTTACTTATTGGAATACCTCCACGGCTCATCGATCCATGCTGGAGTAAAAAACCTTATTTGTATCGTATCGTATATATATATTGCAAATATACATATATATGCTTTTTTGAAGATACAGATTGATTATTGATAAACAATTGGTGTTCTGATTTCAAAATAGTTAACAAAATATAAGCACTTTGTATCATAACATATATTTATTTAACAATAGATATATGCCTGCAATATATGCAAAAAATGGTTTCGTACTCACTAACAAGTGTTCCTAGGTGAAGATACAATTATAAGTAAAAGTACACAAAGCCCATTTTAATTTTTCAAGTAAAGGAATTCATATAGCTTTGATATGATCACAGGTAAGAACACAATCTATCAATATGTAAAATTACTGTTTTTAAGTAAGAATATTATATTAACTAGATTTTTGGGACTGTTTCGATTGAACTAACACGTCAATGTCAGGATTGAATGAAGATGTTTTTAATCTTAAGTCAGTTTCAACATTGAGTTGATTTCTATATTTGTTTTTTAAGAAAACCAAAATTGAAAAAGCACTTTTACATAAAGGTTTTCTTTCATTCCTTTCACCGTTAAAACCTCTCTGTGAATACTACAGTAAACCCATTCAACTAAGGGGGAAACTGCTTAATTTTCACTACCAGTCCTGAGTATTGAAAATATTAGCCCCAGTCCTACTGGTAGGTAAAGATCTGCAAAATACCATTTGTTCTTCTACTGATTCATTGATCTCAAATCTTATAAATAAATAAATTGGCATTATCATCTATATCAGCGCTTTCATCCAATTGTAAGTGGTAAAGGTCACTTCGTTTCAAAGCAGAAATAAGTTGCTGTTTTATATTTTCAGACATTTCTTCTATCTCCTTTTAACCGTGTTATTTGATAGTGGTATTTCCCCAATTTTCTTCGTTGCTTTTTCATCAAACAAAGATGCAGAAATAAGCTTAGCTTACTGATCCTAGTCGATATCAAATGTCTTTTCTTATTTTGAAAAAAAAGATAGGCTTATTAATACATTCTGGGTGTTTGGTTGAAATTTGTCTTTCTAGCTTAGAAGGGTTCATGCTATGATTTGCCAATGTTTCAAAGCAAATTACACATTGAGGTGATTTTTTCTCTATGATTTCTTTACATTTGCCTGTACTTTACTCTTTTCAGAATTTATTAGGTTAGTATTTGATGGGCCAGGCTCACCGTCATCAATAGTTACTTGAGAAATTGTCTTCTTATCAATAGATCCTGTTTTCAATCATTGTCCATCTTCAATACTAAACCACAACACAACTACAAAGCGAAAATTCAAACCAAACACCAACACATTGATGTGTACCACCTGTGATTACTGTGTGAGTCATCAGAGAGTGACGTAGTAATACAGAAATCAAGAACGAAGAAAACAATCAAAACACATTTGTTTCGATTTTTCTTATCTTTTCTGATGATTTATTCGATGGTTGCTGATAGTTTTAGGATCGAATCACGACCCACCTGTGGCTGTAACCCTTCCGCGACCCACTAGTGGTACGCGACCCACCGGTTAAGAACCGCTTATCTAACGTATCATAAATTTTGGATTTAGTTAGATCAATTCTAGCTTTTTTACTTGTTCTTTTATTGACATTATTTTTCATCAATTAGAATAATTTGCAGAGGTGGGAAAGAATTTGAAAAAGAATACCAACCTGATATACATACATACTTGATTTAAAATATCATTTTAATCCTACGACCACACCATTATATTTTAAATTATATATTGTAAACGGAAAGTTGTATAGATGGAGGCCGGCATTGCAGTAAACGTGTTAAGCATAGGAAATATATCAAAATAGATAGCCCTGAAGGACTTCAACAATTTACTTTTGTAATAAAAATATTTTATGCATGTAAAAAATGTAAATTTTTCAATTATCCGAATCGAAAATCAGATATAATTCGGATTCATACAAATTGCTTTTTTTTCTCTTTTTTTGGAATTCTGTTGACGGTTGAAGCACTTAAGTCCTAATCTGCTGATAGAGTAATCTCTACAATATTTTGGATACTTATATGTATATGCAGGTTTAAAGTCCCGAGACCAGAAAGTTTCTTCATTGGCTTAATCGGATAAATTTTTCTTTCACTGTTCTAATATTATCCAATCCTATTGAATAGCGTTGAATAACTTAAATCCAAATAGTTTTAATTTTCATTACCAGTGACATTGCTGAAAAAGTACATATTGTGCCCTGCCTTGGACAAGAAGTTTAAATTAATTAAATAAATTAAATAAACCAGAATTTTTTTGTATTAAGTTCATCCAGGACAATGTAATGCATAATATCGAGCTAATAGCATTTGTTTTGCCTGGAATGCTCCATGTGATGTGAAGCCGACCGCACACCACCACGGGTACCGCACTTCAGAGTTCCTTTCACATGAAACTTAATAGAAAAGTGTAGGGAATTATTGCAAATATATTATTTATAAGTTTACTGATTAACTTCCATTAGTACGTATCACGTATTGCCGTGTTCTCTTATCTTTATAACGATTGTATGAATGAGTTTGACATTCTTCACAAGTGTGAGCGATATATTTATCTATCAAGTGGATTTCAAATCATGATGCAATTAATTGTGCTTTTGTATTGTTGATAAATAGTGATGTGCACGACAGTCACTACACTCAACAAATGAAAGATCATATAAAGTGGAGTAAAATGGTTTTCGTGTAATACTAGATTACTGCAAGCTGCAAACGGAAAACTTGGTGTATGTGTCTACTGACATACGCTGCACCCACTAAAATGCTTTTGTTAATTATTTTGATCTTCTAATTTGTATATAGGCGGAAGATATCGACCTTCATCATATTTTCTACCAATAGAAACAATTTGCAATCAACACCTTAGGTGTAAAAAGCACATAATTACTTCAACGCTTTCGTAGAAATTTTTGTTATATTTCCCTTCGTCAGTGGTTACAGCAGACTTTCAAAAGCCTTAAGTTGATTTTCTACAGATAAGTGTTGTTGTTCAGTTTTCACCGCAGAAATGACGGCTTTTTCGTCGAGCTGTACTGAAAGTCAAAAGAACAGCTAGAATTCTTACAATAAGATGAATGCCTGTATGTAATTTCGTAAGGTGTCTGTACAAATTTGATTGTTCAATTGGTTTTGCGTATAGCTATATCTAAAACAGTTCAACGGACTGTAAAAATGATTATAATCCAACTCATAGAAGAAGTTTCCAATATAATAAAAACGTCTAGGACTAGTATACGTAGTATACGTAAAAAAAACCTAAATTTTTGTATGGCTATACCATGAACAGATAGCCCGATTTAGTATATTTTTGAAATTGTGTTTACTGTTTTGATGAAAATACAGCGTACGAAATTTCAGCACCCTACGTCGACGCATTCTCAAGCAGTATTCAAATATATAGTGAAAAATGAAATTTTTGAATGGCAATCCTACGAAGCAGCTGCCTGATTTCTTAAATCTACAATTTTTTTTTTTTAAAATGCCAACTCCCTAAATCAGTGTTTTTCAACCTTTTTCATTGAGTGGCACCCCTGACTGAAAAATAAAAAATCGTGGCACCCTTGACCAGCGGCGGTTCTAGAATCTAAATAAGGGGAGGGGCCTAATGGGCTAGATGAATTTTTTTCGAAAACGAATATCACGCCTAACGCTGGGTTGGGGTCCAAAGAGGGAGCTCCTCCCAGGGGAAGAATTTTTTTTGAAAATGTACAGTTTGAAGTAGCATTTTAATGCAAAAAAAAAAGTGTTTATATATGCCAAAATCAAAATTTAGTGCATTGAATTTATCGAAATACTTACGCGGCTTGCTTTTAAATCTAGTTTTATTATCAAATATATCAAATTACACAAACATGCGTAAATACGTAAATAATAACAATACTCTGGCTTTTGGTGTATTCAAAATTCATTAATTTTCAATTCCTTAAATTTCAGCTTTAAATTACCATCAGTATTTAGTGCTTCTTGCTCTTCAAGATTTATTTTTACTTTCTCAACGTCCAAAATGAATGGATTTTTAATCCAATCGTAATCCTCAACACGTACGTATAGAAGGAAAGTGGTGACTTATATTATTGAGTAAAATATGTATAAAATAGAGGTACTATTTTAACATTTGGCATGGTGGAAAAATGTTTAAACATGCTTACAATCCCTTCTTTTACTTCTCTTAACCATAGATTTAATTTATCTTGCAAACTCTTTATTTCGCCAATTGCCATTTATACTTGTATTTACCGTATTTAATATTTCTGATATATGTCTATCAAGTATATGCTAATTTGCTGCAGTTGTCATTGACTAGCAAGCAGACAACAAAATTCTTCTTTATTAGTCATCGCTTCTTTGTTTACTAGATATCTCATAGAGCTGGCATTTTCAAAAAAATGCCTAAACTAAACCCCAATCGTAGCGCCATGGCACCCCGGTTGAAAAACACTGCTCTAAGTAAATGCGCTCGGGAGCTATCGAGATGACAGACGGACATGAAAAACTCAAAATAACTTCTAATATTATGCGTGGCTGTCCAATCCATTTTGCTCTACTATAATATTTCTATGCATTACAAACGGAATGACAAACTTAGTACCTATACCTTAATATGGCAGAGGGGGGAGAGGGTCCACATCAACCGTTTGGGAATTACAACGTTAAGACTATTCTCAAAACTATTTTTAAAGATAATGTGTTCCGTTAGTGACTGAAAATCACAATTTAAAAAAATATCGTCTAATTTCGGTATGACCTGAATAGGTTATGAGCTAATAACTGTTTAACGGCTACAGTTAGTACATAAGAGGCCATATGAAAAATTTCAGCTCTCTAGGTACGTACGTTCTCGGACAAACCGACGGACAAACGGACTTACATGCAAAACTCAAAATAACTTTTAATTTTATGGAAGGGTGTCCAATCCATTTTGCTCTACCATCATTATTTCTAGCTCTTACAAACGAAATGAGAAACTTAGTATACCCCTTTAGATTTCATCTAGGGTGTAAAAAAATGTTTTATTTTACTTCAAAATTCACTTCTTAAACAACTTTTTAATATATATGAAATTCTCAGCTTTAATAAATATTTTTATAACGTACAAACTTTGTTTTTTTTTTTTTTTTAAATTCTCGGCACAATTCTTACGAAATTCTTAGTCAGACTAATATAATAAAAATTTTACAAAACCTGGCCTACTCTAAACACAATTTCGAATACGTAAGGTAACGTTAAGAGGAGTCAGTACTCAGCAAAAATTTCAATTTAGATACCAGCGAGCCTGTAGGCAATAAAAATTACTATACGTAGGTTTGTGTCCTGAAAGTATGAAAATTCATATAAAATTAGCGTAGACCTACACCACAAGTCGCATTAGAGATATCTAGCGTAAAAGGCAGAAACCCAACATGCGACAATTTAAGACGAAAATGAAAATTTGCAGTTCAAAAAAATTGAATTTTTTTAACGAAAATGAACTGTCCTAAATTTTATTTTGCACATAATTGTTAAATATACTATTTTACTTTATATTTCTACAACTTTCAACGAAATATTGCAATTTCTCGTCGGTGAAATATCGAGAGAAAAAACAAGTACTATTAGAGTTAAACAATTAAAAAAAGCGCCACTAAAAATGAAAAAACTCGACGTTATTTGCTAGATTTAGGCTTTATCTTTCTTAAATAGTCACAATCTAAAGAAATGAGAATACCTACTAACAGGAATTTGATTTGAAAAAAAACAATTTTTACCATTTTTTGCAATTTTCCGAACTAATATCTCCATTCCAATACATATTTTTTTATTTTTCTCGACGTTATTTACTAGACCTCTTCGTTACCTTTAATTTAAGATATAAGTCATTATTCTGGTACAAATAGTTCGCCAGAAATTTGCATTGAAAAATGTATGAAACTTGCAAATCTTGGTACTGACTCCTCTTAAGGAAATATTTTAACGAAATAATTTATATTGTGAAGTAAGGAGAAACATCGGAGGAGCTTACAAGTCGCCACAAGCCAAACCTACAAATTCGTAAATTATGCATGTGAAAAATGCATTGCACGCTTGCACAATAGAAAATTTCTCAAAATTAATTTCACGCAATAAATAATAAATCTGCGAATAGTCCAGAGAAACAATTTAAGAGGATATTTTGCGGGATAGGGAAAAATCTTTTATTACATTTTAACTTTAAATATGTTAAGCTGAAAGAATTAATGCAATAATATAATATTAACTTTTATAATAAGCAACAAATTGTTCAGAATTGATGTGGAAATTAAGAGTAATTTTTTTAATTTCCATTGGTTTCAAGGGGGGTTAAGGGAGGCCGTAGACCCACCCCTGGACTACGCCACTGGATGCAAGTATATGTATGTATAGGTATTTACATTGGAGTAACTAGAATTTTTATCTGGGGGGGCCGGGTCCACCCAACTTTCGTACATAGGCTTAAACAAACATTTTGTTGGCGAAGTATAACAGCCAATAAAATTGCATACATTACAAAAACCATAACATTTCCGAGAGAAGTTACAGAACCCGCAAGAAACATAAGCTAAATTCTAAAACATAATTCTCGCTAAACTAATGCTACACACAAAAACTTCATAAAATAATTCTCACTTTACAAATCGCAGAGATCGCGTCACTACTATTTTATTATCTACATAGTCTTCCTACGTAAAATCTTAACTCCGCTTACAAGAAAGTAAAACGACTAGTTTGGAGCTCTTAATCCACTGCAAATACAAGTACGTATGTGCATTTTAATAACAAAAGCTTTTGAGATAGGACAGCCGTTGTCGAGGTTTCGATGTTAGAGGCCAAAGGAACAACGAACAATTTTCAATTTTTTCCCATTCTTTATAATAATTCTCGTTGAATGTTATTGAGCACCCGGAAACATAGAAACATGGTACATCGCTTATCAGTTAGTATATGTCATTAGCATTCAATAGCTAGTCAGTCAAGATTCGGCGATCGGGCGATAAGCAATAAAATCGAGACCATTGGTGACGAATATTTACGAAATAAGACTTGATTCCTTTCTATTTGTTAATTTCAGGTTAGTCAGACATTTAAACTATTGTGAAAATAGTTTAGTACACAATGTAATTTAGTGAAAGTGCATTCTTTTCTTGAATCACAATGAACCCAAGCGACACACATATATTCCGTACAGTCCACAACAAACATCCGCCGCGTTTTAAATTTTTCGAAATCATAGAAAGTAGTGTTTATTTGAAAAATAAAATAAAATTTCCAGGATTTTAAAAGAAAAAAAAAGTAGCGTCGTTTAATTAACAGAGACCTTTGTTTTTCACTTCCCTTCTCTCACGTATTATGAAAATAAATCACACTCCTCAAGTTATATACACGAAACTTATATGACAGTGACGCCCAGTACTTATACCATCTGCATGCGTTTCAAAATATAAAGTTAGATACAAATTTTAGAACAATTATTTACCTTTTATTTAAGCAATTATAAACATATACCTATAATTAAAGTCTATATAAGCCTTAGTTTACGATGTTTTCTGCAAACTTATTTAGCACTTGTTGCGCTGTTACCTTGCTTTTAATTATTTGGTTTTCAATGTTTAGGAGCGCCATATTCGAAAACCTCTCCTGAAGCATAGTTGTTCTTAACCAAGTTTTAACTCGACGCATAGCTGAAAAGCTGCGTATACAGCCGGCCGAGCTCACAGGAAGACCAAGAGCTGCTTGCAGCAACTTGTATAAATTTGGGCAGAAGTATTTATTAATTTTTGTTTTGAGTGTTTCCAAATTTATTACAATATTCCTGTTTTGGAACATGTTCTTTATTATTTTTGTTTCGGCCTGTAAAATGGAAGTGTCTATATTGAAAACATTTTTATAATTTTCTACGAATGCCTCTCCATTTTTCAGGTCCAACTTTATAAATGAGTCAACTGACTGTGCCAAAGGTAGATTATCAAACCTATTTCTGAAGTTAGTGATAATGTTGTCCATCACTTGGTTGTAAATATTTATCTTCCAATATTCGGAAGGCCTTGTATCTGATGGCAAGTCCACTAAATTACTTTCACCTAAAGTTGACTCTATAACGAAGTCTTTTGCTCTCTCCGGTTCTCTTCTCCTCTTCGAGACTCGAGTAGGTTCTAGACAAATTTCATATTTTTCTGCGAATTTCTCGATTTCTTCCCAAAGACCATCGAATTGGTTTCTACTCTCTGCAAGACTAGTAATAGTGCCCGTTATTATGTCACTCGCTCGCCCAAGAGTGGCATCTTTGCTTTGGAAGTATATACTCAGTACATTCACTATTGATAACACTGACTCAAATACCAATAAGCAAACAACAAAATCTGGTTTCATGATGCAAGTCAGTATACCAAGTGCTTCCACAGAGTTCTTATCTTGAGCATGGCTGATTTCTTCTTCCAAAGCTGTTTTAATTGCATCATAATTTGATAATACAGCTTTGCAATTTTGATGACGACAGCTCCATCTTGTATTACTCAAGCTTCCCATTTCACAGCCAGTCTTGATACCAAGGGTGTTATGAACATTCATAAGATGCACATGATTACCCGGCTGGGAAAAATGGATGTATAAAGCTTCAAGGGTGTTAAAAAATTCTGCTGCTGATGAAACTTTAACACATGAATCGACAACAACTAAGTTTAGCCTATGTGCTAAACAGTGGATATAGATTGCTTGAGGGTGGGTTTCTTTTATAATTGCTTGAAGTCCGCGATGTTTTCCTGACATTACACTGGCTCCATCATAGGATTGTGCAATTATTGGAATATCCGACAACGTGCACTTTTCTAAAAAGTTTAGAATTAGTCTTGACAGTCCCTCAGCATCTCTGGAGGTGGAGCAATTTACGAAACCCATAAATCGTTCTTCAACATCAAGGTCCTTGACATACCTAATGGTGACCGACAATTGCTCTTCTTTAAAACACCTGGCTTCATCCACCATTAAGGAAAAAAATCCACATTGTCTCACCTCTTTTACTATTTCCTGCAGAGTGAGCTCGGCTATGTTGTCAATAATTTCATTTTGAATTTTGGGGCTGCAATAACTCGTATGTCGTTCCAAATGGTTTGAAAAATTTTCATCGTATTTTGCAAAGAGTTCACTAATTTCCAAAAAAATTCCCCTATTTTTAGAAGTCTGGTCTTCGCGGTGTCCCCTCAAAGGTAAGCCCTGACATACTAGACATAATATAATATCTATAAGCTTCATTAAGTAGTCTCTATTCTGCACTACCTCCTCTGTATGCTGCATTAGAAGTTTTTCATGTACACTCCCAGATACAGCAGATTGTTTGTACGTTAAAAACATTTGAGTGCATTGAATATGAAGAGATGATTGTTCGTGTTTTTGTAGCGCCTTTTTAATTTTTTTCCAATTATTAAATCCGCTGATAACAAATTTTTCACTTTGATCCCGCACAGTGTCTTTGGAGAACTGCCTGCACGCGAAGCAATAAATTTTGTCTTCTTTTAAGCTATATTCAAGCCATCTATAAGTGTCGTAGTTTTTTGGCGAAAACGATCGCTGTCTATCTCCAAATTTACTTTTTGGAAAATTTGTTCGAGGGCGCAATGGACCGGTCTCAAGCGAGCCAAGATCTAGCTCTCTTTTTCCCTCAAGAGTATTGGTCACAACTTCTTCATCTGAAACAACCGAGCTCACTTCTGAAGTTGTTGGTGACGAATAGGGTTTGGTAGTGAGGCCTAAGTGTTGTCGTCCTTTAGTAGTCTTGGTCTCAATTTCTTCACCTATGCAAACTGCTTCTGCTGATGATGTTGATGGTAATGCCTCTGGATGTACACTGGTATTTGTCATTTTCCTGCTGATTGTTTCAACATTTTCAGTTTTTTCTTCAGGACGAATTTTTGCACTTTTAAAAAAAGATCTTATGTCTTTGAATTTCTTCATCTTTTAATCTAAAAAATTAAAACATAGTTTAAGATATTTTTATAATCCATTTAATTAAAAAACAATTGAATATGAATAACATTCCAAAATTGTTGGATTTTATAGTCAACTCTAAAATTTCATTTATAGTAAAGGAATTTATTTCTTCGAATCAGCATGGATTTATCTCAGGTAGATCAACATGTACAAATCTTGCAATTTTTTCAAACTACGCTATTAATTCTATTGAAGAGCATGCCCAGGTCGATTCGATATATACCGACTTTTCGAAAGCTTTTGATCGTGTTGATATTATGCTTTTAATTAATAAGCTTATGCGTCTTGGCTTTAATTATAACATTCTCACATGGATTTCCTCATTTTTAACAAATCGTAGGCAATATGTTAAAATGAGCAAAAAATTGTCAAAGGTCATCGAGATAAATTCGGGCGTTCCTCAGGGTAGTCACCTTGGTCCGCTTCTATTTTTGCTATTTATCAACGACATTGTTAATATTTTTTGCTTTGCGGAATGTTTATTGTTTGCAGATGACTTGAAATTATTTGTGAAAATAAATTCTATCACCGATTGCATATTTCTTCAAAACGATCTAAATGCCCTTGGTAGATGGTGCTCAGAGAATAAATTGTCGCTAAATGTTTCTAAATGTAAAGTAATGTCCTTTTACCGAAAATCAATGCCAATAGTCTTCAATTATAAAATTGGAGCTTCATCTGTTCCCAGAGTAGCGGAAACTAAAGATCTAGGTGTCATTTTAGATTCTAAATTATCTTTCATATTGAATATATTATTTCTAAATCTTTTATGATGTTAGGCTTTATAAGACGTAACACAAAGGAATTAAAGGATCCTCACTCCTTGATAGCTCTTTTTTATTCATTGGTAAGATCCATAGTGGAATACGCACCCATTATTTGGTGTCCATCCTATAAAGTACATATAAATCGTATCGAAGCAATACAAAAGTCATTCACAAGACTGGCGCTAGGTAAACACCCTTATTGGAGGCATAACATGCCTTCGTATAATATACGCTGTTCGCTGTTACGTTTATCCAAGCTGGATTTCAGAAGAAAAATTGCTTCTACAACTTTTATAAGAGATATTATATGTTATCGTATTAAATCACCGGAGCTCCTCTCAATGATTAATTGGAATGTTCCAGAAAGGCTTATAAGACCACGTCATTTGCTGCAAGTACCATTTCATAGAACCAATTACGGTTATAAAATGAACCTATCACTAATTCCGTTATACAATTTAACAAATATACATACTGTACTGATATTGATCTGCCTAGAGAGAAATTTAAAAGTTGTATTTTTGAATTACAGAATCTACATAGTTGCTCGTAGTTTATTCTTAAGGAGCGTTTACAATGACAGAGTAGAGTGGAGTCACCAGATTGCATCTTCTCTCCTTTACTCAAGCTTGCACTCTCATATAAGTTCTTCGCGCTACCCGCCAGAGTGGATTTCACAGAGTAGCGTCAGATTGGAACAATTCCCAATCTCACGTTGATAGTTTCGAAAGCTTTCAACATTTGTTTCGAAATACTAGTTTGTAACAGATGTCGCACTGATAAATACAAAATTTAACTAACGAAAATTGATAAATTATAACAAAAAACCCAAATATAAATATTTTTTATAAGAAATTAAAAATGTATTTAGTATTTTTATGATACAATTTTAACAAAATAAAGTCAATTAAGAATGAAAATTTTCTTATGTTCGAAATGGTTAAGTATGGAATATAGATGGCAGTCGTTCATTTCGAAAGTGTCCGTAATAAATGTTAATTTGTATTTTGTGATAATTCAAATCGTTCATAGCTCTTTCTGGTGTAATTATAGAAATATTTTCCATAATTTAACACCATTTGTGATCTGTTTTGAGGTATATTTCAAATGTAAACACATGATAATCTGTCACACAATTTACATGTGATTTCGAAAATCTGAATGAAGCTCACTCTGTATTGTGCATGCACGCTACTCTGGCAAAAGCTCACTCCACTCTACTCTGTCATTGTAAACGCTCCTTTAAGCCTTAAGGAGCGTTTACAATGACAGAGTAGAGTGGAGTCACCAGATTGCATCTTCTCTCCTTTACTCAAGCTTGCACTCTCATATAAGTTCTTCGTGCTACCCACCAGAGTGGATTTCACAGAGTAGCGTCAGATTGGAACAATTCCCAATCTCACGTTGATAGTTTCGAAAGCTTTCAACATTTGTTTCGAAATACTAGTTTGTAACAGATGTCGCACTGATAAATACAAAATTTAACTAACGAAAATTGATAAATTATAACAAAAAACCCAAATATAAATATTTTTTATAAGAAATTAAAAATGTATTTAGTATTTTTATGATACAATTTTAACAAAATAAAGTCAATTAAGAATGAAAATTTTCTTATGTTCGAAATGGTTAAGTATGGAATATAGATGGCAGTCGTTCATTTCGAAAGTGTCCGTAATAAATGTTAATTTGTATTTTGTGATAATTCAAATCGTTCATAGCTCTTTCTGGTGTAATTATAGAAATATTTTCCATAATTTAACACCATTTGTGATCTGTTTTGAGGTATATTTCAAATGTAAACACATGATAATCTGTCACACAATTTACATGTGATTTCGAAAATCTGAATGAAGCTCACTCTGTATTGTGCATGCACGCTACTCTGGTAAAAGCTCACTCCACTCTACTCTGTCATTGTAAACGCTCCTTTAGTCTGTAAGGTACTCTGTATATGTAGACAGGAAATAAATAAATAAATCAATAAATAAATATGACAATAAACAAATAACGGGACTTTTTGCAATATTGAAGTCATCTTTTTTTTAATTAAATACTTCATAAGTTTCGAATTTTTTTAATAATACTAACGTACAAGACTATCGCTTTTACAATATTGAGTTCTTAAAGTAACTGGCTGTTGTAGTTGTTATCTATTTAATCGTTTGGAATATTTTTATTTTAATGTTTAGTTTTTTTATTTTCTAGGATTTCACACCCGTTTAAAAATTTTTTTCCTTCCAGCTCATGAATTTATTTGTTTTCGGTACTCATTATATTACCTATCTGCTTTAGATGTTTTGATATTGCTGAGTGCGGTTAAGAATTCCTTGCTCTCACTTGACTGAAATTTCCATCCATTCCATGAAAAAAATTTATAGACATATTATGGAAAGATATCAACTATTATTCACATTACAGAAAAAAAATCTTCAATAATAGATTTTTGCGGGATATTTGACGAATTTTTTTAAGAACAAATCATTCCAATCAAAAAATTATTGATTAAAACTTATCTTAGTATGGTATCGGTACGTACATGACCTTTTTCGTATATGGACAGTCAGTTCTGAACTATTAAGAAGATTTACAAATGAAATTTTAAATAAATTGAAGAATGTTATTCAATTTACGATAGAGATGGGCGGAAACAGTACCAATTTTATGCATTTAAAAATCTGCATTGATAATAGTAAACTTAAATTTAAAATTTATAGCAAAAACCAATTCACGAACACGGTTATCCCAATTCAATCAGGTCGCCCATGGAATGTCAACTTATCAGTTTTTCATTCGATGGTTGTCAGTAAGGGTTCCAATGAAGCTGGATAGTTGAAATAAAGAATTCAAAAATAACAACACAATGTCCAAAGGCCAAAAATTAATAGAAAAATCTACGAAAATGTTTAGGAAAATTCTTTATATATATTATTATATAATTATATTTCTCTAAAGAAATTAAAATAAAATTTAATAAATTTGATATACCTAGAGCCCGTTTTTTAATAATAAGACTAAATGCGCTTCTACCGAATAATAAATTAATAAAAAAAACTTGCCCGGGTAATGGAAAACAAAAAGTACTCTGAAAAATAGATTTAATGAGCACTAGACCAAAACTAGAAGTACAGAATCACATTGAACAATATCAAAACAGCTAAAACACAAAAGTGAACATGAAATTATTTCATGGGCTGGATGGCGGGAAAACTTAAGACAAGTATGAAATCCTAGATATTAATGAAAATATTCTAAACGATCAAGTAGATTGCAATTATACGGCCCTTTTATATATCCAGTACCAATTACTTAAAAAACTTAATATTATAACAGAGACAGTCTTCAACGTGATGTCGTTAGAAGGTAAAACGCACCGTCACGATCATAAGATAGTGGAAATAAAAAAAATATGGAACTTATCAAGTGCTAAATTAATATAAAAAAGGAGAATTGACTTCAATGAAATTCACTGAATTCAGCTCATATCGGCCTACATTTTTTTTCGAGAGCACCAAAATTCTTAAAAATAAAATCTCGAAAACGCAAAATTTTTAAAAACGAAATCCTGAAAGCATTAAATATTTCAGAATAGCTTGGTGTATTTGATGTAAATACTTGATCTTAATAAAAACATTTGAAACCATACCCAAAGAACAAAAGAATCTTTTACGTTATACTAAAATTTTAACATATATTAGAAACGAAATTGTGGACTTTCTGCTGCTAACATTTTTCACTGCATTGCTTGCCCGCCCAACAGATAGAAATATTTTAATGAATTATACTTTTCCGTTCCGACGGATCTCAGAATAGGGCACATAAATAAAATTCCAAAGAAATGCAATACTGAAAAATCCTGAAAATTCAAAATACGCGCGGATTTTGCATTTTCGTTATTTTTCAGGTTTTCTTTGAGATTTTGTGTTTGCTGGATTTTGCGTTTCCGAGATTTTGTTTGTTCAAGATTTTACGTTTTCGAGATTTTATTTTTTCTCATTTTTTTCATATCGGTCGGTTCTGCTTTCCTATTGTAATTTAAATCAAAATTTTCGGCTCGAAGATATTCATTAAATTTAAAACTATTAATGAAATGTTTATACTTATGGAAAGTTTATGAATTAAAACAGTTATTTTATAGTCTTTGTTAAATGTCATTTAAATGTATTTGTACCTTTGGAAAATAAGGGCACTTTTTAATTACACAAAAATAGTTTTATTTGCAGTTTCGTAATTTCAAAAATTACCACTATAAGCTCACAATTTAACAATTCTGTTCAGCCAGAGTACGGAAACGCACACTCACGTGCGCACGCGCACGTGAGTAATAAATTGTGTGCGATCAAAGCGCACATACTCGTGAGTCGTGTGCGATTTTCTTGAGCATTAGCGCACGCGCCCATGAGTGAGTAATTCACAATAAGAAAGCGCACACTCGCGTGCGCACACGAAATTTCTTACTGCTCATTACTCACGAGTGAGTAATTCACAATAAGACAGCGCACACTCGCGTGCGCACACGAAATTTCAATATAAGAAAGCGCACACTCGCGTGCGCACA
The DNA here is from genome assembly GCA_963924295.1 of Dioctria rufipes. Classification (NCBI taxonomy): domain Eukaryota; kingdom Metazoa; phylum Arthropoda; class Insecta; order Diptera; family Asilidae; genus Dioctria; species Dioctria rufipes. The sequence goes on along the minus strand of OZ002743.1, from coordinate 92,510,779 downwards.
CGAAACTTCTTACTGCTCATTACTCACGAGTGAGAAATTCAATATAAGAAAGCGCACACTCGCGTGCGCACACGGAATTACTCACGAGTGATTAATTCATTGGAAGAAAACGCACACGAAATTTTTCATTGCTCAATTCCTACTTGTGTATGCAATTTCATTTATGAAATATCTGCATGATGTAGAAAACGTAGATAATTAATATTTAAATGTTTATTCGCCTGATTCTTAACTTATTATTAAGTTAACTTTGATTTAAAATAGGTGACCCTTAGAAAGTGAGAGAAGCGAGCGAGAGAGACAGGCAAACAATAGCTAAACAGCTGCCTGAATATACTTGCGTCGATGAGTATAATTTCCAATATTCAAAAGATATTGACGGTTTGCAAGGAGATATTGATAGAATATGATTTTACGCAGGTAATGAAAACCAAAAGTTTATTATTATATTTTTTTGAACTACTGCTCTGTTGAACTAATTATAATTCCTATCCTTACTGATAGGTGCAAAACGGGTATTGATAGGTGAAAATCATTCCTCGGCTATTCTTTCAAATATTTTAATTACTGAACCGCCACACTAATTTGTTAGGCGACAGTCTTTATAAATTGTAACTTATCTTAAAGAACGGAAATTTTTTTGTCAAATTCCCTTATTAAACGCTTCAATCCTGCACATACATATGTATGCTCATAAGGCGAATAAACATTAAAAATATTAATTATCCACGTTATCTACATAATGCAAGTATTTCATAAATGAAATTGCTTACACAAGTAGGAAATGAGCAGTGAGAAATTTCGTGTGCGCACGCGAGCGTGCGCTTTCTTATTGTGAATTACTCACTCGTGAGTAATGAGCAGTCAGAAATTTCGTGTGCGCACGCGAGTGTGCGCTTTCTTATAGTGAATTACTCACTCGTGAGTAATGAGCAGAAAGAAATTTCGTGTGCGCACGCGAGTGTGCGCTTTCTTATTGTGAATTACTCACTCATGGGCGCGTGCGCTAATAAAATGACAACGACTCACGCGCGCGCACATGAGTTTTTAAAAATGGAACGCGCACATGAGCCGTAAATTACTCATGAGTCTTTCGTGTGCGCACGTGAGTGTGCGTTTCCTTACAATGCTGTTCACTAAATTCTTTACTTCTTTTCTCTTTTTTTTTTCTCAACGACACTGCTCACAGTCTGTCTACGACTGAATTATGTCTTTGATATACCCATACATTATTTCGTCCGTTTTCCTAATCCTGAATTTTTTCGTGCCCGATGCATTTCTGTTGTTTACCTTATCCTGCCGGTTGTAGTCACATCATAAATCAATACTACCTGCATCTTTATTGGTTTATTACTGTTGTCACATTATAAGGGCGCCGTTCAACTTAATGTGCCATTCCACACGAGTATTCTTGATGCGTTTTCTAGGTAAGAAATAAAAGAAGCAAAAAGATATCTCTGTACTTTGGAGATATATATTTTTGCTTCCTTCACTTCTTCCCTAGATAACCGGCTTGCATACTGTATTAACAATACTCGGTTGGGATGGCCTATACAGCATATAATAATTTCTTAAATTCACTTTCTTCAATCGCAACTTTGTACCTTCAGATCCTAGTACCTACTCAACTTGAAATGAAATAACGCACGCACACATTCATAGCCTCCAATTCTTAATGAAAACGAAGCCTTCAGCAAGAATACCCGTCTGGAGGTAATCTGTAAATGAAGTGCGCTTATTATCAAAGCAAAATAATGTATAGACTCTAAGGGCCCTATTCACCAAGCCATTTAATACAAATTTAATTTTAATTTAATTATTATTGAGGGACCGCAATTAAATTTTTATAGCTATTCACCAACCTTAATAAAATAAACAATTTCGGACATTTCGGACTATCAGCTGCAAGATTTCCGAATTTGGCAATTGACAGTTCTCGTGACAGTTCATGTAATTTAAATATTATTAAAGAAGTTTTTTAGTATTATTTAAATAAAGACGTTTTTATGTATTATTAAATATAATTTATAATATATGTACAATTCGTTTTAATTAAAAATAGCCCATATTAAGCAATTCAAGCTAAATTAATTTGTATTTACTTTTTTTTAATGCACTTGAAACTAAAAACCGTGGTTCTATTCACTGAAATCGTAATATATCTACACAGTTAAACTCTTGCTTCTTCAAACTTTTAACAGCACTATTAAAAATATGACATTTGACTGCATGACACTTCAATCAGCTGACATCGAAATTAAATTTATTTAAGAGAGGGTAAGGCTTCACTTAAAATTAAATTTTCATTAAATCGACTCGGTAATGGCCGGTTTCACAGTCAAGGCTTAAGCCACAGCGATGGCTTAAGCCAAGGCTTAATAAATATTTCGGTTTCACAGTCAAGGCTTAAATGAAATCACTGGCTTAAGGCAAGCTTAACTTAAGCCCGTCATCTCGAAGGCTTAAGCCTCAGATTTTGCTGTGAAACACATATTAAATTATTGCTAAATATTATAATTTTTGTTATTAAATGAACGTGCATATTTCAAAAGTTATGTTTTAAAACTAAATTGAAAATTTCCAAGCAAAATTGGATGACGTTGATTTTTATTCTCAGTTCTGGCTGTAGAAACATTCAGCTTTGATGGTTTACGTTGTCGAAACATTCTGCAACAATGATTTTGGATTTGATATCCTTCCTGATTAATACCACAACAAATTGATAAATAAAGAGTTCTTCTTCTTTTCGCTTAGTTTTTAATCCACAATGGCAATTTTCCTTTAAAAAAATTCACAATTACCGCAGTGCTGGCAACTTAAAAATTTTCATCCGCGCTTAACTAAGCCTCAGCTTACTGAGTACTGTGAAACCGAGTAGGCTTAAATTCTGGGCTTAAGCCACACCCGTGGCTTAACTAAGCTCTGGCTTAAGCCTGGACTGTGAAACCGGCCATAAGTGTGGTTGGTGAATAGCTTTAATTGAATTTTTTTTTAATTTTGCTTGGTGAATACGGCCCTAAGACCAAAGCAACGATTTTAAATTATTAAAGTAAGATATAGGTCTCTTCAAATAAAAATAACTTGTCGCAAAATTTTTCACGTTTTATGCACAGTTGTGCGTACCCTAGCAAGCTAGCATACTTTTTTTGCAGTTTCTCTCAAATTTGGTCGTGGTTAATGTCGTGTACATACCACACTATATGTGTGTTCGTTTTTCAAGCTACGTGGAGGTGACAAATTATGTGAAAAGACCTATAATAAAGCAAGCTTACTCACTTTTTCCTCGATTCTTTGAGATTCTTAAAAGGAATGAGGACCCAAGTTTTGTTTCGATATATGCGTGTATTTACTTATAGCGTTCTACTTTATTTCCCGAAGTATCATTGTCTGTAGTTGCTAATATAGTTTTATTTCATAATGTAACGTAATAAGAATATTATTGAATTTTTTAATTGCGCAGTAAATATTTCTTCCTTATAAATATAATCAGCCTTATTATTGAATCCGTCTTTTTTCCAAAAAATCAAAGTTTTACGAAACTTTCCAAATTTCATTGATATCAAAGGTTATCAATTAAAATTTCCACACAAACTGTCAAAATAGTTCCACATGATTTCTCTTATGGAATACATCTTCACACGCCTTTGTCCAAATTCGGTGGAATCAGAGCAATCTCAGAACAGTTTTTAACAATTTTAAAAAGATTTCAATAGATTTCCTTAAAGAAAAGAACTTTTTAAAGACTTTTCGATTCCGATCTGAACAGATTCAATTTAATTAGGTATGAGATTGTAGTATGAAGGCTTAAACACAATTCCGACGACAGACGACAAACGACGACGATATATCGCTGTCAAACCCCTAAAAACACAGCATCTTATGCGAATGCACCAAATTGCGACGACCGACGTTGAGCGATCGACGACATTATCGCCGGGATTGATCAGTTTCTAATTTTGCCGTCGTCGCTGCAGTCCTACCAACAAAATTAATCGAATGAAATGGTTGTGGCATTCACTTTTGTCTTTTTTAGGTGGTAGCACCAGTGCTCTCGTTTGTACTCCGATCGGAGTATTTGTACTCCAAAATCTAATAGCGTACTCCGGTACTACTCCTTTTATAAAAGTACTCCGTTTTTGATATTAAGGAGTCCATTTCATTTTTTAAACTCTTCTATTTGTTAGCAAAACAAGTTCATTCAAAAGTTTTTATTCACATAAGGATTGAGGACTGAGTTGAGTAACTATGCATGGTACATAGTACAGGCTGAACTTGAAAGGATGGTTTGGTAATGGCACTACGTTATAATATACCAAGTTCAATCATATGAGAACAATTCTCTTATGGCCGGTTTCACAGTCAAGGCTTAAGCCACAGCGATGGCTTAAGCCAAGGCTTAATAAATATTTCGGTTTCACAGTCAAGGCTTAAGTGAAATCACTGGCTTAAGGAAAGCTTAACTTAAGCCCGTCATCTCGCAGGCTTAAGCCTCAGATTTTGCTGTGAAACACATAAGAAATTATTGCTAAATATATATTTTGCCTAAATATTATAATTTTTGTTATTAAATGAACGTGCATATTTCAAAAGTTATATTTTAAAACTAAATTGAAATTTTCCAAGCGAAAAATAGTTATCTAATTAGTTTTGAGTACTGTCTGGCAGCTAGTGTCAGCATTCCATTTGACATTTTAAGAAGAAACCAAACAGTTTAGGACAAAAATTAGTTATTTATCTGATGCAGAGGATGCAGTGATCGCAAGGTGTGACCCGTGAAAAAATTATAAAGAGTCGCCCGCAATATTTCGAGAAATGGGATGACGTTGATTTTTATTCTCGGTTACGGCTGTAGATACATTCGGCTTTGATGGTTTACGTTGTCGAAACATTCTGCAACAATGATTTTGGATTTGATATCCTTCCAGAAAAAGACCACAACAAACTGGTAAATAAAAAGATCTTCTTCTTTTCGCTTAGTTTTTAATCCACAATGGCAATTTTCCATTAAAAAAATTCACAATTACCGCAGTCTGACAACTTAAAAATTTTCATCCGCGGCTTAACTAAGCCTCAGCTAACTGAGTACTGTGAAACCGAGTAGGCTTAAGTTCTGGGCTTAAGCCACACCCGTGGCTTAACTAAGCTCTGGCTTAAGCCTGGACTGTGAAACCGGCCATTATTGAAAAGAAGGATAGAATACAGTAATTTCAAGTGTGAAATTTTAGTTCCGTTTCGCTGGGCTTGTGTGCAGCGACGTAGTTGTGCAAATTTAAACGCTCTCTCGCAGAATGTAGAATTGTGTAATTTAATTTAAAACTTTAATTTTAATCGCTTATTTTCTTTCTTACAAAAGTTAAGTTTACCTTAAGATCGCGTTCAAACCCAAATCCGTTGAACATTTTTCATGAAAGTGGAGGAATTAATTCAAAAAATTTAATTTTTTTTTTTTTTACAAAGGCCACGTGGATAATAACTCGAGAGCGGACTTTCTATGAGGACAGACAGACCGACAGATGGTCGGACGGATGGACAGACGGGCAGAGGGAAATTCAAAAACCAAAATAATTTTTAATATTATGAGTGCGTATCTGACCCATTTTGCTCTACCAGCATTATTTCTGTGCGTTACAAACGGAATGACCAAGTTAGTATGCCCTCTGGCATTTCACATCCTAGGGTTGAAAAACGTCCCACAACGATTGCTTTTTATTGCGAAATAAACATTGATAACGGGATGTCCATAATAATAAATAAGATAAGATAAGATTTTTTTTATTGAACAAAGTTTGTCATTTTGTACTTGAAGAAAAGTAGAATGTTTCAAATTAGAACATTGGGGCGAAATGGGTTAATGTATTTGCAGATGTTCGTTGTGCTGTTTGTAATATCTACAACGTTTCAACTACATTAATGCAGGTTTATGTGGTGTTCTCCGTTGAGGAATTATATTCTCCAAGTCCAAGTCCGAGGGTCTTCATCAGATCTTAACCAAATTTTGAAATTTAATTGATTTAGAAATACCGGATATATGAGGTAACATCCATAAAAAGAAATCAGTCAAACGGATAACCTATTTTTTTTAAGTCGCTTAAAGAAGGAGATAAATGATTATAATAACTGTTACTGGAATCTTGAAAATTTCATAAAAAAAGAGCTCGAAAAATTAAAATATTCTTCAGCTATGGATGATTAAATACGTCCGACGAAAAAGGCATGGAAAGTGCATATTTCACCACAAATTTTTTTTTTTTAGAGATTTATCCTTTTAGTTTATTTTGAAAGCGGAATAAGTCCATTTTTTTTAAAGACAAAATATTGAAATATTTTAGTTTAAATTCATTTAAAAAAATTATTAAAATTATTTAAAATTATTTTTAGGATCTAACTATAAACTTTTGTGTACATATTTTGAAGTTAAAGATGGTGTAAATTTATTAACCAATTACGTTTACTAAAGATTTATGAAGAAAATAGAAATGCTATACCTACCCAAATGGACTTATTCCATTTTCAAAATAAACGGCTCATATATTGTTTTGTTTTTGTTATTTTCAAGCATAGTTTGTTTATGCGAGTGTTTTTGTTTATTTTCCAAAAAAGGCACCAAGAAATATTTTTACATGGAACTCTCAGGGATACATAACCTCGCCACTGATAATGAACGAATAACTTTTAATTATAAAATTTTGATTTAATATGATCGGCTTTAATTTCATTAGTCGTGTACTCCATTTTTCCCGAAAGTACTCCGCTTTGGCAGCGAACGATACTACTCTTGAACATTGTCAAACGACAGCACTGGGTAGCACGCCGCGGTAATTTTCAAATAATGAGCTTTGAGGAAAAATTGATCGAGGAAATGCGAAATCCATAAAATAATTTATAGTTTACAAGATAGGGAAGACAAGTGGACAAAAAAGACGTGGGTTGGATGGATATTTTAAAGCGTTTAATTTAGTTAATATCTGCATTTTCAGTTTTTTTTCCACACTTTGGTTCATGGCATTTCTTTCAATATAATATAAAATATTCTTGATAAAAATCTCCTTTTAAAACGCTCAAAACATTTAACAAAAGAATTTTCAATATCTTCTTCTTTCACAATCGTCGTTCATCGCCTGTCGTTGCAATTGTGTTCCCAATTTTTCGAATGCCTGTTTCGCAGCGAAATTTTCGCTGTCGTCTGTCGTTCTGTCGCTCTGTCGTCGGAATTGTGTTTAAGCCTTTACTTGACGAATGTCTTCTAGAAATTTTTATAATTTCCTGAGGGGGCCGGACCGCATCCTGGGGGTGGGGGGGGGCAGCCCCCCCATGGCTCTCACCTAGTTACGCCAATGGGTATTTACCGTTATATCATTAATGAAGTTAAAATGGAATATGAGATACTTAAAGGATTCCATACACTCAAAGTTCCAATAATTCCTGGCTCCATTCGTAATTATATATCCTAGCTAGATGAAATCTGATACTAGGTTAGTCATTCCATTTTTCAAGCATAGATACAATGCTGATAGAGCAAATTGGATACGACACAACCACGCATTATATTAAAAGCTATTTTGATTTTGCATTTCCGTCTGTCTGCTGTCTGTCCCATAGCGTATGCAAAATTGTAGTTTTCTACATTTATTTATTTATTAGTTAGACTTCTTTTCAAGAGCCCCAACCCGTCATCAATATATTCAAGGACATTTTTGGATATATAAGTGTTGGAAGATATTACATTTTTCCAATGCGTAGTCTAACGTCAGTTCAAAGAAAACCAAGAGCACATCGCCTCGGCACAGATCTTAGATGACTTGTAACTTCTCGTAGGTTGATACATTCAATACGGCCAATAATAATTTTCTGGTGTGTGGCTAATCTACAATGCATCATCCAACCATAAATAAGTCAAGGATAACCAACCACTTGATGTTAATTTAGCACTGAAATATATGTGCATCATGTAATGTGATTTTTTTATTGTGTTTGATTCCGATCCTTTCACAAGGGAGATGAAGAAAAATGTTGCATTTTCTTCCATTAAAACGGAATTAGAATTTAATTTTAAGAAATGATAATTTTAGTTGGTATGTGTATGTGCGTGTGTGTGTGTGTTTGTGTGTGTGTGTGTGTGTGTGTGCGTGTCGCAAGTTTGCGAGCGATCTCTCCCTTCACCTCTCATCACCCTTTCCTCCTATTCGGTTATGTCAGTTGTTATTACACTATCGGTGTAAATTTGAGACACTTCGTGTGATAAGTCATTAAGCGTAAACTGTTACACTATCTGCCTACATTTCATGGAATGCCTAGACTTTTCATGAAGTGCTAAGTTACGTCAAGTGTCTACGACATTATGGTTGAACCAACTGTGTTTGATTTTTTTTCGTAATGTTCACAAATCGATCCAATATTTTTAACTTGGAGTTGGAACATATAACTAAACAAAACCGAATATCTATCGGCGTACACTCTAAAAAGGCACAAATGGTTGCTACAAAATTTAGGGAAAAAGTCCCTAGAAATGAACGGAATATTGCCTAAAATGTAGAGAATATTCCTTTGTTTCTTAAGCGGAGCAAAACGGCAAGAAGAATTTAACTTATGTTAACTTGCTAATGACAATTACAATTAAATGTCAGATACGTTTTTTTGATAGGTTTTTGTATTTTGTCAGTTTTTTAATTCACTTCTTTAAAAATCAGAGAATTAACTTAATTTTGATTAAAAACATTTGAAGTGACAATTTTATGGTTAAGACCTGGACTTAAATATATAATAAATGTGTAAACATTTTAATAGCAAATTCTACTGTTCCTATAATCGCTGAAATAATCCCGGAAAGGCGTTTTTAAGGAAAAATTGTAGTCGTGAAATTAAACTAGAAAATTTATTATCTGAAAATACGTAAAAAAAAGTGAAAAAAAAAGGATATGAAATCAAAAATATCAAGATAATTGTTGAAAATACTTCTTTGTTCATATTTTTGTGTTTTCAACTTTTTTTTTTTTGTTCTTTAATGTTTCAGTGGCAGTTCACAATTTTCTTTGTATTTGAAATATTTGCATCAAATCCCCCTTCAAATTGGGTTTCCGATTCACTACATACTTCCATGAGCATAACAAATACATGAGCAAGGTTCTACCACATAGTGGGAAATGTCGCCATTTTTCGGGCTTATTACGCTTAGTTTATTTATATGTGCTAAAATTGTCAAGCTTTTTTATGCAGCTTAGAAATTCATTAAAAATAGGCTGCTGGTTGAAAAGCGTTTATAAACACATTAATTTCCAGAATTGAGACACTGTTAGAAATCCGTTTAAAGTGTGTCTATCTAAAAGAATTGACTCGTAAAAGAAGTTCAAATTGGCTCCTCGTCCTTCCGTCTGACTACGTATATTTTCATGTCAGGACTGATCAATGAGAATCAGCGGTCCACTTAAAGCTCCAGAGTCACAGCAACACAGTGTCAGACACATCCACATCCTATCTATTAACAAATCAGTATAATAATTTGCCTGAGAGCAAAAATGTAAACGATTTCTTTTGTTCAAAAGTTAAAAAGATTGAAATTTTAACCACATTAAGAGTAGTTAAATTTAATTTACCCGTACCATAGAAAACAAGCAAAATTCATCACTAATCATTGACTCACTAAAATTTATTTTATTAACTAAATTATTTATAACGAAATTTTAACGTACTTTTACTCACTATTGACGATCCAATAATCCTACAATTGTGAATACTGAATTCGTTTACGCAAAATTGACATCATATAAACTTTTTCCAAATTTTTATCAATATCGAACTGTTATCTTTTGCACCCACATGCACACAAATACACTTTAATTAGTTACATAAAAGTTTACAAAATTTCATACACTGGATACAAATTGCTTTGAATTTGTGTTAGCACGAAAACATTTTGAATATTTTAAAACTATACGAACCCAATAAACGTTCTTAGCACTTTTGAAATATTTTTGTCAATCCAATAATCTTACAAATTACGAAGTCTAGAAGGAGCGAACATGCCAACTGGATTAATACGCGTCATACACTGAACACCTAGCACTAAATTTTTCTAATCTAAAGTGGTAATTTAAGGTCTTATCAATAAATTTCAGTTAACCCCGGCTGATTGATACATCGCCAATATATTAAAACGGATATGACAATGTTTTACTCGTTTTATTTAATGTTATTCTTAATCGGAATCTTTTGTAATGCAGTAAAAGTTACTTATCAGATCACTTTATGGAACATAGGAAAATTTTATCGCCGCTTGTAAAAGATAATAGCGCAGGCCTCGTGCAAATAACACGGCAAATCATTTGGCAAAACGAAACAATGTTTCTTGTATATGTACAACATATGTACACATGTAGGTATATAATATAGTAAAAGAATATGGACATCTTTCATGTTTACAAAACCAAGATAGATTTTCATTATAAACTTGGAAAATATGAATTTCTTGCAAACTAATCCGAAAACTTTTTATCTGCATTCTCTGCTGTTTAGAGACATATTTAGCTACATATTATCATAGATGGCACAAGAACTAGATGTCGCATGCAGTACCAAAAAAGTATACAAAATTTATATGGCTAGGTGGTCCATTCCGGAATGGACCACAACATTTGAAGTGATTTATAACGTCGAGTGATTCATATTTTTTCGAATCTGCAGTATTAAAGAAGTCGATCAAATGTATACGAAACTGCTATTATAAAAACATTTGCTTTCGGCATGCTCTAAAACATGTTATGGTCCATTCCATAATGCACTACCCATTTCACAATCTGTATACTCTGCTCCAGTATGCCATGCGACATCTAGTTCTTGTGCCATCTATGATATTATGCATATACATACCAAAAAGATTTTTTGAAAATCAAAGTATCAAAGGACGAAAAATGATAGGTATAGCCAGTGGTGGATTTACCAGCAGGCTGAGTAGGCTGAGTAGAAAATTTTGGAACCGACTTTTTGTTTTTAACCATCTTACAGTTCGCGGCTCCCAACCAGAAATCGGCCTCTGCCCACACTTAATATGAGAGAGATGAGAGCGAAATTGCGGAAAATATATTTCACACTCTTCCCAATACCCACTCATACAAGTCCGACTACTGACTGGGGCCTGCAAACTGGGTGGTTTGTGTACCTATTTTGGTATTGGTTTGGTATATCTGAATAAATAAAAAAATTTTTGCAAAGTAAAAATGGTTTATTTCAAATATTCCTCGTTTTGAATGGATCAAAAGATTTAAAAATAATAAACGAATAATTTTATCAATTTGAATCTTATGTGTTGACTATTGTTTGTTCAACTGGTGCTAACTTTAGAAAATTTTATTTGAATGCTAAAAAAAACTTAAATACTTTTCAGATTGAAAGCTAGATACAATCGACGACATTAAATATGAGCAAATCGACCCAAAATCACGAAAAGTGTGGCATAACCATCACCAACTTTTTTTAAATTTTACATACTTGGATGGTTTGTGAAAACAAAAATACAAATTAAAAATTTTCCTTCTGCGTATTTCGCGAGATATGGCATTTTCAAAATTTCGCAAAAATACTGTCCAGGGCCCCTTTCTACAAAACTACAAGTGTACAAGTCTAATAACATTTGTACTAATATTCTTGTTCTATTAATACTTGTAGATTCTGTACCACAAAAATTATTCATCCTCTTGTAGGGAATTTTAAATTTCCCTAGACTTTTAGATTCAATGTACAAGTCTAAAATATTTTCCGTACAAATCGATATGTTGCATGTAGTAAAGCATAAATTATTGCATATACATAACCCAACTATTGGGTAAAAAACTTAGCAAAATTGTTCCAAAACTTATCAATTTTACGCCCAAAAATGCTGTGAAGAATTCAATTGATTTAATAAACAAAATAAAGCATTTAAAAGTAGTTACCTAATAACGCGAAATTCGTCTTTTTCGATATAGGCATGTAGTTTATTTCCTTCTATTCGCGTTGAGAGATTGATTGGTAATTTAAATGAAAAAAATCTATGTGAAGTGCGAAACCCTAAGCGCTCTCTCCAGCTTAATAATTTGATCAACATATGCATTAGACAAAAATATTTTGGGTTCAATGATAAATTTTATACTCATGAGGATGGACTTGCTATGGGTTCGTCCATTTCTCCTTTTTGTGCCGAATTTTATATGGATTCCTTTGAAAAGAAGATATTTTATAGTAAGTAATAATAATTTAGCTAAACATATATTGACTTGTTATCGATATGTTGATGACATATTTTGTATTTGGATTGGCACAGAGGGGCAATTAACGAGTTTTTTAAATACCTTTTTAAATAAAATTGACGACAGTATAACATTTACTGTAGAACTAGGGAATAAGAATTTCCATTTTTTGAGGCCAGCCTGTCCCTTTAACTCGTAAACCAATTTGTCTGTCTGTATATTTATTTATATCTTTTTCTTTACTATTTTCGACACTCTCGTAGACCCACTTTTCGTCATCACAGCGAGCTGAAATTTGGCACACAGGTTCATATCGCATGACAATTGAATCTATCAACCGGAAATTTCCATGAAAAACCCGGAAAATCGGGAAAAATCATTTGTAAATTTGGTACAAATTTGATTAGTGGTAAATCCGATTTTTCCGAAAAAATTTCCGGAAATTTCCGTCTTTTCCGGAAAAATTTTCCAGTAAAAAGGTTTTCCAAATTATGCAGGATCAAGTTCCCTATCAACTAGCATCATTACTTTCTCTCCGACAATGGTGAAAACTTGCAGAAAAAATCGAGGAAAATTCATGTAAAACGCTTTTCCGGTTTTTCGGAGTTTATCCGACCAAGGTTTTGCAACCTAAGACAAAGTTGTAGACCGAAATGAGTTGCATAAAGTTGCTTTTGTGGAAAACTCCATGGAAAACCCGGAAAAGCGGGAAAATCATCGGAAAAATTGTCATCGATATGATTAGTGATAAATCTGTTTCAGGAAAAATGCGGAATTTTCCAATTTTTCTGGAAAATTTTCCGAAAATTTGCGGAATTTTCCGACTTTTCCGGAAAATTTTCAAACAAAAAAGTTTTATAAGCTATGCGGAATCATTTTTTTTTCCGTCCTACTGGCATCAATACTTTCTCTTCAACAATTATGAAAAATCGAGGAAAATTCATGTAAATTAAAAAAAAAATCATAGTAATTGGAAAAGTCTGTGGAAAACCTGGAAAATCGGAAAAATTCATGTTTTATGGGATCAATTTGGAATACAGCTAAAAAGCGCTGTTTAAAACATAATTTGAATTTCAGAAAACCGTTGCAGTACCTACTTCAAAATAATTTTTACTGGAATAAATTTTTTGAAAAACTGTTAAATCAGTGTCTTTTCAGCCGTCATAAAATTGTTTTAAAATATCTCCATGCAGCACGTAATAATAATTTAGTTAACGTGAAAGTAGAAAATAAACTTTTCTTCACACACAGAGGTGTACTCAGATTTTATTCTCTGACAATCACCGATATATTTCAGTATGATCAATCAGAGGTAATAAGTGATTTCATTCATGAAGAGAAAGAATATTCAAGAGAAATGCCCCAATCAAAAAATCGGAGTCCACCTCTGTGTGTGAAGAAAAGTTTATTTTCTACTTTTTTATGCGGCTTGGCCTCAGTTTTGTTTGAAAACTGTTTTTTTACTTATTTTATTAGATTTGACTTTAACTATTAATTCTGATAATGTTTTAACATTTGACCTTTATCGTAAAGCTACTTACTAGGACGCGGTTATACCAAGCCATTCTTGCCATCCTTGGACTAATAAGATGGCAGCTTTTCATTCTTTTTTAAATAGGCTTCTCTCTGTTCAATTGAACAACAATAGTTTTTACAATGAATTAAACATTATTAAAGACATCGCTATAAGAAACGGATATGACTCAAAATTAATTTACAAGGTGCTTAGCAAAATACAAAAAAGTGGTATCCTGAACTCCATTTTCCCTTTACCCATATCTAATGAACCTAATCCAAAGAAGTGGAGAAAAATTCCTTATTCACACAATATTTCTGAAAAGTTAAAATAACCTTTAGCTAATATGCAGATAAACCCTGCTTTTTTTAATAAATTTACCACTACAAACTTACTAACCAATAATAAATTGGGATTAAAGAAAGTCACAATAGATAGGAGCGGAGTCTATAAAGTAAGCTGCAGCGATTGCTCAGGGTTCTACATAGGAAAAACAAAAAGATCTTTAAAAATAAGATTCAACGAACACATTAATTCGTCTTATTCAAATAATCCAACTACAGGTGTTTCCAAACATCTAAAATCTACTGGACATAAATGTACTACCCAAAATATAAGACTTTTACATATTATTGATGGAGAACCAGTATTGGATAGATATGAAATATTCCAAATCAGAAATGCTGAATGATCAGATTGATTTTTATAATAGGAGCCCCCTTTTAAATTCTAACCTAATTAAGTTTCAGCACTAGTCAACTAATTATATATATATATAACTCATCGATGATCTTTTGTTCGTGCGTAGCTCGGTTAATGAATTTGTAAATTTGTAAATTGGTTACCTTGGTTTATATGCATTTACATAGCTCTTAGCGCGCGTATGTAGCTCGGTTAGCGTAGTATGTATGTATGCAATTAGCAGAACGTAGTTGACCCAGATCTAGATTTAGTGCAAGCCCTGATGATGTCTTAAGAAGATGAAACGCGTAGGTTATTACTCTTCTTTTAAATAAAATTATTGTGAAATCGGAGCAAGTGTTTGTTTCTCAAACAAAGATGTCTAAATTAAAATATTCTTGAGCTATAGATGATTAAATACGTTCGACGAAAAACGGCAAGAAAAGTACGTATTCACCACTAAAATATTTTTTATACCTTAGATGAAATCTAAAGGGTATACTAAGCTTGTCATTCCGTTTGTAATACCTCCAAATAATGATGGTAGATTAAAATTGGATTTGACACCCACGCATAATAATTAAAAATTATTTTGATTTTTGCATGTCCGTCCGTGCAACCATCTGTGCGCACAATAACTCCAGAACGTCACTTAGAAAGCTGAAATTTTGTACACGGACTTTAAAAAAAAAAGTAAAATTAAATTCGAAAATGAGACAAATCGGGCAACTCCTTCGTGGGGTTGCCATACAAAAATTTCGTTTTCCGGATACTGCCTGAGAACGCGACGACATAGGGAGCTGAAATTTAGTACATGGTGTTTTATAGTAATAACAAATAAAATTTCAAAAATGTAGTAAATTGGACAACCCCTTCTTGGTGTTGCCATATAAAAATTTAGGTTTTTTACATATACTATGAAAACGATGAGTCCTAGACATTTTTATTGTACTAAAGCCTTCTTCAGAATACGGAATCCTATAAAATTGGTTATAATCATTTTTTCTGTCCGATGAACGTGCATAGATTGGTTACCATACGAAATTTTATACGTGCATTCATCTAGGGTAGGCATGGCCAACCCGCGGCCCAATTGAAGACTTTTTGCGGCCCAATTGAAGTTTTCAGCTTTCCATATTTTGAATTTTTGTATTCATACAATACAAAAAAGCGTTCTCGTAAATTTACCACATTTATATTATATTTTGTGAAATCAGAACTATCTTGCTATGATGCGTGCTAGTACCTATTTTTATACTTATGTCGACTCTACACAGACAAATTCGACCATCTGGCAACGCTGCTCGACACCATGCCTCCCTCACTGTCTATTTATTTTCACACTTATTATGGTTTTCACCACACTTCAAGTGGCACGACTGTGTGAAATTTATAGGAGCACCTAACGAACGAAATAAAAATCGACAAAAGCAGCAGCGAAACAAGAGAGAAATTTTTCAGTTAAAATATTTCTATTCTTCTTTGTTTCCTTTCGTTCCTATGAATTTTACACATTTGTAAGGTGGCTACCATAATAAGGGTGTTTATGATACTGGCAACATTCTCATCCGTTACCCCACTGTTACACCTGCAAGTACAGCTTGCATGCAAGCCTCCTTTCCAACACGATTTTTAACTTGACAGCGGAAGGCAGTTCGGTTGATGTCTTATCAGCTTGCATGCAAGTTCATTTAAAAAATGGCATTGAGACGAAAACTCTTGCGTATATTGGAAAATTATGGCAATAAAGGAAGTATCACAATGATAAAAACCGAAGAAAAAAGGAAAATGAAGGTGTTGGTAACTGATGTATTGCAAATAATCCCAGAAAAAAAATAAATTTATGAATTTCTCTCAAGAATTTCGTTTCCGCTATTTTGAAAACTGTATAAATGTCAAATTACTATCTCCCAGCTGCCATGATTTTTCATCATGCAAGTTCGCTGAAAGTTGCATGGCAGTTGGATTACACGTGCAAGAAGGATGGCAGTGCAAGTTGCATGCAAGCTGTACTTGCAGGTGTAACCCCCGGGTTAGCTTTGACTATTATTAATTGTTAGACGTGTCCGTGTTTGGAGAAAATAGTGGTACTTGCTTGTTTAATCGTATCAATAATATATTATATTTATTTTTACCAGTAATTTATTCAAGATGGCCGAAACAAGGATTGACAAGAAGCTGAGAATAGAAAGTTTCGGAGTGAGTGGGAAGATTTGTACTTTTTCATTCAAATAAAAGACAACGCTATATGTTTGATTTGTCGTGATTCTATTTCAAATTTCAAATCATACAACTTGAAAAGACATTATGAACAAAATCATAGCGAAATTGATAAACTTACTATTGGCGAACGGAAAGCTAAATTGCAATCATTAAAAATATGTCTTAAAACTCAACAAAATATATTTCATAAGTAAACTGCACAATCAAACGGTATCGTCTGTGCTAGCTTTCGAGTATCTCATATTATTGCTAAGAAAATGAATCCCTTTACAGACGGTGGCTACATCAAAGAGTGTCTAATTGCCGCAGTTGAAGAAATTTGTCCAGAAAAAGTGAATTTTTTTAATCAAATTAGTCTCTCACGTCAATCTGTAGTAAGAATAATAGCCGACATTTCAACAGAAATTTGTGCATCGCTCAACACAATTACAAAAGGCTTTGGATATTTCTCACTGGCTTTAGATGAAACATCAGATATTAGTGATACTGCACAGCTTGCTGTTTTTATTAGAGGTGTCGACAGGGGAATGAATGTTACAGAAGAAGTACTCGATCTTGTGAGTTTGAAAGATACTACCAAAGGAAGAGATATAAAAGATGCTGTCATAAATTGTGCGAAAGTTCGTCAAATAGATTTTAAAAATCTCGTAGGCATCGCAACAGATTGGACCCCCTCAGTGGTTGGAAAAAAATTTGGTGCTGTTAGTTTAATTCTCGAACACATAAAAGCTTTGGGAAAAAGTTCACATGATTTTGAAATGTTCATTTGCCATTGGTTTCTGCACCTAGAAAACCTATGTGCACAAGTATTGAATATGTCTCATGTGATGTCAGTTGTTGTCAAGATAATTAATTCAATTAAAAACAATTCATTGAAGCATCGTCAATTTCAAGAATACCTTAGCGAACTCGAATCTGAATACGGCGATCTCATATTTTATACTAAAATTCGATTGCTAAGTCGTGGAAACTGCTTATTAAGATTTTTGGAACTTAAGAGAAGAAATTCGAACTTTTATGGAAAAAAGTGGTAGCAATATATGTGAACTTTACGATGATTTTAGATTTTTTAGATTTATGTTTTCTAACAGATATAATAATGAAATTAAATGAATTAAATCAGAAGCTACAAGATGAAAATAAGCTGATTACAGAATCTTATCAAGATATAAAATCCTTCGTAACTAAACTCAAGCTTTATGAAAATCAATTGCGGTCAAATAATGCGATTCATTTCCCATTATTAAATGACTTTAATAGTGACCGTAAAGATTTTTTAAAGTATTCTAATGAAGTCACAAAATTAATTAAAGAAATCGACACCAGATTCTGATATATGCAAAAGCATGAGGAAATGTTCAAAATATTCTTACGTCCATTTAACGTGGAAGTGGAATCTACGCCTCCAAATTTACAAATCCAGTTAAAAGATTTGCAATCAAACATACAGTTAAAGTACATGTTTGAAGGGAGTAAGCCTGATTTTTATCAGAAATATATCCTCGAAGATAAGTTTCCAAAATGAAAACAATTGGCAATGTGCATTACAGCAGCATTTGGGACCGCGTATCGCTGCGAATCGTTGTTTTTTTTTTTTCAAAATTAAATGTTGTAAAAACGAAGGTTGCTTGATGAAAACACGACAAATCAACCGCGATGCGCGTCGGCTAAATTACCAATTGATATGAAAAAGATATCAAACAGTGTAGAAAAAGAAGTGTCACATTAACTAACTTGAATAAGTTCTTCGTTTTATTTGTTTTATTGAAAATGTTAACTGTAATACCTATGTATTCCAATTTTTTTTTTTTTATTTTTTTTTTGTTAACCTTGAGTTGCTGCATTGGATGGGCTTGATACTCACAGCTATTTATTGTCATAATTTCTTAAGTTAGTTAAACCTTCTTTCTTATAAATCTCTATAAAATATCTTTTATTAATATATACATATTTTTAGTTGCCACTCTGGCTTTATATGTGTTATTTCTACCTACTTGAGTACCTGCTCAATCACTTTAAATGTTTACGAATTACTTTCTTTTTTGTTGTTTTGCCAATATATCTGCTTATAATTAAGTAAGCAATGTTAATCTATGTATACCCACCGTTTATGGACGTGGCCTAAGCCAGTTTCTTTCAATAAAGCGTTTTTATATTATATTGTATCGTGTATTTTTTTAATATGTGCGGCTCACCTAAGCTCAGTAATATTTTTTTTTTGCCCACCAAACAATTTGGGTTGGGCATCCCTGATCTAGGGTATCATAAGAATTGGTCTTACAATTAGACCAATTCTAGCTTTTTTACTTGTTTTTTCTTTATGCTTTGCAATTTTAAGTAAGCCGCATAAGCTATATTAAAGATTTTTCTTAATTTTTTGCTTCCTGCCATTTCTTTTAAATAAAACAGTACCCCTTTGTCGCGTCGCGTTAACTATGTTTTAAATTCAACATTATCGCCAACTAAGTTTCCAACATTGCTGTGTCGCTCTGACTATGTTTTGGCCTTTAGAATTGAGTTTTCTATTGTAGTTTTTGTATATTTATAAATGCATAATTACCCTCACGGGAATGCAGAACCTTTTTCAATTTCAGAGTTTGCTCCTTCATCTCATTCAATTGGAAAATGTTTTGAAAAACATATAGAAGAACTAATATGTGCGGAGAAGTACTTGTATGTATCGGAACTGAACAATGGCATGGACTAATGGACATACCCCATTTCATTAGATCAGAAATTAACAAGAGCGAATTTGCTTAGATATACATACCGCATATTTCCAATGAAATTGAGCACTTTGGAAGGAATGCCAGAGTTAAGAGGAAAGAGAAGACTATATATTTCATGATAATAGGAAGTTCCTTCACGATGTAAGTTTTTTCATACAGATACCATAGAAAAGTTATATGCATTTTATTCTGTATATTCTTTCAAATATCCTTGCCTCTCATCGTGAGAAGCTACTAGATTAATCTTTGGTAGATAATTTTATATAGGAGAGCTATCATTCAAAGGCTACTTAAATTAAAATTGCTATATTTTTCGATTCATCGATTTACGATATTGAGAAAGTTAAATTTTAAATGTTTGAAATTTCAAATCGAAACATTCAATCATCGTAGAACAACAGATGTTACTCTGAAGTTCTCAAAGTTCTTATTTCCAGGATATTTGAATAATTTTTATTGATCTTGATATCTGTTGATGTTATTCACAAAAAATAAGATTTTTAACATTTTTCACAAAAATAATAGTAATGAAATATTGATATTCTATCAGATCTGCAAACCTTAATAAATTACTTTGAATTTCATATATGTTCAGTTGTCCACCTGCATTTTCCAAGATTAATCAATAAAAATTTCTTGGACAAACCGCAACACCTATGCAGTGCAGTAAATTAAATAAATCAAAAGATGCACGCGAATTGCAAAGCATTACGCAAAATAATTGTGCAAAACTTGCACATACATATTGAAATAACCGCGGGCAAGTGTGAGTCTGAGTTGCGCACGAAGGGTTCCGTACCATCGTACAAAATTTAACACTATGTACTTTTTATTTATTTTTTCAAATGAGAGTAGGCGTCATGTAAAAATATAATGCTGTCATTTGAAAAAATAATCATAATGCTGTCATTTCAAAAGCAAATGCCTACTTATTATAATAATAATGAATGAGAATAAAACGAGGAAAAAAACGCCGAAAACATCACATTTCTTGTATGGGGGCCCCCTTTAATTTTTAATTTTATTTTGTTTTTATTATTTTTTGTTATAGCGCCAATATAAATGCACAGTCTGTGAAAATTTTAACTGTCTACCTATTACGGTTCATGAGATACAGCCTGGTGACGGACGGATGGACAGCGAAGCTTTAGTAATACGGTTCCCGTTGTTACCCTTTGGGTACAGAACCCTAAAAATCAATTACAATACCATTTTCTGTGAAATATTTTATAAATTACACTATGAAAACAATCTTCTCAATAATACTGTCAATTTTTGCTTTTTTTAAACAAAACCTAGAGTGCGAGGCTTTAAATTACTTGAAAAACTTGCGATCAAAGCATTCGACAGAGAAAAATTGTTTAGTTCACTCAAAAGACATGGAAACGTAATTTTATCGGTAGTACGTTGTTATTTTTTATGCATAAAATTTGTATTGAATATTACTATTTCGTGAATATATAAAATCCTGTAGTATAAAGAATGGCGCAAAATTACTTGTATATGTTTGAGTTCGTTGTCGACGACCTTTTAATCACGCATCCAAATGAATGTGCTCCCGAAGAATATCCTATGTGCGTTGAACTCACATTTCGAACAAGCGTCTTTGTATCTATATGCGACAAAGATTTTGGAGGTTGCTTGGACACCAGAGTGAAAAATGGAAAATGTGTTTTGTTTGCTTTGGAAAATCCAGTAACAGCTGAAGACAAGTTATTAGTAACTGTTGCCAAAAAGAAAATTGAAAAATGCAAATTTTTACTGGGTTCTACTGAAGTGCCCATTAAAGGTTTGTTCGATAAAGTTATGGAAGAGTTTATGAACGACAATCCATACTTTTCTCAAGACGATGAGAAGAATAAAGATAAAAAGAAAAATAAAAAACAAAAACAAAAGAAAAAGCCTGACGAGGCAGGGATGACTGAGGAAAAAGATAAAGATGCTGGAGATACAGCATCAATTACAGTTGATAATCCTCCTAATGATGATGAAATCGCACGCCCGGAAGAGTTCTGTCCAGCTTCAGAAATTGCAAAAAAATTGCTTTCAATCTACGATCGCAAAGGCAGACAAACTGGAAATATTGTACTGGTCATGCGGCTTTCTTGTATGGGACCTACAATAGTATCTCCTTTCCCATTTGGAAGTAAACAGGGTCAGGGTCAAAGCAAAAATCCGTGTGAGTCTCAAACTAAAGACAAATGTCAAATGCCTCAAATTCAAGGTAAAAACTCTCGCCAGTGTCAATCTGAGCAACCAACTGAAAAAAGCTCGTGCTGTAAAAAGCCAAGTAAAAATCCATGCCAATGTAAAAAGCAACAAAGTAGAAGTCCTTGTCCACCACCCGAAAAGGAAAAAAATAAGGACTGCAAAAAGAGTCCCAAAAAATCTAAGAATATCTGTGATGTGCTCTTTGGTAGTGAAACAAATGATCTAGATGAATGTGCTTGTGAAGACTGCGAGCAGGAATGTGAAGGTAAGGATTTCGCACTTTCCAACGTATTTTATTCGATTTTGAATAAAATTATTATTATAAGAAAGAAATGTCATACTCAACTTTCGATGTACTCGTTATACGAAAAAAATGTCCCGACTTTGCTGACACAAGTATAGTTAATATGTACATTGTCCACTGACTCTTATTTCGATAAAATGCCAGCATCCTTTTTTCAATTGGTAGAGTGTTGTTGCATTAACATCTGAATATTATAACTATCACCTTAAGGGTTACTGTCATAAATAGTACAGCTCGGTGCACAACTCGGAAAATAAATAAAAATAAATAAATCGCGAATTGATTAATGCAATATTTATTTGAACACCTAAGGTAACAAATTTAAAAAATTTTTAACAAGCTTTCTGAAGTAAAAAGCAGAAAATAACGTTTTCCGATTTTTTAAATTCTATTTATTTTTATGAAAATTGCATGCAATAGATTGCTTTCTTTTCTTAATGGGTAAAATGCGGGTAAAGCAACCTATTGCGTCAAATTGTCGCAGATATAAGTGGATTTTTAAAAATCGGAAAACGTTATTTTCTGCTTATTAACTTCAAAAAGCTTATATTAACAATTTATTTAATTTAAATTTGTGGCAGCCCCGCTCCGCAAACCAGAGAAATTTAAAAAAATCATTGAATTTTCATTTTTAAATCATTTTCAATTAAAATTGGAGGACAAATTTAAAAATTAGAAAACGTTATTTTGTTGCCTCAGGTGTTCAAATAAATATTCCATTAATCAATTTGAAATTTATTCAAAAATCTAACACCCCGCCCCATCTTGGTAACTGTGCACGGAGTTGTCCCAGTTATGACATAGATCCCGCCTTAACACAAGCTCACCGTTGTAACATAAAACATGAAAAAATATAAAGTTATAATTAGTCTGGTTTACTTTCCGGCTGCGTACCGTCATTATTTTTGATTTTGACTCAGTTTTTTTTTTTTTACCTTTTCATAGTTTTTTATAATCGCAAGCTCTGTTCAGTACATAAAAATTTCTTGGGCTGACCCGTTTTCTCAGACCTCTTGCTTATTCAAAATGTGGTCTAAAAAAGTGATTGTATGGACCAAGGATGAAGAATTTGAAAACTCACTGACCTTCATTTTATAAAACCAAGTATAGGGCTGGTTTAGACAGTATAGCTCTTACACGCCTCTGACGAAATTGGATTGGGAAGAGTGGGGCGCAGGGCAAAATTAAATTAAAATGCTGCATTCAGCTTTTTAATTCCAATTTTTATTCCTGATGAAATCAAAAATGAATAAATTAATAAGT
This sequence comes from Dioctria rufipes, assembly GCA_963924295.1. NCBI lineage: Eukaryota > Metazoa > Arthropoda > Insecta > Diptera > Asilidae > Dioctria > Dioctria rufipes. The sequence goes on along the minus strand of OZ002743.1, from coordinate 92,487,634 downwards.
AAAAAAAAAATATGAAAATTGGAAAGAACGCGCAGCATTTTATTTATTTTTAGATCAGAATAATAAAAATGTTTAGTTAAGAGTGATCAAGATATTAAAAACTTATTTTTATTTTTAAGCGTAAGAAATAAAGCTCTAATGATTTGTAATTTAATACCTACCGCCGAAAATACTTTTGCGTCCGATTTTTTTAATTTTCAAATATTATAATAGTGCGAGTCCAAACATTTAAAAACAACATTTTTGATCTTGGAGCTACTAGTTTCAAAATTATAGCCTGTTGCTATATGGCAATGCTAGGCGTTTAAGTGCGATATGCTAGAGCCAAGGAATTCGGCCAAGGAACTTTTCCAATAATTTCTTGAAGAAAAGTTCATATTAGATCAAGAAATTTTTAATAATTTGGATTTGATAATTGTGTAGTATCTCAGACAATAAAGACGTAATAAAGAAAGTGAATAAATGGATAATTTCCAATGAAAAATGAGGATACACGTAAAACAATTTTTTCCTCCATTTGTCTGTTTAAAATTGATTCACAGAAGTGGAGAAATTCCTTGACCTAATTCCTTGGCTCTAACATACCGGGCTTAATAAGTGCATCGGTACTTATTTCTTCAAGAAATATTGACATAAATGGATTTTTCGAAAAAGAACTACCTCTTTTTGTCAATCAAAAAGTCAGTTTTTCTGTTCGAATTACTTTTCTCTATACTGCTTCAAGGAATCTGCAAACATAGGTTTTGTACATGAACAAAAATTCCTTGGCTCTAGCATACTGGGCTTTATTAGGACAATAGTTAACATATCAAATCTTACTTTTCCAATTATACAATGTTTTGTAAGAAGATTACAAACATAAAAATTTTTTTATTCTTTTGAAATTAAAACAAAAACAAACATTTTATCCAAGAACTTACGTTAGTTATATATATGAATAAAATTTTTTAAAACAATTCAAACAAGCCGACGTTACATTTTTCACAGTGCGTACGTACAATGAAATTTCAAACTGTCCCTGCACATCGAAGTTTAGAAGAAGAATGTGACGAGATGATCTAAACGACTTGGGACAGGTACCAAATCAGTCTAAATACGTTGTGGTAATAGCACGTCTGAAAGTAAGCTGAGAAATATCCTCTACGGATTTTCGGTATAATATCTATGGATTCTGTATTGTGACATCTAACAACCATATAAATATTGGCCACAAAAACTTTCTTCTAACGGATATCCTGGAATAAGTAATATTCTCGTCTATTCAATTGCAGTGCCTTCCATGAATTTATCGTACATCTTTAGCAGAAAAAGACGAGGGATCTGCTTTATTTTTTTTCGGATCGTGAGTATCCTCCCAACGTTACCCAAGGGCGCAATACACCATTGTATTGAAGCGATTGTTACTACGTTATTATCGAGCCAGGCCCATCCCAGATGAGTATTCTTGATGCTGTATGCAAACCGGTTTTTTAGGGAAGGGGCGAAAAGACTCAAAGAGATATCTCGTGTGGGATGGCCCAATGAGTAACAATGACGCCTTCATTAGTTGCCTTCCTAGAAATCAGGCTACAGTTTTTCGTTTTTCTATTTTTCTTCATAGAATCTGTTCCATCATAAGCTGAGGTTTTAAAAATATCAAAGTAAAAATTACATAGTAGACATTTTTCTCTTCGGGAAAAGAAAAACACAATCATCTGAATTAGTGGAGCAACAGCTTTCCCGAACTTGCACTTGATAGTTTTCATTGTCTTTTGGATCCTTGCTTTGATACAGTTGAAAGCTTACTAAATATCCGCTTTGCGTTTTAAGTGTCCAAACTTTATATCCAATCCGTATGGGCTTGCCTCTAATAAACTGCTTCCAGCAATATCTACCATAATATGCAACCATTGATTCATCATAGGACAAATTTTCCTCAGGTTTAAAATTTTTAATGAAATTCTGCTGCAATTTATTAATAAATCGCGTCATTTAGTGAACTTATCATTCTTGTCGAGAAAATTGTTATCAGCGCAGTAAATAAAGCGTTTTATTTTTAAAAATCTGTCTACGCATTGCATTAGCTACCATAATATTTTTCATATCGTCTTGGGAATCTAAATAATCTCTCTCTCTGGGTAAGTTATTATATCCAAAAACTATTAGGATAGCTATAAAATATTTAAGTTCATCTGTGGTTATCTGTGGGTTCGGACAATTAATAAATGAAGCACATTTGGTGGACTCCTCAGCCAAAGACCTTATATAAATTTCTGGAAAATTTCAACCGAAGACAAATCCCGATATTCAGGATCAGGAAATTTTTTTATATTACTTTTTATATCATTTTCCCCCACTTATATACCTTCCTTTGCTCTGCGTCCTTTGACTTTTTATGAGGTGGCTCATCGCATAATACCTTTCATCCTGATCGTTCTCTTCCCTAGTATTATTTATAAAAAATTCAGCAGGTGCAGATAATTGCCTGCAATTCAAATTTTTTATAAAGAATTGCTGTCCATCTTAATCTCCAGAATTTTCATCAGTCGCATACATCCGGAGGCTCAATATAAATTACAGCATCTTCCATGCGTTGTTCTTCTAAGTACATAGTCAAAAACTTCATTTGGCCAACCCAGGCGAGTATTCTTGATGCAATATGCACACCGGTTTAACAGAGTAGACCCCTCCAGACCACTGACATATATAATATGGACTGCTTAACTTTCTATTTCATGTGGGCTCAATTGCTTATGTCAAAACCAGTTCTTACGCCGGTGCCAACATTGAAATAAATCATTGGCGGGAAGTTTAAAAAATGAGCGCGCAGCTCGAAAAGCGATTATAATAAAACGTTTCTAATTTCTGCTGCACATCTTATGAATATATTGCCTTTGGTAAAACGGTTTTATCAGTAATAACCCTAAATAATTAATTTAGAAACATTTATTTCGACGAACCCACTTATTTATTTGTTGCTTATAGTTCTCCTTTAGTTGGTACTTGGTGCTTAGACAGAAAGAGTCCGAATATAGAAATGAGCCCACTTTTTGTAGTGCATTTCTGTGAACGTAGTCAGTCCATATTATACATGTTCCATATTATACATGTCAGTGCTCCAGACGGATATTCTTGCTGCAGGCTTTCATTCATATAGGAATAGGAGACTGAATGTGTGCCGTGCATTATTTCATTTCAAGTTGAGAGCTAGGATGTGAATTTTCGGACCCCTCTAAAGCTTAGTACGCTAATCAAGCGAAAATTTCATTTCCTAACAAAATCTATGTAAAAAAATGTTTGCGAAAAGTGCCATGAATATTTCGGTTTGAGATTTCGTAAAGTAGTATGCTGCTCGAAAGAAAAAATCAATGTTTAGATCATGGAATGCAGATGGCGCTAATATGAAGTGGAGACATTTTCTCGCAGCGATTTATATATCCAGACATATATTTCGCACGGAAAACAGATATACCCTTTAATGTTTGGCGCTTTGGCACATATATGTAATTTGTGATTTTACGTGTTTTGCTTCAGTCAGTTTAATGTTATTTAATTTGTGATTTTACATTTTCTCCACAGCTTTTTTCCGTGTAGAATTATATGTCCAGAATGCAAGCGAAATTTTCGCTTGAACAGCGTACTAGACTTAAACAAGAAATATTTTGTTGCGGTTGGATTAGTGCGGCACAAATTTCTCTCCAAAGTGCAGCACAATTGTAGAGATTTCTCTCTTCTTCTTTTACCTCTTCCCTAGAAAATCTGTATGCATACTGCATCAAGAATACTCTTCTGGGATGGCCCATTAAATGTCATCGATCTATTAGATAAAAATAATACGATAGAAAAAAAATTAAGCACTAAGTAACATGACCTCGTTATGTGACTATGTAAATTTCTTTAGGCTATACATCCGCCTATGGCAACAGACATGTCTTTTACGCTACATGTCCCTAATATGTCTGTGGTCTGGGTCTAGGCTAATTTTATATTCTGTCACTTTCACGACACAAACCCACGTTTAGTAAGTTTTATTTCCTACAGCCCCGCTGGTATCTAAATTGAGACTTTTGCTGAATACTGACTCTTCTTAAGAGGAGTAAGCGTAAAAGACAGAAACCCAACATCCGACAAAACAATACAATTTAAGACGAAAAATGAAAATTTGGAGTTCCAATAAATTGAACATTTTTAATATTTTTTAAAAGTTTCCGAGCTAATATCTCCCTTCCAATACACTTTTTTTTAATTTTTACCGACGTTATTTACTGGAGTTCTTCATTACCTTTAATTTAAGAGTCAGTACTCAGCAAAAATTTCAATTTGGATACCAGCGAGCCTGTAGGCAACAAAATTTATTATACGTAGGTTTGAGTCTTGAAAGTAAGGAAGTTCATATAAAATTAGCCTAGACCTAGACCACAAACCACATTAGAGACATCTAGCGTAGAGAACAGAAACCCAACATGCAACAAAGTTATACAATTTAAGACGGAAAATGAATATCTGTAGTTTAAATAAATTTAAAATGTTTAACGAGAATTAACTCTATTGTTTTTTTTCACATAATTGTTAAATATACTATTTTGCTTTGTATTTCAACAACTTTCAACGAAATATGCAATTTGTCGTCGGTGAAATATCGGGAGAAAAAGCAAGTACTATTAGAGTCGAATAATTAAAAAAAGTTAACTAAAAAAGAAAAAAACTCGACGTTATTTGCTAGATCTAGGCTTTATCTTTCTAAAATAGTCACAATCTAAAGAAATGAGAATAATACTAACAGGAATTTGATTTGAAAAACTTCAATTTTTACCATTTTTTTTACAAGTTTCCGAGCTAATATCTCCATTCTAATACATTTATTTTTTTATTTTCCCGACGTTATTTACTAGACCTCTTCGTTACAAATAGTTTGCCAGAAATTCGCATTGAAAAATGTATGAAACTTGAAAATCTTGGTACTGACTCCTCTTAAACTTTATTTTTATTTTGAGAAAAAAAAAAGGTTAGTTCATGATTTAGATTTTGAAAAAGTGTCAACTCATCTGATTTTTCTTTGACCAAAGAAACAAATCTAAACTAACAGACTTATTTCAGTTTTAATACATCATAGCTACATTCGATTTCAGCAGACCACGGCATGCCATAACGGCACAGCGTCATAAATTACAATGTACTCAGCTGAGAGTTTTTGTTTGAGGAATCATAGTCATTTCGTTCCAAAGACTTCAATGGGCCCTATTCTGTCGGTAAAATTTTATCATTTTATGTTATGTTATGCCTTAAAATAAAATATTTCCCTAAAATCCTATTCTGTACCAGAAATTTTATTTTATTTTATGCATCGTAACATAAAATATTTCCTGTTATGGAGCATAACATAAAAGAACCTAAGCAGCACATTTTAAAGGTATTTTGACACATTTTATGAAAATGACATGCGTCAATGAACATTCGTTGTGCGAAAATTGTTTTAATTATAAACTAAAATGTCCACCGCCATACATAAAAATTACAATTTTGTTAGAAATTGTAGAAATTCGCACCAGTGCAGTGTATGATAAAATATAAAAAGTTAATTATATTTGCCTAGGTTTTAATTTTATGCAGAAGATAGATCATACGATATCTTCGCGATTCCTACGATCCATGTGAGTTGCCCAGCCTTAGGCTTCAAAAGTTCTTTCGGCTGGATAATTAATAAACTTCTTATATTGTGATTTGTAAAGTTATTTTGCAAATGTTTCGTTTTATGAAAACAAATTCAAATACTTATAGAGTAACTATAGCCTCATACCGGAAAGACATCTATTCCGTTCACTTTGAGTTAGAAATCTAAAATTGAACGGAAAGGACGTTTTTCTGCTGATTTGCATTTCTACGGATATGGTTCGCATCAAACTCCAGTCAGGAGTTGTCATATTTTAGAACTTTTACACCCAAAGTATCTCAAGAGCTATTAAGAAAGCAGCTGCTTTCATAAATGATTATTTAGTGGGTGATTTGATAGAGTATCACGCAAATGTCAATTGACCAGCTGTTCAAAAAGTAATAGAAAACATAGCGCAATGTACTAAATATTTTATGTTACGTTTTCATAAAAGAATTCATAAAATAATTTTATGGAACCACGACAGAATACGAATTTTTAAAATATTTTATTTTCATTTTATGAAGGGATTTTTTCGCCATAAAATAACATAAAATATTATTTTATGAAAAATTACAGAATAGGGCCCAATATAGACTGCTAGCAGCAGGCCTTTCCCATACAAAATTTTCGAAACCAGTATAACTATTCGGGCAGAGGGGCAAAACATCCCAAATTACTATCATGTTGCGGGATATTACATAATTAGTACTACCATGATTAACTAAAATGAAGGGAAATTTTCAATTTTATTTTAAAAATTAATTTTGTACGCGTTCTTGCTAAATATTTAGAAAATATTTAAGTATTTACGTTTTTCTCGTTTCAAATTTAAAACTATGCTTCACATGTAATTACAACTACAATGCGTAATAAATTTTGTATTTTATAAGAAAGGTAAGAATCTTAAAAACCGGGACAAAAAATCTCAAAAGTTTATGTTTCTTCACGAATTTTTATATCATTTAATTCCTTTTAAACTTTAGAAATAAATATTGCGAAAATTCTCTGTACTGTATACATTTTTTAAATCAAATTAAGAAGCTCCAACAATTTATGTGGTGGCCATACAGTTTTTAAGTTATTAATACACTTTCTTCTGAGTAACGATATTGTCAACCTGTATCGATTATTATATCATTAGAATAGTTAGAAAAACGAAGGTAAGCAGAGGTATTGTAAGTTTCTTAATTTTTCTTGAGGAGTGGCCTTATGTCAGAATACCTCTACCATTGTTTCGCTTTATTATAAATTTAGTTGCTATAGCCAAAATAAAGGCGCCACTTCAATATCCCAGGTATAAAGGCGAATTATCTATCATATCGGTCAAGTATCTATGCACTAATCCAAATACCTGAATAATGCTTGGTCTAATGTGAATCATTCCTACATACCTTATAAGAACATATTTCCATGGAAGGTGGTGTGGACACGCAAATTTTTAATATTCATGTTTTCATATTTTTTTTTCATGGTTGGAATGCATTTAATCTTCTTTAAATTTCGTTTTAAATTAATAAAAACCAATTCCGTATTAAAAATAAATATTAAAGCACACAATTTTTGTTTTAGTTTGAAATATTACTATAAATTATCAAACTAATAACATATACATATTTATATAACGATTTCCATTCTGGAAATATTTTTCTTACTTTGTGGCAGCACAAGTCGCTCGCAACATAAAAAGCACATTTTATGTTGGCTTCACTTTCTGCTAGCTGTCTTCAGTCTATATATTAAAGTCATTTTGCATTTTTACATATAATTTAAGAAAACGCTTGGATGGAAATTCAAAGACTTAACAAATTTTATGATAACACATTTTTTTCGAACCTAATTTTACAATGAACTTGCGTGTGCACACATCTGAAACGCTATTGTCTGAATTACAGATGGCTGCTGATGTTAGTTTCTCTTTTACTGTGCAAGCGAAGCCGACTTAATACTGTACAAATCACAATTAGTGCCATCGGTTGGCAATCTCACATAATTAATGATTCGTCATCTTGCCCGACTCGTCGTCTTACCTTCCCTTCCCCTGCATTGTTTCCATTGTGTGAAGAGATTTTCATTGCATGACTTAAAGCTTTTCTTAAGAATCCTTGTTCGTTACTAGTATACTGATCCATAATGTGAATACAGTTTGAATTACGTCACTCCATTAAAAATCGTTCCACAAGTTTCTGAATCGATCTCTCAGATCCCTTAAAATACGATGTTGTCTTTATTAAACAAGATGAGTTTATCCGAAATTTTTGGTTACTGCCCAATCGTGCAAGGAAAAAGTTTTTAAACCGTAATCAAAATGTTGAATGAAGATTGTTCGACTATTCAATGTTCTCGTAGGACTTTTTCAAGAGTGTAAAAACTAGAAAAAAATAAAGCAATATTAAATTCGAATAGGTCATTCCACACTTCTTCTTCTTGTTTTTCACGAAGTTGAATGAAAAGCATTAGTTTACTTTTTCATGCATTTTACATTGAACCCCACTACACGAGTAAGTTTTTTACAAAGTAAGTTTTTTACCCAATAAGTTTTTGCACGAGGTTCAAGATCAGATCTAATATTATACTACATTCAGTGGCATAGATAAGGCACCCGCAGAATCCCGCCAGGCGGCGCCCCCCTGAGCCCAAACTGGTAACAAACATTTTCAAAGAATTCCAGCATTTTACCAAAAATAATATAACAGAAGGATATCGCGTGACCATGCTTGAATTTAACAGAAAATTGCTTCCTGGGATTCCCCTTCTCATGCATTAACAACGCCACTCACTGACATATAATAAGAATGGACTGACCGTTCTTGCTTCAAAAATGCCACAAATATTGAACAGGCTGTGTACAATTGCACACCGATTCATAATTTATTATTATTTGTCGATTGGAAACACTAAAGATGTTATAAAATAGTATTGCATTAAATTAAAATTTTTTAGGGAGTTAAACTCGTTTTAATTAACACAGAAATAATTTTTTATGTTACTGAAAAATGTGCTCGTCTGCAGATTTGATGTCAAACTTTATTGAGCTTGTAAGAGATAGACGTATATAAGCAACATATTTGTCTCAATTTTTATGTTAATTCCAATGCATTCCAATTAATACAGCCGTACTGTTTCCAAAATTGGTTACAGTTCAGTGTACATTTTGAGCTTAAAAGAGACAAATAGATTTTAGAGAAAATTTGTGCCATTTTTGACCAAAGTTTACCTAATAATAAGTTAAGAAGCTGTAGAGGAAAATGGGCAAATTTCTAGTGTTTTTTAGAATGCAACAACTACCATCTGCAAAACGAATTGTGGGATTCGGTCAAGAGGATGAGGAGTTATAGGCGAAAGAGTGGAAGCATGTCTGAAATATTAAGATTTTCAATGGAAACTACACTTGTTCGTCAGATTACGTTAAACCCCAACGCAGGTGCCCGCCCCTAGAGGGGGCCTTTCAGCCCCCAACCCAGGCTGGGTGGAAAAGTTTGAGATTCCGTATAAGTTTGAGTCGCGCTGATCACAATATTGAATTGAAGGCTTACACCCCCCTAACCCTCCCGTTTGGTGAAAGACTTTCCATTGAATATAGTGATCAGTGCGACTCGAAGTTAGCAAGTTAACGAACATCCACATTCTTAAATTTTTTCATCCGTCCACTATAGGTATTAATAAAATTTCATCATATAACTCCTTAATGATAATTACTTTTTTATCGAAAAAGGGGAGTTCGGGGGTGTAACTCCCCGTTACGCGAAAGTTTTCCATTAAATATACTGATTAGCGCGACTTCAATTTTGCATTAATACGTGTGAGATATTTCATGTTGAAATTTGCCTAGAAAAGTACCAAAACGTCTTGGCCAATATCTCGGTCAAATCTCAAACGATTTTAATCATTCAAAGGTTTCGTATGGGTAGAATCTGCTCACCCAACTACCAGTTTATTCCATTTGGCCACGCATCAACTCTATCCGGGGGTTGGGTATGAGGGGAAAGTAGTGAAAAATAAAAAAAAATTTTAAATATATAGAAATCTTTGGACATACCTCCACTATTTCGCCCATAACTCCTCACGCTCTTGACCGATTCCCACAATTCTTTTTGCAGATGGTAGCTACCACCCACTCCCACTTAAAAAGCCCCCTCTAGGGCACCTGCTAGGGGGGGTTAAACCCCTCCCTTACACAAGGGGATTTCCATTGAAAATTTTAAAATTTCAGACATTCCCTCAGAAATTTTGCGGGTGCGCCCTTATCTACGCCACTGAATTCACGTAAAGGAGACAATGTCGACATAAATTAATGTACTTTAAATATTGACTGGTCGTGTAAAAATAGATCAAACTACACTAACTAATTTTTGCGAGCGCATTTTCATAATTTCATTCCCTAATCTCCCAGAAATATCATCATGGAAACCACCCTTTCATTTTGTCCGCTTTAAATTGCGCACATAGTATGCAGTTGCCGAGCTTGTTTCAACATTATTGACATTTTCTGTTATTTTGCGTTCCTTTATAAGTGGACCCGCAACATTAAACCCACACACTTGGGAGAACAAAATATAAAAATATATGTATCGAAACCTCAATTATATAACTCTCGCACAAGGCTAAAGTTCATCAATCTCGAATTGTTATAGGACTCATTACACCGCCTTACAGATGAAACGTCGGTGTATTTTCCGAGGGTTTCCGAGGTTTTTCCACAGTCGTTTAATTTATATGACTCGATACAATTCTTTTATATTTTTCTTTGCTTGGACTGTACATTCGGCATTCCTCACCATCGAACTTTTTTTTTTTTTTTATATTAAGCCAAGCTCAGGGGATACCCTATAATGCAAAGCACAGCGTGGCAGGAAGGAGATAGGGATATTCTTCAAAATTTTTGGTGTTAATGTTGAAATACTACAAAAACGGTACAAAAATTCCACTTTTATACCAAGTTGACTTTGATGAAAAAAACTTCAAAATCACTCTCACCAGCAACTCAATTGTTTCTGACATTTTCCTTCCCCAATCTCCTTCGTTCCGCCAACACCCAACAGATGTCACCGCACGGGGTCTCTAGTGGCCGGAATTTGAGGTCGGATGCATGTGCATGGACTAAAAATCTCATACAATAACACAAGCTAAATTTGAACGTAATCAAAATACATTTCAGAATGAAAGATTATTAGTCATTATTATTATTATTATATTATTATTTATTGCTATTTATTCTATTCAGCTTTACAACAGTGAATCTCATAGAGAAAGCTGAGTATGTTGCTAACTCTCAACTATCACCTACATCATGCACACCTCTAATTTGCTATTGTTCGTATGCACTTTTCAAGGTGTTTTCAGATGCAAAAGGGAGTTTGACGTTACCTATAAGCATAGATGGCACAAGAACTAGATATCCCATGGTATACCAGAGCAGAGTTTACAGATTGTGAAATGGGTGGTGCATATAAAATTTGTATACCAAATCATCAACAGCTCACTTCATTGATCATACGTTAACAATATACATATGTAGTTTAGAAGCTAGCGCTATAGCGCCAAAGAAACACCTTTTCTTCTTGCAATTGTTATTATAGTTGATGTTGAGCGAGTAGTGTTAGGCTGATAGCTCACTCCCTGGTACCATTGGGCTCAGGCTGGCACGCTAGCACCTCGGCTAAGAGCAGAGAACATGGGGTGGATTAAGACACGAAAAAACTGTGCCACCACCCATCATAGACAAAAACCATTTCCTGTTAGAAAGAAGATTAGGTGGGAATTGGATCCCCAAATGAATTGCGGCTCCTATGAAGCCCAAAATAAATTTGCAAAACAACAAAAAGGCTAACGATGTTTAACGTTAACATGCCTCCAAAAAGATTGTGGAACAATTTAAAACGCTCGGGTATTTTTCGAAAACATACAGATACATGTTAACTAGATCCTAATACCTTAAATGTTCATTTTACATCTGCCGGTCGTAGTTTCCATTGTGTTGATATCTACGAAGTCCGTAAAGCTTTCCATTCAATAAAATCTGGTGCAGTGGGTCCAGATCGAGTTCTCCTCAATATTTTTATGTAGGTCTACCTTATATAAGACATTCAGTCGTGCATATCTTCTATGCTTGCATGACAAATTCTGAATTTACTATTTATGGAAAGTCGCGATTGTGCGGTCAATATCTAAAATCAGTAATCCAAGTAACTTAATTGACTACAGGCCAATACGTGTATTATGCTATCTTTCAAAGGCGCATACGATGGTCTAATGGAAGACTGCGTGTACCGCCTCAATTCTGACTTGGAACGAGTATCAAGATTGGCGTCCGAAAATCAAGTTATATTAAATCCCACTAAATCCCAATCAATGGCCTTTTATAGACAACATCTTGATATACCTTTTGTGAATACAGTTAAAAATCTCGGCTTTATTCTGAACATCTGAGCTGCTGTGACACTTACGTTTAAAACTAATTAAAACTCTTTTATTGCCATATTTTATTGGGTATTGTTTAGTTTTCCTTACGCTAGGAAATTGGAGGTTGCTTTTAATGATTGCGCGAGATTTGTCTTTGGGCTGAAACGATTTGATCACATTTCTCCGTTTCGGTTGCATATACTTGGATGCTGTTTAAACACTTTTCTTGTTTGAAAGCAGTTAATTTTTCTTCATAGAATTATATATCAAAACCGTGTACCTTCTTCATGACTAGTTAGTTTTCCACAATGGAGAAGAGAACTCTTACTTTCAAAGATCTAGCGCGTTGGGAGCCAATACTTAACCTATTGACACTTAATTTTCACTGTCAGAGATCTTAATTTCATCAACTTTTTTTTTTCTTTAATCAATGCGATTATGTTCTATTAACAGCTATTCTTGAGTTTACATACTTACATTCTGAATTCTGTTATAATTTTTGTTTACTTTTTATAATATTATCTTCATATTCTCTTTTCGTAATCTTTTACTTTTTAGCTTTATTTAATTTAATTTTGTTTTTCTCTAAGTTTACTCATTAGCTTTTAATTCAATATATTATATTATATATAGTAGGTCCAGCTAAAAAAATTTTTAAGTCTTATTGTACCGTTAGCTAGGAATTAAAGAAGACCGCTTCTTTTTGATGTTTTTTCATATCTAGATGTAAAATTGTCTCACCCACTACTTTCATAAAAACGTTTTTTTTCTGTGATGGAGGATATAAGTGTTAGTTTTCGAACAAATTTTTTAATTAAAAAGTGTTTAGAGTGATACGTCTCAATCACACTCAAATAAGCTGCCAATATCTACTTTTTGCTTAGTAAAGAAAAATGTAGAAACTATAGAACTAGGTACTGAAATTTGTTTTGCGTAAATGCTTTTTGTGAAAACATGAAAAAATGATGCTCTATTCAAATGCATAATAAAAAATTCCTACATTAGCGTTAGTTTTCTTAGTCTATAAAATTTGGTATTAGTAATTAATTAACCATTAATATAACGTCAATTTAAAGTATATGTAGGATTTCTTCGATTTGTCGATTATTATAGGAGTCTTCTCCGCATATACATATAAAGGGATATAATGCACATTGCATCTAAAATGACGATCTGTCGAGTTAACAGTTTACTAAGAATTCTTAGTTAATAAAGATTTTTTCTTTTAGATCGCGATGATGCAATCAAGATACTAAAATGCATAATAAATAAGTGCGGAAAAAGAAATTCAAGATAAATAAAAAAAACATCGGATATCTTTTGTACAGTGGAATATACATGTCCAACAGCTAGCCCCCTTCTACACGTAGCTGCATTTCCTCCGGTGTAGACTACATACTTCATTCTTGGTATTGTTTTAATCTTTTCTGACAAGAATATCTCATTCGATTTCTTTCTAGCCCTTCTCTCGGACCAACACTTCTATGCAAAGTAGACACATATAACCATAAATTAACTGAATTTGGGTCCACCACGGTAGGTTTAATTTTCTTTCCTTAATAATTTTGAAGGGAAATCTTAATTTTTCGTAGCAAAACGACAATAATAATGTAGATTGATAAAAAACGGATAAACGGATCTTTCTTAGTTGTAATTAGAAACAGGCACTGTTGGCGGATATTTCCTCAGAATAATTTTATTTTTCTCAATTAAAAAAGCTAAGGCGGCAAGATCTCCTTTATATTGTTCAGTGGCAGGAAGCAAACTACTTTTACATGACATTACAATATATGGGAACAATGTTATTAACTATCAACCAATGGAACGATTCCAAATGAAAAATCGCGGAGAAACGTTCGACCTTTGCACCTGAAAATAATGCAACAGAAATTCAAAAACAATTTTTAATCTAAACTATTTATTATTAAAAAAATGAATAACTATGAATAACAAATCTAAGAAAAAAAAAACCTTAATCTTATTCAATGCAGCTAAATGTTAGCAATATTGTGCATTAAGAAATACCTGTCCAACTGCAGCAGGAGAGTATAACAGTCATATGCATCGCCTAAATTTTAAAATTTGTGAGATTAATGAAGACAATGCACTGTTTAATAATAGTCATGGTCCATATCTTGCCAAAGTTTTAATTTTCGAAAACGCTATCTCAAATGTATTAAGCATCTATGAATAGAAGCAAAAATCTCATTTCGAATGTATTAGTTCTACTGCACACGTTTTTTTTTTCTTGCTTTAGCTTTTTCATCAAGCTGGCTCAATATAGACAAAATTTTCCATCTTATACTCTCTGAACATGAACGGGTTGCCCAATATATTTCATCTTTGCAGTTTTATTTACTATTTTTATGAAAATGCTGTGTGCAAAATTTTAGCTCTCTACGTCGGCAACATCAGAAGGGGTTCCCGATTTGGTCAATTCTCAACTTGTCTTTGCAATTTTTATGAAAACGCCGTGTACAAAATTTAGTTCTCCACGACAACGCATTCTCAGGCAGTGCTCAAATATAAAAAATGAAATTTTTGTATGGCAACCCTACGAAGGAGTTGTCCGACTGTCCCATTTTTTGAATTTACTTTTTTTTTAACAGTATGTGTGCAAAATGTTAGCTCTCTAATGTGATTTCGATGGGACTTCAGTGCAACACCAGTGTTGCACTTTTTCTAGCAGTGCTGAGATGAGACAACTTTTATAGCAGAAGTGCAAACTGACTTCCTCTACTTTGCACTGGATATTTTCTCGGCGTTACAAAACATACCCAACTTGAATTGTCAACACAAACCTACCTTCGCTCACGCTCGAGTCTACTCACACCTTGCTTTGGGCCTCAGTCTGTTCACACCTGCTTTGGGCCTCAGTCTGCTCACACTTGCTTAGGGACTCAGTCTGCTCACTCCTGCCTTGGGCCTCAGTCTGCTCAGTCCTGCTTTGGGCCTCAGTCTACTCAGTCCTGCTTTGGGCCTCAGTCTACTCACTCCTGCTTTTTGCCTCAGTCTGCTCACTCCTGCTTTGGTCGTCAGTCTGCTCACTCCTGCTTTGGTCGTCAGTCTGCTCACTCCTGCTTTGGTCGTCAGTCTGCTCACTCCTGCTTTGGTCGTCAGTCTGCTCACTCCTGCTTTGGTCGTCAGTCTGCTCACTCCTGCTTTGGTCGTCAGTCTATTCACACCTGATTTGGGCCTCAGTCTATTCACACCTGATTTGGGCCTCAGTCTATTCACACCTGATTTGGGCCTCAGTCTATTCACACCTGATTTGGGCCTCGTCAACTCTGAGCAATTTTGGACCCTCATTCAATACAGAAATTAAGGCCTCAGTCAACTCAAAGAAACTTTAGGACCTCAATCAATTCTGAGAATCTTTGGGGCCCGAATCAACTCTTGACAATCTTTGGGGATCAACTCTGAGAATCTTTGGACCCCAATCAACTCTAAGAATCTTTGGGCCCCAATCAACTCTAAGAATCTTTGGGCCTCAATCAACGCTGAGAATATTTGGGCCCCAATCAACTCTGAGAATATCTGGGCCCCAATAAACAGCAGCTTTTAACTTCGGTCAACTCACAGCAGCTTTTAACCTCTGTCAACTCACAGCAGCTTCAAGCCTCAGGTCCACCAAGCATAAAATTTTTTTATGCTCAAATGTTCCAGCAGGATTTTATTCGGATCATGGTTTGTAAGACGACAGTCGTATTTTCTAAAGGATTTGAGTTATAATTTCTGGCACAAGATGAATATTTGATATTTTATGGTATTCTTACAAATAATAATAGTAATAATTTTATTAGCTTAATAAATACCACTTTTACAACTATCTGCAATAGATAATAAAATAAGTAAGCAATACCATAGATGACACCAGAATCAGATATCGTATGGTATACCAGAGCAATTTATACATATTGTGAAATAGGTTGTTGCTTTAACAGCACTTTCATATACATTTGATTGACGTCCTCAACACGGCAGATGCGAGAAAATGTGAATCACTCGACTTATCCATCATTGTTGTGGTCCATTTCGGAATATACCACCAGCTACATCAAATTTGTATACTTTGCTCTGATATTGCATACATCTTAGTATAATTCGAATTGCTTTATTCTTCAAGATCTGTAGTTTTTGCAACATTCGCTGGCCGCCCATAAAGAGAATGCGGATCAATATTCGAAGTGTACATTAATGACGGTATCAGTTGATAGATTACCTCTAGTTTGTCTTAAGAAGTCAATTTTTTCGATACTTTTTTGGGGATAAGACTTAAATTTCTTTGACAGCTGGCTTCTATTACTGCTCAATTCACCATTAGGTTCAAATTACCTTCATCGTTAATTAATGACTTAGTTTTTGTTACATTTAATTTCAATTTATTTGCTTTAAGCCATTAACTAAGTTCACTAAGGTCCTCTTGCAATAAGCCCCATTAATCGATTACATTTAATTCCATTACATGTTAATCTAATTAATGTGATAAAATTTAAGACATTTGTATTCTAATTCTTAATAAAACTCCCTAAAACTAATTTCGTACGAGAACAATGCTATTTTCTTTCAATTCAATATATTAATAATCTGCAAAGTAATGTTACAATGTAATTAGATTACAAAATAATGTAATTATATTGTTACATATTACACATTTGATAGATTACATATTCTCTCATAAGTAATCTGATTGAAATGTAATCAAATACAATTTAATTAGATTACTTGGTAATTTGACTAAACTGTAATGGAATCATTGATTAAATTACACTGGAATCAGATTACGCCCAACACTGCTGTCTCGATAATGTCTTATCCTGCTACGATATTAATTAGGAATGTATGTTTTATTGCTTTGTTAATATAATTAAATCTGAGCTCTGTGGCATCCCGATATCGACCAATACATCTGAATATTCATGCTCGTGTTTTCTCAGTCAGAAATTCTTTAAACCAGTTGCTTGCAACATTTTTTTTCTGTCTGTGATGTCCATATATTGTTGTATTATTTGCTAAAACCGATTCCTTAGCATGTTTTACTACTCTGCGAATATCAATACATTTCACCATTCGAATTCGCTAAATTGTATATACCAATTTTCATAAAATTTCATTTCAATAGTATTATTTATGCAAGCAAAGTCTGGATAGATGCAATACAACGTTTTTTCTAAAAAATAATTTTTTAATTTTTTATTTAGCATTTGATTTATATTCAAAAATTCACATTCCAGAAGAGTCCTCATGCTCTGATGTCAGCAGTCTTTACCCTTGTTTCGTTCAACCGAGAAAACCTGCTCCTGGTCCGGATGCTTTTGATGAATTTGATGCAAGTTTTAATGGAAGCGGTCTAACAATACGTGTTCTTAAAGAATCACACGAAGTATGTGATGTTGATAGCGATTACGAAACAGATAGTGATAATTGTAATAGTAACAAGGGGGGAAATGACCCCTGTGATCCATGCGCTGGTATATTAAATAAACCTGACCCATGTGATCCATGTGGTATAATGAAAAAATCTGACCCCTGCGATCCATGTGGTATAATGAAAAATAAACTTCAAGGTAAATCATTCGTTACCAATACCATTAAGAAAAATACTGGTGGAAACTTTATCAACCAGAAAGGTTTACCAAGAATTCAGGGCAATCTTAAATATCGCGGAAATCAAATGTGTGGAACAGACTTTGAATTGCCCATTCCAATTAAGCCTTGCGATTACGACAAGTTAGATAAGTACAGAAAACAGCCACCAGAAAGTAGAAATTGCTGTTTACAAGTTGAAGGTAACGACATAGATAACACTCTTAAAGGCTTAAACCAAAGAGCGCCTGATGGCTTAGAAGTAAATTTTAGCTCATAGTAAAATTACAAAGTTTCAATTGTTTCGTTTAAATTACAGATATGCCATAAAAAATGTGTTGAAACAGATGCCGATGTATTCGTTCTCAAGTTGGGAAAGAAACAAAAGTGTAAAGATAAGAAAAACTTAATTGAAATAGAATTACGAACACCGAAAGGACCTTTAGCAATAAATAGACAACAAATTACTAGAGACACTCAAGTTGACCAGTACGACTTGGATGAAGCTATGAAGAATCTTTGTGGTAAAAAAGGTAAAGGGAAAGGTAAGAAGGGCAAGAAAGGAAAGAAGGGGAAGAAAAAGTAAAATTTAAATGATTCTAGTAGAGAAAAATCCATGTAAAATGTAATAAAGCCTTGTTAACTCTTTTTTGTACAAAATTTTCTATAAAAAAATTTAGTTTGAAATTAATTTGTGTTTTTGTATTATGTAGCTAAAGGTAAAATATTTTAAATCGTTACGGAAAGTAAATGTTTTTATACCCTAGATAATGCTGGTTGAGCAATATGAACCACTCAAAATAGTTGGAGAAGATAGTACGGGTCTCATGTTGTCCATGCATGAATTAAGGTTTTTTTGGTAGATTATAATCTGCTCTAAAAACTTTTCTTATAAATGAAGTGTCATCGTGAAAGGCAGTGGATTTGTAAACTATAAAAATTACAAAAACTCCATGGCAGAAATAGTTACATTACATTTGTAGCGGGTAAAAGCCCGACCTGTGCTAAAAGGTACGAACATGTCAAGACCAAACTTCTTCCCGTGGCTGTGAGTAAACGCATTTGCGTTGCTGGTGATTGCCGACAAAAACGATTCTTAGAAGAAAGACAGAAGGTATAGAGTGAAATATATGCTTGAGATAGGATAAAGGTTTATTGCCGGCAATTGGGAGCTAGAAATATTGAGTTACTTCGCTATCGGGTATGAAATAAATTGGTTTTGTTAAAATAAATACGGTGTATCGATAGACTGATTTAAATTTTTCTGGAAGCCGTTATACATTTAAACGACTGAGAAGTAACTATAAATGGATTTTCTACCAATTCGGTCAATCGTGGCAGTTTTCACAGAATTTAAAAAAATCAATATGCACAAACTTTGTGTGATGCGAGACTTGTGCTTACTGTATTAACTAAATGTATATTACTGTTTATTTCTTCCTCTACCTATGCCTGTGTGAGTTTAAATCAACGTTAAATAAAACCGAATTCCCTTTTTTCGTCGCCACGACACGTCTTGCATGCTTTCACAATACGATGACGTAGAAGGAGAATTTTTAATTTGTATTTTTGTTTTGTATTTTTGTTTTGTATTTTTGTTTTCACAAATCCTCGCAAGTACGTAAAATTTCAACAAAATTATTTTTATGATTTTTGGTCAATTTGTTATGAAATGACCCTACTTCAACTTCGTCTGGCAAGAGGTTAGCCGCGCGCAAAACGTCTAGGAACTGCATTTGTGCTAAGGGATATTAGCTTTATTTTTTAGCCGAATTTCATGTGGTTATATAGATTATTGGAAAATCCAAAATTATCAGAACTTTGTCTGGCAAGGGATTAACCGCACACAAAACGTCTTGGGACTGCATTTTTGTGCTCAAGAAACCTGTTTTTGAAGACTTACAATTAAGTGTTTATAATAAGTATTTCTATTATGAAAAAAAAAAGTGTGCAACATACTATTACTCACTTAAATGGCTGAGATTTCCTGCCTGAGGATTGTTTTTGTTCTTTCCTTTAACTTATGCTTATGCATACATTTTTTGGTTATATTTCACACCAACAATTTAATGCGGACAGTTAAACTATTATGTGAATCTTAAAATTACAACACTATGAATATGAAAATGAACTATATCAGCCCAAATAGGTGCTATGCGTCGTAGAAATCGCTCTTGGATTTTTCTTTTACCTTCTATGATTACATCTACATATTCCTCTAACGCATAACAAATTTTCAGTTTTCAGAATCGTTTTTTATTTCCACTTTTTTTCATATCTTGAATTTTTTTTAAGAGTAATTCCATTCGATTCTTCATTAGTGGCTGTCCTCGCTTTGTCTTTTTACTAATTATTTTCGTTTTCTCTAGTCTTCTCTTTTTGGACTCCGACCGCTTTAACGCTTTTGCCTCTTTTTCTGCTTGAAATTTTTCTTGTCTTAATTCTCTCTGGGATTTACCCTAAATATAAAAAAAATGGAGAAAAAAAATATTAAATTGTTTCATAGTAATAATTGTGTAATTTGTGTAATTATACGAATAAAAATCTGAACAAAACTTAAATCTAAAATAAATCACCTTAGGTTCCGTTTGCTTATTTGTTTTAAAGTGTTTCTGTTTTGCCATTATTTGCTGCAAATAACAAGATAATAGCATTATTAAACTTGAAATATAAATAAGAAATTAATTGAAAATTCTTTCTACTAAAACAAAACATATTATTCTTTTCTAATTAAGAAAAAAAATTACAGTCAGATGCTCTTGAAAATTTTGCAGAAATGTTTTTCATTTTAAAATCTTATTTCTATTAGTATTCTTTAATTTTGAAAAATTTATAAAAATTGAAAAAGTTTTCAAATGGATTTAGTGTGGCTCGATCTAGAACCTAAGCTCTGTTTAAAAATTCCTAACTTATTGCATCTTCTTCTTTTCAAACCTTTTTATTTTTCTAAATTTTTTTAATTGAGGAGACCTAACTACCGGTGAATAACTAATTATACTTCATTGGAAAGCTAACTTAACTTCCTGTTATATAGTAGACTCCTGAAGAGCATTTCAAGAGCAAGCTCATACTTCAGAGACAAGTAGAGATTTTTCCACCTTATAATATTTTGCTTATCTCACCGAGACAAGCATATTCGACCAGACTTTGCAGAGAATGAGGAATAGATCGCTAAAGCTACGCAAGAATATTATGAAGAAAATAAAGACATACATAGCTGATTATTAGCATCCCGGATAGCTCCTCTCATCGGGTTGTTCTACAGTTTAGCTCGTTATTAGTTAGTAATTATTACAAAAATCAAATCATGGTCGCCATTATATTGGAAAGTATGTTGCCGGCGGTTTTATTCGAATAACTCGGCACCAATTCAAGCTAGGACAAGTTTAAACAAGCATTTTAAAGGTTTCGAGCACTTTTTTTCATATATCAAACAAGTAAAAATTTTCTCAAATTAAAAAGTTATATGACAGAAAATGTTGAAACAGTTTTCCTGAAAGACCAAAACAGCCAAAAAAACACTAAATTCGATTTGAGCGACCTCTAAACATTAATGAATTTCACTGAAATTTAGCACAGACGTTTACAATTACACCAGCTAACAAGTTCTGAATGAGCATTTAAACATTATAACAATTTTGTTTTTTGGGCCACCCTACTATACATATTAACACAGTGTCCAAAATCTAATAGTGCTCCACACTGAATGCAATTATATGTATGTAATTATCGGCATTTTTCAGTGCTATACATATGTATTACCACAGTGTTCGAAAATCTAAGTGCTCCAAACTGAGTGCAAGTTATAAATATATGTATGTGCGTAATTATCTTTCCCACACACATTGGCGGTGTACATCAAATGTATGTATATTGTATTGTAATTCGGTGAGATTTCAAGGAGCTATTCAAGTAAATAAGCCCATTACATTTTATTTAAGCATATATTAGAATGGAAATATTAGCCAAGGGCAGAGGTGTTATTAAGGGCCTGTCCGGATCCAAGTCTTCGTCTTCGTCTTCGACTTATTATTACAGCTAGTGACGTAACACAACAAGCCCAGCTATTATAATAGTTAGATGAAGACGAAGCTGACCTGTCAGAATTCGTTCATTTGCTCAGCTTGATTTCACAGACAGCAAACAAACATAACCTCAGCGAATAAACATAACCTCACAATACGTTGTCTATTTAAATAAGTCAACTCGAACCTTGACTCGGTGATCAAGCTAACCAGATGCCAAAATTGTTATACAAAGTAGCAAAGCTCGGTGGCATAGACATGGATTCGGATAGAGCTTGTCTCGATGTACGTCACTAGCTGTAATAACAAGACGAAGACGAAGACGAAGACGAAGACTTGGATCCGGACAGGCCCTAAGTCACCCTTAACTCTTCTCGGAAATTATGCAAACAATTTAACGACAAATAATGCGACGGCAGAGGGCAATTCAGTACGTTTAGAAACATTGAAAGAATTGGCAACGGAGTTTAATGAAATTCAGTGCCAAGTTGAAGATGGTATTGAGGAAGATGAATCGTTTCGGGAAGAAGAGCATGAACGCGCGAAATTCGAGGAGAAATATTTCGTCACTAAAAGTTGCTTACGATGTTTACTTGGAGCACTAAGGGCCTCTGCAAATATTCATGATAGCCGAGCAACGTCAAGATATCGACCCAAGTCAAAACAGAACAGATGAAAGCACAAAGCCATCATCGCTTATTAAATTGCCCCGTATAAAAATATCTCCATTTAGCGGGAATTACAAGGACTGGATGTGCTTCAAAGATCTCTACATCTCATTAATACGCGAGAATAAATGACTATCACTCAAGGAAAAATTTAAGTTTCTAAAAAGATCACTTCAAGGTGAGGCTACATCACAATTTAAACATTTTCAAGTTACAGAAGTAAACTACATGGAAGCTTAGGAACATCTACATTCGCGATACAACAACCGTTTAGGAGTTACAGGGTGACTAAGAAAAAAAAGCTAGTTTTTTTCACAAATCACCCTGTATCTTAAAAACTATAGGGTGTACGGTCACAGTATCCCCTCAAGAATTATTGTTGTCTAAACTAAATATTTCGGATTTTCGTACCTTTTTTTCTTAATTGACCTCTGTTTTTTTTTCCAAGTCATTAAACTTAATTTTTATAAAAAATATAAACTCTAGACTCACCTCTTTAAATTGACCTATTACTGTATTAACTGTAGCCTTTAAAGAATTATTAGTTCAAAGCCTATTCATGTCATTCCGAAATTCGACGATATTTTCTTTAAATGATGTAATTTCAGTCACTAAGGGAACAAATTACCTTTGAGAATAGGTTTGAGAATGGCCTTGAGAATAGGTTAGGAGCTAATAGCTCTTTAACGGCTACATATAGCACATCGGGTGTAATATATCAAATTAAAGAGAAGTCCAAAGTTTATAGTTTTTATAAAAAAAAGTTTTGTTGACCACCTTTTTGCAACAAAAATAGAGGTAAAAGTAAAAACAAAAGGTAAGAAAATCAGAAATTTTTAGTTTAGACTACAATAACTCCTGAGAGGACGAGTGTGGGGCTAATTGAGCAGTCGTTGGAAAGGAAATGAAGCTCTACATACAATGAGCTCTTGACGGTGACCACACACCCTGTATTTTTTAAGATACAAAGTGTTCTTTAAAAATATAGGATATTATCTTGATCACCTTGAACTCCAAAACTCCTCCCCCCACACGTTCAATTTTTTGTTTGTCGAGGTGAGTACTATCACCTCCTCCTCTTTGGATTATGTCACTTATCATGCCGCATTTCTATTATGCTGATGTTGTTATGTACCCCCTACATGCCGCGGAAATTGCAAAATTAAATAGGGCGCTGAAAGCATGCGTAAGGTGCATTTTTCGTCTGAGACGGCACTCCCACATCTCCGCTCTGGTCCAGCTGTTCATGCCTGAACACCTGGCTAAGCTCTTGGAACTCAGAGTGTTGTTTCATACACAAAGCTAGATGGTGCTCACTACCGGCCTACACAAACCAATCGGTCTCATTGAGCAACCTTAATAATCTCAGAATTGTCCTGCATAGAACTCGCACTCGATTTGGGTCCAATGACCTCTTTGGGCAGGGAGCCATTCTCTGGAACTCACTCCCTGAACCTGGCAGAAGAGCTGGTACTTACAGGGAATTTAAGGAGCTTGCTTTATGTCACCTCGTGTGTGCTTAAAGTACGCCAAGCTTTAACCAAATCGGTTTGTGATGGTGGGACACTCGTACCTTGCTATCACCAGTTAAAGATTTACAGTTGATGAGTGGTATCTTATTTTTATTTCTTTCTTTGTTCTTTTACCTTTTACGTTCTTAAGTTATTATCAGCTGTTTCTTTACCTTTACATTTTTATTTGTAAATGGTGTTTGCCATTCTACTTCTATAGTTGAATGATTTGAGCTCTCTATTGTTTGACTATATTACTGTAAATCAATCAAAAAGAATTTATTTATACCGCAATGAGTCTGTTCATTGCTCCTTTTTTGTTTTGCTAAACAACTTTGTATTTTTCCGATTATACCAACTAGCTATTACTTACTCGATGTACCTAACGTTGTAACGTGGTGTAAGCTGAGGTTATTTAATAAATGATTTTTCTATTCTTATCTATTCTATTCTATAAAAAAATTTCAACCAAGAAGTCACAGAGATAGTCTATCCTTGGCTTCAACCTTAGATTATATATATATAGCTATATAATCTAAGGCTTCATCTAACAGGATACTAACAATAATAAGTTTGCTTGGTAAGTGAAAAGCATAACCCCAAGGGGTAATAATGAAATACAGCGATACGTTGTTAAATGGAAATATTGGAAAGTATGTATTAAAATTTGTGCTTAGCATCGAAATCTACTTCGTTTACATTTTTTTAATGATACATCACACATTATTAATTTAATTTACACCAAATTAGTACCAATTTTATCATATTAGTTTCAAATTATATATTTACTTACTACTTTAATTATGAAATAATTAACAAATTTAATAAAATCAGAAAGGGAGATGGACAGAAACGTACTCTACTCAGTAAAGAAATCAAACGTCAAAAACAGCAATAAACAACAAAATCTCAACACGTTTTTCTGAGCGCGTCGAAGATTTTAACTAGAAGTGCGCAAAAGTAAAAAACAATCCCTTAATTCATGTCACACATTGCAGCATGCTTCACTTTTCCTGTTGGGCCATCCCACACGAGTATTCTTAATGCAGTATGTATACCGGTTTTCTAGAGAAGAGGTGAGAAGAAGCAAAAAGATATCTCTCCAAAGTGTAGAGATAACACTTTGCTTTTTCTTATCTCTACCCTAGAAAACCGGTATGAATACTCGTGTGGGATGGCCCGTTGAGTGGTATTTGTGTATTCTGTACTGCACTTTTCTAAGTTGCAGTACGAGAAGCAAACCAATATTATTTTTATTATTATTACTGCAAGCAAATACTTCCGCCCAATTTGAAATTGTGAAATTTCTGACCGGACGGCTTTACTTGCGATTTGAGGTGACAATATAATAATAAAGTTCTCTGTGAATTTGTGATACAGTTATTGTTTATATCAAAAACTGACTTAATTGAACGTTCTTATGCTCCATGGTCTTCTCTTCTTCTATAAATAGGTTTGTTCGATGAAAACACCGTGTAAAACGCAGTGTAAATTTGTGCACTCATCGAACAAGTTTTTAAAACACCGGGTAAATCTAATGTAATGACATTTCTCTGACAGTTCTCCTGAATATAATTAATTGTAAAAAGTTATTTATAAAATGGGTGAATACAAATAAAATGTACTCTAGCTATTTTTTTGTTTCTTTTCTTTTAATTTTTGCTTATTTCTACTCAAGAAGTAATTTATATGTCCTAATCAACAACAAATTGCAAGTGCCAGTTCTCAAGTGACAACTGTCAAGCCATTACCTCCTGAAATTTTTAGTGTAAGCACGGGGTAGCCCAGGTTTTTCAAAAAACAAGATATTCTAGCCCGGTGTAGCCCGGGGCTTACCCGGGGCACAGTATATATCATACAGTAGCCCAGCTCTGTCAAAACTGTCAAGTGAGTAGGATGCTTCTATAAAGAGACTATACTTTCTCTTTCAACAGTTTTAACTAACACACTAGTCAATTTTTAATACATGGATTCCTATGTAAATCTAAAGTGGAAGAAAGAGAACTGATAGCATTCTTAAACTTTTACTAGAGGGAAAGAGGCAAAATGACACCACTTTACCGTCAAACAGCTGTTTAGTAATGGAACAATACATTTGTCGCCGATTGCCGATATGTGTACATACATAAAACTAATACTTCCGTCAACGGTCGTGCAGCTAGCTACTGTTCGCCCATTTATGTCCGTATCATACTTAATAGGTCCCTCTTGTGGGAGAAATTTTAAGGTTATGTTTTTTTAATTGAAATTCTAAAATTCACTTTTCAGTAGTTAGTTCTAAGCTATTCTACTGTATGATATATACTGTGCCCGGGGTTTTCATCAAACAGACAAATATTTCATACTCAAAGTCTTACTTTTTGGGTAAAACTGAACCAATAAAGTTAATTGCAGTGCTCTTATTATCTTTATTATTTTAGGTCTTTGCTTGTATTTATATTTTAGGAATTTTGTGGGTGGTTTCATTTTGTAGTCACTTTATTTAGACTGTTTTGACAGCTAAAGAGTCGCCATGAAAATTATATTGCTTGCTTGCTGTGGCTGCACAACGATGATTGGCTGTTAAGAAAAACCCACGACTAAATGAGCCGACATGAAAATCAGGCATTACTGGTTAAATCCCAAGTAACAAGTGATTTTTCTGTAGAAATTGCTCCCTTTTTATATGATTGAGGCCGCCAGCTGCTGTCTGTTGTTTCTTTGACTTCGCTTAGTTGCTGGCTATTGTATAATTAACCATGGCGCCAAGGTATATAGAAGACTTCTATATACCTTGCCATGGCGCTGTAAACTTTATAATTTTCAAATGACGGGGGCGCCACTTACATTATGTGTTTTGACATTTCCCTCTAAACATTTGTAGATAAATGACACATTGACCATGTCAATTTGTTTTGTTATTTATTGTTTATTTTGTGTAATAAAAACTATGGTTACTGCAGAAAATTAATTGATTGTTTCTGAGGACATGTATATTTGTCCTGAAGAAAAACCCTGCACTGGATATTGCAGATGAGAAATAAGTTTTTAAAAAGTTTTTATAACAACTGTTGTAGTTAATTTTAACAAAATTGTGTTTTGTGTGATTTTTTTGTTTTTGAGAACTTTAACAGCATGTCCTAGTCCTTGCACGGACAGAATCGTCTACATCTGGTTCTCATAAAATACGTCCAATTTCACCAAGGTGTTCCGTCAAAGGTGAAGTCTTGTATTATTGAAATCTGCATTCGATTTCAAGAAGACTATGATACATTCATGTCATGCTACTGTATTGCAGAATATAGTAAGACCTGGAACACCTTATAACTATATGGTGAATGTTATGGAATGGGGATGTTACCCAACCTGGCTGCTGTAAAACTGATTGTTTCTTTTTTACTTTGAAGTAATTTTTTTTTTTATGTAAATATGCTTCTTTTATTTTTGGCTCTTTGGCTCTTTTAAAAATCCTTAAAATACGTGGCAAAAGGCCTACAATGTGTACAAAAAAATCAGACAATAACTAATCTAATCATAACACAAAATGGGTCAAAAGGGACAACGAAAACAAACTAGACACTAACAATTGAACGAGAAGAAAAAATGAAACATTAAATTCTCAAAAGAGACTGTATATAACGGATACTAGAAATTTTGAAAGATGCCTAAAAGATGAAAAAAACAAAAAATTTATTACTTGTCCCAATTTTGACAATTGGGTAAGTGGCAGTTCCAAGAAGTTCCAAATTTCCAAATTAATCTAATCAAAATGTAATTCCCTAAACGAGCGTATTTTCAACAAAAAATTTTTTAATTTAGAACCGAGACCGAAACCGAAGTAGAAAAAATATAAATCGAACGAACGAAAAAATTTATCCGATACCGTTATAGAGTCCCGCGAGGGCGGCCTGTAGTATCATAGACCTCTACAAGCTGCCCTCATCATCCCTCCAGCTGAGCATCTCTAACGGAGCGCTTATCCTTCCCACAGCACTTGCAAGGGTTCCAAAGCGAGGAGAAGCCCCGTGGACTAGAGTTGCAAATGCTTTGGCCTGATATCACCAGCGAAAGACAAGAGCGCCGTCCTGCACTGACGATAGTGGCTGCCATGTGCAGTTGAATGCGTCTGCGTTCGTTGCCAGATATTCAAGACGTAAACGTCTCTTCAATCTGTCAACGAAGTGGCGCTTAAGTGCTTGTGCGTGGTGTTGTGGGTCAGTGTTCTGATTCCCATCTCCGGCTCTCATGTAGTACAAGTGAATTGTAGATTTGGCCAGTGTCAACACAAAGCTAATCAGACAATTCACCCGACTACAAACCTTTGGTCCCCATAGAAACGATGTCCTAGTAATGCCGAAATTCGGGTGGATCAACTGACACATATCGCGCACCAGTTCCATCAGACTCTGCAAAGCTGGACAAGTGAAGAACCTGTGAAACAAGGTGCCTTCACCAGAACAAACTGTGCAGATTCTCTGAACCCGCCGGTCGATATGTGACAACTGATTAGGATGCATAAGACTGTGATGCAGCAATTTGAATGCTACATCAGCATCTTTGTAACTAGAAGGATAACTGTAGACTACTCTGCAAGTTATCCCTCCCATCACGCCCATATTCACCCCGAGGTGTGTTCGCCATCTGTTGTATCCTGTGTACTCCGGAGGTCTTATTGACATAAGCACGTCACGGAGCACACGTGTTGTAAGTGTGCTGAAAGGTGTGTGAGGCGGTCTGTCCAGAACGAAAGCATCTTCCAACTTAGTGCCAGGGTCACTGGTCCCAAGTTGGCGAAATCTCTCCCGCGCAGAAGCCGCCAGGTCGTGTAGTTGTGGAGTGTTCGTGTTTATTCGACAGTTTCCAGAGATATCAATGATATCTCCGAGAACTGTCAGTGTATGCGTGTCAGCTTCAAAACCTCGAGCATTACTGAACACTGAATCTATTAATTCAGGATTAAACCTGATTGGAATCGACGCGAATTGCGTGTACCGCAGAGCATTCCACTTAAGGTGAAATGCTGGCCTGATTCTGCCCCAGGTCTGAATCGTTGAGATTAGATCCTGTGGCCAGTCACGAGGATAGGGTGGTCGAACAGAGAGCAGGTAGTAATACTCCCCTATGCCGATCCCTCCCAGTACATTCACCCACAGTTGAGAAATTAAGGTGTCTCTCTGGCAAAACACTCGTTGGAATGCACGCACTTGGAGACACCTTGATTTAACAACCAAGTTAGTGAGACCTAATCCACCTATCTTGACTGGCAGACAGAGCGTGCTTTCAGCAACCCATCGTCTTCCGCACCAAAAGGCGTCTATCGCTTTTGCTTGAAGAAGACCTACGAAGCCTTCATCAAACGTCACAGACTTTAGCAGATGAACGATGGACGAGGTAATCAAATAGTTTATCACGACTGACCTTCCCATTAGGGATAGTGGAAACAGTCGACTACGCCATGAGTTTACAGCTCTAGAGAGTTTCTCAAGAGCGATGCGGCTATTATTTGATTTACTCTCGCGTCCGATATACACACCTAAATACTTCAGGCAAGTATTAGTCCATTGGATGTTCAGTGGAGTATCTGTACGATCTCTCCACCTTCCACACCACAAGCCTTGACTCTTGCTAAGGTTGATTTTAGCGCCCGCTATACGCTCGTACTGTTCGAAAACAGCACGAGCGACCGGAAAAGCTTCATCTCTTGTCACGAAAATAGAAAGGTCATCCGCATATGCCAACATAAGAGGCCTCACATTGGTATATGGTAGATGCACTGAATATTGTTCGAGCATTCGACGAAGATTCACCAGTAGCGGCTCCAACGAAAGATCATAAAGCATACCTGACAATGGACAGCCCTGTCTGATACCTCGATGAAACGAGATAGGAGCCAGAACCTGTCCTTGATGCTTAATCAAAATCGCTGAATCTCTATACAGTTTCCCGATGATATCGAGCCACCTGGGCGGGAACCCAAATGCCTCGAGAGCAGTCAGGAGATACTCGTGCGAGACGCTATCAAAAGCCTTTTGCTGGTCAAGAGAAATCATGGCCATTTGTGTACCTGTCTGTTCATGGTAGGCAAACAAATGTTTGGCTACCGCGATGTTGTCGTAGATACTACGACCAGGAACACAATAGGACTGTTCCGGGTGTATTACCGAAGCAATCACTGAGCGGAGTATCGCCCCTAATGCTTTGCAGACGATTTTGTAGTCAACATTGCATAGGGTTACTGGCCTCCAGTTCCCCATCCTCTGCAAATCTCCTTTCTTTGGAATCAATCGCATAACAGACCTCCTCCAACTAGAGGGAAAGTCTGAATGTGTCTCAACCGCCGAATTGAAGACTTCCAAAAGGTCAGGAATTAATAAATCCCTGAAACGTATGAAGAATTCTGGAGTCAAGCCGTCATAACCAGGTGAAGTGTGTCGCCTTAGATCCTTTGTCGCAGCGATCATATCCTCCAATGTGATTACTGTATCCAGGATCTCCTTGCTGTCTTCAGAGAAAATGGGAATATTCTCAAGAAATTCATGAGTGGTCGAGGATGTTGTCGACGTCGATTCAGAGTAGAGACTACTGTAATAGTCTCGAATAAATTCTGATAGCTGTTGTCCGTTGAGGACTTGTCCAGATTCATCAACTATCGATTCGACTTCACAAGAAGCAGTACGTCGTCTAGTTGCCTGAAAGAAGTACTCGGTTGGAGAATCGCCTTCCCTCAGCCAGCGTGATTGGCTGCGCAGCACAAACTCCAAGCTGTGCTTGTAAGTTTGTGTTGCCAAGCGTTCCTTTATTCTGTTAAAATAAAGAATCAACTCCGGCTGAGTTGGGAGAAGAGCTGCCACCCGAGATACTTCGGCCGACAAGCTAGAAGCTTGATACCCACTTCGATTGAAATTCGCTTCGATAAAAGATCGAATTTGGAGCTTTCCAACATCCCACCATTGACTAAGAAGAGGGAAGTCACCTTTCCTCTCTTGCCAATCGTGCCAGAATTCAGTGAATTCATTGATGAACTGCTCGGAATTCAACAAATAGTTGTTGAATATCCAGTATGCAGTTCTTCTTTCAACTAGAGTGCTGGTTGCCACTACAAGAAGGTGATCGCTAACGGAACACACTTCATGAGTGACACCAACGAAATGTTCTAGTATTCCAGGTGAGACGTAAAGTCTATCGATTCTGGAGCCTGCGAGACTTCCATGGATATTTCGCGAGACCCTCGTGTATGATCTAGTCGTAGGATGCATCCAACGATAGATATCCACGAGTCTGAAAACACGGACAAAATTCCTCAACCGAGTAGCATTGACAGAGTTGAACTCAACTCCGGAATGCCGATCCATTGAGGGATTTAGCGTGCAGTTGAAATCACCTCCGAGGATAGTTTCGCCACTAAAATTCACCAGACAGGATTGAACACTATCAAGAACTTGTCTTGTAATGTCCTGGTCATGAGGAAGGTGCAGGTGTGGCAAACATTGCATAGCCAGTGTGCAAATAAGCATAACGCTCAAGGTGTGTATACGAGTCTTGTGTAAAATTCGTCTCCTGCAGAAGTGTAATGTCTATATCGAACATTTTGGCATGTTCGATAGTACTGTGTAGTCTTGTATGAGCACTTAAACCCCCGGTGTTAAGACAGCCTATCTTACACATTCACAGAGATGAGAAGCTCAAACGATGATGGTACGACGTCTATTGACTAGGAGAATCAACCAAGCGATGCTCCTGCATCAACTCCTGCACCCTCCTATGGAGTCGATCTAACCGGGATATACCGTTGTACTTCCCCTTCTTCTTGCACTCCTCTTGTAGGAGTAGAAGTTGGGGAAGTAGCAATTCCGGCTTCCCCAGCTCCTCCACAAGAATACTCCAGATTTTGCCTGAATTCTTCTTGTACAGGAGCCGGGAAAGAATCCTCGAGATCTTCTCCCTAGGAAGGGTTTCCAAACCCTCCGAGACTTCAAATTGGCTACCAATCGACATGGTGCTACCACACGATTCGTAGCCACTGAAGCTCGAGAGACCAGTCTCATCAAAACCGGTCATATCGCAGTCCGAAAGCTGCTCGAGAGACACTTCCGTGTCTCTCACAACAACCTTCGAGCCGCAAGCACCACTATCGTCCTCCTCCGAGTGGGGCCGTTTTGATGCGACTGGCTTTGCTGGCTCTGGAGGAGGCAGCATCACCCGGTCCACCTTCGTCTTCCTCCTCGTCCTCTTTTTTTTAACTACTTGGCTAATCGACTCCTCGTCGGAAGTAGCCGTGTTTTCACGTGCCGACGTGGCACCGTTTATAGCCAAAATAGTTTTTGCCTCTGGGACAATTTCAGGCACTTTAGCCACTGGCTGCTCCAAGATAGCAGGCTGAGTGCTGGCAGAAAGTTCCTTCTCCAGAGCCACTACTGTAGTAGTGGTTTCCTTCGAAGGAACCCTCGGTTCAGCCTTCCTCCCGCTTCTCTTGGGGCAGTCAGCAATAAAATGCCCTACCAAATGGCAAGCATGGCATTTCGCTTCGGTGCCCACGTCTATCCAGTATCTCGAACCGGATATGCTCAGGTAGAAGCCTGACGGAAGCGTACATCCCTTATTTAAAGTGATGGACGCTTCCCGGCTGGTACCGAAGATACCCCGCCCGAGACCCTCGTCCCCAATTTTGATGGGAATGGCGCGAACCTTTCCATGAACCTTCCCGAATCTCCCAAGGAAATTCGCGAGGTCTTCATGTTGGGCTCGCATAGGGACCCGCGAAAACACGACCTTCGTGGGCTTCTCTTTTAGCGGGAATGGAACGAGGTGTCTACCCTCCACCTCGATGCCCTCAAGCATGAGCTTGGTAGCGCTTTCGAGGGTCGTGGTGTACACCTCGACCATTCCTCCAGCTATAATTCCCATTGAGAACAGCTGTTCACTGGAGATGACGCGGAAGATTGCCTTCAGGTATGCAGACTGAGGACATCCCCTGATGTGCTCAAGCTGCATCCCGTAGCTCTCGTCCTGCCATCTCCCGTCGAAAAAGCCCTGGAGACCCGCACTGGTCTTGGGCCGAGGCTTACCTGCGTCCAATGGGGCTGGACGAGGAGTGATGCCTTTACTCACAATTTCTATTGTGGAAGCCTGCTTGGAACTGCCACTTACCTGCTGAGCATAGGAAGTCCCTGCCACTAAAGCGGGGGAACGTGGTGCTGCTGATGGTCCGGTTGCTGCTACTAGCTTCTTTCTCTGGCCAGTTGACTTCGTTGAAGACAGTGGTGGCCTCATAATGATTCCGCTGGGCTTTGGCGCAGAAGCCGAAGACTTTGCGACTACATCTGACAGTTTCAGATGTTGGCCCTCTGTTACAGGTGCTACTGGGATAGCAGCCACTGTAGCAGCTGACGTCGCAGGCACGTCTTGAACAGCATCCGCCGCCCTGGTCACAATCTTCGCCAAGGAACTTGGCTCATCATTTCTGTTTTTGGCCTCTTCATTAGGGCCCTTAATGGCCTTTTCAGTGGGCCCTTTGACTTGTTTTTTGGAAGAAGAAGAAGCTTTGGTAGTCTTCTTCCTCCCTTCAATTAATTTCAGGGGATCACCTGTCCCTCCAGAATCGCTGCTGCTCGTACTCATACTGAGTGCGGCAGAGCAGCTTAAATCCTCGTTTTAATTTATATAATTTGTTCTTTTGTTTTGTTTTTATATTTATTTTATTTTTAAATAATATTAGTTGTCACTTTTTATTTTTTACTTTAAATTTCTAAATTAAAACTAGAAATTTTATGGTTGCCATGTTGTCATGGCAACGACCGAAATTAAATTAAATAATTTTTTCTGAACGTCAAAAATTTTTACTTTTCAAAATTTTTAGCTTATATTTTATGGTTTTTTTTTTAAGAAGGACGCAAGAAAAAACTCCTTGAGCAACACACACACACATACACACTGTTCCTCAATTATTGCACCTTTTTATCTTTATTATTGCGCGTGTTTTCCCAAACCTTAACGGACTCAAAATTGACGCGTCCGCACTCTAGAATAATAATAATAATAATAATAATAATTTTTTTTTTTTTATGTAAATAAGTCTCTTTTATTTATTGGCTCATTGGCTCTTTTAAAAATTCCTTAAAAATAGGGTGGCAAAAGGCTCTACAAAGTGTAAACAAAAAGTCGCTAGCTAATCTAAAAGGTATAAAAGGTCAATAGGGACAATTAAACAATTAAAACAATTAGAAAAACTAAAAAACAAGAAAAATGACACAAGTAAAAGGAAAGCAAACAAGAAAAAATTCTCAAAAGAGACTGTATAAACGGATACTAGAATTTTGAAAAATGATCTAAAAGTTGTACAAAAAATTTAAAGTCTCAATTTTGACAATTGGGTAAGTGGCAGTTCCAAGAAGTTCCAATTTCCAAAATAATCTAATAAAAATAATAACCTAAACGAACGAATTTTCAAAATCAAATTTTGAAATTTAGCACCGAAACCGAAACCGAATTAAAAACTTAATAGCCGAACGAACGAAAAATTTGCGCGATACCGTTATAGAGTCCCGCGAGGGCGGCCTGTAGTATCATAGACCTCTACAAACTGCCCTCATCATCCCTCCAGCTTAGCATCTCTAACGGAGCGCTTATCCTTCCCACAGCACTTGCAACGGTTCCAAAGCGAGGAGAAGCCCCGTGGACTAGAGTTGCAAATGCTGTGGCCTGATATCACCAGCGAAAGACAAGAGCGCCGTCCTGCACTGACGATAGTGGCTGCCATGTGCAGTTGAATGTGTCTGCGTTCGTTGCCAGATATTCAAGACGTAAACGTCTCTTCAATCTGTCAACGAAGTGGCGCTTAAGTGCTTGTGCGTGGTGTTGTCGGTCAGTGTTCTGATTCCCATCTCCGGCTCTCATGTAGTACAAGTGAATTGTAGATTTGGCCAGTGTCAACACAAAGCTAATCAAACAGTTCACCCGACTACAAACCTTTGGTCCCCATAGAAACGATGTCCTAGTAATGCTGAAATTCGGGTGGATCAACTGACACATATCGCGCACCAGCTCCATCAGACTCTGCGAAGCTGGACAAGTGAAGAACCTGTGAAACAAGGTGCCTTCACCAGAACAAACTGTGCAGATCCTCTGAACCCGCCGGTCGATATGTGACAACTGATTAGGATGCATAAGACTGTGATGCAGCAATTTGAATGCTACATCAGCATCTTTGTAACTAGAAGGATAACTGTAGACTACTCTGCAAGTTATCCCTCCCATCACGCCCATATTCACCCCGAGGTGTGTTCGCCATCTGTTGTATCCTGTATACTCCGGAGGTCTTATTGACATAAGCACGTCACGGAGCACACGTGTTGTAAGTGTGCTGAAAGGTGTGTGAGGCGGTCTGTCCAGAACGAAAGCATCTTCCAACTTAGTGCCAGGGTCACTGGTCCCAAGTTGGCGAAATCTCTCCCGCGCAGAAGTCGCCAGGTCGTGTAGTTGTGGAGTGTTCGTGTTTATTCGACAGTTTCCAGAGATATCAATAATATCTCCGAGAACTGTCAGTGTATGCGTGTCAGCTTCAAAACCTCGAGCATTACTGAACACTGAATCTATTAATTCAGGATTAAACCTGATTGGAATCGACGCGAATTGCGTGTACCGTAGAGCATTCCACTTAAGGTGAAATGCTGGCCTGATTCTGCCCCAGGTCTGAATCGTTGAGATTAGATCCTGCGGCCAGTCACGAGGATAGGGTGGTCGAACAGAGAGCAGGTAGTAATACTCCCCTATGCCGATCCCTCCCAGTACATTCACCCACAGTTGAGAAATCAAGGTGTCTCTCTGGCAGAACACTCGTTGGAATGCACGCACTTGGAGACACCTTGATTTCACAACCAAGTTAGTGAGACCTAATCCACCTATCTTGACTGGCAGGCAGAGCGTGCTTTCAGCAACCCATCGTCTTCCGCACCAAAAGGCGTCTATCGCTTTTGCTTGAAGA
The DNA here is from genome assembly GCA_963924295.1 of Dioctria rufipes. NCBI lineage: Eukaryota > Metazoa > Arthropoda > Insecta > Diptera > Asilidae > Dioctria > Dioctria rufipes. Next base: position 92,451,854 of record OZ002743.1, on the reverse strand, counting down.
AGACCTACGAAGCCTTCATCAAACGTCTCAGACTTTAGCAGATGAACGATGGACGAGGTAATCAAATAGTTTATCACGACTGACCTTCCCATTAGGGATAGTGGAAACAGTCGACTACGCCATGAGTTTACAGCTCTAGAGAGTTTCTCAAGAGCGATGCGGCTATTATTTGATTTACTCTCGCGTCCGATATACACACCTAAATACTTCAGGCAAGTATTAGTCCATTGGATGTTCAGTGGAGTATCTGTACGATCTCTCCACCTTCCACACCACAAGCCTTGACTCTTGCTAAGGTTGATTTTAGCGCCCGCTATACGCTCGTACTGTTCGAAAACAGCACGAGCGACCGGAAAAGCTTCATCTCTTGTCACGAAAATAGAAAGGTCATCCGCATATGCCAACATAAGAGGCCTCACATTGGTATATGGTAGATGCACTGAATATTGTCCGAGCATTCGACGAAGATTCACCAGTAGCGGCTCCAACGAAAGATCATAAAGCATACCTGACAATGGACAGCCCTGTCTGATACCTCGATGAAACGAGATAGGAGCCAGAACCTGTCCTTGATGCTTAATCAAAATCGCTGAATCTCTATACAGTTTCCCGATGATATCGAGCCACCTGGGCGGGAACCCAAATGCCTCGAGAGCAGTCAGGAGATACTCGTGCGAGACGCTATCAAAAGCCTTTTGCTGGTCAAGAGAAATCATGGCCATTTGTGTACCTGTCTGTTCATGGTAGGCAAACAAATGTTTGGCTACCGCGATGTTGTCGTAGATACTACGACCAGGAACACAATAGGACTGTTCCGGGTGTATTACCGAAGCAATCACTGAGCGGAGTATCGCCCCTAATGCTTTGCAGACGATTTTATAGTCCACATTGCATAGGGTTACTGGCCTCCAGTTCCCCATCCTCTGCAAATCTCCTTTCTTTGGAATCAATCGCATAACAGACCTCCTCCAACTAGAAGGAAAGTCTGAATGTGTCTCAACCGCCGAATTGAAGACTTCCAAAAGGTCAGGAATTAATAAATCCCTGAAACGTATGAAGAATTCTGGAGTCAAGCCGTCATAACCAGGTGAAGTGTGTCGCCTTAGATCCTTTGTCGCAGCGATCATATCCTCCAATGAGATTACTGTATCCAGGATCTCCTTGTTGTCTTCAGAGAAAATGGGAATATTCTCAAGAAATTCATGAGTGCTCGAGGATGTTGTCGACGTCGATTCAGAGTAGAGACTACTGTAATAGTCTCGAATAAATTCCGATAGCTGTTGTCCGTTGAGGACTTGTCCAGATTCATCAACTATCGATTCGACTTCACAAGAAGCAGTACGTCGTCTAGTTGCCTGAAAGAAGTACTCGGTTGGAGAATCGCCTTCCCTCAGCCAGCGTGATTGGCTGCGCAGCACAAACTCCAAGCTGTGCTTGTAAGTTTGTGTTGCCAAGCGTTCCTTTATTCTGTTAAAATAAAGAATCAACTCCGGCTGAGTTGGGAGAAGAGCTGCCACCCGAGATACTTCGGCCGACAAGCTAGAAGCTTGATACCCACTTCGATTGAAATTCGCTTCGATAAAAGATCGAATTTGGAGCTTTCCAACATCCCACCATTGACTAAGAAGAGGGAAGTCACCTTTCCTCTCTTGCCAATCGTGCCAGAATTCAGTGAATTCATTGATGAACTGCTCGGAATTCAACAAATAGTTGTTGAATATCCAGTATGCAGTTCTTCTTTCAACTAGAGTGCTGGTTGCCACTACAAGAAGGTGATCGCTAACGGAACACACTTCATGAGTGACACCAACGAAATGTTCTAGTATTCCAGGTGAGACGTAAAGTCTATCGATTCTGGAGCCTGCGAGACTTCCATGGATATTTCGCGAGACCCTCGTGTATGATCTAGTCGTAGGATGCATCCAACGATAGATATCCACGAGTCTGAAAACACGGACAAAATTCCTCAACCGAGTAGCATTGACAGAGTTGAACTCAACTCCGGAATGCCGATCCATTGAGGGATTTAGCGTGCAGTTGAAATCACCTCCGAGGATAGTTTCGCCACTAAAATTCACCAGACAGGATTGAACACTATCAAGAACTTGTCTTGTAATGTCCTGGTCATGAGGAAGGTACACGTTTACTACCTTGATATGTTTGTCTTGAACGACAAAGTCCAAGGAAGAAGCGAAGCCTGGGAAGATATCTGTATAGACAGGAGACGATAGTGTGAATTTGTTGGATACAATGATTGCCACCCCTGAGCCTCGACGAGGCGCAGGTGTGGCAAACATTGCATAGCCAGTGTGCAAATAAGCATAACGCTCAAGTTGTGTATATGTGTCTTGTGTAAAATTCGTCTCCTGTAGAAGGGCGATGTCTATATCGAACATTTTGACATGTTCGATAGTGCTGTGCAACCTTGTATGTGCACTTAAACCCCCGGCGTTGATAGAAGCTATCTTGCACATTCAAAGAGATGAAAAGCTGAAACGATGATGGTACGACGTCTATTGACTAGGAGAATCAACCAAGCGATGCTCCTGTATCAACTCCTGCACCCTCCTATGGAGTCGATCTAACCGGGATATACCGTTGTACTTCCCCTTCTTCTTGCACTCCTCTTGTAGGAGTAGAAGTTGGGGAAGTAGCAATTCCGGCTTCCCCAGCTCCTCCACAAGAATACTCCAGATTTTGCCTGAATTCTTCTTGTACAGGAGCCGGGAAAGAATCCTCGAGATCTTCTCCCTAGGAAGGGTTTCCAAACCCCCCGAGACTTCAAATTGGCTACCAATCGACATGGTGCTACCACACGATTCGTAGCCACTGAAGCTGGAGAGACCAGTCTCATCAAAACCGGTCATATCGCAGTCCGAAAGCTGCTCGAGAGACACTTCCGTGTCTCTCACAACAACCTTCGAGCCGCAAGCACCACTATCGTCCTCCTCCGAGTGGGGCCGTTTTGATGCGACTGGCTTTGCTGGCTCTGGAGGAGGCAGCATCGCCCGGTCCACCTTCGTCTTCCTCCTCGTCCTCCTTTTTTTACCTACTTGGCTATTCGACTCCTCGTCGGAAGTAGCCATGCTTTCGCGTGCCGACGTGGCACCGTTTATAGCCGGAATTTTTTTTGCCTCTAAGACAACTTCAGGCACTTTAGCCACTGGCTGCTCCAAGATAGCAGGCTGAGTGCTGGCAGAAAGTTCCTTCTCCGGAGCCACTACTGTAGCAGTGGTTTCCTTCGAAGGAGCCTTCTGTTCAGCCTTCTTTCCGCTTCTCTTGGGGCAGTCAGCAATAAAATGCCCTACCAAATGGCAAGCATGGCATTTTGCTTCGGTGCCCACGTCTATCCAGTATCTCGAGCCGGATATGCTCAAGTAAAAGCCTGATGGAAGCGTGCATCCCTTATTTAAAGTGATGGACGCTTCCCGGCTGGTACCGAAGATACCCCGCCCGAGACCCTCGTCCCCAATTTTGATTGGAATGGCGCGAACCTTTCCATGAACCTTCCCGAATCTCCCAAGGAAATTCGCGAGGTCTTCATGTTGGGCTCGCATAGGGACCCGTGAAAACACGACCTTCGTGGGCTTTTCCCTGAGTGGGAACGGCACAAGGTGTCTACCATCCACCTCGATGCCCTCAAGCATAAGCTTGGTAGCACTTTCGAGGGTTGTGGTATACACCTCAACCATTCCCCCAGCTATTATCCCCATGGAGAATAGCTGCTCACAGGAGATGACGCGGAAGATTGCCTTCAGGTATGCAGTCTGAGGACATCCTCTGATGTGCTCCAACTGCATCCCGTAGCTCTCGTCCTGCCACCTCCCGTCGAAAAAGCCCTGGAGACCCGCACTGGTCTTGGGCCGAGGCTTACCTGCGTCCAATGGGGCTGGACGAGGAGTGATGCCCCTGCTCTGAATTTCGATAGATGACTGACTCTTGGAACTGCCACTTACCTGTGCGTAAGATATCCCTGGAACTAACGCCGGGGATCGTGGAGCTGCTTCTGGTACTGTTGGTGCTACTGGCTTCTTGTTCTGGCCAGTTGTCTTAGCCGAAGACAGTGGCGGCCTCATAATGACTCCGCTGTACTTTGGCGCAGAAGCCGAGGCCTTTGCAACCACTTCCGATAATTTTGGAAGTTGTTCCTTGACTGCAGGTGCTGCTGGAGTAGCAGCTATTGTAGCAGCTGACGTTCCTGGTACTTCTCGGGCTAGATCAGTTGCGCTGGTTACTGTCCTCTCAGATGAAGTTGGCTGAATGCACAGCATTATGGCCTCTTGAGTAGGGCCCTTAATGGCCTTTTCTTTGGGCCCTTGGGTTTTTTTGGAAGAAGAAGAAGACTTAGTACTCTTCTTCTTCCTTCCATTTAGCTTGAGGGGATCATCCGTCCCTCCGGTATCACTACTGCTCGTACTCATTTTGAGTACGGCAGAAGTGGCTTTGACTTTATTTATACTTTTTTTATTATTGAATTATTTATTTTTATAATTTAAAATAATTTTATTTTCTAAATTTTAATAAATCTTGTCCTTCCAAAAAATATCAGATATACTCTAAATTTTACATGGTTGCCATGTTGCCATGGCAACTACCAAAAATAATTAAAATAACAGGACTGTCAATCGCTTTGAAATTTTTCACAATTTATTTATGTAGCACTTTTTAATAGTTTTTTATTATTTTCGACACTGAACACAAGGAGAATTTTAGCATCAACACTAATATCACTTATACACAATTTCAGTGGCTTTTTTACGGTTCTTTCTGCTCTATTTTAATTATTTGTGGAAGCTGTCAAAATGTTACGTCCGCTCTCTCCAGAAAATAATAATAATAATAATAATAATAATAATAATAATAATAATAATATAATAATAATAATAATTTATTAGCACTAAAAACGTACTTTTTACAAAAACAATACAATTATTTATACTACCTTTTAACTAATTACTATGACATAGCTCGAATATATTCTATACAAAGTCTTACAAATACATTTACATTTCTTTCTTCCTTTATCACTAGTGGCAAATTATTATACAATTGAAACCCCTTATATATTAACGAATTCTGTGTATCTGATCTATTGCAGCTAAGTAATCTTATATTTAGATCTGCATTCCTTAGATTATATGGCTGCACATCCGTCACCAGTGTTATTTTCTCTCTTAAATATGGTGGCAGATCCCCGTTTTTGATCCTAAATATAAATTTCAACACATTAAGATCAATTCTCTGTGTCACATTCATCCACTTAAGAGCTGAGAGCATCCACCTAATTGATGTATATCTACTACATTGCAGGATTATCCTCATTGCCCTATTTTGATGTTTCTGTAGTCTGTCCTTCGCTGTACGTGTGCATAGAAAAAGTACCGTCGAGCAGTATTCGAAATGAGGCTTTATAGTGACATTGTAGATTTTTATTGCACTCGCTAGTGAAACAGATTTTCTCAACCGTCTAAAATATGATATTGTTACGTGCAATAGAAATAGACAACTACTGACATCTACTGGCAATGGAGAAGTAGAACTACTGACATCTACTGGCAATGGAGAAGAAGACTTTAGGTTCGGAGAATTGATTATGGTATCTACAGGAAGGTTCAGGAATAGAATGAATAGAACAGTCAAGAAGCTTCTGGAAAATAGAACACTCGAGAATAATCTGGAGAGTTTCTAGGGTATAAATATAACAGTTGTCATAGCCAGAATAAGAGTCTTGTCTTAGACGTTGCAGTGTTAACAAGCGAAAGTAATAACGTGCGGAAGTGTTTTAATTAGATTGCGATAATTGAAAGTACAGTATTAAGCGATAATTAGAGTTGAGTTGATTAATAGAAAGTATATGAAGTTTGTGAATTGTATGATTAAAGTGAAATAAAGAACTTGTATATTAAGTATTTAATATTGTGTTTTAAATAACGAACCGAAAGGCCACGCTCGCAACAACTGGTGTCAGAAGTGAAATAAATTCGCGAAATAAAGTGGTGGCAATTGACTTTAAAATTCAAAGTGTGATTAATTTTGTGAAATTGTGTTAAATTTTGAAAGTTCTGGAAAATAATTTATATTCAACTTAAAGTGAATTACTAAAGAAATGGGGCGAAAATTCGAGGAGCTTCGAACGCAGGATTTGAAAGTGGAGTTAGGGAACCGGTCATTACAAACGACAGGTGCAAAGAAAGTTCTAGTCGAGCGACTCAGACAAGCTTTGATAGAGGAAGGAAAGAATCCTGAAACATTTGTTTTCGAAGATAAGGTGCAAAGAAAGTTCTAGTCGAGCGACTCAGACAAGCTTTGATAGAGGAAGGAAAGAATCCTGAAACATTTGTTTTCGAAGATAACTTGGAAGAAACCGAAGTTGAAGAAGAGCCTGCGATGAAAATGGAACAGCTTTTGAGTACTTTAATGAGCAAAATGGAAGCCCGTTTTGATGAACAAAAGAATTCTCTCGAGGAACAAAAGAATTCTCTCGAGGAACAAAAGAATTCTCTCGAGGAGCAGAAGAAATCTATGGATGAACAAAAGAATGCTTTCGTTGAACAAAAGAATTCTCTGGAATCCCGCTTAGATGAGCAAACGAATTCTCTAGAATCCCGGTTAGATGAGCAGAAGAAATCTATGGAAACTCGCTTGGACGAACAAAAGAGTTCTCTGGAGAATTGTCTAGAAACTCGTTTGGAGGAACAGAAGACTTTCCTGAAAAACTCGTTAGACGAACAAAATTTAAAAATTGAAGGAATCGAGCAGGAAGTAGCGGAAGCTCAACAAAAAGTCACCGAGCAGCTTGACAGTTTTAAAGCAGATCTAGAAAGAATAAAGCATCGTCAGCCTCTAAACGTAGCAGCTGAAATATCCAACACAGGTAGAATGAAACCCCCAATATTTGATGGACAAAATTCGTGGCATATCTTCAAGAGACAATTCGAGGCAGCTTCAGAGGTAAATGGATGGAATGATGAAGACAAAGCTATAGCTCTGGTGTTAGCACTTCGAGCTCCTGCGTCAGAACTCTTACAAACTGTACCGATTGAAAATCAACGTGATTACTCTTCATTAGTACAGGCGATAGAATTACGTTACGGAGATGAGCACATGCAGCAAGTATATCGCCTACAGTTGCGCAACAGGATTCAAAAGCATGGCGAATCACTACAACAATTGCAGGCTGATGTGGAAAGATTAGCGCATCTTTCATACTCCAGCGTAAATGCGGATTTCCTTAATGAAGTGGCAACGGAGGCATTTGTGAACGCTATTGTAGATCAAAATTTACAACAAGCGTTAAGGCTAGCGGGAAAGAAATCAACAGCAGAAGCACTAGCCTATGCATTAGCGTATGAATCCGCAAGACAAGCTTCACGGAGTGCAGTACGAGTGAGAGAAATTTCAGTGGAAGAATGTACTTGTAACAGAGTGCAATCATCACAGAGCCCGCCCTCACGTGGTGTCCTTCGATGCTGGAATTGTAATAGATCAGGGCACCTTCAAAGAGACTGCAGAAAACGTCGACGAGTGGAATCACCTGAAGAAGGGAAAGAAGAATGCCAAAGATGTCGAGCCAGGGAACAAGCTATTCGTGGAGAGACTAGATATCAAGCAGCGACTAGTCGCATCAGCTCTCCTGTTGAGCAGTCGGAAAACTAGTAAAAACCAACTTTGTGGGGCAGAAGTTGGTTGGTGGAATCGGCAGCCCCGAAGTCATCATTCAAGTAGGCCAGTTGCAGAGAAATAATAGCAGTCTTGTTATATATGGAAGTGTAGGAAAAAATGACTGCGCAGTCACTATCGATACTGGAGCCGCAAGATCAATTATTAGAACAGATCTTGTTAAGAACAAATGGCTTCATAATACCACCAAATATCTACTAAGAACAGCAACTGGAGCAGCAGCACGGGTGTTTGGAGAAATAACTTTAGATGTTCAACTAGGCGAACTACTATTTCCTCACACTTTTCTGGTTTCAGACATAATGGATGAATGCATTCTTGGAATAGATTTCATGACCACATACAAAATAAATCTGGATGTCGGAGAGCGAATTCTCAAATATGGGAACATAGAAATTCCTATGAAACTAGGAGAAGGAGCAGATCATCCTGCGAAAGTAAGAACGATGGTCTGCGAAAATATTACTCTTTCGCCATGCTCCGAGACACTAATATGGACAAAGCTTACTGATGACATCGGGACCTGCCGATTCTATCTGGTGGAGCCTAACCCCACAAAAGTCACATCGAGCATCATTGTGGGGAAGACTTTAGTGAAGGCAGAAGGTGCAACATTAATACCAGTCAGAGTGCTTAACACATCCGAAAATGAGGTACAACTAAAAGAAGGTGCTATAATTGGAAATTGTGAACCCGTTTACCAAATCGTCAATTTGGATAATGGTAGTAATATCAGGGAGACAAAACCTATACAAGCTACTACCCCACAGGTTCAGAAACTTCTTTCGTCCAGTGCCTTAAGTGAACAACAACACAACGATGCCAAAGAAGTGATCAATGAATTTTCGGAAATATTTGCAATGAATGATGATGACTATGGTAAAACAAATCTTGTCCAGCATCGGATCGATACAGGAGATTCCAGGCCCATTCGACAGACACCACGAAGATTGCCATTAGCCAAACAACCAGAAGTTGCAGACATGATGAACTCCATGAAGAAACAAGGCATAATAGAGGAATCTAACAGCCCTTGGACATCGCCGGTTGTTCTGGTTAGGAAAAAGGATGGCAGCACCCGATTCTGCGTAGACTACCGCCAACTAAATAACGTGACGAGAAAAGATAGCTATCCATTACCAAGGATTGATGACACGTTGGATACCCTTTCCGGAGCGCAATGGTTTTCCACATTGGATTTAAAGAGTGGTTACTGGCAAGTGGAAATACATCCCGAGGACCGAGATAAAACTGCTTTCTCAGTTGGCAGTGGCTTATGGCAATTCAAAGTAATGCCATTTGGGTTATGTAATGCTCCAGCCACATTCGAACGACTAATGGAATGTGTTCTACGTGGTTTAACCTGGAAAACATGTCTTGTCTATTTGGATGACATAATAGTTATCGGAAGGACATTCAAGGAACATAAAAACAACTTACGAGACGTACTTCAAAGACTCAAAGATGCAAAATTGAAGCTCAGTGCGAGTAAATGTGCTTTATTCAAAGATGAAGTTAAATATTTAGGGCACATAGTTTCATCACAAGGAGTAAGAACCGATCCAGAGAAGATAGAAGCCGTCAAAAATTGGCCAGTTCCAAAGGACAAACATCAATTACGGAGTTTTCTTGGTTTAGCTACCTACTACAGGCGATTCGTGAAAGGTTTTGCAGATATAGCAAGAAGCCTACATCAACTTACAGAAAAGGGAAGGCCGTTCATATGGTCGGATAAATGCAACGAAAGTTTTGAAAATTTGAAGCAACAGCTCTGTGAAGCTCCAGTACTTCATTATCCAAAGCTGGGAAAAACATTTATATTAGACACTGATGCCAGCAATGAAGGTATTGGTGCAGTGCTTTCGCAGGAGGAGAATGGTCAAGAAGTTCCAGTAGCGTACTATAGCAAAGCACTTTCAAAGCCAGAGAAAAATTATTGTGCTACAAGAAAAGAGCTACTTGCTATTGTAAGTTCAACAAAACATTTTCATAAATATCTCTACGGGCAGAAATTCATCCTTCGCACCGACCATGCAGCGCTTAAATGGCTTCTGCAGTTTAAGAACCCCGAGGGACAAGTCGCGAGATGGATAGAGCGACTCCAGGCTTATGATCTTGAGATCCAACACCGAAGAGGTCGTATCCATGGAAATGCAGACGCCCTTTCACGACGTCCATGCAAACTTGAATGCAAACATTGCGCACGGGTGGAAGAAAAAGAAACAACAGCAACTATACAGTTGGTAACCGTGGAACCATCTACAGGTTGGGACAACGAGGACCTGAGAACAGCACAACGAGAAGATCCGGACATTTCACCTATTCTCGCTTGGAAAGAAGATATGGAAAGACCAGACTGGAAGGATATTTCGGAACGGAGTGAGAAGCTGAAAAGTTACTGGGCTCAATGGAACTCTCTTCATGTTGAATGTGGTATATTAAAACGCAAATGGGAAGCACCTAACGGCGAATATTTCCGAATGCAGATAGTCGTGCCAGCATCAAACGTCAAAGATGTTCTAGAAGAAATGCACGGTGGAACCTCTGGAGGACATTTGGGAGTGAACAAAACCATTTCCAAAATACGGGAAAGGTTTTATTGGCTACATATGCGAGAGGATGTGGAGGAGTGGTGCCGCAGATGTACTGTCTGTGCTGCTTGCAAAGGGCCGCAACACAGAAGCAGAGGTGAAATGCATAAGTATAACGTCGGAGCCCCCTTTGAAAGGATAGCTGTAGACATCGCTGGACCTTTTCCTGAAACGGATGGCGGTAACCGTTATATTTTAGTTGCCATTGACTATTTCAGTAAATGGCCTGAAGCTTATGCAATCCCTAATCAAGAGGCAGCCACAGTTGCGGAACAAATAATAACGAATTGGGTCAGTAGGTTTGGAGTGCCTCACGAACTTCATTCGGACCAAGGACGGAACTTCGAATCGCGGACTTTCCAGGAGATGTGTAAAATGTTGGGAATAAGAAAAACTAGAACAACTCCTCTACACCCACAATCTGATGGCATGGTAGAGCGCTTCAACAGAACATTGATCGAGCATCTAAAGAAAGTAGTTGACTATCATCAACGCGATTGGGATCGACACATTCCTATATTCCTAATGGCTTATAGATCAGCCATTCATAGTACTACCGGACAAACCCCAGCTAAAGTCATATTCGGAAGAGAGATGCGTTTACCTAGCGACCTCAAATTCGGTACCCCCAGAGGTGAACAAAAGTTACCAGAAGACTACGTATCAGAGCTCAAACAACAATTAGCTGATGTGCACGAGGCCACGAGGACGAAATTAGCAACAAATACTGATCGGATGAAGACCCGCTATGACCTACGTGCTAATTCCGCAGGATTTAATGAAGGTGATCTTGTTTGGCTCTATAATCCGAGACGACGTAAGGGACGTTCTCCAAAATTGCAACAACACTGGGAAGGACCGTATTCAGTAGTAACTAGAATTAATGACGTGGTATACAGGATTCAGCGTGGCACAAGAGGCAAGCATAAAATTGTTCATTTGGACCGCTTGTGTCAATACTACGAGCATCAAGACCGTGGACCACCTGTTGTTCGGGACGAACAAATTTAAGAAGGGGGCAGTGTTACGTGCAATAGAAATAGACAACTACTGACATCTACTGGCAATGGAGAAGTAGAACTACTGACATCTACTGGCAATGGAGAAGAAGACTTTAGGTTCGGAGAATTGATTATGGTATCTACAGGAAGGTTCAGGAATAGAATGAATAGAACAGTCAAGAAGCTTCTGGAAAATAGAACACTCGAGAATAATCTGGAGAGTTTCTAGGGTATAAATATAACAGTTGTCATAGCCAGAATAAGAGTCTTGTCTTAGACGTTGCAGTGTTAACAAGCGAAAGTAATAACGTGCGGAAGTGTTTTAATTAGATTGCGATAATTGAAAGTACAGTATTAAGCGATAATTAGAGTTGAGTTGATTAATAGAAAGTATATGAAGTTTGTGAATTGTATGATTAAAGTGAAATAAAGAACTTGTATATTAAGTATTTAATATTGTGTTTTAAATAACGAACCGAAAGGCCACGCTCGCAACAATATCTTTTTCCCAATCTTTTTACATACATAATCCACGTGTTTATTGAAATTTAGTTTATTGTCCAACATTATACCTAAATATTTGATGTCATCAACTACTTCAATTCGCTCATTCTCAATTGCGATCGACACATTTACTTTGCTATTTAATATCATACATTTTGATTTACTAGTATTCAATTTCAGCCGATTGCTATCCATCCATGCTTTAACTTTGTTCAGATCGCTTTCTATTTTTCTTTTGATATCATCTATGTTTTCCCCAGTACAAAATATCAGTGTATCATCAGCAAACAGCATGAGCTTTGAGTGGACTATCGCTTGCTTTAAGTCATTTATATAAAGCAAGAATAATAGTGTTCCTAAGACTGATCCCTGTGGAACCCCCATTTCAGTTTCAATCGTTGTTGAGCGAGCTTCGTTGACCTTTGTTCTCTGTGTTCTTTTTCTGAGATAATCCACAAACCAATTCAATTCACACCCTTTAATTCCATACTTATCCAATTTCTCAATCAGAATATTTCTGTCCACCGTTTCAAAGGCTCGTTTCAAGTCTAGAAAAACAGCTACAATTGCTTTCTTTTGGTCTATCTCTTCCTTCCAGTAGTTGATAATAAAATTAATTGTCGTCTCACATGAATGCTTTTTTCGAAACCCTGACTGTTCCGGGATTATTATTTTATTCCTTTCCAAATATTTTTCCAGCTGAATTTGAACAGTTTTCTCTAAAATCTTCTCGAAGACCTTTAACATGTTTATTGGACGAAACTCCTCACACTTCTTTGTATTTGTTATTTTAGGTACTGGTACTATAAGTGATTCTTTCCATAATTGTGGAAACCTACCCTCTTCAAACGACTTATTAACGATATACTTAAGGACTGTTCCTATGACATTCCAATTATCTCGAATTATTCTTGCATTCATTCCACCGAAATCATTTTTCTGGTTAATTACTTCACACGTTGATTTTAAATCGTTTTCCGTAACCTTGCTGAACTTAAAAACGCATTGCCTATCTTCTATGCCATTTTCATATTTCCTGTACGGTATTGTTTGGTTTATATTCCTTATACTGTCTATGAAGAATTTATTAAAGCTTTCCGCAATCTGTTGACTATCCGAGATTTTTCCGCCATTGAACTTCACTTCTTTAATTATATCCCTGTCTTTTCTTAAAACTGTTTGTTTAATTGCTTTCCACATATCTTTTTGTGTTATCGCCTTGTCGATCTTATCTTCTATACATTTCCTTTTAGCTCGCTTAATTTTAGCTTTATAGATATTTCTGACACTTCTGTAGTTTTCCCAAGCACTTTCATCGTGTAATAATTTGGCTTTCATGTATAGCTTAATTTTATATTTGTTCATATTTATTAGTTCTTCCGTGTACCAGTCATTCTCTGCTCTTGGAGTAAATTTTTTCCTTGTATACGAATTTTCTATGGCCTCATTTATTCTGGCGTCAAATTCCTTGGTTACTTCATCGAGGTTCTCTTTTCCCAAAATATTCTGTAACTTAATATCATTAATATATTTCTTGAGTATTTCCTTATCCTGCCTTAGTATCTCTACGTCCTGCTCTGCTGTTTGTTTCTTCTTACATTTGATCAATATTTCCAGTGTCTCATGATCAGATATATTTATGTCACTTTTTACTTTCGCCTCTATATTTTTCATATTTGTAACCACCCAGTCAATCAATGTTTCGGAATTTCTCGTAATTCTAGTATATTCCTCAACTATTTGTTTACATCCATTATCTTGAATAATATTTTCAATTTGTCGTTTATACGTACTATTTTCTTTCCAATTTATATTAAAGTCGCCTAAGATTATCATTTCTCCATTCTGTTCATTTAATTCCTCCATTAACTCATTAAATACTTCACAAAACTGACTCTTTGTGGAACTCGGTGACCTATATATGACGGTAATTAGGAATTGATTATCCTGCGCTATACAACGTAATGCTAACCACCATGCGTCAGTCCCCATCGCTCTTTTACTGACTATTTCGTATTGCCAGCCGTTACGCAAATATATTGCAACTCCTCCTGTATGCTTTGATATTGAATCGCACCTTACAATGCTATAGCCATTTATCCTGATTTCAGAATCTCTTATATCCTCAACGGTATGTGTTTCACTTAACAAAATAAGATCATAGCTATTCCTACTTAGCAATAGTTCCAATTCATACATATTACCTCTGAGTCCCTGAATATTCATATAAATACATTTTAATTCCTTTAGTTGCTAGAATCCTGTCTTCCGTTGTTCGACTTTTAACTTCTGTAGATACGCCGGGCACTTCCAACTCATTGTATTGTGGTTAACATCCAACATTAATCCTAACTTTTAGTTCGCCTTGGTACAATTTATGCATTTTGTAATTATATTATTTTTACAACCCTTGGTAATATGTTCCCCCAAGCAATTGCCACATACCTCTTTACTTTTGCAATCTTTGGACTCATGGTTAAAACCTAAACACTTGAAGCATCTTTTTACATATGTTCCATCATAAATTTGGCATCTGTCCCATCCTATATTCAATTTACCTGCTTTCATTGCTTCTTTATATACCTCATGACTAATCTCAATTATTGCATTACTATATTCTACTTTCAACCCTTTCTTTGTCCAAATTTTTAAGCATTTGGCATCATTGTCTGCCCTGATGCACTCATTTTGTTTCTTAATTGTATCAATTAACTTCTCCTTATCTATTTCAGTGCCAAGTCCAGTAATTAAAATTCTTGGTTTTCTTACCTTGGGGATCTGAATTTCATATAAATCACCTAGCTGTTTCTCCACCGCATTTTTTATCCTCTGTTGCTCATCATTGCTCGCACTTTCAATGGCTACTGCACCATGCTGCTTCGTTTTAATACCAATAAATTTTAAATTTGTTGGATCTACCTTATTTTTTATGTCATCTCTAGTCTTGCTCCCATCCTGCTTCTTTTTAGGTTTCACTATTACTGGCGGTGCGCTCTTGGGCACTAGTGGAGATGCACTCCTTACTACATCCGAGAACAAAACCTCTTTCCGCTTTTCGTTTTCCACAACCGTTTTAAACTTTCCCATAAATTCGCTAAGCTCATTTTCTTTTTTCATAATTATTGTCTTGCATTCACTAATATCATTTTGGACACAAACCAATTTTTCAAAGAAAGCTTTTTTGTAGTTAATACATTCCTCGCACACAAATAAAACGTTTCTTTTCGTTAGTACGGTATTGGCATCATATTCCGTTAGGTCCGCGCACCTTAAACATAATATGTTCCCACAATATCCATCGCATTTAACACTCCCTTTCTTAATGTTTTGCGAGCACTTATCACATCTGGACATTTTATCGCTAGTATCACTTCGCTCTAGTCGATCATCACCGCGATTTCACAACCACAGACCATTCAATACTTCGCTCGAGGTGTACGTTTAATTCTTATATTCTTTGTTCCTATCCACCCAAAGTCGTCCTCATACACCTTAATTTATACACTGTTAGTGGGATCACTGATCACCTTCAAATTTTACCACTATTTAACCCAGTTTTTTGCAAATTATCAACAATTACTCGGAGCTATGTAAAACACGACCTTTCACTATGACAGCTTAGTTTTTAGTAAAGAAAGATGGAAAAGTTGCACAGTATTCCGTCCACTGGAGGTATGTATGTGTTTACCTAGTATGGTATTTTTTTCTGAATATGTATTTATATTTAAAAAACTATTTTTTTGTATTTGTCTTTATTTAATACAAAAAAAATATCTATATATATTTTCGGTTGCTAATTGAAACAGAGGGATCTCTGACACATTATTCTTAAATTGAAGCTATATCAATGGTCATCTCTCCAATAGAAGTAAATATTCAATAACTCGTCGCGAGTTTAGTATAATCATAGATGGTAGAAGAACTAGATTTCATATGGAATATCAGAGCAGAGTATACAAATTTTATATGGCTGGTGGCACATTCCGGAATGAGCCACATGAGAAATGATGGATATGTCGAGTGATTCATATTTTCTCGTATCTGCCATATTAATGAAGTCGATGAAGTGTGTACAAAATGCTGTTAGAGCAACATTTGTTCCTATTGGCACGCTGTAAATAATGCACCACCCATTTCACAATTTGTATGCTATACTCTAGTTTACCATGCGATATCTAGTTCTTATGCCATCTATGCTATAGTGCAAAAAAAATTTGAACTTGAACTATCAGCATTGTCTGCACTCTGATCTCTACTCTGTTCAGAACCATCAATATGCACCGTCAAGGGTCAACACTAAGGCCTTGATTTGCCCCCTTTTAAAGAATCACGTAAAATTATTACTTCTAATCCACAGGGCAATTATTAAGGCATTTCAATAACTTTTTAATTTCTCTATACATAGAGAAACAGAAGAGTACGCGGGTATAACAGGCAAAGTGGATATTATCAATTCAACTTTAAGAAAAGCACTTTGAGATGCATATGGTGGATATACGACAGGTCCCAGGGAGTTGGTGGAGTGGAGTTGCTGTGATAGAAATCACGACCGTACCTATTTCTATTTACGAATTCTCTTCCACCGCCGGTGGTTGCGACCGAAATGATAGTGATGGACATGCTCCTGAACTCAAGTAAACTTTCAGAAAAAGTACAAAGCAACACGAAAATGTTTACGAGATGGAATGACGAAAGCTGGATTTATTATTATATTTCCATTTGTCCTGTTATGTAAGGGGATGCCCGTTTGGCGAGCAAATTTCCTGATGAAATGCTAAGTATGATTATTTTACAAATTTTTGGACTTTTAATGATTTTAAGTATTGTGTTATGATTTTTAGAGTGAGGCATTTACGTAATCGGCTTCAGCTATCCTGTTGTTCCGAAAGAAAGAACTAGAATAAGAGTACAAATTTCAGCTGCTCATACTCCACAGGAAGTCGATGAATGTATTTCTGCATTTATTAATGTAGAACAACAGCTAAAACTTATAAAGTAGATAGTCTGATGTATGAACAAAAAACTGTTATATTTAAGATAAAATTACATCGATTTTATAATAATAAAGTTTCTGAAATTATTAAATATTTTCATCCTTGATACAACAGACAGTTCCAATACACTTTTATTTGCGATAAAAGTATCTATAGAGTGTCCTGCCCGTATGGTAGCATACACTAATCTAACTAAAATGTTGTTTCAAATGACATGATCTCCAAAAAGGGAAGACTCGTGCTTACCTGCCTATAACTTCCGAAATACATAAACCGTCACTGCGTGTGCTCTTATTTGATAGTCCACATTCTACACTTCCCAACGGTATACATACCATTTACCTTTTGGTTATGGTTAGAAATGTGCAATTCTTCTAATTCAAGCTTTTATTTAAGACATTTTACTTTAGGATAAAATCGAACTCTTTTCTTTTGCATATTTTGTCATTTGTTTTTGTAAATTCTTCCAGCAAGAATGTTTTTTCCAATTTTAAATGATCCCGGTAGGTGATTAATTTTTTGATAAGATCTAATAGCTCTAAAGCATGAACTTTTCATATTTTTATCCAATCGTTTGTTTCTAAAAAGAAAGAAAAGGAAAAAAAATTTATTATCAAAATTAACGAAATTAATTTAAGACTTTTCTGCTTACTTTTTAACAAACTGAAACCAGAGTTCAGTACAATGTGTCTGACAACCTTTGGCATAAAGGTACATTTACACGGCGACAGTAGCTTTGGTAAGTAAATTTCATGATAAGTACTTTCATGAAATTTCTGTTTACACGTTTGCTACCATTTGTTACGTAAGTAGTGTTCAGCACAATGGATACAAATAAAATTTGGTCTAGCTCTATCGATGTTGTTATCGAAATATTTATTAAAGAAATTGAGCGATACAAAAGAAGGTAATTTGGGAACATATACTATATCGTCTACTCCACTTCCCGACTTCTTGTTTTTAGCGACTTTTCTTTTCTCTGCCATATATGTATTCCTCAGCGAATGAATTTTGTTCGGGGCTTCGTTTGCTTTAAAACCTGGTATATACATACAATCCGCCAGCTCTTCTAACGCAGCAAGCTTTTGTTGTAGTTTCTATAATCTTTATGATTATAGTCTCACAAACAAATTCGTTCCCCATATTTTTCCAGAAACTTTATGGTTTGCTTGGTAGACCACTTATTCATATCTAAAAACAATATTATTCACTTTATTAATTACTTATCACTCCACTCTACAATAAAAAACTATATTAGCACACACTTTATCAATAATTTCTCCCAATTTCAACTTTTTTCCTTGTTGTTTGAATCACTTTCATTATTTTCAACTTTCATGAAATTTACTTTCGTGGGCCCAGAAAGTGAAAAGTTACTTTCGTAAGTAGATAATTTGTATGGAGACGTCAAAATGAAACTATTTACGAAAGTTACGAAAGCTACTTTCGCCGTGTAAATGTAGCTTAACTGATGTCAACTTCCACTTAAGAATTTTATGCAACTCTGACTGCATTGGAGGACTTGACACCTTTTTCAGTGTGCAGTGCACAGTGGAACATGAGGAAATAACGAACGGAGATAGTAGCTTAGAAGAAAAAAGTATTTCGTTCGTGATAGTAATTTTTCAGAAGGATTTAGATAACATGAACACAATAACCATCTTTTGAATCGGAGGATGAATTTACAGTTTCATCATCAGGTTCTGCAACTAAAGAATTATATTTAATAAATTTAAGTAATTGTAAATATTGCGAGACTTATTTTTATTACCATCCTCAAAATCATCATCATCTTCTAAGCTGCCATCATCACTTTCTTCTGGTTTAGCAACAGAAGAAATCATGGTACTTTTTATCTAGAACTGTTTTTGCAGTTTTAATTGGCTTAGGTGACGTAAGTGTGACTGATCTTGCTTTTCGAAATATGGATTTGTTTGTTTTTCGTTTTGGTAATGAGTCACCATGCTTTACACCTCCGTATTTTATTGAGTTAAGAAGCGTGTGTTTCTGAGCATGTGCAAGTGATTCGACGACATATTCCATAGCGTTCTTAAAAAGACTGTCATTTTACACAACTCTACACTCTGCTTTTAATGACAAATCCTGAATGCATATCCCCTCACCTTTACACAAATAAGCAACGATTCGGAATTCAGTTAATTCGTGCTTCTCAAGTTTCTGGGCAAGTGTAATATTATCAAAATTGCCAAATCCATCGATCGAATTCTTTAACCCTTGGTAGTCTTTTACGTTTACCTTTAGAACAGTTAATCTCAGAGGTATAATGGAAACATTGAAAGAGCTAAAACAAAAAAGAGATTTCAATTTTGCTAGCCCAAGAATGATAATGGATTCACTTGATTTGTTAGGTCCAGTGTTGATGAATATAGTAAACAAACCTCTGGTAAGTGGAGAGTTTCCGACAATGTGGAAAGAATCTTTGGTCATACCAATGGAGAACAATCTTACTACAAGATATTCAAATTTAATATATCATATCAAAAGCAATATATATTTCTGAGTCTATTTCTTTTTGAATGACTCAAATCCGTCAAAAAATGACGAAAGTTATTGAAGTTTAAAACAACGGAAATTGAAAACCGTCGCGGCCCGCGAATCTGGTGATGACGTCACGATATACAATACGCACGATGACAGTCTGCACAATATAATATTTATAAGACGACATTTTATGAAATAAATCCAAAACAAATCCAATCCCGAGCACTTTCTATCACGGCGGCGCAGCAACTACACTCGCGCTGCGCTAGACCGCGAATTGTCTTGTGTATCGTTAACTAAAATACTCGTTGTTCCTCATTGCGAAAGTCAAAAATTCGTTGAAACCTGAGGACTTTCGGCCGGTTAATAGTTTACTGGTCGCGAGAAAGGTATTGGAGAAGATCGCGTACAGGCTATTGTTGCAGCATCTCGAGGTGAACTCAGTACTTATTGAGAATCAATCGGGGTTTAGACGAAAACACTCGTGTGAAACAGCGATTAACATGGTATTAATAACATGTAAGGAAGAAATAGCATAAAAAAAAGAATATCGTGTGTGTTTTTAGATCTCTAGAGAGCTTTCGAGACGATAGACAGGCAACTGCTTCTGTGAAAAATGGAAAAGTATGGAGTAAAAAACACAGAACTGGAATGGTTTCGAAGTTTCCTATGCGCAAGAAGCCAGAGAACAAAGGTTGCTCAGGCTATATCACCAGCTGCAAATGTAGATTTGGGAGTACCCCAAGGATCCTCTTTGGAAACACTTCTCTTCTAAATGTATATAAATGAGAGAGGCACAGCGATTAAGCATTCAAAGTTAGCTTTGTTTGCGGATGATACGCTAGTTTATATAGCAGGCAATAATATCAGTGAAATTCAATTTAAGTTACAAGATCTGGATAGTTTAAGTTACTCGTTAAAAGCAAACAAACTAAAACTTAATACTGGCAAAACAAAAGCAATCTTGGTAAATGGGGAGGAGCTCAGACTGAGTATGGACGGAGTAATGATAGAAGTGTTAAAGAAATTCAAATACCTGGGGTTGTGATTGACTATAGGCTAAAGTTCACAGCACACGTCAATACTACGAGTGCAAAAATTTCGAAGAAAATATACTTAATGAGGAGAGTCAGAAGAAATGTATCAACCTATACAGCAATTATTATATTTAATACAATTGTCAAGCCACATTTTGAATACTGTTGGATTATTTTATTCTAAAGTAATCAACAAATAATAAATAATCTTCAGAAGTTACAAAATAAAGCAATGCGAAATATACTAAGATGTGGTAGATATATAAGATGCATGTAGATACTCTGCAGTGGCTAAATGTGAAACAGAGAATAATGATGAATGTTTTTATCTTCATCTATAAAATTAAGTTTAACATGGTGCCTAGTTACTTAACTGTGCCCGTCAACCATACCAGAGTTCAACCGTATGCGTTGAGGTCAGCAGATGATTTTAGATTGCCTTGTTTCCTAAGTGCGGCGACGCAAAACAGCATAGCATTTAGAGGATTCCAAAAGTTTACTGAGTTGCCATTAAGATTAAAAACCGAAACGAACTTCAGGGTTTTTAAAACTGAAATTGTTAAATATGACAAGGAAAATTCTAAATCTAAGTAATTAGCACTAGCAATTGACTAAATATTATAGATTTATGTAAATAGCTCTGAATATGCTAATAAATAGTATTATAAATCTCTCCAAAGCCTTACTAGCCAATTCATCTATGTTATTTTCTGGTGTTGTTGCAAGAGCAGAATTTTTGTAATTATCTCCAATGACTCTGAAAATAATTGAATTGAAATTTGAAACTAGAGCTGATATAATACTCTTCTTTTACCTTTTAATAAGTTTAAATTTGATTGCTTTGAAATCCTGGCCAAGAAAAACAAAACTAGCAGAAAAACGTAAACAAAGGCCAAAGAACACCTTGAAATAATGTGCTTTATCTGAAAAAAGTTCAGCATCCATACAGTCTTTGCTCATCCGTACCAAAGTAAACAAACGATCTAAAATCCTTTACAAATGAAATAGTAACTAGCCTTTTACTATCCTATGATGTGCCATTGCTGAAGGTTATAAAATGTTATACGACTGGATTTTTTTTGGGCTGCACAGAAGTAACATACAAAACTGAAAATTTTAACAAATTAATCAAAAATATTTAGAATTTTTATTTAAAACTATTTACCATATCTAACTTTAGGTGTCTACTCTTCCATATCCTCCTCCTCATACTCGTCTTCATTTTCTCCTACCTGAAAATTTTTACAATTAAAGAAAAAACAACAGCAAAAAGAAAAAATTTCGGCAACGGAGCCAAGAGACTTTTCTCATAGAATACAAGAAAAGTATTTGTACGTTATAGTTTTGGAAAGTTTTAAAACCATAAAAAAATTAATTTTGAGCAACAAATAAATTCATGTCTGCACGCTTTTTTGTCTTTGCTAGGCAGACAATCTATTTATCCGTCCGTTTTGTAGATTTTTTTTTTTTGTAGAACATTACAAATCTTGACAGTTTATACGGTAAAAAAGTAAAAACAAATTCCTTACCAAAAGATTCGCTGACTTATCTTCATAAGGACTATATAAAGCTCCTGCAGCCTTGAAAAATTCTATTGTCGGATCCAGCCCTTTGCTTTTACAGAAATTGATGAAAATGAATTTCGAGAGGTTGCCAACAAAGAAGTCTTTTCGACGGTTATAAATGGGCAGTAGGTATTTGACGTGCCCCCAGAGCCCTTCGATCATGTTTGTATTGGTTCCCGTTAGCGCATCCTTGAAGTTAACCGAGTGGTTAACTGTCAGGTGCTGAAACGTCGCCTCATCTAACTTCTCGTAAGCATTCCAGCAGTTGCCGATGATGGTAGAGCCAGGAAGAATCCACTTCTCAATCAACATCTTCAAAGCTAGACTATCGCGCCGTTCCTCGGGAACCAAAAAAAACTCGCCGGTTTCCCTACATACCCCCCCAAACACCCACTGCCCTTCAACAAAACGACCTCCGTTGTATTTCACCTTCCCAAATTTGCATTCATCAATCTCGACTGTCATGTTCGGACCTCCTGAAACAAATGTGCAATAAAACTCTCGCCAAAAAAGCAGAAAATTAAATTAAATTACCAATAGCTTCTCCTTTTCTTAAACAAAACTCAATCGCCACTTCTCTGCAGAAGGAATTCCAATCAACGGCAGTGGTGTTGGATATTGTCGCTTCCATTTTTATAACCTGTAATTCAATATTTAGGCACCACAGATGCACAAATATCATTATCTGGAAAAGGAAAAAAAAAACTCAGTAAGTGCTTAACGAAAGCTTTAACAATTAAATCATCTTACCTGCTCAATAGTTAACTTAGATTTGGCGAGGAATGTATTTGTCCTAATGCTTTGGCGCTTGTTACATATAGCCTTTTTTTGTTTGTTTTTTGACACCTTATTGTAACAGCGCCAATAGTAGCCATCCTCACAACTACAATCTTGGGTTTTTGACAATTTATAGACACCGCTACACTCTGGACATTTGAGCATTCCTTCCGTACCAAACGTTCCCCATTCCTGCAACTTTTTAACTGCCTTTTCCTTATCAAGGCATATTAAAAATATGTCCTTCATATTAATTTTGGCCATTTTATTCTACGGAGTTGAAAAATAAAAATAAAAATCAGATTGCTTCCTAATACAAGTAAATCCTGGTGAGAACATCTCACAATTATTAAAAACTATATGGTTTGATGTCGAAACTATAAATTTCAAAATGCTTTAACTTCGAAATCTACATCAAATGACTGCGAGCTGCAGCACATAAGCTCTACGAATGTTCGTTTAATGTTTGTTAAGGACACTCTCCGCGCAAAATATGATATTAAATTATAATTAAAATAATTTTTCACTTAATTTCATTAAAACAAATAGTGGTACTCTGGTCCCCACTACA
The DNA here is from genome assembly GCA_963924295.1 of Dioctria rufipes. Taxonomy (NCBI): domain Eukaryota; kingdom Metazoa; phylum Arthropoda; class Insecta; order Diptera; family Asilidae; genus Dioctria; species Dioctria rufipes. The sequence continues at coordinate 92,428,632 of OZ002743.1, read as the reverse complement.
TGTTACTTTTGTCCTGGGCTCCCAGGATGAAAGTAACAGTCGACGTGTCTCCGAAAAACGGCTATAACTTGCTGCTGAACAAATACAACGCTCTCAAAGGACCCATTCATGGAATTGTACTATACCTTTATAGCTTAGGTGCTTCCGAAAGTAACCTAAATGGATGCATAGTTTCAGTCGACATAAGTTCTAGTCACAACATTAAAAGATAAAATGGCAATAGCATACCGAGAACTTCTCTCCATGTATATTTACCAGGACTGTGTTGGTAAGACGAACCTTGGGAATATCAGACCTGATGATACTAGCAGATTCATACTGTTGCGAATTTTTTCACACACCCTACAATGAGGAGTTTAAGTCATGTAAATAATGTAGCGTGAGATAGACTACAGCTTTTTGCTAGTCGTCGATGATTGCCTACAAATATGTGAAATTCGCTGCGATCTGGCAATCCCCAGAATAGAGGGACCGTCTAAACTAAGGCCTGAAACACAATTGGAGCTTTTCAGCCAGCTCTATCGCCAGCTTTTTTCTAAAGCTGAATGAAAAAGCAGAATTGAACACATATGGCGTTTTTTATGGTTGCAAATTTAACTTGTTTATGTTGAGAACTTTTATTAAGGAATGACAGTTAATGCTTCCAATTTTCCAAAATCACGATAAATTCATGCCTTTTATGAATATTTTTGAGATGTACTAATTATATGTAAAAATAATACTGAGGTTTTTTTTTTATGTCCCACAGGAACTGCTTATCTTTTATTCACTACATAAGTTTTATTCCATTTTAATATTTTTGGTAGTTGTTTACAAATGTGTCAGCAGAAGCCATTCTCATCTGATATTCGATAATCGCACAGTTGGCAACATTAAAAATTCCCTCAAGTTGGCAGTGATTGGGCTTGAAATATGCAATTTAATCTAATCTCAAGCCAGCTTAAAGCTGGCAAAAAACATCACCAAAGAAACGGAAGTTGGCATATTTTTGCACAAGCTAATAAAGACCACAAATATACAGTTCTGCCTTAAATAAATACAAGAGGAAAAAACAACCGCCTCGTCCGGGGTTTGAAACCGGGACCTTCCGCTTGCCGGGTACTGCTCTTACCACTGAGATAACGACACAGATGATTTTCTCTCTTGCATTTCATAATTTGTAACTAGCCTACTAAGCCATGTTTTGCTTTCAGCCGGCATTAACCAGTAACGATGAAAGCACACAAATAAATTGTAAATTCAATTTTTATTTATTTTCCCGCGGACAGGAATCGAACCTACACTTGTTAAAATCGGTCAAAGATAAGAAAATAGAAGATTTTTTTTAAGAGCTTTTATTTTTAACGATTCTAAATCAAATCAATTTATACGTTACTATTTTTAAAACATTTATTTGTATAGCCAGTAGACAAAAAAAGTATTTTCAATATCCGTTTGCCTTATTAATAAGGAGTTATATAACTTTCACATGTAATTATAGAAAAGGACCAAGTTCAGCTCGGGTCTAGTTCGTTTAGTTTGTTAATCTAACGAATTAAATTCACGTATATAAAACAAACAAAAGTCCACCCCAGTAATAAAACGCAATAATGACATTATCCTATAGGTCTAAAATGATGGACTCGGTTGCTAAAGGAAAGTCGGATGAAAGTCCATTACCTACAAATCAAAATTCAAATATATCTTTAGTGCTTATCTGCTTATTTTTATGTGGGTCCTTTAACTTTTTTTTTATATTAATATCTATAATAAAATACCTATTATTACTTTTTTGTTTTATCTTGTATTAGAAGCTCAAAGTTTTATCGGAAAATCTTTTGTTTTAGCTTCGTATTTCGTAAAACAGTGTGCATAAAATCCTAAAAAAAAAAAAAATGGAGTGAGGGTTACTACATCCCTTATATTTGGACCCATACAGGTAAATGGGGCATCAAATGAAAGGTGTCTGGAAGGGCTATAGATTGGTACTATAAATTCTCTAATTTAACCAGTTCGAAGCGTCTTGTTTGTTTTATTTATGTGAATTTAATTTATTAGCTCAAAGAACTAGACTCGAACCAAACTAATAAAACTTCTTATTAATAAAGTAAACGAATATTAATTACCTTTTGTTTTAGTAACAAATAAATATATGTTATCGAATATTTTACTGCAAATAAAATGCATTGCATATGTAATATCCGGTGTGTATACAATAATCAAAAGTAACCTTCTTTTAGTTAGGAGGTTGTCTCTGTCGTCATGTAATAACCTTCTTTTAGTGATGGTCTATTTCTTTAATGTTCTCACTTAATCAGAGCAGCCTGAGGGCATTAAATTGTTGATGCTAGAGAAGCTTGACGGCACTAACTCTATATAGGAGCGGCTTATCTAAGCTCTAACTCCTGTTCATTTGAGGGAGCAGCTAAACAGTAGAGCTCCCTATTAAAAACGCCGGTGTATACTAGGATGTTACTAGATCGGACTTGCAACTAAAACACTCTTCTTTTATTCCGTTGTTAATTCTATATACAAAGGTTTGTGCTTATTCCATATGATTATTGATTATCAATATAATTTACTTACATAGCATTATAATTTCGTCATCTACTTTGTATGGATCGCAGTTTTATTTCATCATAACACTGCGATCATGGTATAATATACGTCACCTTGCATTCTTGCTTTCATATTCACGCATGACCCATTTCGGTGCTTTGCTTATGTGAGCTTAATGTCGCTGCTGCATATTCTTATGATTTCTGGATTTTGCGTCACTTTAGGGTATTGCATGATATTGCACCCATTGGTAATCTTTGACCCATATTATTGTTTTAAATGTAGAAATGGTGCGTTGCAACTTGTATGTTACAAGATATTGTGTGTCGATAACTGCTAGGCATATTGCACATATATATTCCTTTCAAAGTTGCAATTTTTCATATTTTTATTTGCATTTTTATATTTTAAGCTGTTTAATTTTGTTTTTCGCACAACCCAGTTTTCGTTGCAATTTTGAGAGCTGACTGTGGCTGACTCTGCTGCTGCTACGATATACCCATGTACCACACGTGAGCAGACCTTGCCCTGCTTGATGGCTGCGACTGGCTGTGATTCTAAAATGTACGTTATCGCGGGCTGGTTGTTGTGAGCTGAGTAGAAAACAAATTCTGAACTGAGCTATCTATCCAATTCTCCATCTGTACAAAGTCTGTGCTCTAAGCACATCGAAAGACAAAAACGAAAACGCTGAACCGAAAAACTAACTTTTCTACCCAGCAACAGCGAATATTTCCAATTAAACTTAACTAAAAGTTCGCAAATTTTTTATTTTTTTATTATTCCAAGAAATTGTAATTTTTTTACATTACTTGAGAAAGAACATTTCATTGTTTTTCTGAACGAAAATTCAACGAAAACAATGAAAAGTGCTTTCCTCGAAATGAGAGACTGTTAAGGTGCACATTCAAGTTTCAAGGAATTTAAATTTAGCACCACTTTTATATTTATGTCTTTCCGTGAGAGCATTATTTTCCTCTGGTAGCCCTACATGTTAAGTGTAGAACTTCCCTGAGAGCATTATTCTGAATTCAAAATTGGTGCCATATGAAATGGGTAATCTAATCACTCAGTCTATTTATATACATTTCAGTGTTCCGCTCTTAAATAATTAAATGATTTTGATTTTCGTCCAACCACGTGACACAGTTTCACATTAAACAAGCACATATATGATCCAATCTGCGTAACATTGAGCGCGTTCACTGCCACAGAAAAAGTGACTTTTTGTCGACTACGACAAGTCGATAACTACCAAGAAACTATTTTGCATTTACCCTGCCAAATTGTGACAGTAAACGACTACGCTTGACTACGACTATCGATCAGTCCGCACTTCGATTGTACCCAATAGTCGACTACGGTCCGGAGAATAGTCGAGCGTAGTCAATTTGACGCAACTACACTACGCAAACGACTACGCAACCAAAGTGGCAGAGTGAACGCGCTCATTGTTGTCTGTCCAGCACATGGTGGACAACATGCGTAACCGTGTATGGGCCCTTACCCCTAATATTGAATTTTTGCAAAATGAAAGACAATGTTACATTATGGAAACAACTCAGATTATCGAGAAAGCTAGTGTGAAACAACATCCTAAGTACGCCTAAGGATTATATCCAAGGTACTTATACAGGGTGTTTCCATCTATATGGTCCATAAAGCAGGAGGTGATAGTACTCACGTATACAAACAAAAGATTCTATGGAAGGGGGGGGGGGGCATATCTACCGTTACGGAGTTACAGGGTGATTAATAATCCTAGGTTTTCACAAAACAACCTTTATGTTAAAAAGTAAAGGGTGTGTGGTCACTAGGGATGGGTAATTGGGACAATAACTCTTTAACGGCTATACATAGCACATAGGGTGTAATTCATCAAATTAAAGAGAAGTCCATAGTTTATAGTTTTTATAAACAAAAGTTTTGTTGACTACCTTTTTGCAAAAAAAAAAAATAGAGGACAAAGTAAAAAAAATCAGAAATTTTTACTTGACCGCAATAACTCCTGAGAGGAGGAGCATGGGGCTTATCGAGCAGTCGTTGGAAAGGCCACAAAGTTCTACATACCATAAGCTCTTGACGGTGACCACCCACCCTGTACTTTTTAAGATACAAAGTGTTCTGTGAAAATCTAGGATATTTTCTTAATCACCCTGTACCCCTGAAACGGTTGATATGCCGCCCCCGTCCCCCTGCCGTACAAATTTTCTGTTTGCTTAGGTGAGTACTATCACCTCTTTTGACACAACTAAAATTTTTTTCTATATGCTATCGTTTAACCATACCATTTGTTTTGTATTCAGTATAATTAAGAATCGTTAAATGTAAATCTTTGTAATATCGTAATACCCAACGTCTAAGACGTGGCTAAATGGCCGGGGTGGAAAATAAACAACTTTTCTATTCTATTCTACCTCCTGCTCTATAGAACACCTAGGTGGACACACCCTGTATAGCAAGAAGCAAGAAATTGATTATTTTTCTGTCATTAGGACCCACAAAGGAGGAAGTAAATCAAATCAGGAACAAATAAAAAAAAATTTCGACCAAGAAGTCACAGAGATAAGAGTTCGATCTAAAAGTCTTATATATTTAAGTGTGGACACTGCTATTATGTTATTCAATTCACTTGTACTTGCACATTTAAATTATTGTTCTTCGCTGTTATTCGCTGGTACTGCAGGAATGAAACACAGGCTTCAACTTCTGCAAAACAGAGCAATGCAGAGTATACTGAGATGTAAATGGGATACACCCACGCGATACATGCTAGAGATTGATTCTCCAGTGGATGAATATCAATCAACGCTTGACGTATAATGCAATGATTCTTGTGTTTAAGATCAAATATTGTATATGTTGAGGACGTTCAGCCATACAACATGCGAGGATATTTCAGGTTGCAGAAGTGCAACAGATTTAGTACGCAGAATTCTTTATTGTACAAGGCTCTAAAAATGTTTAATGGTTTGTCTGATAAAGTTAAAAATGAGAGAGTGCTACATTGTTTTAAAAGAAAACTAGCTCAATATATTTTAGAAAATCTTCCTTGAAATGTACATAGATATAGCAAATTTTAATATTATGTATGTAATTAATTACGTAGAACTGTGAATTTGTTAAATAATCATATTTTTAGTATGCTTTATAGTTACATGAACTAATAAATCAATCTTAAGTTGCTTGGTAAGTGAAAAAGCGTAAGTCCAAAGGGTAATAATGAAATGACAGCGATGCGTTGTTAAATGGAAATATTGCAAAGTAGAATAGAATAGAATAGAAAATCATTTATTAAAGAACCTCAGTTTACGCTACGTTACAACGTTAGATACATCGAATATACAATAGATATTGATAATACAAGGCTTAGCAAAATAACAAAAATGCTACGAACAAACTCATTGCACTAGAAAGCTATCTAGATTGTAGTAATAATAACGCGTGATAAAGTTATAGGACTTAAATTAAGGTTGATGTAATGCAAAATACTAAATAAGTAAGAAAAAGAGAATATAATGAAGTAACGTAAAACAAAATAAAATAAACTAGAATAAAATAAGATAAACAAAACTAAAATAGAACAAATTAACAAAAGTATGATAAGTGAAATAGAGTAACATATAAGATTTAAAAATAAAATAACACACTGACTAATTGCACATAACATAAAGATCCAAATACAAATTACAAATTAACAAAGTAAAGTAGAGTCCAAATATAAAAATAATATAAAGATATACGAATATATAAATATAAAAAATATAAAAAAAAAGTCCAGGGAGCTCTCATAAGAGCTATATATCTAAAAGATGTAACATCGCAAGCTCATTGAACTGTTTAATAGAGGATGTATTCCTGATAGAATCGGTAACGAGTTCCACAGGGAGGCTCCCTGATCAAATAAACCATTAGAACCAAATCGGCTATTAGTTCGGTGTGAGACCAGCCTGGAGGTATTGAGAGAGTTCCATGAGAGCAATTCACATATGTACCTCGGTAGCAGGTTCCATCGGCCTTTATGAATGAAGCACAAAACCCTGAGTTCAAATAGTTTGGTAAGGGAACCAGGCAAAAACAGCTGCAACAATTGTGAAACATGAGAATGCCTCTTTAGGCAGTAGATGTATCGTACACAGCATTTGAGTGTTCTGCTCAGTTTCGCTATCTCAGAGGCCTGTAACGGGTAGAACGCAGCATCAGCATAAAAAAAATGCGGCATTATAAATGCTCATACTAGGGACTGCCTAATAGATTGTGGCAGGTGGTACGATACAGCGTATAAAGGACGGAGGCCATAGTAAATTTTAGAGCACATCTTGCTTACTTGTAGCCGTCAAGTAAGTTGGGGATCCATAAGCAGGCCAAGATTCTTGACATGACGGCTCAGAGGAATGATCTGGTCATAAAGACGCCGATTTGGAAGTGTGTCGGCAAGCCTAGGAACATTAGCTCCGACAGAATATCTAATAGCTTGTGTTTTAGCAGGATTTAGGGCCAGGCCAGTTTAGACACCAACAGATATGATTAGCAAACCTATCCGGGTATATGCTAGATTCCATTCTGACTTTGGATCCCAGCCCCATTCTACTAATTTTGCGCCAGTCGACGCCACCCTCAAAGTTTTTCATGGTATTATCTCTAATGAGGACCCTAACTCGATGTTCCACCGCCCTGTGAGCCTGTCGAAAGGCCTTCAGATTAGCGGGATTTGCGAACCTCTTCCAATGCGTGAATGTAATATCACGAAACTGACAAAGCAAAGCCACATCGTGTTTGCGAAGTATAATGCCATCAGCAGAGCTAACTCGAACAGATTTAAGGGTGACATTACTGCAAAATACTTCGACGATTGAGTGTACAAAGCGATGAGCTGCATCCTCGGGGTCAGCAGCACTACAAATATATGACCAATCTCTATTATTGATATCTGCCTGTAGAGCATCCATCTGGATTGCAGCATAATTGCGATATGTGCGTTCCAATCTGGGCGGTGAAGACGACAAATCAAAAGTCGCAAACATAATTTCATAATCAGACTCACCGCGACATCGGCCAGAGAGCAACGGTACCATGGAAGGTGTCGTGATAATAAGATCACGAGTGGTGGCAGAAGATGCACCATGACGAGTGGGCGTACGACTAAGTAAACTAACTCCAGTTTCATCCAGAAGCTCCATAAGACAATTGCCCTAATGAGAGTCAGTACTAACATCTATATTGAAATCACCCGCAAGCACGACTCTTGAGAATTGGCCGACAACAATGATAAGAGCATTACCAAGGACTTAGTGCTAGTCCGGGAGTAGGATTTTAGTACTTCAATGTCCTTTCGAATCTTCGAAATATAATGAGAATTGATATGATCTAGGTCAAGCTTCTCAATTTCCGAGGGCAGAGCTAAGATCCCACACGACAGTGAGTCAATTTTTGTATTGAGTTCGGAAAGTGAGGTCTGAGAGGTGGCAGCCGAGATCAAGAAGTCACAATTCAGATGAGACTTAGCCGTATTAATGCAGACCGTGCAGAAACAGTTGACACTCTTGTTTTGGTAGACAGTCAAGTAGTCTGCCACAGAAATATTTACACAAACCTAGTGAAACCAACGCGAACAGGCGTCACAGGAAATCCACGCGACAATCTTTTCGTTATTATGCTTAATCGGATCACGTTCAGCACATACAACACAGTGATGATCATTAAGACCACAACCACCCTTAGCTTTATTGCCAGTTTTCACTTTCTTAGAAGCTTTCGCTTTCTTGACTTTCTTAACTTTGCGCTTGTTTTCAGGTGAAGATGCAACTGCAGTAGTGTTAATGATGTGGTCAGATTTGGGAAAAATTCTTACAACAGAGATAGTCAAAGAGTTCGTTTTGTCTAAACGTTCCGCAGGCTTTTTGGGCGATGAAGCTCCACAAATTGCTTTACTGTTGGCGGCAACAGTTGAGCTAAGAGAATCTTTAGCAATTTTCGAGCGAGTGAGACTACCAAACATAACTGAAACAAACGAAAATATTAAAATAACCAAGCCAATGTCAGTAGACCCATAGTTTTCGATAAATAAGATTGGACGCTACCAAAAGAAACAACCCGAAGTATTACAGAATGTGAACCGAAAATGAAGAAATTCAAACTACAAAGATTACTGTCAGAAGAGCTGGTACTTACAGGGAATTTAAGGAGCTTGCTTTATGTCACCTCATGTGTGCTTAAAGCACGCCAAGCTTTAACCAAATCGGTAAAAAAAAAATGGATTATCAGTTGATGAGTTGTATCTTATTTTTATTTCTTTATTAAGATTAAGTTATTATCAGCTGTTACTTTACCTTTACATTTTTATTTGTAAATGGTGTTTGCCATTCTACTTCTATAGTTGAGTGCTCTGAGCTCTCTATTGTTTGACTATATTACTGTAAATGCTTTCTACCGCAATGAGTCTGTTCATTGCCCCTTTTTTTTGTTTTGTTAAACAACGTATTTTATCGATTATACACCAACCAGCTATTACTTACTCGATGTACCTAACGTTGTAACGTAGCGTAAGCTGCGGTTCTTTAATAAATGATTTTTCTATTCTATTCTACTAGCAAAATATACGTTAGCACTTAATATAATGTATAGAAACGCGTCAACACGAATTCACACAGGTGAAAAGAACTGGTTAGGGCTAAAGTGGGATATATATATTAAGATGTTATGATAAAGGCTCAAGGTATAAGATGATATATATATTAGGAAAAAATGTTATAATAAAGACCAAGGGTATACGAGGAAATACAAGAATAAATGCTAAAATATAGGTTGAATAATAAGAAAAATGTTAGAGTTAAGGGAATATAATTAAAACTAGATGCTATAGTATTATACCAATTAGAGACTACGCAAAAATGTAAGGATAAAAACTAAAAATTGAAAAGTAAATATATAACTAGCACAAATATGAGTAGAAAAAATAGGACAACTAAATAATGTATTAAACGACTGTTTATAAATGAGCGAAATTCAGTAATCTAAAGAGAAAGACAAGCACCCAGCACTGAATTAACTGAGAGTGCGGTAAGATGTTGGCACCGATTAAATCAAATAACACAAACTTATTGACATGTCTTAATACCCAACTAACAATTGTTTTACTGTTTAAGTTCTAGTTATATTCAACTGTGTATTTATCTTAATATTCCTTGTCTTAATACTCTATTCACTATACCCGACGCTTATTTGCGGGGCGCTCATGCCATGGTTTGTAATAAATAAATTTTGAATTTGAATTTGAAAATGATGAAGTGACCACATATGTTGTGGATTGCTATCTAATAAAATGTACTAAAATTGTTCTTAGCACCGAGATCTACTTCTACACACTTTATTAATTTATCATATTAGCTTCAAATCATATATTTACTTACTACTTTAATTATGAAATAATTAACAAATTCAAGAAAACCAGAAAGCGACGCGAAATAAAACGTACTCTACTCTAAACGTCAAAAAGATCAATAAAAAAAAAATCACAAACATGATTTTCTGAGCGCGTGGAAGCTTTTAACTAAAGTGTGCAAAAATAAAATACAAGTCCATAATTCATATGCCACACACTGCAGTATGCTTTACTTTTCGCTGTTGAGTGGCATTTGGGTCGAAAAAATCCCGTGCTGCATTTTTCTGAGCTGCAGCACGAGCAGCATACCAATATTATTATTATTACTGCAAGCAAATACTTCCGCCCAATTTTAAATTGTGAAATTTCTGATCGGACAGCTGTGCAAATCTTTACCTGCGATTGAAGGTAAAAAACTATGACTTAATTGAACACGTACATAATTAAATTCATACGAACTACTGCGGAGCAAAATTTTTGTACTGACACTTCTAGGCACAAGTCGAGCAATTTGTACGTGCTACGTGCCGCAACCATATCACATGTACACAAATTTTACACATAAAGCCTAGTATTGTGTTCATTTCGCGGATAAATTTTGTATGGAAATTTAGCGGTGAAATTTAGTTGCGAAATATTTAGCCAAATCGCTGAAGAATGTGGTATTGTGTTTTATCAGCTAAAACTTTGTTTAATTTAGACAAATAGATGGTAGTAATTTCCACAAATATATATTTAGCATCAGATTTATCCGCTCAATACCTTTTCTCCGCGCTAAAATTTTGACGTTTGAAGTTGAATGAAATTGGAATTCAAGAGTGGCAGTGTTTTTTATTATTTTTTTCTGACAAAAAATTCCATCTTAATTTAGACAATTCTTTTGAGAAGAAATTATTATTTCGAGGTTGGATAATTTAATTGCAATAGCAATCTTAAAATAACAAGAAATAATATTAGAAACGCAGCAACTAAATCGGTCGAATTTTGTCCATCCCTGCATTGAATTTGTGTACCAACAGTAGAATATTGTTTGGCCTTGGCAATGAAATGAGAACGCCAGCCAACCAATTGCTTAGAATATATATATATTCTAAGAACAATTGACAACTAATTGTGTTGTGTGTGTGGCACTTGGATGGAACGTCAACATATAGCCGGCTTTTTTACGATATATCTGCAATTTTCTGAGTTTAATGTACCATTGTTTTCGTTTTTAGATTGCTCTTAACAATCGTAAAACATGCCAAAACAAGAAAAAGTTAAAGTTAATGTTAAAGAACGGGTTGAAGATGACACAATTGACCTGAGCTTATCTGAGTTGACGGAAGTCCCTGTGAGAGATATCGTAAGTATTAAAAATTTATAATAAAGACCACTTTATGATTAGAAAATTTTTCATACCCTGAATGCCCATTTTAGGCTAATTTCAAACGAGCCACAATATTAGATTTGTCGAACAACAAGGTTATCTCGTTAGGGGTAAGTGCTCTCTGTGGCTGGAGATCTAAGTACAGCTAATTAATTATTTTACAGAAAAACTTCACAATTCTAACTCATTTAACCAAACTTGATTTGAGTAAGAACCAAATTAAATATCTGCCCGAAGATTTTGGAAACTTGAGGAATTTACGCCATTTGGATCTATACAACAATCGAATTGAACATCTGCCCCTCAGCTTTGGGAATCTTCACAATCTTAGGTAATGGTGGCAGAAATATTATCAGTAAATCTTTATTGTTTTTTTTTTATAATTTAAAATAACCTGTTCAATTAAATACTTGGATTTAGGTCAATTAAATTAATAGGCTTTTATTAAACATCCTCTGCGCTTTATCAACATTGGAAAGAATATAAAGATAAGGGGAAGTGTGATAACCCATTAGTTTAGGGTAGTCATATCCTATTTGTTTTGGTAGCATTAAAAGTCCTATTTCTGTAAGGAATCAAAAGATAACTTCGACGACATAATAATAACTTCAATGTATGTAATTGCAATTCTGATTTGATTTTATTTTAATCCAACAAAAGAACTGTGTTTTTCCACTTTGAAATTTCACTGAATCTGTCGAAATATGAGTAATGATTATTCTTTTAATGGTTTTTTGTTTTGTATTTTGTTTTTCCACCCTTAGATTTAATTCTGTTTGGAATACTCGTCAGTTCAGCAGCCAACTATTTTTTTTTTAATATTCTCATCGTTTTTCTATATTTCTCCAATTGTATTTTTTTTGGCAAAGTGTTTAGTTTAGTTTTTAATAAAGCCCAACAATTTCAAATGGGTTTAGATCAGGAGAGTTGCGAGTCCAAGGAAGAACAATTGTATATTTGAAAGAAAGGCCATCTTTAACAGATATGGCAGTACGGCGTGGTGCGCCATTCTGCTTAAATGTATAGAAGATCCGCTAAAAGGCAGACAGTCCATATAAGGCAGAAACGTTGTTTACAGAACACGTTTATATTATTCTGCGCGCATTGTACTTTCGAAAAATAAGACGGATCGGGACTTTCTCCAGTTGTGCAATTCCAAAACCGTCATTGGATTACAAAATTAAGTGCTATGGTAGAGGCACTTCTATTCGGCCGTGAATTTGACCTAAAATCAAAAGAAAAAATTAAAAATCAATCAGTGTTTTTGATAACGATAGGAGTCAAAAGCAAACATAATGCTCTTGTTTATAAATTAATTACCTTTTTGCAGTCTTCAATAGTGAAGCTTTTGTGATGTTTTGTCCAGTGCAATCGTTTCCTCTTCATATTTTTCAATTATAGCTTCTTACTCGGCCACCTACACTTCTAATGTGCCAAAAAAATCTCCCTTCTAACTGTTAATGTTGACGCAAACATTTCGTTGCTCATTTAACTCTCCAATGCGTAGACGCTTGGTGGTGACCTGCATTGTAGTAAGTCTTCCGAAAGACTTAACAATTAGTCCGCTCGCTGGTTTTCCTTATTCTTTCGCTTATTATTACGAGAAGACAGGCCAGCCTAATTTATGATTGTCCTTGCCGGTCCCTTGTCGTAAACCAATGCCTGTGTGTTTATTGCTTTTCCTTAAAATGAACAATGAACAACAATTTCCTTTATTTAAAAGAATCTGATGTTGATGCTTGTGCCAAGATTCTCTTGAAAACATTCACTTCTCTGAATTTCTTACAGTTCGGCCCTGCTATACTTAGTTCTATGGCCCCATGGAACGCTGCCGTTGTGCTCATAATGCAGATGATCTTCCTACATCATCTGCACGTCGCATCTGTACGTTACACATTTTGACACTTCAACTTCTCTGCTGTTTATTAACAACGATTGATAATTTACATTAAATCGACTCTTACTGGTGTCATATTACACGTTATTACACTAATTTTACTTTGGTTTGCTCTTGCACTGTTGCACTCTTTGCCTGATTCGTTACTGCACTTTGCACTATAACTTACAAGCCACGTTGCTCTTAGCTTTTCTACCAGTAGTTTGTACGCATTGAATTGCACTCGATAACTCTACTTTAGTATGTATGTTGCACTATTTATGATTTTATCTACCTTCTACTTCAGAGTCACTTTCGCTATTGGCCTGCGTATCAAATAATTTCATCTTTTCTGAGGCACATCAAATAATTTCATCTTCTCCGATGCACATACCTCTGTGTAGGGTTTTTGTAAACGTTTCGAGTTGCATGGGATGTACCTTAATAATTCATATGGGGCCTTTTTTGTAGTACTGCTGACGCTACTATTGAGACCCCACTGTATTGACTTGATCATTTGGTCCCATTTCGCGTCGTTTTCTGTGGATGAGGGTAATGCTGACAAGATTGCCCTATTATACTTTTCAGCTTGGCCATTAGCTCTAGAAGTAGCTGTCGTGATGAGAATATGTTTAATTCCCTTTACCTGCCAAAATTTGGTGAAGTTTGAACTCGTGAAACAACTTCCGCGATCGCATATTATTCCAAATAATCCAATTATTTGCTCAAAGGTTTTCGGCATCGGCTCTACCTTTGTATTTGGTACTGCCTTTAAGAATATAAATTTTGTATACCCATCAATTATAACCAATAAGTTTTTATTTTTTTTTTTGCTTTATACAAACGGGCCTAAGTGATCTACTCGTATCAAAAGGGCCAGACGCCTTTTTGTTTGAGTTTGAGCGTGGCTTTTTGGTTCGTTATTTAAAACACAATATTAAATTTTTAATATACAAGTTCTTTATTTCACTTCTGATCTTATATAATTCACAAACCTTCAATTAATCAACTCAACTTTAATTATCGCTAATACTGTTCTTTCAATTATCGCAATCCAATTACAACACTTTCGCCCGTTTATTACTTTCGCTTGTTAACACTGCAACTGGCAACTGCTATATTTATACAATACAAACTCTCCAGAGCTTTCTTGGAGATTCCATTCTAGAACCATCCCAAAGATTCCATTCAAGAGTTATTGATTCTCCGAACCTTAAGTTGTTTACTCTTCATTTTCAGTAGATGTCACTTGTCTCTTTTTGTTGCATTTTTTGTGCATTTCTTCTAAAACATCATTGACCTTTGATGCAGGCACGTTTATCTGCATTCGGAATGATTTACTGTTAGGTGCTTCCCACTTGCGTTTTAATATACCGCATTCAACATGAAGAGAGTTCCATTGAGCCCAGTAGCTTTTCAGCTTCTCGCTCCTCCCCGAAATATCCTTCCATTCTTTTCGTTGTGCTATTCGCAAGTTCTCGATGTCCCAACCTGTTGATGATTCCACAGTTACCAACTGTATAGTAGCTGTTGTGTCTTTCTGCTTCTGCATTTCCATGGATACGTCCTTTCCTATGTTGGATCTCAAAGCCGTAAGGTTGGAGTCTAGTCTCTCTAAGAATAGCCTGCTCTCTAGTTCGCCAACTTGGACGTTCTTCCCTCCCTTTCTTTTCTGTTGATTCCCTTCGACGGTGTTTCCTACAGTCGCTTTGAAGGTGTCCCAATTTATTACAATCTCAGCATCGAAGAAAACTACGTCAAGGGGTGCTCAGTGATAACTGTAATCTATTGCAAGTCTGCTGCCCAGCTCGATGTCCTCCAGTCTTCTCTCTTCATCTAGAGATTCCATTCGTCGGCGTTTTCTGCAGTCTCTTTGAAGGTGCCCTAGGGGGTGATTCTGATCTCTTTGTCGTAGCTTAGGCGTATATTTTACTCACATATTTTGACATTTCACCTCAAATTAGTCGTACTTTTATATTCACCATATTCATTTTGATTTATCCTTTTCATCAACCACAAAATAAACTAAAATGAATTTGCATGAATAATGTCACAATACACGCCTAAAAGTACGACAAATTAGTCAACTGTTCCCGAGGCTGTGACAAAAATTGCATACTATGGTAAATGCATTTTCTACATCAACTTAAAACATTACAAATGCTTAAAATCGCAAAATATTTTTGGATTTGTTATGTGAAGTGTTAGTTTCAGTTCATTCTATGTGGCTTGTTGAACTGAATAAAAACACGAATAAATCAGTAGAAAAGTTCATTTCATTTAGGCGAATATTTTGACATTAAAGTACGACAAAGGATCAGAATCACCCTCTTGGTCTATTACAATTCCAGTATCGATGATTGCACTCTGTTACAAGTACATTCTTCCACTGAAATTTCTCTTACTCGTACTGCACTCCGTGCGGCCTGTCTGGCGGATTCATACGCTAATGCATAGGCTAGTGCTTCTGCTGTTGATTTCTTTCCCGCTAGCCTTAACGCTTGTTGTAAATTTTGATCTGCAATAGCGTTCACAAATGCCTCCGTCGCCACTTCATTAAGGAAATCCGCATTTATGCTGGAGTATGAAAGATGCGCTAATCTTTCCACATCAGCCTGCAATTGTTGTAGTGATTCGCAATGCTTTTGAATCTTGTTGCGCAACTGAAAATTGACTATCAATTAAAAATTGACTATCAGAACCAGCTTAACACAAGCTCGCTGCATGGACACGTTTAATAAATAAACGGTCAACAATACATGCGTTTCATCACTTTGTCGGTGTTAGTATTAGTATGTTAAACTAAACATAAACCAAACACCGGATGAAATGATATGAAATGTGTCATCGAAACAGAGAACTAAGTATTATATAGACGTTTTTTTAGAACATGCTTAGAAACATCAACGACAAAATGCTCAGCTTTAGTATTAACAGTAATGCACATGCGATTAATGGGTTCGTACATGCAAAAGTTGGATCTTGCGGAGTTAACATGCAACATAGGTAGTCTTCTCAAATTATGTCCACTATCGCGGAAAGAGATTTTACTAAGTAACAGCGGAGAATCAACATTCGCGTTTATTAGTTGATGCACAAACGTTACATCGGCAACCATGCGACGTTTTTGAAGCGAGTGCATATTCAAAAGCTTCAAGCGATCCTCATAAGGAGGAAGAATTAATGAATTATTCCAGGGTAGGTGTCTGAGAGATAATCGTAAAAAGTTTCTCTGAACAGACTCGATGCGGTCGATGTGTGTACTGTAAAATGGAGACCAGACCTGGCTAGCGTATTCAAGAAGTGGTCTTACAAAGCAAGTGTACAAACGCAATGTTATGGTAGGATTTGAAAACTCTCGGGACCAACGTTTTATAAAACCCAGCATAGAGCTACTCTTTGATACCATATAGTTTATGTGGGAGATAAAATTCAATCTGTGGTCACATTTGACACCCAAGTCACAGACTGAGTCCACACGGCGAATCGAGGTATCCGAGAACTCATAACCATAAGTGATTGGTGTCTGATTCCTATGGAAAGTCATAACTTCACATTTATCGATATTGAGTACCAAATTATTGCTCTCGCACCAATTGTAAAATTTTTGAAGGTCACCCTGTACCTGTTCACAATCGTGAACAGATTTAATCTGAGCGAAAAGCTTAACATCGTCAGCATAAATCAAGACCTTACAGTACCTCACCACAGAGACAATGTCGTCAATAGACAGAATAAAGAAAATGGGCCCAAGTGACTCCCTTGAGGTACGCCTGACGAAGCCTTCAAGACTCTAGAGATGGAATGGCGGAACAAGATTTGATATGTTCTGTTATCTAAATAAGACTCTGTCCATTTTAGAAATGTTGGGGGAAACCCATACTTTTCCATTTTAAAGAGTATCACGGAGTGAGATAACTTGTCGAAGGCTTTACTAAAGTCTGTATAAATACAATCCGTTTGGTAGCCTTTTGCAAACCCGCGAATGGTCTCCGAGACAAATTCCAACAAGTTAGTGGTTGTAGATCTGCCCGAAATAAACCCATGTTGGCTAGAAGAGAGCAAATTCTTACATGAAACCGATAGCTGAGAGTAAATGATAGATTCGAATAATTTGGGCATACAAGATAATTTTGCAATAGGCCTATAGTTAGAAATTCCACTTTTACTACCTTTTTTGTGAATAGGTATGATGAAAGAGTTTTTCCATAGCTGAGGGAAACAACCACTATCGAGCGATTTTTGAAATATTATTTTAAGCTGGAGGGATCCCATCAGGACCCGTTGCAAAGTCATTTGAAAGCCCATTAATATGATTGAGTAGAAGGCGATATGCTTGCTGCATATGTTCATCTCCGTAACGTAATTCTATCGCCTGTACTAATGAAGTATAATCACGTTGCTTTTCAATCGGTACAGTTTGTAAGAGCTATGACGCAGGACCTCGAAGTGCTAACACCAGAGCTATAGCTTTATCTTCATCATTCCATCCATTTACCTCTGAAGCTGCCTCGAATTGTCTCTTGAAGATATGCCACGAATTTTGTCCATCAAATATTGGAGGTTTCATTCTACCTGCGCCAGATATTTCAGCTGCTACGTTTAGAGGCTGACGATGTCTTATTCTTTCCAGATCTGCTTTAAAACTGTCAAGCTGCTCGGTGACTTTTTGTTGAGCTTCCGCCACTTCCTGCTCGATTCCTTCAATTTTCAAATTTTGTTCGTCTAACGAGTTTTTCAGGAAAGTCTTCTGTTCCTCCAAACGAGTTTCTAGACAATTCTCCAGAGAGATCTTTTGTTCGTCCAAACCGGTTTTCAGAGATTTCTTTTGTTCCTCAAAAGCATTCTTTTGCTCGTCCAAACGGGTTTCCATAGATTTCTTCTGTTCCTCGAGAGAATTCTTTTGTTCCTCGAGAGTATTCTTTTGTTCATCAAAACGGGCTTCCATTTTGCTCATTAAAGTACTCAAAAGCTGTTCCATTTTCATTGTAGGCTCTTCTTCAGCTTCGGTTTCTTCCAAGTTCTCTTCGAAAACAAATATCTCAGGATTCTTTCCTTCCTCTATTAAAGCTTGTCTAAGTCGCTCGACTAGAACTTTCTTTGCACCTGTCGTCTGTAACGACCGATTCCCTAACTCCACTTTTCAATCCTATATTTGAAGCTCCATTACTTTAGTAATTCACTCACAGTTGAATATAAATTATTTTCCAGAACTATCAAAATTTAACACAATTTCACAAAATTAATCACACTTTGAATTTTTTTTAAAGTCAATTGCCACCACTTTATTTCACTTCTGACACCAGTTGTTGCTAGCATGGCTTTTTGGTTCGTTATTTAAAACACAATATTAAATTTTTAATATACAAGTTCTTTATTTCACTTCTGATCTTATATAATTCACAAACCTTCAATTAATCAACTCAACTTTAATTATCGCTAATACTGTTCTTTCAGTTATCGCAATCCAATTACAACACTTTCGCCCGTTTATTACTTTCGCTTGTTAACACTGCAACGTCTAAGACACGACTCATGCTCTGGTGATGGCAACTGCTATATTTATACTCTACAAGCTCTCCAGAGCTTTCTTGGAGATTCCATTCTAGAACCATCCCAAAGATTCCATTCAAGAGTCATTGATTCTCCGAACCTTAAAGTTGTTTACTCTTCATTTTCAGTAGAAGTCACTTTTCTCTTTTTGTTGCACGTAACAATATGTACACAGTTCTCGCAGCCGGTAAGCTTGATTAAAGCGGCGCTTTGCATGGGAAACAGCTACGTATGCATTAGTCAGGGATGATAAAAGGTTTGGCAAATCTATATCTAGTAAATTAAAGAGGTATTTGCGTATAAAGTTCATTGTATACATTTGATAACATGTTTATATGCGGGTATCATATGAGTCTGGGTTCCATGATTACCTCGAGGCTGTTGACATATTTGCTTGAGAGCGGGATAACTGTGTTACAGGAAAATAGTACTGAGTTGAAGAGGTCATATTATCTCGTGTCGGCAGAATTTATGATTTCTTGCATCTTAGGGACTCAGGGTGAGATTATCGTTTAAAAATGTAGAAACGTCAGGTAAATTCACGTTAGGGCCAACAGCATAGATTTGTATATCATCTGCATACATATAGTACCCGTGATTGGGGGTAAATGTGTTAGTGTCATTGATAACAACCAGAAAAGGAGAATGGCAAGCACAACTGCTAATGGTACACTTACTATGATAAATATCTCGTGGATAGCATACCTTTCTGTTGCATGTAACAACTTGTGATCTATCCCTCAGATAAAAGGATATGTTGCTCCCTGTATTACAAAGTGCACGAGTATCAACCTTAACTAGTAGTGTGGTGGTTGAGTGTTTATATCAGAAACTGGATATATTTACAGACCTGTTTAGATTTAATATATTACCTCATTTTATCAGAAAGAAGGATTTTAAATAGTTTTGATAATACAGGAAGAATGGTAGTAGGTCGCCCAGCGTATTGGGTGATGTCCTTTTAACATATAAGCAGATTGATGAGATGAGTTAATATATTTTGAGTTTCAAAATTCTGTAAGTTCTATTAAAACCTAGGAATAAAAACATTCTTCAAATATGTCTTAAGTAATAAAATTTTTTTTTCGTTAGGAAAATTTTATAATTTTTTAATGATAGAATCTTTTAAAATGTATATACAGGTATTTAGATTTGAAAGCTAATCCATTGGCTCCAGCTTTAACGAGAATTGTTGGACTATGTTTGACCACCAAAGAATGCAACGAATCCGCCAAAAATACCGTAAGCTTTTGTTGTTTGACATTTTTAAAATTCCTCTCATAATGAAAATTCTTTTGCAGGTTAAATTTCTTGCAAAAATGCAGTTAGAAGTAGAAAAAGCAAAAGAGAAATTTCAGGAAGAAAGTGATGCCCAAATTGAAGCAATCGAAGATATAAAAAAATCTGAGAATCAAAAACCGAAGAAGAAAAAGAATAAAAATAAATCGAAGAAAAACAAAACAGAAAGCTCTTCTCCAAAAACTTTAAACAAAGTTGCTGCCAGTAACAAAACTAAATCATCTGATGCTATCATATACGGCGAATCTGAAGCAAAATCAAGCACCGTTTTCACTACGATTTTTATATTTTTCTTTCTTCTTGCTGTCAATATTATATTGCTCTATCTTATAACAGTTAAAAATCCAGAGATTGCTGATAAACTAGTCGGAGCTATTCCTCCACACTATCGTGAACTAATATTAACAAAGACCGAGGACATGAGGCTGAATTTCTTGAGAGTATCAGATTGGCTTTCGAAGTTCAGAACTCCAACTCCAACTCCATCTTTATAACAATTACCTTCTAGGCATTATTAAAAAAAAACAATACAAAGTTTTATAACCTATACTCACATCCACAAAGTTGTGCTGAACTCTCCAGACACACTACAAGTTGCAATAGCCAGAAATATTCTCTCCATGTACAGTGCAGATCACACCTCACAATTTATTTACGAAGAAACAGTTACAATGTCGTTTAATATATTTCCGTTTTTTGTATAAACAATTTAAAGATCACTAAAGTAAACAGATTTTTTAGAATTCAATTATTTCCTTTATTTAGGGTAGAAATTGGTAGCGAATATCCAAAGAGATTGCAAAATTTAATTGACATTGCTTGTGGTATTAACGGATGGGAGAAGCAGAAACCGCATGGATAATGTAATAATCAGTCAACAATATTGCTAAGCATGAGAATATTCAGGAGTTTCAGGTTCCACACAAATTATATATATTAATAAGGTATACCCTACCCAAAAGTTTCAGCATCATTATTTTTATTTGGTTCTTCACTTGTGGATTTTTTTTACAAACGAATTTATTTTTTACTTTTGGTGTAATCTATCGAGAAATATGCTGACTTCTGCAATAAGTTGCAAAAGTAACACCTGGCCAACTCATTTATTTCTTCCGCTTTCCTAAGCATAAATCGTTTCGGGGAAAATGGATAACAGCTTATTGAAAATCAAAGAAGTTTCTAGTTGATTTATCTACAACTCGGAAAAACCAGGGCATACAGACAGACTGACAAGGAATTATAGTCGGTTTGACATTTGGTGTGAAGTCTTCTGCACGATTACGTCTAAAAGCCGAACAAAATTTTAGATTTTCTCATTTTATTCTAGTCGATCCAATTAAAATATATAAAATATTTATATATAGAGTTAAATCTGCGGAATCGAAAAATGAAGCTGATGTAATAAATGAAGGCAACCTAAATTTTACGGCATAGCACATCTGATATTGGGAAAACCCCGCTAGCATTGATAAACTAATAATTACAAAGGCTGGGTAAGTATAACAAAAATCTACAACGCTTTGCTCTCGAATGTAAAATCGACGATGCCCCGACTTGCTGACATAAGCAATGTCTCGCTCCAATACAAAATCGATGATGCCTCGACTGATGTAGGTAAGGCTTAGAAATTTACTGGAAATTTTTATGCATTATTGGAGGCCGACAACTGTTGTTTGGGCCACTAGCAATTTTTATGGGTAGACGTAGACATGATTTAGATAATTCGTTTAGCGGTGTGCGGTGGAGAGAACAATACACAATCCGTCGGAGATGATAATACGCAAATCCATTACAAAACTTATATTGTTACGTGCAATAGAAAGAGCAAACTGGTGACATCTACTGGCAATGGAGAGTAAACAACTTCAGGTTCGGAGAATCGATGATAGAATCTTCGGGAAGGTTCAGAAATAGAATGAATAGAATAGTTAAGAAGATTCTGGAATAGAACACTCCAGAATAATCTGGAGAGTTTCTAGGGTATAAATATAACAGTTGTCACCGCCAAGAGAAGGGTCTTGTTTTAGTCGTTGCAGTGTTAATAAGCAAAAGTAATAAACGTGCGAAAGTGTTTTAATTGGATTGCGATAATTGAAAGTACAGTATTAGCAATAATTAAAGTTGAGTTGACTAATTGAATGATTGTGAATTTTATATGATTAGAGTGAAATAAACAACTTGTATATTAAATATTTAATATAGTGTTTTAAATAACGAACCAAAGGCCTCTAAACGCAACAACTGGTGTCAGAAGTGAAATAAATTCGCGAAATAAAGTGGTGGCAATTGTCTTAAAAATTCAAAGTGTGATTAATTTTGTGAAATTGTGTTAAATTTTGAAAGTTCTGGAAAATAATTTATATTCAACTTTAAGTGAATTACTAAAGTAATGGGGCGCAAAGTGAAGGAGCTTCGAATACAGGATTTGAAAGTGGAGCTAGGGAACCGGTCATTACAAACGACAGGTGCAAAGAAAGTTCTAGTCGAGCGACTTAGACAAGCTTTGATAGAGGAAGGAAAGAATCCTGAGACTTTTGTTTTCGAACAGAACTTGGAAGAAACCGAAGCTGAAGAAGAGCCTGCGATGAAAATGGAAAAGCTTTTGAGTACTTTGATGAGCAAAATGGAAGCTCGTTTTGATGAACAAAAGAATTCTCTCGAAGAACAAAAGAATTCTCTGGAATTCCGTTTAGATGAGCAAAAGAATGCTTTTGAGGAACAAAAGAATTCTCTGCAGAATTGTCTAGAAACTTGTTTGGAGGAACAGAAGAATTTTCTGAAAGGTTCATTAGACGAACAAAATGTGAAAATTGAAGAAATCCAGCAGGAAGTGTTGGAAGTTCGACAACAAGTATCAGGAGTACAACAAAATGTCACGGAACAGCTTGATAGTTTTAAAGCAGATCTGGAAAGAATAAAGCATCATCAGCCTCTAAACGTAGCAGCTGAAATATCCGGCGCAGGTAGAATGAAACCCCCAATATTTGATAGACAAAATTCGTGGCATATCTTCAAGAGACAATTTGAGGCAGCTTCAGAGGTAAATGGACGGAATGATGAAGACAAAGCTATAGCTCTGGTGTTAGCACTTCGAGGTCCTGCGTCAGAACTCTTACAAACTTTACCGATTGAAAAGCAACGTGAATACACTTCATTAGTACAGGCAATAGAATTACGTTCCGGAGATGAACACAATCAGCAAGTATATCGCCTACAGTTGCGCAACAGGATTCAAAAGAATTGCGAATCACTACAACAATTGCAGGCTTATGTGGAAAGATTAGCGCATGTTTCATACTCCAGCGTAAATGCGGATTTCCTTAATGAAGTGGCATTTGTGAACGCTATTGCAGATCAAAATTTACAACAAGCGTTAAGGCTAGCTGGGAAGAAATCAACAGCAGAAGTACTAGCCTATGCATTAGCGTATGAATCCGCCAGACAAGCTTCACGGAGTGAAGTACGAGTAAGAGAAATTTCAGTGGAAGAATGTACTTGCAACAGAGTGCAATCATCAAAGAGCCTGCCTTCACGTGGTGTTATTCGATGCTGGAATTGTAATAGACCGGAACACCTACAAAGGGACTGCAGAAAACGCCGACGAGTGGAGTCTATAGATGAAGAGAGGAGAGTGGAATTGCAAAGATATCGAGCTGGGCAGCATACTTGCAATAGATTGCAGTTATCACTGAGCACCCCTTCACATAGTGTTCTTCGATGCTGGGATTGTAATAAATTAGGACATCTTCAAAGCGACTGTAGGAAGCGCCGTCGAAGGGAATTAACAGAAAAGAAAGGGAGAGAAGAATGTCCAAGTTGGCGAACTAGAGAGCAAGCTATTCTTAGAGAGACTAGACTCCAACCTTATGGCTTTGAGTTGCAACATAGCGAAGGACTTATCTATGAAAATGCAGAGGTCTTTGTACAACGTCCATGCAAACTTGAATGCAAACATTGCGGCCAGGTGGAAGAAAAAGAAACAATAGCAACTATACAGTTGGTAACTTTGGAACCATCAACAGGTTGGGAAATCGAGAGCTTGCGAACAGCGCAACGAAAAGATCCGGACATATCGCCTATTCTTGCTTAGAAAGCAGATATAGAAAAACCAGAATGGAAGGATATTTCAGGGATGAGTGAAAATCTGAAAAGCTACTGGGCTCAATGGCTCTTTATGTTGAATGCGGTATTTTAAAACGCAAGTGGGAGGCACCTAACGGTAAATCATTCCGAATGCAAATAGTCTTGTCGGCATCAAAAGTCAACGATGTTCTAGGTAAAATGCATCGTGGAACATCTGGAGAACATTTAGGAGTGAATAAAACAATTTCTAAAATACGAGAAAAGTTTTATTGGCTACATATGCGGGAGGATGTGGAGAAGTGGTGTCGCAGATGCTCTGTGTGTGCTTCTTACAAACGGCCGCCACATAGCAGCAGAAAGGAAATTTATAAGTGTAATATCAGAGCCCCATTGGAAATGAGAGCTGATGTACAAGAAGCCACGAGGACAAAATTAGCAGTAAATGCCAATCGGATGAGGACCCGCTATGACTTACGTGCGAATTCAGCAGGATTCAATGAAGATGATCTTGTTTGGCTGTACAACCCGAACCGACGTAAGGGACGTTGTCCAAATTCACAACAACACTGGGAGGGACCGTATACAGTAGTAACTAGAATAAATCACGTAGTATACAGGATTCAACGTGGTACAAAAGGCAAACGAAAAATCGTTCATCTGGATCGCTTGTATCAATATTACAAGCATCAAGACTGTGGATGATAGAATCTTCGGGACGGTTCAGGAATAGAATGAATAGAATAGTTAAGAAGATTCTGCAATAGAACACTCCAGAATAATCTGGAGAGTTTCTAGGGTATAAATATAACAGTTGTCACCGCTAAGAGAAGAGTATTGTCTTAGACGTTGCAGTGTTAACAAGCGAAAGTAATAAACGTGCGAAAGTGTTGTAATTGGATTGCGATAATTGAAAGTACAGTATTAGCGATAATTAAAGTTGAGTTGAGTAATTGAATGATTGTGAATTTTATATGATTAGAGTGAAATAAACAACTTGTATATTAAATATTTAATATAGTGTTTTAAATAACGAACCAAAGGCCACGCTCGCAACAATATAAAAAACAAAATGAATTTTATTACTTCTTTAAGAATAAATGCATTTTACAATTACTCTTAAAGACGATTTTAAGGCTCTCGATCGATTGACTACTTCAATCTTTTCATTTTACTTCAACAGAGCTTTTTACAAAATACTTTTTCTTAGCTAAGCAGTTTTCTTTTCCTGTGCGAGCGGAACTTCTCATTTTTTGTAAAAACGGAGTGGATGCAATACAAAAATAGCATAGCATTTCATAAACGGTGGGAGCATGGTTAATTTAATTTTACCATGCCATGGGTATTTTGCTTAGGTTGCATTTTTGGCGTTTTCATTATTTTTGCCGTCATATATTGGTCTCGGATATTCGCGAGGTCAATATATGTAACTCCTCCCCGCTTTGGGTCAAAAGTCCCCGGCTTCAAGTTATTTATAATTTCGACCTTATGTTTTTATTCTTCCATGACGTAAACGTTATAAAAACTATAACTAAAACTACCACAATGATTATACTCATATCAGTGTCAAACATAATGTTCCTATGTCACTTTAATTCCTGAATTTCTTTTAAATTATTAATATTTTCTATGACAATTTTCTCAAAGTCTATCGGTTTTACAAATGCTTGTTTATGTTCTATAGTACTTGTCTAGTATGGTAACTTTTTCATTATAGAATTTTTTCTGCTTTAACTCTAATGTACAATTACTATAATTTATCAAATAATTTCCAGGTGGAGTGATTCTTCTTTTGTCGCAATTATGCCACATAGTATCATTGTACATATTTTTCTGTAAGATGGATTCATCATCTATTTCTTCTATACTAGTTGCATTGTTATATTTTCTTTAACACAATTCTCACCTGCTCATTATATTGATATATTCTTCCTTTTACTTCGACTATTAAATCATCCGGTTCACTGATCTCTAAATGTTCTGAATTCGGCATTCGCTTAATCACTTGTAATTCATTTAATATATAATTTTTAAGTAATTTAATTACAAAAATTAGAAGTTGGTCGTCATATTCCATGAATCCTGATTTTAAAAGCTTTAATTTATGTAAATCTATATTAGACCTGAATTACAATTACGATTGGCTAGTCGACCACGACTTTGCCCAAATGGTAAATGCACATGACAAGATACAATTGCAAAGTTAGTGTTGGCTGCGGCCAACTTCAGTTCAATCACAGAAGTCGGGACTCTGGTTTGTTCAAGCAGTTGAAGCTTGAATTTAATTACAAATTTCACCACAGCGTCGACTTCGACTTAAAATCAAGCCGCAGTTGACGACTGATCGTAATTGTAATTAAATTCTTAAATTCCTCCAACGTTAACATATTTGGGTGAATGAGATTATGCTTAATATTCAATTCAATTCAATTCATTTATTTCCTGAGACCTGATACTACAAGATTGACAACCTTTTTTCAAGTACCGAAACAAAATGGCAAGAGAGCTAAATAAAATTAAATAAAGCTAATATAGTTATTAAAATATCGAAGATACATATTTATATAACATAATATTTAACATATTTCAAAAAGATATTTGCAAAAATAATAAAATGAAAGATTAAAAAAGAAAAACAGAAAAACAAAAAAGCTGCGCGTACAAGTCACCGCGAGCTAATGTCAACTATGCCAAGAGAGGAATTTAGCAGTCGTTTGAAGTTGTCGAGCAAGTTATCTGTCTGGATATGATGAGGCAGCGAGTTCCAAATTCGAATTAGTTGAACAATGCAAGATCCGTCGAATATGGAAGTTTGGAACCGTGGAAGTAGCACTTTGAGACCCCTAGTGGAGTTTAATGGTTGAAAGAAGGCGCTCAAATAGACCGGTTGTGAAGAACGAAGCAAGTTAAACAGGAACACTAATGCTCTTTGCTTCAAATATACTTCAAGCGGGCAGCCCAGTTGGGTGAAATTAAGGTGGGATACATGATTGAACCTCCACAATCCAAAGTACAGTCATTGAAAGCGACATTCAATTTCCTTAAACAGTGCGAGTCGAGCTTAGGAAAGACATGAGAGGCATGAGTGAAATGTTGCAGAATAAAGCACACTAACTAGGTGACAACGGAGCATAGGAGATAGATAGTAAACTAGCAGACAGCCAAATACGGTGGAGAGTGCTATATATTTTTGTTATGTTTGAGTTGATAAGGTCACAACATCTCATGTTAGAATTTAAAATCACGCCAAGATTTCGAACTCGATCCACATAAGGCAAGGAACAACCACCCAATGAAACGGCATGTAATGTCAATAGATCCACAATGAAAAGCAATGCCCTGCGACTTACTCGGATTCAACTTGAGCTTGTTTTCCAGGGACCAGATGAAAATATTTTGCAAGTCACTGTTCAGGAGAGCAATTCTCGACCAAGCATGTAGGACGACTTAAATAAATTCGCGAACACCCTCGGTCAAATCATTGATGTAAATCCTGAACAGTAAAGGGCCCAGAATGGAACCGTGTGGGACCCCACAAGATAGGGGAAGCAAGGTGAAGGAATTATTTTGCCCCAAGGTAACCCCCCTGCGAGCGAGCGTGAAGAAATTCCTTTATAAAGAGAGTGTCACGGTTCAAAATATCGAAATTGCAGGACAAGTTTTTTCAACAGGTTATTATGGCTGACACTATCAAAAGCCTTGGAGAAGTCCAGAAGCGTCATAATAGCTACATCCCGCCTATCAAAAGCTGAGCGGATATCCGCTGTAACTTTCACGAGAGCACCCTCGCAACTATGTTTAGGTCGAAATCCAGACTGCCATCGACTAAGATCATTTTGGAGCAGTACTGCTGAGCCTGCTAATACAAGAACTTCTCGAGCACTTTAGAGAGGAAACAAAGTAAACTGATAGGGCTGAAGTCGGCGGGAGTATTTGCAGTCGCTTTCTTTGGAATAGGGATCACATTCGCAATTTTTCTGATTTTGGGAAACACTGACTTAGTGATGCAGGAATTAAAAATATGCAAGATAGGCCCAACAATAAAAAAAGATATTAACTTCACTAATCGTGAAGGCATGTTGTCAGGGCCAGTGGCATGCGATTTAATAGAGAATAGGGCCTTTAATACTTCTCCACGATCCACACCGCGAAAACTATGCCATAATATTGTCGAGACTTTGGTTTACCTTATTTCTACCTGTTTAATTTTTATTTTCACATACTCGTTTTCTTCTTGTATCGGATGCATCTGTAGTAGCCCGTGTACTGTATTTGTCATCTAATCGCCATGATTATCTGCAAATTTATAAGGTCTTTTATTACTGGTTAAATGCACATCGTCTAGTGGATACTCTCTATACTCTTCTAAAATTTTTAATATACCCTACCTTTCTCATTTCAGCATAGTTATCCCATTTTTATTGATTTTACGAACCAGCTCTTCTTTTTTATTAGACAATTGTGTCATTTAAATTATTCGCTTCCCTAGATGTCATTGCTATAGCGGAGTAATATCTATCATTATAATTTCCAACTGCTTTTGTATCTTTTGTTCTAACGATATGTCATCATTAATTGCCTGAAGTTTTTCTATTGAAGTCGAATGCAATCTTTCCAAATCGGCGTTACCTGTATGACTATTAGGCTTAGTCCAATGACCTTCTACACACTTTTCCTGTATAAGTATTCCTTAATTTGTTCCGCTTATATGTTACGTTGAGTTTTGTCAATTTATCTATAACAGTTATTAAAGTGCTGATTATAATGAAAGGTATCTAAATGAATAGTTTCATTTTTATTGTTCGGCGTTTCTGTTGTAGTTAGTGTTGGTTTGATAATAGATTTTCATTTTGGGTAATAAATTTTATCCTTAAGTGTTCCTATAAATTTCGTTAATCCCACTTATGTAATGATTCTTTCGTATGGTATAATAATATTTGCTTATGACATTCTTCCTCATTATGTTTTTCCTTGGGCTCTTTTAGTAATGAATTTGACTCTTCTATCTCCTGAGAATAATTTTATAATAATTTGTTGCATATTATTATAATCTCTATCCTCTACCTGTGAATATACAGGGTGTTTCCCACTAGGAGGTCAATAGAGCGGTAGGTGATAGTACTCACCGAGACGAACCAAAAATTGTATGGCAGGGGGGGGGGGGCATATCAACCGTTTAGGAGTTACAGGGTGATTAAAAAAAAAGCTAGATTTTCACAAAACACCCTGTATCTTAAAAACTACAGGTCGTATGGTCACAGTTAAGAGCTCATTGTATGCAGAACGGCCTTTCCATCAGCCCCATACGCCTCTCCCAACAAGAATTATGGTTGTCTGAACTAAAAAATTCGGATTTTATTACATTTTTTATTAATGTAACCTCTATTATTTTTGCAACAAGGTCGTTAACATAACTTTTTTTTTATAAAAACTGTAAACTGTAGACTTTCCTCTTTAAGTTGACCTATTACACGCAATGTGCTATCTGAAGGCCCTTTAAGAGTTATTAGCTCTTATCCTATTCTCAAGCCTATTCTCAACGATAATTTGTTCCATTAGCACGTCATTTTAAAAAATATTGTTGCGAGCGTGGCTTTTTGGTTCGTTATTTAAAACACAATATAAAATTTTTAATATACAAGTTCTTTATTTCACTTCTGATCTTATATAATTCACAAACCTTCAATTTATCAACTCAACTTTAATTATCGCTAATACTGTTCTTTCAGTTATCGCAATCCAATTACAACACTTTCGCCCGTTTATTACTGTCGCTTGTTAACACTGCAACGTCTAAGACACGACTCATGCTCTGGTGGAGGTAACTGCTATATTTATACTCTACAAACTCTCCAGAGCTTTCTTGAAGATTCCATTCTAGAACCATCCCAAAGATTCCATTCAAGAGTCATCGATTCTCCGAACCTTAAGTTGTTTACTCTTCATTCTCAGTAGATGTCACTTGTCTCATTTTGTTGCACGTAACACTGCCCCATTCTTAAAATTGTTCGTCCCGAACAACAGGTGGTCCACGTTCTTGATGCTCATAGTATTGACACAAGCGATCCAGATGAACGATTTTTCGGTTGCCTCTTGTACCACGTTGAATCCTGTATACTACGTCATTTATTCTAGTTACTTACTATTGAATAAGGTCCTTCCCAGTGTTGTTGTAGTTTTGGAGAGCGTCCCTTATGTCGTTTCGGGTTGTACAGCCAAATGAGATCACCTTCGTTAAATCCTGCGGAATTAGCACGTAGGTCATAGCGGGTCTTCATCCGATCAGTATTTGCTGCTAATTTCACCCTCGTGGCCTTGTGCACATCGATTAATCGTTGTCTGAGCTCCGATACGTAGTCTTCTGGTAACTTTTGTTCACCTCTGGGTATGCCAAATTTGAGGTCGCTAGGTAAACGCATCTCCCTTCCGAATATGACCTTAGCTGGGGTTTGACCGGTAGTGTTGTGAACAGCTGATCTATAAGCCATTAGGAATATGTTGATCCCAATCGCGTTGATGATAGTCAACTACTTTCTTTAGATGCTCGACCAATGTTCTGTTGAAGCGCTCTACCATGCTATCTGATTGTGGGTGTAGAGGAGTAGTTCTGGTTTTTTCTTATTCCCAGCATTTTACACATCTCCTGGAAATTCCGTGATTCGAAGCTCCGTTCTTGGTCTGAAGGAAGTTCGTGAGGCACACCAAATCTACTGACCCGATTCGTTATTATTTGTTCCACAACTATGGTTGCCTCTTGATTAGGGATTGCATAAGCTTCAGGCCATTTACTGAAATAGTCAAGGGCAACTAGTATATAACGGTTACCGTCATCTGTTTCTGGACAAGGTCCAGCGATGTTTACAGCTACCTTTCAAAGGGGGCTCCGACATTATACTTATGCATTTCCCCTCTGCTTCTGTGTGGCGGTCCTTTACAAGAGGCACAGACAGGACATTTGCGGCACCACTCCTCCACATCTTCTCGCATATGTAGCCAATAAAACCTTTCTCGTATTTTGGAAATTGTTTTATTCACTCCGAAATGTCCTCCAGAGGATCTACCACTGTGCATTTCTTTTAAAACATCGTTGACCTTTGATGCAGGCACGATTATCTGCATTCGGAATGATTTACTGTTAGGTGCTTCCCACTTGCGTTTTAATATATCGCATTCAACATGAAGTGAGTTCCATTGAGCCCAGTAGCTTTTCAGCTTCTCGCTCCTCTCCGAAATATCCTTCCATTCTGGTCTTTCCATGTCTTCTTTCCAAGACAGAATGGGTGATATGTCTGGGTTTTCTCGTTGTGCTGTTCGCAAACTCTCGTTGTCCCAACCTGTCGATGGGTCCACCGTTATCAAGTGTGTAGTTGCCTTTGTTTCTTTTTCCACCGTCATCAAGCGTATGGTTACCTTTGTTTCTTTTTCTTCCATCCGGACGCAATGTTTGTATTCAAGTTTGCATGGACGTCGTGAAAGGGCATCTGCATTTCCATGGATACGACCTTTTCGGTGTTGGATTTCAAAATCATAACCCTGGAGTTGCTCTATCCATCTCGCCACTTGTCCCTCAGGGTTCTTAAACTGCAAAAACCATTTAAGCGCTGCATGGTCGGTACGAAAGATGAATTTCTGCCCGTACAGATATTTATGAAAATATTTTATTGAACAAGTTGGCAAGTAGCTCTTTTCTTGTAGCACAATAATTTTTCTTCGATTTTGAAAGTGCTTTGCTATAGTAAGCTACTGGAACTTCTTGACCATGCTCCTCCTGTGAAAGCACTGCACCAATACCTACATTGCTGGCATCCGTGTCCAATATAAATGTTTTTCCAAGCTTTGGATAGTGAAGTACTGGAGCTTCACAGAGCTGTTGATTCCAATTTTCGAAACTCTCGTTACATTTATCCGACCATATGAACGGCTTTCCCTTTTCTGTAAGTCGATGTAGGTTCCTTGCTATATCTGCAAAACTCTTCACGAATCGCCTGTAGTAGGTGGCTAGGCCAAGAAAACTTCGTAACTGATGTTTGTCCTTTGGAACTGGCCAATTTTGGACGGCTTCTATCTTCTCTGGATCGGTTCTTACTCCTTGTGATGAAACTATGTGTACCGAAAAATTTAACCTCTTTTTTGAATAGAGCACATTTACTCGCACTGTTATGGTCGGCAATGACACTAACCCTTAACCTCCTAGCGCACCCAACGCCGATCCCATCAATTACGGCGAGTGACTGAACGAAGTACAGGTCAGGAAAAAGTGGGAAAAAGGAGGAGGTCGAGAAGACGTCAGTGAGCTAGGGGGGCATTTTTCATTTGCGTGTTGGATCTGAGAAGTAACGAGGCAGTGAGAATGTCAATAAATACAAAAAATTTAGTGAGATTCGGAAAAGGAAAGTAAAAGTAAAGTAGTGCCGCGAAGAAAAAAAGAAAAACCAAAAGGAAGGCGTATAAAGAAGAACGGAAGAAGAACGACAAGAAAAGGGAATTCCTTCCTGGCATTCGATGGGAAAGCCTCGTTGGCGGGCCCCGTTATTAAATGGTTTCAGCGTCCACGTGCGGCAAGCATCGGAAAAAGCAACAGTACCCGAGGGTACTGTTACGAGATAAGTACTTGGGTTTTTTTTTACCAAATTTTCCCAAAAGTTGAAAGTCAATATCTAATCGTTTGGCATAATCTTTTAATGGAGAAAAAAAAAATATAACTAAATAAAATAGAAACTAGTGATAAGTCACGTTGGTATAGTAAGCTCACTCATTCCTTTAAATTTTTTTTTCTTTTGCCAATATATACCGGCAATGTCGGAACAAACATTTGTTAAAGGAGGAGATTGAATTGAGTTTTCCTTGGCGCTTAAAAGAGATGATGAACATCAAAAAAACTGATTAAAATTAAATAAGTGATAAAGTAGTTCAACTAAATAAGTAAAAGAAAAAAAAAAAAAAAAAAAAAAAAAAAACTATAGAAATTTTAAGCAGCGAAAACTAAAATTTTTTTTCTATTTATACAAAACACGCAAAGATGTTAAATAAATACGAACCTTTTCATCATGACTGAACAAAATATGGAAGTACATAATACATTTAATAAATACATACCTATAAAAAGCGAAAAGCTAGAAACATTTGCATAAATTAATTCGATCAGGATATAAATTTTTCGGGTGTTACAAAATTTTTGGGTGATGGCGATATGAACTTGGGTTGATTTTTTATATATACCGTGAACTATTTTCTATATACTAGACAAAGGCATAAGAATATATACATATATATGGAAACAACATTTAAATTTACACCTTGTGCATTTTTTTTTTGTAAGATTTTGAATGATTCCGTTCCATACGTTGAATATAGCAGTTTAGAGTTTATAAGTGAAATAGTGGACGTACATTTTCTATGTTCATAATAAGAAAAGAAAAAAAACAAGAATATATGCTCGAAATTTTAACAATGGTTCCGTCTGCCGTTATAACACATCATAGATTCCTGCAAAATGGCGTAATCAGACAATAATGCGATATATAATTAAGAATTAGCTTAACCCTTTGCGGTCGATTTTTTTTTGTGTGTTAATCGCTGGGTCGAACGGATTTTAGTAGAGAAACGATATCCAGTAAATATATGCAGTTAATTGAAAGACAGTTTGCTTGACGGAATCTTAGATCTTAGTGACGAACAGTAGTAATTATCGCGTTAGCATATACAACTTTTTTAGTTCAAAGAGGAACAGATACAAGTGCGTGAGATTTCTCAAAAGGAAGGAAAGAAAAAAAAACAAATTTATGAATTTCTTTAAAACGGAATAGGTATGTAGAACTCCGTCTAACACAAATTAGATTCACACATTATAGTAGATTTTAAGCTGAAGTCTTAGGGTCTTAGGTACACGTAGATAAGTACACATAAAAAGATAATAATATCGTGAACTTTATAAAAATAGAAAAAAAAACACAAATCCATTTGTAGACCATTTCATATTCTGCGTTAGTTTATGCTCATCTTATGAGGTCAGTAAGAAAGAACAGAAGGATATAGTAGGCATTATGTATTACATTTATTGCGGAATTGGTTTAAGGGTGCAGTAGGCGCCCAGCTAGCGAGTGCCTTCTCAAGTAGAGTAAGTAAGTCATGAATTGTAAAGAAAATCCCGGCGGTAGTTTCCATCAGTTCCTTTTGCTACTGGTTGAATGATCTATTTTCAGGATCACCAATGCTCTCCAGGAGGCCTTCATGGAGGAAAAATTTTATACTCTTTCAGCACACACACAGGTAATTGACACGCGGTCGGGGGTTTCTGTTTTTTTTCTAAGTAATTATATGGGTTGTGTAATACAGCCAAATATATATATATCACCTATATCAATAATTGGTAGCGTCTAGTTAGTATTTAAGAAA
The DNA here is from genome assembly GCA_963924295.1 of Dioctria rufipes. NCBI lineage: Eukaryota > Metazoa > Arthropoda > Insecta > Diptera > Asilidae > Dioctria > Dioctria rufipes. The sequence goes on along the minus strand of OZ002743.1, from coordinate 92,394,141 downwards.
ATTTTTGTTTATCCACGTTGTACATCAAACATATTCTACGGGGGTGATTTTAAGCAAACAAAAAAAAAAACAAGAAGGAAACCAGGATATATAACACAACCTTTCTGTGAGCCAAATCGTCTTTATCCACGTTGTACATCAAACATATCATTCTACGGGGGTGATTTTAAGCAAACAAAAAAAAAAAAGACAAGAAGGAAACCAGGATATATAACACAACCTTTTTGTGAGCCAAATCGTCTGGCATTAGCAAGATAGGAGCATAATAATACACGCGGAAGCTTCACCATAAAAGATGCAACTGTAAATTGCTGGCCACCTCCTGTCTCTCTCTCGAGGTCCTCTTTAATGACAAAGGGGCATCTATAATCATAACAATGTGCTGAAGATGTCACATGGGCGGCGGGGAAGACACTAGGGGATCATCACCATCGGATCTTCCTCATACTTTCCAAGGTAAGAAATGTACAGTCCCTTTTGGACTCACTGTGTAGACTAAGTATGTAGAGATGTATATGGACACCTTCCTGTTTTCTCCCTAGGCACGAAAATTTTTGTTTATGGTTCATGGTAGTGTAGGTCTCGTCGATTTACCCAACCCATACTCTCTGCTATTAGCCGAGGTGCTAGCGTGCCACCTTACCTACATGGCTACCATGGAGTGGGCAGTCAGCGCTGGGCTGACTGACAGACAAGATTGCATGTCGTATGACTATCAATCCAAAAAATAGTACCATAACAAAATGGCGCCCAACGCGGGGCCCTCAAGGGTTAGACTACCATGGTCTGAGTGCACTTTCTACTGGGGACGGAGACTTGGGATGATTCGTTGATCATTGGTCGCTAGCCAGTAATCAGACCCGAAGTTTCACATCCAGTGGCGATTACATAAAGACTAAGGGGTCTAACCGTCCTGTGTAGTTAAATTTGTTTTTATTTCTTTTCAAGTTTCAAGTTCTGTTGAATTCAAATTTTGACTCAAGTTATTTCATTTTCACGCGTTGCAATCTCTTAAAGTTTAAAGTTTTCTAGTTTTCAAGTCTTCAAGTTTCTCTTTCCCTCTGGCCGTCAGCCACGGAAATGCAAGGGGGTCCCACGAGCAAATTTTTTTTTGTTTTTGTTCCGGTTCTCATGGATGCCTGTTTATTTCGTTCATGGTGTTGGGCATAGTCATGAATCCATGAGATTGAATTCTTGGCTTATAGCCAATGAGTCAACTGGACTCATGTCTTTGCCCAGCGGGATGACCGGATCTACAGCGCAATCTGGGGAAGGGAAGGGAAGAGTTGTCGGTGGCTGGAAGTGTTGTCCGAGACTTTCAGTGATCAGGAGCTGGCACAGTGCTAACTGCCTGACTGAAAAGGGGCTCATACAGCACTCTCAGTCCTCGGCATGTCGGCCCAACTCTTCCTCGGACTTTTCGTCGAGATACTGAGAATGTTCAACTGGTGTCATTCTGCATACACGCTACACACTACTTGCCGAGGAAATCTTGGAAGGGAGAGTTGGATAGAGGAGTTTTTTTTGTTTGTCCAGAGAGGAGCTTCGGAGAGAGAGGGGAGTCAACTAACATTTTTATTTTTGAGCATTATACTTGTTTTCGTACACTGTATCAGAGCATCGCGTAATTTTCTTTGACATTTAGAGTATTGTGGTACGTTTGAGTACCGTCTTACTGCCATAGTCGGATAGTGCAGTATTCCCAGCGATACGGTTAGTCAATAGGAAGACATTATATATATTTTGAAGCTTATTTGCGTTAGTTATTTTTATATATGAACTTTGTACTAATTCGAAGATCTAACTGGATACGGCGTTACGTCGGTAGTACCTTGTAGTACTGCTTAAGTTGTGATACTACGTTGTTATCGCATTGAACCAATAGTTAAGTTTTTTCTAATCTAGCTTATTATTACGAAAAGATCCTTTTTTTTTACTGTACTTGAATACTCCAGTACCTCTAGTAAAAAGTGGAACAATTTTTTTCCAACAACTTTGCTTGAACGATCCCGCGGATAGCCCGAGTAAATTTTTTTGTTCTGTCCATTACACTCCTGTGAAGTATTTGAATTTGTTGATACATTTTTTATAATTCCTTTGAAAATTGTGTCCTGTGCGGATACCTTCTTTGGTTTCATTGTCTATATGTATACTGAACAAGTTTTGGGAAAAAGTTGGAAGTTTTCCTGAACCAACTTCGATGTTCGTCGGTAGATCACCACCGGGCGCTGGAGCCGCCTTACAATTGCCTCCGCAGTGCACAATTTGTCAGGAGGAAGATTGGTCGATTGCCACCAAGCCCTTAGTCACCATCTGTGGCCACATTTTCCACAGAAAATGTCTCCAAAGATGGAGTTTAAATACCAAGACCTGTCCTAATTGCCGTGAGCCGGTTAAGTTAGACGATTGTGTTCCTTACACGGGAACTATTTCGCGCAAGTATCAAACTCGTCAGACCACTGAACAGGATAGAAATCGCATTCAACCACAATCTCCACGTCTTAACGTACCGCAGGGTAGCCCGATAGGTCAATCGACCATAGAGATCAATGTGCAGGCTGACAGCCCAGTTCCACCAGCACCTAGCGATCCATCGGTTGCTACACAAGCCTTGTTGGCCGGCTTGAGGATACAGTTAGCTGACCTGGTACGGGACGAGGTATCCCGAGGTCTAGCCGCATTACGTGAAGAGAGAATGAATAGTCAATTCACTGAACCCAACATGGCTTCACGACTAAATCAATCCACATCAGGCCAGAGTGCTCGCTTACCCGACTTGTCCAGACCACCGCCTGTAAATAATTTTCCACCACATCCACAGCGAAATTTAGACTCAGACTTCACCTCGCGCTTTCGTCAAGACTCCATCCCTATACCGGGAGCGTCAAGATCTATGGACCGCGAGCCTCACAGCTTCGATTTCGCACCACCACCTGATCGGCATGCTCGACATAGTCCAGCGAATCGCGTAAGATCAGCCAGTCCTATTAAGCGTTGGAACCTAATATACAATGGTGATAATTCTAGACTTTCTGTTGAGGAATGTATCTTTAGGGTAGAAACACTGACGGTGTCTACGTTATATGGAGATTTTGGCCTCCTTGTGAGGAATATCAATGTGCTTTTCGGAGAGAAGGTACATAACTGGTACTGGACACTATTGAGAAGCAATCCAAATCCACCATGGCCACATTTGAAATCTGCGTTATTAACAGATTGGGGAGAGCCGAGCGATGATGTAAACATCCGCAGACAAATGTTAGCTCGTCATCAGAAGCCAAACGAGCCTTTCTCCACATACTATCAAGCATTGGTTGAGCTGAAAAATCGACTACAGATCCCAATGCCAGAACCTGAATTTGTTGAAACGGTGCGCGCCAATCTATTGCCCACGATTCAACAACAGATCTGCCTCCAGCGGACCACCTCAATAGCTCAGCTAAGGGCTCTCGTTACGCAGATACAGTTTACTCGATCTCGCATACAGACTTCAACTTCGTCATCATTCCCTTATCGAAATAGACTAGCGGAAGTTAGTCTCCCAGAATACCTTGAGCCGGAAGAGAACACACGGATGCTTGGCGTCCCGGAAGTGGCTGCGCTAGAAAACCCCCGCACACAAAGAAGTATTCTGTGCTGGAACTGTGATCGTCCTGCTCATTTTTACCAAGATTGCGCGATGATTCCGAAAGGTTTCTTCTGCTACGGATGTGGAAAGAAAGACACCATTAAACCAAGGTGTGGAAACTGTCGACAGGAAAACTCGCTGAAGGTCGAGAACAACTACACCAGTTCTCGACCGAGATTTACCCTGCGTACACGACAGACAGCTCCGACGGGATTGACCCCTGTCAATCATACTCATCCTTCGCCTCAGTCGAGCAACCATTAATCAGCTTTGAGGAAATTCCATCAAATTCTAGTATACCACAAATACCGAGCCATGACCTAATTGACCTAGTGCTAAGTCCAGATGCGCAAAGCTCAACCGAGACCACGAAAACCGTGCACTCCAGAGTTAATGAAACACCTGATAGGCCCTTAAAATTGCAAACACCTTTAGTACCAATTACAAAGGATCCTACTGGTTCCAGCAAGGAGGAAGCTCGTACCTCGACGGTTCAAATATTAAGACGGCCCTCAAGCTCCGTAATAACGAATGACCATGTGCCAGTCTTATATCCGCTTCAACCATACCATCAGAAGTGGAAGAATTATCAAGCTGTTAGGGAACGAATTTTCGCCTCCGCTGTCGAACCTGCAGTCGAGAAATTTTTTTTGGCGGTAAACAAGCCCAGACCCAAGAGATCCACACTAAGACTGCGAATGTTTTGGAAAAAGTAAGACTAGACAGGAAGAAGTTGTCTGCTATAAACATTTCGAATCCATGCGACATTAGGCCGTACGCGGAAGTTCGCATGCTCGGACGAACAATAACCGGATTACTAGACAGTGGAGCCACAGTTAGTATCCTGGGGAAAGGAGCCCTGGAGCTATTAACAGACGCTAAGGTCCAATGGACGCGGTATCGCACTGAAGTAGAGGTCGCGAATGGTGCCAAGACGTCAGTGCTTGGTCATGTGTACCTCGACATAACTTTCCGTGGTGAGACGAAGAAGCTACGTGTATATGTAGTCCCTAGTCTCACCCAAGAACTGTATCTGGGAATCGACTTCTGGGGTCTTTTTAGGTTGGCACCAGATGTCCAGCGGATGCTATCCCTTGGAGTAATAGAGGAGAGTCAGAGCCCCTGGAGTTCGCCCGTGGTACTAGTAAGGAAGCCAGGCAAAGTCAGGCTATGCTTTGACGCGAGGAAAGTGAACTCAGTATCAAAAAAAGATGCCTATCCGCTGCCGTTGATAGATGGGATCCTGGGTCGCCTTCCAGCAGCTAAGTACATAAGCAGCCTGGACCTTAAAGACGCTTTTTGGCAGATCCCGCTAGACATGGAATCCCGAGAAAAGACCGCATTTACAGTGCCGGGTCACCCTTTATATCAATACACCGTGATGCCGTTCGGACTGTGCAACGCCCCTCAGACAATGTGTCGACTGATGGATAAAGTCATCCCATTTGATCTTCGAGATCGTGTTTTAGTCTACTTGGATGATTTGCTAGTCCTTTCCCAAGATTTCGATTCACATTTAACGCTACTAGCACGGGTGGCTGATTGCTTGAGGAAGGCTGGCCTCACCATAAACGTCGAAAAGAGTAAATTCTGTTTAAGAGAAACTAAATACCTAGGCTTCATCATCGGGAACGGAGGCCTAAAAACAGATCAAGATAAAGTCGCGGCAATAATCGAGTATCCGCCACCCAAAACTGTTCGGCAGGTTCGACGCCTACTAGGAATGGCCGGGTGGTATCGCCGCTTTATCGCGAATTATGCTGATCTGACTGCTCCCATTACCGACACTCTGAAAAGTTCACGGAAGTTCGAATGGACTGCTGAAGCTCAGAGATCTTTTGAACACCTGAAACAGCAACTTACTTCGGCTCCGTTACTGATGAGTCCAGATTTCGGCAGGCCGTTTGTCATACAGTGTGACGCAAGTCAGCAAGGTATTGGTGGAGTATTGTTGCAAGCTGACAACGAAGGCCATGAACGACCTATAGCCTATATGTCAAAAAAACTGAACTCTGCGCAACGTAACTATACAGTGACAGAACAAGAGTGTCTAGCTGTCATCCTCAGTGTTGAGAAGTTTCGTCCGTATATCGAGTTAACTCATTTCAAGATTGTGACTGATCATGCGAGCTTACGCTGGCTGATGTCGCAAAAGGATCTTAGTGGAAGACTCGCCAGGTGGAGTGTGAAGCTTCAGGGCTTCGACTTCACGATCGAACACCGGAAGGGAAGTCTTAATGTTGTCCCGGACGCACTGTCGCGGGTTCACTGCGAAGAGCTGTCAGCGATCGAAGATCCAGGCCCTATGGTCGACCTCAGTTCGGTTCATTTTCACTTTCCTGAATACGAAGAACTGAGGCGTAAAGTTAATTCGAACAAGATGAGCCTGCCTGATTTGTGTGTGCGCGACGACTTCGTTTACATCCGGACGGTTCCGAGGACGGGGGATCCAGTCCAAGAGGAAGAAGCTTGGAAGCTGTGGGTCCCACGCGAACTTGTCTCAGACGTCATTGCGAGGGCACATGACCCGCCACTGTCCTCTCATGGGGGAATCGCCAAAACCCTAGATAAAATCAGAAGATACTGCTATTGGCCCCGGATGACGATTGACGTCCGAAAATATGTCGGCTCTTGCGACACATGTAAAGAGATCAAAGCACCAAACAAAATCTTACGACCCCCTATGGGAAGTAAACCAAATACGGAACGTCCCTGGCAGCGACTTTACATCGATCTTTTAGGTCCATATCCCCGATCAACCAACGGAAATGTCTGCATTGTAATTGCTCTTGACCACTTGTCTAAGTACCCCGTGCTAAAACCGTTAAGGAAGGCTTCTACTCAAATCATTTGTCAGTTTGTAGAGACCGAAATATTCCACATGTTCGGAGTGCCGGAGACGATAGTCACCGACAACGGATCACAGTTTCGTTCTTCTCAGTTCACCAAGCTGCTGGAAAAATATGGCGTGCACCACTAGCGGACAGCAGTGTATTCGCCTCAGAGCAATGCGTCAGAGAGGGTGAATAGATCGATATTATCGGGAATTCGAGCATATATAAAAAACGAACACACAAGATGGGATGAGAAGCTAAGCCATATTGCTAGTTCCCTTAGAAGCTCCATTCACCAAGCAACCGGCTTCTCCCCCTACAAAGTACTATTCGGTCTCCAAATGATTGAGCACGGCAACTCATATACCCTCATGAAGAACTTAGGAACTCTGAGTGAACCTCTAGCGGTAGACGTTGCCGACAAACTGCAGTTAATTCGTGCAAAGGCCCAAGAAAATATGAGTCACGCATTCGAACAGGGTACCAAAAGTTATAACCTACGGTCGAGACAGGTCGACTATAAAGTAGGTCAAGAAGTATATCGACGAAATTTCACGCAGAGCAATTTCCAACACCAAATTAGTGCCAAGCTTGGACGCAAATTTCTAAAGTGCAGGATAAAATCGCGCAAGGGGAATTCGCTGTATGAATTAGAAGATCTGCAGGGAAAACCTTTAGGAGTCTATCACGCCAAAGACATCAGGCAGTGATAACCATTCTAGAAGCATCATCTAGGTATTGTGGCTTTTATTCCTGGTAGCCCTAAAAAGGCATCCGGCCAGCCTAACTGGCAACTACAGGGTACCAATGAGCCGCTTAGGACCCACCCCAACCTAGCGGCCGGTATACCTCTTGTGAGCAGACTCACCTTTTTCCCTTTCCCTTCGTTTTCCCATTCCCACATGGGGCACTATGGACAGCGGAGCGACCGTAGCAAGTCCAATCGTTAAACCGACCCCAAAAATTTAAATAGCCCACCTCTACCCATTAGGAGTAGATAAATTCCATCTAATCCTTTCTGGACTAGCCTCTTTATGAGGATTTTACTCTCCTGTCGTCTTCAATATGTCCCTAATCTGAGACAGCCTGGACAATCCTGCCCATTCACCCGACACTACTGATAGGAAATGCTTTCATGGGTCGTGGGTCGAGTCACACATTGGGCGCCCAAAAGGAAGGGGCAAATGTGTAAAGCCCGGCTAGCTCAGCCGAATTCTAAAATGGACTATTCTTCAGCGTCTTTGATATAACCAGGATCCAAAGACCCTGCCCTGTTATGGTCGGCAATGACACTAACCCTTAACCTCCTAGCGCACCCAACGCCGATCCCATCAATTACGGCGAGTGACTGAACGAAGTACAGGTCAGGAAAAAGTGGGAAAAAGGAGGAGGTCGAGAAGACGTCAGTGAGCTAGGGGGGCATTTTTCATTTGCGTGTTGGATCTGAGAAGTAACGAGGCAGTGAGAATGTCAATAAATACAAAAAATTTAGAGAGATTCGGAAAAGGAAAGTAAAAGTAAAGTAGTGCCGCGAAGAAAAAAAGAAAAACCAAAAGGAAGGAGTATAAAGAAGAACGGAAGAAGAACGACAAGAAAAGGGAATTCCTTCCTGGCATTCGATGAGAAAGCCTCGTTGGCGGGCCCCGTTATTAAATGGTTTCAGCGTCCACGTGCGGCAAGCATCGGAAAAAGCAACAGTACCCGAGGGTACTGTTACGAGATAAGTACTTGGGTTTTTTTTTTACCAAATTTTCCCAAAAGTTGAAAGTCAATATCTAATCGTTTGGCATAATCTTTTAATGGAGAAAAAAAAAATATAACTAAATAAAATAGAAACTAGTGATAAGTCACGTTGGTATAGTAAGCTCACTCATTCCTTTAAATTTTTTTTTCTTTTGCCAATATATACCGGCAATGTCGGAACAAACATTTGTTAAAGGAGGAGATTGAATTGAGTTTTCCTTGGCGCTTAAAAGAGATGATGAACATCAAAAAAACTGATTAAAATTAAATAAGTGATAAAGTAGTTCAACTAAATAAGTAAAAGAAAAAAAAAAAAAAAAAAAAAAAAAACTATAGAAATTTTAAGCAGCGAAAACTAAAATTTTTTTTCTATTTATACAAAACACGCAAAGATGTTAAATAAATACGAACCTTTTCATCATGACTGAACAAAATATGGAAGTACATAATACATTTAATAAATACATACCTATAAAAAGCGAAAAGCTAGAAACATTTGCATAAATTAATTCGATCAGGATATAAATTTTTCGGGTGTTACAAAATTTTTGGGTGATGGCGATATGAACTTGGGTTGATTTTTTATATATACCGTGAACTATTTTCTATATACTAGACAAAGGCATAAGAATATATACATATATATGGAAACAACATTTAAATTTACACCTTGTGCATTTTTTTTTGTAAGATTTTGAATGATTCCGTTCCATACGTTGAATATAGCAGTTTAGAGTTTATAAGTGAAATAGTGGACGTACATTTTCTATGTTCATAATAAGAAAAGAAAAAAAACAAGAATATATGCTCGAAATTTTAACAATGGTTCCGTCTGCCGTTATAACACATCATAGATTCCTGCAAAATGGCGTAATCAGACAATAATGCGATATATAATTAAGAATTAGCTTAACCCTTTGCGGTCGATTTTTTTTGTGTGTTAATCGCTGGGTCGAACGGATTTTAGTAGAGAAACGATATCCAGTAAATATATGCAGTTAATTGAAAGACAGTTTTCTTGACGGAATCTTAGATCTTAGTGACGAACAGTAGTAATTATCGCGTTAGCATATACAACTTTTTTAGTTCAAAGAGGAACAGATACAAGTGCGTGAGATTTCTCAAAAGGAAGGAAAGAAAAAAAAACAAATTTATGAATTTCTTTAAAACGGAATAGGTATGTAGAACTCCGTCTAACACAAATTAGATTCACACATTATAGTAGATTTTAAGCTGAAGTCTTAGGGTCTTAGGTACACGTAGATAAGTACACATAAAAAGATAATAATATCGTGAACTTTATAAAAATAGAAAAAAAAACACAAATCCATTTGTAGACCATTTCATATTCTGCGTTAGTTTATGCTCATCTTATGAGGTCAGTAAGAAAGAACAGAAGGATATAGTAGGCATTATGTATTACATTTATTGCGGAATTGGTTTAAGGGTGCAGTATGCGCCCAGCTAGCGAGTGCCTTCTCAAGTAGAGTAAGTAAGTCATGAATTGTAAAGAAAATCCCGGCGGTAGTTTCCATCAGTTCCTTTTGCTACTGGTTGAATGATCTATTTTCAGGATCACCAATGCTCTCCAGGAGGCCTTCATGGAGGAAAAATTTTATACTCTTTCAGCACACACACAGGTAATTGACACGCGGTCGGGGGTTTCTGTTTTTTTTCTAAGTAATTATATGGGTTGTGTAATACAGCCAAATATATATATATCACCTATATCAATAATTGGTAGCGTCTAGTTAGTATTTAAGAAAATTTTTGTTTATCCACGTTGTACATCAAACATATTCTACGGGGGTGATTTTAAGCAAACAAAAAAAAAACAAGAAGGAAACCAGGATATATAACACAACCTTTCTGTGAGCCAAATCGTCTTTATCCACGTTGTACATCAAACATATCATTCTACGGGGGTGATTTTAAGCAAACAAAAAAAAAAAGACAAGAAGGAAACCAGGATATATAACACAACCTTTTTGTGAGCCAAATCGTCTGGCATTAGCAAGATAGGAGCATAATAATACACGCGGAAGCTTCACCATAAAAGATGCAACTGTAAATTGCTGGCCACCTCCTGTCTCTCTCTCGAGGTCCTCTTTAATGACAAAGGGGCATCTATAATCATAACAATGTGCTGAAGATGTCACATGGGCGGCGGGGAAGACACTAGGGGATCATCACCATCGGATCTTCCTCATACTTTCCAAGGTAAGAAATGTACAGTCCCTTTTGGACTCACTGTGTAGACTAAGTATGTAGAGATGTATATGGACACCTTCCTGTTTTCTCCCTAGGCACGAAAATTTTTGTTTATGGTTCATGGTAGTGTAGGTCTCGTCGATTTACCCAACCCATACTCTCTGCTATTAGCCGAGGTGCTAGCGTGCCACCTTACCTACATGGCTACCATGGAGTGGGCAGTCAGCGCTGGGCTGACTGACAGACAAGATTGCATGTCGTATGACTATCAATCCAAAAAATAGTACCATAACAAAATGGCGCCCAACGCGGGGCCCTCAAGGGTTAGACTACCATGGTCTGAGTGCACTTTCTACTGGGGACGGAGACTTGGGATGATTCGTTGATCATTGGTCGCTAGCCAGTAATCAGACCCGAAGTTTCACATCCAGTGGCGATTACATAAAGACTAAGGGGTCTAACCGTCCTGTGTAGTTAAATTTGTTTTTATTTCTTTTCAAGTTTCAAGTTCTGTTGAATTCAAATTTTGACTCAAGTTATTTCATTTTCACGCGTTGCAATCTCTTAAAGTTTAAAGTTTTCTAGTTTTCAAGTCTTCAAGTTTCTCTTTCCCTCTGGCCGTCAGCCACGGAAATGCAAGGGGGTCCCACGAGCAAATTTTTTTTTGTTTTTGTTCCGGTTCTCATGGATGCCTGTTTATTTCGTTCATGGTGTTGGGCATAGTCATGAATCCATGAGATTGAATTCTTGGCTTATAGCCAATGAGTCAACTGGACTCATGTCTTTGCCCAGCGGGATGACCGGATCTACAGCGCAATCTGGGGAAGGGAAGGGAAGAGTTGTCGGTGGCTGGAAGTGTTGTCCGAGACTTTCAGTGATCAGGAGCTGGCACAGTGCTAACTGCCTGACTGAAAAGGGGCTCATACAGCACTCTCAGTCCTCGGCATGTCGGCCCAACTCTTCCTCGGACTTTTCGTCGAGATACTGAGAATGTTCAACTGGTGTCATTCTGCATACACGCTACACACTACTTGCCGAGGAAATCTTGGAAGGGAGAGTTGGATAGAGGAGTTTTTTTGTTTGTCCAGAGAGGAGCTTCGGAGAGAGAGGGGAGTCAACTAACATTTTTATTTTTGAGCATTATACTTGTTTTCGTACACTGTATCAGAGCATCGCGTAATTTTCTTTGACATTTAGAGTATTGTGGTACGTTTGAGTACCGTCTTACTGCCATAGTCGGATAGTGCAGTATTCCCAGCGATACGGTTAGTCAATAGGAAGACATTATATATATTTTGAAGCTTATTTGCGTTAGTTATTTTTATATATGAACTTTGTACTAATTCGAAGATCTAACTGGATACGGCGTTACGTCGGTAGTACCTTGTAGTACTGCTTAAGTTGTGATACTACGTTGTTATCGCATTGAACCAATAGTTAAGTTTTTTCTAATCTAGCTTATTATTACGAAAAGATCCTTTTTTTTTACTGTACTTGAATACTCCAGTACCTCTAGTAAAAAGTGGAACAATTTTTTTCCAACAACTTTGCTTGAACGATCCCGCGGATAGCCCGAGTAAATTTTTTTGTTCTGTCCATTACACTCCTGTGAAGTATTTGAATTTGTTGATACATTTTTTATAATTCCTTTGAAAATTGTGTCCTGTGCGGATACCTTCTTTGGTTTCATTGTCTATATGTATACTGAACAAGTTTTGGGAAAAGTTGGAAGTTTTCCTGAACCAACTTCGATGTTCGTCGGTAGATCACCACCGGGCGCTGGAGCCGCCTTACAATTGCCTCCGCAGTGCACAATTTGTCAGGAGGAAGATTGGTCGATTGCCACCAAGCCCTTAGTCACCATCTGTGGCCACATTTTCCACAGAAAATGTCTCCAAAGATGGAGTTTAAATACCAAGACCTGTCCTAATTGCCGTGAGCCGGTTAAGTTAGACGATTGTGTTCCTTACACGGGAACTATTTCGCGCAAGTATCAAACTCGTCAGACCACTGAACAGGATAGAAATCGCATTCAACCACAATCTCCACGTCTTAACGTACCGCAGGGTAGCCCGATAGGTCAATCGACCATAGAGATCAATGTGCAGGCTGACAGCCCAGTTCCACCAGCACCTAGCGATCCATCGGTTGCTACACAAGCCTTGTTGGCCGGCTTGAGGATACAGTTAGCTGACCTGGTACGGGACGAGGTATCCCGAGGTCTAGCCGCATTACGTGAAGAGAGAATGAATAGTCAATTCACTGAACCCAACATGGCTTCACGACTAAATCAATCCACATCAGGCCAGAGTGCTCGCTTACCCGACTTGTCCAGACCACCGCCTGTAAATAATTTTCCACCACATCCACAGCGAAATTTAGACTCAGACTTCACCTCGCGCTTTCGTCAAGACTCCATCCCTATACCGGGAGCGTCAAGATCTATGGACCGCGAGCCTCACAGCTTCGATTTCGCACCACCACCTGATCGGCATGCTCGACATAGTCCAGCGAATCGCGTAAGATCAGCCAGTCCTATTAAGCGTTGGAACCTAATATACAATGGTGATAATTCTAGACTTTCTGTTGAGGAATGTATCTTTAGGGTAGAAACACTGACGGTGTCTACGTTATATGGAGATTTTGGCCTCCTTGTGAGGAATATCAATGTGCTTTTCGGAGAGAAGGTACATAACTGGTACTGGACACTATTGAGAAGCAATCCAAATCCACCATGGCCACATTTGAAATCTGCGTTATTAACAGATTGGGGAGAGCCGAGCGATGATGTAAACATCCGCAGACAAATGTTAGCTCGTCATCAGAAGCCAAACGAGCCTTTCTCCACATACTATCAAGCATTGGTTGAGCTGAAAAATCGACTACAGATCCCAATGCCAGAACCTGAATTTGTTGAAACGGTGCGCGCCAATCTATTGCCCACGATTCAACAACAGATCTGCCTCCAGCGGACCACCTCAATAGCTCAGCTAAGGGCTCTCGTTACGCAGATACAGTTTACTCGATCTCGCATACAGACTTCAACTTCGTCATCATTCCCTTATCGAAATAGACTAGCGGAAGTTAGTCTCCCAGAATACCTTGAGCCGGAAGAGAACACACGGATGCTTGGCGTCCCGGAAGTGGCTGCGCTAGAAAACCCCCGCACACAAAGAAGTATTCTGTGCTGGAACTGTGATCGTCCTGGTCATTTTTACCAAGATTGCGCGATGATTCCGAAAGGTTTCTTCTGCTACGGATGTGGAAAGAAAGACACCATTAAACCAAGGTGTGGAAACTGTCGACAGGAAAACTCGCTGAAGGTCGAGAACAACTACACCAGTTCTCGACCGAGATTTACCCTGCGTACACGACAGACAGCTCCGACGGGATTGACCCCTGTCAATCATACTCATCCTTCGCCTCAGTCGAGCAACCATTAATCAGCTTTGAGGAAATTCCATCAAATTCTAGTATACCACAAATACCGAGCCATGACCTAATTGACCTAGTGCTAAGTCCAGATGCGCAAAGCTCAACCGAGACCACGAAACCCGTGCACTCCAGAGTTAATGAAACACCTGATAGGCCCTTAAAATTGCAAACACCTTTAGTACCAATTACAAAGGATCCTACTGGTTCCAGCAAGGAGGAAGCTCGTACCTCGACGGTTCAAATATTAAGACGGCCCTCAAGCTCCGTAATAACGAATGACCATGTGCCAGTCTTATATCCGCTTCAACCATACCATCAGAAGTGGAAGAATTATCAAGCTGTTAGGGAACGAATTTTCGCCTCCGCTGTCGAACCTGCAGTCGAGAAATTTTTTTTGGCGGTAAACAAGCCCAGACCCAAGAGATCCACACTAAGACTGCGAATGTTTTGGAAAAAAGTAAGACTAGACAGGAAGAAGTTGTCTGCTATAAACATTTCGAATCCATGCGACATTAGGCCGTACGCGGAAGTTCGCATGCTCGGACGAACAATAACCGGATTACTAGACAGTGGAGCCACAGTTAGTATCCTGGGGAAAGGAGCCCTGGAGCTATTAACAGACGCTAAGGTACAATGGACGCGGTATCGCACTGAAGTAGAGGTCGCGAATGGTGCCAAGACGTCAGTGCTTGGTCATGTGTACCTCGACATAACTTTCCGTGGTGAGACGAAGAAGCTACGTGTATATGTAGTCCCTAGTCTCACCCAAGAACTGTATCTGGGAATCGACTTCTGGGGTCTTTTTAGGTTGGCACCAGATGTCCAGCGGATGCTATCCCTTGGAGTAATAGAGGAGAGTCAGAGCCCCTGGAGTTCGCCCGTGGTACTAGTAAGGAAGCCAGGCAAAGTCAGGCTATGCTTTGACGCGAGGAAAGTGAACTCAGTATCAAAAAAAGATGCCTATCCGCTGCCGTTGATAGATGGGATCCTGGGTCGCCTTCCAGCAGCTAAGTACATAAGCAGCCTGGACCTTAAAGACGCTTTTTGGCAGATCCCGCTAGACATGGAATCCCGAGAAAAGACCGCATTTACAGTGCCGGGTCACCCTTTATATCAATACACCGTGATGCCGTTCGGACTGTGCAACGCCCCTCAGACAATGTGTCGACTGATGGATAAAGTCATCCCATTTGATCTTCGAGATCGTGTTTTAGTCTACTTGGATGATTTGCTAGTCCTTTCCCAAGATTTCGATTCACATTTAACGCTACTAGCACGGGTGGCTGATTGCTTGAGGAAGGCTGGCCTCACCATAAACGTCGAAAAGAGTAAATTCTGTTTAAGAGAAACTAAATACCTAGGCTTCATCATCGGGAACGGAGGCCTAAAAACAGATCAAGATAAAGTCGCGGCAATAATCGAGTATCCGCCACCCAAAACTGTTCGGCAGGTTCGACGCCTACTAGGAATGGCCGGGTGGTATCGCCGCTTTATCGCGAATTATGCTGATCTGACTGCTCCCATTACCGACACTCTGAAAAGTTCACGGAAGTTCGAATGGACTGCTGAAGCTCAGAGCTCTTTTGAACACCTGAAACAGCAACTTACTTCGGCTCCGTTACTGGTGAGTCCAGATTTCGGCAGGCCGTTTGTTATACAGTGTGACGCAAGTCAGCAAGGTATTGGTGGAGTATTGTTGCAAGCTGACAACGAAGGCCATGAACGACCTATAGCCTATATGTCAAAAAAACTGAACTCTGCGCAACGTAACTATACAGTGACAGAACAAGAGTGTCTAGCTGTCATCCTCAGTGTTGAGAAGTTTCGTCCGTATATCGAGTTAACTCATTTCAAGATTGTGACTGATCATGCGAGCTTACGCTGGCTGATGTCGCAAAAGGATCTTAGTGGAAGACTCGCCAGGTGGAGTGTGAAGCTTCAGGGCTTCGACTTCACGATCGAACACCGGAAGGGAAGTCTTAATGTTGTCCCGGACGCACTGTCGCGGGTTCACTGCGAAGAGCTGTCAGCGATCGAAGATCCAGGCCCTATGGTCGACCTCAGTTCGGTTCATTTTCACTTTCCTGAATACGAAGAACTGAGGCGTAAAGTTAATTCGAACAAGATGAGCCTGCCTGATTTGTGTGTGCGCGACGACTTCGTTTACATCCGGACGGTTCCGAGGACGGGGGATCCAGTCCAAGAGGAAGAAGCTTGGAAGCTGTGGGTCCCACGCGAACTTGTCTCAGACGTCATTGCGAGGGCACATGACCCGCCACTGTCCTCTCATGGGGGAATCGCCAAAACCCTAGATAAAATCAGAAGATACTGCTATTGGCCCCGGATGACGATTGACGTCCGAAAATATGTCGGCTCTTGCGACACATGTAAAGAGATCAAAGCACCAAACAAAATCTTACGACCCCCTATGGGAAGTAAACCAAATACGGAACGTCCCTGGCAGCGACTTTACATCGATCTTTTAGGTCCATATCCCCGATCAACCAACGGAAATGTCTGCATTGTAATTGCTCTTGACCACTTGTCTAAGTACCCCGTGCTAAAACCGTTAAGGAAGGCTTCTACTCAAATCATTTGTCAGTTTGTAGAGACCGAAATATTCCACATGTTCGGAGTGCCGGAGACGATAGTCACCGACAACGGATCACAGTTTCGTTCTTCTCAGTTCACCAAGCTGCTGGAAAAATATGGCGTGCACCACTAGCGGACAGCAGTGTATTCGCCTCAGAGCAATGCGTCAGAGAGGGTGAATAGATCGATATTATCGGGAATTCGAGCATATATAAAAAACGAACACACAAGATGGGATGAGAAGCTAAGCCATATTGCTAGTTCCCTTAGAAGCTCCATTCACCAAGCAACCGGCTTCTCCCCCTACAAAGTACTATTCGGTCTCCAAATGATTGAGCACGGCAACTCATATACCCTCATGAAGAACTTAGGAACTCTGAGTGAACCTCTAGCGGTAGACGTTGCCGACAAACTGCAGTTAATTCGTGCAAAGGCCCAAGAAAATATGAGTCACGCATTCGAACAGGGTACCAAAAGTTATAACCTACGGTCGAGACAGGTCGACTATAAAGTAGGTCAAGAAGTATATCGACGAAATTTCACGCAGAGCAATTTCCAACACCAAATTAGTGCCAAGCTTGGACGCAAATTTCTAAAGTGCAGGATAAAATCGCGCAAGGGGAATTCGCTGTATGAATTAGAAGATCTGCAGGGAAAACCTTTAGGAGTCTATCACGCCAAAGACATCAGGCAGTGATAACCATTCTAGAAGCATCATCTAGGTATTGTGGCTTTTATTCCTGGTAGCCCTAAAAAGGCATCCGGCCAGCCTAACTGGCAACTACAGGGTACCAATGAGCCGCTTAGGACCCACCCCAACCTAGCGGCCGGTATACCTCTTGTGAGCAGACTCACCTTTTTCCCTTTCCCTTCGTTTTCCCATTCCCACATGGGGCACTATGGACAGCGGAGCGACCGTAGCAAGTCCAATCGTTAAACCGACCCCAAAAATTTAAATAGCCCACCTCTACCCATTAGGAGTAGATAAATTCCATCTAATCCTTTCTGGACTAGCCTCTTTATGAGGATTTTACTCTCCTGTCGTCTTCAATATGTCCCTAATCTGAGACAGCCTGGACAATCCTGCCCATTCACCCGACACTACTGATAGGAAATGCTTTCATGGGTCGTGGGACGAGTCACACATTGGGCGCCCAAAAGGAAGGGGCAAATGTGTAAAGCCCGGCTAGCTCAGCCGAATTCTAAAATGGACCATTCTTCAGCGTCTTTGATATCCGCAGGATCCAAAGACCCTGCCCTGTTATGGTCGGCAATGACACTAACCCTTAACCTCCTAGCGCACCCAACGCCGATCCCATCAATTACGGCGAGTGACTGAACGAAGTACAGGTCAGGAAAAAGTGGGAAAAAGGAGGAGGTCGAGAAGACGTCAGTGAGCTAGGGGGGCATTTTTCATTTGCGTGTTGGATCTGAGAAGTAACGAGGCAGTGAGAATGTCAATAAATACAAAAAATTTAGTGAGATTCGGAAAAGGAAAGTAAAAGTAAAGTAGTGCCGCGAAGAAAAAAAGAAAAACCAAAAGGAAGGAGTATAAAGAAGAACGGAAGAAGAACGACAAGAAAAGGGAATTCCTTCCTGGCATTCGATGAGAAAGCCTCGTTGGCGGGCCCCGTTATTAAATGGTTTCAGCGTCCACGTGCGGCAAGCATCGGAAAAAGCAACAGTACTCGAGGGTACTGTTACGAGATAAGTACTTGGGTTTTTTTTTTACCAAATTTTCCCAAAAGTTTAAAGTCAATATCTAATCGTTTGGCATAATCTTTTAATGAAAAAAAAAAAATATAACTAAATAAAATAGAAACTAGTGATAAGTCACGTTGGTATAGTAAGCTCACTCATTCCTTTAAATTTTTTTTTCTTTTGCCAATATATACCGGCAATGTCGGAACAAACATTTGTTAAAGGAGGAGATTGAATTGAGTTTTCCTTGGCGCTTAAAAGAGATGATGAACATCAAAAAAACTGATTAAAATTAAATAAGTGATAAAGTAGTTCAACTAAATAAGTAAAAAAAAAAAAAAAAAAAAAAAAAAAAAAAAAAAAAAAAATTATAGAAATTTTAAGCAGCGAAAACTAAAATTTTTTTTCTATTTATACAAAACACGCAAAGATGTTAAATAAATACGAACCTTTTCATCATGACTGAACAAAATATGGAAGTACATAATACATTTAATAAATACATACCTATAAAAAGCGAAAAGCTAGAAACATTTGCATAAATTAATTCGATCAGGATATAAATTTTTCGGGTGTTACAAAATTTTTGGGTGATGGCGATATGAACTTGGGTTGATTTTTTATATATACCGTGAACTATTTTCTATATACTAGACAAAGGCATAAGAATATATACATATATATGGAAACAACATTTAAATTTACACCTTGTGCATTTTTTTTTGTAAGATTTTGAATGATTCCGTTCCATACGTTGAATATAGCAGTTTAGAGTTTATAAGTGAAATAGTGGACGTACATTTTCTATGTTCATAATAAGAAAAGAAAAAAAACAAGAATATATGCTCGAAATTTTAACAATGGTTCCGTCTGCCGTTATAACACATCATAGATTCCTGCAAAATGGCGTAATCAGACAATAATGCGATATATAATTAAGAATTAGCTTAACCCTTTGCGGTCGATTTTTTTTGTGTGTTAATCGCTGGGTCGAACGGATTTTAGTAGAGAAACGATATCCAGTAAATATATGCAGTTAATTGAAAGACAGTTTGCTTGACGGAATCTTAGATCTTAGTGACGAACAGTAGTAATTATCGCGTTAGCATATACAACTTTTTTAGTTCAAAGAGGAACAGATACAAGTGCGTGAGATTTCTCAAAAGGAAGGAAAGAAAAAAAAACAAATTTATGAATTTCTTTAAAACGGAATAGGTATGTAGAACTCCGTCTAACACAAATTAGATTCACACATTATAGTAGATTTTAAGCTGAAGTCTTAGGGTCTTAGGTACACGTAGATAAGTACACATAAAAAGATAATAATATCGTGAACTTTATAAAAATAGAAAAAAAAACACAAATCCATTTGTAGACCATTTCATATTCTGCGTTAGTTTATGCTCATCTTATGAGGTCAGTAAGAAAGAACAGAAGGATATAGTAGGCATTATGTATTACATTTATTGCGGAATTGGTTTAAGGGTGCAGTAGGCGCCCAGCTAGCGAGTGCCTTCTCAAGTAGAGTAAGTAAGTCATGAATTGTAAAGAAAATCCCGGCGGTAGTTTCCATCAGTTCCTTTTGCTACTGGTTGAATGATCTATTTTCAGGATCACCAATGCTCTCCAGGAGGCCTTCATGGAGGAAAAATTTTATACTCTTTCAGCACACACACAGGTAATTGACACGCGGTCGGGGGTTTCTGTTTTTTTTCTAAGTAATTATATGGGTTGTGTAATACAGCCAAATATATATATATCACCTATATCAATAATTGGTAGCGTCTAGTTAGTATTTAAGAAAATTTTTGTTTATCCACGTTGTACATCAAACATATTCTACGGGGGTGATTTTAAGCAAACAAAAAAAAACAAGAAGGAAACCAGGATATATAACACAACCTTTCTGTGAGCCAAATCGTCTTTATCCACGTTGTACATCAAACATATCATTCTACGGGGGTGATTTTAAGCAAACAAAAAAAAAAAAGACAAGAAGGAAACCAGGATATATAACACAACCTTTTTGTGAGCCAAATCGTCTGGCATTAGCAAGATAGGAGCATAATAATACACACGGAAGCTTCACCATAAAAGATGCAACTGTAAATTGCTGGCCACCTCCTGTCTCTCTCTCGAGGTCCTCTTTAATGACAAAGGGGCATCTATAATCATAACAATGTGCCGAAGATGTCACATGGGCGGCGGGGAAGGCACTAGGGGATCATCACCATCGGATCTTCCTCATACTTTCCAAGGTAAGAAATGTACAGTCCCTTTTGGACTCACTGTGTAGACTAAGTATGTAGAGATGTATATGGACACCTTCCTGTTTTCTCCCTAGGCACGAAAATTTTTGTTTATGGTTCATGGTAGTGTAGGTCTCGTCGATTTACCCAACCCATACTCTCTGCTATTAGCCGAGGTGCTAGCGTGCCACCTTACCTACATGGCTACCATGGAGTGGGCAGTCAGCGCTGGGCTGACTGACAGACAAGATTGCATGTCGTATGACTATCAATCCAAAAAATAGTACCATAACAGCACTGAGCTTCAATTTCGCATCTTTGAGTCTTCGAAGTACGTTCCGTAAATTATTTTTATGTCCTTCCGATTACTATTATGTCATCTAAGTAGATAAGGCATGTTTTCCAGGTTAAACCGCGTAGAATACATTCCATTAGTCGTTCGAATATGGCTGGAGCATTAAATAATCCAAATGGCATTACTTTGAATTGCCATAAGCCACTGCCAACCGAGAAAGCAGTTTTCTCTCGGTCCTTTATTTCCAATTGCCAGTAACCACTCTTCAAATTCAGCGTGGAAAACCATTGCGCCCCGGAAAGGGTATCCAACGTGTCATCAATCCTTGGTAACGGATAGCTATCCTTTCTCGTCACCTTATTTAGTTGGCGGTAGTCTACACAAAATCGGGTGCTGCCATCCTTTTTCCTGACCAGAACAACTGGCGATGTCCAAGGGCTGTTAGATTCCTCTATTATGCCTTGTTTCTTCATGGAGTGCATCATATCTGCAATTCTGGTTGTTTGGCTAATGACAATCTTCGTGGTGTCTGTCGAATGGGTCTGGAATCCCCTCTATCGATCCGATGCTGGGCAAGATTGGTTTTACCGTAAGCATCATCATGCATTGCAAATAATTCCGAAAATTCATCGATCACCTCTTTGGCATCGTTGTATTGTTGATCATTTAAGGCACTGGACGAAAGAAGTTTCTGAACCTGTTGGGTAGTAGCTTGTATAGGTTTTGTCTCCCTGATATTACTACCACTATCCAAATTGACGATTTGGTAAACGGGTTCACAATTTCCAATTATAGCACCTTCTTTTAGTTGTACCTCATTTTCGGATGTGTTGAGCACTCTGACTGAATTAATGTTGCACCTTTTGCCTTCACTAAAGTCTTTCCAATAATAATGCTCGATGTAACTTTTGTGGGGTTAGGTTCCACCAGATAGAATCGGCAGGTCCCGAGGTCATCAGTAAGCGTTGTCCATATTAGCGTCTCGGAGCATGGCGGGAGAGTAATATTTTCGCAGACTATCGTCCTTACTTTTGCAGGATAATCTGCTCCTACTCCTAGCCTCATAGGAATTTCTATGTTACCATATTTGAGAATCCGTTCTCCGACATCCAGATTTATTTTATATGTGGTCATGAAGTCTATTCCAAGAATGCATTCATCCATTATGTCTGAAACCAGGAAAGTGTGAGGAAATAGTAGTTCGCCTAGTTGAAAATCTAAAGTTATCTCTCCAAACACCCGTGCTGCTGCTCCAGTTGCTGTTCCTAGTAGATATTTGGTGGTGTTGTGAAGCCATTTGTTCTTAACAAGATCTGCTCTAATAATTGATCTTGAATCTCCAGTATCGATAGTGACTGCGCAGTCATTTTTTCCTACACTTCCATATATGACAAGACTGTTATTATTTCTCTACAACTGGGCTACTTGAATGATGACTTCGGGGCTGTCGACTCCACCAACCAACTTCTGCCCCATGAAGTTGGTTTTTACATGTTTTCCGACTGTTCAACAAGAGAGGTGATGCGAATAGTCGCTGCTTGATATCTAGTCTCTCCACGAATAGTTTGTTCCCTGGCTCGACATCTTTGGAATTCTTCCTTCCCCTCTTCTTCTGGCAATTCCACTCGGCGACGTTTTCTGCAGTCTCTTTGAAGGTGCCCTGGTCTATTACAATTCCAGCATCGAAGGACACCACATGAATGCGGGCTCTGTGATGATTGCACTCTGTTACAAGTACATTCTTCCACTGAAATTTCTCTTACTCGTACTGCACTCCGTGAAGCTTGTCTGGCGGATTCATATGCTAATGCATAGGCTAGTGCTTCTGCCGTTGATTTTTTTTCTGCTAGCCTTAACGCTTGTTGTAAATTTTGATCTGCAATAGCGTTCACAAATGCCTCCGTTGCCACTTCATTAAGGAAATCCGCATTTACGCTGGAGTATGAAAGATGAGCTAATCTTTCCACATAAGCCTGCAATTGTTGTAGTGATTCGCCATGCTTTTGAATCCTGTTGCGGAACTGTAGGCGATATACTTGCTGCATGTGCTCATCTCCGTAACGTAATTCTATCGCCTGTACTAATGAAGTGTAATCACGTTGCTTTTCAATCGGTACAGTTTGTAAGAGTTCTGACGCAGGACCTCGAAGTGCTAACACCAGAGCTATAGATTTGTCTTCTTCATTCCATCCATTTACCTCTGAAGCTGCCTCGAATTGTCTCTTGAAGATATGCCACGAACTTTGTCCATCAAATATTTGAGGTTTCATTCTACCTGCACCGGATATTTCAGCTGCTACGTTTAGAGGCTTACGATTCTTTATTCTTTCCAGATCTGCTTTAAAGTTATCAAGCTGTTCCGTGACATTTTGTCGTACTTCCGATACTTGTTGTCGAACTTCCAACACTTCCTGCTGGATTTCTTCAATTTTCACATTTTGTTCGTCTAGTGAACCTTTCAGAAAATTCTTTTGTTCCTCCAAACAAGTTTCTAGACAATTCTGAGAATTTTTATGTTCATCAAAACGGGCTTCCAGTTTGCTCATTAAAGTACTCAAAAGCAGTTCCATTTTCATCGCAGGCTCTTCTTCAGCTTCGGTTTCTTCCAAGTTCCCTTCGAAAGCAAAAGTCTCAGGATTCTTTCCTTCCTCTATCAAAGCTTGTCGAAGTCGCTCGACTAGAATTTTCTTTGCACCTGTCGTTTGTAACGACCGGTTCCCTAACTCCACTTTTAAATCCTGTATTCGAAGCTCCTCCACTTTGCGCCCCATTACTGTATTCACTTACAGTTGAATATAAATTATTTTCCAGAACTATCAAAATTTAACACAATTTCACAAAATTAATCACACTTTGAATTTTTTTTAAAGTCAATTGCCACCACTTTATTTCGCGAATTTATCCCGTTTCTGACACCAGTTGTTGCGAGCGTGGCTTTTTGGTTCGTTATTTAAAACACAATATTAAATTTTTAATATACGAGTTCTTTATTTCACTTCTGATCTTATATAATTCACAAACCTTCAATTAATCAACTCAACTTTAATTATCGCTAATACTGTTCTTTCAATTATCGCAATCCAATTACAACACTTTCGCCCGTTTATTACTTTCGCTTGTTAACACTGCAACGTCTAAGACACGACTCATGCTCTGGTGATGGCAACTGCTATATTTATACTCTACAAGCTCTCCAGAGCTTTCTTGGAGATTCCATTCTAGAACCATCCCAAAGATTCCATTCAAGAGTCATCGATTCTCCGAACCTTAAGTTGTTTACTCTTCATTCTCAGTAGATGTCACTTGTCTCATTTTGTTGCACGTAAAAATATCGTTTAATTTCGGTGTGACCGGAGTAGGTTAAGAGTTAATAACTGTTTAACGGCTACAGTTAACATATAGGGTGTAATAGGTCACATTAAAGAGGAGACTCTACAGCTTACAGTTTTTTTAAAAAAAAGTTATGTTAACGACCTTGTTGTAAAAATAATAGAGGTTAAATTAAAAAAAAAAAAGGTAAGAAAATCCGAAATTTTTAGTTTAGACAACCATAATTCTTGATGGGAGAGGGGTATGGGGCTGATTGAGCAGTCGCTGGAAAGGACATGAAGTTCTGCATACAATAAGCCAACTAGTGTTTTTTCTTAATCACCCTGACTAATAAGCTTTGTGTCTGAGCTTACCGATGTGGTAAAATTTTCTTACGTATTGGAGGGTCTTGGAGTGGTTACTATAACCTTTGGGGTTATGCAATTTTAGACGTGTGTGATATGAGTCGATAGTAGAGTTTCGAGAGCCGAGATTCGAGAGTCGAGATTTGACACAACGAGATTCGAGTTTCGAGGGTCGAGATTCGAGAGTTGAGTTTCGAGGTACGAGAGTCGTGGTTCGAGAGTCGAGATTTGAGAGTCGAGTTTCGAGAGTCAAGATTCGACAATCGAGTTTTGAGAATTGAATGTTGAGAGTAGAGTTTCGAGAGTCGAGAAGACGAGATTCGAGAGTCGAGGTTCAAGAACCGAGATTAGAAAGTTTGGAGAGTTGAGATTCGAAAGTCAAGTTTTGAGAGTTGAGAAAGTATAAAATTTATGGCTAAAAGGTACAATATAAAATATATTAAAAGAACTTTTAAATTAAATAACTTTTGTAAATAAAATGCACTAAAAAGTAAGTAATATTTTTTTCTTTTTTTAGTCATATACACAAGAAAAGCTTTATTGCAAATTATAAATGATATGAGCTCCGATTAAATCTAAAAAGTTTGGGCATGAGTTGCAGTTAGACAATTGTGATTATAGTTATGGATGCTGTTTGGTTTTGAAATTAAATTAATTAATATCAATTTGCTAAAACATTAAAATAAAATTTGAATTTGAAATTTGTCATTGATATTGCTTTCATTATTCATTAATCTAGTACATATTTTGTTTAATTATCAAGTGTTTTGTAGTTTACAATTATTCTATTCACTTTTGTTTCGCATTGTATAAACTTGTAAGATAGAGTAGAATAGCGCAACAGCTTCAGGAGAATTTATCTTATCAGTATCATCACTGTTAGAAGATACCGCTATCCATTTTACTAATTTGTAAAATAATTATATTCAGACACTTCGATTTTTTGGGTCATAGTAGCAACACCTAGTCGTATCGATATTGTATATCTACTGTTATCTTGTGCACCCTAAATTACAAAATAATTAGATATAAGATTTTAATTAAAACCAAATTTTCGGTTGTTTTATTTATTTTGCTAATTCCAATCGTTCGGAAACCAGCGGAGCTATTTACAGTCCACTCCAATCAATCAGATGCCTAAACTTTTATGGGAGTTCTAACAATTCTTATTTGTAATGAAGCTATTCTTGTGTATATGACTGAGAAAAGAAAAAAATATTTTTTACTTTTTAGTGCATTTTATTTACAAAAGCTATTTATTTCAAAAGTGTTTTTAATATATTTTATTTTAAAAGACTGTGTGCAAAATTTCCGGCAGACAGATGGACAGACGGACATGTAAAAATCAAAATAACTTTTAATATTATGCGTGGGTCCAATCAATCCATTCTGCTCTACCATCATTATTTCTATGCGTTACAAACAGAATGATAAACCTATGATTTCATCTGGGGTATAAAAATTGTAATATTCTTTAAAATAATCTAAGGGTTGGATGGTTGGTTTTCTATTCACTTTATTTCTAAGACGTTTCAAAACAAACTGGAAAAAAAATTATATCATTAGCCCCCGTAACCACCTTATGCTATACAATTATATTTTCCTTCATCAAGGTCTACATATCTATCACTCAGTACATACTCGGATGTTCAACTTATACACCATACGCCACTATGTACATTCATCAAAAGTTGTCACATAGGTGTACACGCATATACACCTACTCTTTTAACTTCACTTAAAACTGATCTGACATGCTACTCACCTACATAAATTTCATAGGCCACATTAGCAAATGCAGATGAACGAATGTATTTAAATCAAAGAGCATAGAAACGGAATTTCAAGTAAACAATATCCGCCGACTTAACCTACTTTAACTTGAATTACCCACAGTTTCTCAAGAATTATAATAAATTTCAAGCTGCATCATTAACTTTTCTATTGGACGAAAGATTTTATCTTAGATCTTCATTTAATTCTGCAACATACATAAATATGGAATTATATGACCGTTAAAACTGAAAAACGCAATTAATTAGTGATTAGCCGAGCTATTTTGTAGTGTGTGCAAATTTTTACAATATTCTTCGGTAAACAATTGTAATTTCTGGATACTCTTGTCGTCAATCAAAAAGACTTGTCATTCTATTAGACTTTGGAATGCATTCCAAGAGGTCAAGTTTGTGGGTACTCCTGGTGAATTCGGGAGGCTTTGAAGCGGCATTTTCAGATGTCTTAGAATTAAGCTCGGCGCACTATTTTTGGCCAATTTTTCTTCGCTTTTAGTTTTTTTTTGTTTTTTTTTTTTTTTTTTTTTTTACTTTTTTGTTTTATTTCTGCGTGTATTAACTTTTTGGAGAGGTGAAACTTAGGTGACGGCCGAAGTATTGTTGTTTGTTTTTTACCTCACTATTAGCTGAGTGAGAACTTAAGTATTTTGCTCTTTTCTGTAGGACACTGTATTTGTCAGCAGTTTTTAGTTAAATTTTTTCTGGAAACAATGTTTCCCAATAAAAGCATTTAAAGTTAGACATATTGCTCTAAATGGTCACTATCACCTCCCGCTCTATTGACCTTCTAGTAGGAAACACTCTGTATACCTAACGTCCCGTTTTCACCAACCTTTCTAATATGTCTATAATTATATCTTCTTTATTCTGCACATTATTCTTCTCTGATGTGTTAACTCAATGTCTTCATTTTGATTATATAGTAAGTCAATATTATCTGGGCTTTGTATTTATTTATTATTTCCTCTTTTATACCTATGTTCTTCTGCCGAATGCACCGTACCAGACAGGTCCATGTTGGATTCACTGCTGTTATTTCCATTGATTTGTGAACTATTTTCTGGTCTACTCAGGAAATCGGCTACTTTATTTTCTCTAACCTGAAGGTATTCGATGTCAAAATTATACTCTTGGAGTTTTAAGATCTACCTTTAAAGTCCTTGAGACATAGCACACTGGGTGGACTTATTGTGAAAGAACGGACTCAATGGCATAATCACTCGCATCGGTGGTAACAACAAACTCTTTTTTGTAATCTGGGCATTTTAGAATAGGGTGTGATGCTATTAACAATTTTAATTTTTCAAAAGTTTCTATATACTGAGGGTCATTGTTATTGATTTTGGCATCTTTTTTCAAATATCTAAAGGGTCAGACTAAACTTTTTTTTTTTTTTTTTTTTTTTTTTGTAATAATTCTTTGGGGATCTCCACAGACAGCCACGGGCTGGTATTAGTGAAGAGCAACTTTTAGCATGTCTCTTTATTTTTTATCCTTTTTGACTGGTTATTTGTATTACATATTACGCCGTTTACACGTTATTCTCTTGTAACATTTTCTAGTGAAAGTTTAACAGTCTCATGAAACTGTGCATTTGCTCTGTTTTCTTAACTTCTTCAGGCAGTCCATTGTAAACGGATACAGCTGCATGCTTTAAACTCTTTCGTCCTCCGTCAGTTCTAGCATAAGGCAGTCGTATAGGTGACGCAGTCTTGTGGCATGGTTATGAATCTCCCAATGCTCAATTAGGCTTATGTTAGACGTTATCATCTTATTTTTTAGCTTATACATCATTTTCGCATTTTCCATGTAAATGAATTGCTTTAAACTTAGGAATTTAGTCATCTCATACAGGACAAACGTTGGTGTAAGGCTATGTAAATTGAAAAATGGACTTTATTGCTCTCTTCAGCACTCTAGGCATGCAATTTATTATATTATGGGTACGTTGTGTCCAGTTGATTATGTTGTAGGAAATTATCGGCAGAATAAAAGGACTGTAGATCAAGATTTTCGTCCGATTATTAAAAAAGTTTCTTCTTCTCATGTGGTGCCACTTTTTTCCTAACATATGTGTTTCCAGATCACGTTTTCATCCATTATCATACCCAAATATTTTATAGTTTCAACTCTTTTAATATGATCTCCTTCCACTTGTAGGCTGATGTCCACATTTTGCTTGCCTCGCTGTTTAGCGTCCATAAAGATCGTTTATGATGGATTTATTGTCAGTTTATTGCCATATAGCCATCTTGTGTATCTAATTAAGTCTTCATTTATTTCTCTCTGTAGTACTTCTCCATTGTTTCCATTGTACAGAAGCAGAGTGTCATCCGCATATATATAATATTCTGCACTCATGTCAGCTTCCAATTAGTTTTGGATCTACAGAGAGTAAAGGAGCGGCCCCAAAATTGAGCCCTGTGGGACTCCAGTATTCATCACCTCTTTCTAACTGGAACAGTTTTCCACTCTCGTGCAGCACCGCCTATCCTTCAAGTAATTGTTTAGCAACTGTGAAGCCTTTCTTCTAATTCCAAATTCAGTTAGTTTTTCAATTAGAACCTTATGATCTACAGTATCAAATGCCTTGGCATAGTCCTTAATGAATTTGCGGTCCCTGTCATTGCTAGGAAGCCTTTCAATTGTTTTTCTATTTTTGGTAGTTTCACTCTGGATATCTTCCACTTTGTTTGGATTCGGTCTTATTCCCTGTTTTGTTAGGACATGTCCTAGGAATTCGGTCTCTCTGTTCATAAAGCTACCCTTATCAGCATGTATTTTCCGATTATGCTCAGTTCACTTTTGGAATATTTTTTCCAATGAATTTAGATATTTCTCTAGAGTGATGGAGAAAATGAGGACATCATCTAAGTATACTACACATATTCTATTTTTGTAGTCCCTTATTATTTCATTAATTAGCCGTTGAAATGTGGCAGGTGGAAGGGCTTCCTGACATATTCATATAGACCTGCTGGAGTTACAAATGACGTTTTCTTTATATCCAGCTCTGCCACTAGAATCTGGTGATATCCCTTGGCTAGATCTAGTGAACTGAAATATTGGGCTTTTCCCAGTTAATCCAGGATACTATCAATGTTTATTGACGGGTATTTATCGTTCACCGTTACTTGGTTAAGCTTCCGATAATCTACTACTATTCTATATTTTTGAATCCCTGATTTATCCTGTTTTTTGGGTATAACTGTAATGGGAGAACTGTATTTACTTTTGCTTTTTCTTATGATAACTTGAGCTTCCATTTCAGTCATTTGTTTCCTGATCTCAGCCTCATGTGTGGTGGATATCTATACAACTTGGAATTAATTTGTTTGTTCGTAGTAGTCTTACGCCGTGTACAAAATTTTAGCTCCCTACGTTGACGCGTTCTCAGGCAGTGTCCCAAATATATAACGAAGAACGAAATTTTTGTATGGCAATCCCACGAAGAAGTTACTCGATTTGTCCCATTTTCGAACGTAATTTTACTTTATTTTTCTTAAAAGCCCGTGTGCAAAATTTCAACTCTCTAAGCACAAGCATTCTCGAGTTATCGTGAGGACGAACTTTCGTAAATAAATTGCACTAAAAAGTCAAAAATATTTGTTTCTTTGTCAGTGATATACACAAGAAAAGTTTCGTTTCAAAATAAGAAATGGTAGTAGAACTCAGATTAAATCTTAAAAGTTTTGCCTAACAGCAACTCATGCCCAACCTTTTAAGATTTAATCTGAGTTCTAGCATTTCTTATTTTGCAATGGAGCTTTTCGTGTGTGAGATAAAAAAAAATTTTTTATTTTTTTGTGCAAACCGAAAACATCACAAAACGTACGAATATTTTACACCAACGGAAAGCTCCTCATTCACTCATTCTAAATCAAAAGTAAATCCATCCACATTTACTACCCTAAAACCAGAGACAAGAAATATACAGATATCGACGGTAGTACTAAGAAAGTGATGTATGGAAGAGCTCAAAGCAAACCTCAATAACTCACTGATCTCGGCTAAACATATCATGGATACGAACCAACATTTTTTTTCCAACAGAAAAAATTCATTTCTTTGTTAGAATTGAAATCTATCATATTTCTTCAGAATTCGTTTGTATTATTGCTGAAGACGATTTGAATAAGTTGTGTCTGGGCAGTCTCGGCTTCGTGGAAGTTTGATTGATTTGGTTGCTTGGGCTTGTTAACTAAAAATTTTTATCAGCTTAGGTGTATGACCTAGGTACATCAGCGCGGATTTTTGTTTCAGGCCTTTATAAATTGTTTTCAATGTAGGCAAGAATTTATTTTTTTTTTTAGAATTGAAATCGACCACATTTCTTTAGATTTCGGGTGCATTATTGGTGGCTGAAGATGGTCCCAACAAATTCTGTCTGTCGCTTTCCGGGATTGGTGTCGTGTTTTCAATATCTTGTAATTCAATATGTACAACAAACTTTTTGCTTAGGCACTTTCACATCGAAACCGAAAACCGATAAGTTTTACACCGAAAATTCGCTTTTGCTTTCACATCAAAACCGAAAACTTTTTTTCGGTTAAATAGAAATAAAATTTAATTAGGTATCATAAAAGTTGTATGATGAGACCTCATACGAAAAAGCGTATTTTAATTTTATTTCGAAATCAATATCCATATTATAAATGTAATGTATAATTTTCAATGTAAACACAAAAGTGAGGTTTAGTACGACCGAAAAAATTTTTCGCCCCGAAACGTTCCACATGTGGAAACCGAAAAGAAATTGACAAATGCAACCGAAATTTCGTTTTTCGGCCGAAAAAAAAAAAAATAATAAAAGTTGCATTTTTCTGAAAAATCTGAGATATACATATACTATACTATTTTATTAGTTTATCCTATTTCCCATGATTTTATTAATTAATTTTGAACAAAGCCCTGAGCTACTATTCTGGCATTCTTCTCTTGTGCACTTCCGTCCGAGTTGAACTTATTCCTAAGAACAAAACGACTTCCAATTGTTTCGTCGTTGTCTGGTCGAGATACAGTTTCCCAAATGTTGTTTTTAATAATCGACTTCATTTCCAAAGCCATAGCTTTGTACCAGTCTTCGGATTCTGCTCCATATACAGCATTATTGATGGGTACTTCCGAGAGAAACGCAAATTCCGATGCCGAAATTCCCGTTTGTGTCGTGATCATGTTGTAAACCTTTGTGGGCCTTCTCCTCGCTCCAGTATGCTCAAGCCTTGGTCTTCCGGGTCCACGCCTTTCACTTTCCTGGCTGATTTCCTCTTCTTCATGGCTTCCTAATAGATCGGCAGATTCGTTCTTCGTCTGCTGTTCCAGTTGGTTGATGTTCTCTTCCAGCAACGAACGGGGTTCCATTATGGCTTTGATAGGGGGATTTTGTTTTTCAACTTTCAGACGTTCATCTATGGAATTAAAGAAATCTTCGGGGATGGCTTGATAGTACTCAAGACGTTTCTTCGTGTTAATAAGTTTAATGACTCGCGATATTACAACTTGTTTTATGGATGGTATCCAGATTCTTAGCCTTTAGATTCTTGTGCATAACCCAAGAAAATTCCTTCTTGACTTCGGGGTTCCAGTTTCCCAATTCCTGGTTTCCTCGATAGGCAGTAGACCTTGCTTCCGAATTCGTGGAAATGTCTCACATCGGGTACTTTTCCCGTCCATAACTGATATGGCGTTTTTCTTCGCAAACTGCTAGTTGGTACTCGATTTCGTATATAGTTAGCGGTTGAGACTGCTTCTGCCCAAAATGTAGGTGAGAGTTTGGCTTGAATTAAAAGACATCTGGCCATTTCGTATAATGTGCGGTTCTTTCTTTCACACATCCCGTTCTGTTCCGGGCTGTATGCTACCGTGCATTTTCTTGAAATACCGTGTTCCTTCAAGAAATCATCAAAAGTATTATTTATGTACTCACCGCCATTATCTGTATGTTACTCCTTTATGATTGTAAACAAAACGTCATACCCGTTTTCTGTGATTTTTGCGTTCGGAAATTAAGTTTGTTCTCAAGTCGGGAAATTATAGTGTGGCCTTTAGGTCAATTTTGACTTCTGATCCTAGGTAGTTATTGAAAAATGAAGCATCACCTTTTGCTTTAATTTCAGTTGAGTCCTAATTTGCCAAGTTCAACTTTCCACAACCATTTTGTGTTTCACCAAAATGTTTTAATTCCTTGCAAATATGACTTGTTGCACCACTATCCAGACACCACTTCCTAGATTCCGATTCCCCGATGAAGGCTTCCGACACACCGAAACTTAAATCCTCGGTTTTTCTTGCAAATTGTTGATTTTCGTTTCTATATTTACAATCGATGGCTTTGTGTCCATACTTTCGACAACGATGACACTGGAACGGAAATTTTTCGTTTTTATTAGAGTTACCTTTCCCGTATTCACTTGTGTGCACTTTGTTTTTGTGATGGTAGTAATCTTTTTGTCCGTGTTTTTGAACAAACAATATATTTTGAGTTTTAGAATTAGATTGACTACCACGAGAGTCACTTTCCTCTGTTATTTTAACCCGTAAGTTTTCTAGACTCGGTAATTCATCACGTGATTTGATCGCACATCGAAAGTTTTCATAGATTAGATTAGATTCGTAGAGGGGTGTGTAGGCACAGCCTCGCAATCACCGCGACCTAAAAGATCTATTGTGAGTCCCCGTTGAATTTATTCCCTTTCTAGGTTCAGACTGTTAATAAAGTCTAGGATCCTTCTGGGATTGAGGTTCCGTACGTAGTTAGGTGTAGGAAAAGCATGTTCGAGATGGAGTAATCTCCGCCTGGTCAATGCTTCGCAGTTGCAGAGCAGATGCTCCGAGGTTTCATGAGCATCCTGGCAAAAGCGGCAGGATGAAGTCTCAGCCAAGCCCATCTTGTTAAGGTGATACCTCAAGGGGCAATGGCCTGAGAAGAGTTCTGTAATTTTTTCATAACTTCGTGGTAAACTGCACAACAACATCACTGACAACAAGTCTTGATTTAAATCTACTTCCATATCTGTAAGGTTATCGACATTGTCAAAGAACTTGTTAATGTGTTCGCGCACGTTACTGTTCTCTTCCATGTGTAGTTGTATGAGTTGTTCTAGAAGCATGGGACCTTTCCACTGATAAATTCCTTCGAGTTGGTTCCACATTTCCTTCGAAGTTATGCACCCCTTTACTTGCTTTAATTCAGAAGCACATATTGATAAGATAATTTCCGACTTTGTTTTGTCATCATCTTTCTCCCACGTAGAAATTTCCTTGGCACGATTTAATTCGCCGTCGACTGATTCCGGTTTGATTTCCTTACCGTTTACATATTGCCACAGATCGTTTTTTGTTAGCAATGCCTGCATTTCCATTTTCCAAGTATCGAAGTTTTCCTTGTTGAGCAACTCGATTCTTGTTGCAGAATTCATGGCGATTCACTTACACTTTTATTTATTTATTTTTTTTATCATTTGTGCCTGGCTCATAACCTGTTGGGAATGGCAGGTTATTTATAACTAGAACAAAAAATAGATGAAACGCACGTTTAGTCCGATAACAATTCAAGAGCTTTATTGAGATGATTTTTATAATTAAGTACAAAGTAATAGACTGACGTGACGCTTGTCAAGTTCGGATCAGTGAAAGTGTGTTCACCACACAGTGCACGAATAGTCCGTAGAATTGTCTGCGTGTATGAAAATACGGTTGTATTATTTCCAACAGTATGCTGTACATTTTCCCTACATGCAATTTTAATGCAATTTCAATGAAATTTTACCTCATCATATTTACTTACCTTGATTATGTTTAAAACATTCCTGATGTGCGAAACAATATCTTCTAGGTTAAAATTAGTAATTTTCTTAAATACGGAAACGAAAAATGCAAAATTTAATTTGGTTGTGGCGATTAGTGTTAGCCGCAGGCTTTATTTCCCTAAATGTGCGATTTGTACCCATGCTAATAAATTGCGCTAAAGTTTGTAAATTTGTATGCTTATCCAACTATTAAAAGAAGTAAATCCTGCATAAATAATTATTTCCAACCACCCACCCACCGCTCCCCACAACCAACTCATCCAGTATGACGGCAGACAGAACTTGTTCTGGCCGTCTACAGCCACCAATAATGCACACGAATTCTGAAGAAATATGGTCGATTTAAATTTAAGAAAGAAATTAATTTTTGCCTATATTGAAAAAAATTTTTGGTTCGTACCCATGATATATTTAGCCGAGATCAGTGAGTTATTGAGGTTTGCTATGAGCTCTTCCATACATCACTTTTTTAGTACTACCGTCGATATCTGTATATTTCGTCACGAACGGTACATTCACAATCGCTCAGGCACAAAGTTTTTTAGTCAGGGGTTAGTGAGTAGATAAAAATTATTTAAAAAGAAAAACCAAAGAAGAAGAGGTGGTGGATGATATCCAATAAAGTGTTACGGTCCTTAAAATTTAAATTTTCGATCTGTCTAATTTCTAACTGATACTTGATACGATGTCCCTTCGATGTGAAATAAGTTCGCCTTCTAGGCAAAGTTGATAGCACCAGCGTACATGAATTCGTATAACCAGACCTTCACTTTTAATGATTCTGGCCGCTCGCCATTGTTACCGTATGCGTTCTGACATCGAACTTCGCTTATCTAGCCTTTCAGCACTTCGAACAATTCACAGAGATCACACTCCCATCATCGATAATAATGACATTTTTCGTGTAAAGAGCCATGCACCGTGTTTGGATAACTGATCTTTTGTGTTAGTTGTTGTTATCTATTTACTTTATTACTTCTACTAGGATTTGACCCCACCCCCCGACGCAACAATTAAGGTCGACGATATTTTTATTAATATATGAATTATTGGTGACGTTTTTTGCTGAATTTACTAAGCTTAAGAAATTATTGAAAATATTTAACTTAATATTAAAGATGCCTTTCAGAATTTGTTTTCTTGCCTTGTTATTTTTGGATTTATATAGAGCATGCAGAAGACCACTAGCACAAAGTTATAACAGTAATCACTTAGGGTTCGACAAATCAGTTTCAGATTGTGTATCGCAACAAAAGTAAATATAGCTCGAAACAAGATGAATTAATATAATACAACTATGATCAAGATTTTGCCTGTGACACTATGAAAATCTAAGTAGACCTGTAGCATCGCAGATGAACTTATATCGACATGGGAAAACTAATCTTGTCCCTTGACATGAGATCTTATTACTGACGATAGAGTCCGTTACTTTGATTTTCTACAGCCAGCGTATTGAGAATTATAATTATTTTAAGAGAATCAACTAGTATCGACCATAGATCAAACTGTAGTCGCGTAAATGGTAAAGGTAATTAAGGAGGGTGAAAACTTCATTGTAACCCTGTATACCGTGAAATGTATATTTTTAAAAAACTGACTTACACCTGGTTTTTCTGGTGTACCCATGTGTGTACAAGAAGAATTGGGTGGAATTTTGTCGTGTAAAATTCATAAAATTTTCATCCGGATCGTAAGGTTTACGTCCACCTAAAGGAAAACCGATTTTTCAGTTTTTTATTTTATATTATCGTACAAATAACGCAAGTTACATGAAATTTTTTTTGCATTGAATAAGCACAATTTTTTTCAATCTGAGAAGCATGTAGTTTTCGATATATTTACAATTTTCGAAAAAAAAAATCTTCCACGCAAAACTTTATTGGTGTTTTTTTTTATTTAAATATTCTATCTGGGCTCACATTTTAACCATTAAAATGTCTACTCTAAAATGGTCTATATATGTTGATGGTTTATTTTTGAAGAAACCGCTTTAAATTAAAAAAAAAAAAAAACAAAAAATTGTTTTTAGGATCCATTAGTTTTCAATTTTTTTAATTATTTACGTAGATAATGGATTACATTTCAATGACAGAATTTACTTTAATGTAATATTTCCAAAGTTGAATCAATTTAATTGAAGACAGAGGCGGTAATCATTCTGAAACTTAAAATTTTCATGGCAATGCACCGTACCGTACTGAAAATCGTAAGCTAGAGTTAAGACTCACTGGCCCAGCGTGCAATTTTATTAACGTATATTTAACTATTTTTTTTTACTAAATAACTAATATAACGATGAGTAATCTGTTGTAGGTATACTCGAATACAATAACTTGAAAACGTAATTATTAAGTAGAACAAATTAATTTATTGATTATTATTATTAATAAAAATTTTATGAGAAATTATAAAATTCTAATGAACTTTAAATCTTTTGCCTTGTGGTTCTTTTTCTTCTTCATCAATAAAATTTTCAAATTCCGAAAGATCTTCGACATTATCGACGTCTTTGAGCTCCTCGATTTCAATATACATACAGACTCTTTCCTTACTCTTCATTATTACATCTTCAAATATTTCTTTATCTCTATTTGAGCAGTTTTCATTACAATTACTGCATAAATTGGCCAGGGGCGTAGCGAGCTTAACTCGCGCCCGGGGCACAATACCTTTTTAGCGCCCCCCTCCCCCGCCATTCGAAAACCATATAATATTATATGTAAAATATACTCGCAAATTAATAAATAAATAAAGTAAAATAAATAAAGTCATAGGCTCAAGCTAGGCTTTAAATTTGAGACAAAAAATGTAATTGATAAAACATGACAAGATTTTGAAATGAATATGATCATATAGAATTAGTTCAAAAGATACCTATTATTTATTTTACATATTTATAAAGAAATATTTTAAAAACACGCAGTTTTAAAACAATAAAAAAGTAAATATTTATTATTTCTAAGGAGATACATATATTTAATAATAAGAATATGATTATAATACATTAATAAGACTAATTACTATATATAAATTTTCCTTGCTTTTGATGAAGCAAATTTATCAATAATATCATCAAGGTTGATCATCTCAAATTTTTCTTTTTCCACACTTAAAAATGCTAGGTCACTTAGGCGATCTTGTCCCATCGTTGATCGTAAATATGTCAAAATTAATTTTAATTTGCTGAATGAACGTTGTTCGCAGCTAGCAATTGATACTGAGATAGTCAGCAGTATTTGAAGTGCCACTCTCAGATTTGGAAAAATATCTTCTCCATACGAGATTATAAAAGTAAGAAATTCTAATGGAGTTTTAGGTTCAATTTCTTTTCTACTCCGGAGGAACATTTTGTAGTCACATATTTCGATAAAGAGATCTATTCCATTGAAATCTGTATTATAAAATTCACCCAAATTTTTACAATTTTTTTCAAGGTCGTTATCAACATTATCCTTGTTTAGTAAATTGTCAACGTCTAGTAGAAATCCAAATTTGAAATTAAGATCACTTAATCGTGTAAATCGTGTACATATTTCTTGTTGGAGACGGTCAAGAACGCTTTTCATAACGCGAGAAATTTCACTTTCTGCGGAAAGACCAACATCTCTAGCCAATTCTCCGGGCATTTTGCGGCATCTTCTTATACGTATTGTTGTATCGATATCCCATTTTTCACAAATTAACTTCGCTTTTTCTATTGCTTCTTCACAGAGCTTGTCTCGAATTTCGGCTAGTTCAGACGCTAATGATTCAAGATCATGGAACGCTTCTCTAAAATTCATTCTAGGATCTTGTAATCTCCTTAAGATTTCATACCAGAAATGGACTAAAGTTATGAAACTAAAAGATAGTATATTTTGCAACAGAATTGTAGCTTCACTTCTGGTGTCACTTGTAGTGGTAGTGTCCTCTGCTAATTTTTCTAATAGCTCTACTAAATTCTCTAGCCCATCGACGATAACGCTAACCGCTTGTATTCTGGCGCTCCATCGTGTTTCAGATTCACGTTTCACAGTTTTTGTTAAAGCATTTTTTAATAAATCCCATCGTAACGTTGAACGTGAGAAAAAGAGATATATGTTTTCAATTATTCCAAAACATGTCACAACTATTGGATCCTGTTTAGCTGCAGTAACTCCTACTAAATTCAAGGAATGGTTATCACAATTTACAAATAATGCTTTATGATTTTTTTCCATTATTCTTTGTTGAACGCCAGATATGTGACCTGCCATCACGGCAGCATTATCGTAACATTGTGATCTGCAGTTTGTTAATGAAATTTCATCGGAATTTAATTTCTCTAAAATTGTATTTTCGATCGAGGCTGCATCTTTAGCATGTACATATTTCAATAAAACCCAAAAAAGATTCTTTGATGGAAACTTTTTTATTGATAAAATCAACATCTACATACCTAACGACTTGGGACATTTGTTCTCGATGAGAGATATCAGGAGTTGAATCAAAAAAGTCCATAATATTTATTTCTTTTGATATCGTTTATTAGTTGATTTCGAACTGTAGATGCCAGAAGATGAATGAATTCATTTTGAATCTGTGGTGACAAATATGAGACAGTTCTTTGAGTTTCTGTGGCATGTTTAAAATGATTTGCTAGTAGCGGATCAAACTGAGCTACAAGTCTAAGTAAAGATAATAGGTTTCCAACGTTTGTACCATCTTGAAGTGCTAGTTTTTCAACATGGCCACGTAGAGGAAGATTTTGTATAATTAAATACCTCATGCAAGCTAATATTCTTTGTAATATATTTCGCCACCGTTCTTTTTCGGACTGAATGTTCGCTTCTAATGATACATCAATTCCCGTTCTACTTATTAATCTTCGTTCGGTTTCTTTCCAAGCCGTACGTGATTTTCGGTGATTTGCACTTCTTTCATGGCTAATCAATTTATCTTTTCTCTTCCATTTATTAAAACCAGCAGATGTTACGAAAGATGATTGTGTAGCGGAATTTGATGTAATAAACAGTAAGCAACAAAAGCAGAACGCTACATTATTTTTTGGTGAATATAATAACCAAGATCGGTTAACTTGAGTTCCCTCCTCTTCATTACCGACCCGTCGAGAAAACCAAGACTTTGGCATTAGACGATTAGTTTATGTTGTTGCCGCATTTAAACTGGCTTCGTTTTGAAATGTGCAAGATCCACGAATAATCATTTCTTTTCGAAGTTGGTTCGATATTATTGGAAGATTGTTGCTAAATTTTAAATAAGCAACATCCTTGAACTCCAGAACGTCCGGAATTACAGCATGTGTTTCTGTTGTATTTTCTGTGCTTTTTATTAGATGTGAACATAGATTTATCATTTCTGATGTACTTGGGCCACCTTCTTCAGAGTCTTGTATTTGTTGAGTTGTGTTATTAGTACATAAAAGTTTAGCAGCAGCAGGTGTACAACCTGAATCTCAGAGCTTCTTTTTCTTGCTGTAGTTTTGTTTTCCGATTCTGGGAACAGCTTAGTTTTTTTCCTGGCGTTGACATGGTCTAAATAAAAAATAAATATTACTATAAATAGTAATAAAAATAGAATATTGTCTATTTCTTCAATTGTTTTATTGAACACTGTTAACAAATTTCATACCCTATTCACTGAATAATAGAATCGTCGAGCAGATGTAGTAAGTAATCTTACTTGTTTTATTACTTACCAAGAATGCCTTGAACTTGAAGGTAGTAACACAGTGAAAAATACACTACAATTTATGCTAACACTACAATTTATGCTAACATTAAACTTATAACATATAACATTTAATATTTAATAACATTTCATTTTTATTCTAAGCGGAGTGCGATGACAAGGACGCAAAACGGAAAAATGCACGCACAAAATAACTTAAACGTTAATATTTCGGGTATTTCCCTAATTTGTTGCGGACACAGCCTGTCGCAAGTGTCACGGATATGTACAGTCACGGAAAAAAGTATCCGGAAAATAACAACTAAAGGATCGACGATCGTCTATTTTTTAATACAGATACTTCTCAGACACACAACAAATACGGCGCTTGGGTCCTTTCCTAGAAACGACAAAACGCCGTATTTGTTGTGTGTCTGAGAAGTATCTATATTAAAAAATAGACGATCTTTTAGTTGTTATTTTCCGGATACTTTTTTCCGTGATTGTACATATAAGTATATTAGACTGTTATTGTTATCGTTCTAAAATAACAAGCGTAAGCTACATTGCGTTTATAGAAATAAGGATAAATAGTATTCTGAAAGAAAGAATGTTTGTAATTTGTACACTGAAAATAGTTATTATAAATATTATTTTATCAGACAAATCAAGAAAGTAGATAATTTATGTAACCACACAGCGTAGATGCCATAAAGAAGTGCTGACAGACACAGGTCGAGTCAGCCCTGCCAGTAGAGACGTGCCATTTCTATTATGAATATATTATTATGGTTTGATTTAAACTATTAGTGTTCCTTTTTTCCTTTTTATTTACGAATTAACATTTAGTATATTACACTGGCACTAAATATAAAATATATTTTCCAGAAATCAATTATAATAAAAATAAAAATTATCCAGCAATTTTTGTTTTGCGGACATTTGGCGCCCCTTTGTGAGTAGCGCCCGGGGCATGATGCCCCCCTTGCCCTCCCCTCGCTACGCCACTGAAATTGGCACATTTTAAGCCGGGTCTTCGACAGCCACATCTTTGTTTATTACAATCAGTTTCACAGCTGCAGCTAATACTTTTTCGGGAATTAATTCTGAACTGTCTGGGATAAATTTGGGCACGAGTCTACCTAGATGTTCGTTCAAGACCCATTGCAGGTCTTTTTTCTATCGGGCGCGTTGTCCAAATAACCAAGTCAAATTTGCAATTAGTAATAAACTCTATAGGAGTGTTGTGTTACTGATGGTGGGTTCTTGTTACATAAAGTCATTTGACGGAAAAACGCTACTATTGAAGAAATTTTAAATAAATATTTTAATTATGTTCGAAGCCCTTATGCAGCTAATAGTTTTAAAGTATTCGATGGGTATCCCGAAGTAAATAAAATTGTAACAATAACACTTACAGTGTCTAGGTACTTCCACTTCGATGGGCACGAAACAAGCCGAACGTTCACGTCGTAAGAAATCTGCAGGCATCCCTACATTTAAATATCAAGGTATACGAGAAATACTGTTTTCGCAAGAGAAATTTTTATCCAAACAAGGTAATAAAAAAAAATTAATACAAACTATGTCAGATAAAATACAATCAGAGGGATTCTTGTGCAAGCAAACTCCCGAAGATGCCGATGCATTAATTATAAATATTGCAATTGTACTAGCAAAACACGATGATAAGACTGTCGTCGTCGTGG
Source organism: Dioctria rufipes (assembly GCA_963924295.1). Taxonomy (NCBI): domain Eukaryota; kingdom Metazoa; phylum Arthropoda; class Insecta; order Diptera; family Asilidae; genus Dioctria; species Dioctria rufipes. Next base: position 92,352,817 of record OZ002743.1, on the reverse strand, counting down.
GTCAAGATATTGATTTACTAGTGCTTCTGCGTCAACTAAATTCATATGGTCTCAGTTTTTTTTCCCCACAAACTAAGCTCAGGCAATTAAAAGGATTCATTTTATATATCTAATTATTTCAAACATGAAACGTGCACAAATATAATAGCATTTCTTCACTCTTTTTCGGGTTGCGATATAACTACCGGTTTTTTTTGGAAAAGGAATAAAAAGCAATAGTAAAATCGTTATTGAGCAACAAATATTAATCAAGCATGGCAAGAGTTTTTTTTTTTTTTTTTTTTTTAAATATGCAGACGAAATAACCATTGCAAGAAATGGATCTCAACTTATAGCTGGTATTTACAAAAATAAAAAGATGGATGAGTCATTAAATCAATTAAGATTTGAGCATTACCAACTGGCAATTAATAAATCGACTTTCAAATTGGAGAAACTTCCCCAATTTGAAGGAGCAGCTACATAACACTCCTACAGACTTTATTAGCAATTGCAAATTTGGTTTGGTTGAAAAAAAAAGCTGTGCAATGTGGCTGGACCGAACATCTAGGTAGACTCGTGCCCAAATTTATCCCAGACAGTTCAGAATTAATTCCCGAAATATTATTAAAAAGTATTAGCTGCAGCTGTGAAAGTTGTTGTAATAAACAAGAATATGGCTGTCGAAAACCCGGCTTAAAATGTACCAATTTATGCCGTAATTGTAATGAAAACTGCTCAAATAGAGATAAAGAAATATTTGAAGATGTAAGTGATTTGGAAGACATTATTGATGAAGAGTAAGGAAAGAGTCTGTATATTGAAATCGAGGAGCTCAAAGACGTCCATAATTTCGAAGATCCTTCGGAATTTGAAAATTTTATTGATGAAGAACAAAAAGAACCACAAGGCAAAAGAAGTAAAGTTCATTAGAATTTTATGATTTCTCATAAATTTTTTATTTTTATAAAAAATTATCAATAAATTAATTGTTCTACTTAATAATTACGTTTTCAAGTTATTTTATTCAAATATACCTACAACAAACTACTCATCGTTATACTAAAGGGTTTTCCAATAAGAGGTGTTATTTTAATTAGCCCGCTATTTCGGTAGATGTCACTTTTGGAGCTGACATTTTCTGACATTTGACAAGTAGAAACTACGCCATTAATAAAAGTGGAACGACACACGATTCAACAACGCATTGAAATTATTAAAATTCACTATAAAAATGGTGAAAATGTGGCAGAGACTGTTCGTAAAACTCGAACATTTTTGGGTCGTCGTGAAGCACCTTGTCGGACCGCAATACAGAAATTGGTAGAAAAATTCGAGCTGTCGGGACAAGTTAGTGATGTGAAGAATAAAACCCGTGCACGTCGCTCAAGAACAGCCGAGAATATTGCTTCTGTAGCCGAAAGTGTTGAAGAAAACCCAGGTTTGGCCATTCCTCGTCGTTCTTTGGAATTAGGCATTCCACAAACGTCATTACACCGGATTTTGTATAAAGATTTGGGTCTTAAGGCTTATAAAGTTCAGTTAACATAAGAACGCAAGCCGGCCGATCATCAACAACGTCGAGTCTTTGCTGATTGGGTCCTTGAAATGCATGAAAATGATCGGAATTCCATCGAAAACTCATCTTGAGTGATGAGGCCCATTTCCACCACGATGGCTTCGTCAACAAGCAAAATTGTCGCATCTGCGGCTCGGAAACCCCAAGAGTTATTGTTGAAAAGCCTCTCTATCCTCAATGTGTGACTGTTTGGTGCGGTTTATGGTCCCGCGGGGTCATTGGACCTTACTTTTTCGAAAATGAGGCTGGAGCAACAGTTACGGTGAATGGATTGCGCTATCGACAGATGATTAATGATGTTTTATGGCCGGAATTGGATGGTATTGATCTGGACAACGTTTACTTTCAAAAAGACGGCGCTACGTGCTACAAGCAACGAAACCATTGATCTTTTACTGGAAAAGTTTCCCGACCGTGTTATCTCTCGAAGAGGTGATCACAATTGGCCACCGAGATCTTGTGACTTAACACCTTGCGACTTCTTCCTTTGGGGCCACGTGAAAGAGAAGGTCTACGCCAACAGCCCAGTGTCGATTCAAGACCTCAAAGATGGAATTCGTGAGGCTATCGAGGACATAGGGCACCCACTTTGCGATTTGGTTATGGAAAATTTCATGAAAAGGATATGGTCCTGTAGGCGTGGTCGTGGTGGTCATTTGGCTGATCTTATTTTCCATTATAAACGGCATACCTCCCTCTTTATAATGAAATAAAGATCCGATCATTTATCTCAAAAAATGGCATTTTTCTTTGAATATCAAAATAACACCTCTTATTGGAAAACCCTTTAGTTATTTAGTAAAAAAAAATAGTAAAATATACGTTAATAAAATTGAACGCTGGGCCAGCGAGTCTTAACTGTAGCTCACGACTTTCAGTACGGTACGGTGCATTGCCATGAAAAATTTAAGTTTCAGGATGATTTCTGCCTCTGTCTTCAATTAAATTGATTCAACTTTGGAAATATTACATTAAAGTAAATTCTGTCATTGAAATGTAATCCATTATCTACGTAAATAATTAAAAAAATTAAAAATCACAAAAAAATTGAAAACTTCGGGATCCGAAGTCATTTTTTTGAATTTTGTGTTTTTTTTTTTTTTATTTTAAGCGGTTTCTTCAAAAATAAGCCATCAACATATATAGACTATTTTAAAGTAGACATTTTAATGGTTAAAATGTGAGCCCAGATAGAATATTTAAATCGGAAAAAACACCAATAAAGTTTTGCGTGGAAGATTTCTTTTTCGAAAATTGTAAATATATCGGAAACTACATGCTTCCAAGATTCAAAAAAATTGTGCTTATTCAATGCAAAAAAAGTATTCTTTCACTAAATTTCATGTAATTTGAGTTATTTGTACGATAGTAAAAAATAAAAAAACTGAAAAATCGGTTTTCATTTTCACGAAAAATTTGAGGTTATTTTGAAAAATGCCTTATACGAAAGTTTGAGATAATTTTATTATCTATAACTTTCGCCAAGAATATTTTCCGTTAGGAAGTTCCATTTCACCGAAAATCGCAAAACACCACTCCCTTAACACCCCCCCCCCCACCCTAATTCGTAATTTTCATTTTATCTCGTGTTTAATTTTTGTTTTTGCTCTTAATTATAAACTAAATTCTCCATCTGGTCCTTGCATGTTATTATTTTTTCCCTTTTTAGCCTTCACAATCCGTTTTGGCTCCAGTCTATGATGTCAGTAAAAATCATCAACATACAAATCACTTGCTGATTATCAGCAGATCAGTATCAGATCAGCACATCACTATCTTTTACAATGTAGCATGCCTCATTAAGATATTAGTACTGCTGATAATCACTACATCAGTACATCTGTACATCAGCATATCAGTGGCTTGGTGCGGCACTTGCCTTATGGGTGAGTTTCCAATCCAATTATTTTCATGCGTTACAAGCGGCATGACAAACTTAGTATAGGTACCCTATGATTTCATCAGGTCGAGGCATCGTTGATTTTATATTGGAGCGAGGCATAGCTGGCTTTTAGTGACTGAGCGTGAGCAAAAGTGTTCAAAATGGTACAAGTGGACTGATCTGATATTATAACAAGGAAGCATTTTTGCAATCACTAGATAGTTCTAAATGCGGCATTATTCAGTTATTATAAGCAAATTTGGATTAGACTTAAATATACTTTAATTCCTGTCAGAAATATTTTAACTTGTTTCCGTACCTTCATGTAAAATATTTAAATTATTCCAGCCTGAAATAATGCAGGTATACTGATTATATTATAAGATGTGTAAGTCAGCAGTAAATTAATATTGAATTGAAATTAAATTATCTCACATTACTAAAATGACAAAAGATAACATTTCATACTATCAGTGCTTTCTCAAAGTGAGCTTGAAGCTTCTATTGGAAAGTGGATAATTTCGTATATGTATATGTTGAGTGGCCCGGTTAGGCCTGTAAGTAAATAACATAATAAATTGTTATCAATGACGTAATGCAACAGCTGCTATAAAAACAGACTGGAAAGAAGAACAAATCCAGAGGTTGGTAGACAAATATACAAACTCACTTGCATACACATATGTCACTCAGAAATCACAATCAGTTCAGAAAGAGAGGAGCTGGAACTCCAGCGATAAAACACTATAAGCTATCGTCACTTCGGCAGTAGCTCCATGCCTATATGTATTACATTAGATAGTCAGTTCAGTACACAGTTTACTTGCAGAGCTTGAGGTCACGATCACGATACTCTATGATGTTGTGGTTAGGGAAGATAGTATTCTTAGTATTTTGTAGCAGAATTATTGAGTGCAGAGGGGGAATAGTGGATAATAGCATTGATGTGAAGTACGAACCTAATTGGGACAGTTTAGATAAAAGACCTTTACCAGAATGGTATGATGACGCTAAGGTGGGGATCTTCATTCATTGGGGAGTTTACTCAGTCCCAAGCTTTGGATCTGAATGGTTTTGGACGAATTGGCAAGGTAAGCTTAATTTAATAAGAAACTGTTGGCATTTGATATGATTCCATGCAACTTTAATTTTATAAACTAAGCATGAATAAAATTAATTAAAAAATAGTCTTTAGTAAGATCCTCTTTATGTTCATAAGCAGTGCACACCTCTTTCAATATTTTTCTTTGCCAGACAAAAATTTGTGTAATTCTGGACTAGAGATCAAGGTGTTTGGACCTTATTAGGATAATTCCTCTTTCATAATTAATTTACAGTGATTAATCTATTAATGGGCAGTAAATTTTCTTTTCCGCCAATGAAAATTAAAAATTTATAAATTGACTGTTTTGTTTCCGAATTATCAAAATTGAAACTCTTTTGGACATAACGTTTACTGCTAAGTGCCTCTTTGTAAGGCCACATTATCTTGTACTTGTACTTTGTATCCTGGTACCCTAAGGGTTACTTTGTTTGTCTTTGATTTAATAGTAGATCTATGACATTCCTATAGTCCCAGCCTTGATTTGAAGTCTTTTGAACTAAATGCCTCGGGCTTGGATGTCGGATGTTTATACGTATATATGTTTGCATGCAAAGTGGCTACCAGGACGCTTTGTCGGTTGATTCTGATGCATATTTCTATGGCATGAATTTCTGCTTGAAAAACTATCGTGTAGGATCCCAGGGCCTTGTGAAACTTGCACCTCTGCTCACAGACTCCCACGCCCACCATTGCTTCTTTTTTAGATCCTTCTGTGTACCACACGAGTGATTCGTGTGGAAATTGCAGTCCACTGCTCTTCCAGCTTTGTAGATCTGCTATGATCACTTCAAAGAAGTACGAAAGATGAAACTTCAGATTTAATGAAACGGTGTACTTTCTCCATAAGTATAAATAAATATACGCTTTACAGTGCTCCGTAGCTTTTACAACGCGAATTAAGTTATTATCCACTCACAATCCAGAAAGATTGACAATCGTGTATAACTGTGGATTATGCCGATGCATTCAGTCCATTTTGAATTCAGATCTAAGTAGGAAGTTTTTTATAAAATAATTGTGTATAAAATTTCAACCCTCTGTCCACTATCAACCAAATATATTGGGAAGAAAGAAAGTTTTGTATGCCAAAAAGGAATTGTAGTCGATTTTCGGAAATATATTTTGAAGTCCAACTTAATAAAAATAGGAGTAATTCCATTAGCATCCACTGCTAAAACATTTTGAAGCCCTTCTATGTAGTTGCAGGGATACTGAATGAAATATGTCTGAGCTTTAAAGTTGTTATTTAGGGAGCGGATATTTCATGAAGCGAAAGTATTGTTAAAAAATATGGAAAATTTCAGACAATTCACTACTGGCAGACCCTTTGTACCCTTAGATTGTACGTCATGGTATTGGCGGTAGGTACCAGTGTCTTCTTTTTTATATTAATAAACTAAACTAAACGATTTTCCACGTATGCTGTTAATATTTATATGTAAATATAATCATCATAAAGTGTACAGGAAAGCTTTTGAAAGTCATTTTAGAACATGAGGAAGGTAACAATATTATTTGTGATGTCTTTGTTCCACAATGTATTCTTTCTAGTTTTAAAATTTTCAGTTGTTTGTTGAACCATGGTGGAAATGTTTTAGAATACCGCTAATACTCAGGAAGAGCCGGAGACCAAGCCAATTTGGAAGTATTGGAAGCGTTTGGTCACAACCATGTAAAAGTACCAATACTAACCACTTTGGTATGGTTTGCAATTACGCGGAGGAAAAATTAGTAATCTTAACCGGTTTGGTCTCCGCCTAAATGCGCCCATTGTTGTTGTGTAGTAGTGGCACAGCATATTCATACAGTATAACAGCTCTGCAAAAACTATCAGTTTAGTAGGATGCTTCTATAAAGTGACTACACTTCCTCTTTCAACAGTTTTTAACTAACGCACCTGTCAATTTTTAATACAAAAGTTCCTATGTAAATTTAAAGTGGAAGAAAGAGAGCTTATAGCATGCATAAAAACTTGTGCTAGAGGAAAAGGGGCAAAATGACAAGCAAAACTATTTCTGCAAGAAATAAAAAAGCTAATGATATTTTGTTCCACTTTCCATGTCATTCGGCTTAGTAGAATTGTCAAACTCTCACAAACATTATTACAGCCATTTTGACTGTCTGAACGAAAACGACCTTTTACAATCAAACAGCTGTTTAGTAATGGAACAATACAGTACTTTTGCCGAGATGTGTACTTACATAAATCTAATACTTCTCCCCACCATTAAGCAACTATCTACTGTTCGCCAATTTAATTCCGTATCATCATACTTATAGACCGGGAGATGATGACAGAAAAACCCAAGTCATTTGTTACAAATATGGCGACCCTTAAAGGGTCGAATTACATAGATGATTTAAGAAACAAAAATCATAATTTTAGGGCTGGCCGGCGTGGCGTAATTACAGGCTAATTAATTAAACTTGTCGGAAAAATTACGGTATTTAAAGGATTTGTTACATAAAAACTCTTACATTCTTTTGTAGTCCATGAAAATAAACACGGCGGTAGCGCAATGCCGTTCACGAGAATCTCAATGCCATCATTACGACGGTTCTAAATAGCCGCCATACCGCTGCAATAACGTAGATTGTTTTAATTATGCAAAACGACTTGTTATAGTATGTATGTCAATACTTAGTCTAGGCGTACATGGTTTTGAACCTGTCAATATAAATACAGACCTAAACACTCTCAACCATTATTTTGCTTGTAATGCAGATAATGCTTCAAGATCGTTGAGTTCTGCAATAACTGGAGGTTTCTTTAGTGATATTCCTGGTCGAGACTCACTTCCACCTGATTTTGTGATAGTGATCGCTCCATACATATTGATTCCAATTGTTCATATTTATAATTTTTGCTTAACCACTTCCAAATTTCCAACTCAGTGGAATAAAGCACTTGTACCACCTACTCCTAAAATTTCCTCCGGCTTTAGACCAATTAGCATGCTTAGTTTACTTGCTAAAGTTTTGGAAAAAATTATGTCCCAACAAATCATCAAATTTATTAACGAGCAGAGGACTTGGACAATGTGGCAGTCTGGTTATCGACATGGCCATAGTTGCGAGACTGCACTTCTGAAGGTATCTGCAGATATTTGTGAAGCTCTCGATAAGGACTAGATGACAGTACTAGTTCTTCTTGATTTTAGTAAGGCATGTGATTCCGTAAACCACCCCTTTCAAGGCTGAAAAATCAATTGGGCCTTGCATACTCCGCCATTCAGCTTGTTGCTGATTCTTTACGTAACCGATCGCAGATGGTAAAAGTTATAACGAGTTATTTGAAAAAAACCACAGATATGTCTATATGCGGAAAGCATCAATAGTCTTAAAATCGAAAGAAACAAGATAAACTACGTTCTAAGCAGTTTTTTTTTTGAAAAAAATTATCATTTGTTGTGGAATTTACATTGTTAGTGAAAAGAAAATATTAAACAAAATTTTCCTTATATATTTTTTATTATTTAAAAGTTTTATACCGTTGATTTATTTATAATCAATCAAAATGCGCGTAAGAGCAAAATGTATGATTTTTATTGCTCTATGGTTAAAATTGCTGGAAAATTTTTGGAGATAGTCGTTTGTTTGTTGAACATTGTAAATAAATAAAATAAGTAATACGGAAGCAAAACAATTTTTTTTTTCAAATATAAAAAGGCAAGTAATTTGTAATTGCTTGCCTTTGTCCAAGCAATCTTTATTTTTACCGATAAATCGCTTAAAATGATAAAATATCTTATCGAGTGTTGTTATGATTGATTTACATTTTTAAATGAGTACCTCCGTGAAGATAACAATAATTTAAAGTTCTTATAACTGAAATAAATAAAAGAAACGTACTGATTTGTACGACTCGAATTCTCTAATTTTAAAATCTTCGCTTTAATCTGTTTGCAATTTCACTTCATAATCTGAAAAAGGTCAATAACTTGACTTCTGTTTGTGGTTCCACCTAATAGGTAGTTAATATGTTTTGAGTTTTGGTAATTTAGGATTTTTATTGTTTTTCATTTTCTTTTGATTATCTTAAAACCGAGTTGTGTTTTTTTAACGGGAGTATATGTAAGTGTCAACTGAATTGATTCGTGATCAGTTTCAATCTTTATTGTGGTGCTTTTCTGGCAAGTTTCTAGATATTTTTTCCGATATGCAACATCAAGTTTCCTTTCTATTCGGTCTTCGGTGGTTTTGCAGAAATATTTGCTCCTTTCGAACAAGCTAGACAATTTCACTATCAACAAAGATCCAAAAAGGGGCGGTGGATACAAAAGGATTAATCTCTGCTGCCCTAGAACAGTTCGGTTCGGACAGTGAAAAGGATTATAACCAATTTCATAGACTTTCATATTTTGAAGAACTTTTCAGTAAAATAAAACCGTGAAGGCCTTATCATTTTTACAATATATGCGGTAAAAACCTAATCTTTTATATGGATACACCAAGAAAGGCTTACACAACTTAGCCCATTTTTGAAATTATATTTGCTATTCTTATGAAAACGTCGTGTACAAAATCTTAGCTCTCTACGTTGACGCATTCTCAGGTAGTGTCCAAATATATGGTGAAAATCAAAATTTTTGTATGGCTATCCTACGAAGAAGTTGCTCGATATGTCCCATTGCCGAAGTTAAATCTATGTTTTTCTTAAAGCTTCGTTGAGACGGATACCTACATAGCACTCTCTGTTGCACCTTCGAAAAGTGGTGCTACATTGCTGGAAGCTGGCAGCAGAGCCTATTCTATGTTTAAATTACCGCTGAATATAGCAATAAATGAGAATCCTTTAATTGCAAAATATCCAAATAAAGTGTGCCATTTCAGAATTTATGCATCAGTCCAGCTAGCCTCATAGTTTGTGATGAGAGTAGCATATCCCACAAGAAATCTATCTTGATCATAGCCTCAACGATCTCAGAAATAATTACGAACTAATGGGATGCGTCAATTTTTGGTTGCAGGGAACTTTCGACAGACATTTCTGGTTATATATGACGCAGAATTACTATTAATAAGTAGATAAAAAGATTATTCTTTTGGACTTTTTACCGGGTTAAACTTAATTTTGTTCAAGAAAGAATTTTTTGGGATTCTCCGGTATATAGCAAAAGCTAAAAAATGTTCTGATTTGTTAATTCATCACACAACCCATTAATTTTTGGTGACAAGTTTCAAGTCTTGGTTTGACTCATCAACAGGGGCCCTATTATGCAATCTCACTCACTTATGACTGTATGAGAGAAGTCACTCACTTCGATCTCACTCACCCACCATTTAGGTATTCTAGAAAACAAATGGAATGCGATGTACACTGTAAAATAAAATAATCCACCACATTCGTGGTGAATATTTTTGATGTGACTTTATATTTGGTATAGAGCCTAAACTACTATCCATAAAGGAAAATAGTCTTCTAGGAATTTACAGCTTGGTTCCTTAGCTTCCCAAAGGCTACACTTTCTATATACCTTACTTAACAAAATAATAAAATAGTTTTAATTACAAAATAATCTTACCATTTTACGTTCCCTAATAATTTCATATGTGTATGTACAGCCGGAGTCCGAATCTGTAGGCAGCTACATTCGATATCATCAGCCCACGGCATGCCATGACGGCACAGCGACATTGCAATGATTACTCAGCTGACAGTTTTTGTTTGAGGAATCGTAGGCATTTGGTTCAGATAAATTTTTTTATATAATTTTGTTAGGAAAGGTATAACAATTTTATTTCGATTCGAAAGATAATAAAGCAAGCTTAAGATTATCAGAACACCATTTTTCTGTATGTATAGCAGTTTAAGGCGGAGGAGCTATTCAAATCAAACACAAATGACCGTGTCGAGTACCGTATACCCAGTAGTAATATCTCACTCACTTTGCCACAAATATTTCACTCACTTGCGTTCCAGAATAAAGAAACACGTGGAATCCGGTAAGTGAGTGAGTGAGTGGAGTGAGTGAGATTGCAGAATAGGGGCCCAGGTCTCAAATAGCGAAATTGTGTGATTTGAAAAACAAATGAAAAAAATGAAAAAAAGAAGAAAGAAATGAAAAGTTTGAGAAAAATAGAAAAAAACAATTTTTTTTTATTTATTAAAAAAATTTAAAAAATTATTTTAAAGAAACAGATTCATTCGAAGCGAATCGAACCTGTATACGCCACGCAGTGGGCTGAAAAATAAAGAAGAAGAAGCGTTTCGTGTCAGCAGAAAACCTTATACTCATCGGTGCAGCTTGGTTTAACCCGGTAAAAAGTCCAAAAGAATAATCTTTTTATTTATTTTTCCTCCTGGGCTTGTATAGGAGTGTTTTTTCCTCATATAATTCACATCCAGAATTTATTCTGAGTTTATATAAGAAGAGATCAGTTTGATCTATTTTCAAGCATCTGCAGCAGGCAGAAAACCAAGCTGCACCGTTGGGGGTAAGGTTTTCTGCTGACACGAAACGCTTCTTCTTCTTCCTTTTCTTCTTTATTTTTCAGCCCACTGCGTGGCGTATACAGGTTCGATTCGCTTCGAATGAATGTTTCTTTAAAAAATTTTTAAATTTTTTTTAATAAATAAAAAAATTGTTTTTTTTCTATTTTTCTCAAACTTTTCATTTCTTTCTTCTCTTTTTTTCATTTTTTTCATTTATTTTTCAGATCACCCTATCTCGCTATTTGAGACCTGTTGATGAGTCAAACCAAGACTTGAAACTTGTCACCAAAAATTAATGGGTTGTGTGATGAATTAACAAATTAGAACATTTTTTAGCTTTTGCTATATACCGGAGAATCCCAAAAAATTCTTTCTTGAACATAAATAAAATAGAATCTTCCTTTCACTTTTTATAAAATATGTGTTCCCAACTATTTATAGATAAGGGCCATTACCCTTTAAGGTATCACATACACAAAATGGGTTTGTCTGAGACTACATTCTGCCGCTTCTGTGAGGATGCTCAGGAAACCTCGGAGCACCTGCTCTGCAACTGTGAAGCTGTGACGGGGCGGAGACTACTCCACCTCAGACATGCTTTTCCTCCACCAAACTACGTGTGGAACCTAAGTCCCAGAGGTTCCAGAGTGGTCCTAGACTTCATTAACAATCTAAACCTAGAAAGGGAATAAATTGAACGGGGAGCGGGACTCACAATAGATCTTTCAGGTCGCAGTGAATTCGAGGCCAGAGCCTGTACACCCCCCCATAAATCTAAATCTAAATTTAATTTATAGATGAGTCATTTTCTGCTATTTTACTTTAACTTGAAAATTGAACTGTTCCAAAAACCAATGGAGAAATATTGATTGAAAATACTAACCTCTGCCGAAATATTAATGATTTTCAGATTTAATGGAAAAAATTTATCCGGACATCTAGAAAATAAGCCTCTAACCTTTTTTGAATAGTCTGATAGTGCTATATTAATTTCGAAAAACAAAATCGTTGGAAACGTCCTGTACATGTATTGCATTCTATACATAGAAAAACTAGACAATAATAATCCCTAGTAGAAATTGCTCACAGTTTTACCTTGTCTCTTGGCCCGCAAGGGGCAGTTATTATGTAAACCAATACTAATTTAATTGAAAAGTATCAAGGTGTTTTCAAGAAGAAACATATAGAAAGTTAATTCCCTATGAGCCGTCTGATGAGCATTCATTAAATCTCATCGAAGGGCTCATTGGATAGCATGAAACTGCGCCCTATACATATACTAAATATTTGTTATTGTCATCACCCAGTCAGATGACATTTCTACTAGGAAAATTTTTATTTGATTTTTGTGATTTATTTATTTAAGTTTTTTAATTATTTAATTTAAAGTAATTTTCCGCGGAAAGACTATCGCTCATCTGCTGAACAAGACGTTATGCCCAAATCCTTACGCCTCAGCGGCTTAGGGTTTTAGGACCAAAATACATTCACGGCCTCAGGCCACGGGCCACAAGCCACTTGAGGCTTGTGGCCGACTGCTGAAGCCAAGTAAGTTACATTCACGGCAACTGGCCACAAGACACCATTCGTCTGATTATGCATAAGTGTATGTATTTTAATGTAATTAATAATTTTTTCTTCCATTTTTTTTTTGCAGAATTATTACAAAACAATATGAATTAATTCACACACGTAAACAACTTTTCTGACTAATAAATAAAATTCCGATTAATTACAAATCCCCCGCCATATTGAATAACCTACCATTCCTATACTTCAATGTTGGTGGGCCACGAGCCACAAAATTTGAGATTTTCTCAAACTTGGCCACGGCCACAGCGTGGCTTGAGGCCTGTGGCCGCGAATGTAACTTTGACAATACATTTACATTGATTCAGAGGCCTGCATCCAGTGGCCTGTGGCTTGTGGTCGTGAATGTATTTTGGACCTAACAACCGGAGTTTAAATTCGGAGAAATATATGAAATCAATTGTAAATGCAGATTACCATTTATGAATTCATCATGACACTCATTGACATGCTCATTAATAAGCTCATCGTGACGCTCATTATGTACTCATCGAAGTGATCATCTAACATTGTAAAATGCACAAAAGAGAAGCAAAGTATACATTTCGAAATAATTGAAAGATATGCAATATCTCATGCACACTATCACTGATGAGCTCATCATGATATGTCTACCAGGGATGTGGTCTACGCGGGCAGTCGCAATAGTATTAAAAAATTAAAAAAAAAAAAGAACCGAAAGTGTCATAAATCTGGAGTGAGGAGGTGTACTTTTGATGATATAGGATGTCGAATGAAAAAGAGCATATTTTACTAATCACCCTGTAACTCGACAGGGTGACATCTTGCCCTCCGCCCTGCCATATAATTTTTTACTTGTCTCGATGAGCGGAATCATTTGGAAAAATATAGTCATATTAGTGTGGGACAGCGTGTATAAATACAAAATGCTGATAAGTGCGAGTCGGGCTCGCGCACGAAGGGCTCTGTACGATTGTACGGTTGGACTGATTTGTGTCATTTTTTTTAAATATTCGTAATAGTCCGAATAAGCTGTTTAGAGAATCGGCAACCCCTTCTTGGTTTTCCCATACAAAACTTTTGTTTTTCACAATATATATTTGGAAATTGTCTGTCGACGTGGAAACCTGAAATTTTTACACGGAATTTTTTATAAAATTGTAAGTTTAAAATTGGAACCAATCGGGCAACTTCTTCGTGGGGTTGCCATAGAAAAATTTCGTTTTTAACTAATATTTGGAGAACTAAAATTTTGTGTACTGCGTTTTCATGAAAATTGCTAATACAAGTTCAAAAATGACCAAATCGGGCGACCCTCTTTTTCGTGCTGATACAAAACTTTAGTTTGTCACTGTATATTTGGACACTGACTCACGCGTCGACATAGAGAGCTGAAATTGTGTTCACGGGCCTTTTTAAAAAAAAATGTAAGTTTAAGTTCAAAAATGAGACTTATCGGGCAACTCCTTCGTAGGGTTGCCATACAAAAATTTCGTTTTTAACTATACAGGGTGTTTCGATGGAAATGATTCATATTTGGTATATCGATAGTATATCGATGTTTTCTGAGTAAAAAGCTTTTTTAGACTATATGAAAATAGTCACTCCTTTAAGAGATATTCGAGCTTTACTGTTTACTGCATCCTTCAAGTTAGATTTTCACTAAAGCTGTTGTAACTTTTGAAATATTTATTCGTTTGGAATTTTTGTTTTACTTTTCAAAAGGTATTTATTGAGCCTTCAAAATAAAATAAATGCCCAGTGGGTTATGTTAATACACAAAAAATTAAGAAACCTTCAAAGTCAGAAATCTTGAATTGCAATTCAGAAAATTCAAGTATTCACTCATTTTGTACCGAAACTCAGGCTTTGACGTACCATTTGATTACCTTCAAATGGATACCTAACACTTATACCTTGGATTAAAACTACAACAACTGTTGTCGCTATTGTTATGAACTTTTACCTCTTAAAAATGTCACAGAGAATTATGTGTATTAACATAACCCACTAAGTATTTATGTTATTTTGAAGTCTTAATAAAAAATAAGGAATGGAAATAACTTAGAAAATAATAACAATAGCTACAAGTTACATATAACAATAAATTAGAGGGGGACGATTTGTAATGTGAAAGGAGTTTTGGTTTTAAGTAGAGAGTTAGCGTAGACTATTGAGTTCATTTGTCATAAGTATGTTTAAATTCATATTGCTAAATCTAAATAAAACATATATTTATTTTACAATACTTTACTTCGTCTAGGAATTGTTTATGCTAAAACAAATCTCATTTCACAATTTACAGGTCAAAAAGTAAAGAAGTACATAGATTTCATGACAAAGAATTACAAGCCTAATTTCACATATCAAGAGTTCGCTAAGGACTTTACAGCAGAGTTATTTAATGCAACACAATGGGCGCTTCTCTTCCAGGATAGTGGCGCAAAGTACATAATTAACTTTTTAAATTCAAATTGTGTATCAACAATCTTAAAATCAACAGATATGTTGTATTGACGAGCAAACATCATGATGGATATGCACTTTGGCCGTCAAGTCGTTCATTTAGCTGGAACTCAATGGATGTGGGTCCAAACCGCGATATAATAAGTACCTGAAACTTTAAAAATATTTAAAAATTAATTTTCTATTATTTTCTATTATTTATTTCGACCTACAGAGGAACTCTCAAGTAGTATTAGATCGTTAACTCAAATGAAATTCGGTTTATATTACTCTCTCTTCGAATGGTTCAACCGAATGTACACAGAAGATAAGTCAAATGGATTTCAAACTAAAACCTATGTCCGAGACAAAGTCTTACCTGAGTTACATGAGATAATTTCGCGTTATAAACCAGAAGTATTGTGGTCAGATGGTGACTGGGAACCGACTCCAGATTATTGGACTTCAACGGATTTTCTGGCATGGTAAGTCCACCACGTGTGAAATGCATCTACGGATTACATGTTTTTTATTTTTTTAGGCTTTATAACTCCAGTCCTGTGCGAAATACCATCGTAACAAATGATCGTTGGGGTAGTGGAACTCTTTGTGGCCATGGTGATTTTTACACTTGTTCAGATCGCTTTAATCCAGGTGAGGTAATTTTTTTAAGGTTTCATTGGTTTATAATATTATATTTTCTCTTCAGGTACTCTTCAAAATCATAAGTGGGAAAACGCAATGACTCTTGATAAGACAAGCTGGGGTCAAAGATTTGACACGAATTTGAAGGACTACTTAACATCAAAGGAACTTATTGATGGTGAAAAGATTCATGAGTTTCCCCACTATACTTGGTTAATAATTTTAATAATTTTTATATTGTATAGAACTTGTTATAACAGTAAGCTGTGGTGGTAACATTCTAGTCAATGTTGGTCCCACAAGGCATGGTACAATCCAACCAATTTACGAGGAACGACTTAGAGATATGGGGGGATGGCTTAAAATAAATGGTGAAGCCATTTATGGAAGTAAACCATGGATTTATCAGAACGATAGTGTCACAAAAGGAGTCTGGTACACAAAGAAAGCCGGAAATTCAGGTTGAATACGATATGTTCAAAAAAAGTTAACAATAAACAAAATATTTTCTTCTACGAGTAGGTCGCACGAACGTGTATGCTATTGTCCTCGATTACCCTTATGATACTAATCAAGTTGATCTAATTGATTTGGGTGGAAAAACGGACCTGTCAACACAAGTTCATCTGTTAGGATTTCCGCAAGAGTTACAGGTGGATATTTCTAAGTGTACAACGAATATTTGGATAGCATAATTAACTAAATATCTTTTTCAGTGGAGTGCAAATCGAGCATCAGTTCAAATTAAGTTCCCCCCCAAGAACCTGATTGATAAACAAGGGCTGAGTTTAGCGTGGACTTTTAAAATTGATATTCCTGATATTAAAAATTGATCTTTCAAATATCTGTAATAAAAGTTGTTGCAATTAAATCCAAATTGATGCGTTTGTAATTGAGGAACAAGGTGGCGGTTGAGTAGTCGGCCCAAGCTGGCATACATCTGTAAAAGCTAAAAACTGTAAAAAAAATGTTGGTAGTGTTAGATCGGCGCACTGACATTAACAAGGTATACCTACTAAATTTTTGACAACTGATACAGTGACGTCACGGCATAAATTCATATAAAGAATCCAGAATTTATTTTTTTATTTCCTTAAACACAAAATATCTTTAGCACAATTGTGTGATGCCGTGATGCTCAAGATGGTCGACCGTGGCTCATTGCAGTCATACTTTGTTACTGTCAGTATACCGTGGGATTGGGGTAGAGTAATGGATGCGTGATTTCTGGTTGAACAAGGATTTGTGAAGTCTGTACCACCTTTATACTTTTGGAGCAGTTAAGATGGGAAAATAAAGGGAGAGTTTGTTGGTTTAGTACAGTTATCTTTATTGATTGTACCTAAAGTTTTTTTTACATCCACAGCTAGTATCTAATCCTTTTCATATCCTTGATGAAATCCATAGGGTATACTAAGCTTGTCACTCCGTTTGTAACGCACAGAAATAATGATGGTAAAGCAAAATGGATTCAATACCCATGCATAATATTAAAAGTTATTTTGTTATTTGAATGTCCTTCCGTCTGTCTGTCTGTGCGCACGATAACTCGAGAGCGCGTATACTCATGGGCCCAATTGGAATATCTTTGATTTTCTCATGGGGATCGGAAGGAAATAATGTAGAACTGTGGTTACCACCATCACTGGCCACAGCTCGCTTCATGCTCATTTAACAAGGATGGAAGTTGTTGATAGCCCTGACTGTTTGGCGTGCCTGAAAGGAGAGCCTGAGATAACCAAACACTTTTTGTGTGCTTGTCCGGCCTTCGCTCAGAACAGGCTGGATACTTTTTGGTCTGCCTTCCTATCTGTAGATGAACCGAAAAATCTTCCTCATCAAGACCTATAGGGTGATTCTGTGCTCTTTGTCGTTCTATTTAGTCGTGAATTTTGACATATTTTGTCGAGTTTTTTCTTCAACACAGTTCATTTTGTGTCTTCACTATTATCTACCATAAAATGAACTATAATGAATTTTCGATGAACAAACGTCAAAAAACACGACTAATTATTCGACAAATTAGTCAACTGCTCCCAGAGGTTGTGACAAAAATTTTACACTGGTAAATGGAAATCCTACGCCTAATTAGAGCATTACAAATGCTTAAATTCGAAATATTATTTTGAATTTGTAACGTCAAGTGTCATTTTCAGTTCATTCTACGTCATGCAAGGGTTGCTGACCTGAATAAAAACACGAAAAAATCAGTAGAAAAGTTCATTTCATTTAGTCGATTATTTTGACATTCAAGTTCGACAAAACCCACAGAATCACCCCACTGATGCGCTTCATTACGGGGACTGGAAAAAAATACATGGGAATCTGCAGTGGTCGTCGGCCGTCAACCACCCTATTGAATTAACTCAGATGCAAAGGTCAGAGGGACCACCGGCCGACGGCCTCTCTGCAGATTCTTATATAATAAACGCTCTAATTGTTCCTATGACTGCAATAGTCGTCGGTCGGCCGTCCCCTCTGTGTTTAAGCCTTAATATGAGTAATAACACACGGAGAGGAAACAACTGAAAGTTCGGAGAATCGATATTTCTGGAATGGGAATCATTTCAGATAAATTCAAGGAGCGCGAAAGTTTTAAGCTTTTATCACCCGAGTAAGGTATCTGATACCCTCACATATTTTTCACGTAAATTACTGCATGGAAGAAAATGTGATATTCGAATTCGTCATTTATGACCCCTATTACACCTAGCGTGATATCCATAAACCCTGAAAATTTTTTCATTCGAATGTTTATGCATTATCTGAGGCTGAGACAACGGGTGCTTGACCTGCTAACAGTTTTTATAAGCTTAGACCACTGACACCACTGCAATCGCTTACAATATAATGGGATCACTTTTCTATAGTTGTCTCTTTTTGGTTTAGGTATTCCGCTGAACTTCAAATAATAAGTTCTATATGAAGTCCACCATAGTTCAGTTTCAGTTCAGTGAATTTTCCAAATGAATATATAAAATAGAAATAGATAGCAATACAACATTTGTAATCTTTCCTCTGTCCTCCATAACTACTTTTAGGGAAAGGCAGACAAAAATTGCTTAATTCAGTTTTCTTAAAAATCGAGTTTAAGGAATATTTGATGTTAGAAGAGATAAGCTTCCAATAAAAATAATAATTTTGAATATATTTGGAATTTGTTGAGTTTTTAATCGATGTTAAAGCGACAACAAAAGTGAACCCATATGAAATAGAAGATTAAGCAGTCTATGTTATACATGTCAGTGGCTTATACACGTAGAAATATAGAAATCTACAGAAAATGTTTCGACAGAATCTTTATTCACTTCGAGGCCGACTGGAGCTATTTTCAGGTATAATATTTTCATGTGTGCCGTTGTAGGCCTCCAATGATGCACAAAATTTCTAAAGAAAAAATTTCCAGTAAATTTGTAAGAAAAATCCAGGGATTCCCTACATCAGGGGCCGGATTGCACAGTGAGTAGGGCAGTTTGGGAGATGAAAACTTTCGTTTTCCCAGATAAGAATTCCCTAACTCTCCATTCGCGATTCTCTAACATACTTGAGGAGTTGGGGAAAGCGTGAGAAGTGTCGCAATATTGAAGGATGGCTAATTCTGTATACGTAGGTCGTAGAGCATTCGGATTTCTTCTATGGATTTACGGTCTAGAATCAAAAGTATAGGTGAACAATTTCTGGGGAAGGGTTTTTGAGGATGGGGGGTCGTACCACTCCTCATTGGGGGTGTCCAAAATACGTCATGTTTGGTATAAAATTAAAGAGGGAGCAGCGAGTAATTGAGTGGTGTAGTTGATTTTTGTAATTTTATCGTCATACCCAATTATTTACCGCCGAAAGACGGTTTTTTGCACTTGGGTCATATACACCTCAGTTCCTATATTTTGCATACATTTCTTCCGTCTTTTGTTTCACATCCATTACTACTCTGTTGTGAACATTTTTCTCATGGGAAGAGAATTTTGCCGACTTAGCAGTTCTTCAAAAACGAATTACATGTCTAATTAGGTGACAAAGTATAGATGCGATTTCATTCTACATACTAGGTTTAACGTGCATACTTAAAATTTTATAGCATTCCTTCTGTGCTGGAAAACAACCAAATTGATCATTTTCGCGTGATTTAAAATTTTTAGCGAGTACCTTGAGACACCAAAATTCTTATTTCTCTGTAAGTATTGCAAGGATTTCCATAATTTGTTTTTGTAAACATAGCCAGAATATGCACTGAATCCATTTTTTAATTTGAAAATCCTAGCTTCCTTCACAGAACACAACAAAAACAGACAATACTGTCAGTTGAGAAATATTCTTCTTACTTTTCCACAACTAAAACAGCCGAGAGTTTTTTCGAGTGGAATAGAGAGTTTGGTGATTCTGAATACAAATTCTTCGAGTTACAGAATTCCGAGTGGACAGTTAAGTATCAAAAGAACTTTCATCTCCACAGTTCTCCGTGGTAGTGAATTCGGTCTCAGGTCGAAGCATTTGATGTTATATTGGAGTGAGTCATTGCTAACTTACCCTTTGGTTACGTCAGCAAGTCGAGGCATCGTCAATTTTATATTTGAACGAGGCATCACAGAATTTTTTTCTACTTGCCCAGTCTTTGTATGTTATTAGTTTGTCTATGAAATAAGCATATAAAAACCACGCGAACCTATCTGCGTTGACAGCGGCGATACTGCCAAGTTAGACAGTCCAATCAATTAAATTTTGTGTTATTAGACATTATTTAAATAAATAATTAGTTTTGTTTCATTTCATACCGAAAAGTATGGAGAAACTCATAAGGTACTGGGTACTTCACTTGGGTGATAGAAGTATAGTTTTCAGAAATGGGAAAAACATCTTATTTTAAAAATTGGATTTCTATCGAAAATATTCGAAAAAAAATATTTTCAGGAGTGCTCAAGGATACACAAGACTCTAGCAACGATGTGAAAAGAAATATATCATTTTAAAGCCTTAAAAGGTACCGGGAGATACCCTATTTGGTCACATAAGAGTTAACCAAACTTCATGCCAATAAAAGTCTATGAATTTTTTTAACAAAATGGCTCTAAAGAATGTATTTAAGAAATTATCCTCTTTTTTTACCCGAACGGCAAAGAAAAAAGTAAAAAAAAAAAGATTATT
This sequence comes from Dioctria rufipes, assembly GCA_963924295.1. Taxonomy (NCBI): domain Eukaryota; kingdom Metazoa; phylum Arthropoda; class Insecta; order Diptera; family Asilidae; genus Dioctria; species Dioctria rufipes. The sequence continues at coordinate 92,332,056 of OZ002743.1, read as the reverse complement.
ATTCATCATAACTACGAATGTCGCACTAATATTGCTATTTTGTGAATAAAAGCAACGTTTCCCATCGCTGATTTCATAAAGGGCATGAGTCACATTTTTGACGAAATTGAGTTAGCAGTGGTTTTTTGCTTTTTAACGGTAAATGCATTACTGGGATGACAAAGGGCATCCGTCACAGTCTTTATGTTGCTAAGGCGGGCGATAGTTTTGTACATGTAGTTCACAAACGGCATGAGTCCGTGACTGCTGCCCTTTCTGAAATCAACACGAGCAGCTCATTCTTAGCAGAGTTTGTTGATATTCTTTATGTTGTGGGTTTATGTTAAAGTGTTTCAGTACAGTTTTAAAGTTTATTAATTTGTAAGTATTTTAACTAATTTTGTGTAAAAAACTTCTTTTCTCATTACTCTGATAATAATTGTAATACTTATTTATGATTTATAATAAATAACAAATGTAATACTAATTTATTTAGTAAGTGACTCCAAGCATTTGTGAATGCTCTAGGCCTAACTTCAAAGATGAGTACTTCTGAAAACGAAGAAAGCCCTGTAGATTGTAGTAGTGATACAGGAACTTTAAAAAAACGGAAGAAAGGTGTAAGAAACGAGAGGAGCTACTACCACAATGTCAGAAAAATAGCTAGAGTGGAAGGTAAGTCATACAGGTAGGCTGATACCTGATCGGAAAACAGGCGAAAATTGCAACTGTAAGAAAAAACGTTTCGATAAATTCAGTGATGTTAACAAAATTGACATTTTGCACTTGTTTTCTTGCTATAAAACAAAAAATGAGCAAGATATATACTTACAAGGTCTTCTGACTTTACAAAATGTGAAACACAGGAGGCCAAGAAAAGACGAACCCAAAGATAGGCAGTTTAAATTTAAATATCAAGTGAAGGTAGGGCCACACCAACATGAAGTATGCAAAAAAGCTTTTATAAGCTTGCATAGAATAACCGAAAAGCGTATAATTCTCCTTATACGCGATCTGTTAAAAAAGGAGATGTTTCAGATGACAAGCGAGGCGAGGAAAAAAAGTATCGGGAAATGTTATCACCCCTGATGTTTGTGAGAAAATCAAATCACACATAGAATCTTTCCCCCAAAAGGAGACTCACTATTCCGGTAAAGACTATGCATGAACAATGTAAAAATTTACCTAGCACTGAATGTAAAGTATGAGTTTTACAATAAGTAATTTAATGAAAACTTTTCTTTAAGATTTGGTAGGCCACAAATCGATACGTGTTGTAAGTGTGAGGAGTTAGGTTCTAAATTAAGAAGTCCTCATCTCGCAGATAATATTAAAAGGGCAGTGGCTGCAGAGTTATTGGTTCACAAGAGCCGAAGCAGAAAGTTTTACAATAAGCTTACAGAAATAACTGAGTTATCTCAAAAAAGAAATGACATCTTAGCAATAGCTTTTGATTTTATGCAAGTAATATATCTACCTAAAATTCCCCTGCAAGATATTTTCTACATGAAGCAGTTAGGCCTCAATACATTGTGCATTCACAATCTAGCTAACAACACATCTACTCTATACTAATACCATGAAGGTATAGCAAAAAAGAGTCCTGATGAAGTTTGTTCTTTTCTGACAAATTTTATAAAAACCATTCCTGATTCTGTTCAGAAACTGTATGTTTTTAGCGATGCTGCTCAGGTCAAAACAAAAATAATACAATCATACGAATGTTTTTAAGCCTGGTTATGAAAGGTAGATTTTAAAAGATCATTTACTATTTCCCTCTTAGAGGTCACTCCTTTTTACCATGCGACCGAGATTTTGGGGTTCTAAAAAGAAAACTCAAAAAATATGATAGGCTGTATGTTCCCCACGAAGTTTCTAAATTGATAAAAGAAATCTCATCAAGATTCACCCCAGTTGATGTAAAAACTGGAAGTATCTCTAGTTTTAGTACGTGGTGGCCCGAATTATTCAAGAAAACTTGTATTTCAAATGAAACTCTAGGCAGAGCTGTGCCAAAAAACCGAAAAGTATCCTTCCAAACATCCTCTTATATGATGTTCACATACTCAATTGATCACCCAGGTGCAGTGAAAGCTTGTCCCTTTATAGACAACGCCGTTTTAGAGCAAACGTTTGTACTTGCAAAAAATCGGCATGAAGGAAACATTCCTGAACCAGCAGTAAAATACCACGGGAAAGTACCCATCTCTTCTGAAAAAATTGAAGACATTAAAAAAACAATCGTATACATCCCTCATGAGCACCAAGAGTTTTATGACGACATCGCAACTTGGGAGAACAAGAAGAAACTCTCACAGGAGATGTAAATGAGTAAAATATTATGCCTGAACTGTTAAAAATTTGTTAAAAATGTAATCTAGTTTCAAAATGTTTTAACAGACTAACTTAATACTGTAAAATATTGACATGTAAATAAAAAATACGTCTTATTACATAAATTGTTTAAGTTATATACACCCAAACAATCTAAAAGACCTAGTTGAATTCATAAAGGGCATGAGTCACTTAAAAAAGAAAAAATTGTTACAAATGTTAACAAGGAAAAAAATTCCCATTTTTGGTAGGAAACCTTTTATTAATACTAACTAAATATGCCCAAAAATTTTCAGATTTTTTCAACTATACAAATTAAAGAAAAACAGTTTTTTTTGTTTTCTGGAAATTTTTAAAATCCTAACTAATGCCCTTTGTGAAATCCGCAATTCTTAACACATTAAACAAAATGAATTTTTAACCTTCGCTTTACCGATATCTATCCAGGTATATATCTCGATTTACTTTTCCTTATAAAGGGTTTTCCAATAAGAGGTGTTATTTTGATATTCAAAGCAAAATGCCATTTTTTGATATAAATAATCGGATCTTTATTTCATTATAAAGAGGAAGGTATGCCGTTAATAATGGAAAATAACATCAGCCAAATGACCACCACAACCAAGCCTACAGGACCATATCATTTTCATGAAATTTCCATAACCAAATCGCAAAGTGGCTGCCCTATGTCCTCGATAGCCTCACGAATTCCATCTTTGAGGTCTTGAATCGACGCTGGGCTGTTGGAGTAGACTTTCTCTTTCACGTGCCCCCAAAGGAAGAAGTCGCAAGGTGTTAAGTCTCAAGATCTCGGTGGCCAATCACCTCGTCGAGAGATAACACGGTCGGGAAACTTTTCCCGTAAAAGATCAATGGTTTCGTTGCTTGTATGGCACGTAGCGCCATCTTGTTGAAAGTAAACGTTGTCCAGATCAATACCATCCAATTCCGGCCATAAAAAATCATTCATCATCTGTCGATAGCGCAATCCATTCACCGTAACTGTTGCTCCAGCCTCATTTTCGAAAAAGTAAGGTCCAATGACCCCGCGGGATCATAAACAGCACCAAACAGTCACACGTTGAGGGTAGAGAAGCTTTTCAACAATAACTCTTGGGTTTTCCGAGCCCCAGATGCGACAATTTTGCTTGTTGACGAAGCCATCGAGGTGGAAATGGGCCTCATCACTCAAGATGAGTTTTCGATCGAATTCCGGATCATTTTCATGCATTTCAAGGACCCAATCAGCAAAGACTCGACGTTTTTGAAGATCGGCCGGCTTGATTTCTTGTGTTAACTGAACTTTATAAGCCTTATATACCCAAATCTTTATGCAAAATACGATGTAATGACGTTTGTGGAATGCCTAATTCCAAAGAACGACTAGGAATGGACAAACCTGGGTTTTCTTCAACACTTTCGGCGACAGCAGCAATATTCTCGGCTGTTCTTGAGCGACGTGCACGGGTTTTATTCTTCACATCACTAACTTGTCGCGACAGCTCGAATTTTTCTACCAATTTCTTTATTGCGGTCCGACAAGGTGCTTCACGACGACCCAAATATGTTCGAGTTTTACGAACCGTCTCTGCCACATTTTCACCATTTTTATAGTGAATTTTAATAATTTCAATGCGTTGTTGAATCGTGTATCGTTCCATTTTTATTAATGGCGTAGTTTCTACTTGTCAAATGTCAAAAATAACAGCTCCAAAAGTGACATCTACCGAAATAGCGTGCTAATTAAAATAACACCTCTTATTGGATAACCCTTTACGTCAGCGAAATTTCTTCAAATCTCAAAATGCCTCCCACTCAGTGATTAAATTTTCGGTTTATTTCAGAAAATAAAAAAAAAATTATATTATTCGCACCGATTTATAGTTTTTTTTTTCAATTTCGTTGTTTTATACACGGATTTCAAGTTGTATCTACTCGGGTAGATACATACGATTTATACGGAAATTTGGCTAATGTTGTAGTTTGTCGTTAGAATAGTAATAACTTATTGCCAATAGATATATGTACACAAGATTTACAATCTTTTATAGTACAAACTAGTAAATCGGTCCTAGATATATTTATGATAGAGAAGAAAAGAACTAAGCTGTATATGTACTAAGAAAGGGAAGAATAATGTGCATTGAATTGAAAGTTCAGAAAAATAATAAAAGAAAGTTTCAAGACTACATACTACATTTTACAATTTTTTTTTTAAGTTTATTTTAAATTTAGTTTAAATACTGCTACTTAGGCTAGAGGAGAATATAAATTATTATCCCATAGAAGGGTAATACGAAGTGAGTTCGAAGTTACGTTCTAAATGCATTAACGCTGTTTGCGGTTTGCATAGTAACGGGTCCACTATTCCATAATCTGATAGTCTGGACGAGATAAGAATTTTCCATAACTGATCTATAGAAATGCGGCATTTTCAGGTTTCCGTTCCGCTGCGCGGTAGTAGTCTGGAAAAGTTCTCCGAGGTATTGTGGCTTATTGGACCACAGTTTGCCGAACAGCAGAAAGAGCGCTCGACGCTTTAAAAAAGATTCCAAACTGCATCCAAGTAATTGAAGTCTAAGAGGGAAAACGTGTTCAAATCTTCGCAACCTAAAAATAAATTGAATACAGTTGTTGAATGCAAACTTCATTTTAGTTGCACATATACTATTTAGTTTGGGAAAAACAACGTTTCCAAACGAGAAATGAGGCAGAATCAATATCTTTACTAGAATCAAAGGAGTATTCTACGGCAATATATCGGCCGAAAGCCGAAGTCTGCGCAGCTCAGCATTAATTTTCCTCAATCACGCCTTAATATAATCACAGCACTTCATACTTCTGTTTAATTCTATCCCAAGATTGGACCCTTTATTCTGCATGGGTAATGGAGAATGGTTCAGGACTGGCGGGACATCACGCACATGGAAAGAGTTTTATAAAAACTTATATCTAGACAGTGACTTTACGGGATTAAGTTGCAGACCATTGTCTATAGACCAGGCACATATTCTATCCAGATCATTATTAATTCGTGATATGCAGTCCTCGAGAAGACCTATAGGCCGACTTAGATAAACCTGAACATCATCCGCGAAGAGATGTATTTCTACATCACGAACTACTTTCAGCAGGTCATTATTGAATAAGCTGAATAAAAGTGGACCCAAAATCGATCCTTGCGGGACTCCATATTATAGTGGCAGTAGTGTAGAATAAACATTCCCGACCCTGACTCGCTGACCACGCTCACTCAGAAAACTATCCAACATGCTGCTGAACTACCAAATTTTGAAAGAGGAACAAAGCTTCTGTATAAGAGTTCCATGATCAACACTATCAAAAGCTTTTGAGAAATCTAAGAAGTAGTGAATTTGTTACAACCCATCGCGCTTCTAATATCAGATGTTATCTTTAATACGGCCGTTTCACAACTATGAAAAGCTCGAAAACCTGATTGCCATCGGGTTAAAATGTTGTTTTTATTCACATGTTCAAGAATTTGCAGGTACATTAATTTTTCTAACATTTCAGATAAAAAGCAAAGTATGCTGATTGGACGAAAATCAGTCGGAGATTCTGGCGAATGCTTGTTTTTGTATTGGAAGAATGGTAGCTTCCTTCCAGCTAGTGGGAAAAGAAGTAAATATAAGGCATGCATTTATTATATGAAGGATATATTTATTATATATTATGTATTAGTGTAATAAATCGAGGTGATAAGTTGTCCGATCTAATTGCCTCAGATCTAAATGAGTTACAAGACGATAGAAGCTCAGTAAAGTCCACTCCTCCACAAAAAGAAAAACTATAAATACTTGTACCAATTTCAGGACTGAGCGGCAGGTTAATTTGACGAATGTTGGAGGCAATTGCAGCGGAAAGATTGGTAGAAGTAAGCAAAGCGTTCAACTCGTCTCGACTGAAGTTACATTCAGTCTTATCCTTTCCGTAAACTCCGATTGAACTGCATTGAGGTTGGATCTGCATGACAACTTTCACATTTTGTTTGTGTCAAGCTGTGCTGTGCACATACTGGTTTTTTCTTGAGGCTTGATGCAGCAATCGACTCAATCAATCCATATAATTGCTCGTCTACTGCAATCGATTCTATAATATGTCTTTAGGTTCGAGTTGATCATCATAAAGACCTCCGAATTCGCTGCAGCTTTATCCAGTTCTTAGCCGCAGTAGCTCTTGTTACGTGCCAATCGAAATGAATGAACCGCAATATTTGTTGGAATCTGTTTCTAAACATCGTAGTACAATAAAGTGGAATATTGTCTTCAGAGTATACCTGTAGTCTCTTGATTTCATCTACGACAAGTGACAACCCATTAGCAGTAAAATTTCTAGAAATGCTTGAAATTCTATTTCCGTAAGTGACTTCCATGTAAGGGGTTTTTATTGGGATTTTTGCTGTTCAATTTGGCGCAATCTGCCTCGGCTCTTTTGTTCTTGTATCTACATACTTATAAGATCTGTAATGGAGAAACTCATGGTGTAAAAAAAAGGTATCTTTTTGTGACAAATTCTTGGTGATCATCGGATTAGGGCTGCTAAACAATGAATCACGAAGAATATTGTGAATACCCTTTTGTTGTAATGTCGATGGATCTTTATATCATTTTGTCCCATCCTTGTTTACAAAGTAGCAATCACGAGATGAAGAAGCTTCACCAGATACACCATCATCGACTTCATGATCTCAATTCCCATCAGAATTTAACTCTACGCCTACCTCTATTTCTCCACCATTGACCATCAAAAAATCTAAGTTTTCCTCTTCAGGAATATTAATGCTATGATCACCCTCAAATAACTCAACGTCTTCCTCTTTCGTTTCCGAATCGACCTCTTGCATTTGCCTAAAATAGGATTGTCTCCTTTCATATGAACCTTTTCATGCAATAATTGAAAATTGGATGCAAACAATTGCTGTAAATATAAATACAGTTGAGTCGAGTGGCCGGGCCAATTAACTTTTTTCCAGTATAAGGTGTATAATGTGAAATATAACAAGTCAAAAAGCTAGAATTGGTCTAAGACCAATTCTTATGATACCCTTGATGAATGGTCATATGAAATTTCTTTGCAAGTTTTATTTTTGAAGTGGTTTTTCTCATATATTTCTAGAACGGTTTGTCGGACAGAAAAAATGATTTCAATCAATTTTATAGGATTTCGTATTCTGAAGAAGTTTTTAGTACAACAAAAATGTCTTGGACTGATCGTTTTCACAGTATACGTATAAAACCTAAATTTTTATATGGCAACACCAAGAAGAAGTTGCCCAATTTAGTCCATTTTTGAAATTTTATTTGCTAGTACAATGAAAACACCACGTACCAAATTTCAACTCTCTATATCGATGCGTTCTCAGGCAGTGTCCAAATATATAGTGGAAAACGAAAGTTTTGTATGGCAACCCCAAGAAGGAGTTTCCCGATTTGTCCCATTTCCGAACTTAATTTTACTTTTTTTTTTTTTTAAGACGTAAGTCTCTAAGTATACGCGGTCTCTAGGTATCGTGCGCACAGACGGACGGACGGACGGAGAGACGGACGGACAGACGGACGAACATGCAAAAATCAAAATTACTTTTAATACATATTATGCGTGGGTGTCCAATCCATTTTGCTCTACCGTAATTATTTTGAGGTGTTACAAACGGAATTACAAACTTAGTATACCCCTTTAGATTTCATCTAGGGTATACAAATAATATAGTTATATGGACGTAGAATATTTGCATAAAATTGTAAAACTCGATTCAGCTGTGAATAGAAGCAGATCCTAGGTCATATGAAATATTAAAAAGTGCAATATATGCATATTTGCTACACCTATACAACTTCTCACTTAAAAATTTCAATTGATACTCAAGAGTATCTAAATCATGATATATTACTTATATATACTAACCCGAACAAAAAAAACGTACCGAGAAGTACTTTATATTTATTATGCAAAAAAATACTTCTCATTATATGTTTCCAGCTATTCGTTCAGCTGCCATAAGGCCTTTCTCATATAAAATAACATAAATCCCTTGTTTTTATCTATTTCCATATAATTTTAAGACTAACAAGTAAAAAGCTAGAAATGGTCTAAGATGTGGCTCTCTTTATTGAGCTAACTGCGGCTCCCATTCCCATGGCAAATTGAAATCCGTTTTTTTTTTATTATTTCAGAACTTTTTTTCCCTGAATCTTTTTAAATGAAGTAAGTAACTTTTTATGCATTTTTTTACACGGATTTTAAGTTGAGTTTATTTTAGTTTTTTTGCCTTGATATTTTGTAGTTTTTTGCAATAATAGTTTGAATGAGCAAAGAAGTTGAGTTTTTTTAATGTTGCATATTCATAAGAGTGGCCAATTCTCGCCAAGGGCGATCGGCGCGATCGTCCACCTCAGAGCTCTAATACAATTGAAATTTAGGATGTGTGCCAAACGAGCTAAATGCTGGCTAAATCTATTACATTTTCATTTAGTAAATTTTCGAGCTTGCTAATTCTTCGTCATTTTAAATGGCACATTCGTTTTTTTTAATTTGAAAGTTTTTTAAAAGTATTTCTTTTGGGTATATATTTGCACAATATATGAACGAAATCTAACAGCGAGTGGTTATGACCGATGTAAGCAAGCAGGAATAAATTTTTATAATTATTCCCGTATTGAAATATTGTATTTTTAATTATTTCAGGAACGAACTATGAAACAATGAAGTTTATTGCAGCTAGGATAACGTTTGATGAGGCTTTCACAAATAAAATAGTCGATGTAAAACAGATTTGCGGGTAGGTAATGATTTTGCTACAATTGTTTTATTGAAATTTAATTATTGTATAATTTTTAATCTAGTCATGTTGCATCAGAAGCCGGGATTAATAAGTCGCATGAAAAATTAAAAAAAGAAATGGAAGAACTTAGTCAGTAAATATAAAGTAAATGCTTTCTTCTTGTCAATTTTTTATAAAAAAAAAAATGTTATGAAATGCATTTGTTTCAGCAAATTAGAGAACCTCCAACCGGCATAAGTACGAAAGATGGATGCCATTTATCCACAACTTGGCCGTTTTTTAATGTTTTAGACCATTTTGCTTCGTATACAGAACATTCATATCCTTTTAAACAATATCGTGGAGACTGCAAATAAAATTAACAATAAGTTTAAATAAAAAATGAACGTTGTTGCACTTTCTCTGAATAACAACAAACTCATCCTTCTCTCAGCCCAAGTCCTCTTCCTCTTTTTATACCCTAGATGAAATCATAGGGGTATACTAAGTTTGTCATTCCGTTAACACCTCGAAATAATGATGGTAGGGCAAAATGGATTGGACACCCATTCATAATATTAAAAGTTATTTCGATTTTTGCATGTCCGTCCGTCCGTCCGTCCGTCCGTCCGTCCGTCCTTCCGTCCTTCCGTCCGTCCGTCTGTGCGCACGATAACTCGAGAACGCGTATACTTAGAGAGCTGAAATTTTGTACACAGACTTTTAAAAAAAAAAGTAAAATTAAGTTCGAAAATGAGACAAATCGGACAACTCCTTCGTGGGGTTGCCATATAAAAATTTCGTTTTCCGCTATATATTTGGACACTGCCTGAGAACGCGTCGACGTAGAGAGCTGAAATTTCGCACATGATGTTTTTACTACATTAGCAAATAAACTGTCAAAAATGGACTAAATCGGGCAACTCCTTCTTGGTGTTGCCATATAAAAATTTCGGTTTTTTACGTATACTTTGAAAACGATCAGTCCAAGACATTTTTATGGTACTAAAAACTTCTGCAGAATACGAAATCCTATAAAATTGGTTATAATCATTTTGTCCTTGCGACAAACCGTTCTAGAAATATATGCGAAAAACAACTTAAAAATCAATACTTGAATAGATCGGTGACCATACGAAATTTAATACGGGCATTCATCTAGGGTATCCTAAGAATTGGTTTTAGACCAATTCTAGCTTTTTTACTTGTTTTTTTGCAAAATATCTGCATTTAAAAATAAAATTCGGGAAAATAATATTACATCCATAGACTTTTTATTTATTGCCTCATTCAAATCCATCTTGTACAATTTATGTAATATAAAAATTAAGAATCGCCACTTAATTTCAGTATCAATGAAAGTGACAGCTGAGCAATTGGCTAAAATCCATTTTAGTTTGGCACAGCTCTGGAATTAGCTGGCTAAATTTCCAATGCAAACTGGTATTTAGCCAGCATTTAGCTCGTTTGGCACACATCCTTAGACTCTAATCAAATGCAATAGAAAATATAAAAATAAATATTTTAAAAGGACTACTTATAAATGCGGGCGAAAAATTTAAAATAATTTTTCCTTTGACTTAATGGGTATAATCACAAAAGCTCCTATAGTTACCCTTGATTTTGCATTTAATTAAATATTGAAATAATTGTATACAGGGCCGCATTTATACTTTTGGAGGCCCTAGGCGCAAAATCATTATGAGGCCCCAAAAAAATAAGTCTGTTTCAGTTAACATAATATATATTGAAAACATAATAATTATTGAAAACAATTGTCGACATTTGCATAATAACGCATTTTAATAACATAAAAATAACACTACATTGGTATTTTAAAAAACATTTTGTTTTCTGGCTTTTGTTTTAGCAATTATGTCTATAATGTCATTATAATTAATCGACTCCATTACATCTGATTCAATCACTGACATATATTTTTGGGCTATATATTAACATACACTTATTAATATAGGCCAGATTTTTTAATGTCATTTACATCTGAAAGAAATCTAACTATCATTCAGGATAAATAATACAGGATAATATCTAACTATCAATCGTGAACTATTGTTGTTATTATAAATTTGAGCCATCATTCAAGAAGAACTATAAAATCCAACCACCTCTTATGATAAAATCCAGGAATCCCAACGCCTGCCTCCTGGAAGGTGGGTTATATTTCGTCTATGGAGGAAAGAAACTATGCTAATGACTATTGTCAATTGCAAATTTGAACTTCTAAAATGGATTAGAAGAAGCGTTTCGTAGTGGCAGAAAACTTAATACTCTTCAGTACGGCTAAGTTTCTACCTGCTATTCTATGAATTTTCCATTGTTGTGTATAATAGCTGCTGTTGCTTTTGTGCAAAACTAGCAATACTTGGAGTCCCACCACTAGGTTAGTTGGCATTATAACTACTAAAGTCCTGCTGCCGTTACTATTCTTGTACCGTCACTATTTGCATTGCTAGTCCTACTATCGCTTGTATCGTTACTAATACTGTTAACAATACCATTCACACTTCCCCATACAAACAAGTTGCTTTGTAAATAATTTTTTATTCGTTTCAACATCGAAAACCATTTAGCACTTGCATTAGAAATAGGCATCGTCAAAATTATTTTTAAAATTGTTTTTACATTCGGAAAAGTACCCCTTAACCCATTCTTTATAAATTTATACGTATTTGTAATTAAAAAGTTTTCTTCAATAAATTTTTCTGAGTCAATATCAGTACCATAAGTTGAATAAAATTTTCGTAATATTAGTCTTATAGGTATTTGTCTTGATTTATATGTTTTTCCAAAAAAATATCATACGTATCTAATATGTCTGAATTTATTTCCAAGATTAATTTTCGCAAATGAAATTAAAAATATTAACAATAAAATTTTCCTTGCCATGAAATATAACCTTATCGTTAGATTTTGAACTTCGTCAGAAATTTTTTTCATTTTCTCAAACTTTTCTTCTCTTCTTTAAATTTTGTTTCTCTGTTATTAAATTCGCTTCTTCATTTAAAACAGCAAAATTATTTCTTATATTTAAAATAAAATCAACTAAAGACTGTAACAAATTATTAGCTCGCAACAAATAAGTAAATAATATGTTAGCAGAACTCATGAAGGCGCAGGCGCACTCATTTACGATATTTTCGCATTTCCGCATTTCTGTTTATTATCATACCGGTATATTCTAAACAAAGAACAATATATGTATATGTATGCATACATATTATATGTGTTTCAATTGGAGGTAAATTTTCATTAGGCTCTAGTTTTTAAATGTTTATAAAGATATTTAATTAAATTATTTTACGTTCAATTTGTTTCTTTTGTGAAAATTTTATTCACAAATGTAATATAATTTCAATATTTAATTCAATGTCAAATGAAGGGAAACTCTAGAGAACTTTTAAGGGATACTCACTATGTGACGGAAGCAATTATTTTCTATTTTTTAGTGCGGATTTTGAAGCAAAGTTGTTTTTTTAAAAGTAATTTTTATATTTATAAATTTTGCTTTTTTAGCCTTAAATTATTCTCAAAATTTATAATATTACTAGGGTGAGCCCGCCGGCGATGCCCGGCGAGAGGGTGGGGATGGGTGCGACGTTTTCCCATAGGTAGGGGGAGGGGTTGGCTATCATTTGAGAGAAGAATGAAGAGAAACGGTCCAGAGGGTGAGGAGCAATGGACAAAAGAGTGGAGGCATGTCGGAAAGTTTTTATTGAATGTAGACTGTAGATTGGCATGGTGTGCTGCGCGAGGGTGTGAGGGGAGGAACAGATGATTGCCTGTTTGTAGAGAGAGGGGTTGGCTACCATATGCAAAAAGAATGAAGAGAAACGGTAAGGAGGGTGAGGAGCAATAGCCAAAAGAGTGGAGTCAATTCTGGTTTTTACTCCCCCCCTCCCCATCTTTTTCACTAAATTATATGGGGGGGGTAAAATATTTTTACATGATCATAATACACTCATCGAGACCTTTCCAATGAGTGGTCATACGTTAAGATTGGATGAAAAATAGTAAATTGATGTTTTACCACTTAAATACATACATAATGTATGGAACGTACACCAATCCCCAATTAGATAGGGGCTTAAATACTTTGAATTTTGATATCTCCTGAACGCTAAAAGCTAAGTGAGTATAACTTTCTCCTACATTGGAAGTCTCGATAATTCAAGGGAGCGCCGCGCCGGTATAAGGCCATCTTCTCAGGTACATGAGCGTACCCCAATGTATATAGAATTCATGTTATTCCCATTACGAACCATGTTTGATGTCATATGTATGATGTCATATCGTGAAATGTATAGGAAAGCACGGTACAGGGAACACAATACGCTCTCTGATCTCTCTGTCTTTCCTATAAACATGCAAGTACATTAGTCACACAATTACGTCACAGGCTATCAGCTTCAATGTGTCAAAATTCTAATGGGAATACTTGTCGTGTATCTACCTTCAGCGTAACCAAAATGCCGGCTTATCTGTGCGTGAAGTTCGGCCATATTAGAGCCTGACTGCCAAATTTCAAAGCGGGAACTTGGCACTTTGGTACTTTTGTTTATCTTGTTTGGAAACTGACGCATGAACGTAGTAAGATACAGGAAAAATAAAAATTTCCCAATTAACTGAGTTGAAATTTTGCACACTGGCTTTAAAAAAAAAAACAAATCGGGTATCTCTTTCATAGGGCTTTCTTTAAAAATTTAGTTTTTCGCTATATATTTGAGAATATTTGAGAATGCATCTACGTAGTGAGCTGAAATTTTGTATACGAATTTTTTTATAGGCATAGTTCACTTAGAGCGCTGAAAGTTAGCAGACGGCCTTTTTCATAAAAATAGTAAATAAAATCACAATGGACCAACTCTAATCAATATTACTATCAGTTGTAAAAGTGGACTTGGTTCACTTTAGAAATAAACCCGTCATATATAAAAAAAAATTAAAAAAAAAAAATTCCACTGTTAACAATCGAACCCATACCCGCCCTACTCAACGACTTTGACCTACCGCCCTACTGACTGAGCCAAACTTCGCTATTCAGTTTGGTCTATAAATGTATATATAGACTGAATTGTGTTCGATCTCACAGGTGTATACAGACGCGTAAAAATTAATCGTGACATTTTATTTTTTTTTAATAGAAAAATAAAATCTAGGAATACTAAAATTCGGTACAGACAATCCTTTTATGATAACAATTGTAGGAAAAAATTAAAAATTGGAATAACCGTTATTTCATACAATAAAATTTTCAAATCACTTTTCAAGGTGGAAATTTGGCGCTCAAGAATTTCTGATTACGTCACGTTGTTCGTCGCAAGAGTTTGCAAATATGTTCAAAAAATCAGAAAAATTCACAATAACAGAAAATCGAAAAATTTCTGAAATAAGTGAATAATTGTAGGAGATACACGTGCTCAAACTGTACGCGTAGTACAAATCATTCCTTTCCCCGCCTTCCTTTTCACTAAATTATATGGTGGGGGTAAAATGGTTTTGCATATTCAAAATGTACTCGCCAAGACCTTTCCAATGAGTGCTCAATCGCTAAGATAGGATGAAAAATAGGAAATTCAGTTTTCATGCACCAAGGAATTCCCTAATTATATTGGGACTTGAAGACTTTGAAATTCGATATCTCCTGAATGATAAGAGGTAATGACTTCAAATAAATTTTAAAAATTATAGGACATAAGTAGCTATACTGGGCTTCTGCATTGCAAATCTATGTAGTTCAAGGGGGCGCCGCTAAGAAGCGCAGACTGCAAAAATAACGGTTTTTTGTCCTAAATCACCCGAAAAATTGGAGGAGGGGGGAAATTTTTGTTATTTCTGTAATGTACTCATCGAGACCTTTCCAAAGAGTGCCCACATGTTGGGTTAGGCTCGAAAAATGAAATCGTGATTTTTTGAGATTTTTTGATGCTTGATTTCGCAAATCTTGGCTGGACTTGTCGAACTCAAATGCTTGTAGAATTTGAACGAAGTAACTGAATTGGCTCAAATAAATTTTAAACGATAAAGCAGGAATGTCAAAAGCCACTTCTTGAAATAGACGGTCCAGTTGCTTTCTGTGGCCCCCACCAGGAGTCGTCTAATGGACCTTACATTTCCAGGACATTTTAATTTTTTTAAATAGGAAAATAAAATCAGAGAATGCTAAAATTCGGTATAGACAATTCTTTTATGATCACAATTGTAGAAAAAAATTAAAAATTGGAATAATTGTTATTTCGTATAACGGAATTTCCAAATCAATTTTCAGGACGCTGATTTCGGGCGTCAAATATTCAGATTTTGTCACGTATGTCGGAGGAGTTTGAAAATATGCTCAAAAAATCAGAAAAAAATCGTAATAAAAATTAAGCTAAAAAAATTAGCATATTAATTAAAAAATAACGGGAATTTTAATTCATTCCTTAATATGAGCATGCATATTAAATGACATAATGAAATCTATGTATGACAATCTTTTAAACCGTTTGTCGGATAGCATTGAAAAAAACACAATAATTTAGGGACAGTAGTATACTACTTCTAAATTTATAACGGGACTTATACGATTGCTATAAGTCCCGTTAAAATAAAAACATTTCAATCATACGTAACATTCCCCATATAAATGAGGGACGAATCTAATTAGAATCTAATTTAGCGAACCATGCTAAACAGCTTTGAATAATGTCTTGTAGTTTATTTTAGATAAAAGCTAGTGGATTAGAGATAATGTTAAGAGAAAAAAAGTGGCTTAATTGTTGCAGGATATACAAAAAATATGGCGCTGAATGTAATGTAATGACCGATGAAAGATAGTATCATACAAAACTCATCGGCGAATGGGTAATTAGAATCGCATCGAGATTTAGTAAAAAGATTTATTTTTAGGACAAATAGGGGTTGTAATTATCTACCCCTGTTCAGCCCTCCTTGAAAATTTCATTACTAAAAAAATGATTTGAAATTTTTTTTTTTTTCAAAAAAAATCCGAAAATTTTCCCGTTTTTATTCCCACCCCCGCCACCAAGGTGGACGCAAACCTTAAATTTACATCATTTGTAATGCCACATATCCTAGGTATACTTTGAAAAAGGAATAGTTGAAATTGAACTAACACTTACGGATAACGATCGACTTTGGTGTATGAAGAAAATTTGAAATTTTTTTAAATGACCCGTAAAATGCTCAATGTGGTCATCTTCCATCACAGATGAGATACTATAAATATTTTAAATATATAAACGGTATAGGATATTTGTAGTTTGAAATCGCATCTACATTTTGCCCCATAAAGTTAAATCTAATTAGTTTTCCGATCGGCCTAATAGATTAGAAGAAAAATTAATAAGAGTAGAACAACCTCCTGCCGTGGAAATATGTAAATCAGGGTATATATACAGGTTATGTAATCATGGGTTATATGCAGATTATTAAAAGTTATTTTGAGTTTTGCATGTCTATCCATCCGGTTGAAAAAATTTGCACATGGGCTTTTTAAAAAAAAAAATTAAATTTGAATGTTACATTTCACATAATGATATGAAACCTACATAGCAATCTTCCAAATCCGTCTCATATATCATATTTTTCTTTATTTTTTTCCATATAGGTACTCCAATAATAAATAGGCCAACCTTGCTTTATGTTGAAAAAAATCTTCATAATAAGCATCAAGTCTCACTTTTACTGGTAAATTTATTGCCAGTATAAGTACTGGTACTGGTACCAATTTACTTGAATATCATACAGCTCTAAGTAGCCGTCAAGAAAGGGATAAACCAAAAGCTTGAAAAAGATCTGTGCTTGGTTCACTTTAGCAATGAACCCGCCATATACATAAAAAATAACATATTAAAAGAAAATCATACTCAACACTCGAACCCACAATCCCTAAATTCTCTGACTTAGCGCCCTACTGGCTAAGCCAAACTATCTTACGTGGCTTCCGCTATAAATGCGTATTTCAATAAAATTGTGTACTTCTTAGCTCATATACAAATGCTTACATACACAAGTGAAAATAAGTTTCGCATTATAATATATTGAGGGGGTGGGCAAGAACCCTATGACCCGGTACCCTACGAAATTCGTAATAGTCTTAAAAAATCAGAAAAAAATCACTAAGATGAATTTAGTAAAAAGAATTTTGAAAATCGGTTGGAATTTGGCCGAGATAAAAAGGGTGGTAGTTTTCAATAGCACACCTATGTACGTATGTGTGTTCATCAAACTAATTTAGCTTGCCTCGCAATGTAATTATGGGAATGAAATTTGTTATTTTGGGAACAGGGTGATTAAATGGGCCCGTAGGAGCCCTTCCCGGCTCCGGAAAAAATTGAAAAAAATCCACAAGATTCCCAGGGGTCATAGTTATCATAGAAAAAATGAACTATGAAGATCCGTTTAAAAATAGCTAAAATAAAAACAAAAGTATCTCAACAAAACGGCTTAAATTAAGGAAATGCCGGTTTTTCATGGCGTTTTCTGACCGTTTTGGTCGTTTTCAAAGTTTTTATTTCTACTATTACTACTTAATTATACACTTTTTGAGTATAATGTCAGCGGATAAAATGAAGCCTGTTTTGTTGGGAACGTTTATTTCTAATTAGTTTCCGGCTCGGACTAATAGTTTAGGAGAAATTTTAATAATAGTAGAACAACCTCCTTTTACGACGGCTTTTTGCCGTGAGATGATGTAAAAATTTACAATTTCTCTTTACGGAATAACGGTGCTTCGGAGAAATTTTTTTGTAAAGATAAAAAAGTTTCGTAATCGAACACTAATGCCTATGGTTTAAAAAAAATTGGAAAAATAACTCATATGTAGTAATGGGGTATATGGGACCCAGATGAGGAAAAACTTTGAACTTCGGGACAAAAAACTCAGTGAGAAAATGTCTCAAATTGAAAATAAAAACTTACTAATAAATAGAGAATTTTGTTAGCTTTAATTCGAATGTAAAATTTTTTCTGTAGGCGCATCCGTTATGATGCAGGGTCCGACAAAGTGAAAAAGTGGTTTTCAGGTAAAATGTAAGAGGGTGAAAAAAATATACTACGAAGTATACTCAATTGAAATTTGAAAAACGCCATTCGATAGAGCTCGGCGGGGGCTTTAATTAGACACCCCACATGCCAAATTTGGGGCTTGTGGGGGGTGGGGGTAACAACCCCCCACCATAAAATCCCCCCATCCCAAATTTTTTTTTCATAACTTTAATCCCTTTATTGAATTAAAGACGAATCTGAAGTTAGTTTTTTGATCGGGCCCCCCCTCTCCCCGCAAAACAGGTTCGAATATTGAAAATAATTAAAGCAAATTTCTGAACTTGAAATACTATTATTAAGTAAATAAGGGCAGAAAAAGAAAATCGATCACACCAATTTGTTTTTCGCTGATGTTTTATTAAATTTTCCAGAAAGTTTCATGCTCTTTGATGCGCTATTACTTATGTTTTGGGATCCCAAATTTGCAATAACTTTTTTTGTGGGGTAGCACCGTGATGCGGGTAGATGTAAATTGAACACCCTGTTAAATCAACCCAGTACCACCCTTAAGCGATATTAGTGCACAAATCGATAGTCCTCGAAGGGATCTTTCATTTGGCGCATTCGAAATTTTCCTTGGACACCCCCCTCCCCCGCTGCACCCCCTAACATTTTACGTTACGTTTTAGCTCCCCCCACCCACAAGGAAGGGTGGAGGGGGGTGAAATTTCAGATTCGTAAATTCTGAAGTATTCTCTTTCCAACGATACCCCACTCGACCTATTGGAGTCGGAATTTCACTTGTAATCGGCCGATCAAGTGACCCTTAAGTTTTTCGAAAATCATCAAGTTTATATGAATAATTTTCGAAATTCGAAAAAAAGATAACATCATAATATGGTAAATTATAAAGTTAATATCTATGAAAAATTTCATCCCCCTACGAAAGGAAATACGGAATCTACAGCGATTTAAAAAAAACGCTATTGCCCCACCTTCCGCCCTTTTCTGGGCGTTTCGAAAATACCGTTTTTCTAAATTTTTGATATTTTATAGCCACGCCCATAGGCTTTCCAACGAATCTTAAAACATCTCGCTAGACCCTCAGGAAGTGGAGAAATAAAGGAAAATCTGAAATGACGATTTGAAAATTCCAACTGCGTGAATTTCGAAATCTGTTTCGAATTTCGAATATTTTCGAAAACCAAAAGATAGCTTAGCAAAAGATCTATAAGGTGTATAAATTTCATCCCCCTACTCCTCAAATTACTCAAGTTAGAGTTAATATCGAAAATTCCCCCCACCCTATTTTTCTCCCCACTCAAAAGTCCAAATGAACTAAAACTTGAAAAAATTGGTTCAGAATAAAAAGATCTTTCAAAAAAGTGCTATAATTAAAAAATCGTACGATTCAAATAAAAGTTATTCGATTTCGAAAATGTCTAACTTTAACCATTATAATGTAAATGTTCGAAAATGAATTTCGAAAAAATAAAACCCTCCAGGACAAGAGCTAAATGTTTTCAATATAAATAAAAAAAATTCATAAAAATCGGTTAATTAATAAAAAAGTTTTCATTCAGAAACCTTAAGCATGTTTTTCACTCAATCACTTTTTACTTTATTGTAGATATCATTAAGAAATTTTCAATAAAAGAAAAATTGTTGCATTTTTTTTGTGATCGAAAGCTTACAAAAGATATGTTTACCCCAGTAAAATAAGAATTCAACCTCGGAATAGAACCGAACTAGCTGTAAATTGGTATAAACCTTTTTGGGCATTCTAAAGACTGGGCAAAAATTTCATATAATCACGTGTCTGCGTCACTAGAAATTCAAGGTCAAAGGTCGCGAAATTAGGGTTTCTTCAATTATCTAGTTTTCTATGGAAAATACGTCATTATGAAACTTGTAGATTATAAAAATATCTACAATTTTCATTTAAACCATTTTTTTGTATCTACAACCATTTTCGAGGTACTGCGCGGAAAGAGCAAGCGCACATCCGTATACACGCGGATATATCGTATAACGCTATGTGAACGCGAGACCAAGATTTTTTTTTTTAATTTATTATTAAGGCCAAATACAAAATAGCGTATTTAAAATTATTCTTATGCGTGGTGGTCTTCGTCATGAGGTTGCCCAATGTCAATGTGGACATCATTATCATCGTCCTCGATATCCGTTACAGTTGTTCCGCCAAGCTCGAGGACTTCATGCAAGCAGTCTCAATCGGAATAATTTGGTATTGATGAGCCATCTTGACCGTTACACTGGCCACAAACTGTGGAATATAGTAACCCTACTTTTCTACATCCACAATTTACAAATTGCAAAAAATCATATTCAACAAAACTTCCGGTACTGATGTCAATAACGTCGTTATCGGCTGTAAAAATAGAAAAGTAGGGTTACTCATCAATATCAAATAAATTCCGGTGGAGACAGCGTGCATGAAGTCCTCGAGCTTGGTAATGGGAAATCATATATATAATAAAAGTGATAAAAAATATGAAAATTTAGGAACTAACCCATTACTTAGAAAATCAATCTGAAGGTAAAAAAATACTTCAATTTTATGAGAAAGGAGAAGAACTACCAAAATTGTTGGGCACTTAAATCAAATTCATGGAAATTATCTATCTGCAGAAAACAAATTTCTGTGGGCTAAGGCAACAGCACAGATTTTCCCCAGATTATGTGAAGATCATAACCCTCACAATTTCGTATATATCAATATGATTCCTGGAAAATTATATTCCATATATTTGTTATCATTCTGTATATACAGGGTATATTTTACAATCCTCAAAGCCGATTAAGGACAATAAACAGGTCTTTAGGAAATAATTCAAAAAAGGAACGGGAAGACGAAAACGACGGCACAGAATTGATCGAAATATCAGAGGAAATAGTTCAGGATTTAAATGATGACGTAAATTGGTTGAAAGCTGCCTGCCCTAAGAAAAATATCACAAATTTTTGAAAGAATAAAGAAAACTGCATCATTTAGACATGTGAAATTTTCATTAGTTAGAAGAATTTCCAAGATTTATCGATACACCCGGACAGGTAAGTTGTAATTTAATATAATTTAAATACACCGTTAATATTAACATCGTAAATTTCTAAAATTTGTCATTTGATTGATGTTAAGATCTAACTTTATTTAAATATTATGCTAGGTAATGATTTCATTTCTGAAAGTGAATGTTGATGACATAAAAATTTAACGATTTTTTTTTGAAAAATACTTAACAACACTGAGGTAAAAACAATTTAGAAAATCTTACATTAGTAGATTTTTTTCTTATTTTTAGATAAATTCGTTTTGATCAAAAACATGGATATGAGAAGAACTGGAAAGTGATAAGGCAGAGAACCAATGAAATAAAATACACAAGGCAAATTGAGATCTGTGATTCACCCACATCAGATGACGAAAGTAAGAAAAAATTAATTTCGTCATTTAACGAATTATTTATACATTATTTTTTTACAGAATTTGATCAAGACATCAAGACATCCTTATTAATTCTTAGCAGAATAGCCAGCAAATATAAAATATTTCACTTTAGAAATAATACATACATTATACAAATGCTATATGAACGCAATGTGTAGAATTTTGATTGATAATTGGAAGGATTAAAAATATATTATCTTGAATTTTTACAATGGAACTTTTTTAAAGTATGATATTAAAAAAATCTTGATATTCTTATTGTTATGAAAATAATTTTTAAAACTTGCCGATGTTTTTTCGAGAAATGTATTGTCATCATATAATCACAAATAAAATTTTGGAATAATGCTGAATAGTTTTTTTTTGTAATATTTTCTGGTTATATCTAAACAAGTCGAGATTTCCTTTCCATGCTTTCAAGTTTATTTTACCTTAGTTTCCGTTTCAGAACCTAACAGATATAAAAAATTTTGATACTTAACTCTTTCAGCTAAGTTAAGTGTCTCAAAATTATATTGCTCCCAAAATGCTAATTTTGACAAATAAGAACAAAATAAATAATAATATTTAGAAATTTTTACTGACTTAAGCTGAAATTTTCAATTTGTGGTGGATTCCCGCCTGCAAAATTACGTCCAAATCGAAATTTAAAAACAGTTCGAAGTTGTACATCAACGCGGTCGGACTTTTCCAAATTGGCTCGTTTCGACGTTTGGATCAGATTAGGGGTTTTCCGAGAGATTCTTTTTCCCTGGTGATGCCTTCAATGCATCATCGGATTTGCAATCTCTCGGATACATTTTTGGTGTTTACTGTGTAGTGGTTGTCATTAAAGTTTTTTACTTACCAGTTGATCTCATCAAATGTAACAGTGAATTAAGCGTGGCATCGGTAACGGTAGTTTCAATCTCATGAAACTTACTTGTGTTCCGTCGTCCTATACATAACATCAAGTCAAATAAAACAAATGCCGTCATAAATAATAATACAATCTCAAGTATTTAAACAAATTATAACAATTATAAAACAAAATACAACTATATAACTATACAACAAATCTCAACATTAAAATAATACAACCACATATAAAATACATACAACATTTAGCCGGATATGGCATCAATACTTGGCCAGACATGGCAATCGACATATAGCCGGACACGGCACACTTTTTGGCCATATACCCCATAGGGTCAGGCCATTGTGAAGGAACTCCAACTCGCTAGTCGGGCCCACAGTTCTGAAGCATAATCAATAGTGGAAGAAGAAGAAGAAGAACTTTAAAAATTTCAATTTGGATAATAAAAATTTAGTTTTCATATTAATTGCGTTTCTGACTTACACTCAATGGTGGTATTGAATGAATCCATATAATGTTATCTCTTAACACCATTGCTATTTATAACTCACACCGCAAATTTATTTTTAGAAGAACTGGTCGTATTCAATTTATTTATATTTTGGGAGTTTTTAAGAGACACCTGAAAAAGTCGCAAATTGTTCTAATCTGGGGTTAAATCTTAACTCCAAATGTAAACAGCCAAATGGATAAATCTAAAATCAATCGAAATGGTGGGACCTTATTCGACACCGAATCGGTGTCAAAACAACACCGTTTTTTTAACTGTGATGTACCAGATTTCAGCTCTCTATATCGCGACCCGTTCTCAGGCAGCGTTCAAATATATAGTGGAAAATGAAACTTTTGTATGGCAACCCCACGAAGGATTTGCTCGATTTGCCTCATTTTCGAATTTAATTTAACTTTTTTTTTTGAAGTCCGTGTACAAAATTTCAGCGTTCTAAGTGATCGCGTCCTTGAGTTTTCGTACGCACGGTCAGACGGACGGACATACAAAAATCAAGATAACTTTTAATATTATGCGTATAGGGGTCTAATCCATTTTGGTCTACAATAATTATTTATGTGCATTACAAACAGATTGACAAACTTGGTATACCCAATAGATTTCATCTAGGGTATAAAAATAGTATTTTCCGTGCAAAATATATGTATAAAGAATATGTGTATTACTTGGGTAGATACAGGTGTGAATATGTATATAAAGTTTTCGGGTAAAACGAAGGTTAACACAATATGAAGAAATACTAAAATACTTAAGTACTAATGTTTTTAGCTTTGTCTACCAATTCTATCCAAGCCAGCGAAAACACGTGTAACAAGATTAACATGTGCTGTTTGCTCAGATTTCATGGTAAGGACTTACATACATAGTACATATATAGATATGTATGTCATTTTACCCCAATTTTTATACTATTCAATAAGGCGGTCATACATAATATTGCCCTTGAGAAAGTTTCAGGCCATTATGATATGATTTCAATAAGGGTAAAAAATTCTTGGTTGTAATTTTTTCGACCCGCACTGTTGAAGCATATTAGTCTCAGTATAAATAATTACAAAGATTTCACTCACAGTGAGCGCATGCGAATTAAGGCAGCATGGCGATGGCAATGACATGTCTCTTGTCTTACCTTACCTATTTCTACCAAGAATTGGTTCTCTTAAAAACATAACTCAAGGAAGAGCAAAATAACTCAGTTCAGTTTCAGTATGTGTAATTTCCATGCTGTGCCGTGGGAACTTTTCCCTCTTTCTTCGTGTCATTTATAATTGCAGCTCATAAGTCATAACGTATTTTGCTTCTGATAAGATATATTTACTACGAGATATTAAATACGCCTGGTGTACTCTACTGAACGCGGCGCCATTGCATTGATGAATCATGCTTGGACTAATCAGAGGTGGATTCGTTAAAATTCTTATAGCGAAAACAACATCGATTTGGCAAGCAATTAACTAATGGCCATTGCCAAATGCCAACATGTGGAAAAGTGTACGCATGGTCATGGGATTGGAAAGCCAGAGAAGAGGTGGTCTGTGGTTACTGAAAACTGTAGTACTCTGTACTTGAATTGAAAGCTCAAATTTTTAGCATTTTACTCATATACAATTGGTGTCACCTATGTATGTAGCCAGACGTCGCTATCCCGCGTATGTGAAATCTTGCGCTCTACTAGTTTCTCACACACAAGAATTGTTAAAGTTTGCTTGGCTTGATATAATTTCCGTCCGCACACTGTGTGGAAGAACAGTCTTTCGCGGTAAGTGCCACCGGCAGCTCGTGGGTCAGTCAGTAGTCTCAGTCAGAATTATATCCGCAGGAATCGGAAAGTAGAAAGTGCCGTTAGAATATACCTAGTATTGTTAAATGATTTTCTAAATCAAAAACTATTACCGCGAAAGTGTTAGTGAATTTGAAATTCAAAGGTAAACCTCAAAACGTTTTAAGCGATTGTGAATAATTTGAATAAATTCATGAAAGGTGTCTCATTATGTATAAAAGTGTGTCTCCACCGAAGTTTTTGTAAAATAAAATTTAGTGAATTAATATAATAATCAGCGGAAAAATACACCTTTCAGCGATGTAATATGGTACCTACATATAGTTATAAATGGAGAAAAATTCTCAAAGTTTTTCTTGATTAAAAAAAAAAAAATTTTTTTTATAATGATAATTATGACGTTGCGCCACGTGTGTACGTAGACGTACCTAATCAGTGCATTTTTTGTAGGAGAAATGTCAAAAAGCGACTTGGCTGAAAGTATCTCTTCGAACGTTGCACTGTTCTCGGGGGCTGGGATTGATTTTTGGCAGCTAATATAATTAGGTTATGCTGACCATGAAGTTTAATACGTTTTAAGAGCGAACATTGATTTTTTTTTTTTTACAAAATTTTACTTAGAAAATAGAACTTTCCTTGGGAAGAAAGGTGCGCGTCGACGCCAAACTTGCAAACCTTTCAATTTTATGCACCTAAGCCTAAATATCTGGCGGTTATGTATGTAGGTGGCACACTAAGGCTTCTTAAAAATGTTATGTGAACTCAATGTAGGTGTATATAGTCAGTTTGTGAATCATGTTATTTTTGGTATTGTAAGAATTACCGACTATGGATTAAAGTTTCATCAGTTAACACTATGCAGTTTATGCACCTAAACGGATTATCATTTATGTTTTTAATTTTTATTTTTATTTGAACCTCAATGAGAATGAAAAATAATGGTTTAGGTATACTTACTTACTATAAATACGGATTAATCCTATAAAAAAACTAAAAATTAACAAAAGATAAAAGTAAGGAATGACCATAATTAAAAATATAATTTTGAACTGAGTCTAATTATAATATAATAATAAACAGAAAGGAATAAAAAAAAACATCGGCCAAGTGCGAGTCAGACTCGCGCACTAAGAGTTCCGTACCATCGTACAAAACACTGAAAAAGCACGTTTCTTGTATGTGGGCCCCTCTTAATTTTTAATTTAATTTAATTTTTATTATTTGTTATGTTGTTGTTATGTTTTTATAGCGACAATAGAAATACATACTCTGTGAAAATTTCAACTGTCTACCTATTATGGTTCATGAGATACAGCCCGGTGACAGACAGACAGACCGCCATCGGAGGCTTAGTAATAGGGTTTCCGTTTTTACCCTTTGGGTACGGACAAAACCCTCGAGAATACTTCCCAAGCTATGAAACAGAAGTCTATATGTGTGCGTTGGGAGTCCGTTCTCTAAAATGTTCTATATTGATACTTATGGAAAAGTACCAAACATTGACTTTTTATATGCTGTGGAGCCTAAACTACTATCCATACAGGAAAATAGTATTCTAGTAATTTACAGCTTGGTTCCTTATCTTCCCAAGGGCTACACTTACTATATACCTTACTTAACAAAATAATAAAATAGTTTTGATTGCAAAGTAACCTTACCATTTTATGCTCACTCTCAGCTGAGTAAAAATTACATTTCCGTATGTGCAACCGGAGTCCGAATCTGTAGGCAGCTACATTTGATATCATCAGCCCACGGCATGCCATCACGGCACAGCGCCTATATGTACAATGATTACTCAGCTGAGAGATTTTGTTTGAGGAATCGTAGTGCATTGGTTCAGATAAATTCTTTTAAATAATATTGTTAGGAAAGGTTATGGTTCGTGAGATAAGAAGGCAAGCCTAAGATTATCAGAAAACCATTCTTTTGTATGAATAGTAGTTTAGGGCGGAGGAGCTATTCAAATCAAATTATTGTCAGTTTTCCATAAGAACACGCAATTATTTTAGAATGTTAGGACTCCGTTGCGGATCTTATGTGGTAGTGAGGGTGTCCGTTTCATGGTTTGTGAAGTATTCTCGTGGGTTTTGGTATGTAGTAACAAGTTAAATTAAGAAACGAAAATATGTACCAAAGTATTAGTTCGGTAGTTATGTAATGTAGATCGTAAGTATGCTCGCATAGATTGTTCCGAAATCTGCGACTGTTGCTTCTACTCAGATCATATCCGTTTAGACTGAGATTAGATACGGGAATTCCAAAATTTAACGGATTGAACAACAAATTTACATTTGCACTGAAGCTGTAAGAATAACGTCTTTGCAAATAAATGTTCTAGTAATACATATGTAGATTAGAAATATAATTATTACGTGTTGCGAACGAACATTCTTACCTAGTGTTCCGAAATTTATGTAGGTATACAGACTGCCCCCCCCCCCCCCCCCGAGATGGGAAAAAATTTGAATTGGTGAAAAGACGGAAAAGTTGCAATCGAAAATATTACATAGATTTGTTTTTTACATTTATTATCGGTTCAGAAAAGATTTGGTCCGGTTTATAATTAATTTAATAAAACAAAATTTATCAATAATAAGGAATAATAGAGCATTAAATGCTTTTACATTGACTCGTTTCAAAGATAGAGAACTTTGAAATGTTACTCAAAAATTTAGTATATTTTGATCATTTTCCGAACACTACTCATTTTAAAATTATGATAGCGCGAGAATTTTGTAATTGTAATTCAATCTTAGATGTACGCAAAATAAGGTTCTTAGTTTTACGATTAGGATTTTCGTAGAAACGATTACCAAAGTTCAAAATAAGAAATCTCAATTTTATTTTCATATTATATGACTTTTCCCTTTCCGAAAATCTTACTATTTGATTATATTTCAGAAAATTCTACTATAATAAACATATTTTCCACCGTTAACCTTAAACTTTGAGCTTTAAACTTCAAATTTAGTTCCAAACTTTAATTTTTCAGTTCCGGGCGATTGTAGATTAATTCAGATTCAAAGAATTTCGAATTTGTAAAATTTCTTGAGCAAAACTCGGAATTTTCGAAAATTCTAATATTTTGTGATGAAATTTTGGAAATTTGAAATTCCTTGAATGTGTAGAGCTGTATAATTAAAACCGATATTCTTATCAAAGATTACCCTTTCCTACGATAAAATTTATAGCAATTAAGGTTAATTCCATATTTTATATTGTTATTTTTAAACTTTAAAATCTAGCAATAGTTATTCTTTCATTCGATTAAGAATAATCTGAACGTTCCTAAACACATCACCTGCAAATCGATTTTAACACATAATCATATTTTTATAATTTTACTATTGTAGATGGATCTCTACATCACAACTTAGTCTTTTTTGTTGGACACAGAGGAATTTGATAAAAACTCAAATTAATTAGCATCTCCGTTTTCATAAGCTTAGTATATAACTTCATTTCACTGTTAGAAATAAATTTTGCTTAGTGACCCATGTTATTTTTAGCTCCATATATAAAAAAAACTGGATCTAGTTTTCTCCATTACTGGTCCTTCATCCCTTTTCTATCATCTTAAAGTTTCTACGAAAATATTGAAACAGTCCTTATGACACTCGGAAGTTATATATTAAATCTGGAACAGTTATCTACGTAGAGGCATTGACGACTCTTACAACTGCTATTAAGCTTGAGATATATTGTTAAATGTAAAGGTGACTCTTGCTACTCTCAAAGCCATAGGCACCATTCACACTTCCTCTCGGGAAATATACCAAACTTTCAAAACTATTGCAGCCATTTATTTCGACAAGTCATTTCTACGGTACACCAACAAGGCACAATTTACAATCATATCTAGTTCAGGAGAATTCCAAATTCCGAAATTGTGAACTTGCAAACCCGCCTTTTTAAAATCGATTTTTTTTAGCTTAAATTTCGTATTAATCCACATCTTCCCTACGATCTGTAGAGAACCAGCCACTATATTGGTATTTACTTGCTCATTGGTGGCGTACTTTCAAAATATCCACTTTCTTGCAAACATTAGCCAAAATAGGCTCTCAAAAAAAGTACAGGCATAACAGGTACTAGCCACACTCGGTCAAAGAGTCATAAAAATAACTGACAATATCATTTTGTAGTGAAAAGTGAAACTGTTTGAACACTGAAATAACGTTTTCATAAAAGTCACATTCTAACAAGACAATAAGTTATAATTAGCTTAAGACCAATAATATTATACCTTAGATGCACATAAAAGTTAGATAAAGTAAAGTAAAATTTTGTATGGCAACACCAAGAAAGGGTTTCCCGATTTATTTCATTTTTAAAATTTTATTTATTATTTTTATGTAAACGCTGTGTACAAAATATGAGCTGTCCACGTCGTCTAGCTCTCAGGCACTCTCCAAATATTCGTGAAAAACCAGAGTTTTGTATGGCAACACCAATAAGGGGTTGGCAAATTTATTTCATTTTTAAAATTTTATTCACTATTGCAATGAGAATCCCATGTACCAAACTTCAGCTCTCTTCGTCAACGCATTTTCGGACAGCCCCCAAACAAATAGTGAAAAACGAAATTTTTGTATGACAACCCTACGAAGGAGTTGTCCGATTTATGCCATTTTCAAACTAAATTTTACTTTTTAAAAAAAAAAAAACCCCATGCACTCTAAATGAACATGTTCTTGAGTTATCGTGTGGACGGACAGAGAAACGAACTGACAGATGGGTGAACAGACAGAAAGACAGACGGACATGATATGCAAAAATCAAAATAACTTGTAATATTATGCGTGAGTGTTCAATATATTCTACTCTTACATCATTATTTATATGCGTTAGAAACGAAATGACAAACTTCATGGTCGGCCACCGAATTTTTTCATACATTTTAGTAATATGTATTGAGTATTCGTCATAAATATTATTTAATAATAATTAAGAATGTAGTTCCAGAAACATACAAAACAAAACGCGATAGTCTAATACAACAGAAGAGTTAGCCGGTAGAATACAAATCACTACGGCGGCGGGCGACTAATGTATAGTATCATAGATGATCCAAGATCTAGATGTTGCATGGCAGACTAGAGCAGAGTATACAGATTGTGAAATGGGTAGTGCATTCTGGAATGGACCATAACATGCTTTAGAGCATGCCGAAAGCAAGTGCTTTTATAATAGCAGTTTTGTATGCATTTGATCGACTTCCCCAACACTTTAGATACGAAAAACTATGAATCACTCGACGTATACATCACTTCAAATGTTATGGTCCGTTCCGGAATGGACCACCCAGCCATATAAATTTTGTATACTTTTTTGGTACTGCATGCACATCTAGTTCTTGTGCCATCTATGATAGTATTTAGATCCAAGTTGACAATACAACATTCATAATATAAAAACAAGCAGCATTGAGCATTTTCACACGATAAAATTTTTCAAAATAACACAAAAAGGTTATGCGATCACTTTTCTTTTGTGTGAAACTTTTTATGACTTAAGTGCTCTTGTCCCTTTTTTTATGGCAATATATTACCGAGTCCACTTTAGAACCCACATATAGCAGATATGAGATAAAGAGAAATCTTCAACAAAACTCCGAATTAACATGGGTGCTTTAGAAGGATAAAAAAATCTATTGTCATCCTGACACCAAAAGCAGTAAAACCATAAAATATGTAGGTACAATTTTGTCCTTTACTTGAATTATACTCCATTTACTGCAATTTGTATTTTCTTTTATAGTGTAAAGTAGATCCACTGATTAAGACATATTTTATAGATTTAGAAATGGCAGAGTTAGTTTTTAGATAGACCACTAATGTATTATTAGGTACGCCATTTATTCACTGCCTTGAACTGGTTCAATTCTATTCACACACAAAAACGCAAAACATGCTTTCGCTCAAGATAACCGGGTTTTAATTTCATGTAGGTACATATACAGATGCGACTTTCCTTATATTTTTTCAAATTTTATTTCGGTTTCAAGATGCTTTGACATTTCCATGATAATAGAATCAAGATAGCACGATCGTAATTTCTATGCATTGAGTACTAAAACCAGTTTAGAGGGTTAATTCTGATCACAGAAAAGTGATGCCTTTTATTTTGAAAATGCGATCTTATGTCGTGACATATTATTATTATTATATTTTGTGTTTAAATGTTGAAAGGTCGATTTCAAAGTCATTTTACCCTTATCGGTGCGACAATATTATCATTTTTCAATTAAATATTTTCTCTTTGGATAAGAGAATAATCTGATGTACCTAGTTATCTGCTGGTATTTATTGGGTGTTCATTTTTGACGGGTAATGATTAATTAATTCTTTAAAATTATGCTAATTCTTTAATAATCGCGAAAATGTATGAGATTAATTAAAAAAAAAAAAACTTACATCACTTCCAGATAAAACAATATGAAAACCCTAGAATTTTCTATTATACAGAGCGTTTCCTCCATGGTGGTCTATAAAGCGCGAGGTGATAGTACTCACCTAGGCAAGCAAAAATTTGTATGGCAGGGGGGCCGTATGAACCGTTTCGGAGTTACATGGTAATTAAGAAAATATGCTAGGTTTGCAATAAACACCCGGTACCTATAAAAGTACAGGGTGTATCAGCGATGCTAGACGTACGATAATTCTCGTACATGTACGCAAATTTCGACTCACGTACGATGTACGAGGCAAAATGTATTCTCGTACACGAAAGTACGAGAATTTCTGCGTCAAATATTTTCCAAAACAGAATTTTCACACTGTGGAAATAATTCTAGCAAAAGAGCAGTGAAATATAATTTAAGAAAAATAAGCAGAGCCGTAACCCCCGGAATACATACTTTTTGCCTTATCTTATTGTAGGAGTTTTTCATATAAAATTAGTTTAGATTTGGTTCGAACACTATAATTTCCATAAATTTGTTCTACATCTACACCATTAGAAAGAAAACATGTTGGGCTGCAATTTGTTATAGCTTTATTTTTCTGTGGGAACGATAGTTTTAGGCTCAAGACTTGCTCTCATCATTTATTTCAGGGGAAAGTGCCGAGAGTATTTGCAACAACTATAAGCCAGCTACCCTAGGTAGACGGGTAAAACCAATGATCATTCGTCCGTAGAATTTTCAAAAATCGCATTACCTTTGAACTTTAATTTTAATTATTAAAAATGTGCTGTCAATTACATACAAAAATTGACTTGACTTTCATTTTAATAATTAATTGACCACCTAGCAAGAAAATGGCGGGAGATTGTTTTTACAATCGGGGGAATTCCGACAAATTTTGTAACATGAGGTGATTCATTCAGGTTTGAACCATTGGCGGTGAAAAATATTGTGTTGAAGTAATATTCCAATGAGCTACAAAAAAGTAATAGCGCAATTACTGTGCAACACATAGGCAATAAAATTCAAGTATTCAAAATTCGCCAGTTGCCAAAAATCTAAGCATAATTGCTAAACGTTCTGTCGGTTCAACGGAATCCCTCAATATACTTAATTTTGATGATGCAAATGCCTTTTCAACACTTGATAGTCGCATGGTGAAAATGTCTCCATTCTTGCGCAAATAGTTTCGGTAAGCATCTGCATCCTGCATAGGTTTTAAAGCATGCTTTCTCTTCGAGGATGAATTATTGGTGGCATTTCCAGTTATAAAAGCAAAACACAACCCAGTAAGCAATCCAAATGGAATTCCGGTCATTTTACTTATCATTTTTGACGAGTTTACCTGGAAATCCATACTATTTGTGCACGGATTTTCGGTTCTTTAGCCGTAGGGAACTTCGTCGAGTCCAAGTATTTGATTGTATTAGTAGTTGGAACTGAACGTAGAAATCTAACAGATTTCTATGTTTTATCCTTATTATTTTCGCAGAGATTTCTAAGACTTTTCCATGACATTTCTATATGGAATTCCTAGGGATTTCAATAGTTTTTCTGCAATGACAATACTAACTTGAATTGTGGTCCAGAGTCGATATTTAAAATCGAGTTTCTACTTAGGCGCTCGAACAAATACACAGTTCTGCCTCAATTTACGCTATCCATTTTAACTCCTGCACATTCCAATGCCGATACCGAGAGGACTTTTATTAATAACAACCTAAAAAAAAAAAAAAAATTAAGGAACTAGCTCTCAACAAAGACCATTATAGGAGCCCTCCGTTCAGCTCAGTGTGTTAAAACACAGTCGAAAGATTGCTTCTTTTGGTTCAAGCCAACCACCTAAATGATAAGTCGTACGACGTAGGCATCATGTGTGATGACCTGATGACCAAAATATTGACTCGGACCCAGATAAATTTAGCCTGATCTAGATGTCTTTTATTTTAAGAACAAGACTATACACAATTTTAATACAAAAATTGTTTTAAAAAAAATTATCAAATAAAACTTTTTTAAAGATATCCAATTGTTTTTGTTATAAAAAAATAAAATAAAATGTTACTCAATAATCGCCAGTTTTAATTTTGCCGCCATTTCTCAGAAACCCAGTGTACGAGAATTTTTCGTGACGTACGAGATTTTTGTAAAGTTTGTACTAGAATCCATTTGTTGCAGTCTAGCAACCCTGGGGTGTATGGTCTCCGTCAAGAGCACATTATATGCAAAACTTCGTGGCCTTTCCAATGACTGCTTA
Organism: Dioctria rufipes; assembly: GCA_963924295.1. Lineage (NCBI taxonomy): Eukaryota > Metazoa > Arthropoda > Insecta > Diptera > Asilidae > Dioctria > Dioctria rufipes. Next base: position 92,298,671 of record OZ002743.1, on the reverse strand, counting down.
ACCAACCACGTATTCCTATACTCTCAAAAGTTATTGTGATCTAAACTAAAAATTTCGGATTTCTATAGTTTGTTTTTTAGTTTAACCTCTTTTTCTTTTTAAAAGAAGATGGTTAACATAACTGTTCTTTTTATAAAAACTATAAAGTGTACACTCTCCTCTTTAATTTGACCTATTACACATACATATATGCTATCTGTAGCCGTTAAAGATTTCTTAGCTCTTAACTTATTCTCAAAGATATTCTCAAACCTATTCTCAAAGATAATTTGTTCCCTTAGTGACTCAAAACACGCCATTTTAAAATATATCGTCTAATTTCGGTATGACCTGAATAGTTTATGAGATAACATCTGCACATAACCACAGTATCCATACAGTAGGACAGCTTAGAACAAACTACTGAATTTTAGAATTTTAATAACAAAAAAAGAATCTCAAAATTTCTACCATAAACGGAAGTAAATGGGCGAACAGTAGCTAGTTGCCCAATCTACGGGAAGAGGCATTAATGTTATGTAAGTACACATCTCGTCAAATCTACTTAAAAATGTATTGTTCCATTACTAAACAGCTGTTTGACTGTAAAGTGGTGTTCGTTCATAAAGATGCCATGGATAGTGTAATAGGCAAGACAGCTGTAATAATGTTTGTGACAGTTTGACAGTTCTACCAAGCAGAGTGGCATGGGAAGTGGAACAAATTGTTATTAGTTTTTTTTTTTTTTTTTGGAGAAATAGTTTTGCTTGTCATTTTGCTTGCCCTTGTCCTCTAGTACAAGTTCGTGAATGCTGTAAGCTCTCTTTCGTCCACTTTAGATTTACATAGGAACCTTTGTATTGAAAATTGACTAGTGTGTTAGTTAAAAATATTTAAAGGGAAAGTATAGTCAAATTATAGAAGCACCCTACTCATGTGACAGTGTTGACAGAGCTGTTATACTGTATGAATATGCTGTGACATAACTCTGTAACTCCGAAACTGTTCATATGGTCTTCCCCCTGCCATACAGTTTTCTGTTTTCTAGGTGAGTACTATCACCTCCCGCTCTATGGACCACCATGGAGGAATCGCCTTGTATACGATTTCATATGAGTATTTGAACCTTGAGTAGACTCAATGTTTTACTATTGAGCTATTCATTTTTCAACATTTTTACCACCACCTTACTTTATTTTAAGAGCAAGTTCTTATTATGGAATGCTATCTTACTCGAAGGACCAACAATAATAAAGTTCTTGACCATTATACGATGAGCAAAAGACAATTTTAAAGAATTGGTTATGCTTGCATGCACCTTTAAGAAAAGGGTGCAGTGTTTGAAAGTGACTCTGACGATACTTCTACTTTTTTTTAGTCTAGAACAAATTAGTTCTATCGAATATTCCATATCACTTTGTATGGTCTTTTTCAACTTTTCAATGCTGGTTTGGCACCTGATACTGGTAAGACAGACCGATAGAGTAAGAATACTGTGCTACACTTTCTATTATGCCCCTTCCTTTCCCGCCGGTGAATTACGAACATAATTAGCTGTTATTCCCCCTCTTTTTTCGGATCAAGGCAAGGCTAGCATGTTACACATTTTATTTATGGTATAAATGCTTTTTATTTTGGCAAATATTAGGTAAATTATTTATTGTAAATTTAATAAAATTAAATTTATCAGTACATTCACTACTACACCATTGCTTTAACCCTTTCATTTTACTAATTTATTTGCAAAAAAAAAACTGTCAGTAGATAATTTGGGTTATGACTTTTGAACTAAAACACATCAAAATAATAGTTGTTTTAGCATATTCACAGTGTCTTCTGCAGTGGTCTCAAATATACTTAATAAATTAGATTGTTATAAGAACTCCGGTCCTGATGGGGTGCCTAATCTGATCTTCAAGAAATGTTCTCGCACACTCTCTGAACCAATACGTAATTTGTGTAACCTATCAGTTCGCACGAATATTTTCCCTTAGAATTTAAAGAATAGCTTTGTTATATAATTTATGATTTATAAATCTGGTGACCCTGGACTTATTACTAACTATCGGCCTATATCAATATCTAACAGCCTCGCTCTCATCTTCGAAAGAATTGCCTATTGTCAACTTTTCTATCAAGTTAAGGCGCATATCTGTGATCAACAACATGGATTTCTTCCTGGACGTTCAACCACTACCAATCTTTTCCGCGCTTAGCGCTTTTGATGAATGCGCACAAGTTGATGCCATTTACACCGATTTTTCGAAGGCATTTGATAAAATTTCACATAAACGTGTTTTTTTTTTCAAATGGCGCAACTAGGATTCCACATAAATACAATTTCTTGGTTTTTCTCCTTCTTAATTAATCAAAGTAGCTTCGTTGTTCTTAATGGCACAATCCTCGATCCTCTTATTTTCTTGATCTACATTAACGATCTACACACGTTTATTGCGAGTGATTGCCTACACCGTAAAAAATATCTATTAAAAATTCCGCTACTATAATAGGCAACAAATTGCCAACAATGGTAGCGGAAACCTTATGTAAAGCAATTTTGCACCGTATGTAATTTTACATTGTTTATGCATTTTTCAATTTCCGATGTAAAATGCGATATGTAAAATTACATCATGTTGTGGAACTAAGTTACATAAGTTTAATATAATTTTACATTATTTATGAATTCTTTAATTCCGTATGTAAAGTAGACAATATGTAAATTTACCAATAGTTATGTAATTTATTTCAATTGCCAATATAATGTTTCGTACATAAATTAATAAATTACATACATAAACAAGTAAAAAAGCTAGAATTGGTCTAAGACCAATTCTTATGACCATGGCATTAATATGTAATAATAGATTAACAATCAACATGTAAAAGAAGTAATGCTAGTTTCAATGCTAACAGCTACCTAAGAAATCATAATTTTAAGAAGCAATAAATATTTGTAGGTATGCAGTATTTCCATGATTGAGTTTTTTTTTTTAGCGAAATTCAATTATAAAAATACTGCGTACCTAAAAATATTTTTTGATTTTTCAAACGGTTTTTAAGGTAACTGTAGGATCGAAACTAGTAACATTTCTTTACATGTTTTATGATTATTAATCTATCACCAACTCACTCCACAAAATCAAACTATACACTGACAGGCTACCACATTCTGATAAAATTTCCCGTATAATGATTCATAGCGACGAATCCTGATAAACGTATGAGCAGAGTACTGAAGGAAAGAATAGAGATAAATGCAAACGTCATTACTTATGTTTTATTGAAATTTCCTTTTTAAATATGGCGAATTCAGTGCAAATTACAGTATTGTATGGAATTTCACGCATATTTACAGTACGATACAAAAGTTTTGTATGATTAAATGTGAAATCACAGTACTGTATGGAATTTTACGCAAACTTACAGTATGACACAAAAGTTTCGTGTAAAATCACAGTACTGTATGTAATTTTACACAAATTTACAGTACGATACAAAATGTTTATGTAATTAAATGTAAAATCATATAAAATATCTAAAAAATTACTTACTTTACTTAAGTATTTTTGCAATTAAAAGTAGGAAGTTTGCAGATTACGTAAAAAGTATTTAATTTCTTAACGATTATGTGTATATACATAAATTTTAAGCGGTAGTGACTATTTTAACCATAGTAATTTTCCACAAAGTTAGTTCATGATTTTTTACGGTGTACTTTATGCCGACGATGCTAAGATATTTAGGAGAATTACAAATATCAGTGACTGCTTTTGCCTTCAAAGGGACATCAAGAAGCTCGAAGCTTGGTGTAACAAGGATTCTCTAAAAATTAACATCAATAAATGTAAAGTTATGTCTTTCTCTAGGAAACGTGATTCCATTAATTTCGATTATAAAATTAATAATATTTCTATCTCTTGTGTGAATGAAATAAATAACTTGGGGGTTATATTTAATTCAATCGAGTCTATTTATCGTACATGCAGGTCCTTTAAATGTTCCGAATATTATATTATTTTTAACTCTATAATTAGAACTATCCTCGAATACTCATGTCAAGTATGGAATCCGTTTTACACTTTTTATTCTGATCAAATCGAGTCAATTCAGAGAAAATTTTCCGGACTCTTGTTATTTCAATTCAATAATATGTCGTTTGAATATTCCGAAAGGCTCAGCCATTTGAATTGGTAAACTGTTTATTTGATTGTCCTATCATACTGTCTAGAATTGACTTTAACGTTCCCACTCGCACACCAAGAAATGTACTTTGCTTCAGACTGCTCTCTCGCAGCTCAAACATCAAGGAAAAGTCGCCTATCTTCAGGATTCTTAAATCGTATAATTTAAATTTAAATTGTATTGATATCTTTAACACCGACCTCCCGGCATTCAAAAGACTGATACTCAATGAGATTAGACATTCTAACTAAATATTTCACCCTCACACCAAGCCTTGTTTCATTTTGACTTTTTCTCTCTTTTAGTTTTTGTTTTTAAATCCTTCTTCACATATTCAATTTCTTTTTCTTTTTTAGTTAGTTTTTATTTTCTTCGCTTTTCGCTTTTTATTTTATATTTTTTTCTCATGAATTATGTATTTTCTTTTTCCTTTATATTATTATTAAAATTTTCTTCTTCTTACCTTTTTTTATTTAATATTCTTGTTTAATCTGTACGGTAATGTATTATTGGACTTTGTCTGTTCATTATCGTATTACATTTTAAATAAATATATAAATATATAAACTAATTGGTACATATACCGTTTCGTATCGTTGCACTTACAGAACAGCACAACAAAAAAATTACTGTAATAGCGTGGTTTACACCACACACGTTTATTTATTTATTTAGGGCAGAAACGGACACATATTGGCAAAAAGAAATTAAAAATCTAAACAGGATATTATCGGAAATATAGTTGGGAATTTTCTAATAGAATATCTTCTGCAAAAAAGAAAAAAAAAACATAAAAATAAAACGTTTCAGCGGAAAAGAGAAGGTAGAGTAGCAGCCTGATTTATGGTGTTTTACTATAAAACTTAAAATCTTATTTCCAATTATATTTTTAAAGAAATATGTAAATTCACAACTTTACTTTCAATATTTCTGGTCTAAATTAGACTCAATTTGTTGTTTCCTGGTATACTAGAAACTGTTTTGAAGACATTGCTTCGGTTAGTTCAAAGGAATTTTTTATTTACGTTATTTCCCCAATTATACTTACTTCAAATTGTATCGTTTCATTGAAAATTTCATTGCATAAGATCATAACCAGTTTACAAAAGCAAGCAATATTTAAAACTTCTATGTATTCAGGCTTAAGTAAGTTAATTGTAAACGAACTGGATCGTTTTATTATCAATAATCAAAATAAACCTATCTCTAAGAATTTATGTAAGAACAATTTTCATTACATAACATTTACACCGAGTTTATATCAATTAATAGGTAACTATTGTCATACTTTGGAAAGGTGAACTTGAATTAAAATTTTTGAGAATACAAAAATTATCCAATTGGAAAATTTTACTTTCAAGTTTTCCGAAGCACTAGTACTGTACTGAGCATCGCATAACAACGAAGAATGCAGAACGCAAGCATTCTGTCCTCTTCTGCTCCTCAATAACAATAAAATGAATCGGATGACCTTGTAAGAAAAAAAGTATTGAAAGGAAATGAAATCATGAGGAATTTTTTTAATGAATCTGAATAAACAGAAACAATAAACTAAAAAATCATAAATAGGAAAAAGTTTTAATACATTTCTTTGATTGATTAATAGCCAGAATTGGCGCGAGTGCATGAAGGCGTATATGTTTTTAACAAACTTGCGAGCATAACAGTTGCGGGTGATTTTAATTTGCTCCTATTAGAACAACCTACGCAACTTTAGGTGCGGTCTCATTAGTTAGTTAGTTTAAAAAGAGGTTGTGTCTCCAAGGGGACCACCGAATGCGAGTCAAAACAAGGCCTATTGTTTACCCTCCAGACCCATGAGCAATCGCTCATAGGTTGCAACCGGACGCTCTTACAAAGTATTGAACCATAGCCCTCCTTGCCGACTTCATGCAGTTCGTCCAGGAGGTGTGGTCCAAGGAATCTGTATCGCTTTCCTGAGAGTTCCGGACAGTAACAAAAAAAGTGAGTCACCGTTTCAGATTCCTCGCTGCAACCCCTATATATAGGATCATCAATAAGTCTCATCCTGTAAATATGACCCCTGAGAAAAGAGTGCCCAGTTAGATACTAGAGCTCTGGCGGTTGGCTTTTTTAAGTCTCAAGAGCTTATTCGTTTGGTTTAGGTTAGGTTTACCCCACATTTTCTTTGTAGTTCTACCTGAAGGGTCGTCTAAGCATAGGCGACTGTGTCAGCGATCTGTTCAAATCGAAATAATTGACACAAGGTGTTTTGGTGCAATCTCGATTATGGAGGAAGATTCTTCCGAGGCTGCACCAAGACGAGCAAGCTCTTTTTTTTCCGCTGATGTTGCTATGCGCTGATACCCATTGAACTGAAAAAGTACCCTGTTATTCCGAGAGAGGGCATTCAGGGTAGTTTTACACTCCAGTACTAGTTTTGAGGTTGTAAAGCGTTTACACAAGGCCTTGGCAGCTGCTTGGATGTCTGACAAGGTGGCGATCTTCTTGTTGTCAGAGTCTGAGTTAAGGAGATACCTTCCCGCTTCAAGAATGGTTTTGTCTTCTGCCTGGAAAACTCTGTGGCATGGCTTTCAAGATGTATGGCGATTTCCATATGAGGCTTCTCGCAGAAAACGCCTGCTCCAGTGTTTTCCTCAGATTTTGAGACGTCAGTGTAGTCGGTCTCATTAAATTGTATTAGAGCAGTCCCTCGAAAGGTTGAACAGATGACTGGCAAGTTATTAGACCAGCAACTCAACATAAACACTCAGCCTATCCAAAATCAGCATCTACTGTAATGTAATGCATTTTTAGTGAAATTGGGACAGAGACGCGAAAATTTCGATTTTTCATGCCCGGTCTCATAAATAAGGTCAGTCGAAAAAGACCTTTTCAATATAATGCAAAATTGTTTTTTTTTTTTTTAATGTAAGTAAAAATCTATAAAATTACCTGAAAACATTTTATATCTCGACTGCGCAAAAATTTTATTGATTAAATATATTCAAAAAAACTTTATACCAACATTAGCTTGCAAATTTTGCCTACATAACTGAAACACTTCGTAGTTTTAAATTCTGAGCATGCGTTTGAAATGAATTTTGCTTTGAAAATTGTCTTACGTAAACATACTTACAGTAAGTTGCTTGCAAGTATTTTAAATATGTCTTTTTACAACAAGAACTTAAGCTTGTTGTATTTTTTTCTCTAAATCATATGATCTCTACCTGAATCACAATGACACTATACTATTTCTTTTAATCAGTTGTAAAAATAGAAATGCATAGATACATTCTCTCGATTAGAATATAGTGTGAAAGCATGATAATGAGATTCGGAAAAATTCTTTCTGAGCTTTTGATTTGTGAAACTAACAAGGACAATGCAAACGTATCTCAGTGATTTATTTTCTAATCATAATCCGGAAGTACAAAGTTAATCGTGATTTGAAAACAACAACATAAAATATAAATACGTAATCGATAAGAGCAAAAGTTAAAAAAAAAAAAAAAACTTGGCTTGAACAACAAGTGGCATTAAGATAAGTAGGTATATAATTAATTGGTATTGAGAAAATAAACAGCACTATCGCCTTTTTAAATAACACTATTCAAAAACTGTTAACGACCTTACAAATTACTTCGAAAGCTTTCATTTATTGCGCACGAATCGGTTTTATTAAAACTAGATTTTCTAGCCTTATAATATACAAATACTGCGAGCTCCTGTGCATTTCATGCGTCTTTGTAAGTTAACTGCTAATTTCTGGATGCAAGTATAATTACTATGCAAATATATTTTATAGTTATATACATATCTTTAAATCACGTCGCCACATTTTGTTTTTTTCATTGATTTGGGAAAGCGTAATTAATCAGTATATTCACATTTTTCCTTCCTAATGCGCCAAAGAGTCAATGTCAACGTATTAAGCCAATTAGTACAGGTGTTATAACTCAAACTTGATCAATTATTTATTGCATAATCACATACATAGACTTTCCGCCTTCTGTGGTTCTGCGCCCAGTGTAAGTTGCTAGAAAATCAATTTATCGTTTAGTTACCTATATATTTACTTTTCATACAATTTGTTTACTGTTTTGTTTTTTGTTTTCAAATACTTAAATGACGCGATATTTGTCTAAAGAGCACGTGTAAATGGCACAGTGGTATAAGTATGACGTTCAAGTTTCTCACTATACATGTCAACTGCAGAGCTTATTATAAATGTTCTAAAATAAGTTTGACATTTTGTGGACCCATAATTTTAATATTAAAAAGGATACTAATTTTTTTAATTCGGATATTAGAGTCTTTCTTAATCGTAATCAATTGATGATGTTATTTCTAACTAACTCAAGTAGGGGAGCCCGGGGCATAATGAAGAACGATTTATTTCTAGATTTTTCTTAAATCCTTGAATCGATTTCTTGAAACTTTGAATATACCAATATCAAGTAGGTTCAATCAGGGACCAGTTGTGATATAGATATAGTTTCCGTCTATCATCCTTATGAAGTGCGCTGTTGACCTAAGTGGAGTGATGACCAGTTCGTCACTATGCCCCACATATGGAGCATACTGACGAAGGGCTCGGAGCATAATAGCATAATAACGAATTAATAAAATTTTATTTTTATCAAAATATATTATTATTAATTAATGACCATAATGAGCCTTGCAGAATATGGTTTTTACAATAAAATCATACATTCTAAAATGAGGAACATCTCGAGTTTCGAATTCGAAAATGCAAACTGAAAACATCTGATATTTTACTTTTAATTTAATTTTTGGATTTCAGAAATTTTAGGATAAATAGGTTGACATTCCAAAATTTCTTTTGCATTAATAGAATTCGAAAACTATTGTTTTTACAAAGTGCCGATTTCTCGGTTATTGAGTAACCAACGTTCGAAAAATTCACAGTTATTAGGAGCTTTCAGCAAGCACTGTCTCAATGAGACAACTGAGACAAAGCTTTGAGCAGCCGTCTCAGTTGTCTCAGTTCAAACCAATCAGCTGATTTGCCAATTTTGACATTTAAATAATTTTGACCACAGAATTGGATAGTAATAAATTGAGGAAAGTGTTGTTAGTTTATTCAAATAGCTCACTAAACTTTAATTAGTAATTAAAATCACAAAATAACGAAACTGTGTCAACTGAGACAAGAATATTCAGTTTTACTTGTCTCACTTCTCAGTGGTTGCGTTCGAATTTTGTAGCTCAATATGGAACTAAGACAGTTCACCGAAAGTGCAGTCTCAGTGAGCCAACTGAGAATATATCACTTGTCTCACTGAGAATGTGTTTGCCGAACGCGCCTATTGTTGGTGTTATTTTCTTTGACAAAGAAATTTCTTCTAATGTAAAATTATGTCTTTTGAATCCGCTTTTCATTGAGCCTACAGAATGTGAAAATCGAAAATGATTAATTTTTGCGGGTTCTAATTGCAAAATTTGTCTGGTCTTTTCGTACAACAAACATAGACTAATATAAAAAAAATGTTTACCATATGTTGGCAATACTTAACCCTGCGTTCTGGGTATCATAGCGTGAGTTTAGAATAAAGCTGATTACAAATAACATTTATTCGTCACTATGCCACGTTCGTCACTATACCTCGGGCTCCCCTTCATGAAATATGTAGATAATGCCATATTTGATTTGAGTGTTTATGTGGAAAGTAATGAGCTCTTGATGGGAATTGGGATAGATTACCTACGTGATCATTTAATATTTGTAAAAGTTTTTATGCCACTAAATGCCATAAGACGACGATGATATAGGCTTTAAAAATTATTATGGCACTGACTCCTATAATAAGTTGAAGACATTGTTTAGGATATATAGTACCATAAAGTTTATATATATGGTAATATGAGTCCTATGACAGCCTAATAGATGTAATACATGGTCTTGGGCTTTAAGCCCCATGTTTAATCACACTCTCCTCGGCAGGCCCATAAAGATCTTCGGGTTTTCTCTGCGATAGTGTCTAGGTGCAGATTTCAATATAATTTAGAATCCAGCATTAACCCTTATGGCTACTGAAGACCAGGGTTGTCCTTAAGAGATTAGATTCGACTAACACGTTCAGCAGTCCTCGGTCTAGCCAGAGTCAAAGGTCAACCTCCTCACCCCACGTCGTCCAGGCTCTACTGAAGGGGTCCAGAAAGGTAGCCCAGAGCTACCCGTTGTCTGAATCTTTAAAGTTGAATAAATCTTGTGTTTTTCTGATGTATCAATTATAGTATCTATATCTATGTAAGTATCTCCGTACTGTTCATATTTTTTTGACATAGAATTTCATGGGAATAACATATAATATATTTTATAGTCTTTTTGGATAAGCCTTATATTTTTGGATACTTACTTCAGACAAGAATGCACAGCAGTTTAATTCACCCATTATTTCTATGCACGCATTCGAATAGGTCCGAGAGTGTAAGTGAAGAGAGCCAATTATGATTGATCAATTTGGTATATTTTTCTTATTTTTTTTCCTTTAGATGGATACACTCATTTAGGCAGTAGAGTTCGGTTATTGTTCAATAAAATCTGATCATTAGACAAATAATATGAGCTATTCTCATATATACATTAAGCGGCCATAAATGTGATTGTTGCATAATTTAATTGGATTGAGACGTGATATGCGTGTTCATGGTATTATTGTAGTTGCTTCTATTATAAGTATTTAATATTTATGTATATCATTGAAAATCTATACGTTAAAATCACTTAATTTTTGAGGCCAGCCCGTCCCTTTAACTCGTACACGAATTTGTCTATTTATATATTGCTTTTTCATGTCGCGTGACAATTGAGTCTATCAAAATTTGAACCGGAAATTTCCATGGAAAACCCGGAAAATCGGGAAAAATGATTTGAAAATTTGGTACAAATTTGATTAGTGATAAATTCGTTTCAGGAAAAATGCAGAGTTTTCCGGCTTTTCCGAAAAATTTTTCCGGATTTTTCCGGAAAAAAGTTTTCTAAATTATGCAGGATCAAGTTCCCTATCAACTGGAATCATTAATTTCTCTCCGACAATGGTGAAAACTTGCAGAAAAAATCGAGGAAAATTCATGTAAAACGCTTTTCCGGAGTTTTTTCGACCAAGGAAGCGTTTGAGCGTTTTGCAATCTAAGACAAAGTTGTAGAGCGAAATAAGTTGCATAAAGTTGCTTTTGTGGAAAACTCCATGGAAAACTCGGAAAAGCGGGAAAATCATCGGAAAAATTTTCATCGATATGATTAGTGATAAATCTGTTTCAGGAAAAATGCAGAATTTTCCAATTTTTCTGGAAAATTTTCCGACGAAAAAGTTTATAAGCTATGCGGAATCATTTTTTTTCCATCCTACTAGCATCAATATTTTCTCTTCAACAATCATGAAAACTTGCATGAAAAATCGACGAAAATTCATGTAAATTTTTAGTAATAGGAAAAGTCTGTGGAAAACATGGAAAATCGGGAAAATTCATGTTATATGGGATCAGGTTGGAATACAACTAAAAAGCGCTGTTTAAAACATAATTTGAATTTCAGAAAACCGTTGCAGTACATCAACGATTTGATACTCGAACAATTTTTGTATTCGGATCGGCACCAAATATGACTTAGAATGTCGGTAATGATAAGCTGAACAAAAACTTCCAGGCAACCACGGTGCTGACTTCCAATCAAACCGTAGTCCGAGTTATCGAAACTGTTCGGATTGTGTTCGAAGTACGGTCAGTCGATTGGAAACTCTCGAGTCGTAAGGACGCAAAAAAATTTCGCTGCGAATATTTAAAAATTGACTCAAAATAAAGAAGAAAGAAAGAAATATAAGGATAAATATAAGAAAAATTAAAGGAAAACGGAAAATTAAAAGGAAAACGGAAAATTAAAAAGAAAGTAAGAAACTAAAATTAAATTAGAATTAAGTGAAAATATAATTAAGTTCGGTTAAATTGATATTAGAACAATTTAGTTAACGTGAAAAAGGCAGAAAATAAAATAAGTAAAAAACGAGTTTTCAAACAAAACTGAGGCCAAGCCGCATGAAAAAGTAGAAAATAAACTTTTCTTCACACACAGAGGTGGACTCAGATTTTTTGATTGGGACATTTCTCTTGAATATTCTTTCTCTTCATGAATCAAATCACTTATTACCTCTGATTGATCATACTGAAATATATCGGTGATTGTCAGCGAATAACATCTGAGTACACCTCTGTGTGTGAAGAAAAGTTTATTTTCTACTTTTTCATGCGGCTTGGCCTCAGTTTTGTTTGAAAACTCGTTTTTTACTTATTTTATTACGAATTAAACCAAACATTTGGGATAAACGAAAATGCCGGAAATAGAGAGAGAAATATTTGCAAAGAATGCCATGTGCTTGCCTTGGTTAAGTACACTGACATATATATAAATGGACTGCTTGTTGCACCAAAAATGCATCAAAGCAAATGGCACCACTTTCATATTCCTGTCTCTTTCCGTGAGAGCATACTTTCCCACTGAACTGTGACGATTAGGAACGAGAATTTAATTGTAAAAATCCTTGATAAAAACACTTTCTTCGACTCATAATTAAAATTTAACGATACAAATAGTCCCAAATACTTTTGTGGTAAATTCGGTAAATCCCACTGACATGCATATACGTAAATTCCCAAATAATTTAAATATAGCGGCAGTTTACGACAGTTGGTAGCATTGACAGTGAGAGCATACTTTCTGAAATCAAAACTGGTGCCACATGAAACCGTTATAACTATTCGTCGTTTGAGAAGAAAAAACAGAAAACACAGCTAAGAATGATAAAATAAATTTAGTTTTCTTGTATTTTCTTAAAAAAGTTACACGTATGCTTCCCACCTTAGTTGGAATAGAGTGAGCAATCTTTCTCTAAAAGTGGCATCGTGGATATAATTTAAAAATTATCTAAAAATTATCATATATTTCTCAAAACTAGACAATATCGTTGGAAATTAGTTTTATTGAAGGGAAATTCTTTAACAGCGAGAAATTCCTTCAACATTAAAAAACATGACTAAAAAACTTTTATACGCTCAACAAAAATTTAATATGCAAAAGAAAAACAAACTGCAACGTTACAGTTGTCTGAGTTTTTCTTCGAATAAAAATTTGCAAGATTTCACTGAACTGTATAATAGTTTTGTCTAAGGGGGAGTTTAGTGTAGACTTTGAGCTGGAGACAAACAATCATTTTTGTCCAATTCATACACCATTCTTATTTCTCGCCAGCGGTTTAAGCAGATATCTATCTCGTCTTGGGTTACGAAATAGTGTACGAAGGTTCCAGCGTTCATCGTGTATACGAAAGAAGGCCTCCTTTGTCTAAGGATAAGTTACATCAAACTCCTCAAGTTCTAATAGTATACCTAAGGCATTTCAGGGAAGGTTAACGTTCATGACCATGAAAAATTCGATTTGTATACCCTAGATGAAATCTAAAGGAGTATACTTAGTTAGTCACTCCGTTTGTAACACCTAAAAACAATGATGGTAGAGCAAAGTGGATTAGAGACCCACGAATAATATTAAAAGATATTTTGATTTTTGCATGTCCGTCCTTTCGTTCGTCTGTTCGTCTGTCCGTCCGTCTATGCGCACGATATCTTGAGAACGTGTTCACTTAGAAAGCTGGAATTTTCTACATGAACCTTAAAAAAAAAAGTAAAATTAATTTCGAAAATGGACCGAATCGGCAACTCCTTCATAGGGTTGTCATACAAAAATTTCGTTCGTTACTACCTATGTCAACATTGCCTGCGATGTCGAGAGGTGAAATTTTTGTACATGTTTTTTCATAGTAATAGTAAGTAAAGTTTAAAAAATTGACTAAATCAGGTAACCCCTTCTCGGTGTTGCAATATAAAAATTTAGGATTTTTACGTATACTGTAAAAATGATAAACCCTGTATAGTTTTAATGCACTGAAAAATTCTTCAGAATATGAAATCCTATAAAATTGCTTATGATCATTTTTTCTGTCCGACGAACAGTTCTAGAAATATATGTGAAAACCCGTTTCAAAAATCAACAAATTTTACAACATTTTCATCCTTAAAGTGTTTAAAACACGTTTTATCCACGGATATTTTCATATATAAAGCATTGTAGAATTCACAGATTGTTGAGAGTAGAACCGTCCGCCGGTTGGGAAACAGGTAGTTGAGGCGCTCGGAACGCACTTGCTGGGGAGACCTTTTGTCGTTACCTAAGATACACTCATAAATTTCAGGAAACCGTTAAGTGGGTGTCACAGTGGGAGTCGCGCGGCGCTGTGCGGCATTTTTAAATTACCTCTGCACGATTGCTCTTGCCAAATTAAATTTGTAAGTCAAACCGGAAGCGGGACATGGCGATTTTGGAGATTAATCAAAATCACAATTTTGCTGCAGCCGCTGGCGGAAAAATTTCTTTTTCATTGAGGAAATAAGTTCGCACAATTCGTTAAATGAGACTTTTGGCATACTAAAGTATTCGTAATCGAACCTTATCACTTTTTTCTGCTTTTCTTCAACCAGACCTACTAATAATAGAACTTCTTCGTCGGAACTACAGTACATTTGGATAAAATCCGCCGGTCCCGGCCGCGTGCCACCGCGCCGCGCCGCTTCTGGTGTGAACACGGCCTCAACCTTCAAATTCAGCTTAATCAGTTCTTGAAGGAGAAGAAGGGCCTTTGTATGGTGCTGGAATAGCTGAAGTAAGTTGTCAACGATTTTTTATAATGTTTTTCTGGGAACAATATTTTTTTTAGCGTGGGGCGCTCTACACAGTTTCAACGGATGAACAGATTCACACGAATCTCTGCGTAATTGAAAGGAAATTCAATTTGCGGGGCCATCAGGATGCAATTTTTGTCAAAAATTGATTTAGAAATAGTTTTTTCGTCGGTTGAAGCAAAAAAAAAAAACAGGACATAAAATGAGTTTTTTTTTTTCAAAGGGCTTGCATTTTATTATTCAGATTTTTTTTTGAAAACGGAAACCGATAGCACCGCCTAAATTTTATCTAGTTTAATCATTTTCAATCATATTTATTTCGGATGAACTGGCAAAGCTTAAAGTTAAAACCCATTTCCAAAAGTATTTATTTTATGTAAAAACAAATTCCCAAAGTTCATACATTTTTCATGCCTCTCGACGGTAACCTTTCCTTAAAGTGATCAGTCTGTATTTATTAAAAATTATATTGCATAATTTTAGCCGTATAACCATGAAATTTCAAAATAGCCGAATATTAGGGAAGTACAAAGAAATTGCTTAAATCACAAATCTCAATGAGCCTTCTGATTTCAGAACTAATTAGTTTGATATTTTTAATGTTTTAGAAACGAGGTAAAAGAAAATCTTTAAATAGAAAATAAATCTATGTGTATGGCACTCTATAGCAATCATTTCATCATTTCCTCCTACAGTTCTGAGTGGTGTGTATATTTTTTTTTTTAATTAATAATTAAAAATCTTGGCATTGCTTTGATAAGGTATATCAAGTTACTTTTATCTAAAATTTACACCTCTATTAGACATTTATGGTTATCTAGATCCGTATATTCGTAAAGAGCATGTATTATTATTATTATTGACGCACTTGTAATACCTCATTTCACGCTTGATTTTTACGATCCCTTGAAATTAAAGCCATAAGAAAAACGCCACAATACCCTTTACTTCCACATTTATAACATTATTTCCGATGGAAGTGGGAAATAAAATCACTCATGCGGCCTGAGAAACAAGAAAAGGCTTTTTATTTTAATCCGGTAAATTAAATTTTTCTTCATACATTTTAAATATCAACAACCCTTAACGAAGTAATTCTTATTATTATTATTTGTAATGAAATTACCTTTTTAAAAACAAATACAAATTTGAAACCTTGAACCTAACCAGTCAGACAATTTTAAATTGTTATCCCAGACAGAAAAGAAATTAAAAATATAAAAAGAATACCTCATAATTCAACACGATTCGTCGCCAAAACGTATTTTAGGTCAATTGTGTTTGTTTTTTTTATATATTTCTCGGAAATTATCGAAAAATATTGCCAAAATATTTTGTTGCGGCTGTTTTTTCAAACAAATCGCACATAATAAGGTTACTGAACTCGGTTATTATTATTTTGATCGTTATCAGACAAACTAACATAAAAAAATTTTTTTTTGGCTTGAAAATATCAATTGCCACATTTACTGAATTACAAAAGTCATTGGCTGTTGAAAAATATTCATCTAGCAAATAATAAAAAAGTTTGAAGAAATGTAAATATTTAAGTAACTTTTTACTAAGTAAAATCGTGTATCCTTTCACAGCACTTGTTGTATGAAATGTCTGCTAGTACACTGATATTCCGAATAATTCTGTTATAGACTGTATTTGTTTTGTTTTTTTAATTCAGCAGTCTTGACAATAATTATAGACTGTGTAATTCCTGTATTAGGCTATTGAATAAGGGTTTTTGCCCTACAAAAGGTTGGGTAGTTGTGATATTTATATATGTTAATTAGTTCCGGGCCCCGATTAAAAATCAAAGCTTTCACCTTCAGAGGGGGGTCTGAGCGGTCCGCCATATTGGATTAAAGGTACAAAAAATTGGGGGTTTCAAAATAATTCCTCAACGGTTGATACTACGACAAAAATACAAATTTGAAGAAGACTAAATTCCCTACATTTTTTGTATAAACACTGTTTTTTTGTAATTCTGATGTGTAACGAGATACAGCGGCGGAAACGTGAATATTCTTCCAAAAAACGGGTGTTTTGTCCTTGGTGGTCCATAGAAAAGGAGGTGATAGTAGTCACCTAGTCAAACAAAAAATTGTATGGCAAGGGGGGAGGGGGGTGCGACATCTCTGATTAGCAAAATTTGCTAGTTTTTCACACAATACTCTGTATCTTTAAAAGTACAAGGTGTATGACCAGTCACAAAATTCATTGTATGCAGAACTTCAAGCATTTTCCAATGACTGCTCCATTAGCTCCGTACTCCTTTCCCCTTTTATGTTGGTCAGAATATTTTGTGAAAGACTAGCAAATTTTCTTAATTATCCTGTAACTCCAAAACGGCTGAGATGCTGCCATACAATTTTTTGTATGTTTGTCTTTTTGTCGTAGTATCAACCATTGAGGAATTATTTTGAAAAAACTTTAATCCAAGATGACGGACCGCGCAAACCCTATCTGAGGGTGAAATCTCGGATTTTTAATCAGGGCCCGGAATTTAATAACATATACCCCTAAGAGGTCAATAGAGCAGGTATTCACCTAGAGGCAAACCAAAAATTGTATAGCAGAAGGAGGAAATATCAACTATTCAGGAGTTACAGGGAATTAAGAAAAAATGCTAGTTTTTCCCAAATCACCCTGTATCGTAAAAATTACAGGGCATACGGTCACACTTAATAGCTCATTGTATGCAGAACTTTCCAACGACTGCTCAAACAGCCCCGTACCCCTCTCCCTTCAAGAATTATGGTTGTCTTAACTAAAAATTTTGGATTTTCTTTTTACTTTGTCTTTCGTTTATAAATAGGTAGCTAACAAAACTTTTTTTTACAAAAGCTGTAAACTGTAGACTCTCCTCTTTAATTCGACCTATTGCACTCTATCTACTATCTGTATGCGTAAAAGAATTATTAACTCACAATCTATTCAAATCATACCGAAATTAATTGATATGGTTTTAAAATGACGCTTTTTCAGTAACTAAGGGAACAAATTCTCCTGGAGAATAGGGTAGAGAATAGCTTTGGGAATAAGCTAAGAGGAAATAACACAAACACAACGCATTGAGACAATTAAAATTATTATGAAAATAAGCGTTCTGTAAAACTTACCCACCAAAAAGTTTGTGCTACTTTCAATCCATTTCATCATCCACCTGAGAATGTAATTCGGGATTAAGTGAAAACTTTTAATAAACCTGGCGCGATTCATGATAGACATATCAAAAAAATTCACGTACAAATGAAAACATAATAGGTGCTGTTCATGAAAGATTTAAACCTTCATCATCGATTCCACGATTTTCACAAGAATAAGCTTATTGCGAATATATTGCACTCTATTTATACCAACAAAATTTAAAACATAACAATTGAAGAAAAGACTATTTGCAATGTCAAAATTTCGATGATTAAAAATATGAGAAGAAGACATGCAAATCAATTGTCTTAAATAAAAATTATCTTCAGTGTTGAGGCTGATTTCACATTAGATGGACGTGTGAATATGCAAAACTGCTGTATTTGCATTGATGAAAGTATTAATTTAATTTTTTAAATATTTTTAAAATTTAATTTTTTTATTGCATTATTTGGTCAACGTAGAAATCAATTTCGTAAGCGTAACTTTTACAATAATTTCAAAGCGTTCTTATTTATGTAAATACCTATCCATAACAAGCAACCGACATATTCATTTTATAAACTATAATTTTTACATAGCACTAGGTTTTAACAGTCGTCAGGTTAACATTGCCAAGACCTTCCAAATCAATTATTTTAATTCTTGACTGACATGTAATTAAAGTCAAAGCATCAAACTTTAAGTCATACCTAAAATTAGGCTAGGTCGTAATTCTCTATTAATATTCATATACATAAATATGCTAAATTTATATCCAATTTCCAAATCTACTTTGTAATATTAATAATTTAAATTGACATTGAAATTGTCTATAGAAAGATATATGAATATTAAAACATTTACCTAAACATCTCTATTTAAATTATATCGCAAAAAAACCTGCAAATTAACTATGTACATTGTATATGCAATAAATTAGCACTTTATTATGACAGTAATGTTAATTTTTGTAGGCTGGAACGAAAAATTACCGGCGAGGCGTCTTAATTTAAAAATAATTTTAACTACCGGCGACAAGTAGCAATTTTTGAATTTATTTAAATAAGCCAATTTTCGATTTGATTGCACTCACGTGGAGATATACAAATTTTTTTTTTCATATTTCTCAACTAATGACTGAACTACTCGTATCTAATTGCATAATTATTTACAGTAGTAGCTATACAAAAAGATTTTCCAGTCTAGTTTAAGTTAACGACAACTTTTATTTTTTTTATTTTAATCACATTCTTGAACTTGAACGAACTGGATGCTCCAACTTTTATGTTTGATCGCGTGCTGTGAAAAGACAAAATCTTTTTATTTAAAATCTTTAAAACGTCGAGTAGCTCTGCATGTGTGGCATTTAAAAGAGGAAGCTATAATTTTAGTGATGAATCTAAAAATTGTTGTTTATAAATTCCACTTAAGGTTTAGTAGTAGGTTTGTAGTTAGCAGAATTTTAAGCTTAAAACTTTTTTTTTTCTTTAGCACTTGCTTAAAATTTATTCAGTAATTTGTTGTTTTTTTATTTTGTGTAAAAAAATTAACTTTATCGCGCGCGCCATCTAGCCAACAGATCCATATCAATGAATTGATTTCAATGAATAAATTCTAATCTGTAATTTATCAGTTTTTTTTTCCTAAAACAAATTTGCTGAGAGTTTTGGTGTTCTTAATATGGAAAAAAAAAATTATGTTATTTTTTTTTTATTTAAACTTTTATTTTGTTTCCGCTCTAAAAGTATTTAAAAAAAAAATCATTTTATGATTCAAGGTCAAAACAGGTCATATCGACCTTAAATCGCTCGATTAAAGAAATTTGTGATTATCGAAACTCATTTTTTGCTCATTATCTATGTCTAACCAAGCATTTTGCCATTTTTATGTGCAAATAACTGATTCAGAGTCATAACCAAGAGTTTCAATTACAAATGCTCGTTTTTGACAAAAACGCTATTTCAAAGCAAGAAAATTTAAGAAAACAACATAAAATTTTGGGGATTTAAAAAAAAATCTACTTTGAAACAAATAACCCGCTACGTGTATACGTTACACTGAGAGTATTACTTCAGCCTTAACATTAAAACGAATCTGTGTATAATTAAAATATTTGCTATGTACTAAGATCTGTATGTGTAACATCTAAAAATTCCACTATTAGGCGAGCTAAGTTCAAATTGGAACAACAAATTTTTATTTTTTATTTATTTTTTTATATTATTAAATCAACCTCAGGGTAAACCCTGCATGGCAGGAAGGAGATATGAAAATGATTAAGGGACATGAGGAGAGTAGCGGAGGTGATAATGTATGTTTTTCTTGAACTTTTCTAAATTGTAAGCCCAAGGAAAGACAGAAGATGGTAGTCTGTTCCATATACGCATAGTTCGGGATAAAAAGGCATCAAAGAACTTTACTGTCCGGCCGAAAGTATTTTGAAAGTGTGAAAACGGTCGAAAGGAAGTGCGCGGCCTTACAGCGCGAATATAGATAGAAACTTTTCTCTTATTAAAACCACTCTGTATTCAATGAAGGGATGTGTATATGGAAATGATAAATTATTTACATCTAAGTTGACCGCATATTGTTTCGTGCCATTTTCTTCGTAGGTTACTCTTTCTCCCTACCTATGTACAATCACAGTCAAGGACCATTACATTTCCGTCAGACGAGCAGGGATTTTGAAGTGTTGAGGACTCTCAATTTTTCTAACGATGCTAGATCTGATAGTATTTAGCTCCTGATACTCAATTGTTTCGTTTCTTTTTTGGTAAACCTTCTCCCAAAAGGTTTCACATCATTTTCTTTGGAAAACAGGATTTTTTTTCATTAGCATTGGAAACTGGTTTATATTTAACCAATAACCAATCTCTCAAATAATCGGCTAATTGCTTTTTATTATCCCTCCTTAATTTTTCGATACGCTCATTAGCATGCAATTTATCAACTATCTAGAAACTAATTCTCTTATCAGTAAACTCTAGTATGGCTTTTGTGGTGGCCGTCCAAGATCAACAAGAGATTTATTAACATACATTTTATGATTGGAACCAATATTTCCATTATTTTGGTAATTCTCAGATTTTTGCATTTAGTATTTAGAAGTCAATTAGCTCATTTAGAGTAAAATTCCGTGATGCTTTTTTTATCTCGAACTGTGCGAATGTGGAACAGTCTGCCATCTTCTGTCTGCCTCCGGCATATAATCAATGAAAGTTTAGAGTGACATACATCAGTACCTCCGCTGCTCTCCTCATATTCCCTAATTACTTTTCTTATCTCCTTCCTGCCCTGCTATGTTCTGCATCACAGGACTTCCCTTGAGCTTATGTACATAATATGTATTATGTACCTACATAAAAAAAAATAAATAAAAAAAATAAAAAAATATAGCCAATCTTTAAATATTAGGTCTGGACCGTCCAAGGAATTGAAAATTATTTTTCTGAGCGTGCTATGTAATTGATAAATAAATTACGGTATACTGTGAGGTTCTCTTCTTTAGCTTGCTATCTTTTTTCATTACTTCCAATTATTTTGGAGATCTAATTTTATTTTAAATCCTATTCACATCTCCCTTGATTTCGTCTCACTCGACTCTGTAGTTGTCACTGTTTAGTTCACTAAACACTGAATCTTACATCAGCACCGCTTGGAGCAGAGAAAACTGCGTCTTTTTTAATGCAACTAAATGCATCTAATGCGCGTCTAATATTACTCAACCCAACAATTTCGTCACTTATTGCCTCCGTCCCTAATAAGCTTAAACTTATTAGACATTGAAATATCGACCAAGTTTAGTTATTCTGATCACATTTTTTTATCATCAAAATATGTTAAAAATGTCTGGGATTATTTCAAGGATACAAAAAAATTATTTAACTTATTATAGACTTAGCGCAAATTTTCGAATCTCATATACAACGTAAGTGAAAATATCATTTTCATATTTGGGCATGGGCTGGGCCAACTACATTATGCATGAAACAAATTCTTAAAAGTAAAAATGGAAAAGATGAAAGTCTATGTTTTTTCTCCAGTTATGAGCCACAATAATCTAAAATTCTCTAGTCCACCAAGGATTGTCAATATCGTAAAAAAGCAGACCCATTTATAAGATAATTGCAAAGCAAAAGTCAGGCTTGCTTATGTTTAAATCACATTTTCATAGGGTGTCGACAATAGTAATTATTGATCTTAATTCAATTATAATAATTATTAATTAATTTGCATATGAAAGTCTCATCAAAATTTATAGTTTACATGTAAAAGAAACTAATGTACACCGCAAAAATGAGCGATATTCAATCTATCTATAGATACCCACGTATATGTGTACATATACATATTTATCTATCTCTATATTTAGTTACATTTCATGTGGGAATTAAAAGTGTACGTTTTCAACTGATATCATTTGTGGTTTCCGGTAATATGTCAATTTACTTCTAAATTAAATGGAATTGACTTTACAATTACTTGTTGGATATTAAAACCAAAATACAGAGCTCATTTACATAAAAATATATTCAGCAATAAATAAAATAAGTTACACTATGAACCCGAGAGATATTTACATAAACGTACTTAGACCTACGTAGATAATTGCTTTACAACAGACTATTTTTCTTAATTAGATTAAAAATAACAGCAGAACATTGGGTTGTCCTATGTTTCTCGGAATAAAATTCGAATTTTACTAAGCATGTCTTTGACTTAACTTGAAAGTTAGCGCCTTCAATAACAGCAATAATGAAAGCTTTGAATTTTATTGAAATATGTATACAGCGAACGATAGAATCATAGAAAGCTTTTAAGTAGGTGATTGCCATGAGACATATTATGTAGATTAAAAATGGATGTTTCATATAGAATTGACAAGGCGAAACAATTTTGTTCTTATGTATGTATAAGCTTGCTCATGTACGCAATTTCAATAGCTTCCAGTTTTAATGTGTTATCATTCCAATTTCTGAAAATTTTTAGGTTTTATGACACAAACTAAAATACCTTCATTTTGATAATTGGTTACAAAACGTAGGATATCCATACAAAAATTAGATCTTACAGGTACACTGAGAAAAGTGTCATTTCCAGTATCTTTGATGCCCTGAAGAGTTTAGTTCTTTGGGATGTGAAACCTTTGAAATTGGCTATGGTCATTTTTAGCGTCTAGAAAACCGGTATACAACAATATTTTCAAATGGAAGGGTTGCTACATTCACAAGCATTTATATATGGTTTCGTAAAAATTGCTCCAGACTTTTTTTTAGTTTTAAATTAATTTCCTCCTAACTGGTGTGGTATTTCCAAGGATCTTTACTCAACTCACCCCTAATATGAATTTGATAAAAGTTCTGAATAATTCACTGGTATGAGTCAGCTACAATTTTACTCAAGTGTTCGTATTGTCGCGGTCGCAGAGGATATACCTATATATAAGTACACCTAATGTAATTAGTTATCTACATTTCTGCCCAGTGTGCAGTATGTGAAATGTTTGATTCACAATTAGAAAAAGTTTATTTATGAAATTGTAATGATATTCAGCAACGATATCATTTTCCTTATGAAATCTTACAATTTCTCGTATGTAAAGTTTGGCAAAAAAGCAAAGATACATTTCATCTAAATCTCACCGTTACCGGTGTAAGCTATCTTATTTAAATGCACTGTTATTAAGTACACTGTAAAAAAAGTAGGACTAAATTTAGGGATTTGGCATGTTTTTTCCTAAAAATAAATGCCATTTTCTGTAATATAAAGGGAAAATCGGTTTAATTTCCAAAAATCATTGGAACATTCAATGGATGTAGGTATTTGGCACCAGAAAACCTATATAGTACATAAAATTCCCGAAGTGTTAAGCTTTCTCGGATAAAAAGAAGAGAACATTTAATAAATTAGGTATTATATTCTACATTTGGAAGTACCTAAATTTTAGAGATAAAAACCTATTCCACTTTTTCCAAGATGGAGCTTATCAAAAAATACCTAAGCTTAGTGGCACAAATTGTGTAGCCTTTTTAAATGCTTTACATTCTTTTTTATCGAATTAGGTTAGTTTCATATTTGAAACTCTCCTGCTAAAAACTATACATCAATTTATGTATGCAACACATAGTTAAAAGGGATAAATCTTACGTTTTTAAGTACTCCATACTACAACAGTCAACGAAAACCTTTTAAAAAGTTACCGTAAAACATTCATATATTTTTCAATTATCTTCAATCTCATTGACGATGTGCAGGCATATCGCCTCGCGCGAGTACCGCCTTTACCGTAACATGCATGGTCAATGTTCTGACAAAATATCTACTCTGATGCCTTGCGAATTAATTCATGCATGCCGCGTATATCTTTCATCATTCAAAATGATGCTTTTTGTCCCGAACTGTGCAAAAGTTGAATAGTCTACTATCCTCTGTCCTTCCTCCGGTTTACAACCGGCGAAGGTTCTACAAGACTCAAGAGTGACATACATCATCACAAGAAATAATATAAAACGTTTATTGTAATTTTTCCGCTCCTACCCCTATTTATGTCTGTTTTCAAATGTGCTTTGCTTATTTTAGAATTTTTTTTTGGTAATTTAGATAGAGTTTTTCTAATGAGTTCTGGTTAATCATTGTGTTTAAAGCCGATGAGCTGCTGAATTCACACTGGAACAAGAGTTCCACACCTTTGAATTCGTGCAATCACTCGTACCTGACATCGACAGAGAAATCGACCACCTCCTCGAGACTATGCTAAAAGACAACTTTAAATCAAAAATTTCATCGAAGGACAGAATGGGAATCACACTCTGTGCTTTAGCCATTGAAAAGCCCTATTATCTGGACAGATAGCTCCAAATCTGAAAGAAAAAAAACACAGTAGGAGGCGTTTTCTGCGAGGATCCTCATGTGGAAATTGTCAAACATGTTTAAAAACGCGTCACGGTCTTCCAGGTAGAAGACAAGGCTCTCCTTGAAGTGGGAAAGTATCTTCTCAATTCACACATTGAGAACAAGGGGATTGTCATCTGCATCTAAGCAGTTTTCAGGGCCTTGTAATTTTCCTTTACAACCTCCAAACTGGTAGTGTTAAGGTCGATGCACACTTACCGGTACAGCACGAAACGGCAGAGGCAGACAAAATATTTTTCTATAAAAATAAGTTAGCTAATTCACATCAACCAGCACCGGCAGATTCCGGCATTAAATGGAAACTTCATTGCCTCTCACTATCGGTGGCTAGCAACTAGACCGGAATTTGTCGGTTGCTGGTATAGTTTCGAAGTTAATGTGGGATCACTTTTCTATAGTTTTTCGCGATATCTGCTTAAATAAAAAGTTTCCTTTCCATTTTATGTCGTTATATGTGCACGGTGTGCCGGGTCGTGCAATGCTTGTGCATCTACCTTAAAACCATTTTAAATTCTCTCTCTCTCTCTGTGTAACAGGGTACTCGTCATGTGGGTACTAGGTTACAGCAATATCAGTGGAAACAAAAAGGCAGACGAGCTTGCTCGCCTTAATGCACAGCCTCGAAGGCATCTCACTCCACAATTGGGATTGCACCAAAACACATTGCCCCTAACATTTCGAAATGGGCCGACTAGACACACAGATGAACCTTCGGGTAGAACTAGAAAGAAGCTGTGGGTAAACCTAACCCAAATTTAAAGAAAAGGATATTGAGACTAAGCAAGCTAAGAGCTCTAGTGTCAGGTGTCATTTACACACGATGGAACTTTTTGATGATCCTGTATGTAGAAGATGCGGAGAGGAATCCGTAGCGGTGATTCACTTTTTTTGTCACTGTCTGGCTCTCTCCGAAAAGCGTTACAGATTCTTTGGTTCACACCACCTGGAAGAACTTCATGAAGCAGGCAGGGAGGGTTGGGGGCTGGGACTTATTAGCAATAGATCATAAGTCTAGAGGGTGAACAATAAGCTTCGTTATGGGCCTACGTTTGAGAGATCAGACGCCTTGGGGCTTCAACCTCTTTTCAATCCCCACATTCAAAGCCTAACATGAGGTTCGTCCTAGATACATTAGTACGGATCCCCTTGATTTTTTCTCTACTTGACTTTAAAACATTGTAATATAACACCTTTAATATCCATCTATACAATATATATATGCACCTAAAACCTAATAAACCTAAGTAAAATTATAAAAAAATCCGGTAGTAAAATTCTTATTATTTTCCTGCACGCAATCCCAATCCATCGCGTCACTATTTGTAATATTGCATCAGATTGAGTAGGTACCCACAGAGAAAAAAAAATTTGAAATTTCGATACCTGAATTTCATCAGCCAAATCTTCTCATTCATATTAATGGTAACCTACTTTTGTGATAGAGTGAGAGGCAACGAACAACGACCCCAAGAAAATGTTTTCGTAGTATTCATAGGTATGTATGTGTAGGAATTAACTCTTAAACAAAGTAATTTCGGTTTCATGCTTATGTATGTAGGTAACCAAATACCGGTATGCTACCACGTGGTCATGACATAACCTAAATAAAACAAGCGCTAAAAATATCTTAGAGATGAAGATGGAACATGATATACATAGGAGGAATGATATACCCCGTATGCTGTACCGTTCTCTGGGATCGCGGAAGTTATACGGCCTTGAATGTCACGTGTGTGAAAATCCCGCATTTCACCTCTTAATTGACTAGGTATTGAGCATCTTAAGAAAATTATGTTATTAATGTGATCTTAATTGGGTTAAAATTAAATTCTGTATAGAGCCATCGTTCTTATTAGAAATAATTGATTTTTGGACACGTGAAACCAAAACCACAACAAGAGGGATGTGGAGATGAGCTTTCTTAAGATCAAAACACAGAGTAGTGCTGGCAACTTAAGAGCATGAAAAGTATATAAGAAAAGAGGCACTCTTGAGAGTAAATAAGAGAAATTACTTACTTCATTAGCTGAGAATAAGAAAATTAAAGAGAAGTGATATGAGAATAGGAGCATTTCATTATTCAACCAACATGTGGAATTGAAATTGAAATCCCAAAAACCACCAAATCAATTTCAATTTCAACAGAGGCAGTAGCTATGCAGGCATATGCATGAAATCTCAAGAGATCTTGCGTCATTCACTAGCCAGCCACTAATATTTGGTTGGAATTCATACGTCACTTGACCAAGTTTCCTTAAGATTCTGTAGAAAGATTGACATCTTCTACCTACACACTATAGAACACGCGAAATAATACATATGCTCGTATTCGTAGGTATACCTATACCTAAATTAGGGCAGTTTCATGGAAAACAAATCGCTTGAAAAGTCATTTAGGTGACGAAGCCGTCAGTTTTCCTAACGGCATAATTTATGTAGGTCGTCAAAGACAGAAAATTATAAGAAACGTAGGTGGTGGTCTCTAGGAGCGACTCCAATAAATTATCACAACACAAGCACCATTGAAAACGAAGTATGTATAGAAAATGACGTACATGTTACAGGATAATGTGCATTTATGTAGTATTACCAATAGAGTGTGTCTTGCTAAGAACTCAAATTGAAGGAGTCTATTTTTAGAAGAAAAGAAAAAGATTGTAAACACAGCAAATTTTTTTATAGGTAAGTAGGTAGGAAGCAGCTACGCACGGTATTAACTTAAAATCTCTCACGAGAATAGTTTTTTTTTGTTTTGTTTTTTTTTCTTAGAAATAATTAATGATCTATATTGTAATATGCTTCTACAGTTATGTATGCATATTCGTTTTAATACTTTGGTGGTATCCTTATGATTTTTATCGAGTTTTGTATTTACAATTGCGCAGTGTTTCAAATAGAAAGAGTTCTCCCAAGTTTCAGGAAGGTATAGGTAAGTTGGTTAAGTGCCCTATTCTGGTCAAGCATATTTGTATTTTAACAATCACAATGCATTAGCTGTAGGGATTAAAGGAAAACTACACAATAGAAAAGAAGAAAAACCAATACAAACACAATAATGATTCTAAAAATAATTCCTCTTCTAGGAAAATAAAAAAACGATAAACGGAACAGAATTGGTGAAAAATAAATATATGAAATATAGAAAAATTTCTAATTTACGACGCGAATATTAACAAAAACATTCTTCGACATTAAAGTTAAGGCATTTGGATGGTATAGAATGGCGTGTTGTATAGTACGTCTTATAATTTTAGAAAATAATCACGAAATTTGTTTGGGATGTGGAGTAAAATGTTGTTAATTGATTTTTATTGAGTACCTACCTAATATAAGTAGGTAGGGTAACTGTACTAGTATCCGGACAGCTCCAGTATTCGGACAATTTTAATTTTATTTAATAAAAATAAGAAAAGTACACGCATTAGTTTTAGAACTCCATTAAAATTTTGTTTATTTGATATTTGTAGATGCACATCCTGAATTTGGGTAACACACGTGTCGTTTTTAAAAAAAGTTACTACTTATCAGTCTGTGTATGTACTTCACGTCAGTAAGTTCAATACGTGTTTTATGTAAAGTGCAATTAGTGCATTGGAGAAAGTGAGATAATATATTTTTTATTAATTCATGAAATTTTTGGATATCAGAAAAAAAAACAATTTTGTTTAGTTTCCAGACAGGCTGTCCGGATACTGAAGGCATGCTTCAAAAGAGATTGTTTTCTGCTTACTCTCTAATACAATTGTAAAATATGTTTTTTATCCCAACGGGAAACGGAAGCATTTCGGATGCATTCCGAAAACATTCTATGGAAGGTATGGTAGCAATACGTTCTGATACCTACTTCATTTCTTTTAAAGGATTGATGTCTTACGACGGGAAGGTATATAAGGAGGTTATATACCTTACCCCTGCATGACCTCTAAGGTGAATGGAAGCCTTACTTATTAAGTCCTTGGAAGGTCAAAGGAAGCATTACTTATTAATTCTTTTGAAGGTGGGAAGAAGCATTACTTTTAAATTCTTTGGAAGATGAAAAGAAGGATCACTTTTAAATTCAGTGGAAGCATTTATTCTGGCATTTCAGAAAAGTGTATGGAACCATTAGGCATGAATTTTCCGGAAAGCTAAAATAAATATTAAATTCATACCGTCAGGAGGGTGGAGGGAAGCATTCATCATGTTTTCACTGAGAGGTAAAGGGAAGAACTTCTCCTGCTTTATTAGAAAGTTGTGGAAAATAAACGGGTCTCAACTTATTCGTATCTCGCAGTTAAATGAAAATAATTCACTTCTTCTAAAATAATGCACAAATCAGAATGTTTTCCATCTGCACGCACTTTCTTTTCTTCATTGTTCTTAGAAAAATAATGAAACTATATGACTCATTTTCTACCTGCACGCATTCCCTTGAACTAGCCTCTGCAAATATAGCCGCCACAAATTTCTATCTCTTTTCGATAACAACACGAATGAATATATCTACTCATTACCTCTGCCTTCTCTAAGTATTCCCTGGAAGGTACATAGCTTGTACAAAACCTCCCCAAATTAGTTCAACGTAAGGTATATACAAAATGAATGAATTACCTCCGCCTTCTCTAAGCATTCCCAGGAAGTTACATAACATGCTCAAAAATATGATGCATGAATACATTACGCCTGCCTTCCTAAACCAGGTAAACGTAAGGTATGTTCATGTACTCATTACTAATGCATTCCAGGTAATGTTAATAGTACACCTTAACCTAAGTCGGGCATTCCCATTATTCCCGCTGGGATAGGACAGAAAAAGTTTTTTTTTTATTAAACCTTTAGTATTCGGACGTATTTTAAGAAATTTCATTTCTGTTGTCCGATTACTAAAATAGCAGTTTCAGTGTCCGGACAAAAATATTTAATACGTAATCGATTGATCAAAAATAATTACAGATACTTGGACAGTAAATAATCATAATAATTTTCAAGATAATGAATGACAGTACTTAAGCATACAAACCTAAAAAACGTAGAAAACGATCCACTAATGATGATGCAGAGATGACTTAAGCTATACCACATCGATGTTACAGAAAATAAATTGAGCATTATGAAGTGTGCTGAAAAATAATTATGGAGTGTTGTTGGCAAATGTGAAATTTCACTAAAACAAGATAACTTGGTCAAGATTGGTCAAGAAGATGGTCGACGAGGAAGAACATGGCTCAATTTATTCTTTAAACGAAACACATTATTGGCTGCAAGGCAAGGAGAAAGTATTACCAAAGGCAGAGCAGTAATTGTTGTTTTTGAAATGGCTCGAGAGCTGGATCAATATTTAAAAAGTATTGGATAAGACGAGATATTAACTGATCCTGCCCGAATACTAAATGGGAACAAAATGAGTTATTTTCTTTGTCCGAAAACCAATAAAGTCGTGGACTCAAAAACATTTATCAAATTTAGGTAGGAGAAGAAAAAGAATTTAATTTTCTGCAGCAAGAAAAATATTCCCCAATGGTAGCCTTTCATATTTGCGTCACTAAAGGATATTGTAAATAGCATCCCATCGAAAATGTTTTTGCGAACAGAAAAAAGATGGATGAAGAATAATATCTTTTTCGAATATGGAGTTAATGGCGGAATTAATGGGTGTTTTGAGGAGTAAGAAAGTACCAGACCGCAGGCACCCTTTTCGTAGACGGCCACAGGTCACACTTGACGTTAGAGCTGAGTGCAAGGAAGAAAGAACAATTTTATATGCATTGCCACCAAAACAAACACCACTCATATGATGCAGTCAGCTGATGTCAGTTAGAAAAAATCGTTTGAGAATGGCACCCAAGAATATTGGCCAACTTATAACAAAAAAAAAAAAACTTTCTGCCATTTGCTGGAAACTGCAATTTTGCAAAATCTAAAAATTTGGAAACACCATAAAAAAATACTTCAGGAAATGTGGGCTTCACCCTTATGATCCAAAAACAGTTGTTTTCAGTGAATGTGTGAAAAATCTGGACAATTTTGCACCTTCTCGAAATGCTGCCATACCAACTACAATGCAAGAATCAATTCCAGGACAGAAGTTTCACACTGCTATTAAGGATATTGCGCTATTGGATCATAAGTTAAGAATGAGAAATATTTTATTTCCTTGACTTTACTATCATTATCCAAATTAACAATCTGATAAACGAGTTCACAATTTCCAATTATAGCACCTTCTTTGAGTTGTATCTCATTTTGACATTTTCAGATATGCTCAGCACTCTGACTGGAGTTAATGTTGTACCTTTTGCCTTCAGTAAAGTCTTACCAATGATGATGTTCGATGTAACTTTCATAGGGTTACGCCCAGTAGATAGAATCGGCAGGTGCCGATGTCAGCAGTAAGCTTTGTCCGTAATATTTCCATAGACCTTCGTTTTTATTGTCGCAAGATAATTTGTTTCTTCTTGTACTTAGTCTTAAAGAGATCTGTATGTTGCCATATTTGAGAATCCGTTCTCCGACATCCAGATTTATTTCATGAGTGGTCATGAAGTCTACTCCAAGAATGCATTCATCCACTATGTTTGAAACCAAGAAATTGTGAGGAAATAGTAGTTTGATTTCGAAGCCCCAGTGTAGAAGGTGGCTATGCAGTAATTCTTTCTTACACTAACTTGGCTACCTGAATGATGACTTCGGGCGTCTGTCTACTATAGTAACCAACTTCTGTCCCCCTCTTACCCAAAGTTGGTTTTTACATGTTTTCCGACTGCTCAACAAGAGAGCTCATGCGACTAGTCACTGTCTGGTTTCTAGTCACGAATGGCTTGCTTCCAGACTCGACATCTTTGACATTCTTTTCTCTCCTCCTCTTTATAGTGATTCCATTCATCTGCGTTTTCTGCAGTCTCTTTGGAGGTGTCCCGGTCTATTACAATTCCAGCATCGAAGAATACCACATGAAGGAATGCTTTGTGATAACTGCATTCTGTTGGAAGTACATTCCTCTACTGAAATTTCTCTCACTGGTACTGCACTCCAAGAAGTTGGTCTGGCAGATTCATACGAAAATTCATATGCTAGTGCTTCTGCTGTTGATTCCTTTCCTGCTTGCCTTAGTCCTTGTTGTAAATTTTTATCTGCAATAGGGCTCACAAATACCTCTGGTGCCACTTCATTAGGGAAATCTGCATTTCGGCTAATAATAAACTAATATTTCCACATCAGTCTATATTAGTCGTAGTGATTCGCCATGCTTTTGAATCCTGTTGCGTAATTGCAAGCGATATACTTGCTGCATGTGTTCATCACCATAACGTAATTCAATCGCCTGTACTAATGAAGTATGTAGTTATGCTTCCGGTTAGTTGAACCAAGGAGACTTAAGACAATTCTTACTTGCGTAGCATTTTTTGTTGTTGATTCAATATTAATGTTTTATGCTTTGGTTTATATTTTTGAAGTTGATCTTTATCTTTGTTAAGAAGGATTCTATTTATTAGAAGAATACTAAATCAGTCCTTCCATGTTTAACCGCCGAGTCACAGTGGGCTACCCAATTGTTTAGCTTTTGATATGCTCTTTCGGGTATTTATCTAACGGTGGCTATGTCATCAGCTTTAGACCTTCCATGTCTAAGGATAGTAAAATATACGGTTGACAATCATTAACTGGAGCATTGGTCATAAATCGCCTCATTGCGGGGAGAACTTTGGAGAAAACAGATGATTTAACTCCTGCTCAGCTATTTATCTCCTTTAAAGCATAGGGAAAACAAACTTTCAAGAAAAAACTTCCTTTAATATGAAGGAAAGCAACCAGGTGTATTTCTTATTTTTAGTGATACTCTATGATACTTCATCCAGAGTTTTCATTGACTTGTGATGGCATGCGTGAGTTACTTAAATCCCCAGTTCTGAGGTTACTGCGGCGTTGTACTTGAAGAAGCATTTAAAATCTTTCATCTGTAATAAAATAAAGCTGATTACTTTAAAGTCTTTAAAGTTTTGTGTGACCGTTTTTTTTCTGCCTTATCTTAATTATTTCTATTACATAAGAAAATTTGTTACCTTCGGCTCCTTAAAAATTTCCATATCAACTCAAATGTCATCAATCATCTCCGACCTTTGACTCTTTTCTCTTATAAACTTCCAGGCGGACATAATCTAAACTAATTTTTCACGACAATGATAAGCGCTGCTGTCACATATTTCCTGATGATTAATTAGAATAAATGTAAAATTTAACATTTACTTCAGGCCAGAAAGAGGGACGTAAGTATATAGATTACTAAATCTTTGATTAAAAGAATCGATAAATTGATTACTCGGCCTCTAGTACTGCCCTTGAAATAGAAAGAAAAAAAAAAAAAACTATAACAGTTTGGAATTATATGAATTAAAGCTTCCTCCGTTACTACTTAATTTTCATTTAGGTAATTTACTATTTTCACCGGCCATTAATAGTATTGTAGTTAATGATTCCATTGTCGTATTTGAAATATTGAAAAGTTTTAACATCCAAAACAGGAATTGCAATCTGCTTATCCTTGCGAATCGAATCGAATCGATTGGTGACGTATTTGGCGTGCCGAAAGCAGAGTAAAGGCACTCTCACATTAAAAATAAGAACCGAAGAAATGTAAACCGAAAAACTCAATTTAGTCCACTTTAAAACAAGATTTTTGCTCCAATGATTAATAAAATCCAGGGAAATAGGATAAACTAAGAATTGTGCTGAAAACATAACATATTTATCTCAAATTTTTTAAGAAAAACACAGAAAAACTTTTTCGGCCGAAGAATTCGGTATGCCTGTATGTCATAATGAGAGAAAATTTCAACAAAAGAAACGCGAAAGACTGCTTAAAGTAAAATTTCACTTAATTTTTGATGAACTACGATCCTATCCTGAAAAATTTCTTTCCGTATGAGTGTTTAAAGATTTGATTTTACTACTACAGTTTTTGAGACCTGCTATTACTTATCTACCAATATGCGATCATTAATTAAATCCGAAGAGAGACTTGCTCTAACTCTAAGGTCTATAAACACTTTCATGGATATTTCTCCCCACATTTTTATATTCAAATTGCTATCAGAATATTCCTTCAAATTTTTGTTGTATAGGGGTGGTTTCATTTGTACCTCTCGCACTATCGTGGCAGCAGCCATTTTTCAAAAATGATGCGTAACTTACTTCCAAGCTCTACCCACAACGTCCCCTAAAACAATGGTGCCTGTGCATATAAACGTGACAGCATGGTGATAGTTTCGTCACCCAAAAGTTGTTACCAGAGCACACAAATAGTCACCGGAGGCCTGGATATGAAAAATGAGCAAACTTTGTAGACCGCAGACCGATCCTGGAGACTTGTTTGTTCTAAAATACATGACAGGAGACGGGAGATAAAAAAAAACCTCTAGTTACTAGGTCCTTTTGAGATTTTTTGAGTCTCCGAAGTATATACACGGGTTTTTGGGTCTCCAAAGACCAAAAAATTGGCTCTGGAGGACAAAGTCTCTCGCCGTGTAGCTTCACCTTTACGTGACAAAAACTGGAGACTTAGACGTAATAGGCCCTAACATACTTTATATTATTATTCCTGCGTTGATAACCCAAATTATTTTAGAAAATAATTTTTGTTAGGGGGCCACTATATCCTAAGCGCCCGGGATCCCAACTTGGTTAAAGACGGTCATGGCTATAAGCAAGCTAAAATCAAATCGATTTCTAAAATGTTGAAAATCGTGTAACGCGCGCCGGTGATGTTTTAAATAAGAGACAGTTTAAAATCCGTAGCCAATCAAATAGAAAATGGGTGCTGTGTATGAATATTCCAAAATGGTGATGGCTACTATTTTGTGGGATGTGAGAAATTCTTTGATGGATTTTAAAGAACTTAATATAGTTGCCAGCATGAACTATAGTTCTATTTAAATGTAACAATTAAAATAAGAAATCATTGAAAAATTACTATGAAAGCTAAGCCAGGGTATGCATATCCATACGATAATGTTTCAAATTATACTGTTGTCATTTTAAAGAATATCGCTTTTCGATCGCTTTTTGATCACTAACCATACATTATACCTGGCTTATGGTAAATTTTCATTTTCTTATTTATAAAGCTAAGAATACGTGGAACGCACTGTATACATTCAAGGTAAAGTTAGATTGGAATTTTGGACGCCATTTCATATGTTTTGAACATTACTGTATTGTCAAGTTTTTATTAGGTATCACTCGTATTTTTTACGAAATGCATCGTTAAACCATATTTTAACCATTTTTTCGTAATTTTTACTAAAATTTCTTGCAGTTTAATATATTTTCGTATGATCTGTGGAGAGTATTTACGAAACTATCGTAATTCGTTTTCGTAAAAAATACACTAACGTCAATACTACGACAATTTCGTGGGTTTAAAATCCATAAATTTACAAAATCTTTTGATCAGATCAACAAAAATTTAATTGATTTGTATGTATGGGCATTTTATACTTTACAATGAATTCTTCGTAGACATTACGAAACGGACAATAAAGTCAATCAGGACTTCGAAGTTATTGAAAGCATTGAAGCGAATTTGCATTCGAAAGCGCATTATGTTTCGTCGGTCTTGTTAAGAGGTGTCATGTGCGGTAAATAAAAAGTTAATTTTATAGTTAAAAATTAGTGAAATAGAGGAAAATGAAGATTTATACACGAACGAAGTATTAGATGCTAATGTATATTTACATTTCGAAGAATAGAGTGAAGTGCAGCACGTGCCAATAATTACAGAATCTTTATTTGACTTGCTTTTTGTGATTCGAATTTTGTGGAAGTATATCGAAATTTAAAAGGTGCTTTGTGGAGTTATTTCGTGATTTTGAGATAAAATTGAAATATAATGTATTCGAGATCACGGAATTGATGTTGAATGTTGAAAGTGCATGATGATGCAACATTTGGATAAGTTTTTTTCTTCTGCCAACAATCAATTGGGAATTAGAATAAAATTTTAAAACAAACTCTTTGAGTAGCAGAAAGCTAATATATAAGTATTGTTAAATTTTAATAATACGAGACTTATGGGTATTATTTACTCAATTTTTCGAATGTTATTTTGGTAAAATCAAACATTTAATTTTGGAGTTGGACTAAGTTAAGTGGGAATAGGTTTAATGCAATGTATATACATATGTCTAAAATAATTTAATCGAAAATGCAGAGAATTTAATGACATGGCTGCAAATTAACGAGGAACCATGTATAATGATTAGTCCGCATCAAAATACTATCGGAAACGAAACATTGAAAATAGAAGCTTAGCAGAAGTTTCACCGGGATCCTTCAGCTCACAATTTGATCAGAACAAATCTACAAATAAATTTATTTCAATAAGTCATTTAAAAATTGAAGATTGAAATAGACTTTTGGGAGTTTTATCAGGGAAAAGAAACCCTCCTGTCAGAACTGGGCAATACTTAAATAAAAAAGGACTTAGTACCTCTTAAAATACATTTTCGTTACTTAACACTTATTACTTAATTCTTTTGAAATGCCCTAATTAGAACATAAGTACTTGCTTTTATTTACTTATACTTAAGACTTAGTTTTGTACTTAAGTACTAAGACTGAGTCAGTACCAATATTTGCAAGTTTTATACATTTTTCAATGCGAATTTCTGACAAACTACTTATTTGTAGCAAAATAATGATTCATATCTTAAATTAAAGGTAATGAAGAGGTCTAGTAAATAACATCGGCAAAAATTAAAAAAAGTGTATTGGAATGGAGATATCAGCTCGGAAACTTGTAAAAAATGGTAAAAATTGAAGTCTTTTAAATCAAATTCCTGTGGGTAGGTATTCTTATTTCTTTAAATTGTGACTGTTTTTGAAAGATAAGTCCTAGATCTGGCAAATAACGTCGAGTTTTCTTATTTTTAGTGGCGGTTTTTTTAATTATTTGACTCTAATAGTACTTGTTTTTTCTCCTGACATTTCACCGATGAGAAATTGCAATATTTATTTGAAAGCTATTTAAATACAAAGCAAAATAGTATATTTAACAATTATGGGCAAAAAAAATTTAGGAGAGTTAATTCCCGTTAAAAATTTTCA
Source organism: Dioctria rufipes (assembly GCA_963924295.1). NCBI lineage: Eukaryota > Metazoa > Arthropoda > Insecta > Diptera > Asilidae > Dioctria > Dioctria rufipes. Next base: position 92,261,675 of record OZ002743.1, on the reverse strand, counting down.
ATTTATGTGAACTGAAAATTTTCATTTTTCGTCTCAAATTATATGGTTTTGCCGGGTATTGGGTTTCTGCCTTTTGCGGTAGATGTCTTTAATGTGGTCTGTGGTCTAGGTCTAGGCTAATTGTATATGAATTTCCTCACTTTTAGGACACAAACCTACGTATAGTAAATTTTATTACCTACAGGTTCGCTGGTATCTGACTCCTCTTAAGTATTTCCGAGTCTATTAAGACCTACAATACGGAAGAAGAAGAAGAGTAAACTTTCAGTTGTCAAAATTTTGCAATTTTAATTGAGTAGAAATATATTTAATATTTACGTATACAAATTGTGTAAAACATCACAAAACGTCCTTCGTTGAAGTCTACTTTGCAGTACATTGGGGATTTCGCTTGCAACTTCCCGCAAATATATCATTGCTACAACTTTCTCGGAACCTGCAGACGGTCATTGTCAAGTGGCCCTTCAAGTGATCTCCAACTTTAGCACAGCCTTATTTTGGCTTAATTCTGGCAGTTAGTGCTGGACTACAGCATATCACATTTTTAGTAAAGATATTCTGGTTTGATCCGATCTCCTGAGTTTGGGATTCATCATTTATCGTCTTTGGTTTGGGACTTGTCAGCGGGATATGATTTCTATATATTTACCAGCAAGGGACATTGCGGTCAGGTATTTACAGATAAACGAACTATTCTCATCTCCTACCAGTGCTTCCGTCTTGGATTAATTATCGGTACATTGTACAAACATAACATTTATACTAGATATAATCACGAAACTCTACATAACCTCAACGTAATTATTGTAAATAATCAGAGACATCAATCACAGTTTATCCTGTACACCTACCAAATCTCGAATTAGTTTAGACATAAATAGCGACTCTATCAAGTGCACTCAACTAGACGTCAACCAAATAAATTAACCAGATCCACAAAAAGTCTAAACTGGTTCTAGCTTGAACTCTACTAGCGCTCTACTACATACTACACAAACTTGCGTATACATTGGATGCTCGTTATTTACTTTCGTGAATTTGAGGAATTGCTACCTTTTCGATCCACTATGGCACCTAAATGTACTTCTTGCTCTTTATACCTTAACAAACACAACTCTGGCTTCAAATGCGTCGATTGCCATAATTTTTACCACGCAGCCTGCTGTAAATTATCCGTGGAGGTTACCAATAGCATTATCAGTGGGACTGTTGCCTTTCGGTGCTCAGGCTGTATCAATATAAATAACTCCAGTATTTGTGTCACTGACGATAACGAGGAATCAAACATTCTGGCGGTTGTCCATAATATGTCTAAAGAGATTGACAATATCAAGGCAAAGCAGCTCGAATTTAACAAATCAGTTGACATCTTACTACACGGTTTCGACGAAATTAAAAAATTAGTCTCTACAGTGGAAGACCATAAAAGGAGAATTAAAGCTCTTGAGTCTGATAATTCTCGACTGAATGATGAGACCTCCTCTTTAAAAGATCGTCTGCAAACCCTTGAAGAGAGATCCCTAACGCAGTTTCTGGAAGTAAAAAATGTTCCAATGCAACCTAATGAACAACCTCTTAATATCGTTCGAAAGCTTCATGCATCACTGAAGTTGCCTTATGATGATGGTGATATCTTGAAAGCCTATCGCAAAAAGAGCAAATCAAATGATAACCCTATAGTTATAAAGTATGTTTCGCAGTTGGTCAGGGATCGTACATTGATAGCGTATAAGGTTTGCGGGAAACTTTCAGCTGATTCTCTTGGCTACACAGAAACAAATATTATCTTTATAAACGAATTCTTATCAAAAGAAAAGAAGGCACTACTTTATATAGCAAAGCAGTTCAAGAATGAAAATGGATTTAAGTATATTTGGGTTAAGAACTCCAAAATTTATTTGAAAAAGGAAGACAACTCTAAGCCTCATATTGTAAAAAATGAATCATGTCTAGATCGAATCAAGCGCAACCTTCTAAACACTAATCAGCCTCAATCTACTAACTAATGTCTTTGAATATCTACTACCAGAATGTTAGGGGACTACGTTCAAAAACTGAAAATGTCCGCTTAGCCGCGATTTCAAATAATTACGATATAATATGCTTTACTGAAACATTTTTACAGTCATATGTCTACAGCAGTGAAATTCTTGATGACAGGTATTTAATTTATAGAAGGGACAGAAATTTGGATTTCACGGGTAACAAGGATGGTGGCGGATGTCTTATAGCTGTCCGACGTAACTATAACTCTTTTCGAGTGCAAACAATGGAATCTGAACACGAAGTGATTTGGGTAGTTATAAAAGAAAGGAATTTTACTCTCTATATATGCTGTGTTTACTTACCTCCCCAAACTTCATACGATGCATATAACTCTTTATTTTCTAACATAAGTGATAACATTTTGCAGCTACCTTTAAACTCTAGAGTTCTTTTCTTAGGTGATTTTAACTTCCCATACCTTCGAGGCCTACAGTCTTGCTTCTCAGTCTCTCCTTAATAATATGGAACTATGTTGCTTGAAGCAATACAACAATCAATTTAATCCTAATAGTAGACTCTTAGATCTGGTATGGACTAATATTGCTTCCTACAATATCGAAATATCTTCATCTATGTGCCCACTCTCCAAGATTGATTCCCACCACCCACCTCTCGACATAAGATTAATATTAACACAATTGAAGACTGCCCGAGATCTGTTTACGAAGGTAAGAAACTACCAACGTGGTGATTATGATTGCCTCAATTACTTTCTAAGCAACAGCAATCTGTCATCTATTCTCTCACCTGATCCTGACCTATCCTTGGAACGATTCTATGATACTTTATACCAAGGTATTAATCTCTATGTACCTGCAGTTAACAAACATAATCGGTTTCCTAAATGGTATACCCATCAGCTCATAAGAGTGCTCCAGGAAAAGGACAGATACAGACGCCTGCATAAAATCAATCCACATCCAGAAATTTATAAGACCTTCTCTTATCTTAGAAAAATGTCAAAGTCACTCTTAAAAGAATGTTACCAGAAATATGTTGAAAGTACAGAAAACTCCCTTAAAGGTAATCTCAGGTCTTTCTGGGCGTTTAGTAAAAATTTAAAGCGATCTAATATTAACCCAAAAGAATTAACATATAATGGTACCACTTCTACATCTCCCAAATCTATAAGTGAAATGTTTTCAATCTATTTCAAATCTGTTTACGACAATAGGGAGCCTAATATCTCTTCTAGCTCTCAACAGAACCACTCGATTAATATCAAACTAGACCCCATATCTCCGGAGCATGTTATTTTAATTCTAAACGATCTGGATTGTAATAAAAATGCAGGCCCTGATGGCATTCCTAACATCGTCTTCAATAAATGTGCACCCAGTCTTGCAGAACCTCTCTGCAAATTACTCAATCTTTCCATAAACAGCAAAATTTACCCTGCAAGCCTCAAAAAGTGTTTCGTTATGCCCATCTTCAAATCAGGTGACCCAAAACTGATTACTAACTATCGTCCTATCTCTATTTCCAATGCACTTGCACTTATATTTGAAAAAGCGATATACAAGCAACTCCTCCAACTAACCAAACCATACATTTCAGAACACCAACATGGATTTCTACCTGGTCGATCCACAGTTTCAAATCTAGCTCTGTTTACGGACTCAATTGCCTCGGCTCTTGACGACAACAAGCAGCTAGACTCTATTCATACGGATTTGAGCAAGGCATTTGATAAAATAAACCACAAGCTATGTACTTCCAAAATGGCTAGCTTGGGTTTTCATCCGGACACCGTATCTTGGTTCTCTTCCTATTTAACCAAGAGAGAAAATATCGTAGTCTTTAACGGTCAGCAGTCCCCAATATTCCAACAGATTTCCGGTGTGCCTCAGGGCACCATACTTGGACCATTAATTTTTCTCATTTACATTAATGAATTACCTTCCCTCTTCTCATCTACCTGCCTATTATATGCAGATGATGCCAAAATTTATAGGGTTATTAACAACATTACCGACTGCGTCCTTCTTCAAAAGGATATTCTTCAATTAGAAAAATGGTGTCAAGAGAACTGCATTGAAATTAACGTTAGTAAATGTAAGTGTATATCTTTTTATCGTAGGAGGGATTTTATCTCCTTTGACTACAGAATTTATAATACGTCTCTGTCCCGTGTTGATGAGTTAAATGATCTGGGAGTCATATTTGACCGTAAGCTTCTATTCGCATCGCACATCAACTTCATTACGTCCAAAGCTTTTCGATTAATGGGTTTCATTTTCCGTACTTGTCAGTCCTTTAAGTGTGCGCTTTCATATACTACTCTTTTTAACTCCTTAGTACGAAGTATTCTTGAATATGCGTGTCAAGTATGGAATCCATTCTATTCCTCATATAAATCGCAAATCGAGGCTGTTCAGCGTAGATTCACCAGAATTACACTATTCAAATTAGAAAACACATCCGTGGAATACGCCGAGAGACTAAGCATACTCAATCTGTCTACACTTGAAAGCCGAAGAACATTTTTAGATACATTGTTTTTATATAAAATCCTTAATAATCAGATATCCTGCCCTTCTTTGCTTTCCCTCATTGATTTCCATATACCGCCCCGTAGTTCGAGGCATAATCCCCTTTTTAAATTACCTACCTGCAGAACCAACATAAAAGAAAAATCGCCCATTTTCAGAGCACAAAAGACGTATAACTCTAGATTTACCAACATAGACATTTTCAATACTGGTCCCCTATCATTTAAAAGGTTGATCCTGCTTGAGATCGGACATTAATTAATATTGGCTTATCCCCTTCCTTTTTCCTTTTTCACATATGCGTTGCCCTATTGTTTCTGTTTAGCCTTTTGAATTTGAATTTGAATTTCTAATTTTCTTTTCTTATATATTGCACTATGATATGTTTTGTAACTATTCTATTGAATTTTAGTTATGTAGTTCTAGGTTGTAAGTATAGTTTTATATAATTAGTTTCTTATGCTTTTGTATTTTTAGTTTTATTCTCTTCTTTGTACTTTTGCTTTTAAATACTTTTCACTTGCTTGTTTAATTTTAAGGTAGTATTTTTAATAGGAGTTCGCTCTGTAATCTGCCTTGTTAATCGACTAATAAATAAATAAATAAATAAATAAATAAATTACCATATAAAAAAATATCTAATTCTTAGAAAAGCAAACATAATCTCTTGTGCAGCACGCAAAGAACTGTCAAAGCATGTGCCACACCCGCTCTTCAAAGCAGAACCCTAGACAAACTAATAAAATGCAAACAAGACTGGGAAAATAGAACAAAACCCAGTAACGCATCGTTCGAATATAAAATCGACGATGCTTTGCCTGGATGACGTAACCAAGGGTAAGCCAGCAATGCCTCGCCCCAATATAAAATCAACGATACCTTGACCTGGCGTAAATTTTTTCTTAGAAGTTCACTGAATTTTTTCCTTAGAAATTTTATGCATTATTGGAGACGACAGCGGGTACCTGGGCCTCTAACGATCTTAACGTAGCATTCATTTCTTCTTAGAAGTTTACAGAAAATGTTTCGGCAGCATTTTTATTCACTTTGGTGGCTTGTTCTCTAACGCCAGTATCATAAACTCTCCAAGAAGAAATGCGCTAAGTAATAAGAACTTTGAAAAGTTTGTATTATTAAATGAAAATAAAGTATTTTAGAAATAATTAATATGTATGTGGAAAGATCTAAAAAAAAAAAGGAAAACCATTCCAGAGCCAGATATCTTTATGCTATAGTATTTTTGATATTACTGTTGATCTGAAGCGACATCAAATTGTAAAAAATCTACTCATCTTCAAAGCTTCATAGACAAAGTTGGAAAATTTTAAGTCTTGATGCATGCTGCAGCATGGGGGTAAAAAATAAATGTCACATCTTATTTATCTCTCATATTTCCTCCGGATCTATTTTTTATTTTTTTTTTTTAAAGAAAAACGACTAAATTAAAATTATACATAAAAGGAAACTCGGCATTAAGGTGTTATGTTTATAAATAATTGTGAACTATAAAAAAGCTTAGCATTGCATTCGTCGATTGTGAATTGTGTAGCAGAATATTTGCAGCATGCATCATGCTGCGCCGATTCTGAATTGACCTTAAGGGGCCCATACACGATCACAGCCAACTCGAGTAGGACAACGATGTTGTCACGCAGATTTGACTGTGTGTAAGCCTGTTTGCAGTGTGACACGCAGTATATCATGCGGTTGGACGAAAATCAAATTAGTTTGATTTTTAGTGGTGGGGCTACATTTTTGACAACATATTGAACCGTATAGGGTGATGTTTGTCACGCGTTCGTCATTCTTGACTCAACTCTTTTGTAAAAAATAGTAATTGATAGTTCTAGCAGCTTCTGACAGGTCTTCTTGTCCTAATATTGGACAGCGTGTTTGACAGTGTGTGGAGAAAAACTTTCATGTGTTGCATACCAAGTTGGACAACATGTTCGTCGTGTATGGCCTGCTTTACAAATTAGCTGTGTTCTTCTGTGTAACTTGTTCTAGAACTCCCATTTACTGGAGAGAACAAATTGTTCTGTCGATTGAAAATGTATGAGGCGTTCTTTTGTGTATCTTTTGTTCTGCCCTGTTCTGCGGACGCTAAAGAACACAACAATTATTCCATTCAAGTGAGACGTAGTCATCGGCAAATATGTTAAAGGATATGGCAGATTATTTACAATATAAATATTTTGTTGGGGTGGTTAAGTGTAGAAAATAGATAGGCGATATGTATGATGTGCAGATTTATCCCTCTTTGGTGCTGTCTACCAGGGTGCTTGGCTTAAGATTTTTGTCTGCCCTTTCGTATATAGATATATGTATGTATATGATAAGATGGGAAATTTTATTTATTAAATAACGAAGTATTTTGATCGTCAGCCCTCCGTCTATTAACTTAAGCCGTTTGGTACGAAAAGTAGAAATTTGCCTGATTTTTGCGTACAACGCGTGCTACACCTTTAAAAGTGTCAATCTGACTCCCGATTAACTCTGTTATGGCGGCTTCTGATATATTTATAGTTTTATATTTTTCGAGTATTTTACTCAATTATTTTTCTTAACTTTTATGCAATATTACCGGCGGAACTATTGCAGATACAATAATAGCCTGAAATAAATGCACTTCAGTAACTTTTACTTCAATTTTGTATTCAGTGAATGCAACTTCAACTTTGACTTTGAGAGATTTCAAAGTTGCTGCAAATTGAACAGTACCTGCATTGTATGAAAAATAACAGTTGTTCAAGAAGGCATTTTTTTTGGATTCTTCGGTATACAGCAAAAACTAAAATTGTTTTTTTTTTATTTGTTATTTCATTACACAACCCATTTGATTCTAAGTTTCAAGTCGTCCCAAATAGCGAAATTGAGTGACTTGAAAACAAATGAAAAAATAGATCAAAGAAAAGAAAGAAAAATAAGGAAAACGATACCTTTTCAATCTGTAAAAGTTTAGTGGGCGTTAATTCTGGCTGTTTTGGTTATTTGTGCAAGAAAAATTAATAAACAAAACGTTAAAGTGGGTGGCCAAAATAAAGCTGAGGCAGTTAATCCGGCTCACATGTGCAATAATAATGCAACATCTACTGGAAAGATGAATTCACTGAAGTGAATCCTAATATCTGTATTCTTCATTGCTGGACAATGTGGTATATATGGGAGCTGTTGTTACTTATGAGACGAGGGAATAACATAAGACGACACGATGTACAAGAAACTTTTATAATTTTTCATAATAAGATAAGATTTAAGACATTTTTGAGACTATAAACTTAAAAACTACTTTTCTCAATTGAATGATTAGTAACAATTTGACTTTAAATTATTTTTCAGACTATTTGAAGCAAAGGATTACGCAGTTAAAAAATGGTTAATATAACAGTAAGTTTAAAACAAATATATAAATTAGAAAAATATTTTAATTCAAACATTTTAATATTAAAGGATAGTGGCGGTGGCATGGCACCTCAAGAATTAGAGACTTTCTTACCACGAGATGGAAGCAACGGCGTAATAAAGTAAGTAGAAAATAAGTAACTGCATTACCATTTATTATACCGTTAAGGCCTTTGTTCGTTTAAAATGTCTTAAGTTAATGTATAACATAATTTTCATTATCAGCTAATATTGATTAAATATACATTTATTTATTTGAGTTCAATTTAAAACCCTTGCGGGAGAGCACTTAATAAAAATTTCTGGCTTCCTAAGCAAAGGTTCCTTGAGGATTCCAGATAGTCAGCTTAGAAGCCCAACCTAATTTCATTTTAGTCTTTTTAGTTCCGCATTAATTCAGTCATGTCTGTTTCTAAAAGTCTTCGTTTCAGGTTTGGTTACTCTATAGAGAGTCTTAAGGATTTAGCGTGAACATCTATTTACAAATACTTGCAGTGGGTGTATTTGCATTAGGGAACCTTCCACCATATGTATAATAATATTGCTATACCGTAGCTGAAATCTAAAAGGTATACTAAATTTGTCATTCCGCTTGTAACACCTAGAAATAATGATGGTAGAGTAAAATGAATTAGATACCCATGCATAAAATTAAAAATTATTTTGATTTTTGCATGTCCGTCCGTGCTTACGATAACTCGAGAACGCATATACTTAGAGTGTGCTTTTCAAAAAAAAAGTAAAATTAAGTTCGAAAATTGGGCAAATGGGGTAACTCCTTTGTAGGGTTGCCATACCAAAATTTCGTTTTCACCATGTTTTTGGACGCTACCTGAGAATTCGTCAACATTGAAATTTTGTACATAGTGTTTGCATAAAAATAGTAAATATTATTTAAAAAATGAGCTAAATCGGGCAACCCCTTCTTGGTGTTACCATATAAAAATTTAGGATTTTTGCGTATATGTACTGTGAAAACGATAAGTCCTATACAGTTTTCATGTACTGAAAAGTTCTTTGGAATATGAAATCCTATAAAATTATAAAATTGGTTAAAATCATTTTTTCTGTCCGACGAACCGTTCTAGAAATATATACGAAAAATTAAGCTGGCAGAGATGGGTGACCATATGAAAACACATACGAGTATTCATTTAGAGTATCTCAAGAATTGGTCTTAGATCAATTCTAGCTTTTTTACTTGTTTTCATGTTTTCACTTAGGGTCAGTGGCGACATGTTTTAAATTTTCAGTGCGGTGCAACATAGAGATTTTACAGTTTTAGCCGATTACAAGGCTTCTTCCCAAATACTATTGAATCCATTCTTCCTTTTCCATTTTAAAAGTTTCGTTTCAGTTACAGATTTTAACTAAGGATCCCCTTCATTAAAGTGCAGATTAATTCTATACAATGAATCCCATTAGACAGGGCCAGAACACCTAGGCATAGAGCTTATGTTTTAGGATGCTTTAAATTCTAACAAATTTATAAATGCAACAACAAATATTGTTTGTTTCCAACTATATATGGCTAGAATGGCTGGGCAAAACACTCGAGTTTTGGGGTGCTAAGCATCCTATAAAATTATGATTTGGGTGCAGCTGACCCCTTGCATCCATTTCAAGGATCTTTACTTTCATTTAGGATCCCAGTTTTATTTTAATTGAGATAGTCACTGGAGCTTTTAACCCGCGATAGCTAAGTGAGCCCTAAACTTTCCTAAGTCAAAGTAGTTAACGTTAAATTAATCTGCTTCGAAGCAAAAACTAACTATGAGAAAGGCATAGAACAATATGTGCATGAAGGTGTACAGTACCTACTGGCTTTATATTGAGCTTGAACATGATATAACAATTTTATTGTGAAAGTATTGTTCTTAAACATCAATTTTCCAATGGCACAAAATCAATATTCTTATTATGATCCAAAATCTTATATGAAAAAAAAAAAAAAAATTCCACTTAGACCTGTCGCAATCGAAAGGTTCTGAGTTCGGTTTTCGGATCATTTCAGTAATGTTATATAATTTCGAATAATAATAAGAAATTTTCCATTTGTTTTATTGAATTTAAAGTGGTTTTTCTAGAAAATGCATGTGGCTAGTGGAAGCATTAGCTTACAATAATAAAATCAAATAGAAGTCCATGAAATAGAATTCAGCAGAGTACACTAAATCAGCAGTGATACTTGTTTAGGTAAGATATTAAAAAAAAAACAGCTATGGACAAGTTAATTCGCAGCATATAGAATAAGAATAAGAATAAGAATAAACTTTATTTCGGCAATGTACACAAGATTGAAATCTTATAGAGTACAACTTTAGTAGTGGTGCTAGAATCATAATCATCAAAATTCAAAATAATAAGAAATAAAAAACAAAATTTATATAAGAATTACAACTTAGAAGAAAGAAAAAGCAACAAAAAACAAAAATATGAAAATATAAAATTCACTATGTATATAGTATAAAAAAAAAAACTAGCGTTCCTTTGCGGAGGAGAGGGAAAGAAAGGATATAGAAGAGCTAGATTATGTGCGTGTTAACGAGTTTTTTAAATGCATAAATGGTACCAGCCGCCTGTATACTGACAGGGAGATCATTCCACAGACGGATGCTTTGAACAAGGTAAGAGCTTTCCATTACAGTCTTATGAAAACGAGGCAATACCAGATTTCTATTTCGGTGGGAGGTAGTGAATTGGAAAAAAACTCTAAGGTACTCTGGCTTATTAACTTTTAACAAATTAAACAAAGAAACCAAGTTTCCTCGTTTAAGGTAAGAGGCAAAAGAACAACCAAACAAACACGACCGGATATGTGAGACATGGTCAAATCTGCGCAACCCGTAAATGAACCTCACACAGTCGTTTAGGGCAACTTCCATATTCCGGGTGCAGATACTGTCCAGTTTTGGAAAGACTAAACATCCAAAAGAGAAATAAGGCAAGATTAGTGTTTTTACTAGCTTTAGACGAGAGCGACTAGATAATATATTCGCTGAATGCCACAGGCTGCGTAAGCCCCCCATACATTTTTCCGATCGTATTGTTAATGTTATCACAGCACTTCGTATTTGGGTTCAAGACGATCCCAAGGTTAGTGACCTTATTTAACATGGGCAGTGTAACTCCATTCAAAAGTATATTTGGGATATCAATTTCATTGGGTGACGTGTTATAGAATGTAGTGCAATGTGACTTCCCGGGATTTAGCAGCAAGCATATAGCTGGAGTAAAAATCTCCAAACCAATCCAAAATCTGCTATCTCAGATAGCGAGGACGGGACACGATACTAGTGTAAATAATGCAAAAATACTAAATTATTGATTATCTGCAATGGAGGAATTATTATGGATATACTTTAATGAAATTCATAAAGCCTTAAATTGAGAGAAACATATTTTATGTGATCAGTCAGATTTGAAAAACAATAGTTCGTTACTAGACCCTACTACGCATTTTAAATTGTAGTTTAGCTTGGCTTTAGATGCCAGTCATTTTTTTGATCTTGCCTTAGTAAAGCGAAATGCATCAGATTCGTTTAAACCTAAATAAAATAAATTTTAGCGATTGAGATTATTTTTTTTTATATGTAATAAAGAGAGTGACCCATCGTAGACGCATTTACTTTGGCTGCTCAGACGAATTCACTTCATACAACTAGGTTCTGCCATTGAATAAATAGCTAACAGGAAGCGGCATATCGAGTGAATACAGTGTACGTGAATAAGCCACTTAATAAGTGAGATTTTGACGTTTCTGAAAGTAAAACTTCAGGGTTATGGGAGTTCAGCGGCTTTTTCAAGTTTATTATTATTAATAAATATAAGAAATTTGAAATTGTGTTATTTCTGAAGCTTGAAGAGTATATTTTCATTGAAATTTAGTGTTCTGTAAAATTATTGCCCACGAATACCTTTGAAATTTCTGTCAGCGAAATGCTTCAATTTTCACTTCATATGCCGCTTCCTTGTTAGTTATTTATTCAAAGGATTCTTCATGTAAATGTGTAAAATAAAACGTATGTATGGCACTTAAAAGGATTTAGGTTTAGAAATAATCTTTTATACTTGATGATATGAATCAATTCTGCACTAATATGAGTGATAGGAGATGTCGAGAGGAATAAAATATTGTGTAAGACAATTGGAAGGTGGTGTGACCCGTTATTTCGAAAATAGAGGAGACTAAAAATTGCTACTTCATATTTTATGAATTAGCTTATAACTCCTGAAAGATAGAATTTATGATGATAATTTGAAATTTGTTAGATAGACAATATGTATAGATTTCCAGATTTCATTAATGCTTAAAGTTAGCTCTAATCGAAAATGGTTTTTTTTTGCTGTTTTGGACTTTCAAGAAAACTGTTTCCATATTTTCTGTCTTCACTTTTTAATTTGACAAAATTTTTTCTTGATTCGTTTTGTAAATTTAAGGGAGCTTAGTTATGAACTTATAGTAGTAAAATTCGGTTTAAAAAGTTAAATTCTTTTATTTTTTACAAATTTTTCTAAACGAAGATTCAGACACAGAAATCCAATCTTTTTACTTTGCGTAAGTTTTTTTTGTACTATAACGTTATCTGCAATCGATTACTTTTCTAGAGATAATAAATTAAGAGGCTTCTTTAGTGTATGAACTGTTCTCAAAATGCGATTATCGAAGGTGCAGCATTTTTACAAATTAAAAAGAATATGTGCAGGTAGATAAAAGTATGGACTTTTTCACTGGAATAAAATGATTTATAAACAAACAAAAAAATATAATTGGTCTTACTCCATGAAAGTTAAATAACGTGAAAATCAAAAGCTATGTATAGCAACACTACGAAGTTCATTTTTAAAATTTTATTTACTATTTTTATGAAAATGCTGTCTACAAAATTTGAGCTCTCTAGGTAGACGCGTTCTCAGGCAGTGTCCAAACATATTGTGAAAAACCAAAGTTTTGTATGGCAACAACAAGAAGGGGTTGTCCGAATTAGTACATTTTTGAAATGTTATTTACCATTATTATCAAACCACATTGAAAATGCAGCTATCATAAAAGGAATCGAACCTTCCTTGATAAAATGGATAAAAGTACTGGATGCTAAGGGATGTCTCCAAAGTGGGGCTCTGTCCCCTCTACTATGGTCGCTGGCTGTAGATGAGCTCCTACAGAAGCTAACCAACTTTGGCTATAACAATCAGGGATATGAGGATGACCTGGTCATTACAATTAGGGGCAAACATGATCAGGTAATCTCTGATCCAATGCAGAATGCCCTAAACATAGTTGCAACTGGTGCCAAACAATGGCACTTTGAGCCAATCCTAGTAAGACAATATTTTTTCTCTTCACGAGAAAAAGGAAGCTTTATTTACAAGCACCATCTTTTGAGGAAACAGTAGTGGAATTCTTGAAGGAGATAAAATATCTAAGTATTACTTTTGATAGTAGATTAACCTGGAACCCCCACTTAAAAACAGTACTGGATAAGACCATAGTGGCAACATAGATATGCCGCAGACTCTTTGGCAAAAGTTGGGATCTTAAATAAAAAATGATTCTTTGGTCTTACACATCCATTATAAGACCCATGGGTACATATTCCTCATTCGTTTGGTGGCCAAAAACAAAACAAAAGACGGTTCGGGCGAGTTTGCAAAAACTACAAGGGCTTGCATGTATAGGAGTAACTGGTATGATGCCTACCTGCACAACCGCATCCTTAGAGGCTATGCTGGACCTACTATCTTTACATTTGCATATTATTAAGGAGGCCATCCTTAGTGCAATTAGGCTGCAAAGGGATATTCTCCTGAGCACGAAAAATTTGATTGGCCACCTGAAAGTCCTCCAAGATCTCATAGAGAACCCAATGGCCAACTCAATTTCAGACGTTATGCTGAAACGACAAAACTTTGAAATAACATTTAAGGTGTTCTTGGGAAACCGGCAGAGTGCCAAACTGGGGACCTACCCTTTGAAATAGGATCTCTTAAATGGCATACGGATGGGTCCAAATTGGAAGGTAGAGCAGGCGTGGGAATATATGGGCCAAGGTGCCATCTCGTAAGAGCACTGGGGCCTCACCGACCATTTTTCAGGCAAAAATACACGCTCGCGAAATAGACAGCCAAGCAGCACTTAAAGCATTAAACTCGTTTACCTTTGAGTCTAAATTGGTTTGGGACTGTTTTACTGTCTTGAAGCAACTAGCCGAACAAACAGGGTGGCGCTGATTTGAGTACCTGCTCATAAAGGCATTAAGGGCAACGAGATTACGGACCACTTTGCAAAAGAAGGAGCCAAATCTCTGTTTATTGGCCCTGAGAGCCTGTCTTTGGACACTCAAAAAGTCGCCTTCTAGTTCAGATCAGGATTTGGGAGAACAGAATTTAAAAGACATACTGGAAAAATACCACGGAGCTGAGAGAAGCGAAGTTCGAATGGGCTCCCTAGGGCATTTAGCGGTAATGTTATAAAAGAACTTATAGGTCGTGGTGACTAGATGAGAGGCGGAAGTCCTGTCTACATCCCCCACTAATAATAATAATAATTATGGAAACACAACATACCAAATTTCAAAGAAAATGTCATTGGTACAAGTCGTTACTTTTAGGGGTCGGCACATCTTTTTAATTTGTAAAAATGCTTCACCTTCGATAATCGCATTTTCAGAAAAGTTCATACACTACGTAAGCCCTTTTAGTTATATTCGCTAGAAAAATAATCGATTGTAGATAACGTTATAGTAGAAAATGTATACACGCGTGCCAGTTTTCCTTACAAAAAATTGATACAAAGTTAAAAAATTGGACTTCCGTGTCCGAATTTTCGTATTGAAAAATTTATAAAAAATAGAAGAACTTAATTTTTTAAAACGACTTTTACTGCAATAAGTTTATAACTAAGTACCCTTAAATTAAGGAAAAAAGGAATAAAAGAAAAATATTTTCAAATCAAAAAGTTATGATAGAAAATGTTGAAACAAATTTGCTGACAAAAAAAAAAAAAAACACTAAATTCGATTTGAGGGAGCTCTAAACATTAATGAATTTCACTGAAATTTGGCATAGAAATTTAAAATTACATTAGTAAAAAAAGTTCTGAATGAGCATTTAAAAATTTTAACAATTTTGCAAATCCATACATTTTTGGGCCACCCTAATGCCATATCTCATCTTAGTAGTTGTCTTTGGCTGATCATCAGAATAATATTTGTCTGTTCATTTATTCATCATAATTGTATTGATTTATATGATTTGAATATTTGGCAATTTGTTTACTTAAATATTATAAAACAATACTTATGGAAAGAGTATTACTGTAAAATAATAATGATAGTAAAAGAAACCATCCAAAGTATATACATTTTTAACATATTGTCAACAGCACAAACATTATGAGTATCCTACCATAACTCTCTAAATGTAATTGTTTGCATTATGTACATGTATTATTTTTCCACCATTCTGTCAAGGCAGCCGAGCGAAACAGAAGTGTTAATTTACGCGCTTTTTAAAAGGAAATAATTAAGGAATTAAGTGTAGTACATATAAAAGCAAAAGTGATTAAACATTGCAAAAAGCCGAAATTATATCAGCGTCTCGTGCTTTTTTAAGAACACAAATAGTGAAATATAAAATTCTGAAGTACGAATTGAAATCAAAAACTCCAAGTTGCCTTGCCAACGCTGGACTGTTTTACATAACCAGTAAACAACGAGCTTTCATATGTCAAATGCGCTAAATTGATTAGTTCCTGAATCTGTTGAGAGAATCCGAAAAACGCATTCACGCCCAATTTTCCCAAGAGGTTGTAGCAACACAAAATATATAGGAATTGCTGCCAGTAGTCACACCACTACCGAATGGTAGGTGGGATTAAAAACCTGGATAGAAAGAGGTTTTTTCTCGCTAATTATATAAATTTTGTTTGTTGTTTTTGAATTTGAATTTGGTTTCCTTTTCAAAATTTTCCTAGGGAAAGCTTAGCCTTAGTTTGTTCTTTATAATTACAAATCATCACATAAACTTATACGAAACGCATAACACACCGACTTGAGACTGAAGACAACAATATAATACGCCCAAAAGGGCGCAAAAATAATGGCCATGGCCGACAGGCCACAAAACCGCTTTGCGATCCTGGACATGGAGGAGTTGCCCAGGAAGCATGCACGTAAAAACCATAATCGAGGGACACGGCTGGGAGACCTGCCGTCAATACAAGAAACCTTTGCCGACGCATTCACAGGCCCGGACCCCAAATACGTTACTATTTCATTAGCAGAGCCCAATAAAAAGATCACGGATCTTAATCCGTTCGTGGTCTGCAAAACTATCGAGCATATGGCCCCCAAAGTCAGAACATGCAAAGCTCTACGCGATGGCAACTACTTAGTTTTCCTTCCATCTAAGGCTGATGCAGAGAAGCTAAAGCACTTATCAAAAATTGGAGAGCATGACGTAAAGGTGGAATACCACGGAAAGCTAAACTCTTCCCGAGGTACCGCCTATGCCCCAAACCTTACGAACCTCACTGAAGCAGAGATCCTAGACGGGCTCAGAGAAAAAAATAAAACTGTCACAGGTGTTAAAAAAATGACGCGCCCTGGAAATACCCAGGATGAAAGAGTCCCGACTGGAGCATTACAAATAACTTTTGACCGGTTCTCACCTCCCACCGCAATCGTCTGTTGTCTCGAAAAGTTGCCGGTTCGTCGATGGTATCCAGCCCCCTTAAGGTGTAGGAGATGCTACGAATTCCGACACCACGAGACGAATTGCAGGAATACGCCCAGGTGCCCAACCTGCGCCGATCCTAAAGCACAAGGCGAAAAGGACCACAAATGCGAGAAGATATTTTGCATAGGCTGTCAAAAGAAAGGTGACCACGGTACCCTCGACCGTATTTGCCCTAGCTTTGAAAAGGAAAAAGCTATCGTTAAAATGCAAGTAGACCTTCACTTAACCCGTTATGATGCAAGAAAGAAGTGGTATGCCATGTATGGGGATCTTGCTCCGGTGAACGAAAGCCAGAGCAGAACCCTGCCGGGCATATCGTTCGCGGACGCAGCAAAAAACAGTTCAGATAACTCGCAGACGAAGCAAGAGAATATCTTCATGACCACTAGCAGTAACGTACACAACAAAAATACAAACCACCAATCCAAACCAACACTCGCTAACAAACCTTACACCCCCACCGAACAACTAACACAGCAAAATATAAACATTAAATCTAAATATCTGCCCACTAACAAAACTAACAGCACTACCCAAGATATAACACAGCCAAATATTAAAAAAATAATCAAGCCCAGTAAATTTACCGAAAGCATAGCGAAACATGAACCAAAAGCCCTCACAAAAGAGGAACAGAACTCAATCAAAACAACTTCACAAATTCATATACAACAACAAACATTCGCAACATCCCCAAAAATTAATCCAAAAACAGAAATCTTCACACACTTCTCAGAAACTGTCAGGACCAAAACTGAACCGACAGAACTAAACATCGCCTTCACGGCAGGAGCTACAGGCTCTTGCAGTCTAGCAACGCTGGAAGACGCAAACAAACTTTTCTCCCTCTCCCCCAACACCTTCAAATCCATTACTGCACCAAGATTGGATTTCCCCCAAACACCAATCACCTCGCCTCTTACCAAAAGAGGTGAAGATGAATCGACACCCCCGGTGTCGGATACAGACGAAGAAATGAACGGTTTTGAATCAATATCCTCATAAATATAAAAAACAATCAAAAACTAATTTTCAGGTACTCACTTTAGAATTTATGTCACGCAACCTCTCTCAAGCCCAGAATAGAAGTGGAGATTTTACTATCATCCAATGGAACCTCTGCGGCTATTACAATAACTTGGGTAACCTCCAGCTGCTCATCTCCGACCTCTGCCCTGCTATTTTGGCTATTCAGGAAACGCACATCCCTTCCACAAATCCTCCTATCCGAATCCGAAACTACACCCCATATCTTGCCAATACACAGCCAGGACGCAGAGGCGGAGTGGCCGTGTTGGTCAGAAATGACATCCCATCCACACGTATTCCCATCTCCATCACACTGCCAGCTATAGCTGTCAGAGTTCATACTAACCCCTCTATTGACATCCTATCCATCTATGTGGGGATCGAGGACAGGATTAACTCCAGGATCTTAAGCTCTCTAGTGAAGCAAGTGCCGGGTCCGACTTTCCTTTTGGGAGACTTCAATGCGCATCACCCATTTTGGGGATCCCCAAGGAGTGACCCAAGGGGAAACACGATCGCGGAATGGCTGGATGATTCAGATCTCGTTCTCCTCAATGACGGATCTCCCACTATATTCAACACCCGTAACACACTGACTCACATCGACCTCTCCATCGCCTCACAATCACTTGCTGCAGCAACGGACTGGCACACAATTGAGAATCCAAGAGGCAGCGATCACTTCCCAATTGTAATCAGATTGGCAAGGACGCTCCCAAAGAAGCCACACATCCCGAGATACGCAGAACATCGCGCAGACTGGCCCAGATTCCATACAGAGGTTGAAAAATACCTCTTACGCTATCCGTCCAGTCCTAACGTGGACAAAGAAGTAGCACTGCTGGCAAGGTCTATAAGATCAGCGGCCAACAATGCCATCCCTATGACGAAACTGACAATCAAGGTACAACCGCCCTGGCTCACAGCGAGCGTCCGTCAGTACATACATCGCAAGGATGTGGCCTGGAAAAAGTTCAAGAGAATCCCAACCAGTCTGAATGCAATGGAATACAGGAAAGTAAATGCGCAAATGCGGAGGGAAATAAAAAGCGCGAAAAAGCAAGCATGGCAAGAGTTCGCCTCGAACATAAACGCTGACACACCCATGAAAGAGAACTGGCGGAAGGTCAGAGCTATCTGCGGTCACCCCACCAAGGCAGGTATTACAGGTCTTAGGATAGGGAACGACCTTATTCAAGACCCAGCGTTAATAGCTGAGCACATAGCCCAACACTTAGCGCTATACGCAAAGCACGTTGACTGTAGTCCTACATACCTAGCAAGTAAGACACAGGACGAGACACTCAGTCGTAGTACTCCAAAACTAGTAGCACCTTCGCCACTAGACATACCCTTCTCCTTGCAGGAGCTCGAGCTCACACTTAACTCTTTCCAAGGATCCACTCCAGGACTAGATAATATTTCCTTTGGAATGCTAAAGCAAGTTCCAGATGCTTGGCGCCAAAGAGCAATAGGGCTATTTAACCATATTCTTAACCAAGGCAGGTTTCCACGAGAATTTAAACTAGCAGAGATCCGCCCGATTCCAAAGGGGAACAATAGAAATCTCCTTCCCACTGAGACCAGACCAATCTCACTTTTAAGAACAACTTCTAAAATTCTAGAGAAACTGATGGCCAACAGACTATCTTGGCTGCTTGAGCAAAAGCTGCTGCCAACGATTACAAGCTACAGGCCGGGCAGAGGTACCCAATCACTCCTGCAGGAACTGGAGCATAATCTAGCATGCGCACTCGTAAGACGTCAGCATACTGTTGTACTATCAATAGATTTGGAGAAAGCGTTTGATAGAACACCGAAGTTCTCCGTCCTACAACAATTGCGGAAGTGGAGCGTTGGCACTAAATTCGTCAAAGCAGTGGACTCATTCCTTTCGAACCGGAGAATCAAAGTGAGAGTAAACGGACACTTTTCGAAAATCCATAACTTAGAAAACGGACTACCCCAAGGTTCTCCACTTTCGGTTCATCTTTTCTCGACCTATATCCATTCACTATCTGTAAAGTTAAATGATATAGCTAACCTCCATTTCCACATATACGCGGACAACGTTATCTGCTACGCTTCTGGTGAAGTTCCGTTGGTAAATCACGTACTCAGCAGAGCTCTCAGAGCAATTTCTGTCTGGGCCGACGCTAACGGAGCCAAAATATCTACCAGTAAATTGGAAGCTCTACATGTCTGTAGGAGACGGAGCTGCAACGAAACACGCTTCTCGGATGAAATAGCTTCTACCCCCCTTTTAAGGGAACTTCGAATACTGGGTCTGACCATTGCGCACAATCTTCTTTGGAACAAGCAAGCAAGTATAGTGGCTGAGGATATCAAAAAGAGGAACAATCTCCTTAGACTGATCTGTAGAAGGAACAACGGCCCACCTCTCAACATAGCTACGCAAATCGCAAAACAGCTAGTTATTGGTAGAATAGACTACTGCTTGACCATCTATGGCCATATGAGCAAAAAAAGCCAAGCCAAAATCCAAACTGCACTAAACGCCACTGCTAGGACAGCTTTAGGTGCGCTTCGAACCACTCCGATTCCAAGCTTGTTAATCGAGGCAGGGTTCCCAACCCTCCAACAAAGAAGAGAGGCTCTGAACTGCAATCTAGTCCTTAAGAGCATTCACAATCCTAACGCTCCCCTTCGCAAAATTATACTAGATCTCCTCTCCACCAACCACACCTGCACTAGGGGAACGCTTTCGGGTCTAAACAGGGCGGTAACTTACATCCCCACGTCCCTCAAAGAAATTCCACTTGATCCCAAAGTAACCAACCCGATAACATATCGCCCACCCTGGCTCTTTTCATATAACAAAATACATACGAACGAAAAAGAGTACCAACAACTAGATGACGACAACAAAAAGCGTTTGCACTTAGAATTTAATAACAGGTATAAAATAACTAGTGCTATATACACAGATGCAACTAAAGGGGACCAAGGCGTCACTATTGCGGTTAATATCTCCAACCAGCTGGACGCAGAACAGAACATCTGCAAGGTATTACCTGCATGGATGGATGTTTTTTCAGCGGAGCTAACGGCTATCTGGGAAGCGTGTAGATGGGCCAATCAGCAGGATAGAAGCACGGCTATCTTCACGGACAGCCTGTCCTCCCTAAAGGCAATAGAGAATACAAAAAACAAAAATCCTCTAGCCGAAAATATACGTCACTCTCTCGCCACAAACAAAATTCTTTTGGCATGGTGCCCAGCTCACGTGGGGATCCGTGGTAATGAAATTGCGGACCAACTGGCTAAACAGGCGGTAGGCTCAAATGAACCAGACATTGTCCCTCCAGCCTATAAAGCTGCAAGGTTCCAAGCAAGGAGGTTGTCTGAAGCAAGACGACTAGTATGTTGGCTTGATTCGGACACCTTCCTGGCAACGCACCACAGAACAATAGAAAAACCGATAATGCCGGATCTTCCGAGGCAAAAAATGATCTCCATGGCCAGGATTAGACTGGGACACTTTCTGGCGGTTAAAAGCCACCTCTTCGAAAGGAGCACATGTCCCACATGCACATACTGCCCAAACTCCTCTCTCACAGCTCGTCACATCCTATTACAGTGCGGTGAACTACAAAGACGACTACACGTACTAGGGACCACCAAAAGACCTAGGGACCTCCTTAATTACAACAAGGAGGACTCCGACGTACTCCTCACCGCACTAAGACAATACTTACTGGACAATAACGGAAACACAAGAATATAATACGGAAATAAAATAAATATAAGCAATAATTTTAATAATATTTATTCATTAGGATTCACTAGTCTTAGTTCACTCAAAACGTGAATTTTGTTAGCTTTTATTATATTATTTTTTATAGTTTACACATAATTTAGATTTAAGGCTTAAGTAATGTACTGTTAGATTTATGTCAGATGCGTAAATAGTTTCTAAGCCACAATGAATTCCTAGTTATAAGTCATGAGCAAAAGGCGAATTGTAGAGATATCTCAAAATTTTATGTGAAACAAACTACATTTGCAAAACTATGAACTAAATTAAAGATAGCATACAAGGAATAAAATTGTAAAATTAGCATATAAGAAGTACTAAACTGAAAAGCAGCTACAAATTACCTGTAAGAATAAAAATTTAAATACAACTGAAGTGAGGAGCCCAGATGGCCTTGTAGCCGTGGGTATTGAACATTTATTGTATTAGGCTTAGCTAGAGTTCAAGCAATAAATGTTTTCTTGAAATTGAAATTGAAAATTGAATTATTTTTCCACATTACTTTGGGTCCCACAGCCCCCATCAATTTACAACTTGAGTGGCCAGTCGACAAATTTTTAGACTCTAGCTCTATGCAAAGTGTCCGAAAAACTTGATACACGGAGTATTCTCTCTAAACTTTTACAAGGTTAACATTCACGTGTCGTTTTCTGTTAATCATTGTTTGAGCCATTCAACGTTTCGTTTTGTGTGAATTAATGTTGAATTCAAAACTTTTATCACTTTTACAATGACAACTGAATAATTTTAGAAGACTTTTCAACCTCAATAATCGCCTGATCTTCAAAATCTGCTTTGAGGATATTTTTAGCACTTGAAATTCTTATCACATGCGCAAATCGGAGTTCCATTCAGTTCTTTTCTAAAACGCATAGGTATTATGTACTAAAATTTGATATTTTGTAATTTTTTTTTTTCGTCTAGTGTGCCAAGATTGATGTTGTTAAGTAGTGAAGTTAACAGAATTTTGATGAGTCACTTTCACGCGTTATTATATTTAGAGTTATTCATTAACGTCTAATATTTATTTTTTTTAAATTGTTTAGCTTTTTTGTTTTCATTTTCATTCACCTTAACATTCTTAGCTCTTAAAGTTCTGTGGCTATGTATTGTATACATGCATGTACATATATGCATATGTATGTATGCATATCATAAAATATTTTGTATATATGTTTCTGTGTGCATAGGTATGGTATAAAACCATGAATTTTTGTATAATAAATCAGCACATAATCCAGACAGCTATTTTAAGATTTAGGTCATTTTGACATTGTAAAGAAAAAAGATATTATTATGCAAATTATGGCAAATTATAACCCTTTCATAAAGGTTTCTTTGAGAAATCTGACGAATCAGAATCAGTGATATTGCAAATTGATCCTTGAATCTATATTTCAGGATCACAGAAAAATGCTTGAAGAATTCTTATGTTGATTTTCATACAAAGTTGTGTAGGCTGAAATATGAATGGTGAGACAGAACAGATTTCAGCAGCAGATGTTTGTACTATCGAATTTTGTTTTGGATAAAAAAATAAACATTGGCGTGTGAAACTTTTCATTATTTAAAAAAAAAAAATATGCCAGAACGTTTCACGTATGAACAGTTCACATCGTTTGGAGACCATCACACTATAAAGCACTATAAATCTATATCGTCGTTGAGTGTTGACTGATCTACGATTAATAGAATGATTAATACCTAAAAAGTGAACTGTATAATTTCAACTATTTTATTTTTTAAAGCATACTTATTGAAGTCCGAAGTAGCCGAAGATATAAATATCAATCAGACTACTATTTGTAAAATTATATAAGCATTTAAGTGGAAACATTTTTAGAAAGGCTTATTAGTGTATAAACCCAACTAACATTTTGTGCCTTAATGTTTCTGAACTTCTATTTTACATCCGATGACGTCGCTATATTATCGTTGATTCGAAAATATTTTGTCGCATTTCCCATATGGTAACATGCCTCAATGGGCACAACACAAGTTGTGAATACGTAAATGTGCCTCTAAAACTACTTATATAGTAACAGTGCCTACAAGGGTACCATTCCTTCATTGTTACTTCCCATTTTGGAATAGTTACCAAAATGTTTCCATGTGTTGTTATTTTAAGGGCACTCTTTCCAGAGGCATAGTTTGTAGGTCACGAAAACGTAAATGTGCACAGAAAAGTTTCTCAATAAGAAATGTGTCAATAAAGTAATAATGTCTTCATAGTTACCATTTTTATTTTTGACATGGGCGTATCATATTATTCATAAATGGTGTTTCTTATGTAGTCAACAAATCTGATATACTAATTTACGCAGATGATTTAAAATTGTATAAATCTATCGATTCGTATTCTGATTGTCTTAAATTGCAGAAGGACCTGGACAGACTTGTTGAATGGTGTACTAAGAGTTCTCTCTTTTTGAACATTGATAAATGTCAGCTAATCATTTTCTCTCGTAAGTGAGTTCCTTCGAATGATGTCTATGTTATGAATGGTTTGTTGCTTTCGAAAGTTGATAAAATATCTGACTTGGGGTATTGTTTGACTCTAAACTCACTTTTACCCTCCACATTGATCACATTGTTAGTAGAGCGAACTCAATGTTAGGTCTTGTAAAGCGCTGGACAAAGGAACTTGATGATGTCTACATTACTAAAGATCTTTTTACCACTCTTTTTAGACCCATTTTGGAATATGCCAGTCCTGTCTGGTCTCCCCCGAACAAAAATCACACAGAACGTATTGAGAGCGTGCAAAGGAGATATTTAATTTTTGCCATAAGAGGAATGGAGGGAATGGAGGGATGGACTTCATCTTCCTCCTTATAACGAAAGATTAATATTAATACACCTTCCTACTCTAGAAACTCATAGGAAAATATGTGATATAAGCTTTATTTTTCAACTTGTTAAGGGTGACATCGACATGGCTTTGATGCTTAATAAAATTAAATTCAATTCACGAACTCGACACTTACGATCGAATGATTTTATTTACTTGTGCTCCCATCGCACCAACTATGGACACTTTGAGCCAATGTCTAGAATGTGCTGTACTTTTAATTTGAATTTTCATTCGATTTACTTTCACATCAAAAAGTCTCAATTAAGAGATTTTTTTAAAAATTGTTCAGTTTTATAGCTTGTACTTGGATATTGTTTTCTGTCCATTGTAGCTAGCATTTTTAGCGAAATAAATAAATAAATAAATAAAGTATAATGAAGAGCTGCGACTTTGGGCTTAAAAAAAAATCATACTGTGAAAAATCTTTTAAGAGTACTTCTTGAAAACGGATTCGATTATTTACCGAAATAGATAGTAAAATATTATTAGGTGCTCCCAAGTACATTTCAAATATTACAAATATTGGGAATGGAAGTTAGTGGCATAATGGACTGAAAAAGAGTATAACAAATATTTTATCACAAATTCAATGCCCGAAAATGTCTCTTTGATTATTAATATTGATGGTTTGCCCATTGCATCTAGCTCAAAGCTCGAAATTAGACCGATTCTTTGAGCTATTGATGAAGAACCTACATACACTGTTAAAAATGTGAACAATTGTTGCCATAAAGCTTAGGTAGTTTTTTCTAAAATGTAGGGAATATTCCCTGAAAAGTAGTGAATATTCCCTAAATTTTTGGGAATATTCCTCACATTTTAAGGAATATTCACTACATTTTTGGGGAAATAACTAAGCTTTGAGGCAACAATTGTGAACACTTTTTACAGTTTTTTGTTCAAGAAAGAATTTTTTGGGATTCTCCGGTATATAGCAAAAGCTAAAAAATGTTCTAATTTGTTATTTCATCACACAATTAATTTTTGGTGACAAGTTTCAAGTCTTGGTTTGACTCATCAACAAGTCACAAATAGCGAAAATGTGTGATTTGAAAAACAAATGAAAAATGAAAAAAGAAGAAAGAAATGAAAAGTTTAAGAAAAATAGAAAAAAACAATTTTTTTATTTATTAAAAAATTTATATATTTAAAAAAATTTAAAGAAACAGATTCATTCGAAGCGAATCGAACCGTATACGCCACGCAGTGGGCTGAAAAATAAAAAAGAAAAGGAAGAAGAAGAAGCGTTTCGTGTCAGCAGAAAACCTAACACTCATCGGTGCAGCTTGGTTTTCTGCCTGCTGCAGACGCTTGAAAATAGATCAAACTGATCTCTTCTCATATAAACTCAGAAATAAATTCTGGGTGTGAATTATATGAGGTAAAACACTCCTATACATGCCCAGGAGGAAAAATAAACAGATTACGTTTGGACTTTTTACCGGGATAAACTTAATTTTGTTCAAGAATCAAGAATCCCAAAAAATTCTTTCTTGAACAAAATTAAGTTTAACCCGGTAAAAAGTCCAAACGTAATCTGTTTACTTTTTACAGTGTAAACTGCCAGTTTTTGCAGGAAAACAAGCCTTTCTTAAAAGTTTTTTAATTCATTTGTGTGGAAAATTAAATACTATATATAGTCACCGAATAGAAACTCTTACTTTATGGGCACATCTGACGGCATATAGTGAAAACAGTTCCTTAATCCAAACATTTACAGGCACTGACTAGGGATTCCGGTACATCTGGTGGCACAAAGTTGTAAGAGTGGCTATATAGCAACATAATATAGGGATCAAATAGAAACATTAACTGGGTGGTGAAAGTTCAAGGTATAAATTAAAAACAATGCTTATGGGTTAGCGCTAATGGGCACAAATTATATAAATTGCCTTAGTGGGAACATTTGATCTATAAAATCTCTAACAAAATGGCGATATGAGTTTTTGAAAAATTTCTTAAGTGTGCTGAGATGCAAAAACCTCTTTATGTCTATAAAAATACATACCACTTTACTCTATCACTATTTTGATATTAATTACTGATAATTTTTTCTAAAAAACTCTTCGCTTAATTAAAAATTTTTTTATAAAATATTTAAATTATTAAAGATTTTGGAGGCGCCTCAGTTATTTCGAAGTTTCGTAATGGATTTTACAGAAAATTTAATTTGGTTTATAAGTTTTCACCCAGTTGAAAAACAAAAACCAGATTTTATTATATTATAGATATAATGACAAGAACTTCAAAGATGTTTGCATACATAGAGAGTTCGTAATCTAATTTTGCAAATGTATACGAATAAAACAAATACCCATATTTATCATTATCTCAAAAATATATATTGCGTACATATATTAACGTAACAGGTCGAATTTTGTATATGTAAGTATGTGTCAAATGGCATAGCGTAGACACATTTACGTCACTGCGCCCAAGCTCTTACGTTTTTGTTTAGACATTAAAACTGTCAATATTACCATATATAGTAACACTTTAGACATTATGCCCACATAATTTCCACACTGCGTAGCCCCATTTCCGTAACATAGATAACTTCGGAACGTCGTTGTTTCTTAACGTGCGATTCTGTATGGGCCTATGTTAGACAGAAAAAACATAACCACGACCATTGTATGTAAAAGGGCGTTAGTTGGGAAGTTCATGGAGACAATAGGTTAAACAGGTGCTTTGGACCGTACCCACATTAAGATAAAAATTTTATACATGACAATGGATTCAAACATGATCGTGTAGACGACGCATTGTGGGGCAGTGAACCTACAAAGTTGGCATTCAATCAAAGATCTAATGAAAGGATGTCTAAGTTGAATATTTCTTTTTAAATGTGTTATTAGACAAAAATAAAACACATAAAGAGTAATTTAGAATGTTTATTTACTCATTAAACTAAAAATTATGGAAAGTATGAATTTAATAAAAAAAAAAATAATAATAACTTTTTACATAGTTTGCCTTCAAAATTACAAAATGCTCGTGATTACAGGATGTAATTTTAAAATATCTTCTCGATAATAATTTCATGACCACTAGATACTACAATAATTATTACAGGCTTCTTCTTGATTAATTCTATATCAATTATTAAAGTCATATCAAATTGTGCGTCCTTGTCGCATTCTTATTAGTATTAGCAAGTCCTACATAGATTTTTCTATAATTAATCCACATCGCACCGTAAATGCTTTTTATATATCCAACAAATTTATATTATTCTTTAGAAATCTTTCTACTATTCTACATAGGTACATGCCTTTGCCCAACGAGATTTAAATACACCTAATAATATAATCAAGACTACATATTACACTTCTAATCACTCTTAGATTCGTGGAAAATTCGATGTAATCAGTCCTCCTGCTGGAGCTCACTAAATAATTTTCTATAGAGCTTGCTTCCAAGTGATGGCTATAGAAGCTCTTGAGTTAGTTACTTGTGCATCTGCTTATTTTTCTGGATAGATCAGTGAATATTCTTCTAAAGAGGTTCCAAATGATTTCTAGGGAAGCGCTTAAATTGAGCTTCTATCAGCAGCGTTTGTTCCAATGGGTATGTAGTATGTTACAAGCCCATACATTATTTGAATGGAAATAACTATGTTGTTAGATCAATTTGGCTAAGCTTATACAGCACATTTTGAAAAAAACTTATCAAAATTTACTAGTAATGCTTACACCATTTCACAATTTCTTGTGCTATTTGTTCCTTTTCCTGCTCAAGAAGTGCAGAAAGCATGGCACCATAATGTCAGCAAAGTCACTTTTGAGTTTTAAAATTGTCTTCGGTTAAGAAATGAGAATGTTCAAAATAGTACGCACCGCGCTATCTAACAAAACGTCCATTTCGTTTGCAACTCACTGGAAAAAAGAGTGCTCTAAGAGCCCTCTTGAAGCGCTTACCTGGAAGCTCGTTGCGCTTCTTTCCCTATCCCAGTTTATTGCTTTTTAACATAGGCATGTCCGCAGAGGCAAGCGCTTCAATGTTGTTCGTAAGAAGCGCTCTAGGAGCGCACTAAATCATGAAAGAAGAAATTTTTTGAATGTGACTTTTCGAAAGCTTAAATAAGCTTTTTGGATATTCATAGCAGTGCTTCTTCCTTAATCTGATAAGTGCTTCCTGAGAACAGATTGAAGCGCTCGCGCTTGCTTGTGATTATTTGTGGTATTAAATCTTATGAAGTTGATTAAGTATATTATATATATATATATATATATATATACACATATATGTATTAGCAATTATTCT
Source organism: Dioctria rufipes (assembly GCA_963924295.1). Taxonomy (NCBI): domain Eukaryota; kingdom Metazoa; phylum Arthropoda; class Insecta; order Diptera; family Asilidae; genus Dioctria; species Dioctria rufipes. The sequence goes on along the minus strand of OZ002743.1, from coordinate 92,233,069 downwards.
ACCGTACTGAAATTATTGCAGATTTTGGCAATAGAAAGTGTAACAACTCTTTCGAAGGCTGCTTCACTCCACCTGAGACAACTTACAACTAGATGTGCAAAACTCCATATAAACCAGGAACACTTTTTGAAAGCTCTTTAACTTTTATTGAACCAAAGAAAGCTATCTTTGCGATGAATTTATGTGGCATAATACAGCTAGAGAGAGAGAGAGAGAGAGAGAGAATGTGTACAGCTTTTTATTAGAGAGCTATTAGCTCGTTTTAGTTGGACCGCGTTTTTGTGAGGTTTTGCACATCTAGATGTAAGTTGTCTCAGACTCCATGCTGAACTTCGCACTCAAAATGAGAAATAAGTTTCTTCGCACAATAGTGCAATAATCCAGTATAAATTCGTGTAAAATTAGATGAAATCAGTCCTTTTGTTGTTCCGCTGGAGCTCATCAAATAATCTTCTATTGAGCTTCCAAGCGATGGCTCTAGAAGCACTTGAGTTACTTACTTATGCGTTTGCTTATTTTTCTGGATAGATAGGTGAGTATGCTTCTAAAGAGCTGACAAATGATGGATAGAGAATCGCTTAAATTGGGCTCCCTTCAGAGGCGCTAGTTTTTCGTCCCAATGGGAATTTCAACTTAATTTAGAAGTTGGGTTAGGTATTGTGAAATACATATGTAAGTATATACTATGAACAGCGTAAAATCTCTCCTCAAAATTCTAATGTTTTTGTTACTATTTTCAGCATTGATTTTCTATAACTTATTTTCGTTTAATATTAACTCTGCTATATTTAAGAAATGTTTTGATTCTTGATGGCGAAAGAAGAACTTGAAGAGCTTTTATTTTTAATGATTCTAAATCAAATTTACAAATGCAAGAAGAAAAAACAACCGCCCCGTTTGAAACCGGGACCTTCCGCTTGCCGGGCGACTGCTCTTACCACTGAGCTAACGAGACAGATGATTTTCCTTCTTGCATTTATCAATTTGTTACTTTTTGTCACTAGCCTACTAAGCCACGTTTTGCTTTCAGCTGGCATTAACCAGTAACGATGAAAGCGCCCAAATAAATTGTAAATTCAATTTTATATATGTATTTTTCCCGCGGACGGTTTTGATTCTTGGTTGATCAAATTTAACATTAATTTTATGTTAATTTTTTATATAACTTTTATCTACTCATTAACCCTTGACTAAATAACTTTGTAAGGGTTCGTGAGGAAAATGTGAAATTTTGGGAATAGTTTTAGGGTATTACATAGAGATTACATGAGGTTTTCTGATTTAGAATGACTGAGTGGGGAGCTTTCCGATGGGGTAATTTTTTTACGTTTTTGGGGCTTTTGGGGTGAGGGAGGGGTTACTACCACCCTTAAGGTTTCCAATTTTGACTTTGTGTGAAATCAAATGTAAGCTCTTGCTGCGTGCTATTAAATGGCATTTTTCTTTTTTTTTTCTGTAGGAAACTATTTAACAGACGTTTTTCACCCGAATAATGTTAAAATGCGTGATTTTCGAATTTGTGTACAGAGGTTGGTGCGGCGGGGCTAATGTAAACGTCTTAGCATAATGTTTTACATATTTCATGGAAGCATTTCAATTTTCTATGTTTAACCGCTATATGGGTTTTGATGTGAAATAAAGGTATTTTTACATGGAAGTACTTACATGAAGTGCGATAATCTTCTAAACTACTTACCGTAGAGAAAAAAATACACCACAACATTCTCAAGAAAACGTAGATATGTTTGATATGCATGTCAAGAGATTATGTACCGTTATATGACTTTTTAGCGAAAATGTAATGACTAAAAAGTTGAAAAAAAAATATATTAAAAAACCTTTTAAAATAAATAAATTTTATAAATTAATTCCACTAAAAAATAAAAAATATTTTTGTTCTTAGTGATATACACAAGAAAAGTTTCATTGCAAAATAATGTATGCTAGAATTCAGATGAAATCTTAAAATTGAATGTATTAACAATATTTTAAAATTATATTATCTCACTTGACTTTAAGGCTGAATAAATTTTGTAAGCATTTTGTTCCCCCTTTTTATTTTCCACAGTTTTTATGATATTGATTTGAAACCTTCGACAAAATATTAGAAACTCTTCAGTTCAAATGCTAGTACCTGGCCTAGATTTTTGAAAAAGATGTTGAGTTATTTTTTAAAAATCAAAACCTAAAAAAACCGTGTTATTTTCCTCGCCCCCGAAATAGCTTTTTCATGTACACACCACATTTTATTATTTTTCGTACATAGGTTTTCCAAACATATTTGTAAATGCTACCGGAACTGCTTTTTAAAATTTGTTAATATTTTTCATGTTATGTTTACTTTCATAACAATAAAATTGAGACAGTTGTAATTTGAATAAAATTTATTGCTACACGATTATTTTAAAACGAGAATGAATATTGAGGTGATTCTATTCAGTGGTCCAAAAATAGTTTATTTTATAAAAATCAATTTGTAAGCCTCTATCGTGATAAAAAGTGAATGATAAAATTGGTTTTTATTCATTTTAATTCTCAAAAGCTTTCCGAGATGGCGATAGGCTCCAGTACAAAATTTCAAACATATTTTTCTTATGTATGAGTATCAATCTTACACGTATGTATATTTACGGCACGTCATGGCGCAAGCGCTGCTGCTAGCTGTGTGTGCCACTTTGTTGTTGGAGTAGCAATGAGAGAAAAGGGAAAATATTTGTTAATATTTTTCGTTTAAGGTTTAGTTAAAAAGAGACGAAAGATATTTATTTAGAATATAAGCCGAGTGAAAATTAATTGGAATTTTTGTCTCTTTTCACATTTTTATTGCATATTTGTTTGAGATTTGTAATTTGTTTTGTAATCGGTTTTTTCGCTCTAGGTGTATTCGGAAAATAATTAAAGTTATCAATTCGGCACATTCTGTATGGACACATAGTATGTGCATAATTTTGAATTGTTCTTTAGTTTATGAGTATAATTGCTGATTTCATTAGATTGGGATAATCTTTTGTTTCTAGGAAACATACTGCATGCACTGGACAATTACGAATGGATTTGTTTAAAAAGATTTTGGACTAGAGAAGGGGTTTTCAAATTGAAAACAATCCAATCAAGATTACTTTTTAATCAAAACTACTTTTAATCAATACACAAATTCAAAAAAGAAAATTGCGAATATATTTTTACAGAAAATATAATGGCAAATATTTAATCAAATTTGTTTTAGCCGGGGTGTATATATGTGCATATGTACTGTACATAGAAGAAAAAGCATGTTATATAAAGATCCCAAAGACTGTATAGAAAGCAATAATAAAATTAACAGTTTATGCAAATAAATTCCGAACACAAACAACAACAATAGGTACTATACCTGTCGGCCTCAATATAGCAGAATTGTTTTCTAAGGGAAGAAGAAAAAATGCTTGCCATGTCAATTCCTTCGAGGAGGGAACTAAAGGAGGCGACATATGATGAACAATGCGTAGCAACTATTGTTGATACCTTAAATATTACAACAAATTAATGGCGCGAAAATTCAAAAACATTTCTTAGAAACTCCGCACAATCTTCATCACCACCCACTGACATGTATATAAATGGACTGACTGATCTCCTGTTTCATGTAGCACCAGGAAGTATGCTCTCACTGACGATATGTTTAAATTATTGGTGAATTTACTTATATATGCATGTCAGTGGGATTTACCGAATTTACCACAAAAGTATTTTAAAAGTATTTTCCTCAACACGGCTTGTTGTATCTAAGTCTTCGAGCATATATAACTCCGTTTTATATTACTATCACTTAGTCCAATAGCCATTAACCATTTCCTATAAAAAGTAAATTATCCCTTTGTAACTACGTCTCTGCGCCAAACGCACTTCGCGGCTCTTTTTTTACAAAAAAGTGACAGTCAAACACCCTGTCAAAATCAAGATGGCGAAAATTTTTGGCTACGCTGCCATACATATACTTTACTATGGGATGTCGTCTCCTCAAAGGTCAATTCATCTTTGATGCTGATAGAACAAGGTATATACAGGGAGTACTGCTTCTGCGTGTGGCACTAAATCGAAAGCTTTGTATGAAAAATCACGCTACTACTACATAGTTAAATGGAAGCTCGGAATCGAGAGCTTTATTTTTTGACATTCAGCCTTAAGGGCCTTATTCATCAAATCATTTAATGGAAATTGAGTTCAATTTATATTTTAGTACTCCTGTAAGAGAGGGTCAGGATAAACTTAAAAATAAATTATAATTAAATTTGGTTTATTTCATGTTATAATAACGCGTATATAACTTTAATTTTAATTCTAGTGGGCCCCAACCTTCTCTAACGATAGTACTAAAATACAAATTAAATTATATTTCAATAAAATGGCTTGGTGAATATGGTCCTAAATGTTTGTACTCTTTGCAATTAAACTTTTCTAGTGTACTTATATCACTGAAAAATAAAAAAAAAATTTTTTTTAATTTTTTAGTGCAATTTATTTATCTTAAAAGTTTTTTTAATATATTTTATTTTTTTAAACTAAAAAAACTGTCACGAAATTTTGATCGAAATTCTAAATTTCGTATATTAGTTTTTATGAGTATAATAGTATTTTGTATGAATCAGTTTACTTCTACAAACTACATGCCTAACAAAACTGAAACGAATTGAGCAGAAATTCTACCGCCACAAATTTCTTTCAATAAACTTTGTATGGGATTTTCAGTTTCGTTCGAGGTCTATACTAGGCTTAGCTGTAATATAATATTAAGAAATACAGTAATTTAATGAGAAACGTGCTATAATATTGCGCCTATAAAACTGCAACTTTCGTTAGATCAGAAATGGTTCAAAGGTTTAACACTCACTCGGGTTGTGAAATAATTTATTGTGTGGAGTGCAGTGAAATCCATGGATGGACGCACTTGCAGTGAAATTGCACTTTTATTTTCATTTCAAGACGAGGGAAGTATACTGCTTAATGAGTTCAACCTCAATCGAACAAGGTCCCGTTTCCCTATTATATACGGAATACGGCGCCTCATTGAAAACGGAGTAATAGACCTATTGGACTCTTCATATTTCCGTGAAAGTAACATGCTCCACGGCCATGGTAACTCTATATCAAAGCACAGACAAATTCAACAAAAATATGACGCTAATTCAATGTGTAAAAAAAGTATTTTTTCTCTCTTTTGTCATAAACAAATCGCGATTTTGCAAAATTTCTCGACAAGTAAATGCATTCCATTATCAGAGTCGGGGTTGGTTAGTTCTTCACGTTTGGCTCGATTTTGTATTTTGTTGAAGTGAATCTGTAAGTTAGTTACCTACGTAAATAATAATTATATCACCAGGAGATCATGAAATCTCCGAAGGATTTAAGGTAGATAATTATGGATGTTTTTTAAAGTATTTTAATTTGCTGTCGATTATAAGCGAAATTTGGATCAAAGTGAAGTTTTATTTAAGTTTAATGTTACATACATATATATGTACATATTTGTGTTTACAAAAGTCTTCATTTTCCGGGAACTGTACTGACAATGAACATAAATAAATAGAAATTAAATATGATTCTGCAAAAAAGCAATTTTATTTGTTATGTGCAAAATATCATCTCAGTTTTGTTTAAATATTTTTTCTTCTTCTAGATACAAGATCACTCCTAAAAAAGACGCTGAAAATGGTGCGGCTACAACAGATTTTGACCCATTTAGAGAACGGAAAAATGATCATCCAACAACGTAATAAAAAAATTATTTCTTTGTTGTGTGAGTATAATGAATTTTAACTTTGTTTTTTTTTTCAGAGATATGGAGACCCTTACTCATCTCCTTAAAGCCTCTCTAGGAACTGGAATATTGTCAATGCCAATTGCCTTTATGTACTCAGGTTTTGTTCTTGGAATTTTCGCGACAATATTTACCGCTTTCATATGCACTCACTGCAGTTATGTGCTGGTAAGTGTAATAATTATATGCATTTTGTTTTATACTTTAAAAACCAAAGTCTGATAATGGTAATACCTATATAACAGAGGCAACTGGTTGATCTTATTAAATTTCCTTCGATTTCAGGTTAAATGCGGACACAAATTGTATTATAGGACGAGGCAGACAAGAATGAGTTTTGCTGAAGTTGCGGAATCATCATTCGCTAATGGACCCAAGTGGGGTAGGAAATTTGCTGCCCCTGCAAAATATTCAATTCTTGGATGTCTTTTTCTAACATATTTTGGTACATGTTCTGTATATACAGTTATAGTTGCAAAAAATTTCGAACAGGTATGCACAAATATAATATTATAAGTAATTTTTAATTGTTGCAAAATATTTTAACACGCATCTTTTAACGGTGAAATATTGCCTATTATAGTATGAAAAATATTTAGCTACATATAAACTAACGAATTGGGATAAGTCAGTTCCGTATTTATTTAACTGGCTCTAAACATATGGGGAAAAGGAATACTTTATTTTTTATAACTTATGGTAAATTGTAGAGTTTTAAACTCTGTGAGCAGAACTAATAAACAGTTGCATTAACTAAATATTTTCTCTTCTTAATAGCAATGCTCGATTGTAAATTGTGTTGAGGTTTGCTCTCGCAATTTGAACTAAAGTACTTGCGATGTAAAGAAAATATATAGGTACTACAAAATTTACACATTTTTTTTGAAATTTTATTATTATTTTTTAAAAGTAATACGTTGACTCTATAATCCATAATAAAATCTATAATCTATTCCAATAAGAAGCTCTCCAACGTCTATAATATTCTGTCTATCAAGATTATTGACTAATAACATTCTACATTTTTGTCCTTATATTTAGCATTTATACTGTGCAGTTAACTGTATAGTAAGATTCGATTTGAAGGTGCTTTCGATGATATTTAAAAAGTTAATTTCTTTTCCTAGCATTTTCTAAAGAAAGTACAAGATGGTTAAATAGACCATCCCTCCCAATTGGAACAAATTAAAATCTATTCACAAAAGTCCGTTTTGCTGAAAGTTGGGCATGTGCTTCAATGTAGTATAATGAAATTGCTAATTGAATAATAATTATTTTAGATATTATCCATTCATTATTATAAGTATATATATAGATCTTTCCCTACATAAATCCAATCTAACATTATTTTTCTCTTCGAGGACCGATTTTAATTGTTATTTTTAATGATCTTCATACACAGTTAATATGTGTGTACAAAGTTAAATAAATAAAATAAAAAACAAGATTTCAGATATGTATGCAATCGCTTTATAAACCTGCTGTTTTTAACACGTAAATATAGGCATATTAGATATTATTCCAAATCCAAAAACTATCTTCATGAAATATCATTTGAAGTTTCTCAATAACATCATGAAATAATTTGTAAATAGATTTAATACACATACCTTGAAGAGTTTATATTCCGTAGCATGTGGCTAGCCCATAATATATCTATTAATTCTATCCTTTGCAGATTTTATCTACTGTTCAGGACAATTTTTACAGGACTTATTCCTAATTATTTGTAGGAATTTAGCACTTCTATTTTCTTCGCTGTTATAGAACGAAAATTGAAAATATCATTTTTAAAAAGCATTTTTTTAGATTTTACTGAATTGATTACCAAATTCAATATTTTACAGTACTTTTCTACTAATGTGATCTTTCTCTGCAGCGTCTACAGCATATCTCTTCTTATCTCGATAAAAATGTCCCTCTTTAAATAATCGTGGAGATCGTTTATATAGAGCGCGAATAAAATTTGGCTTATATAATTATTTTTGAAGACCCGACGTCAAAAATCCTAATTTGATTTCAGGATGTGCGCGGGAACATATGAGGATACTGTTTGTGATTTTCTGTCTGCGATAGTAGATTTTTTTTATGGGTAGGTAATTTTACAAAAAAATAAAAAAATAAAAATAAAATAATAATGGCTGGAAACTATATGCGCACTTATACAAAACATAAATATAAAATTTTTAACACCTGCAAATAGAATTCCTACGATAGAATCATTAAAAAGTCACGTTCTAAAATGCACAACCAACAAATTTTGCCAAAACAAAAAGCAGTTGCAGAAGTGAATAGAATTCTAATATAGCTACACGCTTGTAGCTGGCTTATATAAAGCAGTTCTCATATGGCTTCTTTCAATACAAATTTGTTGTTGTGTTTTTGGTTTCCAAAAACGACGCACGAATGAACACCAATCGCCAAATTAGCGTTTTCAGAGAATCAGAGAACATACCGAAATAAATTCCGGAAGGGGAAAAACTTTCTCATGTATATCCCAAAATTGTCCTGCTGAAAATGTTCCCATATAGAGTAATTGTGGCATATACTAGGGAATAAATTATTTGAAATTTATAATAATTCCAAGAAATGAAGAAGTCCTAACTACATTATGGGATCTGTAGAAATAGAATGGGATATCCCTGGGAAATTTTGTGCTGTATGTATGGGATGTGGCAAGCAAGTTATTGCAAAAATCTGACCGCACATTTATGGCTGATTTACATTACTCGAACATGCGATTTTACTTAGAAAGTACTTTGCACTGTTAGAAAAAAGGAAGAGGTGATCGACTGTCAAAGCATTATTTCCCACTCTTTTATAGCGAAGTGTCACTTGTGACATTTCATCAATTTTTCAATTGCATAAATTAGTTGGACGTTATGCTGAAGTTCAAAATCGGATAAAAAGAGGCACTATTTTCAAGAACAATACAGATACAGAATACAATAGAGAATACAAAATATTCTCTTTAAAATTTTGACACATTCCATATTTAAAAATTTTTTAAAAAAATTTATAATAACTATATAAAATTTTGTTAAAAAATGTTGAACATTTTTTAATAAACTTTGACACATTCCAGCTGTTGCGCTGTGACTTTCTTCAAATATTTTTAATTTGTGTGCGTGTAAACAATTATATTCGTACCCGATTGTAGTTATATGTATATGTATTTGCTGCCATAATAGCAAAATTTGCTGCTATAAAATATACTTCTGGCTAGAACTTTTTATGGCTAATTATGGTAGTAAAAATTTCCCCTTCGTCGGGGAATTTGACATTTAACTCAGTAAAATTTTGCTGGATTATCTTTTGTCCTTATCGTTCTAAAGTATTTTCAGATAAGGGGAAACTACTTACTCTATTTTCTAGCAATGTTCGAGTAATGTATATCAGCCATCACTTGCAAAAATTAATTAAAAAAGAACAGAAAAAAATTGTCATATTTCTTGATTGAATGCATGTATCAGTGGCGGATCTAGGGGAGGGGGGGGGGGGGGGCTCGTAGGGGTCATGACCCCACTGAAGTTGAAGAAAAAAATATTTAATTAAATGAGTTATTTGAAAAAATATATTTATTATTTTATATATTTTTTTTTATTTATATAATTCAACTTCAAAAAAAATTTTTATTCCAAAACGTAAAAAAATCAAAATTTATTTCAATGAATATTATTGTATGCATATGATGTATGTGTATAGGTTCTTCTCAGAATTTAAGTTTGGGACCCCAACTTTGATCCAAACCCCTCGGGAAACACTTCCCAAGCCAAGAAACAGACTTCCTCACTACCTAGCTCCTAATATTCTAAAACATTTGCAGCGTTCTTATGTAAAACCACTGACATGTATAATATATACTGACTACGTCCATAGAAATACACTACAGAAAGTGGGCTCACTTCCCTTTTGGTCTAAGCGCTAAGTACCAATTGAGATAGAGCTGTAGACAACAAATAAATATGTGGATTCGTCGAAATAAATATTTTTAAATGAATTACTTGGGTTGAGTAGTGATAAAAAGTGTTTTACCAGACGCAATATATTCATAGATACTCCACAGAAATTCGAAAGGTGCACTTTGAACTTCTCGCAAATGCTTTTTTCCATATTGGTACCGACGTTAGAACTAGAATTGTACCCGCATTAAATAGCATATTGAGCAGTCCATATTATATATGCCATTGTGTAATTTGCACCCTAAACTACTAATCTATTAAAAAATTCCTTTTTGTAAAAAAAGTACACTAAAAAATGACACATCAGCCACACCGCTCAACGCGGAAACCTTCCACCTTCCTAGTACCTCACTACAGTACTGCGGTGGCTAAACTAAGCGACTTACGGCGCTGGATTTTTTTTACAGCCCTGGATGTTTGTTTTTGCTCAATCCAATTTGTAAAATGACTTCCCCCTCCCCTTAATTTTAATGCTAGATCTGCTACTGGCATGCAGTAAAATAAACAAAAGGAAAACTTATAATTGGTCAAACAATAAGACCAATAATAGATACCCTAGATGAAAATAAAAGTGAAATAATGTGAAAAACCAATGTTTTGTATAACAACACTAAAAGGAGTTGCCCGATTTAGTCCATTCTTTAAAATGTATTTACCGTTTTGATGAAAACGAAGTGTACAAAATTTCAGTGTACAAATATATAATGAAAAACGAAATATTTATGTGGCAATACTACGAAGAAATTACCTGACTTTGTTCCATTTTCGAACTTAAATCTACACTTTTTTTAAAAAAGCTGTGTGCAAAATTTCAGCTGCCCTAAGAAAATGCGTTCTCAAGTTATCGAGAATATGGATAGACAAACAGACGGACAGGCGGACATGCAAGAACCAAAATAAGTTTTAATATTATGCGTGAAACAATGTCTAACCCAGTATTGTTTCTATGCAGTAGAAACTGAATGACAAATTTAATGAGATTTCTTCTAGAGTATAAAAATAAATAACCTCAAACAATTGTAAAAACTCTTTAATAGCCGTATCTTTTTCATTGGCTTCAGTAAGATTATGTAATTAATTTGAAATGTTTTATTTCATCTTGTACCAGAGACACACAGCACTATCTACTGAATCATTAATATTAACTATTCATTAAAATGCCGTGTGTCACATAGTATTAATATGTTATTATGGCTTGAAAACCAGACGACAATGAAGTACACTAATGAAGTGTTTTCCTCCTTCATTATAGCTATAATGAGGAAAAAATATGCTAGATTTGGCATATAATATAAATGTGTACCTCCGCTGTGCATCTGCCGATTTGAAAAATAAGAAGAAGAAATGCAAAGAAATGCAAATCAAAAACTTATTCTTTTTAGTATAATGTTTTTCTCATTTGTAAATTATTAAATTGAAAAATAAAATAAATAAAAACAAAGTTTATCGCGTTACTTCGATCCATATTGCTTCTCTAACGTGCTTCTCTAAGAATGTGTCAAAACCAGTTTGACAGTGCAACTTAGTTAAAGATATGGCTGTGTGTCTGCAGTTTATATTGAATCATTATAGATAATCAGTTGTTAGATATATATTTCTTTATTAAGAGCGCTGCGTGTCTAGGGCATTACTTCTTTTACCCCTTTTCTGTGTTTATTACAAATGAAATTTTTACATTCAACACATCTTACTTTTCCTTTTTTATCTGCAGATCTTTCGGTGTGCTTCCCTTTTCCCTATCGGGTATTTTAATTACACAAGCTATTAAAGCCCAACTTTGAAATATATCTAGAATCTTATATTTGGGCATTTGGTTTAGACAATTCTTGATTAAGAGATAGAAGAAGCCATTTTCCTTTAGCTAGAAGTGAAGTGATAATTTCCACTCGGTATTTTTCTCTTCATAAATAACAAATGCTGTTAAAGAACCTATGCATGTCCAAATTATTCATAACAATCTGAAACGGTCTCCGAAAAATACCTCTGCTTAATATTTATGTCGAGTCAATTAGCTTTTAGATTTGTAAATGTCGACCTGCCAACTATCGACGCCAACATATTATTAACCTCTGTAAAATTGTTTGTTATACCCTAGACACGCGGCACGATCTAATGAATCATTAGCACTTATTATTCATTAAGCTGATGTGTGTCACACAGTATTCATAATTATGGGTCGAAAAACATATCTCAATGATATTATACAGTAATGAAGTGTTTTTTCCCTTCATTAGAGCGCTAATGAGGAAAAATGTGCTAAAACTGAATATATTTTGGCATATAATTATAAATCCGGAGCTTTGCTGTGCTTCTGCCTATTTGGAAAATAAGAAAAATACATGAAAAGCACAAACTATATTATCAAAATACTTTTTCCATTTCCAAATTGTTAAATTAAAAATTTAATAAAACTGAGTTTTTAGCGTCGATTAGATCCATTTCACTTCTTCATTTTTAAAGTGTCATAACCAGTTTGACAGTATAACATAATGTCTCCAATTGCCTAATGAATCATTATGGTCTAGTTATTAGTCGTTAGTTAATTATTCATTAGAAGCTCTGTGTATCTAGGGCATTATACTTCTATTCATGATTTTCATGTTTTACCCCAACTGTTTCCGAATATATTTAACCATTTGAATGACCAACTCCGGGCTTTCAAGAAGTTAGAGTCAAACTATTTCTGTTTTGCGAAAGGTTTATTAACTAAATTATACGAATACTAAAGTCATTTCTTTTGTTTAAATTCAAATAATTCGTATAAATATCAAAACCAAAGCTATTTTCCAACAAAAAGAGCTTAAACTCGAATACAAATGAAAATCGTTCTGCTTGAATCCGGGAAAAACTCAGGTGCATTCAGAACAATTTGGAGTTCGGCCCGAAAAAAAGAACGAAATGGATTGAAACAGGTTAATTCTGAACACGAGAAAATAAATGAAACAAATGTTGGTATCAAAAGAGAACCCGCTGTTCCAATTTACAGTAAATATCCAAAATCTTTTTTATGGTAATTTGACGAATACTCATGTTGCTCAATTTCAACCATTTGCTATCAGAAATCTAAAATTTGCCCCGTTTTGGCTAGTTTCGTCACGGAAAGAAAAATCAATCCAATGTGGATTAAAGCAATCAAATTTACAAGTGGTTTGGCGCCAATCCAAATTTGGATTAATATCTACCAAAGATATGATGAAATCAGTTTTGTTCCAATAAACAGTATTGAGCAACAAATAATTGGAAACATCAAATACATATGGTTAAAATTAGCGTTTGTTCCTAAATTATAGAAAGTTAATACAGAAGTTCAGTAAATTTTTTTCTAATAAACAGTAAATTTTGCATAATTATTAGTAAATACTTTCTGAATTTTGGCATCGTTTCACTGAATTTAGAAAAAGATAAGATTAATCAAAGAAATTTGTCTGCTACTTTTCAGTAAGTATTTGGATACATACATATTAGCTAATTCATTACTATTAATAAACAAACTGATATATAATTTCCACCTTTATAAAGTTACTATACCAAACAGACGTGATATTTATACACCTATAAAATGAAAAAGTAAAAACAACGGCTGCAGATTTATTGTAAAATGGTTTTATTTAATTAAAAACATATAAAAATTCGTATTAAAACAACTAATATTCAATCAATATTGAAAAGATAATAATAATCTAAAGATAAATTCAAATTTATAAGGCTTACAGACATCTTTTCTTTATGAATTTTCTACCATCTGGCAACGTATGTACTTGAACAGGCTTATCAGGAAAGTCTTCAATATTTTGAAAAATTATTTCATTGCACGTTCCTTTTAGGAAAAAACATCTGAAATGGATGTCTTTATTTGTGATTTTATTTTTATCTAAAACTACATATATTCCAAAATCTTCAGAAATTAAAATGTTTATAATTTCAAACAAATGTTCCTTAAATAAATAAAAGCCGGTTTTATAGTCCGTTCCTTTGTAATTAATATGTGTGGCTACTGATATGATCTGAATGATTATATTAGGAAATGTCTCTCTAAAGTCTACGAAATACTTTTTGTTCATTAAATTATCATCATATTTAACTACATGGATGTTACTATTAGGTTTTGCAGTGGACATAAGCATGTAATAAAATTTCATAGCGCATTTCTTCGATATTGAAAGGGAAAGATTTCTTCTAGATGTCGTAACGTTAGTATAGTTTACCATTTCTCGATGCTTAGACTGAAATCTCATACACCATAAATATCTTAAAGGACCAGATTGCCTAATTATGTTCGGATAATGAACAAGAAAGTGGTGTTTTGGTTTAAGGGGATCGTTAAATAGTTCCAAATACATAGAATGATGTTGGGAAATTTTTCTTTCTAGATTCGTTAAATCGGATTGTGTGAAAGAGGGTGCCAGTAATAATTCGACAATATCTTCCAGTAAAGAAACATATTTCCATACGTTATCTGTCCTTGGAACCAAGTCTCCGATAAAGCATGAAAAAAAAATGTATAAAACTATAGGCTTCCCGAGCTGTTAAATGTAAACTATTAGTATTAAGGTGCTGCTGTTTTATGGCCTGGCATTTATTTCTAATCTCAGTTGGGCCGTAATTAAAATTTTGAATTCTATAATTCAGATCATCTAAAGAAAAAAAAGTGCTTTTAATAAAGTACTTGACAGAATTTAAAATACCGTATTTGATAACACCCTCAAATAGATCATGCATTATATCAACCGAGAAGTTTTGTGTAACGTGGAAAGATGGAATTGAATTAAACAAAGAATTATGTCGAATTCCAGTTGCAAGATAATCATTTAATAATAATTGTTCTTCATACATTTTTTTCGATCTCATACAAATTAACTTTTCTCTGGTACTTTTTTTAGTCTCAACTTTTTTCTGAATGCAAAATCTGCCAACATAAGTATGCGAAAACGATTTAGCAAATCCCAATATTGTATTAAGACCGAGATTGTCGCCTATTATTAATCCTAATACAAAATGTATTTTACGTTTTGAGTTATTTATATTTAGTTCAATCCCATCTGTTTCTAGTTCACGTATGACGTCAACAAGTCGATGTAAGACCTGCCCAGTATCAAATTTTTTTATAAACAAGGCCTTTAAAAACATAGCTGGGAAAATATTCGAGAGTTTAGAACTTTCTTCTGAAGGACATAATGGGAAAGAATAGTAGAATGCGGAAATAGTTTGGCTGCCTGCATGAGCGCCTATAGGATCGATCATCTGGTTCAAAATCGTCATAATACAAAAAATAGGGAATAACTGTTTTTTCACCTATTGAGCTAACCTTTTGCTTCCAACAATTTCCTTGCGTAAAATTTCTAAGGACATCATTTTTTGAATTTTGAAGACTTTCCATATTTTTAGCAGTATTTTCAAAAACTTGAGGAATTTCAAAATATTTCTTCATTTGGTACTTAATTGGCATAATACAACCCTTAAAGTCTTTTTTATCTAAAGAAGCTACTCCTTTCTTCATTACTTCCCTAACTTGGCTTTCAATTACAAATTCTTCAGGTTTTTCCATTAGTTTCTGTTCACATAAAAATTTTATTAATTTATGCTCAGTATTAAAGCTTTTAAACAAAGAAGTACATACATTTAAAAATACATCCAGTTCTCCTTTGACTTTACTACAAATTTCGCTAGAAATTTTTATCTTTAAAATATTAAAAATATCATTTGTAATAATCTCGATTTGCTTATTGGTCATGTGACTTAAGCTATTTAATTTACACACAAATTCCAGAATTATGTTTCGAACATCAATTTCGAAATCACTATGTTCCTCTTGATAAAAGCTTTGATTATTCACACTAAGTTCTTCTTTGGTTAAATTAAGTATTTGTTTTCCGTTTTCAAGAACAATATTTAAATTTTTTCTAACAACATCTGGTACATCTGCGCAATGTTTATTAGTTAAATGTTTTTTAAATGCTTTCAAATTTGTAAAAGTTTGAATACAATTCTTTTGCGCACATTTGTAGGAACTATTACTTGGTGTAAAATGCTTGTATTTTAGATGAGAACAAAGTAAATGAACAGAATTTAAAGCTTCAGTGCATAGGAAACAAAAGTACATTATGAAAATTATTAATTAATACATAAAAATAAAAACAATGATATTTATTAGTCCGCTAATTCGGACAAAAGGCTACTTAAAACGGGTAGCGTTTTATTACTGTCTTCGATCTCAAATAAATATATTAGCAGAAATTTCCAAACCATTTTTCTTTGAGTTTGATATTGTAAATCAAAAACAAAATGAATTTTAAACGCTGTTGAAAGTGCATGTAAAAAAATTTCGAATTTATAAAGAATGCTATCATAATATGTATATATTCCGTTAATTTCTGTGAAATCTTCTGCTCCAACAATGATTATAATATGATGTTGTTAATACAATTATTATAGTTGTCAAATGATCCCACTCTAACAATCATAAATCACGAATATCTGGGAAGAAATTAGATATGTTTATTGCTCTTGAAATAATTGCATATTATATTACCAGTATTACTAGAATTACCCAAGTTCTTAAGGAATTTTTTATTTAATTTATCCTTTATGCGATCTTTTAGTATAGGTGTAATTTTTCCAATAAAATTTTCCTATTTATTAAATAAAAAGTTTCCTTTTCCTTTGCCTGTGGGCAGAAGTTCAAAGTCAATATCGATTTAGAATTTATTAAATTTTTATAAAGTAATACTAATAGTTTTAATTGAAAATATTTATACTTACTAATTCCCGTCCATATTCTCGGGTATAAGCAGGCGATCCTTCAATTATTTTACTAATTTTATTATCGTTAATATTTAAAATTTCATCTCTGCGTTGCTGGGCGCTTTCTTTCCACTTAGATTCAACAACTTCCCAAGGGCTTGTTTGGTGCTTTAACCAAACTTGGGTTTCACTTGGTGAAACAATTGTATCTACCAACAATGGAAAAATAAACTACAAGGTTCAGCTGTGGATTGCATTTTTCTCTTCATTTCCCGTGGGAATAGGCCTCCTTTTCTGAGCTTGGCTATTGCATTTTTGTAACTCGTGTATAGCCTGCCTGTAGGATATCGCTCTGTAGAGTGATAGTATGTTTCCTGTAATATATTTATTTACATGATATTAATACACCTTGTCTTTATTTTGAATAAAACAAAAATAAGCACTGGTAGCATATCGATGGCAAGCTATACCCATAAATTATCATTCAAAAATGTTCCATTCTCTATGCACAGAATACTGCAATCACCATACCGATATAATTTGCGTTGCGCTGAGGAAATTTAATTACATTTTGAGATACAGCAATTTATTTTAAATTGTTAAATCACTCAACTTCTTTCAAGTTGAATAATGGCAGAGGAATTCAAATTAATATGATATAAAAGTAATAATATTATGTTGACAAAAGTTAATAGCAGAGCTTTCGGAAAATATTTGCAAATTGACAGTTATGTTTTGCTTCAAATAAAAACTAAAAGCCTTCCATCGACAATGTGCTTAAAGTAGAAATGTGTACCCACATATGTGAATTTTTGTCTGTGCAATTATTTTATATTTCAAGATTGATTACTTTAACTCACTTGTCTTTCTCCCTTAAATTTATTGCAGATTTGTCCTGTTATGTTTTTGAAATCAGCATCATGCATAAAGCGGTTTCTACCTATAAAATGCTTAATGGCGTCTTTAATAATTAATTCTCTGCATTGTTGAGTAAGACACCCATTTTCTTCAAAAGACTTCTTTATGTTCTGTTCAGTAGTAGCTAAATAGTTTTCCAAATCCTTTTTATATAAAGCTTTAATAAATAATATAAATTTTTGAATTGTATAAAGGCATACAAAATATATGTCATGCAGTGAATTTTGTTCGCATGTACTTAAACTCGCATTTGTGGTTTCAGAAGATTTATCAGATACACAGTCATGAATATTTTGTAACCAATTTTCTATATGGTTGAAGGAAGAATCCAATGTAGTAAGATTTGCAGTTAAACTCTAGAAAAAATCTGGATTAGAATTGCTAATCATGAAACATCAACTTAATATACCCTAGCTAACCGCCACTTTTTTACATTTTCCCGAAATTCCATTAAGAGCTGCAATTCATTGGATTGGAAAATTTTGTCCACCTCTCTCTGTCGGTCATTAATTTAAAAGAATCTGTGCTATATATGCCCATTCCTATTAAAACATGTTTTTTAAACGTTATATATTCTTTACTACCTAATATATCTATGTATATACTTTGAAATCTTTCAAACAGGTAAGGCATATTCCATTCAGTTAATGTCTGATAGAGCTCGTCGTGTTGTAGAATGAGCTGAGTTTGGTCCATTTGTCCCTGACCGAAGTAAGAAAGGGATATATCAAGATCAGAAACAGTAGATAAAGTTGTAAATGTTTGGCTTTCCATAATGGTTGAATGACACGAGTAAATGTATATTTTTTTTGAAAAATATAAAATTCTAACATGATATAAAAAAACACGGATCGTTTATAATTAATAATAATAATATAATTGTCAATAATTATAAATATACATACCCAAATAGCTGTCCTCTTTTAAATACTCTTCTTGTAGTTTTCACCAATTCTATAACTTTTATCACTTTGTCTTGAAAATTCTCAACACAATAACCGTAAATGTATTAATTTCGAAAAACTAATTAAATGCACTTTAGGTAATATTTCTACAAAAACAAACAATTTTTAAATGAAGCACCACTATAAAATTAAAACTCTGTACTACCTTTCTGCTCAAATATCAAAAACCAAATGATATACGAACAAGTGTAACTGTAACTGTTCTGAAATATTCTACGAGACTTTAATTTCAGTTCTTGAAATACTGATCTTCGGCAAATTTTTACTAGATTTCAATAAATACCTTCTGACTTGGTCAATCAAAGCCAGCGTTTACTGGAATACAGTAAACAATTAATTCCTCACTGCTTATTTGCTAATATTCAGTGAAACTAAGACTACGTATTAAGTAAATGGAGGATCAAAACAATCTTCTTTGCCTGATAATATTCCACAAAATTATTATGAAATATCAGTATATTACATTTAAATTAGTCGTAATATATTACAATTCAATCAATAAAAATTGATTTTTAGTAATTTTTGGATTACTGAAATTAATAAAATATGCACTGTTTTTAAATTTTGAGCATTTACTGATTATTAGTATTATTTTCTTAAAGTAATGTATTGCTGATTATTTGAATATTTTCGATACTGTTATTCAGTAAATTAAGCCAAAAGTAGAAACAATAAAATGAAAAGATTAATTTCAGCAAATCTTTTCTTTCCGTGTCTAACATCTCTCTCGTCTGCGTACTACGCCTACGGCGGCACTGGAGGTCATGATTGAGGGCGGGAGGTTGCTGGATGTAGAAGGGTTTTGGGCACTCCAATATCCGTCAGAAGATAGACTGTAGTGATTGCAGCGAAGAAACAGACTATCAAGTACCCATCTTGACTTTTGGTGGGGGTATCAATTCAATGATACCCACCAGGAGTGATTGGGCAGGGAAGGAGATGGTCGTAATATCCGATATTTCTATTGTTACGGATGTATCCAAGACGAATGCGGGCACAGGGGCTGCAGTGTACTCTAGAAATCTCTAGTGGCACGAGTCGTATAGACTGCCCGACAAATGTAGTGTTATTCAGGCAGAGCTCGCAGCGGGTTATCAGTTGGCAATATTGGTATCCATGTGCAGAGAGCCCGCACGACACATTTGCATATATACTGATAGCCAGGTAGCCATTACGGGTCTGGATGCTGTGCTGGTAAAATCAAAATTGGTGCAACTATGCAAGACCAGCCTTGAAGAAGGAAGTGACTATAAGGCACAAGGTGACCCTATGCTGGGTACCTGGCCATAAGGATATCTCAGGCAACGAGATGACTAATGAGTTGGCCAAAAAGGGCTCCGAATTGGATAGCTCCGCAGCAGTAGCTTATGTGAGGATCCCAATCGGAGTTTTAAAATAGGAATTCATCAGAGGCGCCTATCAAAAGGCAGGCCTCCGGTTAGACCAGTAGGAAATACCTGCCATATTGCGAGGCAATTGTGGCCTGCATTTGATAGGAAAAGGACAAGGGAATTGGCAGCAGGACAAACATCAGGGAGCTAATAATGACCCCGACTACAGGTAACTGGGCCATAATGGACTATGATAGAAGACTGAGTATAGCGGCGAACAATTTTTGCAGGAGCTGTAACGGCTCGGAAGAAATCGAATCAGTCCAACACGTGCTTTGCGAATGCCCCGCTTTGATGAATAAAAGACGTAGGCTATTGGGGAGCTGCAAAGTATAGAGTTTAGATATATCCTGAGTTTTCTGAGAGAAGCAGGATGGATCTGGGGTTTGAAAGGTTATCCCATGAGATCTAGAGGCACAATTGGTCCACTAGATGCCTAAGTGATGCAGGCTAGTCGTTTACCGGGCCCTAACCTAACCTAACCTAACCTAATATCTCTGTCAGGATTAAAGTATCCCATAGGATTTTGAAAGTTACAGTATATGAGTCATATTTCACTGGGTTATATGGAGTCTACCTACGTAAGGATTTGTATATAAATTAAATACATAATGTAATGATGACTATCCCAATTTGTGTGTTGTACTTTATTAAATTTATGAAATTTTACTAATTATATGTAATAATAACTATAATTTATTTTAACCCATTGATAATATCTTAATTAATGGAACCAACAATTTTTCTTTCAGGTCTTGGAGCATTTTATGGGCTATGAGATATCAATTCGTTTTCTTATCGCTATGCTTCTGGTGCCATTAATTCTTCTCTCTTGGATACCAAATCTAAAGTATTTAGCTCCAGTTTCAATGATAGCTAACGTGTTTATGGGACTAGGACTTGCTATAACGTTTTATTATCTAGTCCAAGATATCCCCCCACTTTCGGAGAGGGCAATGGCCAGAGTTGAAACACTTCCACCATTCTTTGCAATCACAATTTTTGCAATGGAAGCTATTGGTGTTGTGATGCCATTGGAAAATCAAATGAAGAATCCTCAGCATTTTATTGGTATTTGCGGTATTCTGAACCTTGGAATGTCAGCTGTTACTATGATCTATATGTTACTTGGAATTCTTGGTTATCTACGTTATGGAGACGATACTTTTGAAAGTATTACACTCAATTTACCTGTTGATGAAGTGTAAGTTTAATAATAATTTAATTTTTGTTAAAAGATTTCTATTTATTACTTAACTTATTATAGACCTGCACAAATGGTTAAAGTCCTGATAGCATTGGCTGTGTATTGTACCTTTGGACTTCAGTTTTATGTTTGCTTAGAAATCGTATGGGATTCTATTAAGGATAAATGCAAAAAGAGACCTACAATTGTCAATTATGTCGTACGGTAAATACATTTAAATTGAGTGTTACGCACTTAGTAACGTGAAAGTAATTCTTGGTTGTTTTCAGGACCGTCTTAGTTACGGCTGCTGTTTTATTAGCTATTGCAGTGCCTACAATTGCACCCTTTATGGGTCTCATCGGTGCCTTCTGTTTTTCAATTTTGGGACTTATATTTCCAGTAAGTTGATTTTAAATATTGAATTTAAGCTTAGAATACATTTATATGTTAATTAGAACGACTTAGGTAAAAGAATATCATGCAACAAAAGGTTGACAAAAGTCATTATGACAGAAGCAGTTGAGAGTAAGGGCTGGACTAATTATTGTTACTCTTTTATAACTGACACTTGAACTAAGTCTACTCCGTGATACATTATCATTACATTATGTTGATTGAATATTAGTCTCTAAGTCTGGAAGAGTCCTTTTGTTTTTTTAACTAAAAGTATATATAACAAGAGTAACTTTTACTATAACTAAGCTGATCTCTTATTTGACTTTTTGAAAGATGAAAGTCAATGCAATCAAACTGGTTGTTAAAAAGACGAGGCATTGATGAAATCGGCTCGTGTAAACTGAGGACAATGCTGAGGAATGAGGAAGAATTCGTGTTCCTTAAGGAACGCACATGAATAGATATATTGAAAGCATTTAAGAGCTCAGGGAAGTTTATCGCTTCTTGTATACACTGAAACGCAAAAAGCTGTTCACCTATTTTCAGGAGAATCCAATGGAAAGACCAGACCGAACTGGGATACTCCAAAATAGGTATAACGAATGTTCAGTAAGGAACTCTGGTTATCTCTTTAGCTGCTCCTGTTCACTAGAAATGGTAGGTTGTTGGTTCCTATTGCATAGACTTACAGGTAGCTTTGTAGTACATATGTATTATCGCCAATAAAATCCAGTCGGCCAGCATGAGCTTACCCCAAGTAACATTGGAGGTTGAATTTTCTATCATCGAGGGCCGAACGTAAACTAGACTTAAGAAATTAACCTCAAAGGACACTCCCCTTTCAAGTAAATTAGGAGGGAAATTTTACTTAGTAATTCCTTAATCTTTGTAGTTAATTATTAGGGAAAAATAACGTAATAACATCTTTTTAATTTACCTCATTGGAATGAGGAAAAATTGGGAAATAAATAAGGAGGTAAAATTTCTTAAAACTCAGGCAAATATCTTTACTTTTTACCTAAATTTTACTTAAGTTTGCGGTCAAATTTAAGGAAATGTATGGACTTTGTAGTTGGATCTATTCCCAAGCTCCAAGCAAAGATAACGTAAATATTGTCCAAATAATTCCCTATTCGATTGTGTTCGCCCTCAAAGTCAGATTTTCATAAAAAGTTAACCTAGAGGCACAGATAAGAAATATACAGGAGAGCTCTAATATCAAAGGCGGCAATCTCCACTTTTTGACGAAATCGAGTTAGATACATGATATTTTTCGGTTTTTCTCGCTCTATCTAAATATATGGTTTGCAATATCCGTTATGGCCAATCAGATGGCTCGCAGCGAGAACAGGTGAAGCACCTTCAGAGAAAAGAGGAGTTGACAGAAAAACAGCAAAGTGCGAAGGGAAACAAAGCGCTGTCCAAAGATTTATTAATTCGTTTAAAAGCACCGAATCTCATTATTGTCGTTCTTTCTTCGTCGCGTAGACATTATTTGTTTTCGGATTTGTCTATACTAGAAGAAATGTCGAAAATGTATAACGATCAGTGTTCTCCACAAGAAAGAGTTAAGCCGTCATACTTTCGAATGATTTTCAATACGAAGTACAACCTCAGCTTTACTACTCCTCGTACCGACGTATGTTCCACATGTATAGAACTTTCTGAGAAGATTAAGAGAATTATAGATGAAGAGGAGAAGAATAACTTAATCATTGAGAGGAAAGTTCATAAGCAAAGAGCAAATGCATTTTTTCTGTTGCTTCAAGAAGATAGGGATAATTTGATAACATTATCTTTCGATTGCCAGAAGAATTTTATACTCCCTAAGGTCCCAGATCAAACTGCTTACTACTCAAGACAACTGTATCTGTACAATTTCACCATTGTTCAGGGGACATCTAAATCTAAACTTACCAAGCAAAATGTTTTTTCCTATTATTGGACAGAGAACTAATTTGGGAAAGGTTCCAATGACGTTGCGTCCGCTGTATTTGACAGGCTAACTAAAATCGAGTTTGATCCTACCGTAACTGTAGTCAGGCTGGCGGCAGATGGTTGCAGGGGGCAAAACAAGAATACGACACTTATTGGAATGTGCTGCAAATGACTTTCGGAGAAAGCACCAGAACATATTCAGAATATTGAAGTGATTTTTCCAGTAGTTGGCCATTCATTTTTTCCTGCTGATAGAGTTTTCGGTAATCTTGAGAAAGGATCAAAAAGTTAGAGGTTATAACGCAGCCAGAAACCTATATAGAGCTATTTTCCAAAAATACGACGGTTATCCATTTGCGACAAAATTGCAACATATTTAATTGTAAAGAAACCATCTCAGATGTATTGAAACCCACAGGAACATGGCATTTTTCTTTCAGGAATACAAAACGGTTTTTGTTAAAGGAATGTAAAACTGGAAATGTTTTGATTAGGTGTGAATTGTATTACAAAAATGATTTACAAACCTTTAAAAGTGTCCTAAGGAAGGGAAAAAGTCTTCACATGATCGACCGTGCTATTATAAAAGGTGGTTTCAAAGAAGTCAATACGCTGAAGCTTAAAGATGTTGAAAAAACTTCTTATAAAACACTTTGGGGCTACTTGGAGATCCCTGGAAGAACTCAGTTTTTATGCAACTATTCTCTTTAATAGAATTCTTGAGCCAGAGCAACCAGGTTCAATCAAATATTTTTGATTATACGTTTTCTTGAATTAATTTTAATATTGTATTCTTTTGTCTGTAAATTCATTCCAAAATACTTGGTATTCATTTTACAACTCAAGTTAGTGCAACCTTTGGTATCAAATCCGGCAAAATCCAACTGTTAGTATCAAACACGACATTCTCCATTTATTTTTGTTCATTTTTTCAAAAAAGATAAAAAATTTAGGTATATTAAAATCAGATGTAGTTTAGGATTTTCTTTAATTAGAAACTATGCTCGCTTTGAAATAAGCAATAATAAGAGTGTAACAGTTTTTTGCGCATTAACAAAATGTGAAAATGGTGGAGATTGCCGCCTTTGATACTAGGGCTCTCATCGACGGTAGTACTAAGAAGTTGATATATGGAAAAGCTCATAGCAAACCTGAATCACTCACTGATCTCGGCTAAATATATCATGGGCATGAACCAAAAATGTTTTTCAATATAGGCAAAAATTCATTTCTTTCTTAGAATTTAAATCGACGATATTTCTTCAGAATTCGTGTGCATTATGGTGGCTGCTGAAGACGATTCGAATAAGTTGTGAGTTGTGTCTGGCTGGGCAGTCTCGTTTAGGCTTAGTAGAAGTTGAATTGATTTGGTTGCTTGAGTTTGTTAGCTAAAAATTTTTATGAGCGTACATCTAGGTACATCAACGCGGATTTTTGTCTCAGGCCTTTATAAATTGTTTTCAATGTAGGAAAGAATTGATTTATTTTATAGAATTGAAATAGGCCATATTTCTTCAGAATTGTGTGGATTATTGGTGGTTGTAGATGGTCCAAACAAATTTTGCCTATCGTCTTGCTGGTTGAGAAGGTAGTTATTGTAGGAGGGGGGGGGGGATCTAGTAGATACATTAATGTTTTCAATAACTTGTACTATATACAATACAACAAGCTTGCTGCTCTTAGTTTGGATCCCGGCAGGGAAACCGAAACCGCTGCTGAAGGATCTTGCCATTATTCGTTCTTTGGCTGTACTTAAGTAACGCACTGTTGTTCTTTCTATTCCACGATGAATTTATTGGAGTAACTTGAAATTTCACTGTGCACTGTGCGAAACAATATCGAGTCCATTTTTTTTAAATTTGCAATTTTCTTAAATACGGAAACAAAAAAAGTAAAATTCAATTTGGTTGTGGCGATTAATGATAGCCGCTTAGGTGTTATTTCCTTGAATGTGCGATTTGCACCCATGCCAATAAATTTAGCTGAAGTTTGTATTCTTATCCAACTATTAAAGGAAGTAAATCTTGCATTAATGTTTACCTCCACCCACCGCCTCTCACAACCAACTCAGCCAGCAAGATAGCAGAGAGATTTTGTTCGGACCGTCTACAGCCACCAATAATGCTCACGAATTCTGAAAAAAAATGCTCGATTTAAATTCTAAGAAAGAAATGAATTTTTGTTTATATTGAAAAACATTTTTGGTTCATGCCCATGATATATTTAGCCGAGATCAGTGAGTTATTGAGGTTTGCTATGAGCTCTTCCATGCATCATCTTCTTAGTAGGTCCTACCGTCGATATCTTTATATTTCTTATCTGTGCTACAGGTAAATTGGACTAAATGGCCACGTTTAGCGAATTCCCTCAAAGTTAAAAGAGTCAATGGAAACAAGCAGTTTATTTCAAAATTAGTGAATGTGTTAAGAATATTTTTAACGTGTCCTGACATGCGCAACCTTAATATGAAATAATTAAGTAAAACATATATAGGTAATATGGCTTGGAATCTTACTCAACAACCTAAGCCTTATCGACATATCACTGATTATTTCGAAAAGTTAAACGTAGACATGACAAATCAATCTTTAGTTTACATAAATTATAAGTTGATTTGTATTCAAGCTCAATAGAAGTAGCATTAGCTTTGGTGGCATCGTTTATAAATAAATGTGGATTACAAAACCAATTTAAAAATGTAGATCATTGCCCTTAAATTCAATTCTGTCAATTGTGAAATCTCCTTTGCATGTTTAGGGTGAAATTCCATAATTTAGGGATAAATGCTCTATTTTAAGTCGATATTTCTTTATAGGAAAAGAATTATGATTGCCTTTGAACACAAAATTACCTAAACAGTATTTATACAGGGTGTTTCCTCCTTGATGGCCCATAAAGCGGGAGGTGATAGTACTTACCCAAACAAACCAAAAATTGTATGGCAGAGGCGAGGGCCATATCAACCGTTTCGGAGTTACAGGGTGATTACAAAATTATGCTAGGATTTTCTTAAAAAGTACAGGATGCACGGTCACCATCTTAAGCAAATTCTATGCAGAACTTTATGGTCTTTCCAGCGACTGCTCAACCAGACCCTGTAACTCCTGTGGCTTAAACTAAACTTTTCGAATTTTGTTACCTTTTTGTTTTTTTTTTAATTTGACCCCTATTTTTTTTTGCAAAAACGTCATTAATATAATGTTTTTTTATAAAAACTGTAAACTGTAGACTTTCCTTTTTAATTTTACCTATTACACTCTATGTGCTAACAGTAGCCGTTAAGCAATTATTAGCTCATATTTTATTTAAAATGACGTGTTTTCAGTCAGTAAGGGAACATATTATATTTGAAAATAGGTTTGAGAATAGGCTCAGAGCTAATAACTCTTTAAGGTCAAATATATAGGTCAAATTAAAGAGGAGAGTCTGCAGTTAATAGTTTTTATAAAAAAAAGTTATGTTAATGACCTTTTAAAAAAAAAAAAAAAAAAAAAACAAAATAGAGGTCAAATTAATAAAAAGGTAACAAAATCCGAAATTTAATATTCTTAAGCCGGGGAGCGTACATCCTGTGCTTTTTAAGATACAGGGTGTTTTGTGAAAACCTAGCTTAATTTCTTAATCACTCTGTAACTCTGAAATGGACGATGTGACCCCCCGCCCCCCTACGATACCATTTTTTGTTTGTCTAGAAGGGTACTATCACCTCCCGCTCTATGGACCACCATGGAGGAAACACCCTGTATAGGTGATATATAGATATATAGGGAAAATATACACACACAATTCTTATAAAATGAATTTTTATCAACATTACAACACGCACGTTAATATGAGTTAAACTAGGTAGAAAATGTGTGGAGATTAAGGAAAATTTACGTAAATTCGACGTGAAATTTACGTTAAATTTACCAAATAAAAGAAATGTGTCCTCTGTCCTAAAGGGAAATTTTCTATAATTTCCCTAATATTTACGTCGATATGACGTCCTCTCATTCTCCACTTACGTAAATCGGACGTAAATATTAGGTAGTACTTAAGTATAGTTTACACAAGCGAAGTTACTGTCCCAAGTAACCTCGTTTTCAGTCCCTCACCTCCTCCTGATATACCCACCACTTTACTTGCGCCAGTACGAAAATGAGTTCCACTCACTTCAACTTTTTAGCGAAGTGGAACCTGGGAAAGAATCAAATTGAGTACATTTTCTGCAACTGGTACATTTTTTGATTTAAGTAGTCTTTAATAATATCAGCTGGTGTGGAACTTGTAAAATGTCAACACATTTGTGTTTGCGCTTTTATACGAAGGGAGTGCTTTTTAATTTTCAGTAAGAAATTTCGTAAATTTTAAAGATAATTACGTAAGCAAAAATATTATTCCTTAGCAATCAATATGCCAAGAACGTACTTAAACGTTCTGTCTTCTTAAAGTTTTTTTTCTCAGAAATTGTCCTTAATTACATTGTTGCACAATTTAACCTTTTTAATATGTAATTTTTTACTTGAAACCATTTTCTCTCAAAAATGAATATCTTCACATTTCACAAGTTCCACACCAGATGGTATTATAAATGACTACACACATCAAAACGTGCACCAATTGCAGAAAATTTACTCAATTTGACTATTTCTCAGGTTCCACTTCGCTAAAAAAGTTGAAGTGAGTGGAACTCGTTTTCGTACTGGCGCAAGTAAACTGTTCGGCATGTCAAGAGGAGGTGAAGGACTGAAATCGAGGTTACTTGGGACAGTAACTTCGCTTGTGTAAATTATACTTTAACCACAATTAGTCGCCGCCCTAATTTATGTCGAATAGACGTAAATTCGACTTGAAAATGAGGGGAAATGTTGCTTGAGAGCACACTCGGCGGTAGCTTTTATGACAGATCGGCAATCTGGCACACCTCGGCTAATGTCGGAGATTATCGGGTGAGTAAAACAAAATGAAGAAAATTTTGTTCCGAAAAAGATATCCACATCATGTCCTGAAAGGACTTCGCTTAGCCTTATCTGTTGATGATGATGGTAAGGATCAGATGTGAGTAAGTAAGTAAGTTGGGTGGCGTATGAAAATTTCGTTTCTCCGTAAATTTTATGAATAGTAAATACAATTTCAAAAATGGACTGAAAGGTTCTTCAGACTATAAAATAATATGAAATTGGTTATCGCATTTTTACTGTCCGACGAACTGTTCTAGAAGTATATGTAGATGCGAAAAATCATTTTAACAATTCAACTTGCATAGAGGGATGACCATATGAATTTACATACGGGCCTTCATGAATTAGTCTTAGATGAAGTTTTATTACTTGTTGTTATTGAAGTTTTGACCATAACTTGTAAGTGCCTGAAAGTGCAGTTCTTTAAAATAAAACTAAATTAAAGTTGTAGAAATAAAACAGTGGTTTCTAAAAAAAAACGTATTCAGATATATAAATCTGTGCAAAGCGCTAAGGGAAATTAATTAAATGAAAAAATTTACAAACGCAGATAGAAAAAGTTGAGAAAGTTCGACTTTCAATGAGAGTTTTCTGAAATTAGTCACATAATTAGCTATGAAAAGATTACGTTTGGACTTTTTACCGGGTTAAACTTTATTTTGCTCAAGAACGAATTTTTTGGGATATCTCCGGTATATAGCAAAAGCTAAAAAATGTTCTAATTTGTTATTTCATCACATAACCCATTAATTTTTGGTGACAAGTTTCCAGTCTTGGTTTCACTCATCAACAGGTCACAAATAGCGAAATTGGGTGATTTGAAAAACAAATGAAAAAATGAAAAAAGAAGAAAGAAATGAAAAGTTTGAGAAATATAGAAAAAACAAAAACAATTTTTTTATTTATTAAAAAAATTTTAAAAAACTTTAAAGAAACAGATTCATTCGAAGCGAATCGAACCTGTATACGCCACGCAGTGTACTGAAAAATAAAGAAAAAGAAGCGTTTCGTGTCGCAGAAAACCTTATACTCATCGGTGCAGCTTGGTTTTCTGCCTCCTGCAGACGTTTATATGTGAAGAGATCAGTTTGATCTATTTTCAAGCGTCTGCAGCAGGCAGAAAACCAAGCCGCACCGATGAGCGTAAGGTTTTCTGCTGACACGAAACGCTTCTTCTTCTTTATTTTTCAGCCCACTGCGTGGCGTATACAGGTTCGATTCGCTTCGAATGAATCTGTTTCTTTAAATTTTTTTTAAAATTTTTTTAATAAATAAAAAAATGTTTTTTTTTATATTTTTCTCAAACTTTTCATTTCTTTCTTCTGTTTTTCATTTTTTTCATTTGTTTTGCAGATCACACAATTTCGCTATTTGTGACTTGTTGATGAGTCAAACCAAGACTTGAAACTTGTCACCAAAAATTAATGGGTTGTGTGATGAAAAACAAATTAGAACATTTTTTAGCTTTTGCTATATACCGGAGATATCCCAAAAAATTCTTTCTTGAACAAAAATAATTAGCTGTGTAAATGAACCTTTATTATTCGTGTACTAAAATAGTTGTAATGTGTGAATATAACATGTATATTTATCGATTTTATATCAGATTTATATAAATTTATTAAAACAAAAACACAATTAATTTTTTCACAGTGAAATTTAATATTTGTGTTTTATTGTTTTTTAGGTATTCATTGAGACTGTCACCTGTTGGGAGGAAGGATTCGGCAAATACAATTGGGTTGTGTTAAAAAATATTATCGTGCTGGTGTTCGGAATTTTAGCTTTAATCTTCGGTTCAATGAGCGCAATGCAGGATATTGTGAAGCTCTATACAGAAGATGCTGAGGGTAGTACATAACTTAGGCGGAACATCTTAGGGGAATAATACTAAAATCTTTAAAATGTAGGAGAAGTTCCATTTAACACTTTTAAGTTTTTATTTATTCACTTTTTTTTTCAAAAGTGTGTAGGTATGTCTTTTTCTGTTAGCTCTAGTGCGTAATCTGTGGTGAGGCTACTCACTAGGGTCAGTACTCTATATTACTCGCATGTAATTCTTGAATTACGTAATTTTTGTTGATATACTCCACAGTAGCATACTAGTGCTTAAAAATCATCATACCTACAACTGCCATGTTCATGTCTGTTTTTATTTTTTTATCACAAGTCCTTTCATCGTTGATCGAAGAAGTGCATGGTGCATTTTTGAAAAAAAGAAAAAAAAATATTTATAAAGGACATAGGACTAAATTATTTTTACGATGTTGTAAATTTAAGATATGATTCTATGTAATGCGACTTTTTTGTCGTAACCCTATAAGTATATCTCCATAGGGCTAAACTGATTATATTTAAGAATAATTAAAAAAAAAAAGAATCAATGAAATCTCCTGTGAGGAGTGCTACAGTAAATCTGTGTGCCTAAACCCAAAAATAATCTTACAGAGTGCTGCTATTATATGCAATATATTGCTTTTAAAATTTTGTTGAATTCTGGTGATTATACATACTTACATATATAAGTTAAAATTATTTTTAAGTATACATACAAGGAAAAGACATTTTAAAGCATAAGCGAAAAGCATATAAATAGTTATATATATATATACAAACACACTCTACTAATACCAAAAATATTAATTTTGTATTCGAAAGCGTAAATGAAAGCATTAATAATTGTAATTTGTACGTTGTAATTAAATCACCACTTTTATATTAAAAATTGTATAAAACAAAAGTAAATTTTTTATATTATTTTGCTATTCTTAGATTTGTATTTTCGCAGGGCGGTTCTAAGAGTGCATATACATACTTATCGAATTGGAATCCAAATTTGAGCCGCTCACTGCACAGATTGCATAAAAGAATAGATAGGAAACATTGGTTGGTGGGTTCACAATGTAAGGAATATGTTTTTTTAATAAACTAGATTTCAGTGCAAATGTGCCTTTTCCTGTCTATGTTTGTCAATCTGCTGAGTTTTAATAAGACTGGAGAGAGAGAAATTTTTTCATGTAGTCGAATTACAGGGAAAATTAGCTCAACGAAATACACAAAATTGTTTAAATGAGCCAACACATATGGCTGGATTACATTAACTAAGCGGTCGTTTTCGTCGTCGTCAAACGTCGAACGCCGGGCAAGTTACATTGAACACTGGCGGCAGCGCCATACATACTAAATTTCATTTACATTTGAGTGTTGCGTCATTTGCTTGTAATTAATTATTAAAAAAAAAATTAATAAAATTATTATCTTTTTCTTTGAGTCTACATTTCTATAATTATTTTTAATTTTCGTGAATATAAAATCATTTATTTTCAGTAAATCAAATATCGTTTCATTTTGTCATGTTTTTTTCATAATCGATTTAGATCTTGCATATTGGCAGGAATGTAGCGCCAACGTTAAAATTAAGGTTGGAGATGGGTCGATGACCACACCGACGACGACGACGATGATGGCGTGAGCAATGTTTCATACATGCAGTTGCAGTACTGTCTCTAAATATTTTTGATATAAAACAACGGCGTCGGAGTTGTTAATGTAATTCAGCCAATAGAGAAAATTGTAATATTATTAAATTAAAAATCGAAGTAGCAGGCTGTAATTAGTAAAGTTTTTTAAAGTGAAATTAAACTTATTGCTATAATTATAAAAAAAATCTTTATTGCACAATAGAAATTTACTGTGAAACAATAAATTCGATGAACAATTTTTGAATTTGAACTTTCACTTTTTGTGTTTATGATTTCCATTTGGCCATAATTCAAAAGTCAGAACCCACTTTATTTCCACTACCTCCACCATCCTCAACTCAGAAACGTATCTAGGGGGGGGGGGGGGCAGGGAGAGCAATCGCTCCCCTGGATCACATCATCGAAATGTGGCGCCTTCCTAACAACAACTTTCAGATTCATTCTGTCAAGGCAGCCGAGCGAAACAGAAGTGTTAATTTAGGCGCTTTTTAAAAGGAACTAATTAAGGAATTAAGTGTAGTACATATAAAAGCAAAAGTGATTAAACATTGCAAAAAGCCGAAATTATATCAGTGTCTCGTGCTTTTTTAAGAACACAAATAGTGAAATATAAAATTCTGAAGTACGAATTGAAATCAAAAACTCCAAGTTGCCTTGCCAACGCTGGACTGTTTTACATAACCAGTAAACAACGAGCTTTCATATGTCAAATGCGCTAAATTGATTAGTTCCTGAATCTGTTGAGAGAATCCGAAAAACGCATTCACGCCCAATTTTCCCAAGAGGTTGTAGCAACACAAAATATATAGGAATTGCTGCCAGTAGTCACACCACTACCGAATGGTAGGTGGGATTAAAAACCTGGATAGAAAGAGGTTTTTTCTCGCTAATTATATAAATTTTGTTTGTTGTTTTTGAATTTGAATTTGGTTTCCTTATCAAAATTTTCCTAGGGAAAGCTTAGCCTTAGTTTGTTCTTTATAATTACAAATCATCACATAAACTTATACGAAACGCATAACACACCGACTTGAGACTGAAGACAACAATATAATACGCCCAAAAGGGCGCAAAAATAATGGCCATGGCCGACAGGCCACAAAACCGCTTTGCGATCCTGGACATGGAGGAGTTGCCCAGGAAGCATGCACGTAAAAACCATAATCGAGGGACACGGCTGGGAGACCTGCCGTCAATACAAGAAACCTTTGCCGACGCATTCACAGGCCCGGACCCCAAATACGTTACTATTTCATTAGCAGAGCCCAATAAAAAGATCACGGATCTTAATCCGTTCGTGGTCTGCAAAACTATCGAGCATATGGCCCCCAAAGTCAGAACATGCAAAGCTCTACGCGATGGCAACTACTTAGTTTTCCTTCCATCTAAGGCTGATGCAGAGAAGCTAAAGCACTTATCAAAAATTGGAGAGCATGACGTAAAGGTGGAATACCACGGAAAGCTAAACTCTTCCCGAGGTACCGCCTATGCCCCAAACCTTACGAACCTCACTGAAGCAGAGATCCTAGACGGGCTCAGAGAAAAAAATAAAACTGTCACAGGTGTTAAAAAAATGACGCGCCCTGGAAATACCCAGGATGAAAGAGTCCCGACTGGAGCATTACAAATAACTTTTGACCGGTTCTCACCTCCCACCGCAATCATCTGTTGTCTCGAAAAGTTGCCGGTTCGTCGATGGTATCCAGCCCCCTTAAGGTGTAGGAGATGCTACGAAT
Source organism: Dioctria rufipes (assembly GCA_963924295.1). Classification (NCBI taxonomy): domain Eukaryota; kingdom Metazoa; phylum Arthropoda; class Insecta; order Diptera; family Asilidae; genus Dioctria; species Dioctria rufipes. The sequence continues at coordinate 92,199,611 of OZ002743.1, read as the reverse complement.
TCCGACACCACGAGACGAATTGCAGGAATACGCCCAGGTGCCCAACCTGCGCCGATCCTAAAGCACAAGGCGAAAAGGACCACAAATGCGAGAAGATATTTTGCATAGGCTGTCAAAAGAAAGGTGACCACGGTACCCTCGACCGTATTTGCCCTAGCTTTGAAAAGGAAAAAGCTATCGTTAAAATGCAAGTAGACCTTCACTTAACCCGTTATGATGCAAGAAAGAAGTGGTATGCCATGTATGGGGATCTTGCTCCGGTGAACGAAAGCCAAAGCAGAACCCTGCCGGGCATATCGTTCGCGGACGCAGCAAAAAACAGTTCAGATAACTCGCAGACGAAGCAAGAGAATATCTTCATGACCACTAGCAGTAACGTACACAACAAAAATACAAACCACCAATCCAAACCAACACTCGCTAACAAACCTTACACCCCCACCGAACAACTAACACAGCAAAATATAAACATTAAATCTAAATATCTGCCCACTAACAAAACTAACAGCACTACCCAAGATATAACACAGCCAAATATTAAAAAAATAATCAAGCCCAGTAAATTTACCGAAAGCATAGCGAAACATGAACCAAAAGCCCTCACAAAAGAGGAACAGAACTCAATCAAAACAACTTCACAAATTCATATACAACAACAAACATTCGCAACATCCCCAAAAATTAATCCAAAAACAGAAATCTTCACACACTTCTCAGAAACTGTCAGGACCAAAACTGAACCGACAGAACTAAACATCGCCTTCACGGCAGGAGCTACAGGCTCTTGCAGTCTAGCAACGCTGGAAGACGCAAACAAACTTTTCTCCCTCTCCCCCAACACCTTCAAATCCATTACTGCACCAAGATTGGATTTCCCCCAAACACCAATCACCTCGCCTCTTACCAAAAGAGGTGAAGATGAATCGACACCCCCGGTGTCGGATACAGACGAAGAAATGAACGGTTTTGAATCAATATCCTCATAAATATAAAAAACAACCAAAAACTAATTTTCAGGTACTCACTTTAGAATTTATGCCACGCAACCTCTCTCAAGCCCAGAATAGAAGTGGAGATTTTACTATCATCCAATGGAACCTCTGCGGCTATTACAATAACTTGGGTAACCTCCAGCTGCTCATCTCCGACCTCTGCCCTGCTATTTTGGCTATTCAGGAAACGCACATCCCTTCCACAAATCCTCCTATCCGAATCCGAAACTACACCCCATATCTTGCCAATTCACAGCCAGGACGCAGAGGCGGAGTGGCCGTGTTGGTCAGAAATGACATCCCATCCACCACACTGTCAGCTATAGCTGTCAGAGTTCATACTAACCCCTCTATTGACATCCTATCCATCTATGTGGGGATCGAGGACAGGATTAACTCCAGGATCTTAAGCTCTCTAGTGAAGCAAGTGCCGGGTCCGACTTTCCTTTTGGGAGACTTCAATGCGCATCACCCATTTTGGGGATCCCCAAGGAGTGACCCAAGGGGAAACACGATCGCGGAATGGCTGGATGATTCAGATCTCGTTCTCCTCAATGACGGATCTCCCACTATATTCAACACCCATAACACACTGACTCACATCGACCTCTCCATCGCCTCACAATCACTTGCTGCAGCAACGGACTGGCACACAATTGAGAATCCAAGAGGCAGCGATCACTTCCCAATTGTAATCAGATTGGCAAGGACGCTCCCAAAGAAGGCACACATCCCGAGATACGCAGAACATCGCGCAGACTGGCCCAGATTCCATACAGAGGTTGAAAAATACCTCTTACGCTATCCGTCCAGTCCTAACGTGGACAAAGAAGTAGCACTGCTGGCAAGGTCTATAAGATCAGCGGCCAACAATGCCATCCCTATGACGAAACTGACAATCAAGGTACAACCGCCCTGGCTCACAGCGAGCGTCCGTCAGTACATACATCGCAAGGATGTGGCCTGGAAAAAGTTCAAGAGAATCCCAACCAGTCTGAATGCAATGGAATACAGGAAAGTAAATGCGCAAATGCGGAGGGAAATAAAAAGCGCGAAAAAGCAAGCATGGCAAGAGTTCGCCTCGAACATAAACGCTGACACACCCATGAAAGAGAACTGGCGGAAGGTCAGAGCTATCTGCGGTCACCCCACCAAGGCAGGTATTACAGGTCTTAGGATAGGGAACGACCTTATTCAAGACCCAGCGTTAATAGCTGAGCACATAGCCCAACACTTAGCGCTATACGCAAAGCACGTTGACTGTAGTCCTACATACCTAGCAAGTAAGACACAGGACGAGACACTCAGTCGTAGTACTCCAAAACTAGTAGCACCTTCGCCACTAGACATACTCTTCTCCTTGCAGGAGCTCGAGCTCACACTTAACTCTTTCCAAGGATCCACTCCAGGACTAGATAATATTTCCTTTGGAATGCTAAAGCAAGTTCCAGATGCTTGGCGCCAAAGAGAAATAGGGCTATTTAACCATATTCTTAACCAAGGCAGGTTTCCACGAGAATTTAAACTAGCAGAGATCCGCCCGATTCCAAAGGGGAACAATAGAAATCTCCTTCCTACTGAGACCAGACCAATCTCACTTTTAAGAGCAACTTCTAGGGGAACGCTTTCGGGTCTAAACAGGGCGGTAACTTACATCCCCACGTCCCTCAAAGAAATTCCACTTGATCCCAAAGTAACCAACCCGATAACATATCGCCCACCCTGGCTCTTTTCATATAACAAAATACATACGAACGAAAAAGAGTACCAACAACTAGATGACGACAACAAAAAGCGTTTGCACTTAGAATTTAATAACAGGTATAAAATAACTAGTGCTATATACACAGATGCAACTAAAGGGGACCAAGGCGTCGCTATTGCGGTTAATATCTCCAACCAGCTGGACGCAGAACAGAACATCTGCAAGGTATTACCTGCATGGATGGATGTCTTTTCAGCGGAGCTAACGGCTATCTGGGAAGCGTGTAGATGGGCCAATCAGCAGGATAGAAGCACGGCTATCTTCACGGACAGCCTGTCCTCCCTAAAGGCAATAGAGAATACAAAAAACAAAAATCCTCTAGCCGAAAATATACGTCACTCTCTCGCCACAAACAAAATTCTTTTGGCATGGCGCCCAGCTCACGTGGGGATCCGTGGTAATGAAATTGCGGACCAACTGGCTAAACAGGCGGTAGGCTCAAACGAACCAGACATTGTCCCTCTAGCCTATAAAGCTGCAAGGTTCCAAGCAAGGAGGTTGTCTGAAGCAAGACGACTAGTATGTTGGCTTGATTCGGACACCTTCCTGACAACGCACCACAGAACAATAGAAAAACCGATAATGCCGGATCTTCCGAGGCAAAAAATGATCTCCATGGCCAGGATTAGACTGGGACACTTTCTGGCGGTTAAAAGCCACCTCTTCGAAAGGAGCACATGTCCCACATGCACATACTGCCCAAACTCCTCTCTCACAGCTCGTCACATCCTATTACAGTGCGGTGAACTACAAAGACGACTACACGTACTAGGGACCACCAAAAGACCTAGGGACCTCCTTAATTACAACAAGGAGGACTCCGACGTACTCCTCACCGCACTAAGACAATACTTACTGGACAATAACGGAAACACAAGAATATAATACGGAAATAAAATAAATATAAGCAATAATTTTAATAATATTTATTCATTAGGATTCACTAGTCTTAGTTCACTCAAAACGTGAATTTTGTTAGCTTTTATTATATTATTTTTTATAGTTTACACATAATTTAGATTTAAGGCTTAAGTAATGTACTGTTAGATTTATGTCAGATGCGTAAATAGTTTCTAAGCCACAATGAATTCCTAGTTATAAGTCATGAGCAAAAGGCGAATTGTAGAGATATCTCAAAATTTTATGTGAAACAAACTACATTTGCAAAACTATGAACTAAATTAAAGATAGCATACAAGGAATAAAATTGTAAAATTAGCATATAAGAAGTACTAAACTGAAAAGCAGCTACAAATTACCTGTAAGAATAAAAATTTAAATACAACTGAAGTGAGGAGCCCAGATGGCCTTGTAGCCGTGGGTATTGAACATTTATTGTATTAGGCTTAGCTAGAGTTCAAGCAATAAATGTTTTCTTGAAATTGAATTGAATTGAAATTGAACTTTCAGATTGTACGAACTTAACCATTAATATTGGGCTTTTAAAACCCTCTGGACAGTATGCCACGTGATGCGATGGTACCTGAGCTTCGGTTTGGGCATCGCTTCTCTGTGACCTTTCCTGGAAGGGAATCGTGGACTGAGGTCCGCTATAAAAATTTTCACGGACGGCTCTCTTACTAATGATGGAGCGGGGGCGAGTGTCTACTTTCCTGAGCCTGATATTGGAATAGAGTACTCACTTGGTAGACACACCACTGTCTTCCAGGCTAAAGTCTTCGCCATATCAATGGCAGCAGAGTTAGCGCTTGACATGAAAATCAAGGAGAACGACATTGCTATCCTCTCGGATAGTCAGGCAGCCTTGACGGCTCTGAGTGGCCCTCGGATAACATCTAAGTTACTGGGGGATTGCAGGGCTTCTATGGATAAGTTGTGTATCCACAACAAGGTGTCCCTTGTGTGGGTTCCTGGTCACATGGAGATCGTGGGGAATGAAAGGGCTGGCCTTTAAGTTAGGGCTGGCTCTGTTTTCCCGTTCTTCGGATCGAAACACGCCGTAGGCGAGAGATGGGCGAACCTGAATACTTGCAGGTGTACAAAACTGTTTCTTGATGGGCCCTATGGGAATATCTCCGATTTTCTCATGGGGCTCGAAAGGAAACAATGTAGATAGTGGTTAGCATCATTACCGACCACAGCTCACTTCACGCTCATCTAACAAGGATGGGAGTTGTTGACAGCCCTGAATATCTATCCTGCCTGGAGGGAGAGCCCGAGACAACCGAACACTTTTTGTGTGTGTGTCCGGCCTTTGCCCGGTGCAGGCTGGATATTTTAGGGTCTGCCCTTCTATCTGTCGATGAGATGAAAAACCTGCCTCACCAAGACCTGATGCGCTTCATTATGAGGACAGGAAGTTTGGGTGAATGGCCTTCTAGCAGGACAGCACAATGAGTCGCTTTGGCCTCCATGCTTTGGGATAGGGTCACCTGTCCCCCTGCTTTTAAATAAAAAGAAAAAAAAGCATTAATATACTGAAACTGTGATTTTCGTGTGGAGCAGATAATTTCTAACTTAAAAGTATCTAAAAACAAGGCATATTTATTTCGACATAATTTAAACAGTATTTGTCGCGAATATCCGTATTCATGAAAATCTAATGAATGACTACATCGATGAACATAATGAAAATGTAATCGATGAAATAGTCGGCTAAATGTAATGCAGAAAGTAAGAAGCAACTTGTTTTCCTCTAAAGTGGCACGTGGTATACAAGACAATAAGTCACTGAGAACGGAGTTGCTGCAATTAGTAGGGGGAATCACACACAGCTTAGGCTTTTAGTTCATGTTGAGAGTTTTAGTGAGCATGTAAGGGCCGGATTCACAGTTTGAGTTTAAACTCAGGATTAGTTATACTCCGTTTGTGGTTCACAGTGTTCGATCTTTTTCAATATGGCAGCACTTTGGCATTGTGAACTAATAAGCTTTTGTCTGTACAATTGTGAACTAACAAACTATTCGTAATGAGAAAAAATAATAATAATAAAATAATATTTATTAAGTCTACAAAAATCAGTAAAGAGTCTTCAAAACGCACTACGAATTTCTCATCAAAAGAAACAACAATATTAATGAAATTTGTTGAAAAACACAAAAATATTATTGATATATTCATTACTAATATCTTCCTGATCCGAATTCATTGTATTATCACACAAATTGTATTATTAAGAACTTTTTTTTTTAAAACCACACTACTTCAGCAACTGTCAAATCGTAATGTTACCTCATTACATTTAAAGATAAACTGAGTTTCAGCGCTCAATCTTGGTGGTTTAAGCTAACTTTAAACGAGGTTTAACTTACCACTGTGAAACTGTACTGAAGAGATAAACTGAGTTTAAACCACATCTTAAGCTTAAACTTGAACTGTGAAAGTGGCCCTTAGTGGTGCGTGCAAATGAGTAATAATTTTTGCTGTGATTTTGTTATGTAACTATGTTGAATGATTGACATCGGACGTTAAGTCCAGACTGCCAGCATGAGCTGACAGATCACTCGACGGACAGCGTTGACTGCAGGGCGGCACGCTAGCTTGCCTCGGCTATTGGCGGAGAGTGTGGGGAGGTTCCACAAAAAACCTGCCGCTGCCGTCTGCCATAAAAAAAAAAAAAATCGTGCCTTAAACCAAAACGCCGGCACACATTCAGTCCTGAAGGGACCTTTACGTCACTTACCTACATCCAAGTCGAAGGCGCAGATGTTATGCCTTCCTTGCATGCCCCAACTACCCAATTGACTCTGAGGGCAAGATTTTTCAGAGTCCCTTATTGACCCGTAAAGGGAGAGACTAGCGGACCTAGAAGACCTTCATGCGGAGAGGGCTCCAGGAAAGTGAAAGGAGAAAGAAAAGGGTTCAGCACTTCATTTTTACGTTATAATATTTCATTTTATTCACTACGTTAACAAAAGGAGCTAGAGCTCACCTAACCATTAGCCAGTTACAATATTGATCAAAATAAAATGCCTAAGTACATCATGTGAACAATAGTTTCATGCCGTAATAAGACCTTTAATTCGACAAGCACGACAGGTTACCTTATGGATGCCCGGGTATAATTAATGCTTCTCACCCCACTGATCTGGGTGATTGCACCCGAAAAATATGCTAATAATATGTACCCCTATAGGTAATAATATAGTGACATATGTAAGGATGTAACAATATAATATAAATAAAAGAATTTTACTCGACATAGACTTACATGATGCCACTCGTACACTCAAAGGAGCTCCCTGGAGGCGAAATGGTTATGTTAGCTGAAAAGATTAGAAGAAAAATTTTATCGAGCTTAGTTCCCTTTAATCTTAATAACTGTTTAGTGCAATGTGCTTGTCTAATTTATGGTTTACAATTCAAATGCTCATTCGCCAACTTTAAAATTTTTCTTTCCTAAATTTTTCTCGGACGGTTTGTTGAAATTTAATGCAGTGCAGCAGTTCAGAAGCAGCGAACGAAACGATATGTAGGTACATTTAATAAAATAATTTAAGATTGTTTTTGGAGTGCGCATGTGATATTTAGAATAGTTTTAGGGTTTTTTCTAGTGTAGTATAATGCCTGGCGCAGATCAGTTTGAAAGTATTTGATTTTGAAATTTTTTCCTTAACTATGTGAAGTAATATAAATCAAAAGAACGAGAAGACATTCCATAAAAGCTAAAAAACTTTTCCTCATCATTCCTTAAATTTGCATGTCCTCGCGATGGTGTAATTTGATTTAGCGGATGCACTGAAAATCTACGTTGCAATTGTTTTTTCCTTTTCTTCTTTATCCTCAATTAAAAGTAAAATAATTACAAGTTCAACATCACTAATGTTTTCCATATTTTATAGCACCCCTAAAAATTACTGAACTGACTTCACTGACTTGTATCCACAAAATAATCGAGAATAACCGTCTTGTATGTCGTGTTATCACGGCGACGGTAAAAACCGTAGACGGACGGGAAAAACCTAATCGTATGTCGCTGCCCTTAAGAACAATCTGCAAGTATATTTCTAAGAAAACTTTAATGCTTCCCTACGAACGTAAAACATTTGAACAACTTAGGTCAGTGTCGCCATGAAAAATTAACGGATGGCTAGACGTTGATTGCATGGAACTAGAGTTCTACTGGAAGAACTCTGATTTAAAATTCGTTAAGTCAGTTTTTATGCTTCTGTTGCGAGCTCTTCACCAAGTTGTCCTGTTACCGATTTTATGTCGGAAAATCAGATAGGTTAAAAAAAATTTATCGCTGACCAATTTATTAAAAACAAGAACACTTTCAAATCTCGAAGTTGTGTTCTTTTTCATCTATAGGAGTAATCGGTTCAACAAAAATATAAAAGCATCATAATAACCGGGCTGCTAAGCATTGCGTGTCTTTTTCTAAACAGTAAAACAGTAAAATAAATATGTAGTATGTATTCCAAAATTACCTACCATCCTTTGATAGGTGTAATAAATGACTTTTCAACACTACATAAAATACAAGAAAATTCTAAGAAAACCTTATATTGGCGATTATTTTGGGATTATCTCCGATCTATGTTAAGTTGAAAAACAATTAAAATAAAAGAGTAGTTTTTATGACGTCTTTTATTTCAACATATATATATATACTCCCAACGTTTCGACCCGCGGGATTTACGAGTCCTCTTCTTGGGGCTATAAAAAATTCTTTTGTAGAATAGTATCGAGACACTTTTATAAGTACAACAAAATTACCTTCCGATTATAATAAATTAAATTTTAAATATCACATATTGTAAAAATATCAAATAAACTAAAATATTACACTAAAAACATTGTTATAAATAAAATTAAAAAAACCAAGTTACACGGAAAAAACAGACTACTGACAGGACATGATTAAGCTATTGACTAGACTGAACAATTATGTGTGGTTTGTGTAATGTTAAAAGTGAGCATTTTTATGTGTTTATCGAATTAAGTATGTGGTGATACTCATTATGAATGGTCTCTTTGTCTAACCTAATATTAATTAAGTTGTGTTTGTTTATATAAATGTGGCAGGCTTCTTTGGTTTCCCTTTTTTCTCTGTTTTTTTCATTGGCAATGATCATGGCATCATCAAATTTGAATATATGCCCGGTTTCAAGGGAATGTGATGCCAATGCTGAGTGTGGGGTATTTTTTGCTATATATTTTGCATGCTGTGATAGGCGGGTTTTTAGTTTTTTGGAAGTTTGCCCGATGTATGCTGTGGGACAGTTGTCGCAATTTACTTTGTACACTACGTTATTTTTTTCAGGAGTTTTTATTTTGTCCTTCGTTTTGGTGTAAATCTTGTTGAGTCTATTGACGGGTTTAAAAGTTATATTTATTCGGTTGTCACCTGTGTGTACATGTCGTCTTATTTCATGAGATACTGGATATATGTATGGAATTGAATTATAGATCTTACTATGAGGGTCTTCTAGTTCTAAAATAGCTGGCTGTAAATTGTTGTTGGTGGAAATGTTGAATTTTTTTCTTCTGGCTCTTTTTATAACCCTGCTTCGTATGTGAGATGGATAGTTATTTTTTCTAAGGATTTTGTCAATTATAAGCTTGTTTTTTGCGTGAAATTTAATGTTACTTAAGCTTAGAACTCTGTGTGCAAAAACCTCTGCAGTATTTATTTTCATTGCCATTGGATGGTTAGAGTGATAATTTATCATGCGATTGGAGCTGCAGGGTTTGCAGTACCAATCCGTGATAATTTTCTGTTGATCTGTCCTAATGACGAGCATGTCGAGAAAAGGTAAGGTGTTGTTGTTTTCCATCTCAAGCGTAAATTGTAGTTTTGAATTAATGTTGTTAAAAACATCTAACAGATCATTTACATGTTCTCGTGCTGTTGTACAGATGATGTCATCTACATATTTCATGATGAAAGTGGGTTTGTGTGTGGTGAGCTTCAGTGCCTCAAGAAGAGCCCCAAGAAGAGGACTCGTAAATCCCGCGGGTCGAAACGTTGGGAGTATATATATATATGTTGAAATAAAAGACGTCATAAAAACTACTCTTTTATTTTAATTGTTTTTCAACTTAACATAGATCGGAGATAATCCCAAAATAATCGCCAATATAACGCTTACATAACCCGATCATAAACACAGCACAAGCTAATTATTGTCTAAGAAAACCGTACATGAAGACCTACGAGCAAATGACTATTATACCCACTCCGGACTCCACTATTACTATTCAAAAGAAGAAAAACAAACGCCCAACCCAGCGCTAACTGTCGCCGCAGCTTGGAAAGTGCGTTACAGCACCAGTATTAATCGCTGACGACAACTCCACATTGTGTCCGTACCATACGAAAACCGTCCTGTTAAACTTTTAAAGCTCACTCTACAGTCCAGCACCACATTCAATTTATTGCGAAGGTGAGGTGGCGCTTTTGAGGGAGGTCATGACCCTCGTGACCCTCCACCTGTATATTCGCCTGGTCAGTTTACGACACCAGTAAAATTGTAAGGATTGTATACCTACCTTTCGCAATAATTCGCTACTTTAAAATAGATTCATATTTTATTCTATTCACTTCCCCTAAGGACGTTTGCTAAAAGGACGATTGCCCTAAAGATGTATTAGAAAAAGTTTATTTGACAAAAGGAATCTTTCCCGCGTGAGATCAAAGACAAAAAATTGTTTTCCAAATAGTTTTTTGCCAACAAGAGCTTTGCCAAAACGACTTTTGGTAATTAGTTGCTTAGATCCAAAGATTCACAAATACGCAGCTAATTCCAGAAAATTATAATTTTTGGCAGACATGTACTCAAACGTAATCGACAGCAAAGCCGAACTTGTTCAAAAGTTTGATTCATTTAAAGATACAGATAGATAATAGGCACATATATTAAAAATAATTCAAATATCGAGGAACTGTCCATAAACAATGTATTAAAATTCATTATTGTCAATAACATGTGCTCTATTCACCCTAAGCCTTCGATTTTATATAAAAATATTTTTAACTTTACCAATTAGTAATGCAGGGGCGGAGTGATCTTTCAGCAGTCTGAAACTCATTACACCTACGATTTAGAATAGCTGAAGACAGATTGTTTGGGTTAGCTTTACTCTCCATTGGGACAGTTGGTTACTGAAGTGGATTATAATATGGTTATAATTAGAGAATTTTGCAGGAATGAAACTTATAAGAAAAAAGCTGTTGTAGTTGCCTCATTTGTTAATAATTCATATGTAGATACTTATATTAATTTTATTTTGAAATAATAGATTTTTGTTATACTTCCATTTAATAAAAACTATGAATATATTTATGTTTGAACTACTGCTGGACGCTTTTTTTCACAATATGAAATAAAATCTATTTTTATGTAGTGGCGCCTTTCTTTAATATGCTTGCTCCCCAAATGTTTAAACCTAGATACGCCTCTACCAACTATATGATCTGTTACATACAGCCTATGACGGCTGTACATAAAAAAAAAAAAAAAATAATAATGGAGAAAACAAAATAGGTAAAACAGATTGAAAAGATTGACCTGCTTGTAATACGTGTAAAGTTTCAAAAATAAGTAATTTGATATTTACTGGAACTTTTGAATTCGCGATCAAATGCTAGCATCAACTCGCCGCCGTGCCCAACAATAATCTAATCTCAACGATTCTCGGACATCTTACCATTACCACAGCCAAACTAATTAATTTTCCTTATTGTCAGGTAGCAATTCGACGAAACGAGAGAAGCGAATACTTCTTATCCCGATACTAATGTACAATAAAACTACCTAACTTTCATTAATTGTTCAGTGCAATAAACAAACACATTCTACCTATATTGTTGTGATCCCAAAATCACAGCCACATGTACAATTACTTACCCCCTATGGACATTCCAAAAGAGCATAAGCATAAATTGCATAAGCATTCATATTGTGGTCTCAAAATACCACACCATGCATATTAAAAATATCCATATCCAAAATGTACAAATATCCATAATTACATAATCCTCATAAATTTCTTCATATGTCCAAAAATGCACAAAATGCACAAATATTCTTATTAATTACCTCCAGAAATTCCTTCTCGCATAAATAGCCACTTATGAAAAGTAAACAGAATGTTTGCTCAACATTTTTGTTCAAACATAAATCACGGAGTTAATGTACTCCACATCGCATATCGCTCGCAATTTCAAGAGCGGGATCAAATTACAAGACCCAAGCCAAGAAATTAACGAAGTCACATGCTTTAAAATCGACTTATCTTTCCATCTTTCCATTTTTTTATGCTTATTGTCTGATTGGCCAGTTGAAGGCACCAATCAGAAAAACTTTTTGATACTTTTGCTGACGCAAGGGCGTCAGCTATTTTGGATGATTAAAATATGTTCCAAGACTAAAGACGCGGAAGTTCGGGATAGGCACTCATCAAGTGCACACGCGGGCGGCTCGAGATAGTTTTGTTATTTTTGAAACAAGTTTTAATTAATCATACAAGTGTTTTTTTATTAATCGTACGCAATAAAATTATTACTCCTAAATCAAGTGTTGTAAATTATCCTAAAATGAAACCTCCCTGAGCTCCCCCCGCCCCCCCCCTCGTCGCTCTTCTCCTAACCAGAAAGCACGGTGGCAAACAGGGGTTACAACAATGTACATACAAAACAAGGATATCTACAGAGGCCGTTACTAGCCTACGGTTACTGCAGGGTTGTTAGTGGGCTACGAGTATGCCTAGGGTTCTCATGCAATATAATTCTTTTTTTAAGGCTGTCTCTAATGTGTAATTTTGAATAGCACTTTATAGCAATTATTGGTAAGCATTGGTAATGTGATTAGAATGGAAGCTTACGTTACTACTACATAGTCAAAATTTTGGAAGCTCGGAGCCGAGAGCTTTATTTTCTGGCATTCAGCCTTAATTCTACTTATTACTACTGATCTGCAATGAGAGAAAATAATTTTATCAGTAGAGCAAAATAGCAATTCAAATCCTTGTTGTAAAAAAATCAATATATAAAAATGGGTTAGTGTATTTTGTACTTATCAGAAGCTCCCCGTGGTATACTAAACCCTGAATGGCTGATTTAGCTAATCCCTGTGCCCATATTTAACCTAAATCAGGACTATGGATTAACCCAGCATTGAATCCCTGAAAATCTGCCAAAAGCTTCAATGTTTATCTATATTCCCTATTTACTCCTGGATTCCGAACCCGTACCAGCAATAAACGCCTGAAAATATCCCAAAAGGTTTTACTGCCGACTTAGGGGGGAAAACGCACCGAGAAATTTCGAAATTTTCGATTTGTTTTGTTTGGCTTTTTTTCAAGCTTAATCTCTTAAGAATGTCTGGTGAAAACCGCATGCAAAAATTCGAAAAAATAACGGAGTTATGGCCGATCTAGTCAGCGCCGAGCGGCCGAACGAAATTCAGGTAGAAATACGCCGTCGGCCCCTATTGTAACATCGTCTGCGTAACCGGGCGTTATATCGAAAGTTTTCGTTCGGAAATAATATATTCGGTGAAAAGTGGATAAAAAAACAGGTTCTCGAAATTCGCAAAACCATTATAAGTATCGGCCGAAGTGGAGTGGTTGATTCTATGTAAGTTGAAGAATTTTGCGATTTATTCATTGCTCAATTTTCAAACGCGGTTTTCTCGAAATCATGTTTTTGAAGTCGGTACGCAACATATCTCGAAAACTAATGAACCGATTGCAGTTATCTTTTTTTGTGCTTATTCTACACATAATTATCTAGTCTTTGTTATATTGATTTTTTTTTAGAGGCTTTGTTTTTTTTTAAATCGGCGAAATAAGGTCGTATTTTTCTCTAAAAATCGCTATGTAAATTCAAATGTCCGCCATCGATATTTTCAAAATCACATATGACAAAGACTAGATTATACTGTCCAGTTTAATTCCTGTTTGTTTTTTATTTGGATGATTACAGATGAAGCAGGAGTGCGTACCGCAGAGGGCCTGTTTCTTGCGGTACTTTACGGACCAGAGGATTGCGCGGCGAATATTTGATATTTTTCAATAAAAAATTTTTTATGCGTTATTAAAAATGTGTTTTATCATTTAAAAAAGAATTGGTTTGATTACTGCTATAGATTGCCTTTAAAAAAATCCAGAAAAATGGCTTTTTTTTCGCGTTTCTTGGTGGGTTTTCCCCTTTAACTGGAATTACTATATAGTATGGAAATCGCCCAATACTATTTGTTTCCTAGGTGATGATTTTTGTGTTGGTTAATCGAATATTTCTCTGGTTCGCTGATTGTATAAAAAATAAAAAAATAAAAAAACTTCATTTTAATCTTGGTAATATCCCAAAACTTTAATTTGGTAATATCCCAAAAAATATTCTCCTTTTTAATGACAAAAAAAACTGATCTGAAATTATAGAAGATTCTTCTCGGTTTGGTAATATCCCAAAACTTCGAATTTATTCTAAATTTCAGTATAATAAATTTATGAAAGTAAAAGAAAAACAGTTTTTTGTTAATATCTAAAACAAAAATCTTTTCCTTTTAATGCCTTTGCTTACCTTGCAAATTGAAATAATTTTATTTGTGGGAATAACCCTACAAATTTTATTGAGGATGGTGGGAACAAAACATTCTAGTGGAAAATATCCTACTAGATATACCTTTACTGGGTGATAAGAAGTGATTTGATGTATGTCGATAAATGACAAATTGACAAAAAGCCAATTTGTCTTGTTATTTGTTTTACAAAAAATTATATTTATTGTGCTGTCGTTTGTGTTTTTTTTTTTATATAAAACGTAATTACTTGTTCTACAAGTTTTAACATAGATGTGGCAACAAAACTCTGCACTGGCAAACACATCCTTAGTCAAATAAATTATTATTTACATACCGCAGTTTTGTTACAGTGTTCAAGTTGTCCCTATCTATGTTCAATGTTCTTTCCCTGAGATAGCGATACGTTTTCCCGGAGATCTTGTCGTCTTACATCAATTTTGAATGGCCGAAGGATCCGAATCTTTGAACCATGGTGTCTAGCAGAGCTGGGCAATACTTACGTAAAAAAAGACTTAAGTACTACTTAAAGTACATTTTCGTTACTTAAGACTTATTACTCAATACTTTTGAAATGCCCCTGCTTAGTACTTGAACATAAGTACTTGCTTCTATTTACTTGTACTTAAGACTTAATTTTGTACTTAAGTAACAAGATTTTTACTTAGGTATTTCTGAGTCTATTAGGTACCTACAAATATCTAACTCTTCGTAGAAAAGCAAACACAATCTCTAGCGCAACTCCTTTTTTGTTGAGTTTTAAAGCACGCAAAAAACTGTCAAAAAATGTGCCGCACTGACGCGTCAAGGCAGAACCTTAGACAAACTAATAACATACACACAAGACTGGGCAAGTAGAACAAGAACCAGTAACGTCTCGCTCGAATATAAAATCGACGATTCCTCGACTTGATGACATAACCACTGACATGTATAATATGGATTGCAAAAAGTGGGCTTACTTCTATATTCCGAACTCTGTCGGCCTAAGCACCAAGTACCAACTGAGAGAGAACTGAAAACAACAAATAAATTAGTGAATTCATAGAAATAAATGTTTTTAAATTAATCAATTAGGGTTATTACTGACAAAAACTGTTTTATCAAAGACAATGTATTCATTAGATACGGAGAAGAATTTCTAAATGTTTTATTAAAATCACTTCTCGAGCTGCGTCGTCACTTTTTCAACTTCCCGCCAATGATTTTTTCAATGTTGGCACCAATGTAAGAACTCTTTTTGACACAAGCAATTGTGCCCACGTGAAATAGAAACGTAAGCAGTCCATATTATATACGTCAGTGGACATAACCAAAGGTAAGCAAGCAATGCCTCGCTCCAATATCAAATAAACGATGCCTCGACCTGATGTAGGGAAGGCCCGATTTTTTCAAAGAAATTTACTGGAAGTTTTTCCTTAGAATTATTATGCATTATTGGAGGCAACAATGGGTGCTTGGGAGGAGCTCTAATAGATTTTATGAGTGTAGCAATGAGAGATGAAAGTTTTAATCTACGTGCAGTGCCGAAAACTATAAAAACCTATAAATACTAGCCACTGGTTACTATACAAATTATAGTTTGCAAAAGGTATTCATTTAATAATATCTATTAACTGAACTCGATAAACTTCATTATATTACTGCCAACGTACAAAGATTTTATAAAAGTACTTTAAACAGTACTTCAAAAAGCACTTAGTACATTTTATAGACTTAGTGCTTAGTTACAAGTACTTTTCATACATGCGTTACTGGTACTTACGCTGAAGTACTCAGGCCTTCGGTACTTGTACTTAAGTACTTTTTCTTTGGTACTTGCCCTGCTCTGCCCCAACTTTGGTAGCGCTACCTGCCCTGCTTTTATAAATCATTTAAAAATGCGACAGTGGTTATATGTATTCGTGTTTAGCCCTGAATTTTTTCCCGACTGCCTATCTGTTTTCAATGGAACTGGGAGTCTTCGGTTCCGGCCTCCCGAATTACATTTTTAGTACTTTTGTGCTATCAGGGGCTGTTAGTTTTTACACACTGGCGAATAGGGGTGTATTGAGCAGCTGTTCAAGAGATTGCTGTTCGGTAATAGCTACGCTTTAGACTGAAAGTTGAACTCAATACTGGATTGCTTAACTTTAGGTTTATTTGAATCCCAGATTGTAGCCATCTAGCCTCCTTCCATTTAATCTATAATATAGTTCTAATTGCAATATATTAAAAACTAGGTGGTATTCATTATCGTTATATAATAAATCAAAATTATACATAGTCTACGATGCTAGATTATTTGGATCGGCTATTGTAACAAATTAATAAAAATTAGAAGGAAAAGAATTAGAAATAAATAAATAAATAAATAAGATAAAATACACGATAGCTAAGCAAACAATGGAATCAATACAGTAAACATAAAGTAAAATAAGGACAGAAAAATATAATCTGGTGCAATAAAATAGCGATAGCAATAACAAAATAAAACAAAAGTAGTGCTGCCAACACAATGAATATTACATGTAAATCGTAGCAAAATGAATAGAGACTGTGGTAAACTCGCATTACGACATAATTGTAACAACAATCATATAATTTAACTTGACTTGGACAAAATGTCAAACTTAGCTTAAATAATTGCAAATATTTTATAGTGTAAGTATGCCTTATTACCTAAATAAAGCGTGTCACATTTATATTAATAAGAAACACTTAATTAACATCAGACAAGATACAGAATTTATACACAAGGATTATTACACAATTTTAAATAAAACAAGTAAAAAAGCTAGAATTGGTCTAAGACCAATTCTTATGATACCCTAGATGAATGCCCGTATTAAATTTCGTATGGTCACCGATCTATTCAAGTTTGATTTTGAAGTTGTTTTTCGCATATATTTCTAGAACGGTTTGTCGCACAGAAAAAATGATTATAACCAATTTTATAGGATTTCGTATTCTGCAGAAGTTTTTAGTACAATGAAAATGTCTTGGACTGATCGTTTTCAAAGTATACGTAAAAAACCGAAATTTTTATATGGGAACACCTAGACGGAGTTGCCCGATTTAGTCCATTTTTGACATTTTATTTGATAATGTAGTAAAAACATCATGTACGAAATTTCAGCTCTACGTCGACGCGTTCTCAGGCAGTGTCCAAATATATAGCAGAAAACGAAATATTTATATGGCAACCCCACGAAGGAGTTGCCCGATTTGTCTCATTTTCGATCTTAATTTTACTTCTTTTTTTAAGGACCGTGTACAAAATTTCATCTCTCTAAGTACGGATGGACGGACATGCAAAAATCAAAATAACTTTTAATATTATGAATGGGTGTCCAATCCATTTTGCTCTACCATCATTACTTCGATGTGTTACAAACGGAATGACAAGCTTAGTATACCCTATAGATTTCATCTAGGGTATAATAACAAAGACGGGAATACACACAACATCCAAAGAAGCACACATCAAAACCAAGAAATCCATAATAACACCACTCACACAAACCAACAAGCACACACACCGGCATAAACGACACCACAGCCAACATAACAATCAAAAACAGCTGACGCAGCTCAGTGCTTTTCTAGTCTTTAATTTTAGAACGTATTTGTTTTTTGTGTTAATTTATTTATTTATTTTTCTGTCGGTTATACGTTTTTACATAACTGTAGTGTTTTCCGTCATTTTTATTTTATTTTTATTCACATAGTATGTAAGGTAATCTAATCATTTCATATATTTATATTCAAACATTTTTCCCAATTTGTTAGTGACTAAATAAATGTAATTCCACAGACTCATTGAAAGGACTCTGAAACTCAGAGCCGAAACGTCAGGTAAATTTTCAATAAACAATAGTTTTGTAGTTTTTTTTCTCACTGATTGGAGATTCCCAAAAAAGCTTAAATCGTTTTACTTAAAAAAAAATGTTAATGAAAGAATGTAATCATTCGGAATTTATTAGCTAATGTAATGTTAAATTTCTATGCAAAATTTCAGTGAAATTCATTAATGTTCAATGATAGTTCAAATCGAATATAATATGATTTTTTAGCTGGTTTGGACTTTCTGGAAAACAGTTGCAACATTTTCTTTTATAACTTTTTAATTTGGCAATATATTTTCTTGATTTTTTTTTTACAATTTAACGGAAAATTAGTTATAAACTTATTGCAGTGAAAGGCGTTTTAGAAAATCAAATTTTATTATTTTTTATAAATTTTTTAAAACGAAAATTCGGACCCGGAACTCATACTTGTTTTTTTTTTCGTGACAATTTTTTGTAAAGAAAAGTGGGTGGTGGGTAAGCTTTTTCTACTATAACGTAATATACAATCGATTATCTTTCTACCCTCCAGCGACTATAAATTAAAGCGTTAATGTAGTGCAACCTCAGTTTTTTGGGGCCCCGTCATAGGTAAATCCGGCACTGCAAATAGTCCCAAATACCTTGGTGGTAAATTCGGTAAATCCCACTGACATGCGTATATGTAAATTCCCAAATAATTTAAATATAACGTCAGTTTGCGACAGTTGGTAGCATTGACAGTGAGAGCATACTTTCTGAAATCAAAATTGGTGCCACATGAAACAGGAGATCAAGCAGTCCATTTATATATATGTCAGTGGGGTTACCGTAAAGCTGCATCGAAGTGTCATTTACTTCAAGTGCTAAGCTCCGTGTTCGAGTTTATTGGTGTTATAATCTATTATTCAAAATGTCAACAACAATAACGAGAAATAAAAAATTGGCAATTTTTGCAGTTTTCAATTTATTAGGGCATTACCGTGAAGAAATAGAATATTTTGAGGAAAATAATAACCTTTTTGAAGATGGCTGTAATGTGATGACTGTGATTATTGGATATATGCGCATTTGAATTTCAGAAATCTCCAATGAAGTATCCGTATTGTAACTCCATATCACTTAATTCATATGTTTCACCCACTGACATGTATATAAATGGACTGCTCGTTGAACCAAAAATGGATGACAGCAAATTTCATGTTACTGTCTCTTTCCGTAAGAGCATATTTTCCACTGAACTGTAACGATTCAGTGGTATTTCCAACCAAAACAGCGCGAGTCGGAAGATACTTTTTGAAATAAAAACTGGTGCCACATGAAACAGGAGATCAGTCAGTTTATTTATATACATGTCAGTGGTTTCACCTTGTAAAAAGCAAAAGTCTCCATTGGGACCAATTGCTGGCACTTCTATATATAATTGGTTGCAAATTGCTGTTTCCGTTTGCAAAGAAATATAAATTAAATTAAAAAATTAAAAACGTATTTCAGATATGTATCGATTTTGTCAAAACAAATGCGACACATAATTTCAAAATGACATTTCAGCCATTCATATGCCCAGATAGCATCGTAGTGATGAAATACTGTCACAATACTAATACTCGAGTATCAAAGTATCGATACCTTTCAGTATACTAATATTTTATTATTTATTTATTTTATATAATATTTTAAGCAAATTTGATTGGTCGAATTCTTGAGAAGGGGACATTTATTTTTGATGCCTTGCATCAATGATAATCGGAGAAGCACCGAATTGGATCCAAAGTAGAAAAAAGGAATTGCATCGATATATCTCTGACCCCATATCGAAAATTTGTATCGATCCCGTACTGATGATTTATATTGATCCCATTCTGAAGGGATTTTATCATAGAAGGAATTATTCTTGATTTTTTTATTAATAAGATAATTATAAGTTTAAAAATCTCCATTTTTCATATGTAAGAAAGATTATATGAGTGTATATAATTATGGTTTGCCACAATTACATATGAAAAATGTAGATTTTAAACTAATAATTATCTTATTAATAAAAACTCAAGAATGATTCCTTCTATGATTACAATAATAAGAATAAAAGAATGAAACACTTTTCGAGAACTGTATTGCAATTAGTTTACAAGAGCTATAATGTATTTTTCCTTTTTTTTTTACGCAGCCTTGTTGATTTTCACTTTTGCAGCGCGAAGCGCTTCGTCCAGTTCTTTATGGAATTCCATAAGTCCGAAACTGTTTCGTTTGAAGCTATCTGAAATTTGAATTGAAAATGATAAATTTATTTGAATTGACTAAAATACGGTATATTTACCGAAAAGGCAGGTACAAATGTTTTCATATGTGGTGAACTTCTGCTTCCCACGAACGCCCCGCATATTGTACAGGCATTGAACATTTCAGGCGCGGATCTAGCATTGAAATTAGGGGGGGTCATTTTACAAATTAAATCATCGAGCAAAAAAAAAAAAAAAAAAAAAAAAAAAAAACACCATCCAACGCCGCAGGAGTCAATCAAGCCCAACTTTTCTCAGTTTTACACACTGGTATATATAATATGGATTGCTCGATATGCTATTTCATGCGGGTACAATTTTTTGTGTCAAAAATAGTTCATACGTCGGTGCCAACATTGAAAAATCCATTGGTGGAAAGTTGAAAAGTGAAACCTCTCGAATTTCTATTAACCCAAGTAATTTATTTCGACAAACCCACTTATTTATTTATTGTTTACAGCCCTTTCTCAGTTCGCACGTTACATAGGCATGTGACCAACTCAAAAAATGCAACTTTTCAGGAGAGCGAAAAAACGAAAAGCTGTACATAGAATTAATTCTAGCTTAAAGCCTAGTATCGGTAAAAAGTGAATATTTTGCTATTTGAAGGTAGATGGAACTTTGCATGTCTCCACTTATATTACTGAACATTTTAATGCGCGTAGCATTAAAATGCTGGTAAAATTATGACATTTCCTGTGTCTATGACAATTTTCAGGTTGTTTTTTGAACTCATTGAAGAATTTAATTTTAATTGAAAACTTTCAGACTTTTTCTTAATTTATTGAAGGATTTAAGTTCTTATAACAATTTTCAAATTAATTAAGTCAATTTTTAATTGTAAGTTGTAGAAACATTTATCTAAACTTTATAAACAATTTGAAGTTTTTCAGCGATAAAATTTTTAGACATCTGTCACTTTGTTTTCTCCAAATTAACATACGTCAAAATTTTACCAGCGATTTTAATGTGAAAAATTTGGAGACCACGTTAAGTTTTGCTTTGCTCGAACTCGATACTAGGCTTTACGTAGTAATTGTTTGCTAAAAATAGTCTGAACTCTTAAATTTGTTAGTAAATATATTTCTGAAGATTTATATAAAAGAAATTTTAAGATTTTGTTACCGCAGTTGGCGAGGTTAGCTGTTAATCCCGCATCCTCTTAAGTTGTGTCGCTTTTCTTTGTTGCGAAATAAATATTTTTACAAGTTTTTTTAAGTGGCACAACTCAAAATACGATTTTTAAGAATTAAATTCCGTACTTTGAACTTTGTGGAAAAATGTCATAACTCATAATATAATTTGTAAGAAATAATTGCTGTTTTGTGGAAAAGTGACACAATTTAAAATAATACTGTTAAAATGTCGAAAACATATTTACGTTTGTTATAAAGATCGTCACAAGTCAAAAAGTGACACTGACACACTGTTCTATGAAGAATATCTCTGTTCTTAAGTAACAGAAAAGTGATACTATCTCTATCTAGCGGCAAAAACAATCAGATAGAAATATGCCAATTTCATGGTGTAATTAACTCAAAAACGACAAATTTTGAGTTAGGTCACATTTCTATGTGACGTGCGAATTAGTAGTTGGTGCTTAGATCGAAAGAGAACGCTATATAGAGCCCGCTTTCTGCAGTGTATTTCTATGGACGTAGTCAGTCCATATTTTAAATGTCAGTGGTTTTACATAAGAACGCTGCAAATATTTTAGAATGTTAGGAGTGTTAGAGTGTGTGAAATTGCCATCAGCAATTGATTCAAATTCCTCAGTTAAAAACAAAAAGTATTTCCCATAGAATGACTTGGGACAAATAAAAGTTTTAAATTTCAACCCAAGTCGTTTCAATAGAAAAAAGCCCCACGACAAATCTTACCTTTAGTAAGATTTGTCGAAAATAAAAATACGATATGTATGTAGAGATATGTATACCTACATACATATCGGGCGCAGAAAATTTACTCGGTGAAGATTTAAACGATCAAGTCTTCACCAAAAAGCCTCCTTTCAGCAAATTGTCGCGAGCGGAATACATTCTGGGTGCAACAATGTATGCACGATAGCAAGACGATGGTTTGATATTTATGAAAATATCAAATTTCATTTCAACCATCGTCCGCCGCGGTAGGCTGAACACTAATTGTAAACAGGTAAAGAAAATAGAAGTTGCGATAAGAAAAAATAAAATAAACGTTTTGTAAAAATAACAATAAGAGGAAGTTTGTGAAAGAAAAAGTTTGTGAACAAAGCAAAAGTAAACAAAAATATATATATAAATAAAATAAAAGTGTGCGAGTTGTCTTAATCATAGCTTCCTGAAACGGCGTAGAGTGATTGCCTTCGACTAAGCTAAGCCCCGAAATATAACAGGAGTTAGGACTAAGTTAAGTTAGGGCTCTGATGTGGTAGCGAGGGAGTCTGTTTCGTGGCTTGGGAAGTGTTTCTCTGAGGTCCGAAACCCAAATTCCGAGAAAAACCTATACACATACATCACATGCATTCAATAGCATTCATTGAAATAAATTTTTATTTTTTTAAGTTTCGGAATAAAGTTTTTTTTTAAGTTGAATTATATAAATAAAAAAAGTATAAAATAAAAAAAAAAATATTTTTTCAAATAACTCAATTAATTAAATATTTTTTCTCAAATTTAGGGGGGGTCATGACCCCCACGACCACCCCCCCCTGGATCCGCCACTGATTTTAATGCACAAATATAGGCAAGAACACCTTCAAATTTTTTGTTCCTTTCATCTGCAAAATCCACTGTTTCTGAAATGGTGAAAGCAGTTTAAATTGAAGTCATATATGAAAAGTTTAAATTCAACTTACAAATTTATCCTGATTACCTGTGTTTAAAAGGAACTCCTCCAACCGGATAATTTCTTCATTTTCCTTGATAGGAAATTTGAATGGAAAGTTGCACGGTGTACTTTTGTCTGATGGAAACAAGAAGTCACACAACTTTTCATCATATTACCTTGTTTCAACATTCCTCTTTGGATTTGTGCGATTTCGTCCTTTTGTTGTTGCAAAAGAGTGCCTTGTTCAACCAACATTCATTATTATTATCAGGCATAAGCTCCTCCACATCTTCAAGTGCATTTAGATCAGGAACACTTTCATTGCAAACTCTTGGCATGTTTATATTTTCATTAATGATTCCATCAGGACATACATCACTTAAATTTCTTGTTGCAATTACATCAATTTGCTTAATTGGCTGCGATTCGGATCGCATTTGTAGCAAATCTGCAGCCACTAATCTTCTAAAATGTCTAGCCGAAACACCAGCAATTCTTTTTTCCCTTCTGGACATTGTTTTAATTATTCCACTTACCACTTAAACGATTTCCACTCTTAATAAAATGAAAAAGGAAAGTAAAGAGATAATTATTTAAAAAAATTAAATAAAAATAAAAACAAGATAAGAAAATTAAAAGCAGAACAAATTAGCGGGAAGGATTAGGGGGAACTTTGGACCAAAGAATATTTCGTTTTGCTTTGCAAATACCCGCACGAGTCCAGATGTTGCCATGGTAGGAATATCACCAAGTTAAGTATATCTTTTCTTTTAGTAAGTAAAACTTGTGATATTTTTTGATGTAAGACATTGTGGTTGGCTGGTGGTTCCTCTAAATTTGTTTTTGACGTAGTTGAAAGTCTTCTTGGATACGATTTTTTGTATTGTTTTATGCTTAATAAATAAAAATAAATAAAGCATTAAGTTCTCAGTAATGAGCTGTCTTGATTCATAGGTTTTGTGATTAAACGTTTGATAAGAGAATAATCACATGGCTCCCAGTATTCAGACTTTGACCCATCCCATGGTATATGGAGTATCAGTAATGTTCCATCTAAGCACAGCGTCACTAGTTGAAAAATTTCCAAGGAAATGTATGGGAACTTTTTTTTATTTTTTACAATCTTTTACTGCACAATTAACAATTTTAAAAGATTCCTTTGCTTAACTTCTATTAAATATGCACTTTATAACTCAATTCGATTTATTCGCTTACGATTTCTTAACATCTGTGAACATTTTTTCAACTGATGACGCAATGAAAAAAGAAAAAGTATTTCTCTCATACTGAGATGGAACATACTTCTTATTGTCTATACCATGGAACCAGTGATGGTAAGTGCACAGTAAAACTGTGTTTTACAGTTTTTTCGGTATTAGAGACGTAAAACAGTATTTTGTCAAAAAACACCGTAAATATTCAATATTTCATTAGGGATAAAAATTTAGTAAATCTTTGAGTTATTTCATCTCATATGTCTGAACGCAACCTTAGACTACTCCAATTTTTGTTTTACATCTATTACACTAGGCCAATTTGAGTGAAAGCAGACGCTAAGTAGGGTTTAAAATGTTACCGCTGTGGTTGTGTTGTGTTGTATTTGTGTTAGACTGTAAATTTCTAACTGTAGAACAGTTCTATTATCAAGTAATGATGACAAACAAAAGAATTGGTAGAGTCTCCTATTCTAGTGCTACCTAATTTTCCCTATTTTCCGTAAGTATTTTAATATTTTTGATTGGATTGCTGCTTTATGGTTTACAGTAAAAAATTGCTGTTTTGTACCCATAAGCTGATGGCACTTGCTTTTAAAATTTTAAACGCCACCTAATCGAACTTTCTTACTGGTTAATAATAATTTTGTAGAAGTATTTATCTTCTGATAATTGAGGTAAACTTTTATTAATATTACTTTTTTGGCAGACTACTTGCAGTGTACGTAATATTGTTTAGGTAAAATGTCTTCTAAAGATACTTCAGGTTCAGAATCAGACACCGAGCAAGAAATAATTGAAGCCAGATGTAGGAAACGGCTAAGGATACGATATCGCAAAAATATTGCGAAAAATGGGAAAAATTACAAGACTTCGCAGGATGGCTAAGGAAAAGTAGAAGAGGTGAATATTACTATTATTGTAGGATTTGTGATACAAATGGGAAAGCTGGTATTTCTGAAGTGAAAACTCACTCTATCCCGCAAAAACATTTAAAAAAAGTAAATGAGTTGAAAAGGCAAAATAAAATTGACCATATCTTAAAAGTTACATATTCACACGAAAAAAAAAACCAAGGAACTTGAAATGCTTCTTTGCGCGGTCTTGACAGAACATAATTTACCATTATCCGTAATGCCTCACTTGTGTTCCTTAGTAAAGTGGGTAGGAAAAGATGTTCAAGCTATTGAAAAAGTGAACTGTGGACGTAGGAAAGCTACAATGGTGGTTAAAAATGTGCTTGGTGAACAAAATAAGCAAATACTAATTTCACATTTAAAACAAAATCCTTTCGCACTAATAATTGACGAATCCACTAATACATCTTCTGTGAAATTATTATCCTGTGTAGCCCGAATGGTATATGATAATCTAGCAGTTGAAGATGCATTTTTGTGTTTAATAGAAGTAGAAGACGGAACTGCAGAAGGACTTTATGGACTTTTAGAAAACTTTTTTTCAAATTATAGCATACCATTTTATAATGGGCAAGTACAATTCCGTCAGTTCTCGATTAAAATCTTGCTGCTCTAATTTAATTGTAATCAATTGTGTGCCTCACTCTTTCCATTTGATAGCATCACCCGCTTATTCGAAATTACCTCTTTCCCTGGAAAAATTACTTAGAGATATTTTCAACTTCTTTCACAGCAGTCCGAAACGGGCACTTGAGTTTAAAGGATATCAACAGCTTTGGGAACTCAAACCTAACAAAATTCTTCACCCTTCATGCACGAGATGATTGGCACTACATCAGTGTATAGAAGTAGTTCTAAAAAATTATCTTCCGTTACGTGGGTTTTTTAAAGTCAAAGATAAGTTTCACTTCAATTTGACCGGAAAAAATATATCTTCTGAACTAAATAATCCCTTCACAAGATTATACCTCGAATTCTTAAAATAATTACTGCACTTTTTTATTAATATCAATTTGGAAATGCAAAGTGAGAATATTAAAATCTATGTTATATATAAAATAAGTAAAAAACGACTTTTCAAACAAAACTGAGGCCAAGCCGCATGAAAAAGTAGAAAATAAACTTTTCTTCACACACAGAGGTGGACTCAGATTTTATTCACTGACAATTACCGATCAGTATGATCAATCAGAGCTAATTAGTGATTTGATTCATGAAGAGAAAGAATATTCAAGAGAAATGTCCCAATCAAAAAATCTGAGTCCACCTCTGTGTGTGAAGAAAAGTTTATTTTCTACTTTTTCATGCGACTTGGCCTCAGTTTTGTTTGAAAAGTCGTTTTTTACTTATTTTATTTTCTGCCTTTTTCACGTTAACTAAATTGTTCTAAATCAATTTAACCGAACTTAATTATATTTTTACTTATTCTAATTTAATTTTAGTTTCTTACTTTCTTTTTAATTTTCCGTTTTCCTTTAATTTTTCTTATATTTCTTTCTTTCTTCTTTATTTTGAGTCAATTTTTGAATATTCGCAGTGAAATTTTTTACGTCCATACGACTCGAGAGTTTCGATAACTCGGAGGTTTCGAAAAATTTGAAATTTTGAAGGCAGTCACGATGAAATGATTGGAAGTCAGCACTGTGGTTGCCTGGAAGTTTTTGTTCAGCTTATCATTACCGACATTTTAAGTCATGTACTTTTTACCGGAAAATTTTCCGGAAAAGTCGGAAAATTCCGGAAAATTTTTCGGAAAAATCGGAAAACTCTGCATTTTTCCTGAAACGGATTTATCACTAATCAAATTTGTACCAAATTTTCAAATGATTTTTCCCGATTTTCCGGGTTTTCCATGTTTCCGGTTCAAATTTCGATAGATTCAATTGTCACGTGACATGAACCTGTGTGCCAAATTTCAGCAGGGAATGGCTGGCCTCAGTAAAAGAGTCGAAACATTTTATAAAATAATTATTGAACATTATATGGATTCGAAATTTGTAAGAGAAACTGATGTAACATTAATAGATCCGATAGATGAGTCCCAAATGTTACCTTTAGAGAAAGTTTATTTAGGTGGCACATGTCAAGCTTTCATTTTAAGAGATTCGGAAAATTTGGATAAAGGAGAACTAAAAACATTTATGACAAATTGTAGGGATTTTCTAACAGAAGCAGCGAAACAAACTCTTGCACGTTTTCCTTTTCCCTCCTTATAATTCTTGAAGGACATCGAAATAATTAATCCACCAAAGATTATAGAGGCAGACTCAATCATATCCCTTGCTTTGCATTTCCTTAATGTCATTTCAGAATCTGAATACAACTTAATAGAAATTGAGTTTCGGACTTTAAGAAATTTAAATGAAATTTGCACTGATTTAGATATTGAGCAGTATTGGCGCAATGTATGCTTTTTGAAAAGAGCTGATAATACTTTAATGTTTCCGTTATTGAAAAAATTAATAATGCATTTATTTTGTTTACCTCACTCTTGGGCCACAGTTGAACGTATATTTTGTATTATAAACTTAAATAAAACGAAGGTTCGCAATCGGCTGAGTTCAACAACATTAGAAGGAATTTTACATACCAAAAGACTATTTAAAAAAGACGATTGCTTTAATTTGCAATTCAAAACTGATTATTTTGAAAGATTTAATCACAACATGTACGACCATATTAATAAAAGGTCCTCAGAATCAGATTAAAATAAAATTAAAGCAAAATTTTTATTAAAGAGAAAAGAATTTATGTTGCGTTATATTTAGATACAGAAAAAGATTATATTGTTTACTTTGTGATTTATAGATATACATATACATAATAATATATATGTAGGTACTACTACTTTTTTTTTTTTGAAAATAAATTTATATATTAACGTGTTTTCGCGTTTTATTAAAACTAAACCTTCTTTAAAACAAACACCGATTTTAAATCGAAAACACTAATTTTGGTCGTCGTGCACCGTAAATCGTTTTAAAAGACTTACCATCACTGCATGGAACCATCCCATCTCCTGAGCTATTTTAGCACGTGCTGTGGACTACATAACAGTAGGATCACGACATTCAGATTCCTTGACATGACAGAGATATAATAGTATATTTTGTATACTCCGGAGTACATGATACATGTCAAGAAAATGGTAGCAAATCTATTTCGATTGGAGTATAGTGGGATAACGGATTTGAAGCCGCATCACAGAGTCTAACTGAGACCTTCTTTAAGCCTCTTACTCGTATAAGCTTCTTTCAAGCTTTTTATATGCGAAAGTCGAAGGAGAGTATTTACAGAGCAAGTTCTGCAACTGTTGGAGCAATGGCTCGGAAGCTTAAGTCCAATCAGAAAAGAACATTAAAGCGTTATACGCTTTCGAGCGAAGGGCTGTATGTCTTTTGCGTTGAAACTGTTTATAAAGAAAGGATGAACTATGAACTGTATTAGTTCTGCTGTGCTTCCAATATTATAAATAATACTAAATTTAGTAGAATTGTTTTATATGACTTAAGCACATTTGAAGAATTAATCACTGGATAATTCACAAAGTGTTCCTGGAGGTAATTCTCGAGGCAGTAAAAGTGCAAAAGCCTATTTGAAATGAAGAATTAGTGTACATAGTGGAGTTGGGTGGAAAACTGTAGATCCAGATCTAGCTGCACGGAAAATAATAAGGAGTTAAAAGAAGACTTCTGACCGATTACATACGCAAATAGATATTGTCTGTTAGATTGTTTAATGGAAGATGAAAAAAAATTGCTCGTATAAAATATTTTTTTCTAAGCAAATATATAAAGAGAAATGTATATCCTACGAATACTTTTGTTTACTGTCCATCAGTCCTAATTGGGGACATAATTAAGGTAGATTGATGCGAATTTGTACAAAGAACAATTTTTGATGGCTACTGTTTTTTTCGAAAAAAGAAGTGATGGTAATGGTTCATAAAATTCGAGTGTTTTCTTTGCCCTTTAACTCTGGGATAATAAAATCACTCACCTGATCAAATACAGAAGTTACAGCCACCTAATCTTGGTCATAGTGACCTATCTATAAAATCGATTTATGTCTTCGTGTCCCTGGAAAACAAAACTCAGTCTACCATAGCGACAGAACAAAGAACGTTACTACATCGCGCCTATGCAATTTTAAGTAGAACAGGTTTCAGCAAACATAGTCACGAGCCCTAATTGAAATGGTCTTGGATGCACAAGCACTTCGTGACCGAAAATATTGCAATCTACTACAAGTCAGTTTTTTCACGCGATCTATAGAAAAAAAAAGCCTGTAATATCAAATCTGTATGAAATAGAGTAACAGTCACCAGCCATGCTCAAGGTAAGATATTGAAAAAGATGTCACCTCATCCGCATGATAGCTGTTTGCTTGAATTATGAACATTTGATATTTTACTGACAGTAAGGGATTTGCTGCTAAATTTTTTTGTCTTATTAGTCTTATATGAATTTATGCACGTTTTTTTATACAATTTTTTTATTATATATATTAATGGTATTTTACATACTATAGCCGACCAGACACTGCATAATAATGGAGCCCCACTAGAAATTGATTCGGTGATCATAGTCCAGCAGGTAAGGCTGTCGCTGTTTAATTTTATCATCGTTGCGGTATGGACTCAGTTCTGAACAAAGGTCTAATTGTTTATTTCTTTAAAAAGTAAGTACATGTGAGACTCGAGTTGTTAGTAACAATTAGACTAATCGCATAACTTATTTATTAGTCTAGCATTTTATATAAAAGGCGCAAAATTTTGGAATTTATTCTACATAGATATAGGTATGTATAGTTATTAATCTATGTAAGCTTATGTGTACATTTCGCTATCTGAATTCTTAAGTGTCAACAAGTTGAAAAGGGAGAAAAACAAATTTTAAAATTTGAATACATTTGTAAATCAGTAAAATAAAGAAATATGAAAGAAGTGTTATTTAATATGAAAAATCGAATTTGGTGTAACTCGTCCTTAGATAAAAATGAATTATCTTAAAAAAAAAAATAAAAAACAAGAAGTAGTTTTTATTTCACTATTATAATAGTTAATAACAAAAGAAAAATTAACATAAAAAGTTTTTCAGGAAAATATGGCTAAAAAGTTAGAAAATGAAATGAAAATGATTTTTTGACAGCAAAATCGTCACGAGAAAGTTTTCTGAATCGGGAAAAAAGTGCACCATCCGATAGACGTGACTTTTCATTTGATATGCAACATGACATATTGGAACCACCCCCACCCGTCGGGGGTTCCTACTCTAAAGTATCTAGAGAAAATTTTTCTTCTACGAATATGAGCTGAGGCCAGCAGTGAATCCCGTTTTCCGATCGAACATAATACTAACGAGTTAGAGCCGATATAAGGTGCAAAAAACTTAGTACCTGAAATACTAAAAAAGTGTGAATATGGATCGCTACTTAAGTTTCCGAGAATAGGATTGATTAATTGAAATCAAATTGTTAATAAAATATGTTCAGAGTATCATAATGCATCGTTTAAGACATCTGTCATATCCTTTCATGTAGGGCCGGAAATGGGTGCCCATGCAAATTTGATTTTTGAAGTGGGTTTTCGCATATATTCCTAGAACGGCAGAAGGTTTTAGTACAGGGTGGGCCAAAAGTCACCATGGGGTTTAAAAATTTAATAACTTTTTCGTTTATATATTTTTTTTATTTTTTTTTTTTAGATTACAAAATATACAAAATGGAAATTTTTTTACGCAAGTATGGAAAATAATGTCACTTAAATGACCGCCGTTATTAGCTTCGCAATGATGGGCTCTTTTTAGAGCATTTTCTATAACATCTTTCAACATTTGTGGCTGTAGCGCTCGAATTTCTGCAACAATGTTGGCCTTGAGTTCAAGGATTGTCTCGGGCTTGTTCACATATACTCGCTCCTTCAAATAACCCCAAAGAAAATAGTCGGGTGCTGACAAATCTGGCGAACGCGCTGGCCAATTAATTTCCGAATTTCTTGAAATTATTCGCTGTCCAAAAATTTGCCTTAAAAGTGCCATTGTGTCTCGGGCAGTGTGGGCAGTGGCTCCATCCTGCTGAAACCACATCTCAGGTCTGTTTTCAAGAGCAGTTTTCTATCATAAACCGATACCGCTCTCCATTTACGGTTACAGCACTTCCATCTTCATTTTCGAAGAAGTAAGGCCCAATGATATTTTCAGATGTAATGCCACACCATCCTGTACACCTAATGGGGTGCAATTGGCGTTGATGAATGGCTCTTGGATTTTCAGAACCCCAGAACCTACAGTTCTGCTTATTAACAAAGTATTCAGACGAAAATGAGCTTCATCACTCATAATCAGATTTTCAATAAAGTTGATTTCATTTCTGGCCAACTGTTGGAATTTAACTGCAAAATTTAGACGTTGCCGATGATCTGCGGGTTTCAATTCTTGCACCAATTGCACCTTATATGGGAATAACAGTAAATCTTTTTTTAAAATGCGCCGTAGTGACCTACGAGACATCCCTAGCTGAGCAGAACGCCTTCTGGTAGATGTTTCTGGTGTTTCGTTAACACTTTGCTCTACACGTTCAATATTTTCCGCAGTGTGAATTATACGCGGTCTACCGGTTCGAGGCAAATCACTTACGGTGCCATGTTGGTGGTGACGATCAACTAAGCAACGAATCATGGCTTCAGAGGGCGAAATTCTGACGTTAAAATGGCGACGATATGCTCTTTGCGTTAAAATAATTGATCGCTGATTTAAATAATAAAATTCTATTATTCTGGTTCTTTGTTCAGTTGTGAATCTCTCCATTATTTATTCTCCAGATGTTATTTATATAATCTAAAATAAAAAAATAAAAAAAATATATAAACGAAAAAGTTATTAAATTTTTAAACCCCATGGTGACTTTTGGCCCACCCTGTACAATAATAACGTTCAGGACAAATCGTTTTCATAGTAGGGGAGACTGTGGATAAAAGCATTAGTGTCATGGAACTAACATGCCCCCTCTTAACGCGTACGAACATGTTGAGTAGTTTTGCTCTATAGTTTAAGCAAAGATAACCTAATATTAATTTTTTGGTTCAGGTCAAAGTTAACTTAATGGCAAATTAGGCCACAGAAGAGTTTTCCGATTGTTTTACATTTAAAATGCACACGGCAAGATCAAACTCTCTTTAAAACTTTTATGAATAAAGATAAAAAATGTGAAAGCGCAGATTACATGCAACGAAATAGAATGGTAAATGATTCATTTTCGTAAATAAATGAGAAGGGGCAGAGTTTTCACGTTTTACTCTCATAAAATGTTCCCACGCTTTTGTAAAAAACCGGTTTTCTCTGAAATATTGTGAAAAATATCTAATGTTTTTTATAGCATATCCAATGTTTGTTAGTGTAATTTATATGCTATTTGAGCAGCATGTGCTTCTGCTTACATTCGTTTTGCTCTGAAGAATTTAAGTGGGAGAAACTCATGCTGGATTCTCTAATATTTTCAGGAAAAATGAGAATTTCATTTGAGAGGAATTTTATATCTCCTTTCAGCACCTTGACTAAAGCGCAATTTATCTTGTTCTCAAAAACTAGAGGTAGTGTGACCTGGGGCCGGATTCTGTAACTCGGAGAGCTTGGGAGTTTGGGAGATGATTCTCTAACATACTTTGGGAAAACGTGAGAAGTATCGAAATATTGAAAGACGGGTAACTCTGTGGGGAGGGTCGTAGAGCATTGGGGTTTTTCCTTCGGATTTAGGATCTAGAGTACAAAAATACAGAAGAACAATTTTTGGGGAGAGGCTTTTGGGGTTGAGGGGTGGTACCACCCCCAATTGGGGGTTGTCCAAAATGCGTCATGTTTGGTATCAAATTAAAAAGGGAGAAGCCGGTAATCGAGTGATGTAGTTGTTTTTTGATAATTTTAACTTCATAACTGACTTTTTACTGCCGAAAGGCGGTAATATGCACCCCAGTTCCTATATTTGGCATATATTTCTTCCGTTCTTTGTTTCGCATACATTGGTACTCTGTTAAGAGCATTTTTCTTATGGAAAGTGAATTTCCACGACTTACCAGTTCTTCATAATGATGAGTTGAAAATATGTCCTTTTTTGTACCAAAAAATGGAAATTTTTTCATCAGTTCAGTTATCTCCAAAACTATTTACCGAACTCAAAAACTAATTACATATCTAATTAGGGGACAATATGTAGATGCGATATGCAGTGAATCCATAATTCAATTTGAAAATCTTAGGTACATTGGTACCTTCACAAAGGACAATAAAAGCAGAGAATACTGTCAGTTCAGAAATATTTTTCTTACTTCTCCACAACTAACACAGCCGAAAGTTTTGCCGAGGATAATAGAGAGTTTGGTAAATGGTAAACCTCAATACAAATTCCATGAGTTACAGAATTGCGAGTGGAGAGTTAAGTGGTAAAAGAGCTCTCATCTCCACAACTCCACAACTCTCCGAGTTAGTGAATCCGGCCCCTGATGTATATTATTATGAATAGTTTGGAAGGATTTTGAAGGTATTCAAGAAGATTTTGTCATTCGGGTAATCCTACGTTCTCTCGATTTTTGTTTTTAACTCGTTGTCTCAGTCGCTCTGCAATAGTGCATAGCGAAGTTCTTTTCCCCCATTCATGCAAAAGACGAAAGTATATGACATTACTTGTTTTGTTTCAGTATAAAAAACACGAAAAATTTTGTGTGGAGTGGTGGTTTTAGTTCTAGGGGGACGAAAGTCTCATCAGAAATCCTCGACGGGCTCACCATTTCTCGAGTAAGGTTATCTAGCGGCATTAGCCGGAACTACCAGCATGCCTTGGTTTTGCTGTTTTCTTTTATTAGCGGGAAAGTTATAGATATCAGCATGACGTCATCATGGTTTTGCTGTTTTCAAATGCTGCACTTAAATAAGTTTTCTTAGTGGGGAAGTTGTAGATATCAGCAACATTCGAATTTCACAACATGAAATCACTTTGGCTTGATGTTTTCTCAGCAAATTAATATTATTAGGTTTAGGGGGTGCGTGTATTGGAAAGTCACAGTTGCTCTTTCGAGTGCAAGCACCATTTCTTGAGTGAGGTTCCCCAGCGGCATAGGCCGGTACTACATATGTTGTTCACCCCGAGGGAAAATAAGGTTTCCTATCGGCATTAGCCGGTACTACCAGCATTCCTTGGTTTTGCTGTTTTCTTGCCTGATGAAGTTGTAGATATCAGCATGCCGTCATCTTGGTTTTACTGTTTTCAAGTGCTGCGTCTAAATAAGTTTTTTTTAGATATCAGCATTATTCGAATTTCACAACATGATATCACCTTGGCTTGATGTTTTCTTAGGAAATTATTATTATTGGATCTTGTGGGTGCGTGTATTGAAAAGTTAAAGTTGCTATTTCGAGTGCAAA
Source organism: Dioctria rufipes (assembly GCA_963924295.1). Taxonomy (NCBI): domain Eukaryota; kingdom Metazoa; phylum Arthropoda; class Insecta; order Diptera; family Asilidae; genus Dioctria; species Dioctria rufipes. Next base: position 92,164,931 of record OZ002743.1, on the reverse strand, counting down.
AACAATTTTTTGAGCAAGGTCCCCTGCTGGCATTAGCCGGTAGTACATATGTTGTTCATCTCGGGCTTGGGGAGGATACGAGATCACTTTCAGCAATTTTCAACATAGGGAAATAGCATAAACTATAATTTTGCTGCGCCAATATAATTAATATAAAAATGTGCGACAAGTTTCAATATTTTTGCTTTCAGAGCTTATATATCGCTTAGACCGTAAATTATACAACCATGTTCGAGATATTCCGATATTTTAGTTCTTCATGAATGATCAAATAATTAAATGTTATTAGAATGGAATACTAATATTTTAGGCTTGGCGGAAGCTTTACAAAGATTGAACTTATTGATTCTATTGGACGATATTCAAATGAAATAAAATTTTTGTCTCTACTATAAACAAAAGCAATGTTATAGTTCATTGGATATGCTATCATAAATTAACTAATCTTAGCTAGATTAAATGCGTTTAGCACAATTAAATACGTTTAGATAAATTAAATACATTCTGATTTATTCAATTCGTTCAGCCTTATGACCCTTTGGCTTACTTTCTCTGCTTCATTTTCACAAGCCTTTGGGTTTATTTTACTTAGGATGGCCCCAAGTGGACCACTTGGAATGTAGATGCAGAGGTGTATACATGTTTCTTTTTATTTTTCTTTTGTTTTCCAAAAAAAAATACAGGAAATTTTTTTTCGACTTACATGTTCATCTTTCCTCGATGGAGCTCCCTGGAGGCGGTAATATGGCTTTTTCTTTTAAGCTGTAAATTCAAAAAAACATTAAGACTTTCCTACATAACATCTCCGGATTCTTTCGATTTAATCAAGTCGTGCCACAGATTGCCCTTTCTGAGCTACTTCACTAAGATTTTCCAGTTTTGATTTCGTCTCCTTTTTATAAGTACATGTGCTTTCTCCTAACACTAATTTGCGGACTATAATTCGCAGCCTAGCCGGCTATTTATTTCGTTCTAGTGAAACTGGCAGGGACTAGTCTTTAATCAGAGTGGTTGGATTTCAACCTGAATCAGGATTCTGTCGGCCGAAATTTTTCTCCTAGGTTTTCCACTTTTCTTTAATATCTGCTACTGGCAAGGTTCGTTCACAGATGTCCAACATGATTTCATCTTGGGTATAATAATATTGCAGTACCACCAACACATCTCCCAACTATTCTCTATCTCTATCACAGCGAAATAATTTGTTGCCCGGCAAATTAAATAGACACATCGTTTATACAGGGTGTCCCATATGTGGGCTTGGCTATGGATAGGTGATGCTTAGCCAAGCAAAAATTTGTGTGGGTGGGGTTAGGGGAAATTCTAACGGTTTCCAAAATAATGGGACTTAAGGATATTTTTTTATGTTTTTATAGATCACCCCGTACCTTCTGAATTTTATAACCTATGACGATGATTTAAATTTTCTTAGATTGATAATTGTTTGAAATAGTGTATAAATTTTCCCCTTCTCTTCTCCGTTTCGAAGTTATGGCTCAACAAATTCAAAATTTCGGAATTTTAACTCGTTTGTTTTTTTCTTTAATTACTATTTTTATCAAAATTTGAATTGGCTTCAAAAGATCAAATGCACGATTCCATTAACGTGCTTCTACAGACAGACCCTAGCAAGAAGGTAGACATATTCAACTGATTCCAGTATTATTGTTGATCGGTTTTACTGTAGTGAAAATTCGACAACTCTGATTTTCGGTAGCGTTCATTTGCTCTCTCCTGATCCCCTCACCCTACTTTCTTTCCAAGCCAAGTCTTGGCAATGCACCAAGGCATACTATTATTAACACATAGTTTAATATAACTTTTCAGCACTTCCAACTATTGTAGAGTTACTTCCACACTTCAAACTATTCGTCAGCTAAAGAAATTTCCAAATTTTAAGTTTTTCGTGATATCTTCAGAGAATCATTAAATATAAACGTGTCGTGCCGTATCAAATTTATGAAGCATTTGTCTTAATTTAACTTATCAAAATCTTCACCCACATTCTCGTCATTTACGAGTTAAGTGCAATATTACTTACGCATATCCTGGTATTAACCACCTGATGGTACTAATATTGGGTACCTAATAGTCGTAGTGATATTCCGCACCTTATCACAACTATCTCTCTTTAGCACGATAAGTGTCTTCCTGGCATTTATTTCGGCTAAAATCTGGCTTGTGATATGTTAGGGTGCGACAATAGCTGTTCATCTATGTGGTGATTTTATTTAAAGCTTCAGATCACTACAGTACCTACTCCGGTAGGTGATAAGTCTACTGTATGTTACGTAAGGCCTTCCGAAAAAACCCTAGCTTCTGTACCTTCCATCAACTTTGTATCCATCCGTGAAAACTGATAGTTCTGAATCGTGGATCAGTCGATTCGTTTCCACTTCTGTCTACCTGGAAAGAAATATTTTAGAAAATTCTCTAGATGTAGCAGTGTAGTCTATTTTTACCGCAGATAGTTTTCTATATAGATTAGCAGTTAGTCTGGTCGGAAGTCCTCCATCAGTTTGACTTTTACAGTTTTTTTTTTCAGTTTCGTTGACATCATCGATAAGTTTACGGACCTCTCTGGTAGTCGAGGGATGTAGTTGTCATGCGCGAATTTGACAACTGTTAAGTTAATTGGTGCTAGAACTGGTTGTTAAAAGAGAGAGTAAAATAAATATTAAATAATTATTGTTTTGTTTTTTTAACCTAGCTTCTTCACAAGAGTGAACTGTATCTTTCCAACGTTATATAATGGATTGAATTTAAACTGCGCTTTTATGGGGGTTTTTTTTTCATGAAAATTACCTGTCTCAAATCACCAAAAACTTAATTTTATCAAAATCATGTTTATATAAATGGAGAGATATCTTCCAAAATATTGCAAATGTCTCGAAATCTTTTACCAGGTAAAGTGGACGCATAAATTTCATTATGTCAAAAAATTGCATATTTCGAGCTTGTTAACTTGGTATTTTGCATATCCTAGGCATGCGCTTAAAGTTGCGGGCCTAAAAGTCTCGATTTTACGTTATGTATTACCTATGTAAACTGTTTTGCACATCATTTGATAGCTCTACGCATTGAATTAAATATGCAGACCTGTCGGCAAGTTTTACAGATGAAATGATCAATGCTGTACCAATGAACTACGAACGTGCGTGCCAGTGACTATACATATAAAGGTTGCCATAACTTCACGTAGGAGACATTTCGTCAATTTGCATATCGCTAGATTCGATTTCTCAATTTAAATGCAAGTTTTTTACTCCAAATTAAAACTTTCTCATTTTATTCGTGCAGCAAAAAATGCATTTAGTTATAGATGGAAATGAATGCAAATGACCGCGCGGTAAATTTGATGTAATAATTATTACGTAAAATTGTAAACCATTCAGATATTCTCTTAGGAGAGTGTCAATGGCAATCCTCTTATATGTATATGGCGAATATATATGAATAAACTGAACATAATATGTAGGTAATGAAGTCTTGTAGTTGAAAGAAGACTTTAATAGTAATCGCTATATAATCTAGATTTCAACAAATGTCGAACGGTATACTCATTACTCTTTGAAAATTTCAAGCACTTAGTAGAAAAGTGACTGCCAGAGAAGAAATATAAATCTGTTGATTACCGTGGGAAAGATAGGTGCACTGCCAGTTTTTACAACAATCGTAAATCTTAAGTACTATCGAGATACGTAAATGCTTAAATCAATTTCGCCTCTATGCTTTTATTATCATATGGAATGTTAAAAAAAAGGGAAGCAAAAAAAAAATGATTAAAAATTGCTGTTTCAATTTTGTTTTTGCTATTTATTTGGATGTTAATTGATAGATAACAATATGCAAAATAGAAAGATTGAAGTTATTGAGATGGAAAGTTAACGCGAAGGTAAACCCAAGGGTTTGAAAGGAAATGGTCCGAGAAAGATATCAAATTTGATAATACAAAATATTGATATGAAAAATTCATCAAATAATCGCCGATCATAGTCATGTGATTTATAGCCTAATCGTTAAATTTTTTTACATAACCTATATGACCTAGTGCCATGAATAAAGACCATAGCTTTGTTGAATCAACTGAATTTTAGCTTCTGCTACATACACATATTTAGTACATCTTTGGCTGTGTCAACGTAATATAAATTTCGTGTAGTAAGAGGTGTGAGTACAATCTTGTTTACTTAATAATTAGCGTGCACATAAAACCGAGGAAGAGTGACTGGAACCCTTCTTAATTAGAGTAGACTTAAGAAGTTCATGTGCTCACTTAAGTCATTTAGCCGAGACTTTCTCTGAATACTATACTATAGGAACCGCGATTCGGACTAGTAGATAGAGAAGAGGGGTGTTGCTCACTTCACTTCACTTAGACCTCCTTTGCGGCCATTGTGCTTCCCCTGATTTTCTTAGGAATCTCAGGAAGGTTTCAAATTCAAATTTATTATAGGCTTAACATACAATATGATTACACATCTTTTTAGTACAAAGAACGTTGGACTAACTAGCTTAAACTAAATAAAATAAAATGTAAAATGTATATGTGAAATATAAAATAAAGCAAAAATAAAAAATAAATAAAAATTAAGACTTATATAACACACAAGGAGATGCAAAATATAATATTAACAAACAACAAGCTAAAATTACAGAAACTACCTACTAGATCATTGCCAGGACCACCCTGTTCAAAACGGAAGCATTTTTAAGTGGTGGCAGTGTCACTCTGTGCCATCAGTCTTCAGAACCTATCAGTCGAGCCCACAGGCTGAGAATCAGTCGGTAAATTACTCCAGGCACGAATAGCTCGAACAAAGTAAGACTCCTTCATTATGGAATGTTGAAACCTAGGTATAAATAAATTGAAAGGTCTGCCAGAATTTGGAAATTCAAGTCTGTTAAAAACGCACCGAGGCTTTTTTTAGTGTATAATTTTGTGAAGGCAAGCAAGAAGTCTACGACTTAAATATTCCATCAGAGAACAACCAAGCAGATGGCTACCATGCGGTGAAACATGATCAAATCTTCTTAGGCCAAGCACAAACCTCGTACAGTCATTAATTTCATCGCTCACACAGAATCCAAGTGCGGCAATATTAGACAAGTAGATGTAAGGTAGGGTAGAAGCAGGGACTTAACGAGCTATCATCTGCCTCGGTAGCTAAGTAGTAAGAGCAGTCGCCTGGCAGGCGGAAGGTCCTGGTATCAAACCCCGGACGAGGTGGTTGTTTTTTCCTCTTGTATTTATGATTTGATTTAAAATCGTTAAAAATAAAAGTTCTTAAAAATTTTTCTATTCGTCAATTTAACTAGCATTGAACGAATGCTGAAAGGTAAAATTGCAACAGCCAACCACAATCGCCGAAGATAACCATAAACTTTTCCCAAAGTATGGCTAATCTGATCACAACATTTCATCCGGGAGTTAAGAAAAACCCGTAGATTTCGAACACGATCAGTAAATACCAGTACTTGATTATTCAGAAATACAGGCGGTAAATCAGAAACTTCAATCGGTCGTCGATAAAATGGAATGTATTGGCATTTTTGGGGGTTCAGTTGTAAACCATTATTAGTCGCCCAATTCGAGACATTCGTCAAGTCAGAATTTAAACGTTCAATACAATCCTCCATTAGACAAATGGGACGACCAATATATAACTGCACATCATCAGCATATATGTTAATTTTACAATCCTCATTCACCTCAGGAAGATCATTAATAAACATGCTGAAAAGCAAAGGGCTTTAAATAGATCCTTGAGGCACACCACGAGTAAGAGACAAGGCATCAGAAAACCTGTTCCCTATCCTTACACTCTGAGACCTGCCAGACAAAAATCTGCCGATAAGGGAAACTGTAGTCGAATGAGATTGAAACTTAGTGGACAACTTGGATAATAATTTAGAGTAGCCTACCGAATTGAACGCTTTAGAAAAATCTAGTAGAGCTCGGACTCATAACTCATCCTTATCTGGCGAGCTGCGTATATCGGTTGTAGCTCTTAAAAGAGCCGTTTCGCAACTATGCGATTTGCAGAAACCAGATTGGCAAGACTTTAGCATATTAATGGGCCATCCCAGACGAGTATTCTTGATGCAAAATGCAAACCGGTTTTTTAGGGAAGAGGTAAAAGAAGCAGAGAGAAGTCTCTACAATTGTGCTGCACTTTGGAGAGACATTTTGCATCAAAAATCAAATGGTATTCACTTGTTGTGCCGCACTAATACAACCGCAACTAAATATTTTTTGTTCAGTGGGGTCCGAGAATTTTCATGAAATATCTGATTTCATTCTTGATTTATCTGCCGGTGAGTACAATAATGCACGCACACATTCATATTCCCCTGCAGCATGCGGAGGCGCGTACTCTGTTGTTAAACCGGTTTGCATTTTGCATCAAGAATACTCGTCTGGGATGGCCCAATGGCTTCAAGATATTGAACGATTTGCCAGGTCAACAGCTTTTCCATCATTTTGGCTAGAAAGTATAAGTATATAATATCTACGTGTTCCCACAAATACAAGGAATATGACAGAAATATGTTCGATAGACTTCCGTGCTCTCAGTTCTTCGCTGCCAGAAAAAGTGCAACACTGAAATGGCCCTATCGAAATCAATATTAGTGTTGCACTTCTGATATAACATTTTGAGGAGTGTTGCACTGCTCGAAAAAGTGAAATACTGGTGTTGCACTGAAATCCCATCGAAATTGATATTAGAGAATTACGAACTGAGAGTTTGGGAGTTTATCTCTCAAACCAAAGATAATATAATAAGAAGATAGGAATCAGCCCAACGAGGTAATAAATAAAGGAGATGCAATCTTATGTACGATCGTAACCCCCGGAATATGCAAGCCATGAACAAAGCCGAGCAAAGAGAGCAGCGGACCGGTCAGCAGGCATCTACAATCTTCTTGCCTTGTCTTACTGCAGGAGTTTTTCATACAAAAATTGCTTGTATTTTGCTCGAACGATATAATTTCCATAAATTTGTTCTAGATGCTATTTTTTTTTTAAAACTATTAAAAAGAAAACATATTTGGCTGCAATTTGTTTTAACTTCATTTTGCTGTGGGAGCGACAATTTTGGACTTTAGGACCTGTTTAAGATAAAATTCTAGTTTTTCGACGAGTATACAAAAAGCAGTGAGAGTCAGCTCTTACTGCGTGCTGTACCCGGCACGTTAAGGTTTTTTAATGTGTCAGTGCCTTCAGCGACTTCATGGCTTGTAGTATGTTCCGGGGGTTACGGTACGATCCGTGTACATGAACGTACCCAAAATTGCCCTGCATTTGTGTATGTTTCATTCCACAATTTTTGGACTTCGTTGTCAAATCCATACGTAGGTTTGGTTTGTTTTGGGCTTGGCGCATTGACGCAGGAAAACCAGGGGCACGATGTAAATATTACTCACAAACTTTTTATCGCTGAACTTTTTTTTTTTTAATTATTAACTTTTTCATGTTCATGTTTGCAAATTCAGTAAATACTTTTGAGTATATGAAAATAAATGCGATTAAAATTGCACAAAGGTTGTACTATTGTGTACAGGTGTACGGCGCTTATGTACAAATAATATCAGTGTCAATGTGTTAGAAATGGGTACGTGATATTTTCTCATTTTCATCTCCTTTAGTTTTTACCTCGTTGAATCAGCTGAACAAAATTGAAAATTTTTCGTGTTTTTTATAATGAAACAAGTAATCTCATATACTTACGTCTTTTGCATGAATGGGAGAAAAGAATTTGGCTACGCATTATTGTAGTGCTACTGAGACAACAAGTTAAAAACAAAAATCGAGAGAACGTAGGATTACCCGAACGATAAAATCTTCTTGAACATCTCCAAAATCCATTCAAACTATTCATAATAATGTAGATCGGGTCACACTTACTCAATTTTATGTTAGCCAAAGGTGCTGAAAGGAGATGTAAAATATTTGTCAAATAAAATTCTCATTTTCCCGAAAATATCAGAGACTCCAGCACGAGTTTCTCCCACTTAATCTTTTCTCTTCAGAGCAAAACGAATGTAAAAGAAGCACGTGCTGTTCAATTATCATAGGAATTACACCAACCAACATTGGTATTGTTATAAAAAACATTGGATAATTCTCTCAATACTTCAGGAACACCGGTTTTCACAAAATCGCGGAAACATTTTATGAGAGTAAAATCTGAAAACTCCTCTTCTCATTATTTACGGAAATGAATTATTTGCCATTCTGTTTCGTTGCATGTAATCTGCGCTTTCACATTTTTTATCTTTATTCATAAAAGTTTTAAAGAGAGTTTGAAATTTTTGTTACTTTTCCTTTTCATTTCCCTTTCCTTTTCTAGCCGTGTACATTTTAAATTTAAAACACGCGGAATTCTCGCCTGATTCTTAACATGTTTTTAAGTTAACTTTGTCTCAAGCAAATTTTTTGTTTCTAATGGTTTGAAAATGTTTAATTGCTTACCATTGAGAGCGTAAAATAGATAAACATTTGGATGTATACAACGTAAGGAAAATTTTTCCAATAAAACAAAAATTTAAATATAAAATCTAACAAAAATCATAAAAATTTGGCATTTTCTGCGCATGAGGCAGGCAACATAAAAAATATTCAACAAGGTTTAAATATTTGAACAGAAAGTGATTCACTTGTAGCACTTCAATAAAGACTTGATGAAGAAGTGTAAGTTGCTAAGCAAACACATATACACATATATCAATAAATATTCTTCTCAACTGTGTAAAAAGCGAATAAAGCACTGCGGTCAAGTCAACTTTATGGCGATGCTGTTTCCCTTCACAATACTGAAACTAATCTTTCAAAACATCATTCAAACTGATCGGAAGTATGACACCTACACAAAATTAGCGTGGAGAAGGTCGCATAGAGCGAAAAGTCGTTTAAAATGGTAATGGAGCCGTATCTGTTTAATGACTCGCAACTAATTTTTAATGAAAGGAAAACAACTTACAAATTGTTTGTTGGTCATTTAGAAAAATTTCAATAAATTCGACAATGGGGTCTTCAGCCAGAATAGTCATCAAATAAGATTTGCATAAAACGAATCGAAAAGTATGCGGATTCTACTATAATCGAAATGTGTGTGTCTTGATAGTGCTGCTCCTACGATTCACAAGACGTCTAACATTATGTGTGCAACCATTGTATAACCGGCTGAGATTCTCTTCGAAGTCGATTTAGCATTTGCTGCAAGTGCGTCTACTTGTTAAATGAGCTTTCATCTTCCTCTGCATACTGCAATCGATCTCCGACAACCTTGAGTCTGGCAGACTTGTGGCCACACATGAATTGATTGTCCCGCGTGATTCCATTTATGGTCTCCATAACTCTTGTCGCTCCTACTCGAATATAATGTCAATTCAGAGTAGGTTAACAGAGCATGCACTCATGCATGCGTCAAAGTACTTGAGATTAGATCTACTTTTGATCAAAACGCTCACTTACTTAATATCTTCCAAAAGCGCAACTGTCTATTGGACTGTCTCATTACTGAATACTGTTACTGAACCGTTATATAGTGCAGACGCATTTTAATTTAGATAGTATTACGTGATCACCATTATTAAGTATGAAATCGATTACAGGCAATAAACAAAACTAATCCGCCTCGTGACAAAACGATTTTCAAAAAAAAAAAAATGGATTTCACTGGGAAGAATTACACCAAGGCTTCTTCATGATTTATGGGAAATAGAAGAGTGATTTGACGAAATTTCATGCAAATTAGCAAATTTCTGATATGGTCTTAAATATAAAAATTTTCGGGAGAGCTGGCTTGATATCAGATGATAGAGTCGAAATGACTGAATCTGAGACAGAACCGGAATTATGTATCATGATCATCATCAGCAGGTGTTAATTCACAACGTAATATATTGGGTTGGAAATTTGACATTTATTCGACTGACACTCATTTACAAAGCATCAAAATTAACACTGATATCCAGAAAAATAATAGGCAATATCAAATTTTGATTGATTGTGAAATTTAACTGTTATTAATAATGTGGCGGTAACTTTTGATTGTTTTAATTAATCATGTCTCAGAAAATGTAATACTGGTGGATAGAAATAATATATTATGTATGTCATTTATGATGTCCCCTTAATGTCATTCCTTTTCTTAGAACGACCTTACACTTTTCGGACAGGTATTGTTTTGCCACTGAGTTGTTAAGATAAATCATTAAAGTCTGTTTATTTTTCATCTCGAAATTTGGGGGTTTTCGGTCTTTGAGAAGTTTAGATTTTGTCAAAAATTTATAGAATGTATAGTAGATGTTGAAATAACTTACAGATTATTTTATATACATATGTACGTAAGTATATACATTGCGTTATACTTGAATAAGGCAAAAGTAAGCCTTTTTCGGATTGTGTAGTATTTTTCTTTGAAATGTCTCTTATGCTCTAGGTACATATATAATGTAAATAAGATTGAGAGAATGTTTTACGTACAGTGGGTTTGCCAAATTATTAGGTACACTTTGAAAAAATGATATTTTCCTGGTTATATTTAAAAAAATTGATAAATATTGTGTTCTAATGTAATGGAATTATTTTTAATTTATTAGAGGTTTAGTTTAGAGCAAGAAAACAGCATATCAGTTATAGGTATCTATTTAATTTTCTGTAATGGCTTTTAAATTATAGTATCCGGAAAAACTACTAATATTTCGTTATTTCCTCTTTGCTAGCTCCCACAAGATTTTTATGGGGTTCATGTCAGAGGAATTACCTGGCTATGGCAAAACCCTGACGTTTTTTTTAGCCAGGAATGCCGTAATGCTTCTGGTTTTATGACCGAGGGCTGAGTCGTGTATAATTACGTACTCCTCATCAGCAGGGACCCATTCAGCGACCTGAAGTAACAAGTGATTTTCGAGAACTTCCTTGTACAGGTCTGGCCTCATTGTCACCTCCACGATGTACAGGCTCCCCATACCCTTCGTTGATATTATCAACTGCACATAACACTTGCTGGGTGTTTCACCTTCTCTACGAGGCACTCAGGTGGGGAGGGGGATTTCTCTCCGGAGCGTCTCGTCGCACAAACGAGCTTTTATCTTGGCTTTGGAAAGTTAACTCGACGGAGAAGCAGAGCTAAGAAATATTAACAAAATCATGAAAAAGTCATTATTCAGAAATATTACACAATAATAAATCATCCTTATTCAACTTCAGTCCTCAACAGTTATATTCCTGTGTGCCCGAGCCCATTCCAGTCTGTTTTTTTCCCTTAAATTATTACTGCCTGGCTTTATTGCTGGCCGATGAGCAATCAAGCTCTCTTCAATGAGACCTTCATTCCCCCATCGTTGATTATGGCGGCTAGGCTACATGAGCCACACTCTTTCTCCGATGCTCAACACCAAAGCATAGACAAACTATAATAACATACAAAGACTGGACCAGCGTTGCCAACCTTTTGAATCAAAATTACCCACGATTTTAGCCGATTTGAAGAGATTCTCCCTCTACCATTTCGAAAATTCCCACCCAATTCCCATAGAAAAAAAAGCATTATACATGACGAGGTGCAAATGCTCAATTTAAAAGAGAATTATTTTTCGTTAACCTTATAACACTGTTCGAAATCATTTTTCCACAAATAAACATATATTAGATAAATAAAATGTGCAATTTTAAGTGAAACATTCATGCTTCTGTCTGTCCCGTGTATAATGTAAAACTGAAATAATTTTCACAAAAACACAAAAAAAATTAAGAAACAGCATAATTAAACATATAACAAAATAAAATAATAATTATAATAAAATAAAATTATTTCAGGTATTGCAGTTATTTAAAATTAATAAAATAAAAGAAAATTTAAATCACTATATCGTGATTATACATAGTGTAGATCTGTTAATATAATATATTTACAAGCTTCACATTAAGAATACAAGTCTTTTTTATTACATAAATCAATATGACATTTCTGAAGTTGGAATGAAAAACAATTATTACTTTGGGTAGAAAAAGCTGACCTAACAACACACAACGAATTCAAAGTTGTAGCCTCTAATCTGTTACGGTTTTTTGTTTTCATATCCTTTACTAAGGAAAAAATTCGCTCGGATTCAGCATTAGAATGCGGTAAAGTTAAGCCTAATTTGGCAGCTTTTGTTAAATTAGGGAAGATGAAGTTGCTAGATAAATCCTTTAATTTACTTATTTCTTTCCAAGATTCTGTAACCTTTAAGCTATTTTCAGTTATATAAATAATTATCTAAAATGTTAAGCACTGACTTTAATTTCCACCGAATTTTTTAATTTATAAGTTTACTTACCACAAAAAAAATATAGCGTTTGATAGTATTAGAAACTGAAACACATGAGCTTTGATCAAAATCAAGTGTCAAATTCAATTACAGTTTTCTTCTTCTTTTTAATAAAGTCTTTCGTAACCCTGACAATTTTTAAAGATAGGTAATTTAAAATCTAAGAAGTGAATGCTTGTCTGCATTGTACAAAATGCTAAACCATAAGTCTGGTACCTAACCCTTATCACAGAAAAGAAACATATGCAGATGTTAAATAATTAAATAAATTAGAGGTGAAAAGTTTCCCTCGATTACACCATACTTTTCCTTTTTCCCATATTACACAATTTTATTAGAAATTTCCCATAATATGGGAAATTTCCTACGAGTTAGCATCGCTGGACTAGACACGTAGAACAAAAATATGCAAAGCTTTTCTAGACTAGAATATAAAATTAACGATGCCTCGACTTGGCACTTGATGACGTGCCGAAATGGTAAGCCGCCAATGCCTCGCTCCATACAAAATCATTGTTGCCTCGATCCGATGAAGAGAAGACCACAAGTTTTTCTTAGAAATTTACTGGAATTTTCTTCCTTGGAATTTTAATGTATTGGCTGAAGCCGAGAGCAGTGCCTTGCTCGAATATAAAATCTAACAACGATGTAGATACTGTACCTGAAAATAAGTCTAGTCGGCCACCAAATGAATAAAAATTCTACAGAAACATTTTGTTTAAATTTAAGAAAAATTGCTTATTGCTTGTCGTCTACGCTCATAAAAATTGTTTTCGTCCTCCAAAAGTGCGTCTGAATTCTAAGAAAAAATTTCTAGTAAATTTCTAAGAAAAAATTGCGGCCTTCCCTACATCAAGTCGAGACATCGTTGTTAGAGCGAGGCACTGCTCTCGGCTTCAGCCAATGCATTAAAATTCCAAGGAAGAAAATTCCAGTAAATTTCTAAAAAAAACTTGTGGCCTTCTCTTCATCGGATCGAGGTAACAATGATTTTGTATGGAGCGGGGCATTGGCGGCTTACCATTTGTGCACGTCATCAAGTGCCAAGTCGAGGCATCGTCGAGGGATCGTTACTTTTATTATCTAGAAAAGCGTTGCATATTTTTGTTCTACATGTCCAGTCTTTGTATGTAATTAGTTTGTCTATGACCAAAGTCTCTAATTTTATGGTCATCACGAGGTGTGGTGAACCCACGGTTAGAGTTTTGAAGTTTTCTTATCTATATAGGTCCACTCGAAAATTCGCTGTCCTTCTTTTGTTGTGAATCCTGAAAGCGCTGTAGTATCTCCGTCTGTGAGAAGAAAATTCAAAAATAGTCAGAGTGCGAAGAAATTCATAAACATATTTTTCTTATTTACCATTTTCTCTAAGAGGTGATATGTGTAAAGAACTGATCTCCTAGAGTTCCAAATAGCCGTTAACACTATAGACTCTGTCCCACATAGATTTTAACGAAGGTGTATTTGGAGATTTTAGACTGAAGTCGTAATCAATCAGATACTTACATGCTAACACAAAGTTATTAGTTATTAAACTGGTCTGAAGATATTGACGATAGCACTTGCTCCACCAATTGAAGACTGAAATTAGACACATTATTTTTCAGCATTCACTCCGAAGAATAATCATACAGTAATCTCTTTTTGTATTGTTGGGTTTGATATGATCTTTATATTCATACAAAATAGTACCTACAAAATATAGCTGAGTTTTGATTTCTCATACACACATCGATTTATATAAAGAAAAGTATAAATAAAAATTATTTTATCTTAAACTAAGTAGTATAACCGGAGACAATTTCAGGAGAGATTTTATATGCATGTCGTATTACTTTTATCTGAATTCCTATAAAAATCATGCTACTCTCTTATAATCGCAGTAAATATAGTTATGTCCTATAAATGTTTTCAAAGAATTGGGATATATCCATTTATATTTTCAAATGTATAGGGGTTTATACCAAAAATAGTATAAATAATTTAATAAATTTTGTGGAATAAAAAAATTCGTGAATTATAACAAAATTTCTAACCGTGTCGTTTTCTCCCATATTTTTCCTTATGGTTACGGCTCGCTTTCAGGGCCCGATTATCGTCGGTTTTTTTCTTTATTCTGTTGACCGCCGACTTCGGAATACCTGCTATTGATGAAATCCGAATTTGCAAATGTCCAGAGTGCAGTAATAGCGCGCTTACTTCTGCACATTTTGTTGGAGAAATGTCTTTACCTTTTCCCATACTGAAAAAACTAACAATGACAGTACTAAAACATAATTTATAAAAGAAAAAAAAAATATTGACATAAAAATTAGTAAAACTAATACAATACCAAACAATACTTACGTTTATATAACTTTCCACTGTTAAAACTGTAAAATTTTGCTTTTAAAATTGAATTGTTAATTTAACTTGAACTCATGTCTTACCTTTAACACACTTTTTTGACGGTCGTATAGCAAAGTAACCTGAATTTTTGTCAAATAAGGCACACTACAAGTATTGCGAGTTTTCAAAATATATTTCAATATCTACCAGCAATAAGAAGAAGACAAGAAAGCACACGATATCAAATGTATTTGGTCATTAAATACATTTAAACGTAGAAATTTCCGAAAAATCGAGCTGTCCTTAATAATTTTTTAAGCCACTGTATTTTGAAAATAGTTAAAAAAAAAAAATCAGGTTGAAGCGCCCAGATAACATTTTGGATCGATACTCAAGCATCAATAAGCCTTCATTAATTCTTTCAATTCGCTAATGATGATTTAATGACGATTTTATGAATCACACCATCAATATGAATTGATTGTTGTGGTGTGGACGCCAATTGGGGTAAAAAAGTGAAAATAATCAGTGGTATCGATGTGAGATCAATGCCAATTCAGTTCCCGTAGGCAATACAATGATTCTTTTATTATAGCTATAGCATCATAAGTTTAAGGGGAAAATCGGAGAATTTTAGAATGGCGGTACTGATGTTTTATTGATGTCTTTCTGATCCCTGGGGCCGGATTCTGTAGCGCGGAGAATTTGGGAATTTGGGAGATGAGAATTGCGTTTTCTTAGATTTTTTAATTCCCTAATTCTCCATTCCCAATTCACTAACATGGTCGGAGAATTAGGGAAAACGTAAGAAATGTGAAAAAGTGCGAAACGCCTGGGACGATTAAGGGTATCAATTTTTGTTGTAGAGGGTTGGACTTTTTTCATATGTGAGGTACATCTACCTATTATCTTTTACTGTCGAAATAAATTTAAATTTCTTTTTTGTTGGGGTAGTTTTTGAGGGATGTAGGAGGGTAGGTTTTCTCGAGTTTTTCCGGGATAACGAGAGAATGGAGAGTAGAAGGAAAATGTCTGTGGTATAAAAAAAATGGGAGCTCAGCGCGAACAAGATAGGTTTAGTAAAAGGGGCGGGGAGAGTGCGGGGTAGAAATTCTCGCACAGTTTTTAATTAAATCTAGAACTAACGGGCTTGAAATCTCTCATCATTAAACATTGATGTTATGTAAAACTCTTTATTATGTAAACATTCTTTTATTCTTTTTTTCTCATTATACAACCTACTTATTGCAACAAGGCATGCTGTTACGGCATTTCGAATTGCAAAGAGTTTTTATTTTTATACATAAACATCTCTTCGAAATACAACTCTTTTTGAAAGCGCAGCGGATGAATACTTGGCCTGTTCCTATGGCTTCCTTCTTTGCTGTAGTCCTAAGTGAAGTCACATGATCCTGTGACACCTGTACTGCAGACAAGAATACTGCGGGGCATACATCGAATTTAATTAAAAAAAAAAAAAATTAATTATGTAATAGATTTAAATTGGGTATTTAAATATCTGCTTATTGAATTCCATCCTTTGTACCAATTTTGTACAGATCTTCTTCATATCTTTCGCGCACGACTCCAATGAGATTTAGTAAGTTCGCCTTAGTCCTATCAACATCTGGAGTAGGTATAATAGGATTACCTTCTACATCAATCGGAGGATGTATGGCAGCGGAAATCGACTTCATCCGATCGCCCTGTTTCTTCAAATTTTGTTTGGCTGCCCATAGGAGAAACTTTATTTTTCAGTTGATACCCGAAATAAAATGCGTAATTTGGAATAATTCCGCCCGAAGAAATTAATTGAATCGATGTACCGCACTGCCAAATGTGGAAAAAATATTGTTGTTTATAAGATTTGCTTTAATTTGTACATGGCGCCAAAGAACGAGTTTTAAACGCATATAGCAACAATAAATTGACATAGTTAGTAGCACTTCATTTGTTGTTAATCTGTTACTCTTTCGAAAATTATAGTTTCCAAATTGCTTCTGGCTTGTTACAAATTTATTTTATTCTATTGAAATTTAGAATAATTGATAAATATTTTAAATATTTCTCTTTAAGTACATTAAGTACATTAAGAATTTTTATATTTTAAATATTGATTATATGTGAATCATGAATTCAATCTTTTGTTCCAATTTAGATTTCTATTTCTAGTACATCTGAGATTTGTTATTGGTTTTGTTGACATTAGGATTTTTACAAATCTTGTATAACGTATACTTATATAACAACAGCAATTACGCATTCTATACAGCACAATCGTCTGTAAAAAAAATAATTCTGCTCTAAGAGGCAATGGACATGCCTTCACTGCGTCTTTTGAGGCTTTCATCCCGGAGGAAACTTTCCCGGCAGCTGTCTCTCCCGACATCTGGCCTCCTGGTTCTATTGTTCGTGAGTTTATTCCTAAACTACGCTCTGGGCCATTGTCTACTTCAAAAAACTCATCAGTGAAATTTCCTTTTATTACGCCAACGTAACTGGACCTCGTTCGAAGACATCGCATCTTTTTACTGCTTCTAGTAACGCCGACGATATCTGCCTCACAGAAACTTGGCTCTATGGTGGTATTCTTGACTCTAAGCTTTTTTGCTCTGCATTTCAGGTCTTCCGTCGTAATCGTTATTTTGAATTGATCGCTCCAGTTGGCGGTGGAGTGCTGTGCGCTGTCGGAGCTGATATCCCATGCTCCGTGGTCGACGTTGCAGGTTCTTTGCGTAGTTTTGAGGCTTCCTCGTGGGAACTTATACATCATTACTGTCCACGGTCCTCCTAGCTCGCCATCGACTATCTATGAGTTGCTTGCCATGACAGTTGACGGTGTCCTTAATGACCTTTCGCCCTTGGATCATACAATTATTTTCGGCGATTTTAATATGCCAAGCGTATGCTGGGAATCCTCTTCCTACATTGATGAACTGCTACCCCGTATTTCAGCTGCACCTCAGCATATTTTAAACTTCCTTGATACAGTCGCCGCTACAGGATGGGTGCAATGCAGCGATGTTTCTAACAGCTCTGGTAAATTTGTGGACCTGGTGTTCTCGTCTGACTCGAGTGCCACATTTGTTAGAGGATGTACGACTCCGTTGGTTCCTGAATCTTCTCATCATCCGACTCTTCATGTTTCTCTAATTTAAGTAGTTATTATATAATTTTAAAAAAACTGATTTTTCAAAGCTTGATAACTGGCTCCAACATTGTGACTGGACGAATGTTCTTCACCAGCGGAACACTCTCTATATTTGTTTTGTTCAATGTGTACCGATTTGTGTATCTAAAAATTCTCACGCAACTCAGCCTTGGCAGAACAGCTCCTTACAGCATTTAAAAAATCTTAAAAATAAAGCGTGGAGGAGGTTTTGTGCTTCAAGAAGTATTGTAGATTACTCGGCTTACTGTAGTGTCTGGAATCAGTTCACTTCGCACCTTAATATTTCATATAATGACTACATTACTAGTATGAAATTAACGCTTCGCAATTGTCCTAGAGAGTTTTGGATGCGTACCCAGCATATTTGAATTTTGGTTGCTCTGAAAGGGGCCACTCATGTACGGTTGCAAATTTTGTCTCTGAATTTTTTAGTACCGCCTTCTGTGATTCAAACTGTGATATTACTAATACTGACTCTTCTCATTTGACAAGGCTCCCATCGACTTCCCTTGAAGCCAAGGATCTTGTATTTGACGAAGTAACTGTTACAGATCATATTTTTAATTTGTCTGATAATTTTACAATTGTTCCTGAAGGTGTTTCCGCTTTCTTTCTTAAGAAATGCGGCTCGTTCTTACTCATGTTCTGTGTTATCTATTTAATTTGTCCTTGTCCTCTGGGTCCTTCCCAAAGTCATGGAAGTACTCTGTGATTATTCCTCTACATAAGAAGGAAGTAAATCGGATGTTTCAAATTTAGGCCCATTGCCAACTTGTGGCATATTGCTAATATTTTTGAAGCCTAGGTCAGTGCCGTGCTCCACTTTCACTGTAAACCATTCTTGGAATTTTTGAATCAACCACGACTAATCTGCTAGAGTTTATTCACTACTGTATATCAGCCATTGATTCCGGTAAGCAGGTTGACTGCGTCTTTACTGATTTTAGCAAGTCCTTCGATAAAATTAATCATCGAATTCTAATCGACAAACCCCGCCCCCCGTTTTTTTTTTTTTTTGTTCAATGGTTGTCTCTTTATCTGTCTAACCGTACGCAGCGAGTTATATTTCGCGGAGCACTTTCTGCTGAGATAGCTAATAACTCTGGTGTGCCTCAAGGTAGTATTTTTGGCCCACTACTATTTATTATATACATCAATGATTTATCCTTGCTTTTACCTAATTCCAGAATACTTTGTTATGCGGACGATGCCAAAATATTTCGTGTTGTTAGTTCTAATGATGACTGTACTCTTTTAAACGTTGACTTGGCCTTTTTCCATAATGCTGTTCCAATAATTGTCTTCCTCTAAACGTTGATAAATGCACAACTATGACCTGCGCTCGCAATAGGTCCGCTATTTATTTCAATTATGTGCTAGAAGGGCGTTCTTTATCTAGGCTTGTCAAAACCAATGATCTAGGTGTGATTCTCAACTCTCGCCTTTCTTTTGAGGATCACATCGATTACATAATCAGTAGGGCCAACTTGATTTTGGGATTTGTTAAGACATAGTTTAAGGAATTTGACGAGCCTTACATTACTAAACTTTTTTACTGCACCTTTGTCAGGTCGATATTAGAATATGCCAGCAAATGTCTGGTCCCCTTACTACCAAGTGCAGATTATCAGATTCCTCCGATTCGCACTCCGTGGCATTCTTTGGAGTAACTCTGTAATTTTACCTGCCTATATAGATCGCTTAAACTTGTTATTCTTTATTTTTGATATTTTGAAGGGAAAAAAGCTCAATTGGTATATCAACTTCGACCCGCTCGCTCAGAAGCCACAACTTTCTCCACCTTTCTTACCATCGAACTACCTTCGGTGCGAACGAACCTTTAACTGCCATGTGCCGCCTCTTTAATGAGGATTTCGACAGTATTAATTTGAATTTTTCAAGACTGCAACTGCAAAAACAGCTCAAATATAATATTAGTTAAGTTTATTTGCTTCCCTGTTCTTGCTTTTTTCTTTTGTTTTTATTGTTTTGAATTTCTTTTTTCTCTTTTTTGCATGGAATAACTTCTTTTGTAATAAATATTGTAGTAATCAACTTGATGAATTTTGAATAAATAAATAAATAAAACACAGGAACAAATCATTTCTCTATAGGCAAGATAGAAAAACGAGAAATGGTAAATTTATGTACATATATCTCCTTATTTAATATATAAATATAACTTCGAATAAACCAAGTTAGTGTTGACTTTTACAAAAAGTTCAAAAGCATTTTTTTACCTATATAATAAAAGAATAATAAAAGCACTTTAATAAAATTTGTGACAAGTAAAACCTTTCCACCAAAACAGAAGTATTATAATTTTTTTTTTTTCTAAAATGTCACACCAAAATCGTAGTTGCACTCATTTCGAAAGAATTCTAAAGAAACCATGTTTTTCTAATGACATATTACGAATTTACGTATCTATTGTCGATGACTCCTTTCGCGATTACTGTCTCTACTTTACTTTATTTATTTATTTGAGTTCAAAAAACTTATTACACTGCAAAAAATTTACAAAATTTATGAAAACAAAATATTATTTAAAATATACAAATTATTATAAATGAACATACATTAATTAAGCTGTCTTTCGTTATACAGAAATTTTATATAATAGGGTATTCTGTACAGCAGCGCATCTATGGGGGCGAGCATATTAAAAAAAGAGTCAAGACTCAGAACGTCAACGGAAATTTTTTCCATCTTCTGAATAGAAAATTTTTGGAAATGCTCGGTTTAATACCCTCTAGAAAGACTGTTTCCATAATGACTTAATTTTTTAATTAGATGGTGTCAAATGAGCAGTGTTCTCACAAATGAGATACATCATTGAATTTTGTATTTCACTTAAAAGAAATCTTACTAAAAAAAAAAAACAAAATCCAATATCAAATTCCGATCAGACGTGAGTATCTCAATAACTTATTGCAAATTGAAAGTTCTCCCCTGGCAAAAGCATAAACAAAGTTTTGACTACAGAGCTCACCCGACATATGTACGTTTCACCCTTTCCTCTATGCTAAATATTATAAGTAAATTGCAGTAAAAGTGAAACCTACCGTCATTAAAATGAATTTAATTTATTGGAAAGTGGAAATATTATCCAATATAGTCAGCAGTGATAGCAATCAGCTGATCATGAAATGTCTTTGCAGCTTTTCTTTTATCTTTTGCTTATTTATATTTTCTTCTGTCTAAAATGCTCTGCAACTACTGCAAGAATTACTCGAAAACAAATTATTGAACTCTGTCATGAATTCATGATCTTTATTTACAGTAAGGAATTGTTATTTGGCATATAAATGTCAACGACATTCTAAATGAATTAATTTTCATCTAAAGCCAGTCTGTCACATCTACATTTCCTTGAAATAACTGAATTTAAAATTTTAAGTCATTATGGGACAGTGTAGTGTCTAGTAGTAACAAAATCTATTCTACTTTCAATTTCTGAGTAATTTTCTGTATCAGGAAATACTCCCGATTATACGATAGTTCGCTAATAGAAATTACGAGGAAAAATTTTCGAAAAAGTTCCTGAGACAATTGATCATTTCAGCATTAAATTAGCAATGCTCATTAAAATGGTTGACGGATCAGAGAACCGGCCACAACATACCAAAAAAGTTCTGTAGAAAAATTTCCAAAAAAATTCGCAGGAAATAAATTATTGTCAATGCAAGGCTCACGGATTTTTTTCCCATGAAGTATGGATGCAATTTTTAGTACAAGCAAACTAAAACCGGTCAACATTTCGTTGTACTTTTTTCTAGTTTACACCTTAAACAAACGGCACGGTCCAATGTATCATTAGCACTTATTATTCTTTAAGTTGCCGTGTATCACATAGTATTCATAATTATGGCTCGAAAATCAGATCATAATGATGAACACTAATGAAGTGTTTTTTTCCTTCATTAAAGCATAAATAGGTAAAATGTGCCATAATTGAATGTATTTTGGAATACATATAATATAAGTCAGGAAATGCGCTGCGCATCTGTCCATTTGAAAAATAAGAAGAAGAAATGCAAGCCACAAATTTTATTATCGAAATACTTTTTAATACAATGTTTTTTAATTTACTAATCGTTAATTTGAAAAACAAAATAAATAGAAACTAAGTTCGTCGCGTCAATTCGATTCCATTTAGTAATTTCACTATCGTAAATATGTCAAAACCGGTTTGACGACAAATTAATCAAAGAAAAGAGTATGTGTCTGCCGTTGCTTTCATTAGCATCTAATTAGTCATTATTTTATTATTCATTAGGAATGCTGTACCTAAGGTATTTAGTATATTTTTAGTTATTTTATAGTATTAAATAATACATACATAAATTCCGCAGGGTCGCAAAGCCACGTTACCGGGACAAATACCTACTTTTTCCATTTTGACGAAATTGATATATAAGAAATAATCTATAGAGAAATAATTCTAGTAGAGCAAAATGGGTCGGACACCCATGCATAAAATTTAAAGTTATTTTGATTTTTCCATGCCCGTCTGTCCGTCTGTTTATCTTCACGATAACTCGGAGGATGTGTGTACTTAGCTGAAAGTTTACATACTGGCCTTAAAGAAAAAAAGAAAACTTAAGTTCGAAAATGGGACCAATTGGTTAATTCCTCCGTAGGCTTGCCAGATAACAATTTGGTTTTTCACTACGTATTTGGGCATGGCTTGAGAAAATTAACTAAATCGGGTAACTTCGTTTTGGTGTTCCCATATAAACACGTAGGTTTTTTACATATACTGCGAGAATGATCAGTACTAGACTTTTTTATTGTACTGAAAAGCTCTTCAGAATATAAAATCCTATGAAATGTTTCATAACTATTTTTACCGTCCGACGAACGGTTCTAGAAATATATGCGAAAGACCACTTCAAAATCAAACTTACACAGAAGGGTGACATTGCGAAATTTCATAAGGGCATTCATCTAGGCAGGGGTGGATGGGGTGACTAAAACTGGCCTGGGAAATTAGAGGAAGCGGCCTAAAGAAAATGCCGCCGCAGGCGAAAACAATAATAGTGGCCACAAAGTTTAAAAATATTGTTACACCGGTGAAAATTTCGAATTAAAAAAAAAATACAGCTACTTATGGAATATCTGATTTTATTCAGGTAAGGACATCAATCAAACAAAAAATAATCTCAAAAAAATGACTCATTAAAATAAAGATCTAAAACATTAACAACTTTCTTATCAGTGGAGGCGTTTCAGCGAAAGCATTAATGACATTTTCATTGTCTACTGTACTCAAATTCGCTTTTTCTGTGCTCATCAACATAAAGGCTTCCAAATTTTCATTGGACAATCTATTCCGCAGTCTATTTTTGATAAATTTTAACAAAGAGAAGGAACGCTCACATTCCACTTGAGAAATTGGTAACGTCAGAAGAAACTGGTATGCTATTGCCAATAAGCCTCTTGTTATAAATTATATTTAATAATAGTTTTATAGCAACAGGTCGCACAATTTCGGCAATTTTTGCAGATAATATGATTTTCTTCAGAATCATCCAGATTCGGAAAAGATTCATAAGATTCTTCCAACGTTGATTTTAATGTTTCCCAGTTGTTTGTAAGGGTGAAAATCTCTTCTTGCAATTGCTCAAGTGTTGCTGAATCATTGAACGGCATAATTTTTTGTGAAAGATTTGTGTTATTTGGAAAGCGTCGTTTCATGGACTCAATCACTACATCTAACAGAAAATTATATATGTTTCAATTCTGAAGCTGTCGAAAGGATCAGTCGGCTTCTCATCTGCTGTGTTTTCGTCATGCATTCTTTTCACGCGTGTTTTTCTGTGTATGGGCAAGGTTTCTTCAATGTCTAGTGTATTGCAGTCTTCGACTAAATCACGTTGTCTATTTGCCCATTCAACAAATGTGTCCGTAATCTTTTTGGTGCTTTCTGCATCTCTCTGAATTTCAATTAGCTGAGTTAATGATGATTCTACCAGACTGTTGCATTTAAGTAAGTCAAGACCTTTTGTCTGCAGATATTCAGATAATGACTCAGTTATTTGAAATATTCTTAAAAAAATATGAGCGATCAGGAGATTTCCATATTTTAAGAGGCCATTTTTCAAGCTACTGGCTCTTGACCTGACATCGGGATTTATTTTGTGACTCGTTTCGATCGTATGTAACGCCTCTAAAACCTTTATATATAAACAGGATTCTGGGTTGCCGTAATACCCAAATAGTTTGTTTAAAGCAGTTTCTTTTGCCCACCAACGTGTTTCACCGATGATTTAAAGCTTTCTACGTTTAACGTCATTGGAAATACAATTCCATATATCCATTCGCTGGTGAGATTCTTTAAAAAATACTGCAACTGAATTTAGCAAAGCAAAGAAAGATGCAGATTTAATATGTCCTTTCAAGACATCAGTGAGAACTAAATTCAATATGTGATTATAACACCAAATATGAACGTGACTGGGGTTTTCATTTCTCATCTCATCACAACAAAGCATAAACTACTGGGGATCCAAGTTGTTTAATCGTCTTCCGGAATCAATAAAAATATAAAAAATCCTAAAGCTCTTTTAAAATATGTGAAAAGTATTTTAATTAATAAGTGTTGTTATTCTGTAAATGAATTCTTTAATACTGATTTTGACTTGTGTTGTGATGATATATATTTGTGTTGTTGTTATTTATATTTATTGTTTCCATATCGTTTTTTATGGCTGTTTTTTTGGGCTATTTTAATATTTTTTTTTAATTTTATACTAAACCTTACGTTTGAGGTTATGGTTATTACTTAATAAATTTATCTATCTATCTATAAATATTAATTTTGTCTAGGTTATAGTTTTGACTTTAACGGTCCAAATCTATTTTTTTTTTTCAAAAATTCTATTTTAAAATAAAAGTGTTGGTTTAATACTACCGGCCCAAATTTTATAAATCTCACCGGCCCAAGGGGAAAAATCCCTTTTTCCCCCTGGGCCCATCCACCCCTGCATCTAGGGTATCATAAGAATTGGTCTTAGACCAATTCTAGCTGTTTTTCTTGATTATATTTCAATCCAAGCTCAAGGGTTACCCTATTATGCAAAGCACAGCATGACAGAAAGGATATAAGGAAAGGAATTAGGGAAGACAGTGGCGAAGCGTTGATGTATGTCACCCTTAAACTTTCGAAGATTGTATGCCGGAAGAAAGACAGAATATGGTAGTCTGTTCCACATAACCACAGTTCGGGATAAAAAACCATCACGGAATTTTACTGTACGGCGGAAGGTAGTTTTAAGGTTCAAAGGTGTGCGCGGTTTGGAGTGCGAGTACCTATTGCGTGCAGTAATCATTCTACAAAGGATCAGACAGGATATTTCATCGGGACATTGACCATGCATGTAGCGATAAAGGAGCGAAATGAATCCAATATTTAGGCGGTCTTCAAGTGAGTCGATATTGCAAGTTACTGTCATATCGTAAATGAAGCTAAGGCTGTGAGACTAGCGCCGGTCTAGATATAGGAATCCTAGATCTGATATAGGACTTATAGAGGAGCACTAGATTCAACGGACTGTTAATAAAGAGTTTTATAATAAGAGGTGTTATTTTAATTAGCCCGCTATTTCGGTAGATGTCACTTTTGGAGCTGTCATTTTTTGACATTTGACAAGTAGAAACTACGCCATTAATAAAAATGGAACGATACACGATTCAACAACGCATTGAAATTATTAAAATTCACTATAAAAATGGTGAAAATGTGGCAGAGATGGTTCGTAAAACTCTAACATTTTTAGGTCGTCGTGAAGCACCTTGTCGGACCGAAATACAGAAATTGGTAGAAAAATTCGAGCTGTCGGGACAAGTTAGTGATGTGAAGAATAAAACCCGTGCACGTCGCTCAAGAACAGCCGAGAATATTGCTGCTGTAGCCGAAAGTGTTGAAGAAAACCCAGGTTTGTCCATTCCTCGTCGTTCTTTGGAATTAGGCATTCCACAAACGTCATTACACCGTATTTTGCATAAAGATTTGGGTCTTAAGGCTTATAAAGTTCAGTTAACACAAGAACTCAAGCCAGCCGATCATCAACAACGTCGAGTCTTTGCTGATTGGGTCCTTGAAATGCATGAAAATGATCCGAAATTCCATCGAAAACTCATCTTGAGTGATGAGGCCCATTTCCACCTCGATGGCTTCGTCAACAAGCAAAATTGTCGCATCTGGGGCTCGGAAAACCCAAGAGTTATTGTTGAAAAGCCTCTCTATCCTCAACGTGTGACTGTTTGGTGCGGTTTATGGTCCCGCGGGGTCATTGGACCTTACTTTTTCGAAAATGAGGCTGGAGCAACAGTTTCGGTGAATGGATTGCGCTATCGACAGATGATCAATGATTTTTCATGGCTGGAATTAAATGGTATTGATCTGGACAACGTTTACTTTCAACAAGACGGCGCTACGTGCCATACAAGCAACGAAACCATTGATCTTTTACGGGAAAAGTTTCCGGACCGTGTTATCTCTCGAA
Organism: Dioctria rufipes; assembly: GCA_963924295.1. NCBI lineage: Eukaryota > Metazoa > Arthropoda > Insecta > Diptera > Asilidae > Dioctria > Dioctria rufipes. The sequence goes on along the minus strand of OZ002743.1, from coordinate 92,138,600 downwards.
GAGGTAATCACAATTGGCCACCGAGATCTTGTGACTTAACACCTTGCGACTTCTTCCTTTGGGGCCACGTGAAAGAGAAGGTCTACGCTAGCAGCCCAGCGTCGATTTAAGACCTCAAAGATGGAATTCGTGAGGCTATCGGGGACATAGGGCAGCCACTTTGCGATTTGGTTATGGAAAATTTCATGAAAAGGATATGGTCCTGTAGGCGTGGTCGTGGTCGTGGTGGTCATTTGGCTGATGTTATTTTCCGTTATTAACGGCATACCTTCCTCTTTATAATGAAATAAAGATCCGATCATTTATCTCAAAAAATGGTATTTTTCTTTGAATATCAAAATAACACCTCTTATTGGAGAACCCTTTATTTCTTACACCTTTTCAGAAATCCAAGACATTTTGATGCTTCTGTGGCAATAGAGAAGATGGGATCTGTCCATGTCCAGCCTAACTTACTGAATATATTAATGCCAAGAATGCATAAAGACGGTGTATCCTAAATCAATGATCCACCCAGAACAAATGGGAGTGGAAACTTATGATCTTGATTTAAAGATAGGAAACTGCTTACGGACTTAGATGCATTGAACTCGACGCCTGGGATATTATCAAGGCTGTTATTAAATGACCTAATCATGAAAGCTCGTTTGACAGATGTGACATTACTTTTGGAGTCCGCAAAAGTGTCAAAGGAGTAAGCGAAATCAAGGGTACTGTCATCGGTAAAGCTATGGATGGGATTGAAAGTAAGGGAAAACGGATCATCAATGCAAATTAGAAAAAGAGGTGAAGAGATAGCAGACCCATGAGTGAGGTTCAGATGCAACGCCATCAATATAATCCATAGTAAGCGACGAGTTAAAACCCTCTCAATCCATAATAGAAAAGAAAGGGAGAGACCTGTTAGAAGAACTGGATGCTAGATTCTATCAAAGGTCTTTGAAATATCTATGGCAATGATTTTGGAGTCACCAAAATCGTGAAGACTACGGCTGCAATGTTCTGTAAGAAAAGTCAGCAAGTTGTTTAACGACATGTCCGGAAGCCAAATTGGCGATCGTTGATGAGTTGATTAGTTTCTAGATACTTTATTAATTTTGAGTTAATAATAGATTCAAAAACCCTTGATAGAATCGAATAGATTGTAATTGGTCCTTTCTTGGGAATAGGCTAAACGTCAGCTAGTTTCCAAGCAATTGGAAATTTTCCTGTTGGATAAGTAGAATAGTTTGCGGAGGGGTTAGCCAAGGATGACCTGCAGCTTTGGAGAGGTTGATTACCTTAAAGACCTTGAATATATCCCTTGCACGGATGTGTATTGGCTCTTGTACGGGTGTCTATGAAGTGGGCGGAAGACCAGAATTTGAAGCAAATTGAGCAGCCGAAATATTAGTCTTAATCACTGAAGTCAAAAACCACTTTACCATCATTAAGTAGTGAAAGTATAGGGGATCTGCTGGTCTTAATTGCACTCCCCTTTCATAGGCATCTGCTAGTTTCTAGCTGCGCCTACAAACGGATCTACTCTCTGAACTTCTCTTAAGAAGATCTGCTTTAATAGCTGCCTGCTTAGGAGCACTGCCTTATGGCAGACTCCGATCATCCTTAAATCAATTTGGCGATCATATATCTATTCACTACTTTTTACAAAAAGTGAAGTAAAATAGATTGTGCAGTAAATCATTTTGTTAGGAAACATTCAGAAGATCTACTGCCGTTTTTATTTTCACTGGTCATCACGAAGGCTGGGGGGGTGCTCCGCGTTCCCTCTAACTGGTTCCGTCCCTAGATGGGTGACCATACGAAATTACATACCGGACCAATTTTAGCTTTTTTTTCTTGTTTAGATGACATTCAATTGTTAAATTAGATTTTGTAAACTGGATTTTGGCCTAAGGGAGTTTGTACCAACATGCAGAACAGTTGACCGGGCTAATAATATTATTCAGGTTATAGAGACTAACTATAGCTTCCACAAAAAAATGAATCTGCAACAAAATGATGGCTAATATATTTCCTTTCTAATGTTGTGAAAAACGTGTTTCATGCAAGTGAAACAAAATTACGAAAATTATTCACTGCAGATGCTTTGATACAAAAGTAGCTGGGATACTGCTCAAACACATACAGATTCAAAAAATTTATTCTAACAAAGAAAATTACAGGAAAAGAAAACAAACACAATTTTTTAAAAGATCACTTTTTGGCGGGTGTGATAGTTTAGGGTGTAGGACTTCTTCAAAATGAAACGTTGTTCCTTTATCAGATTTACTGTAATTTCTATTGGTACAACAGAAAATCGGTCCAGTAGTATAAATGTGTATGTAATTGAGAACATCCACTTCACGGTTTGTATTATCCTAGTCGGACTTTTTAGTTGTACTTCTTTTGAGAAGCGATTCTTCCATTACTTGAAAATACTTGAAAGAACACTCCAGTTGACCTTCTCTTTCTACGTCTTATTCAACCACTTACCTGAAAAGGGAGTAGGTAATGTGTTCATTTTATTTACAATTTGTTGTCTGGATTTAATAATGAGTAATAAGTACATAAAAATTTTGGGCTTTTTTCGAATGAGTCATTTGAGTCTTGGTTTTCAGCGAAAGTCGGTTGGTGATTATAGTTTGATAACTTTGAGGTGAGTGGAAAAAATAGAATTACATTTACTAATCCCTTAAGGAAACGAAAGTACGTATATAATGTATGTGACAAAATAAATACTTTAAAATTATTCACGCATTACAGATTTAATGCAAGAAATGAAAATTTTAAAAAAACTCAGTATATGAGCAGGAAAAATTAATAAATTCACTAGTTTCAACAGTCGAAATGAATTAATCCTAAACAAAGCCCTGCAGCAGAAAGTAATTTGCCGTCAAATCATCAAATGTAAGACCATTAAGATGTCCTTGTTGGAAAATAATTAAGAAATTTTTTAAATTTGTGATTTTCCGCGATCAAGAAGATTATTAAAAATGGATGGTTGCAGAAAAACCTACTCAATATTTTGTACAAGGAAATAATTCTAAGTTTCAACTACGACGGCATACATTGAAAGCAAGCATTCAAGTAGGTTGAACGTTTCAATTGCGTAATTTTCAGTAAGTATAATAATAAATTAATTCTTTCTTAAATTATAGATTATAATTTATATGTAATATAATATAAAATTAAATTTTTACAGAAGCTGTTTGCGACGAGGTAATTACGAAAGAGAACTTTAGAAAGCTACTGCAAGACTGCAACTGGCTTTTAAACAAAACAAAAAATTTACAAAAAAAAAAAAATAATAAAGGGCACAATGCACCAAAACAATAAATTTATAGCGCTAAGGAATGGGTTTGAAAATGTATTTAAGTATATGTGTGTTCAAATAAAACTTTTCTAATTTTCATCGAAAAATCAATAGATTTCTAGCTCCAGATTTTGAAGTCATCATTGTAAAACTAGCTGTGTTTCATACAAGTTTTTACGTGCCAGAGACGGTTACAATTTTAAAGGAAGCATTAACTTATGATTTGGAGGAAATAACAAACGAGCGAAACGTTCTATGTCCATAATGATATAGTTTTTTTTCAAATTCGTTACATCCATGACTCATCTTTGCACTCAATGAATTGAAAAATATGCTACCATAATCACATGTTGCGCCAGGTAAGAATCTATGGGTTTTGTTTTCATTTGGTAATAAAATCGACAGCCGTTTTCAGGTGATTTCAAGTTTAAATACCGGATTGAGTTTTAACCAGAATATTTGAACAAAACCATCAGCGGATACTGCCCTATCTTTCAACATAGAACATAGTATTTTTGTCCAATATAGATGGCTTTGCATTTTATTCAAACAATACTACTAAATAATTCTGTAAGGCTGACAAGCAGATCATTGACGAAGGAAAAAAACTAATTCGTACTGAACCTTAGAATAGAGATAGAGCAGGAGGGGTTTATACCTATAAAATACGTGTACATGAGTGTGGCTTTTCTTTAGTGACCTTGAATAGGGGACATTGGAGAAATGTATGTTCAGCTGCCTACATTTGAAACAGCTGATAAATTCCTGGGCAGTGTGGGCGTAGTGACAGCGACTAAGAGCGTTTTTGGTGGGAACATGCGCAATATTATCAATCACATATCTTGTTAATTCTTCGACATGCCTGTACTGAGATCTCATTTTAAGCGCAATATTTATTATTATTATTATTATCATAGGTTACTTCTCAATTGTTATAGTTTTTTTTTAAATACTTTCTCCACGTTTTAGTCCGATTATTATTAGGTATAATAAAAGATTGCAATCTTGTATACTATCGCTTCTAATAAATGTTATGTTATGTTATGTTATGTTATGTTATCTCACTACAGCGGTAACAGAGACTAACACAACTAGAATTTGTCTACGCTTAATTTGCCTTATCACACTACTTCTTGTACTATCTATATTCTAAGTGCTGAACAGAAATTTGTAATTTTCATGAAGTCCTTACAACGGTTGAAACAATATTGAAGCTTTCATCATTAGTTTAACATTCTGGTGTCTGGTTTAAACGAAGACTTGACTATTTGTTTCTGCTGAACATACATAACAACTCTTTAAGATTACTCAAAATTAATCTTCTTTGTAGTTGTTGCCTTTTGTCATCTACCAAATTGAAATAATAATGAAATAAATATTTTTGAAGTAAATAAAATATAGGGCATGTGTAATTATCTGTACTGAAACGAAATCTTTCATTAGAGGTAGCTTGTTTCATTTCACTATTGTTGTGCTATTAAAAGTAAAGTATTTTGTACAATAGGTATATTATAATGCTAATTTGTTTATGAAATCAAAATTTTTAAATTCGATAAAAATCAGTAAAAATACTAAGTCTAGACCAATTCTTATGAAACCCTAGATAAATACTCGTATGTCATTTCGAATGGTCACCCGTCTGTGCAAGTTTAATTTTTGAAGTGGTTTTTCGCATATATTTCTAGAACGGTTCGTTGGACCAATTTTATAGGATTTCATATTTTGAAGAACTTTTCAGTACATTAAAACCGCATAGGATTGATCCTTTTCTATTATACGTCAAAATTCCTAAATTTTTATATGACAACACCAAAAAGGAGTTGCTCGATTTAGTCTATTTTTGAAATTGTATTTACTAGTTTTATGAAAACACTACGTACAAAATTTTCGATCTCTACGTTGACGCGTTTTCAGGTAGTGTCCAAATATGTAGTGAAAAACGAAATTTTTGTATGGCAACCCTACGAAGGAGTTAACTGATTTGTCCGATTTTTTAACAAACGGAACGACAAACTTAGCATTCCCTATAGATTTCATGTAGGGTATAAAAATGTCTCTGACTTGATTGGAGTCAAATATCACATTGAGAAAACGAAAATTTTAGGAAAACATAACAACTTAAAAAAAGAAATATAATTTAAATCTAATTATGTTTTTCAGCAATAATTGTATGTTCACACAAAAATGCAAAGACGTTTACATCTGGAATGCAGCGTGTGATAGATCCTTTTAAGCCAAAGAATTTCGAGTATTTAAATTGGATATGAAAAGCTAATCTTAATGTTGTTTTTTTTTGTAGGACAAATATCGGACCGTAAACTGGGGCTACTTCGATACATTTTCGGCATAAATCGGTTTTATGAAACTCGAGTTTCCGCAGTGTTATGATGCCATATAAAATTAAATCCACCAAAAAATGAAGGGGCGGACTACTGTAATTTCAAGGGCCTTATTCGACAATATTATTTGCCGCAGTTGACTACAGATACCGATTTATGTATCATAATATCGGTGTTCCTGGGCGAGCTAATGAACTAGTGATTCCATAATATGCGAAAAGTTTTCTTTAAAATGATATCACCTATAGAATCTGTAAATAAGTGCTTTGTAAAAAACCTGGCAGGCGTAGTGTTCCAGTTAACTGGAGACTTGGCATTCAAATTATCAGAAATCGTCATGAAGCCATTTCTATTTACTGTTGATCAATTCGATAATCAGAAAAAATTCAACTATAGTCTGTCAAAATATAGACGTGTTGTGGAGAATGCCTTCGGGCATTTAAAAGTCCAATTTAGAGGAATAGGTAAGTGCCTTGAAGTTAAAGTGAAAAATGCTCCAACTATTATAAAAGCATGCTGTATATTTCATAATATTAATAAATAAATAAATAAATAATTTTTTAATATATTGCTTGATATTTTTTAAACTAAGGTTTTGAATTCTGTTTTTTATTTCTGCTGCTGTGAGTTCTATGCATTGTTTTTCTTCCAACGTACATTTCATTTTTGATATAACGTGAGAATTTCTTTTCGTAGATCTCAAGTCAAGGGCATGTTGTTGCCAAACTTCTAAGAAACATTTTACTTATGCAATTTCTACCGTCCGACAAGAGAAATTGCTTGTCCTTTTCCTTTGCATTTTCGTGCGTTTGTTTTTCTCTTTCTGAAGTTCAGATCCATTTAAATGTCGGAACCACGATGCAGATATGTTGATCATTCTACTTTACTCTTACTTTTACATTAAATACCTACACTTACACATGAATTGAACAAAATGTATATTGAAATTTTTCCTTATTTCTTCAAATGATAAAAATAAAATATTTATTCCGGATTTTTGGAACTTAAAAAGAAAAGAAACAAAAAAGAAAAAGGAAGTGGCTTGAAGCAGATTTATTACATTGATTACGAAAATAAATCGAATAAAAATTACTAAAAATTCCACTGACGTCTTTCTTGTAATAAGAAAAGTATGCGTGTTCCTGCTAATGTAGGATACCGACGATCAGGCAGTCCAATCAGGAGATGGAACCTGACATATAACGGGAATAACTCGGACCTCTCTGTCGACGAGTTCATCTTCAGAATCGAAGCGCTCACACACTCCGCTCTTGAAGGAGATTTTGGATTACTAGTCAGAAATATGCTTACGCTATTGACAGGACCAGCGAAGGACTGGTATTGGTCAGTACTAAGGCAAAATCCATTTCCAACTTGGGACGTCATCAAGATGGGATTGTATAACGAATGGGGGACGCCTAAAGATGATCTGAAGACTAGATTCCAACTGATGTCTAGAAAACAAAAGCCTTTTGAACTGTTCGCAATGTACCACCACCATTTGGGGTTGCTGCGCGATCAGCTACAGAATGCTATGCCAGACCAAGAATTTCTGGAGATTGTCAAATCGAATCTCTTGCCGGAGATTCAAGAAAAAATCTGTCTGCATCCTACTGATACGATAGGACAGCTGAGATCGCTGGTCACGCGTATCCAAGCTATGCAGACACGCATTGCGACAGCTGGCAGTTGGAACCTTTACCGGAACCAACGGGTGCACGAAGTCGACAATTTTCCAACTTTAGACCCTGAACTGGCATTAGCGACAGGCAGTGACAACGGCCTAGGTGATATAGCTAGTATTTCGCCAAAAAACCCTATCACATGCTGGAACTGTGATCAGTCCGGTCACTTTTACCAAGATTGTAGACAAGAGAGACAAATTGTGTTCTGCTATGGATGCGGGCGCAAGAATGTTTTCAAGCCCGATTGCCGCTACTGCAGACAGAAAAACGAGAGACGGGTCGGGAATACCAACACCTCTTTCCGACCAGCGTCGACGTCGCAAGCAGCAACGACAACGAACTCTCCTGTTCAAGCTCTGAACAAGGAGGAAAGTCCGCTCCAGTAGCAGACACTCATGATAACTCCCTAACATGTCCTCTGATATCATTCAGTGACTCTGGTGATATCAGAGAAACACCGGATTGTACGATTACTTCATTGGCAGAGGCGGAGAACTTAATAGATTTCTCCGCAGACCTTCAAGCTCCCATTTCCACTTCTGGGGAGCCCATGACCTTATTAGACACTTCTTTAGAAGAGTCTTTAATCTTCGATGTCCCATTGACACCTATCGCACGTGTAGCCGACAAAGTTACTGAGCAGGAGATTTGGCCTCCTGTCATTTCTGTTTTAAAACGGCCACCAAGCTCTGATATGACGAGTGGGCGTGAGCCAGTTTTATATCCGCTGACGCCGTATCATACGCGTCTGCAGAAATATAACGCAGCAAGAGACCGAATCTTCTCCTCAGTGGCGGAGTTAGCTGACATTACGTTTCCTGACCGGGATATGCGACCGAAAAAGAAACGATCAACCGTTCGTTGGCGGGAATACTGTCGACGGATGAAACAAGAAAGGAAAAAATTGGCACAGATTTCCGTGTCGATGCCAGACGACATTCGACCGTACGCCGAAGTAAAGCTGCTCGGGCGAACTGAGAATGGATTACTTGATAGTGGTGCCACTGTCAGTATCCTAGGCCAGGGAGCTCTAGAGAAGCTTGTGGAAGCAGATGTCGAATGGAAGAGGTATCGAACACAGGTCCAAGTAGCAAATGGTGCCATGACGACTGTTCATGGTCATGTGAACTTGGACGTCACTTTCCGTGGTAAGACCCATAACGTGCGTTTTTACGTGGTTCCTGGGCTCACACAGGCACTATATCTGGGAATAGACTTCTGGCGTCTATTTGGGTTGGCTCCAGATGTCCTGGGTATAGTCGCAGAAGTGAATCCAAGTGGGATAGCTACCTCTGACACCGACTGCCACGTCCTTTCTAGTTTCGATCAGCAACGCTTGGAAGCCACAAAACATCTTTTCCCCTCTTTCGCCTCTTTAGGCCTTGGGAAAACATCATTGGTCACTCACAAGATTGAAACGAACGCCGCCCCGATAAAACAGCGCTTTTATCCGATTTCGCCGGCAGTACAAAGTTTAATGGATGCTGAATTATAGCGAATGCTATCGCTGGGTGTGATAGAGGAGAGCCAGAGTCCTTGGAGCTCTCCAGTTGTTCTGGTAAGGAGGCCTGGAAAGGTCCGGCTTTGTTTTGACGCCAGGAAGGTCAACTCGGTTACGAAGAAGGACGCCTATCCGCTGCCGCAGATAGACGCACTTCTGAGTCGACTTCCTCCGGCAAATTACATAACGAGCCTGGACCTGAAAGACGCATTCTGGCAGATCCCACTGGACGCTGATTCCAGAGAGAAGACCACTTTCACAGTACCTGGTCATCCTCTCTATCAGTACACAGTGATGCCATTCGGCCTATGCAACGCTCCACAGACTATGTGCCGCCTCATGGATAAAGTCATTCCTTTCGATCTTCGTGAGAACGTTCTCGTCTATCTAGACGATCTATTAATTCTGTCACAAGACCTCGACACTCATCTCACGCTGCTAGCCCGTGTAGCGGATTGTTTGAGGAAAGCTGGCCTCACTATCAACGTCGAGAAGAGTAAGTTTTGCATTAAAGAGACTAAATACTTGGGATTCATTGTAGGAAAGGGAGGTATGAGAACTGACCCTGACAAAATTTCAGCCATAGTTGACTATCCGTCACCTAAAACTGTTCGGCAAGCTCGACGCCTACTAGGTATGGCGGGATGGTATAGACGGTTCATCCCGAACTATGCTGATTTGATCTTTTAAAGAAAAAACTTACTTCTGCTCCGTTGCTAGTGAGTCCAGACTTCACCAAACCGTTCGTTATCCAGTGCGATGCGAGCCAACAAGGTATTGGAGGAGTGCTGCTTCAACTAGATGACGATGGCCACGAGAAGCCAATAGCCTACGTCTCGAAAAAGTTGAACTCAGCACAAAGAAATTACACCGTCACAGAGCAAGAATGTTTAGCTGCACTCTTGAGCGTGGAGAAGTTCCGGCCCTTCATAGAACTTATGCCGTTTAAGATAGTGACTGATCATGCGAGCTTGAAATGGCTGATGTCCCAAAAGGACCTCAGTGGTAGACTTGCACGGTGGAGTTTGAAGCTTCAGGGCTTCGACTTCACAATTGAGCACAGAAAAGGAAGCCTGAACATCGTCCCTGATGCGCTGTCACGCATTCATTGTGACAGCCTGAACACAAACGCAGATCCTGTCCGGAAGTTGACCTTAGTTCGCCATATTTCAACTCGTTGGAATATGAGGAACTGAGGCATAAAGTTAAAACGACTTCTGGCAAACTACCAGATCTTTGCGTCAGGGATGACTTCGTTTATATCCGGACTGTTCCGAGAACAGGCGATCCTATTCAGGAGGAAGAAGCTTGGAAGCTTTGGATTCCACGAGGGCTTGTCAACGACGTCATTTCGAGGGCTCATGATCCGCCACTAGCTTCACACGGAGGTATAGGGAAAACCCTGGAACGTCTGCGAAGACATCTGTACTGGCCACGAATGACCGTTGATGTCAGAAATTACGTAGGCGCCTGTGACGTGTGTAAGGAGACGAAAGCTCCTAATACTATTTTACGACCACCTATGAGAGTCCAGTCTGTGATAGAAAGACCATGGCAAAAGCTGTACATTGATTTTCTAGGTCCCTATCCTCGGTCAGTAAAAGGAAACGTCTGCATCTTAATAGTTCTTGACCACTTCTCAAAATTTCCTGTTCTCAAACCTATGAGAAAAGCGTCTACACTCAATGTGTGCCAGTTCATTGAGACCGAAGTGTTCCACGTGTTCGGAGTTCCTGAAGTGATCGTCTCTGACAATGGAGTCCAGTTCTGCTCGACTCAGTTCACCAGATTACTGGATAAGTATGGGGTGAAGCACTTGCGAACGGCAGTCTACTCGCCGCAAGCAAACGCCTCAGAGCGAGTAAATAGGTCTCTATTGTCGGGGATTAGAGCATATATCAAGAAAGAACACACCAGATGGGATGAGAAACTAAGCCAAGTAGCTAGTTCCCTCAGGAGCTCTTTCCATCAAGCTACTGGTTTCTCTCCTTATCGAACACTCTTCGGTCACCAAATGATTGAACATGGCAGCTCCTATTCCATCTTGAGGAGCCTTGGAACTCTTAGTGAGCCATTGAGAGTAGATGCTGATGATAAAATGAGATTGATCCGTGCGAAAGTGCAGGAAAATTTACAACACGCATTCGAGCAGGGTTCAAGAGCCTACAATCTCAGGGCGAAACCTGTCGATTTCAAAGTGGGTCAGGAGGTATTTAGACGAAATTTTGCTCAAAGCAATTTCCAACAGCAGACTAGTGCTAAACTGGGACGGAAATTTGTGAAATGTCGTGTCAGGGCCAAGAAAGGAAACTCACTATACGAGCTTGAAGATCTGCAGGGAAAACTGTTGGGTGTCTATCACGCCAAAGACATCAAGCAGTGATCATCATTATGAAAACGTCAATTATACCTATTGTCGTTATTCCTGGTAGCCCTAAGAAGGCATCCAGCCAGCTTAACTGGTAAACTATAGGATATCACGAAGCCCTCCTATTACCCCGTCAATGGTGGGTGATATACCTGTTGAAAGTCAATCTCATCATAGCACCCCTACCGCTTATGATAATATTGGGTGCCGCATAAAGTCTGTAAAGCTTGTGTGGAGTATCTCCGATACTGGATGCATGGATAACTCAAAGAACTTAAATTTGGACTGCCGTGACGTGGAATGAGCCAGATAACCTTTTATAGTCCCTTCCGGATCGGCCTCATTAGTAGGAAAATTTTTCCTTGTCTGTCCAGCTGCAACATTTCGTTAATCGTCGGACATAGTAGTACTAGATCTATTCCTGGTAGCCCTAAGAAGGCATCCAGCCAGCTTAACTGGTAAACTATAGGATATCACGAAGCCCTCCTATTGCCCCGTCAATGGTGGGTGATATACCTGTGGGAATCCATTCCCATGTTCGGCTGTCAACATGTCACTACTTCGACGACGCCTTGGAGACACACCCTTGAACAATCGCCAGTCTGAGATCAGGGTGAGATATTGCGCCGGGAAAGCCTGGTGAGCAGTTCTTTAGGTTGCTGATCGCAAAGCTTCCTCAGCATCTTGGTGAAGGAGGGCAGAGAGGCATCGACCGGCTGGATTCTTTAGGTTACCAGCTTGTCGATGTACCTTTGACTTCCCACACGGAGAAGGATGTCGAAGTCTGATCGAAGACTGACGAGACTTCAGGGATGTGTCCTCGACGCGTTATCGGAAGTAGAGTCCGAGTGATGAGGAAAGCATTGGGTAGTGGGTCGAGACACACATTGAGCGCCCGCAGTGATGAGGCTTATGTTTAAGACCGGCTAGCTCAGTCGACCATCTTTCAGCGTCGTCTGAACCACAGGTGGTGTAGACCACTCTCTATTGTTATGGTCGTAGCGTATTGCATATAGCAATATGCTACACGGAAATACTGCAGCATGTACGCCGGCCCTCAAGTAGAACCACGTACTCAGCGCACCTCGACGAAGCAATGCTTCATCAAGCTCGCGTGACATGCGGGGACGACAGATTATGACTGAAAAGAAGAAGAACTCGTCTCTTTCCGCTGTCAACCACTTCACACGATAGGTACGTGTATAAAATTGAGAAACGAGAAAAGTCTTTAAGTCTTTAAACATCGGACGGATAAACTATTCAGCACGTAAGTCCAAGAGATTTTTTGTCTCTAGTAGAATTATACTTTCATATGATAAGATTATTTCCCTTACCAGCAGGCAAAAAATCAAAGAAAAGGAAAGAAAAAGGGGAAACCAATATTGAGCCCGACAGATTGGCATCTCGCGGGCGCAGCCTATCGTACGTCCATAAACTCTCCTCACAATTTCTATCCACGGTAATTACCGTGTTGCTTGGGAAACAGGGATATACATTTGATTTAGGCTGAACACAAATTGCCACTGGAAAGGAAAATTCACGTCACACACATAAGGTTTGTAGAGAGAAATTTTGTTCGGTCCACGTATTAATATGTGCTTTAATTATGAAGGAGATAAAATAGCAGTGACTTCCCTAACGAAAACGGTCATAGATTGTTGCGAATCAGTGATATCTCTTGCGAAAAAGTGAGGCTTGGCTAAGGTCAGTCTTGGGGAAAGGTACCTATAAAATCATCATGGGGCCACCATCATCATCATCAGTCGGATTTAGGCCTAAGTAATTTAGGAAAGTGGTATACAAAGTGAACCAGTTAAAAAAAAAAGAAAAAGAAAAAAAGAAAAAAAAAAAAAAACTTTGGCATCAAATCTAGTGAGGATAGTAGTTGGAATAATTTCGAATTGGAAGGTCAAACACGGCCACCGACAACATCATTAAATTTCCTTAGTGGCGATTCAACAGTCGGGGATGATGAAGAATATGTTTGTAAATGGTAGTTGCTGCCTGCTTCATAGTAATTCAGAATCTACATCCGTTGAATTAAATGATTTTCGTATGATATTTGGAAGTAAGCGACACCATTGAATTCAAATTTTAATTCCTCAACGCAGGCTTCTCGTTTAACTGCATTCCAATACATGTCGCGAGAATCTACAAATTTAAGTGATGCTTGTTTATCAAGTAGTGCATCGAATTTAGAATTATTGAATGATATGCGACAGGGATTCCATCGAAAAATGCCAGTCAAAAGTTACTTGATTTTTTTTTGAAAAGCTCTCCGGAAGTATTACCGTAAAGGTATATTTTTGTTTCAACGTGATTGAGCGCAGAAGTGCGTGAAGAAATTTTTTTTTGCAATCGTGCGACGCCACGGGTAGAATGAGATTTGATAACGTAAATACTGTTAGGCTAGATGAAAAATTTTGCAAGCTTTTATATTCCTTTTAACAAGTGTAGTAGTTACTGGAAACATCCCAGAGGCGCCTCAGCGATGGAACCAGATCAACAGACATGTAAGTCGTTATTTCCTTATAATTTGTACTCAAGCACTTAATGATCCTAGATTCCAGAAAATTTATTTTGAACAACTAGTATTTTTGCAGATTTAAGTCATATGGTTAAAGTAGTCGTGATAAGTTTTCCCATACATATATATGTAGATCAATGCATAGAATGAATTCACTTTTAAGATATTTCCGTGATAAGTTTTTTTCTCAACACATATATATGTAGATGTAGGCATAGATTGAATTCACTTTGAATTTTTTTTGTGATAAGTTTTTCTTAATACCTATATAGGTAGATCAAGGCATAGCTTGACTTCACTTTTAAGTTTTTCCTATACTGATAAGTTTTTTTATACTTACTTGCCGATGGGTGCATGTATTTACGGTCTAGCTCGGAGAGGCTTATGAATTAAAACGGATTATTATAACGAAATGAAGAGATAAAAAGATTTTTTTTCCCTTTCACATCCTGGAGCCCTCTCCTCTAGCATAGGGGTCGTCTAGGTCCGCTCTCGTCTCTCTTAACAGGACAGCCAAGGGACTTTGGAAAATAGTGCCACCCAGGGTCAATTGGGAGGATGGGGCTGGCAAAGGAAGGTAATACGCCTTCCACCCAAACTACAGGTAAGTGACGTAAGGGTCCCTTCAGGACCGAGTGTGTGCTGGCTTGTTTGTTGAAGGCACGAAACTTTTTTTTTGATTATGGGTGATGACAAGCGGCAGGTTATTTCGGGAACTCCCCCACACTCTCCGCCACCCTTAGCCGAGGTGCTAGCGTGCCGCCCTGTGCTATCGCTGTCATCGAGTGATCTGTCAGCTCATGCTGGCAGTTCGGACTTCACGTCCAAGCCAATCACTCAACATATTACCATAACACTGTAGCCGAAAGTGTTGAAGAAAACCCAGGTTTGTCCATTCCTCGTCGTTCTTTGGAATTAGGCATTCCACAAACGTCATTACACCGTATTTTGCATAAAAATTTTGGTTTTAAGGCTTATAAAGTTCAGCTAACACAAGACCTCAAGCCGGCCGATCATCAACAACGTCGAGTCTTTGCTGATTGGGTCCTTGAAATGCATGAAAATGATCCGGAATTCCATCGAAAACTCATCTTGAGTGATGAGGCCCATTTCCACCTCGATGGCTTCGTCAACAAGCAAAATTGTCGCATCTGGGGGTCGGAAAATCCAAGAGTTATTGTTGAAAAGCCTCTCTATCCTCAACGTGTGACTGTTTGGTGCGGTTTATGTTCCCGCGGGGTCATTGGACCTTACTTTTTCGAAAATGAGGCTGGAGCAACAGTTACGGTGAATGAATTGCGCTATCGACAGATGATTAATGATTTTTTATGGCCAAAATTGGATGGTATTGATCTGGACAACGTTTACTTTCAACAAGACGTCGCTACGTGCCATACAAGCAACGAAACCATTGATCTTTTACGGGAAAAGGTTCCGGACCGTGTTATCTCTCGAAGAGGTGATCACAATTGGCCACCGAGATCTTGTGACTTAACACCTTGCCACTTCTTCCTTTGGGGCCACGTGAAAGAGAAGGTCTACGCCAACAGCCCAGCGTCAAAGATGGAATTCGTGAGGCTATCGAGGACATAGGGCAGCCACTTTAGATCCACTTTAGATCCACTTTAGATCCTAATATTAGACATTTTTTTATTGTTCTTAAACTTATTTTGATATCTTACCTTTGTCGTCTTTTTGTCGTCATTTTTGCTATTGCATAGGCACGCGTTGTCTATTTATCGCCAGTTTTTGACTGCATTTGAAAGTGGTGCTGCTTGTTGTCATTTTGACGTCATTTCTCGATTTCTCGTAGCATCGTAGAAGGACGGGCATTCAAGACTTGCATTAGTCTTGTTCCAGCAGCAATACGCGGGCAACAATTCTTTGGTGTTTAGTCAAAAGTACATATCTCCAAAAATGTACTATGCTTTACTTACAAAGTTGTGCGCTTTTAATCGAAATAATATGCAGCTTTTTTGAAGCTATGCATTTTGGATACATCGTTTTATTTCAATGTTTTTGTAAACGAAAATTCAACGAAAACATTGAAAAATTCTTTTCTCGATAAACAACGTAAAAAATTAATAATTTCTTCAGAATAATAAAAACATAAGAATTTCCCTAAAATTTAGTTTAAGTTCTATTGAAAATATTCGTCGTTCCAGGGTGGAAAAGTGAGTATTTTTCATTAAGCGTTTTTGTCTTTCGATGTGCCAATTAGAGGTCATTTTGTATTACTAATTGGTGGCTCATATGACGACTTTATTTCCGTCTGAAGATGTGTTTCAGGTGTTATAATGATATCTTCTGAGCAACCAAAATGTACTCATTCAGTTTGATTTTGGAGGTTATCTTGGTGGCTAATATGACGACCTTATTTCCGTCTGAAGACGTGTTTCAGGTGGTACATTGTCGACGTCAAAAAGATGTTCGATTTAACCAAATTTTGATTTTGACAACTTTTCAATTTCAGTACAAAGGACGGTCTATTGCGTGTACTATTGACCAGACAATGTTTCTTGGGCTACATGCTGAGTGTACACCTAGCGTATACCGAGCTTATTCTCAGTATATAGAGACAGAGTTGCGGTTTAGAGCAAATTGAAATAATAAAATTGCAAGTCTGTCTCCGGTATAATTCTTGTATAATTTCCAACCATACAATAATAAACATTTTAAAACGATACTTTTGATTTTCGATTTAATTTGGTGACTCAACACCATTTTTAAAAATCTCAAAAACGTATGATTTTGCCAACACTCAGATTTTTTTCAGCAGATAATTAGGGTTTCCTTCGTAGTAACATAAACCATTATGAAATTTAAAAAAAATTTAATTTTTGTGGAAGTTATCGACCTTGGAAAAAGTATGGCTCACAATTCCCCAATGTCCCCTACTAAATTATTACAACAATTCCGTAGACAATTACTTTCGCTTTTTTCAATTATATGATCGTTATTCCAGTATTAAAACAAACCGAAAATAAATCCACTCATTAGATATTGGCTAGCTTTGAAATTTTGTATCAAAAATGCGAATATTTCATAATTGCAAATTTTTTTCATCTGCCGAGACGACATTGCCCTTCACGAATCATCAAAATTAAGAAAGTTAAATGAAAAAGTTTTCTGTTTAATCGGTAATCAGCACATCACACAAATTGGCGTATGTCCTAATTTTTACGCTGCAACATAAACGCAACGCCTGCGATGAATTTAGATCCAACAGAAAATGACTACTGATTAATGATGACGAAGAGTAGTTTTTAGCTGAAATGAAAATTTTGCGGATATCGCTGAAAGTTATCGATCAAAATTTGTTACAACAAGAGAGAGGCGCCAGACTAAATGGACGGAAATCTGAAAGTCTTCCAAGACAATGAACAGTTCCGATGTTTTAAGAATGCTTCAACTTCAATGAAGATTTGCTTGCCAATTAGATCTAGAGTGATGGAGTTGTTGGACAGACGATGAACAAACGAAGTAATGAAGCGTCTCCCCATTCTATGCATAATTATGTGCTTATGTTACAGATTACATGCGCACACAGCTTCATAGCGTCATAGCTAGCGCTCAATACCTAATTTCATGTATAATTTGAAAATTCTTTATAGGTGAAGGGGTTTCGGGCTTTCGGCACATTCACCTGAGGCTCAAGTTATTCATACCTACTATACAGGAGAATTTACTCTCACTCTCTATTGGTCTGCAGATGTCCGCACAGATTTGCGAATTGCGCGATTGTTTTCAAACGGCGAGTAAACATTTCAAATAGTTAGGTACACTACAGTTCAAAAGGTGTTCGCAAACAGTCCAGTTCCAGGTATATATCGAAAACGTTACCGGGCAAATATTGGCTTCATCTAGATGGAGGTGCTTACTTCTGTACCTTCCGTAATTAAGAAAAGGCGATCTGCTATAGAGCACAACTTTGTTAGTTAGAAGTAGGGGCCTAAATAAAGAAGATCTCGACACGTTTCGAATTTATTATTCGAATCGCTCTACTTGTTGTGTGTTGTCTCGTGGTGTACGGTGGAATAAGAACTAGGTGATTTCGTGGGTGCATTCTCGTTTTCATTTTCATTAAGAGTGCGCGTGATAGTAACCATTGAATGCAACGTCTTCTCTGGCGAAAAATATAAGAAAAAGGTGTTTTGTACAATTTACAATTTTCGTTTGTCGTTGCTATTGTGCAATATCGAGTATATAATTAACTTCCAGGAAAACGTACCTATGAATAAGATTTGTGTAAGTGCTTAACATAAAGTGTCTATAGTGTGGTTGTGATTGCACGTTTATTTCTTGGGAAGGATGCTCCTCCATTTATCAGCGTTAAAGGTTCAATAGATCTCAAATTATTGGTTGTAAGCTCAGTTAATGTTAATTTCAGAGGAAAGAAGGAATTCTGTCGTGTGGTTTTGATTTATGTGATCATTTTAAACTGCATTATTATCGTTATCGTCCGATAAAAGGTTCACTTAATTTAAATATTAATAATAAAGTAAAAATATATATATATAGCTTTAGGGTAAAAATTGAGCATTCATTTTTCTTTGTATTAATAATCCACGATCGCGGATCAATTTTCTTTATTTTAGTGAATAAAAAGACGGGTTTAACGACCTTGTGAACATTTATTTATTTTAGTTTTTTGCCTGTATTTCGGTCCTTTGTTTGGGCCATCCTCAGGGCATACAATAATGCAATAAAGTATTTCGTCATCATGGGTGGTTATGTTATGTTATGTTATGTGTTAACTTTAAAATTAACTGCCTCCGGTTTGTGGAATTGTATTTTTCCTTGTTAAGAATTGTAACATTATCAAAATTAAATTTATGTTGCTTTTACATCGCATGTTGAAGGCATGCTGCCTTGTAATATCTATAGGTGCTTGATTATTGATGCATCATTAATACACACAAAGAAAAGGCATGGAATTAACTGACAATATATTCTATATAATAGCATAGGTATTTAGTATACTGACGACGTACATACCGATCTGTTCAATGTTAATTTATTATTTTTATTTTTATTGACTGTATTAGCTTTCTAGCTTTTTACTAAGTTTCTATGTGCAATATTTGATAAGAACATTAATTTAAATATGTAAGAAAAAATTAATTGTATGTAAGTCCACAATATCCATATAATAATAGCCATAAGCGCCCATGATGACGAAATACTTTATTGCAGTATTGTATGTTCTGAAGAAGGCCTAAACAAAGGACCAAAATATAGGAAAAAAAAACTAAAATAAATAAACGTTGACAAGGTCGTTAAACCCATCTTTTTATTCACTACATAATATGTGACGATTCATATGTACGCTGACGACGTACAACTGTATATTAGCAGACCAATCGGCCTTCTTGAGGATTGCGTGGCCCGACTAAACGGCGACCTATCCCGAATAAGTACGTGGGCCCAACATAATAAACTAGTCTTAAATCTAGTTAAGTCGCAATGTATATTTTTTTATTGCAGCAGTAATAATCGAGATTTAATTGATTTTCCCTCAGTAAAGTTAAACGAATTTACGATACCCGTTTCAAAGAAAGTAACTAACCTGGGAATTGTGCTGAATGCGAAAATGAATTGCTGCGACTATATCAGCTCTATGCTGGGAAAAGTCTATAGTGGCTTGCGAAGACTCTGGCTTTCAGCTAATATTCTGTCAATTGAGCTGAAGCTAAAACTTGTCAAGACACTGATATTCCCTTATTTTACCTATGGTAGGATCATTTTTCCCAAACTAGATAGTGTCTGTCACCGCAAGGTAGATGTGGCATTTAACGATTGTGTTCGTTTCATTTTTGGTCTGCGCAGATTCGACCATGTTTAACATCTACGACCCAGAGTACTGGGTTGCTCGTTGAACGATTATATAAACCAAAACACGCTAATATTCTTATATAATCTCCTAAAGTCAGGCAAACCCGATTATCTGAGAGTATTTTTCGAATTTACAACGTCTGTAAGACATCAACACCTAGTGATACCCCATTTTCGGAAATCTATTATGGAAAGTTCTTATCTGGTCTATACCATTCGTTTATGGAACGCCTTACCATCCAATATTAGATCTGCGAGTACTGTCGGTGCATTCAGGACACTTATTAAATCTCATCTAGCCTAGTTGTCTCCATCAAATGCTTTTGTATCTTCGCTTCTCTTTTAATACTTTTTTATCCCCTTTTGAAGCCACAAACTTTAAAACTTTACAACTTCGTAACTTTGCAATTTTGTATATTTGTAATTTCTGTAATTTAGTTACATTCATTCTTCTAGTTTTGATGAAAATTCATACTTAATATAAACTTATATGATTAGATATATACTTGCTTAGTACGTTCTATCTAGTGCCAATTATAGTAACTAGTACTCTAAAAATTCAAAATTTTTTGTACTTTTCCATCAGTAAACGTATTGTATTGTATTGTATTGTATCTGCACAACCAACATTCAGATTTATATTTCTTTATTTTATTCTAGAAATCCATAGTGTTTTAGTTGATAGTGTTCATGCTACATATTTCGCTAAATTGTATGGCGGTCGATATGGTCGTCTTTTCGATTTAAAGTACAATTCCTAATTCTTGAGGTATTTATTATTTATTTATTATTATATTGCCGCGAAGCAGGCTTCAGCTCTCATCATTGCTACTATTTATATTTTTTTTTGATATATACATAGTGATGCCGTTTGGATAATTTTTTTGAAATATGTATTTTCATTTTGGATACATGGATATATTCTTTCTTTATCGCACATTTTATGCTTATAACAATAAACATAATAAATATTGTTTAAAAGTGTATTAATTTATGAACGCATAAAGTTATAACATCGGCCGCAAATCTACTCCTTTACATCCTATTTAATTTCTATAGTCAAAGGCACAAATTTTGGTTAAAATCTGCAAGCAGGAAACTAAATGGAATTGATATGAACCGCGATAGAGCGTAACTACCTTTGAGTGGTATGGGTACACCAGTTAAGTCGAGAACATTTGGAATCGCCATGCTAATTAATGACGGGAAATTTTAAATTCATATTATTTACGTAGAAGTATGATATAAGGCGAAATCTATTAGATATTCGCGTAGTTACAAATATGTATACATAATAGACATGTTTTCATTGAACAAATTCATTGGGAATTTTGTTTGGGCGGAAACTAATGGAAAAAATATAGATTTATATCACTTGATAATCAGTTGGAAAATACAAAAATCAAGCTAAAAAAGTTAATTGGGCAATTTTCATTTTTCGTATATCTTACTATGTCTATGCGTCAGGTTCCAAACAAGAAAAACTAAAGTACCAAAGTACCAAGTTCCCTCATTGTAATCTGAGAGTCATAATGCTACATTTTGGTCACGCTCATGTACATATATTTTATACACAATGCCTACTTCATTAATCTGTTTGTATCCTTTAACCCTTTCAGGACAATAAAGAAGCTAGAAATGAAACAAAGTTCTTAGGTATAAACTTACCATAAAATAATATGGTTATGTAAAAATGTACAGTAGCTTTAATGGAATTCAATGGGGCACATATGTCCCAATGAACGTCAAGGATAGCAAATTAAGCTTGAAAGAATTTTAGCTGTGGTATTGAGCAAAAAAGATCCTTATTGCATAGGTGGACATTGCATGTTAAGCAAATTTTATTGGTGCGCTTTTCTATTTTACTTTTAGGAGAGTTTTCACATTTTCTTTATATTTTCTTTTCACACGTTTCAAAAATATACGTTTTGTCGTGGGTATGGCCCGCTGCCTCGAGAAGATATCTCTAAGTAATTTATAATTTACCATAAGATCGACACCGCCCATATTTTTATAATATTTTATGACGATATCAAGGCACTTTACGTCTATGCTTTCAGCCGAGCCTAACTTTCGGCGTTTTACTTTGGTTATTAGTACAGTTTGTCAAAAGATGCAGGAGCTTGCTGTCCTTCCATTTCACATATGATATTCCATTGAAACTTACAAGATAAATATCGTCTCTTTTCACATTTGTGTGAAGATTTTTCTGGTTACTGTGAACAGTTCCGCATACCTTTCTGTTTTGTTTCATCACTTCATAATGCAACATGAATGAATTGAAAAAGTTATCGAAACACACCTCACAGCCAAAATCAATGGCCTTCGTATAAGCTTATTTTTAATATATTGTTTCAAAATATTGTGACCTTTAAATTTGATCATATGCTCATCAACGGATTGGGTTTCGGTGTTATTATAGCTTTCTGAAAATAATTGTTAGATGGTCCATCGCTACTCCTACCTATGGTTGATCCTCATTGTTGCCATAATATTTGCTATGTAGCGTTCATCCATATCTGGGCCAGTTATCTCTTAATGATTGCAAAACATGATAACCCATTACAAAATTCATCTTCAGAAAAGGTTTCATTTCGGCATTTCCAATAGGGAAGTGCATCCAATTCTGCTCAGCGTATATTATAGATTGACGTGCTATTTTTTTTTAATTAAATCTTCAAAGTTAGTAGTCATAGTCAATAACGAATCTGCTTCTCTGACCTGTAAAACTTGAACTTCTTCGAAATTAGACTTCATGAAAGCTGTTTGCTACATAGGCTTTTTGTTTTCATTTGAGTGACGGTCGACAACATCTTCTGCTTATGCTGTTTGACGATGCTTGTGCTGGATCTTCGATTTCTAGCATACTAGCCCATGCATTAACATCATAAGCTATATGTACTTGGTCTTCCTCATCAAATTGTAATGCGTCTTTATATCATCGCTATCTTCTGGCACTTAAAATTGCAGGATTACGTCATCTTTCAATTCAATCAGCCAACAGCATTTTCTCGGCATAGATGAAATAATAAAAAGACAAATAAGTACAAAATGAAAAAATACCACTTACAAAATCAACTATTTTTCCGTTAAATGTATCCCTACACTCTATAGGGAGGCCGGTGTCCTTTTATGTTTTTTGCAGTATTAAAACTAGGTAAAAATTCTTGCTTTATAAAAATGCATTTTTATTTTATGAACAAACAACTAAAATTTTTCAAGATTCAGGGCCCAGGGTACTCGTTCCTTTTTGCGTCTACCTTCCTGACCTGCTGACCTGTCTCCTCTGAAAAGGGAAATAAAGGCAAGGTTTGAGTAATTAAAACTCAGTGAGCACCGTACAGGTACATTCACACTTGCATTCACACTTACGCCGTGCATAGAAAACCCGAATACCAAATATCGCTTGCGTTGTTGATGGCAGAGAATTGGTAAGGGATTCTGCAGATCGAATTATCGCCGTGTTAAGCGCACCGTCGTGATAATCAACCTTTGGCGTAATTGGGGTCTTGAGGACATAAGAATATGACGCCGTGTCTAACACCGCCGCGCATTATCCCTGAATAAATCCTCAAGCATCTCACCGTGTTAAGCGCACCGACGTGAGACTTTCCCCAAAACCTGTTCACATCTCGCCGTGATAAGCGCACCGGCGCGAGATTTCTCTAAGCATATTTCACATACAAACACTCAAAACAATCTACAACTAAATCTAAGCCTAGCACTCACCAAATATTTACTTCGCTACACTTTCTGTTTTTATCTAATTGTATTATACACTAAAGTCCACGAGATCACTACTTAGAATGAACTCGTGTACTTTTTACTGGGCATGCATTACTCTATTTATCCCTTCCACACTTTTATTATTCTACGACTACCTACTATCCTAGAGTGTTGGGTCTCTTTTGGTTATTTTTACCTTTTCTTTTCAATTCGTTTTTCGGTAACAGCAGTTGTCATAATATGTCATTCTAATAGTCTATTTGAATTGTAATAAAATATATAATATAATTACACCATAAGGACATAAAGAACAATTTTTTACGAAATAAAAACTTTTGAAAAAGCTTGAAGACGGGGCTCCTTAATGTGCGTTTTACCGTGTGAAATTATTGGAAAATGTAACGTTTATGTATGGTTGCCAGGAATAAAATAACCAAAGATGAGATCTAGATTACGTATTTAATGAAAACAAACAACTACTATTTTTGGTTTACGAATATAAGCAAATGTATAAGTGGGGACACGTTTATCCCTTGGTCGTGAAAGGGTTAAGCACAAAATGTACGTTGAACTGTAACCAATTTTGGAAACAGTACGGTTGAATTGGCACTAAAATTGACATAAGAATTCAAACAAATATATTGCTTATATACGTCTATCTCCTTCAAGCTTAATTATGTTTGACATCAAATCTGCAGAGGAGCACATTTTTCAATAATACTAAAAACTAATTTTTGTGTCAATTAAAACAAGTTTAACTTTCTCACCAATTTTTATTTAATGCGATACTATATTACGACATTTTTAGTGTTTCTAATCGACAAATAATAATAAACTATGAATCGGTGAACAATTGTACGAAATAAATGGTTTTCACAACCTGTTCAAAATTCGTGGCATTTTTTAAGCAAGAACGCTCAGTTAATTCGTATTATATGTCAGTGCCCAAAGCTTTCATCATTTCATGACATTGGCAGATTTTGAAGATTTCTTAGATTTTTTTTCGCATAAACTTTCGAAAAATTTAATGTATTTTGGTGTCATCATAGCATTTGATATTCTGTTTATGTAAGCTAGTAAATAAAGAAACATATTGCTTAAAATTTTAGGGAAAAATGCCCTTAAAGATCGTGCAAAAGTCACCTCGGGTTTGGGGGGGTTTCCATAATTATTAAACATAAAAGCAGGTGAAACTACGAGAAAATAGTATAAATCGAAGTAGCTTAGTAATTTAAGTAGATTTATTGGAAAAATAAATTAGCAAAAAATCAAAGGTAGCTAATGAAAAAAAAAAAACAATTAACCGTCATCTTCACATTTTGCACATTCTTAAAACGATGTACTGTAGCCACTTTATGCCCCTATAAGAGCTCCGTTGCATTTTACACAATGAGTAGAGGTCATAATTATCATCATTTTCTACCACACAGCCATCTGATGTGAAGTATCCGCAATCAATGTCTCTTCTTCAGGACTTAAAGCAAGCGAACCATCCTTGTGTGCACCACTTAGTCTATTCTGAATCGTTTCACGAGACACTTTCCACTTTTTACTCTCACTGTCTTGTAACATTTATTTATTTATTTAGAACTTCATCAAAGATCTCATTACTGAGTTTACAAAAATGAAATATATCCATAATAATGAAAAAGACGGGTAACTTTAACTAAGCTGATCTCTTATTTGACTTTTTGAAAGATGAAAATCAATGCAATCAAACTTTCGGTTGAAGAGACGAGACATTAATGAAACCGGCTCGCGCATGCCATAGTTTGTACTATACTGAGGAACAACGAAGAAATTACAGTTCCTCAAAGAGCGCACAGGAACAGATATATTGAAAGTATTTATTTATGAGCTCAGGGGAGTTAATCACTTCTTGTATACACTGAAATTCAAAGATAAAAATGGGTCTAACGAATGTGCAGTAAAGGATCTTCGTTATGAATGGATCATTAAACTCTTTTGACCATCTATTTACACATCCCATAGTAGCAGTAGCCCTGGCAACGATTGTATTAATATGATGCTCGAAGGAAAGAGGAGTATTAAGGGAAGACACTCAAATCTTTGCTTTTGTCAAGTCTAGTTAATAAGCATCCATCTAAAGTATAATTAAAGTCCAATGAATGGCCTTCTTTTACGAGAAAAGGATAGGAAAAGGTGGCTAAGTCCGAGTTTAAAATTCCACACTTGTTTTCATTAGAAACAATACGGCACATTTTGGCATCGTCAGCATAGCAAAGTATTCTTGAATTAGCTAAAAACAGAGATACATCGTTGATGTAAATTATAAAAAGGAGTGGTCCAAGATCGTTGCCTTGAGTTACGCCGGAAATATTATCTATTTCGTCAGAAAGAGCTGCGCGGAATATAACTCGCTGCGTACGATCAGATAAATAAGAATGAAGCCAATTGACAAAAATAGTAGGAAGACCAAGAACAGTCAACTTGTGAATTAAAATTTTATCATTAATTCGGTCAAAAGCTTTACTGAAATCCGTGAAAATACAATCCACTTGCTTACCGTTTTCAATAGCAGAAATGCAGAAATTAGTAAACTCCAACAAATTAGTCATAGTAGATTTATCTTTCATAAAACCATGCTGAAAAGGGCATATGGCTTGCAGTGGAAGTACAAAACATCGCGAACCAGGACTGAAAATATCTTACCAATATAACTTAAATTAGCGAAAAGTCTGTAGTTAGAAATGTCGCACTTATTTCCGTTCTTGTGTAAAGGAATAATCAAAGAAAGTTTCCAACCGTTTTGGAGAAACACCACAAGTTCAAGATAAATTAAATAAATAACACAAAACAGAAACGATGGACGTAGCACAATGTTTTATGAGTGTGGAAGGAACGCCATTCGGAATGCCAGAAAAACTATCAGCTATGCTTGAAATATACTTGGAGACTGACGTTTCATCGAAAAACAGATCTTTAGGTTGAAGAGAAGTCAGCGAATGGATAAAATCATTATAACTTATATCACAGTTGTTATTACAAAAGGCAGTTTTAAAGAAGTCACAAAAAAGATTGGCAGTATGTAAGGGAACCACACTGTCTACGTTATCGATTCGGAACGATGAAGAGGTGTTGTCACAGTTGCGCTTAGAGTTAACAAATCTCCAAAATGGTTTTGGTTCAACACGTAAAGCCGATCTCATTATATATACATAATCAGCATCACATCTTGAGGAACAAAACCTCATATAAGCTTTATTCTTTAAATTTTTAAGATGCTTCAAAGATACAATGAACCACGGTTGACAATTCGAATCACGATTTGAACGAACAAGTGCTACACAGTGAGTAAAACATAGAAATAATATGTCATAAAACGAGTTAACAGCTTTATCAATGTTACGTTCATGCAGCACACTGGTCCAATCACAAGCGGATAACCATTCATTCATTTTATCAAAAACAGCTGTTTTAAAGTTATAATAGCAGTTAGTAGAAGCATTAAATGATGAAGTTAGAGGTTCAAAAAACAAAACAATATTTACTGCTGGATCAGGACTTGTTTCAGGAACAATAGGGGTTAAACAACGCTTCACGAGAGTCCCATTTGGATAGGAAGAAAATACCAGGTCAAGAGAATTTCCAGAGTCATTAATAACGCCGCTAGACTGCATTAGGCCCGAAGAACCCGAAGAAATAATGTTGTCAATAAAAGATATGGCATGTTGAAGAGTCGCCGAGAATGAAGGCAGCAAGCCCTCATCGTCCAGAGAGTGTTCCTAGTTAACACTAGGCAATTTAAAGTCATCAAAAAGCAATAATTCGTCGGCAGGCATCAAAAATTCAGTAAGCCTACCAATACATGAAGCCAACAAATCAAATATCTCAACTGATGAGCATGGAGGGATGTAAACTGTAACAATATATACGTTTTCGTGTGTGATTTTGAGAGCTACACATATAAACTCCAGATCGCCGGACACAACAAAATCGTTTAACACGCATGCAAGGTTGCGACGAACGACACAAAGCACTCCACCTCCAACAGGACCATCCAAAGCCAGACGATGGCGGTCACGGCGAAACACCAAGAACTCGGGACCAAAAAGCTTCTCTGCATCTGCAATCTTTCTACATAGCCATGTTTCGGTCAATCAGACCAAGTCAAAACAAGGGTTCGTCGAGTTTGTACCTTTTTAATATCTTCTAGTTTTCCTATGACATCATCATCTGTAAAGTTTCAATATCTACGCGTTCTTAGTGGCCTATTCAGGACTCCGCGCCTCTTTGCCATCACATCAACCGATCACCAGCACTAGGTGCCAAAGTCACTCGCATGCCAAGGTTACCCCGTTTTACGGTATATGCTAACCATTAGCTGTCATTAAAATACTATAAAAACGTTGATGTAATGGAATAAAAAGAAATCTATAACGATGAGTAATTTTACACTCTCAGACGAATAGGACTCCATATCTTTGTAGCATTGAACATCGGTGTACAGTAGGTCACGATTGATTTCATAACATAATATGATAGCTATCTATTTCATTCACATCGCATATATCTTCCATATTATGAATCTAGGATGGTTAACAATCTCCAAAATTTCACTTACTTTGGATCTATTTTTTCGAATGGATTCAGAGCAGGTCTTGATTCTTCCCTAAGTTAATTTGTGGTAATTCTAGCATTGTGTTTGGGATAAGCATCCATCCCTAATGTCGTGTTCCTCCAAATGAACCTATCTTTTAGTGCATATATTTAATCCACCTTATAGTCTATTTGATTTCGGCTCAAGTTTACTTACGCGACAATTCTCCGATCGCGCTGAAACTTTGCACATTCATGCAAAAACACATAAAACCATCAAATCTGAAAAAAAATAAATAAATTTAGCGGTCACTTCTACTTTTCGGGATATTTAACTTCAAAAGTCGTGATATTTGCTCCTACACTACACAACACTTTGACATTTTCACAATTAATTTACTCTTCTTCTTCCTTAAAGTAGCAACAAGAATGAAATTCATATTATTGATGGGTATATATACCTCGTATATACATACCTACTGAGCATTTGGGTTACCAGCATTGCATTTTTTATTCATTCCGAATATTCAATTGATGTGTAGTAAGCAGCATTTAGTTAGAATGGAATAGAAAAACATTCATTAAAAAAAATACATACACAGGCTGCCTGCGCGTGTGTGTGTGGCCTGCCGATATGTTTGCGGGTGTGTGTGTGCTGTCAGCCGGTTTGTGTGGTGTGGGTCTTTAGTAAATAAAAAAAACGCAATACTGGTAACCCGAATGCTCGGTAGGTATGTATATACGAGGTATATATACCCATCAATAATATGAATTTCATTCTTGTTGCTACTTCAAAGAAGAAGAAGAGTAAATTAATTGTGAAAGTGTCAAAGTGTTGTCTTGTGTAAGAGCATATATCACGAATTTTGAAGTAAAATATCTCGGAAAGTACATGTGACCACTCAATTATTTTCCGATTTGGCTTTTTTATGTATTTTTGCATGAATGTGCAAAGTTTCAACGCGATCGGAGAATTGTCGTGTAAGTAAACTCGTTCCTCGATTTCTATCCTGCATAGGCATTGTAAGTTATCAATGAGCCTCTACCAAATTTGATATGTTTGTGCAATGTTCCACGATTCCCACTTTCGGGTTATACTATCACCATAGTCATTCCTTCGGAACTTAAACAATTCATTTCAGTTTTGTCTGCCATGCGACTACTTTCCATTCCTTTATAGTCCACTTTAAGTGTTTCTTTGGAAACCTTAAACGCTTTCGGTTATGATTATCTTATAACAATGACTTTTCACTTTGGTTTTTATTCTACATCCGTTTAAAATCTTTAGGATTATATTGTAATTAACCTCCGTCTTTACAGATATTTGGAGTCTCTATAGAGTGAATTTCTGAAATTAGCTTTTTCGGATGGCCTGCTCACAACATTTCGTGGCGGATGTAACGATTGATTACACTACTCCTTTCTGTCTTTTCAAGGAGTATTTAACTATTAAATGAGTAACATTTACTTTTTTGAGAAGTAACGAGATGAGTTACATTTTTGTGAACGCTTTTGCCGCTTTCGTATGTGATAATGGGATTTATATTTCCACTTTCAATTAAATGAATTACTACTCAGCAAAAGTTTCAATTTAGATACCAGCGAGCCTGTATGCAATAAAATTTACTATACGTAGGTTTATGTCCTTTAAGGGAGAAAATTCATATAAAATTAGCCTAGACCTAGACCACAGACCACATCTAGCGTAAAAAACAGAAACCCAAAATGCGACAAAACTATACAATTTAAGACGAAAAATGAATAGTTGTAGTTCAAATAAATGGAAAATTTTTAACAAGAGGTAACTGTACTAAACTCTTTTAGCACATAATTGTTAAATATACTATTTTGCTTATTTAAACAACTTTCAATGAAATATTACAATTTCTCGTCGGTGAAATATTGGGAGAAAATACAAGTCCTATTAGAGCCAAAAAATAATAAAAAAAAAACGCTATTAAAAATGAAAGAACGCGACGTTATTTGCTAAATCTAGACCTTATCTTTCTAAAATAGTCACAATCTAAGGAATTTGATTTAAAAAACTTCAATTTTTACAATTTTTTAGAAGTCTCCGAGCTAATATCTCCATTCCAGTAATTTATTTTTTATTTTTCCCGACTTTATTTACTAGACCTCTTCGTTGTCTTTGATTTAAGATACAAATCATTATTCTAGTACAAATAGTTTGCCAGAAATTCGCATTGAAAAATGTATGAAACTTGCAAATCTTGGTACTGACTCCTCTTAAGAGGTACATCTGCTAACTTTTTCAAATTTCGGAAGAAATGAAATTAAAAACTAACTAAAATGTTGGCACTTGTGTTACTTGATAAACTCTAAGACAAGATCGAAAGAAAAAAAAAATTTTGTCATGATATACGGCTTTAAGATAAAATATTTAAAAAAAAAACTTGTATTAAAATTGAAAAGCAAATATACTATTATTTAACCTTTGTGTCAATACATATGTACATACCTGGGTATGTGTGGAATTTTGAGAATGAAAAACTTTATCCAATCTTCGAAACCTTTTATCCATCACTTCAGTTATCCACAAGGGTCTATTTCTAGCTAATATATGCTATAAAATTTTGAAAAGTATGTTGTGGTTCCTCAGAAAATAGACCTGAATTATAAATATACGTTACCTATCTCAAAGCATACCCAGGTATGTAATACATTTTTTTAGGAATGCGGATTGAAAGCAGTAAAAAATAGAGTTAATTCTTAAAAAAAAATATAGAATTTATTATTACATACGGGAAATTCTGTACACTGAACCAAAAAGGTACTTAGATGCAATAAAAAAGTTCGTTGGATAAATTAAGTTTTTATGCATTTTTTAACCGATGAATGTGTTCATTGTGGTAATGAACAGAGATACATTAAAAATTAGGCTAAGTGAAAAGTTCATAGATTCAGTGAACTAAGCTAATTGATTCTATGAATGCTCAAATATCTCATTTAATGTACTTTTTCATTCATCCAGTGCATTATTATATTCATTAGAACAGTAAATTTCGTAAATAGACTTAACGACCGAGGTTTATTACTGCAATGTATCATGTACATTGATCCGATGAATCTCATTTTTGATGTTCCCGCTTACCTCCTTCCCAATTTTCCCCTCATCAACTTCCTTTATATTTTGTCCCTTTTTCTCTTAGTAGTGTATGTACCTAAATTTTACCCCAAATTAAAAAATGAAATTACTGACTTCATTTATGCACCCAATCTTTATTTTTTTATTTAGTTGTTTTACACTCTTATTTGTAAAATTTTATTCAATTATGCATTTTCAATATCGTCCAGCTATCCAAAATTGATTCTTTTAATCGAAGTCCATGTGAATCTAATAATAGATGTTACTTACCTAAATTCCACCTTCGATGGCTGGCTTGTACAGTTCTAAAAAATGAAAGGTAAAAAAAAAACAAATGTTTAAAACTATATTAAAAGAGATATAAAATTGCATTTACTTTAAATTATGGCTTCCAAAAACACGGGCACATTGTATCAGTCCTTTATAGCTCCGCTATACATTGGACATAGTCAAAGAAAGCAGAAACGTTCATGCGATCAATGTAAAAATTCATGAAATCAATAAACGATTTCATTGACAGAAGCATATGTTCAACAAATGACAGAAAACTACATACATAAGTGGAATCAATAAAAAATTGTATTGTTTAATGCAAATGCCCATGAAAACGAAAAGTTCATAGAATTAATAAATAATATTCATGAAATCAACGAAAATATTATTATTATTATAATGAAATCAATAATCACAGTTTCATAGTATTAATTAAGTTGTCATAGAAAAATCTTAATTAAACATTTATCGAGTCAATTAATTTTTCATTGAATCAACGAAAAATATCTTCATGAACTGCGTTTATTGATATTACGAACCTTTGACTTTCAGTCGGTCTGTTTGATCCCGTGCTGCTGGTCCACTTGATGTGGATAGAGATGGGATTGGTATTTCGTGTCCCATCATGCATTTGATAGCACATCTGGTCCCGAAGTTCCTCATAATGTATAAGTTCTCTGCTCTAATTTGTACACGATCTTGTAGAAACGCACGCCTCTTATTTGTCATTTGGTTAGGATTCTGGGTACCGTATATAATGAAGGCTGTCAGAGCAGCCACATCCAAAATATTATAAAAAATGATAGGGTCCATCCCAAAGTACGTCTCTTGGTGGTGTAATGGCCTACAATTTTATCCATATTGTCTACGCCCCCCCTTGCATTTCTTGTAAAACAATATGATTTCAAGCTTTTGGAGGACACCACTAACACTTTTATCGTAATGCAATGTTGAAAGCAAAATTACAGATTTTCTTTTTTTTGGTACATAAGAGCAAATCGCGGTTTTGACACAAAATCCGAGTTCGGTCGAAAGCGGTGTACGCGAAGATATAGCTTGAAATTCTGTAAGAATGTATTAGAAAGTTCTAGTATGAGGTATACTTTGCGGTCGATACCTCAAAATGCAATTTATGATCTAATCACCCTTGCTAGTCAGCAGAAAAAGTAAAAGCCGATTACAAGAATAAAATTTATACTTAGGGCCATAAACATTAACAAAGGTAATCCTATTTCCTGTGTAAAGATTATTCCTATCCGAGAATAATCCTGCTTGCTTTGGTCGTAAACACCAACTCGTAAAACAATGAGTTTTTTGTTTATGTGGCCTTACTTTCGGATATTTTCGGTATGTCCAGATAAAAGATTATTATGTTTTAAAATAAGAAATGTAATGAACAAATTTAATTTAATTTTCAGTTTTCTTGTTTACATAATATTAAAAAAAAATTTTTAGTAGAGAAAGACTTTAAGATCAGTGCATCTAACGGAATTATCGTTGCCACGGAAACGTGCTATTCTTTGTTGTCTGCTGTAAACTGCATACCTGCCATCAACAATTATACTACCTCCAAGTTTTGTAAGCCATATGCAGCATACTCACCTTTCGGTACAGGCCTAATCATAAAAATCAATTCTTAGGAACTGTTTGACTTAATATTCTTCTTATATATAAAGTAAAAAAAAAAAAACAAAATGTAACAGTTCCAAAGAAATATACGTAAATATATTCGTTTACGTCATTTATTTTATCCATTGACACAAGGGTTAAAAGCAGTTTGTTATTAAATGACATTTGTTTAAAATTATTTCTGGAAAGCATATTTTTCTTTTAATTGATTGATAGGTCGCAAATAGTGCTAACGAGAAAGTTCGGATGATTATTTTCACGTTTCGCTAAAATGAAAAACTATTGGTCAGAAATCAATCAAAACGAACCACTTTTGTGTATAATAACCCCGTACAATGACATATAAATGGTTGTCGCAGGGGAAAAACTGGAGGAGGAGATAGGATCCTACGGAAAAACTGAAGATTACCTCAATGGGCACATCTTCCAAATGTTTGCTTTTAACTTTTGATTGTTATTGTTGATAGCACTTAGATAGATCATTTTGGAAAGGTGACATAATGCGCAAATTTTTTCATAGTTTTGCCAAGTTCGTGCAATGGTTCTATTTCGAATAAATGTACACTCAAGCGCGACAAAAATGTTGGTGAAATGAAAACTCATAGAGAACCTTGTTTTTTTTTTAAATAACTGAAGGCATAATTATAACTTATTATGCATTTTTAGAAAGTCCAATATGTGTTCTTTTAAATAAAGGCTTGAACGTCACAATCCATTAATTACAATAGAACTTATAACGAAATTACTCTGAAGAGATATGCAAAACCTCGAAAATCGATACTATCGATTTACTCGAAAACCAAGCGGAGTTCGATATAATAGTATCTGGACTTTATTGAACCAAATGACCTCTACTTTCATCCTCTTAAAGGATTAAAGACATTTCCGGAACACCCTGTATATGTCATAAGGTGTTACATAAAATACTTTCAGTTATTAAAAGGAAAACCATTTTTATATTACATCCCTATGCAAGAAATCATTAAAATACCAAAGATTTGTTCTAGTGGTTTTGATTAACTTCCTACTTTCAATAAATCGAACAATCTCATGATCTACATGGAAAAATGATATTTCTTATGAAATAAATTGTGATACGTAACGAAACGAACATCTTAATCAAGGTGCCACTCATTCCTCATACTTAAAGCTATTTAAGCAAAAAACTATAGATTTTGATAATGCTTTGCCTCTGGCGAGGCTATTAACTGACTCCAGCGATATAGATTGAATAATTAGCGTAGAATTATGCTCAATATTTTCACTGTTAATCAGCAGAGCTTTATGTTTGCCAGTACAAAGCATTCATTTATTTGAATAGAGGAAGCTAAAAGATGACAATGTCATGGAAAATTAATTACATTGCAGTGCAGCTATACATAATGATAAATTCTTCCGACAAGGAAATATTTCTGTTTAAATGGATTGGACAGGAAATCCATTTGCATTAATGTGTGCTGAAGGTAATTTAGATTAAAACTAATGTCCGAAAAATTGATTCGATTCTCCATTCTTGGCATAAGTTATTTCAATGTATCAAAATTACTTACAAACGCAACACACAAATCAATTTTAATTATTGTCAGAAACAAGTCTGGGTTGTGCAAAAAAACAATTCCCAAGTGTTTAAATTCGTGATAAAGATTTAAGTGGTCCTGATAGTTCATGCACTTCACGTAAATCTTTATGCTATTTTGTAGAAGATTTTTGTTTAGGCAAAGCCTTGAAAAGTGCGGATATTGACATTTCTTAATGGATTTTAATAGTTGATTATTATTATTTTATAAAAGCTGTATACATCACAAACTAAAAAAAAAATAGTTGCTACTATCGTGATGAGAATGATTATCAAAAGACGTATGTATACCCGACCCGTGCTCACAAATTTTTTGGAAATCTACATCTATATTAAACGTAATTATGTGAAAGAAAGGTCTGAACATTATTTTTTATGTTGCCAAAGCTCAGGGTATACCCTATGATGCCGTAGCACAGCCATGACAGGAAAAATAACGACATAAATTATAGGATGAGACGAGAGATTAGATTATTTAAGAAAATATTTCATTGTATTAAATTGGTGTTAATAAACAAAATTAAGTTTGATCCAACAACGAAGTATCTAAAAGATGTCTTTAGTATGATTAACAAGATGTAAATAAGTTTTGGATGAGTGCGAGAAGAATTTTAAGAACTATATTAATTTTATTTCCTGTAAGGGAATCGTGGACTAAGGGAAATGCCTTATCGAGTCTTCCCCAGTCCGCTCTAAAAATTTTTACCGACGGCTCTCTCACTAATGAGGTAGCCGGGGCGGGGGGCTACTTCTCTGAACCTGACATTGGCATGGAATACTCACTTGAAAGGCACACCACTGTCTTCCAGGCTGAAGTCCTCGCCATCGCAATGGCAAAGAAGATAGTTCTTGATATGCAAATCAAGGTGAAGGACATTGAATTGGAGGTCGTCTGTGGATAAGCTGTGTATTCACAACAAGGAGTCCCTTCAGTGGGTTGCTGGTCACCAGCGGATCATGGTGAATGAAACTGCTGACCTTTTAGTTAGGACTGGCTCTGATTCTCTGTTCCTCGGACCGGAAATTGCTTTAGGCATTGCCACCTCGAGTATCGGGTTTCTTATCAAAGCGGATGTTCATAAGAACCATCAGCAGAGATGCACGAACCTGAGTACTTGCAGGTACACAAAACTGTTTCCTGATGGGCCCAATAGAAATAACTCTCATTTTCTCATGGGGCTCGGAAGGAAACAATGTAGAACTGTGGTTGGCATCGTTATCGGCTACAGCTCGCTTCACACTCATCTAACAAGTATGGGAGTTGATGATCACCCTGAGCGTCTGTCCTGGTTGGAAAGAGAGTCTGAGACATCCGAACATTTTTTGTGTGCGTGTCCGGCTTTCGGCTGGAGCAGGCTGGATACTCTAGGGTCTGCTCTTCTATCTCTAGATGAGCTTAAAAACCTTTCTCACCAACACCTGATGCGCGTTATTAAAGAGGGCAGGAAGGTCGTGATAAAAGGGGTTCTAGCAGGACAGCACAATGGGTTAAAATATTATTATTCAAAACGATGGCTTAACTATGAGTTTGTTTTCTCCTCTTTGTGCCGAAAACTTTAGATGTATTTTATCATGTTTTGACAAAAACCTGTTTACTTCAACATTTCCTGCAGTCTTTTATGTTTTCGGGTGGTTTTGAAACATCCAAGAAATACTTCCTAAGCCATGAAATAAACTGTTTCACTAATACATATGCACATGGGCAGAATAGAAAGATTCTTATGAAAAAGTAAAATATTGTTCTAACGCCTAACGCGGGGATTACACGAGATAGTACAGCTTGCATGCAACCCCCCTTCCAAAGCGATTTTTAACTTGACAGCAGAAGGCAGTTCGGTTGATGTCTTATCATCTTGCATGCAAGTTCATTTAAACAAGTAAAAAAGCTAGAATTCGTCTAAGACCAATTCTTATGATACCCTAGATGAATGCCCGTATTAAATTTCGTATGGTCACCGATCTACTCAAGTATTGAAGTTATTTTTCGCATATATTTCTAGAACAGTTTGTCGCACAGAAAAAATGGTTATAACCAATTTTATAGGATTTCGTATTCTGCAGAAGTTTTTAGTACAATAAAAATGTCTTGGACTGATCGTTTTCAAAGTATACGTAAAAAACCGAAATTTTATATGTCAACACCAAGAAAGAGTTGCCCGATTTAGTCCATTTTTGACATTTTATTTACTAATGTAGTAAAAACATATGTACGAAATTTCAGCTCTCTACGTCGATGCGTCCTCAGGCAGTGTCCAAATATATAGCGGAAAACGAAATTTTTATATGCTAACCCCACGAAGGAGTTGCCCGACTTGTCTCATTTTCGAACTTAATTATACTTTTTTTTTTAAAGTCCGTGTACAAAATTTCAGCTTTCTAAGTATACGCGTTCTCGAGTTATCGTGCGCACAGACGGACGGACGGACGGACGGACGGACATCCAAAAATCGAAATAACTTTTAATATTATGAATGGGTGTCCAATCCACTTTGCTCTACGATCATTATTTCGAGGTGTTACAAACGGAATGACAAACTTAGTATACCCCTATGATTTCATCTAGGGTATAAAAATGGCATTGCGACGTAAAGTCTTGCGTATATTGGAAAATTATAGCAATAAAGGAAGTAGCAGAATGATAAAAACCCATGAAAAAATGAAGAAGAATGTGTTGGTAAATGATCTAATGCAAATTATCCCAGAAAATCTCATTTTCCCAAAATAAATTTATCAAATTCTCTCAAGAATTTCTTTTCCGCCATCTTGAAAACTGTATAATATCAGATCACCATGGTTTTTCATCATGCAAGTTCGCTGAATGCTGAGCTGCCAGCATGGCAGTAGAGGTCACACGTGCAAGAAGTATGTCAGTGCGGCTTGCATGCAAGCTGTACTATTACGTGTAACCCCCCGATTAAGCTATCTTTCATACTAAAAAATGGCCTTTCAGTAATTTTTACCTTAATCCTTTAGCTTTTCAAAAGTGTCCTTATATATACCATTTTACCATTCTAATTATAAAACAAATTTACTTAACTCGAAGTACTAAAATTTTCGAGTAATAGATCTGAGCTGAGCTATAGCATAGGTAACAGTCTGCTGTCTCGTTTTTTTAAAGTTTTCCTGGTGGAATCGCAGTTTTCATTAGTTGAATTGAATTTTTATAGTCCCGTCAATTAATGTAAATAGAAATGACCATACCTGAGAGGCTAAGAAGGGAAGGAACAGTAAGCGAAATTACAGAGGTTAGGACAAATACTAACATGTATGCTTTTCTGTTTCATTCCTGGATTAGAAAGGATCTGTCGGGTGTTTTGATAGTTTTATTATGTAAATAGGTTTGTGTGTGTGTTCGGTATGCATAAGGAGAAATTAGGGAAATTAAGGAAATAAGAAACAAAGTAGGTAAAAGGGTTGGATACTTCCTGCTTAATAACCCAATTGATTTTAGAGACTATAGTCCATAATTACTGTAATGAATTATTTTTCTGTTCAATTATATTTTTGTTTGGTATCTTAACTGTTTATTTTTAGACCATCTTGGATGTGCATTGGAAATTGCGAAATTTTGTTTTCTTGACAACAAGAAATGCGTCGGCTTCCATTGTGGATTTTTAATTTTCTGCAGGATATTATTATAGAAATTGATATAACCCTGTCATTTTCTTCTTCTTGCTAGAGAATTCCTATTTTTTCCAATCGAAATAAAATTCTTTAATGGATATTTTATTACTTTTCATTAAATAAAAAAAGAATTTCGAAAAATTTTTTAACAAAATTTTCGAAAATAATAAAATACTTTTAGCCATTATACTTTCATCCGGAATGACATTGTTATCATTTAGGGTATTTTTTTGTGACATATTTTGGTATCCCGTGTCGAGTGGTTGTATTTTTATGAAAATATTCTGGTAATGCTCATCTCTTTATTTATTTGTTTTGTGCTAATATGTAATTTGTTATATTTTAGCTGAGATAAAAAAGTTACTGAGACTATTTAAAAAATTATAATTTTATGCAGGTCTGCGGAGCTCACATTTATATTGTAAGGGTGGGCCGCAAGG
Source organism: Dioctria rufipes (assembly GCA_963924295.1). Taxonomy (NCBI): domain Eukaryota; kingdom Metazoa; phylum Arthropoda; class Insecta; order Diptera; family Asilidae; genus Dioctria; species Dioctria rufipes. The sequence continues at coordinate 92,100,116 of OZ002743.1, read as the reverse complement.
GCACCAAAAGTTTCTGGTCCCTGGTCAAAACTATTAGGAACTACTACACCAGTTCCTCTATATCTACACTACTTAACAATGGCGAAGTGGTTGGTGATTCCCTGGATAAAGCTAATATTTTGGTTATTAGATTCGCTGCAAATTCTCGTCTTCTACCCACCCTTCAGTCACCTGATTTACATCTCCAGTGTGGGTGTGTGCAAGAGACAATATACATCCGTACAAGAATTGTGTTCAAGGTCCAGCTGTTCAAGAGACAATATACATCCGTATAATAAATGTGTTCAAGATTCTTAAGGAGATCAACGTCTTCAAAGCTCCAGTTCCTGATGGTTTCTAGCCCTGATTCATTAAAAGTTACTGCTTGTTTTATTCGACAGGAATTTTTCCAATTATTTTATTCAACCTATTGCCATGAAAGGAGAGGGTAGCGGTACCTCAAATTATCGACCAATTGAAATCACTTCGATTCTTTGAAAGATCTTCGAATCCTTCATTTATTTCAAATCAATAAAGTATCTATAAACCAATCAACTCATAAACGAATGCCAATATGACGTACTGGACGCTCATCTGCCCTTTCTTACGGAACGTTGGAACCGTAGTGTTCACAATTTTGGTGAGTCCAAATCGTTCCTCAGTCATCCAGTTCTCTTAATCGAACTTAAAGCACTTTGTCTTGTCCCTCCTCTTCTATTATGAATTGGATTTTTTTTATCCAATCGCCTAATACGGGTTGTACTAGATGGCGTTTCTTCAGATCCTCACCCTATAAATGTCGGTGTGCCTCAGGGCTCTGTTATCCCTTCACCTCTCTTCTTAATTTTAATTTATGATCTGTTTTCCCTTACTTTCACTCCCATCCACAGTTTTGCCAATAACATTACCTATCCTTGATTTCACATACTCCATTGACACTCTTAGGTACTCCTGAATGAATGCCAGAGATGATTAGATCATTGAATAACGTCCTTGATAATATCCTAGCTTGGGGCAAAGCGAATCAGGTCAAATTCAACGCATCTAAATCGGATGCGTTGAGCATCTAGATCCGAAAGTTGTCTCATATCTTTATATGAAAATCATAATTTTTCTATTTTCCTTTCATTTGATGGGGTATTGATACACGGTACATCATCTTTATGAATTCTGGCATTAATATTTTCAGTAAGTTGGATTTCAGAAAAGGTGTAAGAAATAATACAGCCCATTGAATTTAGAACTCTTCTACAAGTCCTACATCAGACGTAGAATGGAACAATTCCCATTTCTAGCTCGGGGTGGTCGCACGGCCTTAGCTTCATTGGACATTGTCCAAAAGAGAACCTTCAAGCTCATTGGTGATTTGGCGATAGCTTGACATATCAACTCACTCGATGAAATAACTAATCTGATCCCTTGTAGAATGGTTCCTGCACGGAATTCCGTTATGATTTTTTTTCTCCCGAACTGTGCGAATGTGGAACCGTCTACCATCATATGTCTTTCATCTGTACATCCAAACTGCGAAGACTTAAGAGTGACATAAATTGGCACCGCCCCCACTCTCCTTATGTTTCCCAATTCGTTTCCCTTTTTCCTTCCTTCTATGCTGTGGTTTGCATTATAGGGTATCCGATGAGCTTAGTTTAAAAAAAAAAAAAAAAAAAACAACAAAAAAAAACAACAAAAAATTACGGATGTTGGGGACCTGCCTCTAAAAAGCCAATGACTTCAGTTGTAAGGCTGATCGTACACTGGAACCGTTCGCGCAGATTTTTTTCACATTGAGTTAAGTAAAGAAATATCACAACAGATAAAGTGTAATCAACTTGATAGTAGAAAAAAAAGCAGTTAACCGAGGAAAAGCAAAGAATAGAGAAAAATGTTAAATATTTCTTGTGGGAGGTAGGAGGGTTTAAAGATGTTTTATTCATATTTTATGAATCGCTCTAAAGCAACTGAACACTCCATGATATTTGATGAAACTTTCAAATCACTTTTTCTGCTCGTATCGCCTCTATTTCAAAGTTATTGGTTAAAAAAATTAATTGTTTTATTGAATTTCAACCCAATGTTTTAACTAGTAGTTTTACAAAAAATACATCATCAGTGGAGTTTATCGAATTTAAGGAGGATTTACATTATGATGACATGCATTTTTTACAGAAATTTTAAAGGAGATAGTTTATTGAAATTTAAATGCTGCCGAAGTAATCATTGATATAACTCACACGTACGCTCCCCTCTAGTTTATATGGTAAAAATCGCAAACTGTCAAACAGTCAAATTGTAAATTGTCAAGTTTTTAATCGTTTTTTCGTCGCTATTCAAAGAAGGATCATGGAAAGAAGTATAATTTTACAATTTCTAAAATATTGCATGAAAACACGAAGAAGTTCGAAGCAAAGGATGAGAGTATATCGAAAAAATTTGTCGCAAAATATCAGATGGTACTGTAATTTAGTTCTACAATCAACATTTTGTACGATAACGAAATTTTTATTTACTATTTATTTCGTAGTAAACAAAAAATTCAGTAACTAATCTGCTAATATGTAAAAATCAATCCACTTCGATCCACTCAAGTGCTCACATTAAAATAATTCCATTCCACTACCGAACGCCGGTGAAGATAATTACAGTCTGGTTCATATTCATATGATGGATTATCTCACTCCAAAGTACGCTAATCCACTCCAGTCTTATTTTTCTTCTATAAAATATGAAATCGCCAAACGAAAAAGTTGATATTAACACTGGAGATTAAATTTTCAATCTATTTGTCAACTCTACCCAAAGGTGGAATTTTTCTAGCAAATTATAAAGGAAAAGGACCACTGCAGTGAATCTGTGGACGCACTGCTCCCTGCTTGTGGACGGAAAATTACCACAGAAATAACTTTAATATTTTCTACAAAGAAATATTTCAAAACTTTCAATTTCGCAATATTTAATTACAAACTCAAAACTTACTTTCATTTATTTCGATAAATATGTATATATGCCATAAAATTATAGCAACAACAACGATATGACAGCACGATTAGTCGAAATTGACAAATTAGGGTTGCCAATAACAATGATTTAGTTTCAGTAACTATAAAAACTTACTATTCTTGAGATCTTTTAACGGTTTCGGGCACGCACACAGTGACAATTCGAGGTCTGGAAAAAATGCAGAGCGCGTTTACTTCTCTCGTCACTCATAAATAAATTTCCGTATACAATATCTGTAAAACTTGCATGCCATCGTAATGTAAATCCTACTTTAAGAAACTCATACATTCATAGATACATATACCGATTTTCATTGATCAAGTTTTCTATCAGAAGTGTTACACTTTTCTTGCAGTGTTACATCGAAATTGTTTCATTGACCTGCATTACTAGAAAAAATGTACGTCAAATGAGTCTGGTGCTACACCGGAAAATTCGGCGTTGTTACAACGCAAAATGCACGCACCTACATGTGAAATGTCACAACTGAATGTCATTGAGCATTACATATCAATCTCCAACTATTACTCTACCAAATTCATCCGCAATCACGCCGAGATCTTTTAAATTAAAATTTTCATAATTTTTACGTTTTTCGTGATGTTATTTTTTCCAGAAAATTTCAATCTGACAAATTACACAGATATGAGCTACTAAACAATTCTCATCGCGTCAAAGTTGTTCCATTGAACTCGTTTTTTACTGATTAACGTGCACTTTTCTTAAAATATCAATGGAAATCGACATTAGAGTATATTGGGCCCTATTCTGTAATTTTTCATAAAATAATATTTTATGTTATTTTATGGCGAAAAAATCCCTTCTTCATAAAATGAAAATAAAATATTTTAAAAATTCGTATTCTGTCGTGGTTCCATAAAATTATTTTATGAATTCTTTTATGAACACGTAACATAAAATATTTAGTACATTCCGCTATGTTTTCTATTACTTTTTGAACAGCTGGTCAATTGACATTTGTGTGATACTCTATCAAATCACCCACTAAATAATCATTTATGAAAGCAGCTGCTTTCTTAATAGCTCTTGAGATATTTTGGGTGTAAAAGTTCTAAAATATGACAACTCCTGACTGGAGTTTGATGCGAACCATGTCCGTAGAAATGCAAAGCAGCAGAAAGACGTCCTTTCCGTTCAATTTTAGATTCCTAACTCAAAGTGAACGGAATAGATGTCTTTCCGGTATGAGGCTATAGTTACTCTATAAGTATTTGAATTTGTTTTCTTAAAACGAAACATTTGCAAAATAACTTTACAAATCACAATATAAGAAGTTTTTTAATTATCCAGCCGGAAGAACTTTTGAAGCCTAAGGCTGGGCAACTCACATAGATCGTAGGAATCGCGAAGATATCGTATCGTATGATCTCTTCTGCATAAAATTAAAACCTAGGCAAATATAATTAACTTTTTATATTTTATCATACACTGCACTGGTGCGAATTTCTACAATTTCTAACAAAATTGTAATTTTTATGTATGGCGGTGGACATTTTAGTTTGTAATTAAAACAATTTTCGCACAACGAATGTTCTTTGACGCATGTCATTTTCATAAAATGTGTCAAAATACCTTTAAAATGTGCTGCTTAGGTTCTTTTATGTTATGCTCCATAACAGGAAATATTTTATGTTACGATGCATAAAATAAAATAAAATTTCTGGTACAGAATAGGATTTTAGGGAAATATTTTATTTTAAGCCATAACATAACATAAAATGGTAAAATTTTACCGACAGAATAGGGCCCATTGTTTAGAAGTCATAAGATTTTTAAAATATTAAGGAGACAGTTTTATAACACCTCCTATTTACCCTGCGAGACATCTCCCCCTATACATTTTTTGTTCATTTCGACTGTCTCTATGATTGATCACTTGCATAATTTCTACGGTTAGCGGAGACACCCTGTATTTATAGAATGGGCGTTTCACATGTACCTAGTTTCTGTTTTAGGACACTCTTACTAAATACACGTCTGTACCAAAATATACGTATACATATATATATGTATGTAAATAGTTGAAAAAGTTTGGCCCGCTATTAATGATTGCAGATCCAACAGTTCAATAATTAGGTCATTGGATTGCACACGATCCTGAATCCTTACTCAATGTGACTTGCATGAGAATTCCCTTCACTAACAGAAGTTGCTGCAATTTGAACTGTAGGATACTGCAATGCAATATCTGTTAATTCGAACAAAAGAATTCGGATTTTGAGATAAAAATTCCAACTGAATTCAATTCATCTAATGAGAAGCATTTTGTTTCGCTAATCACGAGTGGTTACCTAAATCGTCTGAACCGTGATCACAAATCTAGACCTAATAAATATGCAAGCCTGAAATCACACGGTCGAGTTGTGCAGATGATTAATCTTCTTGCAGTAGTAGAAGTCGTCACCGTTGACCATTCAAATTCTTCACCTTGAACGGTAACAGGTATGAGTGACTTTTCTAGTAGTCGAGCACTCCTCTTAACCATTTGGAAATCATTTTATCGAATTCTTTTTTGATTTTATTGATGCAGTCACCCACTGACTCTTGAAATTAAATAGGAGCAAATGTTATGACATTGCCTATAAAATCTATGTTCAATTCATTTATTGTACTATAATATGTCAGGCCATTAAAATTAATTCGGTGTGCTTTTTTTTAAATAATTTAAAACCGTACGAGGTGAAGAATTGGTTACTTCCAATTTAATTGCGCGCGTCTTTATCAGTATCTTTATTAGTATTAATGGAAATTTCGCTTATAAGGTAGTAGGTAAGACCTGAGGGTCGCTTACTTACCGGTGAAATTTTCAATTAAAACAAACCTACACAGGTGAAAAGGTGGTCCAGCAGATTACATATCTCATTTGGTAAATTTTTTGTTGATCTTCTACTTTATATGAGTATACGCATCGTAGATACATACGAACAGTATAAACCTGTTAGATACGAATCAAAGCTAGTCCAGGTGGTGCCGCTAGATTCTCAGCCCAATTTTACTTTCATTATGAAATAAACTTGTTTTTAGCATGAACGGAAGGCATCATCAGAGAAAAGCACTTTTGCCTGCAAAAGACAAATGCACGCTTTTAGAATTCCTAATTGTTATGTTTGCTGGGACTTTTGAGGAAACAAGAGAATAAGTGATCATCACGTCAGATGGCGGTTTTATTTGTTTTTTTTTTTTTTGTTTTTTCTATAAAAATATAAAACATAGCGGCACAACATTGATATCAAAGTAAAAAACCTTTTCAAGAGCAGTAAATAAATCTTTCTGTATTTACGTGATGCGATGATGACGCTGGGAGACTTGCAATGATACTTAAAATTTTTACTTTCCCTACGGGTACTTAGCTTTCGCTTAAACACATTCATTTTCATATTATTAAGACGCATAATGATTTCGATGAGACATCGCTTTTATAATCGATAACAATTTGCAAACATCATGATTATGATGAAACTAGTATACATACTTAGAAAAATATTTTGTAGGGCGAAAAAAAATTTCGAGCATTCTGTGTAATGCTATGCCTCATATTAGTTTCCGTTTCCAGTAAAAAAAAAAACAATAGAGAAATTTTACTAATACATTGCTGTGGAAAGCACTTTTGATTAAGAAAATTCTACTGATACAGTGGACATTAGGATAATTAATATGCGAATATGAGCTTAGAAGGTATTCAGCCTGAAGAGGTTTGAAGCGGTGCTATGGTAATCAATCTAAGTGTTCATGTTGGCGTAGTTAAAGGCAGTGCATTGCAACTCGTTCCAAAGCGTTTAGAGGCGGTTAAATGATAGATCAAAACGATTTTTTTTTCAATCCCGTGAAGCTGTTTGTGCTTTGTGGTGAGTGTAATTATTCCAACCGAGATTCAACAATAATATTATGGGATGAGTTACAATAGATGTAAATTGTACTCAAAAATAGCATTTGCCATTTCTCAGAGTGTCGTTTGAATTCACTGAACATGTGATGAAATTTATCGAAAATTGTCCTTCTTTTATTGATTGAATACACTGCAATTTTTTTTTCTTTTTAACAACTGTTAACCTTAAAACAGAATTTTGATATAGAAAACCCGTATTGATCTGGACAGGGATGTTTAATGCTCAAAATATTAACTGCTCGAAGCTATTTCGAATTGAAATCAGTACACAACCGCTTTTACTTACTCATAATTTCTTTTCCTAGAGTTTTGAACGATTACGATCGCAATTACCCTCTAGGCTGAATATAGCCTTAAAGGCACTTAGAGCCATTGACGGGAATCTTCATATATTTATTACATAATGAGAAATAATCTAGCAATGTTGTCAGTTTCAGTTAGTAAGCGATTTTTTCTTTCTTGAGGCTGGATTCTGTAACATGCAGAGTTTTGGATTTGGGGAGATGAGAGGTGTTTTCACATTTAACTCTCTACTGGGAATGCTATTATTTAGAGAATTTGTTTTGAGAATTACCAAGCTCTCTATTCCATTCGCAAAACTCTCGGCTGTTTTTGTTGTGTTTTGTTAAGGTACTTAGGTATATCGGAATTTTCAAAATAAATTATTTATTCATTATATATCCTGGCTATATTAAAAAAAAATAATTATGGAAATGCATGGAATACTTGCAGATAAAGACGGATTTTGGTGTTTCAAAGTACCTGCTCAAAAAGTTTAATTCACGCGAAAATGGTCAGTTTGGTTGTTTTCCGGTTCAGAAGGGATGCTATAAAAGTTTTAAATATGCACGTTAAAAATTCTATGTACGATGAAATCGCATCTACATTTTGTCCTCTATTGAGATATGTAATTAGTTTTTGAGCTCGATAAATGCTTTTGGAGATAACTGCAAATGAAATGAATCAGTCTTTTTTAAGGTTAATGAGCGGTTTTTTGGTATAAAAATGGAAATTTGTTCAACTCATCATAATGAAGAAATGGTAAGTCGTAGTAATTCGCCTTCCATGAGAAAAATTTTCACAACAGAGTTCTAATGGATGTGAAAGAAGCTACGGAAACAATATATGAAAAATATAGGGACTGGGGTGTATATGACCAAAGTGTAAAAAATTTGTTTTTTTGCGGTTAAAAGCCAGTTATAAGGTTTAAAGGATCAAAAACAAACTACACCATTTAATTAGCCTCTCCTCCCTCTTTATAATATATTAATTAATATATTAATATTTTTGTACTGTAATAATATTAAGGTTTTTACGCAAGCATCTATCCATGTTTTGTACATGTCATGACTTGTATCAAGAAAAGGCAGAAGACTGCCGAACTTACTTTTGATGGCAGAATATGCCTCTCTTGTTATATTATTTAAGGCAGAGTATGCCGCTTTATAATGTATGGCAGAGTATGCCGCTGTTATATCTGTACAAAGGGAGAGTATGCCGCTATATGGAGGGATGGCAGAGTATGCCGATCTTGAATTTTGCTAAGGCCGAGTATGCCGCTGTAATAGCATGATGGCAGAGTATGCCGATGTTGAATTTTGAGAAATAAAAAGACACCTTTCGATAGTCAGTTTAAGTCTAATTTTTATTGAACAGTAGCAGCTTATTTATATAAAATGATTACAAAGGAATGAACATTTCTTTACAATTCTAAAGGGGGGATTATTGCAGAATTGCAATATACAAAATTAATAATCAGAAATTGTAGTGTCAGCATTTCTGATCACACAATTTCTGAATGAGTCAAAATGTATCGATATGTATGTAAAGCAATGACTTCAGGTATGAATATGTGCTTGCATAGCAGAATTTGCTTGCGTTGCAAATTCGTCTTGAGGTCGAGCAAACTTTGTTTGCTTTTATTTATTTTTCATTTCAATTTATGTTTACTTTTCTTGACCGTGGTCATTGCTCTACAGTACTCTATGCCTTACAACCCTCCCACACAGTGTTAGGTGTCCGTCAATATTGCGACAGCAAAAGTTATCGCTGTGGCCCCTCAAATCTGCAAATTACCGTTTATCAAAATAAAATATGACCTATAATACTAAAGCATACATAATTACCAAAGAAGTTTACCAGTTTTTTATTACTTTTACGGATTCTGAGCTTACCCCTGCGACTTATTATACAACTCCTGAAAAATAAATTTTTTTTTTTAAATTTCTGGTCCTCAATTTTCCTTGCTCGCCATCTATTTGGCTGATGTAAGCCATTGGCGTTGATGAAATTTGTAATTCTTGTTATCATAATTGGATTCTTGTTGTAATTTATAAGCATCTTCAAATGTCTCGATAAGTAAACACTGTAAAAATGCACAAATTATTGCAACAAAGCTTAAGTATTTTTCCCTTAAAATGTACGGACTATTCCACAAAATATAGGAAATATATGTGAGGCGGAACCTATATTTTAGAGAATATTCCCTAATCTTATCGAAAAATCCCTAATCTTTGTTTTTTTTTTATTTATATTATTATTCCAAGCTCAGGGGATACCCTATGATGCAAATCACAGCATGGAAGGAAGAAGACAGGGAAGGGAATTGGGGAATGTTAGGAGAGCGGTGGAGGTGCTGATGTATGTCACTCTTAAACTTTCGCAAATTGTATGCGGGAGGAAAGACAGAAGATGGTATACTGTTCCACATCCCCACAGTTCGGGATAAAAAAGCATCACGGAATTTTACTGTACGATCGAACGTAATTTTGATGTGCGCGATTTGCAGCGGGACTATTGCGTGCAAGAATCATTCCACAAGTGATCAGACTAGATATTTCATCGGAACATTGACCATGCATGTGGCGATAAAGGAGCGAAAGGCATCCAACATTGCGGCTGTGCTCGAGTTTGCCGATATGACAAGTTATTGCCAAATCGCCAGTGAGCTTGAAGGCTCTCTTTTGTACAATATCCAATGAAGCTAAAGCTGTACGACCCGCCCTGACCCAGATTTGGGAATTGTATATCATTTTAGGTTTGATATAGGACTTGTAGAGGAGCGCTAGATTTAACGGGTTGAAATATTTCTTACACCTGCGACATTTCGATGCTTCTTTGGCAACAGAGAAGCTGTGATCTGTCCAGCCTAACTTACTAGAAATATTTATGCCAACCATGCATAAAGACGGTGTTTCGTAAATCACTGCTCTATCAACAAAAACAGGAGAGGAAACATTGTGATTGTTTTAATGAGATGAGACAGCTTTGGGATGAATTGAATTCGATGCGATTTGCTTTGCCTCAAGCGAGGATATTGGCAAAATCGTTATTCAATGATCTAATCATGCAATCTCGTTTAACACATGCGACATTCCCTCTGGAGTCCGCAAAAGTGTCAAAGGGGTAAGCGAAATCAAGGGTACTGTCATCGGATAAACTATGGATGGGGGTGAAAATAAAGGAAAGCAGATCACTAATGAAGATTAAGAAGAGCCATGGAGAGATAACATAGCCTTTGGTCACACCGGCATTTATTGGTTGAGGTACAGATGAAACGCCATCTAGTACAATTCATATTAGGCGACTAGATAAGAAACTTTCAATCCGTAATAGAAGAGGAAAGGAGAGATCAGATACTTTAAGTTTGGCTAAAAGGGCTGAATACCAGACTTTATCAACGGCTTTTCAAATATTTAGGGAACAATTTCGGACTCACCAAAATTGTGGAAACTACGGCTATCATATTCCGTAAGAAAAGTCAGCAAGTCTCCAGATGAGGGTCCAGCTCTTCTAGATACTTCATTAATTTGGCGTTAATGCTAGATTGAAAAACCTTTGAGGTATCGCTACCCTCACCTATCTTATGAATAGGATGAACGTGAGCTAGTTTCCAATCAGTTGGAAATTTTTCTGTCGAATAGGACAAGTAGAATAGTTTGCGCAGAGGTTTAGCAAAGGATGAGGCACAGTTTTTAATTAACAGCGGCAAGAAACCATCAGGTCCTGTGTCTTTGGAGATGTTGATGTCCTTAAGGTCCTTGAACATACGGGAGATTGAAAACAGGTGTCTGTGAAGTGGGTGGAAGACGAGAATTTCAAGCGAATCTAGCAGCTAAAATATTAGCTTTATCCAGGGGGCTAATTCACCAGAAAAGTCAATATGCCCTGAAAACGAAAGAATACTGCAGGAACTTTCTGAGATTCTGCCACCAGGAAGGATCATCTGAGAGAATAGGAGAAGATATTGTGGCAAATATAGAAAGAGTGTGAGAACTAGGAAATTACCATAATGTTTAGAGATTAAATCGTAAACAGCCTAATGTAAATAAAATAGAATGTGTTTTTTCTATAACGATGTATGAATTGAATTTAAAAGGGGGAAATTATAATATATTTGAATTGGGAAACTTACTGAATTGCATTACTGTGGAAAACATTATTTGGTTTAGAGATTGTAAGCTAACTTCACATATAATTTCACTTGAATAAATAGCCTGACAGTAAGTAGACGTGTATTTCAATTATAAGTCCCGTGCGTAACCCGTAACCGTAACCCAAAAGTTAACTATGTATCCATTCGTTTTGGCAAAACATCACAATAAGCTCCTGAGGCTCGAAACATATTACTGCGGCCTCCCCAAAATCAAAATTCACTTCTAGGTATAAGAAATGTATTTCTTTGAACAAACGAAATTACAATTAAATATATAACTAATATTTTTACGTAACATAATATAATTTTTCGTTTTTTTCTTTTAATACTGAAGTACCTAGTAATACTTGTTTAACATTGTTTAACAGTATATGTAGCTAAAATGCTACGCTAAACATTTATCGCTGAGACAGCACCTCACACAGCAAATTTTAATACCGTGCTAAAAACAATTAAAATACACTACACAACAAAAAAAAAAAAAAAAAACGTTAAGGCCCTGTCCAAGGTCACGTCCATGAACTGCTCGTAGATATTTACTTAAATAATAGCATATAGAAATTGGAAAAAAAACCGAGTAAACAAATTACATATTACTTATAATGCAGGTCAAAAATTTTTGAGTTTAAAAGAAATAAAAAATAGAAAATTGAATAACATATAGGAATAAAAACAAAATGTAATACTAAAACAAAATTCTTAATATACAAAAGTAAATAGGACCTAAGAAAATCTTTTTATATATTTTGAATTCTTCATTAAGGGGGGTTATTACTGAAATCTTAAAAAACACGGAAAGTTAATACGACTCTGCGTCAAATCTGTGCGTATTATCATGATCAAAATTCCACATAGTTAGAGAAAAAGCAAAAACTTAGGAATGACGTGTCAAAAATAAAGATTTCGGAATTTTATATGTATGTAATTAGCTATAGAAAATTCTCAAATTCATGAAATTTGCAAAGTTTGGTACATAATAACGTTATAATGGTACATGAAGTAGATAAATTTGTACTTGAGTATGGAAGATCTTGAAGTGGAAGAGGAAGTGACGGAGAGAAAACAAGTAAAAAAATTTTGGTTACTAACATATTTTGGTTAGATAGTTGATATTTTAAATGACGAATAACTATCACAATTATGATATTATTGGAAACAAAGATCGAACCTTTTCCTCTTTATTTTGAAAAACTCAAATTGTTTAGTGCAATGATAAAGGAAATAAAGTCAAAAATTTTAACCATGGTAATTACAAAAATTTCTTGTTTTTAAATATTTTGCATACAATTTGGCGTTTTTAATTCATTTCATCGCCGTCAGATGGAACGATGTGTTTTCGGGAAGCATTCACTTGTTTTGAAAGCTCTGCGGCGGGCTGTAGTGTGCAGGCTCGGAAAGTGTATGCTGCCATTTTTTGTAGATTTCGCGGAATATTTTCGATTTTATCATTGGTAATTTCTTACTTTTGCTTGGGAAGCGAGAAACCATTTTAAATTGTGAGTAACTATTATGGGACCTGTTAGTAATATTTGGTCTAATAATATTATGGAATAAGGAAGAGAAAACTGAATATTGCTAGGTATGTAAATTTGTGTATTTCAAATATATAATCCTATAAGCCGTTACACAGAAAATTGACCAATTTTGTGAATTTGTTTTTTATTTTGATGAAATTTTACAGGAAGATTGGCAATATTGAAAATAGCAATTTTTTGTTGTGATCCATATATGACCGAGATACGGCCTTTTGGAATATGTGGGAAACTTTGCTTAGTAGATATAGATCATAGTATCTCCATGAAATAAAGGTTATTTATTTTGGGAAGCTTTGAGGTTTCCGAGAAAAATTAATCAAAGCCATTTTTCTGAAAATTGTATTTCAAGGATAATGGATTTTTCGGTTATCCTTGAATATCTCAAAATGTTCAGTCCCGATATTTTTTATGTTATTGTATGGATCTTAATCCCTAATTGGTTTTAGTAAAGCTGTAGGAAGGAGAAAACGGTTGTTGGTAAAGTCAAATTTATATCTTTAAAGTAGTTTTTTGGTTATCTAGTTAATAAAATGGTAAAACTGATTTAGTGTGAACAAAATTATATGAAACATTACAGCTCAGAGTTCTCGAAAGAGTTTTATTTGATGACCGGCTTCAGTTCGCCCTTTGCCTGCTCCTCACGCAATACGTTTATAATTTTAAAAAAAATCGGTGTAAAATCCGACCGCAAATCTAAAATCTCGCCATGCTTATGCAATTCCTACTGCTGTGCAGATGCCCGAAATGCTTTGGAGTACAATGCACACGAATACAACAGCATCATGTAGCTTTGCTTTTACACATAGTAATTTGTTTCAAATTTCAAATTGCATACTTTTATGCGTACTTTTGAGAACAGAAATCGTGAGCTTTTTTTTGCTGGTAACCCCCTTAATCAACTGCCTTTTTTAAAAACAATGCAAACTCATCCTTAAGTTTCTGGAACTTTTACTTCTTCTTAGATAAGGGGCTATGCTGGTAGCTGAACTTGGGGTCAATTTAGTTAAGCTTGATGTCAATATTAAGCTAAATCACACCATCATCATGTCAGTAAATTTTTTTTTTCTGTCATGAGAAGCCGAACTCTGTAGAAAATAGTAATCAGGGAAAGCTGCCCAAGCATAGGGCTGAATTTTCGGTGTATATAAACTTAAAAAAAGCCCAGTCAGTAACACTTTCGAATCCTAACATGCTTTTGTTTCAAATTAAAAAAAAATAAAAACGAAAAAAATTAAATTAAATTGGTGCGTGGAGAATGAAGAGGAAGTAAAAGACTTTTTTTTTTTTTTTTTTGTAAATCACCACTGAACGATATACCTTAGATGATAATTTAAAATTTGTTGTGTAGCTTTCTCATGGTCTGTAATTTATTTTTCTTCCCCATAAAATCAAAATTTCTGACTTTTAACTAAGCTTCCATTCCGTTCCTTTAACTAAATCCTATTTTTTGGGTTCCGTACCTCAATTATAAATATATAACCCAAACCCAAAATGTACAAAAAAACATTGTTGATATTAATTTGTAAGACAACTCTTACCAATAAAACTAACTCTGATAATATTATTCTTGCATCAGCCCACTGACATGTGATAAATGGACTGACATATCTCCTATTTGATGTGGCACCACTGACATGTATATAAATGGACTGCTCGTTGAACCAAAAATGCATGAAAGAAAATGGCACCACTTTCATATTCCTGTCTCTTTCCGTGAGAGCATACGATTGAAGTTCAACGGTATTTCCAGAACTGGCAACTTGGTTATCAAAACTTTCCACCAAAACAGCAATACAAATGGTCCCAAATACTTTTGTGATAAATTCGGTAAACCCTACTGACATTCCCAAATAAATTAAATTAATTAATTAAATTAAATGTCAGTATGTGCTCTTGCTGTCAATGCTGCCAACTGTCGTAAACGGGCACCATATATAAAATATTTGGGGATTTACGGAATTTATCATAAAAGTATTTGGACTGCTATTTTTTGTTTTTAAATAACTTTTATCCACTCACTAACCCTTGACTAAATAACTTTGTGCATGAGAGTGACGTTCGTGACGAAAGTGTGAACTTTTGGGAAGTGTTTTAGGGTAGTAAACGTGGATGGATTTACTCGGGATGTTCTTGATTAAGAATGAGTGAATGGGGTAACATAAGTACATTTTGAGGCGGTTTTGGTGTGCGGGTGGTAACTACCCCACTTTGGGGTTGTCAATTTTGGGCAGTGTCTTATATCAAATTAAAACCATTTCTGAGTGCTATTAAATGGTATTTGGCTTTTTTTCTGTGAGAAATTTGGCGAAACCAGTATATCTGACGTTGATGACGAAACCATTGAATCTATGTCAGAGTTAGTTCAGTCCCAAAAACAGATTAAAGATCTAATGGAAGACTTATTTAAAAGGCACCAAAGAGAGGCAGAAAAAAGACTGTCAAATCGACAGAGAATCGTTTACAAACGTTCATCGAATATTGGAAAGAATTCCAAACGCGGCATAGGGCAAGTCAAAGGAGAGCGACAAAGGAAGATTGCCAATTAGAATATTTTACGAAAAAGATGTTTTCCGATGTGCAGGAGTATTTCATTAAAAAAGCAGCGAGCATGGAAGAGTATATAGATAGAGCCAACGTATATCAGCAATCCCCCTCACACTCATGTAACATCTGCTAGCACCAGAATTAAGCTCCTTACATTTAATAGAGAGTATTCTACGTGGATTTCATTCCACGGCTTGTTCAATTCTTAAAATTCATTAAAATTTGTGTTTAAAATACTTCTCTAGGTCTTTAAGCAACTCCACAAATAAATATAATTGTATTCATTTTTAAAATTAAAGCTTTCCTTAAGTTCTTCAAATAATTTATATTGATTCTGGTTGTAAATTATAATTAGAAATTACTGTTAGAAGTTCTGTGACGACATTGATTTATAATAAATAATATTTTTGCAAGAATGAAAGAAAAAAAAATTATGAAATCATAAATATTTATTAACATGACAAGAAAAACAATAGTTAATTCAAAAATATCAAATTTTATTTTTTTAAATGGCAATGCCCTTTGAAAGCACTTTTACAATTGGGAATAACGGTACAAACTGATAAATTTCCCTCTCGTGACCTTGATAGCTAATTTTTCGTGGCGTGGACTATATGTAATATTATCCAATAATGTTCCACTGTATTCCTCATTTTGAACATATGAGTCAGGTAGATAGATATGTATATAAAAATAAATAAAAATGGAGAATACCAAATTAATCAAATATTTTTTATTGATCTCATTGAAGTTCATGGCAAAAGTGTTGAATTCGTGGCGAAAGCCAATTATGATAATATAAATATTAATGGCTTAAACATTAATGATTGTTGTGATCAGTTATACGGTAATGGATGGAATATGGCCAGCTTATATAAAGGAGTCCCGGCCAGAATCTTAAGAAAAAATGAGTATGCTACTTTGGTGCCATGTATTGCTTAATCTTTTAATCCTGTGAGAGTATACAACCTTTTTGTACCTGTCGTAAGCTATGCAACTTTAGCTGTTTTTCTAGTTGACGCTTGGACATTATGAAGAATTATACAAAACAAATGTCAAAGCAAGTAGTCAAACAAGGTTGGTCAGCCAAGTTAGAAGCTGTGAACTCTTCACCAGAAATAAAATCATAATTAAAGTCTTATACGGGTGTCCCGGAAGGGTACCGCTATACTGCACCCATAGAATCTGGACAGAAAAAGAACAGAAAAGTCCAACAGGACATATGTCCTATCTTGCGTAGTTTTGGAGTTATTAAGGAAAAACTGATTTTTCTTAGAATCCGCTCCGTAACTTACAGTTTACCCTATAACTCGGTAAATACTTTGGGGAAATAAATCGCACCTAGTAATTTTTTTAGAGCCACAAATTAACTTTTAAACTGTTTATTAAAAATTTTCCAAGGTGATATGCCTTCCTTTATTTTTGACTTAGAATGTGTCGTCGTGCTTTTAGAACAAAATAAACCCCAATTTAAAAGTAATAATTCTTGGAAATTTCTTATAATAATGGGATGCGCAAGTATGGGAAAAACTTCTTCATTTTATGACCTTTTAAGTTCCCGAAGCAATCATTTACCTAAAATCAAAATCCCAAACAAAGTACGCCTCAGGTACCTTACCTAAACAAACTAATTTCTGAATTAGCCCCTGCGGCAGATGTCTTGAAAAGAAGTTAATCCTTATTTCTAAAAAGCCATAAAAATGTTATTTCATTTATTATTTATTTATTATTCAAATCGGAAATGGTCAGGTCCAAAACAAGCCATTTTTGATCATTTTCGTGTGAAATGTCTATAGTTATGGAATTTGAATTTGTTTTACACTTACTGACGTGGAGTGAAGTTTGAAAGACATATTAATCGCGGGAATAAAAAACAAATTATATTATCTTAGCAAGATTTGTTAACTCTAATATTTTTGAAATAATGCAAGAATTATACGAAAAATTGAGGATTGGAGGAATGGCTTAAGGAAACTGCTTACTATTGCTGAAACGATTTCAATAAACCCAACTAAGAGAAAAACGAAACCAAAGAGAAAAAAAAAGATGTCCGATGAACTTGCGGAGAATGAATCTCGTAAACTTTCTCTATTAGACAGAAATATTAATGGAATTCAATACCAGATTTGAGAGCACCAGAAACCTTAATTTTTTAAATTTTTTACTTCTTGAAATGAGGAGTGTTATTTCAAATGAGTAACAGTGATTTATGGAGCTGATTAATCACTAAAATATAATCAAGATTTAAGTTCATCAGAATTCGCTACTGAACTGGAAGTGTTAAAAAAAAAAAAAGCCCAACCTCTAAAAGCAAATATCTGCGAATTGCAGGCGCTAAATTTGTTACAAATCATCTACAAAAACTATTTTCAAGATGCTTTTCCGAATATAAGAGCAGCTTCTAAAATCTATGCTACACTCAAGGCCGTATATATAGATCACGAATAGGAAGGGTTTAGCCTAGTAAGCTAACACCCTCTAGAAGCGAAAGAATAACTGAGAATTAATGTGAACTCAACAATCGGAATTTTATGTATATTTAATATATTAATTTAAGCCTTGAATTTATGATGATATTGCAATTCAATCGAAAAATTTTATTCATAAGTGCTAGTTCAAGGTGAGTGCTAGTTCAAGGCTCCGTGAGTCTGCAAAAATTTAAAAAGTATGTTTTAAAACATATTGTTTAACTAAATTTTTACTACATATACACACATATTTACATTCAACGAAAAATAAATAAAAATATCCAGTTTTTACAAAAAAAAAAAAAAAAAAAAAATATATAGAATTAAATTTAGTCTTTTCCTTCTTGTCGTGAAGGGACAAAAGTACTCATTCATTTCAATTTTAACATTTCGGGGCCAAAAACATTAATAAGAAAACAAATTTTATTTTTTAGGGCATTTTAGATATATAACTATGTAATTATCTAAAGGTGTTTTATTAATAAAATTAATATTCCCTTTAAAATGTGAACAAAATTTAAAATACCACCGCGATTAAGCTGCCTTGTATCAAAGTAAGCTACCCCATCTACTGATGTGTATATACATAGATACATATGTACATACTGGACTGCTTGTTTTCTTTCTCTATTTAGTACACGTCTTTTCTAAAGTTGCATTACTTGCAAGGGCCATGGAGGAAAGATATAAATTGATAAAACCAATTATTTTGAGCCGCTACATATAAAGAATTGTGGGTAAAAGTTTGGCTTATCAGATTAACAAAAGTACCGTTCAAACCTACCCCATATATACGACCTTGGCTACACTCCTAACTACTTCAGCAGCAAATTGGAACTCATTAAAAACAAGTAAAAAAGCTAGATTTGGTCTAAGACCAGTTCTTATGATATCCTAGATGAATGCCCGTGTGTAATTTTGTATGGTCACCTCTCTGTGCAAGCATGATTTTTAAAGTGGTTTTTCGCATACATTTCTAGAACAGTTCGTGGGACAGAAAAAATGATTATAACCAATTTTAAAGGATTTCATATTCTAAACAAGTCTTTAGTACCATAAAAATGTCTACAACTGATCGTTTTCATTTTATACGTAAAAAACCTAAAGTTTTATATGGCAACACCAAGAAGAGGTTGCCCGATTTAGTCCATTTTTGATTTTTTTTTGGTATTACTATAAAAACACCATATATCAAATTTCAAATCTCCATGTTGTCGCGTTCTCAGGCAGTGTCTAAATATATATTGGAAAACGGAATTTTTATATGGCAACCCCACGAAGTAGTTGCCCGATTTGTCTCATGTTCGAACTTAATTTTATTTTTTTTTAAAGTCCGTGTACAAAATTTCAGCTTTCTAAGTGAACGGGTTCAAGACATATCGTACGCACGGACGGACAGACGGAGGGACATGCAAAAATCAAATAAACTTTAATCTAGGGTATAATAATCATCGATCCACAATGTCACAAGAGCGTTTGTCAGGACTAGCAATGTTAGCAATTGAAAATGAAGTGAAAAACAAAGGGGAATGCCCACTTTTCATACAACTTTAGGCCAGACACGTCCAGACATGAGAGATGTCTTAAACGATCCATTAAGATACTACGGAAACATATTTTATTAACAATATTTATTTGAATTAAGCGGGGAAAAGCTTTGGCAATCAGATGTAGCTTAAGTGACTTTCTTGAAAAGTGAAAAGTTGAAAAAGTGTTCCATTCTACTTTCCGTAATTGGGCGGAATTGGTGTGTCATGGAATTGACTTCCTATGAGAACAATATTCACAACAGTAACCGTAGAAGAAAGAATTGCAAATTATAGGTGAAACGTAGAAGCTGTGACCCAAGTGTATGATAATGGGTTTTCTGGCAACAAAAACGTCCTGAGAAAGTTTTCTGAATCGGGAAAAAAAGTACACCGCCCGTTAGTACTCGGCGAGACCTTTAATTTGTTATGCAACATGCGGTATTGAAGCCACCTTCCCCTGGGGCTTCTACCCCCACCCTAAATGTATGCAGAGAAAAAAGTTCTTCTGTGAATTGTAGCTGGTAATGCCCTGAGGCCAAGAGTGAAACCCGTTTTCGGATCGGACATAACCTTACTAATTTAGAGCCGATCTGAGGTGCGAAAAATGTAATATCTCAGTACGAATAAAAAAGTGAGTATGGGGATGGCTATAAATAGTTATTTAAGCCTCCTAGTATAGGACTGTGGGTAATTAAACTTCTTCTTAGGATCTAAGGAATTCAATCCGGTACTATATTTTCCTAAATGTACTAGATTAAACTTTGACCCCACCCCCGCAAGGTTTCCACCGTTTAATTGAAATAAGCATTCATAATAAAGTATGTTCAGAGTATCATAATGAATCATTTAAGACATCTCTCATATGTGAAGGTGTCGGGTCTAAAATAGGAATTCCCCTTTAATTATCACAATGTAATGGATTGTTTTGCGGAAAGAAAAGAAAGGAATACAAAATTTATAAATTTTTGGAGTTGAAGACAATTTGTTTAATTTAGTTTGTTTATACACCTTTATACTGAATAAAAACTTTATTTTTATTTATGCTAAACATTTGCAAAACAACACGGCAGGCGGCATCCTGAATTGCCAAAACATTGTCTATAGCCATGATACAAAGACAACAAGGTATGGCCGATTCGAGAGGAACTTTTTGGGTTACTACGTCATGCGGACACAATGTCATTGCCAATGACAAAAGTAATTTTCAAATTGTCAAATTTCCAAGTAAAGAAGACAAACTCTTGTAATCTTGTAATCGAAAATGGGTGTTTCTTCAACAGAAATATTGTGGACAGCGTATAAAACTGAAGGAGTATGAAACGGTGTTTATAGAGGATATATTTAGACAATTGAATTGGACAATCGCTACTGGAACTGAACTTACTCTTTTCAGTATAAAGGGTTTTCCAATAAGAGGTGTTATTTTGATATTCAAAGCAAAATGCCATTTTTTGGGAGAAATGATCGGATCTTTATTTCATTATAAAGAGGAAGGTATGCCGTTAATAACATCAGCCAAATGACCACCACGACCACGCCTACAGGACCATATCCTTTTCATGAAATTTTCCATAACCAAATCGCAAAGTGGCTGCCCTATGTTCTCGATAACCTCACGGATACCATCTTTGAGGTCTTGAATCGACGGCTGTTGGCGTAGACCTTCTCTTTCACGTGGCCCCAAAGGAAGAAGTCGCAAGGTGTTAAGTCACAAGATCTCGGTGGCCAATTGTGATCACCTCTTCGAGAGATAACACGGTCCGGAAACTTTTCCCGTAAAAGATCAATGGTTTCGTTGCTTGTATGGCACGTAGCGCGGTCTTGTTGAAAGTAAACGTTGTCCAGATCAATACCATCCAATTCCGGCCATAAAAAATCATTAATCATCTGTCGATAGCGGAATCCATTCACCGTAACTGTTGCTCCAGCCTCATTTTCGAAAAAGTAAGGTCCAATGACCCCGCGGTACCATAAACCGCACCAAACAGTCACACGTTGAGGATAGAGAGGCTTTTCAACAATAACTCTTGGGTTTTCCGAGCCCCAGATGCGACAATTTTGCTTGTTGACGAAGCCATCGAAGTGGAAATGGACCTCATCACTCAAGATGAGTTTTCGATGGAATTCCGGATAATTTTCATGCATTTCAAGGACCCAATCAGTAAAGACTCGACGTTGTTGATGATCGCCCGGCTTGAGTTCTTGTGTTAACTGAACTTTATAAGCCTTAAGACCCAAATCTTTATGCAAAATACGGTGTAATGACGTTTGTGG
This sequence comes from Dioctria rufipes, assembly GCA_963924295.1. Classification (NCBI taxonomy): domain Eukaryota; kingdom Metazoa; phylum Arthropoda; class Insecta; order Diptera; family Asilidae; genus Dioctria; species Dioctria rufipes. The sequence continues at coordinate 92,078,445 of OZ002743.1, read as the reverse complement.
AATGCCTAATTCCAAAGAACGACGAGGAATGGACAAACCTGGGTTTTCTTCAACACTTTCGGCTACAGCAGCAATATTCTCGGCTGTTCTAGAGCGACGTGCACGGGTTTTATTCTTCACATCACTAACTTGTCCCGACAGCTCGAATTTTTCTACCTATTTCTGTATTGCGGTCCGACAAGGTGCTTCACGACGACCCAAAAATGTTCGAGTTTTACGAACCGTCTGCCACATTTTCACCATTTTTATAGTGAATTTTAATAATTTCAATTCGTTGTTGAATCGTGTATCGTTCCATTTTAACTAATGGCGTAGTTTCTACTTGTCAAATGTCAAAAAATGACAGCTCCAAAAGTGACATATACCGAAATAGCGGGTTAATTAGAATAACAACTCTTATTGGAAAACCCTTTAGATAATTTCGGAGAATGTGCTGGAGGAATATCAGGTGGAATAACAATACCTCTAGATGCCGTAACGACAAGAATTATGTCAGCTGATCATGCAACAGGAAGCAAAATAAGTACGTCTTATATAGTTAAAACGATAATTCGAGGAAAAAGCGTGAGAGGATTTCATTTTAAATTGGAAGCTCATCTATAAATAATTATTATTATATTCAAAATAATAAATCTTACAACGCTTTATATAAGATAGCAATTTCATTTTGTTTTACAATACTGAAGGGTATTCAACGGTTGTCATGTATGTTTCCTTTCCATTTTTATAAATGAATTGAACATTGATCATTGAACATGGTACCCATTCCTTCGCCACGCAGTTGTTATCCAAGGCCGTACTTATCACTATAATCAACCGATTTGGATATCCAGAAAACAGGCAATGCTGCTGGATCTGTGTTTTTTCTCATCTCGTAGATTACCGGCAAGTTGAACAGGATTAGTGTTTATAGTTGCTCATATAAACTAATTTCATCTCACCTCTACCAGTAATTATTCCTGAGTCCAGTTTTGTATCGTTCACTGCCATCACATTTATTTTAATTAAAGTTGTTCTCCTTCTGCCCCTGCTATCATGATTCTCCAACAGATCAGAACATTGTGCCATTGTCAACTCAAAATTAAGAAGTTGTCCGATTGTTACATTACAATTATTATATCAACTTGACACAACGACAGATTTTAATTAATGGCAATAGTCGCCATATTACGTAAGCATGAAATTGACAGAAAAGTCGGCCATACCTTCTCAATATTTGTATCATGGTCTATAGCTGCGTTCCTTTGTATCTGCGAAACTGCTGCGAGAATAAAAATAACACTAGCACTTCAAAAAACAAAGCTTATATTTTAAGTATGTAGTTGACAATACTTTTAATGTGTACTGATATTAATTATGGGCTGACCATGAAAAGATTACGAAAAATTCAAACGTGGATGTCTTATCAAGCTTTTTAACACATCAATTGCTTTCATTTAATATTTCATGCAAGACCTTTAAATCATCAATTCTTTTTTTTTGCCACAGAAGACACTATTATCAATATTATTGAAGTTATCATACTTATCTTGATCCTTCCCATCGTTTTCATCCTCATTTTCAGAATTGGAATTTCTTTTCATATCCATACTATCGCCATCATTACTACTCGCTTTGGCGAAATATTATTGTGCACGCAGAAGGTGGTTGAAACCTTTCCGTTTCAAATTTGTCTAAGCTTTTCGAAGAAATACATAATATGCATAATGAGAGTACAATAAATTTGTATTGTATTTACCATAATCATAAATTAAAAGCACGTGAACGGCAGAATGCCCTGCCGTCGAATTCAAATTTTGAACAATGTTCTAAAAGTGCAGTCGCAGCGGCAATGCTGACAACAGAGTCATTGTTAAAAGTACCAAAAATTCCTTATCTGACAGCTTAAGGCGATAACAATTAGGCGCCGCAGCTGTCCTTGAATCAACACCGTCGCAGTTGCATTTGTGTTTAGGCCTCAATTATTTTGGAATTAGGAAGGTGTGATAAACACCAAATTTTACAATGCGAGCTTAGGCTCTCGCTTAGTTATTTTTCGATTTTACGATGAGAGTTCAAGTATAGATCAGGGCTTAAATGGTGGCTTGACTTACGCCACCAGAATTGGCTACTAAAGCCCCGCTTAATGATATTTTTTGATATTTCATGTGGAAAATCCAAAAAACTGTTTTTGACAATTTTTAATGTTATTTTTTTTTTATGAATTGTGATACGGTAGATTTAATTGATGATTACGAAACGTATTATGAAGTAATTTTTCCAGTTACATGTATCAAAAGATTCCATACAAGAAAAGAATGCATGTTCCTGCCTACATTGAGTTTTTGTGCCATGAACTGCTTCATTTTCTATTTCATGTCGGACTAATTTCGTTGGCAGAGATGAGACATTATCTTAATTTAAAGTTTCATTTTCGCTTTAATATTCATATTACTTTTATATTGAGTAACCCTGACTAAAAGGACTACTACAAGAACTTAGTTTCATTTTAGAGCTAAATTTTAAAATTTACTGTAAATTCTGCTGTGGAGATCATGAATATAATTCCTAACAACATAGGAGTAATATTATACTATTTAAGTGTTTTAATATGCCGCTTAAATGCACCCACAGTGCCTCCAGTTCGGACACTGAAGGGAAGATTTATAAAAACGTGGGAGCAATATATTTCTATTACGCCATGATATTAGAAAAATCCTCGTAAGTATCTAGGTCTATCCCAATTAATTAGATTATACTTATATAAAAAAAAACTATAACACGCCGCCGCAAATAGAGAAACAGTGGACAGTCAAACACTCGAGATCGAAAAATGGTTAAACTTTCAAAATTCATAAGGAAGGCGGATGCAGTCGTCGAATGCTACTTCCATCTTACGGATACAGGAAATATAATACTACTATAAGTGAACTGTGGCAAAATTAAAGCTTTAATTAATCTGAGGCGACTTTAGATAGAATACTCACTGAGAGGCAGAGACTGCGAGTCCCTGCATAAACTTTTCTGATAATGCTGTTAACGAAGTCGCCACATTTCATTTCACTGTTTAAAATAATACCAAGAATAAGTGACTTTGTTTAGCATAGGCAGCGAAGCAGTTTTTAAGAGCACTAGTGTTATATCACAAAGACTTAGTTTTTGATTGTAGAAGTAAATACAGTGATACTTAATAGAATTTAAAACCAACTGATTATTCTTCGACCAGATATAGATTCTGTTGAGATCACAATTCATTCGTTTAATTCAGTATTCTCAAAGACCAATGATCCTATTTAAATATAACTCGACATCATCCACATATATTTATATGGATATGTACATCCTGGAGAACATCAGGCAAGTCATTTATAAATAGACTAAAAAGCAAGGGATACAATATAGAGCCCTGAGGAGCCCCTTTTAGCAGTAGTAGCGCGGTAGAGAGCATTTCGCTGGGTTTGACTCGATATTTCCGACCAGTCAGAAAATTGATGATCAAAGCAAGGGCTGAGTTGCTAATAATAAAATAGTTAGCAAGTTTATTGAGGAAGATGCGGTGATTCATGCTATTAAAAAGCTGTCTTAGAGAAATATAAAAGTACTATATACCTTTTCCAATTGTAATTCAGATTAGTCAATTGTAATTAAAAAAGGGTCAATCGTAATTCAGATAACGATAATTGTAATTCAGGAAATTTCAACTACATATACCACCACGGCTATACAAATCCAATGTATATTTTATTAAATATACATCGTGTTAACTGTACTCAAAAATTCTTAATTATACATATGTATGTAGGAGTCCGTGAACTAATTTTGACATTTCAAACATATAAATTAATTTTTCAAAAAGTTAACACAGATAATTCAAAAAATGGAGGTGAAGGACAATTGCGCACTTTGCCAAGTTATAAAGAGAATGAATACAATAATACGACTGCTACGATGCATACATATAATTCATACAAAGTGCAAGCAATCTATATGTAATGGATGTTCCAGATGGTACTTGTACTATTTGCAGAATTCCTACGACTGGAACTGATGCCATTGAAAAAAAAAAAAACAGTACAACAAAAATACTGAAAAATATTGTGAAAGGTTAGTAAATTGTGCGAACAGAGATGATGACTGGATAGCTTTGGCTGCAAGTTCAAGACCGCATCTGTATCAACCGTATCTCTGTAAACCGTAGCTAATTATTAAAAGACATACTCTTCATTACAAAAAGAAGTGCACATTGCACCTGTTACAATGAATTTTGAAGTAAATAAAAGAAAACGAGCTGAATATGTCCAATCTTTGAACCACTACATACAGCAGGGGAAACAAATTGTTTGTATGGATGAAAGAAACTAATTTTAATTTGTCGAAAAAGGCGTGAAGAGCTGTTCATAGAGCTGTCCAAAACCTTTTAGAATCCAATCCAATCCAATCAACTGGTAGCTTTCGTGATTGTTGCAGACAACACACAAACGCATAAGGCTAGAGATAACCATTAATCTGACGACAACAGCTCTGTTGAGGCTAAGACCCTACTCTCCAATGTTAAATCCCATTGGGCCATCCCACACGAGTATTCCTAATGCAGTATGCAAACATGTTTTCTGGGGAAGAGAAGAAGCAAAGAGATATCTGTCCAAAGTATAGAGATAATTCTTTGCTTCTTCTCACCTCTTCCCTAGATAATCGGTATGTATACTGCAACAAGAATACTCGTGTGGGATGGCCCATTAAGAATATTTGGTCTAAGATCAAAGCCGATGCCAAAAGCAACATTCGTGCACCAAACGTTGCAGGCCTTGGCGTTATGGAACAGAGATTGCTGTACTTGGAGGAAATTATAGATAACGCAAAGAACATTGTCCTCGTGCTGTTCAACACTGCACAGTACACCAATCTACAGCTTTGGCAATGAATGATATGCAGTCAGTTATTTATTTATTTAAAAATAATTATATTTATTTATTTATTTATTTATTTCATTTCAGTCTACAGAATAATATCCAACAGACAAGTAAGGTTGACTTAGAGAAACAGATTTAAATTTAATTAAGCTTAATATAAGTTAGGAATGAAAAATCTACAATTGTTAAATATATTTAAGATTCGTACACATTTATTAAAGCATTAATTTGAACCATAGTTAGTTCGATGAGAGGAAGCATAAAGTGCATCACGTGATCTTAAAGACCTTAGTGCGGCATATATGTTCAACAGTAAGAGTGGGTTGGGACAATTTATAGATGAAGAGAGAATATCTTTAATGAATAAAGCTCATTGAATGTCACGCCTGTAGCAAAGTTTAGGCAAACCTAACAATAAACGTCGTGACTCATAACTAGGTATGTTAATACCCCAGATATTAATCTTAATACAAAGCGAGTAAATACTCTTTGCACTGACTCAAGCCTATTAATATGGCTTTTATAATAAGGAGACCAAATTACACATGCATACTCTAAAACAGATCTAACAAAATTTGTAAATAAGAATTTAAGTGTGCTTCTGTCCCTAAATTCTTTCGAATTTCTTTTAATAAAACCCATTAACTTAAAGGCTTTATGGCAAGTATATTCCATATGTCTGATAAATGCTAATTTACTATCAAAAATTACGCATTTCATCGACTCGAACTAAACTGACATTATTAATTGAAGAATTGAAGAGAATAGGGTTAGCAGACCTAGAAAAAGATATAACTTTGCACTTAGCTGAATTTAAATTTATGTTGTTTGTGTAGCACCAAATTATTAGCTTATAAATATCGTTTTGTAGTTGGGCACAAGAGCTTCTACCCGAAACTTTCAAGAATAATTTCAAATCATCCGCATATATAAGACAACGAGCAAATGAAAAATTCAACGTTACATCGTTCACAAATAGAATGAAGAAAATTGGACCACAGTGACTTCCTTGTGGAACACCCGAGGATGCATTGATTACTCTAGATAAAGTGTTTTCAATTTTTACTCTTTGCTTACGATACGTCAAGTAAGATACTATCCACTTCAGAAAATTTGAGTGAAAACTTAAGGTGCTTAGTTTCATTATTAAGGTCTGAATACAGACCCGATCAAAGGCTTTAGAAAAGTCTGTGTAGATACAGTCAACCTGACACCCTTCCTCAATGGAATTAATGCAAAAATTAGAAAACAATGACAGATTTGTTATTGTAGATTTTCTTTTTTGAAAACCATGCTGATCTGCACAAACGAGCTCCTTACATAAAAAGGTAATTTTTCCAACTATAATGCTATCCAATAACTATGGAATGATATTCATAAGAGCTAAAGGTTTATAATTTTCAATCTTGTGTTTAGCATCACTTTTAAAAATAGGCTTAACAATTGAGGTTTTCCATGAGTCTGTAAATACTCCAGTATTTAAAAATAAATTGAACAAATAAGTTAGACCAAGCACTAGTGCTTTCATGCATGATTTAATTAAAATGGCTGATATAAGATCTGAGTCATGGTTATAATCTAGCTTCATTTCCATAATAGCTTTATTCAAGTCATCCTCCTCTAAGCATATTGAGCCTAGGTTTTGTTGGGAATAAAGAGAATCCGGAAGAACAATATTATTTATATCTGCATTATAGATATACACAGATTCGAAGTAATCTGCAAACAGATTACAGGTACTATGGATATTGAAAGCTTTAATACCATCATATTCCATTACATTTGGAAAGGATGATGACTTTTTTCTATCAATCATGTATGACCAAAATGTCCGCCTGTTCTTTTTAATATTAGATTCCATTGACCAAAGATATTGATTGTACAGAAATCCATTTAGAAAAGCAAATTCCTTACTTAACCTTTTGAACTTTTCAAAATAATCCCGATCACCAGACAACCTAAATTGTTTATGTGATTTATTTTTGGCGTTTTTTAAACGTAATAGAGACTTATGAAACCATATTGCAGAAAATAAAATAAAATTAAACATTTAAAAAATATTGTCTTGTTTCTGAGTTATAATTGACGCTTTCTGAATTATAATTTGGTTTTGAATTACAATGGACCAATCTGAATAACATTTGGTGCTTTCTGAATTACACTTGATACTCTCTGAATTACACATGGAAAAGGTGTAGTAGTATCATGAAATGGTCTCCGTCTAGAGTGGTTTTTATGTCAGAAGTTATCAACACAGCTGTCTCACAACTATGAAATTGTCGGAATCCTGATTGTCAGAAGGTCAGAAAATCACCCCAGTAGAAATATTCAAGAATCTCTTCATGCGCATTAGCTTTTCAAGTATACATTAGATTTTATATCCACAAAATACTAGTTGGACCAAGATCCGCTGGTGATTCCTGAGAGGTATCTGCATGGCGGTTGCAAACTTCCATGCACTGGGCAAAGAAGCTGACATCAAACATGAATTAATTATATCTAGCATTTATTTGCCGATAAATGAGAATAACAAATACATACATTCGAAATTACCAGTTTTATTGTAAGCTTATCTTTATAACATCAAATAATCCTTAAATTTGATTTTAAAGGAAAATAAAATAATTGCATAATTTTTGTCGAACCCTTAAAGGATGTATGGGAGACAGAAAACAATTACTGCATTGTCATCTATTTCCATTCTATATATTCATTTCGAAAGAACCCTGAAATAGCGCAGTAGAACTATAGAGCGAGGTTCATATTAGAACAAAGAATTTGTGTGGTGAAATCATATGGAGTGTGGAAGAGATCATCCCCAGCGGTAAAAACAGGAATACGACTACATTTAAACACCATCCAGAGCAATATGTCTAACTTTAAATGCTTTTATTTGGGAAACATTGTTTCCAGAAAAAATTTAACTAAAAACTGCTGACAAATACAGTGTCCTACATAATAGAGCAAAATACTTAAGTTCTCACTCAGCTAATAGTGAGGTAAAATAAACTGTGAAACCAAAAATACTTAAGTCGTTACTTAAGTTTCGTCTCTCCAAAAAGTTAATACATGCAGAAAAAAAACAAAAAAAAAAATGAAAAAAAAACAAAAAAAAACTAAAAAAGATGAATTCTAAGACACCTGAAAATGCCGCTTCAAAGGCTCACGAATTCACCAGCAGTACTCACAAACTTGACCTTGGAATGCATTCCAAAGTCTAATAGAATGACAAGTCTTTTTGATTGACGACAAGAGTATCAAGAAATTAGAAATTTGTTTACCCAAGAATATTGTAAAAATTTGCAAACCCTACAAAATAGCTCGGCTAATCATTAATTAATTGCGTTTTTCAGTTTTAACGGTCATATAATTCCGTTGCAGAATTAAATGAAGATCTAAGATAAAGTCTTTCGTCCAATAGAAAAGTTAATGATGCAGCTTGAAATTTATTATAATACTTGAGAAACTGTGGGTAATTCAAGTTAAAGTAGGTTAAGTCGCCGGATATTGTTTACTTAAAATTCCGTTTCTATGCTCTTTGATTTAAATACATTCGTTCATCTGCATTTGCTAATGTGGTTTATGAAATTTATGTAGGTGAGTAGCATGGCAGATCAGTTTTAAGTGAAGTTAAAAGAGTAGGTGCATATGCATACCTATGTGACAACTTTTGATGAATGTACATGGTGGCGTATGGTGTAGAAGTTGAAGATCCGAGTATATACTGAGTGATAGATATGTAGACCTTGAAGAAGGAAAATATAATTGTATAGCATAAGGTGGACCAGCTAGCAGTTACGGGGGCTAATGATATGATTTTTTCTACCTCTTGCAAATAAAGTGAATAGCAAACCAACCAAACTACCCTTCGATTATTTCAAAGAATAACACAATTTTTATACCCTAGCTGAAATCATAAGTTTGTTTTTCTGTTTGTAACGCATAGAAATAATGATGGTAGAGCGGAATGGATTGATCGGACCCACGCAAAATATTAAAAGTTATTTTGATTTTTAAATGTCCGTCTGTCCATCTGTCTGCCCATCCTCACGATAACTCGAGAACATGTGCATTTAGAGAACGGAAATTTTGCACACAGTCTTTTAAAATAAAATAATATATTAAAAAAACTTTTAAAATAAATAAATTTTGTAAATAAAATGGACTAAAAGCTAAAAACTATTTTTTTCTCTCAGTCATATACACAAGAAAAGCTTCATTGCAAATAATAAATGCTACAACTCCGATAAAAGTTTGGGCATCCATAACTATAATCACAATTGCCTAACTGCAACTCATGCCCAAACTTTTTAGATTTAATCGGAGATCATACATTTATAATTTGCAATGAAGCTTTTCTTGTGTATATGACTGAAAAAAGAAAAAAAATATTTTTTAATTTAATCACAAAAGTTATTTATTTTAAAAGTTTTTTTAATATATTTTATTTTCTACCTTTCAGCCATAAATTGTATACTTTCTCGACTCTCGAAACCTGACCTTAGAATCTCGACTCTTAACTCTCCAATCTCGGCTCTAGAAACTCGACTGTCGAATCTCGTCTTCTTGACTTGAAACTCTACTCTCGAAATTCAATTCTCAAAACTCGATTCTCGAATCTCGACTCCCGAAACTCGACTCTCGAACAACGACTTTCGAACTTCGATTCTTTAATATCGACTCTCGAAACTTGAATCTCGATGTATCGAATCTCGACTCTCCAATCTCTACTCTCGAATCTCGGCTCTCGAAACGCTACTATCGTTTCATATCACACACGGCTAAAATTGCATAACCCCAAAGGTTATAGTAACCACTCCAAGACCCCCCAATACGTAAGAAAATTTTACCCCCTCGGTAAGCTCAGACACAAAGCTTATTAGTCAGGGGTCTGTGAGTTGATAGAAAGTTATTAAAAAAAGGTATATTTAAGTTCGAAAATGTGACAATCGGATTACTCCTTCGTCTGGTTGCCATACAAAAATTTCATGTTTCACTATAAATTTGGACAGGCAATCAGGCAACCCCTGTTTGCGCTTTAGGGGTTTTACCTATAGTTCTAGACGTTTTTATTGTACTGAAAAGGCCTTCAGAATATTAAGTCCTATGAAATTGATTGTGATCATGTTTATTGTTAGACGAACCGTTCTAGAAATATATGGGAAAAACCAATTCAAACTTGCACAAATGGACGACCATATGAAATTACGTACGAAAGATTTGATCTTAAACCAATTCTGTTTAACACTAAAATTCACGACTATAGATTCAACGGACCAACCTAATTTGACAGAAAATGTTTGTCTAATGTAAATGATTATTTTGGAATAATATTCCATTATTTCGATAATTAAATATATTCACCACACTACGTGCACAGTAGGTATTTCCACTGCAAAGATTGTTAACACTCTCATTAAATCCTACGCAGAAGACGTTTTAAGTCCGTTGAATTTTATGCTTCCTTAAAATATATTTCTTTACTCACATACCCGCTGCTTAATTATTTTGAAGTGCAAAATATTCCGGAAACGTAATCGTGAAATGTTTACGATTTCCTATTGTCGACAACTCATCTTTTTACTGATATTTATATGAAATTTTTCATAGAACGCAAAAGTCTTTTCGAGTGCCATTGTCATAAATATCAATTTAATCAAAGATCTACCTCGGGTGCGACCAACGATGACGTTTATAATTACTAGGTCAACTAGAATATTTTTAAGACAGCAGTAAACCTTTTACCTGCCGTCGCTTCATAAATTACATCCAATTCAAGGTGAAAGTCTTCAGTATTTTTGATAAGATGTGTCACAGTTACGTGTGCAATCTGATGAGCGAAATTGCAAATAAAAATGACAATTTTACGACCATGCTAATTTATGATTACTTGGTGAATACCCAGTCCAAGGTCGGCAGATTCTTTTATCATCAATTTATAATTGTTTTCCAGCAGATAGTTCAGTTGCAGTTCAAGGTCATATGTATGTCACTATAGCAATACTGGAAAAAGTTATAATTAACATCACAAAAGAAATAGTATACAAAATATATTTGCAATAATTATTTTAACAATTTCCGAAACTGAAATTTGGAGCTCCTAATATTTATCAAAATACTTAATTAGATTACTTTGCTTTGAATTTGCTTCCTTTGTGTACCTCGAAAAATGTAATATAATTTCAAAAATTTATTTATGTAAATGTAAAATGAAGGGAAATTCTAGATAACTTTTGTGATGTTCTCATTAGGTGAAGGGAGATATTATTTTATATTTTTAGTGCGCATCTTTGAAAATGTATTTTTTATATTTATTAGTTTTTCTTTTTTAATCTTAAATGATTATGAAAAAATTTAAAATTACATCTTTAAAGGGTTTTCGGTACAAGAGGCGTGACCCAAAGAACGGAAGAGATTTTAGGTAGGTCTCGCTTTGACCAGTAAGTCCAATGTCAAGAATTCACTGACATATACTGGTATTTCTGAGACAGAATATAAATATATTCTGCCCCTCGAGGGCGCTGATTGTAGCTTGTCTTCTAATCCGTGCATTAACACTGCCGTGAGATTAAGCCATAATGGCAGGTGCTCACGTAAATCCTGACAGATTTCTGTACACCCATAAAGGAATTGAGCAAAATGATGACTAACAGTCCAGGCTTTCCAAGAAATACTTCACTCCAATTTTTTTCAAACTTTACTCCGTTTTCAGCCAAACCATTTTGATAATTAGAAGCACTAATGACCGTCAAATTGTGTTTCCTGCTTAATGTTCCAAGTGGCGATATAGTGAAAAGTAGCTATTTATCTTGCCGCTCATTATTTAATGTAAATATATCTCGTAACAATATCCACACATTATGTATTCTTTTATTACTATGTATACCAGCTAAAGAGGCCTTCATTTGTAATGAATAAAAATAGCTTTCGTCAGAAATGTGTTTGAAGAAGTATGCAGTTTTATTATATTTTGTTCCTTTTATCCACCGAAAACTGAGCATTTGCCAGTGTTAACAACAAAACACTCATATCTCACTGAAAAAGACATTAAAAATTTTCCCGGAACCAATTGTATATTTCTTTCTTCAGCCTCGAGAATTATTTTTGAAACTTATATCTGTCGAAAAGTTATTTTGATCCTTTTAATAGTTGAATTGTATAAGGTAAAATATCAACAACAAAAAATCGTAATTTAATAACATGCTTATATATTACATGAATAGCAGCAGCTATCACTATTTTTCTGGCTATTCCTTAGTTTTCTTAATTACCCTCTATTTTAACAGAAAATTAATTTGAAATAATTATTGTTTTCCTCATTAGAAATGTTCTAAATATAATTGAATATTTAGTGGGGCAAAAATTCTATTAAAATTTCCATAAATAGCAAAAATTTATATTTAATGGCCGCGTTGAAAACTTATGCTCTGTAGCGTAAGCTGTTTGTTTTTAGGTAGAGCTTATTTGTTTGCAAACAATATAAGCTAATATCTGTAGGAAATAATCTTAAACGACCAAATTAGTTTCTGAAATACTTTAACAAAATGCATAAATTTAATTCTGAAGAAAATATACAACGGGAACTTATTTAAAGTAATTAATACCAATGCAAAGCAATGGCTGCATTCAAATTTTCCATCTTTTACACAAATCTTTCTATGACTACTTTTTAGCTCCAGTCTTCGACCATAGGTTAAATTAGCTAAATTATGCTCTCAAAGACTATCAAAAAATAGCTCTAACTTTGCAGAAAATAACTTATTTGAGAAATCTTGAAAGACAGGCAGCTTAAAAAAGCTTAGACAATATTTAACTTGACTTACAATTGATTTTTTAATTGTATTCAATTGAAATTTTAAATTTTTTTATTTTAAGGAATTAAACCGCCTTAAGTTCAATTGAAATCAGCACGCCTAATAGCTCTGCTATCTCTTACAATGATTTAGTACACAACCTTGGTATGAAGTTTAATTTTATTATTCCAATTTTGTATAAACTTAATTTTTCTTTTTCGTATACTTAAACTTTCCTCTTAGTTTTAATCTGTCTATCGTTTGGTTTTAATATCCACTTTAATACTACTTAGTCCATACTCTAATAAAAGATTTATTTCTTTTACAAATTCATTCTACAAATATGTTATTCTTTAGAGCTAATGTTACATAAACACAATTTTGTTTTTACTACCCTTATTTTTGTCATTAAGCGATAAGTAAGACTATAAAAATGTAAAGCGCAGTGCAACCCCACAATACAATAGCACATCGAGGCGCATATCTGAGTTTCTTTGGTAATGTAAGGCGTAAATCCCCTTTAGGGCTCTTTTCCTTAAGCAAAGAATTTGGAACAATGAAATGGAAAATGTTAATACGTCGGAAAATACTTGCGGCAATCTTCCGGGTGCTTGAAAAATATTACCCTTCCAGGTTAAGACTGCTGATGAAGTTTAAAGCATTCTTGGGATTGAAGTTCACTCATGTTTTTTGAAAAATAAATGCGTGCTCAAAGTCTATTACTGCGCAACTAGTTAGCCTCCTAGCAAAAGCATTGATATGAAGTCTAGTAGTCGCCAATCTTATTTAAGTGGTACCATAAAGAAAGTGGCTGGATAAGAACCTAGTGACTATTACTCTGGTTTCTTGTAAACAAGAGTAAATCAATCAAAATTCGCACTTTCTCAACCCGACCATCATCAATATCGTTCTGATTTTTGCTGAGAGTTAAGTAATTCAGAGATTAGAATTCCACAATATTTTTCTTCTACGATTCATGTTACCTGAATAAAGGCACTTTGAAATTCTTAAAAATTACCGTTTTAAAAAATCATAACTTTGGTTCTAATTATCACAGAGCCAAGGTCTGCAGCTTACTTTAAACAGAAAAGTTCAATATTTCAAGGAAAATTATCTAAAAAACGACATTTACAACGAAAAAAATTTATGATAAAAATATCCTTTATCCGTAAATAACTCAAAATAAAACCTCTTATTTTCTTGTTATTTTTTAAATATTAATGCCCAATTATCCAATTATTAAATTCTCAAGTTGGGAACATAATGGATTGATGGAACATAGTATTTTAATAGAGATCTGGTTATTTTATCGCATAAAAGGTTTACACTAAGGCTATAATATGTTTTCTTCCAAAATGTGACCTTAATATCTTCCTCCATTCAAAAGTTATAAATATTTTTATGTTATGTGAAATGTGAAAATTTTAATTTCCAGAGTAGAAAAAGTGTATTACATGGCGCCTTCTTGCAAGAAGAAAATTTCTGCTCTGTAAATCTACCTGTTTCACTTTATGCATAACATGAAAATATCATCAGTGTACGGAATACAGGATAACACAACAAATTTGTATGATTTTTGTTTTTTTTTTTCTTAACCAGACTTCGATTAACGAAAAAATGCCCTTCCATAAATTCATTACGATCCCAACTTAAGAATTTAACAATTTTCTAACAATTTGTGATCATTAACATTTTAAAAATTAAGAAAAGTTAAAATGATGCATTTTGTGATATTCAAGGATAAAGGATATTTTTATCCTTAATTTTTTTTTCTTTATAAATGAATTTTCGTATAATTTTCCCGGAAACATTGTACTTTTCTGTTTAAAGCCACAGATCATGCCTCTGTGATAATGAAAACGCAAGTTATGATTTTTTGAATATAATTCAGCAGATCAAAGTAACGGCAACATTTAAGGATTACAAAGTATACTTTAATTGAGACAGCCTGCACCGTAGTTATATATGTATATTATATCATTATTATATTATTAATATTACATATATATATTAGGGTTCCGTATCAGAAATTTATCAATGAACAGTCGAACGATCGAATTTGCCTATGATAACTGAATAATATTCAAGCGGATGGACGTAATAGTAGTTTTATAAAAGTTGGTCTTATTAGTAAGAATTGTCTTAGGCAGGACGCTCATCAAAGACCTAAAGGCTCTGTGCATGCACTAACACTTATGTATATCATGCATATGCTATATAGCAAGCCGCTGACCAAAAGATTGCAATTGCACTGTATACTCCCAAGTAAAGTGCTTAAACTCATTTATAGAATAGTTTTTATCATGTTGTGGTCATCCAAATACCATTACAAAGCAATTGCTATATTGATGGGACACACCCGTAAGAGAAGCTTTTTTAAAGCAATTGCATAACGCTGTAGTAAGCATTCATGTCTTTGGTGAATGGCTTGCCTATAAGTTAACGCAAAAAACATATTTTTTCAGCAACTATGTATGATGCCGAATTCACAGTGAAGAGTGGCGTATAGTGGCAACTGCCATTCTTATTATTGCATGCAGTAATGCATATGGCCATCTCAACATGGCTCAGAGTAGACCAAAGTGGAGCTGCATGAAAATAGGACCTATTCTATCTTCACGATGCCATTTCCGAAAGCTTATCAACTGGAATTACGAACTACTAGCATGTAGATGGCGTGGTAAAAGCTCCGTACTTCTGTTTATCATAACTAACATGTTTTAATGTTATTTTCTGATTTAATATTCTTTATGAATGCAAATAAAAAACAAGAGGTATTTTTTGGAAACTTCATAATTTAAAAACCAAAAAAAGAATGTTAATTTTTAGCTAGTTTCGAAGCAATCTGATGGTGCGAACTGGGTCCCATACCACAAAAATACAAGTACTTTAAACAATTGCAGAAAATTTGTGTACCATAAAGGAATTCTTGTAGAATTCATTGTACAATTGTAGAACGATAATTCTACAAGTATAAAACTTTTACTTGTACAACTTACTGTACCAGTAAACTAAAATTCCACTTGAAAATCTATCACGGCTTGTACAAACTCATTGATTTTTCTACCTATGTTTTCAGACTAATAGATTTTCGTACAGGTCAGTAAAAAAGCAAAATTTTGATACTGAAAATAGAGTTAATTTTGTTTTTTCTCACGTGTTGGGAGTTTTGGGGTAGGGGTGGAGAGTCGAGATTCGAGAGTCGTGGTTCGAGAGACGAGATTCAAGAGTTAATTCGAGAATCGAGAGTTCAGATTCGAGATTTAAGATTCGAGATTTGAGATTCTGGATTCGAGAGTCGAGATTCCAGAGTTTGGATTCGAGATTTGAGGTTCGAGCGTCGACAGTCGAGAATCGAGAGTAGAATTTATTAAAAATCTATTAAAATAAATAACTTTTGTAAATAAAATGCACTAAAAGCGAAAAAAAATTTTTTTCTTTCTCAGTGATATACACAAGCAATGTTCAATTACAAAATAAGAAATGCTACAACTCAGATTAAATCTTAAAATTTTGAGGATGAGTTGCAGTTAGATAATTGTGATTATAGTTATGGATGGCAAAACTTTTAAGATTTAATATGAGTTATATCATTTCTTATTTTGCAATTAAACTTTCCTTGTGTATATCACTGAGAAAGAAAAAAATAATTTTTTACTTTTTAGTGTATTTTATTTACAAAAGCTATTTATTTTAAAAGTTACTTTAATATATTTTATTTGATCTCCTTTTACTCGTCGATATAATCGAATTCACCAAATGTGTTAATGGTTTTAGTTGGCCAGATACTTTAGCCACTTGTTCGGTACAGCCATTTTTATATTTTATCTATATTATCACAATTGAAGTGTATCACTTTAAGGTTCATATTTTATGATTGTTCTTTAATTATTAATTTTTTTATCTTATACCAAATCCGTTATAATGGGCCCTTATTATTGGAATTCAAGTAGATGAACGAAAATTTAGTCTGAAATGTATAAAATTCTCGGTTTTCTGTTAATTTCAATAAGTATCGTGAGAAATTTCAAGAAATTGTCTTTTGTACTCTTTCCTTTGGATTACTATGATTTTACATGCTCGAGTCATGCAAAGTCAACGCTACTTCCAAGATTAGATCAATTGAATTAAAACATGAAATGCTTTTTTTATAACAATAAAATTTATTTTCACTAGCCTAAGTTGCCCGTTCTTCGAAAGGGATTCTCTAATTCTAAGTTTATACTTTTATTTTTATTTATTTTTAAATTTTATACCCTAGATATAAACTATACCCTAAGTTTGTCATTCCATTTATAACATCTAGAAATAATGATGGTAGAGAAAAAATGGATTGGACACCCATGGATAAAATTAAAAGTTTATTTTCATCTTTGCATGTGCGTCCATCTGTCCGTCCGTCTGTCGGTTCACGATAACTGGAGAATGCGTGCACTTAGAGAGCTGAAATTTTGTAAATGGGCTTTAAAAAAAAAGTAAAATTAAGATCGAAAATGGAACAAATCGAGTAACTTCTTCGTAGTTGCCATACAAAAATTTTCTTTTTCACTACATATTTGGACACTACCTGAGAATGCTTCAACGTAGAGCTGTGTAATTATGTGCATAGTGTTTTCATGCAAATAGTAAATAAAATTTTAAAAATCGACTAAAACGGGCAACCCCTTCTTGGTGTTGCCATATAAAAATGTGAGATTTGTACGTATACTGTGAAAACAATCAGTCCAATTGTCCGTATTCTACCGAGAAGTTCTTCAGAATATGAAATCCTGTGAAATTGGTTATAAGCATTTCTACCGTAGGACTAACCGTTCTGAAATATATATGCCAAAAACCACTTCAAAAATAGAACTTGTGTAGATGGGTGACCATACGAAATGACATACGAGTATTCATCTAGGGTATCATGAGATTCGTTTTAGACCAGTTCTAGCTTTTTTACTTGTTTTTCTTTTCTTTTTTATTTTTAAAATTTTATTAAAATTTAGTTTTAATTTTTATTTAAATTAATTTTTTTATTTTTTAAAATTTTTAAAATATTATCTTTTCATTAAAAAAAAAGCATTGTGTGCGTTACAGACAGAGTCTGGGCTTTTCTTAAGTTTATTGTATGTGTTGAAGAATTTAAGCTTTGCTAAACGCAACAAATTTTAAATGCCATACATGCCGATCTGTACAGAAAATATTTTAGAATTGCATCTGCAAGTCTGGGGAAATTTAAATTTTTGTACAAGAAGATGAAGAATTTTTATGGTACAGAAACTATAGGTA
The DNA here is from genome assembly GCA_963924295.1 of Dioctria rufipes. NCBI lineage: Eukaryota > Metazoa > Arthropoda > Insecta > Diptera > Asilidae > Dioctria > Dioctria rufipes. The sequence goes on along the minus strand of OZ002743.1, from coordinate 92,060,492 downwards.
CTAGGAGAACAAGAATATTAGCACAAGTGGCTTAGATTTGTACACTTGTAGTTTTTTGGTATGGGACCCACAGGTGTCTCCTTTTTCGAATTTATCGTTTTGACAATGACAGTTGTTTGCTTGGTGGTTGATTTGGCGATGTTATATCGTTTTGTTATGTTAATTTCAAAGTACACTCTGGATTATGAATTTGGCGTGAGACTGACGAAAAATGCTGCAGTTTTTCTATTATTTATGACTCAATGCCAGTTATAAATAATTTTATAAGGGAGCCGGGTTGTATTGAATTGAAATTCCTTCGTCCAATTATAACGATGAATAAATTTTTTTTTTATTAATACTCATAGTCAATATATACATATAGAAGACTATATGCAAATTTTTTTACTCGAGTCTAAAGTATAGTTTGCTGTGTAGGCCGCTTCCAAGAGGACACTCCGGCGGTTGACAGCAATTAAGCCATACGGTTCATCAAAAAAATAAAATAAAATATATTTAGAAACTATGTAGGCATATAGTTTTACAGCATCACAAAGAGAATTTCGATAACTTAAAAAAAAAAATGGCGGACCAGCGATTTTATATCCGATTTTCATCGTTTATAAAAAACAAATAGTAGGGGGCCATTTATAAAAAAAAAAATCCTTACGTAGGGCCATAGAGACTGGATTTTAGAACAGTTTAAGACTTGGCGCATGTAAATCTGATGTATAGGTTTTTCTAATATGTTGTCAACCAGGATCGAAAACGTAGTTTCGAGAAAAACGCGTCCAAAGTTTTGCTGAAGGATAATTCAACATACAAACTAAGTTTTTTATTTGGCTTTTTTTTTTCTCACCGTTAGTTACAAATTTCTTTAAAACGTTTGGTGAGAATATTCTTAACAAATGCATCTTTCAGAAAATGGAAAAAAAAGGCTAACAAAGTTTTTTTTACCGTTGTGTGGGGCCTTAAAATTCAATTATAATATATACAGTGATAATTGTAACCCTGGTAGACATATCATGATGAGCTTATCAATGAGCTCCTCACGAGCAATCAGATGAACGTACTAATGAAATTTATTCGCGTTTGAATCAAATCCGGGATAAAACTCATTTATTTACTTAATCACAGATAGTGTGCATGAGAATTGCATCTCTTTCATTTATTTAGAAATGTATGCTGTGCTTCTCTTTTGAGCATTTTACAATATTAGATGAGTACTTCGATGAGTACATAATGAGCGTTACGATGAGCTTATTAATGAGTATGTCAATGAGGGTCACGATGAACTTATTAATGATCATGTCAATGAGTGTCACGATGAACTTATTAATGAGCGTAGCACTGAGTGTCACGATGAGTTCATTAAGGAGCATGTCACTGAGTGTCATGATGAATTCATAAATGATAATCTGCATTTACAATTGATTTCATATTTTTTTCTGAATTCAAACTATAAGACGCTGAGGCGTAAGGATTTGGGCATAACGTCTTTTTCAGCATACCGGCGACAGTCTTTCCGCGGAAAACAAATCAAAAAATTAATTTAAAATAAATAATTTAAAAACTAAAATAAATAAATCACGAAAATTAATTCAAATTTACCTAGTAGAAATGTCATCTGACAAGGTGATTACAAAAATAAATATTTATTTATTGCTGGTTTAGTATATAGGGAGCCGTTTCATTCTATCAAATGAGCCCTTCGATGAGATTTAACGAATGCTCTTCAGGAAGCTCATCGGGCCCTAATTTTCTATATGTTTCTTTATGAACTGCAAACACCTTGATAGTTTTCAGTCAAATTAGTATTGGTTTACATAAAAACTGCCCCTTGCGGGGCAGGAGCAATTTCTACTAGGGAAGAGTGAACAGAATGTTTGTATTAGTGTGTTCATACATATACGCTATATTAATTTTCTACAATGCCTACTAAAAATTTAAATTTAAAAAATTAAAAAAATATTTCACAGTCTTTGACTGTTGAAACTTGCGTGTCAGAAAGACCTAACATTCTGTCAAATTTCAAATTGTTATGTCACTTCGTTTTCGAGAATAATGTCTGTAACAGATAAACAGAGGGGTGCACGATACGAGCGATCTTATAAGGGTTCCGTTTTTTCCTCTTGTTTTATGGAACCTTAAAAAGAACGAAATTGGTGATGATGGAGTTTAAATGCAATAAATTTCTTATGGAATAACCTAAGAATTCTTTTGTATTTTTCTCCAGAAGTCCTTGCAGATCATCCCAAAGAAGAACATTTTCTTTCCCCCAGCTATTAAGGGTATCTCAGCGGTGATATTTGAAAGTACCACAAAATGGCTCTGGCTTAATAAGGAAAGTTTCCTTTCTCTTTTAGCTATGCCTTCAGGAATTTTGTTATTTAAACTTAATGAAAGTTCTTCTTCTTCTTCTCTTACGTTTTATATAAAAGTTTTCACCTTCAGAGTGGTGTGAAGTATTAATTTGGAGTTCCATGCCACATGTAATTTAGTTTTTACAACTTGCAACTTCTGTCGCTACAACCTAAATGTAGAGCAACATAAGTGGCAATGTGTAACTATGCATTAAGGTCACAAAGAATTATTGCACTTGCTACTCAATTCCCTTTTGACAAAAACAAAAACAGTGTTGTATTAAAATCTCTTTCTTGCGAAAGTAAGCTCAATTTTAAACGGGTCGCGAATTTTTTTTTTGGGGGCAGCTTTCCTAAGAGTACAAATGTTGGACAGAACGTCTAGAGACCCTCGCATTTGGTTGTTATAATAGCATTATATTTAAGTGCAGTGGCAACTTGGCTTTTAGTTTTATAAATTGTTAATTATTTAAATAAAACGCTCCAATCTAATTTAATAAGTGAGATACCCTCCTGTGCAAATGTGTTCCGATCGATTACAGCATTTCTTTTGATTTAAGTCTGAGCAAAACAATTCAAAGGAGTTTTTTTCTCCAAATTATATGACTATAAAATGGCGCAATAACATTATTCTTATTTTGTTATTTCAAAGTTAATAAATTCAATGTTATAAAACCTCACATATATAATTATCATATCGCTTGTTTAAATTTTCATCAATCTCTCGATTCACACCGAAACGTATAGTCAAGCATCATAAAGAAGAAAATGAAAAAAAGGCGCGACAAATTAATTTTGATTAAAGGTGATCAAAGTGTATCTCAGATCAGGTGTGAATCGGTTAATTCACCCAGTACAATCAAATAACAATAAATTTATATGAAGTGCACTGGTCATAATTTTTCTTTATTTTACACAATATAGTTGGCCAAGCCATAGTAAATTGCTAAATAACATTTTCATTGTTAAAAAAATAAAATAAAAACTCGCACCTCTATCACGAAATCATCTAGCAATCAAATCATTAAGCAGCAGCTGTGAAAGCTTTGGTCACAAATTTCTGCAAACAAAAAACATCTTTTACATAAACAACTCTTCAAAATTCGAAATTTGTATTGAATAAGTGCGTCTAGAGATGGAAGACGACGTAATCGATATTTCATCAGTGGACCAATTTCAATTTATAGAAGAACAAAAAAACGGCTCGAAACGAACGTGACATTTTTTTTTTGCTGCTAGATTATTAAAAAACTGATCCGGTATTATACAAATGCAGGACAAACGTTGCGGAATTACTTTATGTATGGATATGAGATGTTACTGCCATAAGTACATGATATGTAAAATTTAATATAAATGAAAACTAATATACGATCGGTCAGGGTATATACAATTGATTGAAGATCCTATGATCTGCGCAGATGCTAATATCTATGACCTGCAAAAGTGAAAGTGCCGACAACTATACGCCTGAAGCTTTTATTAGGCACGATTTGTTCGAATGACCCGAAAGCAGCTACCTGGAGTGAAGATACTTAGACAATTTGATTTGCTGGCAAAACTAATTTCTGTTTACAAATCCACCACAAAAAATTTTAAACCTTGTCGGAATCAACGCAAATTGTCCATAAATATTGTAATGTCAGATAAGACTAGCTCAACAACGCAACTCATTGACTTTGGCCGCATTTACTTGATCTTCATTTATGGGCAGGGCGACGACCATATCTGAATAAATTAGACAACCAAAACACAAGTGAGCTAGCGACTGAAGTTTCTAAAGTAATATAATGGCTCAATTGAACCGGCTCATTTTATCTAAGAGTACAATCTGAATGCAAGTTGTAGCTTTAGAGAGGCTTCAGGTCCAACCACTTACCAAAAGGAAGTTGTTAAGAAATACTTAAAATTTTTCTGATATATCAAGGTCAATGTTGGAGTTTTCTCTAAAATCACCGCAAAATATTAAATTTTACAGCTTTTTCGATGTAATTTATGAGACATGCTAAGTTGTAGGTGTCGGAAGTAAAACAGCTATCTCAAGAAAAACAAAAAAAAAAACAATCAAGATAAGCACGTGTGACATTATCATTTCGTGCGTCAACGCTGAAAGAATAATTTCAGATGTTTTTTAAAACGCAATTTGAAATGAATTGCAGGAAATGAAGTTACATGAAAAACAACATAACCGGTCCCATCTCTACCTTTCCACTTTTTTATAGAGTGCATAACTATAAAAGCTTTATTATGATCAACAATCCACAATCGATTATGGAAAGTTTGCAGGTGCATTCAAAAATCCTGAATTTTTCTTTGTTATTTTGAAATACTTAAATAAGTTTTTGCAAAAATTCAGATCTCAACTAAACATGATTGGGTTTAATCAAAACATTCTTTCAAGGCTAAATTTCAATGTTAAAATTGCAAATATGTAGCAAATAGTATTTCGTACGTTGCAATTGGTTTTTTGAAAGCATACTATACAAAGCAGTGGCGGATCTAGCATTAAAATTAGGGGGGGGGGTCATCCTACTCCAAAATAAAAATTCAATACTGTTTTTAGTTTATTATGTTTGCAGTTTTGCACATTCAATGTGGGTTTTATCGTTTTTAGGTGACTACCATTGCGTAACAGTGGGAAAGAGGTAGGCAGACGTGTTTTTGTACACATCTTATTTGTTTTTAATTGTTGTAATATTTCATGACGGAAGGGGTAGGATGTAGGCCAGTTGATACTGGTGCATATCAATCAGCGCTTATTCATAAGTAGCTGATTTAGTTGACACATTCTGTGCTAATGAGATATTACACATTATGTCATTTCCTATCTTTCTTTTTTTCTCCACTTACCGGTCGCATCCATTTTTAATTAAGAGATCAAGCTCTCATACATAGGCGAAATTGTGCCACTTCTTTATATGGTTGTCATAAAAAATTGCGTTTCTCACTATACATTTGAGTACTGCTTAAGAGGCGTGAGCTAGAGAGGCGAAATTTTGTACACGGCGTTTTTGTAAGAACTGTAGATGTTCGTTGGAAACTAGGTGAAATTGGACAGTTTCTTCGTAGAGTTTCCATATCAAAATTGTTAGAATTACAGATTTTTCACGTATAGTAAAAAAACAGTCAGCTCCAAGCGTTGTTTCAGAAATAAATGCGGAATAGCACTTTACCAATCTAATTTGTATAATTTCAAAACAGAAGGGTGGTTATATTCACTGGGTTTAATCTAACATATACCGCTAATATTGGTCTTAGAGCAATTATCACTTCTTTTCAAATTGTCAACACCAAAAGTTCATCAAACTTCGTTCGATTTAATGTAAGCATTCATTTTTCAAAAAACTTCTAAGAGTTTGTATATTTTTAGGACATCAAAATCTTTCAAGCACTAAAATCAACAGCGAATCTTGCAAACAAGAAACAAAATTAAGCATTATTTTTGGTTTGTCTGCAGTTAACTGTAGTTTAAAAATTTAACATTCTTTATAACTCAGTCTTTCATTAAACTTCTGGTAAAAACTAAGAAATTTTCGTTTGCTTTTCTTTGAATGAACTTAGGCACACAAAGAATATTGCTCACAAATTAACATCTATTTTATTTTGTTTTAATCTGAAACCAAAAATATTAATTCTAATCCGCGAAATTTCGTTTTATTACGACAACATAACTGGACTTCGTTCGAAGACATGATTTACCTTACAGAAACTTGGCTTTGTGGTGGTATTCTGGACTCTGTGCTTTTTTGCCCTAGATTTCAGGTTTTCCGTTAGGATCGTCATTCTGAATTGTTTGATCCAGTTGGTGGTGGAATGTTGTGCGCTGTTGGAGCCGATATCTCATGCTCATGTTCTGTGGATGACGTTGCAGGCTATGAGGATCCAGAACTTTTTTATGTGGTTTTGAGGCTTCCTTGTTGGAACTTTTTCATCGTTACTGTCTACGTTCCTCCCAGCTCACCCTCGACTATCTACGAATTACTTGACACGATAATTGATGGCCTCCTTAATTAGCTATGAGTCCGGTTATCAGGTTGTTTGCATCTTCACTGATTTTAGAAATATCTTTAATCAAATTAATTATATAATTTCAATCCACAAGCTATGTATTCTGGGTTTCCGCCCTCTTTGTTGATTGGTTGTTTTCTTATCTATCTAACTATACTATTTTGTAGAACACTTTTTGCTGAGATAGCAAATACCTCAGTGTGCCTCAAGGTAGTATTCTTGGCCCGTTACTATTTATTCTGTACATCCCTTGATTTTACGTAATTTCAGCATACTCTGTTATATGGAAGATGCTAAAATATTTCGCGTTGATAGTTTTGAAGCTGGCTGTGTTTTTTTAAACGATGATTTAACCACTTTTCATAAGTGGTGCACCAATAATTGTCTTCCTCTAAATATTAATAAATGCACAACTATGACCTTCACTCGCAATAGGTCCTCAATTCGCTTCAATTACGTTTTAGAAGGCAGTCTATTACCGAAGCTCAACAAAACCTAAGATTTGGGTGTGATTCTTAATTCCTTTATTTTGAGGATCATTCCGATTACGTTTTGTTAAGAGATGGTCTACAAAACTTCTTTACTGCACCTTTGTTAGGTCGATCGATACTGGAATATACCAGCCCAGCCTTGTCCTTACGACAAAGTGTAGATTAATTGCATCGAAGCTGTTCAACACGGATTCCTCCGATTTTTACTCCGTGGCCTTCCTTGGAGTAATTCTTTAATTTTACCTGCCTATGTGGACCGTTTGAATTTGATATCCTTGCAGATGCTGGAAACCAGACATAATATCTCTAGAATTGTTTTAATTTTCACAACAATAAATTCTCCTCTTCTGCTAAGCTCAATAAGTGTATCAAGCCCGACTCGTTCACTCAGAAGCCATAACTTCCTCCATCTTCAAAGAAGCAGATGACTTAACTAATATCAAATTTGAGCTGACTTTTTAATTACAGTCTAGAAAAATCTAAATTAATACGGTCGAAATGCTCATTAAAGAGACGAGACATTGCAGTTAAAGGCTCGTTTGCTCCATAGTTGGTTCGATGGAAACGAAGATGGCGGAAGTTATGGCTACAGAGTGAGTCAGGCGGGATTGGTACACCTATTGAAGTTAGTAGAGGATGGGAATTTATTGTTCCCTTTAATATATCGAAAATTAAGATAATTCTAGAGATATAACGTCTAGTTTCCAGTGTATGCAAGAACATCAAATTCAAACGGTTCACATAGGCAGGCAAAATTAAACAAATAAACAAATTTATTTTTTCCATTTTTTTTTTTTTTTTTTAATTTAGCATGGAATGTGCTTTCTTGTAATGATTCACTGTAGTAATCAACAGGATAAATTTTGAATAAATAATATATATATACAAAACTTGCTCCATTTGCTTGCAGCAATTTTAATGCGACCATTCTATGCTTATCTTCTTAATATATAAAAATTACGTGTCACTGTGTTCGTACATGGTAATCTCCGAAAACGCCCAACCAATTTCAATGAAATTTTGTGAATGCATTTGGATGGTTCCAGCTTGAAAGATAGGAGGTCTAGAAAACTGCCTGAGAACACTTCGACCGGGAAAGCTGACATTTTGTTCACGGCGTTTTCATAAAAATTGCAAATAAAATTTCAAAGATGGTTTAAAGCGGGCAACTCCCTCGTAGGGTTGACATACAAATATTAAGTTTTTTTGTATATATTTGAACACTGCCTGACCATGAATAGACGTAAAGCGTTGAAATTTGGTACGTGGTATTTCCATAGGAATAGTAAATGAAATTTAAAAAAATGGGCTAAATAAGGAAACCTTTTCTTGGTGTTGCCATAAAAAATGTTGGTTTTTTACTATATATTTGGAAACTGTCCGAGAAGGTGTCAACGTGGAGAGCTCAAATTTTGTGCACTTTTTACGAAAATTACAAATGCAAGGCCAAAATGGACCAAATCGAGTGTTGCCATACAAAACTTTAGGTTTTCACTACATATTTGGACACTGCCTCACGCGTCGACGTAGAGAGCTGAAAATTTGCACGCGGGAATTTCTTAAAATTTTTTTAAAAAGTTCAAAAATGGAATCAATCGGGCAACTCCTCCGTAGGGCTGCCATACAAAAAATTTGCTACGTGGTGTTTGCATAGCAATGGTAAATAAAATTTCAAAAATGAACTATATTGGGTTACCATTTCTTAGTGATGCCATACAAAACTTTTGTTTTCACTATATACTTGGTAGCTGCTTGAGAAGGCTTCGATATGGAGTGCACCCGGCGTTTTCATAAAAATTACAAAACAGTTCAAAATGGGACGAATTGAGCAACTCCTTCATATGGTTGCCATGCTGAAATTTCGTGTTTTAATGTATATTTGGGCACTGCATGAGAATGCGTCGCCGTAAAGAGCTACACTCTCCCACACATATGAATATACATCATGTACGCAACTTAACTTTTTTGTATTTCCAGACGTGAAAAATAAAATAATAAAAAAATATATAAAGAAAACAAATTAGTTATTTTAAAACACTAAAAACTTTATTCTATTCTTTTAATATTTTTCACTTAACAAATGTTCTTAAGAACAATTCTTTCTTTTTATCATTAAACATTCACTTTTCTCTTAAGAGAAAAACCCGATCGAGATTCTTTTTTAAACTGCACGATTTAAGATCCGAGAAAAGACTAAACTTTTCACCTAAAAGCAAAAGCTGTTTTTTCTCATGAAAGTTCATTTTAGAAAAGTATGATATGGTGAGGATCCGCTGCCGTCTGGGAATTTGCTGACTCCATGGGAATGTCTTTATTTTCCGTTCTCTTGGAGAATATCATTTTACGTTTTTTACTACAAAAAGAATTTTTGTTATGTAAACCAGACGACAACGTAACTCTTCCTTCGTTAAGATAAGGATTCTCCTGAATCCGATTAACAACTTTTACTTTTAAGCGTTTTTGTTTACAATATATGTACAAAATTATTATCACTATTATTGATATGATAATTACAGTAGTACTAATGCCTGAATAAAACATAATTTTATGGAATTTTAATTCTTGAATTTCTTCTATGTTATTTCTCGTTTCTAGAATAATTTCATCAAAAGACAAAGTATTATTTTCGGCTCTATAATCCAAGTTTGGGACAAAGTATTTATTTCTTATCTCTTTTATTTTGTTACTGTAAGTTTTACTGTCTATGTTGATACTGCAATTATAAAACTTGATAAAATAATTTCCATTTAAAACAAATTTTCTCTCGTCACAATTCGACGTTACAGTTATATTGTTTGCTAACTGAATAAGTAGACTATCATCGTCTATGTTATAAATTTCTGTTTTACAGCTTTTTATATTTTCGCAATTTTTCTTAACAATACAATGTTCTAAATTATTTAGCTGATGAATTGCTTTATCTTGGTTGTATTCATAATATTCTCCTCGATATTCAAAAGTTTGGATGATTGGTGAATTAATCATATTACAAGTATCTGTGTTTGCTAAAGGTATGATTAATTTTTTGTTAATACATGTCATTTTATACGGAATTTTGACTAAAAATATTAATTTATCTGTGGTCGTTTTTGCAAACCCTACCTTTAGGTTTCTTATTTTGTCAGAGTTTATCTGATATTCAAGAATTTCTTCATGAGTTAAGAGAGATGGATGGATGATGTTAAGGTTGGAAAATATAATGTTATCTTGTAACTCGCTTACCATTCTATCTACTTCTTGGATATTTAATTCGATGTCAAATGCTGCAATTTTCAAGGAATTTTTGTCTATCTTAGCTTTTATGAAATCTTTTATGATTTTTCTGTCATCTTGTATAACATTGAGTAATTTATTTAAAGATGCATTAAAGTTTTCGTTTATTTGAACCTGTTTGTTGTTGTTGGTTATTAGGTTATGGTTATTAGTGTCAATGTATTCTAAATGTTGATTTATAGTTTGCCTGTCTTCGTCATCCATGGTTCCTGTTAACCATTTATTAATAGTTCCTATAAAGTTAAGTAGTCCTCGTTTTCGAATAGTGTGGTGTCCGTTTCCTAGTGTTAACAATTTGTCCTGTAACTTGTCTATGTCTTTTGTCAGTGAATAACTAATATTTTCAGGAAGTAAAGACGCACTGTTTATTAGTTCTACTATTATTTTATCAATTTGGTGTAAATCAATTATATGTAAGGAGTAATTGTACGTTTTCGGCATTAAGATTTGGTTTTCTTGAACTATGGTATATCCGGAATTAGATTCAATTTTCTCTATTTGTAGTTGACTCATTGTTGGTTGCAGCATTGCTAATGCTACAAAGATGGTCATCATTATCTGAAAATTTAAGAGGACGTTTAATGTTGGAAGGGTGTATATTAGATAGATTGTATTTTCTGAATTTAGGTTCGTCTTTGTGTCTTAGAGATTTGTAATTTTTAATATAACCTTGTTTTCTCCTTTCTTCATATTCTTCTCTACCCTTGTTGTGCTTTTCTAGTCTTTTATTTTGCGATCTAATGAGATTACTATAGATTTCTTCGGTTGGAATTTTTCCCTCTTCCACGTTTAATGGGGTGGTTTTAATTGTACTATGGTATTGGTTATTGTAATATTTTATAGCATCTAACATTTGCGTTCGTATGGAATTTGGCTGTTCTAAGTTTAATATGCGTAATTTTTCTGTAATAGTATTATTTAATCTCTCTATATCTGAATTGCCTGTGTGACTATTAGGTTTAACTAAGTGCAGTTCTACATTTTCTTGCCTTAAGAAATCTTTAACGTTAACGTGTTTAAATTCATTGTCGGTTACGATCTTTCTGGGTTTTTTATGGTTAAAATACATTCTTAGTTTTTCAATTATCTCTGTATGGTTCCTATGTTCCATCGGGTATGCTGTCGCAAATTTGGTGAATTTGTCAATAAAGACCATGAATGTTTGCTTCTTGTTTACGTAGGTATCTATATGTATTATCTGGTTTTTGTTTGTAGGTATTTCTGTTTTTCGAAATTTGGGTTTGATCGGATTCCTATCGTATTTGCCTCTGTTGCAAATGTCGCAATTATTGGTAATTTTGTTTATAATATTTTTAAGTTATTTATGATATATTTTTAGTTTTAGATCTTCGTAAAGGGCAATGATACCGGGGTGCCTTTGTTCTTTGTGCTGAATAGATACTACTTTGATTAGCTCGTCTTCAGTTTCGATGTCTTGAGCGAAGTAGGTGCATTTTACAAACTTGGTATTGGGAAATTCTTTAATTAGTATTTGCTGAATGTAGTTGAAATCGTGATCTGATATCTGAGTATAGATTGCTATCTTGCTGCTTGATATATAGGTTTTTAATATACTAACTAATTCCTCTGCCGTTGGGTTTGGGCTTATATATATTCTTCGATTTCCAAATATATGTTCCATTTGTTGGGTAAAATTTGTGGTAATTACAACTTGGGTTTTGAATCTATTGACGATAGTATCCAGAATTGGAATGTGATCATTTTGTTCCTCATCCTGCGAATGAACTGTAGGTTGGAGAGAATCATTATCATTTATATTTTCTGGGTTTGGGTTTTCATTATTATCTAATGGGTCATTATGCTCTGAAAGGTCTCTTCCTTCGTTAAGACTGAACGTCTCGGTCAGTCCATTTATTTCATGTTCATCAGTGTTGATTCTGCTAAGGAAATCTGCAATTTTGTTTTCCTTTCCCTTCAGATATTCAATTTTTATATTGTATTCGCCAAGTGAGAGAATCCATCTTTGCAATCTGGGATTTAGGTCTTTACCTAAATATTTAGTATGTAACCATTTTAATGCTTGGTGGTCTGTTTGAAGTTCGAATTCTTTGCCATATATGTAAGGCCTGAAATATTTTACTGCCCATATAACGGCTAATAACTCTTTTTCTGTTGTACTATATCTCACTTCATGATTATTTAAAGTCCTACTAGCAAAGGCAACTGGGTGATTTTCCTGAAGTAATACAGCACCGATTGCATACTGACTTGCATCCGTATTGATTTTGAATGGCTTATTGAAATCAGGGTATTTAAGTATAGGGTGTGAAGTAATTAAAGTCTTTAATTGTTCAAAGGCATTGACATAGGAAGGGTCTAATTTATTTATTTGGGTGTTCTTTTTCAAGTATTTAATCATTGGTTGTGCTATTCTAGCGTAGTCTTTTATAAACTTCCTATAGTAACCTGTTACTCCTAGGAATGATTTGATCTGCTTCTGCGTTGTGGGAAGTTTTAGTTCTGAAATGTCTTTGATTTTCTTGGAATTTGGTTTGATACCAGTAGTCGTCAGTACATGACCCAAATATTCAGTTTCTTTGCAAAAGAAGTTGCATTTATCGATCTGTACTTTAAGATTTGCCTCTCGAAGTTTATTAAAAATTTTGTTAGTATTTGTAACATGTTCCTGAATGGAAGTACTGAAGATTAGTATATCGTCAAGATATACTACGCAAATCTTATTTATTTGGTCTCTTAATACTGAGTTTATCAACCTCTGAAAGGTTGCTGGAGCATTTTTTAAGCCGAAGGGCATACGAATATATTCATAGTGCCCGAACGGTGTAGAGAAGGCTGTTTTCTTTTGGTCTTCTTCCTTCACTAAGATCTGATGGAAACCCTTTGCTAAATCAATTGTTGTGAAGTATTGGGCCTTTCCCAATTTATCCAAAATATTATCGATATTCGGGATAGGGAACTTATCGTCTATAGTGATCTCATTAAGTTTCCTGTAATCTATCACTATACGCCATTTTTTCACATTTGAATTGTCCATCTTTTTGGGGACAATCCAGAGGGGGGAATTATAAGGTGAATTAGACTCTCTGATTATACCCTGTTGTAGCATCTCTTTTATTTGAGACTCTATTTCTTTCTCGTGTATTTGAGGGTAGCGGTAAACTTTGCAATAAATAGGATTATCATGTTTTAATCTGATTTCATGCTTGATTTCATGTGTAAATGTCAGATTATTGCCTTCACAGAAAAACAAATCTTTGTTTTGCACTAATAACTCTTTTAAATGGGATTTCTCTTCGCAATTAAGATGGGACTGGCTGATTTTATTAAAAATTTCTTCCTTAGTATTATTTATAGGTTCGAGGTGATTTGCTTGAGCAATTTCACTTGGATAGTCAATGTTCTCGAAAGGGATTTCATACTTTGAAAAGATTTCTAAATATTGATTATGAACATCAACTCTTGACTGAAAAGGAATTAAAAAGTTGATGCCGATTATTGCATCGTATTTTCTACTCTTAAGAGGGAAAATTTTCCATTCAAGTGTTCCTTCTCTTTTTAATTCTTTGGGAATAGGTGTGATCATCTTTTGTGTCACTTTATTTGGGCCTCCTAACGAGTTATATGTGAGAGCGTTTTTTAAATTTAAGATGTTGTAAGGTAGAACGTTAGGTTTTAAAAGGCTAGTGTCAGAACCTGTGTCTATCAAACAATTTATTCGGATATCATCGAAAGTTAATTTAATTATTGGTAATCTGTTTTCCGAGGCTAGTTTGTAAAATTTACCTCTTGATCAATAACACTTTCTCTATTAATATTATCTACTTCCATGGGTTCGGGTGCGTTGATATTATTATTCCGATATTGCCCTGATCTGTTTTGTGTAAAATTTTGTCGTCTGTATTGTCCTGAATTTCTGTTATTGTTTGTAGGCGGTTGAGTAAATACAGGTCTGGTGGGATTATGAAAATTCGGCGAATTATAGAATTTCGAAGAATTAGGAAAATTTTGTGAGTTATAAGAATTGTAATTTCTATTAGTGTTGCGAATATCACTGTTAATTCGTTTACTATTCTGGTTTTCTTTACTAATTTTATCATATTTACTAATCCTATACGAATTTTTTATCATATCATCACTTAAGTAAATTTCCGTTTGACACAAAGAATTATCTAATTCAAATAAACTTTTGTCCTGATCAATTTGCACTTGTAAAATTGGTATTAGTTTTGATTTTAAAATCTGAATTAATTCCTTATCAATTGCTTCATAAGTATAATTATTTTCTTCGTCATAATCGCAAATTTCACTGGCCTGACTTTTAATACTACTTAATTTATTAAATAAATCTTTTAAATTGTGTACCTTTAATTCTTTAGCCTGAAACATTAACTGGTGAATTGTCTGCTTTGGTCGAAATCGTACCTTCAAAGTCTCCACTACAGTTGACCAATTCCTTCGATTCTCTGGTATCTCTAGGATGGCATTCCTCGCTTTTCCGATGATTTTTCCATTAATTACTCTTTTTAGACAATATTGCTTCAGCTGATTGTTATTGTCTCCGCAAAGTGTCTCCACATCTTCAACAGTTTTTAAGAATGATTTTAACTTAAAGGAGTCTTCTCCGGAAAATGCTGGTATCTCGTTGAAGTTCCTAATTATTTGATCCGCAGTTAGTTCAAATTTCGTCAAGTTTGCTCTGTTTAGTTTGGCTTCTTGTTCAGCCAATTTTTGTGTGAGGGCCTGTACCTGAGCCACCAACTGCTCCGCTGTAGTCATTTCAAGTTTTCGATTTTTATCGAATTTGAAATTCCTTCTTGAATTAATTGTGATCGCTGTTTCTGCACAACACTAAGATAAAGCTTGCTTTGTTACTTTAGTTGATCACTTTCACTTTAATTGATTTAATGCTCGTTTCACTGGATATCTCTCTTTAGAAAGATATCCTACCGACTGCGCCACTTAACTTTTTTGTATTTCCAGACGTGAAAAATAAAATAATAAAAAAATATATAAAGAAAACAAATTAGTTATTTTAAAACACTAAAAACTTTATTCTATTCTTTTAATATTTTTCACTTAACAAATGTTCTTAAGAACAATTCTTTCTTTTTATCATTAAACATTCACTTTTCTCTTAAGAGAAAAACCCGATCGAGATTCTTTTTTAAACTGCACGATTTAAGATCCGAGAAAAGACTAAACTTTTCACCTAAAAGCAAAAGCTGTTTTTTCTCATGAAAGTTCATTTTAGAAAAGTATGATATGTTGAGGATCCGCTGCCGTCTGGGAATTTGCTGACTCCATGGGAATGTCTTTATTTTCCGTTCTCTTGGAGAATATCATTTTACGTTTTTTACTACAAAAAGAATTTTTGTTATGTAAACCAGACGACAACGTAACTCGCACACAGTCCCACATATAAAACACAGAGTGAAAACCTAGAGTTTGGAATCGCGTGATCGAATCAAATAATAGCTTAGATATTATTTATCTGTAACCACCTCACCCCACTCACACCCATCTAGGTATCTATATTATCGCCGGGCAACGCCGACGGGCTCCTCCTAGTATATTTATATACAGGGTGATTCAGATCAATATACCTTCCGGTATACCATGCGATTCCTTGAGGTATGATGACCAAAAAATTGTTCCACATACCCCCCCCCCCCCCCCCCATAGAAACCTTCCTTTAGGAGTTATGGCCAGTTTTGAACCACCATATTGATTTTGGTTAAGGTTGCCTTATTCAATAGCCAAGAATTGTAGCTGTCGAAAAGTGTGTTACTCTGTATTTTTTAATTAAGCTTCTTTAAATTATTCTCGAATCTTTCCAAAATTTTGATTTTTTTACACACAAAAGTTTTTCAAATAAATAACGGTATTTATGAAATTTGTGCACCTTTAAGAAAGCTGTCTCGCAGCCACGACGAAAACCAGATTGCCAGCATGACAGGAAATATGAAGTTTGAAGATGACCAAGCATTTGTGATATCATAAGCTTTTCAAAATCGGGCGACTACTTTTTGGTGCTGCCATACAAAAATTCAGGTTTTCGCTATATATTTGGACATTGCCTCATGCATTGACGTAGAGAGCTGAAATTTTGTACGCGGGATTTTCTTAAAAAAAAGTTGAAATTAATTGGGCAACTTCTTCGTAGGGCTGCCATACAAA
Source organism: Dioctria rufipes (assembly GCA_963924295.1). NCBI lineage: Eukaryota > Metazoa > Arthropoda > Insecta > Diptera > Asilidae > Dioctria > Dioctria rufipes. The sequence continues at coordinate 92,044,219 of OZ002743.1, read as the reverse complement.
AAATTTGCTACGTGGTGTTTGCATAGCAATGGTAAATAAAATTTCAAAAATGGACTATATTGGGCTACCATTTCTTAGTAATGCCATACAAAACTTGTGTTTTTCACTATATACTTGGTAGCTGATTGAGAAGGCTTCGAGATGGAGTGCTCATATTTTGCACACGGCGTTTTCATAAAAATGCAAATACAGTTCGAAAATGGGACCAACTGGGCAACTCCTTCATACGGTTGCCATGCTAAGATTTCGTGTTTTACTATAAATTTGGACACTGCATGAGAATGCGTCGACGTAGAGAGCTACACTCTCCCACACATATTAATGAATGCACCTAGAGTACGGAATCGCGCGATCGAATCAAATAATAGCTTAGATATTATTTATTTCTAACCACCCCACCCCACCCCTCTAGGTATCTATATTATCGCCGGGCAACGCCGACGGGCTACCCCTAGTATATTTATATATATGAATGCCTACCCACATTAACATGCATTACCTTGCCGTAAAAATTTCCATACCTCAATTTATCTTGTCTTTTATTTTAAATTCTATTCAATTATTTGTGTACGTGAAAAAAATTTGTTTAAAAGTATTTTAACATATTTTCTGATCATCATCCCAACTAAAATTCTGAGAAAGACCGATACATATATACATGTTACATGTATAGGTACAAAAATATATTAATTGAAATAAATTTTTCTTAAGCTTTGGATTAAAAATATTTAATTTTTAATTTTTTGAATTTTATTTATATATATATTTTCAAATAACTCAATTAATTAAATGTTTTTTAATAACTCTTTAATTTTTTAGGGTCATGACCCCTATGACCCCACCCATCCCTAGATCCGCCACTGATACAGATAAAGGATTCTCTTTTCGTTTCGTATTTCATAGTGATCGGATATATTCTTTTCAACGCTAACTAAATAGTGGAATAAAAATGCGTCGTTTTGATGAACGAAGGAGTATTTACTAGACAAAGAATGGTTAAACATCAAATATTTGCACCGTTTTTGATAACGCGATGACTAACTCCACGAAAGAATTGCCCTATTTGTCCCATTTTTATACCCTAGATGAAATCTGTAGGGTATACTAAGTTTGTGTCATTCCGTTTGTAACACCTCGAAATCATGATGGTAGAGCAATTAAAGCATTAAAAGTTATTTTGATTTTTGCATGTCCGTCCGTCCGTCCGTCTGTGCGCACGTTAACTCGAGAACGCGTATACTTAGAAAGCTGAAATTTTGTACACGGACTTTAAAAAAAAAAGTAAAATTAAGTTCGAAAATGAGACAAATCGGGCAACTCCTTCGTGGGGTTGCTTTCGTTTTCCGCTATATATTTGGACACTGCCTGAAAAGGCGTCGACGTAGAGAGCTGAAATTTTGCACATGCTGTTTTTACTACATTAGCAAATAAAATGTTAAAAATGGACTAAATCGGGCAACTCCTTCTTGGTGTTGCCATATAAAAATTTAGGTCTTTTACGTATACTTTGAAAACGATCAGTCCATGACATTTTTATTGTACTAAAAACTTCTGCAGAATACGAAATCCTATAAAATTGGTTACAATCATTTTTTCTGTGCGACAAACCGTTCTAGAAATATATGCGAAAAACAACTTCAAAATCAAACTTGAATAGATCGGTGACCATACGGAATTTAATACGGACATTCATCTAGGGTATCATAAGAATTGGTCTTAGACCAATTCTAGCTTTTTTACTTGTTGAACTTAAATTTACTACTTTATTTAAAACCCCGTATGCAATTTCAGCTCTCTAACTATACGTGGTCTAGAGTTTCCGTATGGATGGACAGATGGACCGACAGACGGTCGGACAGACGGATGAACATACAAAAATCAAAATAACTTTTAATTTTATGCATGGATATTTAATCCATTTTGTTTAACTATCAAAAGTAATGACAAACTTTGTGTACCCATTGGATTTCATCTATGATATAGAAATACCGCAAGAAAATTCGACTTCCTATATTCCGCACGTTTCGATTATGGAGTATTGCAGTCGTTATACAATACTCCATAATCGAAACCTGCGGGGCTTAATGAAATTCAAATTTGATGTAAAACAAGGATATCTCCTGCCATTAGAGGACGTAATGATGAAAGCGAACTGAGCACTGAGCAGTTTGGTGCAGATGCAGAGAATAATTATGGCTAGTCTTTCGCGCCAGCGCAGTGCCTCCAAGAAAACTATTCTTTTTATACATATATGCAGAGTGACACGACAATCATAGAGGAAAGCGCTATCGGTCTTAACCTTAGCACGAAATATATTCGCAATTTTAGATAACTTGTTAAATAGTAGTTTGCAAGGTCTTCAGTAGGTGCTGAAAAATTCCATTTATGTCAATATCTGTTGATAGGCCTTCCCACTCCACTCATTCTGTCCACCTCAAGCAACTCAACAGAGGTACGGACGGATTCCCTGAAACTTTCCATTGATATTTATTTTAAAAACTTCACCAATAACTAGAAGTGTCCTCAAGTCAGTTGCATCGGGCATTTTATTGGACTTTATCTCAACTCAAGATCAGCCAAAGTTAAACGATCTAGCCTCGGTGCAGTTGTAGTAGGTGATTCGTCACCGTTACGTTTTTAATGCGAAATGCATTTATGGAGGCCGTTAAATTGCCTACGTTGCACAACTTCTATTCATTTCGCAGACATGAAATTGTTTTGTGTTAACATGCGAATAATTATTATGATTCGTATTAATTTAGTTTGGCTAATGATACTCCCAGTCCTAACTGCCTTAGTTCAAATTTACAAATGAATATGCAATTTGTCTTGTTATAGGTTCCCCGAACTCATTTACTTTGATTCTGCACGAGATTGCACACTTTTTACTTAATATAATCTCGCCAGTAAAAACGTCTTAACTATAAAATTCTCTTAATTACACTATTGCACCAATTTCAATTATCTATTACCATATACATATGTACCTGCATACATAAATACGATAATCACCTTGACGTTCATAAAAGCAAAAGTATACGCAGCGTTTCTTTATTCTTTTCGTGTCGAGCTATGTAGAGACGAATAATTGAGTGAAACTATCAATATCTTTTAGTTGCTTGCTAATTATTATCATTAGCTAGCTGTCAATTAAAATAAACAAATAAGTCACATTCCAGTGCCTCCTGCCTACAAGATTTATTTATTTGCTCTGATCGATGAATAATAGTGTAAATTCAATTCAAGCTTCAATTGAGGACGCGGTACTTACAGCAATTTCTTCATTCTAAGATTAACTAATTTATGATTTGAAATAAAAAATCACATAATGAAAAAATATATTACAGATCAAACCATAAAGAACGATTAGTAACGATTGTGACATTAGTAATGTAACTACTAAACTTTACCCCCCCCCCCCATAGGAGACATTTAAGAGATCTCTTAACCTCTTAAATTTAGCAAATAAGACATTTTAGCAGAATTAGTATTCTACATATTTTTTTTTTTGAGAAATTTTAATTTGAAGAGGTTAAGAGGCTTTGGGGTACCTGAACACTCCCTTTTCAGTCAGCCCAGCTCCTAAAGACTATTCACTTTGGAAAAAGGAAGAAGAAAAAGAAATTTTTGGCGAAGCACGCGAATTTTCCTACACTTGTGTCTAATCATGTCATCACAGTAATTTTGCTACGCTGTACCTAGTTTCTTATATGATTATCGAGGATAATTGTGTGCGTCTTTAAGCAAGTTACAATTGTTGATTCTTGTACCCATGATAAATTCACAGCAAGTAATAAAATTGAATGAACATTTTATCACCTAAATCACAGATAAAGAATTCCACAGCCGTCATTACGTCCAACAGGATTTTCGTATAAACCTGTAGCAAATATCGAGTAAAGGCCAAAAATTTTGGCAGTCTGAAACTCTCAGGGCCTGTCCGGATCCAAGTCTTCGTCTTCATCTTATTATTACAGCTAGTGACGTAACACAACAAGCTCAACTATTATAATAGTTAGACGAAGACGAAGCTAACCTGTCCGAATTCGTTCATTTGCTCAGCTTAATTTCACAGACAGCAAACAAACATAACCTCACAATACGTTGTCTATTTAAATAAGTCAACTCGAACCTTGACTCGATGATCAAGCTAACCAGATGTCAAAACTATTATACAAAGTAGCAAAGCACGGTGGCATAGACATGGATTCGGATAGAGCTTGTCTCGATGTTACATCACTAGCTGTAATAACAAGACGAAGACGAAGACTTGGATCTGGACAGGCCCTCAGAAATAGCAAACGAATCCAAGTTGTCCCTCATATTCCTCAGAACTATCCTCTGTGCACGGCTCATATTGTATAATTATTTTATATTTCACAAACTTGTACATTATTTATGTAATACAGGGTGTTTCCCACTAGGAAGTCAATAGAGCGGGAGGTGATAGTACTCACCTAGACGAACCAAAAATTGTATGGCAGGGGGGGGGGGCATATCAACCGTTTACGAGTTGCAGGGTGATTAAGAAAAAAAGCTAGTTTTTCACAAAATACCCTGTATCTTAAAAATTGCAGGGCGTGTGGTCACAGTTAAAAGCTCATTGTATGCAGAACTTCATGGCCTTTCCAACGACTGCTCAATCAGCCCCATACCCCTCTCCCATCAAGAATTATGGTTGTCTAAACTAAAAATTTCGGATTTTCTTACCTATTTTTTTAATTTAACCTCTATTATTTTTGCAATAAGGTCGTTAACATAACTTTTTTTTATAAAAATTTTAAGCTGTAGATTTTTCTCTTTAAGTTGACCTAGTTTTTAAGATACAGGGTGTTTTGTGAAAAATTAGCTTTTTTTCTTAATCACCCTGTAACTCCTAAACGGTTGATATGCCCCCTTCCCCTGCCATACAATTTTGATATTGACCTACTAGTGGAAAACACCCTGTATATACGAATTATTAGGAACAAAACATTTTATGCGACTATCATGATAAGAGATTTAAGCATACGTGCGTCGGTAAGGAGCTCTTATGTTAAAAAATTTTTTACAGCTATTTTTGTTTGCAAGAATACCAAATCTTTTTAAAAAAAAATTGCACAAAAGTTAATAGATGACCTGACGTCTGACATATCTTAACTCTTTACGCAGAATACCAATTTCTGCTAACGGGCTTTGACAGGCCAGTTAAGAGATTCAGAGCTTTTATCTTGTACGTAGAATGAGGAGGTTAACTTGAACTCACCATGGTCGTTAAAAACAAGTTTCCGCACGAACTGGCACCGGCATTTTTCGTTCACATATAACGCCATAAAACGGAAAGGAAGCTTTCAGTTAAGGCAACCGACAAATGCCTGTCTGGTTTCTAGCCACCGATAGTGACCGACAATGCTATTTCCGTTACCTGCCGGTGCCGGTTGCTGTGAATTAGCTAACTTGTTTTCATAGTAAAATATTTTGCATATTTGTGCCTGTTCGTGCTGTGCCGGTAAGTGTGCATCGACCATAAGGCGGGCTTACGAAGGTACAGTAAAAAAGCTGCGTTCGTTATGTAAGCGTCATCAAATTTCTTAGATCATCTCCTTACAACTTCCAACAGTGAGTTATCTTTAATGGCAAGAGATCCATAGTTTTAAAAAGTTTGGAAATAGTACTGCCGTCCCTGGTGTCATCGAAGCACAACTGGTTATTTTCTTTTCTCATTTATGCAAATGATAGCGTACCAAGATACATGGCCATATATATGGGGTCGATTTGAGGATTAACCCCCCCCCCCCTATAGTTGTAGCTTATACCTTTGTTAATCTAATAAGTCAAATTTTTACCCACAATTCTTTATATGTAGCGGCTCACAACAATTGGTTTTGTAATTTTATATCTTTCTTCAGGTAAAGCAACTTTACGTATGCAAAATATATAAAAAATAATAACCAGTACACATATACATATATGATGGCAGCTTGCTTTGAAACTATATTTACTATTTTTATGAAAATATTATGTACAAAATTTCAAGTCTCTAAGTTAACGCGTTCACAGACAGTGTCCAAATATGTAGTGAGAAACAAAATTTTTGTATGGCAACCCTACCCTTACCCGATTTGGCCCATTTTCATACTTGATTTTACCTCTTTTTTAAAGCCTCTCTGCAAAATTTCAGCTCTCTAAGTACACGCATTCTCTAGTTATCGTGAGGATGGTCGGACGGATGGACGGAAAGACGGACGGATGGGCGGACACGCAAAAATCCAAATAACTTTCAACAATTACATATAGTTGAATACACAAATGTTATGACTAAACAAGATTAGCTAAATCAACTAATGCCAACAAGTTTTCTTAATGAATATGATTCGTAAGCTAAAAATCAACTGATATCATTTTTTTATGAAACAAATTCATTGGCGTAAAGCGACTTATTTTTTTTTTCAGTGCATAAATAAAAACACTTCTCTTCTTTCAAAAAGTTCTCGTTAGATCATTTAAATTATTTTTTCCATTGCTTTCTAGAACGGTTCGTCGGATGGTAAATATTTCATAACCATTTTCAGTGGCTGTTTTCAGTATTTCAGAAACGTCTGAAATTGATCGTTTTCTTCTTTTTCTACGTTTTTGGGATTGCTATCGTCCGATTTAACTCAAAAACGTTGTCTGGGGAATTTTGAGGTCGTGAATTATTAAGTTTAAGTCAAAAATTAGAAATTCAAGATGGCGGTCCAGAGTTGACGGCGATTTTGTCATTTCAGTGATGAAAGCATGCCTTATCTTATTAGCTGTGCACAAAAATATAGGCATTTCTTTCACTTTGTGTTTTCAAAACTCTGACTTCTTTCCTTAAAAAATCGTTGAGTTATTGTATATTTGGTCCTAGCTGTAGTGGGAAGCCACGCTGTTTTGTAATTCGGCTATGCAACAAGTCAGTCAGATGCTTCACCAGAGTGAACGTTTCACGTCTGTCTGAAGTATTCAACTAGACGCCAAGAAGAAGTTCTTAATGAACAACTTGGTACGTGCAAGGCGCTGAAAATCTGCGATGCAAGAAACTGCGGCACCACCTTATAGGGTCTCAATCTCTGAAATAAGGAACAAAGAGACAGTCTATCCGTAACAGTACGTAGAATGTCACACTGTGTGTGTAGCGTTAGTTAATCAAATAACCCTTTTAAACCCCGTCTGTCCATATGACATACTGGGAATAGTCTAAACATAGTCAAATCTTAATCTTCTTGAACAGGGATTCACTGATGAAGATGAGTGCAAACTTCACACTGTTCTTGCAACAATCTGAAAGAACGTTCGTGACAGGTGGTAACACACTATTGCTGGTTGCCGTAAACGTGCAACAGACGTATCGAGAGAACCCTATGTCGATACGGTGGAGATATGGTTGAGTTGTGACAGCTCGCCAAATGATGGGCTGCTTATGAAGTCGATATTCGTAATGATAACAGCCTCTCGCGTCAACACTGAGGAAATGAGCTTGTCCTCACATCAAGCAAGTTGAGTCCTTGTTCGGAATGCCACCTTGCGGTAGTGGCAAAGAAAAGTTAACAATAAATGCGAAGGCCCAATATACGCGTCGCGTCCGGTTCGTTTTCCGATTCTTTCGCGGTAGACGCGTGTAGGTTTTGAGCAAGACCAAATGAACGCGTTGCGTAGATACTCCTTAGATTTATTTATAAAAATTAATAGTGATAGAAAATCTTGAGTTATTAATTAAAAGTGAAATAATGAATATATCAGAACTATTAGATGTTGCAGCTCTTGCATTTGCAGTTTACGAAGCATATAAACCATATAAAATCAATCAAAAGAACTGCCAAAACGTCTCCCGCGCATTAACAGTAGAAAATTGCTCTACTTTCGCGTCAAATACGGAAAGCCCGACAGCCATTTGGCCATCACGAACTTAAGCGCGTATATTCTATTGAACTGTCAAAGCGATGAAACGTCTGCCGCGTTCATTGGGTTTTCACCGCAGGTTAAGAAGCACGCAAAATTTCCGAGTGTTTTATATTTAAAATGCAGTCGGCTAGAGAAGAAGAAAAATATGAAAAAAATTCAAACTCTCTAAAATGTGTGAAAGCGCAAATTGCATGCTAAGAAACAGAATGGCAAATAATTCATTTTCGTCAATAAATGAGAAGGGGCGGGTTTTCAAATTTTACTCTCATAAAATGTTCCCGTGCTTTTGTGAAAACCGGCTTTTGCTGAAATATTGAGAGAATTTGCCAATGTTTTTATAGCAATGTCAATGCTTGTTAGTGTAATTCATATAATATTTGAACAGCACGTGCTTCTGTTTACATTCGTTTTGCTCGAAGAGATTAAGTGGAAGAAACACATGCTGGATTCTATGATGTTTTTGGGAAAAATGAGAATTTCATTTGAGAGGAATTTTATATCTCCTTTCAGCACTTTAGCCAGAGCGAAATCTATCTTTTTCTTAAAAAATTGAGGTAGTGTGACCTGATGTACATTATTATGAATAGCTTGAAAGGATTTTGAAGGTATTCAATAAGATTTTATCATTCGGGTAAACCTACGTTCTCTCAATTTTTGTTTTTAACTCTAGACAACAACTAGACAGCATCAATAAATAGACCACTATCAAAGTAATTTCTTCTTTATTTAAATTGAATTCGACCTCCTTAATGACGGATATATTTTGGGAATTTCTTCTTTTTTATAATATCTCGTTTACAAAAATTTTCTTCGTATTAGCTGACTAATCGACTTCTGACTTACTTGTTACAAATATTTTTCATAATTACATTTATAGTTTTTTAGAATATTAAATGTGGAATGCTTAAAACACCCTTCTCCATTTCTCAAAGTGGCTTTCTCTGTACTTAGTGCAAACCCGACAATTGTGGTGCGGCCGCCCAAGGTAGTTCACAATGCGATGTCAAGCCGCCACATATATATCCGAATTCAGTTTTGTATTGGTGAGAAACAAAAACACACGCTTTTCCAAGATTCTTCATTTCGTGTCAGTATGTGAAATATTGCCCTAAGCTTCAGGTCAAAATTATAAAAATTATTCGAAATATAAGCTGCGAACAAAAACAGTATCTTTCACATTCAGCCTTAACAAATCTCCAAAATTGCTTAAGATTACTTCACAAAGTCATTTTAAATTTGCTTAAAAAGTCATTATAAAAGTCTTCTTAGCATAAAAGAATTGACTGCGTAACTTAGAGTAAACTACGTAGTAATCATAATTCCTCGAGAAGCATCTACTTGATTTGAAAGTTTTTCAGATGGTTCGACTTAGAGATAGACAAATAACAAAACTTAAAGCTTAAGTAGCATAAAGAGGTTTACAGCCGAATCTATAATACACTTGCTTAGAACATTCATCCGATCACAGGCAGCAGATCAATCTTTAATTTTGAAAAAAATAAGTTTTAACAATAATTATATGAATCAAGAGTAAATGCAATTATAGAATTGTAGCACAGAACAGTATGAAATGCAGGATTATGATAACATTAAAGAATCGAAGGAGAAAGTACCACGGAAATAATCAGAGAACACCAGGTCAAAAAACTCATCCAGGTTATTAATTTTATAAGCTGCGCCAAACTATTAGATGCGATGTCTTAATGATTAACAACAGAGGAAGAGACTAAAAATCTCATCATCATTAGAGGAAGCATACCAACTAGTAAAAGGCATGTTAAAATTATCAAACAGCACAAATCATCAGAGGGAAATATGTTGTTAATGAGACTGTCGAGTCACTTTACGAATGATTCGTAAAAACCAGGAGGAAAACTAGACAGTGGAAACGTATAAATGTTTTTGCAGAAGCTTAAAGACAGCTTATATGAGCTCCAGGTCATCAGATTCAACAGCATCGATAAGCATAAACGAATATCGTATCGAACAGCATAGGGATAAAAGCTTCAAACACAGGATTGATTAAATAGCAGGAAGGAATCCCGGATTGAAAAATTCAACATGTAGAGCCAAATTTCAGTCAAACAGATCACGTTAAAATAGCACACTCACTTGACGTAGTAGGTGGAAATTTTACTAAAACAGTTCAGTAGAATCTGGGCGGTTTATTACGAGCCAATTCACGATCAATAGAAAAATAGCACATTTCAGAATTGATTAATGCTTCAAAATTGAAACCTACAATTTTTGTGCTTGTGAGTGGGCAGATTTGGTATGAATTAATCAAAACCTAACCACTATGGTATTAGCACATTATTATTATAACTTAAAAAAATTCCGACATGTAAGCAAAGTAATATTTAAAAATTAATTGTAAATGTATATTGCAATTTATGATGAAAGCGTATATAAATTCAAGATCAAAACGTACCAAATTGGCCTTGATGTACCAATACCAGTCTGATATAATTTAATAGATTACCGCCCAGCGGGAAATGGAAGCGCTCAAAGATGAATGCAGGAGCGCTCCTTTAGAAGCTTGCAGAGCTTTCCCACCGTATCCTTCTTCATATGGTTTTAACGTGAGCATATCCGCAGAGAGAAGCGCTTGGAGCGCTTATAGGGTGGCACTCTTGGAGTGCTTGCAGAGTGGTACTCTTGGAGTGCTTGCAGAGTGGCCCTCTTGGAGCGCTTGCAGGGTAGCATTCTTCGAGCGTTTGGACAGTAGCAGTCTTTGAGCGCATGTAGAGAGTACAGAAGGAATCAAGATAAGGGCTTTATTAAAAATTTCAGTTTTATTCTGAATGCGCTCCGTTTAATTTTAAATTAAATTAAATTTCAATTAACCACGCACTTCAACTGACTACTAAACAATGAAAATTCTGCTGCGCTTTTAGATGCATAAGATAGCTCCTGTTTTCCCCGTATTGAGATTGGTGATTCCATTATTCCTTATGAGCTCAAGTTAAGAAGGAGTTTTAATTAATAAGGTTTTTTATTGATCCGATCATGTTAACATGTTAATTAGAAAGATTTATGGCGGATTGAGAAGACTCTGGGTGACTACTCATTTTATTCCCCCATCAACCCGCATGATGGTTCCTATTATAACCTTCAGCGAAAAAAAATCCAAATTTGATGGCTGGATCAGATAGATTTTACTAATAAAATTCCATTTCTTGAGTCAGATTGAATGAAATGGTAACTGTGTGTTTTGTTCTTTATTTTTCACTTATTTAGTTATCTATTTATTTATTTATTTGTGTACAGTAGTTCGTTACATTAATACATACATACATGCTGTTAATTTGTTACGATTCGTTACGGTAGTTGCAATATGAAGCTGATCTCTTTTGAAGTTTGCACATAAATTAGTTTAGTTAGTGAAGATGTCCTAAGAAGGGGAAACACGTCAGCTTTGTTTGTTTAACAAACTAATAATTAATAAAAAATTTGTGGAAGTAAAAACTAGTGTTTTTGAAAAATGTTATCAAGGCAATTCCACCAAGAGTTATCGAAAAACTCAATCAATTCTACTCAGCTTAAAAATTTTGGAAACTCCCAGGTGTCTCGACCATGAGATTATATCTCAAAGGATTATGTCTCAGAACCCCAATTCGGTTTTCCAATTTATTAATTTTTCTTGTTTCTTCTTTTTATCCAGCGTTTTTTGTTTTCCTTTGTTAACCCGTATTCTCCGGAATTAAGAAATACTTATCAAAACATTATGCAATTAAAGGAGTTGTCTAAAAATGGTCACCGCAGCATGAAATATGACACCAATTTATTCTACCGGTCGACAACCCTTAGTTAGGGGTTGTCGTCAAAGGACGACGCTAGGAGAATATGGGTACAAAACAATGAAAATCTAATTATGTGTTGTAAATTAAGATATATTATTGAAAGTAAGTATATAAGGTATATAAAAGGAATTAAACTTAATTTATACATATGAATTTTGTATAACATGTTAATCTGTACGATATGATTGCAAGCAAATTATGCATAGCCCTACATTACATTTAGAACATTTAGTTATAACTGTATAGACTTATAGTTACTGGCAGCACACTGTCTTTGCTTATTGATTTGCGAACAAAGTGTTCAATTTTGTCTAAATGGGCTACTTTAGATCCTGCAGAATTCGGCGGCTTTTTTCCAACTGTTTTTGGTACATTTCTATGTTTTAATAGATATGATATTGCCAAATCACGGCGAAAACTAAGTTTAGTCAATTTCGTATCATTTGTTTGTTTCCGTGCTAGCAACCAATCGTTCTGTACAGAAGTGTCGAGCATCCACATAAATAATGGCTACCACCATTTCTTGCCACGTATCGATATGCGGTAAGCCCTTATATTTTGATCCATTCTGTCAGTACCTCCCATATTTTGGTTATAATTTTGGACAGAATTAGGAATACTGACAGCAGTGCGCTTGAGATCAGTCTTACTCCATCTCTTGACACTTCCTTCCGGATCAGATGATAAACAAGTAGAAGCAATAGATATATATGAGTTATCTTTCCACCGACTCAAAATTTTATTTTATTTAGTTTTTCCGTAGCAATTTCTGTATAGCCTCTTTTTTTCTTTTCCAACTCTTTTGGCTTCAGAAAACAGCAGCAATTCCTAAGCGATTAGCTGTTTATTGTACCGGTACAGTTATATCTGCGATCTTTTAGTTCCTTGAGTAAAAAGAAAGTTGTAAATAAATTATCACACTATATATAGTATGGAAATTTGGATTGACATAGAAGCTATTGATCGAGGAAGTGTAGTACTGTAGATGCGCACTTGCCAAATTTAATTTCCATTTTTTCATTTCTATTAAAAGTTTTCCCCTGATATGGGTCAAAGGCGATTAAATATCCCAATGGTGAGTTTTATCGTATAGGTTTATTTCTAATCGCTTGCCTGCATCCATGCTTACCAAAATATTCCACATTGCTTCATCATGCGATATTGCTGCAGTAGATATATTATTCTTTATAAACGTTTTTTGGAGATGTGAAATGAGGGGTCGAAGCTTGGAGAATTTGATTGAAAATGATAAGATTTCATTATTATTATCGAACCGATCCCTGCTCATAGCTTCATATATTACAGTGTTGCGCAAGTCAGGGCAAATAAAAGAAACTCGTATTTTTGCACGACTACGTAGATATCATACGCAACTGCACCAAAATTGATACGAATTTGACAGGAAAATTCAAATAATTTTCGATTAGCAGTATGAAAACTGGGTTTCTAAGAAGAGGTAGAAGAAGCAGAGATTTTCTTTGAATAAAATGGATAAGCCTAATGGAGGCAAAGAAATGTACATATATTTTCCTAGGGTCGTCATATGACGACATCAAAAAGTATGTAAAGATCACTGTTTTCTCAATTTTCTTAGAAAAACTTATTATATTTATAACTAATGCTGAACAAATATATAATCGCAATATATAAAGAAAAAAATTAATTTTTACTGCAATCATATTATTCAGTACTTACTTGCTTGTAGACGTCATGATTTTAGCGTTTTCTTAGAAGTCACTCACTTCTGAAGAATAATTACGTCCGGTCAATGCAATGTGCTGAGATCCAATGACTTTATATACAGAAAACAATACTCAGTAAATAAGAAAACATATTTGCCGACATGTTCGAACACTTCGGATACACTTATACTTGCAATTTATTTATGGGTAATTTGCGTCGTCATATGACGACGCGAGGAGAATATGGGTTAATTTCGTTTTAACTTTTGTTCTTTTAATTATTTGACTTTAAACCAGCCATTTTAACTTGCAGTCGACCAAGACTCAAATGAAACAAAACTTTTGTTCCAATTCCCGCTTGCACATTTTCGACAATTTTGCATTTTATTATGATGCGTATTTTAGTGTTTCCGGTTAAATAATTGTTCAACAATTGCGTTCGATTTGTTTAACACTTCGTTCACACTTTTGTACTAAAATATCAATGATGAGCTCCTTAGTATACTTGGGGACTTGTTAATGTTAAGAGTAGGGGCGATTAGACCTCCAGGACCATGCGGACACCGCAACTATAGTTTTTTTATTGTGCCTTCCCCTAAGTTGGTTAAGCAAAATAGGGTCTTTTGACGAGCTCGAGTATTGCTCTTGGAGTTAGATTGCAAACTTAATTTGGAGAGATAAGTGTTCCTCCAGTGATTTGCAGCCTTAGAACTGCTAGCGCTGGGCACTCACAAATAATACGCATCGAGATTTCATCTTTCTCTTCGCACAGTCGACACAGTTCACTGTCGGATTTGCATATATTCTTCAAGAAGTGACGGAAGGGCCATGATCAGTGACTGCGTTAGCACACAGTCTGAGCGACTGTCTGCTAAGTCCAATAAGTTGGCGTGTCTGGAAAGGGAGGGGTTGAAGAATTTCTTCGTCGGCCTCATACCGGGCCCGGTACGCCAAAGGAGATCCAGTTGCCTGTTTTCCCACTAAAGTAGTTCCCACTAAAGTGGCCTTTTGGTAGGCCAAATGTCGGATAGGTGTAATGTGTTTCTAAGCATAAAAGTGGTTTGTTTGTGTTTCCCGATAGCCGTTTGGGCATCGGACTTTGGTTCACTTGCCCATTTTAGGGTAAAAATCTATGCGCCACCAAGAAACTTGAGTGGTGAAGAATGCTGGGCTGCACATTTCATTTAGACTATTTTTATTTGGTTATCAGTCTTACGTAGTATCTAGATACCTGACTCCGGAGTACTATACTATAATATGTAGATATATAAACATAGCAAAACAATCTATAATCTTATGAGTATATACTCTAAACTTATCTGTCTTGTCTGTGTTTTTTTTTTTATTTGTTTGGTTCCTTTTCAGTTTTCCGCTAGCGTGATTTTTAACTTGGGCTGGGTCTCTTTTATTAATTAGCGTCTTTATTACCTAGCGCCTTTTTGTCTTAACTTTTGTTTTCGTCTTTCCTTTATTGATTTTGAATATATTTTGTTTTGTCCTTCACAATGGCCCTATATATAATTTACAAATATTTTATTACTTCTTGGTTCTAGACATGTGCTTAACCTACATCTTACCCATAGCGGTCTTTTCACTATAATTTATAATTTTTGTCTCTTTTCGTGTTTCTTTAACTCTAAGTGCCTCAATTATATAAGTTAATAATCTATTTCCATTTTTACCTTTTATTTTTTATACTATTTTAAAATTTCTATTTCTTTTTCCAAAATTGCCCGCACTCTTATCACTTTGACAGGCCAGCTTTAGGAGAGTTCGGCCGTCCAACTCGATTTTCTTGGTGGGTTTTTTTGCCTGAAGTTGGCTCTGATACCGTGATTCAAAGTATTCCACATTGGCACGTTTATAGTGTGGAACATGTCGATAATGTAGGAATGATTGATTGATAAATAATTATTTTAAATAGTCAACAGTCGATATGGTCAGATTTCATGTTACAATACCCCCCTACCGGGAGAAGAAAAATTGGCTTTGTGGAAAGGCAATTTTTCGTTATTATTATGTGTCGGGAACATTGTGCTTGTCGCCTCAAATTTATCAAGATTTATTTAATTAATTAATTAATTTATTTATTTATTTTTTGCTTTATATGTATTAAATAAAATTATTATTCTACTTTTATAGATCTTCAATATGCTATCTACCTATATCATTACCGTGTTCATCGTTTAGCCTATAGCATAAATCAGAAACCCCTTCCGTAACTGTGCATTTAAGGTACTTGGGTGCTAATTTCGCGGAGAAGCTTTTCGCTTTGTCGCATATTGCAAAATTTCTTTTGTACACTATGTTTCCCACCCTAAAAGCTATGTCATTATCCCTTCCATTGTCATAAGGGTTTTATTAATTGTATGTTTCTTTTCAATATTTTGTACTACTTTGTGTCTTTGCAGTTTAAATTTTTCCAGCAATTCCTTGCGAGAAGCTAATGGGTGATAGTCAGTGTCCAGTAATTTGTATTCGTTGCCACTGTATATAAATTCTCTACCGTAATTCAAAAGAGAATGAAAGATGAACTACAAAGGATGCTTGAGCTTGATATAGTAGAGCCTTCTACGAGACCATGGTGTTCCCCACTAGTCCTGGTAAAAAAGAAAAATGGGAAAGACCGTGTCTATCTAGACAGTCGACTTCACAAAGAAATGCGCCTATCCCTTGCCCTACGTTTCATCTATACTAGTCCGACTTGACATGTCAAGATATTTGACATCAATCGATTTAGAATCCGCCTTCTGGCAGATCCCCCTATCTGAAGAGTCGAAGGAAAAAACAGCCTTCATCATTCCAGGCCATGGCCTATTCCATTTTAAAGTATTACCTTTAGGACACAATAATGCAGCCCAAACTATGCAAAGGCTGATGGATATTGTATTCTTACACTCAGCAGAGAACGGGATATTTATATACCTGGATGATAAAATAATTGCATCGAAATCTTTCAGTGAATATCTTAAAGCCCTAGAATCGTCCATAGCAAACTAATGTCAGCCAATCTCAGCATCAATATGGAAAAAAGTAAATTCTGCAGGACATCTTTGCAGTATTTAGGATTCCTATTAGATAGAAAAGGCCTGCGCATGGACCCTGATAAAGTCGATGTAATATTAAACTTTCCCAAACCAAAAACATGTAAAGAGTTGAAACGGTTCCTTCGGTTATGTTCATGGTACAGACGATTTGTGCGAAACTACGCAATCATTGCTGCTCCCCTACATGATCTAACCAAAGGCGTCAAGAACAGGTGCATTCAATGGACACACGCTGCGAGCCTCAGCTTCATAGAACTTAAGAGCGCTCTAATATCAGCATCTGTCCTCTCGACCCCCGACTTTACTGAGCCATTTAGTCAGATTTAACATGTTACATAAGGAGCAGTCCGATTTTTCCTTCGTGTCCAGGAACCCAAACCAAGCTCACTTGGTTGTCCCTATATAGTAATTGGAGTTTTGAGTAGCAACTTCAAACTATTTTCAACTCAGAAAATTGAGAGGAAGAAGCTAGGAGTGCAGGTTGGCTGTCTGAACAAATGTATATGTTGGCGTTCTTGCAGCCCTTTTTTAGGCTTTTCTGAGATCCAACCCCTATAGCATAGACTTCTGCCTGAAAAATGGAAGGTGAGACACTAAGAGGAATGGACCAACCTTCCGGGATCCGTCAGTATACCAGACTTGGGCCCATTGCAGGAACTGGCACCCTCCGTCTAGTATCTGGCTTCTTTCATGTACATCACTGCTTAGTTTGTTTATACTTTTTTATTTTACTGTCTTTTGCGTTTTATTTACTTTTTCTACTCAATTTATTTTTTCCTTTTTATATTTATATTTTGTTTTTGTTTTTTTTAAGCCCTGGATACACGTATATCAGCCCAAAAATAAATCTTACCTGAGACATATACTCACGACCTAAGGATGCCAAGCTTCCAAGTTTCCTTTGATTCCTTTCTTTAATTTGCTTTCTCCGCTAGATGGCTCTTTTGACAATTTTGTAAAATTAGTCAAATACTATAAATTCAACATTACTACTGAAATACATATTTTATACTCATTAATTGAATACCTACATATTTTACACTAAAGTTTAAACCAATCGAAATACAGGCATTACGGCAAAAGAGTTTCAGATAAATATCGTTTGATAAGTACGGTTAGAGCAATTCAGCAATAGCAAGCATGATTAAATAAGGCTAATTAAACTTCAATTAATTTGTACTAATCTTTATCTTAATGCTATTAAATGTTTCTTTGGTTACCAAAATGACATCGAGAAGCTGCGTAATCATTATAACTGAACGATTAAGTCAATGTGCGTAACTACAATAGTCTGACTGGCTGTTTAATCGCAGTAAAAGAATATTCAAATCCAAGACGCAGCTCACAGAAGGATCCAATATTCTTAGATAATGTTTTTTCCGATGACGACGATGACGGCAGAAATTGTGACAGAAGGAGAAAAGAAAATAAGGGATACAATTTGTCCAAAAATCCGGGTCCATAAAAAATGTCACATATGCCTAAATAGAGAACAAAAATCTCAACGGTATCGTCAGCTCAAACAAAGGCGAACACAACAGAATCGGGGACAGACTGCACCGTAACAAATAAAAGCATATTTATGGATTTTAATTAGGAGTACTACTATAATGTGCATTAGTCATTTATAGTAGTGGAGGAATCGCCAGCAGTGAAGAATTCTTTACTCAAAGACTGAGGCAGAGTGTTTCAAAAATACAAAATGTTTACATCTGGATTATAAAAAAAATCTAGAAGACGCTTTAGGTTTCGTGGCCAAGGCTTATGTATAGTTACCATGATGAACGACTATACTCACATCAAAGATAATATGAAGTACCTTGACTACCTAGATTCCTTAAAATATCTTCAAATAAATCTTTAATCCATTTACGATATAATGTTTGATATAGGATCGAAGATGTCACACTGGAGATATTAGTTAATAACTTTGATGTTATTTTTTTTTACAGAAACCTTTTTACAGGAAAATATTAACAGTGGTAAACTATTTAATGAGCGCTATGTAGTGTACAGCTATGTAGTCTTGTTGCTATAAACTGCAATTACAATTCCAGTCGTATGCAAATCCATTGAAACCGAACATGAGGATATTGCAGTAATGATTAAAATAAATAATACCTTTGTATACATTTGGTACATATACAAACCACAGAGTCCGTACGATGTATATGAACGAGTCCTTTCGATATTAGTGAAAAATCTTTAACTTTACCATTAAGTTCCAAAATCATCATTGTTAGTGACTTCAACTTACCGAATTGAAACTGGTCTTTAGATAATGTAACAAACAATGAAATTTTAGTGTCATCTTCAGTATCACCATTATTTCGAATTGATCTTCATCACCCTCCTTTGGACATACGTTTTTCAATAGAAAAACCCCACTATATCGCTGAACGTAATGAAAATGCTGATTTGTCATTTAAAAAATTTTATGACGTTCTAAATCATTGTGTAATAAATTTTGTCCCAGAATCTGTCAGTAAAAATAGAAAATATCCTTCGTGATATACGAATATCTACTCTCCGATTAAAAAAACAAGTTTCGGCGTATGTACATGAACTTATACAAGACTTTTTCGTTCTTGAGAAACCATTCTAAACGATTGCAAAGAATGTGTTACGACAATTTTATTAGTTCTACTGAATCTTCTGTGCAAAGAAATCCAAAGAGTTTTTGGGTTTTTAGTAAAAGCCTGAAAACATCAAACTCTTATCCTAAAGAAATGAAACTTGGTGACAGTATATCCGCCTCACCAATGCAGACTTGCGAAATGTTTTCGCGGCATTTTAAATCGGTATATTCTCTCAAAACTCGTGTTACTAATAATTTACACAATTCATTAACTTACAGTAACGTTAACTCCATTCAATTATATCAAGTTATACCTCAGAAGTGTAGCAAGTGTAATTGATATTAATAAAAACCCTGGTCCTCTGATGGTATACCCAATATGTTTTATAGAAAATCTGCTTCGACAATTGCGGAACCTATTAGTGAATTGTTTAATATATCTATTAATCAAAGAATGTATTCTACGATTCTGACAGGGTGTTTCGTTACATCAATATTCAAATCAGGAGACCCTAAATTAATTTCCAACTATAGAACAATATCAATTTCAAATAGTTTGGCGTCAATATTTGAAAAAATTACATATAATCAACTATTCCATCACTCTCAAAATTTGATTAACCAAAATCAACACGGTTTCTTTCCGGAACGATTTACAACCTCAAACCTGACTACATTCACAGACATAGTAGCGGTTACATCGGATGAGGGCAAGCAAGTGGACTCTATTTATACCGACTTCTCTTAGGCCTTTGATAAGATTCAGCACAGAAATGTACTTATTAAAATGGCTTCGATAAGAACACCATTCAATAGTTTTCCTCATATTTAAATGGACGACATAGCATTGTAGTCGTTAATGGGTACGAATCACTGGCCTTTAAGCAAACTTCAGGTGTCCCCCAAGGTACTATCCTCGACCCATTTATCTTTATTATTTATATAAATGATCTTCCAATAAATCTGGATTCCAATTGCCTGCTATACGCAAATGATGCTAAAATTTTTCGTGTTATTAGTAATTTTGAAGATTGTACTCAGTTGCAAGAAGACATAAGTAAGGTTGAGAAATGGTGTGTTGAAAATTATTTACCATTAAATATAAATAAATGTTAGAAAGTTTCTTTCAGTCGCAAAAGGGACACTACCAAATTTTCATGTTAATTATGTAGTACTACATTAGAAAGAGTTTCTGAAATGAAAGATTTGGGAGAAGTTTTGATGATAAACCTTTCTTTTCTTGCCATATTAATTACATTGTAAGTAAATCCTTTAAATAGCTTGGATTTGTTTTCAGAACTTGTAAATCTTTTAAAACATCTTTCCCCCATATTGCATTATTCAATTCCCTAATACGCAGTCCATTAGAATACGTGACCTCTGTGTAGAACCCTTTTTATAAAACATATATTGAACAGTTGGAACGGCCATTAAGGAAATTTACAAAATTTCTTATTTTTAAGGTTTAAGTTCAGTGGCAGTGGCGGATCCTTGGGGGGGGGGGGGTCAAGACCTGCCCCCTCTCTAAATTTGAAGAACAAAATATTTAATTAATTGAGTTATTTGAAAAAATAGATTTATTATTTTGTATTTTTTTATTTATATTTTTCAACTTCAAAAAAAAATTTTATTAATTTATTAAAATGAATATTATTGTGTGCATGTGATGTATGTGTATAAGTTCTTCTCAGAATTTCAGTTTGGGACCCCAACTTTGTGTGATCCCTCGAGAAACACTTTCTAACCCACAAAACAGACTCCCTCACTACCACATCAGAGCCCTAACTTAGTCCTAAATCCTAACATTCTAAAATATTTGCAGCGTTCTTATATAAAACTACTGACATGATAATGACTAATGTCCATAGAAAGAAACTGCAGAAAGTGAATTCATTTCTATATGGCGTTCTCTTTAGGTTTATATCAAAAACTGTAACTTAATTGAACGCGCACTGAATTAATTTCGGTAATCATATACGGAGCTCCGCGTAGCAAAATTATTGTGCTGGTACGTCTCAGCACAAGAGTAGGAAAATTCTTCCTTCCCTAAAAACTTCTCGTGTGAGTTGGTCCTAAATATGCTGTCCGATCAGAAATTTCACAATTTCAAAATTTCCGGAACTATTTCCTTTCTATTGATGACATTGACACGTCTAGGCACAAAAGTGTAGCAAAATGCGCGTGCAGTATACTCATAAACTTTAGGTCTGTTCGCGTACTAGCTTCAAATCGTTTTGTAAGTTCTTACTCGAAGGTGTTCGCGTACTCGAAAACTGAGAGAGAAATTGTTGACATCACTTTTCCCCTCCGTTAAATTTATTACTTGATTTGACTAGAGAAAAATCGTCAAGTAAAAACTTCAAAAGTGTCAGATTTGACAGCTCCCACTAGTTTTTAGTTATTTTTGAGTTTTTAGCTATTTTTCAAGTTTTTAGTTTACTTTAAAAGAAATTAAATTAAATTTGTTTATCGTACTTATACTATACTATATACTCAATAATTTAAATAATAAATCAGGTAATTCACTTTAATTGTTTGACGTTACACAAGTTTTTACTCGGAGCCTTTCGCGTACCTACTTTGCGAGTGTCACTCGCAGTTTGTCTCCCTATCATATAATTTAACGTTTTTCATGTTTTTATTTGAAAAAAATATGCTAACAGACCTATAGTAGTGCAGCCGTCGATATCAGGTTATTTGTATTTCTTATCTGTCGATATCAGTGACAGTAATCGAGCACAATATACTTGTAATCTTAATCTTATTATTTTACGGTCAATGGGAGAAGTTTTTAGGGAAGGAAGGATTTTCCTCCCCTTGTGCTTATACATACCAGCACAATAATTTTGTTACGCGTAGTTCCATATATGATTGCCAAAATTAATTGTGTGCGTGTTCAATTAAGTTAGAGTTTTTGAAAGAAATTAAAGAGTATTCTACTTGTTTTTACATTTATTTCACAAACATTTTTTCTTCTCGTTATAAATTTACTGACAGCTGTTTCGATCTCTATCGGATCATCCTCAGAGGAGTAAACAAGTGCTGTTTCGATCACTATTGGATCTCCTTAGAGGAGTAAACAAGTGCTACTCCTCTGAGGATGATCCGATAGAGATCGAAACAGCTGTCAGTAAATTTATAACGAGAAGATTTTGTTTTTTTTTTGTGAAATACATGTAAAAACATTTCTTTTAATAATGTTTCACAAATCGGTCACGAAAGATTCCATCAAATATATCGAGTTTTTGAGATAAACAATAACTGTATCACGAATTCACAGCACGTAATGATAATATAGTTATTATATTATCACCTCAAATCGCAGGTAAACAACTATACAACCGATCGATTAGAAATTTCGCAATTTTAAAATGACCGAATCAAATTCCTTTTCAGTAGTATTATTGGTATACTGCCCGTCCTCCCGATCGAAATTTAGAATTTCGGAATTTGTCCTACCCCCGAATACTTCTCAGCCGTAAAAACTGCCTATAATCACCCGCGTGTTGGCCCTGGCTTACATCCGATTTGAGGTGATAATATAATAAAATTCTCATTATGTGCCGTGAATTTGTGATACACTTATTATTTATATCAAAAATTGTTACTTGTTTGAACGTTTACACAGTTAACCTGGTAATCATATCAGGAATATAGTGTAGCAAAAATATTGTGATGACACGTCTCTGCACGAGGCCAGCAAATTACTTCCTTCCCTAGAAGTGAAGTGTGTTGGTTGGCCCATGAGAATTTCGCAAAATTTGGGAAGTGTTCAGATGAAAGCCAAAATTTTTCCCCATAATGTTGCCTTTCTTTTTCCGAAAGTTGTTTATGTCCGTTCTTAATTAGTCTTTCAATCAAAGTATCCATTTCCAATAGATGTCTTCTTTTCTATTGCACTATGGCACGTATCCATATTATTTAAATGTTATATAAATACATATCTGTTATTATAAATGTTGAAATACATACTCGTTTTTGAATTAAACACCTTACAATTGTATTTTTATTTTGCAGTAAGATGACCTTGACCCCCCCCCCCTAATTCTAACGCTAGATCCGCGGCTGTACAGTGGAATATTCCTTAAGGTTTAATATGCTTTTTATTACATCTCTTGAAAAGCGTAGGATGTACATGGATGAAAAATATTTTGTATATTTTGTTATCTGGATAGTCAGCGGCTGTTTGCCGAAATAAATTTCCATATACCGTCAATACCATCACGAGTCCCGCCTTCAACATTTGATTTGGCGACTGCTAAACCAAATTTAAGAACTAAATTACCACTATATACAGCTCAAAAGAATCACAATATATTCTTTAATCACATAGGCATATTCGGCCAGTATAGCCTCTATCAACTTTGAACATTTAATATTGAGTGAGATAAAGTGTATTCCTTCAACATGAGACGACTGATCATTCTGCTCCCATACTTTTCAATATGTATATATTATATAGTAGTGCTCTGTTGAATTTACATTTACATTTTAGTCATAGTGCAGTAAGACAAAAATTTTTTGATAATTTGCCACCATTCTCATAATCCGAACTTTTCATTTTTGTAAGAATTAGTTATATTTTCATTTTATTTTTTATACCCTAGATGAAATCATAGGGGTATACTAAGTTTGTCGTCCCGTTTGTAACACCTCGAAATAATGATGCTAGAGCAAAATGGATTGGACACCCATTCATAATATTAAAAGTTATTTCGATTTTTGCATGTCCTTCCGTCCGTCCGTCCGTCCGTCTGTGCGCACGATAACTCGAGAACACGTATACTTAGAGAGCTGAAATTTTGTACACGGACTTTAAAAAAAAAAGTAAAATTAAGTTCGAAAATGAGACAAATCGGGTAACTCCTTCGTGGGGTTGCCATATAAAAATTTCGTTTTCCGCTATATATTTGGACACTGCCTGAGAACGCATTGACGTAGAGAGCAAATAAAATGTCAAAAATGGACTAAATCGGGCAACTCCGTCTTGGTGTTCCCATATAAAAATTTCTGTTTTTTACGTATACTTTGAAAACGATTAGTCCAAGACATTTTGATTGTACTAAAAACTTCTGCAGAATACGAAATTCTATAAAATTGGTTATAACCATTTTTTCTGTGCGACAAACTGTTCTAGAAATATATGCGAAAAACAACTTCATAATCAATACTTGAATAGATCGGTGACCATACGAAATTTAATACGTGCATTCATCTAGGGTATCATAAGAATTGGTCTTAGACCAATTCTAGCTTTTTTACTTGTTTTTCTTTTTACGTTTAGCTTTATTACTTTTACAATTTTTTCTTTTTTCTCTTTTTTTCTTCTTTTATTTTCATTAGTTTTTATTATTGCTATTTTTCAATCATTTAGCATTTCTTTAATTTATTCCTATGTTGATTAATTACAACTTTTTTTATTTTATTTTATTCTTCTTAATTTTGTATTACTTAATTATCATTTTTTATTTAACAGTAGTTATATAAAATGGATTTATTCTGTATTCTATCGTCTGAGCTTATAAAATAAATAAATAGGATGATTATAGGTTCTGTAACTATCGACTATTAGGATAAATAGCTCGGAGGCTTTAGTCATAATAAAGGACAGAATTTAAGCGCTGAGATTACTACTGCACGCGAATACCTCCCGATTCTTCTAATACCCGATAACCCAATTCCTTCGAATATGTTGAATGCTCTTTTCAATTTTCGAATAAACTGAATTGGGATATCCGAACAATCGTATAACGCAAAATTGGATTCTCGAGTAAACGAATTTGGAAATAGAACAGCCATATGAACGCAAAATTGCTTTACAATTTTCAATTGTAATATCAAATGCAAAACATCATCTGAATTCTTTATGTTGTAACTATAGTCCCGTTTACATTGATTTTTTTATTTAAAAATCAAAAGTCTAATGACATCAGATGGTCCAGTCCATTAAGTATGTGTAGTACAACTACCTATGAAAATCTGTATCTACAAAAATTTATTTTTTGTTTGTTTTGTGTTTTTGGGAGAATCGAACATTCTCATATTAGCATAGTTCAAATCCTGCATTATATCAGCTGAAGTCAGAGACGAAGGATGCTTAAACCGTATTTCGAGTGTACTGATGATAATAGTGATGACAATATCAAGTCAACAAGTTTTTGTACGATCTTATCACCGTTTTGAAAACGTTAAAGAAGCAATATTAAACAAAAACAAAAAACACAAGTTTTCCACCTTTTTTTGTTACTTTTATTTATTAGGTGTTGTCTTCCACAAATACAAGATATAAAATACTTTACTTAATATCTATACCGCGGTTTCGGCTGTTTGTGCCATCCTCAGTAGACTAATGTAAAATTCTACAGACTAACCTATTAATGGTAACAGCAATGGAGAGTTATATGGCATGCATTCGTTAAGTGTATGTGTATAATTTAATTTAGCTCTCTCTATCTCTAGGTTTTCTAAGCAATCTAACAGCTTCCCCTTCTTTTCTATGTGTAAAATTTCGACCTCTTCATTTGAACTATGTTTGTGTTCTCTTAAATGTATTGTAAAATTAGAAGTCTGATTATTCATGTTAAAATGTTCCTTAATTCTCTCCTTAAACTTACGGCCTGTTTGACCTATGTGAACACTTTCACATGTCGTACGTTTTAATTTATAAACTCCATTCTTCTCTAGAACCTCAGTTTTGTCTTTTACTTTAATTATTTTATTTCCTAAACTCACTGGGTTTTTGAAGCCTACCTTAATATTATGTTTTCCCAATTCTCTCGCGATTTTCTCTGATAGTTTTCCAGTATATGTTAAAGATACCCATCTGGCTTGGGTATCTTTAGTATCCGGTATCAAACTTGTTGCGTTTCTTATTGTATTTTTTGTTTTTTGTTTCTCTATTAGCTTGTCAATTTCTTTTTCAAGATAACCGTTACTAATTGCTATTTGTTTAATTATATCTATTTCGTCTTTTTTATCCCTTTGGTTCATCGGTATCTGAAGCATTCTATGTATCATACTATTGAAAGCCGCGTATTTATGTCCATTAAAAGTAAATGATGTTTTAGGGATAACCGTATCTGTGTAAGTTTCCTTTCTATACACAGAAAATTCATGTTTATTGTTTTTGTTTTTTATTGTTAAATCTAAGTAATTTATAGCATTGTCTGTTTCAAGTTCATATGTAAACTGTATCTTATGGTGTATCTTGTTTATGAGTGTGACAAATTTTTCTAGCTGACGTATTGTGCCTTTCCAAAGACACAGCACATCATCTACATATCTGTACCAATAACCTACATTTTTTACCAAACTGGAGTCATATTTTAAAATTTTTGTTTTTATAAAATTCATAAATATGTCAGCTAGCAATGGAGAGAGTGGGTTTCCCATTGCCAGACCTTCGTCCTGTTTATAAAATTCTCCATTAAATTTAAAATAATTATAATCTAAAATTAAGTCAATCAATCTTTTTAATTCAATTTTTTGTATTGTGGTCAGATATGTCTTATCAATAATATCACAGACTATAGAGAAACATTCAGGTACTGGTATGTTTGTAAATAAACTTTTTACATCAAACGAAACAAGTTTGTAATTACTGGATAATTCGATATCTTTAATTTTATTAATAAGATCGTATGAGTTTTTTATTGTGTAATTAAAAGTTGGTAAAATTTCTTTGAGTATATAATTTATTTCTTTTGATATCTTATACGTGGGACTCTGAATATTGGAAACGACCGGCCTTATTGGATTGTTTTCTTTATGTAATTTTATGTACCCCGTGAGTTTAGGTGCTTGAGGATTCATTTCTTTTAACAGCCAAATTCTTTTATTGTCTAAAATATCTTTACTGTTTTCTAAGCTAAGCCTTATATTGCAATTAAATTTCTTAGTTGGGTCTTTGTCAAGTTTAGTAAATTTGTTTTCTATAATAAAATTCTCAACTTTCTGAAGGTAATCCTGTTTCTTCATAATTACACAAGTATTTCCTTTGTCTGCTTTTTGTATTATCAATTTATTGTCATCTAGTTTTTTTGTAATTCGCCTAACTAAGTTTGTTTCATTATCATTTGATCTATTGACCTTACCTATTGTTTCCCTATGCTCTTTCTCTATAATTTTTCTGCACTGTAACCTCGTTAATTCTGCATCATTCCTATTGCGTATTGTTCTGATTGCAACTTCTGTCTGCGCTGCTAAGTATTCGAGATCATTTGTTTTGATTTTTCTGTAAGGATTGTACTTTAAACCTTTGTTGAGTAATTTTTGTTCTGTCTGGTCGAAATTTGTGTCCGTCAGGTTAATCGCTGAACGAAGCAATACAGTCTCAAATTTTTTCAAAACTTATTATAAAGAAATGAAATTTATGTAAATGACATAGTGTCTCAAGAATTTCATATTTTTTTTTATGTATTTAAATGAAAAGCAAAAACCGCTATAGTTTTGACCTAGTGATGCAAGCCTGCAAGGTAATCCCAGATGATGTAATTGCACGATTTTTTGTTTTTTTTTTTTTTTACATCTGCATGAGATACGAATGTGGACAATCCAGGAGATTCCTTGGAAGTACTATAACTATTAATTACATTTGTCTGAGATTTTTCTTTACTTGTATTAGAATATGACGCTACTGAAAAAGAGGATTAGTAATGTATGGTTCGACAACC
This sequence comes from Dioctria rufipes, assembly GCA_963924295.1. NCBI lineage: Eukaryota > Metazoa > Arthropoda > Insecta > Diptera > Asilidae > Dioctria > Dioctria rufipes. Next base: position 92,016,532 of record OZ002743.1, on the reverse strand, counting down.
TTTTCTCTACAGGAAGTTGAAAGTAAATTTATAAAACCGCGGAATTTCTCGAGATCTCCAGTTCCTATACTGGAAAAAAAACTCATCATGCATTTGGCAGAAGAAAAAAAAAACAGAAAAAGAAAATTAAAGCATTAAACAGAAGATGACCAGATCCGGACATCACTTTCGCTCTCGGATGACCGTATGCATAGGTTACAAAATCGATTTAACTGAAAAAAAAAAAAAAAAATCGATTTGCATAATATTTCTTGATGCTGTGGAAATCAAAACGCACAGTTTAGCAAAAGAAATCATTATCATCATGTGATTTTGATGGCACGGCATGCCATAAAATTATACAGAGATTTCGTGCTAGACTACTCGATCATAGTTTAGTTTTGCGCGAGTCGACATTGTAATCTCGGATCGATCAGTTCAAAGGCATCGGGCTACCATTGAAATTCAACTTTTAAATTCGCGTCTTCTTTGCCGATTGTGTACGATTGTCACAACACCGCATGAAACCATCTCAGCAGGCTGTTGCAATTCTATCTTAAGATACTTTAGTTATATGTACAAAGTTGAAGTGCAGTTCTTGTTGCAAAATTTCTATAGGATAGCCACAATCTCCAGCAGTTGTTATTTCCGAACTCTGAATAGTTAGTTCTTCTGAGCAAACTGTCAGCTTTGTTATTATTGAAGATATACTTTACAAAACAAATGGAGGAGCATAATTGAACTAATCTTGCAGGTGTCGGTCGTGTTTAGGCGTAAATTAATGTGAATGCGATCTCTTTTGACGAAAACTATATAGATTGTGTCAAGTGTTTCATGGTTAATCTTGGAATTTTATGTACATTCTGTCCAAGATTGATCAAATAATAGTTGTGGGAGAATTGATATTGTTCAAAAGTGAAGTGTATAAATTTTATTTATTTTAGTAAATTTAGCAATAATACGTACAACATCATGAAAGCTTTTATCGCCATCACACTTCTAACTTTACTATCGCAAACATTAGCCAAACTACCTACAGAGAATAAGGAGACTGACAAAGTTATTAAGGTAAGTCTTTTGAACAAATTTCTCTTATTCATTGTAAGTAATAGGATACTTAAAAAAACAAAAAAACTCTGTGCTACTGTTTCATATCTCTACTATTCGATCCTATTGAAAAAATCAATTTACAGAAGATGCACTTTTGAATTCTGCATTTAATGATGAGATGACTGACAATCTGTCTAACTAAGAGCCAAGGAATAAAAGGATGCCAATTATAGAAGATTAGATCAGTAACTAGAACTATTATAAAACTATTCTCTCGTTTAATATTGTATATGACTTTTAATTTTATTGGAATGTAACAAGAATTTAATTGAATATCCACTGTGAATAATATTTTTTCTGAAGAAATATTGAGCATATCCTCTAAATTTGTCCGAATTATATTCAGAAATGTGGTCATCTCTATAGAACGGTAATACTATTTCGAAACAATTTTTAACGAAATCTGATTTTAAAGAAGTAAAAAAGCTAGAATATGTCTAACACCAATTCTTATGATACCCTGGATAAATCCCCGTATGAAATTTCGTATGGTCACCCATTTGAGCAATTTTAATTTTTGCAGTGGTTTTTCGCATATATTTCTAGAACGGTTGTTCGGAAAGAAAAAATAATTATAATTAATTTTATAGGATTCCCTATATGCATAATTTATAGGATTTCATATTCTGAAGAAGTTTTTAGTACAATAAATATGTCTAGGATTGATCGTTTTCACAGTATCCATAAAAGCCCCAAATTTTTATATGGCAACACCAAGAAGGGATAGCTTAATTTATTCCATTTTTGAAACTTTTTTGCTATTACTATAAAAACAACATGTACCAAATTTCAGCTGTCTATATTAACGTATTCTCAAGCAATGTCCAAATTTATAGTAGAAAACGAAATTTTTACATGGCAACCCCACGAAGGAGTTTCCCGATTTGTCTCATTTTCGAACTTAATTTTACTTTTTTTTTAAATCCTGTGTCCAAAATTTGAACTCTGTAAAAACACGTGCGCACGGACGGACGGACGATCGGACGGCCGGACAGACTTACAGACGGACATGCAAAACTAAAAATAACTTTTAATTTTATGAAAGAATGTCCAAAAGGCCGATTTTCTATATACCTACATAATCGCCGGATAATGTAAAGAGAGTAGAAAGTGTCGTGGGAGGGGGGGGGGGGGGTAATTGAAATATATAAATTAATATGGTCATGTATGTCGATGACATCGTTTTCTTTTGAGAGTTGCAACAACAATTTTCATTTATATTTTGAGAAAGAAGGGGAACATAGCTTAATTCAATTTGTTCCCACTACCCAGTAAAGTGAAATCCTACGATATTCAATTTTGTACTCATACCTTTCAGTATGCACAAAATTGGTGATAGCGTCGTCGTGTGTCAGGATGTATTCGCCTAAATTCCGCTGTCATCTTAAAGGATCTCTTATATTATGGAATCTCATATAGTTCTCCTTGTTTTCTCATAAATTCGCACTGTTTCAGGAAATTCAAGGCATATTTAATGATTGTACAGGGTAGGAGGTGATAGTAGTACTCACCTAGCCAAATAAAAAATTGTATGGCAGGGGATCCATATCAACCCTTTCGGAGTTACAGGAATAACCTGTATCTAAAATAATCCGAGTGGCAAGATAGATGACTTCTCTGTTGATGGTTTTGCCTTTTGCTGCGTTGATGAAGTTGAAGTATTATTAGCATTACATGCAATTAAGTGAAATGCTGTAGGATCGGACGAGTTACCACCTAGATTCCTTAAATTAATTGCTCCGGAAATAACGCGAGTACTTACGCATATATTTAATTACTGTCTTACAACTTCACAGTTTCCTGGGCGCTGGAAGCAGGCTCTTGTTGTTCCTATTCCAAAGAAATCCAAAGCTTTACATATGGAAGATTTTCGTCCAATCCGCCTGCTTTTCTTTCTAAGTAAAATCTTTGAAAAGCTGATGTATTCGCAAATCATGAATTATATAAATAGATATTCTATGTTATCAACTTTACAATCGGGATTCCGTCCTTCTCATAGTTCTCATAGTTGCGTGACCGCATTATTGAAGGTAACTCCTGGTATACACGAGTCCCTAGATGAGGACTGCCTCACAGTACTTGTCTTGCTTGACTTTAGCAAAGCTTTTGACTCCATAAATCACTTACATTTAATAACAAAATTAGCAAGTCAGTTCTTATTCTCTTCGTCTGCTATTAAGCTGATAAATAACTTTTGCAAGCACGTAGTCCTCGAATCAAGAATATTGATTCCAAGCCCGAGTTCGTTAGCTGCGGCGTACCCCAGGGATCCATACTGGGGCCTCTACTGTTCTGTCTATATATAAATGATCTTACTGACGTAGTGCTAGATGCCTCTGTACATCTCCATGCGGACGATGTGCAAATTTATCTCAGCAGACCAATAGGATTAATGGAGGACTGTGTATGTCGACTTAATGATGATCTCCAATGCATTCATGAGTGGTCATTACAAAATAGTTTAGCACTTAATCCACGTAAATCAAACTGCCTAGCTATTTACAGAAATGGCATTGACTCAAGTATGCTTCCTCCAATTCTATTAAAAAGGGTAACACTTTCTTATAGGGACTCTGTCAAGAATTTTGGCGTTGAACTTAATTCGAAGTTCTCTTGTTGTAACCACATTAAAAGGACATTAGGGAAAATATATGGCTGTTTGAGACAGCTCTGGCTCAACTCTAGTATCCTCCCGCTTAGTTTGCGTCAGCGGTTAATCAAAACATTAATTATTCCACATTTTACTTTTGCCAGCATAATCTTCCCAGTTCTTGACTCAGTCTGCCGGAGAAAAATACTCGTAGCATTCAATGATGTGATTAGATATATTTACAAATTGCCTAGAAATAGCCACATCTCATTGTATGCAAGCTCTCTTCTGGGTTGCAATTTAGAGACTTACTTCACTTTTCGAGGCCTGAAATTTCTGCACAAGCTTATTTACCTTAAGAATCCAGTGTACTTATTTGAGAAGCTACAGTTCCTGCAATCGACCAGACATGAAAACGTTTTGATTCCTCGATGCAAGAGTTAATATGGTGAGCGCTCTTTCTTCGTTCAGTGCGCTCGTAGGTGGAATCAGTTGCCAAGTAGCATTCAGCGCACAGCTTCCAGCAGTAACTTTTGTAGGCTCATTAAACTAGCAAGCCTTTCTGTCTAGTAATGGTGACGCACATTTGATGTCTTTGTTGTTTTATTTTTCTCTCTTTCTTGTACGCTATTTTTAGTTTTAGTCTAAAGTCTTTACTATTCTTTTCTTTACTTTTTCTTTATTTATTTATTATTTATTATTTATTTTTTACTACTTCCATTACATGATTATATCTTTTGATTTTTGTTTTTTTTTTCTATTTTGAATTGCTTAGTTCGTAGTTGTTTTGTAGTAACGAAGAATTTTATCTAACCACTGCACTTTGTACAATCTAAGATAGCATATGTATCTTTGTACCTAGCCAAATAAAGAATTATTATTATTATTTATTATCATTGTATGCAGCACTCCATGGTCTTTCCAATGACTCGACAATGAACCCGTTTACTTCTTTCCTCTCAGGAGTTATGCTCGTCTAAATGGAAATTTGGGATTTTCTTACCTTTTTTTTTACAAAACGATGGTTAACATAACTTTCGTTTTTATAAAAACTATAAACTGTGGACTCTACTCTTTTATTTGACCTGTTACACCTACATATGTACTATATACAGCCGTTAAAAAGTTATTATCTCACAATCTATTCAGGTCATACCGAAATTAGCTGATATTTTTTAAATGACGTGTTTTCAGTCACTAATTGAACAAATTGTTATCTTTGAGAAAAAATTAAGAGCTAATAACTCCTTAACGGTTACAGATAGCACATAGATCAAATTAAAGAGGAAAGCCTACAGTTTACAGTTTTTATAAAAAATTGAATAAATTAACCACCACTAAAAAAAAAAGGAAAGAAAATCAAAAATTTTCATTTTACACTATTCATACAGGGCTTGTTGAAGAGTCGTTAGAAAGACCATGAAGTTCTGCATACAAGGAGCTCCTGACAGTGACCGGACACAAGGTATTTTGTGAAAACCTCACCACCTTCTTAATCACCCTGTAACGATACGATACAATCTTTTGTTTGGCTAGGAGAGTACAATCACTTTCTGTTCTATTGGACCACCTTGGTGGAAACACCCTGTATATTGTTTTTGAACTGAAGATGTTTGACCTTGTGTATTTAACCTTAATTTTACTATGGTAAGTTGCTCGCTACATATATATATTTATAGTGTAAAGCTCTATACAGTTTTCCCACTTTATTCCTATAGTTCTCAACCGGACTACTTAACTATCATGTTGGAGCACAAATTACTCATGATGGATCTTTTGTTGTTCAATTTACTGAACTCTGGAACTCCTTACCATAATATGTAGTTAGCCAACTTGATCGATAATTTATCTCCTAAGTACTTTGATGGCATAATTCTCGACAGATTTTATTGAAAATCAAGACGCGCAGCGTTATCTATTGCTTTTTAATAGGAACTCTTAGGTACTTCAACTTCTTGTTTTTAGCTTTCTAGATTTATTTGAACTATTTTGGTTTTTCGGTTTTTTCAAAGTTCTTTTTTCTATAACGGCTTTTAATTCTTATTTATTATTAGTAATATGTTCTGTCAACAGGAACGAACTCAGCATGTTTGCTTATAGTTAAGTCAACCTTCCCTCGCGCCTTTGTGCTCCAAGACAGTGACGGAGAGGCCCAATTTTTGTTGGGGAGATTTTATTCTATTAATATTTGCAATTGCTATTAAGTATAATAAATATTGTATACATTAAATAAATGATTTGATTTAACGCCACACTCAGGCTCCAAAATAGGAGATAAGATAACAGATATTGAGCAATGGTGTACGTGTGAAGAACGATCAAATCATGCTAGTCTACTCCTATATGTATTTAGAGAATCTTCTTTAACTATCTCTGTCCAGATTTATCTTGAACTAAAGCCAGAATATCATTTGTGCATAATTTCTTTAAAACTAATGTACCTACGACCATCTGTAAAATTAACTGCTTACCGCGGAATTAATTACTACTGTTATTTGAATTTCATAGAAATTATCAGTTTCTAATTGCAATTGTATTTATTCAATAATCCTAATTTGAATTTTTAAATTTAACTACTATATTTTGGAAAAGAATTCATTATTATTTTCACGATTATCAAATTAATTTTAAGTATCAGAGCCAGCTTAACACAAGCTCGCTGTAGTGACACTTTTAATAATAAATAAACGGTCAACAATACATGTTTTTCATCATTTAGTCGGTGTTAGTATTAGTATGTTAAACTAAACATAAACCAAACACTGGATAAAATGACATGCAATGCGACATAAGTATTATATAAACGTTTTTTTGAAACATGTTTAGAAACGTCAACCACAAAATACTCATCCATATTATTAACAGCAATTCATATGCGATTAATAGGCTCGTACATGCTAAAGTCAGACCTTTCCTCACGGAAAGAAATTTTTTTTTAAGTAAAAACGGCGAATCAACATTTGCGTTTAACAGTTGATGCACAAAATTACACCAGCAACCATGCGACGTTTCTCACGCGATTGCATATTTAAAAACTTCAAGCGATCCTCATAGAGTGGAAGAATCAATGAATTATTCCATGGTACAGTGGGTGATCAAATTATTATAATCACTCTCCGAAATCATACAATTTTGAAACAATTTATAAAAATATTAATAGAAATTTTATTATATATCGGTATTTATGGTTTTAATGCTGTGTAATGACTTTTAACTTTTAAAAAGAGATGTGGTAACACTGCTAAATTGCATTACTATGAAGTTAGTTGCATATTAGCACATGAGGTCATCGCATTTCTCTTATTTTTTTCTTCTTGGGTTGAGTCAACCATTGAGTATTAACGTTTTTTTTTTTGTGATGTGTTTAAGAATTAGTAATTTTTGAGTTTGTTTATATTAACATTGTTAACAAGTGTTACGTTAAAATAATATACCCATACAGTGCGCGTATATCTTGAGCGATAGTGGGATTAGAAAACTGACTTTTATAAATAAAGATGGGTAAAACTAAAGACATATCTCCAACTGAAATATCGAAGATTCAGTTTTTACTGAAATTTACTGAATACTCTCAAAGGAAAATTGCAGCTATAGGTAATGTCTCTCAGTCATCTGTTAGCATAATTAAAAATAAAATGAGGAGTAATGTGCCACTAACACCATGCCGTGCTGGACATTGTGGTAGAAAACGGATTACAACGACCAGAGATGAGCGTAAAATTCGAGATATTATCGCGCAATACAGAAAAAAAAAAAAGTAAAAAAGTGCTAACGAATTTAATGCATGAGGCGGCAATTGAAATTTCAACAATGACACTTCGGCGGAGGCTCAAAGAACAAAATTTTAAATGTTGCCGCCCAGCAAAAAAACCTCTGCTAACAGCAGCATTGCCAAAAAAGCGCCTTCGGTGGGCCAAAGACCACAGAGTTATGACCCAGGAAGATTGGATGAAGGTTATTACTTATTATTTTCCCATCTTTTAAAATATTTAACTCGTTTTTTCTCATAAATTTGTTTTAATGTTTGATTTATTTAGGTATGTTTCTCTGACGACTCCATAGTACAGATTTTGATGGATAAATCTGGCTTTGTATTAAGACAACCGGGCGAAAAATACAATGTTGACTGTTTGGTCGAAAGAGTAAAACATCCTCTAAGTATTATGGTATGGTCTGTGATAAGTGGGCATGGTACAGGTAGGCTATATATTGTCGAAAGAACAATGCGCCAGGATCAATACATCCAAGTATTGGAAACAAAACTATTGCCGCAACTCACAGAATGGTTTCCAAACCGTGACTACATATTTATGCATGACTCTGCACCTTGCCATAAAGCAAAGAAAGTCACTAAATGGTTAAATGACCAAAATATCGACGTTTTGCCATGGCCTGGTAATTTTCCCGATCTCAATCCGATAGAAAACCTATGGAAATTAATGAAAAGGGGGATTGCCAGTGAAAGAAACACTAGCAAGCGGCAATTGATTGATATGCCCATAACAGTGTGGCATAATAACCTTGGGATTCAAGAAAATAGCACAAAATGCATAAACAGTATGCCAAGAAGAATTGAGGCGGCCATTGCTGCAAAAGGGGGTATTACCAAATATTAACAAACGGTCGTTCAAACAGTTTAAAATTTAAAAATATCTTACATGTGTATCAACACCCAAGTAGCGATAGAAAATAAATACTTTCAAATATTTAGTCTATTACAATATGGTTAGTAAAATAGTTACAATTCATTTTGTACCTATTATTTCAAGTGTTAATACCGAAATTAAAGAAATTTAAAAGTGATTATAATAATATGATCACCCACTGTAGGTGCCTAAGATCAAATTGCAGGAACTTCCACTGAACGGACTCGATACAATCGATGTTTGTACCGTAAAAAGGAGCCAGCTTGGGCTAGAGTATTCAGGAAGTGGTCTTAGAAAGCAAACACAATGTTATGCTGGGATTCAAGAGCTCTCGGGACCCACATTTTGTAAAGCGCGGTATAGAGCTACTCTTTGATACCATGTAGTATGTGGAAGATAAAATTTAATCTATGGTTATATTTGACACCAAAGTCTAGTGAGGTAACTAATTCTGTGTGTCAATTGTAAGGAAATATTTTCTGATCTTCGGATGTATGATGTTTCTAATAATTTTGTACGGGGAGACGAAATTATTCCTTTCTCCATTTTCAATTTTTTTCAACCCAGACATTTCCACAATATGGAAGCATTCCCACGATCTTCCAACTATGCTTCCACTCCACTCACTCAAACCAGAGTTGAGCAAAAAAAATAAAAAGGTTTCGTGGGTACTATGAGCAGTGTTGCCCAGATCTGGATTACCAAACTTCTTTGTTTAGATTTACTTCATTCTCTACATTCATCATTAAACCTCTTAAAAAACAGTGGCAACCCCAGCATACGCTCACAAAAGCATATTAAAAGAAAACCCGATAAGTAATTGAGAGAAACGGTTAAACAAGCCAAAGCGAAAGGGGCAAAACCTTCCTACATAAGTAGCCGGAAATATTCGATTACTTAAAGTAAGAACCCGAGTCCACTGATCACCGGCCGTACAACAGTGTTGGGAGCTTGAGGGAATTTCAAAATTTTTCAACGTGAAAAATTTAATCTTATTACATATTTTAACTTTCGTTCATTGCTTACTTATCTAATATTCTAAAGTTAAAGTAATACTCTTCTCCTCTCATCAACGAACTCTAATGCATGCTTACAGCGTATACGCCTAGCCGAGTGAAGTCAGCCAAATATTTCCCAGAAAATAATTTGCAGTGTTTCAGTTTCAGGCGTACCTTTTTCTTCGTTTAAATGCAAAGAATAAATAGAAGAATTCTCGATTCTTTTATTTATGTATTACTACTGTCTAGCCAGCGTATTTGCAGCTTCTCATAGCCTATGATGCTCTGAGCACCTTTAGATAGAACTAAAATAATGAAATCATTACAGGGTTAATATAATTTTTATGCAGAAACCGAATTTTAATTGAGTGAATCTAACTGCTTCTTAATCCAGCGTTGTTATTTTATGTTGTTTCAAGTTTCATCACTTCATATGAAAATATTAATTGTGTAGGCTTTCGTGGGACCCTAGAAACTGTGCCCCCCCCCCCCCCGCGTGGCGGAGATTGCGGGGCGTTAGTTACGCCAGTGTTCAAGTCACAGACAGAACGTACACGGCGAATCGAAGAATCCATATTATAAGTGATTGTTTTTGATTTCTGTGGAAGGTCACAGCCTTACATAGCCTCGTAAAATTTGTGGAGGTCACCCTATATCTGTTCACAATCGTTAACAGATTTAATCAAGACTTTTCAGTACCTCACAACAGAGACAATGTTGTCAATAGATTGAATAAAGGACAATACTCCAGAGTGACTCCCTTGAAGTAAGCGAGATGAAGCCCTCAAGACTCTAGAGATGGAATAGCGGAAATAGATTTGGTATGTTATGTTTAAAAATGTTGATGAAAACCCATACTTTTCCATATTAAGCAGTATCATGGAGTGAGATAACCTACAGAAGGCTTTACTAAAGTCTGTATAATAATACAATCTGTGTGGTAGCCTTTTCCAAATCTGTCAATGGTATCCGATACAAAATCCAACAAGTTCGTGGTTGAAGACCTGCCCGAAATAAACCCATGCCAGTTTAAAGAGAGCAAATTCTTGCAGGAAATTGATAGCTGAGATTGAAATTAAATAATAGATTCGAATAATTTCGGCATGCAAGATAATTTTGCAATAGGTCTATAGTTAGAAACATCATTTTTACTACATTTTGTGTGGATAGGTATGATAAAAGAATTTTTCAATAGTTGCTAGAAAAAAAAAAACACTATGGAGTGATTTTTGGAAAATAGTTCTCAACGGAGTTGCCAGGGAGAGCCAGAATTAACTGAAAAAGAAGGCTGGAGGGATTCCATCATGATCCTTTGTGAAGTCATTTGGAAGCCCAATAATATGATCAAGTAAATCCTCTTGTGCAATTAAAGCGATAGTGAATGAAAGCTTATGGGAGTAGTCCAGTAATTAATAGTAGTAATAATTGTTAGCTACTTCGAAACTTTACTCTTCAATTTTTTATATTACCTCAAGATTATATTTAACTACTTTCAATTACTTTCAATATTATAGTAGAAAAATGACTTATCTGTTTACAGAATATATATTAATTTGACATTAGGTTTGATACTATACTCAAACTCCAATTACTTTTTAATTATTCATTGTTTTTATTCTCATTATAATTTTCGTTCTAAATCCACGGCTAGTTTGCTATTACAAATTATTATAATGAGAAATTTTTTCTATATATTGTAGGAAATTCTTGTTTTCTGGATGTATTTAGTGGACTAGCGAATGAAAATAAGCATTCCACACTCCTGAATAAAGTGAAGAATTGTGAAAGTAAATTTGCAAAGTAATTTAATTGTTTTGAGTAATTAAAATTAATTACATTAGTACATCGATTACGTTATATTATTTCGCATTTAATTACTTTTTAATAATCGTCATAGTGATATTATCATTTTTTTTTTTCAAAATAAAATAATCAAATAAAAAAGAAATCAATAAAACACGCTTGACATTAATTAACTTATTATCGCTCCCCCCATCTTCAGCATGCAATAATATTTTGAATGAATGCAAAATTTGAAATACAAAATGTTAGCGCGAAAACCAGTACCAGTTCCAGTACAGGCATTTAAAAGTTGAAAATGTCGGTTTTGCTAATCAATACCGGAAAAGATGTCTTTTGAATACAATATTTCTGGAAAAGCTGGTTTTTACTTGGAATAAATATAATAAAAGAAGAATATCATTTAATATATTTAAATAAATTAGTTCTTTTATTACAAAATCGTTAAAAAAAAACAATTAAAAAATAATGGAATAATAGAATAAACATATTTCGCTTAAAAAACAGAGAGGAATACTTTCACGGTAACACGGAAGCGTGCATGCCACTATCGCTTTAATCTAGATGCCCAACTTTTTGCGTTGATATATTCATATCATTATCGAAAATGCATAATAACATTGGATATCCACTCGCCAAAATATTTTCAGTACGTCTGTAGCTTTTGCAGATTGTTTAGTAAGATATTTTTTCCTTTTCATTACTGATGATCTTATTCGAATGTCTGATCTATAGGCTATCTCTCCACGGATAGATGAACGGCGAATGCAAGCTCGATTGAGCTCTAAGGTCGTTCGATTTCTGTCCAATTGTTGGCAAGTTTGCGTGAATAGTTTTTCACCTAGTTTGCCACTTTAGATGGAACCATATTATTTTGATAATTTTCATAATCGGTCATTATGTTCGACGCACTAGGGTTTACAACCCCGGGATCCCGGTGTTTCTTCAAGTCCCGAAATTAAAATAACTAATCTCGGGATTTAATTTTTGTCCGCATTATATTTTGAATTTTATCTCTCATGAAAGTTTTCTAAGAACTTAATTCTCAGAAAATTTCTATATTTTTTTATAAAATATGTGCATAGAAATTTTTAAATATGTACGTAGAATTTTTCAAAGTTGTATTAGATGATGCCGTTTGAATCTCATCCTAAGAATGCCGGTGTGCCCCAGGGTTCTGTTATCTCTCCGTTTCTCTTACTAATTTACGTTAATGATCTGATTACCCATGCTTTCAATCCCATCTATAGCTTTACCCAGTACAGTACTCTTGATTTCGTTTACTCCTTGGATACTCTTGCGGATTCCAAAGAAATGCTGCATGTGTCAAACGAGATTGTATGACTAGATCATTGAATAACGATCTTGATATTATTCTCGCTTAGGGCAAATCGAATCGCGTCGAATTCAATGCATCTAAGCTGTTTCATCTCTTTAAAACAAGATTACAATTTACCCACTCTCTTTTCATTTGATGAGCTTTAATTTCAGATTCACCATCACTACGCATTCTTGCCATTAATCTTTATAGTAAATTAAGATGACCACATCTTCTCTGTTGCCAAAGAAGCATCGAAATGTCTTGGATTTCTGAAAAGGTGTAAGAAATATTTCAGCCCATCAAATCTAGCGCTCTTCTAAAAGTCCTATATCAGGCCTAGAATAGAATACAATTCTCATATCTGGGCTGGGGGTGGCCGTATAGCCTTAGCTTTATTAGATATTGTCCAAAAGAGAGCCTTTAAACTCATTGGCATTTAGCAATAACTTGTCATATCGACTCAATCGAGTACCGCCGTAATGTTGGTTGTCTTTTCCTCCTTTGTCGCTATACGCATGTCCAATGTTCCGATGAATTATCCAGTTTGATCCTTTATAGATTAATGCAAAACTCGCACTGCAAGCCGCGCACATCCTCTCACTCTTCAAAATACTTTCGCTCGTACAGTAAAATTCCATGATGTATTCTTATCCCGAACTGTGCGAATGTGGAACAGTCTACCATCTTCTGTTTTTCCTTGGACTTACAATATGCGAAAGTTCAAGAGTGACACATATCGGCACCTCGTATATTATTACCACCGGCTCTCACGAATTGTACGAAAATTCTCCGCTTTTTTACGACCCGCCGCTCACCACGTCAAAGTACCAACAGCAGAACCAGTGTCTACACTCCGCATCATGCCCATTCATTACATTGCGTGTTCTCTTTGATTCTTTTACCTCTTCTCTAGGAAACCGGTTTCATCAAGAATATTTTTGTGTGAGATAATTTACATTTGCATTGCATTGCAGTGCAGTAAAAAAAGAGGGAGACTAATAAGATGAGCGTATGGGACAGGAATTGGTGGCACCAAAATGAAACATGAATCTATGTCCATGGCTGGAATTGCCGTATACATGTACAGCAATGATGTGGCGGAGATAAAGAGAACAGAGCAACATTCTCTCAGTCTCAAATCTTTTCTTCTTCTTCTGTTATCTCAGCATCAAAAAATAAACAAAGTACTTGTCCATTTTTAGAGGCCAGATGAAGCTTCTTGTTAAGTTATATGTTCTTTGGTAATACCGAAATTCCGGGATTAAAAATATAACTCAGGATTACTAACCCTACGCCGCACCTCTTGTGTTTTTTAATTACTTTTTAAATATAATCAAGTTGAACATTAATCAACTGCAGGAGGCCTCCATATTGACAGATGTATTGAAAACATTTCATTTTAACTACTGGAAAACTGTGCACTCGATACAGCCTCAATCGAAATATCTACAGGTGAATACTGTTTTCCGGAATTTCTGCTTTGATAACAATGGGTTTCTATTAATTTGAAAATGACCTTTCAATGAAAATGTCAACTTTTACACACATGAAATGGGCTTTCCTTCTGAATCTGTAACATTTCTTTTGTGTAACGATTTTATCATCTGCTTACAAAGTACCCGAACAATAGATGCTGCTCATAGAAATATAACAACTATGTATTAAAAATAAAAACTCAAGACTTTTCAGCAAAAAAGCTTCATAAATGTAAATGCCGGAAAAGTGCTTAAAGATCGTTTGTCTTTATTTGATAGACCATTCATCATTAGCAGAAAACTCCGGATTTAATCGTGATCTAGACAAATAGAGGCCAACAAAAACATAAATTGAAAATGATCCAATATGACGTAATTCAGAAAGCAAATACTGGACTTTTTCAGGCTTTGCATACCTTAAAATGAGTCACCTACTATTAACCTGCTTACTGCAATTGCTACAGTTTTAGATATGTAAAAATAATTTTACTTATATGTAACTCACTTGTTGTTTTTTGTAACCATAAATGCTTGAAAACGCTGAACTTGGATTGGAAAATATTCAGATGCGCAAATATCTGAAAAGAAAATACGGCTCCCACTGATAATCTCGAATCAATTTTCTCGTGGGACATTTGCTTGTAAAACAATTTCCTAGTATCAATTTTCTCGTATTCTAATTTGCTCGTGTAAAATTATGTTTTGAATTACGCAGTTCGCGCGTGCGAATTTTGCAAATGAGCTTTTCAAAAATAAATAAATTTAAATTCGAAGATGGGATAAATTTTTATGGTGTTGCCATACAAAAATTTCGTTTTCACTATATATTTGGATACTACCTCACGTTAACGTCGAGAACTAACATTTTATACACAGCCTTCCATAACAATAGTAAATAAATCTTTAAAACTGGACTAATTCGAACAACACCTTCTTCGTGTTGCCATATACAAATTTTAGTTTTTTTACGTATACTGTGAAAGCGATCAGTGCTAGACGTTTTTATTGCACTCAAAAGTTCTTCAGAATATGAAATGCTATGAAATTAGTTATAGTCATTTTTATTGTCCGAAGAACCGTTCTAGAAAAATTTGCAAAAAACCAATTTAACAATCAAACTTGTAAAGAGAGAAATTACATACATCTTTACGGCATCATAAAAATGGTCTAAGACCAATTATAACTTTTTACTTGTTATACTCTAGATGAAATCTATAGGGTATACTAAGTTTGTCATTCCGTTTGTAACACCTCGAAATGGATTGGATACCCACGCATAATATTAAAAGTCATTTTGATTTTTGCATGTCCGTCCGTCTGTCTGTCCGTCCGTCTGTGCGCACGATAACTCGAGAACGCGTATACTTAGAGAGCTGAAATTTTGTACGCGGACTTTAAAAAAACAGAAAAATTATGTTCGAAAATGAGACAAATCGGGCAACTCCTTCGTGGGGTTGCCATACAAAAATGTCGTTTTCCACTATATATTTGGACACAGCCTGAGAACGCATCGATCGGGCAACTCCTTCTTGGTGTTGCCATATAATAATTTAGGTTTTTTACGTATATTGTGAAAACGATCAGTCCAAGACATTTTTATTGTACTAAAAACTTCTTCAGAATACGAGATCCTATAAAATTGGTTATAATCATTTTTTCTGTCCGGCAAACCGTTCTAGAAATATATGCGAAAAACCACTTCAAAAATCAAATTTGCACAGAAGGGTGACAATACGAAATTTCATACGGGCATTCATCTAGGAGGGTATCACAAGAATTGGTCTTAGACCAATTCTAGCTTTTTTACTTGTTTTATGTAAGTTCGATCGAAATAAATGCCTCTGAAATGTTTTTGCATTTGCAAAACTTCTAAATTTCGAAAAAATACTTTAATGAATATTTTCGGCATCGTAAATAGCGTGACACTGAATTGGTTTTTTCGAAAAATAGAAAAAAGATGAGTGGAGAGCGATATCTTATATAATAATAATAATAAGATGAAGTTGGCATCCTTTTCGTGGACAGCACCATGTTGTACTACACATTAGAGCTGAGTGAAAAATACAATGAAAAAATCATGATTTTATATGCATTACAACCAAACGCCACTCATATTATGTAGTCAGCTGACGTCAGTTGGAAAAAAAACCGTTCGATAATAGCAGTCAAGAATGTTGGCCACGTTATAATAAAAAAAACTTTCTATCCTTTGCTGAAAACTGCAATCCAGCGAAATTTAAATATGGCAACCACCATAAACAGTAGCTTCAAGAAACGTGGGTCTTACCCTTATGATTCGAAAGCAATAGATTTCATTTCAGTGAATGTGGCTGAATATGTTGCGGCTTCTCAAAATGCTGATATGCGAATAACAATACAAGAATCAAAATTTCACACTACTATTGAGGTTATTGAGCTAATGGGTCATAAAATAAGAAAGATAAATGTTCAGGTTTCGGACATCATTAAGGAAGACGCAATAGAAGCTTCCACAGAAGAGTTACCAAAACTATAATTTTACATACAATGATCTGACGGGACGGGAGGCACATGTAATTTGAATGACAACGGAATCGATTCTACTCGTTATTGAAAAAGTTGAAACTATTTCTCCGAAACCTTGTGTATCGCCAACGACTGGTGCTTTTTGTATATCGCCGATGACTGCTCCTTCCCATATATCATTTCATTACCAGAGATGGGAACTCCACTTTCAATCTTGAGCAGAAAACCGTGCACCATCTCAATTATTGGTAAGCACCTTTTTTACCCTAAGCTAGTTTATTATGCGATTAAACCCGAATTAAGAAGAGCGAAGTGAATGATCAAACAGTGCTATTACTTCAGAAGCATGGCGAAAAGTATACGCTCTAAAAGAAAAAAAAAACAAGGAGAATCAATTCGATGCTGTAAAGAGAATACTAATCAAAAAGGAACAAAGTCTAAAAAAAGTCAATTAAAAAGAAGAATTAGGATTGTTTTAATTTAATTACAGAGTAATGTTACAGACGATGATTTACAATGTTTTTTGTGACTCTTGCGCTAGGTGGTTGAGAGTTCTACCCTAAATTGAGTCCAATGTTTTCATTGTCTCGAAGTGCAAGCAAAAACTTCCTCTGTTCGAAATATTAACAACAAAACGAATATGCGATCATATTTTTTTTGGACTATTGTCATTATTGTTTTTTATACCCTAGATGAAATCTATAGGTTTTACTAAGTTTGTCATTCCGTTTGTAACGCATGAAAAAAATGATGGTAGAGCGAAATGAATTGGACGCATAATATTAACCACTCGGGCAACTCCTTCGTGGGATTTAACAATACAACAATAATAACAATAACAATGTTTTTAATTACCGTACAGAGATCATATTATAATCTTAATATGTACAAAGTGTGGTGGCCTCAATAGAAAAATTACTAAAAATAATAATAAAACTAAAATTACATTTGTCTAAGAAAAAAAAAATACGAAAGAGAAATATATTCTAGCTGTGGGCTATGAAATATTTAGAACAAAAACATAAAATTCAGTGAAAGAAAAATAATTAGATAAACTTAGTGGAGCAACATTCAAAGATACGACAACAATCCGATCTAAACAAGGATTAATGGTTTAATAAGTCTTCCAAAAGTTCTACTGCCAATAGATTCCATTTACGAACACACTGGACAAAGTAAGAATGCTGGCCATATTGAGAACAACATCGAGGGATTAGGAGATTCCTATGTTTAGCCGATTGCAGGAAGCTAAGCTTTTCAAATACTGGAGAAAGAAGAACTTTAAGAACTTTTATTTTTAATGATTCTAAATCAAATTTACAAATGCAAGAAGAAAAAACAACCGCCTCGTCCGGGTTTGAAACCGGGACCTTCCGCTTGCCGGGCGACTGCTCTTACCACTGAGCTAACGAGACAGATGATTTTCCCTCTTGCATTTATCAATTTGTTACTTTTTTGTCACTAGCCTACTAAGCGACGTTTTGCTTTCAAACTCTGGACGAGGCGGTTGTATTTTCTTCTTGCATTTGTAAATTTGATTTGGAATCATTAAAAATAAAAATCCTTAAAGTTCTTCTTTCTCCATCATTGACCGATTCTAACAAGTGTAGGTTCGATTCTCGTCCGCGGGAAAAAATAAATTTTCAAATACTGTTGGTTATTTATTAATCTGTGAAGAAATATTAATCTCCGTTGAGCTAGGTATGCATCCAGAGAGTATCCAAACAAGCATGTTGAGAAAGAAGATATATGACTGAAGCGAGGCAATTTAAATACAAAGCGAAGTACATTGTTATATGCCACCAAGAGCCTCCTTCGACAGACTGAGTCAAGATCAGAGAATACTATACTACCATATGTGAAGTGAGGGACCAGTAAAGACTTGACTAGCATCATTCGTATATGAAGAGAGAGAAAACTAGAGCTTAACCATAACTGCCGTAGGCATCCATATATTTTACCTATTGGAACTCTTATATGATTACACAGGTGAACTTTGAGGTTAGTTCAAAGCCAAGGGCTTTAGCTGAATCAACATATGATTGTACGGCCTTGTTGATGAATATTGGTGGTATTATGATCAATTCCATTTCTATAAATGCCTACGCAATTTGACTTAATGGGATTCAACTCTACGTTATTTACCAGTGACCAATTATATACATGCTGCATCACGTCAATTCTTCTGCTTAGATACACTTGTACAACGTCAGCGAATAGATGAATGGAAACATCTGATATTAGGCCAATAATGTCATTCAACCAGAGGCAGAATAGCAAAAGGCCAAGAATGGATCCTTGAGGAACGCCAGACAATAGAGACGTTTCACGCACACCTCATTCACCCAAACAAACTGACTGCATTCACTTAAAAAAATCCTGACGAGTTTTACTGCAGACGAAGCAAATAAAAATTCTTTGGAAAGTTTTTTCAGCAGCTTGCAATGATTGATAGAATCGAATTCCTTGCTGAAATCAAGCAAAGCAAGGATTATCTAGCGTTTCATGTATATCAGATGTTATCTTGAGCATAGCAGTTTCGCAGCTATGATTTGGTCAAGATCCAGAATGTATTTCACAGCCTGCATATAAACTATCTTTTCAAAAACCTTAGCAAAAAAGAAAAATAGAAGACTAATTGATCAGTCGGTTAGAGCAGATGCTGAAGACTTTTTTGGGATAGGCAACACAAGCGCTCTATTCCACTGATTGGGAAATTGATACGTCGGTCGGGAGACAGTGGTTAAAAATATGAGTCAGGATCCTAATAATATTATGTGCAATCAGTTTAATAAACCGTGGAGGCAATCTGTCTGGTCCTACTGCATTAGATTTAATTGCATTCATAGCCAGGAGGACTTCATTTTCATCAATACAACGAAAGGCAAAGTCCTCTACTAGAAAGTCTTCAACATTAGCATGCATTGACTAAGATGCAACCGTAGAGCCTATGGAAGTTCACCTAGATCGTGATTTACTTTAGGAAAATCTCGTCCATATACACCCAAGTGACAAATATTCTGCCACAGCTTCTTTGGAGATAGATCAATATCCAGCTTCAAGCCAAAAAATTGACGTTTGGTAGACCTTATCATACAGTTCGATCTGTTGCGGACTAAGTTGTACTTACAATAAACTTCGGCCATAAGAGTAAATTCATATTTTTTAAAAAAGTAATCACGTTCCCCTAGCACAGTGTATATCTCCTGTATTATCCATGGATATCCATTGGTTTTGGTTCGACACACCCGTCAAGAAATGTGATTGTTATATAGGATAGTTAGTTTACTAGATAAGGTGTCGACCATATCATCTATAGAGATGGAGCGGTACACATCATCCCAAGATGTCTCACTACAATCCATTATAAGCTGCTCATAATTTAGGTTTTTATAATCACGGTAAGTGAAACAAATATTATCAGCGATAGGTCTGAGCTTAAGGTCTTTAGATACATATGAGAAATCATGATCGAATTCCTTTGGCGGGCTAATTTGGTTAAGAAATAAAACCTTATGTATATCAGTTGTGAGAATATAATTAAGCTGAGATGGATTAATTGCATTTAAATACATTGGTAGATAATTAACCAACTCCAAATTAAATGTTTTATATAAATAACGCAGATTGTCAACTGAGGGTCGAGAGCCAAGATCATTAACATTTAGATTGCCACAGGTAATTACTTTACGACGTCTTGAGATTTGAAGCGATACTGACTCTTAAAATGCATGGCTGTCTCATTGTTAAAACAGTTTAGTGGACAATAAACACTAATTAAAACACACTTATCTAAGCCTGAGTTGGTTTCAACACTGATGAATTTCATCTGGTATAGAAGAGTTAATTACAGTTGCCTTAAGTGAATCATGGACATAAATAGCAACACCCCCTCCGATACGATTAACACGATCGGTTCGGAAAATATTGTAATTAGGCATTTCATATACCAATACAGCATGAACAGCAAAATCTCCAAAAAGCTCCTGTAGTAGACCAACCTTATTCCTACGACTTCTAGCATTAAGATGACAAACGTTAAAGGCCGTTCGACCGTGAAGCAAAGACATTAAAGAGCACTCTTACTTTCTCCAATGGGGAGACATTACTACCCATATACATAATCAATAAGGCACGAGAGCCAGCAGAGCCCCAGTAGACCAAAACCGAATATGCTACCACACATTTTTAATGTTGTCCAAATATTAATTATAAATTGAGAATACTTTATGATGAAATTGCGCAATGGATTTCAAGATTAGATTGCCATACAAAAATTTAAATTTTCATTACATATTTCCTTCTTGCTGTTGTCATATAAAACTTTTAATCTAGAGTACAATATTATTGGTCTTACACCAATTTTAACGTTTTCTCTTATTTTTAGTAATCAACCTTATAATATTAAAATTACGTAGATATGTATTTTTTTTTTTTTTTTATTACCAAGTTTGAAGTATATAATTTGCATAATTTGTTTACTTTTTTAAAAAGAGACTTGCATTAAAATACTTATCTGTTACCGTAAAGTAACCTCTCTGTGCAAGTTTGATTGTTGAAATGGTTTTTCGCATTTATTTCTAGAACGGTTCGTCGGTCGGACGGTAAAAATGATTATTACCAATTTTATGTGATTTCGTACTCTGAACTTTTTAGTACAATAAAAACAATTCGGACTGATCATTTTCACAGCATACGTAAAAAACCTCAAATTTTATATGTCAATACTAAGGTTTACCAGATTTAGCCTATTTTTAAAATTATATTTACTATTTTTATGAGAACGATGTGTACAAAATTTATGCTCTCTACGTTAACGCGTGCTCAGGTGTGTCCAAATATATAGTGAAAAACGAAATTTTTGTGTCACAACGAACTTAATTTAACTTTTTTTTTAAGGCCCGTGTGTAAAATTTCAGCTCTCTTAGTGCACCCGTGCTCGAGTTATCGTGCATACAGATAGACGGATGGACGGACGGACAGACGGACATCCAAAAATAAAAATAGCAGCATTATTTCTATTCTATTTCATCTAGGGTATAAGAATATTATGGCTGTTAATTACAGTTATTCTGCCTGTATCTTCCTTGTGAAAATTTTTTATAATTATGATTAACTGGTAATGATCTATAATTTGTATTAAAGAATCTTTGATTGTTTTGAAACTTTTTATTGAACGAAAAGATTTGTGGTTCTAAAGCCTCGTTTCCACTAATACAAACTGAGTCAACTTGTTCGGCAACATGTTGTGAACTTGTTGGAATCCAACATGTTAGATTAAATTTACAAGTGTTTCAATTTAAATCTTCGCCAACTTAACTCCTTACATTCGCAATGAGCAGGTGTTATTAGCTTCTTCAGCGTTAGTTATTTCTGCCGGATGTTATTTCTACACAAGGAGAAAAAAACTCTATTAGCTCAATAAAGTATTTATTGCCAATATGTAACATTCTTAATATGATCTTAATTTTAATAGAACAATAAGGGAACAGCAGTTGTTATCTACATGTATAATAGGTACATTTACCAGATAACTATATATATTGGGTTAAGTTATTTGAACATAGGGATTTTTAAATACTCTTAGTTGAGTTATAATTAATGAGAGTTTCTATAAAAAAGAGGCAAAAAAATAGATATAATACTCTATTAGCTCAAGTCCATAAGAAAATTAAATCCGAATTCAACTCTTAAGCAATTTCATTCAACGCGTCATTTCGATTATTTGTATTTTTATGTTCACTACTCTTAGCATCCCAATATACCGAATATTTTTCATATTCCTTAATTAATTTTATTGTAGCAGTTTTTTTCTACTCCATTGTCTTCAACTTACTGAAAGAACGCTAGAAGGTTAGCTAACACAACAAATAACCGTTTCCACTTAAATAAAAAATTCCACCCAACAAATACTGCGAGTTTTTACAGCCGACATCGAACAAGTTGCCAACTTGTGTCTGAATTTTCATTTAGCGTTTCGACTTATACAAAATGTTGCCAACTTGTTTCAAAACTTGTCGGGTAAGAAAATTTATATTAGTGGAAACGAGGCTTAAGAGTTTTCTATTTGTGAGGCTGACACAGCTGCTGCAGTACATTGCGCTGCAAAAATTGTTGGTTCGAGATTTTCATTTAAACCATTCTGAAAAATATTTAATGCCAGCTTATCATTTAGTTTGATTACCGTCTCTCTATTATCTTCACCCACTTCTTGAATTGTAAGTTATTTTAACTCCTGTGTTTCTTTGTTTTAGTTCACAGAGTTGGGAATAAATTTTCTGTGGTGTGTTACCAATTTGCTTTTAGTATTGTTTTAACTCTTTTACTTACATTGGTATTTTCGCTGTGACTATTCTATTCGATGCCTTGTGGGATAGCCTTGCGTTCCAAACGACATTTATTAATTCCTTCCTGGAATCATCTTTTAATGTTTTATCATATAATTCAATAATGGTTAGGAATTTTTCTAATTCCTTGTATTCACCAGCAAATTCTGGGATCACCATGCTGTTAGTATGTCAAATGCAGTGGCGGATCTAACATTGAAATTATGGGGGGGGGGTCATCTTACAAAAATAATTGAGCAAAAAAATACATCCAGCAGCATAAGTTGCTTAGTTTCCCCACCGCAGTACTGTAGTGAGGTACTAGGAATGGTTCCGCATTAAGCGGTGCGGATGATGTGTCAATTTTTAATATAAGTTTTTTCCAAAAAGTTATTTTTTAATAGAATAGTAGTTTAGGGTGCAAACTACAGGAGTCATTCAAACCAAACTTTTCTCAGTTTTATACACTGGCATATACTCCTATAATATGGACTGCTCGATACGCTATTTCATGCGGGTACAATTTTTGTGTCAAAAATAATTCTTACGTCGGTGCCAACATTGAAAAACACATTGGCGGGAAGTTGAAAAGTGATTTTAACAAAACCTTTTGAATTTCTGTTCAGTATCTATGAATATATTGCCTTTGGTAAAACACTTTTTATCTACAATTAACTCAAATAATTAATTTAAAAACATTTATTTCGACGAACCCACATATTTATTTGTTGTTTACAGTTCGCTCTCAGTTGGTACTTCGTGCTTAGACCGAAAGAGAAGAACGCTGTATAGAAGTGAGCCCACTTTCTGCAGTGTATTTCTATGGACGTAGTTAGTCTATATTATACATGTCAATGGTTTTACATAAGAACGCTGCAAATATTTTATAGGAGTTAGGACTAAGTTAGAGCTCTGATGTGGTAGTGAGGGAGTTTGTTTTGTGGCTGGAGAAGTATTTCTCGACGGTTTTGGATCACCCAAAGTTGGGGTCTGAAACTCAAATTCTGAGAAAAACCAACCTATACACATACATCGCATGCATACAATAATATTCATTGAAATATATTTTTATTGTTTTAAGTTTTGGAATAAAAATGTTTTTTGAAGGTGAATTATATAAATAAAAAATATATTTTTTCAAATAATATATTTTTTACTCTTCAAATTTAGGCGGGTCATACATTAATCTAAAAAGAAAAATCTAGACAATAGTCATTGAATGAATTAAGCAATTAGTTATTTTTAACAAATAATTATAGAAAAGAGATTCCAAACTTTTACTACAGTTTTAATTATATATTAGTATGGCCGTAACAAGTGCTGTAACTCTCGCCGTGATTCGATCGAGTGAGAATGAGTTTTGGTCTGCAGTTGTTGTTTAAGCAGAGATGCTTTCTTTCGTAGATTTTGTTGTTCCTCTTCAGACGCTTAGCTTTCTGAAGTCAATCCTTTTTGAGCTTCTTGTCTGTAGTTATGGGAATAATGCGATGGATCTCGCCTAATTGCTTTCTTATTGTTACCACCGTTTCTCCTCTCGGTCTCTTCGTCAGTTTATTCTGTAATGCTTCTATTGAAAGTTGTTGTGGACCTGCTTGCGGGTTATCTAGAATTTCTTTCTGTAGAGTAGCGCTTTCTTCTTATTATTAATTTATCGTTAAATTTTTCGGTGTATATTTTTAATTCTTATTATTCAAGATTAATTGACTATTGACGTGGAATATCAACCCTACCCAGCATGAAAAATGAGAATGCCTGACTTAGGTTTTAGAAATATATGCAAAAACCCACTTCAAAAATCAACCTTGCATATATGGATGACCACGAAATTTCATATGTGCATTCATTTACTACGGTATCAAAAGAATTGGTCTTAGAGAAATTCTAGCTTCTTTAATTGTTATATTTCAGATTAGCAGTTATATCTATCAAATTTATTTTAAGACTCTTATTATTATTCAATATCTCCTTTTTTCACCCCACTACAGGCTTACACCAATTTAATTCATTTGAGTTAATCTGCTTTTTGTATTTTTCAATATATTTATATTGTTCTTATTTTTTCTAAATTCTTTCATTTTTATACCCTAGATGAAATCATAGGGTATACTAAATTCGTCATTTCGTTTGTAGCGCAGAGAAATAATGCTACTAGAGCAAAATGGATTGAACACCCACGCATAATATTAAAAGTTATTTTTATTTTATTTTTTGCGTGTCCATCTGTGCGCACGATATCTCGAGAGTGCGTGTACTTACAGAACTAAAAATTGGCACGCAGACTTTAAAAACAAAAGGTAAAATTAAGTTCCAAAATTAGATAAATCGGGCAACTCCTTCGTGGGGTTGCCATACAAAATTTGTTTTTCACTATATATTTGGATACTGCCTGAGAACGCATTATCGTACATGTACGTAATTTTTTACACGGCGTTTTCATAGAAATAGTAAATACAATTTTAAACAAGTAAAAAAGCTAGAATTGGTCTAAGACCAATTCTTATGATACCCTAGATGAATGCCCATATTAAATTTCGTATGGTCACCGATCAATTCAAGTATTGATTTTGAAGTTGTTTTTCGCATATATTTCTAGAACAGTTTGTCGCACAGAAAAAATGGTAATAACCAATTTTATAGGATTTCGTATTCTGCAGAAGTTTTTAGTACAATAAAAATTTCTTTGACTGATCGTTTTCAAAGTATACGTAAAAAACCGATTTAGTCCATCTTTGACATTTTATTTGCTAATATAGTAAAAACATCATGTACGAAGTTTCAGCTCTCTAAGTCGATGCGTTCTCAGGCAGTGTCCAAATATATAGCGGAAAACGAAATTTTTATATGGCAACCCCACGAAGGAGTTGCCCGATTTGTCTCATTTTCGAACTTAATTTTACTTTTTTTTTTAAAGTCCGTGTACAAAATTTCAGCTCTTTAAGTATACGCGTTCTCGAGTTATCGTGCGCACAGACGGACGGACAGATGGACGGACGGACAGACGGACGGACATGCAAAAATCAAAATAACTTTTAATATTATGCGTAGGTGTCCAATCCATTTTGCTCTACCATCATTATTTCGAGGTGTTACAAACGGAATGACAAACTTAGTATACCCCTATGATTTCATCTAGGGTATAAAAAGTGTTAAATCCGGTGTTCCCATGTACAAATTTAGGTTTTTTACGTCTACAGTGGAAACGATTGGTCCTAGACGTGTTTGTTGTACTGAAAAGTTCTTCAGAATATGAAATCCTATTAAATTGGTCAAAATCATTTTTCCGGCGAACCATTCTAGAAATATATACGAAAGACCACTCCAACAATCAAACTTGCACAGAGAGGTGATCAGACGAAATTACATACGGGCATTTTTCTAACGTATCGCAAGAACTGATCTTACACCAATTCTAGCTTTTTTACTTGTTTTTTACGAAATTGTCAATCCTAAGGCAATTAGTGAAGTGTATACTGAATTTAGATTCCGAAAAGCGCTAACACAAAAACGGAATTGCGTTTTCATGTAAAGCAGATCTTGGAGTCCTTAAGATCAGTATAAAATGAATGAGCTGCAATACCTCAGCCATACAATAACTAAGTATGTACTATATACTAGTGACGGGTGGGTCGCGAACCATTCGGTCGGTTTGACCGAGTCAGCATACTGACTCAAAATACCTGAGTCACTGTTTCAAAATCATATCGGTCACTTAGACTCATGGAGAAAAGAAACTGCGTTTCTCGACTTATTTGTTAAAGCCTTTTTATTTACAGGGCTATGCATATAGTTAGATCTTTAACTAATATTTTTTCATATTGAAATCTAGCTCACATTGTACATACATATATATTCCACCCACAACTCTGTTTCGGCAGTGTACGAAACACAAAAATGTTGCTAATAGGCATCCAGAAAGGTATCCTTTCTGAATAAATTTTTGTTGCTAGTAATCCTTCAACTGCAAATTCTGTCACTAAATCGAAGTTTTGGTATTTACCTTCCTTCTACATATGCATAAGTATGCAAGGGTTACCAATGCAAGTATTTCAGAAACATGGTGGATAATCCTTATAGTTTAAAATATTATAATATATTTTCTTGCTCTACCTTCAACTTGGGACTTTAGGTTCGGTCATACACGCACATATACTTAAAGCCAAATAATTTTGATTTGTGTTATAGATTTGTAATTTTCATTTCCTTAGAAGGATTTTTCTTAACGCTTTATTATTACCCATTGTTTCAACCCTGATTTTCCAATCCTTTGAAATTAGCCGATTTTACTAGGAAATTCAAAAGTTTTTAAAGGTATGAAAGTTTTAATAATTTAGGAATAATATTATTGTACATATGCCATCAAATTATTTATTTTATTTTATTTTATTTATGAACACAGTTAAAACAAATTTTTTTATAATGTATTGAGCAGATGTAAGCAGCTGTCGCATTGCGAGTTCATCTTTGTATCTTTTGATTGTGGAAAGGAAGCGCACCTTGCTCTCTTTCTACGAGGAACTTCTAACTCTTCAACATGTCTTTCCTTTTCAATTATTCCGGCAATTCTGTCCTTAAGTCAAGTAGGGAAAGTGTGGCGTTCAAAATGTTCCTGTAAATATAGGTGTATATAGAATACAAGGGTATTCCCATTACGAACCATGTTCCCCTATTAGGTGACGTAATATTGTAAAATGTATAGAAAAGTACGGTATAGAGAACACAATACTCTCTCTTCTCTCTCTGTCTTTGTTATAGAAATGTGTATACAGTAGTCATAGATTTACGTCACAGGCTATCAGCTGCAATGTGTAAAAATTTTAATGGGAATACCTTGTCTTCTATATACCTTGCCTCTACATATGACTTAACGCTACATTAAAAAAACAAAAAACAAATCGTCTTATTTCACCAGATTCTTTATTGCTTGAGTTTGAAGGACGTAAATGTATTGACGCATTTATGCTTACAGCATTTAAGAGCCATAAAATACACACATTGGTCATCGACGTGTCTTTCTTGATACACTATATTTGTCATACAATTGGTCAAAAGTGTCTACACCACCTTTGGTATAGATACTACTAGGTACTACAAATATTTAAAAATTGCGAAAAACATTGCAAGCTTTTCCTTCACCGTAACTATTGGGTTTTGTTAATATTGCGTGAAATAATTTCTGGAATTTTACATTTGCGCTATTCTAACCCTACGACCCCACACCCTTTATATATTTCAGAAAAACGCACCGATTTCTTTATATTGACGCCAAATAAATTTCAGTCATTCTTAGTACACTTTTAAAACAATGAACGATAAGAATTTTCAATATTTCTTAGAGAGAAACATAAATGAATTAGTTTTGGAGTCGTTTTTGACCCCGGGTAGTAATAAAGGGTTAAGGAAAAATTATTTCAATAACTAAAAAATGAATAAATTGAAGCCTGTTCTAATCACTCAGAGAATGCAGCAATTTTTCATTTGCTAAATGCTTGCTTTGAAGCCAACCGGTTTGCCTTGCCATGCCACATTTCAGCAGTTAAGCAGTTACAAAGGCACAATTTTGATTGTGATTGCTTAACATACAGTGATATATCAATCGCGAATAGCTGCAAAAATGATAAACTAAGCGCACTTTTGGTTATGAGTGTTGCTCTGACATGAACGATTGAGGTAGGTAATTTTAGTGTATTAGCTGATTATTCTCAAC
Source organism: Dioctria rufipes (assembly GCA_963924295.1). Taxonomy (NCBI): domain Eukaryota; kingdom Metazoa; phylum Arthropoda; class Insecta; order Diptera; family Asilidae; genus Dioctria; species Dioctria rufipes. The sequence goes on along the minus strand of OZ002743.1, from coordinate 91,988,078 downwards.
TGACTCAAATGGCCCAAATGACCGAATCTTTCACATGAGTTACTTATACCAAAAGATTCGTATGACCTGAGGCACCAAAATGACCGATTTTGCCCATCTACATATAATGTATGCAATAAGCAGAGAAATGAGAAGTCATTGTTCTTTTTGAATACTCAAAGAGATTCGATTTTGTACTGAAATAATTAATTTCCCATTGTACCTTTCATTTTATGTCAATGAAACTAATGAAAAGAAAAATATAGAAAATCTCTGCTATAGACAGACTGTGTCCATAATAACTTAATTTGAAATTCAGCTAAATAAAGAGGCGACAGATTATGGACGAAAATTATTTCATTTGTATAGTCATTGACAGTTCCTCAATGTGAGTAAAAATTAATGCAAAGTTCAATAATTTAATTAAATGCTGTCAAGAAAATTTGTGAGTATTTACTGTATAGTCGCAAGTATTTAGTATAAAACAATTTTTGTTGGTGAAGGAGACCAAAAAATGATGAAAACGACAAAGAAATTTCTTTCATGATTAGCTAATGACTGTCACTGCTAACTTTATTGGAGAAACTTTCCACTTTCCAATAAATTTAACTCATTTTAATGACGGTAGGTGGCACATTTACTGCAATTTCACTAAATGGAGTAAAATTTGGTTGATTTGAAAATGAAGCAATATGTTGCAAATAGGTCCTTGATGGATTTCATTTGTGTGACACACTGCACATTTGACTGCATTTAATTAAAAATTAAGTCATTATGGAGACGGTCTGTCTAGGATATTACCCTGACAGTCTAAAGGAATTCACCATTTAATTTAGATGGCCATAACACTTTCAAATACCAGTGGTTGGATAAAAAAACTTCAGGGCTCCCTCAAGATGAACCTTTAAAGAAATGTCAATTGAGAGAGCTGAAGAGTTATGCGGCGTCCTGTATTTGACTCCCATCAAAATAAGTGTTTTTGATTATCACTAAGTTTTCTATTGTGATCATGTCCCATTCTTTCGGTAAATTTGGCCAAGAACTTTCGAACGACGGTTTGAGAGCTGTTTATTTTGAATCCAATTTGCAGTTATGTGAGACCAAAATCGGTATAACCTGCTATTTTTCTCCACTCTTCCTAACTTAATATGATTCCTCGTGGCATTTTCCGTAATTTTTCTTAATTCCTAATAAAATCTAATAAGAAAGTATAAACTACCATTAAAAAATACACTCTTTGCCACAAATATTCAATAAACTCTCGTTGATCACTTCTGATTTGATGGGAATTTCGCAACAAACTGATGCACTTGCTCACAAGGCAGTTTGCTACAGAAGAAAATTATCTTGAAATAGGGCAGTGATATTATAGGAATTTTGCTCACTATATGTCAATTGTATCTGTATACGCTTACTGCATAGAGAGTCACTTAGTATGTGATAAAGAAGATTAATCAAACCAGATGTCAATCCAACGAGACTTTCTTACATCCATAAATTACTACGTTTCCATGAGCCAGAATTGAGTTAGAGTTAGGTTAGCGTTAAGTTTTGTTGTCTGAGATAACTTGATGCTGTTTCCATGAACGACTTCTAAGTTGAGTTGACAGGTGAAATATTTTGTACAAAGTAGCCGGATTTGAGTTGAATAAAACATCCATGCGCACTTTTCTAGCAAATACTTCCCCCAAACCCAACTCAACTCGACTGGATTCGTGGAATTAAAATGGATTGAACGAAACTCAAATAAATTCTCGTTTCCATGAGCACTAACTGGGATTCAATTCGGATTGCACTCCACATGGAAACGTAGTAAATGAGAGCCATGATTAGGGTTTCAAAGATCTGCTGTTTGAATGGAATTGATCAATGGATATTCATTATAAAAACTTATGAAATATTCTAATATATTTCTTACTGGATCATAGAAAACCTAAAATGGTAGGTGTAAGTAATTGCTCACCTTTTCTTTTATTTACTACAGTAGACAGTGGTATATGTTATGTATAGCTTTAGTTAAGAACTGTTTAAAGTAGTGAATTATACTTGTATTTAAATTACTGCTTGGTAACTCATCTCTTTTCTTCGTCAATTACAGAAACGACAAATATACCGAGAACAGGTCCTTCCACATGCTGGTGGCAAAATACCAGATACGACATTCACTACAGATCGGCTTTTTTTGAATCGATTGCAAAAGGAAGGTATTGCAATACCAGATGGAATCATCCTCGAGCAGAGAAATCCACAGGTAATATATTATGCTTTTGTTATAATCAATATCAAAAAGGTAAAATTGAACTATTTAATTCAGCGAACAGAGGTGTCGATCTAATTGTAAAAAAATTTAATGTTTTAACTTAACTCTTTTTTTATTGAAAATTAATTTTATAGTGAAATTCTTTCTGTTTTCAATCCAGATTTAATTATTTTTAATATCTTAATTTTATGATTTAAGGTTCATCAGTACTATAATAAAGCAAGTAGACCTGTATTTCGTGTGGCTGTTACACCAGATGGAAGATATACACCCGTTGAAGGACGTTACTTATATCGAGGAGTACCGCCATCACTAGAAACAACATATTTGTATCCGCAAATACACAACTACCCTATTCGACATCCTCCAAAGCAACCAATTATCTCACGTTATCAGCCAATACAATTTCCAAGTCCACAGGCAACAGATAATTTGAGACATCTAGCAAATCCCAAGAAAGGTTTGAAAATTTTCGCCATTCTTTAATTAATGTTAATTTGACTGATGTCTATTAATTTTTTGTAGTTTACTTGGTTTCCTACGAGTACGCCCCACCAGTAACGAAGAGCTTAGGATCGGTAGACTCATTTGTAAATATTGAGAACAATTTACTTGGTGGCTTTGGAAGGCCTACATTCCCACAAAAAGACTACGTCTCTTCTCATGTAAATATACGACTTTACTTGCATTCACTTCGTATATTGAGTAAATTCCTATAAATTTAATTAATTGCATTATTTTTTATAATTTCAGGTTCTGAATGAATTCGACGACTTCTTCAGCGGATTAAATTTACGGGAAATCCGAAGTACAGATAAAAGACTCAGCCCATCCACGGGTGCTAGTATAAAGTAGTTATGAAGTAAATTTTAGTCTTTAACATGTTTTTGTTTACAATTTTTAATATAAGTGAAACACTCAAAGTTTCTTGTTTTCCTCTTTCAGCCGGATATCAAGTGATCGGTATAAATATCGTAGACACAATAACTGATAATTGATTAAGATATACCTGGGATTACCTTCCTTTTAATTATATTAATGAATTTACGTTTTTGTGAGAAACCTTGAAACAACTTTATGCAATAAAATGCGAGCAGTTGCCACAAAAGCAAATTACTTACCGGACAAGGTTAGGGTTATGAAAGATTTGCAAATATTTTCTACTTGCCATCTTTTTGTTTTGTTTTCGATAATCTTGAGCGTTAGAGCTGGCTTGGGTTTAGTCCACAAAAAAGTGGAACTGTTTGTTGTCTATTACATTACTATCTACCACAATTACCGAACAAAAAATTGTTTTGTTATAGTGGAAGTCAACCATTTCAAGCAGAACTCCCTTCATGCAGCGCACATATTAAACTCTAATCGATTTATAGTTTTGTGAGACAAGTGACATTTTTTTTAACGTTTAATAATTTTAAGAAGTTCTTTTTTTTATCAAGTGAAACTGCAGTTTTCCCTAAAATGTCTATTTTAGAATTTCGCGACACTAGGCGAAATTTGGATTGGAAAAAAACAAGTTCTAGTTAATTCGCTTTTATCCTGCTGATCTACAAAAATCTTATAATCAGAAATTGGTATTATGTATTTATTATTTTAACTTATTAGAACATTCATAAATTATTAAAGAATCATACGAAAATAGGTTTAATAATTAATAATAAAAATATAACTTTATTAGTTTAACAAACTTTAAATTCACAAAAAGTTCATAAATATTAATTGTTTTCTTGTGCTCCTAATATCACAATTTCATTAAAAAAAAAACTCCAAATTATCAAAAACAGACAAAAAAACAAAATACATATTTTTTTCTTTGTACATATTCATGACCTGCTTCTAATGAATTTCACACATCCACTTTTAAATCTATTAAAATTTATCATTACACGACATTTCGTCCACTAATGGTGGAACGTGGTTCGTAATGAGAATAACTTGTATTCGCTCTACCGTGCCATCCACCAATCCTATCTCGAGTGTGGGCAGAATATAGAATAGTAGGCACAAGCACAGAGCCAGAAAAACACTTTTATGCCAGCTAAATTTGGCCATTTTAGCCGGAGTTAAAGCCTTTGAATCAGGCTAAAAAATCGGCTAAATTCTTTCAACCTGTAGGCCAGAATTCTTACAAAGAGTTTTTCTGAAATCGTCTCAAATTTTAGTCGTTTTATTTTAGCCGGGAAGATACATATTGAAAAGCGGCTAAGATAAAAAAGCAGTTATCAATTTTTTACAAATTTTTGCAGGCTAAATAGCGGCTAACATGGCAACTCTGTACAATGCGTCATCCGACGTGAAGATGGGAGGTAGAGCAGGCGCTAGAGCTACGTTCTACAGGCTTCGGTAGGTCGTATAAGTTATTCAAATTTTATAGTTGCAAGCATTGTGATCGTATTAAATTATTAACAAGTTTGAAGTTCTAAACTCAAATAAGCACGGTGGTACACAACAGTAATTTATTTCAATTGATACCTGATACAATTTAAAGGTTTTGTATCGGATTGAATTTCTTTACAACCACATGGATAAAACAAAAAAAAAGTTGTCAGGAGCTCAATACAGAAAAGCATCGAAATGTAAGCAAGAGGAAGAAAGAGAAAATGCTTGTGCAATGAAGAAATGGTTGCAAGTCAACACTAATAGATCATCTAGTAACTGCGGTGGAGGTTTTAATGACAATGCTGATAATTGTGGTGGTGTTGGATGTATTGGTGTCGATGTAACTGTAAGTTCTGCACTGTTAGAAATAAATTAAAAATATTACAATGCACTGTAAATTTATATACCGTAATGCCAAAAGAAACTTACGTGCAGCATAGTAATATTATGTTATATTAGCCAATTGATAAAATCACAATGCATTGTTAGTTAGTTTGTTGTAATTTGGCATAATCTCCGACAAATAAACCGAACTGTTATAAATTACAATGTTTCACGTTTTTTTCCGTTTCACGTTGAAATAGTAAATTTGAAATCCGCAGGTAATTTTATACTGTTAAAATATATTTTTGTCATCGAAAGTAAAAACGATTTTAATTTAATTTTTTTTTAACAGTGTGTTGCTGATAATGTTAATTATAAGGACAGCAATGCCATCATTGAAAAAGATGAACAAGATTTATCAGGTTCTGGTCCGTCTGGCATCTCAAACGCTTATCATCAAACGGTAATCCAAGAAGTAGCTTTGTCAATTCAAAATGGATCAGAAAGCAGACATGATGAATTTAGAAGACGCGTTTCCAAATCTGTGTATTGCATTGCGTATATACTGACACTCCCCAATACTTCTGCAAGTTGCGAGAGGAGTTTTAGTAAATTAAAATTAATAAAAAATTATTTAAGATCTTCTATTCTATTCTTGGCTATTGAATATGCCAATAATAACCAAAATCTATAGTATGGTTCAAAAGTTATACTCATTTATTCTCACGAATATTGGCGAAATATTCAACTGGCCACAACTCCTAAAGGATGGTTTCTAGGGGGATTATGAGCAACAATTTTTTGATCAGCTTGTCTCAAGGAATCGCGTGGTATGCCGGAAGGTATCTTGATCTGAATCACCCTGTATATGAATAGCAGCCATTGTAGATAACTTCTTTTTTTTTTTTAAACAGGGGGAACAGGCGAAACCCATCCTAAGCACGGAGGCCATAGCGGCCCATTGTACTATCCTGAATCCCCTTCACACCAAAACCTTTGTGTACTCTTAATGAAGCGCATCAGGTCTTGGTGAGGAAGGTTTTTCAGAAAGGCAGACCCTAGAGTATCCAGTCTGCTCCGGGCGAAGGCCGGACACTCACAAAAAAAGTGTTCGGTTGTCTCAGGGGCTCTCCCTCCAGGCAGGACAGACACTCAGGGCAACTCCCATCCTTGTTAGATGAGCGTTAAGTGAGCTGTGGCCGGTGATGATGCCAGCTACAGTTCTACATTGTTTCCTTCCGAGCCCCATGAGAAAATCGGAGATATTCCCATTGGGCCCATCAAGAAACAGTTTTGTACACCTACAAGAACTCAGGTTCTCTCATATCTGCTGATGTTTCCTATAAACATCCGCTTTGATGAGAGACCCGATACTTGAGGTGGCAACGCCTACGGCGGGCTCCGGTCCGAAGAACGGAGAATAGAAGCCAGCCCTAGCTAAAAGGTCAGCCCTTTCATTCCCCATGATCCCCATGTGACCAGGAACCTACAGGGGGGACACTTTGTTGTGAAAGCACGTTATCCGCGGGCCATTCAGAGCCATCAAGGCTGCCTGACTATCCGAAAGGATAGCGATGTCTTTCCCCTCGCTGCCATTGAGATGGCGAAGACTTCAGCCTGGAAGACAGTGGTGTGTCTTCCAAGTGAGTTCTCCATTCCAAAATCAGGCCCAGGGAAGTAGACACCTGCTTCAGCTCCCTCATTAGTGAGATAGCCGTCGGTGAAGATTTTTAGAGCAGACCGGGGAAGACTCGATAAGGCACCTCCCTCAGTCCACGATTCCCTTGCAGGAAAGCTTACAGAGAAGCGAAGCCCGAAACAAAGCTCAGGTACCATCGCATCCCGTGGCATACTGGCCAGAGGGTTTTCCAAGTCCAGCCGATTCGCCATAGAGCAAGGATAAGAGCCAGTCCAGCCGTCCTCCCAACATCCCCATCAGCGCAATCTGCACACAGCCCTTTTGGCCTCTACCTGAATGACAAGATCCAGAGGTGGCAGTTAAGTATGACCTTAAGAGCCGCAGTAGCCGTGGATCGCATGGAAGCCGTAATTCCCAAGCAGGCAAGCCTTTGCAGGCCCGCCAGCTTCCAGATCGCAGTCCCCACAAGTGTCCTCGGCCACCATAAACAGGAGGCATATGTGAGAATCAGTCCGACGATCGAGGTGTACATCCCATGCACAACCCTCGGTCTCATGCCCCATGTGCAGCCAAAGGTTCTCCTGCAATGAGCGAAGACCCTCATAGCCGCATTAACTTTTTCATCTACGTGCAATCCCCATGTCAGCTTCGAGTCAAGGAAGACTCCAAGGTGCTTAACATGAGGAGAGAGTTGCAGAGTGTGTCCAAAAAGCTTTGGAAGAAACAAAGTAACCCAGCTTACGTCTTCTGGAGAAGAGCACCAAGCTGCACTTTGTTGGGTTCACTGTCATAATCAATTTCAATTCAATTCAATTTTTATTTGCTGGCATATGGTACAATAAGACTTACAAAATCTTTTACCTGCACCGACTGATACTGAATGTATAATATTTGAAAATGAAAAGCTAATGAATGAACTTGAGAGAAAAACAACATGAAATTAAATAAAGCTAAAAAGTTAGAAGATTAAGATTAAAAGAATTAATTGAAACAATAATATAATAAAAATTAAACAAGAATAATAGCAGAATTCAGAATGAAGTATATAAATTCAGTAATAGCAATTAAAATAACATAGTTGTATTGATTAAAGAAAAAAAAAAAAAGCAAAGAAGAAAAAAAAAACAAAAAAAAGAATTTAAAAATTAAGATCTCTGAGTGAGTGCAAAAATAAAAAAGTTATGCAATCATAAGTTGTTAATAGGCGAGTATTGGTATAAAAGTTCCCTGAAAGCCCCCAACGCGCTGGATCTTTGAAAGTTGGCAGGAAGTGAATTCCACAAACGTATTGCTCGAACAAAGTAAGAGTTCTCCATTATGGAATATCTGTATCGCGGAATTAAAATACTAACATTTCTAGATGAACCCAGGAAAACTAACTCGTCATTTAAGTAAGAAGGTACACGGTTTCGATATGTAATTCTATGAAGAAAAATTAACTGCCTTCGTACAAGAAAAGTGTTTAAAGAACATCCAAGAATATGCAATCGAAACGGAGAAATGTGATCAAATCGTTTCAGCCCAAAGACAAATCTCGTGCAATCATTAAAAGCAACTTCCAATTTTCTAGCGCAAGAAGAATCTAAACGGGGGAAAATTAGACAAGACCCAATAAAATATGGCAATAAGAGCGTTTTAACTAATTTTAAACGTAAGGGCTCTGTTAGTATACTAGCTAATAACCACAGTCTCCGAAGGCCACCATAGACATTACGAATTATTCCATTTACATGGTCACAGCAGCTCATTGAGGTGTTCAGAGTAAAGCCGAGATTTTTAACTGTATTCACAAAAGGCAGGGTAACTCCATCAAGAATGACCGGAGGCAACTCGCTTATATCAAGCTGTTGTCTATAAAAAACCATTGATTGGGATTTAGTGGGATTTAATATAAGCTGATTTTCGGACGCCCATCTTGATATTCGCTCCAAGTCAGAGTTGAGGCGGTCTACGCAGTCTTCCATTAGACCAATCGGCCTATTTAGGTATAGTTGTACATCGTCTGCGTACAAATGGATGTTACAGTCCTGGATGACATTAGGAAGATCGTTAATGTACAGACTAAACAATAGTGGTCCAAGAATAGATCCTTGGGGTACTCCGCAATGTAAAGGTAGTACTTCTGAGAGACGTTCATCAGCAATCACCTGTTGGGATCTATTTGCCAAAAAATCAGCTATTAAAGAAATGGCCGACGTAGAAAAATTGAATTGTGAAGCTAATTTTGTAAGTAACTTAGGATGACTGACACTGTCAAAAGCTTTTGAAAAATCCAGTAGGGTCATATCATGACGGGTGCACCAGTCCTCAACAATATTGAGGCCTCGTTGCATGAAGGCACAGGGAGCAGCTATACTATGCCTGGAAATGAGCAGAGGGATGTCATCCGTATACGCTTCACATGAGAATCCCACGTTTTTCAGCACCGTGATGAGTGAGTCAAACAACATACACCAGAGTACTGGGGAAAGCACGCCACCTTGCGCGCCGCCTCTCTCCACCAGCACACTGAGAGAGGTTCGGCCGCCTCATCCACTGTTAGGTACGGTCGTCTTAACATTTGGTCGATCTATCGCACAACAGTGCGGTCAACACCATGTCCTACCAGTTGCCTCATATAGCGACTCGGGGGTGGCCTTGTCAAAATCCCCCTCGATGCCCAGAATGGCTCCCTAGGTAAACAGTCCACGATCCAGTCCCCGCTCAATGACAGTAACTATTGAGTGAAGAGCCGTCTCCGTAGATCTGCCCCTCCGATAAGCGTGCTGTGAGGTGTTTAAGGGAGAAGCCTTTAATGGTACTCCCTTAATATATTCATCTAACAGCCTCTCCAGGCATTTCAACAGAAATGAGGAGTGGTTTATGGTTCGAAAACTTTTCGGGTCCATGTAGGAAGCCTTACCAGGCTTCGCAACGAAGGCAACCCTCACCTTCCTCCACATCTCAGGTATATATCCAAAAGCGATACATGCCCTGAAATGGAGTCGATGTATGGGGCCAGCATGTAGATAACTTACTAAGCATTCGCTTAACCCTTTGAGGACTAATAGGATAATACGTCCCAAGATATTTCAAAAAATTCTCTTGGGAGAACCATGCACTCTATTGTCGTACGAATTCTCTCTTTCAGTACTTCTGGGTCTCTTCTGCATATATAAAGCGGGAAACACAGAGCTAGCCTTTCCAACCTTAGCTGCAGCCTCAACTTTGACAGTTGTGTAGAATATATAGGATCAGGTTATGAAGAACCTAATGGCAAAGTTTTTGAAGTCGACCAGGTTGAGGTTGATCTCGAGTAGGTCTACTCTCTACTCTGCTGGAACTTTGTTAGCTTTGACAGCTAATTTTTGTTATCGGGAAAGTGTACGGGAAATTTTTTAAAAAAAAAATTTGGGAAGCATATTTAATGTGAAAATTTGTTCCTACTGTAGTAAATTATTACAAAAAAATTTGAATTTTTAAGCCAACAACCCAATTAACTGATATCATACAGAAGTTGTTAAAGCTCGCATTGTGAGTTGTAAAAATAGGCAGAGTTCACCAGGTTGAGGTTCTTAAAGTTTAACTAAGGTCGAGATTGGAAAAGTTAGCACTGTGTTTCCCGCTTTGTTTTGCCTCTCAGCTTTGTCTCAGTCGGCAGCTTGCTGTCAATGAGTGTACACGTGTCCATGCGCTGAAGATATATTACTGTACAACGTAAACTGAAGACTGGAGAAAACGTAAATTTTCAGTGCCCTTCTTCCATAGCATTTTACAATAAATATAAAGGAGGCGTGGACCTCACCGATCAAAAGGCTGCTATTTACGATGTCAACAGAATGCCAGCAAAATGGTGGAAAACGGTTTTTTATAAACTCCTTAAGACAACTCATTCGTAATTTACAAAGTGGAAAAAATGTTCGATATTTTGACCGATGTTGCCAAAAATCTTATTCTTACTAGAAAAGCGAATGCTGCAACTCACCGTAGACAAAATATAGAGAGAACCTCCAGGAAGATTCGGAGATTTGTCAACGCCGGGGATCATATCCCTATTAAAGGAACTGAAAGAAGGCGTTGTGTAAGATGTTCAGATAACAAAGTTGGAAAAATTCGAGAAAAACGGACAACGTTTACATGTTCAGCTTGCAAAGTTCCTCTTTGTTTAATTTAGAAATATAGAAATGAATATTGTGCTCCTTATTTACGTTACCTTTTTTTGTTTTTTGTTATATATTTTTAACTTTGAACAAAATGAATATGAATTTCTTTTTGTTATATAGAAGTGTCATATTAAGTACATATATAAAATCGTGGTTGTGAAACTTTCTTTTATTTTATGTTTTATAATTTTTAAATAACTATGATATGCTAATTTATATGTATTTTTTACTTCTTTTTCTTACTACGTCTTTTTACAAATCTATATTTCAGGGGTACATATGGTACGTGATAAGAATTGGTGGGATATATATACTTGTGTGTTGTTGAATAATGAACCTGATATAATATTACATTCGATGCGTATAGTATTTACTTTAATGATATTGACTGGCAACTCTGGTGTATGCACTATATTAGCAGATAAGTTTCTTTTACTGAATCGAAGCAGAGGAGCTATGGATCTCTGTTTTTCAAAATGTATATCATCAGTTGCCTCACTCTTCGATGTATTATTGTTAGCCTTTATTGTAACCTTTATCCTTCTCCCTTCTTTATCCAAGTATCCTTGTACGTATTTTGCTATATCATCATTCTCATAGGATCCAACAGGTATCTCAACAACCTCATTCCCTGCATGAACCAGATTATTGCTCACATCAATATTTGGTATAGAGTTGTATGTTTGAAAATCGATTAGCCCACAAACATAATCCGTTGCTAGCTCTAGCGGAGGAAAGTACTCAGCAGTGAATAGAGATGAATTTCCCGTGAGAGTAAGTGGTAAAGACATGATGGTTGATAATGAACTGTCGCAATTCCAATATAGATACATTTATTTATAGATAATAATTAATGACTATAGCAATTATATTAAAAAGTCTAAACATAAGTGTCCGCAAATTACTGCATCATAGTTCTGATGAGAACTGTATTTGTACGTTATATTACTACCCAAGTTGTTTATGAGCTCCCTTGGTGGTTGGAGATTGCCAAAGCTATCAAAATATTCGATTTTATCACCTTTCTTGTAGTACGCTAGCCAGTGTGTACCTGCTCCAGTTGAGATGTCCAAGTTAACAATACCCCTTTTTTACTTCCATGGTTTTTTAGGTAGATTATCACGCATAAATACTCCTCTGAAGTGTGTGGTATACATACATACTTTTGGGTAGCGTCTTTAATAGTTTTTTTGGTTGAGGTTGTAAATAGAGTCCAAGTCCTTTTCTGTACGGCTTCAGGAACAGCCCGTTTCCATCTTTAACAACCGCTATAGTTTCCATTGCTTGGTTATAACGTTTGCTTTCTTCCAATTTTACCTTTGCTGCACTGGTATCATTTACTGCTTTAGCTATGCCTACTGCACCTCCCGATAGTGCTACAAATGCTGAAAGCCCAGCAAACAACGGGATGAGGGACAGAAGTGCCCCAGAAACCTTTCGTACAGGTATCACTCGTGGAGTTTTAATAGATTTCTTCTTTCCTTTCACAATATTTTTAGCTGCACTAAGAGCTATTTTTGTAGCTTCCACCAAATCTTTTGGTTTTTTGACTCTTAAAATCTTACGTGCATTTCGTACTGCTTCTCGGAATGTGGGTTGGCGTTTATTTTTAGCCTTCAGACCGATACCCAGCTTAATTTTAGCCTTCATTGCGTGTGTTATGAGCCAGGAATTGGCACGTTTACTCAAATTTGCATCCGTAGATTTTGCACGCTGCCAAGCTATTTCAGCTATATGTATGTCAATCACTTGTATCTTTATGTCGCGAGTATGCTATATCGTGTTCCTTGCAGGCTGCGTCCAGTGGATTAATGCCCAGATCTCCTCTCGCCAATCTTTGTTGTAACTTTGTTCCTGGTCCACAGTACTGGTATCCCGGTAGATGTAATTCTACAGGTAATTTGTTGGTGACCGAATTTAATAGTCCTCTGCCCCCTTCCAAAGCTTTACTGGCATCTTATAAGATTCCGATGATACTGTTGAAATGTAATATAAACAGGTGTATTTATAGGAATCCTATTAGTCTTCAATATGCGGTTCAGTAAACAACAACAAGCTCTTCCTGTTCGAAATGCTGATGTAGCTGTTATGAAGGTGAAAAAGAAGCATGGCCCCCTATTGCCTAATAGTATAAGGAGCATCATTGTTAGACCATACAATTGTGGAAAAACTAATGTTATGATAAGTTTGCTGGAATATCCCAATGGTCTGAGATATGAAAATATTTACATATATTCCAAATCTTTACATCAACCAAAGTATGAATACTTGAAGCGAGTGATGACTCCCATATCAGGATTGGGATATTATACATTCTCAAACAACTGCGACGTTCTACCTCCAGAGGAAGCCAAATCACATTCAGTGTTTATTTTCGATGATGTAGCATGTGAAAAACAAGATAATGTGCGATCCTATTTTTGCATGGGTCGCCACGAAAATATAGACAGCTTCTACCTCTGTCAAATATATACGCATATACCAAAGCACTTAATACGTGACAATGCTAATTTAATCATCTTATTCAAGCAAGATGACTTGAATTTGAAACATATCTATAATGATCATGTGAATACAGACATGAAGTTCAATAAATTTCAAAGAGCCTGTGCTGAGTGTTGGAAGCAGAGCCGGACTGGGAGGATGGGCGATCGGGCGCTAGCCCGATGGGCCGGTAGTCATGGGTGCCGGTGGTGGTCTCCGGGTTAAGCATGACCACAGCAACATATTTACAATACGTTACTCTGGTCAACTCTGCTGCGGCGGTGAAAGAAGATCTAATAGTTAACACTACTCAAAATTGTCCCAAATGATAGGGCGCAAGGCCAAGGTAACTTGTGGGTATTGCCAACCAAGCATAAAGCCTGAAACACAATTGGAGCGTTTCAGCCAGCTTTTGTTGACTATGTAAATCAATGTAGAAGAACACAATTGGAGCTTTAGATTTTTTGCAAGATTCAACCTGGCTTGAGATTTGATCAAATTGCAAATTTCAAGCTCAAAGGCTGCCAACTTGAGGGAATTTTCAATGTTGCCAACTGTGCGAATGTCGAATATTAGACGAGAATGGCTTCTGTTGACACAGCTACCAAAAATGTTAAAATGGAAGAAAACTAATAGAGTTAGTAAAATATAAGCAGTTTCTGTGGGACATAGACAGAAAGCTGGCGATAAAGCTACTTGAAACGCTCCAATTGTGTTTCAGCCTTCATACATGGCAATTATCGTGGCTTCAAAAGTATTCACTTTTTTCTAACTCATTTGGGAGTATTTTTGGAATCATATGTACGAGTATCAATTTTTATTTAGAGAAACGCATGGAAAAATGTGTTTTTAGGGCTCCGTACAATAAAGGAAAGAGCCGGTCGCGCAAATATATATCGACAGACAAAAGTTATAAAAAACTTTATTTTTTAAATTTTTTATGATGGTGGGTTGAGCTAAATAAAACAAAATTTGTTTTTTTTATCTTGTGGGGTAGGTATCGTTTGAAAGGGATTCCAAAAAGAATTTCAAAATTTTTGGTGAATTACATATAAAATTATAACCCAAAATGTGCGAAGAAATGCCACCCCCTGATCTTCTGGGTTGCTAAAGTAAAATTTTGAATATTATTAGGGTTAGTAGACATTGAGTTATACAGTGTGTCCCGTATGTGGTCTGGGATGATCCGAAGACTATAAATACGTCATTCTTAGAAGAAAATAGTTTAAAAAGCTCATTCCCAAAAGATAATTGCCTACTTTCTGGCATTTATTAAACTTTTTTGCTGGATATGCTCAAGAAAAAGTACAAAAAACGTCCCCTCCGCCACGCATATACAATTTTTTTTTGTCTAGGCATGACCTATCCATAGCCTTTGGGTCTTACAATTAGACCACAGATGATACACTCTGAAGGTAACAGGAAAACATGCCACCTTTTTCGTATCTATGTCTTATAGTTGCTGGAAAAAATGTTTTGTGTTACTATTTTGGACCATATGTGTAAGTGAAAGAGAAATTTAATTTCTAAGCGGTTACAAAAAATTTGTAAAACAAAGGAGTGGCGGACAACGAGTGCACTTCTTTCTTCAGTTCCTTCCTTCACGAGTTTAAATTGTTGGTCTCTCGGATACTGTTTTCACAGGGAAACCCTGTTTTAGTATTAATGTTAAAGGTGAAAGGGCCACTTTGTTGTGTATAAATATTTCCTATATACATATATGTACTAATCTATTAACTTCCTCTTCTTTAATAAATCTTGCAGATTGTAGAAAAAAAAGCTAATTTTATATAATTATTAGTCGTTTCGTATTAAGCATGGAACCGAACATTCCTTGTTTGATATCTAGCATTATTCATTTGTCACCCAAAGAGTTTAATTTTGTTTTGCAAACAGAAACCCCTATTTTGCTCTACTTGTGGCTCTCTGTTCAGTGGAACATCGGTCTAATTATTCGGATTGTTTGCATTAGCAAAAAGTAATTTTTGAAGATCCAAGGGGCCTGGTTTGAGGCCACTTGCACGGGCCGGTTCGAAGACCCAGTCCGATCCTGGTTGGAAGGATGAATATGGTTTCATGATGATTGATAAGGATAACTCACTAAACAAGAGGCGCTACCGTAAAGGATTTGACACCTTCATTTTACTATAAAAGGATGAAACGTATGAAATCTACATAAGTCGAAGTTGTAAATCAGCCGAAAGCACATAGAAGCCTGTGAACCTGCTGAGAAGAATAAAGCTATTCACCTGTTATCAGACCTGTTTGAAAAGCTGTAAGCTGTTATCAGAACTGGTTTAAAAGCTGTTAATCTCTTATCAGAGCTGTTTAAAAGCTGTTGAGCTGTTATCAAAGCTGTTTGAAAAGCTGTTATCAGAGCTGTTTGAAAAGCCGTTATTCAGTTAATATCGAAGATGAATGAAAATCTATTAAAAGAAATCATAAAGACAAGGAATGCAGTACGAAGGAAATTTGAAGCTCTAAAGATGGGAAGGATTGAAGCAGAAGCTCAACTTGAAGAAACTTTTAAGCAAATCACCATACCCTTAAAAGAGTTTGTTACCAGAGTCAAAAACGAGCCATCAGTCAAATTGGAACCAAAAGATGAAAAAGAAGAAGAAGACAACAAAATTGTGGAACCTTCACCCCTCCAAAATGAAAATATGTGAAAATTGAGGCTAGTAGCACACCTATAAATTATGGGGATTATTCCTTAACATCTGAAGAAGAATTCGCAACACCCAAACATTCAAGAACATTGATAGGAAGGTCTCCTGTCACCTCCCCCGATACGTCTGGATAAATAGTTTCAAACTATTTAAAGCTATTCACTGATAATAGCCCTAAAATTGATTCAACCTATGGAGTTTACTATGATGATGAATATTGTTATCAAAGGGAAGAGCTATAAAACAACTTTGGGGTTATGTGAGCTGCTATTTATGAAAGATCCTGTAAAAAGTCTATATACTAAAGAGGATTTAACTAATTATTGATCCATGGATGGACAAATAAAAGGTACTAGAGCGGCTAAGTATAAAGCTGTAATCAGTAAACTTATACAGCATAATGGCATGACTAATGCGTCTGCCTAAGGAGATATTGTAACTCTTCCGTGGAAGCTTCTATTGTGGCTTCCTTAATGATGTCCAAAACGTGAACATTTCTCTTTCTTATTTTATGACCCAATGACTCAATAACCTCAATAGTAGTGTGAAATTTTGATTCTTGTATTGTTGTTGGTATATCAGCATTTCGAGTAGCTGCCATATTTTCAGCCAAATTTTCAGACATTCACTAAAATGAAATCTACTGCTTTCGGATTAAAAGGGTGAAACCCACATTTCTTGAAGCTACTTTTTATGGTGGTTGAAATTTCGCAGGATTGCAGTTTCCAGCAAAGGATAAAAAGTTTTTTTTAAACCCTAGGGCCTAGATGAAATCATAGGGGTATACTAAGTTTGTCATTCCGTTTGTAACACCTCGAAATAATGATTGTAGAGCAAAATGGATTGGACACCCATTCATAATATTAAAAGTTATTTCGATTTTTGCATGTCCGTCCGTCCGTCCGTCCGTCTGTGCGCGCGATAACTCGAGAACACGTATACTTAGAGAGCTGAAATTTTGTACACGGACTTTAAAAAAAAAGTAAAATTAAGTTCGAAAATGAGACAAATCGGGCAACTCCTTCGAGGGGTTGCCATATAAAAATTTCGTTTTCCGCTATATATGCCTAAGAACGCGTCGACGTAGAGAGCTGAAATTTCGTACATGATGTTTTTACTACATTAGCAAATAAAATGTCAAAAATGGACTAAATCGAGCAACTCCTTCTTGGTGTTGCCGTATAAAAATTTCTGTTTTTTACGTATACTTTGAAAACGATCAGTCCGAGACATTTTATTGTACTAAAAACTTCTGCAGAATACGAAATCCTATAAAATTGGTTATAATCATTTTTTCTGTGAAACAAATCGTTCTAGAAATATGTATATCCGAAAAACCACTTCAAAATCAATACTTGAATAGATCGGTGACCATACGAAATTTAATACGGGCATTCATTTATGGTATCATAAGAATTGGTCTTAGACTAATTCTAGCTTTTTTACTTGTTTGTGTTCTAACTTCGCAATTCTTGACTGCTATACTCCAACGGTATTTTCCAACTGACGTCAGCTGAGAGTAGTGTTTGGTGGTAATGCATATAAAATTATAATTTTTTCATTACATTTTTCACTCAGCTCTAACGTGTAGTGCAATATGTGACCGTCTACGAAAAGGATGCCAACTTCCATTATTATTATTATATAAGATATCGGTCACCACTTATCTTTTTTTCGTAAAAACCAGTTCGGTGGCTTGCTATTTACGGTGACGAAAATATTCATTAAAGTATTTTTTCGAAATTTAGAAGTTTTGCAAATGCTCAAACATTTCAGGAGACTTATTTCGATCGAACTTACATAAATTAAGTAAAACGTTAGAATTGGTCTTAGACCAATTTTTATGATGCTGTAAAGATGTATGTAATTTCGTATGATCACTTCTACAGATAAGTTTGATTGTTAAATTGGTTTTTCGCAAATATTTCTAGAACGGTTCTTTGGTCAATAAAAATGATTATAACAAATTTCATAAGATTTCATATTCTGAAGAACTTTTGAGTGCAATAAAAACGTCTAGCACTGATCGTTTTCACAGTATATGCCTAAGCACAATTGCCACGACAGAGCGGAAAACGGCAGACGGCAGCGGGAAGTTCGGTTGTCAAAACAGGCCGTCGAAAGATTGGGAACACAATTGCAACGACAGGCGGTGAGCGACGATTGTGAAAGAAGAAGATACTGAAATTTCATTTATGACATGTTTCCAGCATTTTAAAAGGATATTTTTAATAAGAGTATTGTATATTATATTGAAAGAAATGCAGTGGACCAAAGTGTGGAAAAAAACTGAAAATGCAGAAATTAACTAAATTAAACGCTTTGAAATATCCATCCAAAACAGGTCTTTTTTGTCCACTTGTCTTGCCTGTCTTGCAAATCATAAATTATTCTCTGATTTCGTACTTCCTCAATAAATTTTTCTTTAAAGCTCATTATTTGAAATTTACCGCGGGTTGCTACCACCTCAAAAAGACAAAACGGAATGCCAAAACAATTTCATTCGATTAATTTTGTTGGTAACACTGCAGCGACGACGGCAAAATTAGAATTTGATCAATCTCGACGGAAACATCGTCGCCTGGTTACCTTCGAGGAGAGAACTAAAGGAGGTGACATGTGATGAAAAAAGCGTAGCAACTTTCGTTCTTCTTCTTGTTTTTGTGAGGTGCCAGAGGAGGCGTTAAAAATTGTTGATGCCTTAAATATCGCAACAAATTAATGGCGCGAAAATTCAAACACATTTCTTAGAAACTCCGCACAGTCACTGACATGTATATAAATGGACTGACTGATCTCCTGTTTCATGTGGCATCAGTTTTGATTACAGCAAGTATGCTCTCACTGACGATATATTTAAATTATTTGCGAATTTACCTATATATGCATGTCAGTGGGGTTTACCGAATTTACCACAAAAGTACTTTAAAAGTATTTTCCTCAACATGGCTTGTTGTATCTAAATCTTCGAGCATATATAACTCCTTTTTATATTACTATCACTTAGTCCAATAGTCATTAACCATTTTCTATAAAAAGTAAATTATCCCTCTTGTAGCTACGTCTCTGCGCCAAACATATTCAGGGGCTCTTTGTTTATAGAAAAGTGACAGTCAAACACCCCGCCAAAATCAAGATGGCGAAATTTTTTGGCTACGCTGCCATACATATACTTTACTATGGGATGTCATCTCCTTTAGTTCTCTCCTCAAAGCTGCTTACCGTTGTTCGTTGAAATTTGGTGCATTCGGATAAGACGTTGTGCTTTTGCAAGTTTGACAGCGGAATTTCGTCGTCGTTCTCCGTCTGCCGTCGCAATTGTGCTTAGGCCTTATACGTGAAAACCTTAAGTTTGTATATGGCAAC
Source organism: Dioctria rufipes (assembly GCA_963924295.1). Classification (NCBI taxonomy): domain Eukaryota; kingdom Metazoa; phylum Arthropoda; class Insecta; order Diptera; family Asilidae; genus Dioctria; species Dioctria rufipes. Next base: position 91,968,836 of record OZ002743.1, on the reverse strand, counting down.
AACAGGAAGTGTTCTCCCTTTTTGAAACTATACCTACTTATTATTTTTATAAAAAAAGCCGTGTATTAACTTTAGCTCTCTACGATGGAGCGTTATTAGGAAGTGTCTAAACATTAGTGAAAACTGAAATTTTTATATGGCAACTCCACGAAGGAGATACCCGATTTGTTCCAGTTTCGAACTTAAATTTACTTTTTTTTTAAAGTCCGTGCTTAAAATCGTACCTCCCTAAGTACACGCGTTCTGTAGTTGGACAGCAGCGTTACCAATTGAGCCAAAAATCGGCTAATTTGGCCAATTTTTAATTTCATTAGCCGAAAAATGTTAACTTGGTCGATAGCCGATTTTTAGTCGATTTTGATATTTCTTCAGCCGATTTTAGGATTGACACTAGCTACACTTGGTTTGGTGTGGTGCTTTGGTGATCGAATGTATTTTGAGCCACTTTCTTGGTTGAAAAAGTGGAGTTTTTTCCCCTCGTGATTGGTTAAAATTTATGCGTTGTGGAAAATGATTTCCTATGAGAAAGATGTTCACAACAGAGCACTTATGTCTCTGAAAGAAAGACCGTAAAAATATATGCGAAATGTAGTAACTGGGGTGTATGTGACCCGGGTGCATGAAAATGGTTTCCCGGCGACAAAAACGTCCCAAGAAAATTTTCTGAATCAGGAAAAAAATACACCACTCGATAGTACTATCGGCGAGACCTTTTTTGCTGGTTTTGAATTTATGTTCATTCGAGGAGTTTGCATTATTTTGTGTAGAATGGAATTTGAAATTTGCCAATTTTTAGCCGCTTTTTAAAATCTGTTTAGCCAATTTTAGACTTTCTAGATACATTTGGCTGATTTTAGAAACAAATTATTAGCAACACTGTTGGATCTGTGTTGCAGTATCGGCGTCCGCGGCTGTTGTCTGGAACTTTAGCTTCCGTGAATATTTTAGCTGTAATCCAGCATACAAAAATTTAAAAAATGGTTAAAAGGAGGATTTTATTAATAGTTTTCGTAATAATAAGGCGTTATGGCAAATCAAACCAAAATCTATAGTAATCCTTTTTCAAAGCATTATAAATGCATTTACATGACTCCGGTATAATGGTTTCCAAAACTTGCGACAATATAATCGTAGAGTATTTCAAATAGTCGAAGCTATGTCCAGTGCGATAAGTCTCTTAAATCAAAGATAACGAAGAGGTCTAGTGAATAACGTCGGGAAAAAATTATATTGGAATGGAGGTATTAGCTCGGAAACTTCTAAAAAATGGTAAAAATTGAAGTTTTTTAAATCAAATTCCTGTTAGTAGGTATTGTCATTTCTTTAGACTGGACTATTTTAGAAAGATAAACCCTCGATCTAGCAAATAATGACAAGTTTTTTCATTTTTAGTTGCGTTATTCTTTTTTTTTTCTTGTAATTATTTGGCTCTAATAGTACTTATTTTTTCTCCCGATATTTCACCGGCGAGAAATTGTAATATTTCATTGAAAGTTATTTAAATACAAAGCTAAATAGTATATTTAACAATTATGTGCAAGAAGGGTTTAGGACAGCTAATTCTCGTTAAAAATTTTCCATTTATTTGAATTGCAACTATTCATTTTTCGTCTTAAATTTTATAGTTTTGTCGCATTTTGGGTTTCTGTCTTTTAAGCTAGATGCCTCTAATGTAGTTTGTGGTTTAGGTCTAGGCTAATTTTATATGAATTGTCTCACTTTCATGACACAAACTTACGTATAATAAATTTTATTGCCTACGGTCTCGCTGGTATCTAAATTTAAAGTTTTGCTGAGTACTGATTCCTCTTAATCTGGTATTCTTTTTATACACTGGCTGCCATCTGAAATCATTTTTTGTTGTACTTCGGCTCCCAGTATTATGTCAGAGGCGTCTGAGACGACAGCTAGCAGAGCAGAACCTGAAGGGTGTGCCCGTAGAATAGCCCCGCTTAGGTGTTCTTTAATGCCCTCGAAATGCCCCGCCTTTTTAAGAACCAGTTAAATACGAATTTAATTTGGAGTGATGTTGAACTGCATGAGGAAATAAATGCCGATAGAAATTTACCATCCCACGAAAACTTCTAAGTTCTTTAACGATTTGTGGATATTTAAACTTGGTGATGGCCTCCAATCGCTCAGGGGAGGGTTTGATACCATGTTGATTACTTATGTGGCCGTGAAAGGGTATTTTCCCTTTTACCTGTTAAACTAAAAATTTGCCACATATGTTAATAGTATCAAACATCATCTAGATAGACGAAATAGAACGGTAAACTGCGGAGCACAGAGTGAATTAATCTTTGAAGGTTTGCACTGCCTTGCAAAGATCGAAAGTCATTTGAACAAATTCAAACAAGCCAAAAGGTGTACAAATTGCAGTTTTAGGAATATACTCAGGTTCTGTAGGAGTTTTGTGGTACGACGGAACAAGTTTTAAAGTTGAGAAAACGACACATCCATTCAATTGATGGGCAAAATCCTGAATGTGTGGGAGGTAACAATCTGGGACTGTGCAAGGGCAAAGTATATTTATACAGTAGACCAATTTAGAACAAACTACTGAAAAGTGAATTTTAGAATTTTAATTACAACAACAAAAACCTCAAAATTTCCCCCATAAGAGGGAACTATTAAGTATAATACAGAAGTAAATGAACGAACAGTAGCTAGTTGCACAACGGTTGGGAGAAGTATTAGTTTTATGTAAGTACACATCTCAGCACCAGTCTGCAAATGTATTGTGGGGTTCGTTCCATGGACAGTGTAACATGCAAAATGGTTGTAATAATGTTTGTGACAGCTTGATACTTCTACCAAGCCGAATGGCATGGGAAATGGAACAAATTGTTTTTAGCTTTTCTTTTTCTTGCAGAAATAGTTTTCACTGTCATTTTGTCCCTCTTCCTCTAGTGCAAGTTTGTGCATGCTGTACGTTCTGTTTCTTCCACTTCACATTTACATAGGAACCTTTGTATTAGAATTTGACTAGTGTGTTAGTTAAAACTGTCGAAAGAGAAAGTATAGTCTCTTTATAAAAGCATCCTACTCGCTTGACAGTTTTGACAGAGCTGGGCTACTGTATGAATTAGTGATGTGAAAATACAAGACCAAGCCCAAGACTATAATGCTCTTGGTGTTGGCCTTGGTCTTGCAAACTTAGTCTTGGTTTTGATCTTGGTAAGATTGGTATAGTATTGGTCTTGGTCTTGGTTTTGCATAGTCAAGTCTTGGTGTTGGTCTTGGTCTTGGTCTTGTTCTAGGTCTTGGGCTTGCAATTCAGTCTTGGTATTGTCTGTGATCTTGTAGTAGGTTTTAGCTTTGGGCTGCACAGTCAACTTTAGGTTTTAGTTTTAATGTAGGATTTCGTTTTTTTGCGCAATTCTAGAATTGACGTATCATGCCATAAATTTATAAATAGTTAAAAACTATCTTATCGCCGTCCAAATAAATCTTGTCAGCAGCTTGTCTTGTCTGTTTGCTCTTGCTACGTTTATATGAGTGTGTTTATGCTTATAATACATTTTTTCTGCGATTTTGTGTTTCATATATCAATTTATAAGTTTTTGAATTTACCGTGTTATTTCCAATTACACCCATACATTCACAACCATAACACTATTCTTTCTTATATTTTCCTGAGTTTTTTTAAGTCTAAGTTAGTTACATAAGTTACTTTACTTCGAGTTTAGAGGTTCGAGTATCATTTGTTTTTCAAATTCATTAATTATCGTTTCTCTTGTTGTTTATTTTTCATTAATTTTAGTGCAGATTTTTGATGGAATTTAACGCTAATATGATGAAGAAATTAATCATTAAAAGTATGGATTCATTTTTCACACGGTAATAATTTATTCTGGGGAATAAAATTGATTCAAACATCCATTATCAAAAATAATAGCTACATTATAAATTTGAACTTTCAGAATAGTATCAAAAATATATCTACAATATTTAATAGATGACAAATTTGCTCTTAAAACGACTTCATTATTGCCGTTTCGTGCTGAAAAAATATTTAATTGAATTTATACATCTGCAAAAACTTTTGAAATAATAGATTCGAAAAAAAAAACGTTCGACGGGATTCGAAATTAGATCCCAAGAGTAGAAACCAAGTACGCTTCCTACTCGGCCCGGTTTACAAATCAAGACTTAACCTATATGTAGCAGCGGCTACCACATCGAATGCAGCCAAGTACATGATGTTAATCCATCGCATAAACACAGCTCTAATACGGCGACACGAGCGCAAAACGGCCAAGGAAAGAAACATCGGATTGTCACTTCCTTCCCCACGATTTTCAGTCTACACTGGCGACCGGCACATTTGACGCACTCAAAACAACGAACTATTCAATAATTATCTAGTATTAAGTATATAAGTGAATAAATATTTTAACGTTTTAAGTGGTGTGCTTTTTCAATCATTCACGTATCGCAATAACTAGATTACGGGCGCATGATAATTGTGCCGCCAACAATCTGCCGGCCTGCTAGGAGACCTAAACTATATAAAAGCGTTGCTTATTTGTATTTAGGCAGTTTTTCTCTCAAATTCATAATGAGTCTTGGTCTTGCATAATGAGGTCTTGGGCTTGGTCTTGTTAACGTACACATGGTCTTGGTGTTGGTCTTGTGAGCATGTTTCCAATCTTGGCCTTGGTATCGGTCTTGCATATACCGCAAGACCAAGACCAATTTTGCTCATCACTAGTATGAATATATTGTGGTAAGGGTTTAAGCACCTATAATCTCTAAATGGCATCCAGCCACCATTCTTCTTCCTAACAATTTATAACGCTGAAGACAAGGAGCTGTCGGAGGGGCGACAAATACCTCTTCGAGGAGGAAGTCGAACACTTTTTTGCCCGCAAATTTGTCGGGAGGTAAACGGCGTGCCTTCGAAACAATTTGAGGTCCCTTGGTAACGATATGATGAGTTACTTTGTACGCCACAGATTTAGTGAAACCGTTGTCAACCGTAATTGACTGAAATTGCCACAAGGGAACTGAGATAAATGTCAAATTTCCACAATACAACTTACTACATACGGCTACTACTGCCTCCGCCCATTACATTGTGTTCACTGTATTCCAGGTCTAAGTCTAGTAGACCAAACAACAGAACTGTGTTCTAGATATTTAAAAACAAGAGAAAAATTATATTTGGTCTGAGACCAATAATATTATACCCTAGATGAAAATAAAAGTTAAATAAAGTTAAAACCCAAAGTTTTATACGGCAACACCAAGAACGGGTTGCCGGATTTAGTATATTTTTTGAAATTTTATTTACTATATTTATGAAAACGCTGTGCACAAAATGTCAGCTCTCTACGTTGACGCATATTCAAGCAGTGTCCAAATATATAGTGAAAAACTAAAGTTTTTTTTGAACTTGAATTTCTAATTTTTATGAAAATGCTATGCACAAAATTTTAGCTCCTCACATCGACGCATTCTCAGGTAATTTCCAAATATATAGTGAAAAAATGCAGTTTTCTATGGCAGTACCAAGAAGGGGTTACCCGATTTATTTCATTTCTTAAATTTCATTTACTATTGCTTAAAAAAACATCATATATCAAATTTCAGCTCTCCATACAGGGTGTTTCCCACTAGGAGGTCAATAGAGCGGGAGGTGATAGTACTCACCTAGACGATGAGCTCTTAAGTGTGACCGTACGCCCTGTAGTTTTTAAGATACAGGGTGGTTTGTGAAAAACTAGCTTTTCTTCTTAATCACCCTGTAACTCCTAAACGGTTGATACAATTTTTGGTTCGTCTGGGTGAGTACTATCACCTCCCGCACTATTGACCTCCTAGTGGGAAACACCCTGTATATAGTGAAAATCGAAATTTTTGTATGACAACCCCAAGAAGGAGCTGCCCGATTTATACCATTTTCGACATTAAATTACCTTTTCTAAAAAGCAGCCCATGAGCAAAATTTTAGCAATCCAAGTAAACGTATTCTAGAGTTATCGTGAGAAAGGACGGATAGACGGCCGGACGGATAGACAGACAGATAGACGGACATGAAAAAATCAAAACAACTTTTAATATTATGCTTGGGTGTCCAACCCACTTTGCTCTACTAACATTATTTCTGTGCATTACAGACGGAATGACAAACTTAGTAACCCAATGATTTCATTTAGGGAATAGAAAACATCTGGCATCGATACTAAGATCTAATGAGATCGACATATTTCCTGAAAAACCAATCTCTTGTTTTCAACCGCAGTCATGACTAATTGTCTTGGAGGCGATATCCGGCGAAGACTATATGTACAATTATTAAAATCACCTGTAATTAGAACCCAAATAATTTTAATATTTTGACCTTTAGAAAACAATACATTCAAAATTTTAACGTTAATAGGAACAAAGTCTGCCTAGCTTTTGCGTTGATTATAATATTTTTTTTTAAGTTACGATTAAATATGAAATATTGAAATAATTATTGCTCTGTGTGTTATTATTAGTATAAGAAGTTAATATGTGGAGGGGTGGGGGGGGGGGGGGGAGGAGCAGGCACAAAGCCCAGGAGCCTAGACGATTTTTTTTTTTTTTTGTCAAATACAATTGTGTGGTATGTGCAATATCTGTGAATATTTAAGCTAATTTGTCTTTCAATTTTTTTTTTTTAATTTAACAATATTTTAACTTATTTATATGAACTTAAATGTATAAATATATGCAATGTATGTTTGCATAAAATATAACTAAGCCACAGTTAAAAACGAATTTATTTCTCCACCTCACCATAAATATTAAGTCTACACAGGACAGTTCTTTTCTTTTCAGCGACTTTCATAAAAGTTACGATAAATCTATATTCTCCAATTGGTGTTAAAGGTGGCAGCGAGTTAGCATGGAAGGTGTAGTCTTTCAAGTAGTAAGTTTTCTGAAAATCAATCAGTATTATGAAATTATGATTACCATTAGAATTTCTTACTTTTCTCAATGGACAAGTCACATTTATTTTATGAAAATCTTCGAACGCAAACCTTAAAAACGAATCTTTCGAAAGTTCTTTCAACATATCGCACATATTATAATTTATCACTTTTCCCATCGTTTTAAATTTTCCTGCAACTTTTAGATGTACCTCCACATTACATTTGATATTCTGTCCAATAGCTCTCAAAATAGTAATGTTCGCGTTAACTTTTTCATTATGCAAGTTATAAGTAAGATGTATATCTTCAGGATCTGTGGTGGCATCAACGGTGTACAATCTAATCGTCTTTCCTCCTATCTATAAAATCATTCTGTTAATATTTGGGAAATATAATCAAATCTAGTACCATTCCTATCCAAAAAGCCGAAGCTAATATTGAGAGCACGACGAAGATAAATTTTGATGGATTCATTTCAGTTAAGCAAAATTCTGGGTACTGTAGAGTTTGTTGTTCAGAAGAATATGTTAACTACTGGACGTTTTCATGGATGGTTACCTTAATGAGGAGTAAATGAACAAAACACGTATGTTATCGTTATATAATAGCTAATTAAAAATATTCCATCAGATTGTAAGCTCATCAAAAGTAAATTAGACATAAGTCGTTAAGAGATGATTTTTATTGATCTCTCAATTGCTTTAAAACTATAGGCCGATATCATATTCCATTTTTTTTTTTTTTTTATGGTGAAATAAAACTCCCCTCCTATTTTACAATTTCAGAATAAATTGAAACCAAAAATAAATACTTCTGCCTAACTATGGTATAAACTCGTTTAACCAAGTCAGAGGATAACAGAAACATTGTAGATATTGGCATATTGGTAAATAAATAGCGTATTTCATTAATTTTATTTCAAAAACTTTTGAGGTTATGTAGTCTCTATGTAGTCAATCCAATATCTTTAGAAAAGCTTTCGCATCATCCAGACGACTAAAGTTCGTAAGTACCAATTAATGTCTAAATTGCTTTATACGTTTAGCTCACTTCATGATGCTTTTGAAGACTCCAAATGAACCTGTTTATCTATTACACCAAAAATGATTAATAGTGGTACCAACATAGAATTTTACCGTAGCCAATGGATATACGTATATTAAAGTAAATAATAAAGGTGATAACCGTAATATTCTTAACCTAAACCTATCTACAAGATCCAGGAAATTATCAATAAATTAGAACGTATAAATCCCTCTAATTAATGTGTGAGCATCATGGGATATAGGAAGGAACCAAAACCACCCCCTATTGAAGATAATTTTTAAGAAAAGGTGCAGAGGTTTTATGGAAGGTGTGAAAGAAGAGATTTCAACGATTGATTTGTATTCTTATTGCAGTTGGAAGTTAGCAATCCCATTTTATTTCCAATTAAATAAAATCCTAAATACAACAAATTCATCGATTAATAAAGTAGGTAGGTATAAAAATTCAATGTGGAACGAGTTTTGCTCAGTAGCGTACCTAGGAGGGGGGGGGGGGATCCGCCTCGGACGGTACATATTTTGGGGCGGCATTTTTTATATATATTTCTGTCTAAATTATTTAAAAATAAAAATTAATAACATAATAATGTTGTAATTCACAGAAACATTATTTATTATAAGTCATTATCGACGTGACGTTGAGATTTTTTAGCTTAATCATGTATGTAAACAAACATCAGCTGTTAATACCCCATCGGTCATGGACATCGCCAATGCGTGGTGGTTGCAGCAAAGTTAACTTAAGAACAAGTTAAGAAGTAAGAAGAGACTTTCTTAAAACTACACTGTAAAAAATGCACTATTCCTTGCCACAAAGCTTCGGTATTTTTCCTTAAAATGTAGGGAATATTCCCTAAAATTAATGGAATATTCCCTAAAATTTAGGGGAACATTCCTTACATTTTAGGGAATATGCCCTACATTTTAGGGAAAAATACCTAAACTTTGTGGCAATAATTGTGCAAATTGTTTACTGTATAGATTGCTTTATAATTTCGTTTAGAAAAAAAAATAATGTCTATAAGGATACAATTTCTTAGAATTTGGAGACATGATATATGCATTTATTTATAGTTGTATTTACCTCTCACCCCACCCCCACCCCTCTTTGTTTCTGATATATGTACGTGTTATACCAATATTGCCCAAAAGCAGTCATTTTGACCGCATGGGTAATTTAAATTAATTAAATTAATTTTATTATCGAATTTCGTAAATTTTTTATATGACTAGTCCACCCCTGGATTGCAATTACCTGAGCAATGATACGAGCAGTAAACATTCATTTCTTCTTAGGAATTTACAGAAAATATTTCGGTAGATTTTTCATTTACTTTGGTGGTCGACTGGAATTATTTTCAATCAAATTTTGCAACAACAAAAATCATCAAGTTTTGCAAAATTTATTTATTTTTTGTTTTTGCAAAATTTTATTGATTTTTTTTTTTGCAAAATTTGATAGTTCCTGTCACTGGTCAAGGTGTTAAGCCTGAATTATAATTACGACTGATCAGTCGACTGCGACTTTGCTCAAATAGTAAATGCATGTGGTAAGATATGTACAATTGCAGCTTTGATTTAGACTGCGACTGAAAATAAACTTTGCTCAAAGTGTAAAGTTGGTGTCAGCTCCGACCAACTTCAGTTCAATCACAGAAGTCGGAGTTCCGGTTTGTTCACAGTTGAAGCTTTAATCCAATTACAAAATTCACTTCAGCGTCGACTTCGACTTAAAATCAAGTCGCAATCAACAGATCAGTCGTAATTGTAATTCAGGCCTTAACCGAAGTGCAGAGAAACTCGTTTGAACACAAGAGGAGAGGCGGACTGCTGAAAAGAAAAACATTTATTAAACATTTTAAGCGCTTTGAAAAAATTGATATCTGAGGAAGAAAATATTAAAACGAGATCAGACGCTGGAATATTACTCAACTCAATGCAGTCTTTTTCTTTTCTGTGCTTCCTCCATTGGCTCCATTTATGGAATTCGTCCCTTTGGAAATTAATGACGCACAACAATACCTACAAATAAAGGGATTAAATATCTATCAACGTGATTTAAAACTGAATTTTTTACAAATGTATTTCAAGGACTAGGGTGTCCTAGTGCAAAAAGCAGTTACAACAGCCAAAAACATATATGAAGAGTTGGAGATATCCACTGAGAGTCGAGTTAGAAGGAAAAAATTATGAGTAGTGAAAATTCGCAGGACGTGAGTCTAACTTTAGAAGAAGAAATAAAAAAGAGAAATGTTTTTGTTATTGATAGATAGAATTATCCAGGAAATAAAAGTATGGTTTGAGCAACTACATGTCCTTGCAGCGAAGTATTTGTGCCTAATACCATCTAATCTTTTAAATGAAAATTTTGAAAGTCAAGTTGACATTGACGAGGAACAATTTCATATTGAAAGGAAAAGTATCCAGAATTGAACTTTCAATATTTATCCAAAAATAATATTATCAAGAGTTTTTTTTAACAATAGCTATCAATGTCGCTAGTTGTGAACGGAACTTTTCCAAATTAAAATTAATTAAAAATTATCTTCGTGCCACATTGAGTGATTTAAGATTACGAAATTTAGTGATTCTGTCCCTAGAAAGAGAACTAATAGATGATATAAATTTTGGCAATGTCATTCAAGACTTTTGTAATAAAAATGTAAGAAAAATAAATATATAAGGCAACATACGATTTATCATTATATTATGTGTACAATCTGTTTAAACAATGATTTTACTCATTTATTTATTTATGTTCAATAATTGTTAATAACCACTTTTGATTCATAACCACTTTTGATTAAGTTAGAAAGGGCGCAAATTCGAGATCGCCCCAGGTGGCAAAAACTCTAGCTACGCCACTGGTTTTGCTTACATGATCCCATTTGCGCAACAGATTAAGTTTGTCATAATATTTTTCTGATATAACAAAGAATGCTGACGGATTGCATTTCGTTTTAGGTCAAATGTACTGACTGTACTTACTGACAATTTCTTTAAGTTTTTAAATTAACACCATATGTATGTACTTATGTACATAAATAAATTTGTTAAAAGTGCTAATATCTATAGCAGTATTCAACTGGAACATTTTATTTCAAATTTCATTGAGCGTGGTGACTTCGTAACTTCCCAAAGGTCTTACTGACGTTTTAAGTTACGCAGATTATACTAGTTGGGTATGCTATTATTGGGGTTGTAACATTTGTTATTTGGCTTGTAGAGTATTGAGAATAAACAGGAACTTCTTAAGTAGCTTGCTAAACATAGTTAGTATGTGATCACATGTTCGTGAAAGCTGTAAGCTGTTGTCGCGTGTATAATAAGTATCGAGAGATAAAAATTCTGCTTTTTTTTTTTAATTATGGAGTGGTTTTTTATTTATTTATTTATTTACTTACTGATTTAATGTTACTTATTTATTTATTTAATATTATTTATTTATTTTGTATTTCTTTTTGTACTATTGGCGAACACCTGGAAGTCCGTTTTGTAATCCCATTTTAAAATTAAATGATTAGTGTCTGTATTCACACATGGAAAAAGGAGCTTGACGGATACCAATGCGTCATACTTAATTAATACCATGGAATGTAGTCGGAATACCTAGTCGAAATTGAATTTGAATATCTAATGCTACATAATCCATGCATTAAAAGCTAAAAGTTTTATGCATAAGCTGATTATGAATACAAAACAAAAAACAATGTAATAGAATGTCATTATCAAAATAAGGCGATCTAGTCTACCTTATATAATTCAAAGAGATAATCTACTGGTTACAATCTATGTTTCCTCCATTCAGCTACGTTACAAGTTCAGCAGTAGTAAAAACGGAAAAATGGTAGTGTGCGGGCAAAATGCATAAGTCCATAGAAATCTGAACTGAGAATCCAATGGAATGGTGTCAAATATTTTTACGCCTTTGCGTAGTTCAAGTCACGATTACGTTAATGTTCTAGTCCCTAATTTTAGAAGTAGATTCGGGAAGATACATATATCCATTAAGTGGAACTGTAGCCTCCAGAGTCCCCTAATAACGAAAACATGTATAAAAATTGTAATGTTAACCCAATTGCTGATAATCCGCTGGTAACTACGCGTCGAGGCTCCAATTTGTGGCGCTCAAAAGAAATGTGCCGTCATCCTCTCCATGATATACCAATTGGGGTCAATGGAATAGACCAAAGTCTGCCAAGTTACTAGTTCAAAAAAAAAACTGACAAACACAACACCAAAGAAAACAACCACCGAGGGATTTTGGAGGGGTAACAAATGTTCCTACATACCTACAAGAAATATTGAAATACTGAAAAATGCACAAACTTTTTGTAAAATGCAAATTAAGATTTTTATACATATATCCAATTGATCAATTGACCCTGTAAAGGAACAAACAATAAAAGAAGTTTAAATTTCTGTATCGTTTTTTTATGATATAAGCACCAAATAAATTATTAGTTCTTATTCTACAAAAACAAAAAAAAAAAACTTTAAAAAAGCAAAAAAAATAAGCCCTCTGTAAAATGACTTGCATAAGTTTTGTGGTTGGTTAGAAACGGGAGAAGTTAGCCAACAGCAGGTTGAATTTTTATGAATCTAGTAAATTATCATATGTCTCCAATGAAGTTTTTCGAACAGCTAACGTCAGTAAAGTAACTGGAGGCATACAAAGCGCCATCTACCTTAAAATAGAAAAATATTCACTTTTTACCAGTTAAAGCCTAGTATCAAGTTCGAGCAAAGTAAAATTTAAGGCGGTCTCCAAATATTTCACATTACAATCGCTGGTAAAATTTTAACGCATGTTAATTTGGAGAAAAAAAAGTGTTTATAAAGTTTAGATAAACGTTTTTACAATTAAAAATTAAAAATTGACTTAATTAATCTGAAAATTGTTAAGAAAATTAAATCCTTCAATAAACTAATAAAATAATCTGAAAAGAAAACTGGAAATGTCATAGCTCTGTGTATTAAAATGTTCAGTAAAACAAGGGCAGACATACAAAGCGCCATCTGTCTTAAAATAATAAAATGTTCACTTTTTACCAGGCTTAATATTAAAAAAATTATTTAAATAGAGGAAAAATTCAAAATCAATGCATCTCTGACCGAAGTATCATTGCCACGAAAACCAACTATTCTTTGTTGTCTGCTTTCATTGTCGGTTAAATTCAAATTTGGCTCATTTGTCACCTATTCGAAATAATCCTCGAATAGAAATTATATCCGTGGTATATCTGAGATAAAATATTATTCTGATTGGTGTTTACAACTCTAAATGTTGTCAACAAAACTATGCAGGATGCTTCATTAGGGCAACTGTCTACCGTAGTTTCATTAATGAATAGTGAGTTCGAGCCAGATCGATCAAACATTTATATTAAAAAAAACAAATCCTGAAAGAAAGCATTATAATCATAAAGCATCAAAAGTTTCATGTACCTTTTTCCAAAACTTAGAAATCTATTCACCAAAGCCATATGTTTGTCACTTGGAATGCCACTCATTGCATAAACACAATCAAATCGAGCAAATCAAATTGCAATTGATATCATCATTGTCCATGGTTAAGCAGAATTTTTCTTTTCATTTGTCACAGCAGCACGTGTTGTTATAAAGTTATTGTTGCTATGCATTTTTGTTCGTTGGTACGCAAATTTTATCACTAGTACCATAAGTTCACAGATACACTGCCAATTCTTGTGATCATACGCCTCTTATACTTTATCATTGGTGTTGTGAATAAGCAAAGGCTCGTCACAACATCGCTAGGTTGGCTAGATAGGGACTAATATTTTATATCGGGTCTCGACTGATATAAAATATTTATTAACAAAATACTTTAAGCCGGGTGTTGACTGACTTAAGGAAAATTATTTCGGGCGTTGACTGAAATAATAATTTACTAATATAGACTTCATTTCGGGTCTTTACTGAAGTTAAGATAAGATTTTAAGCCGGGTATTGACTGACTTAAAGCATATTGTATGTCAGATCTTGACTGAGATCAAATTTACTATAAAACTGTATTCTTGGTCTAGACGGGAATAAAGAATTGTTCTAATCAAGGATTAAAACAAAGAGTTTTAATATTAACTTAAAACCAATTTCTCAAGCTCCAAGTATTGGTGAGTAGCAGCCACTTGGAACATTAATTTTACTTACATATGTAATCTAATATATTCTAATTTTAGGTGCTTTGCATATATTACATAAATGATATTTTTATTTTTACTCCATATATTTATTCTATATATACAGGGTGTCCCGTAAGTCGACGTTAAAACGGAATCAGGTGATAAACCAAATTATAACAGTTATCAGAAAAATATATAAGAAAATCTAAGTCATGTATTTTTCAAATTATAGACATTTCTTTTGTTTTCGAGAAAATGTACACCCTGTGATGGTTTTTTAGCTCCTGTTGCTACAAATCTTTACTTTTTTTCAATTTTATTTTTCTTATGTAATCCCGAATAGTGCTTATGTAACCCGTTGCTTTAAATTCTAAGCCAAGCTCACCGAATATTACAAAACCATGAGCTACACCCATACCATGTACAGCGAGTACAAACCCTGCTACTTCGGGATTATCAACCTCGAGTTGCGTTTTGCCAAACGATGCTACAAAGACAACGGGAAGATCCGCGATTCTTCGAGAAAATTTTGTGGTCGGATGAATCGACATTTAAAAAAGACGGTTACATGTTTAATTTTAAAATTAAGGAAAATTTGTCCTAAATTGAACAAAAAGTTAGCATCTCTGACTCGAAAGCGTTACTAACTGCCTCATTCACACTTCATGGAATGACTCCCTGTCTCACTCAAACTGAAATCTCAAAGTTACGGTCTTAAGGCAAGCTTTGGATACACTAGAATTATTTTTAGTAGGTGAAAAGAAATTTTTCGAAACTGGGTTTCTTGAGGAAAATTTTTTTTTTTCCGTAATCTAAGAAATAATGTAGCAAGTGTTGTACCATTTTAGAATCCTTATTAAATGCGTCAACTTTTAAAGTTACTTGCTAGACTGGCGTAGTACATTTTTTTTCAGTACAGTCAGTTAAAGTTGGGTGAAATGTTAATTTTCTATTCTTGGTTCGGCAAAATGTGATATTTTCTTCCAAGCTGGAGCAGTTGGCTTAGAACTTAAAGCAACAGGTTACATAAGCACTATTCGGGATTACATAAGAAAAATAAAATTGAAAAAAAGTAAAGATTTGAAGCAACAGGAGCTAAAAAACCATCACAAGGTGTACATTTTCTCGAAAACAAAAAAAAATGCCTATAATTTGAAAAATGCATGACTTAGATTGTTTTTTTTATATTTTTCTGGTAACTGTTACGATTTGGTCTATCACCCGATTCCGGCTTAACGTCGACTTATGGGACACCCTGTATATAATAATTATATAACATTATTGACAAAATGTTCATTATAATTTCCCAATAATAAGTGTGTTTTTCAGTGTGATACAAAAATCTCTGACGCACAGCATATATTGTATTTTATCCCAATTCAGCTATTCTTGAAAATCGTACTTTACAAATTTTTGTCACTAAGTGTGTTTTCTATTGTGTGTGAATCTCTGACCTAATGACTTATATACATAAACTGATCTTAAATTTCTAAAAAATAAGTGTGACAGTTTATTGGAAGTTAAAACTAAATAGACAGTGGAGAATTGAAGAATTTCAAGAATTTTTATTTTTAACGATTCCAAATCAAATTATAAATATTATATTATTATAAATATTATATTATATATTATATTATATATATTATATATAAATATTATATTATTATAAATATTATATATAAATATTATATTATTATAAATATTTATTTTTATTTTTAACGATTCCAAATCAAATTATAAATATTATATTATTATAAATATTATATTATTATATTTATAATTTGATTTGGAATCATTAAAAATAAAAATTCTTGAAATTCTTCAATTCTCCATCATTGACCGATTCTAAAAGTGTAGGTTCGATTCCAGTCCGGAAAAAATAAATAAAAATTGAATTTACAATTTATTTGTGCGCTTTCATCGTTACTGGTTATTGCCAGCTGAAAGCAACGTGGCTTAGTAGGCTAATTACAAATTGATAAATGCAAGGGGGAAAATCATCTGTCTCGTTAGCTCAGTGGTAAGAGCAGTCGCCCGGCAAGCGGAAGGTCCCGGTTTCAAACCCCGGATGAGACGGTTGTTTTTTCTTCTTGTATTTATAATTTGATTTGGAATCGTTAAAAATAAAAATTCTTGAAATTCTTCAATTCTCCATCATTGACCGATTCTAAAAGTGTAGGTTCGATTCCAGTCCGGAAAAAATAAATAAATAGACAGTGTTTTTTTTTATATAAGGAAATAGACCACTGATCTTAATCCACAATTATCAGTGCATTCATTTTATTTCAGTCTTCTCTAGATTCAAATTTGCGTGTACGTTCTAACTACGGGCAGTATATAGTGTTACGAATTACTTAACTGATTTTAAGGTAAAAATCTAAATGGATATGAAGGGGTATTAGCAGAAGCAAAAGAACTAACTACATGGGGAGTCCAGTTTTTAAAAGTAAAGAATTACACAAAAAGAAACATTTTTAGTATAAGTCTATTGACGAGGCTCCAGATGCAGTTCATTCAGAAATAAAATTCAAAAATCGTATTTTCAATCTTTGTACGTAGTACAAATCCAAGTGGCCGAGAACTCTTGTCAGAAAAAAACATCAAGATGAGATGATTGATATCACTGACATATATAACATGGACTGCCTGATTTTCTATTTCATATGGGTCAACTTTTTTTGGCAGGGTGTGACAATTATCTTAATTTCAAGTTTTAATTTCGTTTTAATATTCATATTAAAAGTTCAGCAAATTACAGATGCATTCGAAATTATTTCTATTCTTGGAAGCTTATCTTCTACAACATCAAATATTTTTAAAACTTGAGTTTTAAAGAAATAATTTTTTGCAATTTTTGTCTGCCTGTCCCTAAAAGTAGCTATGAGGGACAGAGAAAGGATTACAAATACTGTATTGCCATCTATTTCTATTCTATATAATCATTTGAAAAACCACTGAACTGAAACTGGACTATGGTGGATTTTGTATAGAACTTATGATTTATAGTTCAGTGAAACAAAGTAGTTAAACCAAAAAGCGACGACTATAGCAAAGTGATCCCATAATAATGTCAAATAATGTAAGCAATTTTTGTAGCGTCAGCAGTCCATTGTATATATGTCAGTGATTGATATACATAAGAATAGATTAACTAGTTCAGTGCATTTAAACGTATTCGTTTTACGCTTAAACTTTAATAATCAAATCGAAAGTTGTGAAATTATTATAAATAGGAAGCTTTACAATTTAATTTAATTTAAATTTAGTGAATCATAGAAAAAATACAATTTTTTGTCTTAAAATAATCTTGAAACATTAACCGATGACTGAACAAGATTTCTCAAAGGATTCTGGGTTTCGATAAGGTTAAGTATAGGCTTGTGTTAAATAAACTGTGTACAATATTTAATATCTCTAATCCTGCATAAAATATAATTTAGTCATAACTAAGTGGATATATACAAAAGATCTTTTGTGGGGATACTGCCTGTGATTTTATACCCGTTCTTAGTGGAGTACCCCAAGGATCTATTCTCGGCCCATTATTATCTTTCTTTTCTATTAACGATCTTCCGCTTATCCTGCGTGACTTGTAATTTTCATGATGTATGCAGATGAGATTCTTCTCTATATATCTACACCTTTACGACATATAAAGGATGCTGCGTACAGAATGAATAACGATCTTACAAGAGTCTCCAAATGGGCTGTTGATTATGCGCTCCACAGAAACGCTGCGCATGCTGTTATTAAAACCCAGTTTAATACTTCCATCTTTTCTAATATAATGCTTAACAATACAACAAATTTGTAAAGAATCTTGGGATAGTTTTCAATTGTATTCTGAACTTAGAACGCATATTATACAAATCTGCGGCTTTACACGTGTAATGCTAGTGAAATAATTACTAGTTCCTTTAATAGCTGTAACAAGCTTTGAAAATTAGATTTCCATTCCTTAAACGTAAGCTCAATGTAGCATTCAACTCTGCCATACGCTATGCTTTTTGTCTTGAACGTTTCTGTTAAACACATAAAAAAGAAATAGGTTGCCGGAAGGATACCACCAAGCAAAGTTCAATATTATGTTTTACTCAATATAATTAATTTCCAATTCAAGGCTTTTGATTACTGACAAGAAAATTAACGCAAATAAATATAATTCAATAAGAATAACGTTTAACATAAAATAAAAGCAAATAAAGAATGGAGTCTGTCTCCTTTGGCAATTGGCTCTCCGTTAACCTGTCTGGGCGGAGCTGAAATAATAAGAAAAAAGATATTACCGCTTAATTGTGTGAGTGTATTAATCCTACGAATAGCGAGAGAACTGTTTTCAATTATAGTGTAGAAATGTTTTACTATTATATACCGAGTGAGATTCCCAAATCAGTATTTGTCAGAATCCACGGGAGTATAGGAAATCTGATCAATATTCAGACCTTGGTGATGGGGATGTGACCAAATCAATGTCTTGGTAGGCAGTGGAGGAAAGAAAGCTTGAAACTGGCTCAGAGTGCTTAGTTCCGGTGGGTAAAGTCTAGGTCAATTTCCTAGACTTGCTTGTTGGATGGTCAGAGGAAAACTGACTGGTCTTCATGTCAAGCCAAGTATATTTTGCGCCATTATCATCTTTTAGTTGTCGTCTTTTCCCTCGATGTTTTGTTTATTTTCTTCTTTTGATCCTTGAGGCTCATCTTTAGCCCTCAGTTCTGTTTTATGTCATCTCTTGTCCTCTTGTTGACAGTTGTCCTTGGTTTTGTTGTCGCTTTTTCCTTTCCAGCTGATGCAGTAGACTAGGAGTACTGTATGTAGTTCCCTCTTTGGAGCTAGTTGTTAGTGGGAGGGCGGGAGCAAGGGAAAATGAAGGATAGGATGTTGATTGTTGGAAGATTTTAGGAATTGATGGTTCCTAAAGAAATTGGTGTGCTTCAGAGACACTCTTTGAGAAAACGTGGCTATAAAGTGACTACCCGCGGCTGTAATCACCTTTCTGGTCATAGATATTTATTCTACAATCATTTGGATGGTAGATGTTTATAGCATCAGGCTTGGTTAAGAGGTATTTCAAAGTTGCCGGTATGACAAGGTCCGGCAAGTTGTTAATAACTGGGTTTGGGTGGTTAAGAATTTTGTCGACTTGTTTGTATGTAAGTTCGAAGAGGTACTCCTTTATTGGGGTGATATTGACTGTTTCGTAGACTGCCCTGTTTGGCAAATGTTGCCTATTATCTCTTCTATGGAGCTCTATGCATACTCTTAGGATTTTCTTTTCGAGTATGCTCAGGCTTTCCACGTAATTGGAAAAATAACTGGTCTTCAGCTCCGTGCTCATGTCTTTATAGCAGGAAAGCTCTAAAGCTCACGAATGCACAGCGGTGGATTCCAAATATCCGAATATGCGCGCCATCTGTCGACAACTAGTCAATATCTTCCGGCAATCAGTAGCGGTGCTGACAAAATATGTCTTAATTGTCCAGTGGCGGTGATTTTGAAAATAATTGGTTTGGTGACCAAACATTTCAGTTATATAGATTACCGCATATTTTACATATATTTTGGGCTGTAAATTGGATTCTTACCTTAAATTTTGAACTGTAATATTTCTTGATAATTTAATCAATACTTCGTAATTTTAATATCGTTCTGAATATCCTATATAGGACATTTCCAACATTATACGGGTGCTAAAATTTTGCTTGCCTGTGGTCACAATTGATTCTGTAGACCCTGCATGTCTAAAAAAATTTCTGAAATAGCCTATACATGCAAGTTTTAATCTAGAGCAACAAAAAAGTAGAAAATCAGTCGTCTAAACACATTTTTAGATTTGCGTCTTTAACTAACTCTTGGATGGCCTTATCTATAAACATTTACTACCTTTTCTTGCCGAATTGAACGATTATGAATAATTTCAAAAGGGTTGGAGCGAGTGAGAATCATGATAAACTGAACGGTCATTGTTTACTGAACTCCTGAAATTTGTTTCTTTCCACACAATAACTCCAAGTTTTTTGTCGTTACAAGTTTATTTATTCAGTTCTATAAAATATATAAAATCTTAATCAATATGAGCAACAGTAATAAAGTTAACACTAATGTAAAAGGTGCCAATACAATCACCCCAACGTCTCTCACTAAAGTAACGAGAAATAAACAGAAGAACCAACACCAAGTTTAAAGTGGCGGCTGCAATACTACTCCAACTGCAAGCTGATCTGCCTTTGTTATCTCAACGGATTATTTTGAATTGCTTGAAAGAAAACTGCTAAAAAGCCTCGCTGAAATAATCTCTGAAAAGTTCAGCAAATTTTAGGAGAATATGTTACAAAAAATGGATGAAATAATTTCGCCAATTAGATCAGAAGTAAATGAGCTGAGGGAAGAACTGTCCAAGTAGCCAAATTATGTGACAACAGAAATATGTGAGCTTTCTGTCACATAATTGTTACATATAATGTGATTAGCAATATTGCTTCAACTAAACGTCACAAATTTGAGACATTCCTCTGACAGCCTTTTTGGGTCACTATTTGGTATAAACATGTGCCACAAGAATTAGCGGTCACAAATTATACCAGAAAGAGAATGACATTTTGTCGACATGAAAATGTTGCTGTCAGGTTATCGCCGTTTTGGATACTTTGGAGATTTTTTAGTGAACGCGAAAGTTGTTATTAGTTGTTTTCGTTATGCTTTTGGTGTTTGTGTTTAAAAAAAAAGTAAAATTAAATTAATAAAAAAACTATATTAAGCAGGCAAAAACTGTTAAAAACTTAAGTGTTGAACAAACAAATCAATTATGGGGCAGAGAAGAAATACCGTCAGCGTCTAGTGATTTTTTATGTTTAGAGAACTGCAATAAAAAATTTGAAAACATAATTTTATACAAACATTTTATAATAAATAAATTGCTTTTGAACTGAAATAAGATTTTAATTTGGATCCCCGAAACAAAATAAAAGCTGACATAAATGCCGCCAAAATCACACAAACTAACGACAAAAATAACACATTTCTTGGTTAAAAATGTCAAAAAATTATGATCAATTTTTGTGAAGATTTTGGCTCTTAATTTTTTTAAAAAAATATTGAAACAAATTATGAAAAAAGTACCCACAAAATATGACAAATTTGTTGTAATGAATGTGACATTTGTTAGACGAAATGTGTAAACCCTGAACACATTTCCTGGACATTTCTGTCACATGATTCTGTCGACAAATGACAAGTGTTTGTCGATAATTTGTCGTACAAATTTCACAAATGGTTACTTGGGTGGGTTATGTTAAAGGATGGGCTCTTTGAAGTTCGTAAAGATTTTGAAGACACACATATATTGAGTAGGCTGACTGATGCTATTATTACTGGAGTACCCTATACGAATGATGAAAACCCTCAAAAAATACTTAACAACATATCTTCTACCATTAACCATACATTGTCACCAAAGTCCACCGTTTTTTGCTCTAAATTTAATAGTAAGATGTCGCCTCTGATCTCTTCAGTAGAATTTATACGCATGAGAGTCTACTCCCAACAATCAAGAAATTTTGCGGAAAGCAGTTGGGCTTAAACGAAATAATCTGCTTCACTCTGTTTTTACTCGTCATGGTATGGTGCATGTCTTTATTAAGCATGAAGACTCGCCTATAGTAATTGTAAAGATAGAAGCTCTGGACCAACTTATCACTGAAGCAAGTACTGAAGTAGCTTAGTATGTGCACACTGCAAATGCTTGGAATCTTACGTCACAATTCGCTTAATTTGATAGGGGAAAAGAAATTGTTTTTGATATCTGCTATAGATTTCGTTTTTGTTTTTATGCTTTCTTTATTTCTTTTCAAGTTAAATTAGTCTACCTTTTAGCTCCTTTTTAATTTATTTTATATTAATTTACTTATTTGTTTATTTATTTATTTATTTATTTCTGTTTGTGGAGATGCGTAATTTGTGTAGGGTAATTGCGTGGAAAATGTGTGCCATTCATTTAAATGACTTTTTGTTTGCCATATACCGTGCTTTCTGCTGGTGCCTGATCTTTGCTGGTGGAGGAGAGTAGTATATCACCGCTGGAGAAGGTAAGAGCGTTATGCAACATATTCACCCCATGTGCCACAGGGTTGAATGTAATGTACATAAATGCCAGAAGCTGAAGGAATATGGCAGATCAAGTTCAAGATATGCTTGCTGATACCAAGTTTCACATTTTGTGTATAACTGAGACGTGGCTTAATAGTAGTGTGAACTCTGCATTAGTTTCAAGGCTAACTACAACATCTTTAGAAATGATAGTTTAGACCGTTCAGACCGTAGGGTTGCCATTTATGTCAACAAGTCTTTACCAGCTCAATTTTCGAAGTCTTCGTCTCCTGGACGGGATATTGAGTTTATAGCAGTAGAGGTTAGTTCCGTTTCCGAAAGATGTATCCTGTTCTGTGTCTATTGTCCACCTAATAGCTTTAACCTAGATAGTTCCTCTGAACTTCTTGATGTAGCGGCCTCTATTGTACAACAATACCAAGACGTAATAATCTATGGCGAGTTTAATGTTAATGCAACTCTTAACACTACGTTCTCAGTTTCCTACCCAATGGAAGCAAGCTGCAGTTGTCCCTATTCCTAAGAAAGTGTCTCTGTCTCAACCTAGCGATTATCGTCCCATTAGACTGCTTAATTTTCTGGCCAGGGGATTGGAAAAGATCTTATATAAGCAAATTATGGATTATGTAGAGGTGAATAAAGTATTGTCAGATTGGCAGTTTGGCCTTCGACCGGGGCACAGCTGTGAGCCTTCTCTCTTAAACGTTGCCACAAGATATTTATGATGCTCTTGATAGTGATCATTTGACAATATTGGTTTTGCTAGACTATAGTAAAGCATTTGACTCTGTTAATCATTTAAAACTATTCTCTAAACTTGGTAATGGGCTTAACTTCTCATCTATAGCTGTTAAGCTGATTACCTGTTTCCCAACGAATCGCAGTCAAATGATGAAAGTAGGAGAAACTCCCTCTAATCCGGCGTATCTGTCCTCAGGTGTTCCTCAAAGATCAATCCTTGGTCCACTTTTATTTAGCCTGTACATAAACGAAATACCAAGTGCTATTAAAAATTGCTCCATTCATTTATATGCTGATGATGTACAGATGTACCTTAGTAGACCTATAGAACTAATGGAAAATTGTCTTTATCGTATCAATGAGGATCTACAGGACCTACATAAGTGGTCTGCAATTAATGAGCTTTCACTGAACTCGTGCAAATCAAACTGCTTAGCAATTTATAGGCGTGCATTAGAGATATCCGAGCTTCCCTCTGTAGTCTTGAACAACACATTCTTGGAATATGTATACTCAGTCAAAAATTTGGGAATAAAATTAATTCCAAGTTTAGCTGCTGCACCTACATTGCGTACACCATGAGAAAGGTATATGGTGCTCTGCGGCAATTCTGGATTAGCTTAAGCTCCATGTCAGTGGATTTTAAACTGAAGTTGGCTAAGTCAGTAATTGTACCACATTTTACATATGGCAGTTTAATATTCGGCAAACTTGACTATGTTTGTCAAAGGAAATTAAAAGCTGCGTTCAATGATGTTACTCGATACATTTACCAGCTCTCTCATAGTGCTCACATATCAGCGAATGTATCATCGATCCTCGGCACATCTCTTGAGACATATCTAGCTAGACGTCAACTTATTTTCTTAGAAAAATTAATAATTCATAAAAACCCAGCTTACTTATATGAGAAACTGCAGTTCTTGCTTTCTACCAGAAATCCTCAGCTTCTTATCCCAAGGCACATCTCACAGTATGGTGAGCGTTCTTACTTTGTCCAGGCTACTCGTAAGTGGAATTCTCTTCCAAGTAATATTCAAGGTAAAGGCTCCTGCAAAGCTTTTTCAAGGTTAATTAATAATTTAATTTTTTGAGGGTGAATGGTGCTCGGATCTAATATATAAATTAATTGGACTACTATCTCCATTATTTTTTAGTACTTAAGTTGTATATTTTTAAGTTTATAGTTTTATTATTATTATTATATACTTTTAGCTTTTTCTTTCTTTTTTTTTCTCCTCCTCTTGATATTAGTACTGTAATAAGATCTTTTAATCTTGGGTACATTGCAAAATAAATTATTACTAAAATTAAATGAATTCCCTTTTGATGTCATTTTACCTAAACCAATTTCATTGAAAATTACTTAAAAAATAAACAAATAATCGAGACACATTATTGTTTTTTTTTTTTTCATTATATGTACCTAACATATTTTAACGGCATAAGCCCACATTTATTATCGTATCAATAACATGTAAAATTTTCAAAAATATTTTATATTTATTTACACGCTAGATCAACATACATATACAGGGTGTCCCGTAAGTCGACGTCAAGCCGGAACCGGGTGATAGACCAAATCGTAACAGTTACCAGAAAAATATTTAAAAAAAAATCTAAGTCACGTATTTTTCAAATTATAGGCATTTCTTCTGTTTTCGAGAAAATGTACACCCCATGATGATTTTTTAGCTCCTGTTGCTACAAGTCTTTACTTTTTTTCAATTTTATTTTTCTTATGTAATCCCGAATAGTGCTTATGTAACCCGTTGCTTTAAATTCTAAGCCAAGCTCACCGAATATTACAAAACCATGAGCTACACCCATACCATGTACAGCGAGTACAAACCCTGCTACCTCGGGATTATCAACCTCGAGTTGCGTTTTGCCAAACGATGCTACAAAGACAACGGGAAGATCCGCGATTCTTCGAGAAAATTTTGTGGTCGGATGAATCGACATTTAAAAATGACGGTTACATGAACCTACACAACTTACACGAGTGGCACGTAGAGAATCAGAAATTAATGAGACAAAATAGATCTCAATATCGTTTTAAAATAAACATGTGGACCGGAATTTTTAAACGGAAAAGTCATAGGACCTTTTGAGTTGCCAGAGGTCTTTAATGCTGAAGTTTATTTAGATTTTTTGCAAAACCATTTACCTAATTTACTGGAAGACATGCCACTAAGTATTTACAGAGAGACGGCTGCCCATCGCACTATGCCCTTTCAGTTAGAGAATATCTCAATGAAGAATATCCGGACAGATGGATAGGGCTGTCTGGTACGATCTCGTGGACGTTCACCTGATCTAAATCCATTAGATTTCTTTTACTGGTGAGCAGTAAAAGAGAAAGTTTATAAGAAGTCAATTGAAAATTTGGCTGAGCTTCGGCAAAGAATTACGGAAGCAGTTGAATTAGTCAACAGTGGAAAAATTGCCCGTCTGATAACCCGATCTTTTTTAAGAAGATGTCGAGCTTGTATTGAAGCTGAAGGAAGGCAGTTTGAACATCTTTTGTAAATAATAAATCTTAGCATCCAAATAATTGGTGGTTAATTTTAAAATTAAGGAAAATTTGTCCTAAATTTAACAAAAAGTTAGCATCTCTGACTCGAAAACGTGACTATCTGCCTCATTCACACTTCATGGAATGACTCTTCGTCTCACTCAAGCTAGAATCTTAAAGTTACGCTCTTAAGGCACTAGATTCATTTTTAGTAGATGAAATTTTTTTTTCGAAACTGCGTTTTTTGAAGAAAAAAAAATTTTTTTTCCGTATTCTAAGAAATATTGTAGCAAGTGTTGTACCATTTTAGAATCCATATTAAATGCGTCAACTTTTAAAGTTACTTTCCAGACTGGCGTAGTACATTTTTTTTTTCAGTACAGTCAGTTAAAGTTCAACGAATTATTAATTTTATATTGTTGGTTTGGCAAAATGTGACATTTTCTTTCAAGCTGGAGCAGTTGGCTTAGAATTTAAAGCAACAGGTTACATAAGCACTATTCGGGATTACATAAGAAAAATAAAATTGAAAAAAAGTAAAGATTTGTAGCAACAGGAGCTAAAAAACCATCACAAGGTGTACATTTTCTCGAAAACAAAAGAAATGCATATAATTTGAAAAATACATGACTTAGATTTTTTTTTTATATTTTTCTGGTAACTGTTACGATTTGGTCTATCACCCGGTTCCGGCTTGACGTTGACTTACTGGACACCCTGTATATAAAACACGGCTATATAATCACCTATTCAATCATGTGTCTGAATAGTAACATAAATAATAATTTTAATATGACTAAGCAAAATATTCTCATCACATTACTTAGCACTTTTACAAATATGGGCTTATAGCATCTATCTAAAGCTTTAACTATATAGAGAGAGTAGAGAGATTTCTAACAAAAAGTTTCTCATGTTTGAACTTGAAGTAGGCACAGTCACACATCTGATTAATAAAAAACTCACTCTTTTAGACACATTTATCTTTTTTCTACTATTGCGCAACTGCAAACGATTTCAGTTTATCTCTGTTCGTCATAGTGTCATGCAGTCGAGCAGAAGTAATCTAAGCTAAAAGTTGTATACAAAATTAAGCGACGCCGATGACGGGCACAAATATTGTTTGTTAAATTTGTCAGTGATATTTGTTACAAAACGGAGTTAGTTGATCGTTTTCTAGAGGCAGTGGATTAAAGTGCGGACAATTTTTTTTTTATTATAAACAAAGTGGAATCTGTATAATTGCTAAATTAATAATGACGGAAATGATAAATGGAGCTAAGAGGTATCATAATGGTACCTCCAAATTTAATAGGTATGTATGTTAGTGGCTAATGTATAGTTATTCAGTTTAATACTATTTGTGGCACATTATGTACGTAAACATAAATTTTATCTACATATTTATCGCAAAGCTTTGTTGAATACTAACCACATCCACTTTTCTTCGGTGTGAATTGTTTTTTGGAGATATTTAGAATTTTTGCGATTAAGGCATTCCTTTGCATAACCGTCAATAATGTGCAATATTTGTTTAATTTGTTTAAAGAAGTCAAATTAAAAAAAAATCAGTATACTTTATATAAACACAATTAATATGATAAGAAGAATTTATTTATATAAAATATTTCTTCCGGATTGTTGGCTTACATAGCCTTCTAGATAAAAATTAATAATTCATCAAAAGCAGTTATATGCTCAAGTATTCATTAATTTATCTCTAGAATGTGTTGTCAGATTCGCTACAATCGTAGCAAATGGTCAACGTTTGGCTACAGGGATAGCCCCCTAATATTTTGACTACGTTGAGACCGCTACACACGCTCAAACAAATCGAACGACTTGGCGTGCACAAGCTAAGTAATCCGATTTGTATGAGCGTGTGTAGCGAAAGTCCGACCTTGACTTGAGACTGTAGAAGTTTGACTTGAATAAAATCGGCCCAAACTATTGCATACAAGAAAATCTACCGACTGCGCTATAGAATTGAACTAAAGTCTGCATAAAAGTCGTTGCATATGGAGGCTGTATAAAACTCGTTGCATGTGGAGGAAAAAGTTAACATCCGATTTTATCTACAACTTGGCTTGTGCATATGCCAAATTGTACGATTTGTTTTAGAGAATTTTGAAATACGTAGCCAAAATATTGCCAATAATTTTTATTAATTTTTATTCTCAGAGCGTTAGCAGTGTCAAACTAGCATCCTTACTTATGCTGACAGATAGTGATTTGAAAGTTCCTTACATTTCTGGGCTCATTTATACAGGGTATCCCGTATGTGGTCTGGCACCGTAAGGCTACGGATAGGTCATCCTTAGACAAGCAAAACATTTTATGGCAAATCGTAACTTTTTCCGAGATAACGGAACTTAAAGATATTTGGGTATGTTTTTATAGATCACCTTATAACTTCATATGCAAACGTTCTAGTGCAATTTTTCTTTTTTTCTTTGCGGTAAGTATTTTAAAAGATTATCGCACTTTAATGCAAGTACTTCCATGTAAAAAAAAAAATTTACATGAAAAAGCTAGAAATATTATTTCATGTCAAAGCCCATATAACAGTTAAGCATAGAAAATTTAAATGTTCCCATGAAATATATAAAATAAAGGGTTTTCCAATAAAAGGTATTATTTTAATAAGCCCGCTATTTCGGTAGACGTCAATCCTGGAGCTGTCATTTTTTGACATTTGACAAGTAGAAACTACGCCAGTAATAAAAACGGAACGATACACGATTCAACAACGCATTGAAATTATTAAAATTCACTATAAAAATGGTGAAAATGTGGCAGAGACGGTCCGTAAAACTCGAACAGTTTTGGGTCGTCGTGAAGCACCTTGTCGGACCGCAATACAGAAATTGGTAGAAAAATTCGAGCTGTCGGGACAAGTTAGTGATGTGAAGAATAAAACCCGTGCACGTCGCTCAAGAACAGCCGAGAATATTGCTGCTGTAGCCGAAAGTGTTGAAGAAAACCCAGGTTTGTCCATTCCTCGTCGTTCTTTGGAATTAGGCATTCCACAAACGTCATTACACCGTATTTTCCGTAAAGATTTGGGTCTTAAGGCTTATAAAGTTCAGTTAACACAAGAACTCAAGCCGGTCGATCATCAACAACGTCGAGTCTTTGCTGATTGGGTCCTTGAAATGCATGAAAATGATCCGGAATTCCATCGAAAACTCATCTTGGGTGATGAGGCCCATTTCCCCCTCGATGGCTTCATCAACAAGTAAAATTGTCGCATCTGGGGCTCGGAAAACCCAAGAGTTATTATTGAAAAGCCTCTCTATCCTCAACATGTGACTGTTTGGTGCGGTTTATGGTCCCGCGGGGTCATTGGACCTTACTTTTTCGAAAATGTGGCTGGAGCAACAGTTACGGTGAATGGATTGCGCTATCGATAGATGATTAATGATTTTTTATGGCCGGAATTGGATGGTATTGATCTGGACAACGTTTACTTTCAACAAGACGGCGCTATGTGCCATACAAGCAACGAATCCATTGATCTTTTACGGGAAAAGTTTCCGGACCGTGTTATCTCGAAGAGGTGATCACAATTGGCCACCGAGATCTTGTGACTTAACACCTTGCGACTTCTTCCTTTGGGGCCACGTGAAAGAGAAGGTCTACGCCAATAGCCCAGTGTCGATTCAAGACCTCAAAGATGGAATTCGTGAGGCTATCGAGGACATAGGCCAGCCACTTGGCGATTTGGTTATGGAAAATTTCATGAAAAGGATATGGTCCTGTAAGCGTGGTCTTGGTGGTCATTTGGCTGATTTTATTTTCCATTATTAACGGCATACCTTCCTCTTTATAATGAAATAAAGATCCGATCATTTATCTCAAAAAATGGCATTTTTCTTTGAATATCAAAATAACACTTCTTATTGGAAAACCCTTTAGTTGCCGTACGTCATTGGAAAGACTCAAGTGTAACTGAATCGAATTGTACCCACAAAAATAATTACCGATAATTGCTAACTGACTTCGATTATTACACAAAGTAAATTCTTAATCAATGGTAACGAAAAAAAAAAAAAAAACATTTTCAATGGAAGTTGTAAATGTAACTAAACTATAATTCATATATTAATGCTAAAAAATATTCTCACTCGAGTGAGATGAAATAAAAAAAACTTTAATTCCTATAGAAATATTTCTTTCCTTGGATTTTTAAGTTGCACAAATTGTTATATGCTAACACCATAGAGATGTCGCCACTAGCAAATATTGTGATAAAAACTTATTTAATGGGACAAATAAGATTTTTCCAGCATATAAAGTAAAAATAAAATAAAAATAGGATCCAGTCATTGAAAATTATTTTATTAAAAGTTTTAAATCTGAAGATAACAAGCTAAATACAAGTAGCGGCATCTCCTTTCTAAGACGTCAATGATTTTAGGCACATCTATAAATTAATAATCAATTAATAACACTATGACGAACAATAACACTTCATATTTTCCTAAGGCCTAAAGCTTAGTATCGAGTTCGGACAAAGTAAAATTTAACGCGGTCTCCAAATATTTCACATTAAAATCGCTGGTAAAATTTTGACGTTGATTAATTTGGAGAAAATAAAGTGACAGATGTTTAAAGATTTAATCGCTGAGAAACTTCAAATCGTTTATAAAGTTTAGATAACCGTTTTTATAATTAACAATTAAATGTGGACTTAATTAATCTGAAATTTGTTAAGAGAAATTAAGTCTTCCAATAAATTTACAAAACAATGTAAAAATTTTCAATTAAATAAAAGCCTTCAATAAATTAAAAAAAAAAAAAAAACAATCTGAAATTGTCATAGAAACAAAAAATGTCATAATTTTACCGGCATTTTAATGCTCAGTGCATTAAAATGTTCGGTAAAATAAGTGGAGACATACATGGCTCCATCTATCTTAAAATAGAGAAATATTCATTTTTTACCAGTGAAGTTCGTACTGCACCAGTAAAATCATCAGTAAAATTTTTGTTTACGATTTTACCAGCACTAAAATTTATATGGAGATGTCACATTTTACTCGAACTCGATACAAGGCTTAACGCTAAGCAACTGGGGTTCACTTGCTGTCCTTTGTCAAATTCTTTGCAAAAAATTTTTTTTTTCGCGGGTAATTTGCTAGTTGGAGGGCATATACGAACCCGCAAATGTATGAAATTTCTCTCTAACTTTTCAGAGCTTTTTAGGCCGTCAATTTCGCGAAACAATTCTACGCTTGTGTGTCTCTGACACACATGGATAATAGAACATCCTCATATTCCACAGTTTTGGACCATCCCACACTGCACTGAAACAATTTGGAACGATGAACAGGGTGATAAAAACTCAAACTTGGGTGACGAGATTTAACATACGAAACTAATAATTTTTTCAATAAAATAATATTTTTTTCAAAATACACGGTAGTTGAATACTTTTTTTTTTAATTTATTCGTAGCATTACTGCTAACTGGAAGATGATTTTTACCTGCACCAAGTTTTTCTAACTACGACAGAAACCAGAATTTTAGAAATGGGAACGAGAAGCTCTGGCTTTGCTGCTGCTTTAGTTCGTTCTGATCTGCTTTCAATTTATTTAGCATTAATATAAACTCCCGTTCCTGTAAAATGCAGGGTGTTTCATAAAAAATAGCTTTACCAGGAAAATAATTATGAAAATCAGTGGTCTTAGATATCATAATGTATTTTTTCAACAATAATTTTATTTTTCCTATCCTGTTTGTTTTAATATTTGGAGAAATTTGTGATTTCTTTATGAAAAAAAAAAATACTCTTGGAATTATAAATTTGCCTGCATCATGAAAAGTTGCATTTAATGCTCCCGAAAAATTATCTAGTCCGGGAAGCCAATTTAAACTAAGTATTTCCGGTTTCAAGGAAAAAGCATGAATAAAGAAAGCGATTTCTTGGAAAACCATTTTATAATAACTCATAGCTAATATGTACGATATAAGGCGCGTTTTTGCTCTATTTTTTTTTTTTTTTTTGATAGAGTTTGAACTAAACTTTGTAAGAATTCTTAGATAATATAATACAAACGTCTTGAACTTCCTTCCTCCCTAGTAGACACAATTTGATGACTTCGTCAATGAGTTTCTCATGAGCCCTTATATGGGATTTGTTGGGGGCCAAGACTAAACTCATTATATACTTTTGTTGTACATAATGAACTTTACTGTGATCACTCAATGAGCATTACAATAAGTCGTTACATTATTTTCTTGTTGATATAGGTAATGACCGAGTGGAAATACTCACTGATACATTCATTCATTAGTCAAATCATGATAAAATAATTGAAATGCTCACTGTTATTTATTGTTGATAAATTCATAATAAAGATATTGGTATATTATAATCAATAACGTACCCATGATTTGGTGGAGAGGGGGGGGGGGGGGGCATAGGTGTCCCAAATCCAAGAGAGTGAATTTAAGAGCTGCTATTATATCGGACTTTCTAATAATATACAGATTTTATAGATAATTTGTAAATTATGTTTAAAAAAACCTGGTTCTGGGGGGGGGGGGGGTGGTCCCGTTCGTGTCCCCTTCGGTGCGCCCCTGATTATAATACCGCACGATCATTTTACTGTGCATCTGCATGTTCTTAATTGCGCACATTTTCGGTTTTTAAGACCACTGATGATGGCTCAGTGAATGGAAGGGGGATTTTACAAAATTTTAAATAAATCCTCAGGGAAACTGTCGTAAAAGCAGGGCATAAAAACCAAGAAGGGAAACCGTTTTGACAGAAGGAGCATCAACTGATAAGTTCTGGAGTGAACTGAAGATTATTGCACAAAATAATGTACTAAAAATGGCACCTATTTCTACTCTTTATTTTACAAGGTATTAATTATAGAAGCTAGTTTATACCAATGCACTTCACAGCATACAAAACTTTCTGTAGATGACTACGATTTTCAACTGCATGTAATAATTAAAAACTTACCGTTTCATGGAAATACAAATGAATTTTCTTTATGAAAACACTCCTTGACTGCTCATCGGAACTTATCAGAAAACTTTAACCGGATTCAAAGTAGAGAAATTTACACATACATTTATACGCAATTTAGAAATGCAACAGGAGTAACTTATATAGAATCTAGCCCCCGATAGGGGAGGGGAGTTTTCGAAACCCTAGTAGAAATTGCACACAGTTTTACCATGTCTCTGACCATGCCAGGCCCAGTTATTATGTAAACCAATACTAATTTGACTGAAAAGCATAAATTCATGAAGAGACATCTAGAAAATAAGTCCCCATGATCCTTCTGATGAGCATTCATCAAATCTCATCAAAAGGCTTATTGGATATTATGAAACTTCTCCCTATACACTAAACCAGCAATAAATAAATATTTATTTTTGTCATCACCGTGTCAGAACAAGACGTTTATTCCCAAGTCCTTACGCCTCAGCGTCTCAGAATTTCGTTTGCAACTGGAGTTTGAATTCGAAAAAATATATGAAATCAATCGTAAATTCGGATTCTAATTTATGAACTCATCATGACACTCATTGACATGCTTATTAATAAGTTCATCATGACACTTATTGACATTCTCATTAATAAGCTCATCGAAGTGCTCACCTAATATTGAAAAATGCACAAAAGAGAAGCAAAGTATACATTTCTAAATAAGTGAATGAGATGCAATATCTCATGCACACTATCTATGAATAAGTAGATAAATGATTTTTTTCCCAGTTTTGATTCAAACGCGAATAATTTTCATCAGGACGTTCATCTGATTACTCATGAGGAGCTCATTGATGAGGTCATTGATGAGCTTATCATAATTTGTCTACCAGGGCAAGGAGCATTTTTCTACTAGGACTATATGTATCTACTAATAATATGTATTTCCTATAGACAAATATAATAAACATTTTATGAAATTTATATTCATTTTGGCACAGCACAATTTTTACACAGCCAATCCAACTAATAATAATACTCTTAATAATAAATAATGAGTTTTTAAATCGCCACAATTTTCTATGAGAATTAAACTGAAAATGAACAGAAGTGAAATAAATGGTATAAAAAAATCTTTCAAATATGTAACAACTCTATAAGTCTGTGCTAAGAAATCATTTATGGTAGAGGCTTATTTTACAATGAGTTTTTATCTTGCAGATGCAAATTTTAATTAATTCAATTAAAATTAGAATAATCGCCTTGAATTAACATAATAAAAACATTCTGATTTTATTAAATATGTTAAATTTAATTAGTATAATATTATTGTGTGACCATCATAAACTTTACTAAGGTCGCCTTATATCAAAGGTGCTTCAGTAGCCCGCTAAATTAATAAAATAAAAGTAGGTAACCAATCTTAGTCTAAAGTTCAATACTATCAATAGTATCACTTTTTTCAATAGAGCTTTTAAGATTTTCAAACAAATGTTAAATTTATTAGTCTGCTGGATACGACTGAAACGTATAAAATACATGTCCGAGTTGCAAAATATCGCTTTAGGTGAACTATGTGTGTATTGCATTTTTATCTGCTATGTATTGCTAGCGTATTATACCTAACATAATTGAAGATCTGTTTTCTCTATGGTAACTGGTAGGTATACAAAAAAGCATTGTAAGAGAATTTCCAAACTCATATTTACATACATATTTTGATTTTGACTGTTAAGGTAATTTGAAATTCTAATGAAATTATTCTAAAAAGAGATTTTATCTGTGTTGATTGCTGTTGCTTTTTAATACCCTTTGACTTGCTTTATCTGCATATACATATATAAATGCATGAACTATAAATAGAACTCAAAAATGAGAACAAAAATCTCATAATCATATTATGGTATCATTATGAAGTGCTTTAAGTAGGATTTTTGAATTCAAGTTTTGATTTATTAGTCTAAAGCGTTGCCAACTCTTTCTCTCAGTTATTGGCCAGAAATACCATTATAAATGGCTTAAAAATCGCTAAATCTTTAAAGATTGTTTGCAATCATATTTTTTTCTAATTAAAATGACGTATATCGTGAAATATAAAGACAAAATACTAATAACTAATTAACAAGTTTATTTCAAATAATATATGTGACTTAAGTATATTAAATATGTAGTCTCTATAAATGCAATGAGATCATTTATAATATTAATTTTCTAAATCTCATACATAAGTATATTACGTATGTGCCAACCTTTTACTAATTTCATGTGAAAATTCAAATGAATTTTAACATTTCTGTACTCTTTGCAGTCCCTATTTTGTGATTGGTATTGAATAAAAAGAAAAAATTTATTTCTTTGTTTTGTTTTCAATATATTTAACTCACTAAATGATCTTTCCACTACAGTATTTGAGCAAAGAAGTATAAATAATTTTAATGCTATATAAGAAAGTTCGACAAAAGTCTTACAACCACTCGCAGTTTTATAGTTTTCAATTTCAATCCAAAATGTCAAGATATCAAATTTGTCTATTTTTACTCTAATTTTTTGGTGTAAAGATGTTATTAAAATACAAAAATCATCTAAAAGTTTAATTGGATTAACTAAATTGCTTTCAAATTATTAATTTTAAATACTATCTAATATCCTTAAATATTGGCCTTATAACGGCAAAGAAAGTAAATTACTTTCACTGCAATATTATTTGTATAACATTTTCGCAGAATAATAACCTTCATTCGTTTTTGCTATTTGAAAATATGATTTTTATACGTATACCTACTGTGAAAACAATCAGTGCTAGACGGTTTTTATGTACTGAAAAAGTCTTCAGAATATGAAATCCTATAAAATTGGTTATAATAATTTTTTCCGGTCCAACGAACCGTTATAGAAATATTTGCGAAAAAGCACTTCAAAAATCAAACCTTCACAAATGGATTACCATATGATATTGCATACGAGTATTCATATAGGATATCATAAGAACAGGTCTAAGACCAATTCTAGCTTTTTTATTTGTTAATATCCAAGATAGTTTTCCTCAAACAAACCTTAATAGTTCCCACAATTCCTTCAGAATTTACTCTTTCTAAAGCCGAAAGTGATGACCCAAGAAACAGTTTTTTTATGTAGTAGTAACTGTAAAGATTCCATTACCAAATTATATAACTTGAGTTATATAGACTAGTACTCGAAACCTCTTTGTAACCACTATAAACCCCTTATAGAGCTTAAATGGAAGATTATATAAAGGTTACCGTGACTTGATTTAGGTAACGTTATATAACTAAAAGTTTTATAAAATGAGTAAGAAAAATATTCAAGTTACCTTAATATAACTTCTTATATAACCTTTATATAACCTGGGGTACCCTCGATTAATTTACTTTGGTCACAGCAGTGGTTGCGGTAATGTTTCGGTTACCTTTATAAACTTTGTTTATAATAGTGTTGGTCAGTGGCGGATACAGCGGGGGGCGATCGGGGCGATCGCCCCCCCCTAGAGCTCTAATAATAATAAATCAATATTTATATTCTAATCCAATGAAATAGAAAATACAAAAAAAATTTTTAAAAAAGACCGTTTCTAAACCGGCGTTAAAAAATAGAAAATAATCTCTCCCTTCACTTAATGACTATATCACAACAGTTCTCCAGAGTTTCCCTTCATTTTGCATTTAATTAAATTTTTAAATTATATTACATTTGTATATAAATTTTAAAATTTTCAAGGTATACAGAGAAAACAAGACAGCTCAAATTACACTACAGTGAATAACAATTTCTCGACATTTAAATTTGGAACTCATAATGTTTAGCAAAATACTTAATTAAATTACTTTTCTTTGAATATGCTTTCTTTGTGTACCATGAAAATTTTAAAATTTTTATACAAATGTAATTTGATTAAATGAAAAACTCTAGATAGTTATTTGATATATTTATTGTTTTTTCCTTTTTAGTCATAAATTATTCTCAAAAAATGTAAAATTATATAGCTAATGAATTTTCAGTACAAGCATTGTTGCACTTTTTTGTGATCGAAAGCTCACAAAAGCCGGGTATTTTGATGAAAAGTAGTATGTTGGGAAAATGATCATAGCCGAGGTAATTAATCTCAGATCCAGTTGTCCTTCAAATATTTAATTAAAGGCAAATAGGATAATATATATATTAACCCTACCTAATTAGCATTCCTCGAAAATTTCTTCCACCATTTAAGTTGCAAGAAATTGCAGTCCAGCCCAAGAAATTATGGTGTTTGAGCGAAATGCAAGCGACCTATGTATGAAAAACACCAGTAGCGCAAGATAGAAGTGTATAATGTCTATTTTATGTGGGATTAAATTTTAGTATGCTTACGGGATCAAAAACTTATGTTATATAGATAAAAGAACTCTGGTGATATCTGAATGCTAATGAAATTTTCATGCCAAAACGAAATGAGAAAGCTATACAGAGCAGTCCACACAGCTGATGGCAAGTGCGGTTATAGGGGGCGATGGGGGCGATCGCCCCCCCTAGAGCAAACGTCTGGATCCGCCCTTGGTGTTGGTAACGTTTCCACAATGCTTGGAGTTTTTACAGACTGATTTCTTTTAGTGATTGAAATGTTAGGGAAATTACTTTTCGTTACCTTTATAAAACAATATAATGCAAATATTTACGCAACCTATCTTGACATAGAATTTCGATATTTTTTTGTATTGCATTTTTATAAGTAAGGGTTTAATATTTCTACATCTTAGAATTACAAGTTTTTAGCATGTACGTGATGAAATTCAATTGCAATTAAAATTTTACTGTGATTATCATCATAGATACTTCTACAAAATACAGACAAAATTTAAAAAATTTTCACTTTAGTGAAATTAATTCGTCAGAGTAACATTACATAATTTAGAATTGTTATATACCTAAAAAGATGTATTTTCTTCATATAAAAATAAAACGGAAGCCATATATCTGGAATTTAAAAAATTGGCTCTACCGACTTTTGCTTTTTTATCGGAAATACACAGATGAAAAAACGGCGGCTTGTACTTAAATGAACAAATTACCATTATAAAACTTCAAGTACTTTTATATAAACTGAATAATAATGAATATAAACTTCTAGAAATATAATATAAACTAAAGGAACTACCACGCCTCGGAAATGGTCGTTATATACACTTTAATCATGCTTAATATATAAAATGTAATTTTTATAAGAGTCACCTTCGTTACTAAAGTGCCATAAATAAATGAAAACAGTTCTATAATGGCTCCATTCGATACTAAAGATCATTTGTTTTTATAATGATCACCGTAGCTACTAAAGGCCACCAAACAATTTTGCGATATTTTATAGTGAATATTATGTATTATCGAAAGTTCCCAATTTTTATTAATGTTACCTAAATTACTGGATATTGTCGAGATATATAAGGGTAACCATGGGTATCGCAATACACACTTAATACAAATTAGTTATATTATATAGTGATGAAAGCAATTATGAAACTTTCTTATATACCTTCTAGTTATGGTTACTTTAAGTTACATATATCGACCGGTGAGTGAAACATTTATCATCAACTTGTAAAACTTTTAGTAACTTACTTCCACGATAACCGTTAGTAACCTTAAAAAACTGTAATATAACTACGTTACTAATTGGTAATATTATGAAACTCCTATATAACTACTCAAATTCTTATATAACCGAGTAATCATTATATACCCCATATAAAACTACCCATCAGCTTCAGTCACCAAAAATTGGAAAAATTGCTACTTGGGAAGTACACTGTGAAAAAAAGTAGGACAATTTCCTGAATAAGACACGTTTTTTCCTAAAAATAAATGTAATTTTCTTTGATAGAAACGGAAAATCAGTTTCACCCTTTGTACTCCGTTGTCGTCGCAGCAGCGACTTCTAAAAGAAACCTTGTTGCTTTTTTTCTTTAAATATAAATATTTTTTACCATTTTTATGTGTGTGTTCGTCTCGATGTCGCACATATTTTAATGATGTTGGTTTTGACGAAAAGTTTCAACTTCTTTTGCTTATAACTCCTCAT
The DNA here is from genome assembly GCA_963924295.1 of Dioctria rufipes. Taxonomy (NCBI): domain Eukaryota; kingdom Metazoa; phylum Arthropoda; class Insecta; order Diptera; family Asilidae; genus Dioctria; species Dioctria rufipes. The sequence goes on along the minus strand of OZ002743.1, from coordinate 91,930,361 downwards.
CGAAAACGCGCACAGAGGGCTTAAAGGAAAGCTATCGTCGGGGCTACAAGTGGTCGCTGGGAGGTGGTAGTGGTGGATGTGAGGTGGCTGGTAGGCGAGAGGGCGGAAAGTTCATCGAAATCGAAAAACACGGCCTATTGAATCTGACATCGATGATAATGCAAGTACCTCTCCCAAGTAACAATTTTTCAAATTTTTTGTGACTGAAGGTGATGGGTAGTTTTATAAGGGGTATATAATGGTTACTCAGTTATATAAGAATTTGAGTGGTTATATATTGGTGACGCAGTTATATTAGAGTTTTTTAAGATTACTAATGGTTCTCGTGGAAGTAAGTTACTAAAGGTTTTAAAAGTTGGTGTTTCAATCACCGGTCTATATAACTTAGAGTAACCATTACTAGAAGTTATATTAGAAAGTTTTATAATTGTTTTCATCCCACTTTATGTAACTGATTGGTAATAAGTGTTTATTGCGGTATCCGTAGTTACCCTTATACTATAACTCGATAACGTTCAGTAATTTAGGTGACTTTAATAAAAATTTGGACCTTTCGGTAATACATATACCCACTATAAAATATCGTAACATTTTTTGGTGGCCTTGTAGTAACTATGGTGACCGTTATATACACAAATGACTTTTAGTATCGAATGGAGCCATTATAAAACTATTTTCATTTATTTATTGGGTTTTAGTATGGAAGGTGACTGTTATGAATATTGGAAACTTTTAGTAACGTCAATTTTTTCGTATTTGGCGATTTCAATATGCATTTTCCCGAGCTGTTGGGACAATGCACAAAGTAGGTCTTCTTGACTTGCCACTTTAATTTGCACGATTTTATATGACATTTTTTTTTCGTAACTAAAATTATTCACTACACTACCGAGGAGCATACAACAAAAATTATTATAAGAAGAACATGACACAGAATTTTGTCATTACTTTAAGATATATAAGATTACCAAAGGTAACATATTGTGACTAAAGGATATATATATGGTAGTTCCTTTAGTTTATATAATATTTCTAGAAGTTTTTTAAGAGTAATTGAGTTTATATAACAGAGCCAGAGTTTATATAAAAGTAGTTGAAATTTTATAATGGTAATTTGTTCATTTAAGTACAAGCCGCCATTTTTTCATCTGTGCATTGCAACCACTGCTTTGACCAAAATAAATTAATCGAGAGCAGCATGGGTTATACAGGGTGTCCCATACGTACCACATTTCCTTTATACCCCGGATTACTCACTCAATTTCGAGAAATCAATTGTATGGTAGGAGAGCCGGAAAATGCACGGTGTTGGGGGGTAGGGGGTTTACGATTTTTACTACTGTTTCCACTTTACACCTTGTAAATTTCTTGATATACACCCTATCAAGGCGAGATTTATCTCAGGTGATAGCAAACCATCTAAGCTTTGCAATGAATGTCCAACCAGCCCTACTGTCACCTTCAATCTTAAGTTGTAGTACGTCAAAGTCCAAAAATTGGAAAAAACATCCTATGTTTTTCAAATTTTAACGATTTTCCCGCCAAAACACATAATAAATATACAGTTTATTTACAAGATTTAGAGACCCCGGAATGCTATCTTTAATTTGACTATGCACTCGTACCTACCTAAATGCAACCGTTTTTGAGATATTCCCGTTTCTATGATTCATAAATTCATGAATTTTTTGCTAATTTGCGTGGAATTGAATAAATTAGACGCGATTTCTATTGTTATTAGCAAAATTAATGAAATTACGCATCATAAAAACGGGAATATCTCAAAAACGGTCGCATTTAGGTAGGTACATATGTAGGATCAAATGAAAGGAAACATTCGGAGGACTCGAAATCGTGCAAGAAAGTGCGATTCTTATCTTGCCTTTTAGCGGGAAAAACGTTGAAATTGAAAAACAAATTGCAAAATTTTCAATTTTTTTGTTTTTAACGTCCTATAACTGCCGACGGAAAAGGAATAGAGAGGTGGTTGGACATTTGTTGGAAACCGTAGAGAGTTTACTATCACCTGAGATGCAAGTCACCTTCATAGGGTTTATAACAAGAAAATTACACGAAAGTTACATGGTATTAGGATAGAAAGAACAGAAATCACAAAACCCCCCTACCGCCCTCACCGTGCATTTTCCGACTCTCCTCTCATACAACTTTTTTCTCGAAATTGAGTGAGGAATCCAGTGTATAAAGGAAATCCGGTTCGTATGGGACACCCTGTATAAGACGTTATATTAAGGTAACTTGAATATTTTTGTTACTCATTTTATAAAACCTTTAGTTATATAACGTTACCTAAATCAACTCACAGTAACCTTTATATAATCCTCCATTTAAGCTCTATAAGGGGTTTATAGTGGTTACGAAGAGGTTTAGAGTACTAGTCTATATAACTCAAGTTATATAATTTGGTAATGGAAACCGTACGGTTACTACTATATAAAATAAATTGTTTCTTGGGCTTCGGAAGAAGATGAATGAGTCAGTATTATAGAGAATGGATACATGCCCCGAAGAGTAAATTTTTCAATAGGACCAAAAGTAACGGGCCTCCAAATTTTCTCCAATATTTTTGAATCGATTTAGTTTTTCAAATTATTTTTCACTGATTAGCTTGTTGATAAAATAATAAAGGAAACAAATAATTATGTGAAATCTGTGTTGATCTCAAAAAACTTAACGAAAGACTCCATATCGCATACATTGCATGATGTAAATACAGATGAATTCTGAGCTTTCATTGGAGTTATCCTAAATATGGGTACAATGCATGTTTCTAATATACAAGAGTATTGGTCGACTAAACACAACAGTAGAATCCTTTTTTTTTTTTATATATTTACAAAACCTCGATTCAATGAAATAATTTGGATGCTCCATTTAAAAACACCCGACTCGGGGAGCAACAATCTTAAAACACGTATACAACGAGCCAGCATTTTTTTTTTGGACTATTTAGATTCAAAATTTTCTGAACACTTTATTCGTGCTAACAATATTTGTGTAGATGAATTCAGAGTAAAATTTAAAGGAAAAATTTCTTTCATTACTTACAACTCTATTAAGCCTACGAAGTGATGTATAAGAATCTATATGATGGCGGATTCTGATACTGGATATATCTATTCTATTTCATGTTATTATGGAAGTATTACATCAGAAAATCTTATTCGCCCAGATTTACCGGTAAGCACTAGAATTCCGCTGCATTTATATCAAAAGTTGTTAGATAATATCCCCGAGGTAAAAGGTTACCATATTTTTACTGATAGATATTATACCAGTATACCTTTTGCAGAAGAATGAATGAAATAAAAATTCCCGTTGATTGGTACTATAAAAGCTAACAGGAGGGGTATTCCGACCTTTATGAAAAAACCTAAGCTTTCAGATAAGATAACTGTTGCTTATAAAAATGGAAAAATCATGTTCTTAGCCTGGAAATACAAGAGAATTGTGTCACCTTTGAGTATTTGTAGTAATGCTGCAATGATAGATAGAATCAAAAAGAATTCTTCGAGGGGGTACAGAAGTAAGCATTAGAAAGCCAAATGTAGTTGCCAGCTATACAAATTCCATGAGCGGTGTAGATCGAGCTGATCAATACGCATTTACCTATTTTTTTTTTTTTTTTTAGAAAGTCTCTTAAGTGGTGAAGAACATCGTACATCATACATAAAATTTAAAAACAAAACGTAATGGAAAACCGTTAACATATTTAAAATATGTTAAACTGCTCGTTGATCAATTAATTAATAATTTTCGACATGACCGATCTAGAGCTTTTACGTTATCTTCTGAAATCAGATTAAACGGGAAACTTCATATAATACCCAAAGTTAAAAAAAATAGAGATTGCGTTGTTTGCTCCAATTGACAGAGGAAAGGTGAAAGACATGAAACAAGTGAATACTGCGATACTTTTCCCTGATAAGCCAAGAATGCAACTTGGGGACTGTTTTTCAAGATATGTATCATAAAATGAAGAAATTCAAAATGTATTTTTCATTTATTGTATTTTTATATATTTTTTAAATTATACTATATTAATAAAACAATTTTAAAAATGTATTCACGTTTTTTTAATGACAAAGCAAGATTTTCAATATTCCACATAGGGACGCTCGCGCCATTTTAATCCTTTCGGTGCTAAATAGTTTTGGCGAATCGCATCTACATGTTGTCCCCTAATCACGTATCTAAATAGTTTTTTGAATCGGATAATTACTTTCGGAAATAAATCAAAAGGAAAGGAAACTATTCCTTTTTAAAGTGGAAAATGGCCAAAACTGGTTTTATTTTAATTTCATATCGGTGAAATTTGCTACCCGAACAAAAACCGTTTACAATACACCGCTAATGCATTCGCAAGAAATACCGGGCAAAATGTATGCAAAATGAATGAAGGGGTGTGTGTATGACCCAAGTCCCAAAAAATCTTTTTTAACGATAAAAACGTCCGCATGAAGTTTACAGGATCAAAACAAGAACTCCTCCACTCGATCACACTCTCTTCCCTCTTAATTTGATGCCCTACAAGTAATTTTTCTTTCTGAATTTTTAAAGTCACGGTATACTGTAAAATCACGAAGTACTATTATTAGCAATATTCATTTTCGTGCAGTGCTGCTATACAGGGGCGGATCCAGGATTCTTCTGAGGAAGGGGCGCAACTATGGTTTAAAAACGGTATAGCTTGGAAACATGCCAATGTTCCAAGACACTCGCCGCCACTCGCAAATATAAAATACACAGAATTTATCATTTAAAAGATCCGGGTCGACTCTTAACGAAGAAAGTTGCTCAACGATTAACTTTTGCCACTCTAGAAAGTCAAACGAGGTGTTAAATTATTTATTTTAGTCTGTCAATGGTGGACGTATAAAGCTCCGGAATCATCCATTTCGGTTAGTAAAAATAGCGAAATACATTTTGTTCAAATTCACGAATTCTTCATAAAATGTAACTTTGCAAAATACAGGAATTAAAGCCCTACGTACTTTACATCTATTTAAAGCAGTCACAGAACAGACCTTTTAAGTATATAACTTCATTTAAAAATTAGGAAAGTTTGACTAATAAGCCAAGCTCAGAAGATGGAGGAAGAACATAGGGTAAAGATCGAAAGGCATCCAATATTGCGGCGGCGCTCTAGTGAGTCGATCTGACTAGTTATTGTCAAATCGCTAATGGGCTTGAGATATGGGAATTGTATTCGCGCTAGATTCGATGGGATGAAATATTTCTTATACATTTTCTGAAATTAAAGACATTTTGATGCTTCTTTGGCAGCAGAGAAGATGTGATCTGTCCAGCTTAATTTACAGGACATATTAATGCCAAGAATGCATAAAGACGGTGTACCATAAGTCAGTGCTCCATCAAAATAAATGGAAGTGTTAAAGCTACGATTTTGTTTTAAAGACCTGAGACGCGATTCACTTTAGCTTAAGCGATGATATTATCAAGCTCATTAATCAATGATCTAATCATGCAAACTCGATTAAGAGATGTGGCATTCCTTTTGGAGTCCGTAAGAGTGTTAAAGCAGTAAGCGAAATCAATGGTACTGTGATAGGCAAAACTATGGATAGGCTTAAAAGATAGGAAAATATGATCATTAAAAAAATTAAGAAGAGGGGTGGAGGGGTAACAGAGCCCTGGGAACATATGCATTTATAGGGTGAGGTTCTGGTGAAACGCTATCTGGTACAATCGATATTAGGCAATCAGATAAACTATATTAGCAGAAGAGGGAAAGACCAGGTTCTTTAAGTTTAACTAAAAGTGCTGGCTACCAGGCTTTACCAAGGACCTTTGAAATATCTAAAGTAACGATATTGGACCACCACATTTGTGAAGACTAGGGCTCCGATGTTCCGTAAAAAAAGCCAGACGAGTGTCCAGTCTGGAAGCAATATCGGCGATCATTGATAAGTTGTTTGGTTTCTACATACTTCATTAATTTGGAGTTAATAAAAGATTCAAAAACCTTTAAAAGAAACGAAGTGATTGCAGTTGAACGGGAGCTAGTTTCTAACCAGTTGGAAGTTTTTTTTATCGAATAAGACAAGTAGAATAGTTTGCGCAGAGGCTTAGCCAAGGATGAGGCACAGCTTTTAATTAACAGGGCAGAGACCACATCAAGATCTACGGCCTTAGAGACGCTTATCCTCTTAAGGATCGTGAGCACACCTCTCTTACGGGAAGATGCAACATAGCTGTCTGTGAAGTGAATAAAAAATGAAAATTTGAGGCGAATCTACCAATCAGAAAATTAGATTTATCCAGGGAGTCAACAACCCCTTCACCATTGTTATATAGTGCAGCTATAGAGGAATTGGTGAAGTTGTTCCTGAACCAGGAACCAGGTCCTTTGCTATTGCTATTGCTTGATTCCAAGAATCTTAGTCTAACATTTCTGTTAAAAGGATTTTTTTCTCTCCGGATAATGGACTTAAAGTTGTTCTGTGCAGTTTTGCCGATTTGTTTCAATTCTGGGACATGAATACAATTGATATGCGCGAAAAGCAGACTCCTCCGCTTTTATTACTTGGTTGAACTGATCGTTTAACCAAGAGCGGTATTCGTGGTATTCGAAGGTATTCGTGTATGCTAAGACTTAGTATGTTACTAGGTTCTAATGTGCATTCATCAACATCGCAAGCAAAACAGACCAACCAATCAATTTCTCTAAGATACTAATTGAAAATTTCCCAATCTGCATTCATATTTTCATTTAATTTAATATGTGAGGTAAGTATTCTAGAAAAACTACTGCATTTTACGAAATAAAAAAGAAATATAATCCAAATTAAACTCACTACACCAATATGCAATGGTTTTTTTGCCATTGTGTAGTTTCGATCAATTTCTCCAGTTAAGAGTTGTAATTGTATTATATCGACTTCCATTGCTTTTACCCGAATAAGCTCTGTCCTGCTTCAAACACCCGGAGTAAAGCCGCGCTCATGTACAATGAATTTTACAGGTGTCAGAACTTCCGGTTTCCTCTATAGGATTTAACAGCCACGACTTAAAGTGGAGCAAGGGCTGAGCCGCTAGCCATAAGGGCTGCGCTCTTATCAAATTGAACGCTTCCAAAAATTTTTAATATTTTTAACAAAAAGGGCAGTAGAATAGATTTTGTTAAGAAAACTTCAGAAGATCTGTTGCAATTTTCTTTTTAGTGGTCTTCAGGGAGGGGCGCGCGCCACCCGCGCCCCCTTCCTGAATCCGCCACTGCTGCTATATTTATTTGTAAAGACTATAAAGCATTATCCTTCATTCGGCATTTGTATCAGAAAAATCGGTTGCTCCGTTCTCGAGATATGATTTTTTTAAAATGACGTTTCATTGTAAAATTACGTAATTTCTAACCTCTCTAGCGGATGGGTGGGCATGATAGGGGAAACAAAAAAATACGTGTGAGCTATTTTAGTATCCTTTACAAACTGTCACAGTTTCATCCAAATCGGGCATTATAAGCTCACATTAAACACATACAAAAGCTCGACGACACATACATATATATTCCGGGTAGCCCATAGTAAAAATTTTCGGGGTTGCTGATAGCTAAATTCAATGAATTTAGGTATTCAGAAAACCTACATAGTACGTAAAATTTTCGAAATGATTAGCCTTTTTATTCTAGATTTTTTATACCCTAGATGATATCTAACGGTATACTAAGTTTGTTATTCCGTTTGTAACACCTAGAAATAATAATCGTAGAGCAAAACGGATTGGACACCTAGGATTAAAATTAAAAGTTATTTTGGTTTTTGCATGTCCGTCCGTTCACTTAGAAAGCTGAAATTTTGTATACAGACTTTAAAAAAAAAGTAAACTTTATTTCGAAAATGAGACAAATGGGGCAACTCCTTCGTGTAGTTGCCATGCAGAAATTTCAGTTTCCACTATATACTTGGACACTGCCTGAGAACGCGTCGACATCGAGAGTTGAAATATAGTGGCGTTTCATAGTAATAGCAAATAAAAATTCAAAAATGGACTAAATCGGACAACCCCTTCTTGGTGTTGCCATATGAAAGTTTAGGCTTTTTACGTATACTGTGAAAACGATCAGTTCTAGACATTTTTATTATAATAATAACTTCTACAGAATACAAAATCCTATAAAATTGGTTACAACCATTTTTTCTATCCAACGAACCCGTTCTAGAAATATATGCGAAAAACCACTTCAAAAATCAAACTTGCATAGATCGGTGACTGTACAGAATTTTATGCGGGCATTCATCTAGGGTATCATAGCTTTTTTACTTATTATGGAACACTTACAAATATATTTTCGTTAATATAATTCAAACATTGTTTTTGAAAACATGTCATCTATTGTTTTTCAATATTTTATTTGAGCGTGCCCAGCTTTAATGTAAAAAACATTATATGGTAGTTCGGCACATAAGAAAGCTATTCGGTTTATTATTATGGTTGTTGAAGGTATAATACTATTGCCGATTTCCTACATTTTAGGAGGGGAATGAAACAAATTTGAAAATTTCCTGTATTTTATGTAATATTCTTTACATTTTAAGGCAAAAATAAACATAAAATTTGAAAATTTACTACATTTTAAGGATAAAAAATTAATCTACGTTTTTCAAGGTGGAGCTTTCCCAAATCTTACAGAACAATACCTAAGCCTTTTTTTACTGTGTAAGTATATGTGGAAACCACTTTCTCTGACGTTTCAGAAAAATACCGAATGGATCCTAATAAATATTATATAAAGGATATCACTGCATTCATCTATTAGTAAACCACTTTAGTTTGTTCTATGAAGCTGTATTAACGCAGAATGTGGCAAATTAACAGCATGATTTAAAAGACGAACAAATGCTAAAATTGCCGAAAGACCAATACTTACGATACACTAGATGAATACCCGTATGTAATTTCGTATGATCATCCCTCTTTGTAAGTTTGATTGATAAAGTGTTTTTCCGCACATATTTCTAAAAATGATTATAAGCAATTTCATAGGATTTCATATTCTGAACAACTTTTCGGTACAATAAAAACTTCTAAGACTGATAATTTTCACAGTATACGTAAAATACCACAAAACTTCAATTTTTGTATCGCAGCAACATGAACGCGTTGCCTGATTTATTCTCTATATATCGGCGTGTTTCGGGCAATGTCCAAATATATAATAAAAGACTAATTTTTGTATGGCAACTCTGTGGAGCAGTTACCCTCTTTGTTCAATTACCTAAATTAAATCTACAACTTTAACCGTGTGCAAAATTTCAGTTCTCTAAGTAAACGTGTTCTCAAGTTATCGTTAGGGCAAACAGACTGACAGATGGACGAACGAAGGCGGACGGACATAGTAATGGACGGACGGAAGGACGAACAGGCACACATGCAAAAATCAAAAGAAGTTTTTATATTATGCGTGGGTGTCCAATCCATTTTACTTTACAATCATTATTTATATACATTACAAACGGATTGACAAACTTAGCATGTATACCCTATGATTTCATCAGCTAATACCAATGACACACAGCTAGTACAGATATCATAGTATACGCATAAACCACCTGTGTGTCATAATAATACAAGCTGAACAAATTGATACGAGGATAGTGTAAATACTTGGGTTTTTCCATGGTATACAGAGCTTTTACATGATTTCAGCGCCGCTGACATGCCGTGACATGCCGTGACATGCCGTGACATGCGACAAGTTGACATTAAAACTATTTCCGACAATTTCTTGAAAAGCAAAACTTACTAAGTTTTAAAAGCTGTCAAATGAAACTATAATGCGATGTGTCACCTTACAGCGAATACAATGGTATCCGAACCATGGTACCTATACTCGCTGTGTGTCAAAAGTATAAGGCAGGGCTAGTCAGTCCACTTTTTCGTATCTACCACCTACTTTTGGAACTATGTTAGCAGCAAGATGCTCTGACCGCCCATCGATTCAACATTAATTTAATTTAGCACAACTGCAAAGTTCTTGTAAATTTTGAACGGAGGCTTAGTAAAAAAATATGTAGTTAAATTTATCATTTTATTTATACTTCGCATATGTTTATATAATACACAGAAAATTTAAATTTAAATTTATGAATAAAACATTTGAGAAAATATAACGAAATTTCGAAAGTCACAGTTTTACTATTACAAATTGTTTTGTTACTGTTCTGTTCTAAATTTGAAGAAATATTATTTTTCTGTTTTTTTTTTCTTCCTTATTTGCATAAGTATGATTAAGTTTCTTTTTATTATTAGTATTTGGTACATAGAAGGATGAATAAATTGCAGTGTCTGTATTCTGTCATATTAATCGCATATTAATCGCTTAAAATCCAAGACGTTTTTTCCAGACTTTTTAGTTATAATCTACCACACTTTAGTGACAATATTTGTATCCCGCTCACTAGTGGGTGGTAGGAACCAGGTTGACTACCCCTGAACTAGGGAATAAAAATATTTTCTATGTCTGTTTGTAGGCTCAATTATGAAATATAATTATTAATTTTTTCGATGAAATTCTTAATTAGTGATAATGTCCTATGAAATATGCTTAGTATAGATAGTCCAAAATCAATGAGGTGCCGCCTGTAATTAGCAAGTAAGTTCGATAGTACTCACCTTTTGCGTTAGGTTATCTCATGCACCCGCGATAAATCTTAACGTCTCCACTGTATTAGTACAAGTGTACGCAAAAGGTGGGTACTATCAATGTTACTTGCTAATTATCTGCGGCACCTGATTGATTTTGGACTATCTATAATACTAAGCATACTAAGGACATTATCACTAATTAAGAATTAATTAAGAAACAGACATAATTGCTAATAACGTTTAAAATCACACCGCCAAACATAAAATCACAAGATATAAATATTTTTGTTTCCTATAATTGATACTTCAGAAGCAAGCCACCATATTAATAAACTTTTCTTTTTCTTTTCTTTTTACAGTCATGAAGTCAATTTCCACATAAATGGCGTTCCTTATCAAGGTAATTACACAGCAATATATCTCAACGACTGTAGAGTAATTGTTTACTTCGGTAAAAAAAAAACAAAAACGACACAATTGCACTTGAGATTTATTTCTTAGTAAACATTTAATCTTGTTTTTTTTTCCTTTACCTTGTTTAATTATGCGATTGAAATCTTAATACGAAATGCAATCGAGTGTCTCTACCTATATAGATACGATGAAATGTTTTGTTTAGGGGAAAGCTATCGAAAGGAATAGGGAGCCCTTAAATTTATCAGTTCTTTTTTCTTTCCTTTTATATTCCACTCATAATTCCTAGTATGCTTTGTATTAAGTAAAAATTGCTTATCCTATCGCATAGAAAGCCTACACTATGTAAAAAAAGGCAAGCGAAAATTGATATTGAATTTGTATGTCTAGGTATTTGTTTTGATTTGGTGGTGCGCTGGTCAACCAAATAAAAAATTGTGTCAGCCAATAAAAAGTGGAGACTGGTTCGAAGTGCATATCTTGGGACAAGAATGAGGATGATTGAAATCAAACGTAGTCTTTGTTTTTGTAGTTGCATATTCAGCCAAATTTTAGATAACCAAATTTGGATAGAAATAATATGATGAGAAAACTAACTTAGTCTGTAATTTGTGATGACACCAAAATTATAGTGTAAATGTCAGAATTTTGGAAATTAAGAATTACCTTAAAATTGGAAATAATAATTCTCACACTTAACAAATTTAATTTATTTTTCCATAAAGGAGATTTAAGAAATTTTTTATTAAGGTTGTAATGTGATGGACTGAAGCATGTATACGGCCGGGGAAATAAAGACATCTGATACCTAACTAGGCTAGAGTTTATTCATCGACTGTAGATATCATTTTCGACTCACAAGCAACGATGCTAGACATATGATAATTCTCGTACACATGTACGCGAATTTCTACTGAGGTACGATGTATGACGCAAAATGTATTCTCGTACGCGAAAGTATGAGAATTTCGATCTCAAATATTTTCCAACCAGAATTTTCACATTGTGGAAATATTACTAACAAAAGAGCAGTAAAAGATAATTTAAGAAAAATAAGCATAACCGTAACCCCCGGGATATACAAGCCATGATGTAAGACTTAACAAGTAAAAAAGCTAAAATTGGTCTAAGACCAATTCTTATGATACACTAGATGAATGTCCGTATTAAATTTCATATGGTCACCCATTTGAGCAATTTTGATTTTTGCGGTGGTTTTTCGCATATATTTCTAGAACGGTTCGTTGGACAGAAAAAATTATTATAACCAATTTTATAGGATTTCGTATTCTGAAGAAGTTTTTAGTACAATAAAAATGTCTTGGACTGATCGTTTTCACATACATAAAAAACCTAAATTTTTATATGGCAACACCAAGAAGGAGTTGCCCAATTTAGTCCACTTTTAAAATTTTATTTGCTAGTACAATGAAAATACCATGTACCTAATTTCAGCTCTCTATGTCAACGCGTTCTCAGGCAGTGTCCAAATATATAGCAGAAAACGAAAGTTTTGTATGGCATCCCCACGAAAGGGCAGCCCGATTTGTCTCATTTTCTAACTTGATTTTTTTTTTTTTTTCAAAGTCAGAAAGGAACAAAATGAGCTTAAGGTGGGGTCGCCAATTTTTTGAAAATCTGTTATGTTATCAAGACTAATAGCCAATTACTGTGCAACACATACGAAATAAAATTCAAGTATTCAAGATTCGCCAGTTACCAGAAATCTAAGGGTAATTGCTAAACGCTCTGCAGGTTCAGCGGAATCCGTCATTACTCTATTTTGGTGCTGCAAATCCATTTCAACACTTGGTAGTAGCATGATGAAATTATCTCCATTCTTGTGCAAATAGCTTCGGTAAGCATCTGAATCCTGCATAGGAATTAAGGTACGTTTGCCTTTTGAGGATGAATTAGTGGTGGCACTGTCAGTTATAAAGGTAAAAGACAAGACTTTATCAACAAGAAACCCAGGCGATACTCCATCACTCAGACCACAAATATACAGTTCTGCTTCAATTTAGGGTATCTGTTTTAACTCTGGCACATTCTAATGCCAATACCGAGAGGAAAAGAATATTAAGGAACGAGCTCTCAACAAACATTGGTCTAAGACCACTTCCTATAACACCCTAGATGAATGTCTGTAAGTAATTTCGTATGGTGTGAGTTTGATTTTTGAAGTGGTTTTCTCATATAAACGGTTTTCCAATAAGAGGTGTTATTTTAATTAGCCCGCTATTTCGGTAGATGTCACTTTTGGGGCTGTCATTTTTTGACATTTGACAAGTAGAAACTACGCCATTAATAAAAATGGAACGATACAGGATTCAACAACGCATTGAAATTATTAAAATTCACTATAAAAGTGGTGAAAATGTGGCAGAGACGGTTCGTAAAACTCGAACATTTTTGGGTCGTCGTGAAGCACCTTGTCGGACCGCAATACAGAAATTGGTAGAAAAATTCGAGCTGTCGGGATAAGTTAGTGATGTGAAGAATAAAACCCGTGCACGTCGCTCTAGAACAGCCGAGAATATTGCTGCTGTAGCCGAAAGTGTTGAAGAAAACCCAGGTTTGTCCATTCCTCGTCGTTCTTTGGAATTAGGCATTCCACAAACGTCATTACACCGTATTTTGCATAAAGATTTGGGTCTTAAGGCTTATAAAGTTCAGTTAACACAAGAACTCAAGCCGGCCGATCTTAAACAAAGTCGAGTCTTTGCTGATTGGGTCCTTGAAATGCATGAAAATGATCCGGAATTCCATCGACAACTCATCTTGAGTGATGAGGCCCATTTCCACCTCGATGGCTTCGTCCACAAGCAAAATTGTCGCATCTGGGGTTCGGAAAACCCAAGATTTATTGTTGAAAAGCCTCTCTATCCTCAACGTGTGACTGTTTGGTGTGGTTTATGGTCCCGCAGGGTCATTGGACCTTACTTTTTCGATAATGAGGCTGGAGCAACAGTTACGGTGAATGGATTGCGCTATCGACAGATGATTAATGATTTTTTATGGCTGGAATTGGATGGTATTGATCTGGACAACGTTTACTTTCAACAAGACGGCGTCACGTGCCATACAAGCAACGAAACCATTGATCTTTTACGGGAAAAGTTTCCGGACCGTGTTATCTCTCGAAGAGGTGATCACAATTGGCCACCGAGATCTTGTGACTTAACACCTTGCGACTTCTTCCTTTGGGGCCACGTGAAAGAGAAGGTCTACGCCAACAGCCCAGCGTCGATTCAAGACCTCAAAGATGGAATTCGTGAGGCTATCGAGGACATAGGGCAGCCACTTTGCGATTTGGTTATGGAAAATTTCATGGAAAGGATATGGTCCTCTAGGCGTGGTCGTGGTGGTCATTTGGCTGATGTTATTTTCCATTATTAACATATTATAATATTATAATAATATATATAATAATATTATAATATTATAATGAAATAAAGATCCGATCATTTATCTCATTTTTCTTTGAATATCAAAATAACACCTCTTATTGGAAAACCCCTTATATTTCTAGAACGGTTCTTCGAACAATAAAAATTATTATAAACAAATTTATAGGATTTTATATTCTGAAGAACTTTTCAGTACATTGAAAACGCACAGTATATACGTAAAATTCCTAAATTTTTATATGTGAAAACCAAGTAGAGGTTCCCGATTTAGTCCATTTTGAAATTATTTTTACTATTTTTATGAAAACACTATTTACAAAATTTCAGCTCTCTACGTTGACGCGTTCTCAGCTAGTGTCCAAATATGTAGTGAAAAATTAAATTTTTGTATGGCAAGGGCAACCCTACGAAAGAGTTACCCGATTTGTCCTATTTTCGACCTAAATTTTACTTTATTTTTTAAATCCGGTGTGCAAAATTTCAGCTGTCTAAGTACACGCATTCTCGAGTTATAATGAGAACGGACAGACGGACATGAAAAAATCAAAATAAATTTTAATAAGTATTATGCGTGGATGTCCAACCCATTTTTTGAGGCCAGCCATTCCCTTTAACTCGTACACGAATTTGTCTATTTCTTTACTATTTTCGACACTCTCGTAGACCCACTTTTCGTCATCACAGCGAGCTGAAATTTGGTACACAGGTTCATGTCGCGTGACAATTGAATCTGTCAATATTTGATCCGGAAATTTCCATGGAAAACCCGGAAAATCGGGAAAAATCATTTGAAAATTTGGTACAAATTTGATTGGTGATAAATCCGTTTCAGGAAAAATGCAGAGTTTTCCGATTTTTCCGAAAAATTTTCCGGAATTTTCCGACTTTTCCGGAAAATTTTCCGGTAAAAAAGTTTTCTAAATTATGCAGGATCAAGTTTGCTATCAACTGGCATCATTACTATCTCTCCGAAAATGGTGAAAACTTGCAGAAAAAATCGAGGAAAATTCATGTAAAACGCTTTTCCGGAGTTTTTCCGACCAAGGAAGCGTTTGAGCGTTTTGCAACCTAAGACAAAGTTGTAGAGCGAAATGAGTTGCATAAAGTTGCTTTTGTAGAAAACTCCATGGAAAACCCGGAAAAGCGGGAAAATCATCGGAAAAATTTTCATCGATATGATTAGTGATAAATCTGTTTCAGGAAAAAAGAATTTTCTAATTTAGTTAACGTGAAAAAGGCAGAAAATAAAATAAGTAAAAAACGAGTTTTCAAACAAAACTGAGGCCAAGTCGCATGAAAAAGTAGAAAATAAACTTTTCTTCACACACAGAGGTGGACTCAGATTTTATTCGCTGACAATCACCGATATATTTCAGTAAGATCAATCAGAGGTAATAAGTGATTTGATTCATGAAGAGAAAGAATATTCAAGAGAAATGTCAGAGGTGGACTCAGATTTTTTATATATGTATAATCGAAAAAACTTTAGTGTCTGATCATAACTCAAAAATTATGGTTCGGCCGTTGATCTTCCAGAAGTGAAGACGTCATCGGAAAAATGCTGCATAATCACTATTTTGACGTATATCGCCGTGAAAAAATAATTTTGTATTGCTAATTACATGTATAAAAAAAAACAGTTTTTATAAATCCAATTTATTTTATGGTTTCGCTGAAAAAAAGTCACGTTATGCCCTTTTTTTGTAGAGTGGCCTAACCTCGGAATTATGTTATGTTACCAAGAACTACCTTCAGAATTTTTTTTTTTTTTTTTAATAAATGGAATTTCTACCACATCCCCAGCAGTCACTATAGCGACTGTTTTATAATCTAACAGCCTTTAATGAATTGTTTGAAATGAATTTTATACTTGTGGATTTTATATTCAACGACGTGGTTTTGTATTAGTATTGTATTCAAACACCTTTAAATAATTCAGCCATTGCACACGGAATCGATCACCTTGGAACCCGACCATCTCCGATTTGGATGAAACTTTCACAGTTTGTAGGGAATACCAAAAGTACTGTTACTTTCAATTTGGCCACTTATCCCTTTATAATAAAATGCGTTTGAGCACTCACAAATTAATGAGCCCTTACATTTTAATTCCGACGCGTAATATAAAATGTAGTACTGACTTCGAGGTCCCTTCTACTGCCGAATTTCTTGTGCGTTTCAGATAAAGTATATATGTAATACACATGCATGCAGTGGTTGCCACAATTCTCCTACTCTTTTTGATAGATCATTTTACAGTCGGTAAATGTATTTTTTAGTAGTACTGTCTCACAGGAATTACAACTAGCCTGATTTCTTTCATTAAGTGTATGTTGACTATTTTTGTCAATATTTAAATTAAGTCAAATTACTCTTTCTTATCTGCCATATTCTTAATATTTATGAACATTTCCTAGTAAATATTTAATAATCCTAATGCAAATTTTAACAATATCACAGGTCTGTAAGCATCAAACAAACAAAAAATTAATTAAAAAAAAACCCCCTGACGTCTAGAGAAAATCCTGATTCCATCTTTGTAACTAGCGACCTAAAATTATACGAATGGTCAGTTTCATTGTTGCATTTTAAGATTTCTTAAATTTTATTGAACGGTGTTATTTTAGCAAATAGATTAAGATAATGTCCCAGCGCAATAGAAATTCTAAGGAAATGATTAGATGTTCGTATGATTGTAAGTCCTTTGCCAAGTCGTAGAAATTTTAAATTATTATTAGTAGTCTAAACTACCCCAAATCAAATAGATTTGGTGAAGGGCCGTAGGAATAGTAAAAAGAAATACTTGATAAATGTCAGAGTGAGGACGATAGAATGATAGCTCTATGTATGTTCTAAGCACTGACATGTATATAACTGGACTGTTCGTTGAACCAAAAATGCATGAAAGCAAATGGCACCACTTTCTCTTTCCGTGAGAGCATACTTTCCCACTGAACTGCAACGATTGGGATCGAGAAATTGCTTGTAAAAATCCTTGTAAAAAACATTTCATTCGACTCAAAATTAAAATTTAACAATACAAATAGTCCCAAATACTTTTGTAGTAAATTCAGTAAATCCCGCTGACATGCATATAAGTAAATTTCCAAATAATTTAAATATAGCTTCAATTTACGACAGTTGATAGCATTGACAGTGAGAGCATAATTTCTGAAATCAAAACCGGTGCCACATGATATAGGTGATCAGAGATAACCATACCGATGAGACCTATCTGATCGCTGGGTCGAAAAGTGATCAGTCAGTCCATTTATATACATGTCAGTGATTCTAAGAAGAAAATTTTTGTCAGGTGTACGTCTTTTGTTTCAGCCTGGGTTATACTAAAAACTTACTCGTGTGGTTGGGAGAAGAATGTAAAATGCATGAAAAAGTACGGGAACGCTTTCATGCAATTTCATGAAAAACAAGAAGAAGAAGTGTAAAATAACATTTGCGAATGAGTGTTATTTTACTTTTTGTAACTTGTTGCAATCTCGAAAAGTCCCATGAGAGTATTGAATACTTAAACTATCTTCATTCGACATTTTGATTGCGCTTTAAAAACTTTTCAGAAAATTCCAAAAATGATCTTTTCCTATGACAGTTGTCAATTTTCCTTGCAAGAATTGTGCAGTAACTAAAAAC
The DNA here is from genome assembly GCA_963924295.1 of Dioctria rufipes. Classification (NCBI taxonomy): domain Eukaryota; kingdom Metazoa; phylum Arthropoda; class Insecta; order Diptera; family Asilidae; genus Dioctria; species Dioctria rufipes. Next base: position 91,912,266 of record OZ002743.1, on the reverse strand, counting down.
TTCGGGTAAAATCATGCAAGAGGGGAAGCTGTGACGTATGCAAAACTCGTGTAATTTTGTATGCACGAGAAAGTACGGGAACGGAAATTGGGTAAGTTCATGTAAATTCATTGCAATGCATTGTCCCAAAACTGAGTACGCGAACAGACCTACTATAGATGAGATTGTATAATATTTGTATAACAATATTGACAATAATTGGAAAGAAAATCTGATCCGAATTAACTTTTTTCAATTTTCTGCCAAAATATCAGCATTTTATTCATTCATACATTTATTTATTATGAAAAGCACACTTTAATTGAAGTATGAAATTATTAGTGCAGGAAATTTGGGATTTCATTTCGGAAAAAGTCCAATCAAGCTAAAAATTGGTATACACTTACCTTTCGACATAAGGTGTGAAAAGTCCCCGAAATTTGGTTTCCCGCATGACAGTCTAAAACGGGGAAAAAAATAACCTTTTATCGGTTTTTTATCTTTTTCTAACATAATATAGATGTAAAAGTTTACCATAAAAAAAAATTATGGTTGCTTATGTAAGTAATTTCTGGAATCAATAAAATCGGTTTCTGGGTCATCGATATCGTTTCTTTTTCTATCGAATCTTTGATTGGGGCAGCATTCAGGCAAGATGTCCCACGACAATTGCCGAAACTGCTGAACATTGAAGGCCCAACTTTTGGCAGCCGCACAATGTGCCACATCCCCAATTTTGCGGTTTCAGCTGATTTCCTAACCAATACTGCACCCGGTAGTAAAAACGATACAGGTGCTCCTTACCTGCATCAGCTGTTGGGGGTAATACACTCAAATTTACCGACTTGTTTCTGTCTTTTGCTTTCAAAAAAGCAAAGATAACGGTATGCGTTCAAGTCATCTTGTTTAACTGGAGAGCTATAAACAGCTAAAAGGATTCGAATTCCATCCTAAAAAATTGATTCTCGAGAAGCATCATACTGGTTAAAAAATTATGCTGCAGCACGTAGGTTTTGAAGTTTCATGAAAAGGTTCAGAGCTGCAGAAGATGATCCCTAATGTCTTCATGATCATTGAATCTTACAGAAGAATAAAGTTTTCGCTCGACTTTTCCCTTGCCCGGTTTGAGGAAGAAGATCTCTTCATCAATCGGAATGCGAGCCAACAAAATTACCAAGAGATCCACGTATTCCCCAACAACAATAAACGTTCTAATTGTACGTAAATATTCCAAAGCTGTTTCAATTATTTAAACATTAGAAGATACGGAAGGGAAACCACGATTTCGATCATTACATGCAATAAATATCAATACAAAATTTATATTGGAGTTTCGGTGACAGATTACGGGAAATATATTGGTGTTATAACTAAACTTTATTCCACCTTTTTTGTATAGAATTTACCGCTGTTCCTTTTTCATACGTATACCATATAGGCAAGTGCCACAAGACCACTGATATGCTGATGTACTGATGTGTTGATGTGCTGAGGAATCAACCTGTTCAGACTACTGCAAAAGGGATAAATTGGAAAAAGCTTGGATTCAGAAAAATCGTCGTAAAGTAAATGTTTTCTTGTGGAATTTTTTATTAAATTTTACACCATACTGAAGAGTATTAGGGTTTCTGCCAATACGAAAAGCTTCTTCCAATCAATTTTTGGATACATTAGCATGGCTTCTTTCCTCCATACACGGAATATAACTCACCTTCCAGGAGGCGCTGGGCTTCCTGGATCCTATTATGAATGATAGTTGTACTTTATCATTTATCATGAATGATGGCTCCATTTTATTATGGATCATGAATGATAGTTAGTTTCCTTCAAATGTTAGTCCCATCAAAAAATTCCGACTATAGTAATATATAGCCCACCAAGCACCCAATATTTGCGTTTATTTTGCTTTTTCTTCCATTTTTTAATAATAATAGCAGCAAAAGGTCTTCCTCCTCGCTGAATTAAATTTTAAGTGCTTGCAGTTCTGAAATAAAAATCAGATCACTTCAAGTAGATGCAGCATTACCTACTGAAGTGATATCCTCGCAAAATATCAGCTGCTGATTATTTTAAAACTTCACCATCACCACATCAGCACATCAATAGTCTGATGTGGCACTTGCCATAGCCGTTAGACTGATAGAAACGAAGATATTCGTAAAAAATCCAAAAAAGGTAATTTTTCCCCCGTTTTTGGGCTGTCTCAAGTTATGCGGACAACCGAATTCCGGGGACTTTTCACACCTTATTTAAAGAGTTGAAAGGTAAGTGTATACCAAATTTTAGCTTGGTTCGACTATTTCCGAAGATAAGCCCATTTTTTGCCTAAAGTTCCTGGACTGTATCGATAAAATATTATATCATGTATAGTTCAGTTCATCACTTTCGGTTGATTTTCAGCGCTTTCTCATGCTGGATATGCGCACTTTTTCTAAATGGTAGATTCGTACACTGGTTCAACCATTTCATACTTGTGTGTTGTCTACCGTAGCCTATAATTACAGAGAGAGAGGGAGACAGTATTTCTATAATTGCGTTAGGCGATTGCGTACGGATGAAGCTTGTAATTTATATAGAATTTCTTGTAATTATTGCACTAAATTCAATACCAATTTACCACCTATAATTTTACGGAGGAATTTGAAATCCTAGCGTGACCTTAGCTACTGATAGTTTTTTAAATCAAGTTCAGGAAATTCTTTTCATGAAAGGGTAAACTTCTCTTTTCGAGAAGTTAACGAGCTAGAAATTCTGCAAGTTTTATATTAATTTAAATCGAAAGCTGTTGCTGAACCTAATGATATTCAGCCCAGCTTCATTAAACTATTGATGCCTCATATATCACGATATATCTAACAAATTATTAACACATGCATTACTACTTGCATATGTGGAAGTTTGTCACAGTTATACCTGTGCCAAAAAAAGAATTGTCGTCCAGAAACTTCCAGTGACCTCCGTCCTATTAGTATTTTGTGTTTCTTATCTAAAATCTTCGAAAATCTCATTCCATTGCAAATTTGTTAATTTATAATTTGAATCACTCAACATTAAGGAGGGTGAACTCAGGAGTTCCGCAAGGGGCTATCCTTGCTCCCCTACTCTTCTCACTCTTCATCAATGACGTCAGCGAAAATCTAAACGGAACTGGTTTTCATATCTACGCGGACGACATACAAATCTACGCTGGAGCACGGATGGAAGAATCGGAGGCCTTGGTATCTAACATCAACAGTGCCTTAGACAGGATCGTTAGCTGGGCAGTCCTAAATGAGCTTGCGCTGAATCCTTCCAAAACGCAAGCAATTTGTTATGGAATAAGGCCAGAGAGAAGCACACATATGGCATCTCAAATCACTTCGATAACCCTAATGGGTCATAACATTCCTCTCGCAACAAAGGCAGTAAGAAATCTTGGTCTCCTTATGGATTCCAATCTCACTTGGAAAGCACAGATCAATATTAGATTGAGTAGATTGCGCGAGAGTATATCATGGGCTACGATCTCTCTACGCAGCTTCACCCCATTTTGACGAAACAACTAGGCTTAGACTGTTCACTGCCCTGATTTTGCCACACTTTCATTACGCTGATGTTGTCCTATATCCAATCTCACAGACCGGGTTGAACAGGCTATTGAGGGCACTTAGAGCATGTGCCAGATACGTGTTTAATCTCAGAGGAAGAGCTCATGTAAGCCCACTGTTGGATATCCTGGTACCCGGATCATTAGAATGCATGTATGAACTCAAAGCACTGGCATTTATACATAAGGCAAGACTTGGCCTTTTACCAGGCTATATTAAGAATCGCTTCTCTTGGAGTAGAAGGGACAACAAAAGGCTTATTTACCCAAGCATAAATACACAGTTTGGTGGAAAAAGCATATTCGCTCAGGGGGTCACAAGCTGGAATAGATTGTCAGAGGAAATAAGGGAGCTCAACTGGCCTGGCGAATTTTCAAAGAAAGCCTTACTTGCTCTTAGCTCTTAGGAGGTCGAACCTAATGTGCATCCCCAGGAACCTAATATATCTCTGTGCAAATCCAACTATCTACGGCACTACCCTGCTCACTTAGTCTGCCAAACGTTGACACTATTTCTATGGTTCCTAAGTATTGGTGATGTCTGAACAATACGGATGTAGTACGCCATACGGATTTAGTACGTCATCCCATTTTACATCTTACTTTTACCATTCCACCTATTCTATTCTATTTTCTATTTTTTAATACTGTTCTAGTTATTACTTTGTTCTCTTCAAATTGGTTCATTCTAGTTGTTTGGTTTTAATTGATTATATTAGTATACCGTATATGCAAATTTTGCAGTTTTCATACAACCATTCATTCGAATGTTCATCGGATCGGATCTTGAATCATCGGATCGAATCATGGATCATCGGATCAGTTCATGATTCCAGACTCCTTACTCACTAATTTTCAACCCCTAATAGGCGGAATTCATTTCCTTAACATCTTCAACATACTTGCTCAACCAATTAACTTCACTGGCTTCTCTGATATTTTGATCCTTTAGTACTCCCTAATGCTTTCCAATTGTTGATCGGACAACTGGAATCTTGGTGCCATGCCTCTGTGCTAGTGCTAGGTTTAATTATTTGGTGAATTAAGATAAAACAGTTTAATGTTCCAATTATTTAGGGGCCTGATGATTTAATGATTTAATGATTGAATGATTTAATGATTAAGTGATTAAGTGATTTGTGTTTGAGTGTTTGTAGCAATGTTTGAGTGTTTGTAGCTGATAAATGAACTGTAATATTTCTTTCTTTTAATTTTTAATTTTAATTTTTTAATGTTTATGCTACTATCTATGCTGTTATTGGCCTCACCAATTCTTGTAATGGACACAAACTATCAACTAATGATTTATGACTCAATTTGAGGAATCGATATTCTATATACCTCCGTAACCATATAAGCAACTAATTTTATCTGTATAAGCTGTTAATTTAGGCTAACTGATTCTTGTTTAATAATGTATTCTTTATTTTGCTATATTTTATATAAACTGTTTGTCATACTCTGTAATATCGTAGAACCCAGCGTTATACGCTGCTTTAAGCAGGGGTTTACAAATAAATACACTTTGATTTGATTTGATTTGATTTGATTTGATTTGATTTATCGCAGAGCATAACTTACTTTATAAATGTTAATCTGGATTTAAACAGCGTCATAGTTGTAAGAGTGCTCTGCTTAAGATCACTTCTGAGCTAGACAATAACAAGTTTTGTGTACTGGTTTTGCTGACTTTTACAAAGGCTTTCGATATGTTTTCATTCTAAATTACTCTCGTCCTCAAATATTTCTTTAATCGGTTGTTATCTATCTGATAGACATCAACAACGTAAGAGCAAAGGCTGCTTATTTTCTCTTTTGCCTTTAGTATGTGGAGTTCGTCAAGGGTCAGTGTTAGGCTCATTACTCTTTTCTCTTTATATGAGTGGCTTACCGAATGTAGTCCAAGATGCTTATGTTCAGCTATATGCTGTTAAAGTCCAACCCATTGATCTAATGGAAGATTGGATTAGTTAAATTAACGATGATCTTCTGCGCATCCCTCAATGGTCAATTGTTAAATCCTAGTAAATCACAATCTATAGCACTATAAAAGCTTGTCAAGCTTCCACCAATTACTTTAAATGGAGCCATATATAGACAGAGTGATTAGTCCGGAAGTTCAACTTGATGATCAAATGAAATCCTGTGATTATTTTAAGGGAATTGTTAGCAATATTTATAGTGGTTTGCATAGATTTTTGCTGATAATAAATCTTCCTCTAATTTCCATTCGTATGAAGCTAGTAAAGACTATTCTTATTCCTTATTTCACCTAGGTGAGTTTAATCTATCATAAAAACACGTTTGCGTTAATAAACTTAAAGTCACTTTCAACAATTGCATTTGTTTTATCTTTAAGATCACTAAATTCTGTCAGTTATCATCAGGGGTGCACCGACAGGCGGGGGCGAACGGGACTAATCACGCCAGAGGATGAGTTTTCTCTAAAGCCGGTCCCACATAATGTATGCATTTGCCAAATATTTGGCAATGCGTCTCGTTTACACACACCTCGTCAAATTTTTTTTCTACCCGCAGTTATGCGTCTATGCTTTGCACAGAATTCAGTCTCACGTTTGTAGTTCGCCTTCCACAATGCCAGTGCAGTTGCACTTCTTATGTTATGTGGATTCTTACAAATAAAAGAAACTAAGAACCTGAAAGAGCAGTTGGTTGATGTTGACCTTGAATAAAAGCCGAAACAGGTGTCGATATTGTGATTCCTTCTACCTTTTAAGTTCTCTTATTAGCATAATTCTTTGTTCATAGAACTTGAAATTCTTCTACACGCATCAGCCACAGAATTTCTATTTTTGTGTTGGAGTTTTTTGGATTCTATACAATAGGCTCCATCTCATAAAGCCCCATAAATTCCAGAGTCAATTTATTTGACCATTCCATTTTCTTGAACGCAATATAATTATATTTCTGTCTGATAAGCCAAAAATTTGTACACGATTAATCGTCTGTTTCCCATTTGCAGTGGGAAGCACACACATGGCAAATATTTCCTGCACTAAGCTCCCACATCCCTCGCCAAATAGACAGACACAGAAACCATTTGTGTGATAAACGCACACACAAATGACGCACAAAAAGGGCGCATTACAAACTTTGGCTACATATAAATATTTGAAAAAATATTGCTCTTTCTGGCTCATACACAATTCGTCAAATGAGACGCATTTCCAAATATTTAGCGAATGCACACATTATGTAGAACCGGCTTAAGAATTTATTACGAACAAATGGATGATTATTTTATCCCTGATCCTATTGAAATTCCAAGTCCCAAGTTGAAATGTTGATATATTTTAGGGGACTATATGTATAAAGTTGATAAAATTAAAGGAACGTGTTTCAGGATATAATCCTTATCCTTGATATCCCTTTTCGCATATACATATTTTTGAGCTGGGGTTTTTCTTTGATATGTACCTTGAATACCAAGCTTTCAAATGAGCCACATTTCTTTATTAAGCATGAATAGCAAAATAAGTAAATTTTTAAATAAGACCAGAATCCATCTCCTACGCTGCACGACAGTCCTCCAGTTTATTTTTAATCTGAAAATAACAAAAACAAATATAAATAAGGTACATATATATACATGAAAATAAGAAAAGCAAAAAACTTACCCAAACAAATTCCATAATAGCGCCACGTCGTCAGTACAGTCAGATGTTCAGAGTTCTCTATCGTCTCAGCTGTAATACGCACAGCTAAAGCACAACACTTGCAACGCGGCGCAACTCTTTTCATCGCCCCCATTTACTCCGTACATTTTCAGAGTATAAATAAAGCGGGGGCTCGAGCTAAAAATCACAGCGTTTCGGGCAGTCTTCCGAGACGGATCAAAGGATTTGAATCTGACTAAGTTGAGAAAATCTTTCGGCATTTCGAACGCACTATATAAATTATTGCAATCTCAGTAATTTATTACCAAAAGACGGATCAGCAGCAGTGACGCTGAAAAAGTCAATATTAATAAGAATTTTTATTTTTTAGCTTATTTTACACCGGAAGGTTATTTGAATTCCGGAAAAAATTTACATATGCACCAGTGAGGCCTATTAAATTATTTGTATATTTTAATTAGCAGAAAACTAATAGACCCTTATCTTCCAGATTTATGTTTTTGTTAGATTTCTCCTTATTATTTTTTTCTTATTATTTGAATTACTTTTGAGTTTGTTACTTTTTCTGAATTATTATTTTTTTGAGTTCTGATTTTTTATTATTTTTCATATTATTTGGTATTATTTATATTATTATTTAGTAGAACTTAAGTAGAAGAAAGATTTATAATTTGCGAAAGGTTTGACAGAATAAAAATCAGTCTTCTCAGTCATTGACCCGGCACCTCCCCTTTATCTTGCTTATATAGGCCTAAAAAACTACTGACACAAGGAATATGTATATAGGATAGAAATAGAATAACTTCAAATGTGTTCAGATGAATTTGTGTGTATTGATTTTCCATGTGCCGCTAATATCACCGTAGCTGCACCTCACGTTCAAAACAGTGATGTGTACATCGAGCCTTAGGTTTCCTTTTAAAATTTTGTAAAAACAGCACAAATTGCATGGATTGTAAACAAATTATCATTAATTTATTGAAGATAAAGAAAACCGTGGCTTTATGGTCCAGTCGAGATTTTAGCAAATAAAACTTGAAATTCTATATCTTTAAAAAAGGAGTCCTTAAGTGCTGATATGGTCTCAAGGCGCGATATTAGAGTCCTATTTTTCAGACCACTTTTGGACTTCGGACACATATGGTCCCCCAAAGCTAAATTCTGGATGCGCCACTAGGTATCTTCGTTCTTTGGTTGCTCGTTAAAAGGAGAGAAAGGCTTTGGTTTTCTTATACAACCTAATCAAACAAAATAGCCTAGTTGTCTTTATGAAACATTCCATTTCTTACATTCATCTAGACGGTATAATTTAGTGATGTCTCGTTTATATTCATTTGTATATGGACACTCTTATATTATTTAGATTATTCGTCTTTGGAATTATCTTCCTTATTCAAAACGGTGTGCGGCCTCTGTCAGTGCATTTAAGGTACTCACATCTGAATTTGTTTTATAAAATCAGTTAAGCTTTTTGCAATTGTTGTGGTAGTGTAGTGCATTAGTTGGGTATTTACTATTTTTATTTTTTTATTAACTTAACTCTCTTAATTTTTTTAATTTCTCTCTGGTTTTACATTCTTATTATATGTGTAGATTATATTTATTTTTTTTGATTTTTTTTTATTATTATTATTTCTAATATATTAATCTTGTGCATAATATCCAGTAAGTACACTAGAGACTTTAAGGAATTGTATAGTTTTATACACCGCTTGATTCAATAAATTATTATTATTACTAAGTGAATATTTAAGACTTATACTTACAGCGTCACAGGTGTTCAAATATAAAATAGACTTTCTGTCCTGAATAAAAACAAAAAAGAACCAGAAGAAATTTTGATACCATAGCATTACTACTTTTTTCGTGAACATTTTACTGTTAATTTTCACATCGTTTTCCTACTCTACTTTTACCAAACCATTTCATTATATTTTACATTTAAATTCTTTTTTCAAATACAATTTCAGCAAATCCATATTCTGTGTCCATTGATACATCATTGAATACTTTCATTAGAAATCATGCACAATTACCAGGGACCAAATTTATGTGCTTAGAAGGAGGCTGTGGAGCATGTATAGTCACTGCAAGCAAAAAGGATCCAATATCACAGGAAATTCGATCATATGCAATAAATTCAGTAATTTTTCACAGACACGTAAATTTATAATAATTATAAATTTAAATTTTCTCAGTGCCTAACTCCTGTTTATTCATGCGATGGACTCCAAATTTCAACTGTCGAAGGAATCGGAAACAAAAAGATTGGATATCATTCAGTCCAGAAACGTTTGACTGAATTTCACGGTACTCAATGTGGCTACTGTTCTCCAGGAATGGTTATGAATATGTACAGTCTCCTCGAAGCGAATGAAGGAAAAGTGACCATGAATGAAATTGAAAATTCTTTTGGTGGCAATATTTGTCGATGTACTGGATATCGTCCAATTTTGGATGCATTTAAATCATTGGCAATTGATGCTGATCCAAAGTATAAAAATATATGTAATGATATTGAGGATTTACCACCAAAAGTCTGCCCAAAAACCGGAAATACTTGCAGCGGAAATTGTAATGAATCTTCAAAGGATTCATTTTTGGTGTTTGATGATGGCCGAGAATGGCATAAGGCAAAAAATCTGAATGATTTGTTCGATATATGGGGGGAAATTGGAAATAGCTCTTATATGCTAGTTGCAGGCAATACAGCACATGGAGTCTATAGGCGGAATCCAGACATAAAAGTCTTCATTGATGTAAATAATATCGAAGAATTACATAGATATACAGTAAATGAAAAAGAACTTCTGTTAGGTGGGAATGTTAGCCTTACTGATGCCATGAGTATTTTAAGTAAAGCAGCAAAAATAAAAAATTTCAAATACTGTGAGGAAATACGTCAGCATATTGATCTAATTGCAAATGTTCCAGTGAGAAATGTAATTATAGAAAATTTTAGTTTTATTAGTAGAATCTTAAAACTTAATCGTATTTTTTTAAGGCTGGAACAATTGCAGGAAATCTCTCAATAAAGCATGCTCACAATGAGTTTCCTTCGGATTTATTTTTGGTGCTACACGCAGTCAATGCTCAAATCACTGTCGGTTAGTAAAAATTTTTTTAAATCAGATTTAATTTTATTAAAAAGAAACACATCTCTATAATTACAGCAAAAGGAAAGAATAACATCGTTTCAGTATCATTAGAGAACTACTTAAAATTGGATATGAAAAAATCTCTCATCATAAATTTATCACTAAAGCCAATGGATCCAAAACTATTCCGCTTCAAATCATATAAAATAATGCCTAGAGCACAAAATGCTCACGCTTATGTGAATGCTGCATTCCTATTTAAAATGAACTCAAAAAATTTGATATCTTGCAACATTTGTTTCGGTGGAATAAATCCGAAATTCATACATGCAACCAATACTGAGAAATATTTAATTGGAAAGGATCCATATTCTGGTGAAGTTTTAAATTACGCCATCAAAGAACTGTCCAATGAAATCGAACCAGATTTTAATCCACCTGATGCTGGACCAGAATATCGAAAAAATTTGGCTATTACACTTTTTTATAAATTCATCCTTGCAACATGTCCTGAAAATTTATTAAAACCAGAGTACAAAACTGGTGGACAGATTTTGAGTAGACCGATTAGTAGTGGAGTTCAAGATTTCGACACTAACAAAGATAAATGGCCTATGACACAGCCAGTACAAAAAGTCGAAGGTTTAATTCAATGTTCCGGAGAGGCACAATATATCAATGATATTCCTTATCAGCCTGGTGAATTATGGGCAGCATTTGTACCTGCAACAAAAGTACACGCAAAAATTTTATCAATCGATTCTACATTAGCTTTGCTCATTCCCGGAGTTAAATATTTCTTCTCAGCTAAAGATATACCAGGAGCTAATAATTTTTCACCATCAAATATGGTGATGATGACTGAACAAGAAGAAATTTTTTGCAGTAATATTGTAAAATTTCATGGACAACCAGTCGGAATTATTCTAGCAGAAAGTTTTGAGCTGGCTAATCGAGGTGCAAGTATGGTTGAAATTAAATATGGCAAATCAGGTAAATTATTTGTTTTTCTATAAAAAGTTATAACATGACGTTATTCGAACGCTGTACACTTAGATTATTTGTTAAGCATCAAACTTGTACTGAATCTTCAAAGCTCCTTGCTTGCCTCTTACTGTGACAATAAATTCGTTTGTAATCCCTGAGCCTGAATTAGTCGGAATTTGGCAGTTTTATCAAAAGCTTATCGATACTCATGGATCACAGAAGAGTTGAATGGACCCCATTTTAGGGTTTGGTAAGCCTAAAACAACTCTTTTCAGCTACCACCTTAATGGAGTTATAGAAGAAGTTGTTATATATCTATAAATTCATAAAAGGGCAGTTTTCTAACTGCTAGGACCATTTCAATTTTTTTTGTTAAGTGATAAGTCAGTGAATAGCAGTCTATGTGGATTTACGATAGGCTATTGATATTTATGGAGCACTTTTCTGCTATAATTCCACCTAGAGATCAGACCAATATATCTGAACATCTCCTTATCATCCTATCAACATATTTGTTATGAAATACAACACATGAGAGCTCTCAGCAATGCTCTGTTTCAATTTTAACATGATCCTTCTGCTATACACAGAAGCAATCCACATATCGACTCTCCGCCGAATAGAATATGTAGCTAAGCTTTTACCTAGTAAATTCATTTGGTTTTCCGTTGCCATTATAACTTTTATGACCCGGGTATCCAGATTAGACTGTCCCGATTGGATCTATTCATTTCATCAAGAGTACATTGGCACTCCCATACAAGCTTTAACTTCTCGGCAAGAAATTAGTATTAATTGCCTTTTGACTGTATAAGGAGATAAAGATGCTTTAGATGTTATAAATTCTTTTAAGCTTCTCGTAATCGTAGGTTAGTATGGTTTAAATGTCAGCCTAAGAGATTGTAACATGCTCGCCCGCGCATTAATGTTCCAAGCTTAAGAATATCTTTTCAAACTTCAGTGCTCGCACCTGTCCCAGTTTTGAGCCCATCTGTGTATCAGACTTATCCTCCGCTGGGGATATCCGGGAATTACTTGGAAGGAATGATGAGTACCTAATCTGATACCACTACTAGTTCAAAAATTTACTCGAGAGACCAAAATCTTCGAGAATACTTCACTAGCCATGAAACAGACTCCCTCACTACCACATGAGAGCCCGAACGTAGTCCTAACAATCTAAAATATTTGCAGTGTTCATATGTAAAACTGACAAAAGTTTGATTTGAATAGCTCCTCCACCCTAAACTACTTTTAATACAAAAAAATGGTGCTCTGATAATCTTAAGCTTGCTTTCTTATCTTCCGAATGGAAATTAATAATTTATACCTTTTCTAACAATATTATTTAAAAAAATTTATCTAAACCAAATGACCTATTTTCTCAAACAAAATCTCTCAGCTGAGTTATCATTGTATATTCCGCTGTGCTGTGATGGAATGCCGTGGGCTGATGATATCGAATTAATCCAATCAGTAGGAGTTTTTGCCCAACAAATGGTGGGGTAGTTGTGATTTTTATAATGTTATTTAGTTCCAAGCCCCGATGAAAAATCCAAATTTTCACCCTTGACGGAAGTCCGTGCGGAGCGCCATCTTGGATTAAAGGTACCAAAAATTGAATTTTTCAAAATTAATTTCTCAAGGGTTGATCCTACGACAGAAATGTAAAAAATTTAATTTGAAGAAGACTAAATTTCTAATTTAAACTTTTTGTGTAAATCTTTTTTTGTAAGTCCGATGTGTACCGAGTTACAGCGACGGAAACGTGAACATTCTTCCAAAAAAACGTATACATATAGTACCGTTTATACAGGGTGTTTCGTCCATGATGGTACATAGGACAAGAGGGTTATAGTAGTCACCTAGTCAAGCAAAAAATTGTATAGCAAGGGGGCGGCTGCATCTCAACCGTTTCGGAGTTACAGGGTACGTGTGCACGGTCTCTTACAGAGCTCATTGTATGCAGAGCTTCATGGACTTTCCAACGACTGCTCTGCCAGCCCCGTACTCCCCTCCCCTCAAGAGTTAAGATCACTAAAGGTAATTTGTTCCCTTGGTGACTGAAAACACGTCATTTAAAAAAAATATCGTCTTATTTTGGTATGACCTGAACAGGTTATGAATAACTGTTTAACGGCTACCAATGAGCACATATTTATAGTACGTCAAATTAAAGAGGAGAGTTCATAGGTCAAATTAAAGAGAAGAGTTCACAGTTTACAGTTTTTATTAAAAAAAATAGGTTAAGCACCTCTTTAGAAGTCAAAGTCAATGAAATGGTAAGAAAATCCGAAATTGTTAGTTTAAACCACCATAACTTCTCAGGGGAGAGGAGTATGGGGTTGGCTGAGCAGTCGTTGGAAAGGCAATGAAGTTCTACATTCTGTGAATGACCATACACACTCTGAACTTTTTAAAATACTGGGTATTTTGTGAAAGACTACCAAATTTTCTTAATAATCCTGTAACTTCGAAACGGTTGAGACTACTATCACCTCCAGTCCTATGGACCACCATGGACGAAACACCCTGTATAAATGGTACCATATGCATACATTTTTTTGGAAGAATGTTTACATTTTCGTCGCTGTAACTCCTTACACATTAGACTTACAAAAAGAGTGCTTATACAAAAAGTTTAGAAAATGTAGTCTTCTTCAAATTTATATTTTTACATTTTTGTCGTAGGATCAACCGTTGAGGAATTATTATGAAAAACAAAACACAAATTTTGGTACCTTTAATCCAAGATGGCGGAATACGCAGACCCCCATCAAGGGTGAAACCTTGGATTTTTCGTCGGGACTGGGAACTAAATAACATATATAAAAATCACAACTACCCCACCTTTTGTAAGGCAAAGGCCTTATTTAGTCCCTATTGACTGGACTAAATGTAACTGCCTACAGTCCATGTTTGGCATTTTTCCTTCCATAAGTATCAATATACAGGCTGGGCCAAAAATTTTTGCAGTTTTCACATATGTAACCGTGAAAAAGAAAAAATAGATTTTATTCAAATAAATGTTTATTTATAAGAACGAAAAAAAAAATACTGGAAAATCATTTCTTAAAAATAATATCGTCCAAATAGCCGCCATCTCACCGCTGGAATTCTTCAAATCTGGCCCTTAAATTTTCGGAAACTTTTCGACACAAAGCTCGGGGCATGTTGACTATTTCTGGATGGATGGAATATCGTCGGTGATTTATTTACGAAGATTCGACTTTTAAAATAACCCCATAGAAAAAGTCAGCTTGAATTAGATCCGGGCTGCGAGGAGGCCATGGAATATCTCCTCTGCGTGAGATCAACTTGTTAAGGAGCATTTCTTTAACCACGGCTATACTCTCGTTGGATGTATATATGTCAAGTTGCAGCATATCTTGCAGTATCAAAGTTTTATTGCTGTAACCAACGAACTGCTGCAACCGTGAATGAAAACATTCTCATATAGCATTTTCACATAATCTGCGGAATTTACTATTACAGAATTACCGCATGCATTTTCAAAGAAGTACGTGCCGATAATGCCCTTTGAATAGATCGCCACTCAAACCGTCATCTTTGGAGAATGCAAAGGTCTGTAGTGTTTTAATTTCCTCCAGAATCTGCACTTTAAAACTTTATTTTAATTAACACTTGGGCACTGATTAGTACTGTAATTAGTAATGCGAACGAAATAGGTGACGTGAATCGACGTAAGAATCATTGTTTTAGTAAAAATGTTTTACACAGAACGCGCGTTCTTCTCCCGTGAAGTGATCCATTGTAACCAAATTTTCAAGTAGCGAGGAGCACCGCGTTTGTGGGCCCGCTCCCATGCCTCATTCGATATCCCCGCTAGCACGACTTCAAAAGTGCATTTTAGAGAACGCGCTCCCAACGCATACATATAGATTTCTGTTTCATGGCTTAGGAAGTATTCTCGAGGGGTTTTGAGAACCTCTTCTGTGCTCTTCGAAGTCCGACCTTTTTCTATGATCTTCTCTGAAAAACAGTCCAAGTTCCTACATTATGCAACATTTGTTGTCGCACCTTTTACTCTAGGTGTAGAGGTGTGAGGTTTTGCATTGTATCTAATTTCAGACCTAATGAGTTCACGATAGAGACTCAAGGATGCTCATGCTTGAAATGAATTCGGTGATTGTGTTTTTTTTTTTTAATAAATCTTCCGATGCAGATTAGCATGATGAAGATTTATCTAAATGCTCACCCTCTCCTGAGTGCTTTAACTTCACTTTCATCTTCCCATCCTCCCTAAACATCCCACCGATAAATGAGGACTTGCCTGGGCATTGCCATTCTTATAATAATTTTTTTTTCCACTCTTGAGAGCACAAGTAGGTTCTTCACATTGCCTCTGCACCTGAGTCTGAGCCTCTGCTTAAGTTTCGAATCGTTTTGTTCATTAAGTGATTAGTCTACAGTAGCTACCCAATGATGGAAATACCATCATCACTTATTAGGAAAAGTGCACCGTATTCAAAGAAGCATTTTTTATTGTTTTCTTAGATGTTATTTTTTAGTTGCCGCCTCTGGTTCACAGTAAACGCCTTGCAACTGTCTAAAACCCCGCAAATGTTTCTCCATACATATTCTTGTGCTGCTAGAAAAGCGATATGGGGAAATTTTTGATAGATAGAGACACAACTAATATGGAGGAGATGAAGCTATAAAAGTAGAAAGAAAACTAAGTAGGAGAAAAAGCACAGGACTGTGTCGAGGAGCATTGATTCACTACACAACCTAAGCTACCGAAACCACCTCTGTGAAAACTTTGTTGCTTTCTGCAAATGATTTTTGAATTTGGATATATGGAGGTGTGAACCTTAAGAGTTAAGGTCCTTATTGTCGAAATAACACCAACACTTCCTGCAGCAAAAACTTTATAAAATCATTTCTTCATCACTGCCCGCATAACATGGCAGCATAAAGTGCAGTTATTGATATTGGAACTTCGCGCTTTTTATGGCCTTAGAGCTGCTTCCGATAAATATTGAATCTAGGATCTTCAAGTCATGACTACTCTCAAGAGCCTTGGTTTCTATGAGAAGCTATTCTCTGGCCCACTTTTAGTTAATTTTGGAGCCTTTTTTCTATCTCATAGATATTTTTGAAAATTGTGGGTTTGTGAAGATAATCAGTTCTATGACTGCGTCTTTAGGTAGGTACATGTCTATTTAAGTCTAAGTTTTTATCATTCGAATTTTTAAATCTATTGGATAAGTATTATACCATAACCCATGATCGAAGAATCTTAATTTCCTATACAATTGTCTCCTTCCCACAACTTTAATTTTCTTGCCTTCAAGCCAGTGACACATGCATGCACAACTCAGAACTAACGAGGTGATTTGAAATCCTGCTCCGCCTTTCTATTGTAGCCTTCGATATACAGTCTCCAGAATAGGTCGTTTTAATACTATTTCTGATAACATCTTTTCCTTTTTGGATGAATAAAAGGATTATGGGATTTGTGCTCATGGTATACTAGCCTTTTTTTTCCTTTTGAATGAATAAAAACTATATTTAATAGGTTTCATGGGATTTGTGCCCATGGTGCAATAGCCACTTAGAACGTTTTAATTTTCAGCTTCTCCTAACTTATATTGCCTTCCCTTAGCATGAATCCTTTCAGTGAACTCATCATTGTCAGATTTAAAACGTTTCGTTTCCAACTCTGCTTACTTAGGAGTTAGAGCTTAAGAAGCAATCGAGATACTTCATATTGATAATATCTTATTCCATACAAGACACAACTCTCAATTGTACGTGACCATATTTTGATCCCCCTTCAGGAAAAATTAGTGACTAGCAAGAAACAAAGCCCCTCATTATTACAGGAAGATTAATTAAAAATGGAGGTCACCTGATATATGAAGTTCATCATTAAGTCACATAATGGCGTTCATCCTTTGGCACGATCATTTTTTAGCCTAGGATTTTGGGTTTTTTCAAGTCGTCTGTTTTAGATACAGAGGCACCACGAACAGGATGTAAATCTTCACCATGAGCGAACGATCCTTGAAACGGAAAACTATTGAAAAACGATTATTCTGGTAAAACATAAGTAATCCCTCCTCTTGGATTTGATAGTCCTGTTGGACCATGAGCTGAACAATGAGCCACCTACATGACTTTTTCTTCACTATTGTTTTTTTTTTATATATACTTGGAGAAAGTACCCCCTAGCGGTCTTAAAATACCGCCGACTTCATTCCTTACGATATGCAATCTAGTTATGTAAGTGTAGTTGTTTTTGGCATGACATAAACCGGTGAGGAACCTCCAAAAATTCTAATAAGCTTTCAGCAGGACATTAACAAAGATAACCTGAATTTGCAAATATTTTATCTTGCATACATCAGCCCTTCACTTACAGTGTCCCACACAATCATATTTGCATATAAAAATGAAACTAACATGATTTGATTTTTAGCCAAAAATGCTATTCCAACAATAAAAGAAGCATACGACAGCAATGATCTTGATAGATTCACACTAACTCCACTTAAGATCATTGCAAAATCTGAAGGTAAGTTCATTTCTGCTAAGTATTCGATAAAGACCTTATCAAAATTTATGCAACTTCTTATCATTTTACATAGGAGATAACATCAAAACAATTGTAAAAGGACATTTTGAAATTTTTGGACAATATCATTTCACAATGGAGCCCCAAACGACAGTATGCATCCCAGTAGAGGATGGTATGGACATTTACTCAGCTACTCAATGGGTAGATTTTGTACAAGTCGCTATTTCACAGTGTATAAAAATGCCGGAAAGCAGGTAAAAAACAAAACAAATACGTCCTTTCTTTAAATACAGAACAAATGCAAAAACATTTACTACAAACATACTGACAAGAGACTATTTTTCAGCCTTAATATGCAAGTACGACGTATTGGTGGAGGATATGGAGCCAAAATTACACGTGCGGCACAAATCGCTTGCGCTTGCGCAATTGGTGCCAAGCTTACAAATCGGCCAGTACGTTTTGTTATGAATCTTGAATCTAATATGGCCGTTATTGGAAAAAGATTTGGCCTAATTAGTGACTACGAAGCTTACGTGGATGAGAGCGGTAAAATTCAAAAATTGAAAACCGACATCTCTCAAGATTTAGGTTGCTCCTCAAATGAGTCTCCAATTTATTCAACGATTGAATTATTCAAAAATTGCTACATTCATGATTCTTGGAATGTTTCGAGTAAGGCAGTAATAACTGATTCTCCCAGCAATACATGGTGTCGGGCTCCAGGAACAACAGAAGGTATGGCAACAATTGAAAATATTATGGAGCATATAGCCAAAGAGACTGGATTGGATTCAATTGATGTTCGAATGGCAAATATCGCTGATGATAATAAATTAAAAACGCTCATACCAGAATTTATCGAATCGGTTGACTTTAGGAAACGAAAAGGTGAAATTGAAGAGTTCAATTCAAAAAATCGTTGGACCAAACGTGGTATCGCTATCGTTCCTATGCAGTATCCTCAACATTTTTTTGGAGCCATACCTGTTATGGTTTCTATTTATCACACTGACGGAACTGTAGCTATAATTCATGGAGGTATTGAATGCGGTCAAGGAATGAATACTAAAATCGTACAAGTTGCCGCACACACATTGAATATCTCAATGGATTATATCAAAATAAAGCCAAGCTTGAACTATGTAACACCCAACTCAGGTGTAACTGGTGGAAGTATGACTAGTGAAGCATTATGTTATGTAAGTCGTCGTATTCAGATGAAATCTATCGCACAGTGTTTAATAAAGATTTTTGCAGGCAACAATGAAAGCTTGTGAAACTCTTCTTGAACGTATCAAGCCAGTAAAAGAGAAAATGCCAACTGCTAAATGGCATGAAGTTACCGATGCTTGTAATAACCAAATGATAGAGTTAAGCGCAACTCATCAATATAAATCGATAGACGTTAAACAATATACAACTTGGGGTCTAAGTTGTGCTGAAGTTGAAGTCGATATATTAACTGGAAACCTACAGTTACGAAGAGTTGATATCCTCGAAGATACTGGCGAAAGTATTAGTCCATATGTCGATGTTGGACAAGTTGAAGGTGCTTTTGTTATGGGACTAGGTTATTGGCTTACAGAAAATCTTGTTTATGATCAGAAAACTGGTGAACTACTTACAAATCGTACCTGGAATTATAAACCACCTGGAGCTAAAGATATTCCAATTGATTTTCGAATTAATTTCATGCGTAATAGTCCCAATCCACTGAGTGTTCTTCGTTCAAAAGGTAAAATAACATTGAGAATGTGTGAAGATTTGATTTGAAAAAATTAACTTAATTATTAATTTTTGTTATTGAATACAGCAACTGGAGAACCTGCTCTGTGTATGTCGATAGTTGCCATTTTTGCTTTACGTCAGGCCTTAGAATCGGCCCGAAAGGATGCTGGAATTGAAGGATGGCTTAATCTTGGTGCTCCTACAACAGCTGAACATGTATTTTTGGCAGCTGGAACGTCTATGAATATGTTAAAAATTTAAAAATTTGTATAAATCGTATTATAAAATTTATGTATAAGTTTTATTTATGAATAAAATAAAGATAATAAGAGTGTATAAGAGTCTATGGAGACGCTCTCGTAACTGTAAAGAACTGTAAACGTGGAAGCGGGAATTAGATAATTTTATTGTTCGAAAGTCACATCTGAAATCGCCTGCAGAATGGACTTAGCTTGATATGCATTAAAATTTCTATGGTTGTTTTTTATTTTATATTTGCATCTCAGGCAGTGTCCAAATATACGGTGGAAATGAATGAAATTTTTGTATGGTAACCCCACGAAAGAGTTGCCCCATTTGTCTCATTTTCGAACTTAATTTTACTTTTTTTTTTAAAGTGCGCGTACAAAATTTCAACTCTCTAAGTACACGCGCTCTCGAGTTATCGTGGACACGGACGGACGGACGGACATTCAAAAATCAAAATAACTTTAAATATTATGTTTGGGTGTCCAATCCATTTTGCTCTACCATCATTCTGGGCGTTAAAAATGGGAATGACAAGCTTAGTATACGCTATAGATTTCATCTAGGGCATAAAAAAATAGAATTAATCTTATAAAGTGAAAAGTCTAATGTAGTAGTTAGTATAACAAGTAAAAACGCTAGAATTGGTCTAAGACCAATTCTAATGATATCCTAAATGAATGAATACTCGTATGCCATTTCGAATGGTCACCCATCTGTGCAAGTTTGATTTTTGAAATGGTTTTTCGCATATATCTCTAGAACAGCTCCTCCGACAGAAGAAATGATAAAACCTCGCTTTGCGTCGTTTCGATTTGCGTCGTTTTCGAAGATGCGTCGTTCTTGAATTTTCGTAATTTCAGAGTTGCGTCGTTAAAATTTTTATTTGCGTCGTAAAATTTTTTATTTGCGTTGCTTAAATTTTATATATAGGGGATTTCCCATTTAATTCTGTAGTTTAATCTTTATGTATACAAGCTTATAATTCACAGTAAGTTTTTTAATAATTTGCAATATTACATAAAATTCATAGTCTTCTATCTCAAGAGTAAATTAAAAGTGTTGATTAAATAAATTAAAAGTGTTGGTTTTGGTTAAATAAATTAAAAGTGTTGGATTTGGTTATATAAATTAAAAGTGTTGTTTAAAAAATAAATTAGAGGCCATAAAAAATGAGTCAAAAGCGCAAACAAATTAGTTTAGAACTGAAATTAGAAGTGTTAAAACGTTTTAAATCTGGGGAAAAGGCTGTTGAAATTTCCAGAAATCTTAGTTTAGTTCCTACAACAGTGAGAACAATTTGTAATAAAGATGCTGAGCCAATAAGAGAGTTTGCTAAAGCCACTACATCATTGCAATCAAAACAAGCCAGTACCAAAGTAAGAAGTTCCATTATGGTAAAAATGGAGTCCCTCCTTAGTATTTGGATAGAGAACCAAAATCAGCGTCGGATGCCACTGAGCAAAATGTTGATTCAAAACAAAGCGTTAAGTATTTTTGACGATATTCAAAAGGATTTGCCATCATCTAGCGGAAAAAAATCAGAAAACTTCGAAGCCAGTCAAGGTTGGTTCGAACGTTTCAAAGTAGAGCAAAACTACATAATGTTTCTTTGAAAGGAGAATCTGCCAGTGCAGATATTGCAGCTGCAAATAAATTTAAAATAGAAATAAAAGCGATTATTGAAGAAGGTGGTTATTCTTCGAAGCAAGTACTAAATGTCGACGAAACTGGCCTTTATTGGAAACGGCTACCAGGGAGAACGTTCATTTCCAAAACTGAAGAATCTTGCCCTGGATATAAAGTAAGTAAAGATCGGCTTACACTTCTTCTAGGAGAAAATGCAGAAGGTGACTTCAAATTTAAGCCTTTTCTGATTCACCACTCTAAAAATCCAAGGGATTTTAAACATGTCGATAAAAGTGCTCTTCCGCTTTAATAGCGTTCGAATAAAAAAGCGTGGATGACTGCAGCTCTATTTAAAGATTGGACAGAAAATTACGATGTCCCCGAGTTGAAAACTTATTGTCGTACTCAAAATATTGATTTTAAAATCTTGATATTGGTAGACAATGCTCCATCATACCCAATTTATCTAGACGATATATCACAAAATGTGAAATTTGTTTTTATGCCACCAAACACGACAGCCATCATACAACCTATGGATCAAGGTGTCATATCAAATTTTAAATGTTATTATCTACGACGAACGTTTAGCCAGCTTATTGCATCAACTGATGGGGATGATATGTCCTCCATGAAACAGTTTTGGAAAAATTATAATATCTTGATGGCTATCGAAAATATAAACCATTCATGGATGGAAGTAAAAAAAACATGCATGAACGGAGTTTGGCGTCCACTATGGCCAGAAACCGTATCTAAAGATTTAGAAGTTGATATTGTACCAACCGTTCGTAGAGAACTTGCTAAATTAGCTAGAGAAGCAAACTTTGAAGGGATGGAGGAAAAAGATATAAATGAGATATTGATATCACACGATGAAGAGCTTAATAATGAAGATTTGATTTCTATAAATGTTGAACGTTCTTTGGTGGACGATATTGATATACCTGATGTGGTTCCAGAAGAAAAACAGTTAACGGCTGGTTGTATTTCGAAAGCGATGCAACTTATTTCACAGGCAATGAACATTTTTGTAGATAATGACCCTGGCGAAAATCGAAGTTTAAAAGTGACAAGATCTATAGATAACGCTATCAATTGCTACAAAGAAATTTATCAGGAAAAAAAAGCGGCAAAAGTGCAACAAACTTTGGACAACTTTTTAAATAAGTCAGTACGAGAACCAAATCAGTCTACAGAAATAATAATCTAGTTAGAATCGTCAAGTTCATCGAATTAGAATTAAAAAAATAATAACTTATAAATTATAATTCCTGTGCAATGTAAAGGATTTTTTACTTTTTTTTTTATTTAATGAATTTTTCTGTTATTTTAATGAATTAATATTTAATGAATTTATGTATGCATTATATTTTATTTATGTTGGTTTATGTATTATGTACATATGACTGAAATAAAAATAGTTTTTGATGCAAGGAAATGTTTTATTTTAGTACTAATTAACAAAATATTTATGTATAGGAATATTAATTTCGATTTGCGTCGTTTCGATTTGCGTCGTCTTTTTTGGGTCCCAATTAACGACGCAGATCGAGGTTTTACTGTACAACCAATTTCTTCATATTTTGAAGAACTTTTCAGTACATTAAAACAGCAAAGGACTGATCGTTTTCACAGTATACATAAAAATCCTAAATTTTTGTATGGCAACACCAAAAAGGGGTTGCCCGATTTAGTATACTTTTGAAATTATATTTACTAGTTTTATGAAAACACTATTTACAAAATTTTCGCTTTCTACGTTGAAACATTCTCAGGTAATGTCCAAATATGTAGTGAGAAACGAAATTTTTGTATGGCAACCCTACGAAGGAGTTACTCGATTTGTCCCATTTTTATACCCTAAATGAAATCTAAAGGGCATGCTAAGTTTGGAATTCCGTTTGTAACACCTCGAAATAATGATGGTAGAGCAAAATGGATTGCACACCCACGCCATAATATTAAAAGTTATTTTGATTTTTGAATGTCCGCCCGTCCGTCCGTCTGTGCGCACGATAACTCAAGAACGCGTAACACTTAGAGAGCTTAAATTTTGTATACGAATTTAAAAAAAAAAAGTAAAATTAAGTTGAGACAAATGGGGCAAGTCCTTCGTGGGGTTGCCATACAAAAATTTCATTTTGCACTATATAATTGGACACTGCCTGTGAACGCGTAGATATAGGGAGCTGAAAGTTTGTACATGGTTATTTTATAGAAATAGCAAACAAAAAGTTCAAAAATGGACTAAATCGGGCAATCCGTTCTTGGTGTTGCCATATAAAAGTTTAGGGCTTTTACATATACTGTGAAAACGATCAGTCCTAGACATTTTTATTGTACAAAAGACTTCTTCAGAATATGAAATTCTATAAAATTGGTTGTAATATTTAATATTTTCTGTCCGACGAACCGTTCTAAAAATATATGCGAAAAACTACTTAAAAAATCAAACTTGCATATATCGGTGACCATACGAAACTTTATGCGGGCATTCATCTAGGGTATCATAAGAATTGATCTTAGACCAATACTCGTTTTTACTTATTGAAGTTAATTTTACTTTTTTGTTTTTTGTTTTAAACAAAAGCCCATGTGCAAAATTTCAGCTCTCCAAGTACACACGTTCTCGAGTTATCGTGAGGACGGACGAACATGCAAAAATCTAAATAACTTTTAATTTTATGCATGGGTATCCAATTTATACTAGCATAATTTTGATCTACCATCATTATTTAAAAAGAATGACAAACTTAGGATATCCTATGATATCATCTAGGGCAGGGGTCGGCAACCTGCGGCTCAGTAGAATCATATTTGTGGCTCTGAGTATTTTAATAGTTAATATTGAAAAATGAATGTAATATTGCAATTGCCAAGCAAATATAATAATCCTGCTCACACATAAAAATGCGCGGCATATCGCATGCTTGTAAACCCAGTTTAGTTAACCTTACTCCCCACACTCAAAATCAAAGTGAATAGAAACAGAAGCGTTATTAGGACACTGGAAGAATATTCGTGAGCTTTGGAAATCAGCACGTTTTAGTAGTGAGCCTTACAAATTTTCTGAAAAAAGCCCATCATGCAATACGGGGAATTTCAGCGAAATATTTGTTTACTACCACTTCCAATTTGTTCGAATGGAAAAGTTTTTAAAAAAGCGCATTTTAAGTTGAAATTTCTTAATAAAATTCCTTAATTTGAAACAAGATAATTTCAGTTACCTTTAATTTCTATTAATTTTCTCGTTCAAACTGATTCAAATGATCCGATAAAAGAATTCAATCGAATTATTTTAACAATTTTGTGTGAAAAAATTAACTGAAATCAAAGGAGACTAAAACGAATTCGCGAGAATCTTGCGTAACTTCTAAAAAAAAATTGTATTCAAGGACGATTTTTTAAGCTCTTTTTGCTTCGACTCGAACGGATTCAATAATGGAGCCCAGTTCCATCTTCTTAATTGTTAATTGTATCGTCGTATTCAGGTTTTAATATTAACAGTGAATTTTTTGTCACCGCCATTGTAAAAATGCAAAAAACCCTACTCTAAGCCACTAGTGGCAAAGGTGTGCGAGTTGAATTTTACACCATTCCCAACTATTGATAGAGCTCAATTTGAGTTACAGTTGTTAGATTTGAAAAACAAATATATATGGACAGAAAAGTTCACAAATTTGTGGTCAGAACTAGAGAATTTAACTAGAGAGAAATGAAAATTGGCTGTCAGACACCAGTGGACGGATCTTTCAAAATGTAGGAAGGAGGAAGACATTATATTTGAACATGGAACTGTCTTTCCTCATTTTTATGATCAAGTGAAAACATACATTTGTCATCTTGATAATTTTCGGATGTAAAAAAATATATTTCTCGATTTTTTTCTAAATTATCTGGGCTGGTGACCTTTTTATGTATAAAGCACTCCAAGTCTATGTTGTGAAAGAATAAGGTACCTCACAACAGGTGTTTCAATCTACGGATAGTCAATCCATATGGTAACATTGAAGAAACGGATGTCATATTACAAGATGAACTGATCGGAATAAGCACTAATGAAGAACTTAAGGTACAATTTAGAAACGCATATTAGCAATTCTGGCTTCAAAAAGACATACTTGTCACGAAAAAAAAAAACATAAATTTTTATGCTGCAACACCAAGAAATGGTTTCCCGATTTAGTTCGTTAGTTCATAGACAATTTAAAATCAGGTTTAAGTCGACTTTATTTTAAAGTTGATTTTATGTTATTCATAAAGCACTTATAGTTGACTTTAGGGGTTGTTCAAACCAACATTAAAAAGCTAAAAAGCCACCTGAAAATTAAATCATTCAAAAGATTTTAATTCCAAGTATTTCTTATTATTGAAATTAGGTTGGGAACGAAACTACATATACCTACCTACAAGCTCGTTGATAAAGCAGTTTTTTAGTGGAGACAACAATCGACACATGATCGCTACATTCCACATTACAAAATCTCGACACGATCGATAGAATTCATCAGGCTTTTAATTGAAATTAAAATATATATTATTAACAAATTATTACTTAGCTTAAAAAGCATAAAACATTTTAGTATTAACTAAAAATAATTTAGAAATGGCCATATTATGTATGTATAGGTATATTCTATTATTTCAGTTAATACGTTGTACGTACTAAGCATAGCTGCTAAGGTCAATGCACTCGTCTGACCTACGCACAGCTGTTAAGGTCAACGGATTTTCTGTTGCTACCTAAGCACAGCTGCTAAGGTCAATGTACTTTGGTTGTTATGCGCAAGGTAAAATAATTTGTTGGTGCCGTGCGCAATTCAGAGACAATATAAGTCGCAGGCCAACTTGAATCTTTCTCTTTTAATATCCAGCTTTCATAGATTGCGCATCATTTGGAATTCGACTTGGCTAGTGTAATTATTAACAAATTAACTTTATCTTGGGTAACGACTGAGATAAAGATATTTATTCTGGGTCTCGACTGGAATAAAATTTACTAACCTAATAACTTTATCTTGGGTAGCGACTGAGATCAAGATAGTTATTCTGGGTAGCGACTAGAATAAACACGACTAATACAACTTTGCTTTGGGTCTCGACTGAAGTAAAGTATCTTGTTCCGGGGAACGACTAGAACAAGATAATCACTAACTATTTAATTACCAACGCCATAAAGTCGATTCCATAGTTTTATACTGGTGAGTACATTATTATAGTTCATATTGATTAATATATTTATATATATACATATATAGTGCCATTGGTCAAAGTATCCACAACTTTGACAGTATTATATTAAAATTAAAATTATTATTGTGTAGTGAGTAAGCGACTTTATTAAATCTATTGAAGTTTAGTTCTTAAGTGTCGTGAAATTGAATTCTGTTAATTTTAGTTCTAGTTGTAATTTTGTACTTAAGTTTTACGTGCGTCCAATAAACCACTGACTATAAAATATTCCCCGGCGTTATTATTTACAGTCCACATCCTTCTCTATATTTTTTCTTGAGTACTTGAGTGTTCTCATTGGGCAGAACAGGGGTAAAAGTTGACTTTAACTTTAAAATAGACTTTTGACGTCTGTATCTATACTTTATGTAAATATCGTTATTTAAAAAAAAAAAAAATATTCAAAAAAATAATAGGAGTGTTAAAAAATTTAACAAAAGATGGATATCGATATTAATTAAATTTGTTCAAGAATCGAAGAAGATTTCGCTATAAATAATGATGTAAATAATTTCCGATGTCAAAAAATATACAATTCTCCACAAGACCCTTTTGAAATGGATGACATAAATTTTTATAGATTTAGTAAGAATCTGCCCGCTAGATAATTAACATGGCGAAAAACAATCTACCGAAAAGACTGAATAACAGAGGATTACCTGTTAACGATTCTTTGATGGTGCTTATTACCTTAAATTTTTTTTGGAAGAAATACTCAAGAGAACTCTGGTAAAAAATTAGAATTTAGATAAACGTACTTTATTACAATACGTGATTCTTTTAATAGCATCTATGCATTAAATGTGTGAGTCGAGCAGTGGCACTACTTTTACCACAGTTCATAAAATTTTATGAAAGTGTTCAGGAAATAGCAGAAGCGAAAAATAATTTTTATTCTGTGGCTTACTTCGCAAATGTTATTGGTGCAATCGATTGTACACATGTCCGGCTAAAATGTCCTTTAAAAAAGTTGGGAACAGAACTTGCTGGACATTACATTAATAGCAAACAATTTTATTCTTTAATACAGATAAAACAATATTCATTTAATAGAAAATTGACATTAATATAGTTTTTAGATTGTCTGTGATTCAAATTAGAATATGGAGCTCATGTGCATTAAAAACAAGATTAGATAGAAGAAACATTGGTCCTTTGCTTGGTGATGGTAGTTATCCATGCTCATCAATCCTGTTACCATCTATCATTAATTACGTGCACACATTTTTCAAGTTTTTTATATAGGTATCTAGAATTATTGTATTCTGTGTGGAGAGGAGTAAAGATTTTCCTCGAAGATTAGTTATGTTAAAGAGACATAGCGGGTAGGTTAACATCAGATAAAAGGAGGCTTTTTTTAACGATAAATAGAATGAATGGAAAAGAATTAGAACAGCAGTTTTATCACTATTAGTATTAATTGCTTGTTTGATTTAAATGATAAGACCTTAAGTGAAAAAAAAAATGAAGAAATGTCTACCTATTCAATAACGTTTCGGGGATGAATTTAAGTACAAACTCAAAGTGTTGTATACAATTATAATAAATATATAAAAATGAATCAGTAAGAGTCGGGTTTCCTTTCTCGATCGTTTCCCGGAGTCTTCTCTCTTCAGCAGGCAGTCAAGGTAACTACACTGAGAAAAAATTCCTTGTTTAAATCAAAAATTTTCAGTTGTTAATCTAAAATTTTGTAAAAATAGTATTATTGTATACGGAAATGTTTAAATTCACCACGTTTTCAAACTTAATTCAAATAATTAGTCGTAGTCAACTTTAAAAATACTTAAATCATGGAATATTTTTGATTCTAACACTTTCCATGTTTGATTCAAACATAAAAAATTACAATTTCATTGTAGATAGACAATGAAATTGTCAAAAACATGCTTAAAAGACAACAACAAATTACAACGTCTGAATTTAAGAAATGTTAACATTTCATTGTCAACATAAATAATATGCGTGTTATATTAAGCACGGGCCTTGTTAGCGAACGACTAAGGTTTTTGAATTGAAGACTCTACGTGCTCAAATGATCATGAACATTGTTAGGGTATTATCAAGCTTAGTTGTGATGAGTACATTTCGTGATCAATTAAGCATGAACGTTGTTAATCTACTACGAAAGAGTCCACAAATCGTATTTTTACCGTTCGATCTCTTCATTTAACAGTGCAAGTGCAGTGAGATTCAATCTGGTTCCTAATTTAGTGACAAGTGACAAGATAATTCATTAAAATTTTGTGTCTAACATTTTTTCATAGTAAATACATATCAATAAAGTGAAATTTGCGGAATTTTATATAATTTATAATAAAACTTCAGTGCATGTGTTTCATATCAGGGTAAGTGCTTCTAATTTGTTTATATATTAAGGGAAGTTAAATGGTGCAATATCATGAGGGTATTGGAGCCGAATTATAAAATAAGGCTTTTAAATATAAGTTCGGCTTTACATAAATTTGGTTCAGCATCAGTTTTATTTTTAATTTTAGACGTTTATAAAACATGGATGTGGAAAAGGAAAATCAAATTACAGGGTTTGAATATTTGCCTTTTACCGATGCTTTTACTGCAGCCGCGATACAGTTGCCAAATCAAAGAGAACCCAATTTTAATTCTGTACTTAATGTAACAGAACTTTTAACTGCTAAAGAACAAACAACGCAAGCTTCCCAATTTTCTGTAGTCAGTAATCCAGAAGAAGAAAATCTAGTATACGAAGAAGAACTTGATCGTGAACTTTATGATCTTCTAGCATCTTGGGGCTTTGCCGATCTTTATGAATATTTTTCGGAGCAGAGTATTACAGTTGACAGAATGAAAATACTGATAGAGAAAGATATCGATGATATATTCGCGAACAGGAAAGTTGGCTTAAAAATTGAATTTAGGCAAAAACTTAGGGAGTGGAGAGCAAAAAATGTATGTTGCAAGAAATTCAGCTTACAAATTTACATTTTGTTTTCTAATGTTATAGTGTATACCAGATCCAGAACCAAATTTTAGTAGACAAGACATTGCAAACATTGTTGAAGAAGTCCTCAAACATAAAAATTTATTTTTTTCTGGAGGCACATCTAGGTCCTGCTCTCCTGAGTCAATGAAAGATCTGCATTCCCCAACATCTCCATTATCACGTTCGACATCATCATCACCTATATCTGGTGTTGGTTATTTTGTACGTATATGCTAGTATATTATGTATAGAATTTACCATAATTTTTTTGAGATTTTTTTTAATAAGGATATTGACATTGTTATTGAATCTTTTCCAATGGGTCACTTTATCATAAAAGATTTTAAAGCTAATAACTGTCTTGGGGAAACTTCACGAAATCTTCTTATTGATTGCATTATATCTTGGTACATGAATAAGAAGGAATCTATATCAAGAAAAGAATTCGAATTCATTGCTGAACAAATTGAATTACGCTTTAAAGATGACAGGGTAATTTAAAGTATTTTAAGAATTTTTAATAATTTACTTATGAGGCTTTTACTATTATGAAGCACATCTATTATATTAAGCCTAAGCCAAGCTCTAACGAAAATCCCGGCGGACGCTTGTACAGCCGTTACTATAATACTAAGAGGCGGTATTCTAAAATTGGTTTAGGATCTTCATCTTCGACATCCTCTAAAACTCTAAATTTTTCCGATTTCAGTAAAGAAGTTGAAGTTGAAAGGCATGAAGGTTACACTTTTTGATTAAAATTTACGTATTCATAACATAATGTGTATCTGTACGTTTTGTAGACTTTTCAGCGGACATAAAATGGCTTCAAATATATAAAGAACCTTGGGAAGAAGTAAAGGCTAAATGGAAACATACTTTTCCGGAAAGACGAAAGCAGATCCTGTGCAGTGATTATCAGAAGAAGCTGGCAATATTTTTGGAAAAATGGCCCTTATTTAAACATTCTGCCGGTG
Source organism: Dioctria rufipes (assembly GCA_963924295.1). Classification (NCBI taxonomy): domain Eukaryota; kingdom Metazoa; phylum Arthropoda; class Insecta; order Diptera; family Asilidae; genus Dioctria; species Dioctria rufipes. Next base: position 91,881,657 of record OZ002743.1, on the reverse strand, counting down.
TATCTTTGGTAACAAGAATCTTTTACAGCAAAAATATTTTTTAAATTTTATGAATTTGTAGGTAAATACTGACTTTAACGAATTATACCATCAAAAAGAAAACTGTCTTATCGATAAGTGGAATGATTTCAAATTAAAAATAATTAACATTTTCAATGCAAAAATTAAGGACAAAGAGTGCCAGGAGCTGCTGAGGCTATTAAATAAAAAGGACTCATTAAAAGGTATTTAGTAATTGCTTTTATTTTTATTTGTTATATTAATTTAACACAATATTAAAAAATTGATTAACGTCATGTATGTATGTGAATCGTCTTACTCTAGATTAATATCTGACTATTAAAAATAGAGTAGTTAAAAGTAAAATCAGTTAAATTGCTATGACTACTATTTAAAAACTAATAATAAAAATTTAATTTGTCGCTTTCTTTGCTAATTGTGAACAATTTCTTTAATTACAGGACCGGAGGACATACTAGTAATAGATCTCTTACATGCTGTGCTACCACCTTCAGTAAGGTACTCTACACAAAATTCATCAAAAAAGGCACGAATTTCTAAGTCAACTATAAAGGACTCACAGCAATCTTTGCTTTTGAAAGTAAATACACCGAACGACTTTTATCCTGCAATAGACAAATTGAGCTTAAGGCTAAAAGAACGAGGTCAGACTTTACAACCTATTATAGTATATAATATTGCGGACGGCTCGTACATAGTTTATTATGACGACATTAAATATAAATTCGATACATTTCTACCTGCACTTGATACGTGCTTTAAAACTTTCTTTGTTCTAAATTTAAAGTATCCAGAAGCGTCTAAATCGGTTTGGCTTTTTATACAAAAATATTTTTTTGAAATTGACACTCCTGAAAGACTTTCTCCCGATATTTTAGTGCTGATTAAGAATCTGAAAACAAATTTGTAAAATGTTAACTTGTTACTTATGTCCAAAGAAAACGTCCTTTTTGGATCTAAATCTTCTTGTTAATCATTATAAGTTTTTCCATTACTTCCAACTGATGACTACTACTGCTTGAATTGTAAACAAACTTACAATTTGAAAAGTTTTAAACGGCATTTTTCACGCACTTGTAAGAATATATTGATTTCTAGTAGTCCAATATTTGAGGATAAATTAAACCCTGAAACGCACAATCCTGAAAAGGAAATTTTAAATAAGGAAGAGGAATTCGAAGAAGTCAATTTTGATTCGAAAAATTTTCAAGCTGAAATTGAAAAATCTGCTATACAACTTATATGTAAACTTTATGGCAAAAATAACTTATGTAGAAAAATTGCCGAAGAAATTATAGAAGACTTCACGAACGAAATTTTCTCGGTTATAGCAGAACAATTAAATGAACATTTTTCGTCTGTTTTATCCGAAGAATATTCCAAACATTTCAAAAGCATTTTAAACGTTATAAAAGATCCTTTCGCAAAAGTTAATTCCTTCTATAAATTCTTAAAAACAGTTAAATCACACGATTTGTATAGTGACCCTCATAATTTTGCTATAAATAACGAAATTTCAGCAATTACCGGTATTTCGCCTTCCTTTGATGTTTCACAATCTGATGGTATTATATTACCTCTTCATTTTCAATTTAGAAAATTTTTCGAACTACCTGGAGTGTATGAAGACATGATTCAGAATATAAATGAAATAACTTCAACTTCTTCTCGACATTTTATAACAAGCAAGCTTTGGAAAGATAAACTGTTGAAGATCTCTGAGAATAAACGAGACCTTACAATTCCGTTTTTACTATACTTCGATGATTTTGAATCAAACAACCCTTTAGGCTCACACGAAAAATTTATTTATTTTCAATATTAATGCATATGATGGACCTCCTATTCATACATATTTGAATCCAAATGGTAAAACTTATGTTATATTCAAATACCTTTAATCAATTTAAGATCATATTTTATACATAACCATTGTGAAAGTTTAATAAATATTTTATTTCTGATTATATAAGCAATGTGTATTATTAAAAAAACAGGTAATTGGAAAATCTATGCAGTTGTGCATATATGTAAATTCATAATGACAATAATTGGTCGAGGAATAGTAAAAATGCATAAAAAACTATCCCAGTGCGGCATGGTATGTATTTGTTGTTATTATTTTCGTGTAAAAATAATAACAACAAGTATGTACATGCCAGACTGGCTACAGTTATTAATGCATGTTTAAATCAGTATTTGATCACGAAAACGTCCTTAATTTATAATAAAAATTCTTAGTATACAAGGTATATTGTATGTGAAACATCTAAATTATATGTGAAGTATGTTTTCCTAGTTGATTGATCATGTTATATTGTATGCCAAACATTATTGATAGTTGATCAAACATGCCCATTTTATGTTGATTCCGAATATATACTTAATCAAGTAGGAAATACTTGGTGTACATTAATATCGTGTTAAAATTATAACGAAGTTGACAATGGCGTGGTAAATTTGAACAATGAAAATGGTAAACTTTTGATAAAATAATTAACAATTATGGCTTGTTTAAATCAGTAACTTTCCTTAATTGACGCAAAATCAAACACGGATTTTAGTTGATTTTACCAATGAATTTCTTTCGGTGTAGGGACGTCGCAAAACTACTGCCAGTGATGTGATGATCCTGCCATCTGATCCTAGGATACTCTGTGGATAAGTGATGTACGTGGTCCCTTCCAGACCAAAGTGTGTGCGCCTAAGTGCCAAACACAATTCCGACGTTTCGATCCGATTCGATCCAACCCATTTCGATACAAACGAATGCATGATTACAATTGTTCCGTTCGGTTTCAAACACTGTTGTCTTTAAAATTTTGCCAGATTTTGTCTTTCCACTTTACATCCATCCATGATAACATTCTTTTTTTGTCATATAATTCATGTCTTTTTTTATTTCCTCAACAAAAGCCTTTTCATGCATCTTTGAGTATAAGTAAATCTTTACAGATGATTTTTCTAGGTTATGTCATCCGTAAAAGTTGAAATTTGCTCAACTTCTCCATTTCGATTCGATCCATTTCGATCCATTTCGGTGTAATGTGTCCAATTGCACGTATGTCTCAGATAAGCAAATTTGACATTTATACGAAACGGATCGAAACGGTGGAATTGTGTCGGTGGAATTGTGTTCCGCCCTTTATTTGTAGATCTCCGCTCTGTTCAGGCATGAATTCTATTTTTTGTTTATGACACACTGACAGAGCAGGGTTTTTGATGAACTTACTCCACACTCTCCGCCACATAGCCGAGGTGCTAGCGTGCCGACCTGGTGACCGCTGTCACGGAGTGAGCTGCCAGCTCAGGCTGGCAGACAGGACTTTACGACCTCCTGTACTCACCCTCATTTATCAACTACCAAAACACCTAGCAACGCAAAATTCATGATTTCGTTCCATCAAATTCTGACTTAGGCGAAGGCGAAAACATCTGATGTGATGTAATCATTTAATTAATAACTAATAAGGAAACGGTATATTCGGTGAAAACCTAAGCCACTGAGCGAAATGTATTAGTGTGCTGTGTTTGTGTACGTTTCGTCATGGCAGTAATGAAATCGTGACATTTTGAAGGGGGGCATTTTCTATAATCCAAATTGCTATGTAAAATAAACAAATTTATAGCGCCCTCTTATTTTGAGATAATATTTCTTGGCGTTGCGTTTGTATGACTGACATAATTTAGGCAGCAATTACAATTTCATAAAATATGAAATGTCAGAAATGTTGAACTGACGCACGATAGGTAGTAGGCCCTCTGGTCACCCCCCCCCCCCGCATAATAGGTCATACTGTCATTGAATTGCTTAAATTGCTTAAGTAGACTTGAGGATATTAAGAAGAGCATTCTGGGAATTTTTAAATTTTTAAAGCAATATCGAAAACTCTTAAAAACTTTGCCTACAACAATAAAGTAATAAAGATTCGAGCACACCAAGGATGATAATATCAAAAACGATATTTTACCTTTATTCTCACAAAATCTATTTGAATAAGAATATTAATAGTGAATTCTCTTTTTCGACTCGGTGTAAACGTTGCTGCCGAATTTGTCAATTTCCTTCCGAATCTGTTATTTTTTTATGGAATTCCCGTGAAGTGTTACCTCGAAGTCTAAAATTACGAATAACTTTGTAATATCGATCTACTGGCAATTCCTTGGCCTCTTTAACATACTTACATAATCACAAAACCTACGATTTTGTAACTTACCTTCATAAACCGACAAAGAGATGCACTAATGTTAAGAGTCAAATATAATCCAATTGAAAATTTAAAAAATATTTGTATTGATAACTTTATGCTATACAGTCTGAAGAATATTTTGTTTATATCTAACTGGCCGCCTGAAAAAGAAAGAAAAGTATTTGTGAGTACAGCGACTCAATGGGGCTCCTAACTACTGCAGTCATTCATAATCACACCTAATACTACTAAACCGGACGAATGCGGACTAAAATAGGATTGGGGTACAGACTCTCGCCAATCTCTCTGATATGTTCATGGATATTCCCCATTTGTTGGTGGACTTACCAACTCCTGCCAATTGCAGTGACAGGAATCGGACGAACACTGACTCCAGCGAATTCCCCATTAGTATAATTACTCACACCAAAGCACATTTATAATAAACTTCTACTATGACTAATACAGGGTGTTTCTCCTAGGAGGTCAACAGAGCAGGAGGTGATAGTACTCACCTAGACAAACCAAAAATTATATGGCATGTGGAGGCATATCAACCGTTTAGGAGTTACAGGGTGATTAAGAAAAAATCCGAAATTCTTTTTTAAACAACCATAATTCTTGATGGGAGAGGGGCATGGGGCTGATTGAGCAGTCATGAAGTTCTGCATTAAATGAGCTCCTAACTCTGACTGTATGCCTTGTAGTTTTGAAGATACAGGGTGATTTGTGAAAATTGTGAAAAACTGCTTCTTTTCTTAATCCCCCGTAACTCCTAAACGGTTGATATGCCCCCCCCCCCTTGCCTTACAATTTTTGAGTACTATCACCTCGTGCCTTATTGACACCCTGTATATTAATTTAAGACTGTCTGCTACAACCCACCTTTTAATCCCTCCCAATAAATTAAATTTACATTACTAATTGATACGAACTACTCAATTATTTCCGCGTGACACTGTGCTGAACATTGAACTCAAGGACTGATTCCTACCCAAGGTTAGATTAGGTAAGAGGGGTGCCGCAACATAACTGCATTACTTAGACCTCTAGTGGGTCCACTGTACCCCTAGGCTCCATGGGATAATCTTTACAAGCCGCCCCAGATCTATCCTGCTCTCCCTTAGGGAACTCAGAATATATCCAAGACTGTTTACCTAGATCCATCCTATCGCCAGTTTTATTACAGGGTTATTAAGCCTTTTCAAGAAAAACGTCTGGCTCAAGAGTTTTCTTTAAAGCACCGCTCTATTGCCAATTACTTAATAACACGCAGATGTTGTATTATACTATAGACGAAATGTACCTTACCATTTTTTTCTATCAGCTGGAGCAACTGGAGCTTGTAAACAATTAAAGACGTCTTGCTACCGACACATTTTATTGACGCCCGAGAAAGCCCTCCGGTAATATATTAATTATATTTTACTTTCGAATTATATAATTTTAAGTACTCTTTTGAAAATTCGAATACATGTGATGTTTGGAATGTTAGCCTATATTTAAGCGCTTATATTTTCACAATAATCTACCTCAGATCAATTATCACAACGATCACAACGAATAATAATAATGAATGCAGATATTCTTTGCCAAGGTAAAATACAGTTAATAATGTCAATTTTTTTTTTTACATTTAAATACTCCATCCATATTTCAAATCTTCAAGCATAGGTTCCATGACCTTAAACCGACCTTATTTGGATAGTTGAACGTGATATGGTAGAGTTCCAAAAATTAAATTTAACTGTAATAATTCGATTTAAAGTCTTTCAACGTCATCAACAAGATTCTCTTCGAACCCAAAAGATTTAATTACATTCGATCTTCATTTAGGTATTTAGTTAAGTTCAGTACCTCGAGCTTAAAGTTTAGCACAATAAAATAAGGGTTTTTCTATTTCTTACGAAAAATGCTAGTATAGATAAAAATTTCGGGTAGAAATGAAAATGTCGTAAATTTGCATGCAAGATTTCGAATTAGGGTAAGAAAACTGAAATGCAATGAGTGCGTCAATATTATCGAATTATTAATGAGGAATATATATAAATTGGATCACTTTCGATACTAAACTTGCAAACAAAAGTCATAGTCAATGTCAAAGCTCACCACCAGTCTCCTAGCTTAATCATGCACAGATACTTTCATACTTTCATGTTTACCTACTTTATTTGATCATGTTTAGCTAGCATTATACTCAATCTGAAAAAGAAGCATAGTAACAAAATGGCTTTATTCGTTGCTATCCAAAAATGTTAGCTGTCCTTCTCAGAAAAATAGGTAAAATTTTCAAGTAGAAATGAAAAAGCCATAAATTTGAATGCGCCAAGAAGTCTGCAACGTTCGATCGAGGTTGCGGTCCAGGGTAAAAAGACATCTAGAAACAATCTGAAGCTAAGCTAGGCGGTAATCCCCGTATTTATTGAATCTTTTTACCTAAGAAGAGTTTTTAATTCGCTACATTAACCTCATATAAGAAACCTAATGAGGGAATTAATGTTCGATTCGTTCATAATCGTTCGCAAGGTAGATTTTCATTAATGGATGATGATCTCAATAAGTACCTACATACCTGAAGGTTGCGGGTGTACCTATTCGAGCAAGTAATTAATTCTCAAGATATAATTTCAACTGATCAAATTATAAAAGATAACATTATGCTTGTATTCCTCCCTCCACATATATGTTGAAATGATCTTACAAAAATTTTACACCCCAAATAATAAACACAAAAGCAACACAATTCAGTCTGACATTGTTTAATTACGCAGGCCTGGTTCGCTGTAGTTGTTATGTAATACGGTAACGGCCAAGGAACTGAACCGGCAATGCTGAGAATTAGCTAAAAAGAGTGAAAGTATCTGTGTATGAATGAACTTTATACATATGTAGGTCCCCACATGGTCCATGGAGGCTGGTGGTGAGCTTACTTTGAGTACTGCTTTGAAGATTTTTGCTTACAGTTTAGTATCAAAAGTGATCCGATTTACATCGATTCTTCATTAATAATTCAATAATATTCACGCACTCATTGAATTTCCGCAACGCGTTCTAATCAAAATGTTTATAAGATCGAAAGTGTGGTTTTTACTTTCTCCTTTCGTAGTACTATTAGTTGGGCATGTTGCATCTATAGAAATCGCAGTAAGTAGATCCGTAGCTTTTAATCAAATTTTTTTATACAAAGGTAATGTAAATATTTACGAAGAAAATAAAAATTTCGATAAAAGGAATATTCGTTAACAAAATTAACTTTTATGCGAAATTACTTTGCACAGTCTTAATGTTCTTTCAATTAGGGCTTATATAAATTCGTTGCATAACTTTAATTAGAAGTACTAGAAGCATTTAAACTAGTCTGACTGCTTTACCGTACTATAGCTATTTTGCAGTAGGTATCAATTGTACGAAGTTCTCAATGGTACCAAGACCGGCTTTCTTTAGGTCATAAGTGAGTGGATTTTAATTTGGGCTGCGCTATTAGCAGGACTAGTTTCTAATAAGACCGTATGAACAAATTAAGCATAAACTGAGGTGCAGAGAAGTTATATTGGATATTTTCTTGTTGTTTTTAATTCGCCTCCTCAAGGAGTGCAATAAATTGGTGATGTAAGGAATTTACAATTGATCTAGATGTCAATCGATATTTAGTGATTTATTTTCGATAATGGTGTTGCTATGTGAATAAAAAGTGATAGTTGAAAAGGAGGAATAAAATTATCATACTTTTGAGCTAATCTAGAGGAAAGAATATTTAACTACGTATACCTACTAAATAATAATAAAATCTAAACGTGAATTCCGAAAAAAAGCCAAAAAAGATCTCACACAGCACACATGACACACTATATAATTATTTGTAGTTGAACTAGTGAATATTTTTGTGAATAAGCCTCCTGAAAGCTCTAGCAATTCTGATACTCTGAATATCCACTAGAATATGTGACTTCATCACTGAAGTAAGATGGATTGTTCTTGTAAATTAATTTATGAGCTAGGACAGGATGGGCTTTGAATCACTAATGTTTTTAAGAAGTAACCAAACACAGCATATCGAACCAGGGAAATATAAAAGTGTTTTATTCAATAAAAAAAGCATTATTTAGCCTTCTAAGGTATACTAAATCCAGATGAGGATATACGTATTAGGCAAACAAAGGTAAAGAAGGGTAGCAGTCAAATTTTCACGCGCAAATGTTATTTTTGGATAGAAAGCTGTCGGGGTCTTATGTGGACACCTAGGTCGAATCTTTAGTTCCTTAAGTCTTAATGCACGAATTAGTAGACGAGCGACAATAAACGCCCTCATGGGGCAGAATATTATGTCTCAAGAGTACCAGTTTATGTCACTGCATGCTTGATATTGTACTTACTAATCGAAGCGAAACCCATCTAAAATCTCTACCGATCTCTGGATCACGGAACCCAGTTGATTTAGCGCAACTCCATGCCGAAGGCCAATCCCTTAGGGATACATTAATAAGCGACCATCCTTCAAATCCTCGTACACAGTATGCAGTTATACAAAAGTAAATACACTTTTCTTCAAAGAAGAATGTCTGCTTAAGTCATGCAGACTCAGACAATCTCTCTCTGCCCCCAGATGGACTACCACAACCACTACGATGTTCCCACAAGGATTGAGGCGAATATCACTACTATAGAAGCACTATCCGGGGCTCCTCAACTCCGCAGCACCAAGTTAGCAATGCCGGCTACCCTATTGGTATGGCTTCATAGCATATGACCATAAGGTCATGAATACTTCCAGTGTAGATATCCTTGTAGTACTGGGACTGGTTACTCCATTTGGGTCTAAGATCTTATTCGCAACGTCTAAAAGGATTGTATATATCTTATACAGGCAAGCATAAACCTTAATAGGCGCTATTACCTAGGACCACGCGAAGGTTAAAATATGCCCGATTCAAGTCTGGAGAAGATAGAGATTAACATCAGTAATCTTATAGCTGACCACGCATACTACTAAGCACTACTAACATAATACTTGATTTCCAATATTCATCAACTTATTCATCAACTATAACATCCTCCGCCCCCTGCCCAAAAGGCTATGCTTGAGATTTTATTATTCTGACTTTCATGAGTACTTATATTTTTTGTATAATGGACAGTAACGCACATCGCCATTATACGCTACTATGGTACGTACCCACAGAGCGAAAATCTCATATTTTATTTCTCGCCTTGTGAACGCATAACTTCTTTGTATGATGACCTTCATTCATTCCCTACTACAGTGTCCACTCTGGAAGATACATTGCGATCTTAAATCTAAACCATTCCAATAAAACAACAAATTACTTCCATCAAGTATGCATGCTTTCCTCTTATACAGCTTTCACCTTGGGCAGCCCGGCGTTTCACAGTCTTCTTTTCCGCTGTCGTTATTGTTAGACAATAATAGTAGACAGTCACACCTATACGCTGATACCAAAGCAGATTTTAAAGGCAAAAAAAAAAATAATAACAGGCAAGGACAAACTGGAAAATTTAGTGAAGATTATAATTTATAGAAAAAAACAAATATTAAACACGATATAAAGTGAAATTGTGACCTCTTAGCGGAAAATTTCCTTCGCAAAAGTTTTAGAAAATAAAAAAATCTAAAACTTTAATAAAATGCATTTTTCAACATAATTCCAAATTTTCCGAGAGAATGACGGAAACCGATTTTTCCGATGTTTTATTTTTTATCGCGTAAAAATAATTCAATTTACATGAAATTCTGGGAAAGTGTACGTTTTTTTGCATTGAATAAACATAGAAAACAAGTAGTTTTGGGGATATACACATTTTTAAAAAAAAAAACAATATTTTAATATTTGAACCGTTGATTTGTCTACTTTAAGGTTGATTGTTGAAACCGCTTAAAATTAGGAAAAACGAAAAAGATGACTTTTCGACTTACGAATTTTTCAATATTTTTTACGATTTTCAATTATTTTTTATTATTTCTGTTAATAATGGATTAAATTGTAATGACAGAATTTACTTTTATTCAAGTTCAAAAATGGGACCAATCGAGCAATCGATTTGTCATACAAAAATCTCGTTTTTCACTACACTGCCTGAGAACGCGTCAACGTAGAGAATTGAAATTTTGGTACGTGGGGCTTTTATAGCAATAATGAATAAAATTTCCAAAATGGACTAAACCGGGTAACCTCTACTTGTTGTTGCCATACAAAATTTTCGTTATTCACTATATATTTGGAAACTGCCTGAGAATGCATCGACGTTGAGAGCTCAAATTTTCTAAACGATCTTTTCATAAAAATTGCAAATACAAGTACAAAAATGGACTAAATCGGACAAACCCTTTCTTTGTGTTGCCACACAAAACTTTTGGTTTTCACTTTATTCAACTTTTATTTTCATTTGTTTTAGCCCAATTATAACTTCTTCTCTTGTCTAATACTTTAGCCTGTTCAAATTTCAATAGATTTTATTACTAAAATTTGTTGAATCGCTTTGTTTTAACGAACTAAAAATACTTTAAAATTACATCAGGTGAACACAATGGCGGAAACTGGATCGTCGAAACGAGATATTCAAATGTTTAATATTCACAATACTATATATTTATATATAACTAAATTAAGTTGTTATTGTATTTTAATTAATTCACGACTTTTAAAATAATCCACTGCTCGAGGAAAATGTCTTATTTAATATTAATATAGGTATCTTTTAATATTCCATAATTTTAACATGTATAAAAGCAATTACCCAAAACAATATCCCTGAAAAATAGGATTGCTATATGTATGATTTTTTACCGGGAAAACTATATACTTGTTCAAGAAAGCATTTTTTTTTTGATTCTATGGCACAACAGCAAAAGCGAAAAAAAATTTATTTGTTATTCCATCACACAACAGTGATAAATTCCAAGTCTTGGTTTTGACTCATTAACAAGTCCCTAATAGCAAAATTGAGTTACTCGAAAACACAAATGAAAAATAGAGAAATAGAAAGATATGAAAAAATGAAAAAATTTAGCAAATTATAAAAGACTTCTATTTAAAAAAAAATTTTAAGAATCAGATTTATTCGAAACGAATCGAACTTGTGTAAGCCCTACACAGTGGGCTGCAAAAAGAAAACAGAAGAAGACAAATAAACGTTTCGTATCGGCAGAGGTATTATACTCTTCAGTACGGCCAGAGAATTATTGCTGTAATCCTATGATATTTGAACGGCACGTCCTTCTATTTACATTCGTTTTGCTCTGAAGAGATTAAGTGGGAGAAACTCATGCTGGATTTTCTGATGAATTTCAGAAAAATGAGAATTTTATTTGGCAGAAAATTTACATCTCCTTTCAGCATCTTGGTCACAGCAAAATTTATATTTCGCTTAAAAAATTGAGGTAGTGTAACCCGATGTACATTATAGTTTGAAAGGATTTTGGAGATGTTCAAGAAGATTTTGTCGTTCGGGTAATCCTACATTCTCTCGATTTTTATTTTTAACTCGGTGTCCCAATCCCATTATAATAATACATAGCTGAGTTCTTTTCCCTCATTCTTGCAAAAGACGAAAGTATATGACATTATTTGTTTCATTTTAAAAAACACCGAAAATTTCCAATTTTTTTCTGCTGTGTCCTATTTTCTTATTACGTTATCTTTGGTTTTGGATATCCGCGATCTCTCTCTTCACCACTCATCACCCTCTACTATGTAGTATTCGCTTCGGTTATATCGGTTGATATTACTAAAGACAACATACAACTAGATAAGACAACTTAGGCATAAACCCCCTTTTTCAAAAGTAATTTAACTTTACATGTATAGAGCTTTCTATTAGAGCTCATTTTATTGGTTTATGCAGCTCTCGAAAATACTTCCCAAGCAATGAAACAGAAATCTAATTTATGTGTGCGTTGGGAGTCTGTTCTCTAAATTGTTCTGTATTGATACTAATGGAATAGTGGCAAACATTGACTTTATATATGCTATAGAGCCTAAACTACTATCCATACAGGAGCATAGTCTTCCAGTAATTTAAAACTTGGTTCCTTACCTCCCCAAAGGCTACACGTACTTAACAAAATAACAAAAAAGTTTTTATTACAAGGTAACTTTACCATTTTACACTCACTAACTCTCAGCTGAATAATAATTGCATGTGTGTATGTACAGCCGGAGTTCGAAATCTGTAGGCAGCTACATTCGATTTCATCAGAAACAGCTGAGTGAGTGAGAGTTTTTGTTTAAGAATCGTAGTGATTTGGTTAAGATAAATTTTTATACCCTAGATGAAATCATAGGGGTATACTAAGTTTGTCATTCCGTTTGTAACACCTCGAAATAATGATGGTAGAGCAAAATGGATTGGACACCCATTCATAATATTAAAAGTTATTTCGATTTTTGCATGTCCGTCCGTCCGTCCGTCCGTCCGTCCGTCCGTCCGTCCGTCTGTGCGCACGATAACTTGAGAACGCGTACACTTAGAGAGCTGAAATTTTGTACACAGACTTTAAAAAAAAAAATAAAATTAAGTTCGAAAATGGGCCAAATCGGGCTACTCCTTCGTGGGGTTGCCATATAAAAATTTCGTTTTCCGCTATATATTTGGTCACGGCCTGAGAACGCGTCGACGTAGCGAGCTGAAATTTCGCACATGATGTTTTTACTACATTAGCAAATAAAATGTCAAAAATGGACTAAATCGGGCAACTCTTTCTTGGTGTTGCCATATAAAAATTTCGGTTTTTTACGTATACTTTGAAAACGATCAGTCCAAGACATTTTTATGGTACTAAAAACTTCTGCAGAATACAAAATCCTATAAAATTGGTTATAATCATTTTGTCTGTGCGACAAACCGTTCTAGAAATATATGCGAAAAACAACTTCAAAATCAATACTTGAATAGATCGGTGACCATACGAAATTTAATACGGGCATTCATCTAGGGTATCCTAAGAATTGGTCTTAGACCAATTCTAGCTTTTTTACTTGTTTTAAATAATTTTGTTAGGAAAGTTATAAAAATTTTATTACGGTTGGAAAGATAAGAAAGTAATCTTAAGATTATCACAACCTCATTTTTCTGTATGAGTAGTAGTTTAGGGCGGAGGAGCTATTAAAATCAAACTGTTGCAAGTTTTACATAAAAACACTGCAAATATTTTAGAATGGTAGGACCACTGCCATATAACAATGGACTTAGCGTATTGCCATTTTCCTATAGGCAAGAAGAATGGCATAAGTTTTATAGTTTTCTCTTTCGCGCTATAGCAGAGTTGGAACTACTAACATCATTTGATGTTTTTATGTTGACTGCAAATGCAATAACCGTAGAAGTAATAAGATAAAGATAGTGTTTACCATTCTTCGCCTCTCTTGCACATATACAGAATTCAGTTAAAAATAACCTTTTGAAAATTAAAGCCGGCATGAGTTTAATTTCTTATAACAGTGTTTATAAGAGGATTAAAATAACACTTGTACGTAAGGAAGATATGTTTTTAATTTAATTCGGGTTTCGGGTGTAAATTTCATCTTATTGGTTGATTTTTACATGTTTTTTATGTAGTAATCATCTTAAAGGGTGCTCAAACCCTGATATATAAAAGCATTAGGTCTGTTTGCGTACTTTTTCAAGTAAGATCATGAGAAACGTCAAAATGCATGATAAAGAGATAAATTGAGAGTGACACTCACAAAGTACGCGAACGGCTTCTAGTAAAAACTTGCAAATATTCGGGATCTGTAATAACGACGTGAAATTTTCCTATAAAATAGCACAATAAACAAATTTAATTTACCACTTTGAATACGTTGAAATGTTCTTGGAGAACATTCTACTTCTACTGGAGAAGCTGTAACAGGTTTTTCCATTTTTTTATTAAAAGCTTGAAAAATAACTGAAAACTGGCGACGAGCTGTCAAAGCTGACACTTTCGAAGTTTTACTCGACAATTTTTCTCGAGTTAAATCAAGTAATAAATTGAACGGAGGGGAAAAGTGACGTCAACAATTTCTCTCTTAATTTTCGAGTATGCGAACGTTTTCGAGTAAAAACTTACAAAAAGTTTTATAAGTTTGTACTTTCAAGCTAGTACGCGAACAGACCTAATATTTGTGTCACATGAAATAGCAAATCGCTCTATCCACTGTCAATGTGTATACCTCAGAAGGGCTCTATTCTCAGTCTTTTTCTCTTGTATCTGTACATAAATGATCTACCCACGATCTCGCAAAATGTGTCGGCCCACCTTTACGCTGTTGAGGTAAAAGTTTACATACATACATATATAGGCCACTTTTCTGAATCGAGGAGGAGAGGAGAGGATTTATGACTGGACTGTCCAATTATCTGATTCTAAACCCAAGTAAGACGAATTGTCTATTTGTGGATAGGAGGAATTATGATTTAATTGATATACCACTTTGATTATAGACTTTAATAGTGTCTCCAGAATCATTTCTGTGTTGTAAAGGAGATGTCGCTACTTGCTAAAATTCTGATAAAACTTTTATTTAATGGTACAAATCAAATTTTTCCAGAAAGTCAAGTAAAACTGTAAGAATCAAATCAAAAATAATATTCAGTCATTTGAAATTCTTTTATTAGAACTTTATTAGAACATGCGAAAGACAAGTAGAGACATCTTCTGTAAAACACAGAAATGTTCCTGGAGCAGGGGCGGATCTAGCTAGGGGCGTGGGGGCGCCCCCCTGAAGCCAATTTAAAAAAATTGCAGTAGATCTTCTGAATTTTTCCTAACAAAATCATTCACATGTTTTTAACAATTTCTGGAAGCGTTCAATATGATACATTTAGGAACCCAGGCCCTAGCTAGCACCTCGGCCTTCGGTCATGATTGTTGAGGCCCATAGAGAAAACAGGAAGTGCGGATTCCTGTACATGAGCATCGCTTTGTACCGGGCGTTTGAAGCAGGACAGAGCCTATTTATCTTAACGCGATGGAAAGTTTGTTTTAATTGAAAACAGTTGCCAAAGGGTCTTCGATAAGCCTTCCATGTAAAGACGGCTTCTTAGAACGTTATCGGCGCGGCGTAGCAAAACAAACATTTAAAGAAACAAATATAACTTGTAACTGGAGAAATTCAACGAAACTATACACAATGACGAAGAAGTCATTGTGCATTGTTGTAGTTAGTGTTAATACATTTAATGCAAGAGATTATTTTTTAAATATTTTTTTTTTATTATTATTTCGTAAAATGTAATAGTTTTTATAGAATACTTAGGCCAAACGTTCAATAAAAACAAAATAAATCTGCAGATTGGGAAAGTCTCAATGAGTATCCTAAAGAATTTGATTGGTCGGTCTGTTTTGCTTCAAGGGATGTTGATGAAAGCATATTTGAATTTAATACAATTCTAAGTCTTGGGCATGCGTGAATACATACGGCATTTACACACAAGATCTTAACAACAGCAAAATCGCTTTTGGTTTAACGATAAGTACAACCAAGCAATAAATATACTGCTTTTCGAACCTATAAATTGCGTCCATGTCCAGAACTGAAACATTATCCAAAGAGAAAAATTTGTTTTTGACCACAACGTTAGAATATTGGCAAGACGCAAAGGCAGCAAAGGTATCTGGTCCCTGGTCAAAACCATTAGGAGCAACGTCAGCAGTTCCTCTATTCCTTCACTACTTTACAATGAAGTGATTGTTGACTCCCTGAATAAAACTAATATTTTGACTGTTAGATTCACTTCAAATTCTCCTTTTCCACTCAATTTACATCTCGCTTGTAGATATGTACAAGAGCCAATACACATCAATACTAGACATATGTTCAAGGTCCTTAAGGAGATCAACGTCTCCATAGCTGCAGGTACTGATAGCCCCCATTAAAGAAATCCTGTGCCTCGTTCTTCGCTAAAGCTTTGCGAAAACTATTCTACTTGTCTTATTCGACAGGAAAATTTTCAATTGCTTGGAAACCATCTCACGTTCAGCCTATTGCCAAGAAAGGAAAGGGGATTTAACCGTCAAATTATCGACCAATTACATTCACTTCGATTCTTAAAAAGGTTTTTGAATCTATCATTAACTCCAAGTTAATGAAGTATCTAGAAATTAATCAAACCAACAACGATCGCCAATATGGCTTTTATTTTTCTGACTTTCCTTATGGAACGTTGAAGCCTTAATCTTCCTAATTTTGGTGAGTCCAAAATCGTTGCTCTAGATTTTTCAAAGACCTATCATAATGTTTGGAGTTCAGCCCTTTTAGCCAAACTTAAAGCACTTGGCCTCTCTCGTCCTCCGTCCTCTTCTATTATGAATGTAAAGTGTTTTATCTGGTCGCTTAATACGGATTATATTAGATGACGTTACATCTCAATCTCAGCCAATAAATGCCGGGGTGCCTCAGTGCTGTGCTATCTTTCCATCGCTCTTCTCAATTTTAATTAATGACCTGCTTTCCTTTACTTTCAATCTCATCCATTGCTTTGCCGACGGCAGTACCCTTTGTTTCTCTTACTCCCTTAACAACCTTGGGTTCTACAGAGGAAATGTCACATCTGTCAAACTAGATTGCATGATTAGATCCGTGAATAACCAGCTGGATAATATCCTCGCTTGGACAAAACCGAATCGCATAAAATTCAATACATCTAAGTTCCAAAGCTGTCCCATCCCTTTAAAACAAGAGCATAATGTTTCCACTCCCGTTTGTTTTGATGGAGGACTTCTTGACGTCTTTATGCATTTTTGACATTAATATTTGCAGTATGTTAAGCTGAATAGATCACAACTTCCCTGTTGCTAAATAAGCAACGAAATATCTTGAATTTTTGAAAAGGTTTAAGAAATATTTCAGCCCATCAAATCTAGCGCTCCTCTACAATTCCTATATCAGACCTAGAATGAAATATAATTCTCACATTTGGGATGGGGCTGGCCTTACAGCCTTAGCTTCATTGGATATTGTCAAAAAGAGAGCCTAAAGCTCATTGGTGATGTGGCAAAAACTTGTTCTATGGACTTACATGAGCACCTTCGGGTTGCCCTTCGTTTTGACGAAATATCAAGTATAATCCCGGATTCCTCCATGTAATACTCGCACTGCTAGCGGCACGCATCCTTTTACCCTTCAAAATACTTTCGGTCGTGTGCGAACGTGAAACAATCTCCAATCTTCTGTCTTTTCTCCGGCATGCAATCTGCGAAAGTTTAAGGGTGACATACATCAATACATTCGCCACCTTCCTCGCGTTCCTTGACGTCTTTATGCATTTTTGACATTAATATTTGCAGTATGTTAAGCTGAATAGATCACAACTTCCCTGTTGCTAAATAAGCAACGAAATATCTTGAATTTTTGAAAAGGTTTAAGAAATATTTCAGCCCATCAAATCTAGCGCTCCTCTACAATTCCTATATCAGACCTAGAATGAAATATAATTCTCACATTTGGGATGGGGCTGGCCTTACAGCCTTAGCTTCATTGGATATTGTCAAAAAGAGAGCCTAAAGCTCATTGGTGATGTGGCAAAAACTTGTTCTATGGACTTACATGAGCACCTTCGGGTTGCCCTTCGTTTTGACGAAATATCAAGTATAATCCCGGATTCCTCCATGTAATACTCGCACTGCTAGCGGCACGCATCCTTTTACCCTTCAAAATACTTTCGGTCGTGTGCGAACGTGAAACAATCTCCAATCTTCTGTCTTTTCTCCGGCATGCAATCTGCGAAAGTTTAAGGGTGACATACATCAATACATTCGCCACCTTCCTCGCGTTCCTTGATTCCTTTCTTTATCACTTTTTTGCCATGCTGTGCTTTGCATCATAATTCATTGGATATCTCCTGAGCTTGGCTTAATAATATAAAAAACGAAAGAAGTCACACTTTCTTAACATGCCGACGAAGTTTTATACGTACAAGGTATGTATTGCATCTATTCTGTGATATTAAATAAATGTAAATTTTTAATTCCTGCATTTTACAAAGATACAATTTACGATGATTCGTGAATTTGAATAAAGAGCGTTTCCCCAGTTTTACTAACTAAAATGGATGATTGGCAAGTTTTACACTTTCACCATTTACAAACCAAAACAAAATGAATAACCTAACATCCCCTTTGACTTTTCGGAGTGGCAAAGAGTGTTAGCCACTTGCTAATCTGTTCGACTCGTATCTTTTAAATGATACATTTTGTGCATTTGACATTTGCGAGTGGTGGCGTGTCTTCAAACTTTTGTTCAGTTTTCAGCATATACCATTTTTAAACCATAGTTGCGCCCCCCCCCCCTCACCAAAATCCTGGATCGTCCCCTGTCCTGGAGATATATACTACAGCCTATAATCAACTACTAATACTAGTAAAAACTGGGCATTGAGCTTAATACCACGTTTGAAAAGGTTGGAAAGGTGTATTCTTCGAATACCGCGAATACATTCCACAATACATGCGGTAGAAGCTTGCTACAGTTTCCGCGCTAAAGGACTTTAAAATATTTAGTTATTAATATTAGACTTCTTAGTCTTCCACTACACATACAACGGAAAGCATTCTCCCGCTCGAAACAGAATTTTACCCCAATTCAATGAAGTATTAGATAAGTAACTGGATAAGCGAACCGGTAGTTAAAAAATTCGAATATTACTAAATTAATGCCCTTTTTAATTCAATTAATTTTAAAAGCTGTATTTTATTTGTGCGGGTTATTATAATAATTTTGTACACCTATTATCATATACTTACCTGGTGTAGATTTCATGTCGACCCATATCTACTCCATCCAGGTGGCTCACAACTCCCAAAAATACAAAGTCAGCGGACTATAATAAATTACAGTTTATATTCTTCCTAAAAAAGGTTTGGACGCATCCTCTTGCACCTCCGCATGTCTCATTTTAATCATGATATCGATTACCATATTTCGAGAAAGTATCTGCGTCCTGAAGTCTGTTTCTATAGGAAGAAGCATGCATTCTGTGAGCATGTTAAATGTAACTGTGTATGTGGTCCTAACAATAGAATATTCAAGTAAATTACTACTTCAGTCAACGATATATATAATGAACAGTGAACACACAATTAAGACACATAGAATTTACCAGTCTATTGTGGTTTCTATAGCATTCCTACTTTGCTTCCCTTGATTGCTTCAATCCGCCTATCGACGGCTCACCTGGTTGAAATGATGAAAGGATATACACTGTTTTTTTTTTATTGAAGAGATCCCACTTATTTACAACTTGTTAGTAGAGGTTTGAAAAGAGGTTCGAACCCAAAGGGTACCCCGAACGTAGGCCAAAACCAGGCCCATCGTTCACCCTCCGGACCCATGACCAATCGCTCACAGGTCCCAACCGGATGCTCTTACAAAGCTAAGTATTGGCCCCTCCTTGCGGGCTTTGTGCATCACGTCCAGGAAGTGTGATCCAAGGAATCAGTATCGCTTTCCAAAGAGTGCCAGATAGTAACATAGTAGGATCAACAGCAAGTCTCTTCCTGTAAAGGTGGCTCTGAGAAAGTAGTGCCCAGTGAGAACAGACACTGGAGTTCTCAGGGTTGGCTTGTTAAGACGCAAGTGCTTTGAGCTAGGTTTACCTCAGAGTTCCTTTGTAGTTCTGCCCGAAGGGTCGTCTGTTTTCTCGCAATCCCGATTATGGAGGGAAATTCCTCCGAGGCTGCACCAAGGCAAGAAAGTTCGTGCATCCTTCCATTCTCGCTGATGTTGCTATGCCCTCGTACCCATTGCTACCCTGTTATTCCCAGAGAGGAAAATCAGGGATGTTTTATACTTCAGTACTAGTTTGGAGATTGTAAATGGTTTAGATAAAGCCTTGACAGCTGCTTGGCTGTCTGAACAAATGGAGATCTTATTATTCTCACTATCTCAGTTAAGGGATGCCTTCCCGCTTCAAGAATGGCTTTGACTTCCGCCTGAAAAACCGTGGTATGGCTTTCAAGGTATATGGCAATTTTCAGTCGAAGCTCCACGCCTGCTCCGGTGTTTTCTTCGGTTTTGGAGCCATCAGTGTAGATAATAACAGTGTTTGTCAGTCGTTGAAGCATAGAATGTGACTCCCATTTTGCCCTGGATGGAATTCTAAATTCAAAGTTGCAAAGGGAGCTGAAAGCAGCATAGTCTCGAGGATATGGTCGCTGTCCTTGTCGATGGCAGGTGCAATAGACTTCACGAATTCAAAGATCGATTCGTGTGGACTCTTGTTCCAGTGTGAATCCTGCTCTGATAAGATGCAGTGTTAACGCTGCTATTGACGCCTTTTGCTTGATATACATTTGCACAAGCTGTATGTTAAGGATAACCTCAAGAGCCTGAGTACTAGTTGACTTAAGGACGCCACTCGTGCTGAGGAGGCAAAATTTTTAAATTTTCCCCAATATATTGCAATATTCGCTAATCATCCATTGCTTTCCATCATACCACAGAACCGTAGGTTAACATGGGTCGAATGACGCTAGGGTATATAGGATTATCCGCGGTTTGAGTCCCCACTTTTTTTCGTATGGCACATTGCGAACACTATAAGACCTGGGAATAAACACAATATGGACTTCTTGCCACAACTTCGGTGTGTAGCCCATTTTAATGCATGCCCTAAATAGAAAGATTAGATTGCTAATCAAAGAGTCTCCCGAGTATTGAAAAAAGGCTAGAAAAATGCCGTCCTTATCCGGCGAGTTAAAAGGTTTGAACGATTGACCTGGCCATTTAACCGATTCATCCATAATGAAGGGCACGTCTCTATCCCTGGAAACGGTTTCATTGCGAAAGGTTTCGGTTCGCAAGATTCCCAAAGATTCTCCAAAAGAAGAGGCTTGGACTCCGTCATTATTTGTGAGGATTTCCAGTTAATTTGGTATCTTGGATAGAAATCGCAGAAGAGTTGCCATGATAGGTAGGCTAACCATTCGTTTGCGCCATTTGAGCTTCCGGCTTTATTGTATAGCTTGCGCACAGTTTTTCGTTGATTCCTTAGTTCGTGCGTTTGCTATGTGGGACCAACATATCTCCTGAAGAGAGAGGACCACGGGGTTGGTCGAGCAGTCGTTGGAAAGGCCATGAAGTTCTGCTTGCATACAATGAGCACTTTGAGTGACCGTATACCTTGAACAAGGGTGAAAACCTGTATTTTTCATTGGGACCCGTAACTAAGTAACATATATACAAATCACGGCCTTATTTAGTCCGTATTGGCTATTGACTTTTTAATTTCTTTCGTCGAAACTAGCAGCTTTCAAGTCTGGCTATATTTTTCGAGCAAATATAAGAAGTCATTTTGGATTTTGACTTTATGAAGTAGTTAGTAACTGATTGAAAGAACTCTTTTAAATTTCTTAGCCAATTGAGGAGTGTCTCAAAAAACTGTTTGAAAAATAATGTTTTATTTATCTTGTAATAAAGAATTTAGCCGACAGATAATATATTTCGCAAATTTTCTTCCAAAAAATTGCAACGGATATCATGCAAATATTTTTAGGGCTGGAAAAGCCCTCTCAACTTGACTTGTGTTAGGGGAACTGCGTGGACAATATGGGCCAAATTTCGAAGAACAGGAAATGAATACCTACTTCTGGAATTCACAATACTTAAAAAAATTGGCATCGATGTCGATACACGATGGCAATAAAGCCATTTGCACACCTTATGCCGTTGCCGCGCCGTGCTGTAGTGGCGACACAATGTTTGAAAAATGAATAAATTTTCAATATCTGAATCATTTTTAATGGGAAAGAAATTTATTTATTCATGCTAAAAAATGCAACTCAGCTTGAAAAAATAAGAAGCTAGCTTGACTTTTTATAATTCATTGCAAAAATTGCCAGCTTCAAAACCTGTTACTTCCAGATCGAAAAACTAAAAAGCCAAACTGGTTCTTAATCAACTTACAGACCTCTGACTCAGAAACTTTGTGTCTGAGTGCCTTAGCTTGCTTTAGGGTAGTAAAAGTGGATGGTTTACATGGGTGTTTTTGATTTAGAATGAGTGAATGGGAAGCTTTCCGATGGGGTAAAATTCACTTGCTTGTTGGGGATATTAGGGTAGGGGTGGTAACTACCACCCTTGGGGCTGTGCAATTGAAGCCGTGTGTGATATGAGTTGAGATTCGAGATTCGAGAGTCGAGTTTCGACAGTCGACGTTCGTGAGTCGAGCTTCAAGATTCGAGAGACGAGATCCGAGATTCCAGAGTCGATATTTGAGAGTCGAGGTTCGGGAGTCGAGATTCGAGAGTTGAGATTCGAGAGTCGAGAGTCGAAATTCGAGATTCGAGGCTCGTGAGTCGAGTTTCAAAGCTCAAGAATCGATATTTGAGATTCAAGAATCGAGCTTTGAGAGTCGAGATTGGAGAGTCGAAATTCGAGATTCGAAAGTCAATATTCGAGAGTCGATATTATAGAGTCGAGACTCTAGATTCGCGATTCGAGAGTCAAGATTCAAGAGTAGGGTTTCGAGAGTCAAGAGGGTATATGGAATTTATGACTAAAAAGTAGAAAAAAATATATTAAAAAACTTTTAAAATAAATAATTTTTGTAAATAAAATGCACTAAAAAGTAAAAAATAATTTTTTTCTTTTCTTCATTGTAAGTAAGAAATGCTACAACTCAGATTAAATCTTAAAAGTTTGGGCATAAGTTGCAGTTAGACAATTGTGATTATATTATGGATGCCCAAACTTAATAGATTTAATCTGAGTTGTAGCATTTCTTACTTTCCAATCAAACTATTCTTATGCATGTCACTGAAAAAGAAAAAATATATTTTTTTACTTTTTAGTACAGTTTATTTACAAAAGTTATTTATTTTAAAAGTTTTCTTAACATGTTTTATTTATTTTTGCCAGAAAAAATAACAAAGCTTAGTTTTTTACCTTTAAATTATTTTATTATAGAAATAACAGTTTTAGAAAACTTTTTCTTAAAAAAGTTAAATTTTTAAATGCTTAACAAGAATCGAAACGGGTTCCACGAGAAATATTTTGGTAGTATATTCACCCTATAAATTCCTGTGTACCCCAGGCATCTGTCTTCTCTCCGTCTTTTCTCTTAATTTTCCTACTGATCTGCTTTCCCTTACCTGCTTTTAATCCCTTCCATAGTTTGGCCGATAATAGTATCTTGATTTTGCTTACTCCTTTGAGACATGTCACATGTATCAAATGAGCGTACATGATTGGATCATTGAATGAAGATCTTGACAATATCCTCACCTGGTGCAAAGTGAATCGCTTCGAACTCAATGCGCCTAAGATCCAAAGGTGTCTGATCCCTATAAAACAATATCATCTTTTAAGCACCCCCTGTTTCTTTTGATGGAGCATTAGTTGAAAACATTGACATCTGCTGGTTGTATCATATATGTTGTGCTGGATGGAATTGCGTAAAAAATTTTCCTAGGTGGTCGTACGTAGGCGAAAACAACTGTTTCTTCAAATATGCTCTTGCATTCATCTCCTTAATAGGAGTAGTACTCAGAAAAAGTTTCCATTTAGATACTTGCGAATCTGTAGGCAATAAAATTTACTATACGTAGGTTTGTGCCATGAAAGTGAGAAAATTCGTATAATATTAGCCTAGACCTAGACCACAGACCACATTAGAGACATCTAGCGTAAAAGACAGAAACCCAAAATGCGACAAAACTGTACAATTTAAGACGAAAAATGAATAGTTGCAGTTCAAATAAATGGAAAGTTTTTAACGAGAATTAAGTCTCCTAAACTTTTTTGCACATAATTGTTAAATATACTATTTGGCTTTGTATTTAAACAACTTTCAATGTAATATTACAATATCTCGTTGGTAACATATCGGGAGAAAAAACTACTACTATTAGAGCCAAATAATTAAAAAAAAAAGGGTCACAATCTAAAGAAATGAGAATATCTACTAACAGGAATTTGATTTAAAAAACTTCAATTTTTACCATTCCAATTGAATTTTTTTTTCCCCAACGTTATTCACTAGACCTCTTCGTTATCTTTGATTTAAAGGGAGGTTACCGTCGATAAGCATGAAAAATGCATGAAATTTTAAATTTTTTTTTTTCACATAAAATAAATACTTTTGGAAATGGGTTTTAACGTATTTTATTCTTCTATTACTGGAGAGTAAATCCTAATTTTATTTATAAAAAAAATCCAAAATGGCGGCTCCAGCACCCATCAAACAAAACGTAGCGTGTTTTGGTCTGCACGGGGCGCTCCACAGCTCTGCCAATTCATTCGAAACAAATAGAGTTGAAAATGATTAAACTTGATAAAATCTGGGGGGCCTCACCAGGTTTCGTTTTCAAAGAACCTCTGAATAAAAACATGCTAGCCGTTTAAAAAAAAAACAAAACATTTTTTGCCCTGTTTTTTTTCTTCAACGAACGAAAAAATTATTTGTAAATAAATTTTTGACAAAAATCGCTTCCTGATGCCCCACAAATTGAATTTGCATCCGTTGAAGCTGTAGAGCACCCCGCGCGCTGAAAAATTTTGTTCCCAGAAAAACTCATATAAAGTTTAACGTGGTAAAAATCTTCCAGCACCATAAACTGGCCCTTCTTCTTCAGGTAGCGAGAAAAGGTCTCACCAGCCAGTACGCTCCGAGCACCTCAGCTATCTGTTTTCTAGCCGGCGGTGGACGGTTCCACATTCAACAAGCTGTGAATTCTGAAATACTTTAGATATGAAAATATCCTTTTACCCACGTGTTCTAAACACTTTAAGGATGATAATTATGTAAAAAAAATTGTCATAAACGGTAACCTTCCCTTAAGGTATAAGTCATTATTCTGCTACAAATAGTTTGCCAGAAATTCACATTGAAAAATGTATGAAACTAGCAAATCTTGGTACCTACTGACTCTTCTTAATAATATAACTTCTTGAAGGACCGTATCTCTTGCTCTCATTTCTGGAAAAGGTTATACCAGTTTAGCCCTAGATTTTTTAAGGATGGAGTCATACAATCATATTACTCAATTTTTTGAACTATGTTTAAAATGCTATCAGGACTTAAAGGAAACCCACATTTGGCTAACGACTCACACCGCTTAATTAGTTTTTTCTTCGGTTTCTGTTAAAATACTTTGTAGTTCAGACTTTCCTATGCCTTCAGGATATCATCCAGACTATAATTTCTACAACTATGTTTTCGGAATATTTTATTTTATGTTAGTTGATAATTTTCCTCAGAGACAATGAATTATATCAGACTAATTATAAAGTGCTGCTTGTTGGCCATTTGGGGCAAGGTACAATATTCAGCTCTAATTTGCGATCACCAGTACCTACACGCAAACTCATCATTGATATATTTTAGGGCTAGAGGTGAGAAGAAGCCAAGAGATGTCTCTACACTTTGGAGAGATATCTATTTGCTTCTTTTTACCTCTTCCCTAGGAAACCGATACGCATACTGCATCAAGAAAACTCCTGTGGGATGGCCCAATAGCAACCTCCAAGACTAAAGACAATGGGCCATCCCACACGAATATTTTTGATGCAGTATGCATACCGGTTTTCTATGGAAGAGTTGAGAAAAAGCAAAGGGATACCTCTATACTTTGGAGAGATATCTCTTTGCTTCGTCTCACCAATTCCTCAAAAGACCTCTTTTCATACTGCATCAGGAATACTTGGATGACCCAATTAGGCAGATAAAGGGAACGCCATTATGCATATTTCTTTCACAACAATAAAAGAAGTTTTATTTAAACAAATTATAATTCATTAACTAATCATATATATCTCCAAATTGTAGGCTTATGGAACTTTGTACAACCCTCCAGTGGCTGAAAAGAGGCATGAAGAAGTACAGGATTTAAGTAAAATTCCAGGAATACCTGGTGTAGATTATCCCATATATCATAAAGTTCCTGATACCAGTTTCCATTGCGGAAATGTTCCAGCAGTTCCAGGAATGTATGCCAACGTTGAAACTGGATGTCAGGTAATTAAATTAATACGAAGTTTTTGTACCTACCTAATAATTTTATTTTTATTTACAATAATCTTAGGCTTATCATGTCTGTCATGATGGACGAGAAGGTGAACAAGGAGCTTCATTCCTTTGCACCAACGGAACGCTATTTAATCAAAAAGAATTTGCTTGTGACTGGTGGTACAATGTGAAATGTGAAGAGGCACCTCATCTATATCAGTTAATTCTTTTGTTATTTTTTTCTTAAATTGGTGTTAATTAATATAAATTTTTATTTTATTTTAGCTTAAATGCAGATCCAGAACATAACCCTTTTATTCCGAAGAAGAAACCGGAAGAAGACCATCACAAATTGTTCTATTGAAAATTATTAAAAAAATTTTAATAATCCAAATTATAATTGATAATATAAAAATATTATTTAATAATATATTGACCAAAACTCTGATAAATTATTAATTAATTATTAATTTAATAATAATTTTTTCCTTCCATTTATTTTGAGCAGATTTAAACAAAAATTTCTTGTGTTAAGTATTATAAAGTAAGTTCTTAAAAGCTCAACGACAACGAAAAAAGAAGACAAGTAAAAAAATATATTTAATGCGCG
Source organism: Dioctria rufipes (assembly GCA_963924295.1). Classification (NCBI taxonomy): domain Eukaryota; kingdom Metazoa; phylum Arthropoda; class Insecta; order Diptera; family Asilidae; genus Dioctria; species Dioctria rufipes. Next base: position 91,854,894 of record OZ002743.1, on the reverse strand, counting down.
AGGGTAGTAAAATTGTGCCTATTAGAAAATCAGGAAAATAAAATCCCATAACTGTCAAAGCCCCAATAAACATAATATAGGAAAGTCAAATACCCGGAACGAAATGTAGATTTTTAAAGTCCTGACCAATCTAAATCCGAACTGATGGCAAATATCAACTAAACTTCAATTTTCCTCCTTTTCAATAAAAGAAGGGTTTCGAATCGGTTATATATAGTACCATTGAGTAAGAAACATATATACTTTTTACTCAATGGTATTGGTAGTACTCATACCCCGACTTTCACCTTTTTGAAAAAAACGTTATTTTCTTCCCTTGTATATTCTTCTTCATTAATTCTCAGACGTTTTCAACTGAATTCGAATCTGATAACTGTGATGGCAAGTCAATCGTCAAGAACCGATTTTCCAGGGGCCGGCTTCTGTAACACGGAGAGTTGGGGAGTTTGGGAGGTGAAAATTTTCGTTTTCCCCGATTAAAACTCCAAAATCTCTATTCGGAATTCAATCCAAATTCAACTCGAGCCGCGTATACATGGAGTTGAACCCGATTTGAACCAGGGTTGAACTCTGCATGTAAACATGGTAGTTGTTGGCATCCAATAATGCATAACAATTCTAAGGAAAAAATTTTCAATAATTTTCTAAGAAAACAGGGGCCGGATTCTGTAACTCGGAGAGTTTGGGAGATGAGAATTTTCGTTTTCCCTGATTAAAACTCTCTAACTCTCCTTTCGTGGTTCTCTAAAATACTTGGGGAGATAGAGAAAACGTGAGAAGTGTCGCAATATTAAAGTATGAATAACTCTGTGTTGAATGGTCGTAGAGCATTGGGGTTTTTCCTAAACATTAAGGGTCTTGAGTACGAAATTATAGGTGAACAATTTCTCGGGGAGGAGATTTTGGGAATGGGGGTCGTACCACCCCTCTTTGGGGGTTGTCTGAAATACCTCATGTCTGTTATCAAATTAAAGACGCAGGAGCGAGTAATTGAGTGGTGTAGTTTGCTTTTGATCATTTTAACATCAGAACTGACTTTTTACCGCCGAAAGATGGATATTTTGCACTTGGGTCATATACAGCCCCACTGTAAAATATGTGCACAATTGTTGCCACAAAGCTTAGGTATTTTTCCTTAATTGTAGAAAATGTTCCCTCAAATTTACGGAATATGTTGCATATATCTCTTTTTTCCTTTATTTCACATCCATTAGTACTCTGTTGTGAACACGACTTACCAGTTCTTCATAATGATGAGTTAAAAATATGTCCATTTTTGTACCAAAAAAAGGGTATTTTTCCATCTTAAGAAGGACTGATTCACTTCTTTTCCATTAATCGGACTCAAAAACTGATTACATATTTAATTAGGCGACAAAATGTAGATACGATTTCATCCTTTACATACAAAGCATTAACGTACATATTTAAAATTTTTATAACATTTCCTCTGTACTGAAAGAAAACCAAATTGACCATTTACGCGTGATTTAAAATTTTGAGTGGGTACTTTGAGGATTTCCGTAATATGTTTTTGGAAATATAGCGACGATATACGGTGAATCCACAATTTAAAAATTCCTAGATTCACAAAACATAAGAAAACCAGACAATACTGTCAGTTGAGAAATATTCTTCTTACTTCTTTACAACTGAAACAGCGGAGAACTTTGTCGACTAGAATAGAGAGTTTGGTAATTCTCAAAAGAAATTGCCCGAATTACAGAATTCTGAGTGGAGAATTAAGTGTCAAAATAACTCTCATCTCCACAAACCACAATTCCCCGTGTTAGTGAATCCAGCCTCAGGTGGTATAGAGCCGACTTATGTGTTTTACAGCTCTATCATCTTGGAACACATAATATTAGCTCATATATGATTTTTCAACTTACAGGTAGAAGTCTTTAGATTCTCAGTTAAGTTGCAAACACAAAGGTAGAAGCCGTAGTACTTGCAAATACAAAAATACTAGGAAACCGTATGGTTTTTTATATTCCTACACAGGCTACTCTTTGCAGTTTATTTTTAGTCACCATGCTGTCTCATCTGAGTGTTTCCTGTATGGAGTTATCTCTCACCTTCCATGAAAAACTCAATTTTTTCACCCGTTTATATTTGATCCTGTTATGAGAATTCCGAGCCACGATCATTAGGGTTTCATTTGCTATTATGGAAGTTTTTCATCCGTTCTTTTATAATGAGTTTCATATAATTGGACTATTGGGAGCAGCAGCTTGTTTTTGACTCATATAGGTAGATCAAATTCCAAACACCCATCAACAGCAATATTTTGGATACGACAAAATACGATATTTTCATATCACGTGCAAGTATACCAATACGAAGGTTGTTGTAAGGATACAACTCCGGCTTATTACTAAGTCATCTCCCAACTATGGCCATCAAATCACGTTCATATATAGACTTAGAAATGGCTCGCTAACAGTAACTTCAATAAATTTTCAAAATGCAAGAATGCGAAAATATTTTTAACGGCAATTGATAGCCCCATTTACATACTATATATAGCAGCCCCAGCAAAATGCCATCTACCTACTCCTGGCGACTTGTAAGGTTAAAATTTATGTTAACGGCGGAGGAAAAACTGTGAAGCCACCCTCCAATTTGCTGAAATATCGCAGTGTTGGAGCTTAATGTCACAGTATTTACCTCTACCCATGCGGGAAAATATATTTTGTGACTATTTTATTTTCCCGATTCTGTGAAAGTGCTATCCAAGGTTCCATGAGCCCAATTCTATTAATATACTGTTATGATGAGATCTTGTGTATGCTGGCACCACTCCTGGATTGATTATCTATCTCCTGATAGAACTTCTTGCAAGATCCTCTCTTAGTATGCAACTACTGAAAATGTTCCATGAAAATTGGAAATACCTTCGCCTAATGAAGAAATATGTTAATTAAAATTCATAGTGATAGAAGATTTCAATAATTCTGGTAAAATTAAGTTCGAAAATGAGACAAATCGGGCATTTCCTTCGTGGGGTTGCCATATAAAAATTTCGTTTTCCACTATTATTTGGACACTGCCTGAGAAAGCGTCGGCATAGAGAGCTGAAATTTGGTACATAGTGTTTCCATAGTAATAGTCTTGTGTATAGAACTATATAGTGATTGCGAAACGCTATTTGACTTGTAGTGTTGTAGAGGCGCTACTAATGCAAAGCAGACGTAACCAAAAACTAAAGGCCGAGTTACTCATTGTACGACACTATCGTCGTAAATGTCGCCGAATTAACCCAATGGTATCAACATTCTTATGTTTGTTGACATATCAACATATATGTAGGTGGTAAAATTATTTGCTGAAATTTATTAGCAATATGGGAAAGATATAAAAAAAAGTTCTAAAAGTATAAAGCCTAGTACTAAGGTCCGCGCTACGCTAAATTTTGAATGAAAATTTAGCAAACTAAAATATATCGGTGAAAATTTATTTTGAATTTTAGTGAGAACGGTACTAAGGTCAACGCGCTAAATTTGCCTTTGGGTTTTGATTGGAGATGGCACCACCAGTAAGTCTCCAAAAACTTTAGCTTGAATTTATCCGCCCGGGCCATTCTTTAGCGCGCTAAAAATATTTATTGTCAGAGTTCTGATATTTGATAAGTTTATTGACCGGATTTTTGTAGTTAACGTAGTTTTGTACGTCTTTGCTGTAAGTACGGATGAATTAGTTTTCTTTTCGTGGCCGTATTTTCAATATCATTGTTAATTTTTTTTTAATGTATACATTATTTTTATATTTTTAATATTTCCAAATAATTTTAACTACAGGTTTTTAGAAATATTACCACCGCACGTTGTATTTCCGTAAAAACATTGCAAAATTCTTCTTCTTCTTGTTTTTAATATATCTATTCTCTGAGTGTCCGCTGTCATAATTTAGCTGCTAAATAACGGCAGGATATTGGAGACCCGCAAAAATTTAGCTTGGCGCGGACCTTAGTACTAGGCTTAATAAGCAATGATTAACGCTGAGTTTCTGTGGATTACAAAATATCATCTACCAGTTATTTTCAACTTCTCTCCAATTTTTTTCTATTTTTTTTCCTTTTAAATATGTATTTCGATATTAAGGATTTCTTTTGGCATAAAAATACTTCATTTCCCTCACTAAATTAATTAATTGCTCCTCGAAAGAAATTCTTTGCTCATTACTCTCAGCTGTCAAAATCAAATTACGGCGGCAACGACGACAAAAGTTGCATTATTCCCAACTCTGGTTACGGCGACAAATTCGGTCGGCGCCATTGGGTACAGCAACATGGTATTGTCATTAGGTCTATATTTAATTTGTCGCCGTAAATGTTATGTCGGGATTATTGTATTTCGGCCTTAAGCCAGAAATACCTCGCTTTCCTTAGAATTGTTATGCATTGGAGGCCGACAATGGCACACATTCTATGACTGCAACTGAAAATAACTCCAGACTTAATTATTATTTCTGTGAATTTCTAAGAAAAAATGAATGATATTTGCTCAACTACGAGTATATGCTCATGAAAATTGGTAATGGCCCAAGCAACCGTTTACCATGTTTACATACAGAGTTGAAAGATTGAGCCGAGATTGAGTTGAGTTTTTCACTCGTGTTTTGAGCACGCAGGATTAAGAGATTGACTTGAGAGCGGGTCCAAATATGGTTGAAGTGACAGTTCAACATAACATCTTTTTTATGGTGGTTTTTGTGATGGAGTTATAAAAGTTATACATATTTTTTAAATAAGCAAAATAAACTCACAATATACATAGAACCAAACAAAACTTTCGAGTGAAGAGTAAACAAAATAAATCCCAACTGTTAAGCTGGAAACACAATGCGACGGCCATCAGTGTTCATCAGCTCAGATTTCATTCCATTCTATTATCGGATATAGGAATAAGTTGAAATTTGAGCTGATGAACTCTGATGACCGTAGCATTGTGTTTCCCGCTTTAGCTGCCAACTCGACTACTCAATCCGCGTTTATAGGACTCCATTCCGACTCGACTACGCCAACCAAGCGTGATCGAGTCGAGGAGTCGAGTCAAACCAAATTCAACTCGAGCCGCGTATACATGGAGTTGAACCCGATTTGAACCAGGGTTCAACCCAGCATGTAAGCAGGGCATTTGTCGGCCTCCAATAATTCATAACAATTCTAAGGAAAACATTTTCAGTAAATTTCTTAGAAAAAATTGCTGCCTTCCCTACATCAGGGGCCGGATTCTGTAACTCGGAGAGTGTGGGAGTTTGGAAAATGAGAATTTTCGTCTTCACCGATTAAAACTCCCAACTCTCCATTCGAGATTGGGGAGTTAAAGAAAACGTGCGAAGTATCGAAATATTGAAGGACTGTGTGGGAGGGTCCTAGAGCATTGGGGTTTTTTTCTATGGATTTAGGGTCTAGAGTCCAAAGTATGGATGAAAAATATTTTGGGTAGGGGCCTTTGGGGTTAGGGGGTCGTACCGCCCCTCATTGGGGGTTGTCCATAATACCTCATGTTTGGTATCAAATTAAAGAGGGAGAAGCCGGTAATCGAGTGGTGTAGTTTTTTTTTGATCATTTTAACTTCATAACTGACTTTTTAGACGGATTTTTTGCACTTGGGTCATATACACCTCAGTTCCTATATTTTGTATATATTTCTTCCGTTCTTTGTTTCACATCCATTAGTACTCTGTTGTGAACATTTTTCTCATGGAAAGTGAATTTCCACCACTTACCAGTTCTTCAAAATGATGAGTTGAAAATAAGTCCATTTTTGTAGAAAAAACGGCCATTTTTTCATCCTCAGAAGGACTGATTCACCTCTTTTGCAGTTATCTCCAAAACTATTTACCGGACTCAAAAACGAATTACATATCTAATTAGGGGACAAAATGTAGATGCGATTTCTTCCTATATACAAGCTTTAACGTGCATATTTAAAAATTTTATAGCATCTCTTCTGTACTGGAAGACGACCAAATTGACCATTTTCGTGTGAATTACAATTTTGTGCGGGTACCTTCAGACACCGAAATCCTTATTTGTCTGTAAGTATTGCAAGGATGTCCATAATTTGTTTTTGTAAACATAGCCAGGATATGCAGTGAATCCATAATTCAATTTGAAAATCCTAGGTACATTGGTACCTTCACGAAGGGCAATAAAAGCAAACAATACTGTCAGTTGAGAAATATTTTTTTTTTACTTCTCCACAACTAATACAGCCGAGAGTTTTGCCGAGTGGAATAGAGAGTGTTGGCAACTTAGTTGGCTGCAATTTCTCATTTAAAAAAACACAGTAAACGCGACTCGACAAATGGTTTTGACAGCGGTCACTGTTTTATTTATTGTAAAAGAAATGGCAACAATAAAAAATACAACAAAGTCTTTAGTATAGTTACGTAGCTTACTTAAAATTGTAAAAGCATAAAGAAAAAACTAAAAAGAAGAAGAAAATGAGTATACATGGAATGATGCTTATCGCACGGCATAACCTTTTCCCTTAATTTCCCTATAAATTCTTTCTCAAAATTCATAATTTCTCAAATTATAATTAAAGAAATTAATTGTACACAAGTTTTTAATAACTAGTTTATTTACTATTATCTTTTAATATCCTAACCTTTATAAAAATAACCAAATCCACATAACATGAATGTCAATTATTCACTGTCCACACAGAAATGTCAATTATGTTGGTGACTAATTTAAGGTCTGTTCGCGTACTTTTTCAAGTAAAAACATGAAAAACGTCAAAATGTAAGATAAAGAGAGAAATTGAGAGTGACACTCACAAAGTACGCGAACGGCTTCGAGTAAAAACTTGCAAATATTCGGGATCTGTAATAACGACGTGAAATTTTCCTAGCACATAGTACATTAAACAAATTTAATTTACCACTTTGAATACGTTGAAATGTTTTTAGAGAACATTCTACTTCTACTGGAGGAGGAGTAACAGGTTTTTCCATTTTCTTAAAACTAAAAACTTGAAAAATAACTGAAAACTTTAAAAATAACTGAAAACCGGTGACGAACTGTCAAAACTGACACTTTCGAAGTTTTTACTCGATGATTTTTCTCGAGCTAATTCAAGTAATAAATTGCACGGAGGGGAAAAGTGACGTAAACAATTTCTCTCTCAATTTTCGAGTACGCGAACGCCTTCGAGTAAAAACTTGCAAAAACTTTTATAAGTTTGTACTTTCAAGCTAGTACGCGAAAGACCTTTAGAGATTTCCCAAACTTTTTGTTGGCAACTTATCGCGTCGCTCTCATTGTATTAAGTATATGGGACTCACTGACATATATAACATGGACTGCCTGATTTTCTATTTCAATGGGTCAACTTTTTTTGGCAGGGTGTGACAATTATCTTAATTTCAAGTTTTACTTTCGCTTTAATATTCACAATAAAAGTTCAACAAATTGCACTTGCATTCGCAATTATTTCTATTCTTGGAAGCTTATCGCATACGACATCAAATATTTTTTAAACCTGGTTTTTAAAGAAATAAAATTAAGGAATTTTTGTCTACCTGCCCCTAAAAGTAGCTATGGGGGACAGAGAAAGGATTATTGCCATCTATTTCTATTCTATATATTCGTTTGGAAAACCACTGAACTGAAACTGGACTATGGTGTATTTTGTATAGAACTTATTGTTTGTAGTTCCGCGGAATAAAGTAGTTAAACCAAAACGAGACAACTATAGAAAAGTGATCCCATAATAATGTCAAAGAATGTAAGCAATTTCAGTAGCATCAGCAGTCCATTTTATATATGTCAGTGATGGGACTCCCCTATATTCAAATCTTTGACTGCAAACAATTTACGGCGACTGTGTTGTGTCGCTCTCACTGTGTTTTGGCCTTTACAGAATTCCGAGTGGAGAGTTAAGTGGCAAAAAAACTCTCATCTCCACAGCTCCACAACTCTCCGAGTTAGTGAATCCGGCCCCAGGAGTGCGTTCCAAAACATAGCTACAGTTAACTACAGCTGACTTCAATCGTTTCAAAACCCCGTAGTCAACTGAATTATGTTACCTGAGTTGACTTTTGTGCATTATGAAGTCAGCTCTAGTCAATTGTGGCTATGTTTTGAAATGCACTCCTGATCCAGCCATCGTGGATTTTATCGAGGCTTTGTCCAGGCTTACCACTTTTGTACAAATGTACCAAAAGTGGTACATACTTCTTACTTTATTCATTTTTGGTACAAAGGTACAATTTAATCCAATTTGGTACATTTTGCGCAATTTTTTATAAATTTTATATAAATGTAAAATTTTGAACTGACCATTACGTTTCTTCAGTAAACTCTTCTCAGTCAAGTAACTTTTAAATTAAAGAAGAAGAATTGCAATGTCTTCTCTTCTCTTATATTTCCATGCATTTTTCGAAGAAACATTTTCTTTGATGGACGGCAAAAGCCGTATAATTTCCATTTCATACGTTCTAATTTCTATAAATACGATAATTGTTTAATGAACCTTTTAAAGAATTTGTAAGACTGTTTGAATTAAGGTAAGTATTTTTCCTTATGAATATTTGTTAATTTTCGGAAATAATAAGGCTTAGTTTTTGTTAATAAAGTACCTACTTACCTATACTTTTGTTGAAAATAAATTTTTAGAAGCAAGTACTAATTTAAAATTCTTCCATCTTAAGAGATCCGACTAAGGCTGCGGTCACGACACGTGCTTGTACGAGTGAAAGCTTGTTCGCGCATGTACGATTGTATATCAAAATTACGGAAAGTCAATAGAACGGTCACGTTCAACGATTGAAGCATATAGGCGTGTACGCTTGTTTAAGCTTTTGAGCCGGTAGATCAAATTCATTTGATTTACAAGTGGCACTCGCATTGACTGATTAATGAAAAGTGAAGTGAGGAAAAGAAGATTTTTGTGGGATGTGAAAAACAACGACTATAGATCTAAAAAATAGATGGAAAGAAATAGCGGATGCATTGAAAACTGATGGTAAGTTGTATTTGTAACTAATAATAATTTTATAATTTACATTAAGATTTTCATTAAGATCTATTGATAAGAAAAAAATAATTTTAAAAATATTACGATTACTTATTACTGAAAAAGTAGATTTATTTGAAATATTTTTAGCAAGGGAATGTAAAGGGTTTTCCAATAAGAGGTGTTATTTTAATTAGCCCGCTATTTCGGTAAATGTCACTTTTGGAGCTGTCATTTTTTGACAATTGAAAAGTACAAACTACGCCATTAATAAAAGTGGAACGATACACGATTCAACAACGCATTGAAATTATTAAAATTCAATATAAACATGGTGAAAATGTGGCAGAGACGGTTCGTAAAACTCGGGTCGTCGTGAAGCACCTTGTCGGTCCACAATATAGAAATTGGTAGAAAAATTCGAGCTGTCGGGACAAGTTAGTGATGTGAAGAATAAAAGCCGTGCACGTTCCTCTTTATAATGAAATAAAGATCCGATCATTTATCTCAAAAAATGGCATTTTTCTTTGAATATCAAAATAACACCTCTTATTGGAAAACCCTTTATATTCGGTATTATTTGCTGTTGTTGTAGTAGCATAGATCTATCAACTCCTTCTTTATCTATAATTACATTATGTAGCAAGCAAGCCGTCTTTGTAATCAATTTCGCACTATTCACATTGGTCTCTACCTCCTTCGTTAGTATGTGTCACTTTGCAGTAGTTATACCAAACGCACATTAAATAACCTTTCTTGTTTTTGTGGGGTTTTCATTAAATACCACTTCACTTGGTATTATGGGCAAAAGCCCGGAATAAGTAGTTACAAGGCGAATACGCTTCATCTCCCAATAAATCAACAGGTGCATCAACATCTGTGCCAGGTAAAGGTGCAGGAGCAGGAATTCCAAATTCATCATTTTCTATCATATCATAAAGAGCTGATGAAGAAAATACACTACCATTATTTTGTCTCCCATAAACTCCAACTACTATTGCTATGAACTTATAATACGCATATAAGCTTCCAGAATGTGGCGGACATTTCATTCGAATGTTTACCATCAACGCAACCCACAAAATTCGGAAATTCTCAGTGCTTACGAAACTCCTCAGAATGTCTGATAATGTCTGAACAACATGGATGCGGCAAATGTCTCCGTACAAATTTAGCTCATACTGCATTCCACACATTTGGAACAATACCAGAAATTGTATTATGTAGAATCCTGTAGCTAAATGCCAAACTTCTATACGATGATCCTGTGGCGAGATACCTGTAAATTTGATGTATTATTCGTTATTTTCAGATGTCCTTGTAAAGAGGAAATGGAAAGGACTACGGGATAACTTAGAACAGAGCTGGAAAAAGTCAACAAAAAACCGAAATCTGGCAGTGGGGTTAATTCTAATTATCAAAGTAAATGAAAACAATTTTTAGATTTGGATTTCCTCCGTGATTCATTAACACCAGCTAAATTTAGTGGCAACTTAACCGATTACTACTTCGAAAGTCAAGTAAACCAAAGTTCGCTAATGAAGGTGGAAAATAATAACTGAGACCATATGGAAATGCAGATGCAGGAGAATTCTCAAAAATCTTTCAGAACTAATGAAGATGTTGTGGACATTGAAAGAGGTGCGAAAATTTCTGCCGCAAAAAAGAACTCTTTAAATAATTGCAGATTTAGTGGATCGCAATATCTAGAAATTGAAAATGAGAAACTTGCAATTATGAAAGAACACTATGCATTAAAAAAAGATGATGAATTCAATTTTTTGATGGGTTTGCTGCCGCAAATGCAAAATATGTTTATTAATGACAACTTACGCTTTCGAATGAAAGTAAGCCAGCTTATGTTTGAAACAGTTTCTGGAACATCTTGGGGTGATTTAGATCAACATATTGTGTCTCTTGATGATTTTTAAAATACACATAGTTTTATTTCATAACGTGATTAGTTTTACTTAGTCACCGAAAACCTTTCCGCTGCAGTGATTTGATTTTCCAGATTAGTTTGTTGTTTTTCTATAATTGGCTCTATTTCATTTAAAATATAGTAAAACGTAGCCAAAGTCATTTTATAATTCTCATAAAATTTTTCGTTGTCTTCCCTCAAATAGTCAACTAACTGGTGAAACTTACCGAACTTATAACGGACACGAAAAATTGGATGGACAAAATATCTTTTCTTTTTTCTAAACAACCCTTTCGCCCTAAAATAACTGCTTTCTACACAAAATATTTCTCTCCTCGAAAGAGCCATAATTGAAAGTAATGCACCAAAATATGCACTATAAATTACGTACGAATGACAAAGGGTAAATGCTTACTACTTGTCACAAGCGCAAGTAGCTATACACTAACAAGCGTGAGATCTGACCACAGAAAACGTAAACGCTTACAGAGTAGAACAAGCGCAACAAGCTTAAGCTCTTACAAGCGCGTGACGTGACCGCAGCCTAAGGCATATTTCGTTGTGTTTTAAAAATACGAGCGTAATACACTTTTGTGTTATTTTTAGTTTTTATTGGATCCTGAACAGCCGGCTTAGATAGGCATGCCTCGACAGTGGTTACCATTGAGGGGAGAGTAAATATAGTATCCTTACCACCACATTAGTATTATTTCTCTAGTTTTTTTAAATGTTACTTTTATATGTAGCTATAGGAACATTTTCTGTTTGTATAGTAAAAGACATAGACTTTTCTATAAAATTCCCATTTCAAGATAATCCAGAAAATTTTGCCAAATCGATATAATAATAAATCTTCTTTCAAAATAATATATAAATAACTCACTTTCAAATGGTTTCTTTTTTGCTCTAATTCTATAAATATGACAATTGTCTATTAAAAAACAAAAAAACAAAATGTTGGCATCATTACCGTTGGAATGTACATATAACAATAACCGAAAGACTGCATGCTTACGGAGACTTAACAGATGCGAATAAAATGATTTTTGTCATAATTTATGGGCAACTTTTAAGTTACCAAATGCTAACTATGGAATATACCGGTGAAGAAAGGCATATATCACCATACCTTGGTTATGGAAATAAAAATAATAAGCGTAAAATATTTTGCCGTCCTTTAGTAGTTAACTAGAGTTGCTTAAAAAAAAAACCTTAACTGTAATCAACTGGAGCACTTATGTAATTAAATTTATGACTGCATAAAAGGCACTCGAAATTTTTGCAGTGTTAACGATGTTGCGGCAACGTCTTATTTCCGCTCTTTTTGTTCTTTCATTTTCTTGGTTATTGAGATAAACACCGTGGGTGCACGAACTGCTTAATGTGAACCCTTCACCTTTCGCTAAGTCCATTCGGGTTATGTAAACTTTTCAATCAAGGAAAAATAATTCTTAGTTTAATTTTTTACAACAAAAAAATTTTTACACAGTAGACAATCGAAAACAGAAAAAACTTGCAGCCAAGTAAAAGTTTAGCTTACGGCTCAATAATAACTTTTACAATATACGTCTCCGTTTATACTACCTTTCAACAATTCCGCGAGCTTAAATGTATGTTGGTAAGTACATATGAGTAAGTGCTCAAGCTTTACTGCTGCCTGAGACGATTAATTAACTTACAGAAATTAATCGTATGCCGGCAAAAATATTGTCGTAGTTTTGGACGAAGCAATAGAATTTACTAAGTCTAGCAAAAAGTGGATGTGGGATGCGAGTGGGAGAAGAAAATGAAAATGCTAAAGATTTAAATTTTATCTTCTTAACGCTTAAGAAATACGAAGAGTTTAAGGTCACAAAAATCATATTGTTTTACCCATCGCTTTCAAATGTAGGTAAAAATAAGTAAAAAAGCTAGAATTGGTATAAAACCAATTCTTATGATACCCCATGATACCCGTATGAAATTTTGTATGGTAATGGCTTTTAGTACAATAAAAATGTCTAGAACTGATCGTTTTCACAGTATCCGTAAAAAATCCTAAATTTTTATATTGCAGCACCAAGAAGGGATTGTCCGATTTATTCATATTTTAAAATTTTATTTACTATTACTATGAAAACACCATGTACCACATTTCAGTCCCCTATGTAGACGCGTTTCCAGGTAGTATCCAAATATATAGTAGAAAACGAAATTTTCGTATGGCAACCCCACAAAGGAGTTGCCCGATTTGTCTCATTTTCGAACTTAATTTTACTTTTTTTTTAAAGTCTGCGTACAAGATTTCTGCTCTGACAGACGGAAATCCAATCCATTTTGCTCTACCATCATTATTTTTGTGCGTTACAAACGAAATGACAAACTTAGTATACCCTATAGACTTCATCTAAGATATAATAAATTGAACAAACGCTCATGGCTGTCTTTAGCCAAGTGGAGGCCGTGGGCACTTCAGGGGGCCTGAAGAAATTATTTTCTAAAATACTTTGGATTATCAGCAGGACTAATAACGTAAAGTATGTTAAGACTAATCGCGCACTGGAGACTTTTTGTCACTACCGTCAATTCCATTAGGCTCTAATATTAATGCTCGCATGAAGTGACGTGACAGCAACGTGACTTTTTGAAACCTCCGGCTAGCAACTTTTGGGTGACGAAGCTATCACCAAGCCTTTATATGAATGCGCAGTGCATGCACTAGTAACAGTTTTGTCGCTGTTTGACTGCCATTGTTTTAGGAGACGTTGCAGAGCTAGGAAAAAACCTACGCATTTTTTTAAATGTCTGCTGCAACAATAGTGTGAAAGGAAGATATAAATAATGAAGCACTAAAGGGTTTTCCAATAAGAGGTGTTATTTTGATATTCAAAGAAAAATGCCATTTTTTTAGATGATCGGATCTTTATTTCATTATAAAGATGATGGTATGCCGTTAGTAATAGAAAATAACATCAGCCAAATGACCACCACAACCACGCCTACAGGACCATATCCTTTTCATGAAATTTTCCATAACCAAATCGAAAAGTGGCTGCCCTATGTCCTCGATAGCCTCACGAATTCCATCTTTGAGGTCTTGAATCGACGCTGGGCTGTTGGCGTAGACCTTCTCTTTCACGTGGCCCCAAAGGAAGAAGTCGCAAGGTGTTAAGTCACAAGATCTCGGTGGCCAATTGTGATCACCTCTTCGAGAGATAACACGGTCCGGAAACTTTTTTCGTAAAAGATCAATGGTTTCGTTGCTTGTATGGCACGTAGCGCCGTCTTGTTGAAAGTAAACGTTGTCCAGATCAATACCATCCAATTCCGGCCATAAAAAATCATTAATCATCTGTCGATAGCGCAATCCATTCACAGGAAACCGCACCAAACAGTCACACGTTGAGGATAGAGAGGCTTTTCAACAATAACTCTTGGATTTTCCGAGCCCCAGATGCGACAATTTTGCTTGTTGACGAAGCCATCGAGGTGGAAATGGGTATCATCACTCAAGATGAGTTTTCGATGGAATTCCGGATCATTTTCATGCATTTCAAGGACCCAATCAGCGAAGACTCGACGTTGTTGATGATCGGCCGGCTTGAGATCTTGTGTTAACTGAACTTTATAAGCCTTAAGACCCAAATATTTATGCAAAATACGGTGTAATGACGTTTGTGGAACGCCTGATTCCAAAGAACGACGAGGAAAGGACAAACCTGGGTTTTCTTCAACACTTTCGGCTACAGCAGCAATATTTTCGGCTGTTCTTGAGCGACGTGCACGGGTTTTATTCTTCACATCACTAACTTGTCCCGACAGCTCGAATTTTTCTACCAATTTCTGTATTGCAGTCCGACAAGGTGCTTCACGACGACCCAAAAATGTTCGAGTTTTACGAACCGTCTCTGCCACTTTTTCACCATTTTTATAGTAAATTTTAATAATTTCAATGCGTTGTTGTATCGTGTATCGTTCCATTTTTATTAATGACGTAGTTTCTACTTGTCAAATGTCAAAAAATTACAGCTCCAAAGGTGACATCTACCGAAATAGCGGGCTAATTAAAATGACACCTCTTATTGGAAAACCCTTTACAAGAAGTACAAATGAGACCACTCCTATACAACAAGGAGAAAACTTTTAAGGAATACCCTGATAGCAATTTGAAGATAAAATGTAGAGAAAAATATCCATGAAAGTGTTTATAGACTCTGCTCGAGTTCAATTGACGATCGCATTATAATGGTACTTTGATAAGTTAAAACAGGTCTCAATATCTGTAGTAAAACATCAAAGCTTTCAACACTCATACGGAAATATCCAGAGAATTTTTCAGGAGATGATCGCAGTTCATCAAACATTAAGTGAAATGTTCCCTTAAGCACTCCTTCGCTTCAAATTGGAAAAGCCCAATAGCATTAATATTTTCTATATCCTTATGACAAATACACAAATATATAGCTGCCTTCTTGAAATTTATCTTGATGAATGATGATATAAAACATGAGTTTTTTAGGTAACAGTTAGTCACTGTATGTGTACTAAACAACAGGACGACGACAGGGATCACGAACATTCTGTGACAAAAAGTCTCAAGCGCACGTTAGGCCTAACATCAACCAACAGTATAAAAATGTTCGCTTATTATCAAATAAATTGAGTTTGGCTATTGAAAGTATATCATGAAAAAAACCGGAAATTTAATAAATACTGGGGCTGCAAACATGGTTATATATGTACGTTACTTTGTATGAAAATTTGTTGGCATGTATAGAAGATCAAATAAATCCCCCGGTCTACTCTCAGTAGGTAAACTTCAACGAGGTAATAACTAAAGGAGATGCAATCATATGTACGATCCGTGTACAAGAGCGTACCCAAAATTGCCCTGCATTTGTGTATGTTTCACTCCGCCATTTTTGGTCTTCGCTGTCAAATCCATACTTAGGTTTGGATAGTTTTGGGCTTGGTGCATTGACGCAGGAAAACCCGTGAAATAACCGTAGGGGCCACGAAGCAAATATTACTCACAAACTTTTTACCACTGATCTTTTCTTCAAAATTATTAACTTTTTTACGTTCACGTTTGCAAATTCAGTAAAGACTTTTGAGTATATGAAAATAAAAGCGATTAAAATTGCGCATAGGTTGTACAATTGTGTACAGGTGTACAAATTTTACGGCGCTTATGTACAAACAATATCAGTGTCATAGTGTTAGAATTGGGTACGCGATATTTTCTCATTTTCATCTCCTTTAGTTCTTACCTCGTTGGTAAACTTTAACAGCTAAACTAGATTGTAATAGGTTGTCTTATTGGTTACAGAATTGATCATCGGTTAGTTTATTATTGCAGTAGCTAGGGAGTCCCATGGATCACGTAAAGATGGCACTGTAAACGCTGAGCAAGATGACAGACCAGTAATCTGAATTGTGGTATGTATTTGAAATCTATATCTATTTTGTTCCAAGCAATAGATTTGCACCGCTTGCAGGGTTGCTAACAATTAAAGAATTAGAAGTAAAACCAAGTAACACAGCAAATTAATTAGGAAAAGTTAACCATTATATACTCTGTAATATCTAGTCAGAGGAGCGGGAAGCTTCAGTCATAGATAAGTAATATCCAGATTTGGAAACCAATGTTAAAAATCTGCTTCTCATGATCCAGACAGCCAGCCTTAGCTTTTCGCAAAGGCAAAATCTCTGAATATTAACCAACCTACATGCAGGCCGAGTAATTTGGTTTCAGTCTGCGCTTGAAAAGTACGAAAAAATTGTGAAAACTATAGAAGCTTTGTCAAAATATTCAAAAGCTTTAGCAAATACTTTAACCAAAAATAATATACAAAAAACCTTAATGATACGGGACATGACGTGACTATCCTATGTCCTTTAATATCTATGGGTATTACTTATCTCTCCTTCAGTGTCTTCCTTTACTCAAGCCCACTAATCGACAAGAGTCGATTTCGAAAAAAGTTTCTGTACTGTAGAATTTGATGCACATAATCCCCACTTAACCTGTACTGTTTATCCCTAGATTAAATCATAGGGTACTAAGGGTACTAGGTACTAAGTTTGTCACTCCGTTTGTAATGCACAGAAATAAGGCTGATAGAGCAAAATACATAGGCTCGACCACCACGCATAATATTAAAAGTTATTTTGATTTTTGTCTGTCTGTCTATCTGTCCGTCTGTCTGTGTCCATCCATCCGTCGTCCGTCTGTCCGTCTGTCCGACTAAATCGAGCGCATTCACTTGAAATTTTGCAAACAGGCTTTTTAAAAATAATTACAAGTAAATTTTGAACATAGGATCCATCTGGCAGCTCCTTCGTAGGGTTTCCATACAAAAAACTCGTTTTTCACTATATATTTTGGCACTGCCCAATGCACACGCTTCGATATAGAGATCTGAAATTTTGTTCACAACGTTTTCATAAAAATAATAAAATAAGTTTCAAAAATGAACTAAATTGGGTAGGTAACCCCTTTCTGGTGTTTCCATAAAAAATTTTTGGTTTTCACTTTCTTTAACTTTTATTTTCATCTATGTCAATTATAACTTTTTCTCTTGTTATGAGATACATTGGGAATTTAACTAATATTAGCATGGAAAAATATAATTAAAGTCCCGCACGAATTATCATTTGGAAATATATCCAAGTGCGGATCGTAAATGGTTCTTTGAGTATTCATGACCTTATTAATGTCAAATGATATTAGTTTCAATACGACGACACTGGTAAACATCGATCTCTCTTATGGGATATGAATTAAGAGGGATAAACTCAAATTATCTTTAATCATAGCAGATTTACAGCTCTCTGACTATCGCTTGCTTCGGTCTTGGCACGTAACCATAATCTACGTTGGCCATGGAGACTATTGATCTCTGGTGGCTTGCTACTCACTTATAGTTGAAAAAGATCCGCTTCTGCCGTTTGTAATTCATCGCCAATCGGAATGTTCGAAGAGGTGAATCTTGTTGGATTCGCAACATTTAAGCACCTCTTTCTTTTGCCATCATCTATGTATACGAACCTGCTAATAATATGTATAATTTTAGTCACTGGCTTCTCTTAGGAATTATGCATATAACGAGAAGGTGAAATCTCGATTGTTTTCTGCACGTAAATACCGGACGGACGGTAGTCTGCAAAAAGTTACGGACATTTACTGATTTATCGATAAATATTTTCTCTATCGTGGATATTGTGGTATCTACGTACATGCAAAGTCTACTTTTTATACGTATTGTTTACGTAAAATGTCAAGGTGTAAACATGAGTTGCGTGTTCGTTAAATAAGTTAAATTAAATAAGCCACGTTCTTTCAACGAATTCAATTAAATAAAAAAAATAGAAGAAATAGTAATTATTAAATTCAATAATTTGAGGAACAATATCCTTGATCTGTAGCACTATTGCTTTTTATTTGGCACACCTTAAGTCTGCCGACTTTTGGGTTCTTCACGGAAATTGTTGCAAGCACGATAGCAGAGATATTAAATAGCTATAATAATTCACGCAAACAGCGGGTGTCTCGAGAATTCAATTCAAGAAAAAAATTATAGAGTAACAATTTTTTTTTAATGCAGCAGCGGGAGTTAATCTGATATTTGATAAGTACCCGGATTCATTTAAATATGGTAAATTTAGAATTTATATTTTCAATTAAAGACAAAGAACATTTTTATTTTGCAATTTCAAATACAAATTTATTATGGGTATAGAAGGAAAAAAAGAAATATTATAACTGAAGGTAGTAATTTAAAAAAGTGGGTAACAAATCTTGGGCTTACCTCATAGTTAAAAAAAATTGGTATAAACGATGCACATTTTTTATGCTTTCAATCTTATTAGTTCCACGTATCCAATTTTTTATATTAAATCTACTAAATATACGGATATCGGCATTTCTAATACCAAAAAGTCTCATTTCTTATCCGAATTTAGTACAAAGGCATAAGGAAAAAGACCAAAGGATCCATTAAATATAAGGATCAATTACTATCCTTTCAGTAATATTAAAATTATTCAAATTATTTGTATTGATACAATCAAGCATATAACTGATAGTGTGTCACTGGCCGGCACACTTCCTCAGTATGTACTTTTGCTTCGTGCTGCGATGGCAACTAGGCATACGAATATATGGACGTTCTTGGATAAGACTGTATGGCGGAGGACTGTTCATATATGGGCACTATAGTATAGTATAGTTGTTAAGGTCTAAGTTATTTATTTTATTATCATTTATACCTTCATTCAGGACCTTCGCTTCTAATAAATATTCTTCGACAAAGATATTTGGATACCCGGTATAAGGAATATTGCTCGAAAGGTTTGCAGAGAATGTTTCACCTGCGTAAGACACAAAGCATCCACAACTACTCAGTTAATGGGGAATCTACCCAAACCCAGAGTAACCATATCACGTCCATTTGCACAAGTAGGCACCGACTAAGCTGGTCCCATCATATTGAGTACCAGAATAGGATGAGGCTCGAAGACAATGAAAGGATACATCGCACTGTTCGTTTGCTTCGTAACGAAAGCATTACATCTTGAGCTAGTAAGCAGCCTAACTAGTGATGCATTCGTCGCTGCTCTCCGGCGATTCATCTCTCGCCGCGGAATCCCGAAGGATATTTACTGTGATAACGGGACGAATTTTGTAGGAGTAAAAAAGCATATAAACGAACTACATAAATTAGCATTATCTGCATCTAAAGACGCACTAATTGCCTTTTTTCTTTCTCAGCAGGGTACTTCATCCCACCGAGTGCTCCCAATTTTGGCGGTCTGTGGGAGGCTGCAGTCCGTTCGGTAAAATTCCATCTGAGACAAGTTATAGGTGAGACGATTTTAGGCATCGAAGAAATGACCACCTTGCTGTCTCAAATCGAGGCCATACTCAACTCCAGACCAATCTCTGTATTGTCATCCGATCTTGACGACTACAATGCGTTAACACCGGGCCATTTCCTAATAGGAGAAGCTCTTACCACACCCCCCGAATCAGACATAGTGGAAAGCAAGGTATCACGCCTAGATCGCTGGCGGCACATCCAAGCAATGATGCAGGGTTTCTGGAAGCGCTGGCGCCTTGATTACTTAACTTCACTGCAAGAACGTCAGAAATGGACGAAGAGACACAACTCTCTAACTGAAGGGGATCTCGTAGTTATCCGAGATGATAATATGCCTGCTACAAAATGGCTCTTAGGGCATATAATGCAAGTTCACCCTGGAAGAGACGAGCTGGTTCGTGTGGTCTCCATCCAGACTCAACGTGGAATCTATAAGAGAGCAATCAATCGAATAATTAGGCTACTTTTGGTAGAGAGTTCAAGTTAAAAAAAAATCAATTTCTTAACGGCGGGAGCATGTTAAGGTCTAAGTTATTAATTTTATTACTTTCACGTGTCTGTTACTTTGTTTGTAACATTTACATTGTACTTTGTTTTGTGTTGTTTAATTTAATCGAATTAGCTAGGAATCATCAGATGTCATGTAAAAATTAATTCAATTGTTTTAGTTTCTGTTTTTTCGTTGAAATATATAGAGTTCAATTCAAGTTAAGAAAAAGTCTTCCTTTTTTTCTCAATATTCCTCCGTGCTGGAATTTATCCCTTTACAAAGAGGTTTCCTTCTATCCTTCCTTGGAGCTGGAAATTAGTCCGAAAACCAATTTCAAGGTGCTGAAAACAGACGAAATAATTTACAGTCCACAAAGGAAACTACAATAGTGTAGTACGTTTGATTGGTTAAAATGATAAAATTTTTTAAAATAAATACTTAGATTGTTTCATAAAATTAACATTTGTTTTTCTAACTAAAAGTGTTTTGATTTCGATGTGAGCAGGGGGACCACACTTTTTAATACGTTGGCTAGAATCCAAACGGGTAATCATATTTTTCTGTCTAATAGAGTACGAAGAATTCCAAGATACTTACAAAAAACTACGATTCCCTGTTTAAATTCGAATCAATTCGATCGATCAAATTCACTAATAAGGGATATCAGTATAAAGGTTTATTCACGAAATGAGATAAACTTAATATATAACAGATATATAAAAAAGCATATCTAACATACATATTGTTACCAACGTGACCTTAGTTCGTTGTTAAAAAGACAATATTTCAGATATAATTCAAATATTCTTTCTTTATTTAACTTTACTGTTTACTATCACAATTCACAAGTAATTATCAAATCAACTCTTTAGTTATCGCTCGTACTGTACTTCTAATTATCACAATCCAAATAATTTACTTCGTTCACTTCACTGCCCAAAGTTCACTAACTTAAAGTTGTGTCCATTTCCAACAGATGTCGCTTGTGTCACTATGTTGCGCGTAACAATATATTAATTTTATCTAATACCACAGACACACATGTGGTATTGAAGCAATGGTATTCGAAAACTACGTTGTATACTAGATGTGTGTCTTCACATACTAGTTGGATACTAGCTGAGGTACCTGGTATACCGTGAACGTACATTGTACTGAAACACAACAATTTTTGCTGGTATCCTAATATTCAAACCTAGTTAGAGACAGTTCTCTATTGATACCACTGCCATTTTACATAGCGGGAAAAAGTTACAACAAAATTTTGCATTTTTTTGACAAGCAATTTTTAATTCTATCAAAAATTTGTGTTACAAAAGGAGAGTGCAAGTTTTAATAAATGGAGGAAAATTTTGTCGAGCAACGAGACCGCAAAAATAATCGAAGTTTGGCGAAGCAAATCACATCGTTTTCGCAATATTATTAATTTTGAACCTAAGGATAAAAAACTATAGCATAAATATTATAAGTATATTATAATTCAAGGCTGGAGATTACCTTTGTCCACACCCTCCGAATTATTTAAAATACACAATTTTCTATAAAGCGCTGCTCGTCATTTGCTCCAAATTGCTGATAACTTTAGCTGCGTGTTTGACATCTCCAGCAAATTTTTTTAATAATAAATTATTCATATAACATGAAATTAATTTATTTTGTGACAATTTTACAAGAAACTTCTACTTTGACTTTTCACTAAGAGCGAATGTCAAACTATACTACAAACAAAAGTGTGTAGAGGGTCGGATATACTACGTAGTATAGCTTTGACCTGATACCAATAGCATGATATCAATACCATATGTGTGTCCACAGTATAAAACAGTATAAACACATTTTATACAAGAGGTTGATTGAACTATATATAAAATTTATATAAAACAATTTTGTGGCCAGTTAATAAACGCTCTTATAAAATTTTATAACTTGAGGAAGTATACAATTTATTCAAACTTTTTATGGACCCACATTTTTTTCTTTTCTAATTATTAAGCCCAGCCCAGGGGATACCCTATGATGCAAATCACATGGCAGGAAGGAGATAGCGAAAGGATTAGGGAATATGAGAAGAGTGGCAGAGGTACCGATGTATGTCGCCCTTAACCATCCGCTGCTGAAAAGGGATCACAGATGAATGACCCTTAAATAGAACAGTCATTTAAATTTTACCTATTCATTTGTTTAAATTATTTATTTATTTATTTATTTTTCTTTAAATTATTTATTTATTTATATGTTCAGTTAACGTTTCTATATTGTATTGTATATTTTTTGTGAAATATGTTTCAATAATATTTTTAAAAATTTTTCATCATACCAAGAACAAAGCTAACTCCTGAAGAAGGGTACTAATCAAGACTCGAAACGTCGAGTGAACAATAAAAAAGCATAATCCAAAGATCGGAGTTTCCTTAAAAAATATCCCAAACCTTACATCATAGACCCGATCAAAAATATAACCAGCTGGAAAACTCCAATCAGCTGTAAACCATCATTAGTTAAGTACGTACCACTATCCGACTAGTACATTACAAATTTAGTCAGATAACCTCGTTCTCATTATATTCTATCCTGTTCAATAGTGAAACTTGGGTATGAAGAGGCGGAAATTAACTATTTATGGAATAAGAAAAAATTAACTAACCAGTTTCATAGCTATCACACCCGCGGGTGTTATTACTATTAACTCATTCATCACCAAAGCTATGTATTAAACTTGTGAAGTAGCCTAAGTGGGAGAGTTTCAGAAGTATTCTTTCACAGAGATCCCGCATCCAGCTGCAGAAGGCCTTCTCGAGGAATGAATAGGTGGTGAGTAAGCTTAGTAATTTTAAATTTCTGAAATGTCTACGGACGCTATAATATAACTATATAAATATATAAACAAAGAAACAAACAAAAAAAGAGGACAAATCAATTCTAAACAGTTCTCCCCCTTAGGGACTGTCTGACGACCTTTGTATTTGTAATGTAATGTTGTATGAAGTTGAACAAATTTAAGAGAAAAACACTTGACAATTTGTGTTTCATGATATAAGTATAGTTATCATTATTTTAATAGAATAAAATAATACCAAGCAGACGCGTTTCGTTCGGCTGTAATTAGCGATAAGACCATATCCTTGTCAGTTTCATTGACAGAGGTAGCAGTATGCATTGCAAATGTATTTAGGGATAGGATTAAGAACCAAACATTGTCCGCGAAAATAAGTTTAGTTGGATTGATTGCGGTGGAAGCAGAACACCTGCGCTTCCAATTAGGTAAGTGGTAGGTAGTCTAAAGGTCCCTTCAGGACTGAATGTGTGCTACGGCCTTTGGTTTGGCAGGAACGATTTTTTTGTATATGGATGGTGGCATAGCGGCAGGTTTTCGTAGAACCTTCCCACACTCTTCGCCATTAGACGAGGCGAGCTAGCGTGCCGCCCTGCAGTCAACGCTGTCAACCGAGCGATCTGTCAGCTCAGCTGGCAGTCTGGACTTCACGTCCAAGTCAATCGCTCGATTATAGTTCCATAACACCCTGGAGTCCGCAAGAGTATCAAAGCAATAAGCGAAATCAAGCTTACTGTCATCAGCGAAACTATAGATGGAATTGAAAGTAAGGGAAAGCAGATCATTAATGAAAATTAAAAAGAGAGTTGGAGAGATAACAGAGCCTTGAAGCACACCATCATTTATGGGATGAGGTTCAGATGTAACGCTATCTAATACAACACGTATTTGGCGACTAGATAGGAAACTTTCAATGCATAATAGAAGAGGAGAGGAGAGACCGAAAAGTTCTTTAGAATATGTAATCTTATGAAATTGGTTATAATCATTTTTACTGTCCGACGAACCGTTATAGAAATAAATGCGAAAAACCACTTTAAAAATCAAACTTTCACAGATGGGTGACAATACGAAATTACACGCGGGCATTCATCTAAGGTATCATAAGAATTGGTCTTACAATTAGACCAATTCTAGCTTATTTACTTCTTTAATTTTAATTTTACGTAAATATTATTTAGTTGCCTGCGGCTGTTACTCACGTTTTCCACATTTTCACAAGAAAATACACCTTCAGCTAAACTTTATTTAATATTCGTTTTTAATATATAATGTAGTTATCTAACACTTATTTAGCCGTCGGCAGATTTCCATTAATTAGACTGTTTGTTTTCAGTCTTCCAACTAAGTAAAAACTAACGCTGTCTTCTGTTTTTATTATCACTTAAAAAAACTGACTTTTTACTACACTCAGAAAATAAAACAAAAATCTATTTACTAGCTATACAGTCGTAATCATACTTTAAAAAAATGCATGGCAAAAAAATTGTTATGTGACTATTTTGTAAATTTGCTAAAACTCGAATAGTTATACCCGAATTTCTTTAAAAACCTTTCATTCAGAGGATATATCTGAATCCCTCTTCCACTTAATTATTTTATGGTGGGTGTTTCTTTTATAGATAATAAACTCAAATTTATGAAGGAAGTAATATGGAAATTAGTGTGTGCTGGCTGTTGGGATGCCTTGTTAAAAAAAAAACATTTTGGGGCATCTTTTATCTTCATTTGGGCGGTTAGTCCATGCCATCACTGGTCCGAATCTGTAGGTAGACTGATTCGATTTCAACAGACCACGGTATGCCATGGCACAGCAACATATACAATTATTACTAAACTGAGAGTTTTTGTTTGAGAAATTGTAGTCATTTGGTTTGGTTAAGATAAATTTCTTTAAATAATTTTATTAGGAAAGATATAAAAATTTTATTTCGATTCGTAAGATAAGAAAGCAAGCTTAAGATTATCGGAACATCGTTTTTCTGTATGAATAGTGGTTTAGGGCGGAGGAGCTATTCAAATCAAATTTACATAAACTTTACATAAGAACACTGCAAATATTGTTGAATGTTAGGACTCAGTTGAGGCTCTCATGTGGTAGTGAAGGAGTCTGTTTCATAGCTTGGGAAGTATTTCTCGAGGGTTTTGGCATTTGACATTTGTGAGTTGTGACAGTGTATTCTAACTTTAATTTTGTTTTCAAATTATACCGTTTTTTAATCATAGCTGCGCCCCCCCCCCCACCGTTTCCACCTGTCCTCATTTAAAGAATTAGTATACGCCCCTGTTACAACTTCAACAAATTCCAAGTACATTGGAAATTATTACTATTATTGAAAGCTTATCTCCTACGTACATTAAATATTCCTTATCCTTAAACTTGAGTTTTGAAATAAATTAAGCAATTTTTGTCTGCCCATCATCAGACAGGAAAAGATTACAATTGTTGTATTGCCACATATTTCTATTCTATACATTCATTTGGAAAATCTACTAACTGAAACTGGATTTAGTTGGATTTCGTCACGGTTAGAAATCTTGAAATATATTTAAATACAATTTCAATATAAATATAAAATTGTACGTTATTTTCAATACACAGCGAATTTGAAACTAATTATGGACAATAATTGAAAATAGTTTAAATACAATTTTAATTTAATTTCAATTTTTTAGGCATTAGTTAACTAATTTTGTAAATTTTATATTAAAACTCAATACAAAATTATATTAGATTGCATGACGCATATATTCCTAATCATTCTCTCAAAGTTTTGAAATAAAATTGTATTTAAATTAAATACAAATTCAATTCAATTTCATTCTAACTGTATTAAAATGTAATCACCAATATAGTTAATAAAATGTACTGTCTTAGCGGATATGTCTCACCAAATCTCTCAGTTTTGTTAGTCAATTCAAACCAGAGTCACCGTAAACAGTAATCTGCCAGATGCAACTACGATATTAGTCGCAAGTCATGTTTTTTGTTATGTGAATAAAGAGTGGAATTTTTCAAAATAATGGTGAACAGAAAAAAGCTTCATGTAATTGAAAAAATATTGCAGAGCATTACCAAAAACCCGTTCGATCCACGTGAAATTTTCGAAATTCCGAAAATGTACGTCGTGTTTTCACGAATTTGAGATAAAAGCCGTGCAAGAGTTTCACAATTACATTCTTACTAACGTGTAATTATAGTGATTCATTTATAAAAAAAAAAGTGTGCCTCCTGTTATTCTATGGTATGAGTAAAAAAATAGCATTATGATATAATAAGCCAAAGCAGTATAGGAGGAATTGTAGCTTAATATGTTTTATGGGAGCAAAAAACTGTGTCTTCTTTCATTGATATCTTATATTTAATTCGAGTAAAAATACTGTTTGGCTGGCTACCAGCTTAAAAAATGTCAACAATAAAAGAAAAAAATGGTGGTGATAATTGCAGAGTAAAAAGATTGAAGAAAACTGCAGACGAAGAAACAGAAATAATTATAGCTAATAATGATCTGGAGCTGTCCAAAAATTGCGATGAATTTGTACAGGAAAATGTCATTAAAATAAAATTGACACAATATCTTGATCAAAGGAAAAAACTCGCTTTATCAACAATAAATATTTATGAATACTTTCCTTTCTTTTCCTTTAATCCCAAACTGGTAAGTTTCAATCTTAAGGCTTTAAATTGTTTAAAAACAATATCCATATTTCATTTATAGATATTATATGATTTTGACTTCTGGTTTCAACAAAGCTCAGATCTACTACTACAAAATTGGAGAAAATATTCCGAAAAGATAGAGGAAATATATCACGAAACCTTGGGTGACGCGAAGCAAAATTTTAAATGTACATATTTTATATGGATGTTGTAAATTTATATTCGTTCAATGAAACAGGTTGAAATACTGCAGTGAAAAAATTCTTGATGCTATTAAAACTTCTTCCACCAACGGCATCAGAGTCCAAATCAAAATCAGTCAATAGATTGAACTTTGAAAAAATTGTAGATAAACTTGTAAAGTTTGCATATGTAAGAAAATTTAAATTAAGCTTTATTTTTACCTTCAAATATGTGTGATTTATTACAGATAAATATCTCCAAAACATCCTATGATTTAAGAAACCAGCAACCGCTAATATTAGCAATTGGGGGGCAACAATATCCCAATTTTACATATCTTTTGATCAACATTTAATGTGTTTACCTCTTGAATTTTTAATTTTGGAATGCTTCAAACTTTTTATATATTGTATTTAGAATATGATTATAATTTAAAAAACTTTCTTAACTATTTTGCCACATACATTTATAAAGTAAATACTAATATATCAATTACAAATACAAGACTGGTTGAAATTAATCAAAAAATAGAAATAAAAATGTAAATGGCTAATTAAAAGAGAAAAACACAAAAGGAAATTAAAAATATCTAGAAGAAAACTGAATTTATCGTACAGATGAGTTAGATTTAAAAAAATACAAAAACCTTCAAAGCAAGGAAACACTCGAATTATATTCAATAAATGATCAGTATTAAAAAGTATTATTAAGAATCTGTCAACAAGTATTTTTGTTTAAACTATTGGTGAATTCTTTTCAGCAAAACCGAGCAGGCACTGAACAGAACCTGTCAGATCTACACCGAACTTAGCCCTCTCCTGAGCCGGGACAAGGTGAAAAGAATGCAAGAAAGTAAAATACCTGAACCAGCCCGGTTTTGTGGTGAAAAGGACAGGTAGAGACTTGGAACCTGTTTTATATGTCATTCGCGTCGCGGTACAAGATGAGTTATTTAAGCAATTTGGATAATTTATTAACTAAATCGGAATAAATTAAATTTGATTTGTTTTCCTTCAATTTTTGTTTCTGTTAAGCATGACTAACAAGGTTTTAATTTTTTTTAGGCGCCGCAGAGTGCCTTGCCGTGAGTAATAATACTACTGCTCCTGGCATAATAAATGAGCCTGCGGATGGCCCATCACTTAATAAAATAATTCCACACATCTATACTTTTAATGCCTTTTTAAAATGTTCGTCGTTTATAATTGTAATAAAAAAATAAATCACTTTGACAAAATAATTTCACTTCCAAATGTTTGCACATCCCCACTGATAACAAATAATTTTGATTTGACGTTTAGTTCGGAACCGTAACCACAAATTTTCATGGAACAAGAAAGTTCAAAACCGGAGCGAAACCGAACATGAACCGCTGTGAAAAGAACATACGTTCTGAACCAGTTCTGTGTCAGTGCGGTGAAGAAAACACTTTGGAATGAGTTATGGTTCAGTTCAGGTGAAAAGAATTCACCATATGTAACTACAGTGGCGGAGTTACCAGAAGGCTGAGTAGGCTGGAGCCTAGAGCGGCAGATTTTTGGGGCGGCAAATTCGGAGACCGAATTTCTTTTTTGCTACCTCATAGAAATCAAGAAGATTTCTGCATGACGGTTTTCTGATGTTTTACAGATAGAACTCTGCAACAAATTTTGCCGATGACTTTCCCCTCTCACTTATCATTGTACATTCGGTGTAGCAAACTTCCAAATCTAGAGTGAAACAGTTAGTTCGCCGCCCCCAACCAGTAATCGGCCTCTGTGCCCTCAGCCCACACTTTGTATGAGTGAAAAGATCGAAATTGCAGAAAATGTATTTCCCTCTTCCCACTATCAACCAATACATGCCAGTCCTACTACTGGTTGGAGGCTGCGAACTGGAACCCTGTGAAAGATTCATCAAGTTTTTGCCCTCAGTCGGACATAAAGCTGAAGAAATGCTTGCTGCCATTACTTCGGAACTAAAAACCTTCGGTTTGAATATTGAAGACTGCCGTGGACATATATAATGGCTTACAGGCTAAAATTCAAAGTCAAGCACCGTTTTTCTTTTTTCGTTCCTTGCTCTGCCCACACTTAAAATTTAGTGGTAACTGCGACTGCTGAATCTTGCAAAGAAGCTTGTCGATTCTTCATGTTGCTCCAAGAAATATCCGTTTTTTTTTTTTTTGTTCAAGTTCGACACAACAATATTGATGACTGAAGTCGGAGAAGGCAAAACAATCAAGAGAGTAAACCTCACACGTTGGTCAGCTAGAGAGGATGCTTGCAGAAGTTTGAGAGATTCGTGGCACGAAGTCCTTAAAGCTTTGGAAACAATCAGGAATGATTGCACCGAAAAGCCTGTCACACGAAATGAAGCAACGGGAATTCTTTCAAAATTAAAAAAAACTGGAAACGGCGTTAATGTTTGGGTTGTGAAATGTTTTTTTGGAAAGAATAAACAAAGTGAATGTACAAATCCAGGCTTCTTTAGTAGATTTGATCACTGTAGCCGATCTTTATGAATCTCTTCGTAAGTTTTTCGTAGATTAACGAGAAAACTTGAAGTATTTCGAAAAAATAGCAATGGAATTAAGTGCGAAGCAGTACACAAAATACCTGGGAAAAAGACAACAGCAAAGAAAAAAAATTTGCTGATGAAACACCCGTATTAGAAATGAGTATGACCGCGAGTGGTACTTTCAGGGTTAATACATTTCTCGTCATCATTGATATCCGAATTAGAAAAAAGAAAGAAGGCGTACGATAATTTCAATGAAAAATTTTCATTTCTGACCAAAATGAGTGAATTGTCATCATCAACCCTTACGACAAGGCTCTATCCTTAAAAAAAATGTATCCTAATGATTTAGATACCACATATCTTCGCAAAGCATTTTGGTAAAACCAGATTCTACATCATTAGAGAGTCTATCTTCGTTCCTGCAAAAACAAAGTTTGCAGAACGTTTATCCGAACTTGGACATAGCCCTTCGTATGGCATTATGTACACCAGCGACAAATTGTTCGGGCGAGAGAAGCCTTTCTTGTCTAAAAAGGATAAAAAATTATCTGAGATCGACCTGGAGTCAAGAAAAATTAAACGCTTTAACTCTGTTGTGCATAGAATCGGAATTAATGAACAAGATTACTTACGACGATATCATCGATGATTTTGCCAACCAAAAAAAAGCGCAAAAAGGTATTGTATCGAACTTTTATAACTTGAATGAGTTGATTATTTTTAACTGTTTGTAAGCGCAATAAATATTAATTATTCACGTTTACCGAATGTACAATATTGTGTAAGTAGCATACATTACCCCGCCTTTATTAATCGTACATGATTGAGCTTTGATTAACTCAAAAATAAACCCAAAAATTATTTTACGTGCAATTTCAACGAAATTTTTGGATTGTAAAAATAATCTAGGACATAGCAATTATAGAAACAAGGTCGGCAAAAACTTTACAGCCTATACCTTGAAAATTTGTAAATCCGCCTCTACCATACAAATTTACAAACATTTACAAACATTATTGTTGATCTTGGCTCTTTTGCCTCGATATTGCTGTGCAGAACTTAGGGTGTTACACCGTAAGTAGTGTTGTGGGTGCAGCGGCTCTTAAACCAGTACACCAGAAAGCTGTCGGAGTTACAATGCCTCAAGCAGACTCACTCAAGGAAAAATTAAAAAGTCTTGGTTCACTGTATCGTGGCAACTAACTAATTCTTTATTGAAATTCGCTTTTTATAATGTTACAAAAATGCCTAATTAGCTAAATACCAAAATTCACAAATAACTTACCACAGAATGAAAGAATTTCCCTAGCCACAAAGTTCGCACGGGCATTCCTTCAATTATCTCATCGGTGTCGACTTTCGTCTGGCTTTATCATTTCAGTCAGAATAATTTTGCTGATATGCAAAATAAAATGCAAAAAGATATACAAGGTGAAACCATGTGAAGATCTTAGAATATGAGACTAGCGAAATTCTTGCTGTGATAAGTTTGTACATGTATGTATATGCGTACTATCTAACTATTTTTTAATGTTATGTTAATATAGAAAATGTAATGATGAACAATTATATAAAATCATATCTAAATAAATAACATCATTAACTTTAAATTTCATTTTTATTTTAAATGAACTAAAGTAAAAATATAAGAGCACATTAATATAACAAGCGTATTCTAATAAATTTGGAATAAATTGTATTGCTTTCTCAATATAGGAGCATATTAAGTTTCAATATATTTTGATTAAACATTTTCAATACACTTAAATTAATATTAAATTTTTAGTAAAAATTGCATTTGCAATACTAAAAACAACTTAAATTTAAATAAATTTATATTATATTGCAATATAATTCAAAATTGAACTTTAATATAAAATAAAGTAAATAATTTGAACTAAATTTTAATTTTGCGTAATATTGAAAATTATTTTCAATACAATCTAAATATTTAAATCTAATTCAATTTTGGTGTGGACTTATATACAATATAGTAATTATTTAAATATATTCCAAGATTTCTAAACGTAAGAACTTATTATGTGCAGTTCATTTATTTTCACTTCATTTTCATTTATTCTTTTATAGGTGGCATTGTACAAAAAGATATAAAACCATATTTTAGTACAAGATTAATAGTACATTATCCAATAACTAATATTATAATAAACTAGACCAATAAGAAATTAATTAGATAATTAGCACTAAGATACGAAAAATGAAACTTATACTTATTTACAATGCAAAACTAAAAACTACACTGATCTTAAGTGCTCGAGAACTTTGCATTTAAAATTACCAAACGTACCTGACTCAAACAACAATCTCAAATTTATTGGCAGAGAATTCCAAACAATAATGGACTGGATGAAGAACTGACGCTTAGATGTTAGACAATAATGTCTAGGCACTATTAAAGTAGTGACTCGACTTGATTTCGCAATCTGAAGTATATTATACAAGTAGCTGGGGTTCCGAGACTTAAGAGTTCCAGCCAATAAAATAACAGCGCGATATTTGAAATAGACCATAAGGCTACAAACAAGGATGGAGTTGGCGTAAGGAGAGACATGGTCAAAATGACGGAGACCAAAAACATACCTTATAGTAGCGTTGAATGCAGTATTTAGCTTTCGAGAGAAATAAGAAGTATCTAAAATTGTTTTGTATATAATTAAGCATTTAGTTTTGGTAGGGTTCAAGTGTAGCATGTTGTCAATGGTCCACAAATAAATAGAATGGAGATCATCATTTATACAAGAAACACAAACTTCAGCTAATCCAATTGGTCTTGAGATGTACAATTGAGCATCATCAGCATAAAGGTGTAGTTTGCTGTACTTAACACAATGAAATAAATCGTTGATGAAAAGAGAGAACAACAAAGGACCCAATATAGATCCTTGTGGCACTCCTGAAGATACCAATTGAAAAGAGGATTTAATTTTTTAGAATGCACAGATTGATACCGATCCCTCAAGTAACTGCCGATAAGGTTTGCAGCCTGGGGAGAGAAATTAAACTGCATTATCAGTTTTCTACATAGCTTGCTATGATTCACCGAATCAAATGCCTTAGAGAAATTCAAGAGCACTAACATGGAGAACTCATCCCTGTCAATAGCAATCCGTATATCATTGGTTATTTTAAGAAGAGCAGTAATACAGCTATGCTTAGGTCTAAAGCCTGATTGTTCTTCATTTAGTAAATTATGATATGCAATGTATCTATTTATTTAGGCAGACATAATTTTTTCAATTACTTTAGATAAAAATGGTAAGATACTAATAGGTCTGAAATCGGTATTAGATGAATTTTTCGGAACAGGTATGATCTTTGAGAACTTCCACTGGTTCGGAAACTGAGATGACGTAAAACACGTATTACAAATGTGTTCAAGAGGAGAAAGAATATAAGGCAGGAGCATTTTAACAAATTTTGGGTTTAAACCATCACATCCCGTGCTGTCAGACTTAATTTCAAAAAAAGCCATAAGAACGTCATTAGCTGTTACTCGGGTAAAATTAAATGGTGAAAAGTTGCGAGGAACACTAGGAATAGGCAATTCAGGGCTGCTTTGGGAGCTCGAAGTTATTGCAGGTACCATAAGGAATTTCTTGTTGATTTCTTCCAGATCAATGTCGATATTATTTTTGGTTGACCAAACGTAAGTTATTCCACAATTTTTTTGGTGATAGTTCAGTATCGAGCAATGAAGAAAAATACCTTTTTTTGGCCATTTTGATTTCAAATGTTGTTCTATTACGAAGAACGCGATAGTCATCCCATAGTGTGGCAGCTCGATATCGTTTCCACGTGTCAAATGCTCTATTCCTGCGACGAATGAGGCTCATAATTCTAGGAGAAAACCATGGGCAGACAGGGTTATATATAGTTTTAGTTACCAATGGAACATACTTTCCATGAAGATAATGGATCACTTCAGATAGGAAGGTCAGTTGGATCCTCAGCGTCACACATAGTGTGAACATTATTCCAAGGTAGAGACTGAGCTTCATTATGGAGATTATCTAAATTTACTGCGCTATAATTAAAAAATGAAAAGGTATTAGGCTCCTGAATATAATGGGGTTGAAAATCATATGTCATCATTATCATGTCATGATCAAATATACCTGCAAATGACATCTGATTCATGAATTTAATTTTAGCTGGACTATATGTGAGAAATATATCAAGAAGAGATGATGAGTGCATTGAAAAGTGAGTGGGATGTTCGTTAACTCGATGCATATCAAGCGAGTTTAACACAAAATTAAATTGGTTTGTAGCACTACCTCCACTGAGAAAATTAATATGAAAATCACTACCAATTACGATATTATTATATTGTGGAACAATATGTGTCAGATCGTTGATTAATTTCGATAAATCTGCGTTTGGCGGCTTATAAACATAACCGATCAAGCATTTATTCAATCCTTGCCCCAACTCACAAAAGAGATATTCAGCCTCTAAATTAGTATCTCCACTAGATATCAACTGTCTGCAAGATATACTAGAGTTTATGTATATAGCAACGCCACCACCTCGACGTAGAGATCTATCATTCCGAAAAATCAGCGGAATAAAATAGTTAAACCAAAAAGAGAAACTATAGAAAAGCGATCCCATTGGGCCATCCCAGACGAGTATGCAGTATGCATCAAGAATACTCGTCTGGTATGGCCCAATGTAAGCAATTTCAGTAGTGTCAGCCGTCTATGTTATACATATCAGTAGTGACTATAGCTCGTAACTAAGATTTGGCGTAACAAAATTTAACGCATATGCATTTTGTTTTGGAGTTTGTCGTATAATAGTTTCGTTTATTTCAAAAAAATTCTCAGCTAGAACATTTATGCAGTTACTCTGTCATATTATTCTTGAAAGTTCAATTGAATCATAACACACTAACGTAAATAATAAAGCGGCAGTCGTTTACACAAAGGTTGATAAAAACATAAATTATGAATTCACGAAAAATATGGAATTTCAAAAACATTTCTTGCCCTTCTATCCATTCATATTGGACACACTCCAAATCCGGCCAATATATCTAATATCAACAAAAATATGATTTCTAAAAACTTGTTAGTAGAAAGTGCTTCACAGTTAAATTGAAGTTCAATGCAACTGGAATATTAAAGCAGTAAGATAACATCTAAAAGGTCTACCTGGTACTAATTTAATTATCATAATTGAAGTGGCATGCTGCCAACGAACAAAATGTAAACAAAAATTAAGTGATTCCCTTCTGGTGGCAAGTAATATGCAAAATATGTAAGTAACTGACAAATCATAGAGTTAATTGCGCTTCGATGAAAGGAGTACTCCTCTTTTTACCTTCTCATGTCATTCATTTACCTCTAACAAGGCTGTGAAAGCAAATAATCTACGAAACGAAGAAGTTAAGAAAACCTGATCGCATCGCGCATGCGGAAAATTATAAATGATCGCAACTATGGGTTTAATAGTGGCAATATTGCTATTGAATTATCTATCAATGCGGAAGTAGATTCTGCAGTGGTTTAACGTGTTAGATACCTCCTAATTTATTTATTCGTAAGATCGTTTAGTCCTCTACCCTTGAGAGTTTGCCTTCTGACTGAATTCCTTTTTCAAATTTTCTTTTAACTAATATCTGTCGTAATTTTTAATTAAATTTAAAGAAATATTTCTGTTTCTATTTACATCCCTGCATGCGACCTAGGCAAGGCATGCAAAGGTACAATGCTGGGAAATTACACAAAAACATCATTGCCGATGCAGACGACAATGTATAGCATACTCGTAACTTTATAGGTGGAACCATTGTCTGAAATATATTCAGTGGATGGAATTTTTCACACGATCACAGCCATCGTTTGTTATGTGATGAGAAAAACCTTGTTCGTGTGGCAGTTCAATCGAAAGTGAAGCTACTCCCCAGCACTTCGATAAATTTTCCAAGTGATTGCAGACTCGATATGTTTCTTTTTTTTTTTTTTTTAAATAAGTAAACGACAATGGATCACACAGCGGCAACATATTCCCAACAATTTTATAGTTTTAATGGGAAATGCAAATAAGGAAAAATTGCAACAATCAACGAGAAGACTCTGAGGGAAGTGATATTCTTCCTCCATTAAAATAATTCACAGTAGTTATGAGTGAAAATTAATGATAATAATGTGTTAATAGCGTTACGTTATGAGGAAGGCTACCATATTACTCGGTTGCATTAATACGGAATTTTAATTAATTACCTACGCTACTGGGAATTGTAATAATATAAAAATTATTTGTAATATTCAACTTAACAGAGACATTCGTATAATTATAACTAAAAGCCTTAGACGTCTGTAATGAGTAGACAAACAATCCGGAAAATATAATTTCTGGACACTTTACATGCGAAATTATGTAAATGACTTTCGGTAGCAGACTAGGCATTACGGAAAGTCTGACTTAATAATAATATTTATTCCGATCGGTATTACCTACAATCAGGGTTGCCGTTTTCTGTATTTTGAGACATGATGTAGTCCCAAAAGTGTGTGAACAAGGATTATATTACTTTACTCTCAGATCCAGCTTAATACAAGCTCGCTGTAGTGACTCGTTTAATAGATAAACGGTCAACAATACATGCTTTTCATTATTTAGTCGGTGTTAGTATTAGTATGTTAAAATAAACATATACCAAACACCGGATAAAATTACATGCAATGCACAAAACGACAATACAAAAAAGATTAAATATTATACAAATGTTCTTTTAAAACATGCTTAGAAACGTCAGCAACAAAATTCTCAGCCATATTGTTAACAGTAATGCACATGCGATTAATAGGTTCATATATGCTACAGTTAGACCTTGAAAAGTTAACGTGCAACAAAGCTAGCCTTCTCAAATTGTGCCTACTATCACGGAAAGAGATTTTGTTAAGTAAAAATGGAGAATCAATATTCCCGTTTAAGAGTTGATGCACAAACGTTACATTGGCAACCATACGACGTTCCTCAAGCGAGTGCATATTTAAAAACTTCAAGCGATCCTCATAGGGTGGAAGATACCGTCGATGTATGTACCGTAAAATGTAGACCAGACCTGGCTAGCGTTTTCAAGAAGGGGTCTCACAAAGCAAGTGTACAAATGCAATGTAATGGTGGGATTCGAGAGCTCTCGAGACCAACGTTTTATAAAGCCCAGCATAGAACTACTCTTTGATACCATGTAGCTTAATTGGGAGATAAAATTCAATCTGTGGTCACATTTGATACCCAAGTCACAAGCAGCACCCACACGGCGAATCGAGGAATTCGAGAACACATAATCGTAAGAAATTGGTAACTGATTCCTGTTGAAAGTCATAACCTCACATTTGTGTATATTGAGTATGAAGTTATTGCTTTTATACCAATCGTAAAATCTGGAAAGGTCACTCTGTACCTGCTCACAACCGTTAAAATAGAAGATTTAATCTGGGTGAAAAGTTTAATGTCGTCAGCATAAATCCAGACTTTATAGTGCCCCACAATAGAAGCAATGTCGTCAATAGATAGAATAAAGAACAAACGGTCCTTGACGTACGACAGACGAAACCTTCAGGACTCTTGAGATGGAATGACGAAATAAGATTTGATATGTTCTGTTATCTAAAAAAGACTCTGTCCAGTTAAGAAATGTTAGAGGAAACCCATATTTTTTCCAGTTTAAAGAGTATCATGGAGTGAGATAACTTGTCAAACGCTTTACTAAAGTCTGTATAAATACAGTCTGTCTGGTAGCCTTTAGCAAATCTGCCAATGGTATCCGAGACAAATTCCAACAAGTTAATGGTTGTAGACCTGCCTGAAATAAGCCCATGTTGGTTTGAAAAGAGTAAATTCTTACAGGAGGTTGATAGTTGAGAATAAATGATAGATTCGAATAATTTAAAGAATTAAAAGAATTTATAAGTGCAGTGGAAAATGTGAGAAAATTATGCGGAAATAATGCAGCTACTTTACAACATGGCTTGCAAATAGTGCTCAAAGAAAAAAATCAAGGTAAGGCCAAGCGGCGCATACAAAGACTTGGAGGAAATTTAACATGGCAACAAGTGAAATCCGAATTAAAAACATATCGGCCAAGAAAAAGTTATAAAAAACTGATGGAGGAAAGTATATGCATCAAGGTAGGAAATTTAAGAGACCTTTTTTTTTAAATCAGACCCATAAATTTTCAATTAAATGAACTTTATGAATATGATGATAATAAAGCAACTAATTATTCCACTGAAAATAACGATAAGAATTTAGCAGATATAGTAAAAGATATGTTAACTGGTAGTTATCGTGCCAAATATTAGAAATAATATGAATTTAAACGAAGTGTTCAATACTTTTGATGATTTAGGGTTGTTAGACGAAAGTGACGTAATTCATTATAATTATAGGAAATATAACAAAGATTCAAGATCTCAGAATACATATAGCAGAGATTTTAAACGTAATGACAGTGATCGCCAAGTACATAATTTTCACGATAAATTTAATAGAAATTCTATGCAACAACGAAACAATGTAGGAAATTTTTCCGGACAATTCAGATGAAATGACTACATTAGACAAGACCGAGTTTTCCCAACCATAACCGATCAGGGCAACACACAGTGGCGTATAAAAGGGGGGGGGCCATCGGAGCGATCGCCCCCTAGAGCTCCGATCGCCCCCTAGAGCTCCGATCGCCCTCTAGAGCTCCGATCGCCCTCTAGAGCTCCGATCGCCCGCCGCTATAGCTCTAATAAAGTAAAATCTTAACGAAGTATGTATATTAATCTTAAACACTACAAGTACATATTCAACAGACAAAACTATGTGAAGAGGGGCTCGATTCTTTTTCGGTAACCCATTGTTCAACACTAAGGGTTATTGATAATGTACTATGGGCACAATAATAATTATCAATTTCTGCGAGGTTATCCTGAATATGAAAAAATGTTCACAATACTTACATTTCAAAATTTTAAAAAATTTCTGAGGAGGTAGTCAGTTATATTAGCCTACTGCCATTCCCGTAATTTCTGATTGAATTTAATTCGAGTCCCAACTTGCTTAATAGCAGGAAATAACAAATCTAAATGATGTGCGTTCATTGACGTTAAAAAATCGATGTCTATTTTACATTGTATTTGCTATGAAAAATTCTTTTATATGCACTCACGTTATTTTTTATTATAGATACTTACATGCCCTTGAAATATTGGTAATATTCCTCAAAATTCTATTAATCGAATTAAATCAATTAAGTAACTATTTCCACTAATTGTACTTCCCGTGCTTCCTTTATTATACCTAAATTAAAAATAACACTTTCCACACTCCTCTTTCACCTTGCACAAATAACTTCATAGTTGAGTGCGTATCGAAGGTAATTTGTTAGCGCTATAAGTACTTTACCAGTTTCCGTCATTACGCCCGACGATTGAAGTTTTGTCAATCAATTTCTATACTTTGAAATGCACCCAATTAGTAGCAAACAGATTGATACAGATAGTAGCTGTACTTCATTGTTCGGGTATGCAAGAATTTTTATTAATTTTACGATATTTTCCTTAAGTTTACGAAAGTGCATGTAATACTACACAATCTCTCTCTAAATAATATATACGAAATATTCGCAATTTTTACATTTTATGTTATCAAATTCACATTTCGTAAAAACTATGAAGCAAGCTTCGACAATCGAAAACGTACCTACGCTCCTTTTTTACGGAAGGCTTTATACATTTTTATGTTTGATAAAATTTATTATAAATCCTACAAAATCTTTCATATCCAGAATTTACGACAACTTTTTTAAATACTTTATTATATTATTGTTTAAAATTTTGTACAGGTGTATCAAACTTTAGTATTGTTTAAAATTCATTCAGGCATTTCCCCACTCTATGTATGATATAACAATACTAACAATGAGCTCATGTAACCTGTACCCAAGTAATATACGATGATCCAAAAAATTCGGTGAATGAATGTTTATAGCAGCAACTTCTGGAGCTATATCCATTTGAAGCATCCGTCTGATAGCTTGATTCCTTCAGAAAGTCAATGTTAAAGTTACACAAGTTGTGACTTGTCAGTCGGCTTCCAGAGTAGGAAGAGTAACGTAATGTTTACCGTGTCTGTCGCACATTATGGATTCCGAACAATGTGTTACTATCACATTTTGTTTTAAATTTAAAAAAAAAGTGCCCAAGAAGCTCATAAATAGTTAAAATCAGTATACAGAGATACGGAACTGACTCTGAAGACTGCCTATAAATAATTTGAGCGATTTAAAAGCAAAAA
The DNA here is from genome assembly GCA_963924295.1 of Dioctria rufipes. Classification (NCBI taxonomy): domain Eukaryota; kingdom Metazoa; phylum Arthropoda; class Insecta; order Diptera; family Asilidae; genus Dioctria; species Dioctria rufipes. The sequence continues at coordinate 91,815,154 of OZ002743.1, read as the reverse complement.
TTAGTGGATTGAAGACGAGCAATTGTCGGGACGTCCTTGGATCTCAAAAACACACGAAAAGTGCAAAAACTGGCAAATGGATTCGTTCAAATAGGCGATTGACTATTTGAGAGCTTGGAGTAGAACTGAACATCTCGCCTGAGTCTGTGATAAGCCAGAGAAAAATGGTTCAATGGCTTCCTCTTTCATCACGACAACGCTCCGTGCCACACTTTGCTCTCGATATGCAAGTTCTTTAAAACAAAAAAAAAATAAAAATCCTGTCTGTCCACATCCACCGTAAATCTCCGACTTTTGGCTCTACCAAAAATAAGAACTGCACTAGAAGAAAAATGTCTGACACCTTTTTCGACATTTAGAGAGTCACGACAGAGCAGCTGAAGACCGTTCCGAAAGAACCCTTCTAGAAATGCTTCCAATCGAGGAATCAACTTTGGGATAAGTGCATCGCTATCCAAGGAAAGTACCTACTTCGAAAGAGAATAATTCGAATTTCATGTAAACTGATTACTTTTTTTTTTGTAATAAAATCACCCCCCCCCCCCCCCCGACCAAATGTCTGGATCCGCCCTTGGCAACACAGACAAAACTTTAATCAACAGAGACCATTTTTCAATGGAAATAATTTCAACAACCGTTCAGGGCACTTTGGGCAGGGGCAAAATAACAGTTCTAATAATAATTCCAATAACGCTATCCCAATGGAAATCGATAATATTCAAGGCAACAACGTAGATTTTTCAAATCAACCTCGGCAGGAAGATTACCAATAGTGACACTAACTGTCCACAAAACGAAAATAGCATTCGAAAAACCTCTCTATATATCTGTAAAGTAACAAATAGATTAGTTACTCCTATCCCAAAAGAATTTAAAGTATCAGGCACCCTATCCTGGAAATTAATAGACCTATCAAGGCGCAAATATAAAGAAATAATACCTAGGTTAAAATTTTTTAAAACCTTTGAGATCAAAAATCGACTTAGGCTAAAAATTTTTTGAAGTAAATGACAAGCAAATTTATTTTAAAACAGACGGTCAATGTTTTATTATAAATGAAGTCCAAAAACTAAACCTTGGTCATTTAAATCCCGAAGAGAAAAGAACCAGCATAAAAGCCCTAAAGCAGTACGACAATTTTTTTTATAAAGCCGGTGATAAACTTACTGTAACTCGCGAAATGCAAGACGATATTATTACGACCACAAATAATCATATATATACAAAAATTTATCGGTATCCTCGTATCTACGAAGAGGACTTCGAAAGGCAAATCAGGGAGATGTTCGAACAAAATATCACAGAACCAAGTAACTCACCCTATAATAGCCCTTTATGGATAGTTTCGAAGAAGTTAGATAATTCAGGCTAACGAAAATGGCGAATAGTGTTTGACTATAGGAAACTTAACGAGGTCACCATCAGTGACAAGTTTCCGATACCAAACATCGAAAGTATTCTTGACAAACTGGGAAGAGCCCAATATTTTACTACTCTAGATTTTTCTGAGGGCTTTCACCAGATACTAGTTAGACCAGCAAATAGAAAAAATACTGCCTTTTCGACTCCATATGGCTATTATGAGTACTTCAGAATGCTATACGGGCTTAAGAACTCTCCGGCCACATTTCAAAGTACAATGAACCATGTATTGAGAGGACTTATAAATACGATTTGCGTTGTATATTTAGACGACATCCTAATATTTAACACTTCTTTAGAAGAGCACAGTACGAATATCAAAAAAGTATTTTTGAGGATAAAGATAGCAGGGTTAAAAATTCAAATCGACAAATGTAATTTCTTAAAAAATGAAACAAAATTTCTGGGACATATTTTAACACTAGCTGGTATCACCCGAACAAAATCAAGTGCATTCAAGAATTAAAACTTCCTACTACCGGAAAACAGATAAAAAGATTCTTAGGTATAACAGGGTACTACAGGAAGTTCATTACAGATTACGCTAAGGTAATTTACCCTATGACAAAGTACTTAAAGAAAGGAATGAAGTTAAAACATATAACAAACCATCCCATCCTTAAATACCCTGATTTTAATAAGAGGTTCAAATTAATAACTGATGCCAGTAATTTTACACTTGGTGCTGTTTTGACACAAGATGGACACCCAATTTGTTATGCATTCCAGGACCTTAAATGATCACGAAAAAAACTATTCGGCGATCGAAAAGGAGCTATTGGTGAGTGTCTGGGGATGCAAATATTTCAGACCATACCTCTTCGATAAGGAATTTGACCTACATACAGACCACCAGTCAATTAAGTGGATTGCAGCCAAATATGCAGAAAAAGATATAAATCCAAGACTAACAAGGTGGCTCATATCTTTGGGTGAATACAACATCAGAATTTACTATATATGTAAAGGGCAAAAAGAATGTAATCGCGGACTTTTTGAGCAGAATCAATCCCGATACGAGGGAAACTTATTAGATGGTGAGTACCTGAGGTTTGATTTAAATAGATTATTCCATACATGTAATGAAACAAAAAACAAAACGAAAAGTAATACCCCTGGAAATGAAAATTTGAGTTTCAATTTAAATAACATGTTTCGCGACGACGAATGTAGAAAAAAAATTTAAACAACAACGAGATGAATCGTTAGAAAACCAAACCATACACTCTCAAGAGGAAAACTCTGACGATCGTATACCGATACTAGAAACAATCTTCAATAGATTTAGAACGCAAATTATACTTAAAGAATCTAGAGAAAAGGCATTTGAAAACGTATTTAGAAATAGAAGAATTTTCGTCGATTCACCGATCACGAGTATAACAAGCTACGGCAAGTGTAGCTTTTTCCCAACAGACATTGAAGACGATGAGGCACTCAACAAGGAAATATTACTTTTTCATAAGAACGAGCAAGGACATTCAGGATTAATAACAACCTACGAGGGAATTAAAAATAGAATTTATAACCCGGCCCTAAAAACAACAGTCCATAGAATAATAATAATTGTAACATTTGTGCTGCAGGGCAATATGACAGGAACCCAATTAAAAAGAAGTTCCATCTAACAGAAACCCCTTCTACGATTAAGAAGTCATCCATGTGGACACTTATGTAAATAGCAAACGTTGCTTCATAAATTTCATTGATAAATCTTCCAAACATGTTACTAGCTTTTATTTAAAAGATCGAAATAGTCAAACACTTATTGAAAAACTTAAACAATAACTAGCAATTAAAAAAAACATAAAGAAGTTTGTGTTTGATAACGAATTTTGCATTAGGAATGTTAGGGAATTTTGCATATAGGAAGGCATTGAATATCATGCCACCAAACCAAATAGTCACACAGGTAACTCAATCATCGAACGTTTTAATAATACTATTACTAAACGAATTAGTACCCTGAATCTCGAAGAAAAATTACTGATTAAAACACAAATGCTAAAAGATGTTAAACTTTATAATAACACTTTTCATTCAACCATCAAAGCAACACCGGTAGATGTACAAGAACATAGGGTAGACCATAAAATAATCCGCGAAAGGTTAGAATAGAAAAAAACTAGAGTTATAAATAAAAGAAACAATAAGAGAGAAGTTAAAAACTCTTTTTGCAAACGAAAATCTTTAAAAAAGAAATTTCATTGCAAAAATAGGGCGTTTCATATAAGCAGAAACCGTATAATCGTCAGTACGGCTTGGTTCCTGCCTGCCGTATAAAGAGAGAAGATTATACTGAAGAAAGGGAAGAAGGAACTACAAGTCGATTAGGCACAAAGAGGAACCTAAATTTAGAAAACATAAACTCGATAGGTGCATGAAGGTAATATTCAAAGACCGTTTAAATTTTCCGGTACTACTGACAATAGGAATCATAATGCTGATGTTACAGGCCATTCATCAAACACTCATAATACAAGATTAAACCTGAGCTAGTTTACGCAAAAGTCCACACAGGGGAAGTAGAAATCGTTAGAAATCCGACATTGTTTGGCTTTTTATTAAACCTAATGAAATATTGAAACTAGCTGACAAAATAGAAGAAAGCATTAACATAGTTAATCTTGGTATCAATAAGGAAATCGCAATACATTAAATCAGAAGCATTAGGAACCAAGTTAGGACACTCATCCTACATAAATATAAACGTGGACTCGTTAATTTAGGCAGGACAGTTTTAAAGTGGCTATTCGGTATCATGGACGACAATGACAGGGAAGACATCAAAGAATATATAGACATCATTGACAAAAATAACCACAAAACAATCGAGACAGTCAATCACACACCTGTAAAGTACTTAAGTATATTGGTACTTAAGTACTAGTATCAGTACCAGTACCTGCACTTGTACTTGAAAAATTTTAAAATACCAGTACCGGGACTTGTACTTGAAATGCTTTTAAGTACCAGTACCGGGACTTGTACTTGTACTTAAAATTATTTCAAGTCCAGGTACTGGTACTGTACTGGTACTTGTACTTGAAATTTTACAGGTATGCAATCAGCATATCAAAATCAACGGCAATTTTAACAAAACATTTACCCTAATAGGAAATGTAATTAAAGAGGACCAACTTGTGAAATAACGAACAAATTGAACAAACTTTAAAAACGATCTTATACAGAGGAACTATTTTCTAGAGCAAATGATTAAAATCGATTTTATTAAAAGACAAGTTGAAAATATGCAAGACAAGTTTGCATCGACTAGATTAGGAATCTTACATCCAAGCATCTTGACGGACGAAGAAATCAGAACTTATGACATCGACTCGAGAAAACTAACTCCAATTAGACTTGAAGTAGCTAGTTACTATAATGAATCCAACATTTTTGCAATCAAAATTCCCAAAGAATTTCAGAAATTTAGCAAAAATCTTTTAATCTCAATCTCAAACCCGAATAACAAACAAATTTATCAAGATATCGAGTTTGTGATTGAGGCAAATAATAAATCTTATACATATGAAAATGGAAAAACATTAAAAGAACTAATGATCAGCAAAAGAATTGTATTTTCAGTAATAATTGCAAGTTTATTGTAAATCATGATGAAGAATATGTCGAAATAGATGATTGATTGATTGATTTTAAATAATGTAAGATAGGAAAATAATCTTAAATGGAAATCATTTTATAAATTTTCAAAATTGTTCAGTACAAATTAATAATAAAATTTATAGCAATAATGTCCACAAAGCAGAGCCTGAAAAGTCTTTTTTAAGTGAAGTCCGACTGGAAACTTTTATATTTAAAAAATTAATCTTAATAATACTTTTAACTTTTATTTTTAAAAGTAAAATTTAAGAGTGTTGCAGGTAATCAGGAAAAATCCCTCCTGGCGGCAGAGGTAATAAATGAAGGGCAAATTGTCTTCCATTGTCTTCATTAAAATATTCTTGGAACTAATTGTGAGTGCAGCATAAATGATTTCGGGTAGGTTTATGGCCGGCAATTTAAGGCTAGAATAAGTGTGTGTTTGTTGTGAGAAGATAAAATGTGTGCATCCCAAGAGAATAATCTTTCAGAGGCAAGTTCAGATTACCTTCGGGCGTGAATAGTGGTTGAGCTTAGCGAATTTGTTCTATAACTTAAATAATTTGTATCAAGTAAATATCGTGGAGTGCTATAAGAGTAAATTTTTATTGTACGAAATAAAAGTTTGAAGTCTTTCAAACCTTTATCTAAAAAAAAGAACTTTTTGATAGTATTTCGAGACTTTTATTTCATAAAAGCCTTTTTAAGAGTCTTTTGAGACTTTTATTTTATAAAAATCTTTTTAAAAGTCTCAAAAAACTTTTAAAATGATTTTTATAAAATAAAAGTCTCAAAAGACGCTTAAAAAGGGGAGGATTTACGTTACCTCACCTTAATACAGGAAACAGATATTCAATTACAAGTCTAGACAGTCTCGACATAATTAAACAAATTAAATCCAATACGAACCTGATCTATTTCTCAAAATTACATATTCCATATTTTCCCACATTTCCGGACTTACCTGCAAAATAAACAGAAAAAACCAAATTAATAAAAAGCTTATCAAAAATTAGGAGTGCAGTTTTAACTATCAGAATTTTAGAATTAAAGAAACCAGAGTTCGTCACTTCTTAAAGAAAAGCTTCAGTAAAGAATATATAATTGTGTTAGTTTACTCTAAAGAGAAACAAAGAATATATAGTTGTGTTGGTTTACTCTAAAGAGAAACCAAAGATGTGTAATAATTGAAGATTTGTAATAATTAAAAATTATAACTTGATAATTTTGTTAATATATAAACATAAGTGTTCAGTTTACGGTGGAGATTGGGTGTTTTATTTTTCAAAATCTATCCTCATTTTTTTTTTTTTTTGTACGAATCCTAAAGGAAAACGTTAATTCGCGTCCACTTAGAGAGCTGAAATTTTGCACAAGGGCTTAAAAAAAAGGAAAATTAAGTTCGAAAATGAGACAAATCGAGAAGCTGCATACAAAAATTTCTTTCGTTTTTTTGGACACAGCCTGAAAACGTGCGTCAACGAAGAGAGCTAAAATTTTGTACACGGTGTTTTCATAAAAATAGCATATATAATTTCAAAAATAGGCTAAATCGGGCAACCCCTTTTTGTTATTGCCATATAAAAATTTAGGTTTTTTAGGTATTCTGTGAAAACGATCAGTCGTAGTCGTTTTTATTGTACTGAAAAGTTCTTTAAAATATGAAATCCTATAAAATGCTTATTACTTATCTACACGTCTACGTTCATGAAAATTGTTAGCAACCCAAGCAAATCACCCGTTGTCGAAATACAATAATGCATAAAAAATGTCGGTAAAAGTTTAAGAAAAAATTGAAGACTTCCCTACTTCAGGTCGACGCATCGTTGATTTTATATTGCAACGAGGCGCCGAGGCTTTGTTTTTTATCTTACGCTTTGGTTGCGTCATCAAGTCGAGCCATCGTCGATTTTATATTCAAGCGAGGCGTTACTGATTTTTGTTTTGTATATCCAGTCTTTGTATTAATAATATAATTAATTAGTGTGCCTATGATTTTGGACTAATATTTTGTGCAGAATTTATTAAATTTCAGTGAAGGCTGAGTAGATTGCTCGTATTAGGCCATTTTAAATGTTTTTGCTGCAAAATCAGTGACCAAAGAAGATAGTAAGGAAGACCATTGTCGCAAAATTAGTCGTTATAATGTTTTTAATATGTATTCATTCAAGTCCCTACCTATAATTTTAATAAAAATATTTCCTGCGTTAATCTTCTGGAAATAAAGAATTATAATTTATAAGTTAGCAAAAAGAAAAGTGCTGAGACACATACCGAGCAACGAATTTATGGCGTTGAGGCAAAAAATAAATAAAGTCCGTTTTAAGTAAAATTGATCTACAACTTAAGAATGGAACGAATCGAAACAAAGATCTACTTCCAAAAAATCAATTTACGTGATACCGTGCTTTTCAATTAAGCTACAGAGCCCTCCTCGCCAAGAGTATAGAAATCTTAATAGTTGCTGTTGCTCGTACTTATAACGTAAATAATTTTTGTTTATAATTTTGTGCACGTTGCATTGTAGCCTATCTACATATCACTGAAATTTTGCTGAACTGTTAGCTTCTTCCCGAGAGTTGTGACTACCTAGATTTCGGTTTTTTACCTGGTTTTTGAATAATTTTGTTCGGATTAGGTGATTTGACTTTCGTATTTATTATTCAATTACATTCAGCTGGTGAGCAGTCCTAACATATTTCGAAAGCTGATAAAAGATTAACTTCTCTAATTGGATAGAGTGCGTGACAGTTTCACTGTGGACCATAAAAAGGAACAGGAAACAGTAGATATTTTCCCACATCCGAGCAAATCAATATAAAACTTCACGGTACGGTCGAAGGTATGTATATATACACGGTTAAAAATTTTAGGATATATTTTAATACTACTTTAGTATTAAGATCATATGCAATACATAAAAGATTATATTTTAATAAATGTGGCATATTAAGTTATAATTTCAATTTTCATCGATTAGATTCTAATATCTTTAAATAAATTTTATAATTAAGCAACATTACATTAAAATTAAATATCAAATTGTATTAAATTTTAATCCAAAAGAATATAATTTAATATAAAGATAATAGCCAAAAAGTTGCAATATATAATAAATTTAAATTTAATAGAAATATATTAAACAGCAATAGAAAAATATTATATTCTAATGCTAGACAGTATCAAAAAGTGATACAGAAGGAAGAGTTCCATTAGCGATGGAAGTGCAAATTTGTGCTGGATTTTTTTTTTAAAAGTGTGGTATTTACCGGAAAATACAACCAAATTGCTTAAAATTGATTAAAAGTAATGATATGACCAGAGCTGGGCAATACTTAAGTAAAAAAAGATTTAACTACTACTTAAAATTCGTTACTTAAGACTTATTACTAAATACTTTTGAAATGCCCTACTTAGTACTTGCTTCTATTTACTTGTACTTTAGACTTAATTTTGTACTTAAGTACAAAGATTTTTACTTAAGTATTTCTGATTCATTAAATACCTACAAATGCCTAACTTTTCGTAGAAAAGCAAACACAATCTCTAGGGCAACTCCGTTTTTGTTGAATTTTTAAGCATGTCAAAGCATGTGCCGCACTCACGCGTCAAGGCAGAACCTTACCCCGGGGTTACACGAAATAATACAGCTCGTGCAATTTGCACATGTAATCCCTACTGCCACGCAGGCAGCTCAGGTTTCAGTGAATTTGCGTGATGAAGAACCATGGCAGCTGAGCTGCTGCTGAGGTGATAGTAACTTGACATTTATACAGTTTTCAAGATGGCGGAAAAGAGAGAAATTTATACTCAGAAAACGAGATTTTCTGGGCTCTTTTGCATGGGTGCTTGGGAGGACCTCTAATACTTTTTATGAGTATATCAATGAGAGATGAAAGCTTTACTCTACGTGCAGTGCAGAAAACTATAAAAATTAATTAATTGAACTCTATAAACTTCATTATATTACTGCCAACGTACAAAGATTCTAAAAAGTACTTTAAAAAGTACTTCAAAAAGTACTCAGTACTTTTTATAAACTTAGTACTTAGTTACAAGTACTTTTCATACATGCGGTACTTGTACTTACGCTGAAGTACTCAGGCCTTCGATAATTGTACCTAAGTACTTTTTCTTTGGTACTTGCCCAGCTCTGGTGATGATTGAGTGCCTTTCAAGTAAGTACATTCCCATCGATGCGTTTGAAGAATAATTTTCTTATTAGGATTTCACCTATATAAATTATTTCTACTCAATTTTGTTTTTATGATCCATTATTTTACAGTTGCACTTGAAAATTGGACACACAAATTTACAATAAGGATCAGCGATTGATATTCCAGGTGTTCGAATTTCAGTATTTCAGGATTGTAAAAGAAATATATAGAACGAAGTATACATAAATGTCATGTTATTATGAACTACTAAAAAAAGCTCATTTTAATATGTATTCTTGTCATATTAATATATTATATATTAAATTTTAGTATATTGATAGCATGGTTTTTAATTTAAATATGCTACCTATTTAAAAAAAAATAAAATAACTTGTTTTAAAGTAGTTCAAATATTAAAAGTTACTATCTCATATATTTGAATTTATTATTTATTCTATTACATTTTAAAAAAGTTTAATAAAAAGTAATATAATAACCATTGGCGTAATTAGGTAGGGGCCAGGGTAGGCCAGGCGTCCCCCAGTATGTGGACTGCCCAAAAAACATTCACATTCGTTAATTTACAAATTAAGACTAATTAAATTGAATCCGTTCGGATCGGAATCGAAAAGGCTTTAACGAGTTCTATTAAAATCTTTTTAAAAACTATTCTGAGATTGTTCTAATTCCACTGAATTTTGACAAAGGCGTGATCAGTAGGAGAAATCATGCAGAGCTATTTTGACAGGTTGTGTGGAAATTTTAATTGATAACCTTTGATATCAATGAAATTTTGAAAATTTCGTAAAACTTTGTTTAATTTTCTGGAAAAAAAGCTTTTTCAAACTTTTTCGATTCTAATCCCAACAACGGATTCAGTAATAAGGCTGATTATCTTTATAAGGAAGAAATTTTTACTGTGCAATTATAAACTTCAATAATATTCTCATAACGTTACATTATGGAAAGCACTCTAGACAATAAATACTTCGGGAAGCCGAGAAATTCACAGAAAAACATGTAATTTGTCTAAAATCTACTTGAGTCTTGAAAAGAAGAAGGCAACCGGAGAGAGCAAAAGGCTTCGTCATAGAGTTCACTCTAGGTAAAAGTAATTTAGTCGTCTTGTCATCAGATATAAGGCCTTCCAAATATTGAAGAAGACACATATTTACAATCAAGTCATGGGCAATATTATCACTAACTTCAAAAATAGGTTTGAAAATCTACCTTGACTCATTTATAAAGTTGTACCTGACACATGGAAAGGCATTTGTAGGAAATTATAAAAATGTTTTCAATGTAGACATTTCCACCTTACAGGCTGAAACAAAAATAATAAATAATATGTTCCAAAACAAGAGCATTATAGTAAATTTGGAAAGACTGAAAACAGAAATTAATAAAGATTTCTGCCCAAATTTATACAAAGGTCTTCCTGTCAACTCGGCCGGCTGTGAACGGAGCTTTCCCATCAAGTTAAAACTTGTTTAAGAGCAACTGCTTCAGGAGAGGTTTTCGAACAAGGCACTCATAAAAATTGAAAATGAGATAATTAAAAACAAGCTAACAGCGCAACAGGTGCTAATAAGTTTGCAGAAAAAAAAAACCGTAAACTAAAGCGTATACAGACTTTAACTTTCTCTTTGTTAGTGCTTAATAAAAACGTAAAAAATTGATCTAAAATGTATACCTAACTTCAGACCTATAAAGTACTTAAGTACGTTGGTACTTAAGTATTAGTACCAGTACCAGAACCTGGACTTAATTGTTTTTTAAGTACAAGTACAAGTCCCGGTACTGGTACTCAAAAAATTCTCAAGTGCAAGCCCTGATACTGGTACTTAACCCACTTACTACAAATACCGCCATAGCGCGGAGTACTTCAGCTCTTGCAAATTATTTAAATACGCCTTCTAATAATAGAGGTTATGTGCATCTCGACAATGCCTCAAGAAAATAGAAAGAGAATTAACGCAATATATGAGTAACTTTAGGTCAGAAATTGATATGTTGAATGGATATCCTTTGTTGAGAAGGTTTGCAATTAAATATCTCATTTCGCTCTCTTCTTCTCTCTCTTCTGCATATGTAGAGTGTTGATTTTCATTTGCAAGGCAATCATTATCTGATGTGACATTTGTTTTGCTAAAGTCAAACTCAAATACTGTATGAAAAACTTCCATATTTATGTAGAAATTAAAACAGCAAAAGCATATACGATATTTACATTCTATACATTTCTAAATAAATGAAAGAGATGCAATTCTCATGCACACTATCTGTGAATAAGTAGAATTAGTAAATAAATGAGTTTTTCCCGGATTTCATCCAAACGCGAATAAATTTCATTAGTACGTTCATCTGATTGCTCATGAGGAGCTCATTGATGATCTCATCATGATATGTCTACCAGGGTGGGCATTAGGCATTATCATATCAGTTTCGTGTATGGATCTTGAGGATACTGATTTATTTTCCTTAATACGTGGAAGAAGGAAAGGAAGAGATGGTGAAAACAAAAGTCTCTGTTAATTTCACGACACCAGTTTTTTTATTTTTCTTTTAAAATCGTGCAAATTTTATTTTATTTTTCAAGTAAACAGTACTTCCTATGATTTAAGAAAAATTTAAATCGCGTTGGATGTTTGGTGTGGACAGTAGGGAATAGATGAGTGTCGGTTGGGTTCATTGGGATTAAAAAACCGAATGCACTATCACTCCATTCTCCAATTACATTATGTAGTGATCTATTTTCAATAAGAATAATTCAAATGTCCGATTGGAACTATTTCGTAAATACTCGTCGCCGTTGGTTTCGATAAGCAATAAATATCGCTCGATCGCCGAATGTTGACTGACTATAGTTATCCAAAAATTGATTGATTTCTGATGACTTATACTAACTGATAAGCGAAGTACCATGTTTTTCTCTCTCCGGGTGCTCAATAACTTTCAATGAGAATTATAATAAAGAATGGGAAATAATTGAAACTGTTCGTTGTTCTTCTGACCTTAACATCGCAAACTCAACAAAGACTGCCATATCTCATAAGCTTTTTTATTAAAATCGCCCCGAATGGGCACACGTACCTGCATTTGCAGTAGATTAAAAGTGCAAATCTAGTATTTTTGCTTTCTTTGGAGCGAAGTTCAGGTTTCACATAGGAAGATTACAAGTGACGCGATGTTTGCGACTTGTAAAATGAGAATTATTTTATTTTTGTGTGTGCAGAGCTATATTAGTGGAAATTATGTTTCCTGTAGTTTCTGTTACTTATACACTCGCTGTACTCTCTGTAACTTCAGAAAGTTTATGGTTATTTTAATCTATGAAATTTCATTGGCCCTAGGCACTATATCAACATATTGCAAATGCTCAGAGCAATGCGTAAAAAATGTCTGTCAAAAGCTGGGAATATTCATGAGCTGGTATACTTCGTAAACAAAATGTTTGTTGAAACCTATGTACGAAAGGTGGGGGACCTGGCCCAGCCCAGAAAAAACCCCTACTTACGCCAATGTTAGTAACATATGTTTGTTTTTAAGAGGTTACTAGAATTACGTATTAATATATTCAAAATATGTTAATTTAATAAATTTCGAGTATGGTCATATATACAATACCAAAAATATGAAATTTTACTCCAAAAACTACAACCGTGCGTACGTACGGTGGATATGGTATGGTTGTGCATACCTGGAACCAGATCGTGTATTCGACATCTAATAAAACCAACAATCAAAATTTCGTTTTTCATTACCTACATCGACGTAAAATACTCGACACTAATTTAAGCCTAGAGATTTAAACCATCTCCATATTATGTGTACTTTCATAAATAAATTTCAGAAAATTTCAAAAAATTGCAGATGTTTTCCAGCCTTTTAATCTCTAAAGCAGAAAGTCGCTATTCGGGGCTTATGAATATTTCTCAATTACATAAACTCTTGAAGCACATATCAAATCTTTAATGTCTTTATTACAGGATCTAAGTGATTTGTTAAAAGTGAAATGATTTAAGATTGAATTAGTAACGGGAACCTTTTAGTGATAAAAGTGAAAGAAAAAAAAACCATAAAATTCAAATACTTAGATAGAGGAAAACGACTTTAATTTATCGCCCTTTGAAAAGCTAAATAGACGCCACAACTATTGATAGACACTTTTTTTTTATTTTTACCTGAATTAATTGCTTACCTCGCGCACTAACAGTCACAAGAAGTGTTGAATGAAAGCATGGAATTGTTCAAATGAGGCTCATTATCTTCTTTCACTAGCCTTCATCTCTTGACTATAAAAAGTCGTATCGGTTTTTGACCAAACTCCGGAAACAATTAAGTCCCTGTATAGGAAAAGTGAATTAAAATTCGAAGAAATATTTACTGTCGTTATATGGTCGTTTTGGGATAAGGAAATTGATGATGCGAAGATATTGAGCATGACGTGAAAGTCTTTACATAATATCTTGAACTGTTTTTAAGACCTTAATTCTGATAAATGTCAAATTATTGTCTAAGACACCATGGAATGATGTTATTCTCTTCACGCTTCAGCTATCCAGATGACCATTTCTAGCAATTGTAATACATTTGTACTCACTTTCCCTAAATATTTTTCGATTACGTCAAATAAGTCCTCAATGCCGCAATCAAATCATAACAAGTATATGATCTTCTCTGATTTTATGTCAGTGCTGATTCAATGCAGCACATAAGTAATGTAATTGTATAATAGCAGATCACTCAGAAGGAAAGCCGGGGTGACCTTATGACATAATAAGATTAATTTCTTAAGCCAATTTAAGAGTAATTGAAGTGCGAGTGTGGCGCCCTTGAGATCTCAATGAAGTCCGGTAGATAAGAATAGACGTTAATACGAAATGACTTTTGAATCTTCTAAGTGTTCATATGTCTCTTTTAGAGGTCACGTAAAATAAATCCTATTAATTTTATTTATTGTTCCATATCCTCACAAGGTAAGGCTTCACCTAGCTAAGTAGCAAGCATGTTGGCATTCAAAAATGAAATTCGCATCAAATTTAATTAACGTTATTTCTGACTGTGATCATCTTGTTAGAAAGGATGAAGAAATCGTACAATAAATATTATTTTGTTATTTTATCTGCATACAGAAGTCTTATCTATTTTAAACAGGTATTTTTATAGTTTTGAGTTCGTTAAAAACAGAATTTATCATTTTCAATCAATATTCTGTGCATATCCCAATCAATTCGTCACCTTATTAGAAATAGTTTGCATTTCTTTGGACCATCAGAATTTTCTGTCGTCACTAATTTGGAATCTTGCAGCTCTTCATCTTGGATACGTGTCTTTGCCATCTTATTTGAGATTAGTTCAAACTTGGAGGCTTTAAATCGAATATTTTTTAGCAACAATAAAGATTACTGCTGATATTAATTCCAAGGGACCAAAATTTTGAAGCTCGAAGCTCGTTCGTGTGTATACTACCTGTTAGCAACTCCTTTTTTAATGACAGAATAAATTACAAAGGTATTAGTACTCCTCTCTACCGGTATCCATTATTAATTTCTATGGCCAAGTAAATTCAGGCGATAATTAATAAATTATACCAAGGTTCGTACTGAAATTATACAGCTGATAAAGCAAACTTCAGATTTTATTTTTATTTTTTAATATTCGTGTAGAGAATAAAGTCTACACACCTCTAAATACGCTTGAAAGCTGAAAGCATTGAACCCAGCGTTCCATAATCACCTCACAAACAACGTTTTCGTGGACTTCCATCGCCGCTTCAGAGTTGTTTAATGTTAATCCACGCATTTTATGCTTTATGAAAGGGAATCAAAAGAAGTCACACGGTGGAAATTATGGACGATAGAGCGGATAAGTCATCAGCTCTACACTTGAAATGCTCAATAATCATGCGCACTTTATTTTGATTTTTTACCATCGCCTTGGAAAATCCACTTGTTTCTGGCTAACAGTAGTATAAATCCAATAAATACAATGTCGAACACTACTTTTGATTATTCATTACTGTTCGTGTGTTTTAAATCCATTTTTTGATCCGTCAAAGCTGTCAAAATGAAAATATGGAAAACGTCAAGAATCAGAAAAAAAAGCATCCAAAAGTGACTCTTTCCAGGAAACAACCTAATTTATTTAGAAACCCTCATATCAGATAGCAGACATAGTTTTTTGGATACCTTCAGAAATTGTTGTGTATAAAAAACTAGGATTCATTGATGCATATATAATTTCCAATTTGCCCTCCAATTAAAAGCCTGTTTTGACCTAATGGTGCATCTACTGGAAAGTACCTATACCAATTTTGTGGAGAACCTTTCCAAGATCTGACGGCCGATTATCAAAGACTGCCAGAATACTATGCGGTGTTCCCCAGGGTTCGATTTTAGGACCATTGTTATTTGGATTCTACATTAATAATTTGCCTTCTGTAGTAAGACACTTTTATATTCACCTTTATGCTGATGATTGTCAACTTTATATTAACGCACCAACTAGCTTTATCAATACATATGTAAATAAACTAAATAGTGACTTAGCTCGCATTTATAAGTGGTCAATTGATAATTCTCTATCTCTTAATCCATCAAAATCATGCTATACCATTTTTTCACGCACGGAGCTTGATGAAAATTTTTATTTACCTACAGTTTACCTCAATAAATTAACTCTAAGTCGTGTTGATAAAGTTAAAAATTTTTGGGTGTTGTTCTTCATAATAAAATGACCTGCTTTGATCATATCAACTCATCTCTGGCAAAGATTTATGCAACTTTAAGAAGGCTCAGGATAACTCTTCTACCAACTACAACATGTATAAGGTTAATTAAGGCACTTATCTTTCCATTTTTCCTGTACGGTCTCGTAATTTTCCCCTGTCTTGATTTGTGTGTGCTAGTAAAATAAATGTTGCTTTTAATGACTGTGTTCGTTTTGTTCATGGCTTACGTCATCATGGTCATGCATCGTATCGCAGTATATATCCTCCATAGTTGGTTGCTCCCTTAAAATGTATTTCGATGTTAAATTATTGTGTTTTCTCCATAAAATCATTTATTGTAATGGTCCTGACTGTCGTCATCTCTCACATTCCTTCGCTTCCAACGGCGAATTAATATACTTACACCCAAATTTAATACTCCTTTTTGGTTCCAGTTGCTCGATTTTGGAACTCACTTCTTAGTCATATTCAAAGGTTGACTGCGCTTGGATCTTTCAGGAATGGCGTAATGGATCACTTTTGTGGTTTGAATTGATGTACTACATTTATGATTTTAATTTTTTTAATTTTTGTTTATAGCATTTTTGGATTAAATGAAACTATTTTCGAATTAAATGAAACCATTTTTAGATTAAAAGAAACCATTTCCACATTGATTGAAACTATTTTGAACTTAATAGAATAAAATATGAATTAAATGCTTTCGTACGTTTTATATTCATTAAAAAGGTACATTAAATTTTATAGGACATTGTATCAAATAATATAATGTATTTTGTAGCCAAGTGATTCTCATTTAAATGCCCATTAAACCGTTAGGTGCTCTGCAATTAATATACATATATAGATGACATGCAAATGCAACTGATAACTGGTCATTTCAGTCTTAGTAGTGTAGCAAATAAGTGCTAATTATTCAATTGAAAGTTACTAGTAAAATGAGTGGTGAACATCTTAGTTCTGGAAGTTCTGATTATTGGCAACCTAGCCAGGAGTCTTCTAGTGATTTAAGCCATTGTGAAGTGGTTCATGAAGGTAATCTGGATCAATTACATTCAAATCGTGGGGAAAGAAAAGATAGTAACATTGATCGCCGCTATGAATAATGGAGGTATCGTCCACAAAAATATAATTTCCAATGCTACCGTGAATGTCGATCGCTTGCGAGCTTTTTGAAGAAATTGATAGCATGCTGCAATTAGAGAATTCTTTTTTAATACTAGATAATGCTCGAATCCATAAAACGCGAGAAATTCAGGGTATTGTTCGAGATAGCGGATGTTATTTAAAATTTTACCACCTTACTCGCCAATGCTGAACCCGATAGAAAAAGCATTTTCGAAAATAAAGTTGATCGCCCGTTAGCACCGAACATAATATTGTTGATGTAATTAACCAAAGTGTTCAGCAACTGAATCAAAATGATTGTTTAAACTATGTAGCGGATATGGTTTTGCAAATCCCACAAACTACAGATCGGCGACCGATTCACTAATGCCGGCAAGGTAAATAAAAATCAGCACCATTATATAATTTACTAATTTCATATATTGATTGCAGGCACATAACGGTTTAATGTGCAATTAAGTGAAAATGACTTGGCCACAAAATACATTATATTATTTGATACACTGTCCTATAAAATTTAATGTACCTTTTTAATGAATATAAAATGTACGAAAGCATTTAAATCATATTTTATTCTATAAGGTTTCATTTAATTCGAAAATGGTTTCATTCAATTCAAAAATGCTATATAGTATATATGTTTCTTAGTCTCTCTCTCTTATTTTACTTAGAGCAGTTTATTTTTTCTTATGTTTTTTTGTTTATTGGTTGTACTGCTATTTGTTGTTTTATACGGTTATACTCTTATACTCCTTTCTGTTATCTTTTTCTTATTTTTAATATGTTTCGTTGCTTTGGGTACAAAACAAAAAGATGTAATTCTTGTTGCACCAAATCTAATTAATGAATGAAATGAAAAATGAAATGAAAAAAATTCCATTCTTAAGCTGAACTTTTATCATGGATGAACTTACATAGGCGCAGATTCCGGGTGGGTGAGGGTCATGGTGGACATGGGGGTCATGATATATTTTTATACCAAAACTTCAAAAACAAAAGAAAAATTTAATTCAATGAGTATTATTGCATGCATGTTTGTGTATAGGTTTTTCTCAAAATTTTAGTTAGGGTTATCATCAGAAAATGTGTTTAAATACTTTCAAACAAAATTTTTTTCACGTACACAAATAATTGAATAGAATTTAAAATAGAAGATAAGATAAATTAGGGTATGGAAATCCTTATCACAAAATTTTTACGGCCAGCTGACACACGTTAATATGTCTAACCAATGACATATAAGTATCATGGAATTGTGGCATTAAAATTTCAGCCAGCAAATGGTACAAGCTTTGTATATTGATCTCAAATTAAAACATAATAAAATAGGTGATAATTTATGAGCAATATTCTTTGTGTGCCTAAGTTCGTTCGAAGAAAAGCAAACAAAATGTGTTTAGTTTTTATCAGACTGAGTTATAAAGAATGTTAAATTTTTAAACTACACATAACCGAACCAAAAATTATGCTTAATTTTGTTTACAAATTTACAAGATTCGCTATTGGTTTTAGTGCTTGACAGACTTAGGTGTCCTAAAAATATGCAAACTCTTATAAGTTTTAAAGAATGAATGCTTACATTAAATTGAATGAAGTTTGGTGAACTTTGGGTGCTGTCAACTAAAAGAGTAGTGTTAATTGTTTTGCCGATTCCAACGATATATGGTTTTAGCTACCATTTACAGGGATGCAAGATATTTGCGACCTTAGATTTATCTATCCCAAAAAGGTGCCAGATGCAGCAATTTGTACTTCGTTCGGGCTATTCGAGTTTACTCGTATAACCATTGGGCTATGCAATCAGTGATGGGACTTTGCTACTATAGTAGTAAAATTGCTACCTTTTAAGCATGTTTGCTACCTTGCTACTTTAAATCCACATTTGCTACTTTTTCGCTTTTTCCCATTTATCATAAGAAAACAAAAAAAATATTTTTTTTAAAAAATTAAAAATATTTTTCTAAAAAAAAACTTCTGTGAATGTTGATGTTTCACATTTTCTGGGATTTTTTTATTCATTTAAAGAAAACTACTAGTACGAGGAAAGGAAAGAAATTATGGAAAAAGACGCCCGGTTTCTAATTACGTACGTTGCATGCGTTTGCATCTTGTTTGTGTGAACGGAGCCGAAGCCAATGCCTTTGCCTTATTGTTGCTGTGTGTACAAGACAAAATTGTCATTCAGTGCGTTTACATGAATACTTGAGTACTTGACTTAAAATCTACTTCAAACTCTTGTAGAGTTTTTGGTTGAATTAATTCCAATTACTTGACTTGAAATTTTCTTGAAATTTACTTGAAGTGACACTTCACCTTTGACAACTCTGCATTAGGTTCAATACATAAGTGCGGATTTTTAGATAAATATCTTGAGAAAAGTGCTAAAAATCACTACCTGAATTATCAGCAATAATCTTCTTCTTTTCCTCTTTGCCGTTTTCTTAATTCGCACAAATGAAAAACGTTCAAGTGCCGTGTTTACATGAATTTTTTCAAGTAAATAGAACAAAATTTTTGTGATTTATTTGACTCAGGTAGATATAATTGAAGTCAATGCGCGTTTACATGATATTTTGATTACTTGCTCTCTACTTGAAGTATGCTTCAAGTATTCATGTAAACGTACTGAGTGACACCAAGTTGGCGTGGCGGTGGCTTGTCTTTTTCAACCATTAAGGAATTGTGTTTTGTGTTTTGGTGATTATTATGAATATTGCACTTCAAATGCATTTGCACCTTGCAGCACGTTTTGCTTTGTTTGATCATTGTAATTATCAATGTCATTGCTTGCTGAGCTGATGCTGATTGCTATGTTTAATAAATGCTATATAAATTAATTACGCATTTATGTTGTGAATTTGTTTTGTGATTATTTTTGATTTCTGGTGATTGCTGCTGTTTGTTGTTGAGATTATATTTATACCTACAACAAAAAGGATAAGCAAGCCAGAAATTCTGAGTAAAATTTTATTGGCTTTGTTATTGACAACACAGCAGTAATGAGAGGTGAACTAACGGGAGTTAAAGCACGATTAGAGAAATTGAATAAACATTTATTTTATCTTGGATACACTTGCAACTTGTGTCCTGCGACTGCTACGAAAAGAATTTCTCGGAAAATTGAAAATTTCCTTTCTTGCGTATATAATCATTTCGCCCACAGTGTTAAGACGCAAAGTGAGTTGGCAGAGATTCAAGATAGTTTTAATTTAAATTTAAATAAGTTTCTAATATCAAGCGGTACACGCTGGTTGGAGCTGGAGCAAATAATTATTAGAATCTTTGCACAGTGGTCAGCCTTACTTCATTACTTCACTCTCTTTACTTTTGAAAGTCCTAATAATTTTGATGCAAATTCAATTCCGAATAGTTCGGAGATAAAATTGTACTTATAATTTTTGTGCTATATTTTTGTTGAGATTAATAATCTCAATAAAACCTGCCGGGTCTGAATAAATTTTAATACACAAACTAAGACTTTTAATTGAAAATAACTTCAAAAATATTTTAACAAATTGTATAAAGCTAACATTCAGTTGACTGCAAATTTAATGACGGTTCATTTCATCTTGTAAAATCAAGAATGTTTTTTGGAATTAAATTTGCACAGAACACTTGTGAAAATATTAGTAATATTCAAGATAATCTATTGACATTTTACATAGACTTGTGCCAACAAATTAAAAAATGCTTCGATTTTAATGATCAGAAATTGAGACTATTAGAATATTTGGATCCAAGGAAGATTAGAACAATCGAAATGATTTCCATACTTCTTTTAGTTGAAACCTTTCCGTTTGATAATGAAATAGATATTGAAAAACTTAATTCAAATTGGAGGCTCCTCACAATTTTTGAAAAGTTAGACTAACGTGTTGATTGTAACGATATTGCTAAAACTTGGCTAAATTTATCAAAACAGAAAAATCTTTTTGAACAACCAATTTTCGAGAATCCTTACAACTACATAATTAATTTATTTGTCCTTCCCCAAAGTACGGCTGGTGCTGACCGAGCATTTTCAGATTTTAATAACTTAAAAAATAAAAAACGTAATAGGTTGAATATTCAAACAGTTTCGGCTGTACTTCTTTGTCTGATAGAAAATAAAAAGATTTTTATACCATCACATGAACTAATTAAGTACTGCAGTCTACATAAATTTTTCGATGGAGTTTTTATAAAGAAATACGAGAAAGTTCTCACAATCAATTAATGGTATAAACACAATTATAATATAATAAAACATAACATTCTATAATTACCAATATACATTTTTTTATTCGTACCCTGTAGTCTGTTTGCTACCTTTTTGGCGATTTTGCTACCCTTTATTCTCAAATTTGCTAGCATAATTTGGCAGGGAAGTCCCATAACTGTATGCAATGCGACCCAAAAATTCCAAGGGTTCCGGTTCATACATACCATACTTTAGGAGTTCAAATTTTGTTTTGTCTATTTAGAGTAATATTCTTGTCGTCTCTGTTAACTCAGTTTCTTGGGATTTTGTGTTCTGTCCAAAATGTGCTGAAGTAAGATATGGCCGCGTAATATGTAAACTTCTTTTTCCTCGGTTCGTGGAAATAAAAATTAAAACAATCTCGACCATCTTCTTAGAATTTCCATCAGAAAAGACAATCTGCTGCTAATCGTTGTTTCATGCCATATGAGTTCTGCCAAATTCCAGTATAGCTTCTTTCTGATGCCGAGTTAACTGTTGTTGTTTTTAGTCTGTAAATGAAGACGCTTTAAGCTTAGACAATTTTTTAATATCCTTTTAATGGTCCCCAGGCTCACCGCTATCTCAAAAGACGCTGCTAACTGTCTTGATGTCTGCAGACTATTGAATGCCAGTCTTAACAAACTTTATCTATCGCGCTCTGGTGGGGCGTATTTTACTCCTCCAGAATAAGTTTGTCCATAAGTTTGTCTCAGGATTCTTAAAAAAAATTTATTATTTTCTTAGAGCTCTTCTTCGACTCTCTCGCTATTCGCTTTATTGGCCAATTATTTACTTCATAAGCTTTAATTTGGCCAATGCTGGCAATGCTGACTGTTTCTTTTCTTTATCCATTTTTAAACTAACTGTAAAAATATTAAAGTTAAACACCTACAATAGTTTCATATAAAAATAAATATACCACACACTTCTAAGCTCTAATAATAAATGGGGGGCTAACCAATTGTCATGCTTTTAGAAGTGTAGAAAATGCAAAAAGATAAAATTGATAAGTACCGTTAGGAGATAAGCTTTGAAAATCCTCCTAACAATTACCATCTCTTAAAAGTAAAGAAAATGTATGTTCTTTCTTAAAGGTAGTAAACGAAATTATAGTGTAGCAACCATATGAAGGATTTGCACCATTTTGCTCATTTTCAAACTTATACCGGAGACAGAATTGCGGTTTCAATATTGCAGCTTGCACTAAACCGCAAATGTGTCTATGTATACTGAGTAACAACTCTGTATACACTCGGTGTATCCTCAGTATGTAGAACATTGGAATTCAATACTGAAATTGCGGAAAATTTCGCAGTATACAGAATTTATTGCAATCTGACCCTAGTTATAAACCATAATCATTTTATACAAGAACATTCTCACGTCTATCCCAGGTATACATATATCATAAAATTACTTCTTAACCATAATGATGAGATCTATGATTGCAAAAATCTTATGACATTCTTCGCTTATTTTCAGTCAACTTTTCCAAAAATACTTCAATTGTAAGTAATTGACGTCGATTTTAAACTTACGACTTTAATTTAATATTTTTATTGTATTTTATTTTAATTATATGCCCTTAATAAATCAATCCGATTTTAGTCTGAAGCACCAATGTAAACAAATTAAAGAGACGACCTGCACCTGTACATAGCGTACAGCCTGGGTAACCGAAATTGTAGAAACTACGTTGCTCCAGGTTCATGGTAGAGCAAATATTTTCAAAGGTGTGATTTCATTGAAAGCAACGTTCACTTTTAATTGAAAAAGTGAAGTGCTTTGCTACTATGTAAGTAATTCTATACATCAGGTATCTTCGTCATAGCGGTTATTCTTTATTTCCGCCTACAACACAGTATAACGACCTACGTCTCCAATTTCTTCTGTTTATCATTTTCTCCTAAGCCGAGCCGGTCTTAAATATCAATTGAATTTCCTTCCGTGGACTCCCTTTCAATAAAACTCGGATAGATCCCCTTTCAAATGAAGTCAAGTGTCGCTATGAGGAGAAATGTTGGCACTTGTTCAATGAACTTGATCTGATTTCATTTAACAAAATTTAATAGTACAGCTCTTCCATTGCAACGTTTATTGCGGTTTTTCTTGTCGTTTTATATCAAATTTACATACATGCTTAATTTTCATTTTACGGAGAAAGCAGCAACAATATTTTATGAGGCAATTACGTAGGTATGCTACCGGTTTTTTATAGCATCTCAAATTATAATAAAAAAAATTCAATAATTTTCGTAGCCAAACGTTAACTTAAAAAAAAAAAAGCTCTGGATGGAATCACAATCGCGAATTATTTGTGCTTATTATATTTAAGCTGTCATCAGACATTAGATTCGTTGATTTTTATACCCTAGCTGATGAAATAGTAGCGTATACATATTAAGTTGGTTGGTTTATAACACAAAGAAATAATGATGTTAAAGCAAAATGGATCGGACAACCACGAATAATATTAAAAGTTATTTTTGATTCTCGAGAACGCACTTATTATTTAAAGAGCTCAAATTTTGCAGAGGGAAAATTTTAGTTTGAAAATGGGGCAATTGGGGTAACTCTTTAGTGGGGTGGGTTCCCATACAAAAATTTTGTTTTTCACTACATATTTAGACAGTGCCTTAAAACGTGTCAACGTAAAGAGCTGAAACTTTGTACACGGCGTTTTCATAGAAATATCAAATACAATTTCAACATGTAAAAAAGCTAGAATTGGTCTAAGACAAATTCTTATGATACCCTAGATCAATGTTTCCCAAAAGGTGTGTCGCGACACACTGGTGTGTCGCGGACGGGTTCTAACTGTGTCGCAAAATTACAAAAAAAAAGTATTTTTCATTAATCGTGAATAATTACTAAAAAAATTATAGTTTCCGTTAAAGTTTTGATTTTCAAATTTAAGAAATGGAATAACAGTTAAATTCGAGCATCAGTTGCCTAAGACTTTCTAAAAATTTAATTTTTCCTTTTTCCTTATTTTAATTTAGTTTTATTTTGTCCGTACGTATTTTATGAATATAGAATTGTGAATTTACATATTAATAATACTAAGTAAATTTTTTTCTTCAATTTTTTAAATTAAAAAAAAAATTATTTAAAAGTGTTTAAAAATACAAGAACAAAATACATGTTAAGTGATTTCTCAGCTATTAGCGCGCGTTGATCATATTCCATATTCTTTCCGTAATTATACCTACTCTGCCTGCACGTATATAAGACCTTGCTCTTCCAATATAAAATCAACGCAGTTAGGAAAATACCACTTTCGAATAACACCATTAGTAGGAGAATTTTCAGTATGTCAGAGGATATTGAGCAACAGGTAATTGAACTTATTACATCAGGAGAAATGTTTGCATTTCAAGTTGATGAGTCAATGGATATTAGAGGAAAAGGCCAACTTTTATCATTTGTACGATTTGTTTGTAATGGAAATTTAATCAATCGATTTTTTTGTTGTAAGGAACTAACAGAAACTACAACTGGTCTAGATATCTTCAATGTTATTAATAATTATTTAGAAAAATATGGAATTTCATGGAAGCTTTGCAATAGTATTTTACTGATTGTGCATCGTCTATGACAGGTTCAGTAAAGGGGTTTTTAACAATTGCTACGGAATACAACCCAAATATTATAACTACTCATTGCTTTTTACATCGAGAAGCTTTGGTAGCGAAATGTATTGTCGCTGATTTGAAAATAGTACTCGATCAAGTAGTAAAAATGATAAATTATATCAAGAGTAAGCCAAAAATTGTGTGAATTCATGGAAGCCGATCATTTTACCTTGCTCATCCATACTGAGGTCCGATGGCTCTCGAAAGGAAAGATTCTTTCGCGATTTTACGAATTGCGTAATAAGATTCTGATCTTTTTTACAATGGACAGCAGCGAATATTGTGATTTATTTAATAATGATATTTGGTGCTCAAAACTTGCATTTTTGGCGGACATTTTTGCGTACCTTAATTATTTAAACTCCAGAATGCAAGGAGAACAGGAAAACATTCTCAGTTCTACTGATAAGTTAAGTACATTCAAGGATAAACTTCATATGTGCAAACGACGAGTCTTACAAGGAAACTTCGATATGTTTCCCTGCACATCAAAAACTTCTTGCAATCCCGAAATTTTAACGCTTATTGTTGATACGTTAAATTTGTTTAATCAGAAAATTGATTTTTATTTTCCATCACTCGATATTAGTAGTTTTGATTGGATACGAGATCCATTTAGCAGCAATTTGCATACGGCAATATTTTCATTAACAAAAGAAGAAGAAATTTTGGATATGCAGAACGACCGAACTCTTCGAATTAAATTCAATGAAAAGGAATTAAGCAGCTTTTGGATAGAAGTAGCAAAAGAAACTCCAATATTGTCAAAAAAAGCTTTAACTGTGCTATTACCTTATTCCAGCTCTTATTTATGTGAATTAGATTTTTCAGGTCTAAATGAAATAAAAAGCAAAAAACGAGAGAGGCTTTTATCTGTTGAAGAAGAACTAAGAGTGGCCTTATCAAAAATTCTAGCACGTATAAATAAACTGTGCTCTGAACAACGCGCTCATACATCACAGTAAAACATGTTATAACGGAAAAAATATCAATTCACGCGTTATGTTTTTTATTAATAATTTCAATACTTATTTGTATTTTATCTTAATTGGCATCGATAACAAGCTTTTAAATTAATTCAGTTATGTTAGGTATATATTGAAGTCGTGTTTAATAAAATGTTTTTTTTTGTTTTTTTTTATAATTATTACACATGTAATGAATGAAAAAAATTAATAAAACTATTATTTTGAATATAAAATATTTTACTTCTCTTATAAAATATCGTTACTCAGTTTCCTCTGTGTAGCATAAATTGATTAGTTTGAATACTGTGTCCCGAGAAAAACAAATTGGGAAACACTGCCCTAGATCAATGCCCGTATGAAATTTCGTATTGTCACCCTTCTGTGCAAGTTTGATTTTTGAAGTGGTTTTTCGCATATATTTCTAGAACGGTTCGTCGGGCAGAAAAACTTATTATAACATTTTTTAAAGTATTTCGTATTTTGAAGAAGATTTTAGTACAATAAAAATGTCTAGGACTGATCGTTTTCACAGTATATGTAAAAAACCTAAATTTTTATATGGCAACATCAAAAATGGGTCGCCCGATTTGGTCCATTTTTGAAATTTTATTTGTTATTACTATAAGAACACTATGTAGCAGATCTCTATGTAGACGCGTTCTCCGGCAGTGTCCAAATATATAGTGGAAAACGAAATTTTTGAATGGCAACCCCACGAAGGAGTTGACCGATTTGTCTCATTTTCGATCTTAATTTTACCGTGTACAAAATGTCAGCTTTCTAAGTGAACGCGTTTTGAGTCATCGTGCGCACAGGCGGACAGAAGAACGGACGGACAGACGGACGGACGGACAGACGGACGGACGGACAGACGGACGGACGGACAGATGGACGGACGGACATGCAAAAATCAGAATAACTTTTAATTTTATGCATGGTTGTCCAACAAATTTGGCTCTACCAGAACTATTTCTGTGCGTTAAAAACGAAATGACAAACTTAGTACACTTATAGATTTCATCTGGAATATAAAAATGCGCTAATTTAGTACTCTTTTTTTGGTGTTGCCATATAAAAATGAAAAAGAAAATAAGATCGTATGAAATTTTTGCTGTCCGACGAACTGTTCTAGAAATGTATGCAAAAAGCACTTCAACAATCGACTTGCACGGATGGCTGACCATGACCATACGAAATTACATGCGGGCATTCATCTAGGGCATAGGTTCCAAACGTTTTTCGGGTGGCGACCCCTGTTTATAATTTTTAATAAGGTAATTAAAAAACAACAACGAAAATAGTTTTTTTAGAATAATTTTATTATAAATTATATTTAATAATTAATTTAATGCAATGGTTGAAATTGTATGATATTAATCAGCCTCAAAATTCGCGGGTAAGTTTTTGCTAATGCCAACCTCATGTCATTTTGAACATTTAATTTATTTATATTTTTGTTTTTAAACGAAGATGAGTTGAAAATCCACTCTCGCAGACATATGTAGACACAAATGGAACTAAAAGGCAAGCATCGTCATATTTGGGTATGAATGATACATAGCACCCCAGAATGCATTGTGTGAGCAATTTTTCATTAAACTAGTTAGGTACGCGCCGAGGAATCATTCCGATCATTCCGCAAATCCAAGAATTCATCTTGTAATTCATCCGAATGCAATTAGATCAAGGAAAACAATGTAGTTTCTTCTTCTTTCAGCTCAGAGAGATGCCCAGTAATCTCTCCCGTCAAATTTTCATTTATTTAACCTTCAGATTCATCTATCTCAGTGCAGAGTTTCTCAAATATGACAATGTTTTCAAGATATATTTTTCTTCGCCAGTTTTGCAGCTCTGATAAAAATTCCCCGAGGATATCATGAAATTCGATAATATTCGTTTCCTTTCCCTGAAGTTTCAGGTTAAGCCTAGTTTTTGTCGTTGAAATATACAAAAGTTCATGTGTCCCTTGAACTTCCAGGAACGACTTGATTTCATCTTTCAATTCAAAAACACGATCTACAACATTTTCTTTCGACAACCAGCATACTACAGTGTAGAAAAGAAGAACCTCGGGATCAGAGTCCATTTCTTTGCAAGGTTTTTTAAAAAGACAGCAGGTGGTAAGAGCTCCAGAACTGATGTAATTTATGATTTTTATCAGCGAACCAAGTATCTCTTGCAGACGAGTTGGAAGAGTCTTACTTGTAAGGGCATACCGTTGAATCATATAGTGGATTCCCCTTATTTGGAAAGCTAGTTCATTTACTTTTTCCTGAAAGCCCGATTTTGACCCAAGCATAGATGGTGCACCACCCGTACAAACCCCACAGACGTTTTTTCACTTTAGTCTTCCAGTCTCAAAAAACGTATTTATATCTTCATAATATTTTCACTTTTTGTAGTAATTTCAAATCCACTACAAAATAGGAACTCTTCGTTGATATAATCTGAATGAATATATTTCACGGAGACAATCAACTGAGCACACGAGCTTTCGTCTTTTGATTCATCAACTTGAAAATAAAACAATGGTAAACTTGATTTTATTCAAAATCTCCTCTTTAACGTCTACGGATATATCCGATATTGCATTATAGTAAATATTTTTTTAGTTAACGGTGTAAGTTGGCAACCCCCCAGAATATCCGTTGCGACCCCATTCGGGGTAATCCAATTAATATGTGTCTGAAATCATAGTTTCTAGTCGAAAATTACTCCTAAATCTTTCATTTCGATAACGCGTTTAAGAGATGAATCACCCATTATGTAGTCATAATATAAGCTATTGGCTTTTCTGGAAAAAGATATTACTTTACATTTGGAAATATTCAACGGCAAGAAGTTATGCTTGCTCGAATTTACTAAGGTAAGAATATCTCTATGAACTAATTTGCAGTCTTCTTCTATGTGAATGACTTTAAAAATTTTAGCATCATCTGCATATAAGAGACAATCAGTGCTTAATAGGTGTGGTAAATCGTTGATGTAAAAGAGAAATATGTAAGGACCAAGTATGGTACCTTGTGGAACACCGGAGATTTGCATAAAAGGGCAGGACTGGTGACTATTAAGTACTACGGTTTGCAGTCGTTCACAGATACATGATGCGAACCACGCAACTAAATTATCGTAAAAACCCATATTAGAAAATTTTTGGAGTATACGAGAGTGTGAAATTTTGTCGAAGCTTTAGCGAAATCAGTTTGAATAGAATCAACTTGTTATCATATTTTGGTAAGGGATATGGTTTCAGCTATAAAACGCTATTCTTTCACTCTTGTAATATAGTCATTATCTTGCTCTAATTATCTGCATTTCTTGGATTGTTGTGATTGTATTGTTTCTAGCCTAAGAACTTTTAGTATACACAGAGTATCCAGCCGATCCAAGTATCAAAAGACTTTTACCAATGGACTGCGGAAGCCGAGTTATAAAACTTTAAAAGCTTTCTGCGAGAATTTTTGAAAAAACATTGTCCTTTCTGTCTTTATAATTGCATTATGATGTGTTAGGGTATGTGAACGAACGGATTTTGCTATGAATCGTTTTCATGGAGATAATTGCACTCTGGACTTATTGATTCAATAAACCCAATAAGCAAATAATTGCAGATATGGAAACTTTCGCACAAAATTCAAGTTGAAAAAGTGGCGACATTCCCACACTATTTTGTTTTTACACATGTACAGGTGCAGTACGGACGAGTTTTCAGCATGTATTTGAGCTATAGATAAAATTCATTCGGTTGTTTTTTGCATTGGTTTAGCACGTAAACTTCATTTAACCAAATCGCAAAGTGGCTGCCCTATGTCCTCGATAGCCTCACGAATTCCATCTTTGAGGTCTTGAATTGACGCTGTGCTGTTGGCGTAGACCTTCTCATTCACGTGGCCCCAAAGGAAGAAGTCGCAAGGTGTTAAGTCACAAGATCTCGGTGGCCAATTGTGATCACCTCTTCGAGAGATAACACGGTCCGGAAACTTTTCCCGTAAAAGATCAATGGTTTCGTTGCTTGTATGGCACGTAGCGCCGTCTTGTTGAAAGTAAACGTTGTCCAGATCAATACCATCCAATTCCGGCCATAAAAAATCATTAATGATCTGTCGATAGCGCAATCCATTCACCGTAACTGTTGCTCCAGCCTCATTTTCGAAAAAGTAAGGTCCAATGACCCCGCGAGACCATAAACTGCACCAAACAGTCACACGTTGAGGATAGAGAGGCTTTTCAACAATAACTCTTGGGTTTTCCAAGCCCCAGATGCGACAATTTTGCTTGTTGACGAAGCCCTCGAGGTGGAAATGGGCCTCATCACTCAAGATGAGTTTTCGATGGAATTCCGGATCATTTTCATGCATTTCAAGGACCCAATCAGCAAAGACTCGACATTGTTGATGATCGGCCGGCTTGAGTTCTTGTGTTAACTGAGCTTTAATAGCCTTAAGACCCAAATCTTTATGCAAAATACGGTGTAATGACGTTTGTGGAATGCCTAATTCCAAAGAACGACGAGGAATGGACAAACCTGGGTTTTCTTCAACACTTTCGGCTACAGCAGCAATATTCTCGGCTGTTCTTGAGCGACGTGCACGGGTTTTATTCTTCACATCGCTAACTTATCCCGACAGCTCGAATTTTTCTACGAATTTCTGTATTGCGGTCCGACAAGGGGCATCAAGACGAGCCAAAAATGTTCGAGTTTTACGAACCGTCTCTGCCACATTTTCACCATTTTTATAGTGAATTTTAATAATTTCAATGCATTGTTGAATCGTGTATCGTTGCATTTTTATTAATGGCGTAGTTTCTACATGTCAAATGTCAAAAAATGACAGCTCCAAAAGTGACATCTATCGAAATAGCGGGCTAATTAAAATAACACCTCTTATTGGAAAACCCTTTATAATATTGTAATAATTATTATATTTTAACATAAAATTTTTAAATCTTGACTTTAAAGAGTTTTATTCAAATCTCAAATCCAATACGCTTCACTGCTACGGATGCAAGGTAGTATGATGAATTTTATATCGGTACGTTAGTAATTTGTTTTAAAACTCACACCACTTTATTTAGGTAAGTAAAAAAATTTTAAATTTATTTGATTTTCACATTAAATTAACAAGGGAAAGACTTGAATATCCTGAGGAATTCTTTATAGAAATTACACGGCCCCGGAAATCCATTAAGTTTCCTTATATAAAAAATACGGAAAGAGTATTGAAATCCCTAGTAATTCTATACAGAAATGTTTTGGGAAATCCTTGGAATTTTTCACGTTCAATTCCAACTACGAATGTAATCAAAGACTTGACATTGACATTTTGTAAAAGCGGTACAAATTCCGTGGGTTGTACGTAAATAAATAAATAAATAAAAGGGTTCCATTTTTATGAAATTATGATTAATTTATTGAAAATAAAGAAAACAGTGACTTCATGGTCTATGCCGAGATTTGAACGCATCAAACTTGAAATTCAATACCGTCAAAAGAAGTTGGTCTTAAGTGCTTAGATGGGCCCAGTTAGTAAACGCAGTTATTATTATTATCCACATAAATGTAATGTGATGTTGTCATTTAATTGTTACGGTTGGGGTATAGGTTTTAAAGAGGGATATGGATAGTGGTGATTCCCGTGGAATACAGTTTTCTATTCTGTATTTGCCCCAAATGAAGCTATTTACTATCCTGGAAGGATCTATGGGTAAGGAAAGCTAGGATATGTGTATGAATTTGGCTTCAAAATCGATTTAAACATAGTTCTATTTTTAGTGCATTCAAGAAGCCAGTTCCATTATAGATCAGACTACGAAGCATACGAGAAAGCATACATTTAAAACGGGGATATTCCATTGCCATATTATTAAGTAAAACTTACTTCATCAAGTACTCAACACGCCCCTGGTAGAGACTTCGATAACTATATCTTATATCGACGACAAGGAAACGAAACGATTTTATAATCTCTAGGGTACCCTAGAGATGATGAAATCATAGAGTAGAGTTAAATGGATTAAACACCCATGCATAATATTAAAAGTTATTTTGATTTTTGCATATCTGTTCGAAAATGGAACAAATCGAGGAACTCCTTCATAGGGCTGCCATGCGAAAATTTCGTTTTTCACTATACATATATTTGGATATTGCCTAAGAACACATTGAAGCAGAGAGCTGAACTTTTGTGCACGGCGTCTTCGTATGTAGAATTCAAATTCGAGTACAATTTACAAGGAAGTGTGTATCTCCGGACTATAAAAAATTATTACATCACGTACACGGAATTTGACTGCCCTTACATAAGTATTTCTATTTCTATTTTCTTTTTTTTTTTCTAGATAAACCTACTGGAAAAAATGTGCATATTCATTATTTTGTTAACTTTTTCAAACTCGCTTTTCAATAAATTTTTCTTAAGTGGAGCTTTATTTATTTATTTAACATTAATTGTCTTAACCTAGATCTTAGGACTAAGACTATACCTATATTAAATACAATTAATATTTTTAGGTCCACGGCTATGAGGCTATCTGGGCAGCTACCCGAAGTTTTGTCTAACTTATGGCTTCATTGTTTACATAATTTTTTTTTTGTATTTATAATAAGCTTCTAAATTAACACTTTCCTTTTTCTTTTTTATATTTTTAGGTCTTATTGCTAAGGCTTGTTATTTCTAAGTTCTTACAAAAATTGTTTGTATTTATGTTACAGAATAATTATTTTTTTGTAGTATATAAATTAATAAAACAGAAATTTTGCAGGATGTATTTCAATATTTACTTTTAATTTGTTAAAAAAATTGTTTTTTTTCTTTTAATTATATAGCTTAGGTTGGATGTACATTTCTCAGAAGTTATAGTCTGCTGTCCATCATTTCCGTTTCATAGATATGTCCTCAGTGCATCGAGTAGTAAGTCTGTGTCCACCGCACTATATATATGAGGAGTTCTTTGCACTGTTGCAGTATATGGGCTGCGATCATGGTGGTATTTCGGCAATAGGGACAAGATGTTTGAGGAAAATATGTTTTTTGACCGGTAGAAAATGACCTAGTCTTAATCTGGCGATCGCTATCAGTTTTTTCCTTGGGATGTCAGGCATGATAGGCTTGTCCACCGTTTTGTGGTGAATGGCAAGAAATGTGCTGGATGAGCGCCAGGTAGCGTTCTGGTTTCGTGCTACTGTCTTCATGCTTGCACTCTAACAGCTTTGTTGCCTAGTGGAGATATTAGTTCATCGTCATTGCGCATTCTTGGCAAGAATGTCCGCTCTTTCATTCCCTTCTATTCCGACGTGGGCTGGTCACCATGCTAGTGTAATCTTGCCAGTGTAGAGAGAATTTCTTATATTTACTGCCACCAGGTTTTTGTTCTTCAGATTTTTAATCGGTTTGAGCGAGGATAGGCTGTCCAAGAAGATGGCAAATGTGTCTTCCTGTTTGGGGGCGTACCTGACAGTCTCCCAGACAACCGTTAGCTCAGCCGTGAAGACATCCGACCACGTTGGCAGTTTGTATGTGCATGACAGCTCTGCATCTGTATCTTTTGTCCAGACAGCGATGCCCACATCTTCTCCGTCCTTTGAGACATCTATGTAGATGTTTATGTCTGCCTGTATTCGTCTGTATATGCCTACGTGAAGTCTTATTTTGCTTGTTTTGTCCAGATTGTCATAAGTTTTTGCGTCCATTAATATTCTTCCAATATGAACTCTCTAAGGCGGAACTGTACCCACAAGAAATTGTTTTTCAGGGGTAAGGGGGATGGTTCGAAGGGTTTCTGGGGTGCTTGCAATCGCACATGTCAAGCTGCGAGAGGAGCGTCTAGTGGGAGTGCGCTATAGGGATAGGGTGTCCAAGGTTAAGAGTTGGAGTGAGAATTTGGGATTGTGAAGGGTCTTATAAAAGAGGTTGCCGGTGAGCTGTTCTCTCCTTTGGTGGATGGTTGGGAAGCCTGATTCTATTAACAGATTGGCAATCCGAGTAGTACGTAGTGCACCGAGAGCTATTCTGGCTGTAGCATTTCAGGATGTCTGGATTTTGCAGATATTCATGATACTACCAACTGTCTTGATATGTTGGTAGCAGTTTCCAGAGTGGGCCGGAGTTTCTTCTGCAGATGACCTTCAGTAAGCTGTTTCTGCTCCTGACCGATTCTGAAACAATCGCAGATTGTTTGGTCCCATTCAGATTGTTCGTAAAGATCAGTCCCAGGATTTTGAGGTTCTTTTGTAGAGTGATGGAGGTTATATCGCCTTCGAAAGAATTCTCTGCACATTTGCGTCTCCGATAAGCATGTAGAGTTTCAAGCTTGCTTTGAGAAATGTTAGCCCCGTTTGTGTTGGCCCAGACTAATATTGCTCTCATTGTTCTGTTGATCACGTGATTTACAAACAGCACTTCACTATAAGCATAGCAGCTGATGCTGAAGAGATTTGGAACCTTATCCAAGCTCTCTGACAGAGAGTGAATGTATACGTTGAATAGTTGGACCGAGAGAGGGGACCCTTGTGGGAGTCCATTTTGGAGGTTGTATGCAGAGGAGAATTGTCCTCCAACTCTTACTTTGATCCTTCTATTAAATAAAAATAAGATTACGGTTTCAACAAATCTCTTCCCCATGCTCCATCGTTCCAGCTGTCGGAGAACGGAGTGCTTAGGTGTTCGATCGAACGCCTTTTCCACGTCGATACACAGCACAACAAAATTCTTTCCCTTTCTGAATTTTCACGTTTTTAAAGTCTAAAAACAACAAATAAATCATAAACATTTTAAAATAATATTTGATTGTGATTACTATTTTCCTTTTTGATATTTTCGAAATTCTCTTCCCACGGAATATATTCAAGTTGTCAGGTAGTTCCACCACTTTTCCATTTTCTTTGTGTCTTTGAAAGAAGTCTTACACTTTTGCGAATGAAAATCTCCGAGCACAAAATCCCCAAGCGTAAAGTCCACAAGTATAAAATCTCCAAACTTGAAATTCGAAAAGAGAGTTTTCATGCATATACTGAATTTAATAAATTTAATGTGCTGTTCATCAATGACAAAAGCGTATATGGATTATCTCAAAACTTTTTAATAGTTTCCCATACATACCCACAACAACGATAAGGCCGGTGGGGTGTAATGATGCCTTTGGAGGATCAAAGAAATGTATATTACCACGACCAAGCATATTGTACGGTTGAGATTTTTTACTTACAAATTTTGATTTTAGTGGTTTTGTGCTTTCGAAATTTTTCGATATTTGAGAATTTTATTTTGGTGGTATGAGGTGTTTCCGGCGTTCTATTGCCTATGTCAACTAAATCATTTAAATTTCAAATTGAGATACACTAGATATATTCCACTTAATTTTTCGACTTACCTAATTATTAGAGTGGAAAAATCATTAAAACTAAATAATTTCTTAATAACAGTAAGTAATACTTTTTCCCCAACTTCTAATAAACATTTAATTAATTTTACAAGCAATTCTTAAACATTTTCATTTTTTCTTATATTTTCAGTACCATTCTATGTAATATGAATATAGCCATTGTAATGATGACAGCCATAGTACTAGAAAAATAAAAATAAAGTTTCAATTTTCTCCAGTAGTTACTGGATGTCAAAAATAACGTCGTTAGACTCCGAAATAGCAGAATAAGCATCATATCTGTCCGAAGTGAAGATTGAATAAATTGTTAATATCATGAACATTTATATTTATATTTACTTTACATGGACTATGAACTTTCACTGAACATAATTTAGTCCATCGATTTTTGGGAGGAGGAATTTAGTTTTCTCTGAATGAATGTACACAATAAAAAAATGTCTTAAAGAACTTATTAATGCTATCTAGTCGTATGCAGAACTTATAGGCTCAATTTAGCTGTGCATTTTTCCTATCAACAGATGCAATGTAAAATTTATATAAAACACATAATTTAGAAATAAACGCGGTGTGTCATCTGTCCTATAAAATATTATGTACTAACCAAGATGTGCTCTTTTGTGGACCCTACATAGTAGCTAAGCGCGGCGGCCCTCCTGCCCCTATTTCACTTGATCATCATAAGGCACATCCCTGTTGCTCCCATTTTGCTTGGTCACCTTAAATTTTGAGCACGCAATCATTAAAATTATTGATAACCGGTAGTGCTTCAAACGAAGAATCATGTAATCGATAGAGAGATAACAGGATTCATTAAAATCTGCTATAGGAAACCGCTTAACGTGGTATGAATACTTTGTATATGACATTTTTTAATATAAGGGGTGATCTACATACAAATAATTGATAATCGACCAAATAAAGTCTCAACAAAATCAAAATTACGAAATTTTAAATCACTAACCTTTTTTTTTTCAAAATACTTGCCATCAGCAATAATCTTTCATATCGAATTTAAGAAGCACAAAAACTTTAATTCCAAATAACGTATGGCATTCTGCATACCCAAAATGCAACCCCTACCTGCAACCTAACTTTTTCTTTCATCCAAATTCAGTCAAAATATACATAAATGTAGCCGAAGGTAATTTCTTCTGTGAATGAGCTTTGAAGATAAGACGGATACGCTTAAGCAAAAGTACAGAAAGTACAAAAACGACTCAAACTCTGAACACCAGAATATGAAATACGATATTAAAAATTGGAGCACTAGAAAGTTTCAGTGATTATCTCTATAAACGGTAAACCATTATCCCCCCACCACCTTCCAAATCTTTTGGTTCTATCTACCGCCACCTATAGATTACAAGTTTTTCCTTGGCTCAGCGAGCTATATAATAGCACAAATAAGTAAATATACAGATAACGAATCGAATACGAATAGGAAAAGAAGTTAGACACATGTTACGAGTCAATTAAAAAAATTTGTATCGTCTAGCGATGTAGGAAGGCCTTAATTCTTTCTTTACTGAAAGTTTTTTTTTAGAAATTTAC
Source organism: Dioctria rufipes (assembly GCA_963924295.1). NCBI lineage: Eukaryota > Metazoa > Arthropoda > Insecta > Diptera > Asilidae > Dioctria > Dioctria rufipes. The sequence goes on along the minus strand of OZ002743.1, from coordinate 91,778,351 downwards.
TGGAACTTTATTCCTTAGAAGTTTTATTCATTATTTGAGGCTGACAACGGCAGCAGAAATGAATGCATATGGGCAAAACCCTCGAGAATACTTCGCAATCCATGAAACAGACTCCCTCACTACCTCATGACAGCCCCAACGTAGTCCTAACATTCTAAAATATTTGCAGTGTTCTTATGGAAAACTGACAAAAGTTTCATTTGAATAGCTCCTCCGCTCTAAACTACCATTCATACAGAAATTTCTGTTCTGATAATCTTAAGCTTGCTTTTCTTATCTTCCGAACCAAAATAAAAGTTTTATACCTTTCCTAACAAAATTATTTAAAAACAAGTAAAAAGCTGGAATTGATTTAGGACCAATTCTTATGATACCCTAGATGAATGCCCGTATGAAATTTCGTATTGTCACCCTTCTGTGCAAGTTTGATTTTTGAAGTGGTATTTCGCATATATTTCTAGAACGGTTCGTCGGACAGAAAAAATGATTATGACCACTTTTACAGGATTTCGTATTCTGAAGAAGTTCTTAGTACAATAAAAATGTTTTGGATTGATCGTTTTCACAGTATACGTAAAAAACCTAAATTTTTATATGGCAACACCAATAAGGAGTTGCCCGATTTAGTCCATTTTTGAATTTTTTTTGCTAGTACAATGAAAACACCATGTACACAATTCCAGCTCTCTATATCGATGCGTTCTCAGGAAGTGTCCAAATATATAGTGGAAAACGAAAGTTTTGTGTGGCAACCCGACGAAGGAGCTGCCCGATTTGTCTCATTTTCGAACTTAATTTTACTTTGTTTTTTAAAGTCCGTGTACAAAATTTCAGCTCCTAAGTATACTTGTTCCCGAGTTATCGTGCGCACAGACGGACAGACGGACGGACATGCAAAAATCTGCTCTACCATCATTATTTCGAGGTGTTACAAACGGAATGACAAACTTAGTAATTAAATTAAATTCGCAGGCATTTATACATACCACAAACAGGTTTTTACCTACCTGAGATTATCGAGATTATCCTTCAATTTTTTTATTTTAATATTTACTGTAAGTCACTCCATCCAAAGAATAAAGAAAGAAACGCAGCCATTTTATAAAATGTTAATGTATGCTGAAGGAAGCTTTTTTATGGAATTAGTAAGTAAAACATTTTTTTTTTTTTTTATTAGTTTAAACTTTAAATGCGCTTTTCTCAAAACATGGTTTTGAAAATCGTTACCACGAAATTTTCCTGATTTTTTTCAATCGATTTCGCTTAAATTTTGTACATTAGTTGAAAACTATATTATTTAGTATACATGTCATAAGCGTCTTTTCATAACTTGAAATTAAGAATATTTATTTTAAAAATAATGTCAAAAATTTTGGCGGAATATAGGGTTTTCAACTTTGAATTGCTACCCTTTTCTTAGAAATTATTATTTTGAAAAACGGCTACGACAGGTACTAAATAATATAGTTTTCAACCAATGTAAAAAATATGAGCGAAATCGATTGAAAGCAAATAGGAAAATTTCGTGGATCCGAAAAGCTTTCTTCAATGACTATGGTCAACAGAAGTAAGCACCCACCCCAATGGATTAACTTTTTTGACAATATTTATTTTTTAAATATTACTGATATTGTATTATAAAATAAAAATAAAAAAATCTGCCAAACTATTTATTTAAAACAACAACAAAAGTCCCAAAATATTACTTTTAAGTGGATATACCCCTTAAGCATTTCTGCCTTGGTCTGGTAAAAGATAGAAACTTAGGTGTGTGCCTGAACACCATTTCTTAGTTACAATTTTCGTCGTAGCTAACTAACTTGGTTACCAAAAATATTGATAAGGTTTTCATTTTTCTGATATACGTTCTTCATCTGTATATTTACTTATTCATGATAATATCTAATTTACCTGCAATATTGCTGTAACATTCTTAAAAATTTTAAATTAGAAAACTACAAATTAATTGTGTCATCACAATTTCAGTTGTGTCTCATTCTTCCAAATCACTTTGACATGAACTTTCTACTTCTCTAATTTTATTGTATTACTATTATAAGAACTCAAATTTTCTAAAAAAAATAAAAAAAAGTGTTGAATCAATCATGACATAATAACAACATTGATTCTCACAAAGAAAAAAAGGGCTCAAGGCAATGATCCATCATTATATAGAGATCTATTCAACGAATTAAGCCGCAATACAGGCTGATGCCAATATAAAAGACTCTAACAACGCAATGGAGGAGCATCATCGCATCTAAGCAGCTTTTCCAAAGGTCAAAATACTTTACCATAAAATTATAAAGGCAAAAGTCATTATGCCTTGAAATCAAGTGCTGGTCCGCAATATAAATACACAAATTCTGCTGAAAACAGACTATAGTCACTTACATAATTATGCCCATTTCGTAATATGTTGACACCTACAATTTAACAGAAATCGCGATTCTTGGAGAAGTTGTTTCAAAACTCTACGGTAATGATCAACCGTTGCTATACATACACACATATATGTACAGTATAGTACCAAGAGATAAACTCATAAAGAAATTAAAGATACTTAAATTGAATAATTAATTCAGAATCTAGTTTGGTCTGCAATTTTAAGAGTGGAGTTTTCCGCTTATGCTGCATGATTACATCGCCAAATCTGAAGGTCTATATTTTTCTCAAAATTGTTGGTAAAAAAAAAATTGTTTGTTTCTTTAAACACAATAAAGGCTTGGATTACTGTAAAAATATGGGAAGGCATGTATCTCTATTAAATCTTTGTCAACCCAATCGGTACGCATGTCTTTCACATGCCTTACACTTTCCACAGTCTGTAATTGTCTAAAAATTACGAAACGGCCTTTAGATGTAGAATCTACGAAACCGGTAGCTACTAATCAAGTTGTTTCCAAATTTCAGCACAGTACCAACTTTAGTGGTAACTGGTAACATGCAAATCTAGAAAAGAAACTTTGATCAAATAAATCAAGGGAAACTGTGAGTACCCACCGAGATTTGTGCACGCGAGCCATTCAAATGATGCATCTTGTTACGCGGACATTGTCTATACCTACAACAACATTGCACAGCGCACTTTTATTTTCTCTTGTTTTCTGTATAATTTCCAGTTACAGCCAAGTACATTTCAGATTTGAAGTACAGCTAGCGTCCGTCTAGCAAACCAAAACGCTTCACGGCAATTCGAACGAAGACACAAATCTTGGAAGGGATCCCTGTCTTCATCGTCTTGGACTATTGTTAGATCAGATGGCAAAGCCATCCGTGGCCTTTCTCTTTCAACAGAAACCAAATCCCGTGGGCTGCAATTTTTATAAATGCCAGTGCGACAGCGATATTTGCTGGATTTGTAGACGGAACGACATGCATCTAACGTGTCGATAAATAAATAGTGCTGGCCTTTGATGTCGCGATATTTTTTAAATTTAACCATTCACTAATCGGTAAGCGCAGCATCAGAGACTGATTTTACTGCGCAAACTGAAAACTTTCTTTCCGTGCGTCCAGTGACAGTGTTATAGATTTTGGATTTAAATTGGAAATAATTTAAATAAAGTGATTTCAGTGATAAAAATTAACGGACCTCGACTGAATATACTATAAAAAAGGATCTGGCATCTTTCATAGATCTCAACTGGAATAATAATAGCAGGCTTAGCGGCATTATATAGAAGACATTCACGATATACATTGGAAATATAGGATCATAATGAAAGTGAATATCTTTACAAGCCTCTTAATAGGTGAGTAAAATATTTAAAAATTAACAAAAATACAGGATAAGCATTTATTTTTACCAAATATGGTGCCAGTGAAATAATAAAAAAAAAAAAGATATTTGACATGATTTAATCTATAAAATCGTAATTAATTAAAGCCAAGAAAAATTAGTGAGATAAAATGAATAAAACTGATAAATGTAATTTGAAATTATTATTCTTTAAAAATTAAATTAAAGTAAAAAGAAAATCACAAAAATAAATAGAATTGTTTAATTGAAACTATTTCTTCCTCAAAATTGAAAGCAAAACCATAAAATTGACAGGAATAATGTAAATTTATCACTTAAAGAAATTTAAAATTCAATTACAAACGAAAAATGGCAAAAAAAATTATGTTAAAAACTTGAAAATCGACAAAATGAACTTGACTTCCTCTACACTCCATTTCCAAAAGTGTGGATAAAGCTTAATAAATATTGTACTAACTTTTGAAGTATACATCTGTATTACTTTATACAAATATCTAGTTAAATACCTTTTTTTTTTAAATTGTTCCTCTTTAATAAAAAAACATCCCAATGCCACACTTACAAGTTCATTCCACTGAACAAAGTATTTTTGAAATGATAATTTTCGAAAACTGAGGAATTATAGAATTGGTCATTTAGGGCCGTATTCACCAAGCTATTCATTCAATTAAAATTTAATTTAATTTGTGGTTTAGTGTTCCTGTAAGAGAGGATTAGAGCACACTTGAAATTAAATTAAAATTTAATTTAGCTGTAAAAAAAAGTAGAACTATTCTCTAAATTTAAGATATGTTTTTTTCCTAAAAATAAATGTAATTTTCTCTGATAGAAAGGGAAAATCAGTTTATTTCCCCCAAAGTTATAGAAAATTCATGAAATTAAGGTATTTGGCACCAGAAAACCTATATATAGTAAGTAAAATTCCTGAAATGTTAAGCTTTCTCGGATATAAGAAGGAGAACATTCAATAAATTAGGTATTAAATCTACGTTTTTTATGGAATATATACTTGCAAACATATTTTCGTTATAATATTCATAATATAATTCACACATTGTTTTTGAAAACTTGTCATATATTGTTTAACAATATTTTATTTGGTGTCCCAAGTAACATTGGAGGTTGAATTTCCTATTTTGGTTAGAATTACGTAAATTAGACTTAAGAATTTAACCTCAAAGGCCACTCTTCTTTAAGGTTAATTAGGAAGGAAATTTTACTTAATAATTCCTTAAATTAGGTCCTCAAAGCAATCTTGACTTTGTAGTTAATTATTAGGGAAAAATTACGTAATAATTCCTTTTTAATTTATCTCGTAGGAATTAGGAGAAATAAGGAAATAAATAAGGAAAATTTCCTAAATCTAAGGCAAATTTCCTTACTTTTTACCTAAATTTTACTTAACTTTGAGGTCAACTTTAAGGAAATGTATGGACTTTGTAGTTAGATTATTCCCAAGTTCAAGGCAAGATAACGTAAATATTCCCTAAATAATTCCCTATTCGATTGTGTTCGCCCTCAAAGTCCGAATTCCCAAAAAAGTTAACCTCAAGGTACATTGGACTAATACCTAGGCCACGTTTGGCGAAATCCCTAATAGTTGAAATTATGTAATAATACAACCAAAAATTAAAGTTCATTTACTTTTGTGACTTCATTATCACTGGAATTATTGAACTGCTCCTCCCATTGAATCATTTCATCTAGATTACAAATGTTGCTCCTATTTAAGACACATTTATATCGGAATCAGTCAGGCTCTGGAATACCATTTGCACCTTTCTTAAAGTTGCCACGCTTGATTTGGGCAATATGTACACTTAATTATTTGTTTCCCAACTATGCGGAATATACGCATATTCAACTGCGTTTGGATTCAACCGCTTTTTAACAAATCTTCTATCCAAATAATGATGCTAATCACATGGTTAACTCTTTTTAAGATATAAATAAATCAATTCAATTGTCAAATCTCATTTACCTATTTAAGGCGAAATTCCATAATTTGGGCGAAATGCCTTATTTTAAGTTGAAATTTATTTATAGAAAACAAATTTTCATAACCTTTGAACACAAAATTACCTAAATAAGGATTTTTGCCCTCAAAGTCGAAAATTTTGTTATTTCGTCTTGCCATCCAGGAACTTCGTCGTATAAGGAAAAGTTGTAAGTCAAACTAACTTCTAGGTCAAGAAATGTAATATGCGCCATATTTATTTAACAAAACATGGCTGCCATATATTAAAGGAATGGATAGAAAAATTGCATTATACCTTAATTTATTTTTTTCCATAGTTACTACAAAGAAAACACAAATAAATGAATTTTTCTTAATTTCAGAACGATTAAAGCATATTTAAATTAATTTCAATGCTCTAAATCGGAAACCAAAGAATAATTTAAAAAAATTTAAAATTATTATTTTTTAAATATACAATATTTTGAAAGCGCGTTGTTGTTTTTCGATAAATTATATCCATATTTATCAATAAAGTTTTTCAGGTTTTAAAAATTGAACGCTTAGAAGCTGCGGGAATTAATTTTGAATAAGGACATAATTTTCATATACTATGTTAAAGCAATACTTCTCATAATCTTTCAATTTGGAGTTATGTGCCTTGTTCATAACATTTACATTACCTACTAAGGAAAATATACATACACAATTCTTATAAAATGTAATTCCTTCTATATAAAAACACACCTTAACATGAGTTATACTAGGTAGAAAATAGGTCGAGATTAAAGAAAATTTACGTAAATTCGACGTGAAATTTACCTTAAATTTACGAAATCAAGGATATGAGTCCTGTGCCCTATTAGGCAATATTCCCTAATTTCCCTAATATTTACGTCGATACGACGTCCTCTCATTCTCCACTTATGTAAATCGGACGTAAATATTAGGTAATCTTAACTTAACCACAATTAGTCGCTGCCCTAATTTAGGTCGAATAGACGTAAATTCGACCTGAAAAAGAGGGGTAATGTTACTTGGGGTGGTACTCGTACTATTACCTATTCCCTACATTTTAGGGAATATTTCCTACACATCTAAGGTGGAGCTTTCGCTAATCTTATCGAATAATACTTAAGCTTTGTGGCACAAATTTTTTCCACTCACTTTAGGGAAAATTTTTTTATATTATAATAACGCGTATATAATTTTAATTTTTATTCAAATGGGTTCCAATCCTCTCTAACGAGAGTAGTAAATATAAATTAAATTAAATTGCAATTAATTGGTTTGGTAAATATGACACTTAGGCATATGTACTATATATGTAGAGGTATGTAGTCCCAATAACCAACACAACCTTAAGGTACGGTGTCGCTAGTGCAGCCGGGTGGATCAACAGCAGCGTTGCTATATTGACAGTTATTCCTGTAAATGACAGTTTTTTTAGTAGCTGTGCAGTTTTCCAATTTTCCCCAGTTATCATCCAAATTTGACAGTTTTTTACAGTTTTTGTAGACAAAAGTAATTTTTTATAATTACTAAATAATTTTATAAAAACAGACCTTATGTATAATTTTTAAAGTTCAGATATTCTGCTTCAATTTCGCTCTTTTCAAAATTAGTTCAAACGGCAGCCCTGGAATGTCATTTTTTTCTAACTCCCATAAGGTGTCATCTGTCATCTCATCTATAAACTGTTAATATCATCCTCCCTTCCATTTTCATCCATTTCAAATGGCAAAAAACCACTAAACTAATTCTCTGGTGAAACGAAAATGATCAAAGAGTGTTCAGTCGGACCGTAAATCTTAATTTGCGAAATAAATGTTAGAAATACACTGTCAAAAAACATCATGCGCAAGAACAAAAACCACGGCCTGGATAAAAATGTATTGGGGGAAACTCAACTGGAGGAGCTCTGCAATATGTTGCGAAAAACATACTTTTCACTCTGTTTGGACGAATCGACTGACATATCCACAACTTAACTTTTATCGTTAGTCGTCAGAGTGGAATTGTATAGTAAGATTCAAGATTTTATTTTTGATTTGGTTAAAGTTAAAGATTCTAATGCTAATGGTATTTATAAGAAAATAGTAGATACGTGTTTGCAGCACCAAATAAATTACAAAAATCATTTGATAGGGTTTGCAGCATGTAACTACTTACCGAGATACATTGAAGGCGGTGCTAGGGACATAGATATATAATTTCATTCAAAATAGTCCAAAACGAGTAGAGCTATTTGCCGATCTACAAATTTTATTAGACTATTATCCAAGAAAGATGCTGCACCCTTCCCAAACACGTTGGTTATCCTTAGAAGCTACAGTGAATCAGCTTCTTAGTCGGTTTGATGCACTAAAGTTATTTTTTTTTTACACGAAGATTTAGATAAATTTAATTCCACGCAAAGGATCATTGAATATTTGCATAATCCTCAGTTCGAGCTATATTTAATTTTCTTGAAATTTATTTGAAATGATATTAATAAATTAAACAGATTATTCCAAAGTGAAAGTCCGCAAATCCATTTGCTAAATAGTGAGATAAGTCATTTATATTTAAAAATATAGGAATATTTTGTAAAAGATGAATGTGTTAATACAACGAATTTTCAAAAAATTGATATCAATAGGTCTGAATGCCTAAAAAATATTAGAGATGTATATTTAGTAGCTGATATATGTCTAGCACTGAGATCAACTCACATATTATCAGAGATTGATGAACTAGATTTCAGAGAACATTATGTCAAATTCTACGTGGAACTTTTCAAACAGTTTTTAAAAAAATTGGATTTTCACAATGAATTTCTTCAATCATTGAGGTACTAGCACCAATAAGTGTATTAAAGAAGAATGTGTCGAGTACTTCGAAATTGTGTGCTCTTGTACCGAATGTTGTAAGCATTGAAAATTTTGTTGAAAAAACTGGTGTCAGCAGCCACAGCAAATGTGGAGAGAATTTTCTTGCAAAACAACATTAATAAAACGAAAATTCGGAACAGGCTAGAGGTCCCCACATTGTGTGGAATTTTAAGAAGGAAAAATTATTTAAAGCAAAATTCAGACTGCAAAAATTTTCAACATTCTAACGAAATGTTACAAAAATTCGACGAAGAGATTTATGCAAAATAATTAATAATTATATTCTACTACGTATTCAAGTTTTAGTTACCAATATGCCAAGGAGGCTTTTTGTGTCAATAGAAACGTACCTATTATTTTAATTTTTGTTATTTATCTTACACGAAGTGTGATTTTTGTAATATTTATTATGGTGTGAGTACGTGTATATAATAAAAATGATATTTAAACTAAGAAGAAGCTATCTTTTTTCAATGACAGTGTTTTGTTCGAAAAAACAGTTTTTTATTCTGTTTGTTACAGTTTTCTTTAAAAAAAAATATGGCAACGCTGATCAACAGGCTGTTGCAGCTGTACAGTTAAGTGGTTTCGATAGAACGTTTGGCTGTATTCTCACTCAGTTAAATTACGTGTTGCAATTAACACATTGTTTTGATTTATTATACCGCTATTAAAAAAAAAACTTAAATGAATAAAGTAATCCAAGTTTTATTACTGGAAGAAGAGGAAAAAGCAGAAGAAATGTTAATGCTATTATCGAATTTGAGGCAGCCCACCAATAATTTATTTCAAACTCGAAAATTCGAAGGATATTTCAAGCTTCTTACAAATGGGCATTTCCAAGATAGCAAAGAAAAATTTCGGCAGTTCCTTAGAATAAATCTACAATAGCTTTTCGCCTACATAGACATATTATGAAGCCTTATATGAAGCCATCAGCTAATGCAGCCAGAGAGAAAGCTGTTTTCAATTTTAGACTGAATCGGGCACTTAGATTTTCGGAAAATGCTTTCGGTCTATTATGCCAAGTGAATTTTTTACATACCACACCAATAGCTGTTAAACTCAAGGCTTGCCATAATATTGTTATTGTTGTTTGTTTCGTATACAATTTGCTGCGAGAGGTCTACTTAGAGAAAAATTGACAACCATATTATGAACATGCTCCTAACTTAAAGTTATCAACTACCGTTAAAAAAGTCTGACGCATACTCTGATGCTGGTGGTTTCATCATAAGAGAAGAATTTACTGAATATTTTAATAGGGAAGGAGCTGTAAAGTGCCAAGAGAATTCCTCTATACTAAACTCTTAAAAATGTATGTATAATACCCTCCTTTTTTAAATTAACTACTCATAAAAGATGTCTAATGTCCATAAAGAGAAATGAAAAGTATAAATATATATTTGAAATTTCCTTACCATTTCCCCCAACTGATCTGGATACAGTTGACTATCTTTATATTTTGGTGATCACATATAGCAGGGTTCTTTTGAACTTCTTGAAATAGTACTTCGTCTTCTAAATTAAAAAATTTTAAGGTCATGTCTTTACTTTTAATATGTATATCTACCGCACATATTAAATTTTAAGAAATGACTACGCTGTAATACGACTGCGTCTCTACTGGTACAATGAGCAGTAAGGACGCAGCTGCATATAGCCGACATTTGCAGCCAGCAGTCGCGACGCAGCAACGAACACAGTTTCATTGTCTTACATATGAACAGTGATCAGCAGCTGGCTGTTGCAACTGGCTGCACCAGCGAAACCGTACCCTTACACCTAAAAAAACCAACTATATTCAAAGACTTTTGACATTGATAGCTATGAAATCATTAACATCGAACCTAGCTTGGTATATTCTAAATAAGTGGTCTTCAACCTGTGTTCAGCGGAACCCTAGGGTTCCGTGAACAAATTAGGGGTTCCATGAGAACATTTTATGATTTTTAAAGAAAAAGATAAATTTCGCTTTGGCCAACGTGCTGAAAGGAGATGTAAAATGTCTGTCAAATAAAATTCTCAGTTTTCTCAAAACTATCAGAGAATCCGGCATGAGTTATGTCCACTCAATCTCTTTAGAGCGAAACAAATGTAAACAAAAGCAAATAACCTAGGGTTACAGCAATAACTTCGTCCCAAACAAGTACTTTCATAAATGAGCAGAAAAATCGTCAAATCAAGAAATTGGTGCATGATGACAATACAGATAATGATGATAATACAATATGAAAGCATCTTATTTGGTCAGTTATCGTGTTGCTCAACAGGATGAAGCTTACATTATTGCTGAAAAATTAGAGAAACCATATGCCAAAGATATAGTTTCTTTCATGATAGGAGAAAAACATATTAAAATGGTTGATAATGTGCCACTGTCTGGTACTACTTTATCAAGGCGCATTAAGGACATGGCAAATTACTGTGAAGTACAACTCATAAAACCTTTAAATAATTCTATCCATAAGTTTTTCTTCAGTTGGACGAATCTCCAGACGTATCTGGGTTATATGATACATTGATGAAATGGCTATTGAAGAAGATATGCCTTTTTGTAAAACTCTACTCAGCAAAACAACAGTTGGTTCATATTTGAAACAGCATGATATATTTTGGGATTTATATCACCATGTATGCACCGATGGTGCAAAATCAATGCTTACATTTTGAAAGGCGTAGTTTTACATATGAAATAAAGAATCCTTACGTTATTAATAATCATTGCTACCTTTATCGACAGGCGCTTGCAGTGAAAAGAAAGCAGAAGAATTAGAAACTGTTCTTAATGATTGTTTAAAAATTATAAATTTTATCAAATCAAGGCCATTGAATTCGAGAATGTGCACCTTGTTATCTGAAGATATGGGAAGTATACATAAAACTCGGGTTGTCTAATGGTAAATTATTGACAAGATTTTTACACTTACGAGATGAAATCAGATTGTTTTTTACTGAATATCCACATGAATTATCTCACCAATTAAATGATACGAAATAAATTTCAACAAACAGCTTATCTTTCAGATATTTCTTCATATTTTAATTAAGTAAACCTTTCTCTTCAAGGCGCAAATACGAATATTTTCAAAGTTCAAAATAAATAAAATTCAAAATTCAAATTTTGTGCATAGTTGTATTTGGGGAGGAAATACTGGATGCTTTTTTAATTTACATGATTTTTCAGTCGTCAATAATGCTGAACTCAATGAAAATGTAAAAAAAATAGCAACATTTATCAGATTTACAAAATACTTTTGTGGAATATTTTCCTGATTAGCCAGAAAATTTTGATTGGGCTCAAAATCCATTTGTTGAATAATATGATACCTGCCAATTACCAATAAAAGAAATAGAGCAACACTTCGATATTTCAACTGACTCTACATTAAAAATGAAATTTTTTGAAACAAAGATTTTGAATTTTTGGTTTCAAATTTTTCCCATATCCTGAGCTTTCAAAAACAATTATTGTACATCTGACGCCATATGTTACCACATACATATATGCATGTGTGAAAGATCTTTCTCTCTATATATTGCCATAAGAACCAAATTTAGAAATAGATTAGATGTAGAGGATGAATGAGGCTGCAAATTTCTAAATTACAGCAAATTTTGATATAATTTGTAATAAAAAACAGGCTCAATCTAGTCATTGAGTATTTTTTTATTTCAAATTTTTATTATTTAAACTTTTCATGTAAAATATAAAAAATATATTTATATATATAATATGAAATTTTGATATATAAATTTGTGTTTTTACTTGCGCAATAGTTTTCAAAATTGGGGTTCCACGATTAATATTATCAGCAGAAGGGTTCCGAAAGCCGCAAAAGGTTGAAGACCACTGCTCACGATGATGAAATCATAGGATATACTAAGTTTGTCATTCCGTTTGTGACGCACAGAAATAATTCTGGTAGAGCCAAATTTGTTGGACAACCATGCATAAAATTAAAAGTTATTTTGATTTTTGCATGTTCGTCCGTCCTCACAATAACGGGTTCACTTAGAGAGCTAAAATTTTTTACACAGGCTTTTAAAAAAATAGCAAATTTAAGTTCGAAAATTTAACAAATCGGATAACTCCCTCGCAGGGTTGCCATACAAAAACTTAGTTTTTCATTGTATATTTGGACACGACCTGAGAACGCCGTGCTTTTATATAAACCAATAAATATAATTACAAAATTGGGCTAAATCGGGCAACCCTTTCTTGGTGTTGATATATAAAAATTTTGGTTTTTTACATATAATGTGAAAACTATCAGTCTTATACGGTTTTATTGTGCTGAAAAGCTCTTCAGAATATAAAATCCTATAAAATTGGTTATAACCATTTTTACTGTCCGATGAACTGTTTTAGAAAAATTTGCAAAAAACCACTTCAAAAATCCAACATGCACACATGGGTGAGGCCATACGAAATTACATGCGAAATGATCTTAGCCAATTCCAGATTTTTTATTTGTTTGCATTTTTTAATCAATTCTCATTTCACAATATTTTGGTTCTACTTTTTTGTTTTTTGTACTTCAGTGGAAAACAGATCAACTTTTTAATAAATTCGAAAGGAAGTCGCATTAATATTTACGTGTATGTCCATAAAAAACTGTGATGAAATTATTTGTAAAATTTTATATATATTGGAACGTATTGATACTGTGCTAAGGTTTTACCAATGCCAGTTATCGATTACATGGAGGTTAAGCACCAAATTCTAGTTATACTTAAAGTTGTTAGAATAATATTGAACATGAAGACCTAGAACCCCTAGGCGATTAACAGATCAGGGCCCTTTTTTTATATAATTGAATATAGCAAAAAATGTTACCGTTATTTTTCATATATATATAGAAAATAAACAAATAGAGTATATGCCTTTCTTCTTTGTAAAGGAACTAATAGTCCACAGACTGCATTCTGCATTATTTCTGACTCTGTACAACACAGAGAGTGAATTGAGCCTAATCGCCTCTGTCGTGGATCTGAAATAGTTTTTCACTCATTTTAGCACTGAAAACAAACCGTTATGAGGAGCAATTTGACCGAACTAGATCCGGAGCGCTATTTCCACATTTGGATAAATATTCAAAAAGCCCTTTTCCAGGATGGACTTGTATAACTCCACGGCCGATAATAGTTTTCCTCGTGTAGTCTCTACTGAGCTTGCAGGTGCAAACACTCGTTTCCCAAAGTTTTGTGTAAATATCCTAGATAAAAAGGCTTTCAAATTTTGTATGCCCTCAGGGATATCTTGTGATTCCAAGTTATGCAGGTTCATGAGAAAGTCAAACTTTTTACTTAAGTTCTCGTCCTCCAATCAACCTGTCGAAAATTACTTTGAAAACTGTAGCTCTAATTCATAGTGCGACTTCGATCTGGTTTCATTTTACTTCATCACAATTCAGAATTTGCAGCCCCTGATTTTTTAATAGGAGAATGTAAGTCTTTGGGTAATCTGTTGAGATAACACCATGATATTAATAGAGCAGGCTTGAACCATGCGCAACTGTCGGCCGCCTCGTTTCCAGATACCCAGATATCATGAGACCCAGCAGAGAAATACTTCGTAAATTCCAGAGATTACCACAACATCTTGAACCAACAGTGAATTGATCATGTTCAATGCTGTAATTGCTATCTATCTACCGCTGTAATTAGAGTTACCACATGTCAATATCTTGTAATATCTAAAGATAATTGCGTTGATAATATCTAAATAGCCTGAAATATACTGTTTAGCAATCTGGCAGGTGTTAAACCTCCTGTATACTATTGGCCTCCCAGAACAGCTCCATTTTGGACCCATCCGTAAAAATTTATTGCTTTGACCTAGTGCTTAATCGACTTCCGTCCCATTCGTTTGTAATCGGAGTTGTAACAGAAAAAGCTTTTTGCAATACCCTATATTGGGAAAGTAGTTGCTAATTGTTGGTAGGTCGTCAGTGTACTTCTGTGAATATGGTCAAAAGTCCTCTAACAATTTATTACTTTTTAAATCTTAGGGCATGCTTGCAGCTATAATTTTGCTGTGAATATATAGGTGGAAGATGGTTTCTTTTACTGTGGTTAGCATTCGGCATTGTACATAAATGTAGAAAGTCTGTAATGCCCAGGCAGGCATCTCTATAGATTTTAAGGAGAGTGGCCGTATCAAGTACATTTCATCAAATTGAAGTATACCCTAAGTAAAGATGGACCTTATCATTGAATTGTATATCCAGTGTCCACTTAGCCGTTATAATAAAATTAACCAAATCTTTGTGAGATTAACCGATAAGCCACAGTATTTTGTTTATTTGTGTAGTGTGCTCTTTCGACTATAACACTATTAGCGACTAAAAAGTTAATTTTTTCGCAAGTAAGGGGGTCTTCTCCTTAGCGACTCTCATTACTTCATGTATTGTAGTGTTATTAAAAACCATTGAAGGTCACGGAAGCACCCAGCGTGTAGTTCGTAAACTTTAGAGACATACTACTTGATGTATTGCGCAATTTCCATTGACTTTTTCTTTGTATAGACATGCTCCTGAGACTTCCCAGCTTCAAAACACTCTCTTCTATATTTCTCTAACGCATAATCAGCATAATTCCATGGTTTGCCTGACTTGACCTGGGTGACCTTATAGATCCCAATTATGAGAGCCTAATTTCTCTGTGTACTCATAACTTTAAGTAACAAAAAAATTCCATTGAATTCACTGGATAGTTTTTAAAAATTAGCTAGAAGTGGAGAGAGACAAAGAGAGAGAGAGAGAGAGAGACAGAGAGAGAAAGAGAGAGGGAGAATCAATTCCAAGAAATTATCAATTTGTTTCAATTTAGCTACCAAACCATATCGAAATGACCTTTCGGTGATTACTTTCAAAATTAAAAACAGAAGCAATATTATTACCGTCCATTATGATCTGTAATTTGTTAATTATAGAATATAGAACTCCAATTCCTGACAAATTTCGTTAAAATCATTCTAACTCATTCTTGTTGCATTTCTACCTTGACCTTGACCTTTGTTTTTCATCAAATAAAACAATATTAATGATTCAGCATCCAGGCTGCTAAAATTCAAAACTCACTTAATTAAAGCAAATAAAAATACGAACAAGTAAAACAACAAGAAAAAAATTCTTCAGAATATTTTCATTAAATAAATTTCCCTCAAGGATTTTTATTCGTCCTTCACTGTAAACTTTACTAAAGCAATACTAAAGTCACTCCCCGCCTGAAAAATAATTACTTAATCAAAGGCTAAGCCATAGGAATATCTCGCTCCAATATATAGGATGTTTCCGCCTAGGAGGTGATAGTACTCATCTAGCCAAACAAAAAAATTGTTGGGCACGGGTGGTGATGGGAGGGGGGTGGGATGAACCGTTTAGGATCTACAAGATGATTAAGAAAAAAAGCTAGTTTTCACAAAATACCTTGTATAAAAGCTCATTATATGCAGGACTTCATGGCCTTTCTAACGACTGCTCAACCAGTCCCGCACTTCTCCCCTCTCAAGAGTTATTGTTATCTAAACTAAAAATTTCGGATTTTCTTACCTTTGTCAAAGTAAAAAATTTGACATCTTTTTTTTTTATAAATAGGTACAAGTTAACATACCTTTTTTTACAAAAACTGTAAACTGGGGACTCTCCTCTTTAATTTGACCTATCACACTCTAGGTGTTAACTGTAACCGTAAAAGAGTTATTAGCTCACAACCTATTAAGGTCATACAGATTAATAATAAAAATAAAATTAAATTAAAAAGGTCTCCCATAGAAGAAACGTGATTTTGTCTGCATTTTTTTGGTCGTTTTCTTCTCATTCATAAGTAGGCATTATTTTTTTTTCAAATGACGCCTATTCTTATTTAAAAAGAAAATAAACAAACATTATGTAGTGTTAATTTTGTACGATGGTACGGAACCCTTCGTGTGCGAGTCCGACTCGCACTTGGCCGCATTTTATATTTTTCTAGTTTTATTAGTTTTTCTATGAAGCTCGTTCAAGAACGTTGCAATTTAGAAATGTATTGCGTTTACTCAAACCTTCAAAATGAAAAAAAAAATGCATTGTTAATCCTGTGAAGATTTTGAAAGTAGTGATGAAGTCTTTGAATTAAATTAAGATTTTATTGAAAAATATAGCAGCAATATAAGCACTGAACTGTGTGAGCAAATAATAATATTAGAATTAAGCCTTAAAACCAGGAACCGAAAATAACTGGTATTTTGAAAATTTTAAACAAAAAAAGCTGGGATAAATCATGATCGTGGAATTTAGTGGAATATACCAAAAGATGTCTCGTGAAACCCGTTTCGATTCCTGTAAAGCTTTTGAAAGCTTAACTTTTTTTAAAAATAAAGCTAAAAACCTAAGCTGGAAAGGCTTATAATTTTTTCTGGCAAAAATAATAAGCCAGCTTGACTTTTTATTTTTTCGAGCTGGAAATAGCAGGATTTGAAGCCGAAAGTAAAAAGTCAAGCTGGCTTCTTATTTTCAGGGACCGAACCAGTTATGAATTTTTACGAAAAAAGCTTAATTTACATGTTAT
Source organism: Dioctria rufipes (assembly GCA_963924295.1). Lineage (NCBI taxonomy): Eukaryota > Metazoa > Arthropoda > Insecta > Diptera > Asilidae > Dioctria > Dioctria rufipes. Next base: position 91,761,205 of record OZ002743.1, on the reverse strand, counting down.
TCCTGGCCGGTAATAGTAATAGTTTTGAAGCTAGAAAACCAAGTGCAACGGCTTGAAACTTTTTTCGGTAAAAATATAAGAAGCGAGCCGGCTTTTTAGTTTTTCTCGCCAAGCTGGCTTTTTATTTTTGCCAGATAAAATAAAAAGCCTTTCCAGCTTAGTTTTTTTAGCTTTAAATTATTATCGGTCAGGCTTTTTTCGTGAAAAATGTTATGAGCCTAACAAAAAAAATATTTGATAAAGGCTATTGCTTGACAACAGACAACTTTTATACATCCCTAAATTAGCAAGTTTGTTAATATCACGCTCAACTGATATTTATGGTACAGCACAACCAAACCGATAAGAAATGCAACCGTGGCGTATCAAAAAGGAAAAATAATGGTTTTGCAATGGAAGGGTAAAAGGGCGGTAACAGTTTTATTAACAATTCATAACAATGAAATGAAAACTGTTCAAAAACGGGGGAAGCCAAAATAAAGCCACTCTAATTCTCGACTACAATGGGACAAGTATTGACCGATTCGACCAACATTTGGCAGACTACCCTGTACCAAGAAAACGGGGTAAAAGTATTATAAGAAGATATTTTTCCTTTTATTTGAAATAGTTCTATGGAACTCGTTTGTTCTGTATAGGAAAATCGGAGGGCGTCTGTCCAATTTATATTATCGGATGGAGCTCGTGGAAAAAATCGTTGAAAAATACTCTCCTAGTATTGAAATTGCGCCCCAAGGAAGACCATCATTGGAGGGTAATGCAAGAAAATTTCGAGATCATTATCCAGATTTTTTACCGCCAACTCCAAAAAAAGAATCTCCACGTAAGGCATGTTTTGGGTGTTCCAAGAAAAGGGACGTCAATGGAAAAAAGGTCAGAAAAGAGACCCAATATTGTTGCCTCGAATGCGCCGTGCCATATTTTCGTCTATACCATTCATTAGGTATGGTTGTTTTCAATTTGTGATCAATCCAATAATTTTATAGTATAATAAATATATTTTTTACTTCAAAGGTTTTCAAAATTCAAAAGTGAACATCCTTGTATCTAGTGCCGTAACAATAGTTTGGGTCGCCGAGCGGACTCTGATTTTTACCTCCCCTGACTTCATCAATGCTAATAAAATGCTTTATAAGAATATATTTTATTAATTTTATAATTAGTTGTTTACGATAAATAATTTAAAAAAAAAAAACCTTTTGCAATTATACATAGATTATGAAAATGCAATAAAAAAAAAAATCGATTCGTTTTGGACAATTTCTTGAAAAAAAAACCCGAGTGTGAAGTGGTTAATATTAGGTTATCTTTGGTTCCGTATCTTAAGCCAATAGTTCCGGCCAGCGGCTTGCTGTGTCTTATACAATTAAGATCCAACGGTAGTCATTGGAGTTGTGGAGCGGTCCGAACAAGTCTATGAATATAACTTCGATTTGGATTAAACCAGCTGGCTTGAGTTTGGTTGATTTGTATTGCTGGCATTCGTGACACTGACGTACATACTTATTGATAAAAGTAGAGATTACTCTTTTGGTTTTTTTTACCGGGGTAAACTTATATTTGTTCAAGAAGGAGTTTATTTGGATTCTCCGGTATATAGAAAAAGCTAAAAATGAAAACCAAGCTGTACCGAAGAGTGTAAGGTTTTCTGCTAACACGAAACGCTTCTTCTTCTTTTACTTTTTCTTTTTTCAGCCCACTGTGGACGAATGAATCTGGTTTTTTAATTTTTTTTTAATTTTTTTAATAAAAATTTTTTTTTTCTATTTTTCTCAAATTTTTTTCATTTTTTCATTTCTTTTCTTTATTCTATTTTTTGATTTGTTTTTCAAGTCACTCAATTTCGCTATTTGGGACCTGTTGATGAGTCAAACCAAGACTTGAAACTTGTCACCCAAAACATAATGGGTTGTGTGATGAAATAACAAAGAAAACATTTTTTTAGCGTTTGCTATATACCGGAGAGTCCAAAAAATGCCTTCTTGAACAAATACTTATTGATGTCTTCTCGAATGTTACTCCAATAATATCTCGGTATTATATTCGTGAATATGTCCGTTCCACACCGTAATATCTAGCTGTTGGTGCATCATGGTGGGCTTACAAAATTATCATTCTTTCACTCTTTGGTACTATCTATACAATATTCCTGAGTTCATTTGATACCCTCACTTACACCATCTGATATAGCTGATACCGTGTTTTCAAGAGAATCTATAATTACTTTGAGTTCCGTGTCTTCCAATTGTTTAGCTCGTATTTGCTCTGCTGATTTCCTAAGTATATCTATTTCCCCACTACATATTTCGCAAGATACTTGGGTGTGCTCAGAACATGATCGTCTGGATAACACATCCGGAGTGACATTAGTTTTCTCTGGAGTAATCTGAATCTTGAAATCATACGGCTGAATTTGTAACGCCCATCTTAGTAAATGGCCTATTGGAGATCTGAGTGTCATTAGCCATCGCAATGGTTGATTGTCTGTAAGTATATTAACTTGTTTGATTGATTTTTTAATTTATCCCCTAAACTTACTTATTATTGCTAATGCCTCACGTTCTGTCGTTGTAATATTTTTTGTCAGCCAGAATCAACAACCGGCTTGCATATTCAATGGGGTGCTCCATGGCACCCTTCTCCTACACCAAAACTGCTCCAATGGCATAGCCACTTGTATCTGTTTTTAATACAAAGGGCCAGTTCTCATCAGCTTGTACAAGAAGGGGAGCTGTGGTCATCAAGTTTTTTAAAAGCACTTTGCTGTTCCTCCTCCCATTTCCAAGGAACGCCTTTTTTTGTTAGCTGAATTACAGGACGGGATAGTTCCGCAAAGTTTGGTATAAAACGTCTATACCACGAAAAAGTTTGAAGAAAGGAAATCATGTGTTTCAAATTCTTCGGTTCCGGCCATTTTCTTATTGCTTCTACTTTTTCTGGATTTGGAATTATACCATCTTTTTATATTTTATGCACAAGATAATTGAGTTCTGTACAACAAAACAAAAGTGGCACTTCAAACGATTTGATTTGCTTTTAGTCGAAAGCGGCGAAGCCTATCTAAAATCTTTTTAATATCATCCAGGTGTTCATCGAATGTTGATGAGCACACAATCAATCAAATTGTTCAAATAAGTTATCAGACACCTTGAACCTAATCCAGATCTGAACCAGTCCATCAGCTTCCTTTACCTGAATTTGTCAATATCCTGAACGCAAATTTAGGCAATGGATACCTATCTGGAGTAGTTATCGCATTCAACTGGCGATAATCTATACAAACTCTTGTACCAAAACTAACGGTGCTGCCCAAGCGCATTCGCATTCTTTAATAATGCCTTCATCCAGCATTTGCTTCAGAGCAGTATGTAACCGTTTTACGGTAGAGATACTGCAGTGCGTAGATAATTACCGGTGTCAGTGTTATGTTCCATGCAGGGCGTAATATCCACCGATTCCTTAAAAATGCCCTCATTTTCGAAATTCTTTTTATTAAGCTCCTCTACCTGTTCTGGAATCTTTTTCGGTTTCGCCATGCCGGACGGTACTGCATCTCTAAAACTTTCAGAGTTTTCTATTAATATCTGTCTTTTTGGGGGTGCCTCAATCCTTACAAGCTTCCGTGGTGGTTCAAACTCATTGTAGCCCTCATGTTCATCTTCCTTTATAGGGGATGCATCAAAATCAAGGTATCAATCTATAAATGATGACTTGGTACTGTCATCACGTTTCTCAATTGCCTGCGATATTGACGGAATTGGAGATTTATTTGTAAGTATTCCTTCCTCCCTAATTTCAGATGGTCCAAGAAATGCAAAAGTTTCCAAACTTGTTAAGCCAGAGGTGGATGTTGCCCCATCTTAATTAATGTGTCTACTGTGTAAAAATTGACAGTTGGTGAACTCTCTTTTCATTAGCAATAAAACATCTCCTGAATTAGAGAAACTTATGTGGATATTTGCGAAAAAAATTGAGAAAAGTTAAACTTTAATTTATTTTTATATGTTAAAAGAAAATTATTTTTGTTTTAATACGAATGATGAGTGAATATTATATTATTAATTTAGTATGTGGAGTGGAACTATGTTTATATGTTTGTACAGGTACCATTTATGTACTTCAAAGTAATATAATTATTTGAATTCCGAATAAAAAATTCTTTTGCTTTTTTTCGATCATGTTTAACTAGGGGCCCCATAGACGAGTTTTGATACAGGCCCACTCAAGGTTAGCTACGCCACTGTATTTATAGATACTACCAACACATAAGTACTTTTTCTGAAAATGTTCGATGGACTCAGTACTTACTGTAAATACATGTGTTTGCAAAGTGTAAATACGCGTGTTTGCAAAGTGCTATCTAAAACGCTATTTAAGAATGATTATGATAGCATTAATGGATCAGAAGGCTAGTTAAATTCCTCGATTTCTTGAAATGAATCATTTCAATGAACCTATGCGGTTTATAGAAAGGATCGTTGTCCACAAGTAACAGCTCTTAAAAGAGGAGGAGATATGCTTACACGTCTGTAATGTTTTGCTGTTTAAGTGAGTAATTACCTTTGCTTGATGGATCTAATGAAATTCACTAGCTTGTGTGAATAATGAAGCGATCATGTTCCCAGGAAAAAGCAGATATTTGCGTAAATTACATTGTACCTCTTATTCTCATAATTTATACATAAGGAAACATATATGTTATTTTAATCTTCTTAATGTAAGATGGACAATTAGAAAGGATGAGCTTTTATTAACGCCATCAAATGTTATTTCCGAATGCGATCAATTTAACTAATGCGTTTAGGCTTATACATACATATAAATGGCTCAATTGAATAATGTTAGTACACAATTAGAAAATTTTTAATTTACTTTTTGTTAGTAATGATGTGATGAGCTAATTATGTGAAATAGTTTTACTGATCATTAGTTCTGATAATTATCATAAGGTGGTTTAACTGAAATTGTTGTTTCATTAATATGCGCGTTACTGACGACGAGACGTTGATTGTCATTAATTCGATTAATTCGAGTGCCATTTGTCCAGACGACATTCTTCCTTACTTCTTAAAGCTACTCGTACCTGTGGGGCTTCCTGTAATAATTCACATCTTTAATACAATTTTAACATCTGCTAATTTCCTTATTAATTGGAGGAAAGCTTTTGTTATTGCTATTCCTAAAAATAACTCCCAGAGCAGTTTATCTGTTTACCGTCCTATCAGTTTGCTGTGTTTTCTTGCCAAGGCTATTGAAAAACTTATGGCTTCTCAAATGCTTAACTATATTGAAGAATATTCATTACTATCACCTTTGCAATCTGCTTTTCGACGAAATCATACGTATGGCGCTTGATAAAGATGATATGAGTATTCTTGTTCTACTAGACTTCTCCAAAGCATTTGATAGTGTAAGTTATAACAATCTAAAATTTAAGTTAGCTATTGAATTTGGCTTCTCTACCTCTACTATCAATACTTTAAATAGCTTCCTGATGCGTTCCATTAGCAGGTTAAACTTGGAAAATGAGTTTCTGAGCCGATACAGCTTAGATGCGGTGTACCGCAAGGATCAATCTTGGGTTCGTTATTGCTCAGTCTGCACATAAATGGCCTATCTAATTTTGTACATGATGCTAAAGTGCATCTGTATGCCGATGATATGCAGGTTTTCCTGAGTTGCCCCACTGGTATATCGGAGGATGTTTTTTGTCGATTAAATATGGACCGTATATGTGAATGGTCTGTTCCTAATAATTTATTATTAAATACCGGTAAATCTAGTTATATACAGGGTTTTCCAATAAACCTTTTCTTTCACGTGTTAAGTCACAAGATCTCTGTGGCCAATTGTGATCACCTCTTCGAGAGATAACACGGTCCGGAAACTTTTCCCGTAAAAGATCAATGGTTTCGTTGCTTGTATGGCACGTAGCGCCGTCTTGTTGAAAGTAAACGTTGTCCAGATCAATACCATCCAATTGGCCATAAAAAATCATTAATCATCTGTCGATAGCGCAATCCATACACCGTAACTGTTGCTCCAGCCTCATTTTCGAAAAAGTAAGGTCCAATGATCCCGCGGGACCATAAACCGCACCAAGCAGTCACACGTTGAGGATAGAGAGGCTTTTCAACAATAACTCTTGCGTTTTCCGGGCCCTAGATGCGACAATTTTGCTTGTTGACGAAGCCATCGAGGTGGAAATGGGCCTCATCACTCAAGAGTTTTCGATGGAATTCCGGATCATTTTCATGCATTTCAAGGACCCAATCAGCAAAGACTCGACGTTGTTGATGATCGGCCGGCTTGAGTTCTTGTGTTAACTGAACTTTATAAGCCTTAAGACCCAAATCCTTATGAAAAATATGGTGTAATGACGTTTGTGGAATGCCTAATTCCAAAGAACGACGAGGAATGGACAAACCTGGGTTTTCTTCAACACTTTCGACTACAGCAGCAATATTCTCGGCTGTTCTTGAGCTACGTGCACGGCTTTTATTCTTCACATCACTAACTTGTCCCGACAGCTCGAATTTTTCTACCAATTACTGTATTGCGGTCCGACAAGGTTCTTCACGACGACCCAAAAATGTTCGAGTTTTACGAACAGTCTCTATCACATTTTCACCATTTTTATAGTGAATTTTAATAATTTCAATGCGTTGTTGAATCGTGTATCGTTCCATTTTTATTAATGGCGTAGTTTCTACTTGTCAAATGTCAAGAAATGACAGCTCCAAAAGTGACATCTACCGAAATAGTGGGCTAATTAAAATAACACCTCTTATTGGAAAACCCTTTATATACCGGTATATCTAGTTATGAATTCATCTGATACACCACACTCTAAATGTATTAGGAATCTTGGTGTGATGCTTAACTCAAATATGTCAAGCTGCGACTATGTTAAGAAAATATTAAATAATGTTTATGGTGCCTTGAGAGAACTCTAGCTTTCGGGATATCTCCCCTCCATCAGTGCTAAACTTAGGATAGTAAAAACTCTGCTTATACCGCTTTTCACTTGTGGAAGCCTTGTTTTCCCGTCATTAGATCATAATTGTTCTCGTAAATTTAATGTAGCTTTTAACTGTTGTATTCATTTCATTTATGGGTTACGGCGATATGATCATGTAAGTCCTTAACGAAACGTAATCCTGGGTTGCTCCCTAAATACGTATCTTCAACTTAAAGCTTTAATATTTTTACATAATAAGCTCGTGTATACTTGTAAGCCTGATTATTTATGGGAACATATACAGCTTGCTCAATCTCCAAGGCATTTAAATTTAATTATACCTCATTTTGTAACGTTGACTGGAGCTCGTTCCTACTTTGTCCATGTACCTCGAATATGAAATTCTCTACCAGTTGGGATTCAGCGAAGATAGATGGTTGGTGCATTCCGGAAGAAAGTATTTGAATTTTTGACTACTAGTGATAGATTCTAGGGGGAGTGTGTCCTCGGCAAAAGTAGTTTGATATTTAGGTTAGGTTAGTTAAGTAAATTTGAATTTGAATTTTTATTTTCTTTTTTTTTTCTTTGTCTCATTTTCCTGATCTCTGATAACTTTCATTCTGTATATCTAAAAGATTGTAAATCTTGTTGTACAAATGAATTACGTAAATAAATAAATAAATAAATAAATATACTATTAGACCTATTGCAAATATAGGAAACAATTTAGTGTAGAATTTTGTTTACTCTAAATAATTTTTTTGATCTTCAATTGGGCAATTTTTCAATTTCTTGACTTAGGTGTAATCGTATAATTCTTACATAAATTTTTATACAAGCAAATATAATATTAATTAAATCTGAGATAATATCTAATTGTAAAGCTTTCTTGTCCTACTTCTGCTAATTTTCTTAATGTTCTTGAATACAAGCAAAGAAAATCTTATGATTTACTTACGAGCAACAATTTATCTATGCTCAGTACTTTAAATCTGTACAGGAATTGGGTGCATTGAATGCTCCAATATTAATTTCATTAATGAGAACTTATTGAACATAGTTAATTTATTTTTTTGTCGTAGTGAAATATTGTCACCATTAACAGATGCCAAAGTTAAAATCAAACTTTATTTTCATTAGATTTGTCTGCTTTGCTAAAGGATTTATCTGAGGTACTCGGTACTTGTTTATCATTTTCGTAATATTTTTATTGTATAAATCTCTCTAAACGGACTTATTTTTGAATATATGGAAAATATCTTATGTTAGACCAATTTTCAAAACCGTTACTAATTACTAATACAGAAAAATATTCCTAAACGGGTTGGTTCCTAATCCATTGTAGTAAGCTAAATTTCATGATAAAAGAATTATAATTTGCACTGTTAGGTGTTTACGTACGTATGCGTCTGTTTAAGTTCATTTTGGGTATGCTTACTTACGTACAATCAGTTAAATAAATTCCCTTTTTTTGCACTTTTTAATATAGAAAACTTTTAATGAAGAACCCTTACGGAATGTGACATTTATTTATGGCAAAAATTTCAATCATCCGTAAATAAATCTCAATTTCGTATAATGTCGTAATTTTTTTACGTCCATTTTGGATCAGCCTAAAAGCAGTTTGATTTCTTTAACTTTGTGTGTAAACTTATAACATGCACAAATAATAGCCAGATTAAGGCGATCGTGTTTCGGAAGTAAGCTAAAAGTATACTTGATAGCCAAAACGAAACATTTTCAAGATAACTGTATAAAAAGAAAGGATGTTGGTAGGAATCAAGAAACTAGTGCATGTCGAGGTTCAAATGTAAACAAATAAACAAGACAAATTTAAAATTCCACTTAAATTCAACGACAACGCCGAACGGTGTCGTCAACATTGAGTTTTATACCATCCGCCGACATGTTATTAGACTCAAGTCACATTGAGTTTTAGCTTTAAGCTTTTGACCGCTTGGCCTGTTTGATAGTAGATTTCCGTTGGCCGTCGGCCGGTCTATTTATCGCATTTGTTTTCAGGTCCTTTCTCTTGTCATGTTTTATTGCATTTGAGAAATCTTTCTGTATAGTTGATGCAAAAACTGATTGCTGTCTTACCGCTGGAACAGAATGAACGGATCAATGTCGGATTAAACGCGCAGTATTCCGCAGTTTACTGTCAAAAAACGCAGAAAATAAAGTGCTGCCCACAACGAAATTGCCGCGACTGCGTTTTATGACAATTCAATGCAATTTTCATATTTTCAATATTGTGCTGGTTGATATTTTTATATTGTTAAACATTGTGCGAATAATATAAAAACATTTGAAATATCCCGCAGCTCAATAATTAATTTTACATTACAAATTTCATTCAAAACAAACATTTTCTTCAGCTGTCAAAAATTTGCAATCCGGTACTTGCGTAAAAGTTGAAAGTTGACGAACATTCTTGCGGAAACTGCATTAACGTTTGCTTGAGCAATGATAATAAGAAAGCTAATAAAATCATAAGATTACGCTCGTATGGGCTAAAAAGCACGAAAGAAAATATATTGGGCGATATACATGTAGTGTAAAGTATTTTATTCAAGCAAAACTTTACAAATTTTGGTACTACTTGTCCAGCCTTTGTATGTTAATAGTTTGTCTATGCTATTCCAGTCTAAAATCAATGTCGGGTATCTAAAGTGCATAAAATTCTGAAGAAAAATGTTTGAGCAAATTTCTAAGAGAAAACTAATGTTTATCTTCCCAGACACAACTTGTTCGAATTGTGTTCAGCCACCACTGACATATAATAAGAATGGAATTTGTATTCTACAAAAAAGGCAAAAATTTTGATCAATCAGTGAAAACCCTTTATTTCGTACAACTGTACAACGATTCATAATTTTTAATATTTTTTGTCGAATAGAAATACTAAAGATGTTGAAAAATCGTATTGCATTACATAAAAATTGTTTAGGAAGTTCAACTTGTTTTAATTAACACAAAAATTAATTTTTAATACTACTGAAAAATTTGCTCCTCTGCAGATTTAATATCAAACATTATTGAGCTTGAAGGACACAAACGTAGGTACCCAGTGGGAAGAAAATCGCCTTAAAAGTCCTTTTTAAGCACTTTTGCGGAAGCACAAAGCGCTTCGATTGTGCTTCAGTTTCATACCTCACCCTATAAATGCCGGTGTACCCCAGGGTTCTGTTATCTCCCCGTCTCTCTTCCTAATTTTCATTAATCATCTATTTTCCCTTACTTTCAATCGAATCCATAGCTTTATCGATGACAGTACCCTTGATTTCTGTTACTTCTTTGATACTGTTGCGGACTCCAAAGGGAATGCCGCATGTGTTAAACGAGATTGCATGACTAGATCATTGAATAACGATCTTGATATTATCCTTGCTTGGGGCAAAGCGAATCGCATCGATTTCAATGCATCTAAGACGCAAAGCTGTTTCATATCTTTAAAACAAGATCTCTATTTAACTACTCCCATTTCATTTGATGGAGCCTTAATTTGAGATTCACCGTCACTACGCATTCTTAGCATTAACATTTCCAGTAAATTAAACTGGACAGACCTTATCTTCTCTATTGCCAAGAAGCATCGAAATGTCTTTGATTTCTGAAAAGGTGTAAGAAATATTTCAGCCCATCAAATCTAGCGCTCCTCTACAGACCTAGGATGGAATACAATTCTCACATTTGGGCTGGGGCTGGCCGTACAGCTTTAGCTTCATTGAATATTGTCCAAAAGAGAGCCTTTAAGCTCATTGGCGATTTGGCAATAACTTGTCACATCGACTCACTCGAGCAGCGCCGCAATGTTGGCTGTCTTTCGCTCCTTTATCGCTACACGCATGGTCAATGTTCCGATGAAATATCTAGTCTGATCCAATGTAGATTCCTTCCTGTACAGAATACTTGCGCTGCAAGCCGCACACATCCTCTCACCCTTCAAAATACTTTCGACCGTACAGTAAAATTCCGTGATGCTTTCTTATCCCGAACTGTGCAAATATGGAACAGTCTACCATTTTCCTCGGGCTTATAATCTGCGAAAGTTCAAGAATGACATACATCGGCACTTCCGCCACTTTCTTCATGTCCCTTAATACTTTCCCTATCTCCTTCCTGACATGCTGTGCTCTGCATCTTAGGGTTCCCCTGAGCTTGGCTTAATAATTTAAAAAAAATAATAATAATAAATGCAGATACACAGTAAAAATAAGTTCTCTAAAGTGAGTGGCAACAATTTTGCGACAAATCTTAGGTGTTTTTCTTTAGATAAGATTATGGAAAGCTCCAACTTGGAAAACGTAGATTAGGCTTTTATCCCTAAAATGTAGGGAATATTCCCTAATATATAAGAAATTTTCAAATTTTTCTTTTTCCCTAAAATGTAGGGAATTTTCAATTATTTTTTTTTTGTTCCTAAAATGTAGGGAATATTCCCTAAAATGTAAAGAATAGGTAAACTACACCTTTAAAGGTCATAAGAATGAACTGAATATCTCATTTCTTATGTACCGTACTACCATAAGTTTTATTCGTTAAAACATATTTATAGTAGGTAAGGAAGTTAGTGCTGGGGCGCTGAGCACGCTCAAGCAAAATATATTCGAAAGTGTTCCATGAAAAATGTATTATAATAGAATGTTCTCTTCCTTATATCCGGTAAAGCTTAACATTTCGGGAATTTTACGTACAATGGTTTTCTCGGGCCAAATACCTACATTCATTAAATGTTCCATTGATTCCCGTTCTATCAAAGAAAATAACATTTATTTTTAGGAAAAAACGTGTCTTAAATTAAAAGAATTGTACTACCTTTTTTTACAGTGTACCTTGTAACTGGATATTTTGAACAATTGCTCTAATAATTATTCCCAGCCTTTACAATCAAATTACTGACCGGCAGTTTTTTGTTCAAGTCATCAAAATTTAAAATAAATTTCCAATTCTAGTTAGAGATAACTCAAAGGATGGCATAGTACAAAGATTAACAAAATATGGTTTTCCTAAAAGTATCAGCACTATTTACTATATTCGATTCATCATATATTGGTGGTCATTTCCTGAAAGCAAATTTTATTTTGTCGTTACACAAAAAATAATTATATTTCAAATATGTATGAATGTTCCTACATAATTGTACAGGTTTAATTAAAAAAAAATTACATTGAATTAATTGATACAAAACTTCCAAAGGCGATTAATTACTGCAATTATTAGTGACTTTAACAAACCATAGTATAATTTCCGAACTGATTAATGAGTAATGAGCGATTTTAACAAAAGACCCAATTATAATTTTTAATGTGTTGCGAAATGTCATTTTTAACTATCTTCTTAAGCAAGACCAAATTCTAATTAATCGATTTATCTCCAGGCTTATTGGCTGTTTGCACCGGCGAAAAAGACACCAAAGAGAACAAAGACAGTAAAGACAAGCGTCAAATTGGCATACACCAGACACGTATAAATCCTCACGACCAAATTCCAGACAGCGAACACCTGGAAACCGTATACGGATCTCACCCGAGCCAATACGTTATTCGTGCTGTTGGACAAGGGCAACCGCATCTGCAATACCAGCCGCAGCAACAAATCGCTCCACAACCGGAACAGCTACAAGAGGTTAATTATAATTTTGTGTTTTTTTTTTCTTGTTTTTTATATTTTTAGCACTTATAGAGCAGATGATAGCCAGATTTGGTAAACTGCAAACGTCAAGAATTCCACTATTGCAAGCATTATGTATGTAAATCAAAAGCTTGCAACCAGTTCAACTATTCGCTAATCAGTCGATTCGTGACTCGTAGTCCACGACTTCTACAGCATTATGTAATCCCATTAAGATGATAACAATACAGTGGACTTTGCCTCGAGAGAATGCCTTTAATCACCCGTAAGACAAGAGACATTGCCAATACATTGGAAAGCTAAGCACAAATAATCTGCATTTACATAATATATCTTTGATGCATCTTGCAAGAATCCAAAAATGACAGTAACTGTGATTATCTGAAGATTCAAGCAAGATACATTTTGACATAACCTGATACTATCTGCACTTAGGTACTTACTTACTGCAGGGCGGAAATAGTTGGTAGCTCTCCATTCGACTCTGTTTCATTCAACAGCATTGAGTTCGCACAATAATATAACCTAAAATTGTTCCCCTCCAATTGATTCTCCTACAGGGCCAATAAAAAAAAATTAATTATATTTTCTTTTTTTTATTTTCATGCCGATGTCCAAAGATCTTTATTTTGTATTTAGCATATTCCCTCATCCATGGTTTCCATACCAGGTTTCAATCTGTTCAGAAATGATCGCCTGAGAAGACCGGGTAGTGGCGTAGCTGTCTACGTGAAGGAATTCCTGAAGGCCAAAGTTCTGTCATCATCTATAGAAGAAAATCTCAAATTTATCATTGTCGAAATTAGTTGTGATTATGAGAAGTTTGTTGTCTCAGCAGTATATTGCCCTCCAAATGATATTAACTCCCAAAATATATCTAAATGTGAAACAGTATTCTCTGCTTTAGCTCGAAGGCTTGATGATGTTGTAGTTGGTGGCGACATTAACGTCAATATTCTATCCGCTGACTCACGATCATCGAATTTTTCTATCCTTGTTCAGTCCTTACATTTAAAAATGATTAATTCCTCTCCCACTTTCTCTAATTCACTGTATCCATCTGTTCTTGACGTTTTTCTTGTTTCCGTCGTGGACCGTATTTTGTTTCAAAGTCAGATTAGTCCGTTCCGTTTAATACTCTGGATTACGACATTCTCTTTCTGACGTATAATTTCTGCTTTGACCCCATTCCCTCTATCCATAAATTTTCCTACAGTACAGGGACTTCAAAAATATTGATGTAGATGGGCTACTTCTTTTGTGCGACACCCAACCTTGGCAGTGGATCCTTGAATGTTCATCAGTTTATGAACAGGTGACGACTTTTTACGGCCTCGTAATCTACTGATTTGAAAAATTTGTACCTCTTCGTGTCAAGCGGCTCAATAGCCGCTCTCCGTCTTGGTTTACAAATGAAATTAAATTGTTAATTATTGAACGGAACCACTTGTACCATGAATACAGACGATTAAGGTTACCACAAGGTTACCACTACACAGTTCGTAATTTCAAGAGGCGATATTATCGTTCCAAACTTAACCCTGAACTTCCATCCAAAACTCTTTGGAAGAACTTAATGAAAGCAAATGTCTACATTAAAGAGAAGTCTAGTTGTGATTATATCCCAGAAGCTCTAAACAGGTTCTTTGCAACTCCCGCAAACAATTTACATCAGATTACCCCCAGATACATCGATCTCGAATATAACCCACCAACTCGTGATAATTTCGATGAGGCCTTTAGCTTTCGTGGATTAACCCTAGATGAAGTATGGTTGGCGGTTTGTTCTGTCAAATCGGAAGCTGTTGGTGATGACAATATCTTTCCGCGTTTTATCAAACTACTGTTCCCATATATCGGTCAGTATATTCAACACATCTTTTACTCGAGTTTTCCCTTGAACTTGGAAGACAGCGACAATACTTCGTATCGCAAAAAACACTTCAGCCAAAAGTATTTCCGATTTTCGGCCAATCAGCATACTCATCTTTCTGTCTAAAGTATTGAAAAAAATTATGCATAGACAAATAATCAGCTTCATCAATCCGCATAAGTTATTGTCGAAGTGGCAATCGGGTTTCCAGCCTTTTCACAGCTGTGAAACTGCAATGCTAAAAGTGACTGCAGACATAAGAATTGCAATGGATAATAATGAACTGTATATATTATCGCTACTGGACTTTTCTAAGGCTTTCGATAGTGTAAATTATGACAAGCTCCTTAATAAGCTAACCACTTGTTTCGCATTCTCGAACTGTTCCACTAAACTATTGAGATCACTTCTTTACGATCGACTCCAACAGGTAAAGATTAATAATCAGCTCTCCAGCCTTTCACCAGTCAAATGTGAAGTTCCCCAGGGCTCCATACTGGGTCCTCTTCTATTCATCTTATATATTAATGATCTCTGTTACATTGTGAAAGATGCTAATATTCATTTATATGTGGATAATGTTCAGCTGTAGCTTAGTCAGCCAAAATCTTACCAAGAGGATGGTATTGGACGTATCAATCTGGACCTTGCCAGAATATCCCTGTGGTCTTTGCGTAACGGTCTTGTCCTCAATTCGGCTAAATCGTACTGTGTAGCCTTCTAGAACACAGATCCCGGGGTTTTGAACTTACCGCCCATTAGGCTCAACGGCACTATATTATGTGAAAAGCCTTGAATCTCAACCCATTTCTGCATAAAGCACTGCTGTCATATTTCTCTTCCGGCCTTCTCTTATCCCCTCCTTCGTAAACTATGGTTGTCTGCATTTTTTCTACCTACAGGCACTCGCTTGAGCCTGGTAAAAAGCTTATTATTGTCCCTCTTTACTTACGGACACTTAATTTTCCCGATGATCAAGAAGGCTGAATATAGCTTTCAATGATTGTGTTCGATTCATCTATGATCTTCGTCAGTTTGATCATGTTTCATCTCTTTTCTTCAACAATCACTAGATTCATATATCTATTAAATGGAGGGCACTTATTTTTCTTTTTAAACTTCTGTAGTCATGCGATCCTGCTTACCTTTTTGCTTTCCTTCAATTCTTCCAAACTCAGCGGCATCGTATGATACTGATTCTTCATTTCTCTCGTGTTTTTTTTCAGAATTTATTCTTTTTCAGATCCCCCGCTTATAGAAAGCCTTAAGTCACTAGATATAAGATCCTTGATCATGTGGACATATATCCAGCAATAAAGGTATTGTTTTGTATTGTTATTTAGAGAAATTCCCCATTGATGTAACATTTTTAATTTTTGAGGCTAGTTTACTAAGTCTAAAGCGTTTTTCATAACCAGCAGGAGTCAGGCATGATAGGGTAACTTAAATTCTGTACCGTGCTATGCTATTGTTGTAATATTTAGAATGCTGACCCTCGGCCTGAAGTGTGATATGTATGTATGGACAACTTTCAGCAACTTGGATCAAATTTTGTTTGTCGCTTTTCCAGTTGCCACCAACGTAATAGTAGTAAATATTTCCGTTCTGAATGGTACTCGATCATTCCAGTCTTTTCTTCCACCTACCTTACAGATTAAATTTAAGATTTTTTAGTTAGTTAGTGTTGCACGTTACGTACTTCATTGCATTGACTTTCTGTAAATAATGACAAAATTACGGTCGCTTCAAATACCGCTTCTCCGAAACTTCAGACGACCTATAAAATGTTTCTGCACCTGTGAATGACAGGTATATGGTCTCTTTATCTTCGATTCCTTCAGTCCGGTGATCCTCTCTATGAGATTCGATAGTGAAAACCTCTGGTTTTCTTCTGCTCTCTTCCGAAGTTCCCCAAGGATCAACAGTTGGATTTCTTTTATTCTGAGTGTCTTTCATAATAGTGATTAGACTTAGAAATCTAGGAATAATTAATTATATCAACTATACAATGTGAAATGTTGCGTTCACATGGATGCTGCTCGTCGAAATACTTTTATTATCACACTTTATGTTCGGAAGTTGTATTTTTTCTAAGCTCGACAGCACATCTATGTAGTTGGTTACTTGCTATCTAAGTATCTCAAGCAAATTACTTCGTATAAACACTGCAAAATATTTGCTTGATCACATTGAGTTTACTCAATCAGTGAAAAATAAAAATTTGATCATAGCATTATTCCATAAGGAAATCTTTGGGGATTCATACTGATTCTTTGCATGATTCGTTTATAAAATATCTTATCAGCTATTCAAAATTCCATTTACTTCGACGTGCTGAAGAGGCTACGAAAATTTTGTCTGTCCTACATTAGTCTACCTGATTTCAGAAGTCATATATTCGTAATTTGACATAGGTTCATTTCTCGAAAGACTACATCAAAATCCTGTTTATCAGTTTGCACTTTCCATTGTTCAAATTGTGTCTCTCGGTGAGAAACAAAATCATCAGCATTGACCCAATCCAATTCCGTAGCATATTTCACGATTATGATTGGACAATTTTTAAGCTTTAAACATTTGGCTATGATGTTACATAATTTCGGAGGGGTAATAGGAAGATAGACCCCCGTATATTGGAAAATATGTAAGAGTTCATCAATCAGAAATTATAAGATGATTTGTAAACAGTAAACACTTTGTCTAATCGGGGTATATATTAATTGACACACCAAATTAAGTAAGTACTTACATAATTAAAACTTACCAATTTCTAATTCATCGCTCTGGAGTACATTTTTATATACTATATACATTTTTATATACTATATATTATATATTAGTTCACTTAGTTACATGCGATATAAATTATAAGGACTTGTCTGCGATTGACTAAAAGTTAAGCAATCTTCTACATATCTTTCTGGCCTCTATACTTTCATTCCTTGGTACCTAAATCAGCGTGACTTTATTAAATTCAGCTAGTTGCTTCAAGATAGTAAAACAATTTCACACAAACGTGCATAAGTTCAATACTAATGATAGTTCGGCCCACACGCTCTCAATTTTGTTCATTATTCCTAGTTAAGAAAACTCAGCTATGAGTTATAAGTAAACTGATACACAAATACATATTTGCCACTTTTGTGAATTCAATGGAGCGATGGTACTTTGTAAGTTAAAGTTCGTTTTATTTCTGAAAGGAACAATCACCGTCTTATCTGGATTAGATCGAGGACCACTCTTCTGGTAGGTACCAGTTATGAATTGCTTTTAGGTTATTCTGAATTGGATCAAAGATTGTTCCTTCATTTTTGTCCTTAGTTGTTTATAATCAGTTCAGCTAAATATGCTTGATTACCATATTCCAAAGCGATCACGGATAGCCCAGGACATGGTAGAAGAATAGTACCACTGCTTAGCACATCCCTTAGCGATCGATACTGTTTGTCATAAAGACCGACAATGGCTCTACTTCTTTTGATGGCTCTAAGCTCTATATTTTTGGAAACAGTATTGTGAAACTCTCTTCGAATATTTAGCACAAGACAATGAAGGACAGTTCTTCTCTCGTACCTACTCAGATCTTTATTGTACTCCGTCCGTTGATTTCAAACTCAAAGATCTAGATCTTTGAGATTCTTTTTTAAACTATCGCTGAAGTCCACCTTACCCACCCCTTAATGTGTTCCATGTACGAACACTTATCATTAATATTTATGCTGCAATAAGAAGGCCTTTTCTAATACATGCTAATTAGTAAATCTATTCATCATGTTTGGACAGCCCATTTATGAACTGGGGTATGACCAACGAAATACAAATATGAAGGCAAAGGATCCAGGCTTCTCCATGAAAAGGGAAAATCAAGCGGAGAATAGATAGGCGCAATTTGAAAAGGTAGAAATACTGCAAAGTATCGATGTTTAGTTTCGATTCCCCGTAACCAATGTCTTATTATCTCCGAATCCCCATATGTATTTCATTTTAAATTAATATTTAAAAAATTTTCTAACTTTAATTAATTTTTCTTATAGCAACTGGCTCCGCAAAAATATTCGTATGTACCAGAAGCGGTTCAAGTGCAACAAGGGAAAACTGCAAATCATCCCAAGCAATTTCCAAAAAAAACACAGCACCCGAGACCTGTTTCATACATCCAAGAAACACAACAATTTACAAACCAATATCAAGATCAACCATATCCATCAATTTCTGAAGAACAAATCTTAAGATTACTTCAGGAAGAATTAGGACAACAAGATAGAAATGTGGAGGAAAAACAAGTGCCACAAAAGTCTTATAAAGCTCCTTTTCAAGTAAACAATCAGAAGCCAGGACTAGGAAACTATCGTGAGGCACCATCTCCTGCTGGAAATGCTGCTCTTTATTACACTCCTCAAAATATTCCTCAACAGTATTACAGCCAAGTACCGATCGATTATCACAGATCTGTTCCTGATCATCCACTTGCAGCCTCTTCCCTTGAGAAGGAACTGGAAAAGCTGGTAGCCTCGAATAAGCCCAGTCCACAATACCGTCAGCAAGATCAAATCTATAAAACAACGAAAACGCAACCAAAATTATACGCAACCACACCTGCTCCTGAAGACAAACCATTCTCCTTCTTTTCAGATTTCGCACAATTTAGTGGTTTTAATCAACCTCAAGCATCGTATCTAGATCAACAGGTTCTATCACAAAAGGCTAGCCCGCATCAAGGACAATACCTATCCGAAGTAACTCAACCAAAGCAAAAAGTCAAAACCAGTAGTGCACCATACCAGCAAAAGCCTCAATTCTATTCTTCTCAACAGAAGAGTCCAAGTCAATATGTACCTGTTACAGAGCATAATAAAAATAGTGCTGTCAAAATTATAAGCGCACCAGCGTTGCAGTATGAGAAACCACGTATTGCTGCACAGACACCACGTATTGCTGCACAGACACCAGCAAACTTGTATTACAGAAATTCAGCGGCAGAAGCACCAACTCAATCTCATATAGAACCATCCCGTTCTGCGATTTTTGTATCTCAAGGAACTGGTGTTCAACCGACCCCACAACCCTCTCAGTCGCAACAAACAAAATCATTCAATGATGACAAGCTTTCCAGGTTGTTATCACAAGATAGTAAGCCCATTACCCAAGAGGAGTTTCAGTCTCTTGTTGATGCAGGATATCCAGTACAAGCTGTTCCAGTACCCGTTCCAGTACCATATGAAAAATACGTTATGGAACAACGACCAGAATATAGGCAAGCAACAGAAGAATCTGATTCCGGGCACAGAAGGATAAATGAAGGCAGACAAGGAATTACGTACCTTCATCCAGTGGTGTTGCAACAGGAGCGAGAAAAACTGCAGGGGCAAAATGCTTCGTCGTAATTTTTTATGTTTTGCATTAGTTTCCTAGGTTTAGTGAGTATCGTTTTGATATTTATTGTAAATAAATTTTCCTAATAAAATTTTACGTTTGCTGTTTATTTCTGTCTAAACTAAGGAGTAATTCCTGATTTGAATATGAAATTTCCTTAGAATATGTGGAGGGTATTCCAGATACAGAGGCCAATCCTTCACAGAGTGATAGTTATTACTTTTGAATGAGATATATGTATAATAGTTACAGCTCCAGAGCTGGACAATACTTAAGTACAAAAAGACTTATTACTACTTTAAGTACATTTTCGTTACTTAAGACTTATTACTCAATACTTTGGAAATGCCCTAATTAATAATAGAACATAAGTACTTGCTTCTATTTATTTGTACTTAAGACTTAGTTTTGTACTTAAGTACCAAGATTTTTACTTAAGTATTTCTGAGTCTATTAAGTACCTACAAATATCTAGCTCTTCGTAGAAAAGGAAACACAATCTCTAGCGCAACTCTTTTTTTGTTGAGTTTTAAAGCACACAAATAACTGTCAAAGCATGTGCCGCACTCCCGTGTCAAACCAGAACCTTAGACAAACTAATAACATACAAACAAGACTGGGCAAGTAGAACAAAAACCAGTAATGTCTCGCTTGAATATAAGATCGACGATGCCTCGACTTGATCACATAACCAAGGTTAAGCAGGCAATACCTCGCTCCAATATAAAATCAATGATGCCTCGACCTGATGGAAGGAAAGGGTCGATTTTATCTTAGAAATTTACTGGAAATTTTTTCCTTAGAATTTTTATGCATTATTGGAGGCGACAATGGGTGCTTGGGAGGACCTCTAATAGTTTTTATGAGTGTAGCAATGAGAGATGAAAGTTTTACTCTACGTGCAGTGCCGAAAACTATAAAAAACTATAAATAGTAGCCACTGGTTACTATACAAATTATAGTTTTCAAAAGGTATTTATTTATCAATATCTATTAACTGAACTTCATTATATTACTGCCATCGTACAAAGACTCTAAAAAAGTACTTCAACAAGTACTCAGTACTTTTCATAGACTTAGTACTTAGTTACAAGTACTTTTCATACACGCGGTACTTGTACTTACGCTGAAGTACTCAGGCCTTCGGAACTTGTACTTAAGTATTTTTTCTTTGATACTTGCCCAGCTCTGTAGGTCTCCAATGTTCACACTTTTTACAATTTCTTCAAGGCGTATGATTCATCAAATATGAAGGAAAAATCTTTATCTGCCTATATCTCTGAAACGACCATTTTCTGACCTCCCGTGTTTCCCCTCCCCTTACTATGGAGAAAATTGTTGTTGTTTACGGCGACCTGAATTCTTACGCTATGAAAGATACGAATAGATGTGGCCTATCATCTGAAACATGCTGTACAAGAATTTTTACTTTAAAAAGCCTAAATTATACAATCTTATGCGCCTATTCATAAATGCATGGAAAGTATTCAGCCATTCACGTTCCGTAGTTGTAGTGGTTGATGGCCCCGAAAATCTTACAGAGTTTATTGTTCGGTCTTAGTCGATAATCTTCATTTATATTTAGTTAATTCAAACGCATCTCATATCGATCTATGGATACAAACTACAGAAAATTCGCGTTATTTCTTGACTCCTTACGCTATCACCTGGTTAAGACCATAAGCACGCAAATACTCCAGCTCTGTACAATTGGGTTGAGTTACAGTATCGGCCAACGAGTTCTCTTACAATCAACCAAGTTTTTGGAAGATATCCTTGAAATATTAATTAATTAACAAACTAGATAGAGTCACAATAGTTAATGAACTTTACTGACTCCTCTAACTCTTTATCTGGTATTTCTCCTAATTGCGATATTCACATACACAGTAAAAAATTTGCACAAATTCTTTCCACAAAGCTTAGGTATTTTTCGATAAGATTAGGGAATATTCCATCAAATTATGGAATATTCCCCAAAATGTAGGCTTTTCGCCCCTAAATTTTAGGGAGTATTCCCTACATTTTAGAGAATAGTCCTAATATTTTTTACAGTGTAGTAAGTGTTGAATTCCCTCAATTTCTTCTACGTCCACAGCGCTTCTAAAAATTCGTTGAATTGGGACCATATGTGCTTCACATTATGGCAAAAAATGTAGGGCTTCTGTATTTCAAATCGCACAAATTGATAGCTCTCCCCATGAATGATTCAACAGCTTGTTGCTTAACCTGGAGATGGAATCTTCTCGTAGACCTACATTTATGGCTGTATGTTTTCTAGCAAGTTCTTGGTTTCCCTCATTTCCTACATTTCCTGCTACAAGTGATTAGGTACCTAGTTGGGGATATCTTTATGGAATACAGCTAGTCTCCAGATATTGGCACAGCTTCGCTGAACTGAACGCAATCTTATATGTTCGAATTCAGTGCTCTAATTGTGGCTTGGCCGTCAATACAAATTCTATTTTCTTGGGAATATGACTCATTGTTATAAGTTATATGTGTTTCTGTAGCAGCCGGGCTACATCGTTTATCGCTGATACCTCAATCTGAAATACACTACAATATTGTGGCGCAGTGCGATTCTTCTTTATTACAGCAAGCTGAAGATATTTCCACCTCTAACCCCATATTTCATATGTATGTGAAGCCACATATGTCCCGATATGTTTCCACGCGATTATCCTGCCATTCTTCTCTATAAGTACGCTAGTCGGGAAGCCTTTTTCAAATTAATCCTTCGGACAGCGTACACGTGTCTTCCCGTATGCAGTGTTGGGGACAGATTTTAAGTATTTTGCTATGAGCCTAGGCGGTTATCCAATAACCTTACTCTTTTAGTCTCA
This sequence comes from Dioctria rufipes, assembly GCA_963924295.1. Taxonomy (NCBI): domain Eukaryota; kingdom Metazoa; phylum Arthropoda; class Insecta; order Diptera; family Asilidae; genus Dioctria; species Dioctria rufipes. Next base: position 91,738,518 of record OZ002743.1, on the reverse strand, counting down.
AAGCACACCTTACATCTATACCATGAATATCAATGCCAAGGAGTAGACAGCCATTCCTCTGTAGTTTTTTAAGGCTATTCAGATAGGCTGCGCTTTCTATAGCTGTCCACCATACCAATATTCAATACACCATTCGAGGTTGATGCTACCATTTTTTGACGAAGGTTATCTTGCAGACATAAAAAGGAACGGAACCTTCTAGACGCGGTTATGTACACCACAGACATGATACAAAGATTAACAAGGTATGGTCGGAAAAATCTGTCAATTGATTGCTTGTTCGTCTCATTTTCAATCGTCCTTTCACAGTGAAAAAAATTTTCTATTTTTAAATTTCTTTGCTTTCCCACTAGCACATAATTACTTTTCCCGAAGTAATTTAAACGAAGAAACTATTTTGTTAAATATTTTAATATATTCAAAACATATTTCAGTCAATAAAATACGAAAAACTCTAAACAAATTCGCTGGAAATGACAGTAGGCACCTCATGACGTAGCAACACAAAAACTTCCTCTCGAATCGACCATACCTTGTTATCTTTGTATCATGCACCACAGATACATCAAGTAACGTAACCAACATGACGTTACGAGTCGTTTCTTTTAAAATAAAGTCTAAGGACTCTATTGGCTCGATTACATTAACGAAACATCATCATGGTCGCCGTCCTCGTCGTCATACGCCGAGCAAAAAGGCCGGGCAATTTACATTGAAAATCTGCATTGGCGTCACACCGCCATATCGCTCACCGATTGCAATAGTGGCACAACTCAAAATTCGCGAAATTTGTACCAATGCCTGAACTTTACTTAGAATTTGATGCTCTATGTTCCTATGAAACTGGCATAATAGTAATGCAATATAAGTCTTTAAACATGAAACGTATTTGTTTCCCCATAGTGCACAATGCTAAAAGCTTTCAAACGTCACGTTTCTCATACATATGCAAGTGAAGAAAAGTCTTAACGCCATGGCCTGTAATAGAGACGGCAGTGAATCAGTCCATATTATATATGTCAGTGGTCGAGATCGACATGGTTCTTTATCGAATCGAGTTCTAGACTAAGAACCAAAGAGTACAACTACCAAACTATGTAAAGTAAGAAAGGAGCAAAAACCTGCCGGCACAAGATCCACAGTCACTCTTTAGATTAACCTCAACAGATTTACAACATTTACTTCTACCATTCTTATTCATGCAAAGCAATAAGATATCAATAATAAAGGAAGTTGCTTGCTGGAAAGCCAAGTCCTTTGAGCACACAGGAATAGTCTGTACTTTGCTGTTGAAAAGAATGGCCAACAACCCCACTGATTACACTAGCCTTCCCTCAGATTTCAATAATTGGTTCTTAGTTAACATTCCGACTAGGATAGATTGGAATAACATTCCAATCAATATTAAAACAGCACGAACTATTGATGACCCCAAGAGTGTTTTCTGAACAACTCCATGTTCCAAATTCCTAACGTTAGCGAAAACGATGTGGCCTAATTAAAACTAAAGTAGAATTATACAGTAGCTGCTGCTTGCAACGAGATTATCAAGCTCGCGGGGTCAGCATGGCTACAAGCTTGGTGGGGAAACATAAGGAGAGGAAGAAATTTCCTACAATCCTCTAGCTGGATTTACAATGACTTCACTTTCCTTGCCGATTCTAATTCACATCTAAAACAAAGATCGCAATTAACAAAAATTAATGATAACAAAAGTTTAACTTTCAATTTTTAATTTCAATGTAAATATAACTTTTAAAATTTTATTTGCTTTCATCACATCGATAAATATAGCTCAGAGTTTAGTTTAACAAACTAAATTAACATATCTATCAGTTTACAAATCTCCCAATGTGTCAAATTCGGAATTTCGGAATGGTAAGAACAAAATCGGAAAGGGTGCGAAGGAGCCAGAGCAAAAAATAAATTCCCACTTTCAGGGATTTCAAAATCTTCAAAGAAGTGTGAATTCGAATTTTTCTCTGATTTCTTTCAAAATTTTGAAGACATTTCCGAAATATTTCTTAAGCTTGAGTTGTTGTTCAGAGTTAGTTGAAAGTGGATGAGAATTTTCTGAAGAGTTGAAAAGGTGAGTAATGTAAAATTGAATTATTATTATTAAATATTGCATTGCTTTTGTAAATTGCGGCAATAAGTTTGTGGTACAGAGCATGTCAAGACAGCTGAAATATTGGCGGGTGAAACAAGCTGTTACTTCACCAGTCTCAAATTAACCCAGTGTTTCGAGTCCAATATCTTTTTGTCCTGTTCGCTATACAAAAGTTGAAGCGAGAAGTCTTCTATTTGAAGGAGGAAATGACTGCTTTGAACAAAGCGCAAAAATATCCTTCCTTCGTTGCCCTCAATTTCAGAAGAAGACTTTATAAGTCTTGAAATTAAAGTGAAAATGGAAGTGAAAGCTGCCGAAGGATTGGTACGCATCGAATATTTCTTAACAATGAAAAATATTTTATTATTTTATATTACAGAAAGCATTTTTTCAATTCTTGGAGAGTCTTTAGTGAGTACCCAGGATCTGTATCCTTTGGTCCCACTAGTTATCTGAATGCAGGGATGGTTGAAGAATTACAGCTTGAGGAATAGTTGGAGAAATTATAACTTGAGGAATAACTTCCGGGGTCACAGCTTACGGTAGATGTTGTGTAGTTGTAACTTGAGTTATAGCTTGATGAGCTTCAGGAAATTGCACTTCTTGTATAACTTAAGCTTGAGGAGATTGAGGAGTGGCCACCCTCGTTCAGTAACAGATGCGTTACTGTATAAGGTTGTCGTAAAGATTCGCGGTGAAGCGTGTTTCCAATAAATGCTGGTAGATTACAACTGACAGTTTGCTTGCGCTGCGATGGATTGTGTGATTCTTAATAGTAGTAAAGTATCGATACCGTTCATGAGTAACGACTAACATACCACGTACAGATGGACATATTAGGTCTGTTCGCGTACTTCTCGTGCATAAACTTTATGGGTAAAAACTTACTCGTGTGGTGGGGGAAGAATGTAAAATTCATGAAAAAGTACGGGAACGCTTTTCATGCAATTTCGTGAAAAACAAGAAGAAGAAGTGTAAAATAACATTTGCAAATGAGTGTTGTTTTACTTTTTGTAACTTGTTGCAGTCTTGAAAAGTCCCATGAGAGTATTGAATACTTAAACTATCTTCATTTTCAGAAAATTCCAAAAATGATCTTTTCCTATGACCGTTGTCAATTTTCCTTGCAAGAATTGTGCAGTAACTAAAAACTTCGGGTAAATTCATGCAAGAGGGGAAGCTGTGACGTATGCAAAAATCGTGTAATTTTGTGTGCACGAGAAAGTACGGGAACGGAAATTGGGTAAGTTCATGCAAATTCATTGCAATGCATTGTCCTAAAACTGAGTACGCGAACAGACCTATTGTATCAGGTGTATACTTGATAGCATGTAACGAAAGTTCTTGAGGTTGTCCTAAAACGACTTGGAAACGAGTATGTACGTCTCTCATTGGAAATCCTTGTAGACCCAGTGTACCCTATGTCTGATGGGTCAGAGATCGTGAAATGGATCTATAACGTAAACTGGTCAGGCGTAATGGCTGTAACTCTTGAGATCAATCAGCGTTAAGTTGAGCTGTGTTCGACTCTTCAACGGTTGGTAATGTAATAATTGGACACCGTTATTGTTGAACTTATAGATGACTTAAAAGGCTGAATCTGAAAAAAATAAATGGGACAGGTTTGCCAACGAGAACGGTCATCATCATAATCAAAATATTAAGAAAAAACGTTATTGCAATTTCATAAACAATGGTTGGATTTTTCGCTTTATTTTTTTCCAATGTAGTTTAGTTATATACAATCCTTATGAGAAAAGTTTTCCTCAACCCGACAAAAAATTAGTAGGTAAGACTGAACTTACTTTACTTACAATCATTGAATAAATAACTAATAAGGAAACGGCATATCAGGTGAAAACCTAAGCCACTCGGCGAAATATATTAGTGTGATGAGTTTGTTTTGTTTCGTCATGGCAGTAGTGAAACCGTGAAATTTTGAAGGGGGACATTTTTTATAATCCAAATTGCTATGTAAAATAAACAAATTTTTGGCGCCCCCTTATCTTCAGATAATATTCCTTGTCGTTGCCTATGATAATTTAAGTGACTTGTTAAGCAGAATTTTCAAATAAGTGACCAGCCCTCTTGTCATTTCTCCCCCCGCTCCATGGGTTTGACTGTCATTGAATTGCCTACTCACGTACACTGTATTCGCACGAAACCCCGCTTCCTTATTGACCTAACATTAATTTTCTTATATGTTTTAAAAATTCTCGTTGCCAATCAACGCCTACTAGCTAACCCCTTTTTGGTATTTTCAACAAGGTATTTCATTGTGATTTCAATACAGCGATTACAGCAGTTTGTGTGCTCTGCCGAACGTACAGTGCGGAACGAAAGTGTCACCAAAAGTCGTCAGAGCCGATCATTCACCAAGAAATTGTTCAAGATCTTAGATGGGACTGGGGCAAAATTTTCAATTATATCCGTTTTCAAAGTTATTTGAAAATAGTAGTTAAATGTTATCAAACATTTAATATACTATAATTATTTTATTACAAAAGTGGCTCTTGCCTTATAGACCGGGAGATGATGACAGAAAAGTCCAAGTCATTTGTTACAAGTATGGCAACCCTTAAAGGGTCGAATTAGATGATTTAAGAAACGAAAATCATAATTTTAGGGTTAGCTGGCGAACGGCGTAATTACAGGCTAATTAATTAAACTTATCGGAAAAATTACGTATTCAAACGATTTGTTACACAAAAACTTTTACATTTTTTTGTACAATATTCAAGTAAACATTCACGAGAATCACAATGCCATACCATTACGATGGTTGCAAATCATTTTGCATAATTAAAAAAATCTACGTCTTTGCAGCGGTATGGCGGCTATTTGGATTAAATAAAAGTTTTAAAAACCTTTCAGCATCATCGAAAATGCCAGAATGAATGGCTCATTTGTTTAGTTAACCAAAAACAAGTGCATTAAAAAATTCCAGTCATTAAAAACTTACAAAATATAAATATTTATCGTTTTTATCTTTACAATCTATTTATTTTCCAAACTGGCAAAACCCAAATCTTACAAATGTTTTATTATCATAATTATTTCCTAAACATATCCAATTTGCTTATTTAAAACATGTTCAAAACATTCTTGAGTTGTTACCAGTTTGGAACTCTTTGATACATATTGCTGAGAATTTGGGATGAATTCTTTAACACCGGGTCTACACAGGCTTTTTTTTATGCCTTAACAGTAATTTAATCTGCCAAAAGTCCTGTGTGGACCACCTGGACGCTGCCGAAATCTTCGTCAAGGCAGTTCTGGCAAGGTAGATATGTAGGCAGTAGAACGGATTTTTTGTGGGCAGTTAAATGACATTTGTGAAAAAAAATGGCAGACGTGAGGCCAAACAAGTGCGACATTGTGAAATTACTAAATTTTTATCAATATCAAACTTATCTCTTAAAGATAAAAATGCATTAACCCACGACACGGTGACAAATGACAATGAACTGTCTTGCCAGAAAAATAAGTCTGTGTAGACCCGGCGTAAGATTTCAATCGGAATTCAGATGAGAAGCTTGACAAATTTCTTTAGGAATTCTTTAGAATAGACAAACTATTTTCACGTAAATTTGAGAGAAAATATTCTGCTCGCAAATTTTCTAAATTTTTCTTTAAATTCCGAATTTGGCACACTGGAGTAACATGAGCTTATCCATCTCCCGCATCTAACAAATTTTAATCCAATTTCTTACCGGCTGAGATCGGCATTTCTTTTTTCTTATATACTTTGGACACTTACTATAGATTTAGTATGAGATCTAAAGTTTTCATGATCATTTTAAAAACTAAAAAACATAAATAAAACAACGTTTAATGTGAAATTTAATTTATTTTGCTCTTCCCGAATTGCTGTATAACACAAATGCTAATGAGTTTTATCATAGGTGTCCTTATCTTTATATCCTTGAACATAACCTGCTGCAGCCTTATCATTGACATCAGTCCTTCCTTCGATACCTCTGCCCTTTCCAGAACTGTCAAAACGTGCCTTATGTGCCCCTGTATATTTGCTGGTATCAGTCAATCTATCGACTGCGCCGGCAGCAACAGCTTGCTAATATCAAACACAGTATAAATACTTAGAACACAACGATAAACCAAACTAGAAAAATTACAGTCGTCTTATTAGTTCCAGGAAGACCACCTTTTATTAATTTTGATTTCAATTCAGCACAATCTATTTTCTTCTCTTTGCATAAGGTATCCAAGTATTTTTCATATGTATTCAAATCCATTGTTTTTGTTCTTAAAGTATAAATTTGATTTTGTGTGAAATAATTAAGTCTAATGTTTACTTACTTGAACTTGTTGAAAGCAATTGCCGTATCGGTTGTAGTGAATTTTTTAGTAAATACTAAGGCCTGTTTCATCCACTTATCGGACTGAGATAATGTTATATTACCACCGTCAGAATTAGTATTACCAAATCTTGAAAAGGCCTCAAAAATTTCATTAAATGTTGCCATTTCGGAAATATTTAAAAATTTTGAATTTCAAAAGTGAAGAAAATTTTGTAAAAAAAGATGTTTTCTTTTTTATGTAGGCTAGACGTCAAAATTTTTTGTACTGACAGAAGGCATTAAATATTCAGCAGCTTGCTTGTACATAAAGCAGCTTGTTGAAAGTTCATAGTTAAAATTTCTGAATACTACCAATTCAAATAACTAAGTAATAGTTTATACTTCAGAGCACTAAAACGGTTCATATTCAACGATTTTTGAATATACTATATACATAATGTGATTCTCAGAAAATCTGTTTCACAGCTATACAACTTTAGAAAATCTAGCTGATATACATATGTATGTATATTATTTCCTAATATGTCCCTTAAACTCTTTTATCAGAATGTTAGAGGTCTAAGAACTAAGACTAAGGATGTAAAACTCTCCATCTTGGCGAACAATTACGACTTTATATATTTCACTGAAACCTCTTTGCAAAACTTCGTATTAAGTAATGAACTCATCGATCATCGCTACCTAGTGTACAGAAAAGATAGAAACCTAAGCTTGACTTCCAAGAAGGATGGAAGGGGTATGTCTCATAGACATTAATAAAACGTTAATATCCCATCACGTTTCTGAAATGGAGTCTGAAAGCGAAGATCTCTGGATTGTTGTTAAGCAGGGCTATTTTCGGTTATACATACTATATCTTGTATTCATAGTTGTTCTTCTACTTCATTTGATGTGTACGATTCAATTTTATCTAATATTTTTTTTTTTTTTTTATATTATTAAGCCAAGCTCAAGGGATACCCTATGATGCAAAGCACAGCGTGGCAGGAAGGAGATAGGGAAAGGATTAAGGGATATGAGGAGAGCGGCGGAGGTGCCAATGTATGTCGCCCTTAAACTTTTGCAGGTTGTATGCCGGAGGAAAGACAGAAGATTGTAGACTGTTCCACATTCGCACAGTTCGGGATAAGAAAGCATCACGGAATTTTAGTGTACGGCCGAAGGTAATTTGAAGGGTAAAAGGATGAGCGCGGGATGCAGCGCGGGTATTGCGTGCAGGAACTATTCTACAAGGGATCAGACTAGATATTTCATCAGAACATTGGCCATGCATATAGCGATAAAGGAGCGAAAGGCATCCAACATTGCGACGGTGCTCGAGCGAGTCGATATGACGAGTAATTGCCACATCGCCAATGAGCTTGCAGGCTCTCTTTTGGACAATATCCAATGAAGCTAAGGCTGTGCGACCAGCCCCGGCCCAAATATGGGAATTGTATTCCATTCTAGGTCTGATGTAGGACTTGTAGAGGAGCGCTATATTTGATGGGCTGAAATATTTCTTACACCTTTTCAAAAAACCAAGACATTTTGATGCTTCTTTGGCAACCACGAAGATGTGATCTGTCCAGCTTAACTTACTGGAAATATTAATGAAAAGAATTCTTAGTGACGGTGATTCAGAAATTAATGCACCATCAAACGAAACGGGAGTGGTTAAGTGATGGTCTTGTTTTAATGAGATGAGACAGCTTTGGGTCTTAGATGCATTGAACTCGACGCGATTCACTTTGCCCCAAGCGAGAATATTGTCAAGATCGTTATTCAATGATCTAATCATGCAGTCTCGTTTAACATATGCGGCGTTCCCTCTGGAATCCGCAAGGGTGTCAAAGGAGTATGCGAAATCAAGGGTACTGTCATCAGCAAAGCTATGGATAGGATTGAAAGTAAGGGAAAGCAGATCATTAATGAAGATTAGAAATAGAGTCGGAGTAATAACAGAGCCCTGGGGGACACCGGCATTAATAGGATGAGGATCAGATATAACGCCATCTAATACAACACGTATTTGGCGACTAGATAAAAAACTTTCAATCCATAATATAAGAGGAGGGGAAAGACCAAGTGCTTTGAGTTTGGCTAAAAGGGCTGAATGCCAGACTCTATCAAAGGCCTTTGAAATATCTAGAGCAACGATTTTGGACTCACCAAAATTGTGAAGACTACGATTCCAACGTTCCGTAAGAAAAGTCAGCAAGTCTCCAGATGAGCGTCCGTGCCGGAAGCCGTATTGGCGATCGTTGATGAGCTGATTGGTTTCCAGATACTTCATTAATTTGGAGTTAATGATAGATTCAAAAACCTTTGAAAGAATCGAAGTGATTGCAATTGGTCGATAATTTGAGGGATCGCTACCCTCTCCTTTCTTGGGAATAGGCTGAACGTGAGCTAGTTTCCAAGCAGTTGGAAATTTTCCTGTCGAATAGGACAGGTAGAATAGTTTGCGCAGAGGTTTAGCCAAGGATGAGGCACAGCTTTTAATTAATAGGGGCGAGAAACCATCAGGGCCTGCGGCTTTAGAGACGTTGTTTCCTTGAAGGACCTTGAACACATCCCTCGTACGGATGTGTATTGGCTCTTGTACACATCCGCACGGGGGATGCACGACAGGTGCCTGTGAAGTGGGTGGAAGAAAAGAATTTGATGCGAATCTAGCAGCCAAAATATTAGCTTTATCCAAGGAGTCAACAACCACTTCACCATTATTAAGTAGTGAAGGTATAGAGGAACTGCTGAGGTTGTTCCTGATGGTTTTGACCAGGGACCAGAAACCTTTACTACCTTTGCGGCTTGCTAAGATTCTTTGTCTAACATGCTGGTCAAAAAGAAATTTTTCTCTCTGGATAATGGACTTGCAGGTGTTCCGTGCAGTCTTGTAGATTCCTTTCAGTTCTGGACAAGGATGCACTTGATAGGCGCGAAAAGCTCTTTCGCTTTTATAGCTTGGTTGCACTTATCGTTAAACCAAGAGCGATTTTGCTGTTGTTGAGATCTGCTGTAAGAATACGGAATACATTCACGCATGCCTAGACTTAGTATGTTACTAAGTTCTAATGTGCATTCATCAGCATCCCTCGAAGCAAAACAGACCGACCAATCTATATCTCTAAGATACTGATTGAGACTTTCCCAATCAGCGTTCTTATAGTGCCAGAGAAGCCTACTTGTAGGTGGAGAAGTAGGGCGGCGCAGAGTTGAGGTGATAAATTGAGCCGTGATTAGACAGTGGTCTGAATTACCAAGAGGGGAGCCGACTGAGATGGAATATTTGTCAGGGTGAGATGACAGAAACAAATCTAGTAAATTAGCCCTATCTCCAGCTGCATCAGGGATTCTCGTCGGTGCATCTACTAGCTAATGCAAATTGAAAGATTCACAAAATAGTTCAACGAATCGGCCCGAAGGATTTGTGGTAGAAGAATGTCTGAGCCATGGCATGTTATGGACATTAAAATCGCCTGCCAGGATGATTTCGGAAGACTGACAATTGCTTGCAATAATATTTAATCATCCGTTTGTTATTATAATTTTATAATTACGTGACAGTGATAATTGTTTTATTCATTTCCCTAAAAGCCTATAAATTTGTGTGCAAACGAAAATTATAAAAATGTAATTTCGGATGCATAGCAAGATAATCATTACAAAATCGTACTATCAAGAACGGCGCGTAAATTTAATATTAAGTGAAATGTATTAGAACCTTGTGTGATCTTAATTTAATATATAGGAACTTAACCTCATAAAATTGATGTGAGAAAATTGACTGTAAAAAGTGCCAAAATCCTATAAGAAATGGGCCTATTTTTACATGTAAAGGATTTTGTGGCAGTGTCTTTCATGATAAATGTACGGAGATGCCTTCCTATAACAAAAACCAACTAGCAGAAAACAATAATATTATCTATATGTGTAATCAATGTCTTGAACTAAAGGACATAATGGTTACGTTTGAGGAGGTACTAAAGATGACTCAAAGACACAACGATGGCCTGAACAAACAGGGGGCAATAATCAAAGAGATTCATCAAACAATTACTAAAATGGATAATGAGGTAAGCAGAAACAATTCATCATGTAGTAATAAAAAAACATATCTGGAAGTAGTAAGAAAGGGATGCCAAGCCCTACCGGCCCAGGATATAATAATTAAACCCAATAATAGCGATCAGGATGTTGAAGTCACTAAAAAACGCGTCAAAGAAAAAATAAAGCCTAGTGCACTAAAAGTTCTCATCACTGAAGTGAAACCCCTCACCAAGGGTGGGGTTATAATTAAAACAAATTCAATAGCAAACAAGTAAAAATGCTAGAATTGGTCTAAGAAAATGAAAAAATGATTATAACCAATTTTATAGGATTTCGTATTCTGCAGAAGTTTTTAGTACCTACAATAAAAATGTCTTGGACTGATCGTTTTCAAAATATACGTAAAAGACCTAAATTTTTATATGGCAACACCAAGAAGGAGTTGCCCGATTTAGTCCACTTTTGACATTTTATTTGCTAATGTAAATAGTAAAAACATATACGAAATTTCAGCTCTCTATGTCGACGCGTTCTCAGGCAGTGTCCAAATATATGGCGGAAAACGAAGTTTTTATATGGCAACCCCAGGAAGGAGTTGCCCGATTTGTCTCATTTTCGAACTTAATTTTACTTTTTTTTTTAAAGTCCGTGTACAAAATTTCAGCTCTCTAAGTATACGCGTTCTCGAGTTATCGTGCGCACAGACGGACGGACGGACGGACATGCAAAAATCAAAATAACTTTTAATATTATGAACGGGTGTCCAATCCATTTTGCTCTACCATCATTATTTCGACGTGTTACAAACGGAATGACAAACTTTGTATAGCCTATAGCAGGGGTGGCCAAGACGTTGACCGCGGTCTACGGTCGATCGCGTAGACGTTTTTGGTAGCCCGCGAGAGTACAGTCAATTGAGCAAATGTTACAATAAATTGCCATTTTCAGATAATTGAGCCGCTTTACGTGGCGTGAGTAACGGATAACCCACCCCTCGCCAACATGGTGTGCCAAGTCTTCGCCTCACCCATCGCACGCTCTTTATTTCTCCCGATATCTCTCTCTCTTTATCTCCTATATTAATAAAAAATGCGCCTTTGTGTTCTCAGTTAGTGCACTAGCTAGTACGAGTATTTAGCTCTGACGATGGTTTTGTTACGTGGTGATAATAATAACGACTAAAATGAGCGGGCAAGTTTGTCGAGTGCGGAAAAAGGTTACCATTATCAGAGGAATTATTTACTTTTATGTTCAAGGATAAATATGTTTGTTCTATTTGTAACTCAGGAGGTGTAGTACTACACAAAAAAAAGGCATTTTAAAACTACACAAACAAAATACGTCACTGACTTTCCGGTTGGAAGTAAAATCTAAAAAATAGAAGAACATGAGTTAAAAACTGGCTTATCTGCACACAGCAATCGGTTTTTACGAAGCCAGGCACAAAATCAAAAACAGCGTCATTGGTATCGTAAAAATAAAAAGGAAATTCTTTTGTAAATCGCCCGCATTTCCCTTCCTCGGGAATTCTAAATTTTCGCCGAGCAGTTGGAGAATTTACACGAGAAGTTCGAAAGAAGTTTTTGGAGCTCGGCTGGAAGTCATCAGTTTCATAGTGTTCCCTTTTAACGAAGGCATTAACATTGACAGAGGAAGAAATTATAGTTGGTCCCAAGGTATATAGAAGACAAGGTATTCCCGACTCGAACCACGTTCCGCCATTTTTGTTAAAACTCTTTTTCCCTTTTTCTTCATTCACTGAAGTACGTCACAGGGCATCAGCTGTAATGTGTCAAAATTCATTGCGCTTGTACTGCCACTGTCAGATTTCCTTTTTCTTTTTTATTCATTCACTGAAGTACGTCATAGACTATCAGCTGTTTGATCAGCTGTGATATGTCAAAATTTTAATGGGCATACCTTGTTTCTTCTATATACCTTGGTTGGTCCGACATATCTAAGTATTTTTCAAATTTGCACTATTCGGAAGCATCTACAGATTTTTTTAGGAAAACTTTTTGCGTTTTATTTAAAACTGACGGTAGACCGCTACGATATTCTGAATTATAATGTAGACCCCGCACTTCAAAAGTTTGGCCACCCATGCCCTATAGATTTCATCTAGGGTATATAAGCGATAAAAATTTTTAGTTTGACAATGTTGTGAAACCTCAAAGCCTAGACGATTGTAGAGGTCACTATTGTCACTATGGTGACAATATACTACACTAACCTCCATATAAATTAACCAATGTTTAGCTGTCAGATAAATGTCATAATAAAATCGGAAGCTTAGCAAAGGATTTGCAAAACATTTAAAAACCTTACATGGATTAAGCTCTTTACCACAAATATGAAAAAAGAAAAATCAACGGATAATGTGAGACCATTTAAATTAGCTCACCAAATTTTGAGCTTGACAGGAATTAGTTTCGAACGGCGAAGCATAATTGTATTTGTTGCATTTGTATGTTAATAGTTACTTTTTAATAAATATCCTTCCAGGGCTTTGTTGAATTAACTATTGTTCCAACACGGGATAACCTTAGAATAATACGGTTAAATGCAAAACAGTGTCGAATTTATAGGGTCGTCTTAAACGACGTTTGCGAATCACCTTTTCAGTATTTTGACCCTTTCCTGGATATTTGTCAAGCTGACCCTAAAACGTGAGAAAAAAAAAGAATAAATCAACAGAATTTGTTCAATAATATCTAAAAAATACAATTTCAGGCGTTCTCTGGAGACTTTTTCAAAATTTCACCTACAAGCTGCTCAAAAAACAGATCCTGATCAAAATGCGGGAGAGCTCGTGATACAAATACCTCCTGATGGGTTTCATTTAATTGGAGAGGGTAGAGGCCTCCGCGTAGGAATTGAATTTTCGTTAGAAACTCCAGAAGGTGGTATTCATTTTGTAATACCGCCTGAAATTGAGGGCCAACCACCTACGAATGCAGCTCATATGTTCACATATGGTCATGAGAACTCTTCGCGACTCTGGTTCCCCTGCGTTGATAGCTTCGCGGAACCTTGCACTTGGAAACTTGAATTTACAGTGGACAAACATATGACGGCTATATCATGTGGAGAGCTTGCAGAAGTTGTTATGACTCCGGATTTACGTAGAAAGACATTTCATTATGTAGTTCAGACTCCAGTTTGTGCTCCAAATATTGCCTTGGCAGTGGGGCCTTTCGAAATATATGTGGACCCTCATATGCACGAAGTAACTCACTTTTGCCTTCCACAATTAATGCCATTGCTGAAAAACTCTGTAAGATATTTGCATGAAGCCTTCGAATTTTATGAAGAAACTTTGTCCACCCGATATCCATTTTCTTGCTATAAACAAGTATTTGTTGACGAATGCGACACAGATGTTGTCGCTTACTCCACAATGAGCATAGTATCAACTCATCTACTGCATTCAATCGCTATAATTGACCAAACTTATATAACTAGAAAGGCGATGTCCAAGGCAATTGCTGAACAATTTTTCGGGTGCTTCATTACAATGCAAAATTGGTCAGATACTTGGCTAGCTAAGGGTATAGCAGAATATTTGTGTGGCCTTTATTCAAAAAAATGTTTTGGAAACAATGAATACCGTGAATGGATTCAATCTGAACTAGCCGAAGTTGTTAAATATGAAGAACAGTATGGTGGAATTATTCTTGATTGTAGTCAACCACCAGCACCTCTGCCCGTATCTACAAGCTCCCCCGCAACTGTGGCAAAACAACAACCTGAAATTCAACATTATTTTCCTATTCGGAGTTTGCATACGATGTCACCGAAGTATATCGAAGTGCTGAGGAAAAAAGCCCATTTAGTCATCAGAATGTTGGAAAACAGAATAGGACAAGAACTTCTACTGCAGGTACGTAAAACCATAATATATATTATATGACATTTTTATCGCTACTAGATGATGAAATCACAGGATATATAAAGTTTATCATTCAGTTTGTAACGCAAAGAAATAATACTGGTGGAGTATATATTTGGATCCTATTTCAGAACACGTCAACGTAGAGAGCTGACATTTTGTACACGGCGTATTGATAGAAATAGTAAATATAATTTCAAATTGGGGTAAATCGGACGAAGCATTCTAGGTATTGTCATATAAAAATTTAGGTTTTTTATATATACTGTGAAAACGATCAGTCCTAGACGTTTTTATTGTACTGAAAAGTTCTACAAAATATTAAATCCTATAAAATTAGTTATAATTATTTTTACTGTCCGAAATATATGCGAAAAGCTACTTCAAAAATCAAACTTGCATTCGGGCATTCATCTATGATCTTAGACGACCAATTCTAGTTTTTTTACTTGTTACTTCTTGGATGCAGATGATTATTTTTCATCAGCATCAATCAATGAAAAGGTGAAAGTTCTATAGGAACTCTTTTATTGCGATAGCATTCAGTTTACCCGTTGATGCGATTTCTTCCAAAGTAACGCTGCCAGGCATGACAGTTTTTTTTTTTTGTAAGTTTCCGAGGTAATCTGCAATTTTATCAAAATTTTGCATTCATACTTTGTTGCAAGCTCCATCCCGATATCGTTAACACGCCTGACATGGCAATGGAAAAATGCACAGCTTAGATTATTAGGTGGCATAAATAGTGTTGAAGTTGAAGTTGACTTCTACAAAGAAAGAGAAGACTCTCGTGAGATCAGATCAACGCTTGACAGTCTAAATGATCGGTAAGTTGAATTTGACTTATTAAACGATTCACGACATTATGATTCAGATATAGGGAATGTTTAAAATATGCTCACAGCTAGTTTCCAAAAACCTGACCAACAAAAACAAGAACCAAGAACACTGCCACTTTCATGACTGAATTTTTGACCAAAGAGTATTTAAGTTATTCTGAAACCTTGTATACGACTGATCTAAGTCTACCTTTTCCGAACGCCCAACTTCCATGTTATAGATTGCAATTTTCTGTAAACAATATCGGTCAAGATAGACCAGATTGTGACACCTTCAGCTGACTACTTCCAGCATCGTATTGGGATAGATAGCAACTTCTCCGTTGGTATGTGGATTCCATATGGAGCTATTGGGGATAATCTACATTTGTAGTATAATTTATTACAACATTTTATAGCGTCAGTCTCGCTACTTTTGCGAACACTCAGGAGGATTCTCCAATACCTCCAGCCCAAAGCGTGACATAGTTGTCTTGTCCTCCACTATAGGGAGAATAAACCATAAATTCCCAAGTAATATTTAGCTATTAACCTGATCTATCTTGTGTTTATTTTCCAATCGTCTCCAAAATTCTAAAGATTTATAGTCGAATTAATATATTTAATTTTAAGCCAGTTTCGTTATTTATGCTATCACGTTAACAGAAGCTCTCCACTGCTCCACTCTATGATTATTGATATAAGTTTAGTTTGATTTATCCTACAACTCTTTTTCGTTCAAATCTCTTTTTGGCTGTGACATTTTACAGGAGAAATTCATCTGTTTATTGACAAACTGTAATTAGACTTACAGCAAAGTGGTGGTGGCTATAATGTCTGCTTCTCTAAAGCTTCGGATGTGCTTCAAATATTTTTCTATCTACGAGGTCTATCTGTCTTCATGCTCTCTTTAAAATCAAGCAAAGTTAATGAGTTTTACTTTATACTTGTACTTACACCTCCCGCCACCGTGCAGTAATCAGCTTGAAAGCAAGCTTTCTTGAAATACTAATTTAATTCAAATTCAAAAATTCCTTTATTGAAAAATCTTAAGCCTATGACAATAAAGTTTCTGGCCCACGGCGTCAAGGCCATCCGCGCTCTGCCAGTTGTAATTGTTGTAGTCTGATGCGTGAATACAATTTTACTGCTAATTCTAAAACTAACTATTACAAGGTTTTTTTTTATCTAAAGGTAAATAAATTCATAATACTAAGACTAGCGTACTTATATGGTAAAGTTGTAATTTCAATGTAACCTAACTTCGAACTTCAAGTAAGAACCTAGTGTAATATAAGTGTGACTTTAGTTTTATTAAATGAGATCTGAATTTAGATCTAATTCTAAATATAACTCTAATGTTGGTTTGTCCGTTAAAGTCTAGTGGTTAACCCATTTGTTGTCAGATAGTGTTTGAGTGTAGGGAGTAGTGCGTTCGTGTCCTCTCTAGTGTATTTGAGGAGTTCTGTTGGTCCTGTCATAGTGCCCCTTTCGAATACTAATTTAGTTATGGTTATATTTACAAGGCAGTTAATATTTCATGACCATCATAAATGCAGTCAAATTCACCAAAAAATTATAAATTTTTGGCGACATGATTTATATTGTATCTACTTACAACGATAAGCTATAATGCAAAAAATAAAGATTAATTTTATTAGCCACAAATTATAACTGCTTATTATATCATATCCATTCATAATTTTGTTTTTAAATGAATTAAAACAGCAAAAAGCCTGCGCAATATTTATGCTTCATTTTATCAGCGTTCGACATTTTTGTATCAAGCTCAAGGCGAAGCTAACTTGTCCCAATTCGTTTGCTTAGTTTGATCTCGACAATCAGGGAATAAACATAACCTCAAGATATGTTGTCTATTTAAAATAGTCGACCCGAACTTTGAGATCAAGCTAACCAGATGTCTAAACTGTTATACAAAGTAGTAAAGCTCGGTGGCATAGACATGAATTCGGTATTCGATGTTACGTCACTAGCTGTAATAAAACGAAGACAAAGATTTGGCTTCGGACATGCTCTTAGTGGCGCATCTTCCTCTCCTGTTTTAATTAAGTCCTGTACAAGACTTGTGGCTAAATAATGAAACAGTAAATGACTTGTTTGGTAAGGATTACACCAATCATATCAGAATATAATTAGCTTTTCCTTACATGGAAAATGTGTAACAGCTTTGGTTTATCTGTTTTACTATACTTAGGGCTTGTCCGGATCCAAGTCTTCGTCTTCGTCTTCGTCTTGTTATTACAGCTAGTGACGTAACACAACAAGCTCAGCTATTATAATAATTAGACGAAGACGAAGCTAACCTGTCCGAATTCGTTCGTTTGCTCAGCTTGATTTCACAGACAGCAAACAAACATAACCTCACAATACGTTGTCTATTTAAAGGTCTGTCTGTTTACTTTTGAGTAAAAATCTTTGCGTAAAAATCAAGTAAAAACTTTTATGCGGTAGAGGGGATAAATCAAGAAAAGTTACCAGACACTTTTCGAGTAAATTTTGTTTAGCTTGTCATGTGTCAAAAATTTGGCTGCTACCTTTCCGTCTGAAACAGAAAACAATTAATTAATTTGAAATACGTTTTAAAAAACCCACCTTCTTTAATATTTTTTTTTTTAATTTCGATTAGATTATCATTTTACATTCTTTCGATAACCCAACAAACGGCTTAACCTCAAATTTAATACTTTTGACAGTCAGCTGATTGCATATCAAAGTTACACATCCTCTTGATCATGAGTAAAAATGTGCAACTTTGTGCAAGAGGGGAAACGTATAAATTTACTCGATTTTTACTAGTTAAAAGTAAACAGACGGTTTGTGAGTAAAAATGCGTAAAAGTTTTTACACCGAGTAAAAACTTTCGAGTAAACAGACAGACCTTAATAAGTCAACTCGAACCTTGACTCGGTGATCAAGCTAACCAAATGTCAAAACTGTTATACAAACTAGCAAAGCTCGGTGGCATAGACATGGATTCGGATAGAGCTTGTCTCGATGTTACGTCACTAGCTGTACTAACAAGACGAAGACGAAGACTTGGATCCGGACAGGCCCTTAATCTAATTTTCTATTAGGTGCTAGGATTTTGACATTCCATTGTCGAAAGCAAAGAATGGTTGGTAATCTTCAGACGGAGCACGGTGGTGAACATTCAACCCAATGACGGGTAGGTTACTGAAATGCATGTCAAGTTCTTCATCAAGTCAGTAATCAGTCTCGCACTATGATAACGCAACACAACACTAAGAATGGGTTGCTCGATTTAAATTATTTTTTAAATTTTATTTGTTATTGCTACGAAAGTACCATGTACCAAATTCCAGCTCTCTACATCAACGCACTCACAGGCAGTACCAAATATATAGTGAAAATCGAAATTTCTGCAAGTCCGTGTACAAAATTTCAGCATTCTTAAGTCAACGCGTTCTCGGGTTATCGTGCGGACAGACAGACAAAATCAAAATAACTCTTAATATTATGCGTGGGTCTGCAAACCATTCTGCTCTACCATCATTATTTCTCTGCATTAGAAATTAAATGACAAGTTTAGTATACCCTTTAGATTTCATCTAGGGTATAACAAAGGAAATATTAGAATAATCTTTTTTTTATTTAAGGTTTTCAATAAACAATTGGCGTTAGCTACTAACGCTGCCACAACAAAAATCGGAAGTGGATTGTGGCATCATTTATTAATTTCTACAAATGTCTTCACAAAGGCCATATTTACGGTAACCGGAAAAGACATGTCAGTATTTATGGATCAATGGGTTCGAACTGGGGGTCATGCAAAATTTTCGTTAACTTCGGTTTTCAATCGCAAACGAAACACTATAGAATTGGAAATTCGACAAGATGCAGTTAATCAAAAAGGCGTACGCAAATATAATGGGCCACTTCTTGTCCAGCTTCAGGAATTAGATGGCACATTTAAGCATACTTTACAAATTGAGAATACAGTTGTGCGGGCAGATATAACTTGCCATTCAAAGAGTAGAAGAAATAAGAAGAAAAAAATTCCATTGTGTACTGGCGAAGAAGTTGATATGGATCTTTCGCCTATGGAGTAAGAAAAAAGATTTAATTGTTTGTAGCCTTATATAAATTTTGTATTTTCTTTCAGTGATTCTCCAGTTTTATGGATTCGACTAGATCCAGAAGTGATTTTATTACGTGACTTAAAAATAGAACAGCCTGATTTTCAGTGGCAATTCCAATTGCGACACGAAAGGGATGTTACGGCACAGATAGAAGCAATTGCTGCTTTGGAGAAGTATCCTACGCCTGCCACTAGATTAGCTTTGACTGATACAATAGAGAATGAACAGTGTTTCTATAAGGTTCGTTGTCAAGCGGCACATTGCTTAACTAAAGTGGCTAATGCAATGGTCACCAGTTGGCAAGGTCCACCAGCGATGTTGAACATTTTCCGTAAATTGTTTGGCTCCTTCAGTGCTCCTCATATTATTAAGCAAAATAATTTCTCTAATTTTCAACATTACTTTTTGCAAAAGACCATACCAGTAGCAATGGCCGGTGAGTCAAATGATTCTATATCGATAGCTAATATATAATATTTTCATGCTTTGATTTAAATTCGAAAAGGGCTGAGGACCGCTCATGGTATTTGTCCTCCAGAGGTCATCCGTTTCTTACTGGATCTATTTAAATATAATGACAACACAAGGAATCATTACTCGGACAATTACTACAGAGCAGCTCTTGTAGATGCTCTTGGTAATTCAATAACACCAGTAATATCTGTAGTACAACAAGGAGCCCCTATTACATCCGAAAATTTGTCCGCCGATGCCAAGTAAGTTCTTAGTATTAGACAAAGTGTATAATAAGCATTTAAAATAAATAGCCTACAGAAGTATACATGTATTGAGTTATAACACAATCTCAACATAACTCTGACCAACTTCAACAAATATCGGATTAAGACAAAACTTCCCAGCAAACAATTTGGCGAATGTCCGCAACAGCGAAAATTAAGCGACAATAGAGCTGCACAATGCGAAACATCAGAGTAAATGCGACAGAGCTAAAAATTATTTCTTTTATCGTAGCGATATAAAAGCGAAACGATCTGTTTTATTTATCTTACATAAACACGTGCATATGCGCTGTTTTGTGCCCGAATTTCTGAGAATTTTACAGATTCAAGATTTCGGTTCTATTTTTCCATCTGAGTTTATTTCAGCGTGAACAAATCAGAAATTAGTCGTGTTTGTATTTCAGTGAATTGTGAAAGGTGAGCAATTAAAATTATATTTGATTAACATTAAGAGTAAAATGAGAGCTACATTTAATTATTGAGAAATAAATCGCTAAAGTTATCGGTTTCACAGTAGATTAGTATGTATTCACATTGGATACATTTAAATTTATCATATTTTGTCGAAAAAAAAGGCAAAGTGAATCCGAAGTGATACCACCAATATGAGATAATGTTCTGTCAATATTGGCTCACGCTCGAGGTTTCGCTTTCATATCTCATTTGAATTCAATAGCGAAATTCACTTTCCACTTTGTGATATTTCTGCGATTCGCATTGGCTTTGCAATGTTTGCTGGGTCTTAAAAGAAAATCTCCCATACATAGTAAAAAGATTACGTTTGGACTTTTTACCGGGTTAAACTTAATTTTGTTCAAGAAAGAATTTTTTGGGATTCTCCGGTATATAGCAAAAGCTAAAAAATGTTCTAATTTGTTATTTCATCACACAACCCATTAATTTTTGGTGACAAGTTTCAAGTCTTGGTTTGACTCATCAACAGGTCACAAATAGCGAAATTGTGTGATTTGAAAAACAAATGAAAAAAATGAAAAAAAAAAGAAGAAAGAAATGAAAAGTTTGAGAAAAATAGAAAAAAAAACAATTTTTTTATTTATTAAAAAATTTAAAAAAATTTTAATGAAACAGATTCAGTCGAAGCGAATCGAACCTGTATACGCCATGCAGTGGGCTGAAAAATAAAGAAGAATAGGAAGAAGAAGCGTTTCGTGTCAGCAGAAAACCTTACACTCATCGGTGCAGCTTGGTTTTCTGCCTGCTGCAGACGCTTGAAAATAGATCAAACTGATCTCTTCTCATATAAACAAAATGAAGATGCGATTTAATCCTACATACAAGCTTTAACGTGCATATTTAAAGTTTTTATAGCATCTCTTCTGTACTGGAAGACGACCAAATTGATCATTTTCGCGTGATTTAAAATTTTTAGCGAGTACCTTGGGACACCAAAATCCTTATTTCTCTGTAAGTATTGCAAGGTTTTCCATAATTTGTTTTTGTAAACATAGCCAGGATATGTGATGAGTCCATAATTTAATTTGAAAATCCTAGTTATCTAGGTACCTTCTTGTAAACTACGAGCTTAGAATAAAAAACAAAATGAATGATAAGCCGAATTTAGCGCAGTCAAATTCCACCTTTTCTTTCAATTCTGTGGTCAAGATCAAACGGGTCATACATTGGAAATATTTTCCATCGTTTTTAAATCGAGATAACTCTGATGTATTGCAAATGAAACAAATTTCAGTGCGAGACGAAAACTTATTTTGCTTTTGGAGAACATCTTTGTTATACCATCTGGCACAGGGAGCACCATTTCTAAATATATAACCCTTACGTGCCCAAAAGCTTCGCCGACACAAAGAACATACGCGAATTGTTTTTTGAACATCGTGAGGAAGCAACAAAAAAGCTAAAAAAGGCCTTTTGAATTATCGTAGCCGTGGGTACCTGGGGCAGTGAGCCCTAACCTCAGGAAGTTCGTTCCTTAAAACCGTCGAGAAGACGTGTTTTAGAATTTTTCTATTCTGTGCTTAGAAACTAAAAAACTTAATTCAAAAAGTTTTTCTCCTACTGTTAAAAAGTAAAATAGTGTTATTTTCTAAAGAATAAAGTAATATTACTAATTACGAACGCAAGTGTATAAACAAACAGAGTTCGAAATCATTTCTTGTTGTGTACTCTTTTCAAGGAGCACAGCACACGACCTGTAACAGGCGGTAACTTTTTTGTAATTGTATTTGAGATTTTTTCGGGCCACTTGATTTTTTACCATTTTTTGTCTTGAAATTTTATTCTTCTGGATAATTGCTGAGATATTCACACTGAAGAAGATTTGAGGTAGGTTAATGATGATCAATTAATTTTTTAATTACTCGAAAAAAGTTATTGTCGCGAGCGTGGCCTTTTGTTCGCTATTTAAAACACAATATTAAATGTTTATTTTCGCTTTACACTTATAAAATTCACAAACCTTCAATTAATCAACTCAACTTTAATTATCGCTAATACTGTACTTTCAATTATCGCAATACAATTAGAACACTTACGCCTGACTTTCGCTTGTTAACACTGCAATGTCTTAACACAAGACTCTCTTTCTGTCGGTGACAACTGCTATATTTATACCCTAGAAGCTCTCCAGATTCCTCTGGAATGTTCTATTCCAGAATCTTCTTAACTATTCTATTCCCGAACCTTCCCGAAGTTGTTTAGTCTCCATTTCCAGTAGATGTCATCATTTGTCTCTTTTAGTTGCACGTAACAATGCCCCCTTCTTACAATTGTTCTTCCCGAACAATAGGTGGACCACGGTCCTGATGCTCGTAGTATTGACACAAGCTGTCCAAATGAACAATTTTAGACTTGCTTCTTGTGCCACGCTGAATCCTGTATACCACGTCATTTATTCTAGTTACTACTGAATACGGTCCCTCCCAGTGTTGCTGTGATTTTGGAGAACGGATCTTACGTCGGTTCGGGTTGTACAGCCAAACAAGATCACCTTCATTGAATCCTGCTGAATTCGCACGTAAGTCATAGCGGGCCCTCATCCGATTGGAATTTACTGCTAATTTTGCTCTCGTGGCTTCTTGTACATCAGCTCTTCTTTCCAAGGGCTCTGATATTACACTTTACATTTTCTTTCTGCTTCTACGTGGCGGCAGTTTGTAAGAAGCACACATAGTGAATCTGCGACAGCACTTCTCCACATCCTCTCGCATATGTAGCTAATAAAACTTTTCTCGTATTTTAGAAATTGTTTTATTCACTCCCAAATGTTTCCCAGATATTCCACGATGCATTTTACCTAGAACATCGTTGACTTTTGATGCCGGCACTACTATTTGCATTCGGAATGATCCACCGTTAGGTGCTTCCCACTTCAACATGAAGAGAATTCTATTGAGCCCAGTAGCTTTTCACTCATCCTCGAAATATCCCTCCATTCTAAATAGTAGTCAAATAATTTCCGTTGTACCAAGGTCTTTGGAGATTCAGGTAAACCGTATATATATATATAAAAGATATTATTTTCGCCTGTGTTTGTACAGACTTTGGTGGGAGATTTTTGTAAAAATGGAACTAATTCCAATTAACGTTTCACAAGGTGATTAAGATCATTGTCAGTATATTCACAGGCGAATATGTACATCAAAACGTTCGATTCCATCCTTAATTGATTCCACAAAAACAGGGCGCTACACAAAACGACGCAAACGGAAATAATGTTTTCCATATATAAATATTTTCTATGAAATATTTCTTAATTGCTTCTATCTAAATAAAGAAGTGTATGAAAACTGTAAAAACTAAAGAGTATAATATAATGATAAAAACGCGACAAAAATATATCTTTAAAAAATATTTTATTAAACAAAACCGAATATAATGGGATTTAGAACTGAAGGTTTCTGAATATTTGTCCATTGGTGTCGATTCGACTGATTTTGTTAAAAGTTTGTACAAATTTTATTGGACAGTCACTGCTGCTTTTGAACTTTGGTTTTCGTTAGGAAAATTAGTAGTAAAAATTCCCATTGGCTCTGATATAATCAAAAATTCGTTATTTATATAATCTTCTTCAATACATTCAAAATTAGCTTCTCTAGCAAATTCGGCTAATTTTTTTTCCAAATATCTTTCATAGTAGGCTTATTTTCTCTAACAGATTTGCGATTCGATATTACACCTTAGTTCTATTGGTTGTATAATTACTTATTACTTTTACTTATTTTGTGAGGCATAAAGACAAATTTCAAAAGTTTATCTACAAAAACTAATGTTCTGGAGCAATGCCCATTAATATTAGGCTTTAAGATCAATATTTTCACCAGGGAGAAAAAACTCCTTCACTTCAGAAATGATATATAACCAATCCAATCCTTAAAAAGATCTGCATGTCTTTTCATTTCCACGCCAATGAACTGGAAGATTACTTTTATTGCTTATTTCATAGCCATGGAATTTTGATAGTGTTAAACAAGAAAAGATTCAAATTTGAAATCACCCTATGCTTTTCCTCTCAGAAAAAGTGTAAACCAATCTTTACTGGTTTTGAAACGAGTATGGGATTTTTTCAGACATGAACGTTCTTCTTGGTAGCCGTTTCCAAAAGAATCTGGTTTACTGGACATTTAGAGCTTGTTTAGCCTCTTCAAAATTTGGCAAAATACTTGCATCTGTGATATTTTCATTGTCAACTTGAGCTTTTTGTTCAACATTGTGCAGATTGCCTTAAAATGGCATCCTCCGCTGATTTTTTATTTCTATTCAAATGGTAAAGCTCCATTTTTTTATGAGAGAGCTTCTTACTTTGGTAATTTGCTTGGATTGCAAATTTGTGGCAGTTTTAGCACATTCTATTTGGCCAGCATACAGATTACAAATTGCCCTTATTTTGGCAATAGATAACCCTAGAATTCTTCCAATGACAACAGATTTTTCTCCAAATTGGCTGTGCTTCAAAATATCTAATTTTAACTTTAAACTTATTTGTGTACGTTTTAGATTTTAAGTGGTTATTAAATTTTACTAATAATTTGCAAACGAATTTTATTTTATGTAGTAATTAATTAAAAAGTAAAAGCCTAGTGGAGAACAATTAGGTGCTGTCCATTCCTTTCTAACTTATAAAGTTTAACATGTGTCAGTTTATTTTAGTACAATTCGATCATGCTAACTCTGTTCTCCTAATTTAATAAGTACGAAAAGAGTGATTGTAGGGAAGAGTTTTTATACAGTTTCAAATCTTTATCCATTCAGCTGACTGCAAGGGCTAAGGAGATTTTTCATTGAATGACATGAAGATTTGCTTCTGGTTCGCTCTATTCCTGGCAATTGTGTTTCAAGCTTTAAATGAGGAATTATCGAAAAAAGAAAAATTAAATGACTTTAAAAACTGCAAGTTCGGAACTGGCAGTGCAAATAGATTTACGGATATAAAAATTTCACAACACAACCTCGAAATGACGCAAATGGAAGTCTTTGTGTAAAGAAAAGTGAAGTGCTTGAATCACGATTAAATAAACCTTGAACATACGCACCACAATAAAACAATTGACTGTTTTATAGCAGGAAAGCAACATATGAAATAACAATTTTAACATTATGTGTGATAAGTTATTTGTCCTCAATTAAATTAGGCATCATTTCATTTTGGAAAGAAATCGTGTTGATCTGTGTTATGGTGAATGCGATTCTAGAGCGCCCCTGTTCATGTGTTCAACTCCTTCTGATCCATTTAACTTTCTGTGATATAGATACCTAATTTGTTATTAATTTTTTATCTTGATTATTTTTAGGTTAGTGTTGGAAGAAGTGACTAGATTGCTAAATTTGGAGAAACATTTGCCTTCATATAAGTACATCGTATCTGTGTCTTGCTTCAAAGTTATTAGGAAATTGCAAAAGTGTGGACACCTACCATCCCTACCAAAGATCTATCGCTGCTATGCATCTTATGGACAATATATCGATGTAAGGATAGCAGCGATGGAATGTCTAGTTGATTTTGTCAAAGTGGATGGACGTTGGGAAGATTTGGAACACCTTTTAAACCTTTTAGATACCGATGTGGATCCTGCTGCTCGTCACGCTTTGGCAAGACTACTCGTTGAGAATCCACCGTTTGAAAAAGGACAGAGAAGTCGTCTTGACAAAGAAGAATTAGTAGAACGAATTTGGGCGACAATGAAGTAATGTAATGCAATGTTTATGTAATTTGTTTTGTAATTTTTTTTTTTTTTTTTTTAATAATTTTAGTGGTCAACTTTCTCATGATTCTAAGCTTCGATGTGATATGGTGGACCTTTACTATTCCTTATACGGAATTAAACGACCTATGTGCTTACAAACTTCTGAACTGTACGCTATGTTCAAACCGCAAAAGGTTCAACCCACTCCTAGTGAGTCAAACACTAGACCAACAAGTCCATACAGCTTTAAGCCATTGAGCCTTGTGCCGAATAGCAATATGGAAACTTCTAACATAAGTTTAAAGCGTCCTGCTTCGGCACTTGATGATTCCGATATAAAAGTGGAACAAGATGATACCATAAAACAGGAAGTTGTTGATGTGGACAACCCTATAGATAATAATCAAGACTCATTAATGTCTGCAGAAGTTAAGAAGCTGAAGACTGAATACTACTCGGACAATTCTGTTTCACTACCTGGAATGACTGCAACTTCCGGTCCTGTGAGTTTTGAGACTGGTATGTTTAAACAGGAAGAGGACAGCAAATCGAGATCGGATAATTCCATGAAGGTAATCATTGATATCTTTACATAATCTTTTATAACACCTTTATAAATTTAAGGCAAAGAAGAAAAAGAAGGACAAGAAGAAACACAAACATAAACACAAACATAAACATAATAAAGACAAAGATCGTGAGAAGAAAGAAAAGAAGGATCCAAGCATTTCTAGAATCCAAGAAGTCAAAGATGAAACGCCAGAGACATTAAGTTCAGCTGATAGTTCTAGTAATAGTAATCCCGCAACGCTTGATTTTACTTTATAATGTTAAGATAGAAATTTTTATGCATTTAGAATTATAAAATAAACAGCGTAAAAATTTGAAGATAGATCTTTTTTTAAACATGCGCCTTCCTCATCGTATTTTAAACTAGACTCTCTCATGAATTTCAAAAAATCACTGAGTGCAAACCTCCTGCCATTTATTGCAGTGTATAAATGGGATACGATTTATGTACATAAACTACAAATTTAAGGAATATAAAATATTTATTTGCGATGTATTAGGTGAGGAGGTTAGATGATTACCAATTTGTCTTTTGTTTGAGAAAGTATCATTGTTAACATCTGATTTCACTCTAGAAATAATATGAGTATTCCATGTAATTAATCAACAAAATCATCAGGTATTCCATTATGATTTTGCATTTTTTTCCCACAAAACTTTCAGGAACTTTGTTTTTACTTACCTGATTTCTCTTAAAGAATTTAAACTGAAAAATTCAATTTATCTTTATGTTTAGAAAATAAAATTGTACTTATTTTAACATTTTAAATGGATCCAGTAGAATAAATTTACAAACAAATTAAGAATTTTTTTTCTCTTATCAGACTCGATTTACATGACGTCACACAACACAAAATGGCAAATCTATGGGTCGGGAGAGTCATACTCACTGACTTATAACAATGGACAGAGAAATTTGCTATTTCATGTGGCACAAAAAATGTCGTGTTTCTGTATATCACAGTTTGAGCACCCTTTAAAACGTTTTCTACATAAAAACATGTAAAACTCAACCAATCTGATGAAAATCGAATTAAATTAAAAAAATAATAACTTTCTTGTGTTAAGTGATATTCTAATCGCTTATAAATACTCTTATAAGAAATCAAACTCATTCCTAATTTAATTTTCAAAAGGGTATTTTTACCTGAATCCTGTGTATGGGAAAGAGTAACTGAGCATGGACAACACCAAGGTATTCTCATTAAAATTTTGACACACGTCCTGAGACGTAGTTTTGCACGCTAACGATATACACCTATATAGAAAAGACAGAGAGAGGAGAGAAAGTATTGTGTTTTCTGTACCGTACTTTCCTATACATTTCGCGTCATTTTGTACGCTAATGTCCGCTAATTGCGGAACGTCGAGAGTCGAGGGTCAAGAATCGATATCCGAGAGTCGAGGTTTGAGTTGAGTTTCGTGCGTCCAGAGTTGAAATTTGACATTCGTGAGTTTCAAGGGTCGTGAGTGTATAGCATTTATGACTAAAAAGTAGAAAATAAAATATATTAAAAAACTTTTAAAATAAATAACTTGTAAATAAAATGCACTGAAAAGTAAAAAAATGATTTTTTTCTTTCTCAGTGATATACACAAGAACGGTTTTATTGCAAAATAACAAATGATAGAACTCAGATTGGGTATGAATTGCAGTTAGACAATTGTGATTATAGTTAGGGATGCCCAAACTTTTAAGATCTAATCTTTGTTCTAGCATTTCTTATTTTGCAATTAAACTTTTCTTGTGTATATCATTGAGAAAGAAAAAAATTATTTTCCACTTTTTAGTACATTTTATTTTAAAAGTTTTTTAATATATTTTATTTATTTTATTTTCACCACTGACATAAAATGGACTGCTGATATGACAAATGAATAGAAATAATATCGAATGCATTTGTAATTTGTTGAACTTTTATTATGAATAGTAAAGCTAAAGTAAAACTTGAAATTAAGATAATTGTCGCCACCCCTGCCAATAAAAGTTGATCCATATGAATTAGAAAATCAGGCAGTCCATATGATAGATGTCAGTGATTTTTACACTGATTTCAACTCATCCGTGGACATAGGAAGAGATAAATACACATACATACATCACGTATCATATACAGTATTTCGTTACTGCAGTAAACACGCCTCGTCTTGCATCAAAGTAACCCAGTGAAAAATATCATGTGTATTCATGTAAATTCTGGGTGGAATTTCCTAAACCGATGTCCTAAGAAATGTCTGGATAAGTTGACGTGGAATAATTACGTAAAATTAACTCGGCATAGTTACTTGAATTTCACGTGGATCTTCGAATTGGAGTTTATCAGAGTAAATTAACATGCACAAAATAAAGGCAGACTTTATACAGAAAGAGCAGCATTGATTTCAAATCACAAAATCTTTTATATCACAGCCAAATTGCACGTAATTAATCTAACCTGAGCTAATAGTATACTTCATTATAGCTCTTGGAGCAATAAATGTAAAAAATAAAATAAAAATCACTACTTTTCTTTTCTCTTATGAATACAATCGCAAGGGGAAAGCACGGGTCGCCTTACACGTATGTAAATAAATTTTTGCCTGGAGAGTCCTTACTGCCGTGCACTTACTACAGTACACACAACACGCACAAGTCTCGCGTCTGCTTAAGAATGAGATGTACATTTTAGCTATTTTTCGAAAAATAATGCAAGATAACTCTAAATTTACTCATTTACTGTGCCCTTAACAACTAAATGAAACGAAGAATTCTATTTTACTTTTTGGGCTTCTTATCTAAATTTGGTAAAGAGCTTGGTTTCAAAATCTAAAAGTAAATGGAAATTAGTGAAAAACAATATCGCTACGACGAGCATTTTGTAATACTTCTCTTTCGGATCTGTTCGGCCAGCCTGCTTCCCTCATCTTTGTACCTACGTATTCCACATTCAACTTCTTATTATGGCATAATGCTATCACAAATTGCTTATATTGTTTCAGATTTAAAGTTTTCTGCCTAATTAGAAAGTTCACACATCATACAGAATATTATAATTATTAATTCTTTTATATAGGTACTTGAAATTTTTAAAGTTTATCGTTGTATCGGTCAAAGATAAAGTTTTTCCGTCTAGAAGTCCAGCCGTTTTCATCCATTTGTCAGATTGAGTCAGCGATATGGTAGTCCCATTTGAGTGAGCATTGCCGAACTTTGAATATGCTTCAAAAAGTAATTTGAAAGAATTCATTGTTTTCTCTTCGTCTATTTTTTGTTTTTGCATCTTACGAAATTTTTAAATGAAAATTTTGGACGAAAAATTTCAAAATCACTAATTTATTATAGTTACTACTTGGAATTTGATACTGGTGACATTTATTTCTTTTGTCTATTGATTAGCCTACCATAGACAGAAGTGTTTACGAACTGTCCTATGGGAAAATAACTACAGAAAGGTGTGGCCCACTCACTAAGCGTTCATTTTTTTTTAACTTATCAACTCGCACTCTTTAAAAATAAATTGGGATAAATTATTTCATTAATTGAGTAATTGTCAAAAGTGTAAAATATATATATATATAGTTACATAATCAGTAACCAAAAACTCAAACACATTTTTCATTACGATTACGGGAATGGTAATTGTAATCGAAAATTCT
This sequence comes from Dioctria rufipes, assembly GCA_963924295.1. Taxonomy (NCBI): domain Eukaryota; kingdom Metazoa; phylum Arthropoda; class Insecta; order Diptera; family Asilidae; genus Dioctria; species Dioctria rufipes. Next base: position 91,708,119 of record OZ002743.1, on the reverse strand, counting down.
TTTGATTATAATTACACAAATACTTTCTAATACTTCAAATACTAAAATTCGGGAAGACTATTGGACCTTTTTTAAATACCAACAATAGACGAACGAAATACAGAATATCCGAAAACTAATAAATCAAACTTAAGAAGACCATGCCATTTGCGACTAGTTTTACGAAAGTCGACTTAAGTAGAAATAATATCTATGCAGTGGTCTAAACATGGCGTATAATAATAATGCAATAATTTTCATATAATTTGTTCAATTTCTTGCATTCTTCAATTCAAAGTTTCACAATAATTTTGTATATTCAGCAATTATAAAAAATTCCATTAATTGTAAACAAGTTCAATTCACTCGCTTTGGAAATATCACCATTTTTCTCACAAATAAAATTTTAGCAGTATTAAATTTCGTCTGAAATTCTTCCCGGCTCGACTAAAAAGGTACAGTCAATCGCTTATTTGTAATAATCAGCAAATTGATCATATAAAAAGCCGATAATGGAAACTAAAGCATTCATTAAGTTTGATATTCAATAGAAACCTGTGGTTTTACTATACGTCGTCTCTATTTCACGCTAATTATAGGCAGTGTAATCAGCAATTCAACAGTGTAACGGTCCAGGAACTCTTGCACAATTCCTCAAGGTACTGGTCCATGAACCAGTGCCATATCTAAACTATGACAAGAGTCCAAGTCCAAGAACTTGTACTCTAGCGGAGAACAAAAGACCCAGCAAACAAATTGAATCGAAAATAACTCGAAAGTAACTTGCCATGGGCAAGCATAACCCTCGAAAGCGATATTGCCAAATGCTCGTTTGTAATTTAGACGGCGGATTAAACGGACATAATAAAGCAAGCTAAAAAATGTAATTTATAAGTAATTAGCCTTTTCCTTACCAAAAGCAAGTATACGAGTATATATTTTATATACTTGCGAACTGCGAGGATTGAGTAAATTACTATTAATTTACCAATTTCAACTTATTTTTAATATGTCTGGATTGACATTTTTTAATTCATAAAAGTAAGGGCAATCTTTTTTAAATATTTCCGCAATATCTTATTATTGTTTTATTACAATTTAAGTCCGCTGTCTTGAAAAACAAAATGCGTCAGCAATTGTAATAAATTGTTTAAAAGCATTGTTGAAAAATTTAATAAGAGCGAATTTGTTAGAAGAAGTAATGCATATTCGCACGAAGATTGCTAAAAGTGAGAAATGAGCAATAGTTGAAACAGAGGAAATCATATACAGACTTTATAGCAATAATTCTGTCCCTGTTTCACAACTATTCCTCATTCCTTACTTTTGGCAAAAAGTCCCCAAATTGTTTGCTGGGGAGTTCCTTCTCTATACAAACAGACCTAAAAAATTAGTATTAAACATAGACATAAACCTCACATAAGGAAGAGTTTCCAAACTTATTCATGCATTAATAGTGGGAATTTTTATTTAGATTTAATGAAAATGAATGGAATTAAAAGGCATAAATTCGAACTGGTCTGAAGAAAGTATTCTCCGGATGATTAAAAATTTAGGAATTTGGAAATTTTTAAACTTTCTTCTATGCTCCATTCTCTTTTCTTGTGCATGAGGTGTACAAACCACAGCTTCAATAGCTAGGCTGCAGGTCTTTCCCATACAAAATTTTTGAAGCCGTCATAACTGTGCTTCATATGTAATTTACCACTCAAATACCTACTGTTATAAATTTTTTTTTGAATTAACAATCTGTGGTGTATAAAAATCTTAAATGCTTAGATGTTTCTTCACGAATTTTTATTTCATGTTATTCCTTTTAAATTTGAGAAATAAATACTGTGAAAATTCGCTCTATTCTGTGTTTCCTTGCATCAATGTAAGAGTTTTAAGGTTTTAACACCTACCACTTTTTAAAAAATTTTGAATAAGCGAAAAAAACATTCTTCTGAGTGACGATATTGTCAACCTTGATCGATTATTATATCATTAGATAGTCAGAAAAACGAAAGTAAGCAGAGGTTCTGTAAGATTCTTAATTTTTCTTGAGGAGCGACAGAATGAATGAGTATTGGAATGATATAAAATAATAATATTGGAATAATTCTAAAATTGTCGACGACGAATACATATAATTTCCTGAGTAAAGGAGCAAAATAGTTAATACCCTGATGTCAGAATACCTCAACCATTGTTTCGCTTTGTTATAAATTTAGTCGCTATAGCCAGAATAAAGCCACCACTTTCACATCCCAGATTGGAAGGTGAATTATTTATCATATCGGTCAAGTATCTATGTGCTAATCCAAATACTTGAATAATGCTTGTTCTAATATGAATCATTCCTACATACCTACCTTATAAGATCATAATTTAATCTTATATAATTTAATTTTACGCTCAAGCTTTCATTGGGTAATATATGCTGGGCTACGCTTCTAGTCTGCGCGAGGCGATTGTCCCAATTCGCAGCCACTAAAAGCTTTCTCATGAAATAAAAAAAGCAGCCGCTCTCCTTTTAAACTCCGCACTACAAAAATGTTTTATTGCATTTGTACATTATTTACATGCAGACTCCTAATGAATTGAACTCTGACGACTAAACTTTAACTCAACGATCCTTTTGCTCACTTTAGAGGTAGCAGATACATATACGAAATGGCATTTTAAGGAAAATACGTCTTTTTATGCAATGTTATAAAAATAAAATGGACGTAAAATGGATAGTGGACGCCAATTGGTGAACTTACCCTATAAAACGCACTTTTAATAGGTACATTTATCCTGAAATTTGCTAATACTTCAGAAAATTATATAATGACCCATTAGAATAGGGAATAGGAGACGGATTATTATTAATATTATTGTACTGTTATTAAAATTATAATATTATACAATTCATTGAAAAGATGGGCAAAAGTACGTTCATATTGATTTTGCAGTTTATTCGAACTGCATAATCCATTAAAAAAAAAAATTGGTGCTGCACATTCGACAAAGCAGATTTGACTTTTAGAAATTTAATCATAATTTTTAAATACTTCAATTTTGTTATTACTTATCATAAAGCTAATGCAAGTAAATGCTTAGAAATAAAAAAGAAAACTTTTAATACAATTTTTTGTTTTCTTTATTTTATCACTGTGACTCTCTAAACGAACTATGCGTTGTACGTAAAGTATTGAGTAACTCGAACTTACTATAGAAATAAAAAAATAAGTATAAGTACTCACCTTTGAAAATTTATTTCCGTAGAGCGACCAATTTATTTGGTTTTTGAATGTATACCTAAATACTCCTTTTAACATTCACTGAAATTCACAAAACACACACTAAAATGCACATCTAAGTTCATTTAACACTTCCATAGAAAAATATGAAGATTCATAAAGTGAAAACAAAGGAAATGGTATAATTTATTTTAATCACAGGAAAAAACAAAAACTTATGGAAAAGATCACTTTAAATTATATCTAAGATCATATAAATGAAACTGTAGAGTATTTTAGTTGTCGCGAAATTAAAATACAGGTACATATTTATCTTTTTTTTTTAAGACCTGTCCGATAGCCCGACCACAATAAAGAGAAGTGAAATTATTAGGGAGCTGTATATAGCTTCTCTGTCACATTACAAAAAATGTCAAACCTCTAAAAATATGTTTTTTTTTTTTTTGTGAAATAAAATTTTCAAATGATTTTGTTGTAATAATACGTTACATACGTTACATAATTGAATTAATGTTTATCTATATACATATTATTATAAAGCAGAGCACATGTATGCATTTCTTTAATGGAAGAAAATTTTAAATGCTTGTATGCCAACAGCCCGAGTAGACTAAAAATGAAAATGTGCTAATCCAAATACTTGAATAATGGTTGGTCTAATATGAATCATTCCTACATACCTACCTACCTTATAAGATCATAATTTAATCTTATATAAGAGTTTTTTTAATTGGTGTTCAAAATAAATGTTAAAGCATACAATTTTGTTATTAGCTTGAAATATTACTATGAATTATCAAGCCAATAACATATTTATTGCAATAAATAATTTCCTTTTATGCGTAACAATTTCCCTTCTGCAAATATTTCTTCTTACTTTGTGGCAGCAAAAATCGCACGCAACATAAAAGGCATATTTTATGCTGGCTTCACTTTTTGCGAGCAGTCATCAGTCTATATAAACTTGAAATATTATTTCTCATTTTCCCCGTGAAATAGTAGGCAGACCTGACAAATTTGACAACAACTGTCAAAGCTATAATACGAGTGGACTAAACGGCCAAAGTTAACTTAACAAACAAGTTAAGAATGAGGCGAGATTTCCGACTGTTTTACATTTAAAATGTAAACGGCTAGAAAAGGAAAGGGAGAAGAAGAAAAAATAATAAAAAACTCAAACGCTCTTTAAAACTTTTATGAATAAGGATAAAAAATGTGAAAGCGCAGATTGCATGCAACGAAACAGAATGGCAAATGTTTCATTTTAGTAAATAAATGAGAAGGGTCGAAATTTTCACGTTTACTCTCATAAAATGTTCCCGCGCTTTTGTGAAAATCGGTTTTCTTGAAATATTGACAAGATAAAAAATGTGAAAGCGCAAGTTGCATGCACTGAAACAGAATGGCAAATGTTTCATTTTCGTAAATAAATGAGATGGGGCGGAATTTTCACGTTTCACTCTCATAAAATGCTCCCGCGCTTTTGTGAAAATCGGTTTTCTTGAAATATTGACAATGTTTGGTCACATGTTGTTGCTATAATCCTATGATATTTGAACAGATTAAGTGGGAGAACTCATGCTGGATTCTCTGATATTTTTGGGAAAAATGAGAATTTTATTTGAAAGGAATTTTACATCCCTTTCAGAAGTACATTATTATGAATAGTTTGATAGGATTTTGAGGAATTCAATAAGATTTTGTCGTTCGGGAAATCCTACGTTCTCTCGATTTTTGTTTTTAACTCGTCGCACTACAATAGTGCAATAGCCAAGTTCTTTTCCCCAATTCATGCAAAAGTAATTTTGTTCGGCTGTGTCCTATCTTCTTATTAGGTTATCTTTTATATCATCACCGGTGAGTGGCGGGTCGTCAAGAAGCAAAGAGTGTGAAAGCGGGTCGTAATAGAACGACCCACCATAGAAAACTTTTCAATATACGAGATGCGCATTCTTTCTGTTAAATGTTCTTTGCTTGTACTCAACTAGCGGTTTGTCTTGCAGTTGAGCTCCGCTGTTATGGTCAGTTCGGTGGCTGTGTGCCTTTCATTGAAATTTTGTGCGCTTTTGCTCATTTGGGACAATTCAAAAATGTTACTTAGATTTTTGCAACATTCATGGCTTTACGAAGTAATTATTTCTCGGTGTATTGCCAGCTTGTCGTCTTTTAAACCGCCTGTTTTGGCCCTAAGTGAAACCAAGGTTACTTCTGATGCTGTGCTGATATCAATCAGTTTCGCATACCGGGTTATCACTTAGTGCCACTTTATTCTCCTCAGAATCGCTGTATACATTCGTAATGGTGTGCCTTTCCCCATTGTCCCTGAATTCGCTTCAACTAATCCTGAGTGTAATTACGTCTGAATTAGATTTAAACTTCATCAACTGACCATTTTATTTTCCATTCATTCATATTGTTGCGAGCGTGGCCCTTGGGTCGTTATTTAAAACACAATATTAAATATTTAATATACAAGTTCTTTATTTCACTCTAATCTTATATAATTCACAAACAATCAATTCAACTTTAATTATCGCTATTACTGTACCTTCAATTATCTTAATTCAATTAGAACTCTTTCGCTTCTTTATTATTTTCACTTGTTAACACTGCAATGTCTAAGACAAGACTCTTTTCCTGGCGGTAACAACTGTTATATTTATACCCTAGAAACTCTCCAGATTATTCTGGAGTGTTCTATTCCAGAATCTTCTTGAATATTCTATTCCTGAACCTTTCCGAAGATTCCATCATCGATTCTCTGAACCTGAAGTTGTTTACTCTCCATTTCTGGTAGATGTCACCACTTATCTCTTTTTGTTGCACGTAACAATATTTTAACCAAATCCCCTACTACCGAAAACGTTATTGCCGGCGATTTCAATGTCCATAACATGCAGTGGCTCAGACAGTCTTCAACCACAAGTCCAGCGGGGGACATGTTGAGCTATTTAGCGAACCTTTTATTACTACAATAGTAATCTGAACACAGTAGATATACCATTAGTGATAGAGGATGTGCTCGTAGGGCTGAGGTAGCATTTAATGATTGTATCCGATTTGTTTTTGGACTACGTAGATTTGACCATGTCCCCCCTTGCCGACTGCAGTTACTTGGCTACCGTTCGGTCTCTTACCTGGAACAAACAACTTTATCTTTATTATAACTTGTTGTACTCAGATAAGCCGCAGAGAATTTTCAAACGACATCATTATTCCTAGCTTCCGAAAATTCGTCATGGAAAATTTTTACCCTGTCCAAATTGCTCGTTTATAGAACACTTAAGTATACAGGGGGCTGGCATATGCATGCATGTTATTCTGTCTTCGCAGTAATCTATAGTAAGCTTTATATATTATTTTACTTTAATTTTTTCTGATACATGGTGTTTCATAATTGGTGCGCATAACTCAAGAGGTGGAGGCAAGAAAAAAATTGTGGGGTGAAGGGGGGGGGGGGGGTTTAACACTTTTAGTACATTTTCCACTTTACATCCTGTAAATTTCTTAATATACACCCTATCATGGTGAGATAGCAAACCGTTTAAGCTTTCCAATCATTCCGTCGGAAGTTGTAAGACGTCAAAGTCAAAAAATTGCATAAAAATTCCTAATTTTATCAAATTTTAAAGATTTTCCCGCCAAAATGCATGATAACTATACAAGTTTTTTTACAAGATTTAGAAACCCCGGAATGTTACCTTTAATTTGACTATGCACATGTTTCTACTTAACTGCAACTGTTTTTTAGATATTCCCGTTTCTATCAGTACGTTTACATGAATACTTAAGTACTTGACTTGAAATCTACTTGAAACTCAAGTAGGGTTTTTTGTTGAATTGAAATTTACTAGAAGTGACATTTTGCCTTTGACAACTCTGTATTAAGTTCAATACATAATTGCGGATTTTTAGATAATTATCTGAAGTTGCGTTCACATAAATTTTTTCAAGTAAATCGAACAAAATTTTGTGATTTACTTGACTCAAGTATACTTGAAGTCAATGCACGTTTACATGATATTTTGATTACTTGATCTCTAATTGAAGTATACTTCAAGTATTCATGTAAACGTACTGTATGATTCGTAATTTAATTAATTTTGCTACTAACGATGGTAATTGCGCCTACTATTATGCAATTCCATGCAAAATTATGGCGCAATGGTATGACCTACGGAATCAAATCTTGAAAGGTTGTTGGTACAGGTGTTCAAATAAGTTGCAATAGCTATCCGACCGTTTTGCAGAACCTTTGTAATTTTTTTTATATTCATTACTAATAGAAGCATTATTTTGTAATAAAAAATTAAAATTACGGTGGGCGGAATGAGTTGCAAATTTAACACATTGTGGAAAATATCCCAGTAAACATTGCTTTAAGTTTGCAGGACTTTTGAAATTTTTTTATGGAAGTTACATATAAGAATTTTTGTTTTTCTGCAATTTTACACATGTTTCAGACCTCGATGATGGTTGCAAGTGCAACATTAAATTTGTAGTTATTTTACCTCACCTAACATTCCATCAAGATTTCAAAACTTTTGTAATTAATTTTAAATTTTAGAATTTAAATGTCTATTGACTGGCCTAAAGTGTGAAAAATCACCTACACTACACAGTTTATTTCAAGCAAGATGAGTAGAGTCCATCATGCGCAAGGCTAGTAATTGGTTTCCAAGGTAGGCTACCATCAATATACAGTTGTCAGGGCTGCCAATCGTTTACAATCACAGCTTGCTGCAACATACATAAAATGTCAAAAATATTATGATTTATATCTTTATTATGTAATTTTACATTCAAAAATTCAAAAAATTTTGCTATTTCTAAATTGTAATTACTAAAAAAATTCAAAAATGATCAACACGGAGAATCAAGATGAAGAAGTACCCTTAACTTTTGAAGGCATATTTATGGTTTACTGCAATTATGAGCCCAAACAAGACGTGGCAATCGTTGAAGGAAATAAACTGAACTGGGATAGGATTCTTTTATCCCAGGCAGATGTTTGGATGAAGAAAGCAGGCATGATTGGTAAAAATTTGACTCTGACAGAAACTGGAGTGCATTTTAGCAAATTTAAGTGAGTAGTATAAAATACATTTGATTTGTTTTGTTTAGCATGTATGGCTCTTGCCTTTAGGCATAGCGAGCGTTTGGGCTAAATAGGAGAACGGTAGCATTCGCTGCCTGTTTTTCTTTTTTTGCAACTAAATTGTGCGCTAAATGTGAATGTCGTGTCAGAGCCAGTTGAATGAGAAATACTTTGGCTCGTGGTTTGAATGAATAGACGTGGGTGTGTGTACGAATGGACGTACAAAGCCACAAAGTGGCTTACTGCATATGAAAGATAACAGATTTTAAGAGAAAGAAAGTGGCTTAAATGTTGCGAAATGTGTCCGCAAAATGACGTTAAATGTAATTTATGTAACTTCAGATTTGAAGTAGCACTTTACGGAAATCAGCACAGATTTAGTAATAAATCGAAACTGAATTATTTTAAGAACAAATAAGGGTCGAAATTAACCCTACCTACTTAGCTGATTTCAAATTGAATTATTGGTAAAAAATCCGAAAATTTTGACAATTTTACCCCAAACTCATCCCACCCCTGAGCGTGCACATTCCTAGTATTGGCGCACTTCCTGGCTATGTTAAAAAATTATATACAAAAAAAACAAGAATCACGGAATCCAAGCAATACTTGTAGAGAAGTATCGATTTTGGTGTGCCAAGGAAATTTGAGGACCCAAAAAATGGAGGCGATGCTATAAAATTTGTAAATATGCCTTTAGAATGAAATTGCATCTACATTTTGTCCCATAATCGGACATCTAATTAGTTTTTCCGTCAGATAAATCGTTTCGGAGTTAACCGAAAAAGAAGAAAGTGAAAGTGAGTCATTTTTAAGGTGAAAAATTACCGGTTTTTCAGTGAAAAAGTGCACTTCTTCCACTCGTGATTGTGAAGAATTGATGCGACCCAGGTGCTTGAAAATTAGTAGTTCGGCGGCAAAAACGTCTCAAGAATCGGGAAAAAAAAAGTTAATTTTATATGATACATGTTATTGTAGTAGTTTCGAAATTGTTTAAGAGTTCAGAAGTAAGGAATAGATGGCACTAGTAGCAAGTTGTGTCAATAAGAGTATTGTAAGGACGGGACAGAAGAAGAAGAAGAAGAAGAAGTAGGGTGTCCATGATAAAGTGATGTAAAGTGATGTTTAATAAAAAAGTGCAGAGAGAAAGAAATTTGTTTAATTCCGGGCCATCCTACAAATTTCAGAAGTGGGATACTGTGAGGATATTAAGTAGTGTTGTTTTGTGCACGATTTGATAAAATTTATGAAACTTTATGCATATTGGGCGCACTAAACTCAATTATGGTGAGTAAGTTGATAACTAAAAAACAATTACAGTCGGAGTTGAAAAAACTTAATTTGTCAACAATGGGTAAAAAGGCGGATTTGTTGGAGCGATTGTCTTTAGCGAAAGATAATAACTCTGACAATGGTGAGGATGATGTTACATGTATTGCTTCATCCCCCAAGGGAAATGTATATACATCCACACCAAAAGGTGAATTTGAGGTTAAGGAGAAATACCTTTTACAAAAGGAGCTTGAGTTGGTTAAACGTGAAAACGAGTTCTTAAAAAATTTAAGTACTGCTGGAGAGGTACAAGTAGAGGAAAAAATCTTACATCCAGTAGAGGCGGATGAAATCATCCCTGTTTTTGATCCTGGTAAAGATCTATCTTTATACAAATGGTTGAGCCGACTTGAAGAAATTGGTCGTGTTTATAAGTGGAAGGAGAGCACCTTACTCCATTACGCGTGCTTACGTCTTCGAGGAAGTGCTAAAGTTTGGTACTTTGGTCAGGAAGGATTGAGTACATGGGAGTCATTTAAGTCAACAATTGTTAAAACATTCCCACCCTTCGGTGACGATTACGACATACATGCTGCTCTTATTAGTCGAAAAAAGAGATCAGACGAGTCTTATGAGGACTATGTTTTTGCCATGCAGAACATAGCTAGAGGAAATTTGTTAAATAACAAGTCACTCATCAAATACGTCATTAAAGGTATTCGTGATATATCTGTGCAACAAATTCTTTCTTTACAGAATCTGAACACCGTTGAGGAGATATTACCATTGCTTCAGCGTTATGACAAGCTAAAGCAAGTAAATGTGGTAACGGAGAGTAAACAGTCAGGCGCATCCTTGACACCTGATGTTCGACGTGCTGCTAAACATCCTGTTATTAGATGCTACAACTGTAATACAGTAGGGCATACTGTGGCTGCTTGTTCCAAGCCAAAAAGGAATAGAGGTTCCTGTTACAATTGTGGAAGTCTTAGTCACCTTATAAAAGACTGTCCAGGAAATTCATCAACAATTAGGAAGTATAACCAAGTAAGTTGTGTTACGTCATTTAGAGATAAGGAACAAGATTGTGAGTCGCAGAATAAAAATTTAATATTAGGTGATAAAGGCAGATACAACCATAATTTCTCTAATGGAAATTTAATAAAAGTTGTTTGTAAATTCAGAGACCAAACATTAGATGTTGATCTTAATTTCAATTTAAAGGGTATAATAGATACGGGAAGTCCAATCAGTATTATAAAAAAAGGTTTTGTACCGGATTTTGCTATTGCCGATTGCAATAATGATCAGAATTTCGTTGGAATTAATAATACAAAACTACAAATAATTGGTTTATGTACAGTAGAAATTGATATTTATGATCGGAACTATTTTGTTACACTTTATGTGGTACCTGACAGTACTATGGAATGTGCAGTAATTTTAGGACGTGACCTTTTAAAGTTATGTGGAGCAAAACTTTCGGTAGGAAATCGTACAGTTATTGATTACTTTGAATCAGAAAGTACTGAATTGTTAAATATTAGTGTTGGGAGCATATACTCCGAGGTACAACCAAAAATTAATTTGAATGAGAATTTACTTGAAGCTGATAAACAAAATTTTATTGAAAATTTTATGAATAATTATTATGTGGCACCCAAGCCTAAGTTTCCTGAAATTATAACCAAAATGAATTTGCGTCTTACAAGTGATAAGCAAATTGTTTCTGTTCCGAGACGTCTGTCATTTTCTGACAAAGAGAAGGTTAGAGTAATTATTGATAATTTGTTAAAGGAAAATATTATCAGACTTAGTGAATCTCCTTATTCGTCCCCTATCGTGTTAGTTAGGAAAAAGACTGGTGACGTACGCATGTGCGTAGATTTTAGGTCATTGAATAAAATCACTGAACGTGATAATTACCCTTTACCACTGATAGAGGATTTAATTGATCAGTTACGGGAGAAACATTTCTTTAGCAGTCTTGATTTAAAAAATGGTTTCCACCATGTTTTCATGGAGGAAGAATCTATTAAATATACTGGGTTTGTCACACCAATGGGACAATTTGAGTACGTGAAGATGCCTTTCGGACTTAGAAATGCACCTTCTGTGTTTCAACGTTTCATTCACAGAATTTTTAGGAATTTGATAGTTAAGAACAAAGTTCAGATTTATTTAGATGATATTTTGATTGCCACGGAGAGCGTTGCAGAACATTTACAGATACTATTAGAAGTGTTTACATTGTTAGTAAAAAACAAATTAGAATTAAGATTAGATAAGTGTAAATTTTTGTATAACGAAATAGACTACTTAGGTTATACAATCTCTAAAACTGGTATTAAGCCAAATCCAGAAAAATTAAACGCGGTTAAGAATTTTAGTGAGCCTAAAAATTTAAGAGAACTTCGTAGTTTTTTAGGTCTGTGTGCTTACTTTCGTAAGTTCATTAGGGACTTTTCATTGTTAAGTAAACCGCTTTATGATCTTGTTAAGAAAGATTCCGAATTTACGTTTGATAAAAAACAACAGGATTGTTTTGCTTTGCTTAAGGATAAACTTACACCTAGCGAAATGCTATTTGGTGTACGGCAATGTAATACTGTGATCGATAGAGTTAAGGATTTCATTGAAAATGATATTAACAAGTCAGAGCGAGACTTGAATAAGATTAGATCTGATGCAATAATTAAAATTAATAAAAGCCAAAGTTACAATAAGGCATATTTTGATAAAAAAAGAAAAGTAGCTAAAGTTTATAGCAAAGGTGACTTAGTTTTTGTAACTAATGTAGATAGTACTCCAGGAGTATGTAAAAAATTGATACCAAAGTATAAAGGACCATACGTAATAAAAAAGTCTTTAGGTAATGATCGTTATGTCATAGCCGATGTGGATGATAACCGCATCACACAGAAACCATTTGAGGGTATTTATGACGTGTCCAGAATTAAGCCATATTTGAGGTTGAATTAGTATATACCTATACGTTATTTTATGTTAATATTATTTCATGAAGGTAAGACGAGAATTATTTACGAAATTATTGCGTGTTGAATTTTGTTTTTTTTATGTGTATCAAAATGCTTAGTCTCTGAAGTAAGTAGACCGTACCACCAGTTAAAATTAAAATTTAAAATAAATAAATATATAGTACACGTTTGAATTAACAAAATGCTAAATTCAAAATTTCATTTGTTATGTCTTTAATTATGTGAGACCTATGTGAGCAACAGCTAAATCTTAGTACTTATTTGATTATGTTAAAGTAAAACGTAAACTTATGAGAGAAATATGTCCATTTATGCTTTTAAGTAATGTATGTGTTTACATTTATGTCATTTACGATTGCAATGACTTATGTGCAATTTATGTATTTATGTTTATGTTATTATGTAAAACTGCTTATGTATTCATATATGTGTATAAATTATGTTTACCAATATGGATGACATCTCTCATGGATTGTCAAAGTTATGTTATTTACTATTATGCGATTTGAGCTGTTATGTGAACATATGCGTTAGCAACAATAAGGCTCTAGTTTATGTCAGAGAGAGCTATGAAGTCGATGATTAAGATTTTGTCCAATTAGTTATGTTATGAAAAGTCAAGTCAAGAACTTTCTTTGTTTAAGTTAAATGTAAAACAGCTGCACCGTTTTGAAGCCAATCGAGTCGATTAGTTGTCAGAATGGCCGAGTTGTAGTAGTTTCGAAATTGTTTAAGAGTTCAGAAGTAAGGAATAGATGGCACTAGTAGCAAGTTGTGTCAATAAGAGTATTGTAAGGACGGGACAGAAGAAGAAGAAGAAGAAGAAGTAGGGTGTCCATGATAAAGTGATGTAAAGTGATGTTTAATAAAAAAGTGCAGAGAGAAAGAAATTTGTTTAATTCCGGGCCATCCTACATTATATACATATATGTATGCAGGAACTAAACAGTATACATATGTATATGTAACCTGAAATTGACCAGCAAACCCTTATAATTGTTTTTTAATGTGTTCTTCTTACCAAAAAATTCCTAGTAATCCTGAAGAGAAAAAAAGGTTACAATTGCACTTGTAATGTGACAAACAAACTTTCTTAACGGTGAGAAGAGAACCGCTCGCGGTATTGAGTTACAATTTAAAAACCGTCGAATGGAATTAGTTGGGGCATGTATGGACATGTCCAAACGAAGTGACATTTTCTTCCCAGAAAAAGTGCATATTAAGCACTTGAAGGCCGCAAAAGGATACTTGGGGGTCGAGGTAATGGAAGTTGAGTTTATTTTTTTGTACCGAAGAAAGAAGTACAACAATCTCAATCGGCGCGTTTGAAATAAAAAACAGATTTTGAGTTAGGAAAAGGAAATAAAAAAATGGTGGTTACACGTTCAATGATCGGTAATAAGATTTCGGTTGTTCGATTTGATATATGAAAGGAATAGATTAACGTAAACCAATCAATCGATGATTTTAGGAACTAAGTTGAGCTCGTTTGTTTATTTTGGAAAAGAAAAAGGAAATAATAAAATTGTGATTACAGTGTATGAGAACTAAGAAAGCGAAGAATAAAAGGGGTTTCTTGAATAAAAGTGTATTTTAATTCTGAATCGGATTATCAGTTCGTCACACGGGAGGCATCTCAATCTCAAGGTGAACATATGAGTGTAAAATAAGGTTGACGAGTACAACAGAATTGTATAAGTGTGGAATAAGTGTAGAAAATAGAGCACAATTACAGGTCATATTGGAACCACCACCCGCCGGGGTCCTACCCCGCACCTTAAAAGTACCCTCGGTAAAAAATTTCTACGAATTGTATCTCGTAATTAGCTGAGGCGAACTGTTAAATGCGTTTTGCGATCGGACATAACTCTACCGAGTTAAGCCTGGTATTGTGTTCATTTCGCGGATAAATTTTGTATGGAAATTTAGCGGTGAAATTTAGTTGCGAAATATTTAGCCAAATCGCTGAAGAAAGTGGTATTGTGTTTTATCAGCTAAAAGTTTGTTTAGTCTTGACAAGTAGATGGCAGTAATTTCCACAAACATATATTTAGCATCAGATATATCCGCTCAATACCATTTTTCCGCGCTAAAATTTTGACGTTTGATGTTGAATGAAATTGGAATACAAGAGTGGCAGTGCATTTATATTATTTTTTTCTGACAAAAAATTCCGTCTTCATTTAGACAATTCTTTTGAGAAGAAATTAAAATAGTAAGTATAAATATAATTTTCCTTACTATTTCGAGATTGGGTAATTGCAATAGCAATCTAAAAGAACAAGAAATAATATCACAAATGCACGACAGCTGATTGTCAAAAGCAGCCACCTATAGTTCAAAACAATGAACAATTTTAGCCGTAAAAAAGGTCCCTATTCGATTGCTGCTAAATATTTATCTGTTAAATGAACACAATACCGGGCTTTAGAGGAGACCAAGGGTGCGAAAAATCTAGGACTACTTCAACTTTAATAGGAAAAAAGGAAGTACTAAAAAATGAGTATAGGGATCGAAAGATCTTCGAAAATAAGGAATGCTATTAGTTGTTTTTAAAAAATTAGGGAATATACTGGGTCCGCCAAGTCAAATTTCTCAGATCGTGAGAAGTTTGAGTACTCATACCACACGCCTACACTTTGAGTCATAGTGGTTTAGCCTACTAACGTTGACTGATGTCATGTATGGGACGATAAATCGTTATTTTGGCACCCCCCTCCCACCATTTCTCGCAGCTTTTATTTAATATTAATGTAATTTCCACTTTTGTTCGCCTGTTAACTTTGATCGACTTTCATGAGACCACCGCGGTACCACCGGCATTTAAACATCGGCTCGCCTATGACACTAATGTTTGCACCGGATCTGAAAGGGTTAATAATGGTATTTTACTTTTTTACAAAAAAAAAATATATAATTTACTATTAAAATTAGGGATCTGTAAAACTTTTTTTTGTATTCTTATTTTGGAGAGAGAAGCTATCTACATATACCGATGCCAAAAAGTTCGGTGGAGATCGGCTTATTTTGGTGATATGAATTTTAAAAGTTGAGTGAAATACAATAAATGCGTGTATCAAATGCAATTTCAAAATACATACTTGTTTTTTTGTTGTATCCCTGGGGCCGGATTCTGTAACATGGAGAGTTGAGAGATGAGAATTTTCGTTTTGCCCGATCAAAACTCCCTAAAACTCTATTAGCGATTCTCCAACGTACCTACTTGTGGAGTTACAGAAAACGTGAGAAGTGTCGCAATATTGGTAGTAATACCCCTCATTGAGGGCTGTCCAAAAGACGTCATGTTTGGTATCAAATTAAAGAGGGAGGAAGGGAGGAAAGTTTTTTTAACTCATTTTAACGTCATAGCTGACTTTTTACCCCGAAAGACGGATTTTTTACACTTGGATCAGATACACCCCAGTTCCTTTATTTTGCATATATTTTTTCCGTTATTACTCTGATTTTGCTCATAGAAAGTGAATTTCCACGACTTACCAGTTCTTCATAATGGAGTTAAAAATATGTCCATTTTTGTACCAAAAAACGCCCATTTTTTCATCTTAAGTAAGACTCATTCACTTCCTTTCAAAAGAAATCTATGGAAACCCGACTGGACGAGCAAAAGAATTCTTTCGTTGAACAAAAGAATTCTCTGGAATCCCGCTTAGATGAGCAAACGAATTCTCTAGAATTCCGTTTAGATGAGCAAAAGAAATCTATGGAAACGCGCTTGGACGAACAAAAGAGTTCTCTGGAGAATTGTCTAGAAACTCGTTTGGAGGATCAGAAAAATTTTCTAAAAAGTTCTTTAGAAGAACAAAATTTGAAAATTGAAGGAATTGAGCACGAATTTCAACAAAAGGTTTCGGAAGTTCAACAAAATGTCACCGAGCAACTTGAAAACGTTAAAGCAGATCTGGAAAGATTAAAGCATCGTCAGCCTCTAAACGTAGCAGCTGAAATATCCAGCACAGGTAGAATGAAACCCCCAATATTTGATGGACAAAATTCGTGGCATATCTTCAAGAGACAATTCGAGGCAGCTTCAGAGGTAAATGGATGGAATGATGAAGACAAAGCTATAGCTCTGGCTTAGCACTTCGAGCTCCTGCGTCAGAGCTCTTACAAACGGTACCGATTGAAAAGCAACGTGAATACACTTCATTAGTACAGGCGATAGAATTACGTTACGGAGATGAACACATGCAGCAAGTATATCGCCTACAGTTACGCAACAGGATTCAAAAACATGGCGAATCACTACAACAACTGCAGGCAGATGTAGAAAGATTAGCTCATCTTTCATACTCCAGCGTGAATGCGGATTTTCTCAATGAAGTGGCGACGGAGGCATTTGTGAACGCTATTGCAGATCAAAATTTACAACAAGCGTTAAGGCTAGCAGGAAAGAAATCAACAGCAGAAGCACTAGCCTATGCATTAGCGTATGAATCTGCCAGACAAGCTTCACGGAGTACAGTACGAGTAAGAGAAATTTCAGTGGAAGAATGTACTTGTAACAGAGTGCAATCATCACAGAGCCCGCCCCTTCGATGCTGGAATTGTAATAGATCAGGGCACCTTCAAAGAGACTGCAGAAAACGTCGACGAGTGGAATCACCTGAAGAAGGGAAAGAAGAATGCCAAAGATGTCGAGCCAGGGAACAAGCTATTCGTGGAGAGACTAGATATCAAGCAGCGACTAGTCGCATCAGCTCTCCTGTTGAGCAGTCGGAAAACTAGTAAAAACCAACTTTGTGGGGCAAAAGTTGGTTGGTGGAATCGGCAGCCCCGAAGTCATCATTCAAGTAGGCCAGTTGCAGAGAAATAATAGCAGTCTTGTTATATATGGAGGTGTAGGAAAAAATGACTGCGCAGTCACTATCGATACTGGAGCTGCAAGATCTATTACTAGAACAGATCTTGTTAAGAACAAATGGCTTCATAATACCACCAAATATCTACTAAGAACAGCAACTGGAGCAGCAGCACGGGTGTTTGGAGAAATAACTTTAGATGTTCAACTAGGCGAACTACTATTTCCTCACACTTTCCTGGTTTCAGACATAATGGATGAATGCATTCTTGGAATAGATTTCATGACCACATACAAAATAAATCTGGATGTCGGAGAGCGGATTCTCAAATATGGGAACATAGAAATTCCTATGAAACTAGGAGAAGGAGCAGATCATCCTGCGAAAGTAAGGACGATGGTCTGCGAAAATATTACTCTTTCGCCATGCTCCGAGACACTAATATGGACAAAGCTTACTGATGACATCGGGACCTGCCAATTCTATCTGGTGGAGCCTAACCCCACAAAAGTTACATCGATCATCATTGTTGGCAAGACTTTAGTGAAGGCAGAAGATGCAACATTAATACCAGTCAGAGTGCTTAACACATCCGAAAATGAGGTACAACTAAAAGAAGGTGCTATAATTGGAAATTGTGAACCCGTTTACCAAATCGTCAATTTGGATAATGGTAGTAATATCAGGGAGATAAAACTTATACCAGCTACTACCCAACAGGTTCAGAAACTTGTTTCGTCCAGTGCCTTAAGTGAACAACAACACAACGATGCCAAAGAGGTGATCGATGAATTTTCGGAATTATTTGCAATGAATGATGATGACTATGGTAAAACAAATCTTGTCCAGCATCGGATCGATACAGGAGATTCCAGGCCCATTCGACAGACACCACGAAGATTGCCATTAGCCAAACAACCGGAAGTTGCAGACATGATGAACTCCATGAAGAAACAAGGCATAATAGAGGAATCTAACAGCCCTTGGACATCGCCGGTTGTTCTGGTTAGGAAAAAGGATGGCAGCACCCGATTCTGCGTAGACTACCGCCAACTAAATAACGTGACGAGAAAAGATAGCTATCCGTTACCAAGGATTGATGACACGTTGGATACCCTTTCCGGAGCGCAATGGTTTTCCACATTAGATTTGAAGAGTGGTTACTGGCAAGTGGAAATACATCCCGAGGACCGAGATAAAACTGCTTTCTCAGTTGGCAGTGGCTTATGGCAATTCAAAGTAATGCCATTTGGGTTATGTAATGCTCCAGCCACATTCGAACGACTAATGGAATGTGTCCTACGTGGTTTAACCTGGAAAACATGTCTTGTCTACTTGGATGACATAATAGTTATCGGAAGGACATTCAAGGAACATAAAAACAACTTACGAGACGTACTTCAAAGACTCAAAGATGCAAAATTGAAGCGCAGTGCGAGTAAATGTGCTCTATTCAAAGATGAAGTTAAATATTTAGGGCACATAGTTTCATCACAAGGAGTAAGAACCGATCCAGAGAAGATAGAAGCCGTCAAAAATTGGCCAGTTCCAAAGGACAAACATCAATTACGGAGCTTTCTTGGTTTAGCTACCTACTACAGGCGATTCGTGAAAGTTTTTGCAGATATAGCAAGAAGCCTACATCAACTTACAGAAAAGGGAAGGCCGTTCATATGGTCGGATAAATGCAACGAAAGTTTTGAAAATTTGAAGCAACAGCTCTGTGAAGCTCCAGTACTTCACTATCCAAAGCTGGGAAAAACATTTATATTAGATACGGATGCCAGCAATGAAGGTATTGGTGCAGTGCTTTCGCAGGAGGAGAATGGTCAAGAAGTTCCAGTAGCTTACTATAGCAAAGCACTTTCAAAGCCAGAGAAAAATTATTGTGCTACAAGAAAAGAGCTACTTGCTATTGTAAGTTCAACAAAACATTTTCATAAATATCTCTACGGGCAGAAATTCATCCTTCGCACCAACCATGCAGCGCTTAAATGGCTTCTGCAGTTTAAGAACCCTGAGGGACAAGTCGCGAGATGGATAGAGCGACTCCAGGCTTATGATCTTGAGATCCAACACCGAAGAGGTCGTATCCATGGAAATGCAGATGCCCTTTCACGACGTCCATGCAAACTTGAATGCAAACATTGCGCACGGGAAGAAAAAGAAACAACAGTAACTATACAGTTGGTAACCGTAGAACCATCTACTGGTTGGGACAATGAGGACCTGAGAACAGCACAACGAGAAGATCCGGACATTTCACCTATTCTCGCTTGGAAAGAAGATATGGAAAGACCAGACTGGAAGGATATTTCGGAACGGAGTGAGAAGCTGAAAAGTTACTGGGCTCAATGGAACTCTCTTCATGTTGAATGTGGTATATTAAAACGCAAATGGGAAGCACCTAACGGCGAATATTTCCGAATGCAGATAGTCGCGCCAGAATCAAACGTCAAAGATGTTCTAGAAGAAATGCACGGTGGAACCTCTGGAGGACATTTGGGAGTGAACAAAACAATTTCCAAAATACGGGAAAGGTTTTATTGGCTACATATGCGAGAAGATGTGGAGGAGTGGTGCCGCAGATGCACTGTCTGTGCTGCTTGCAAAGGGCCGCAACACAGAAGCAGAGGAGAAATGCATAAGTATAATGTCGGAGCCCCCTTTGAAAGGATAGCTGTAGACATCGCTGGACCTTTTCCAGAAACGGATGGCGGTAACCGTTATATATTAGTTGCCATTGACTATTTCAGTAAATGGCCTGAAGCTTATGCAATCCCTAATCAAGAGGCAACCACAGTTGCGGAACAAATAATAACGAATTGGGTCAGTAGGTTTGGAGTGCCTCACGAACTTCATTCGGATGTGTAAAATGTTGGGAATAAGAAAAACCAGAACAACTGCTCTACACCCACAATCTGATGGCATGGTAGAGCGCTTCAACAGAACATTGATCGAGCATCTAAAGAAAGTAGTTGACTATCATCAACGCGATTGGGATCGACACATTCCTATATTCCTAATGGCTTATAGATCAGCTATTCATAGTACTACCGGACAAACCCCAGCTAAAGTCATATTCGGAAGAGAGATGCGTTTACCTAGCGACCTCAAATTCGGTACCCCCAGAGGTGAACAAAAGTTACCAGAAGACTACGTATCGGAGCTCAAACAACAATTAGCTGATGTGCACGAGGCCACGGGGACGAAATTAGCAACAAATACTGATCGGATGAAGACCCGCTATGACCTACGTGCTAATTCCGCAGGATTTAATGAAGGTGATCTTGTTTGGCTCTATAATCCGAGACGACGTAAGGGACGTTCTCCAAAATTGCAACAACATTGGGAAGGACCGTATTCAGTAGTAACTAGAATTAATGACGTGGTATACAGGATTCAGCGTGGCACAAGAGGCAAGCATAAAATTGTTCACTTGGACCGCTTGTGTCAATACTACGAGCATCAAGACCGTGGACCACCTCTTGTTCGGGACGAACAAATTTAAGAAGGGGGCAGTGTTACGTGCAATAGAAAGAGACAACTGGTGACATCTACTGGCAATGGAGAAGTAGACGACTTTAGGTTCGGAGAATTGATTATGGTATCTACAGGAAGGTTCAGGAATAGAATGAATAGAACAGTCAAGAAGCTTCTGGAAAATAGAACACTCGAGAATAATCTGGAGAGTTTCTAGGGTATAAATATAACAGTTGTCATAGCCAGAGTAAGAGTCTTGTCTTAGACGGTGCAGTGTTAACAAGCGAAAGTAATAAACGTGCGGAAGTGTTGTAATTAGATTGCGATAATTGAAAGTACAGTATTACCGATAATTAGAGTTGAATTGATTAATTGAAAGTTTATAAATTTTGTATGATTAGAGTGAAATAAAGAACTTGTATATTAAATACTTAATATTGTGTTTTTATAACGAACCAAAGGCCACGCTCGCAACAACTGGTGTCAGAAGTGAAATAAATTCACGAAATAAAGTGGTGGCAATTGACTTAAAAATTCAAAGTGTGATCAGTTTTGTGAAATTGTGTTAAATTTTGATAGTTCTGGAAAATAATTTATATTCAACTATAAGTGAATAACTAAAGTAATGGGGCGCAAAGTCGAGGAGCTTCGAACACCGGATTTGAAAGTAGAGCTAGGGAGCCGGTCATTACAAACGACAGGTGCAAAGAAAGTGCTAGTCGAACGACTCAGACAAGCTTTGATAGAGGAAGGAAAGGATCCTGAAAATTTGTTTTTGAAGAGAACTTGGAAGAAACCGAAGTTGAAGAAGACCCTGCGATGAAAATGGAACAGCTTTTGAGTACTTTAATGAGCAAAATGGAAGCCGGTTTTGATGAACAAAAGAATTCTCTCGAGGAACAAAAGAAATCTATGGAAACCCGACTGGACGAGCAAAAGAATGCTTTCGTTGAACAAAAGAATTCTCTGGAATCCCGCTTAGATAAGCAAACGAATTCTCTAGAATCCCGGTTAGATGAGCAGAAGAAATCTATGGAAACCCGCATGGACGAACAAAAGAGTTCTCTGGAGAATGAAACCCCCAATATTTGATGGACAAAATTCGTGGCATATCTTCAAGAGACAATTCGAGGCAGCTTCAGAGGTAAATGGATGGAATGATGAAGACAAAGCTATAGCTCTGGTGTTAGCACTTCGAGCTCCTGCGTCAGAACTCTTACAAACTGTACCGATTGAAAAGCAACGGGATTACACTTCATTAGTACAGGCGATAGAATTACGTTACGGAGATGAACACATGCAGCAAGTATATCGCCTACAGTTGCGCAACAGGATTCAAAAACATGGTGAATCACTACAACAATTGCAGGGTGGTGTGGAAAGATTAGCGCATCTTTCATACTCCAGCATGAATGCGGATTTTCTCAATGAAGTGGCGACGGAGGCATTTGTGAACGCTATTGCAGATCAAAACTTACAACATGCATTAAGGATAGCAGGGAAGAAATCAACAGCAGAAGCACTAGCCTATGCCAGACAAGCTTCACGGAGTGCAGTACGAATGAGAGAAATTTCGGTGAACGAATGTACTTGTAATAGAATGCAGCCATCACAGAGCACTCCTTCACGTGGTATTCTGCAATGCTGGAATTGTAATAGACCGGGACACCTACAAAGGGACTGCAGAAAACGCCCCTAGAATCCTTAGATGAAGAGAGGAGAGTGGAATTGCAAAGATATCGAGCTGGGCAGCAGACTTGCAATAGATTGCAGTTATCACTGAGCAACCCTTCACGTAGTGTTCTTCGATGCTGGGATTGTAATAAATTGGGACACCTTCAAAGCGACTGCAGGAAGCGCCGTCGAAGGGAATCAACAGAAAAGAAAGAAAGAGAAGAATGTCCAAGTTGGCGAACTAGAGAGCAAGCTATTCTTGGAGCGACTAGACTCCAACCTTATGGCTTTGAGATGCAACATAGGAAAGGACTTATTCATGGAAATGCAGAAGCCTTTGTACAACGTCTATGCAAACTTGAATGCAAACATTGCGGCCGGGTGGAAGAAAAAGAAGCAACAGCAACTATACAGTTGGTAACTGTGGAACCATCAACAGGTTGGGACATCGAGAACTTGCGAACAGCGCAACGAGAAGATCCGGACATATCGCCTATTCTTGCTTGGAAAGCAGATATAGAAAAACCAGAATGGAAGGGTATTTCAGGGATGAGTGAAAATCTGAAAAGCTACTGGGCTCAATGGAATTCTCTTCATGTGGAATGCGGTATTTTAAAACGCAAATGGGAGGCACCTAACGGTAAATCATTCCGAATGCAAATAGTCTTGCCGGCATCAAAGGTCAACGATGTTCTAGGTAAAATGCATCGTGGAACATCTGGAGAACATTTGGGAGTGAATAAAACAATTTCTAAAATACGAGAAAAGTTTTATTGGTTACATATGCGGGAGGATGTGGAGAAGTGGTGTCGCAGATGCACTGTGTGTGCTTCTTACAAAGGGCCGCCACATAGCAGCAGAAAGGAAATGTATAAGTGTAATATCAGAGCCCCATTGGAAAGGAGAGCTGATGTACAAGAAGCCACGAGGACAAAATTAGCAGTAAATGCCAATCGGATGAGGACCCGCTATGACTTACGTGCGAATTCAGCAGGATTCAATGAAGGTGATCTTGTTTGGCTGTACAACCCGAACCGACGTAAGGGACGTTCTCCAAATTCACAACAACACTGGGAGGGACCGTATTCAGTAGTAACTAGAATAAATCACGTAGTATACAGGATTCAACGTGGTACAAGAGGCAAACGAAAAATCGTTCATCTGTATCGCTTGTGTCAATATTACAAGCATCAAGACCGTGGACCACCTGTTGTTCGGGACGAACAATTTTAAGGGGGCAGTGTTACGTGCAATAGAAATAGACAACTGGTGACATCTATTGGCAAATGAATAGTAAACAACTTCAGGTTCGGAGAATCGATGACGGAATGTTCGGGAAGGTTCAGGAATAGAATGAATAGAAAAGTCAAGAAGGTTCTGGAATAGAACACTCTAGAATAATCTGGAGAGTTTCTGGGGTATAAATATAACAGATGTCACCGCCAGAGAAGATGTTGCAGTGTTAACAAGCGAAAGTAATAACGTGCGGAAGTGTTGTAATTAGATTGCGATAATTGAAAGTACAGTATTAAGCGATAATTAAAGTGTAGTTGATTAATTGAAACTTTGTGAATTGTATAAGATTAGAGTTAAATAAAGAACTTGTATATTAAATATTTAATATTGTGTTTTAAATAACGAACCGAAAGGCCACGCTCGCAACAATAGCTTAACGACAATGAACCAGACGTTTAAATATTTTTCATATGTAATAAGAAAATTATTATTTTTAATATATAACATACCGAATTTTGGATTGTTAAGTCTACTTATGAGAATTCTAAAAACTTTTGCCGCAATTGCAAATAGATGCCGTGACCTGTCCACATTTATCGATTAAAAAAGAACACATAAATGGAACCTCCTCACTCAAAGCCCTCGAGAATACTTCACAAGCGTAACCCCCGGAATATACAAGCCATGAACAAAATCTGAAAGAGAGTAGCGGGTCAGTTGGCAGAAGGCTTCTTGTCTTGTCTTACTGCAGGAGTTTTTCATATAAATGTAGCTTGTGTTTTGTTCAAACGCTCACCCTTATTACAGTTGTCGACTCACCAAAGTGACAAGCTTCGCAGTCACTCTCACTTCACTTCACTTTTCGTATTATCGTTGTCGAACGGTGTGACGTGACAATTTTCTTCAAAGCCGTATTATAGTTGTCACTTAAAGGGACGTTGTATTGTTGTTATTTTTGAAAGAGTTTAAAAGAAAAAAAAATATATAAACGCGATGTATTCCCTGTAGCTATAACAGGATGCTTCACCATAAAATCTATCATGACTTCAAATTGTTTTTTGTTGTAATCTTTACACTACAATTGCAAAAAAAAAAATAATTTAATTTATAAAAATCTATTGAATTTTATGTTTTAATGAACAACTTAGAAAGCCATTATAAAATTTATCATTTTCTGCTTGCATTTTCCTTTTTCTTACACAAATCTAACATCTGTCACTTACGAAAACCAAGTGAGTAAAATTGTCACTTACATCGACATTTGTCTACTTAATACGACAACAGTAATACGTCCAAAGTCGTATGTTTTCGACAAATGTCACTTTAAACGACAACCATAATACCATTTTTGTGTCGTAACGCCATTTCTCACTTAAAGTGACAACGATAATAAGGGTGGCTATAATTTCCATAAATTTGTTCTAGATTTTTTTTTTACAACCATTAAAAAGAAAACATATTTGGCTGCAATTTGTTTTAACTTCTTAGTTCTTCCTCCCTAATGAAAAACTAGTGAGAGTGAGCACTTACTGCATGGCTGTAGCCGACCCGTTAAAGCCTTTTAATGTGTCGGTGTCAAAGCCGACTTCATGGCTTGTATCTTTCGGGAGTTACATCACAAGCCATGAAACAGACTCCCCCACTACCCCAACAAGTCCTAACATTTTAAAATATTTGCCGTTTTCTTATGTAAAACAAATAAAATTTTGCTCCTCCGCCCTAAACTACTATTCATACAGAAAAGTGGTGTTCTCATTCATCTTAAGCTTGCTTTCCTGTCTTCCGAACCTAAATTTTTACACCTTTCAAAATTAATTAAAAAATTTTGAACCAAATGACTACGTTTCCTCAAAAAAAAAAACTCTTAGCTGAGTAATCATTGTATATGGCGCTGTGTCGTCATGGCATGCCGTGGGCTAATGATATTGAATATAGATACCTACAGATTCGGACTCCGGCTGCACATACACACATTACTCAGCTGAAAGTTAGCGAGCGTAACAAGGTAAGGTTACTTTTTAATCAAAATAATTTTATTATTTTGTTAAGTAAGGTATAGAGTAGCCTTTCGGAAGGTAAGGAACCAAGCAGTCAATTACTAGCATATTATTTTCCTGTATAGATAGTAGTTTAGGCTCTACAGCATATATAAAGTCAATGTTTCAATAAGTATCAATATTGAACATTTTAGAGAACAGACTCCCAACGCACACATATAGATTTCTGTTTCATCGCTTGGGAAGTATTCTCGAGGGTTTTGCATCAACTAATCCCCCAACAATTTATATATCTGCTAATTGCAACAGAGGTAACAGAGCTACCGGCTATTACAAACACCAAAAACGTAATAAAATTACATTGGACTGACACCACTAGCCGAAGTTTCCTAGTATTGACTTTATACTTTAGGATACAACAAATTTTAGTTAATAATTTGTTTTACATTTTTTTTTAGAAAATGGCGAATAAATTTTGAAGAATTTCTAGAATATTTGGATGATATATGCAAAACAAAGGATTTGGATCTCAACGATATTAAAGAAGATCTTTTCAATGCTGGAATCCCTACTGCAACCGATATGATTAAAATAATATAATAGGATAAAACAAGGCCCACAGTAAGTAAACAATACACGAATTTCTTATTTCGAAACATTTTATTTACAATATTGTAATCTGATGACATTATAAATTATTTTTTACCAATTCTTATGTATTAATTTCCTATATAAACGGCACTATCATTGAAATTTTTTGTATACCCCGCATTTTAAATTTATACTAGATAACAAAAGATGCATGCCTCTTCAATATTCCTCCTTATTATGCACTTAAATAGTAAAATATTTATGAAAATAAATTGTTGTTATAAATGTTGTTCCATAAGCATTTAATATAATTTTATGGGTATAAAAATAATCGCAATTACAAAATAATTCTAGCTAAAAACAAAATAAGAAATAAATTTCTTTTGTATGCAACGTAACTTTACAACAATTATTATGGTTAGTAATTTGACTTTTTGTGATTTATAGAATAATATAATAGAAAACTGAAATAAATTTTACCTAGGTATTAATGGTGAAAATATTTCTGTAGTTCTGTATTTAAGAGCACGGGATTAGTAATCATGTCACAAACTCCGTACACCATTGGGCATTACCTTTGTTCCAGAAATGTTTGAGATGATTAAGTGAACATCAAACTTGATAACATTTTTTCCTTTTTTTAATTTTAAGTGGCGTATATGGTATATAAATTAAATGTAACAATGTATATAGCATTCGCAAATCTATTTAAAGTATGAGCAACTACCATTACTAAAAGCATAATCCCAAATTAAAGGCAACGAACAACTATTTTTAACAAGAAGGAAAGCTTTCTATCATGCAGTAAAGAATCCCTATTGACCAAGTAATCAACTAATTTCCCCAAGCTGAGTATAGATTCAAAGAATTTTTTTTTTTTTTCTTCGTACCACTCACGATAATGCTGCCAGGAGCAAAACAAGAAATTTTAAAAATTATATTTTTTTATAAGAGAGTTTAAAAATATTATCAGGAATTAATGTGTAAAAAAAGGAATGGATAAAGCAAGCATTCAGAACTTTTTGACAAAAATTTTCTCTTTACGAACTTATTAAATGAAAACAACAGACTTAATATGATCGAATTGTGATAAACAAAGCCGACACATGTTCAGCTCTTAAAGCGTTAAGTAAGAGTGAAATGGACAATAATTGTTGTCATTCAAATTTTTAATATTGAGCAAAATTACTCTTTTTCCAAATATTGCAAATGTATTCATGACATTGTGATTTGTTTATATTCAGGACATTCTGATTGGTTCCACCGTAACCCCCGTAATACACAAGCTTTGAAGTTTCATCTTCAGTCGGCACAGTTCACTATCGGATTTGCTTATTTTCTTCAAAAAATAACCAAAGAGTCCATGTCCAGTGACTGCATTAGTAAATAGTCTGCATGAGAAGAAGAGATGAAGAATTCCTTCGCCTGCCTCATACCGGGCGCACTACGATAGAAGATTTCCCCTAATGGCTGGTCTTGCGGTAGGCCAAATGTTGGGTAGAGATCAGTATATGGACTATCGGCTCCGCTTTTAGACAGATCGCCCGCTTTTTCATTACGGTCCACTGCTTTGTGTTCAGCAACCCAAAGTAACGTAACATTGTTCTCCCTATACAGCAGCTGGAGTTTCGAGTGACAGCTCTGGACTAGTTTTGACTCAAATTTTTGAGGGGATAGAGGGGAGAGGAACTTGGCTGTCTGAGCAAATGTAGATGTTGGATGTAACTATTTCATTGAAATAAAAAATATACAATAAATTCCGTGTTTCGAATCATACATGTGTTCAAATTGCAGTTATAGAAGACCTCTATTATACTGACTTAATATCTTTGACTTCGCTGCCGCAGACTTCCATCAAGAAAAAAGAAACATTTTGATATCTCTTATGATATCTCCAAACAGCAGAAAAAGGAGACTAACAAGCAACAGATTAATGTATTGTTAGATAGGGTACGAAATGCCACCAGAGTTTCATATGCATACTAAAAAATTTTTCTACGATTCAGACAGCATTTATACTATATGCCAGTAATAATGACAGTACAACTCTTATTGGCGACTAAGACAAAACATTTAATTTATATTACCCAACTGCCATTGTTGCCAAACTTATTTGTTTAAAAGTACCCTGGGCTCTAAATTCCTCACGAAACAGCCCCAACATATACTCAAGAAAGCAAATTGAAAGTATAATTTATGAACTTCTGAGAAAAACAAGTCTAAACCGAAAGGGGAATAAAACATTCTACAAAGATTGTTTGCTTGAGTACATAATGCTTTAAAAAATATAATGAAATGAATAAGAATCTACGGTATTACTTTACTAATATATAGATTCTTTGGATGAAGTATAATATGATTGACAAGCTTAGTGAAATCAAATTATAATCTTATTATTAAAATTTAATTGTTCCACCCAGTCATATTTTTCCGTGTTATACAAACACTTGTATTTGAGAAGAATGTACAGAACGGTAAAAACGTGACAATTTTATTCTAAATTATATTACATTATCCTCAATTATATGAAGTAGTCTCTGAGAACCTACTTAAAAATTGTGCAACAAAGCTTAAAATGGATTGAGTTGTTTAAGGAAGGTTGTAATGGTCGAGTACTGTAAAATAGTATAGATAATTCAATTTAAAAAATATTTATTTAAATTATATATTTTTTTTCAAGCTCATTTCTATCAGCATGATTTATCGCAATCAAAAAATATCACTGAAACTGTGGAGACTATTGCATTATATAATTTTGTATTCTTTCATTTTTCTACCTTTAGGTATGTCAAAACAATATGGAAATTGTAAATTGAAAGATCAGTAAGATCAGATGTAAATCGGAGATCAGCACAAATTCTTAGTTTTCCTATATTCACAGAGCTCTTTCATTTGAGCTCTTAAACGTTTCGGTGTCTTCTATTTATCCGTTTTTTACATTTTATGCCAGAAAGCAAAGGATCAGACTTATATACATACTGTAAATACATTAATATAATTTCCTCAGACGTTGTAATTTTGAAATATTATTTTTATTCGAATTTACAAACTATCAACAAAATTTTAAAAAATAACACCACATACATACAAAATATACTGGTGCTAACCTAAGTTACGTTACGTTACCGCATGCATGTAAAAAAAATTCTTTAAACGACAAAATATTTGAATAAATCTAGATTAATATAATAGTACAAAGTTAAAAAAGAGAATCCAATATATAATTTTTTTGTCTTCATTCTTAATTCAGTCTATATCATACTCATGCTCTCTTCCCGACTCTGAATATTTTACTGAATTTATTTAGATTTTAGCTATGCCTATTTGCTATGTTGTTTTTTATATTTTGTATATATCTTATTGTTTTCTTTTTTATTGTTTTGAAATAATAAATTATACAAAAGTTACTGAATTTGGATTATATTTGAAATGAAACTTTTAGCGTGACAATAACATAATATCAAAAAGGAATGATAAAAAATAATTACATTGGCCCATCAATGCAACTCACTTTTAGCCGACAGTAGTAGAACGTGCGTGCAAACAAGAATACAGCAACTAAAAAGGCTCCAATATAGGCAACAAAAATTCCTCCATGATCCTAAAATTAAAAAAGAAAATATTTTAATTTTGCATGTAAATACCGAAAGCTGCTATTGAAATCTTAGAAACTCAGGAACTGTAAGTTTCCTATTTTTTATTTATTTATTTTTATGTGTACCTAACGTGTTTTCTTTGCTGGTTTTGTACACTGAGTATCTATTTTTCGTGTTTGAGACAGATAGATGAACTCAGGGCTTTCGAAGAAACTAGTGTAAGTTCATATAAACCACCGGAGCTTGCATGATAGCATAGATTGCACAAGACCTAGATGTCGCATGCAATACGATAATGAAGTATACAAATTTTATATGGCTGGATGATCCCTTCCGGAATGGACCACAACATTTGAAATAATGGATACGTCGAGCGATTCATAATTTCGCGCATCTGCCGTGTTGAAGAGGACAATCAAATATATACAAAACTGGTGTTAAAGAAATATTTGTTCTCGGCACGCTCTAATACATATTGTGGTTCGTTCCGGAATGTACTACTAATTTCACAATCTGCATACTCTGCTCTGGTGTACCATGCGATATCTAGTTCTTGTGCCATCTGCGATGATATTTAGGCATCTGAGCAATTATTTATACATTTTTTAATAGAAAGACAACTAATTTTTTTCTAATCAAAATTTTTAATACGTACGCTCTTATGCGGTCTACACCCTTCATATTTCCCTGATATATAGTTTACTCACAGTTTCACCGTTATGTATAGAATTATGGTGTACCGAATTAGAATGACATTATTGAAGAAAGTGATTGATATCTGCGAAAACAATGACTTCATCATAGATCTTCGCAGCTTTTTTCATTATGCTGGGCCTTTAGAATCCAAATTTAAAGCGCAGCAATTAATTTTTTTTACTTCAAACTTCTAAGAGTAAGTTTTTTTCAGTTCGACAATATTTGTATGACGTATAATGGACAGACACAAACGAAATGTTCGAAATAACTACAAAAATGTTCAGTAATCTAATAAAACAAATACAATTCTAAATAAAAGATCAAATGTGGTAATTGTAATTATCGTAACTGCACTCTACGACACTTCATTAGTCCCACTGCTCGTTGAACCAAAAATGCATGAAAACAAATGGCACCACTTTCATATTCCTGTACTTTCCCACTGAACTGTAACGATTGGGAACGAGAAATTGCTTGACGTTCAACCGTACTTCCCACCAAAACATAATTAAAATTTAATAATACAAATAATCCCAAATACTTTTGTGGTAAATTCGGTAAATCCAGCTGACATGCATATACGTAAATTCCCAAATAATTGAAATATAGCACCAGTTTACGACAGTTGGTAGCATTGACAGTGAGAGCATACTTTCCACTCACATGTATATAAATGGATTGCTTCATATTCCTGTCTCTTTCCGTGAGAGCATACTTTCCCACTGAACTGTAACGAGAAATTGCTTGTAAAAATCCTTGTAAAAAACACTTCCTTCGACCCATAATTAAAAATTAACGATACAAATAGTCCCAAATACCTTTGTGGTAAGTTCGGCAAATCCCACTGACATGCATATACGTAAATTCCCAAATAATTTAAATATAGCTGCAGTTTACGACAGTTGGTAGCATTGACAGTGAGAGCATACTTTCTGAAATCAAAACTGGTGCCACATGAAACAGGAGATCAAGCAGTCCATTTATATATATGTCAGTGATACTTTCTGAAATCAAAATTGGAGCCACATGAAACAGGAGATCACTCAGTCCATCAATATATACATATGTCGGTTGTCCCACCCGAAAATTAAGCAGGCTTGTCAAAATTTACGTCAATTGTGAGAAAAGGTATCAATTCTGGATCATCGAAAGCTCATTGTTTTTTCGACAATCCTATCGCATTGAATAAATAACTAATAAGGAAGCGGGGTTTCGTGCGAATACAGTGTACGTGAGTAGGCAATTCAATGACAGTCAAATCCATGGAGCGTGGGGAGAGACGATAAGAGGGCTGGTCACTTATTTGAAAGTTCACTTAAATCATAGGCAACGCCAAGGAATATTATCTGAAGATAATAGGGCGTCAAAAATTTGTTTATTTTACATAACAATTTGGATTATAAAAATGTCCCCCTTCTAAATTTCACGGTTTCACTACTCCCATGACGAAACGAATACAAACACAGTACACCAACACATTTCGCCGAGTGGCTTAGGTTTTCACCCGATATGCCGTTTCCTTATTAGTTATTTATTCAATGTCCTATCACTGGAATATATTCTATTTAAGACAACAGAAATCAACAGAGGCCTTGAAAAAAAGATCTATTTTGTGAATATGGTACATATATACGGACTGCCATAATATATAGGAAATAAGGACTATAATACTACAACTCCATTTACTGTATTGCTGAAATCCACCACTATGTTCGACCAGCCATCTGCTCTGGTAAGTGTTGAAAATGTATTCATTAATCCGCGTCCACATGCCACACTGTACTTGCCGTGGTTATTCTACAGCTGCATGTGATGCTCAAATTTTATTTTCCAACGTGCTGAAGATATCCGAATGAGACTGCACATCCCATTCCTATTGTTTGTTCGGAAGGTTTTTTTGTAAAAAACAAATTTAACGGTGTAACTTTCATTATTTTCAGAACAACGAATGGCCATATTTATAGACACATACAACAGCAGATGGAACAGTAACAACAAACAGTACTAAAAGGGTACTAAAACTGGTCTTAAGCCTATTATATGTAGCTTCTTTCCTAGTTTTTTCAGTCTTTTTACTTGAAATGACCATAGATATAAAAAGACATAATTTAAAGCTATTTGTATTATATTAAACGCCAAGTGAAGTTATAAAAATCACAAAACCATTAAAAATTAGGAACACAAATAAATGATTGCATTTACCATAGTTGCCAACCTGAAGGAACCACCTGGGAGTTAGAGCACGTAGACAATTTATGACTAATAACTGCTTCTATGAATTTTGACCAAATAACCATTCCATGGGTGTGTACAATTTAACCCAAACAAAAGCGTTCAAAATCAAAAATAAGAGCTGTAAATGAAGAAAAATCTTATGCGGATATAAGTGGTTGTGTTGGATAAGATGACGGAGTTCAATGATGGCTATAGCCAGCTCTATTGAAATTGGCTTGCGTTCTCAAGGAAGTGTAGATTGACGCTTATTTGTTACTTTATACCGACTACAAGTCGAAAATTTATGAAATATACTGATATGTACAACGAAAATTGGAAGTTTACGAAAATAGCATTTTACAAGAAAGGAAAGTAAGGTAAGAATGTAATGTACTAATTTATTTGCCCATATGATTTGAATCTCACACAAACAAAAGCATTAGCTCAAGCCAATGAAGGTAAAGCTGCATAGAGCAACAACTTGTATGGGGTCCGTATACATCAGTGTACGGAATTTACTTTGCACTAGGTTTGCTTCCTTACTGCAATACCGATTGTACAATAAATGAAAAAACAGACAGAGTCAATATAACCTCTGCGGATTGATTGTACTCTCTTTCAATGTTTCAAGATTGTATGTATGTATAGCAAAGTTTTTGACGGTTACTTTTCAAAGAATATTTGATAATTTTATCGAAAGGTTTCCATACTTTTGCTGTAAAAGTTCTTAATATTATAATTTGACTCATTTATAATTTCAGTTCTATATTTCCTGCTATATTATTAATTTATTTGTTTGTTTGTTTTTTAATTACATATTGAAAAGTATTTGAATACACTTTACTGTAAATTGCTTTATATAATTTAATTTAGAAAGATTATTATGTATTGTGTAGGGAAAATGACTAGAAATATTGATCTTTTTTTTTTAATTCTGCACAAAATGAATTTGCCTGACTTCGTCGCGTTGTTGATGACTTAAAGCAATTACATTCCTTATATGCACTACTCATCATAGAAAAGTGAATGCTTAAAATTTATGCTGAATCTAAGCATTCCGATCATCTTATTTAGGTAAATGATCGGACGTAAAATACATATATGTATATAGGATGCTATTTTGATTTTTTGGAATTATTATTTAGTGTTGAGTTTTGGATAGATAGCGTTTACAGAAGTAAACTTGAGAATCTCAATCTGAAAATATTACAAGTTCGGGTTACGAGTTTCTTTTTTTTTTATAATGACGTCACATAACCGATAAGTTTAACCAAATATATCATTAAGGCACTCTCTAGTTATTAATTTAATTTAAGTTAACTTAGAACACACCAAATTTTTCCTGGAATTTATTCGCTTAATGTTCATAAAGTTAAATAATACGCATCGTCGTTCCTTAATTCAATAGAAAAACAACTTACGTTAACTTTAATAGTAAATAACTGACCAACGAAAACAAGGTTATAGAACTGCGAGGAACAAGAGAAAAAATACACATTCGATCGTTTACTTTTCAATGATGAGTAATGTAAATGTATGTGAATTTCGAAATTTCAAGTGTATTTTGTCGCAAACTTTTCACGCAGAATATTAAAATAATTTAAGTGTACCACTACAAAAAAAAATGTTAAATTTCTACTAGACAAATTTTTGTGACATGACGAAGAATTCAAGGCAAAATTAATTTTTATTAAATAGCTAACTGCTGCCTCGATGGTCCTTTCATGATTGGCAACTAGAAGCAATCAAAATAAGGACTGTTTCAGAAAAAACCGACCACCAATCCCCTCCCATTACTCATCAGGTAAACAAAATTAGGGAACGCTGACAAGATCGCATCTATAAAAAGGCATGCACTTATAATTGCAAGCCATCAAGTGCAAAATTCTCGTGCAGTCAAAATGAAAATCAGCCAAGAAGAACGTGGCAAATTATCGTTTCCACACATACGGGAAATCTTAATAAGTCCCAACGACTCTTATCTAAAAAGATGAAAATCCCGAAGCCGACCATCCAAAATGTTCTCAGTAAATTTGGGGAATCTTGCAGTGTCAGATTTGAAAGATCAAAAATTAGCCAAAAACTGGTGGACAACTTTAAACGGAATCCCAACATATCGACGAGAGATATGGCTGATAAGGCTGGAACATCATCTACTACGGTCTATCTAATTAAAAGAATCTAATTAAAAGAAGAGAACGCCTACGAAGTTTCCATGTTCAGAAAACACCGGACAGAACATCAGAAATGAACCAAACTGCAAAATTAAGCAGTCTGATTTTGTATGAAAATTTTCCAACGAAATTCCACTGCTGCATATTGGATGATGAAACTTACGTGAAAGCGAACATCAATCAGCTTCCAGGACAAGGAATTTTATGAGGTAGAAAAGAGGGGCGACGCAGGATCCAAGTTTAAGAACTGTCGGTGCGCCAAACTTTCCGTTAAATACTTGATTTAGCAAGCATTATGTTCGTGTAACCAGAAATCTTAACATTTAGTGACAACAGGCATAATCAACACGTATGTATACGTTAAGGAGTGTCTTCAGAAGCGTCTTCTTCCATTCTTTAAAAAGCACGATGCATCAGCTTTCTTTTGGGCGGTCTTACCAACTTGCCACTACAGCAAAAAAGCGAGACATTTCTACGATGTCCGTAGTACCCCAGGAAGCGAATACTCCAAATTGTCCGGAATAAAGGCCAATCGAAAAATATTGG
Organism: Dioctria rufipes; assembly: GCA_963924295.1. Lineage (NCBI taxonomy): Eukaryota > Metazoa > Arthropoda > Insecta > Diptera > Asilidae > Dioctria > Dioctria rufipes. Next base: position 91,672,517 of record OZ002743.1, on the reverse strand, counting down.
ACTAATATTAAAAGAAAAACCATTCCTTTAACATAGCCACTTTTAAGGCGCAGTATAAAAGAGCGCCCGATACGTCTGTCTCTATAATTTAAAGCAAAAAGTCCACCAATTCTATAGTTCGTAGTAATTATATCATGCCGGCTGTGTATAATGCAGATGATTAAGTAATAGTTAATTAAAATTATTTGATAACAACCAAAAAGGTTTTTTCTTGTTAATTTCATCATATTCATAGATGGTCGTTTTTTTTTCTGAAACAGTTCTTAGTATTTCAATTCATTGATTGACGTTGCCATAATTTTTCTCATAATTTACAAAGGCAGCACATACTTCTACATATAGTTTCTCTTTTATTTTATTTTTATACATTTATTTGTTACATTGTTTATTTCTGAGTGTAAGGACTGAAGTAATTGTTTTTGGTATAATACGCCCTTGGACACTGGGTGATTCACCTATGTACATATATCAATGGACAAGTTACTTGAATTTCCAGAAATTATCGTGGCTTACTGTGGACATCCCCTCAGGATTTGTTTCAATCCGCTATGACAAATATAGATATGGGCAAAATTCATGCAAAACTAAAATCCAAATTTCTTTCAGCACTTCAAATATAAAATGCATTTGTATCGAGGACGTTCTTTCGATGGATTTTCTTGCTTCTGAGTTTTCCCACAGATTATAGGGAAAATGCAGATTTTATCCTAACTTTATATACAAGCTATATGCGAAAAATGCACTATGATTAGTTAAATCATCAAGCCATTCGTTTAATTGGATAGTGTGAACTTTATATTATATTCTTCTTATTTGTTCTTGTTTTTACAATATACTTTAAAATATGTAATACTTACTTTGGCGTATTCATATGTACCGACGGTAATACCAATTGCAATAATTAAAAACATAATCCCTAAAACAAAGAATAATATTCCTCTGCCGCGGGCAAACTTAGATCCAACAGATGACACTTTACGGCAATGTGGGCATCTGGCCAGGGAGTTGTTATATGTGTTAAACTATAGAAATAAAAAAACACAATCACATTTAGTAATAATAAAACAAGAAAAATTGCAAATCATCTTACCAAAAATGTATCCGAGCAGTGACCGCATGTCACGCGGCACATTCCTGGCATTGATGGTACAGGAGGTGTAACAGGGCTGGGAGCAAGGTTTATTATTCTTTTACAATTTGGTCGTGGGCATGCAATTCTTTGTGAAGAGCTTTTACAAATAAGTAAACAGTTACATGGACAACGAACATATTTCTTCCCAGGTGGTGCATTTCGTATAGGCTAAAGAAAATACTTCATTATGAAGGGCTACAAAATAATAACTATAAAATATACTTACAGTAGCCTCATTACATTGAGTGCATTTAACCACATGCTGTTCCCTTTTATGCGTTATATCAATCATTGCTTGGCAAACACGACATGTTACCATTGGCATACCGCCTCCGGTACCTTGTTGATATGGCGGTGGTAGTTCATCTGGACCTATAGAAGATACCGTAGCCTGTGAACCTCCGCCTTTTATACGAATGAAATCATATAAATTAATAAAATTTAACATAAAATTAAGAAACCTAAATGCTTAAACGAACATTTTATTAAGACTTTTAATTGAAAGTTTGCCTAAAAGTATATAATAATTTAGACAACGAGGATAACGAACATTCTATTTAGACATTTAATTTGACAGCCTAAAAGTATAAAATAATTTAGGTAATGAGAATAAGGTAGAAATATAAGGTTTAAATGTGTTGCTCGTTGCGTCTTTTAAAGTGGGAGGGATATGTGATTTTGTATACTTCTCTCCCAACACCTTGTAACCGCCGTGTTGGATAGTTTTTCTCCCAACACCCCGTAACTTCTTTGTTGTACATACAACCTATAAGTTGATGTTCAGCTCAAATGTAAACAGCTGTCCAACGAATGTCGAACTATCATTTTACTCCTCTAAGTGTTATAGAAAGTTAAAGACAAAAAATTAGGGAAAAAAATCATTTTTTTTTTTTTAATTTTAACGATTTTCCCTCCAAAAATGCCTGATAACGACATTTTCTTGTAATATCTCGGAGCCTCAGTTTCCTTTCAATTAATCCTACACATGTACCCACCTACTTGAGATATTCCAGTTCTTTGATTATCATTTTACTCCTCTAAGTCGGTAGTTATAGAAAGTTAAAGTCAACAAATTGGGAAAAAAATCATTTTTTTTAATTTTAACGATTTCCCGCCAAAATGCCTGATAACGACATTTTCTTGTAATATCTCGGAGTCTCAGTTTCCTTTCAATTAATCCTACACATGTACCTACCTACTTGAGATATTCCAGTTCTTTGATTCATTATTTCGGTAACTTAGCTACTGAAGATAGAATCGCCCCTAATTTTAGACAATTTAACGCAATTATATGGAGGCAAAGCCAACGAAAGGAAGATGATGCAAGGCGAAACGGATAAACCTTAGAATATAGAGAACTGGAAGTGTGATAAGCCAAGTTTAGCGTAGTCAAATTCGGATTGTGTTAAAATTTGTTGCCGCTGTTGTGAATGCTTATTACAGGCGTGTAGTATGAATCAACAAAGATGTTTAAAAATATTGCGCTTGCTCCCACCAAAAATTCTCTTAGTCGCTTTCACTACGCCAGACAGCTCAGGAGTTTCTAAGCTGTTTCAAATGTAAACAAATCAAGTAGCTGAACACACATTTTTTTATAAGGCATCTTTTTCTCCAATATATTCTGTCCTAATTCAAGCACCTCTAAGAAAAACTACGCCATGTACACAAATTTTATAGGTATCAACAGTTCCTATTCTCTCTATAGTCTAAAGGATAAACTCTTTTGTATAGTTCAATATAGATTCGAAATCATATTTCGAATTGTGTAAATATATATGATTCTCAACTACTTGGAGAAAGTTCCAAAATAGTTATATAACTTTGTTCTGTAGGCAGTTTCTGAAGAATTTCCACATAGATCTAATAATGCTCGCTAAGTGCAAACGAAAGTTTTTCATAAAACTATCTCATTGTTTCACTTTAATATTCGAGTTGTATTTTCGTTTCCAAGCGAAATTTTTTGTTTCAGAAAACAACATTTTCATCAAGATCTGTTTGATCATATTTTTTTGTTTGTTTTTTTGTACTCTGTCTTTTCTCTAAATTGAATCATTTAAGAACATATATTTTTGCTTTCTGAAAATATTTGAGATTGGCTGTTTACAGAATAGAAGCCAATATAACAGAAAAACTAGATAGATTCCGATCTAAAGAGAAAAACAGTAATATCATACGATTCCAACCTATTAGTAGACAATTCCGAAACAATCTAAGAATTAATAAGAAGATTAAGTAAGAAAAGACTTAAGAGTTAAGCAATAAGAGGACTAACGACCAATACCATCACCACCATCACGACTAACAAAATAAAAACAGCTAGGGCTTCGACCGCAATCAGCACCAATCACCAGCTTAGGGCAGCGACATACGATTAGGTTTTTCCCGTCCGGCTGGCTGGCCCTTTACGGTTTTTACCGTCGCCGTGATTACACGACATACGAGACGGTTATTCTCGATTATTTTGTGGATACAAGTCAGTGAAGTCAGTTCAATAATTTTTAGGGGTGCTATAAAATATGGAAAACATTAATGATATTGAACTTGTAATTATTTTACTTTTAATTGAGGATAAAGAAGAAAAGAAAAAAACAATTGCAACGTAGATTTTCAGTGCATCCGCTAAATCAAATTAGACCATCGCGAGGACATGCAAATTTAAGGAATGATGAGGAAAAGTTTTTTAGCTTTTATGGAATGTCTTCCCGCGAGGACATGCAAATTTAAGGAATGATGAGGAAAAGTTTTTTAGCTTTTATGGAATGTCTTCTCGCTCTTTTGATATATATTACTTCACATAGTTAAGGAAAAAAATTCATAATCAAATACTTTCAAGACGATCTGCGCCAGGCATTATATTACACTAGAAAAGAAACCCTAAAACTATTCTAAATATCGCATGCGCACTCCAAAAACAATCTTAAATTATTTTATTAAATGTACCTACATATCGTTTCGTTCGCTGCTTTTGTACTACTGCACTGCATTAAATTTCAACAAACCGTCCCGGAAAAACCGAAACGTATGTCGCGTCACATTGCACTCAATGAGTTTAGAATTTCATTCGGCAGCAAACCGTATGTATCAGCCGTCATCAAACCGTGGCCAGCCACGGTTGCTTTCAGGTTTTGAAACCGGTCCGGTTTTAACCTGATCGTATGTCGCTACCAAGTTAATCACTTGGGATTCATTTGGCACGGAAAAAACCTAATCGTATGACTCTACCCTTAACGGTAAATAAAGTCCACATCAACAATTGTCCAAATAACCCGCATGTACTTTTCCATCGTACCAATCATGAGTTGCACCTTCAATGAGCCATCCACATCAACTTTTGTCAAAACACAGTCAAATTTTCCCATTGCTTAACCATCAGAATGCGCAGAATAACCATTTTCTAGTCACCAGTTATTGCGAGTGGTATAAAAACTTCACAGATTCAGAATTTATGGGCAAGGTACGGTGGTGGAGCGTGAAGTTTGATCAGAGGCTAATTTCTTTAGGGAGAGTAAATGTAATCTTAAAAATATGAAGTAGGTTTCACTCGATTTCCTTGCTTAAGTCTTTAGTTTTCCCCATCATTATAAAATATTTTGAGTTTCAAAATAATTCGCTCAGGTATTCGCGAGGTTTGCTGGAAGCAATCTTTTCCTGTATCTCAGGGAGTACTTGAGCTCGGCTAATATTGTTGGATTTATCTGAAAGGTAACAGATTAGGGATATTTTCTGTGGATACAGAATATGTAGTTGCTAACATGGCTACTTTAGGAGATTTTTGATCCACAAAGAACATAATTTATCGTTGGGGAAAAACGTTTTTAGAATTATATCGCTAATTTTTTACTTATCTATAAACTTTTTTTAAAGCAAGTTATTATAAATGAAAGCCAGAAGGTAATACGAATAAAACGAGATCAAAATGGGGTATGAGCAAGCAAAAAGTGCTTAGTTACAATCATAAAAGCGCTGCAAGGACCATATTTTCGAAAAAATCTAAGATCCCCTGTAATTTCAAAAAAATATAATCTAACATTTTCATTAATTTCAATTTCAATTTATTTCATACTTTTCCTGGAACGCCCTGAACACAAAATAGACTTCGAATATATTTTGATTTGATTTTTACGATACCCGCCTCCTCCCCAAATTCACTCCTTCCTTCATTCCATACAAAACTTTGGTTTTTCACTATATATAGACACTGCCTGAGTACGCATTGACGAACACAGCGTTTTATAAAAATAGTAAATAAAATTTCAAAAAAAAAATAAACTAAATCGGGCTACCCCTTCTTGATGTTGCCATACAAAACTTTTGATTTTCACTTCATTTAACTTTTATTTTCGTCTAAGGTATAATATTATTGCTGTTAGAGTTAGACCAATTATAACTTTTTCTCTACTTAGCTTGCTTTGAGCCGCTGATGGACGAAAAAAAGCTCAGCAGTCAAGAGGAGAATATTCGTCGTGTGGAAAACACATTTTTTTTTTTTTAATGGAATAGAAGAATTTTTGAGAAATTTTTTTTTTAACGATTCTAAATTAAACTATTAAATACAAGAGAAAAAACAACCACCTCGTCCAGTTTTTGAGCCTGGGACCTTCCGCTTTCCGGGCAACAGCTCCTGTTCATCGTTGCGATACTCAGCGTATGAACATACACCACAACCACTCCAGCCGCCAAAAGGACATCCGCCTGTGCACAATACCGAAATAACGTATGTATATCATCGATCAGCAAAAAGACGATGTGCAAAAGACTTCTCATAAAATTCGCAAACTCGTTTCAGCCACTAGAACAACCATAATCTTGCGAGTTTGCCACCTAGCAAACAAAACGTTACAACATTAAATTCAAAAGTTAAAAAAGATGCGATGGACTATGAAGATAACGGTTAATTTGGAAAAAGAAGTAGAAAATTCTGAAATTTAAAACGCAATGCCTCCGAAGTGAAAAGGGATACGCTGGTAGTTCATATGGAAAGGACGAAGGATTCTCGCTGGAACCAAGTACAAAAAATTTTGGATAATCTATTTTGGGAGTTAAAATGTGTTCAATATAAAACGTTCAAAAAATTTAATCATTCTGTACAATTTTTTGTTTTGTATAATAAACTATATATTATCACTTATTTCAAATCAAACGAAACATTTATTGATTTACCCCTGTTTAACCCACGAACAACGTTGGGCCATACAGAATGCACAGTTGGTTTAAACAGTAACAAAATAAACGATAAAATCAATAGAGAGTTGGTAAATAGAGAAAGTAAGTAAGTAACTGTTAGAATAAACTTACTATTTTACTATTACTTATTTTACGATTTTGAAATGATTAGCCCGCACCGTTCAAGGGAAATTACTACCTCAGGTGGGACGTACAGCGGCACTCTGCTCAAGCTCGCACAAGAAGAATCGTCTATTTGTAACTTCAGTATAAACAGTGCTCTGCGCTAGTTTAAGGTATTAGTTTGGGACAAGTGTTCCATGTTGCACAAAAGCTGTCAAAACATTGAATTGAAGTCTACAAGACATAAAGGATAAAAATATTTCTATAAGTGAGATGGTCGTCTTGCTGGCTGGCGACTTCCGAGAAACTCTACTGGTGATAGAGAGGAGCACAGCCGCAGATGGAATTATTGCCTGCCTGAAGAAGTCAACGCTGTAGGCACAAGGAAAAAAATACAGATTAACCACAAATATGATGGTACAACTCTATAATGACGTAGATCCGGAAATTACGCGGAAGCAATTTTTAAAATAGGTTAAGGGCAATTAGAAATGGATTCGGATGGTTGTACAATATATATATACCATTTTTTTTTTAGGTACTTGGAATGTGTAAATAAATTATCTATAACATTTACGCAATGGGTGTCCAACGCACGATGTAGCGTGCGAAAAACCCAAAATTCAAAAACTAATTCAACGTAGGCGATGCCGTGGGTATGTAACAACTAGTATTTATATAAAAAAGATGTTCAGCTTTATTAGTAAAGTCAGATAAAACGTCTGGATATGTTCGTGGCAAAATCTCATTGAGTTCCCATAACGCGTCAAGACAAATGTAGGGAGGGAACTTTCAAGTTCCTTTTCTCATCCATATTTTCCTCTTTTGAAAAATACTAAATGAGCTTGTTCGTTTGACAATATGAAGTCTTAATCCCGTTACAGATTGCTGCGCACAATATGTACGGCCACGATTTACACGAAAGCTACGTGGCTTGAGCTTGACATGTAATGTGACCGCACACTGCTATGCTAGCAGAACTCGATTAATTTGTTACAAAAATTCTTAAAAAGCACATGGTTTTGCGCAAAATGTCGTTCTTTTCGCTTAATAGTTCAGTTCATCAGATGATAACTCTAACACAGAATTTTCAGATTGTGGGAATTCTCCCATTTTAAGAGAATTTTAATGTTTGATTTAGTACGTTTTTGGGAAGATTTCTGAGAGGATTTGTTTTGTTTAATTTTTTTTCTAGGCCTGATAAATGTGACTTACATATTTTCTCTATCAAATTTGTACTTACCACTCGACAGCTCTAGTTGAAAATAAAGCTAGTAAACACATTCCCAAAATATGTGAAGTCTTGCTATTTTAGCAGAATGTCAGGAATATTTTGATGCTGAGAAGATGGTTTGCCATACAGACTCGAGTATCCAGATTTTTAGAAAATTAAACTATGTTACAACAATGTATATTTTTGCATGACTCTTCTGAAACAAATCCACCCATGGCCAAATATGTATTTATTTACTTATTTACCTAGACTCCTACAGGCTATTAATACTTCAAAATTAAACTGAAACTACGAACAATAAACAGTATCAAGGCGTATTTTTACTTCTTAAAACCTTATGTATTTTATTACATTTAACACTTTATTTCAACCGCAACAAGTTCTCATACACAAGTTGCTTAGTGAGTGGAGTAATCTTTTCTTGTCAAAATATCGTAATGTATGAATTTATGATCTCTTGTAATCACAATGTCTTCCACAGATTTATATGATTAACTTCCTGAATATCTTATTATTAACGTTTTTATTTCCCTTGAATTATGTCATTTTGCATTTATATGCATGAATGTTATTTTATTGAATTAAATTAACTTCTTTTACATAGAAGAGTGTTGTTTCAAAAATTTGTCCAACAAACACAATATTGAATAATTAAGCAAATAACTGTAATATAAAAAGTTCTCATAAAAATCAGTTATACTAATTTCCTCAAAACATTATTAAAATGTTTTCTTTTTAGTATTGGTAAAAAAGAAAAGCTGCGTTCAGAAACAAAAGTATTTTTGGTTGCGTTTTGAAACAACACTGTTACTGTCTTACTATCGTTTTGAAACAAACCTAATTTTTGACATGATATTTTTAATGTATTCATAGCGTTTTGAAAGAAATACCGTTTCGTTGTTGTAAAGTAGTATATCTAAAAAGAACGAATTCGTAGCAAATTAAAAATTGTCCGAGATGTGACAATTTGCGTTTTGAAACAACAGTCTTCAATATCATTTATTTTTAATTTTAATATAATGGGAATTATAGGTAGATGCACATTTAAAATTTAAATTAGAGAAAACTTTCAAATTTTCCTATTTTCATGGGAATTTCAGATAGCGATGAAAAGTTTCAAAATCTTACAGGTTTATTCTTGTGTCTTTACAACATTCTTCCACGGACATCTCACTTCTGCAAAAAAATGACTTATGTTATTTGCACCTATCATTCACTTTTTAAAATCCAAACACAAACGTAGGTAGGTACCAACTTGCAAAGGCTTGTCATAATTTGAAAAGGGTGGAAACGAGTCTACCGTAGGCTGGCTACGTGTTCTTAGCTTTGGTTGGCCGGCACATCCACGGCAAGATACGCGTGTGCCTCTGACGTCACATAACCTAGCAGTCGTGAGTAGGGTGTGCGTGGTATGTTATGTGCTGCTATGTAGGTATGGTAGCTCACAGTGAACAAAGCTACAGCCACGTGTGCAACGTAGCCGGGCGTAGCAATCTATGGCCGGCTTTAAACACAATTGCAACGACTGACGACTGAAAAATCGTTGTCAAGGTTTTAAAAGCAGAGCAAATGCCAAAAACTACGACGGCTAACTGCCACGAACCGACAAACCCGACGTCTGGATTGCTCAAATTCTAATTTGGCTGATGAAACTTGCATGGAAATTTCCCTTTTTCATGGAATTTTACTGTTATTGAGGGAAAGAGGCAAATAATGCAATTAATCAGGCAATTTAGCAACTGAAACAAACGGTCTGGTACTGTACAGTATAGTGAAATATAGAAATAACCGAACAAGTCCCAAATAAGACCGATTTCTTCTTGTGCTGCAACGTCACCTTCCTATAGGGTGATTTTTTGCCGTTTGGTTTTTCAGCGCTCTGTTCTTGACAGCTCACGCGTGATTCGTGACACGTGTCAAAGTCAAAGTTGTTCAGTTTACATTGCCATTTCATCATGGAAAGACTTTCACTTGAACAACGCTTACAAATTATTGAATTTTATTATCAAAATTCGTGCTGTGAAAAATGTGTTTCGGCGACTTCGACCATTTTATGGTCGTCATAATCGCCCTACTGAGCAGACTATTCAAGCCATCGTGACCAAATTTCACACCAATTTCACTTTATTGGATATTAAGTCACCCACCCGTGTGCGTAGAGTGGGTACAAAAGAAAATATTGCTGCTGTAGCCGCCAGTGTGGGTGAAGATCGTGATGTGTCCATTCGTCGCCGTTCGCAGCAACTGGGATTGTGTTATTCCACTACATGGACGATTTTACGCAAGGATCTTGGTTTAAAGGCGTATAAACTCCAGCTCGTTCAAGAACTGAAGCCGGGCGATCTGCCACAGCGTCGTGCTTTCGGTGAATGGGCCTCGGAAAAGCTGGAGGAAGATCCGCTTTTTTACCAAAAAATTATCTTCAGCGATGAAGCACATTTCTGGTTGAACGGATACGTAAATAAACAAAATTGCCGTATTTGGTCCGATGAGCAGCCACAACCAATACAAGAGCTGCAAATGCATTGTGAAAAATGCACTGTTTGATATGGTTTATGGGCTGGTGAAATAATTGGTCCATACTTTTTCAAAGATGACGATGAAAACAATGTTATCGTCAATGGTGCTCGCTATCGTGCAATGATTTCAAACTTTTTATTGCCCAAAATACACGAGCTGAATCTGGGTGACATGTAGTTTCAACAAGACGGTGCCACATGCCACACAGCACGCGCAACGATGGACCTACTGCGAAATGAATTTGGTGAGCAATTCATCTCTCGTTTTGGACCAGTGAATTAATTGGCCGCCTAGATCTTGACACCGTTGGTCTACTTTTTGTGGGGGTCAAATTTCTTGTTTATGCCGATAAACCAGCATCGATTCAAGCACTAGAAGACAACATCATACGTGTTACCGGTGAGATACCAGCGGCTATGCTCGAAAAAGTCCGTATGGACCACCTGGTACGTAGACGTGGCCAACATTTACATGAAATATGGCAAAGATTCATTTTTAATCTCCAATAACAATTTTATATCTTTTCCCAATTTTTCTGTTTTATTTTTTTTGAGAAAATTAATAACCAAACGCTTAAAAAATCACCCGTTTCTTACACTTGCGTATTACTATCAGTGCGGTGCAGCCTATAATGTCCATAATAGGTATTCATTTCATCCCATCCTGAATGAATCATCCATATGAACACATAATATCATATTTATAGCAAATTCATAACATTTGAAAAAATTCAACGAGAATAGGTATGATTCAAAAAAGTTAAATAATAACTGATATTCAAGTCGTTATTTTAAATTGGGAGTAGTGCTATTCGAAAATGTATTTGCTATTTTTCTGTTATCTTGTTTCAGTAAAGTAAAAAAAAAACAAAATTGGTGTTGACAGGGAGCTTCTAGAAATTTGTACCGCTATAGCCTAGTGCTGAAGTGTGCGCTAAACAAAATTTTAGCGAGTCTCCGTTAGCAGCTAAAATATGACAGCGGAGATTTAGAGATAATAAAAAAAAAGGATAAGAAGCATTTTTATTCTTTTACTTATTCTTTTCCAATATGTTGATGTTTTTACAATTTTTTGTTAACATTTCTTAGAACACACGAAATATTTTTAGCGTACTAAAGAATGGCCCGGGCCGATAAATTCAAGCTAAATTTGTTGAGAATTACACTTCTAATCAACAACAAGCCAAATTTACTTTAGTACTAGTCTCGCTAAAATTCAGGAAAAATTTTCGACAATTTCATATGAAAATGTAGTTTAACGCGGACATTGCTATCGGTCCGATCGGGTTTTCATCGCTGATTTGGTAGTCGGCCGATGCGGTACTACTACTGACATATATATAATGGACTGCTTGTTGAACCCACTGACATGTATATAAATGGACTACTCGTTGAACCAAAAATGCATGAAAGCAAATTGCACCACTTTCATGTTCCTGTCTCTTTCCGTGAGAGCATACTTTCCCATTGAACTGTAACGATTCAGCGCTATTTCCAAACAAAACAGCCTTGTAAAAAACACTTCCTTCGCCTTATAATTAAAATTTACCAATACAAATAGTTCCAAATACTTTTGTGGTAAATTTTGTAAATCCCACTGACATATATATATAAATAAATTCCCAAATAATTTAAATACAGCGCCAGTCAGAGCATACTTTTTGAAATCAAAACTGGTGCCACATGAAACAGGAGATCAGTCAGTCCATTTATATACACGTCAGTGGTTGAACTAAAAATGCATGAAAGCAAATGGCACAACTTTCATATTCCTGTCTCTTTCCGTGAGAGCATACTTTCCCACTGAACTGTAACGATTGGGAACGAGAAATTGCTTGAGGTTCAGCGGTATTTCCAACCAAAACAGCATTGTAAAAAACACTTCCTTCTATTCATAATTAAAATTTAGCAATGTAAATAGTCCCAAATACTTTTGTGGTAGATTCGGTAAATCCCACTGATATGCATGTAAGTAAATTCGTGGAGTGGAAAAGGAGATATAATGTGATTAATTCTACTTTAAAACATTAAAACACTCAGCGAGTTTATATTGAAAGATAAACTTTATTTAAATAATAATTCGTGCGTCGCGTGGAGATGTTAACCGTGTTCGTCTTACGTTGCTCGTTGAAAAATGACTGAATGATACTTCGTTGAGCTTCAGAGAATAACTCCTTAGTCCTCGGGAGTCAAATCGATTCTTCCAACGATGTTTTTCTTGCATGATATTTTCCCAAGATGCGACGCGTTTGGCTTCAATATTTATAGGGGGGTTGGTGTCATCATCTTTGATCTGGTGAAGAGCAGCGACTAATTTATTCTGGACGACATCCGTTAAAGCAAAATTGAATACGAATTCATTAAAGTCGTCAAAGCAAAATCTTAAGGCTTCATCCGTTCCTGGATACAAAATGATTGCTCATGGTGGGCAGAAGGAAGCATTCTCTTCTCCCACCATCATCGGCGATACTCACAATACTCATCTGTGAAGATATACACCACATGACGTTGGACGCAGGTCCCCAGATCATGCAGCTTATGCTACAAACCACGAGTAGAAGCGTGCCGGCCCTTCTTACGCAGCGGTGTCGATTTCGGAGGGCCAATTTGGCTTCGATTTTCCAAGGGACGAGGTTCCAAGGCAGTGAAAGGGTACATCTCCATCTTTATATGTATGCAACAGGGGCAATGCACTTAGAGCTTGCCAGTGATCTGTCCTCGTCAACATTCATTGCTGTATTCAAACAGTTCGTGTCCAGTGTTAGCGTTTTTCTGATTGTTGATTGTCCATTGTAAGCCTCTTAATTCCTCGTCTCAAGATCGTGTAGTTTCAGTATATTTACGTAGATACGATAGTATGGTCTGGTTGGCTCTTTCCAATTTGCCATTCGCCCGTGGGGTATGCACAGCAGTCTTAATATGCTGAATATTATTCGAACTACAGTGATCCTCGAAGATCCTTGCGGTATAAGCGGTCCCACGGTCCGTGATAATTCGTTGAAGAAGCCCGAAATGACTCGTCAACTCATTTAAAATATTTATTACAACATTAGCTGTTTTATTCCTTACTGCTTTTACAATCAGATATTTGCTAAACGCATCTGATATGACGACTATGTACATGTTTCCCTTTTTACTATGGATAAAAGGGCCTAAATGATCGATATGTAACTGTTGAAATGGAATTGGTCTAATTCCGACAGATGAAGACTTCCTTCCATTTTCCACTTTTCGCTTTGTTGTAACAGGAAGATATACATGAAGCGATGTATTGTTTGACGTACTTGCCAATTTTTGGAAACGGTTTTTTCTATGCCGAAATGTCCGTGTTCATCACCGCAGAACAGAGCAGAACAAAAGATGCACAAAAGAACGCCTCATACATTCATAGAAGATATATAAATGAAGCGAACAGTACAAATAGTTCGCTTCAATCGACAGAGCAATTTGTTCTTTCCAGTATATGGAAGTTGTAGAACAAGGTACACAAAAGAACACAGCTTACATGAGCGAGTTGGCTTCCTAGTTTATATACGAATTCTACATCATATTCCAATAGTCTGTACCACCACCTGGCTACACGTGGAATAATTTCGGTCTTAGTTTTTGTCCTTACGATCGCAGAGCAATCTATGAAAAGACGAATATGTTTTCCCAACACATATATTCTAAAATTGTCCAGGGAATCCACGGTCGCTAAAACCTCTAATTCATAACTATGAAACTTTCTTTCGGAATCGGTAGTGTCGACTGTAATAACAAACTGGTTTCAAGGTTTTACCGTCCACGGATTGCAAAAGCACACCAGCTACTAGCATCAGTGTGTACTTCATGTTGAGCGTTAAAATCATTTTTTTTTATTATATATTATATCTGTATTTCTTTTTTAAGCATAATAAAGCATCATTTCATTTCGTTTGTTAATAGCGGTCTATTCGATTTAGGACCAGTTCATTAAAAGCATTTCGTTGCGGAGATCCCCATACGAAGTTATGTTCTGCTGCCTTTTTTAATAAATCGGTTAATGGCTTTGCGATAACTGAATAATTTTCTACAAACTTACGAAAAATCCGCTTAATCCGAGGAATCTCCTTACTTCCCCTTACTTCCATCACATTTGTTGGTTCGTTAAAGTTACGTAATGCCGATATCTTTTCTTCTACAGGACGAATGCCTTTATCGTCGGCCACGTGTCCAAGGTAGGAATTTTTCGTGCAAAAAATTTGCATTTATCCAATCTCAGGGTTAATCCATTTGCCGACAGTTCCTTTAACAATCTCTCTAATCGTTGTAGTCCGCTATTTATATTCTTACTAGGTATGATAATATCGTCAAGATAAACCATCACCTCACCGCAGGTAGTTTAGCTATTAGTTTGTTAATAATACTCTAGAACACACGCGGAGCATTTACTAAACCAAAGGGCATCCGATTATATTCGTAATGTCCCTGGTGAGTGACGAACACAGTGTATTGTTTCGAGCTTTCTTCGAGTTCAATTTGATGATACCGCTTTTCAGATCCAAAGTAGTGAAAAATCTATTTCCAGCTAAATAGGCGAACTGCTCCTCTAGATTAGGCATTGGATACGGTAATTTTACTGTGAGATTATTTAGCTGTCGATAATCGACGCATAGTCGGTGTTCTCCATTCTTTTTCTCAATTAACACAACAGGTGAAGCAAAGGGGGGCTCTGAAGTTCGGATTATTTCATTCTCGAGTAAATCAGAGATTATATTTTCGATAATTTTTAGTTTTGCGAATGCAATTTTATATGGCTTAATTTGCACATATTCTTTTACTTTTAATTTTATTTCCATTATACTTGTAGAACATTTGTCTAAACCGTTTAGTTTCGTAGCGAAACATGTTGAGTGACGTTTTAATGTATTGTGAAGTTCCAAAATCTTTTCATGGAGCAAATCATTTTCTACACAGATCTTTCATATTTCAGATATTTATTGTCGACCACTAAAATATAATTTTCGTAAATGTTCTCTTCAATTCTAATTTTTGCTTGCAACTGTTCCGTACAACGATAGCTACTTCCAGCGAATCCATTTATAATAATTTGACATCCCTCAATGATACCAATTTGTTCAGCGAGAGATTTTTGAATTAAGTTCCGGAATCAATGAAAGCATTAATAATTTTTCCATTTATTTTAATCGGTTTTATAAATTCTGATGTAGTATCCGGTACCTGTTCGATGTTATAAACATTTGCTCTAGTTGCTGGATTTTGTTCTTGCTTCGTTGGACACTGAGCAATAATGTGATTCGTTTTGAAACAACTGGAACACTGGAAATATGTCCGATATTTGAACAGTTATAGCAAATTACTGGCTTTTTTTCATTAATTTTTGAAGTTTGGTTCGTAGGATTGGCTACAACAGAAGACTGGTGGTTAACTTTGTGTCTAGCTACAAATGGTTTTGATAAATTTATATTCGGATTGAAGCTTTGAAATATTTTAATATAACGTAATAAATCGTTGCAAAGCGTATAATATTGCGTGGCAACCGCATTTCTGAAATTATTTTCATTTATTCCGGAAAATCTCCTTTTCTCCCCAACGCCAACATGTTGTAATAGTATTCTTCTACTGTTTCGTTAGATTTTCGTTTTGTATATATCATTTCGATGTGTATATCTGCGATAGTTGTCATGACAGGAAAGTCATTTAGAAAATGTTTTATAAATTCAGACCAGACAGTAAAAACTGGCCCACAATCCGCCCATAACTTCGTTGGTCCCTTTAATTTTGATTGCACTGCAAAAATCAGTGACTTATCAGCCCAATTATACGTTTCTTTTAATTTGTTTATTCGTTGTATAAACTTTTCCGACGTAATTGAATTTTCATCACAAGGATGAAAATCTGGTAACACTTCAATAATATCACGAATATTGTGGTATATAAAGTTCTCTGCAAGAGGTGGCATCATAAAATCCGAATGTGTTTGTGCTGCCAACGCGGTTGTATAGATTGGAAATTGAAGCTGATCATGCAGTTGAAGAGCTTCTACGCTTGATGCGACGCTTACAGGAACAGTTGGTATAGTACGCAGCCTCGACGGAATGTATACTTGCACGTCAGCCAATGGAGAGATATATGAAAATGGAGCCGCATATGGCGAAAGATTTGTTTGTATTCCAACTGTAGTGACAGGCATTCGTATTGCGTTTGTAGTTACACTTGTATAGTGGTGAGGCATCAACGCTTGCGTAACGTTAACGCTTGGGGTTGGTATCGTTGGAATAACACTTGAAACAGCTATCGACGATGGTGTGTAGTGAGTATTATACATCGAATGAGAGCTTACTTTATTAGTAGTAGTCGTATACTTATGGCAGAAACACATCCAAGCCTCGAGGCTTCCTCGAGGTGTTGTCAAAATTTCCAACGCGAGTTTTTAAATGATGCAACACAAAACCAAGCCAGCAGCTAGCCTCAAGGCCTGCCTCAAAGCGCGCTTTGCTCAATGTTGAAAATTTTTCGCTCTCAGGCCTACTTCTGTCAAGAGATGTACTAACAAAATTACAATGACAGCACCGAGCCCGGTGGTATCATTTTGTTTTCATTTCTCTGAGGCAAGCCTTTTGGCGAGCTGCGAGGAATCCTGAGAGATGTCAGGCCTTAGGTTTGCTTGGATGTGTTTCTGCCTTTACTACCATGCGTTTCCATGATTGTCGAATTCGCCTGCGGTAATATGTTCGTAAATGTAGAATTTTAATCCGGTGTTAGTGTATGATGCTGCTCATCCGTTGCAGCGATATACCGATGCAGCACCGTAATGTTTTCTGCACTCGCACTCTCACTCTTTATTCCGTCTGATACACTCGCATTAACACAATAATAGTTTTCAATACAACACCGTCGACGCCGACGTAGTCGTGGTCGTCAAACAAAGCGCCGGTCAAGTTACATTAACACTGGGCGGCACCGCCATACATTAATTTCCGATACATTTTACAATTGAGTAATCTCTGCCGGTTTACAATAAAATTTTAAATAATAATAAAAAAGATATTTCCTTTTCCTTCAAGTCAGATTTTTTTTAGTATAAAATAATTTATTTTTAGAAATTCAAATATTATTTCATTTTTTCATGTTTTTTCGTAATAGATTTAGATCTTGCATATTGGCAGTAATGGAGCGCCAGCGTTAAAATTAGGATTAGAGATGAGTCGACGACCATGCCGATGACGACGGCGCCGGCGTGGGTAATGTAATGTATTTCATGCTTGTTTTGGCAACGAATTTTTATCGGTCGGGAGTAGTTCTGTTTGTCGCAATTGTGTTTAAGCCTTTAGTATACGAGCTTTGATGCTGAAATCTCTGCAATCGAATGTATTTTTACTTTTCTATTCTCATCTTAAACAAATAATTAAGTTGCATGTTGTCGACGTTGCCCGGTGATAATATAGATACCTAGATGGGTGCGGGTGGGATTGGGGTGGTTAGAGATGACTAATATCTAAGCTATTATCTGACTCGATTGCGGGATTCCGTACTTTACAGTTTCACGCTATGTCTGGATGTGTGTATGTGTGTGTATTACGTGCGCGTGCATACATTCATATGCGTGGGAGAGTGTAGCTCTCTACGTCCACGCGTTTTCAGACAGTGCCCAAATATATAGTAAAACACGAAATTTTTTTATGGAAAAACTACGAAGGAGTTGCTCGATTGGTCCCATTTTCGAACTGTATTTGCAATTTTTATGAAAATGCCGTGCACAAAATATAAGCCCTCCACCTCGATGCGTTCTCAGGCAGCTACCAAGTATATAGTGAAAACCTAAAGTTTCGTATGGCAACACCAAAAAGGCGTTGCCCGATTTGGCCCATTTTGAACTTATATTTGCAATTTTCATGAAAACGCCATGTACAAAATTTGAGCTCTTCACGTCGACGCGTTACGAAGATTAGATTAGATTAGACAAAATTTTAGCTTTATCCAGGGAGTCAACAACCATTTCACAGTTAAGTAGTGGAGGTATAGAGGAACTGCTGAAGTTGTTCCTGATGATTTTGACCAGGGACCAGAAACCTTTGCAGCTATCTAGGTGATCTTATGTAAGTACAAAGCTCACTACCATGGTTCCGATTAGTTAAGTTACCATATATACATGGTTCCTATTAGTTAAGTTTTTATATATATTCCTGTTGTATTTTTTTCTTATCTTACAAGTACTTTGGGCTATATTATTAGAATTTTAGTATTAGCAAAGAATATCTAACAAAAAGAATACGCATTTCCGTATATTAAACAGTTTTATATTGCGGTATTATTACGACCAGCTCTCACAAATTTTACAAAAACTCTGCTTTTTCACGACCCGCTAGTCACCATGGTGGCGATTTGACGACCGAGATAGTGCCTACACTGCAGTCCGCATCATGCCCATGCATTGCATTGCGTGTTCTCTTTAATTCTTTTACCTCTTCTATAGGAACCCGGTTTCATCAAGAATACTTTGTTTGAAAGAAGTTTCATTTACAATGTATTACATTGCAGTGCAGTAGAAAAGAGGGAGAATACATAGTAAGATAAGCGGATGGGATTGGTGGCCGATCGCCGGAGACAAGCAGTCAGACTTCTGGCAGCAAAGTGAAACATGAAACTGTCTGCTTGGCTACGAGTAAAAAACTAAAGGAAAGGCCTTTGCGTATATATATATGCATTTTTTGCGTGCCGAACGTTATGATTCTCCTCACTTAGTACAAAAGCAGTACCTTAGTACAAAAGCAGTACCTTAGTACAAAAGCAGTACCTTAGTACAAAAGCAGTAGGTAAAATTGGAAGGGGATTAAATAGAAAAATATTTATATTCTTTTATGTGGAAATTTAGTAATATTGTATTTGTATCTTTTTTAATAATAAGCTGGGAATTAGAATATTGGTAAATGCTTGTATTTTCGATAAAAGTACTTAATTTTTAATATATTTTCAATATATAGATTTACCCAAAATTAAATTTTAAGGCAAATTATTGGGCAACCGAAGACGGAAATAGGCTTACTGGGAAATCGGGGACCTCAAAAGGTTGCTTTATATTATTAGCTCTCACTATGCTGCTGCTGGTATACAATTTTGCCTCATACTTTCAAAAACCGCTTCAAAATCCCTAGCATAATTTTTTTTCATCCGCCCCGTAGCCACCGGAATATACAAGCCATGAACAAAGTCGAAAAAAGAGAGCAGCGGGCCGGTCAGCAAGCGACATCCAGTCTTCTTGCCTTGTCTTGCTGCAAGAGTTTTTCATATAAAAGTTGCTTATATTTTGTTCAAACGCTATAATTTCAATAAATTTGTTCTACATGCTTTTTTTTTAACTATTAGAAAGAAGACATATTTGGCTGCAATTTGCTTTAACTTCATTTTTCTGTGGGAGCGACAGTTCTGGGCTTTAGGACCTGTTTAAGGTGAAATTTTAGTTTTTCCTCCATGACGAGTATAAAAAAAGCAGTGAGAGTGAGCCCTTACTGTATGTTGTACCCGGCACGTTAAGGCCTTTTAATGTGTCGGTGCCTTCAACGACTTCATTCATGGCTTGTATTATACATATTCCGGGGGTTACGTCCGCCCGCAATGCGCATATTTTATAGTGTGCGTATAAACTTTCACATCTTTGAGATTTGCAACAAATAATGGGCCTCTTCTTTAGTTACTCGTAGGTGCATGACAAGCATCGCAGTGTGTACATGGACATCTATGGGGTGGCGGAGATAAAGAGACAAGCAACATTCTCTCAGTTTTAATTCTTTGCTTCTTTTTTCTTCTGTTACCTCCCGACCGCATCCATAAATAAGCATACAACTTGTGCATTTTTAGAGGCCAGATGAAGCTTTTTGTTAAGGTTTTTCATAGAAAAGCAATAACATACTAATTTCTAGTGATCTAGTGATTGCGAAAATGCTTAGTTGTTACAATGTCAGATGGCTCCACTTGTACAATTTTGAACAGCTTTGCTCACGCTTCGCTATAGGCAAAGCTGTTCAACTGAAGTATGGCTAAGGGGTAAGAGCATAGCCAAGCTAAAACAAGTAAAAAGCTAGAATTGATTTAAGACCAATTCTTATGATACCCTAGATGAATGCGCGTATGAAATTTCGTCTGTACAAGTTTGATTTTCGACCCGATTTAATCCATTTTTGAAATTTTGTTTGCTATTACTATGAAAACACCCTGTACCAAATTTTTGTATGGCAACCCTACGAAATTATATATAATTTCCTTTTTTTTTTAAGTACGTGTACAAAATTGCAGCTCTCTAAGTATACGCATTCTCGAGTTATCGTGCGCACAGACAGAGAGACAGACAGACGGACGGATAAACGGACATGTAAAAATCAAAATAACTTTTTATATTATACGTGGATGTCCAATCCATTTTGCACTACCATAATTACTTCTGCGCGTTACAAACGGAATGAGTATATAGTATACCCTATAGATTTCATTTAGGGTATAAACATACAAAAGCTGGGAAGTAGACAATTCCACAGTAGAGCGCAGCTCCATCAAAACTGTCACATGAGTAGGATGCTTCTATAATGTGACTACACTTTGTCTTCAATGATAGAATAGGTATATAGCAAACAGGAATGGGTGAATCGTGTATAATTTGTGTACCAGAGCAAGGCATCATACATAGGAGTAAATAAGATGCAAGGAGCCAGTATGGTCAAAACTGAGCCATAATTGTCAAATGTGCTTCAATTTTGTGAACAGGTTCATTCAATCTAAAATTCTTTTGTAAAATTTAACAAAAGTACGGAATCAGTTTTTTTCAAAACTATTTATCTTCAAAGTTTATTTAGTGCAAAGTTTTATAGTGCCACTAGTGCCTGGTAAAACCTTCATATCATCATTAAAAAAAAAAAAACGGTGTTCGGTCAGTACTTGCTTGAACGAACACCTCTTTGCAATCAAACAGCTGTTCAGTAATGGAACAATACGTAGTACTTTTGCCGAGATGTGTACTCACATAAAACTAAAACTTTTACCAACCATTGTGCAACTAGCTACTGTTCGCCCATTTCCTTCCGTATCATACTTAATAATTCCCTCTTATGGGAGAAATTTTGAGGTTTTTCTTTGTAATTAAAATTCTAAAATTCACTTTTCCGTAATTTATTCTAATCTGGTTTACTGTATGTACATATAGGTATATAGAATATAAAATCCACGATGCCTGAACCTGATGTAGGAAAGGCCTCAATTTTTTCTTAGAAATTTGTTCCTTAGAATTTTTAACATTTTGGAGGCCGAAAACGGTAGACATGAAAGTGTTTTATCTGAATTTAACTCCAGTCGGTCCAACAAAAATTAATGTTTATTGCTAATCTACGCCACAGTATATTCATTCTACGCATCTACGTACCATTCGGAACTGTTTCGCCGTAACAAGGCAGAAATGCCTCGCTCCGAATGTATAAAATCAACGATGGATGGCTCGACCTGATGTAGAGAAGGCCGCAATTTTTTCTAAGAAATTTACTGGAAATTTCTCTCTTCCAATTTTTTTGCATTGGTCAAGAGCGAGACCGGCACCAATGCCTCACTCCAATATAAAATCAACTATTTCGACTTGATATAGGGAAGCCCTGAATTTTTTCTTAGAATTTTTGTGCATTAGAGAGGCCGACAACGGTAGACATTAAAGTATTGTAACTGAAAATAACGAGTCAGCCAGCAGACTGAATAAAATTTCTGCCGAAACATTTTCTGTAAATTTCTAAGAAGAAATGAATGCTTATTGCTCATATACACGTCTACGTACACGTCTACGATCATAAAAATTGTTAGTGGCCCCAGTGTTTGCCTCCGATAATGCATAAAAATTTTAAGGAAAAAATTTCCAATAAATTTTTAAGAAACAAGTAAAAAAGCTAGAATTGGTCTAAGACCAATTCTTATGATACCCTCTAGATGAATGCCGGATAAAATTTCGTATGGTCACCGATCTATTCAAGTATTGATTATGAAGTTGTTTTTCGCATATATTTCTAGAACAGTTTGTCGCACAGAAAAAATGGTAATAACCAATTTTATAGGATTTCGTATTCTGCAGAAGTTCTTAGTACAATAAAAATGGCTTGGACTGATCGTTTTCAAAGTATACGTAAAAAACCGAAATTTTTATATGGCAACACCAAGAATGAGTTGCCCGATTTAGTCCATTTTTAACATTTTATTTGCTAATGTAGTAAAAACATCATCTACGAAATTTCAGCTCTCTACGTCGATGCGTTCTCAGGCAGTGTCCAAATATATAGCGGAAAACGAAATTTTTATATGGCAACCCCACGAAGGAGTTGTCCGATTTGTCTCATTTTCGAACTTATTTTACTTTTTTTTTTTTTAAGTCCGTGTACAAAATTTCAGCTCTTTAAGTATACACGTTCTCGAGTTATCGTGCGCACAGACGGACGGACGGACATGCAAAAATCAAAATAACTTTTAATATTATGAATGGGTGTCCAATCCATTTTGCTCTACCATCATTATTTCGAGGTGTTACAAACGAAATGACAAACTTAGTATACCCCTATGATTTCATCTAGGGTATAAAAATGGAGGTCTTCCCTACATCAGGTTCAGACTTCGTTGATTTTATGTTGGAGCAAGGCGAGCGGTGCTACAATACACAAATCAAAAAATTCGTTTCACAATCACTACATATATATTTTATACCTACACAAGGATATTCATATTGGGAACTACCATATCTAGTCTTTACTCCTATCTGTATACTAGGTTATCCTATAAATCTATTTTCTAACCAAAAGCTTCTTCCTAGGTAATTAAGCAAATACTAAAATGCTTTTTACTATTTTAACTCCAGAATAATGTAATATACATATTTAGAGTAATACTGTAAATAACTATAAAGGATTTTGACTTCCATGGCTTAAAGCCTCACTATATTTCCTGCATTGTTATTGTAATCTCTAAGACAGAATTGATTTCCTAGTGTAAAACTATTCCTACTTTGATCTATAGTTATTAGCTTTTAGTTTTATTCTCAGGCGCGCTTCATTATTGCAAACACTACCTGATATCATCGCTGGTTACGCAGTTCTGAGTTTTCTCAACATACTATACCTACTACCTATTTACTTTTATATAAACTTCGAATTCGAATTTTTTAATGCTTATATCGAATCAAATATAAACTAACGTATTCAATCTAAATTAAATAACCACATTGAGTTCAAAGTAATCACTAATTTCCTTTTGTTAGTCTTCTAAAGATGTAACTAATCACTAATCTACATACATTTATTCAACAATTATTATTGTAACCTACTCAACAATGTAATTTTATGTAACAGTTCCTATATATTAAAGAATATTTTTTTATTTGATTTAAGAGATTAACATTAGTGAAATGCTATCAGCAAAAGCTATTATTTATTTTGATTAAAAATATTTTTTTATATATAAATTGGTAATAAGTATACTTCTGATAAAATCAAGATCATAATTCAATGTTTATGATTCATTCAATCGGCGCCTTTGATTCGTAGATAGACAGTCGCCTAAAACAAAGCAAACATATTCATTTAGAAAAATCGCGCGCGGCTAAAATAAAAGAATAAAAGAATGCAAAATCAAAGCTGAGACTTTTAATTCTTTACAGAGTTGGCCTCAATTAGCAGTGGAACTTCGCAATTGAGTACGATAGGACAGCATTGAAAAGGTTTCCTTCCAGAGTAACTTTAATAGCCATATTATGACTACCATGAAATTTAATACACCTTGCCAAGAACAGACATTTTCATGCCTAAGTAATATTCTTCATTTAATTAATTTATAATGAAATAAAAAACAATATAGAAAATGAACCATGTAATTAAATTAAACAAAGACCGAACATAGTATATTTACCCGTACTAGGAGCACCTGCATCACTATCACTTGCCGCATATGCTGTATTACCTTCATTTTGCAATAGAGGTTGTTTTTCAGCATCGCCTCTTACTGCCATCACAACGCTAATAAATTATCAACAAAATCTTTGCACTTGTTTTATTTCACTGTGATGAATGGCGAGCTTCGGTAATCTTTTCCAATTTTCGGAAAGAACGCAATGTCACTATGACATTTATCTATTCCACAAAATTTGTTGTTTCATACAAATTTGAAATGGTATATTCTTAAGGAACCTATAAAAACCCTGATAAAACTTAATGTTTAAAATTAATAGCAAATTATCAACCTTAAACGAAAACCGAAGTGTCAGTCTTCTAAGGCGGTCACGAACAACAGCAATATGAATGAATTATGAATGCTCTGCTGGTGCCATCTGGGTATGATATCAAAAACCAATGACGAACCGAAAATAACTTCAGGATAGAAAGCTTTATTACTATTACACCGTTCACATGAAGCATACTGGGTGGGTAAATTAGCCATATCCCACATAGGGGAAGATATTGGCACTTTTACGGGTGAGAAGTATTCGGGAGTAGTTCGTGCTACCAAGCTTCGATCGGGAGTACGGGCAGCATACCAAAACTACAGCAAGCCGGCCATTTTGAAATTGCGAAATTTCTCATCAGACGGCTGTACAAATGTTTATTTGCGATTTGAGGTGATAATATAATAATTTAATAATCATTACGTGTTGTGAATTTGTGATACAGTAATTGTTTATATCAAAAACTGTAATTTAATTAAACACGCACACAATTAATTTCGGTAACAATATAAGGAATTACGCGAAGCAACATTATTGAGCTGGCAGGTCTCAGCACAAGGGGAGAAAATTCCTTCCTTCCCTAAGGGCCGACCCAGACGAGAACTTTTTAGGGAAGGAAGGAATTTGGCTTTTGGCTTAGACGTGCCAAACAATAATGTTCCTTCGCGTAGTTCCTTATATGATTACCAAAATTAATTGTGTGCGTGTTCAATTAAGTCACAGTTTTTTATATAAACAATTACTATATCACAAATTCACAACACGTAATTGTTATTAAATTATAATATTATCGCCTCAAATCGCAAATAAACATCTGTACAGCCGTACGATGAGAAATTTCTGAAATTTCGCAATTTCATGATGGCCAACTTACTGTAGCTGCTGTGAGCGACACGACAAAAACGCCATAAAAGAAGCTGTCAATTTGGTTCTAATAACATGGCAATGCATGATACAAAGCTTAGAATATAGAATATATCTAAGATACAAATATTATCTTTGTATCATGATGGCAGTGTATTGTGTAAAATACAATGCTGAAGACATCGTTCGACGTTGTCGTCGAACTTAAATGGGTGTGTTCAGCTCAGCTCAACTGTTGACACTAATCACAAAACATGTTGAGTATGCTGGAAGTCAACCGTTGAGTTTCATCTGAACGTTTTGCTGACTGTAATCAAAACACAACCAACGACAAAATAACCAAAAACAGCAAACGTTTTGTTGCTGTCAAGTTTGGCATATTTAATAACATTCCCATCGTATGATATTTATTTGAAAGAAGATTTGACAGCGCTTACAAATTAAGCGTAAATAATCGCCGCTGCTTACTATACTCAACAGTTGAGAGTCAGCGGAAGGACAGCGATTCGACTGAACGCCACCGCTTAGTCATCAACTCAACAGTTGAGCTGAGCTGAACACACCCAATGAAAATTGAAATTTGTCGCACGTTTAGGGTGCGTTCATATGTATTGTTATACATTCTTTGCAATTATATTTATGACTTGATAGATTAAAAATATCAGCAAATAACAATGCCGTGGAAAATATCAAAGCTGTTTGAATAAAAAATGGAATGTGGTAAAATGTCACCGTATTATGAGTTTTATATAACTCTTGGACACACCTTCTTCTTCTATGTTGGTTCTGTTTTTTATTTTCATTAGCCAAAACGACCACACATGCTACATTAAAAAAAACTTTAATTTATTCGTTGAAATTTTTTCTATTTTTAATTTTGAACACAACAGAATAAATTTAGTTGGGGATTGACAGCTCTTATCGTTCCCATTGTATTTTCACGGACGTTTTGTACGGCGTTTTTGTCGTGTCGCTCACATTGTGTTTTAGCCTGTAGTATTGGTATGCTGCCCGTACTTCCGATCGAAACTTTCCATTTCAGCATTTTTCCTACCCCCGAATACTTCTCGACCTTAAAAAGTGTCAATATCCTCCCCTGTGTGGGCTATGGCTTATAGCTTCTTGTGTGGGAAGGCGCATGTAATCCAGGGGTTATATTTTAGTGTTGAGCGTTGCATACTGTACGAACGTATCCAAAACTACGATAAATAAAGTTGAGGTGGCAGTGCTGTTTCAACTTTATCGCTTTGCAAACAATTGTGTGAAGTGAAAACATTGGTTGTGGTTCGATTTTCTCATTTGACAGAAATATTGGATCTCTAATTCTTTAAGTAAGTAGAATATCATTTAAATAAACGTTTTAATGTATTACGAACTTGTTTAAAAAATCCAAATTTTAAGAAGAAAGGAACATCCATGGTGATGATTTCATTTGTGACACAGCTGTCATTTTGAAAATCGTCGCTTTTAATGCGGAATGGAAAATTGTCCAGTAGGGTCGACATAACAGTTTTGTGTGTTTTATTTATTATTCAATGGTAATTTTAACCCAATGTTCGTTTAACAAAATCGTATTTAGGGCTTATTTCTCAAGTTATTGTACGACTAAAAAAAAGCTTAAAGAATGGAGACGCCACCGATTTTTAATAGCGTTGAAGACGAATGTCGTTATTGGAAGGAAAGGGCCAAGTCTTTTCATAAAGAGTATAATCAGTTATTTCAATTTTTCATATGAAAATATTACAACAGAACTTTTTTTTAGATGGGCAGACTCCAAGCAGGAATTTGATGAATTTGTTGAAGATTCAAGGCAACTAGAAGCTGAAATGGAGGCAACTTTGGAACAAAAAGAAAATGTCATCAGGGACCTCAGAAAGCATATAGTACAGTTAGAGAAAGGAAACGAGTCTCTGAGAGTAAGTATTCGTATTTTTGGCGTGTTTTGTATAGCCAGCATTATAATTTAATGACTTCTTACTGTGTGGAAACTTTGCAATAATTTCTGGAAATTCCAAATTTGTGTATGTTTAGAACCTTGCAACATTTCCTTGAATATATTCGATTCCGTCTACAAAGCTTTGTGCTACTATTAAAGTAATATTGGCTTTTTTACATAATCTAACTACGCAGAAATAGTAGTTATTGTACAGTATAATTACCGTTATTGCCAATTCTCGCATTTCTTCAGCATCCGAATTTTACATACATGAAGTCTACTGTTACCAATAATAAAAGAAAATTTTGTAATCGTACATAACTTGTTAAAAACATAAAGTTAATTACATATAATAATATTGAAAAACACTTGGTACAATTAAAAAACAAAATGAAAAGTAAATTAATTTACCATTTACTTCTATTTAACTTTCTAAATAAATATAATACAATACAAAAATGTTGTATTGAAAGACCCTGGCCTAGGCCACGTCCATAAGCTGTGGGTACATACAGTGCCGTGCAAAACATTAGCAACGCATGGTGTGAGACAATGAAAATGCAAAAAAATGGAAGAAACTGTTTATTTTCAGATCTTTTTTTTTCTTTATTCTTGTCAAGTACAGTAAGGTTAAATAAATAAAATCCAAAGGAATTTTATGTTATTACCAAAACTATATTTTTTTTCAAAATTCAATATTCCTTTCATTTTACTCACGTGCAAAACAATAGCAACGTTCAGTATTTTTTTAAATATTTTAATATTTTGTGTAATATCCGTTATGTCTAATGACTTCAGCACAACGGTCCGACATAGATTTAATTAATCTGTCAATTATGTCAGGCGAAATATTTTCCCATTCACTTTTGAGGACTTCCGTTAATGACGCCTTGTTACCAAATTTCCTTCCACTAATTTTTCTCTTCAAAATACCCCAGAGATTTTCAATAGGGTTCAAATCAGGCGATTGGGCCGGCCAAACCATGACTTGAATCCCATTTAACTGGAACCATTCTTTTACTACCTTCGAAGTGTGTTTCGGATCGTTATCCTGTTGAAACACCCATCGAAGTGGCATTTCTTCCTCAGCGTATGGTAACATAATCGTCTCTATGGTAGTATATTTTTATACTTGAAGCGATCCATTATACCGTTGATTTCATAAAGAGGACCAACTCCTTTAGCCGAAAAGCAACCCCACACCATAACGCTACCCCGTTCGTGTTTGACTGTAGGTACGCAATGTCGTCGGTCGAGTCGCTTTCCTTTGGGTCTTCGAACAAAACGAATTCCATCGCAATTGAACATGTTAAATTTGCTCTCATCACTAAACAAAACAGTTCTCCATTTCGCAATCGACCAATTAATGTGATCCAAAGCGAATTTTAATTTAAAAAATCGATGACTCATAATAGCATAGGTCATGAAAGAAGCTGGTAAATATTAGTTTTTTGCATGTCACTTCGTCAATAAAGGCTTTTTTGCAGGACGATAACCACGTAAATTACTCTGTATAGCACGCCTTCGTACAGTGCTGGGGTTAACTGTTAGATTCAAGGTCCTGATAATTTCCGGTGCGGGTGTGAATGGGTAATTCCTAATTATGGAAAGTATTTTCCGATCTTCCCTTTTTGTTGTTGCTCTCGGTCGACCACCTGTATGTATCGTCTCTGTGTGTCCTGTTTCCCGAAATTTCGCAAGTATTCGACTTACGATTGATCGGTTAATGCCATATTTGTTTGCAATACTGTATTGCGTATTTCCAGCCTGTACTTCCTGAACTAGTTTTAATTTAAACTCACTATTATATTTTGTAGGTGCCATATTTTAAAAGATTAGCAAAATCTGACCAATTACTTATGGATGGTGAAAAACTAAACTAATTTGGTTAATTATCACTGCAGACTATCATGTAAAGTTAACAAATTTGAACCAACAAAATAACCGTTATTTTAACGAAGTTTACACAAGCGTTGCTGTTGTTTTGCACGCGCGCAAAATGTGTGGAATATAAAATTTTGAAAAAAAGTTATAGTTGTGGTAGTAGAAAAAATGTCTTTCGTTGTTATTTATTTAACCTCAATGTAGTTGACAAGAATAAATAAAAAACAAATCTAAAAATTAACAGTTTCTTCCATTTCTTTGCATTTTCATTGTCTCACATCATGCGTTGCTAATGTTTTGCACGGCACTGTAAATCGACAATAGTTACTTAATTATTAGCAGACTAATATTAGTGAAACAACTAAAAAGGTAAATAGCACAATATTTACAAAGCTATTCAGAAGATAATGAAGTTGTTATAAAAAAGATCAGAGAGCTAGATTTAGCAACTTAAAAAATATATAATAAAAATAATGAATTTAATTCAAGGATAGAAATAGGCAAAAGAAATTAGAGAAAATATGGAATATATTAGCAAATTAACCATTTAATAACTACTAACCAGAATTAATTCAAGACAAATAGCCATAGAACATTAAGTCCAAAGGACAAGATAAAGTCGTAGCCTACATAATGCACTTCAGAATATAATTAAACTGTTAAAGTACTCAAATTCAATAGGACAGTACTAAATCTATTTATTTATTCATTCCGTCTACCGATTCACAAATCTTACAGACCAAAAAGTAAAAAACAAAAAAAAAATAATAGTTATTATATTATATGCAGGCATGCACTAAGCCTATGAAATATACCTGCGTAATAAAAAAAAAAAACATGCAACTAACAAAAATACTATATATTCACAAACTAAGGAATTAAATAATATAAGCAAGCCTATAAAAAACATAATGAGAATAGGACGCAAATAAACTATCACAATAAAATGCCTCAACTAAAACCATATAGAGACAATAATGTAAAGATTATAGGTATACATAGTTGATTAACATATTACATACAAAATAATAATACTAATAAATTTGGAACTAAAAATGAATATAATAAAAAAAAAGAAAAATAACAAAATGCGAGAAACTATAACAGTAATAACTATAATATTAATCATAATAAAAATCAAGCAATGATAAAAAGAAAAAGAGCAATTAAGAGAAAGAAGCAATAAAGTTACTGACAGATTTCTTAATAGAGCATCTACTTTCATTGAAGTCAATCATGCAGCCATAAATGCAACTAATTATATTATCACACAGAAGTAAAATTATTAATATTAAAAACACAGTTGCCACTCTGCTGAATAAACCAATACAACAAACAGATTCTCACCTTCAAAAGAACAGTACAGCTCCAGTTTTAAATCTACTTTACTTTAACATAAGTATCATTATTTATGTTATCAAAAATTATTATCCATATGAACATTACTAACATTGTTTATATTCTCAACTTTATTAATAATGTTATCATATTACTAATATTCCAATATTAACAAAAATACAGAAACCAAAAACTGAAATCAGAAACAACTTAAACGCGATTTCTTGATTAATTCAGACGTTATATGTATATTTTAACATATATTACATTCATTGAATAAATAACTAATAAGGAAGCAGGGTATCGTGCGAATACAGTGTATTCGTTTAAGTTCAAACGAGTGTTACGTAGGTCTTATTTCGGAAATGAGGTATTTGTATATTTTTTTTCCAAATAGATTAAATCTGAACAAATCCGATGCAGTGTTTTCATTTTGTTGATGGAGCTCCTGATTAAAGATGAAGAATAAAGTACAAAAGTCTAATAATTTTTTTATTCATTTTTCTATAACTTTACCTATACAGAAATAGCTTCGAAGTTATTAACATTCAATATTTTTTTCTTACTTAGATTAAGTTAGATTCATTCGGTATTGAATTCAACAACTTGGAAAAACAACTATCGTCTTCACAACGAGAAAAAGATAATATGAAGACTTATCTCCGAGAATTGGAGCAGAAAAATGACGATCTCGAACGAGCACACAGAATTTTAAGCGAAAGTATAACTGGTTTGGAAACAATGCTTGATAAGGCATACGAGAAAAATGCGTTATTAGAAATGGAAGCAGATGAAAAGGAAGCTTTGCAAGAAAAGCTGCAAAGGTTGATGGATGAAACCAGAGGTAAGCCAGAAGCCTTTTCCGTTATATTTAGAAAATTAACTACTCATTATTTCATTCTTTACAGATCTCAAGCAAGAATTGAATGTAAAAGATAGGCATAAAAGTATGAATGGGATTGGTGATAACAATATAGAAAATTTAAATAAGATTGAAACCTCGACACAAGCGGCAAATTCATCAGGGGCTGATATCAGTCAACACTCATTAAAACGTAAGATTATTTTAAATTTAGGTCGAACGAAACATGCTTTTAGTCTACCAAAATCATTAAGGAAGTTAAGAATTTAATAATAACACACGCACCTGGAATTTTTTTTATGCGTTAATTTTAGTAAATTTTGGTATTGTTAAAATTAATTTTCAAATAAAGTTTGTAATTGAATAGGTAAAAAACTATGTAGTTGTAGGTAGTATTACATTTCGAAGTATAATTCAATGTTTGTTCCGCTAAATGTACTTTGTGATTAGCAATTTATAGTAATATTCAATTTATTTTTTAATTGAAAACATATTTTAGATTAAATATTAAAAAATATCAGAAAAGAAAAATTTTCTAAAATTACTTTGTCTAGTAAAGCCAAGCCTCGGTAAACTATCTTGAAAAGGGTTCATTTTGCGGTGTGATTGCGCTATAAAAAACACATAAAACATCTCAGTGCAGTTCGGTACGTTAATTTCCAGTTTTTGTCCTTGTTTTTCATCTTAAATAAATAATTGTAATGGGCACTAAGATAGTTTAGTAATAGATGGAAGGATATACATATGTATGTGCGCTTGTAAATATATTTTGTGTGTTATTATTAGGTGTTTGGGTAATAACGTCATGGGTCTGATTCTATTTTCAGATCCTGAAAATTTGCTTAATGGAAATGCCATGACTGCTAGCTCTAGGACGACTGCATTGAACATTGTTGCGGATATGCTGCGAAAGCTCAATGTAAGCCACTTAATACAAACTTTATGCTATATATATCTACTTCCCTTTTGGCTATTGCAAGCTTTTAGTTTTACATTTGGGTTTAAGTTTTTTTTTTATATATATATATGTTTTATTACATTTTATTTGTTACTGTTGCACGCTTATGTCCGTTTTTCAGTTGGATAAAACACTTTTGTGTTCGCGCTGTGATAAATTTCGTTGTATTTGTGAACGTCCTCTACAAAACAATTTATCGAGTAGTACGAGCTCGGTGACATCAGCGACCCGTAGCAGTAACAATGAATCTGCAAGTACTTTTGGGTCAAATGTTTTTAAAAGATTTACACAGAAAGTAAGCGGTATCACATCGGAAAGTCCGAATCATGTAAATACCTTTACTTCCAATATTAAGTACGAAAAATTAACAAACAAGAAAAGAGCATAAGGCCTACTAATAATACTGAATACTTGCATTCTCTTTCACTAGAATTGGTGATTTAGCTTAACCACTAATTCATAAAGAACAAACGATTTATAACAAAATTACAGAATATTACATCACAAAAGCGGATTAACAGACGCATCTAAATCTATCAGCAGTTTAAAATTATCTTCCTCATACATTCAATACAAAAGCTGCCTAAATATTTTTGTTAACTTTTCAAAAATATCTAAATTTCGTTAATAATTTCTTAAAATGCCTTACGCATGCTTATATCTTCTGATGAAGTTTTCCAAAAAAATTTCTTCATCATCGAGTTAAAAATTAAAACTAGATGAAAATAGTGATAGTAATTTTATGTGTTGGTAGTGTAATGGATAAATATTGGCTCGTGATTCTATTGACCAAGCTCACGCCCACTAACAATCGGAACATCCTGCTCATAACAGAATTCTCGCTTAAAATCTATTGGGTAGCTATAATTTAAGATGGCTCCAACCCCATGAAAATTTTTTAAGTTCAATTACATCATTTATCAAGAATCATTTTTAGTGTTTCGTACCCAAAGGGTGCCAACGAGACCCTATTACTAAGCCTCCGCTGTCCGTCCGCTTGTCTGTCAGCGGGCTGCATCTGATTAACCGTAATATATAGAAGTTGACATTTTCACAAAGTGTGTATTTCTATTGCCGCTATAACAACAAATAATGAAAATATAATAAAGTTAAAAATTAAAGGGTGTCCCCATATAATAAACTTTTATTTTTGCTCGATCTTAATAATATCTGTATCTATTCAACCGTAATAGATAGATATTAGAAATTTTCACAAGTGTGCATTTCTTTTGCCGCTAAACAGCAAATAATAAAATAAAACAAAGTCAAAAATTAAGGATTCCCCATACAAGAAACGTGTTTTTTGGCGTACATAGTGATAAATCTTTTACGATGGTACGAACCCTTTGTGTGCGAGTCCGACTCGCACTTGGCCGGTTTATTATTTCACCATTTGCCCCATATACCATGAAAAATTTAAGTAAATTGAACGAAACGAAACTTTAATGAAGTAATTTTTATACCATTATCCAGTTATTGCTCTATGCCAATTTTTAATGCAGTTTATAAAATTGCTGAAAACTTTCTTGACGGATAAAATAACTACTGCTTCCGAAACGATTATCTAAAGATGCTTTGACAGAAAAACGTTGAACGCCAATTTGGCGGCAGTTCATTTTTTTTTTTTATCAATTTGTTCTAAGGAATTAATTTGAAAGTAAAGAACGTGCAATACATACGTAAGTTTGACATTTGAATATTAAAAATAATTTGACGGATTTTATTCATGTGTTAGCGTCAGTTTGTTAAAAACGATAACGCTCTACATATGGATCCGTATGCATGCCCATTACGGTTAGGCTTTTATCTTAGCTTATTGCTGAATGTACGGGGTTTTTATCCAATTAATGTCAATTACAGCTCGTTGCTCTTTCTTACCACACATTTCTACTATGTATTAGGTTTGTTCGATGAAAACACCGTGTAAATTTTCCTCAAATAAAATGTGCTCTAGCTATTTTTCTAATTTTTGCTTATTTTTGCTCAAGAAGTAATTTATATGTCCCAATCAGCAACAAATTGCAAGTGACTACTCAAGTGAGAACTGTCAAACCATTAACCCGAAAAATAGTGTAAGCTCGTGATAGCCCAGGTTTTTCAAAAAACAAGATAGTCTAGCCCGGTGTAGCCCTAGGTTTACC
Organism: Dioctria rufipes; assembly: GCA_963924295.1. Lineage (NCBI taxonomy): Eukaryota > Metazoa > Arthropoda > Insecta > Diptera > Asilidae > Dioctria > Dioctria rufipes. The sequence goes on along the minus strand of OZ002743.1, from coordinate 91,638,148 downwards.
CGGAGCTTTCATTAAACAGACCTATTGTGTAAATTTATTAATAATTAAAAATATCTTAAAATGTTAACTTGGTCATATTTATATGCGGGGCCGAATTCGGTTTAGCCAATTTTCACTGAAATTCGGTCTAGTAACTATGGCATGTCCTGTTCTGAGTCTGCAGAAATTACTAAATCCCAAATAAAAAACTTTTTTAGAAAATCAAAATTTCATAATCGCTTGCTTTTCTCAAATGACGATTTTATTAAAAAGCATTTAAAATTGGTGCAAATTGCATTCAAGAGTTTTTTCTGAATTCTAACATTTATATTCAAAATCCGCATACTTGAAAGTATTTTTCTATGCAGAATTACATTATGCTTTGCAGTTTTCACATACTTGAAATAATGACAATTATCTGGTCATACCCTAGATGAAATCATAGGGTATAATAAGCTTGTCATTCCGTTTGTAACGCACAGAAATTGCTAGTAGAGCAAAATGGGTTGGACACCTACGCATAATAATAAACGTTATTTTGATTTTTGCATCTCCGTTCGTCCACACGATAACTTGACAAGGCGTTCACTTAGAGAGCTGAAATTATTCACACGTCTTTTTTAACCAAATGTGACACAGAAAGTCCTATTATTACATAATAAGTCAACCTCTTAAATCCAATTAATTCACAGTGTCTCCCTAAATTGAAAAATATATAACGAGAACATTGCTTCTTAATTTTTGTTTCGGCGCCGAGTCCGCATGCGTGGTTACGGAAATTAGAGCTTGAGCAATCCGGATTTATCAGAGAACAAATATCTGTAATCCGAATTTTCGGATCCTAAGAGTCCGGAATCTGCCAAATCCAGATTTTCCCTAAATCTACAAAAAACTGGTTTACCTTATATTCTGCTTAAAATCATTTCTGTTAGTTGCATAGCGTTGTAACAGCATCACAGACTAAAGTAATCATAGTTTCTCAGGTGACTTTTGACTCATTCCAACAATATGTCCCCATTATGAGGACACCGACTTGTATCGAATTGGTTTTGCATGTTTATAAACTCTGCCTAGTAGTCTTGTCCATCGGTTTAGAACCATATTGATGTTCTTTTGCGAAAACCAAAGCTTTTTTATGTCTTAAAATATGCCCTGAATCGGGTTACAACGTTACTTTTCACATTATTTCAAAACTATTTTCCAGTATATGTTCTCAAATCAATAGTAAAGTTAGCTAATTTTGGCCATTTTGGAATTTAAATGTAAAATTTTTTTTAAAATGGATGTGACTAAAATTTCAGCTTGTTAGTTAAAGCGTTCTAGAATGGAAAAGTGTCGGGTGAAAATGCTGAAATAATGTGAAGTTGGAATAAAACAGAAAAATGTTTAGTTTTCACGAGGAATAAATACAGAGTTGGTGGGAATTTTCCTGGCACATGCAATTTTATCAAGATTATCGGCGGCGGTGACACGTACAGCATTTTAAACCAGAAATATGATTTTTTTATTCTTAGGAACTTTCAGCATTTTCACTCAACACTCCTTAATTATCATATGGCCAGACAGGCAAGCGAACACAAAAATCGAAGTCATTGACATCATCATTACTGCTCTGTTTTACAAGCTGAATGACAAATTTATTATACCTATATATTGACCTGTTATTTTCAAGCAAGCTCTTGTTTCATATAGTTAAGGGCATGTGACTCATAGACGTCTACATTTCCTTTTCCCTAGCTTAAAAAGTCTTAATCAAAGCTTGTTTCATACACAATTCATTTATAAAAATAACTAGAAAAGAAGATCTATCAATTTTGGGGATACTTTAGTAAAATTCTCATAAGTACATATATAGGCACCAATGGTACCATCGTTATTTCTATGCATTACAAGCTTATGAACAAACTTAGTATGCTCTAATATCAGGATATAAAAATTCGATTTTCCGCTTCCCTGCTTTAAGTCCATTCCAATAGAAAGTGCAGAAAGTACTGACAAATACAAACTTTGACTCAAATCTATGATAATTACAATTATTTTGATTTTAATTTTCTTTGAAAATTTCCCATTTTTATACTCTATATGAAATCTATAGGGTATACTAAATTTGTCATTACTTTTGTAACGCATAGAATTAATGCTGCTAGAGAAATATTATATATATAATATTATGCATGTTCGTCTTGTCTGTCTGTCCGCATGATAACTTGAAAACACATGTACTTAGAGAGCTGAAATTTTGCATACGGTATTTAAATACAGTTTTAAAAATGGAATAAATCGAGCAACCCTTTCTGGGTGTTGCCATACAAAATTCATTTTTTTACGTATATTGTCAAAACGATTAGTCCTACACGTTTTATTTCGCTGAAAATCTCTTCAGAATATAAAATCCGATGAAATTTTACTGTCTGACAAGCCGTTCTAGAAATAGATGAGAAAAACCACTTGACAAATTTGCACAGACATACGAAATTACATTATGGGACATTCATCTAGGGTATCGCGAGAATTGGTCTTAGAAATTATAACTTTTTTACTTGTTAAAATTAATTTGACAAAAGAAAAAATTTCAAATATAAAAATTCAGATAAACTTATATTCTTCAGTCAGTATGTCAACTTTAGCTATGACCAGAGCACTAAAGTCACATATTTACGAATATCGGTCTTATGTAGTGCGGTGGTATGTCAATTATAGTTTCCTAGGTACACTTCAGTGAGCTCGCTTTCATAATACATAATACGTTTGTCAGTATTTATATGTAAGAATAAATGAGCTTCGGCGATCTCCGGTACCGATAGGCAGTCGAATTGAATGGCTACAGATCTCTAAACATTTTAAAGTGAAAACTTTTCTAGGCGCACCACGTGCAAAATTTTTGATGGATAAGCTTGGCAGATAACTTGAAGTAAAATTGGCTTTATTTGTAAAATTTCTTAACGGGGTGCGACATAAGCACACGCTCACTTCTCTTTACATTCCGAATAACTTTTCCATACATTAGTTCGTCACATTTTCCCAGTAAATGTAACAATTTAAATTTTCACATGTAACTCTACGATTTTATTTAGTCTCCAATTTCTGTATATTAGTCACAATTTTATACCGAAAACTAAGAAAAATTTCGCCGCAACTTCTAGTGCACTACGAAAAATTTCCAACCTCAAAATATTCCGAAGCAAAATTCCTAAATTTCAAAAGTTAGTGTAAGAAGGTATTTGTTTTCATTATTGGTATGTATTGAAACGATGCAGTTTTATCAGTATACTTTTATTCCCTGTTTAGTCTTAAATATGGCTGTCGGTGACTTTATACAATACAGTTGTCGAAGAAGCAATAAGCTTCTTGGTTAACAAACTTGCATTGAATTAATCACACATACGTGAAACTGCGAGTTTGTACCACTGACATGCATGCATAACATGGACCGCTGACACTACTGTAATTGCTTTTAATTAACATTGGATTACTTTTCTATAGTTTGATGTTTTTGGTTTAAGTACTGTATTTCGCTGAACTTCAAATAATAAGCTATATATGAAATCCACCAAAGTTCAATGGATTTTCCAAATGAATATATAAAATAGAAGTAGATGGCAATATATGACAATATTTGTAATCATCTCTCAGTACTTTTAGGGTTAGGCAAATAAAAGTTGCTCAATTTTATTTTGATAGATAAGCTTCCAATAAAAGTTATAGTTTCGAATGTATTTGGAATTTGTTGAACTTTTAATATGAATATTATAGGAAATTAAGATAATTGTCCACTCCTGCTAACAAAAGTTGTTCCACATGAAATAAAAAATGAAGCAGTCCATGTATTCATTTCAGTGGTATGTACATACGAAGAAACGACAAGTTGAATTCACATTTAGTTTAAATCAAAATTATTAAAAAAATTTCATTCTAAAACATTATGATATGTATACATATGTAGAGGCTTATTTGGCGTAATTTGTTCCAGTGCCACTGCTATCATCTCTTTGGCGCTAAACCTTTATATAATGTTCTACCAACAATTTCCAATTATTTACGCTTTTTAATTTTTATTTCATAGAAATATCTTGGGAAATTTCTCTGCCCACATTTTTGCCTTTAAGTACACTGCTGCACCTGCTGATATTGAAAGAATTTTTATTAATGGCTATCTGTTTTCATCGAAACGATTGCTCTATCTTGTTGTAAATTCTAAATGGCATTATAACAATTTACATAATTCTCTTATTCTGTTTTCTAATTTCAATTTACTAATGTTTTTCTAATTCACAAAGTCTACTTTTGTTGGCTCAGTACTTTATCTCTAATTGATCTTTACGACTGATCACTAAAATGATCAGAATTTCTAAATATTTCAAGGGACAGAGGAAAAAGACTGATTTTGATTTTTGGTGCAATCGAGCAAATGCAACAGTCTCATTTTCTCCATCCATTTATTACATACAGGATATTTCATATCAAGGCGCCTTCCGATATACCACGTGATTCCTTATGGTGAGCTGATAAAAAACTCGTTCCACATCTGGTGCTTCACGTCTGGTTTTCATAGAAATAACGAAAAATAAATGTTTCCGTGATATTTTTTCAAAGACTTGCTACCCCAAAAGATATCCAAGCTAATAATACACAACTTTTGGATTTCTGCGGTATCTTTTTTTTCATGTTCTTGCATTAAATTCAAAACCGAAAAAACCGGTCTTAATATGCCAGTCTGGTCTCTACTCATAAATGGGATCAATATCAACGCGAGAAGTGCTATGAATATTTTCGGAGAGCCCGGCGCTGGTCTTTTTGAATATAATTAGCTGATGGCATTCTTCATCATCTGAATGGCTTTATCAAGAGAATATAGTAGATTCCTGCAAATGGACTGAGCAGGAATTATACAATTGGTCACAAATCTCCATCATGCTTGTGCTAAATAAAAATAAAATATCAACACGGCAGGAATTTAAAGCAGTTCCATGGACGGAAGTACGATTGCTTTTTTTGTTGTCAAACTGTGCTAATTGTGCAGGTTCTATTAATTAGCGTAAATTGCAGTTTTTCATTTCATAAATCGCAATTATAAATTAATCCATCGAAAAGATTAAAAGGCGAAACTTTTGTGATATAATATTTGGTTTCTTAAAAAATTTCTATAATTCCTTATAACAGAAATAGAAACTGTGGGAAAAAGCTTTTACAACTGGTTCTCACCCACAAAATAAATAACATAAAATTATGGTTTCAGTTAACATTTCCCATATTAGTTTTCTTGAGTTTTGCATCAACTAAAAGCGTATTTCTTTCAAACTCATGAGAATTTACATCATTTTCAGGCAATGGAATCGAAACTGAAAGCCTATCGAGAGCAAATTCCTGCACCACGGCAATGACAGCAAGAAATTGTATACACCTCTGTTGATCCATAACAGATGTTGTGTACTGTACAGAATTATTATAATAAATACGGACATGATTCATGTTATTCGTTTTTAATCAAGCTACAGAACTGACTAATACTGGATATCAGTCAATATTCTGAATGACAGGAAGATCGAAATGTAATCGATGACCACTATCGCAAGTGTGCAAAGCTTAGCGTCTTAGTCAGACCCAACTACTGCAAAATAACTACTATCCAACTTGCATTCGAAGTTTTTGTTTGCATTGTAAAAATGATACCGCATGTACAATTTTTTTAATAGTGTATATTAAAATGTTTAAGTATAAAGTAGATTTTATTCTTTCAATTAGGTGTGTTGATAAATGTAATAAATTGTTAAGATGTAATAAATTATAAACACTAGAAAGAAAAACAGTCAATGATTGTCGCGTCACTTGATTTGATGTAATTCAACTATTTCGCAAGGGACGATACAAAATGGTGAAAAAGCAGCATAACTGTTTGAAATTAAAATTTTAACTGTAAATAAATCAACAAAGTATTGGTGGAAAAATTACAACAACTTCAAAAACAGTAGGGGCGATCAATTCTCTTTCTGAATTTGTTTTTATCCTGAACTAAATCATCACTCGTTCGGTTCCTAAACCTAAAGTATTTTATTCATCGCACTGACCCAGAGCTGGTTCTGTAAGTTTGTTCTTTTCACACAATCACCCAAACCCATTTATAAACCACCTGCCGGACCTTCTCATACCGGCCAACTTTAATTACCTCTCACCCCTGCTTTTAACAAAGCCCGAGGTTAGAAACATCTATCATCGTCATTATGGTGGACGACCATAAAGGTGATTACTACCGCGAGGAATCATATTTCAGCCACGTATACTCAGAGAGCGTCTCTGAAGAGAACCAAAAATCCTTATCCTCTCCTATCTCCTTCCCCCGCCCTCCTACTAACAATTAACTCCAAAAGGAGAACATGCAGTACAGCTGATACGGCGCAACAGTGAAACTGAAAGTTACCAAGTTACCAAAGGACAACTATCAACAAGAGGACAAGAGACGACATCAAACCGATTTGTGGGCTAAAGATGAGCCCCAACGATCAAATGAAGACAATGAAGAGAACATCGAGGTAAACTACGACAACCGTAAAAGGAAAAAGGTGCTACACACGCTCAAGTAAATCTCGCGACTTGTGCATGGGCTAGTAGTTTGATTTGCATGAGCGTATGGGAAATTGAGTTGCGAGAGCATGCGTGAAATTGAAACCAAAACTATTGCATACTAGCAAAACTTATGACTTTGCTATAGAATTGAACTACACAAATTTGGAAAACTTATGACTTTGCTATAGAATTGAACTACACAAATTTGGATATTAACCTTTGGTTCCACTCGTAACGAAATTTATTCAAACTTTAATTAAATAATTTCGTCTGATTTCATTCATGGCAGAGAAAATTTATGGTTGCGGTTCGGAGATAAATGTCAAATCGGAATTTTGTAATTATTAAAGTGGGAATTGTGGACATTTCCTCAAAGTGGAATTATTTTATTGCAATGGTTTATTTCTTTAATGAAATCATAATGGACGAACATTTTCGGTTACTTCACTTTCTTGCATTTGCATTTGCTTGTCTCCGTTCGGCGCACGGCTAAGGTCGGTGTAGATCTGACAGCTTCTAGTTCAGTTCAGTGCTTGTTAGGTTTTGATGAAAAGAATTCACCATTAGTGTGTGCTCTATTCTAATTTGTGCTATATTAATTATTTCACAAAGATTAACAAAATATGGCCTTGTCCAACTGTCAATTGGCAGCTACGAACATTCTGGGTATTACGTTCGTTTCAATCTCAATCGTTCTTACCAAAGTGCAAAAAAGATTTTCTAATTGGAAATTTCTTCGTTTTGCCACCAGCGCTTTTCCTCAGCGATTTACACTTAGGGCTAGTTTAGACGGTGTAGTTTTTGCGCACCGCGCACGAAAATGGTTAGAGAGGGCGATGAGCAGAGATGGGAGAGGTTGCGCACTGAACAGCGATCAAGCATCACGAACGAACATGAAATTTTTATCAATTCCTCTTTCACTTGCTTTCGATGAGTTTTTACATTCGGGGAGTTCTGAAAAAATTGTTAACATCAGGGGGCCTATTCTTACGAATTCGTTATATAACGAATGGTTTGCGTACGAAAAGAACAAATACAGATTTCAAGAATTTCGAATGGTTTTGACAGTTTAACGAGTACGAAATTTGCCTTCGTTATTCAAGAATAGGGCCCCAGGTGATTTGTTCGGTTTTGAAACATTGGCGGTGAAAATTTTAAGTGTATTTTTGTTTTGTCTTAATTTGGGATTTTAATTTAAGAGTTTTGGGTAGGAAAAGAATAAAATGAGCTTAAGGTGAAACCGCCAATTAGTTGAAAAACTGTTGCTATGTTATAAAAGGTTTTTGAGAACTTGTACAATACAAAACATGAAGACTATATAAAAAGAGACAGAGAGAAAAATCTCTTAAAGTACTTTGGAGTGAACTACAAAAAAGTAATAGCGCAAATACTGTGCAATACATACGCAATAAAATTCGAGTATTGCGTGGACAATATGCGAAAGAAATGAGATAAATTGCAGCATCTAGGAAAAGTAGAAGTTGCGAGAAAGCGCATAGTAAGCCCGTAACATTATATTATCTTCACTATCGCTGCTTGAGTAAGCCCGGCATTTTCTAAACTGGTAGCCATTTCCATATTTTCTTCAGCTAGAACTAATATTAATGTCTAATATAGAAATGATGTTGTTATAATTTGAGTTTTGGAAATTATTATTATATGTTAATAAAGATATCATTCAAAATGCGCAAGATATTCAATAAAAATATTAACAGTCCAAATAATTTTCATTCAACGTAAACGCCACCAGAGAAGAATTAAAGGACTGCTCTTGTTTTCGTGCGCGCCCCGTTCAAAAACTATACCGTGTTAACGCACAGCAAGTTTTTCTCTTCTTACATAAAAGAGAATGGGCGATCACGCAACGCAAAAACTACACCGTCTAAACCAACCCTTAGGAAGCAAAGAAACTGCTGTTTTTATTCAAATTTTAACAGCGTGCTGTTTTTGCAACTTAATACTGCCCAATTCACAATGTCTTTTAGTCAATATAATGAAAAATCTCGCCACCAAGTGATTAAACAAATAAGGAAAATGGCGCTAATACCTTTGGTAAGGCCATACATTGTCAATATTTGTACCGTGAATAATAACAAGGTATGAACTTCCTTAAAAATATATATATGATTTACCCTCCTGAAAGCAGAAGAAATAAATGCATGTAATCGGGTATTACTAACCGTGTCTTCCACTCAATATTTAAAGGGTGTTCCAGGAAAATTATGCAATACTACCCCTAAAGGCACTTTCACATCAATAACAAGAGCCGAAGAATTCGGTCGATAAAACATAAAAGTTTTGCTTTTCTTAAGAAGTAGTAAAATGATGATTTTTTTAATCATTGGAGTAAAAATCTTTTTTAAAGTGGAATAAATTGAGTTTTTCGGTTCTTGTTTTTGAGCGAAATTATTTCGAGACAAAACTTTTTATAATGTTAGGAAAACTAAACAAGAAAATCGAGTGAAAACTCCTTCATAATTTTAAGATTTACGTTTAAGACTTTTAATAACATATTTCGCACAATTAATTTTAATCAAACAACGTTGAATCTCACGTGTGAGTTGCCAAAAACCCCTCGTAGAAACGTAAAATGTGGGAAAGGAAAATAATAAAGAAGACAGAACAAAGCACATTTTAAGTTTAGGCAGGGTCGCATTTACTATAAGGCGCACTAGACGCAAGTTGGGGCCACATTTTAAAACCTCACTTCTCACAAACAACTATATAAGAATACGGTGTCGTTCTTGTTACAAAATAAAATACTTTTAAATGCTAAAATCATAATTTAAAAACTAGAGCCTGCTGAAAAATTTGCCTCCATTTGAAATACATATAATATGTAGTATATATATTGTTCCTTCCTTAGAACATGCGAGTATTATAATAAACAGAAATGCGGAAATATCGTTCAAAATTCATGTACATGAGTGAAGCCGAGAGCCGCTAATAATATCTCGAAGGGTAGAGTTCATAACGAAGGATGGAAAATACAGGTGGAAATGAGATGCACTATAAAAACAAATCCAAAATAAGAATTATTGGAAGCTATGAAGATAGATAAGTGAGTGGCAGCATGTAGAAATGTCATGAAATTTCCATTTTCTATTAGAAGTAATTGGCTGAAGCCTGCGCCTTCATGGGTTCTGTTAGCATTTTATTTATTTATTTGTTGCAAGCTAATAATTTGTTACAGTCTTTAGTTGGTTTTATTTTAAATTTAAATAATAGTTTTGTTGCTTTAAATGAAGAATTGAATTTATTAACAGATGAAACAATTTAAAGATGAGCAGAAAAGATTGAGAAAACGAAAGAAATGTGTGACGAAGCTCAAAATCTAACGATGAGATTATATTATACATGGTAAGGAATATTTCATTGATACTTTTAATGTCATTTGCGATAAGTTAATTTTGCAAATACATAAATGAAAGAGCAAAAAGCTATTCAGACCTTAGAATATATAGCAAACAGGAATGGTGATAAGCCAGATTTGGCGTAATGAATTTCTGGTTGTGTTGTTAGTCCATGTTTTACATGTATTTACCCACCATCTCGATTCTAAGCAACTTTTCAATTTGCAAAAAGTAAACAAAGGCTTTGAGCGGAGTATCTGTGGTAAAAAATGTTCTTTTTCGACTTTATTTTGAAATAATTCACATATTTAATATAGTGAAGAAGACTTATTGATAGCAATTGAAGAAATTTACAATGGCACTCAGTTTAGAAAAACTGGAAGAAAATAGGGATTTCCCATTCAACATTGATCAATAAAATAAAGTTATGTCATCCTATTGAATGTAAAATGGGCCCATCTACAGTTCTAACCAGTCAAGAAAAAAATCTAATTAGTAAATGGATTAAAGCAATGGCAAAGAAAGGCTTTCCAGTAAGGAAAGAGGACATAATCGAAACAGTCAGTACGTTTACATGAATTCTTGAGCACTTGACTTAAAATCCACTTGAAACTCAAGTACGGTTTTTGATTGAATTAATTGCAATTACTTGACTTGAAATTTACTTGAAATCACATTTTATCTTTGACAACTCTGGATTGGATTCAATACATGGGTGCAGATTTTTAGATAAATATTTTGAGAAAAGTGCTAAAAATCACTACCTGAATTATCAGCAATAATCTTCTTCTTGTTATTCTTTGTCGTTATCTTAACTCGCATAAGTGAAAAATTTTCAACTACTGAAGTTCCGTTTACATGAATTTTTTCAAGTAAATCAAACAAAATTGTTTGATTTACAACAACAACAAGATTTTTTGATTTACTTGACTCAAGTATACTTGAAGTCAATGCGCATTTACATGATATTTTGATTACTTGATCTCTACTTGAAGTATACTTCAAGTATTCATGTCAACGTACTGAGTGTCAACAATAATAAGAACGGATGGTCGCCCTCTTTAAAGGTTGGTACTGTAGGAAGGAAGTGGTATAAGTCTTTTATGAAAAGGCACAAGGAGATCAGTGAATGCCATGCGGAATCAATTAATGTGGTTCGTTCTCAAATAACAGAATCGGCCATATGAAAGTGGCCTTCGGAATTAAGCCAATATTTAATTTTTGAAAATGCTGCAGATATTTTGGACGACCCAGATCGAATTATTAACACTGATGAGTCTGGTTTTCAGACCAGCCCTTCGATTGGCTTAGCTTTAGGTCCCAGGAGATATAAAAATCTCTACCACATTAGAGATAAAGAAATGTAACTGCTTCGGGAACCTTTACAGCCTCTGGAAAAGTTATAAGAATTGGTGTATCGGTCGATCTGAGAAGGGATGGATGACATCTCGAGTATTTTATGGCTACATCGCGTACACATTAATACCTGCACTCAAAAAAATTAATGTTAAATTTCCACTTTTTTTTTTAATTAATGGCTATAAATCTCATATAAATTAGGAAATTGCAAAACTCTGTCTCGACAATCTGATAATACTCTATTCGCTTTATCCGAATGCCACACAACCCGCAGACGTGTCTGTGTTTTTGCTTTTAAAGAACTCGTGGAAAACAATAGTCCATAACTGGAAACTAAGAGGACGAAGTGTAGTAACTAGAGCACAATTTGCACCTTTGTTAGAAAATGATTTTAAGGCGGTCACGTCAATGGGTTTAAAAATGCTAGATTCATCCATTTGATGCAGACGCTATAGATTATACTGAATGCATGTCGGATAGCTCAAAGCAACAATTGCAAGATAAACCCGCTGAAATTGGTCCAGAACACTTACTATTCTTTGAATCTCTGATGCCAGCAAGTAGAGTACAAGAATTCCATAACGTAAAGGAAGATGAGCAATGGCAAGTTGATGAGTCTGCTTCAGAATTATTTTTCGTTTGGCGTAAAATAAAAGCTAAACTGTAAATAGTACTAATAGAGGAAATGAAGTGCAGCCAAATAATAATTACGATAATGTAGAAAATTCGGCGATATGTAATACTGGATATACAGAAGAAATAGGAAACGTTGAAGATGTTAAGCAGATGAAACAACCGAAGTTTGCCATCAGTTACCATTTAGCAGTAATTGTATATTGAACACAACACACCCACTCCATCTCATAACAACTCCAGATTCCGAAAATAATCCCCAAGAAGAAGATTTTGGAGAAGCTGAACAATCCAGTACAATCGGTAAAGCGGTAAGCTATAATATTAGCCCAGCTTTTGAAAATGTAATATTGTGGCCCACTGAATCTCCACCCAAAGGAAAAATGACAAAAGCTAGATTACCGGATGCAATAAATTCAACTCAATGGTTCACATGCTGGACAGAAAAATAAGAGGAAAAGATTGAAAAAAAAGCAAAACAGAAAAGAATAAGGAAAAAACAAAAAGGTTCATCGGATCATGGTATGCCGCCATCTTGGAACGTCCGCCATATTGGATTTATCGTGACGTCATATAGCATATGTTGCGCAGAGCATTCATTCAAGTCCAACGACACCTCATTTGTCCAAATCTGACGAGTATTTTAGGAGCTAGAGGGAGCAGATGAACATCCATACATAAATACATTTTTAAATGACTATCAGAACCAGCTTAACACAAACTCGCTGCATGGACACGTTTAATAAATAAACGGTCAATAATACATGCGTTTCATCACTTAGTCGGTGTTAGTATTAGTATGTTACACTAAACATAAACCAAACACCAGATGAAATTACATGCACAAAACATTAAACAAAATAGATATTATATAGAAGTTTTTTAAAAACATGCTTAGAAACGTCGAGAACAAAATGCTCAGCCGTATTATTAACAGTAATACACATGTGATTAACATGTTCGTACATGCTAAAGTTAGACCTCGAGTAGTTAACATGCAACAAAGGTAGCCTTCTCAATTTGTGCCTACTATCACGGAATGAGATTTTGTTAAGTAAAAATGAAGAATCAATATTCCCACACAAACGTTATTCGGCAACCATACGACGTTCCTCAAGCGAGTGTATATTTAAAAACTTCAAGCGATCCTCATAGGGTGGAAGACTTAATGAATTATTCCAGGGTAGGTGCCTGAGAGCAAATCGTAAGAAGTTCCGCTGAACAGACTCGTTACGGTCGATGTGTATACCGTAGAATGGAGACCAGACCTGGCTAGCGTTTTCAAGAAGGGGTCTCACAAAGCAAGTGTACAAATGCAATGTAATGGTGGGATTCGAGAACTCTCGAGACCAACGTTTTATAAAGCCCAGCATAGAACTACTCTTTGATACCATGAAGTTTATATGGGAGACGAAATTCAATCTTTGGTCATATTTGACACCCATACCTTCATACATGCATGCATAGATTGCCAACCTCATAACCCTCCTTTCTTTTGCCGCAGTTGGGTAAAAAATGCTAACTTTCAACGCTAGTCAATTACTGGTGCAATCCATGTTCAATAACTGGAACAACCTGGTAAACAACTGGTGAAAAGCGTATTTTTAGAAAAAAACAAAAGGATCGCATGATTTTTAAATCTTCTTCAATAATAATTATGTGAATTATTAATTCCAAATTTACATTACATATGCGAAATTTGCAATATTATCGTTTTTATTGTTATTTACAAGAGCAAAGACACTCTCTCAACTACTGGGGCATTCACTCTAATTAAAATTGTTGACGCTAGTTTCTGTGTTGAAATTTTGTATAGCACGGTAAAATTTGTAACACCATTTTCACGATTCGCCTGAGGACCCGAAAGGCCTTGCTACGACACTTACCCTATATATGTATGTTTTTAATGCCCATTGTATAGGCGAACGCAATCTGTTCAAATTCCGCAATTGTTTTGTGACTATTGCAAAATATCCCTACGATTATGTGATTCTGGATCACTGAATAATAAAGCTGTTTAGTGTGGTCCCTAGAATCAGTTTTGGATAAAAAAACTATATATATGCAAACGCTTCTCTAAATTGCCATCGCTTTTTAATTCCATTACTACTAAATTTTACAATTTTATTAGAATGTAACCAGTTGTGCGAATAGAATAAAAAACAAACATGGAAGGTAGATTTTCAACGATTTGATGGCCGAACTTAAAGATATTTTGTGTTAATAAATCAAGATATAACGTCATTACAGTTATGATGCTTTCACCATTGTTGGGTGTTTCAAATTTGATTGTCTTATTGGGTAAAATGGCCAGAGCTGAGAAGTATTCTACAAAAATATCCCTCTAAAATTTCTGTAATAATCGCCCCTTTTATGAATAAACACTATAGAATTCTTTCCAGTTATCTACTAAATTTTGTCTCGTTATGGTACGGTCCACCACCACCACCACTCTTAGAAGTACTCATTATGGAGCCGCTGCTAAAGCTATAAAAAGTTATAAACTTAATTAACAAAGCAAAGCTGAATAAGTAGTCGGAATATATCAGAAATATATTGAATCATTATAAAAAAAAACTAGAATTATGCCGTCGAAGACTCGTAAAAAGTGGACTTTGAACATGCAGCTTTTCTATGAATCTCACTGCCAGAATCAATTAAAACCTGTAATAAGTCTAACCAGCTAGCTTTAAATTAAGTTTTTAATATATGTCCTTTGATTTAATTTCCTTAAAATATAATGGAAGTTATTACATTTATTTTAAATACTTGAATTAAATATAGGAGAAAAAACAACGTATCTTCCCCGGTTTTTATTGTCGATATCTTCCGCTTGCAGGGCAAATATCTTCATCACTGAACTAACGAGTCATTTTCTTGTCTTTGAACTCAAAATATCTATATCACCTACATAACATGTTTTTTACATCATTTGAAATAACGGCACATATAAAAAATTTTGAAAAATTGTGTTATTCATGCTAATATTTTATATACATATATATATATATTTATATAGATTAGGCTCAATAATAGCTTGGGACTCCTTCTGCTCATTTTGTTTATAAATGATGACTCTTTATTGTGGACTCTGACCTATTGATCCACAAATGATGTTAAGCTGTATAAGCTCATTAAGTCTAAATAGGATTGTTGAATTGCAGGAAGATCTAAACCGATGACGTAATTCTAAAGCTATGGTTTCCTTCGTAAAACATTGTTTGCAATTTCGTTCCACAATTATTTTAAGTACCGATCTTAACTAGCGCAAAATCGCAACTGAATTACGTCGGAATCAAGAACAAATAGATTAGAACGCAATCACGCGCGCAAGAGCGCAAAACCGTTGAACACTTTCTAGGAAACCACTCAGTATGCTTTTAATTCTCTTGATTTCAACGCAAATGCGTCGGCGCAATTACGCCAGCACATGCTCTAGGAAACCATAGCTTAAGAGTACTAAAACTTGGTGTATTGTGAAAGTATTGAGTTTTCCTTTAATTACTATATTGTTAATAGGGCTAAGGAATTGAAAGATGCCTATGCAGCGAGTTTTATTTACAACCCAAGTTCGACCCATCCTGGAATATGCGTCCTGTTTGGTCCCCATCTTCAAGCGTCACTTTGATCGCATTGAAGGTGTGCAAATGAGTTTCCTACATTTCCCGTTAAGAGGCCTCGAATGGTGAGATGTTTTTCATCTTCCACCGTATATTCAGAGATTAAATTTGATACATTTGCCTATCTTTCGAAGGAAAATATAAATGAGATATTTTTTTTAACTTTTGAAAGGTGATAACGACACGGCTTTACTTCTAGAGTTTGCAGGAGGTATTACATCTCGACCAAGACGCCAAGTTATACTGATTTTATTAATGTTAACTCGCATCATACCAATTATGGACAGTTCGAGCCAATTACTAGAATGAGTACTAATTTTAACTATAATTTGATCGACTCATTGTAATAAATTTCAATTAAGGAATGTTCTGTGTAGATCTAGACTGTTGTGAACCTATTTTTTATAATTAATTTTAGTCATTTGTAGGAACTATGTAATGCATATATAATTGTAGTTAGCATTTAGCGAAATAAATAAATAAATTATATATACTACTGAAAATCCACTAAGCTACGTTACAATATTGGATGATGTGACCAGATCAATGTTACTCCCTTAAAGACCTTGGTACAATTTAATTAAAATTCTTACAGCGCTCTGCTGTATGTAGCTTATTTTTTTGTGACGTTAGTTAGCTTGAATTCATTGTCCACTAATTGCAGACGTCTAGACCTTTCCGCTGTTATCGATAAACTTAGATATGATTTAAACTGCTTTGGCGCAGATGATGCAGGTAGCCATACTCAAGTGGGTTACAGATATTGTTGGCAATCAGATTTCTTTCTTCCACTACAAGCCTATTAACCATTCACTTTCGGCCTCATAACTTATAAGGTATATTAGCTTAAAAAAAAAAAGTGGAATTATCATTTATTTTATTAAAAGAATTGAACATTGTATTCTAATTTCACTCGTTTGGTGGTGCCTTCTTTTTACCTTTCTTCTTTCTATTTTCAATTATTTTCTTGACTTTCTCCAATTGCTTTTTCTTTATTTTGTGCTCAAGGTTAGCCTTTTTGTCATTCTTTATTTCAACCTTTTTCTTTTTTTGTTTCTCTAAAAATAAATGAAGATTCAGCAATGTTTGAATTTATAAATTTACATGTATTCACCTGAAAATATTTTGGCTGTTTCAACTGGGTCATCTCCTTCAAAAACTTCATCCAACTCATTGAAAGTGTACGCATGCTTTGGAAGATTGACTTCATGGTTAACTTTCTGCTCGATACGGTTTACGTACTTGTCCTTTGCTGCTTTTTTCAGCATTTGTCTGTTTTTAGATGGACTTACATAGTCTGGATTCTCCCATAACGTCTTACCAGTAAAAGAGCCTTCAAAAATTTTTACAGGATTAAGGACATACCTTGGACCCACTTCAGATAAACCTCCATCTTCCGATAATATTTGAAAATTCCTGAACCATATTCGTTGATCTAAGTATGTAAATGTATAAACATGGTCGATAAATGGTTGACTTTTTGGATGATGGTAAGGTACGCCAAAGGTCTGCAATAAACACTCTCTCAAAAGTTTCAAATGGGGAATTTCATCAAACTTTGAGTCAAAAGAAAGTAAAGGACGTGAGCCCTTTAAACAATTGCCAGTCAATTTTAATTCTCCCATTGTATGAATGTTCTCAACTAAGAACTTAACCGACGGCCCATTCGGAGCATTTGCAATCCACATGTACAAATCACGCTTACGTCTCCCCTCTAGAAGTACTGCTTTATTGCAGTGTTTCATCTCGCAAATATTATTAACCACTGATAAGCTCTTGGAACGCTCCATTTTTGATTCAGGTCTATGGTGCGGCATCAAGGACTTTATGTCCAGCATCAAATGTCTGTCTCTGTGACTTATACCTCGTGCTGCAAATACTAGAACTCGTTGTTTGTTTATCCACTTTCCCTGTAAGCACCAGAGTTAAAAAAATTATGGAAAACTTTATAGTATAATTTTGTAGCTTACTTTTTTTGGGATCGGATCATCAGAGGTTCTCGTTTTAGGCAAAGGTGGATTTTCATCTTTAGGAACCACTTCAATGTTTTTAATTTTAATTTTCTTCACTTTTGCTTTCCCCATTGCACAGTTTTTCAACTACACATATGAATGAATATGTTAAAAGCCAAACAAGAGAACTCAACAATTCAAATAGCACGTGTAATTGCAAATGCAAAGCAATGCAAAATGTCAAGTCAACGTCATCTCTTCTTCTTGTTTGGTATGGCGATGTTCCCTGAGGGCCGACCCAGACGCGAACTTTTTAGGAAAGGATTTGGCTTAAAGGCTGAAGCACAATACGATTCAGTGCAGTGCCAAACAATAAAGCGGGAGCCACAGTGCTAACTTTTCCAACCTCGACCTCAGTAAAACTTTAAGAACCTCAACCTGGTGAAGCAAATTTTACAACTCACAATGCGAGTTTTAACAAATTCTATATGATAGCAATTAATTTGGTTGTTGGCTTAAAAATTCAATTTTTTTTATAACAATTTACCGCAGCAACAACAACTTTTCACGTTAAATATGCTTCCAAATTTTTTTTTTTTTTCAAAATATCAACGTACACTTTTTCCCGATAACAAAAATTAGCTGTCAAAGCTGACAAAGTCCCAGCAGAGTAGAGAGTAGACCTAATCGAATTCAACCCCAACCTGGTCGACCGTTCGAGGAGGGAACTAAAGGAGGTAACATGCGATGAAAAAAGCGTAGCAACTATTGTTCTTCTTCTTGTTTTGTCGAGGTGCCAGAGGCGGCGTTAAGAATTGTTGATGGCTTAAATATCACAACAATTTAATGGCGCGAAAATTTAAACACATTTCTTAGAAACTCCGCACAATCCTCCGCACCACCCACTGACATGTATATAAATGGACTGACTGATCTTCTGTTTCATGTGGCACCAGTTTTGATTTCAGCAAGTATGCTCTCAATGACGATATATTTAAATTACTTGCGAATTTACTTATATATGTATGTCAGTGGGATTTACCGAATTTACCACAAAAGTATTTTAAAAGTGTTTTCCTCAACACGGCTTGTTGTATCTAAATCTTCGAGCATTAAAACTCCTTTTTATATTACTATTGCTTAGTCCAATAGCCGTTAACCATTTCCTATAAAAAGTAAATTATCCCTTTTGTAACTACATCTCTGCGCCAAGCACACTTCGCGGCTCTTGGACTAAGCGATAGTAATATAAAAAGGAGTTATAATGCCTGAAGATTTAGATACAACAAGCCATATTGAAGAAAATACTTTTGTGGTAAATTCGTAAATCCCACTAACATACATATATAGGTAAATTCGCAAATAATTTGAATATATCGTCAGTGAGAGCATACTAATACGAATACTAATTTGGATTCCTATGAAAGAAAAGGTGGGTTATAAAATAAATATTTTTAAATATTGACTTTTAGCAAAATTATTGAAAAATCCCTTATCCTAGTCAATTTAAGAAGATGAATAAATAGATATTTTCGCAACACATGTTGCTATATTTAATTTTAAATGAGAAGTTTGGCTGTGTCAAATATTTGGGTTTGTAAGTGTGGTATTCTTGTGGTTTAAGTGAACAAAATTTGAGATGTGCGAGCGAGAAAAGATTATAGGAACTGTTGCAAAAATTAGAAAAGATGGAGATATTTTTCAATAAGTCAAATCAAATTAACTTAACTATGAAAATGAGGCATCAATTTCAATCGACCTTATCAAAATGAAAAAAAAATTTCTATTTGGAAATTTCTTTGCTTTCCCACTAACACATAATTACTTTTCCCGAAGTGATTTAAACGAAGAAACTAAACTATATTCAAAGCTTATTTCAGTCAATAAAATACGAAAAACTCAAAACAAATTCGCTGGAAATGGCATTGTCATCTCACGACGTAGCAACATAAAATATTCCTCTCGAATCGGCCATACGTTGTTTTCTTTGTATCATGATGAAATATAAACATGTCATGGCATAAGTAAATATTCAGTGAACAATAAACTTGTGCCATTCTTTCCTATAGGAAAATGACAATACGCTCAGTCCATTGTTATAAGTCAGTGGGTGAAATGCATATTAAAAAAAAAATGGAATGAAATTAAAGAGAAGTATACAATAAGTGGTAGGTGATATTATTTAATCCACATAAACCCAGCGTTAATAATTGTTTATTACACTTTTATATCTTTCCCCTTTTGTTAATAAACTTCAACAAATAATTTTGGCACCTACATATATTGATATGTCAACGAACATAAGAATGTCGGTGTCATTGGGTTAATTCGGCGGCATTTTCGACAACAGTGGTCATCGAAACAAAATGTGGTACTGGCGCTCGTAGTTGGCGCGGGCGAACTGTCAAAATATAACAGCACGATTTTAGTATGATAGTGACACAAAACGTAGCTGGCGCTGTAGCGCACTTTGACCAAATTTTGTTTGTTGGAGCAAATCAATATGTAAAATTTTTATAGAGAAAAAATTATCGAAGCAATGTAAAGAAAAGATATACTGTGGGATCTATTACATTCCCCTATATAAAATCTTAAAAAGAAAAGCAGAAGTATGGAATAAAACATCAAATTAGTTTTGACAGAACTAAGCTGCAGCATTGTATTCATAGCCATAGCCACGCGGAAGTTTTTACGAAGTTTTACTGGTGAGAATTAATCCGGGGTAGGAAAAACTCCGAGATACCAGGGGGCCTATTCTTGAATTACGAATGATTTTAACGTATGCGATAAATAACGAATGGTTCAACCCCATTCGTTATATAACGAATGGTTTGCGTACGAATATAACGAATGCGGATTTCAAGAATACCACATAAACATTCATTTCGAATGTTTTTGACAGATTAACGTATACGTTATCTGTCTTCGTTATTCAAGAATAGGGCCCCAGGGGGCATATTCTTGAATTACGAATGGTTTTTACGAATTCGTTATATAACGAATAGTTGATAACGAATCGAATGCCCCGTTCGTATTCTTGAACCTCATCGTTATAAAGTCGAAGTGGTGAGAAAGTTATTCAACATAACGAGTGTGGTAGGATTAAATCTGTCAATTTACAATTTGATGTTTCATGTTTTAAAATATAATTTGTAAAAAATAGGTAGTTTTTTATTGTTTGCATCTGAAATTGTTGCAAAATCTGTGGAAAATGAATTACGTCAATCGCTACCTTAATTCATCGCTGGATAGGAAAAATTTTGCAGGACCTCCACCAGTGCCATGCAAATATTTTTTTGCCACCGCAGATTTTCCTTTCCCCATACATTTTAAATCTTGATAACTCTGAAAATTCTCTATTAGCTTTGTTTTTAAAAAAATATGATAAAAAAATTAATATGAATTTATGTACATTCCTTTCTCCAGCTTTTCCAGTCCTTTTGCGCTCCGGGTATGGAATTTAATACTGATGCTAGCTTTTGTCACAATTCCGTGGCGTCTTTTGAACTAAAAGAATTATTATATTTACCAAATTTCAGTTTCGGGTTTTCCTCTAAAAACTCAATTATTTTAGTTTTTTGAGTATATGATATTTCGCACATCTTTTATCTCCCATTAGTATCCGTAAAATAGGTTTCCCCCGGGAGTACAGGCAGCATACCAATCCTACGGCAAGCAAATTAGCTCCGGCTATTTGGAAATTTGGAAATTTCTGCAATTTCTGATCAGACGGCTGTATAGATGTTTACCTGCGATTTGAGGTGATAATAATCATTACGTGTAGTGAATTCGTGATCCAGTTATTATGTATATAAAAAACTGTGACTTAATTGAACACGCACACAATTAATTTCGATAATCATATAAGGAACTACGCGGAGCAACATTATTGAGCTGGCACCTCCTTTCTTTCCTAAAAACTTCTCGTGTGGTAAGGCCTATTGTATCATAAACGCCATAAAGCCGCGCCGAAGAAAAAACGCGCGGTGCTAGGGCTTTAGCCATTATCTTGACAGTTGGTGGCGTATTCTCGTACCTTCTGATTCTCAAGCATGTTTATTTTGCTGTTGCTGTGAAGTAAAACCAATTCTCTTAAAGTGATAGATATATATTTAAAAAATCTACAAAGCAAGAAAATGCAATTATTTGAGTCTCGGAATAAAAGCCATGCGAAATATTTTCTAGAGCGATTGTGGTTTCATTTTTTAGGTATTTATTATAGAGGCTTCATTAAAATTTGTTATAAAAAGGCGATAAAAACTAAAAAAAAATCATACTGTTTTTATTTATTTACACAATAATTGTAAAACAATTTGATAAAAAGAGATAGAATTAGCAAATAAATGATGATGCTGCATGGAAATTTCCTCTTGATTTGTGTTAATTTTATGATTGCCTTTGCCTGGATTAGGTAAAATTGGGATTTTATAGTAAATAAGAGTGGTTTTATCGTTGATGTACGATAATGATTTCCAAGCAATTGACGTAAAATATAAGAGTAAAAAAAAAATTTGAAATATTTGTTGACTTGAAACAAAAAATAAATCAAAGCAAAGGAAACTTGAAGAAAAACAAGGTTTATTTATTTCTTTTTTATATACAAACTGAAGTCATCTGATTTGTTAATTTGTAATATTCTGCTAAGGTGGGGTAGCACGTGATGATAATTTGCATGTATTTAGTGCTTGAAGTATATCTCTATCTTACTATACATATTGCCCGCTTATGGGCCTGAGACTAGGCGATGTATTGTAGTATAGTTTAGTGATAGCTCAGGATCGGAATGATAATACACAAAGCTGCGCGTGCTCTCTTGTGATCAGATAAAATTTGTTATTTTATGTCATAAATCAAAATATTGATCGCGTAAGTGAAACAACGGAAATAAGTGAACGAAATATGTATAAATTAAAAAATTATGATTTTAAATTATTAGGAAGTCTATAATTAAAGCAGATAGTTGCGTTTCCGGTTTAACTAACACCGGAAATTTATCCTTTTAAGTACACACTGACAAATAACACAATTTGTATTTACATAAGAAAGGTGTTTAAAACTAGAATTCAATCAAATTATCTTAAAAACTCGTGAGAGTTGTCGTAGTACATATTAATAATATATACCTAGGTAATAATGAATAGAAAAGTATTTAATAAAGAACCTTCCCCTACGCTACGTTACAACGTTAGGTACATCAAGTATCTAACAGATATTAATATTATGTCGAGTGAGTACAAATCTTAGCAAAATAACAAAAATGCAATGAACAGACTCATTGCAGTAGAAAACTATCCAGGTAATAGTGGTGATACCGATGTGGTAAAATTATAGCACTTGAATGAAGATGTGGTGCAGAATACAATGAGAGAGTAGAATAGCAATCAAAGATTCTGAAAGTTTGAAACGTGAAATCATTCAGTAATTAGAAATTAGAAATGTAATGTATGCACACGGGAAAATGAACCCTAAGTCCGGTCTTGAGTATACCTGATTTACGTAGGGACGGCAATATGAATTACTTCTTATTGGCTATTTGGAAATTTGATACAAAAAAAAAGTCTCACGTCGTTAAGACTTTTGTAAAAGGTCTGCAAAATGGAACTGTAGAAATGCATACCTATTATATGAATATGTAAATAATATAATATAAAGTATATACAAATATAATAAATATTGACGGATTTAAATTTTAAATTTATCGTTGTTTTGATTTTTGAAGAATTGTTAAGGGCGAATGAATTTTGGTTTTTCTTAAGTATTATAAGCCCTGATTCCGTAAGTAGAGTAAATGCATTGTTGGTACCTATGAATGCTAGATGAAAGATTAAATGTTTCGAATATGTATTACGGATTTTTCAAATTGGTCTTCCGATTATAAAAATTATTACTTTTTCCTTTGTTTTTTTTTTGACAACATGAAATTACTCTAATCTAAGCTAGCTAGGTATATATCAATTTTGTGTTATTTAATTTACCGAAAAGCTACCATGAAAGAACTAAACCAACAATATCAACAATACCTTTTCTTATGACAATACATGTACGTAGTAATGTTCCTTAAACCCCGGGTTTTCGAGTATCCGATTTTTATCCGGGTTTCACGGGTAAGAGTCGAACAAACCGGGTACCCGATTTTTTGCAATCGGGTTCTTAGGAATCGGGTATTGAAAAATTAATTTGGTTAATTAATATGGAAAATCAGGCAAAGCGTATTCGGGTAGCAGAATTAAATTCTTTTATTATGACTGAATTCAAAAATTCAGCAATGTACCGGAGTATTAAAAAATTAAGAACTGATAGTACCTGGATACCCGGATATTTGGAATCAAGAATCGATAATATCCGGATACCCGGGTAACCTGAAATCGGGTACCCGGGTATCCGATTAAACTTGGAACAAATCTTGGAATCGAGTACCTGGGTACCCGATTCCACTTGAACCCGGGTACAAACCGGAATAATTGTATGTAGACAAGGCACCTACGATTATCCGAAAGCATACATCAAAATCGACTGGGCTACTGAAAAGTAAAAACTGATAACTACAAAAAATGTGCAGAATTATAAAAACAAAATATAAATTTAAATGTACAATTAATATAACAGAACAGACCTTAACCATCCTTAACTAAGTTGATCTTTGATAATTAGTTAATCTAAAGTCAATACTTCCAGTCAAACATTTTAATACATATTTAGTTTCATGAAATAAAGTAGGTACTTGAAAAAAAAAATTACTCAAAGTAAAGTTGCATTTACTTGCATATTATTCAAAGTGTACAATCAACTACAATAGATTGTGATTTATAAATAATAAACATTTTTTATATTATTTTGTAGTTCCAAGAATCAGCTTTCAGTGATACCAAAAGTTTTCATATCTTTTCAATTTTCATTGAGTTGTTCAATGTTGAAGTAAAAAGGCTTTTTGCTGAAATATGAAAAAGGTATAACGAAGAAAAATCATGATTTGAAAAACTCTTGAGCATTGGTATCAATATTTTGTATTGCCTCCGCTAGCCTTGAAGACAGTTTACCTAATGAGCTTCTTATATTTTTTGTGGAATAGCCTCCCACTCTTATATCAAAGCAGGCTTTAAGAAGTATGAGTGAAAAGCTTGAATTGTGCAAACCCTCCATTCGCATAAGACGAGCTCCGATGTTTCATCCTCTTCGAGACACAACTTACATACATCAGTGGGTGGGCCTATCCAATGCATGTGTTTGTTTAGTTTGCACTGTCTAGTTAGGACTCCTATGATAACTGATTTCTGATTTTTGGCTCGTAAGTCTGCCTTGTCATTCCCATAAATTCCTGAGTGTTTAGTGTAGTGTTAATAGGAGAAGAGATTTCGGCCAAACCTGAAAGGATAGTTGGAAGGTGGCAATAACCAAGACAAACTTCTTAGGAGCGGATAAAGGAAGTATCTGCGCATTTCAGCATGCACAATACTCAAGAGGGTATACAGGTCAACAACCGATTGTATCGTAAAGAGGTCAGTCAAAATCCTGGAGAATCACTTCTCGAACCATGAAACTGATTCTTTCACTACTACATGGGAACCTTAACTTAGTCTTAATATTGTAAAATATTTGCAGTGTTCTTATGTAAAACTACAACTAAAACTACAACAACAACTACTACTACATACAGAGAAACCCAACCGTAATCAAATTTTAATACCTTTCATAACGAAATTATTTAAAAAAAAAAATCATCTTAACCAAATGACTACCATTCCCAAAACAAAAACTCTCAACTGAGAAATAATTGCATATTATGTAAAAGTTCCATGGTTTAATGAAATCGAATGTAGCTGCCTGCAGATTCGGAATACCTCTACTTTTAATCAATACTATTTTATTGTGAGGTATATATACTAAGTGTAGTCTTTGGGAAGGCAAGGCGCCAAACTTAAAATTATTGGAAGACTATTGTGTGGATATACAGGGTGTCCCATACGTACCGCATTTCCTTTATACACCGGAATCCTCAGTCAATTTCGAGAAAAACGTTGTATGGGAGGAGAGTGATTTGAAAATCGTTAAAATTTGAAAAAAATAGTAGGTTTTTTCCAATTTTTGGACTTTGACGTACTACAACTTAAGATTGAAGGTGACAGTAGGGCTGGTTGGACATTCATTGCAAAGCTTAGATGGTTTGCTATCACCTGAGATAAATCTCGCCTTGATAGGGTGTATATCAAGAAATTTACAAGGTATAAAGTGGAAACAGTACTAATAATCGTAACCTCCCTACCGCCCTACACCGTGCATTTTCCGGCTCTCCCAACATACAATTTATTTCTCGAAATTGAGTGAGTAATCCGGGGTATAAAGGAAATGCGGTACGTATGGGACACCCTGTATAGTAGTTTAGAATCTATCTTAATATATAAAAATCACGTGTCACTGTGTTCGTATACGCTAATCTCCGAATCCGTTTAACCGATTTCAATGAAATTTTGTGAATGTGTTTGGTTGGTTTCAACTTAAAAGATAGGGCAGTTTTGGATACGATAGATGCGCTGTTGTGTTGGAAAGCTGAAATTTTGTATACGGCGTTTTCATAAAAATTGTAAATACAGGTTCAAAAATGGACTAAATCGGGCAACTCCTTCGTAAGGTTGCTATACAAATATTTCGTTTTTAGGGTTCCATACCCAAAGGGTAACAACGGGAACCCTATTACTAAGCTTCGCTGTCCGTTCGTCACCAGGTTGTATCTCATGAACCGTAGGTAGACAGTTGAAATTTTCACAGACTGTATTTCTATTGGCGATATAACAACAAAAAATGAAAAGGGGGCCCCATACAAGAAACGTGATTTTTTCGGCTTTTTTTTTCCTCGTTTTATTCTCTATTTTATTACTATCTGGGCTGTATCTCATTAACCGTAATAGGTAGACAGTTGACATTTTCAAAGAGTGTGTACTTCTATTGCTGCTATAACAACAAATAATAAAAATAAAATAAATTTAAAGGAAGGCGCCCCCCCCCCCACAAGAAACGTGATTAATCTCATTCTTATTATTATCTGTCTGTCACCGGACTGTATCTCATTAACGGTAACAGATAGACAGTTGAAATTTTCACAGAGTGTGTATTTCTATTGCAGCTATAACAGCTATAACAGTAACAATAAAATTAAAAATTAAAGGGGGCCCCCATACAAGAAACGTGAGTTTTTCGGCGTTTTTTTCCTCGTTTTATTCTCATTCATTAATATTATCGTAAGTAGGTATTTTTTTTCAAATGACAGCATTATTATTATTTTTTCAAATGACAGCATTATTATTATTTTTTCAAATGACAGCATTATTTTTTACATGATGCCTACTCTCATTTGAAAAAATAAATAAAAAGTACATAGTGTTAAATTTTGTACGATGGTACGGAACCCTTCGTGCGTGAGTCCGGCTCGCACTTGGCCGGTTATTGTTATTTAGTATATTGTTGCGAGCGTGGCTTTTTGGTTTGTTATTTAAAACACAATATTAAATTTTTAATATTCAAGTTCTTTATTTCACTTCTGATCTTATATAATTCACAAACCTTCAATTAATCAACTTAACTTTAATTATCGCTAATACTGTTCTTTCAATTATCGCAATCTAATTACAGCACTTTCGACCGTTTATTACTTTCGCTTGTTAACACTGCCACGTCTAAGACACGACTCATGCTCTGGTGGTGGCAACTGCTGTATTTATACTCTACAAACTCCCCAGAGCCTTCTTGAAGATTCCATTCTAGAACCATCCTAAAGATTCCATTCAAGAGTCATCGATTCTCCGAACCTTAGTTGTTTACTCTTCATTTTCAGTAGATGTCACTTGTCTCTTTTTGTTGCACGTAATACTGCCCCCTTCTTAAAAATTCTTCGTCCCGAACAACAAGTGGTCCACGGTCTTGATGCTTATAGTATTGACACAAGCGATCCAGATGAACGATTTTTCGTTTGCCTCTTGTACCACGTTGAATCCTGTATACTACGTGATTTATTCTAGTTACTACTGAATACGGTCCTTCCCAGTGTTGTTGTAGTTTTGGAAAGCGTCCCTTATGTCGTTTCGGGTTGTACAGCCAAACGAGATCACCTTCGTTAAATCCTGCGGAATTAGCACGTAGGTCATAGCGGGTCTTCATCCGATCAGAATTTGCTGCTATTTTTGCCCTCGTGGCCTCGTGCACATCGACTAATCTTTGACTGAGCTCCAAGACGTAGTCTTTTGGTAACTTATGTTCACCTGTGGGTATACCAAATTTGAGGTCGCTAGGTAAACGCATCTCCCTTCCGAATATGACCTTAGCTGGGGTTTGTCCGGTAGTGTTGTGAACAGCTGATCTATAAGCCATTAGGAATATAGGAATATGTCGATCCCAATCGCGTTGATGATGTCAACTACTTTCTTTAGATGATCGACTAATGTTCTGTTGAAGCGCTCTACCATGCCATCTGATTGTGGGTGTAGAGGAGTAGTTCTGGTTTTTCTTATACCCAGCATTTTACACATCTCCTGGAAAGTCCGTGATTCGAAGTTTCGTCCTTGGTCTGAATGAAGTTCGTGAGGCACACCAAATCTACTGACCCAATTCGTTATTATTTGTTCCAAAACTGTGGTTGCCTCTTGATTAGGGATTGCATAAGCTTCAGGCCATTTACTGAAATAGTCAATGGCAATTAGTATATAACGGTTACCGTCATCTGTTTCTGGAAAAGGTCCAGCCATGTCTATAACTATCCTTTCAAAAGGGGCTCCGACATTATACTTATGCATTTCCCCTCTGCTTCTGTGTGGCGGTCCTGTGGCACCACTCCTCCACATCTTCTCGCATATGTAGCCAATAAAACCTTTCTCGTATTTTGGAAATTGTGTTATTCACTCCCAAATGTCCTCCAGAGGATCCACAGTGCACCTTTGATGCAGGCACGATTATCTGCACACGGAATGATTTACTATTAGGTGCTTCCTACTTGCGTTGTAATATACCGCATTCAACATGACGAGAGTTCCATTGAGCCCAGTAGCTTTTCAGCTTCGCGCTCCTCTCCGAAATATCCTTCCATTCTGGTCTTTCCATGTCTTCTTTCCAAGCCAGAATGGGTGATACATCTGGGTCTTGTTGTGATGTTCGAAACTCTCGCTGTCCCAACCTGTCGATGGGTCCACCGTTATCAACTGAATAGTTTTGTTTCTTTTTCTTCCATCCGGACGCAATGTTTGCATTCAAGTTTGCATAGACGTCGTGAAAGGGCATCTGCATTTCCATGGATACGACCTTTTCGGTGTTGGATTTCAAAATCATAAGCCTGGAGTCGCTCTATCCATCTCGCCACTTGTCCCTCAGGGTTCTTAAACTGCAAAAGCCATTTAAGCCATTTAAGATATTTATGAAAATGCTTTGTTGAATTTACAATGGCAAGTAGCTCTTTTCTTGCAGCACAATAATTTTTCTCCGATTTTGAAAGTGCTTTGCTATAGTAAGCTACTGGAACTTCTTGACCATCCTCCTCCTGTGAAAGCACTGCACCAACACCTTTATTGCTGGCATCCTGTCAAATATAAATGTTTTCCGAGCCTTGGATAGTGAAGTACTGGAGTTTCACAGAGCTGTTGCTTCAAATTTTCGAAACTCTCATTACATTTATCCGACCATATGAACGGTTTCCCCTTTTCTGTAAGTTGATGTAAGCTCCTTGCTATATCTACAAAAATCTTCACGAATCGCCTGTAGTGTGGCTAGGCCAAGAAAACTCCGTAACTGATGTTTGTCCTTTGGAACTGGCCAATTTTTGACGGCTTCTATCTGCTCTGGATCGGTTCTTACTCCTTGTGATGAAACTATGTGTCCCAAATATTTAACCTCATATTTGAATAGAGCACATTTACTCGCACTGAGCTTCAATTTCGCATCTTTATGTCTTCGAAGTACGTCCCGTAAATTGTTTTTATGTTCCTCGAATGTCATTCCGATTACTATTATGTCATCTAAGTAGACAAGGCATGTTTTCCAGGATAAAACCGCGTAGAACACATTCCATTAGTCGTTCGAATGTGGCTGGAGCATTACATAATCCAAATGGCATTACTTTGAATTGCCATAAGCCACTGCCAACTGAGAAAGCAGTTTTCTCTCAGTCCTCGGGATGTATTTCCACTTGCCAGTAACCACTCTTCAAATCTAGCGTGGAAAACCGTTGCGCACCGGAAAGGGTATCCAACGTGTCATCAATCCTTGGTAACGGATAGCTATCCTTTCTCGTCACGTTATTTAGTTGGCGGTAGTCTACACAGAATCGGGTGCTGTCATCCTTTTTCCTGACCAGAACAACTGGCGATGCCCAAGGGCTGTTAGATTCTTCTATTATGCAATCATATCTGCAACTTCTGGTTGTTTGGCTAATGGCAATCTTCATGGTGTTTGTCGAATGGGTCTGGAATCCCCTGTATCGATCCGATGCTGGACAAGATTGGTTTTACCGTAATCATCATCGTTCATTGCAAATAATTCCGAAAATTCATCGATCACCTCTTTGGCATCGTTGATCTGGTAAACGGGTTCACAATTTCCAATTATAGCACCCTCTTTTAGTTGTACCTCATTTTTGGATGTGTTGAGCACTCTGACTGGAATTAATATTGCACCTTCTGCCTTCACTAAAGTCTTGCCAAAAATAATGCTCGATGTAACTTTTGTGGGGTTAGATTCCACCAGATAGAATCGGCAGGTCCCGAGGTCATCAGTAAGCGTTGTCCATATTAGCGTCGGGAGATTAATATTTTCGCAGACTACGTCCTTACTTTTGCAGGATAATCTGCTCCTACTCCTAGCCTCATAGGAATTTCTATGTTCCCATATTTGAGAATACTGTTGCGAGCGTGACCTTTGGTTCGTTATTTAAAACACAATATTAAATATTTAATATACAAGTTCTTTATTACACTCTAATCATATAAAATTCACAAACCTTCAATTAATCAACTCAACTTTAATTATCGCTAATACTGTACTTTCAATTATCGCAATCTAATTACAACACTTTCGCACGTTTATTACTTTCGCTTGTTAACACTGCAACGTCTAAGACAAGACTCTTCTTCTGGCTATGACAACTGTTATATTGATACCCTAGAAACTCTAAAGATTATTCTCGAGTGTTCTATTTTCCAGAAGCTTCTTGACTGTTCTATTCATTCTATTCATTCTATTCCTGAACCTTCCTGTAGATACCATAATTAATTCTCCGAACCTAAAGTCGTTTACTTCTCCATTGCCAGTAGATGTCACCAGTTGTCTCTTTCTATTGCACGTAACAATACGTTCTCCGACATCCAGATTTATTTTATATGTGGTCATGAAGTCTATTCGAAGAATGCATTCATCCATTATATCTGAAACCAGGAAAGTGTGAGGAAATAGTAGTTCGACTAGTTGAACATCTAGTGTTATTTCTCCAAAAACCTGTGCTGCTGCTCCAGTTGCTGTTCTTAGTACATATTTTTATGTATTGTGAAGCCATTTTTTCTTGACAAGATCTGCTCTAATAATTGATCTTGAAGCTCCAGTGCCGATAGTCACCGCGCACTCATTTTTTCCTATACTTCCATATATAACAAAACTGTTATTATTTCTCTGCAACTGGGCTACTTGAATGATGACTTCGGGGTTGTCGACTTCACCAACCAACTTCTGCCTCACGAAGTTGGCTTTTACATGTTTTCCGACTGCTCAACAGGAGAGGTGATGCGACTAGTCGCTGCTTGATATCTAGTCTCTCTACGAATAGCTTGTTCCCTGGCTCGACATCTTTGACATTCTCCTTTCCCCTCTTCTTCTGGCAATTCCACTGGGCGACGTTTTCTGCAGTCTCTTTGAAGGTGCCCTGTTCTATTACAATTCCAGCATCGAAGGACACCACGCGAAGGCGGGCTCTGTGATGATTGCACTCTGTTACAAGTACATTCTTCCACTGAAATTTCTCTTACTCGTACTGCACTCCGTGAAGCTTGTCTGGCGGATTCATACGCTAATGCATAGGCTAGTGCTTCTGCTGTTGATTTCTTTCCTGCTAGCCTTAACGCTTGTTGTAAGCTTTGATCTGCAATAGCGTTCACAAATGCCTCCGTCGCCACTTCATTAAGGAAATCCGCATTTAGCCTAGAGTATGAAAGATTCGCTAACCTTTCCACATCAGCCCGCAGTTGTTGAAGTGATTCGCCATGTTTTTGAATCCTATTGCGTAATTGTAGGCGATATACTTGTTGCATGTGTTCATCTCCATAACGTAATTCAACCGCCTGTACTAATGAAGTGTAATGACGTTGATTTTCAATCGGTACAGTTTGTAAGAGTTCTGATGCAGGACCTCGAAGTGCTAACACCAGAGCTATAGCTTTGTCTTCATCATTCCATCCATTTACCTCCGAAGCTGCCTCGAATTGTCTCTTGAAGATATGCCACGAATTTTGTCCATCAAATATTGGAGGTTTCATTCTACCTGCGCCGAGTATTTCAGCTGCTACGTTTAGAGGCTGACGATTCTTTATTCTTTCCAGATCTGCTTTAAAGCTATCAAGCTGTTCCGTGACATTTTGTTGTACTCCCGATACTTGTTGTCGAACTTCCAACACTTCCTGCTGGATTTCTTCAATTTTTACATTTTGTTTGTCTAATGAACCTTTCAGGAAATTCTTCTGTTCTTCCAAACAAGTTTTTAGACAATTCTGCAGAGAATTCTTTTGTTCATCCCAACGGAATTCCAGAGAATTCTTTTGTTCCTCAAAAGCATCATTTTGCTCGTCCAGGCGGGTTTTCATAGATTTCTTGTGTTCCTCGAGAGAATTCTTTTGTTCATCAAAACGGGCTTCCATTTTGCTCAATAAAGTACTCAAAAGCTGTTCCATTTTCATCGCAGGCTCTTCTTCAGCTTCGGTTTCTTCCAAGTTTTCTTCGAAAACAAATGTCTCAGGATTCTTTCCTTCCTCTATAGTATCAAAGCTTGTCTAAGTCGCTCGATTAAGAACTTTCTTTGCACCTGTCGTTTGTAATGACCGGTTCCCTAACTCCACTTTCAAATCCTGTATTCGAAGCTCATGCACTTTGCGCCCTATTACTGTAGTAATTCACTTACAATTGAATGTAAATTATTTTCCAGAACTTTCAAGATTGAACACAATTTCACAAAATTAATCACACTTTGAATTTTAAAAACAATTGCCACCACTTTATTTCGCGAATTATTTCACTTCTGACACCAGTTGTTGCGAGCGTGGCTTTTGGTCAAACAATTTGTATAGGAATTAAAAAAATAACAAACGATAAAAAGGATAAATAAGACACATTAAAAACATTAAATTAACAATATAAAGCCAGTTAAAGGAGAATTTTTACAATAATTTTAAAAATAAAGATTAAAAGCCAAAGTTAATATAAGTTAAAATTTATAAATGTGCCTATATTTGCAGATAAGTGGCAGTTTCAAGAAAAGTATAATTACCAAGACTTTGTTTTTTTAACAAACGGATGATTAATTTGTAATTTATAAACGGATTACTTTGTTAAATACCACCGATACCGTTATAGAGTCCCGCGAGGGCAGCCTTTAGTATCGTAGATCTCTACAAATTGCTCTCATCATCCCTTCAACTCAAAATATTTAACGGAGTGGTTTTCTTTCTTATAGTCCTTGCAACGGTTCCAAATTAGGGAGAAGCCTCGTGGAGGAGTGTTACAAATGCTACGACCTATCATCACCAGTGAAAGACAAAAGCGTTGTCCGGCACCGACAATACTGGTTGCCATGTGCAGTTGAATGTGTCTGCGTTCGTTGCCAGATATTCAAAACGTAAATGCGTCATTCCACAGAAAATCGACAAATATTGTGTAAATTTATGTATCGACCATCTCCATTTGATGAAATTTCACAGGTTGGTTTTGTTCTTAATTGTACTTTGTTGAAATACTTCTTGTTTTCGTTAATTTTTGACGGAGATACTGTTTTTGAAATTTTAAAAAAGTTGTAAATTTTGCTTGGTAGGTGTAGCTTCAAAAATTTATATCTCAGAATGTACACATCTTCTACTCTCATGCAGTACAAATGAATTGTAGATTTGGCCATCGTCAATACAAAGCCAATCAAACAATTCATCTGACTACAAACTCTCGGTCCCCATAAAAACGATGTTCTAGCAATACAGAAAATCGGGTGGATCAACTGATACATATTGCATACGAGTTCTATCAGATTTTGCAAAGCTCAGCAAGTGAAGAACCTGTGATCAGCACAAACTGTGCAGATCCTCTGAACTCGCCGGTCGATATGTGACAACTGATTAGGATGCATAAGGCTGTGATGCAACAATTTGAATGCCACATCAGCATTTTTGGAATAAGGAGGATAACTGTAGGCTACTCTGCAAGTTATCCCTTCCATCACGCCCATATTCACCCCGAGGTATCTTCGCCACCTGTTGTATCCTGTATACTCCGGAGGTGTTATGGACATAGACACATTAGGAAGCATGTTGTAAGTGTATTGAAAGGTGTGTGAGGTGGTCTGTAAAAAACGAAAGCATCTTCCAACTCAGTGCCAGGGCCACTGTTCCCAAGTTGACGAAATCTATTCCGCCTAGATGCAGCCAGGTCGTGTAGTTGTGAAGTGTTTGTTTGTATTCGACAGTTTTTGGAAATATTAATAATATCTCTCTGTCAGCTTCAAAGCCTAGAGCATTACTGAACACTGAATCCGTAATTCAGGATTGAACATGATCGGAATCGTCGCGAACTGTGGGTACCTTAGAGCATTCCACTTAAGGTGAAATGCCGGTCTGATTCTGCCCCGGGTCTGAATCGTATCGTTGAGATTAGATCCTGTGGTCAGTCGCAGAGAGCAGGAAGTAATGCTCCTCAATGCTGCTCCCTCCCAGTACATTCATCCACAGTTGTGAAATCAAGGTGTCTCTTGGAAAAACACTCTTTGGAATAGACACCTTGATTTCACAACCAAGTTAGTGAGAGCTACCTAATCCATCTATCTTGACTGGCAGACAGAGCGTGCTTTCAGCAACCCATCGTCTTTCGTACCAAAATGCGTCTATCGTTTTTGCTTGAAGAAGTCCTACAAAGCCTTCATCAAACGTCTCAGACTTTCGCAAATGAACGATATACGAGGCAATCAAATAATTTATCACGACTGTCCTTCACATTAAGGACAATGGAAATAGTCGATTACGCCAAGAGTTTACAGCTCTACAGAGTTTCCCCAGAGAAATTCGAGTATTATTTGATTTACCCTCGTGTCCGATATACACATCAAAATACTTCTCTCCACCTTCCACATCACAATCCTTGACTCTTACTAAGGTTAATTTTCACGCCTGCTATGCGTTCGTACTGCTCGAAAACAGCATGAGTGACCGGAAAAGCTTCATCTCTTGTCACGAAAATAGAAAGCTCATCCTCATATGTGCACCTGTCTATTCATGGTAGTAGATACGACGACCAGGTACACAATAGGACTGTTTCGGGTGTACACTGAGCGGAGTATCGCCCCTAATTCTTTGCAGGCCATTTTGTAGTCCACATTGCATAGAGTTACTGGCCTTCAGTTCCCCATCATCTGTAAATCTTCTCTCTTTGGGATCAAGCACATAACAGACCTCCAGTTAGAAGGAAAGTCTGAATGTGTCTCAACCGTCGAATTGAAGACTTCCAAAAGTCAGGAAACGCATGATGAATTCTGGAGTTAAGCCGTCATGACCGGGTGAAGTGTGTCGCAATGATCATATATTCCAATGTGATCACTATATCCAGGACATCTTTGGACTCTTCAGAGAAAGTCGAAATATTCTTATGAAATTCATGAGTGGTCGAGGATGTCGACGTCCATTCAGAATAGAGACTACTGTAGTAACCTCGAATATATTGTTACGTGCGTGGCCTTAGTTCGTTGTTTAAAACACAATATTTTAGATATGATTCAAAAGTTCTTTCTTTATTTAACAATTCACAATTCACAAACAATTACCAAATCAACTCTTTAGTTACTTTAGTACTGTACTTCTAATTATCATACAATCCAAATAGTTTACTTCGTTCACTTCACTGTCTGAAATAAGACTCGCCTCCTGGATGTGAGTAGTGCCGTATTTATACTCTATAAATTATCTAGAACCTTCCTGAATATTCCGTTCTCCGAACCCGAAGTTTACTAAAATGTCCCTAACCTAAAGTTGTTTCAATTTCCAACAGATGTCGCTTGTGTCACTTTGTTGCACGTAACAATATTCTGCTAGCTGCTGTCCGTTGAGGACTTGTCCAGATTAATCAAATATCAATTCGACTTCACAAGAAGCAGTATCTCGTCTAATTGTATGGAATAAGTACTCTGTTGGAGATTCGCCTTTTCTCAGCCAGCGTGATTGGCTGCGTAACATAGATTTCAAGCTGTGCTTGTAAGTTTGAGCTGCCAAGCGTTCCTTTTTCTATTAAACTAAAGAATCAACTTCGACTGAGTTGGGAGAAGAGCTGCTACTCGAGACACATTCAAAGAGATAAAAAGCTCAAACGGTGAATGCGCGACGAGGAGAATCGGCCAAGCGATGCTCCTGAATCACCTCCTCCACCTTCCTATGGAGACGCTCACAACGAATCGTTATACTTTCGCTTCCTCTTGCACTCCAGTTGAAGGATTTGAAGCTGTGGAAGTAAAAATTCTGGCCTTTCCAGCTCCCTTACGAGACCACTCCAGATTTTATCTGAATTCTTCTTGTAATGAAGCTGGTCAAGAATACCGCGAATCTTTTCCCTAGGAATGTTTACCATTCCCTCCGAGACCTCAAACTGGCTATACCAGTCGAGATATTGATACCAAGCGACTTGTAGTCACTGAAGCTGGAGAGATCAGTCTCTTCCAAACCGGTCATCTCGCAGTCCGAAAGCTGCTTGAGAGATGCTTCAGCCTCTGTCATAACAACCTTTCAACCAAGCAAACTTCACTATCATCCTCCTCCGAGTGGGGCCGTTTTGGAGCGACTGGCTTTACTGGCTTCTGAAGAGGTATCATCGCCAGTCGATCTTGTTGTTCATCCTCGTCCTCTTTTTCAGCCGTAACTGGCTACTCGACTCCTCGCGGAAGTAGCCATGCTTTCGCGTGCTGAAGCAACACCTTTTACAGTCTTTTGCCCCTGTGACAATCTCAGGCACTTTAGCCACTGGCTGCTCCAAAATAGCAGGGTGAGCGTGGCCTACTACTATAGTAGTGCCTTCTTTCGAAGGAACCTTCTGTTCAGCCCTCTTTTCATTTCTTTTGGGGCAATCTGCAATAAAATGCTCTACCAAATGGCATTTTGCTTCGGTGCCCACGTCTATCCAGTACCTCGAGTCGGATATTCTCAGGTAAAATCCTGACGGAAGCGTACTTCTTTATTTAAGGTGATGGACACCTCCCGGCTGGTAGCGAAATTATCCCGCCCAACACCTTCGACCCCAATTTTAATCAAAATGATACGAACGCTGCCATGAACCTTCCCAAATCTCCCTAGAAAATTTAGGAGGTCTTCATGACTCGAAAAATCCCTGAAGACCCGCCCTGGTCTTAGGCCAACGCTTACCCGCGTCCGATGGGGCTGGACGAAGAGTTATGCCCTTACCTAAAATTTCCATGGCTGAACCCTTCTTGAAACCGCCACTTACATGGGCATAAGTGCATCCTGACCCTATGTTGGGATTGTGCTGCTGGTGCTACTGACTTCCTGTTCTGACCAGCAGCAAAGGCATAAAGACAGTGATGGCCTCATTTACACTCCATTTGACCTTGGCGCTGAAGCGAGAGCATTGCGATGATTTCTGATAATTTTGGATGTTGTTCTTTTGTTACAAGTGCTGCTGGACACTTCTTGGACAGTATCCGCTGCCCTGGTTGCAGTCTTCTCCAAGGAAGTTGACTGAACATTTTGTTTTGTGGCCTCTTGAGTATGGCCCTTAATAACCTTTTCTGTGGGCCCTTGGAAATTTCATCGGAAGGGAAGAAGAGTTTGTGCTTTTCTTCCTCCGTCCTTTTGTTAAAAATTCCACTGTTTGAGTTCACTTAGAATATACAGAATGAGACCACTCCAAACTGAGGTCTTTTGTTCTTCATGGGAAAGATGTTCCTAGATGCCTTAACTTTAAGCTAAGAAGAGCTTCGGGGTAGCAAAGATCATGTTATGTTCGGCTGTTATGTTATCTTCCATGTAAAAGCAACGTGACAAATGTCTTCATCTTTTGTCTCGAGTACGTTATGAATCTCTTCGTTTGTTTCAGTCCTGGGATGTTTCACTAGTGTAACAGTTTCGTTATGTACTCCCAAAGCAATTTAGTTTAAGAACATTGAGATATTTTACGACTTACATATAAATAACTTGGGAATTCTTGATATTGATAATGATCTATCTGCAAAACTTTTCAGACAGCTGCGGTAATTTAATTTGCAAGCCAAAATAGAATATAAGTGCCATACTTTTGGGGAATACTTACATTCTTACATTATTAATAATCAAGGTTGGTGCAGTCAACTACGGAATTTATTTGTACTATATTGTGAATGTAAAGTTTTATGTAAATTTATCGAAAAATCTATTTGTAAAAAAAAACAAAAATTGATCTTTTTGTCCTTTTAACATTTTTGGAAGAAGAGTCAAATCACAATTGCTACTTACGCATTCATTAATGCATTCAGTGCAACTTTAAGATTGATTGAGGACTGGTTTGTCCGTCGTGAAATGATATTGAATTTAATGTAGGCAAGCTATTACTCTTTTTTGGTGTCTCCCAGACTTTAAGCATGGGAATGAAACGGAAAACTTGGCTGCGATGGTCTTCGTTCAGTGTAGAAGTACTTACCTTTGGTTTAACATTATATCGTCGGCTTACTGCAAAAACAAGCTAATTCCATTTTCTGTATTTTTGAGTCATGTGCGCCTCTGTCGCCTTTGTGCTTGAAATATGTATATCCTATACTGCCAAAACGAGACAACTGTTTCACGCATAAATATAAAGGGTAGATTCGCATGTGTCCAAGATAGGCGAAGTCCAATTGAGACATATTTCTGAAAACTTCAATCTACATTTTCTCAAAACTAGACAAATAGAGTTATCTTACTTTTGCAGTAAGCCGATGATATATAATATCCTACTCACGTTCTACGTTACCGTTCTTGATCTTTACTTACTGAATCTGATCATTTAAACGCAGTCTACAGATTTAGGGTCTAGAGTACGAAAATATAGGTGAACAATTTCTGGGAGAAGGTCTTTTGAGGATGGGGTCGTACCACCTTTCATTGAGGGTTGTCCAAAATACGTCATGTTTGGTATCAAATTAAAGAGGGAGAAGTAGGTAATCGAGTGGTGTATGTAGTTTGTTTTTAATCATTTTAACGTAATAACTGAATTTTACCGCCGAAAGACAGATTTTTGCCTCTTGGGTCATATACACCTCAATTCCTATATTTGCATATATTTCTCCGTCATTTGTTTCATATTCATTAATACTCTGTTGTGAACATTTTTCTCATAGAAAGTGAATTTCCACGACTTACCAGTTCTTCATAAAGATGAGTAAAAAATATGTCCATTTTTGTACCAAAAAACGGTAATTTTTATACTCTAGATGAAATCTATAGGGAATACTAATGTCGTTTTCGTTTGAACATCCAGGTTCGCTCTGGAGGCAACCCCGTTCAATCGAACGGTTTCAGAGTGCACCTGAAAAAGTTCGCTTGTATGTATACTAACGTCAAAGTAGCTATGAACATTTTGCGAAAACTGGTTGGTAATTTGTTTGCGGAAAAATTTTGAGGATAATATAATAATAGTAGAGGTCTTAATAATAATTGTTGACTTTAAAATTAATTAAATAATATCAAATCACAACTAGAGTGAGTGAACTCATAGTGAGTGAACTCATAGTGTATCCGAGTAAATTTTCAGAGTGAAACTGATGCTTTTTGGGTTGCCACCAGAGGCAACCCATGACGTCACTTTTGCTTCAAACGAACGCTTTGACAGCACTTAGGTTGCCTCCAGAGCGAAACTGATGTTCAAACGAAAACAACATAAGTTTGTCATTCCGTTTGTAACGCACAGAAATAATGATGATAGAGCAAAATGAATTGGATACCCATGCATAATATTAAAAGTTATTTTGATTTTTACATGTCCGTCTGTCTGTCTATGCGCACGATAACTTGAGAACGCATATACTTGGAGAGCTGAAATTATGTACACGGACTTATAAAAAAAAGTAAAATTAATGAATATAAAAATAAATAAATAAAAGTTCTTAAAAATTCTTCTATTCTTTATCTTTGACCGATTCTAACAAGTGTAGGTTCATCGTTACTGGCTAATGCCAGCTGAAAGCAAAACGTGGCTAGTTACAAATTATGAAATGCAAGAAAGAAAATCATCTGTCTCGTTAGCTCAGTGGTAAGAGCAGTCGCCCGGCAAGAGGAAGGTCCCGGTTTCAAACTCCGGACAAGGCGGTTGTTTTTTCCTCTTGAATTTATGATTTGATTTAGAATCGTTAAAAATAAAATTTCTTAAAAATTAAGTTTGAAAATGAATCAAATCGGCAACTCCTTCGTGGGGTTGCCATACAAAAATTTTGTTTTCCACTATATATTTGGACACTGCCGGAGAACGTGTCTACATAGAGTAATAACAAATAACATTTCAAAAATGGACTAAATCGGGCACCTCTGCTTGGTGTTGCAATATAAAAATTTAGGACTTTTACGTATACTGTGAAAACGATCAGTCCTATACGATTTTAATGTAGGTACTGAAAAGTTTTTCAGAATGTGAAATTTTATGAAATTGGTTATGGGTTTGAATAGGAATGCTCCTATTCCTGTGGAGTGTTCCAAGCCAATCCGTAAACAAAGTATCCGTAATAACCGATCCCGGAAACGTGCAATTGCGACTCAAAGGAGGGAGACTTCCACAGTAGCGAATGGTACTTCATCTCAGTCCTCTTTAGGAAATGGTATTGGTGCCTCTTTGAGAACGGTACCTAAATCTTCGAATGTTTTCGTCACCCGTCTTTGTCCAGAAACGATGTGCGAGGACATATCGAAGTATTTGAAGTCCAAAAATATTGCGACTGATGGTATTTCTTGTCGAAAAATCAGCAAAAGCTCTAAACCGGTTGCATCCTTTCTCCTAACTGTTTCAGCAGATATGCAGGACAAGTTATTAGACCCCTTACTTTGGCCTCCTGGCGATTTTACTAAATTATTTGTATCGTCTGAGCGCCTACCTAGAAATAAAGCTAAAATAAACAACGTTGTTCCAAAAAACTGAAGTCGCTTTCCCTTTACTATCAAAAACCGCACATATCTTCAAATCTTCTGTTGCAGCTTGCGTCGATATAGTTGTTTTCACTGAAACTTAGCTGCATGATGGTATTCGCGATGCTGAAATCTTTGACAATTCTTATCAAACTTTTAGAAGAGATAGACATACTGTTTCGGAAGCTCGTGGCGGTGGCGTACTTCTCGCCTGCAAAAATAAGTTCAATTGCAGCAAAATTGAACTTCCTTGTTTCTCCAACACCCTCGATATGGAGCTCATAGCTCTTAAGCTGTCTCTCTTAAAATATGACTTATACATAATTTGTTCCTATACTCCTCCAGACTCCATAAATATTGTAGATGACAAAGGTCAAAATATTTACGACCTACTTACTTTAATATCTAAGTTTATCCATGGTAAGATGGAACCTATTGACGAATTACTACTTATTGGTGATTTAAACTTACCCAATATTCAATGGGTACTTAATGAAGATGACGAGGACTATCTTCCACTTAATAACTTGACAACAAGGGAATCACGTTGCATTTCATCTCTTTGTCTCAGCCAAATCAGTAATGTTAAGAATGACATGGTAGGCAGCTAGACCTGGTATTTTCTACTCACGCGGGGAACTTATTAGTTGAACCTAGCTCAGTTATAATGTCTACTCTTGACAAATATCACCCCCCTCTACTAATTATATTTTGCCATGAAACCGAAATACAATACTTTTTCAATTTTAGAAAAGCTGACTTTTCGGAACTTTCTAGTAGACTTACCTCTATTGATTTCAACACATTGCTTGTCTTGCAATAGTGTTGATGAAGATGTTTCTAAGTTTTACATAATTCTTTTCGATTTATTTGCTTCTCATGTTCTCTGTGAACGCAAGCGGATCTCTAGAACATCACAGCAACTTCCTTACATTCTATAATGAGTTCAACGAACTTTCGTCTTATTTAGTGACCCTCGTAACTTTTTTAGGTTTATTAATATGAAAAAAAAAATAACCGACAACTACCTCAATACCATGAAGTACAAAGATTCTACTAGTGACGTTTCGTCTGGAATTTGCAATATGTTTGCTTCATTTTTTGAAAATGCATTTTCCTCTTCAAATTTCCAACCTCGTAATAGCAACTTTAGTTATATGAACGACTCTTATAACGTTTCATTCACTATCCCTACAATTACACATGAGGATTTACTTGATCATATTAATGGGCTTCCAAACGACTTCACAGCGGGTCCCGATGGGATTCCTCCAGCCTTTCTGAAGTCATGTTGCCTCTCCCTAGTAGCCCCGCTGAGAATTATTTTCCAAAAATCGCTCGATAGTGGTTGTTTTCCGCAGCAGTGGAAAAATTAAATTCATCATACCTATCCACAAAACAGGTAGTAAAAATGATATTTCTAACTATAGGCCTATTGCGAAATTATCTTGCATGCTCAAATTATTTGAATCAATCATTTACTCTCAGCTATCATTTTCCTGTAAGAATTTGCTTTCTTCAAATCAACATGGGTTTATTTCGGGCAGGTCTACAGCCACCAACTTATTAGAATTCATCTCGGATACTAATGGCGGGTTTGCAAAACGCTTCCAGACAGATTGTATTTATACTGACTTTAGTAAAGCTTTCGACAAGTTATCTCACTCCGTGATATTGTTTAAAATGGAAAAGTATGGGTTTCCCCTAACATTCCTAAAATGGACGGAGTCATATTTAGATAACATAACATACCAAATCTATTTCCGCCATTCCATATCTAGAGTCTTCGTCCTGGGCACCTCAAGGGAGTAACCTGAGCCCGTTCCTCTTTATTCTATCCGTTGACGACATTGTATCTGTTTTGAGGCACTGCAAAGTCTTAATTTATGCTGACGATATTAAACTTTTTGCTCAGATTAAATCTTTTAACGATTGTGAACATGTACAGGGTGACCTCCACAAATTTTACGACTGGTGCAAAGCAATAATTTGGTACTCAATATTGACAAATGTGAGGTTATGACTTTCCACAGGAATCAGAAACCAATCACTTATGATTATGAATTCTCGAATTCCTCGATTCGCCGTGTCAGTTCTGTCTGTCATTTGGGTGTTAAATGTGACAAAAGATTGAATTTCGTCTCCCATATAAACTTCATGGTATCAAAGAGTAGTTCTATGCTGGGTTTTATAAAACGTTGGTCTCGAGAGTTCTCGAATCCCACCATTACATTGCATCTGTACACTTGCTTTGTGAGACCCCTTCTTGAATCCGCTAGCCAGGTCTGGTCTCCATTTTACGGTATACACATCGACCGTATCGAGTCTGTTCAGCGGAACTTCTCACGATTTGCTCTCAGGCACCTACCCTGGAATAATTCATTAATTCTTCCACTCTATGAGGATCGCTTGAAGTTTTTAAATGTGCACTCGCTTGAGGAACGTTGCCGATGTCACGTTTGTGCATCAACTCTTACACGGGAAGGCTACCTTTGTTGCATGTTAACTCCTTAAGGTCTAACTTTAGCAAGTATGAACCTGTTACCTGTGTATTACTGTTAATAATACGGCTGAGCATTTTGTTCTCGACGTTTCTATGCATGTTTAAAAAAAAAACTTCTATATAATATTTAATCATTTTTTTTTTTTGAAATTTTTTATGCATGTAATTTCATCTGGTGTTTGGTTTATGTTTAGTATAACATACTAATGCTAACACCGACTAAGTGATGAAACGCATGTATTGTTGACCGTTTATTTATTAAACGTGTCCATGCAACGAGTTTGTGTTAAGCTGGTTCTGATAGTCAAAAAAAAAAAAAAAAAAAAAAAATAAAATAACCAATTTTACTGTCCGACGAGCCGTTTTAGATATACACATGTGTAAAAATATATCTCTTCTGTACTGGAAGACAACCTAATTGACCATTTTCGCGTGATTTAATATTTCTCTGTACATATTGCAAGGATTTCCATAATTTGTTTTTGTAAATATAGCCAGGATATGCGGTGAATCCACAATTTAATTTAAAAATTCCTAACTACCTAACTACCTTCACAAAACAGAACAAAAACAGACAATACTGTCATTCTTCTTCTCTACAACTAAAACAGCCGAGAGTTTTGTCGACTGAAATAGAGAGTTTGATAATTCTCAATTCTCCATGTTAGTGAATCAAGCCCCTGATATGATATGACATTTATTAAGGGGAAACATATCGTTATATTTTCAAATATACAGTCGCTTCAATGTCTTTAAATGGTTTCGAATAAACTCTAAACTGTCTTTGGAAGCAGTATTCGAAACGACTGAATAGTTCCTGTTTAACTGTCCTCCACCAGATGTGAGAAATACATTTTTAGTCTATTTTCACCTGCACCTCGGGTTTTGATCTACATAACTAAAACTTTTCTATGGGAAAGATGACGCAAGTCTCGACAGTATAGGACTAGACCGCACAGTAATTCTTTTCCTCATCAGAGATCTAGCGACGGATGGTTACACTTCTATGTTAACTCAAAAGAATAATTTTTTTTTTAATCATTTAGAAGTTTACAGAACTTTCAATTCATCTACAAGAAATCTAGAAGTGGGACTTCTGTTAGTTTTGTTCAAATTTGCCTCATGTACGGGCATTAAGGTTCGCGGTTCACGTTTATTTCGAGTAATTGGCTTATGTTTTCACAATAAATTGATAAATTGCTGGATATCAAAATCAGTTATGGTAAAGATAATCGTCGTCAATTTGACATAAGGCTTAGTGGCATAT
This sequence comes from Dioctria rufipes, assembly GCA_963924295.1. Lineage (NCBI taxonomy): Eukaryota > Metazoa > Arthropoda > Insecta > Diptera > Asilidae > Dioctria > Dioctria rufipes. The sequence continues at coordinate 91,593,585 of OZ002743.1, read as the reverse complement.
ATATATGCATGTAATTAAAAATTAGCATTACATGACAATTAAATTCTTAATTAAGATGTTAGTGGTAATGGCAACTTCTAATCGATTTAATAAACTAAGGAAATATATATTTAAAACATTGACTTACTTGTAAATCATGTTCAATAACAGAAATTAGTATAATAAAATTCATACAGTTACATATGTATAGATAATATAAATAGTATTAGTGTGTAGTATTTCATTTGATTATATTCTAATAAGTGCATTTTGTATACATTTCAGATTGTAAACAATGAGTGCTTATACACAGCCATAAATAGCTACAAAATGCTTGTTTACTTACGTTATTCTTTTAAATGCCGACAATCTCAATGTTGTGTTGTAGTAATTGATGACTTAAATAGAAACCTTGCACATCTGTGACGATCTTAAGAAGAGTAGTACTATGAAATCGCCTACGTTAACAAATCATCACATCTTTTACTCAGTGAGTGTTTTCATTTTGAGTGGTCGCGTTGTTCCAATTGAGACTCTGCTACGAAGCAATTTACGGGGCTGTGCTTGACTTTTTGCGAATTTAAATTGATGGTGTGCAGATTGTATATTTTCTTAAAAAAGATTTTATTTTAAAATGGTACACCATCGGACAAAATGTGATCCAAATTTTCTACGGTTGTGGTAATTCTATATATTGTATATATATATAAATATAAAAAAAAAATATGTGCTTAGAAAAATCTGATATGTGTTCTTTTAAAATAAATATCATTCGCTAAAAAATATAATAAAGGGGATAAAATATGGCATTGTTTAATAAATTATTCTTTTCTTCGTCGAGCAAAAGAAAAACACTCAACTCTAGTCAATCTCAACAATATTTAAGGTAAGAACATAGGAAGCTGTTAAATTAATTTTATTTATTTATTTATTATTCGACAATTTCATGCGTTGAAATAAAATATCGTGCTCTGTGTTATTACAGTCACAAGGCTCTTCAATATATACCTCGTGATGAATGCTTGAGATAAATGATTTCGATTTATAGCGACTGGCGTGGTGCGCTCTATATAATGATGGATAGATAAGTTTGCGTAAAAACATCTTTCGAATAAATTCTACGATAAATTTCTGAGTGTGGTATGCAGGTCAAAAATTTTTTTCTTAATCTTCCGTCTTTATTTCAAAGTTTTAAAATTTATGAGGAAAGCTTATTCCAAAGGAATACTAAGAGAATATATGAAATGTAAAACGTTTGTTTGGTGTAATTAAAAATTCATCCTAAATTTAGTATCGATATAGACAAATGCTTATCTTTTACGTCATGATGTATACCTCACACTTTTTATTGTATAGAGCAAAGTTTCTAATTAATGATGTTCTAATTTCTAGCACGTGCGAAATTTGGAGATCAAAGGATACAAATATTAGAATGTATTATTTAACATAGTATCACATTTTAATTGAATCGCTTAACAAGCTTTACATATATGTATGTGGGAATTGGAATATATATTTAGTCACCAGCAATCGTAATTTGAACTTTGATACTCTGATTTATACTTTTGTGTCCTATCCACGGGGTCACCAGTAGCAATTTTCCGTGCACACTTTTCATTCGTGGAAAACCTTCGATCTGATAACAGCTGAAAATTGACTTCTGCCCTCAGATGTCCGACATTTATATGTTTCTTAAGTTATTTAATTGCCGGTGTGAGAGTAAGGATTGTGTGAGGTATTCTCCTATCGGTTGAGGTTGTGGGAATCGGAAAAAATATTTGGTCACCGGTTTATCGAGATGCGAATTTTAATACTCTTATTTGTACTCATGTTCTTGTTATTATACTGGCACGTACTTTAATGCATGAGATAATTAATTAATTAAAAGATATTAATATTATGGCGGGCGAAAGCAAGGTTTTTAAGTAGAGTGGTTAGAATTTTGGGGATCTATGTATGTTCTCATGAAAAAAGAAAAATAGGTATGGGAAATGCGTATTAGTGCTACATATTGTATTCCAATATATTGAGCCAACTCGGTCTATCAGTTTAGGCGACAGTTGACCATTGCAGGCAACAGTAGCACTTTTGGGGAACTCTCAAATTAAATCCTCATGACTTTTTAAGAATGAAAGATAGACTTTCATATATTTGACTACTGGGTGTGATAACAGTGACTTCGAGTTCAATATCGACAAATCTGAGGACGCAGAATCCTATCACTATGGCTATTAATTGGACTTTATCTTCCACATCAAGTACATAACATCAAATAGTTGTTCTATGCTGGGTTTTATAAAATGTTGGTCCAGTTTTCGAATCCTTCCATAACATTACGATTATACAAATTGCTTTCTGAGCCCACGCCTTGAATACGCAAGTCAGGTCTGGTCTCTATATTAACGTACGCATGTCGACTGTATCGAGTCTGTGCAACGCAAGCTCTTACGTTTCATTTATCCATAGAAGATCACTTTAATACATTCCCCTAAATGCAGTGCTCCCATACTGCGTTTTTATATGTATAGATCTCAAAAATACAAATATCAGAAAAAAAAGTTATAGGGGGGGTTCATCTTAACCGTGTCAATTTTAAAATAAGACCTTATTGTATGCAGAACCTCATGGCCTTTTTAGCGACTGCGCAATCAGTCCTTACTCCTCTTCTCCCTAGAATTATGGTAGTCTAAAAAAAATATTTCGGATTTTATTACCTTTTTTGTACTTTGAAAAACTTATGAATTGTGGGAACTTCTCCTTAATTTGACATATTATACACCTAGGTATGTCCTGACTCTAGATGTTAAAGAATTATTAGCTCTTAACCTATTCAGGTCACGAATAATTTGTTCCCTTATTAAGTGAAAAGAAAACACATAAAATAAAAAAAAAAATATCGTCTAATTATGACCTGATTATAGACCGGGAGATGACGACAGAAAAATCCAAGTCATTTGTTACAAGTATGGCAACCCTTAAAGGTTCGAATTAGGTGATTTAAAAAATGAAAATCATGATTTTCGGGCTGGCCGGCGCGGCGTAATTACAGGCTAATTAAACTTGTCGAAAAAATTACGGTATTCAAACGATTTGTTACACAAAAACTCTTACATTTTCTTGTATAGTCCATATTGGCGAAATTTTGCATCGAAGTTTAAAAGTACATAAGCTAACAAATTCTGAATGACCATTTAGACAGTTTAACACTTTTGTTTTTCGGGACACCCTAATATATGTACATATACATATAATGGCTCTATAAGCCCGATATGCTTTAATTATGTTATTATATTGTAACATATTGGAATAAATTCAAAAATCATTTAAACGGTGTCCAGTTATCAGCACACCACCTCTGAACTACATTTGCGGTGTGCGAAGGCGCTCCATCCTGTTGAAAGCAGTAATACACATCTCCAAATAACTTTTTGCAGCTTGGAAAGACAACTGCTTTAAAAACTTACTTCTGGTAATATTAAGCGTTGACCATCACACCTTTTTCAATAAAAACAAGGGGAAGTTTGCCAATTATACAAAAACCGCCCCAAACCATGACTCATGATGAATTTTGATATTTGGACACATAATTTTCATTTTCGGAAATGTCTTCCATTCTGACTGCTCACACATAATTTACCCTAAATGAAATCTAAAGGCTATACTAAGTTTGTCATTCCGTTTGTAACACCTCGAAATAATGATGGTAGAGCATAATATTAATACTAAAAGTTATTTTGATTTTTGCATGTCCGTCCGTCCGTCCGTTCGATAACTCGAGAACGCGTATACTTAGAGAGCTGAAATTTTGTACACCATGGCTCTGGATCCGAGAATTTCAAGCGGAACCCAATGATCAATATCTTATTATATGTATGTGTCAGTTACATCCCACCCTATTCTCCGGTTGCTATTACACTAATCATGTACATAACAATTTAACAATTTTAACTATTTAAATGATTACTTTTTTAACATAGATTGGTCCTTTATAGATAGAATAGATAGAATAGACTTATTCCTTTAAAACGTTCACATAGAATGAATCATCCTAAATGGTTCAATAAAGGTCTATTGAGACTTAAAAATGATAAATCAAAGGCACATAAAAAATTCAAATTTTCAAAATCCAGAAGATTTAACTAACTTCCAAGGATTACGAAGAGAATATGAATTTTTCCATAGGTTTTTGTATAGGCAATATATTTGGACTGTAGAGGCTGGTATAGAATCAAATAGTAATATGTTTTGGTGTTTTATAAATTCGAAACGAAAAATGTCGGGCTTTCCTAAAGTTTTGCATTATAACAATAATAATAAAATCTAAAAACGTGGTATCCAATTATCGGGGGAATATCCATTATGAATAATATTCCGAAAGTGTTAGATTCCTTGGTTAATTCAAAATTATTCTTTTTAATTAAAGAAATTATAGCGCCATAGCAACACGGTTTCGTTTCTAGCAGATAATGTACATCTAATTTAACCATATTCTCGAATTACACTTTAAAATGAGATTGAAGATGGTAATCAGGTTGATACAGTGTACACTGATTTTACCAAAGATTTTAACAGAATTTGTTTATCGGTGTTGATTTTCAAGCTTGAGTTGATTGACTGCATTTCCTCATATTGAAGGGGACTAGGCAGTCGTAAAATGCATTTGTTTTTACATTTTTCGAAAATACTACCTTTTCTGAGTAAAATTCTGTTTGGTTTATAGAGAAATTAGTAAAATTGTTGATTTGGCAGCAGGTATTAGAAAATTCGCAGCATGATTTTTGGCCAGAAGGAGCAAACAGCTGGTGTTGAAGGCAAAAGCTGAGAATAAATTAAACACGTATAAACACAAGCCTGCGCTACGCATTGAAATACAAGAAGCCGTCTTGGCAATGTATAAAGACCTTTCTAACGAAGAACTTGAAACGCGTTTTTCTCAACTTTTTATTTTCTGTTGGTTTTTTCTTTATAACTGTGTAACGGAGGTTCAGATCAACTTGAAACAAAATTTCAAAATTGTAGAAGACTCGTCATTTCGCGCGAAACCTCTCAAATAAATTAAAAATTTACGTTTTTCCAAAAAAAAATCAAAAATCGCGCTTTTTTTGTTATATTTATATATAAATGCTTGTAAATATTTTGTTTTCACTTGATCTACGATTGCCTAGTACCCTTAATACCGCATTCACAATGCAGAGTGGAGCAAAGTGAGCTTTGAGTCCAGGGGGGTGATTCTGATCTCTTTGTCGTAGCACGTCGTAGCTCAGGCGTATATTTTAGTCACATATTTTGACATTTCACCTCAAATTAGTCGTACTTTTATATTCATTTTGATTTATCCTTTTCATTAACCACAAAATAAACTAAAATGAATTTGCATGAATTAATGTCAGAATACACGCCTAAAAGTACGACAAATTAGTCAACTGCTCCCGAGGTTGTGACAAAAATGACATACTATGGTAAATGCATTTTCTTCATCAACTTAAAACAATACAAATGCTTAAAATAGCAAAATATTTTTGGATTTGTTATGTTAAGTGTCAGTTTCAGTTCATTCTACGTAATGTAAGGCTTGCTGAACTGAATAAAAACACGAAAAAATCATGATCATGCCATAGCGACGCCAAATAAACATGCTTTTCGTTGTCAAAATAATAAATTCGAAAATGGAGACACCTGTTACACCATCAGATTGATTGCTTCGAAACTAGATAGAAATTAACTAAATTTTTTTGATTTTTAATTCATGAAGTTTGGAAAAAATACTTACTTCTTGTTTTTTATTAGCATTCATAAAGAATATTAAATCAGAAAATAACATTAAAACATGTTAGTTATGATAAAAAGAAGTATGGAGCTTTTTCCACGCCATCTACATACTAGTAGTTCGAAATTACAGTTTGTAAGCTTTCGGAAATGCCAGCGTGAAATTAGAATAGAACCTATTTTCATGCAGCTCTACTTTGCGCTACTCTGAGCATACTGCGTGTGAAAAAAGTTGCCACTCTACGCTATTTTACTCCACTCTGCATTGTGAATGCGGCATAAGTGATCGAAAACAATATTTCAAAATTGGCCATCTTAAATCTAGAATAATCAATGTCAACTCAGGTGTTCCGCATGGTAGCCATTTGGGCCCTTTATTATTTGTATTATTTATTAATGATTTAGTTAATCATATTTATTTTGCCACCTTGCTAATTTTTGCTGATCTCAAACTTTATAGAAGAATAACATCTACATATAATTTTATACTGCTTCAAATTGACATTGATAATTTTTTTGTTTGGTGTACTAATAACAAACTGGACCTTAATATTTCAAAATGTAAGATCGTGTCTTTCCATCGGAAGTTAAATCCAGTCATATTTAATTATAAAATTAATAATAGTCCTCTTCGGCGAGTTAGTGAGGTGAAGGATTTGGGGGTTACACTTGATAGAAAATTATCTTTTGTTCCGCACATTGAAACGATTGTCTCTAGAGCAAATTTAATTTTTTGGGTACTTTGAAAACCTTTTATTTTTCGTTAGTGGGGTTTACTTGAGTACGCATTCGCTGTTTGGTGTCCATTTTATGGTAGCCATAATAGACGGTATAGAGTCTGTTCAGAGATCATTTTCTAAATTTGCTTTATTTAAATCTCATTTTCGAACTAATATTTCTCCACAGTATCGTATAAGATCCCTGATTTTAGGTATGTCGACTTTACAACTCAGAGGGCAAGCAAGCTGTGCCCTTTTTATTGAAGATATTCTCTCATATTAAATAAAGTGCCCTCAGATTTTGTCATTAATTTTTATATACTCTGCAGAGAGACTTATACGTGCGAGGAACTTGCTATATGAATCTCATTATAGAACTAATTATAGCCGTTATGAATTTCAAATTGTATTTCTCAATTTAATTCGGTGTATCATCTTGTTGATTTGATAATGTTGAGTGCAACTTTAAAAAAGTAATTTTTGAGAATTACAACTATTGAATTATGTATGTATGTATATTATTATACTCAAGGTTTTTTCTCTCTTCCTTTTTCTTTTTACATTGTTCTTATTTTTTTTTTTAAGTTTTTGCTACTTGTTAAGTTTATAGTTAAATATATGAAATGTCTGTAAGATTTATACCTCTGTAATAAATAATAATAATGATCAATTCTAAAAATGGCTGACAGATTGGATGGTGGGAAAGTGGTGCCAGATAGCAACAAATTCACGGAAAAATGTCTATAACTTACGTCATACCACGATAACGCTTTTACTTAGAGTGCTAAAATTTTGCACACGGGGTTTTTTAGAAAAAAAAAAAAAAAAAAAATTTAATTTTGAGAATGGGACCAATGGGCAACTCCTTCATCGGGTTGCCATACAAAAATTTCGTTTTTCACTAAGAACTCGTCGATGTAGAGAGTTGAAATTTGGTACGTGGTGTTTTCATAGCAATAGTAAGTACTAGTTTAAAAATAGACTAAATCGGGTGTTCTCAAGTTAATATGGAATGACGTAAGTTATACACATTTTCCCACGACTTTGTTGCCACCACTTTCTCACCAAACAAATTGTCTGCCATTTTTACAATTGATTATGAAATATAATTCCCTGCTGCCACACCAAAAATCAGCTTTTATGAATCCACGTAAGTTAACCGGTTTTTTTAAGGCCTTCGCGGCCATCCGGCAGGGCCCCCACCACTGGAAGCCAGGCAGATTTCCGAATAAGTTCAACGATTTTAAGAGAGTATGATAAGATGGAAAATTTTGTTTATGAAATGACGTAAGTCTTTTGGTGGCCAACTCTCCGTCTATTATAAACGGACTGACAAACTTAGTATAACATATGATTTCATTATCTAGGGTATAAAAATAGCATTAAACTCTTGGTCTGCAACCAAAGAGAAGCTCACTTAATGTCTTCTTTGTAACGGTATGAACGGAGTTATTGATAGCGAATTCAAACTGTTCAATCTGTTTATCCCAGTGACGATCGTCGTTCGCTGATGTCGCTAATGCAGACAGAATCGTGGAATTATACCTCTCAATTTGTCCGTTGCCTCTCGGGGTAGCCACTACATTCATTATATGTTGCACTCCCTTTTCATTACAATATTTTCGGAAGAGATAAGAGGTATAGTATGTATTTGATCAATGATTCTCCGATTCGCACGTCAAAATATTCGATGATGTCGTAAAAAACTTGAGCACGCGCATCGTTTTCATGAAATCCCTTTCCCAAGCCATTGTTAAGAGTAGGAAAGAGAAAATAGTCCGAGAGGGGTAAATCTGGTAAGTAGGGGGATGCTGAAGGACTTTGTATATTTATATATTTGCACAATTTTTCTGTCGCAATTGCACAAGAGTGTGAACTGGGTTATTACCTTAGTGGAGAACAACCGGTAGATGGAACGGTTTTCGCCTTATTTGGATCATGTTCTCCGACTGCAATCCATTATTTTAGCTGTTCGTGCTCTCAGATTAGTAATGTTAATCAACTGTTATGAAACGGCGCAAAAATTCTACCGGATTCCCTTGAAATAGGCCAAAACCGTCCCTACACAGTTTTACTCGTTCAAGTTTTTGATCTTGCGAACAATTCTCTCATTTGTAAATGATGTTGTAAAATATTGTGCACTCGAACATTTGAGAAGATGCCTAGTGTCTTAAGGCCCATTCAGACTCTGCAAATTCAATTAAAAATTAAATTGCTACATCTGAGCAAGTTCATGTTCAGATTCCTCAAGTACTTTTGCGAGAATTTGTCTGAAGTGGAGCTATTTTTGCAGGAATTTGCCTGAAGTGGAACTAAAGTGGAACATTAACATAAAACAGCTGATTGCTGCCATTCCTTTCAAAATTACATTAACAGCAATATTTTCCGGACATAGCCGTAAATAATTCCGATACGGTTGCCTATCTTCAAGAATTAGTTCTTTGAGAAGAGTACTAAAAGCACCTAATTCATATCTTCGGTTTAATCATTTTCGTACCCAAACACGTTTATTTTCTTTTTCGTTTAAAGTGTTCATCACTTCAAATATTTCCATAATACTTTTTTGGATCAACTCTTTCTACTTATTTTGAGGAATACAAACTCTAACTATTTATTTATTTTTTTAATATGATCTAAGGTTGACAATTTCCACAAATCTATATCATCTGACAATTTATACCATCCGCCATGTTAAAATTCACATAAAATTGAAGTCAAAAGTGTGGACTTGCTCTAAAAAGTAGAAAAGAGTGGAACAAGACTTCCAAGTTATTGCAAGTACGAATTTGGACCTACGAAGGGTATAGGGAAGTGAAGAGAGTCTTTACTTGTGCAAATAACTTTCCGAGTCTAAATGAGCCTTTAATAATCACACGCACTATCAATTTTCTGTCTTCCTTCATGCTATCATGGATTTTCTCCACAGTCCCTACAGTTGTGACATCAACAGGCCGTCCAGGTCGTTCAGCGTCGATTGTGCTCATAATGGTCACACCAAAAATAAATTACCAATCCACTTGTAAACAGTTCTAATTGTTGGAGCAGACTTACCATAATTTTTATGCAGCTTCGCTTTGGTTTCGTGCGCCTTTTTTGCCTATTAAAAAGTAATGTTTAATCAGTATACGAAATTCTTTTTCATCCATTTTTCACAAATCACAATACCATTCCGACTCAAAAGAGTACCAACAACAAATGAACGATCGACTTGAAACTTGGTGATATTTTTATAGATCAACTTGTACCTTCTAAACATTACACCCTATGAAGATGACTTAAAATTTGTTAGACTGATAATCGTTGGACCTTTCGATATGTTCAAGAAAAAGTGCAAAAACCCAGAAAGGGTTACATTTTGTGCATAGAGTGTGATAGGTCATTTTAAAGCAAAGCTTTTGTCTACTAAAATCTAATATGAAAAATTTTGGTTTGATGACATAAAAAAAAACATAGCCTTCGGGTGTAACATCACATACGGGTCACCCTGTATATATGTCAAATGTATCTGAACTTAGTGAAGATATTAAAAAATTCAGATTTGGCTAAGAGGAGTCAGTACCAAGATTTGCAAGTTTCATACATTTTTCAATGCCAATTTCTGGTGAACTATTTGTAGCAGAATAACGATTTATATCTTAAATTAAAGGTAACGAAGAAGTCTAGTAAATAACGTCGGGAAATTAGCTCGGAAACTTGTAAAAAATGGTTAAAAATGAAGTTTTTTAAATCAAATTCCTCTTAGTAGGTATTCTCATTTCTGTAGATTGTGACTATTTTAGAAAGAAAAAGCCTAGATCTAGCAAATAACGTCGAGTTTTTTCATGTTTAGTAGCGCTTTTTTTAATTATTTGATGCTAATGTTTTTTCTCTCGATATTTCACCGACTAGAAATTGCAATATTCCGTGGAGAGTTGTTGAAATACAAAGCAAAATACTATATTTAACAATTATGTGAAAAAAAATTTAGGAGAGTTAATTCTTGTTAAAAATTTTCAATTTATTTGAACTGCAAATATTCAGTTTTCACCTTAAATTGTCGCATGTTAGGTTTCTGTATTTTACGCTGGTTGTCTAAACTAATACAAAACGAAATACGAAACGCTATATGAAAATGGAAACGCTCATTTGTTGTGTTGGCTAAACTAGTGATTCTAGCGTTCTTTCAGTAAGTTGTGGAAAAAAATCTGGCACAATAAAATATGAAAAATATTCGATCTTATGGGATGTTACTAGGAGTAAAATGTGACATTTTCATACAAATTTCAGCGCTGGTAAAATCGAAAGCAAAACTTTTACTGGTGATTTTACTAGTGCAGTACGGAGTTCACTGGTAAAAAGTGAATATTCCTCTATTTTAAGATAGATGGCACTTTGCATGTCTCCACTTATTTTACTGAACATTTTAATGCACGTAGCATTAAAATGCTGGTAAAATTATGACATTTCCTGTTTCTATGACAATTTTCAGATTGATTTTTTGAACTTATTGAGGAATTTAATTTTAATTCAAAATTTTCAGACGTTTTTGTTAATTTATTCAAGGATTTAAGTTCTTCTAACAATTTTCAGATTATTTAAGTCAATTTTGTATTGTAAATTGTAGACAGATTTATCTAAACTTTATAAACAGCAGTTGCCGTTTAGCACTATGACCAAGTTACTATCCTCAGCTCTGTCATTATGTACTTATTTGAAAATTATGTTCCCCTAGAAACGATGAATGTATCTACCAATGGGTGCCCATGGTTTTCGCCTAGTGTGCGGTCTTTAATTGCAGAGCGAGAGTTCTTGTATCAGCGACATAAGGCGCCTTAGATCTGATGCATCTCGGATGCTGTATACAGCTGTGCGTAACAGAGCCAATACTATAGCTCTAAGTTCAATGTGAGGCTTCAGCCTAAGGAGCTGTGACTTAATCTACGCCAAACCGGAGTATTTGGTAAGGATAAAGCAGATTCCAATTTTGACCCGGATGAACGCAACGTACACTTCACTTCCATCAGCAGAACTTCCTCTCATTTACATTCTCCGAACTCGAATCTAGTTAGCAATGATGAATTTGTTTCCTCCATTTCTGTATCAAATCAGAATCTATTGGTGTACCACCGCGTTTTCTTAAATTATTATTATCCTTTATTAGTAAATACCTTCTTCACATCGTCAACTGTTGCCTCACATCCTTCTGTGTCCCGAGTAACTGGAAGTCAGCATAGTTCTACCTACCTATACCTAAAAAATCATCTACAGAATACCCCGCTGATTCTTGGCCAATAAGCATATTATGCTTCTTGTCGAAGGTACTAGAGAAGCTTATGTACAGTCAAATACTTGAGTTCGTGGAAACTAATAATCTTCTAACACGTTGGCAATATGGTTTTCGTGCGTCGCACAGCTGTGAGTCCGCAATATTAAAAGTAATCCTGATATCAGAATCGCCATGGATAGGCAAAATTTTGTTGTGTTGGCACTACTAGATTTCTCGAAGGCTTTTGACAGTGTAGACCATCCTCCTCCAAAAGCTATGCAAATCTTTTTTGGTTTCAGCGCATCTGCATTTTCGGTGATTGAAAACCTTTTGAAGGGGTGTGTGAGAATCAAAAATTTAGTATCAAATATCCTACCCTTGCTGTGTGGGGTATCACAAGGATCTATCATAGGTTCGTTACTCTTCAGTTTATACATCAACGATTTGCCGAAAGTTATGCAAAATGCGAGCATCCACCTATACGCCGATGACGTATAACATAAGTCGGCCTATTGGACTTATTGAGGACTGCAATGCTCGTTTAAACGTCAACCTAGATAGAATCCACTCATGGGCCTTAAACAACAGACTGCTATTGAATAACGAAGTATTATCGGATGTCCCTCCCGTGATCTTAAATGGGTACCCGTTACCCATTTCAAACAAAGTAGCCAGTCTAGGAATTGTATTAAATCAGCATATGAAGTGCTGCGACTATGTCAGTTTTACTCTCAGCAAGATTTATGCAGGATTGCGGCGACTATGGCTTTCTGCCCACATCTTATCGGAAGGCCTGCGATCTAAGCTTATAAAGTCGCTTATTTTACCTCATTTCACATGCGGCAGCATCATCTATCCTAAGCTGGATAACCTTTGTGCTCGCAAGCTAGAGGTTGCGTTGAGGCGATTTGACCATGTTTCACTCTTCAGGACTAACCTGTTGGGCTGCTCTCTTTCTAACTATACAAAGCAAAGGGTCTTAATTTTCCTATAAGTCCTATTAAAGACTAATAAGACATGATATCTTAGAGAATTATTTTAATTCAGCGCGTCCAAAAGAGTCCAATAGGTAGGTAATGGAGTGTACTTATCCTGTTCAAATAACCCGTTTATGGAATGCTCTTCCTCATGGAGCTCAGATGGCAGACAGTATTAGAGATTTCAGAAAGCTCATTAAGGCACACAGGAATTAACTCTTTCATTTATTTTTTAATCTCTTATCATGTTTCTCCACAATTGAGGCTACAGAACAATTCAATACTATTAAATATTTTTTCAACATCATAGAATTTTTTCTCATCTTTATTTTTTATCTTCTTTTTTTTTTACTTTTGGATTCAGTCTAAATAAATTTGTCAATGTTAGAATACTCTCTAGCTCCATCTACTTAATTGTACTCCTCTAAAAGATCTTGTGTACGCAATTCCGAAATATATATTTTATTTATTTATTTATTATTAATATAGCAGATGATTCTTTAGAATTTTATAGCTTATTACTATTATAAATTAATACAACTTAAGACCTCAACCGACAAAGTAAAATATTCATCAGTTACCATTAAAGTTAGATACATACATATGTACAAATTTTTATAAGCTTAAATATTAAATATGTACGCAGTACATATACATAATATTATCCCCACAATTAAAATTAGTTACAAAGAGATTTGTTCGTTTTCGTTTTGCCTTTTCATCGCCAAATTTAATGTGCAGAACGAATTACTCTCTGTCTACTTTTGAGATTTAGGATGGCCAATCTCATAACTCATAAGTCATACAATCTGTCATTGCATAAGTAAAGCCGGTTGGTTTGGTTAGTTTTCATTAAGATTTAAATAAACAAAGTTTTCTTCAATGAGATAGATCTTTAGTCGGGGCACTATTCCTGTTCTGCTGCTGTTCGTCTAAGAAAATTCGATTTCTGATAAATTTCGGCTTGAGTAAGACTCACGTGCTTTGGGCTTTATTTTTAGATATCCGTAGCGTCACTGTCGTTTATAAGCTGCAAACATTATTAAAACTCTTTTCTTTGTACTCTTTTTTTTTAATTTTCCGTCAATTAAATGCCTATGCACGTTCTATATACGTACAATAAATGTTTCTGAGAGGCGGTTAAAAAATCAGGAGCACATTGGACTATTTGACTCTTAGGCTATTTTACTTCTTCCTTGAAAATCACATGTTTATGATTACTCATAGTTGAAGTGTAATCTAACTAGGCTGTTGGCATACGTTCAATTCTATACAAATATTGAAAATTTTAATAAATACCTACCAAAAAATATAAAATTGTGTTATGCGTTAGTATTTTTTTAAATGTACACCAGAATGGCACATGACAGCTCTATAGTTGACCTTTGATATTTTATTCAAACTTTGGAATATCGTTTTTATAAATTTGTGATACATATTTGTGCTCAGCATTTGATTCTTAAATAATAGGTAACAATATTTGAATAAATTTATAATTTAGCTTTTAAGCATAACTTTTTTTGGCTGTATTTGAATCTTAGGATCATAGTTATTATGTCAAAGGTAAATTAGCCGAACGATTTTGCATTTATGTAGAGCAGTTTTAAAAAATTAATTCGATTCCTCGAGAACCTATCCCGACGAAATGATAAGTGCAGTGCAACATCAAAGGTTTGCAAGACATATATATGTACATATATTCAATTCTAGAGATAGATGTGATAAAATTTCACAAGTTCTATTGATTTTTTCTTTTATAATACGAAGCTATTAGGCTCCTTTCGCGAAAATAATAAAAAAAAAAAAACAAGTAAAAAAGCTAGAATTGGTCTAAGACCAATTCTTATGATACCCTAGATGAATGCCCGTATGTAATTATTTCGTATGATCAGCCATCTGGCAAGTTTGATTTTTGAAGTGGTTTTTCGCATATATTTCTATAACGGTTCTTCGGGCAGAAAAAATGATTATAACCAATTTTATAGGATTTCATATTCAGAAGAACTTTTTAGTACATTATAATCCCAATATACGGAAAAATTCTAAATTTTTATATGGCAACACCAAGAAAGGTTTGCCCAATTTAGTCTATTCTTGAAATTATATTTACTATTTTTACAAAAACTCTATGTACTCTATGTGAAAAACGAAATTTTTGTATGGCAACCCTACGAAGGAGTTACCCGATTTGTCCCATTTTCGAACTTAGTTTTACTTTTTTTTTTTTTTTTTTAAAAGTCCATATGCAAAATTTCAGCTGTCTAAGTGCACGCGTTCTGAAGTTATCGTGAGGATGAACGGACATGCAAAAATCAAAATAACTTTTAATTTTACGCATGGGTGTCCAATCGATTTTATTCTACCACCATTATTTCTAGGTGTTACAAACGGAACGACAAACTTAGTATAGCCTTTAGATTTCATCTAGGGTATAAAGAATATCGTTATTTATTGAATTATAATATAGGGTGTCCCAGATCAACGTACAATAAAGTTGTACCTTGAATTGAGTGAAACAAAAAGTTGTTTTATGTAAATGTACTCTCCGTTTTTTTCTTAGCTAATATACAAATAGTTGACTCAACGTACCAATTCAAAATGTCAACGCAGGCAATATCAAGTTTAGTTCCTGAATGTATTCCCATCACACGCACCAACAAAAAAAAAGAAAAAAACGATAACGCACTATTTTTCTTAGACATGCGCTCCAATTAACCAACTTCGATTAGATTTTCAATCGCGTTAGGTTTATAAAATTTTTTTTGTTCGAGTTTTTGTTTTTTTTTAACTTACACACTAGAAAATTTGAATCCATATGTGTGTGCGCATGTGTTTGCGATTGTTTGATCGGAGAGAATCAGCAGGGACTAGATTCGAATTAGCATTCTCATATTATTCTGGAAGAGGGACGAAGTCAGGCAAAAATTAAGATGTGGAACTGTATGAACTGATCGTCGCAATCTTTATTAACTTATGCGAGATCAGAACCAATAACATCACACCTTATATAGCTCTTATTAATTCAGTGTTGAAACACATCTTAAGGCGGAGATTACGACGCGATATCGATTCGTCTTCTTGGGACTTTTTCGAAGAGTTTTCGTGTATTGGTGCTATATATAATTAAGGGTCATATGCATGATACACATATTAACAAGATATGGCCGAATTATCTGTCAATTGGTTGCTTGCCTCCTTTGGCGACGATTGTCACAAATTTGTTCGTCTCAATTTCAATCGTTATCAAAGTGTCGCAACACAAAAAACTCATTACGAATCGGCCATACTTGTTATCTTTGTGTCATGGGTCATATGTATTCGAGATTTCTTCGTAAAAAACTGTTCAATCTCGAATTAAATAAACGAGTAAACTATTTTTTTATGAAAACTACTCGATATCCAATTGAAAGTAAACAACCAAACTATGAGAAACATTTACCAAACGCGAATTTAATTTTCTCAGCACTCACTTCACTTTTTTTTCGGCCGAATGCTTGGAAAGAATGTTGTTGACACGCTTGCATTGTCATGCAGAATCTGGAAAATCATGTTTTGATAATTCTTTTGAAAGACTTCGTAATTTTTTGAGGAGATTCGTAAAAACGAAAAATTCTCGGATTATACTGCAAGTTCTCTGAACCTGAAGGCCATATGTCGAGAAAAATTCGTAAAACTGAAAAATTATCGAATTGTTGCTCTTCGAGAATTTCTCGCAAATACGAAAACCCGAGAAAATGTTTGCTGGGATTGTTTTAATACAAAGACATTTACCTATATTTAAAAATTTTGTGTGTACTTCGATCTTTAGTATATTCGTGTACTCTACGAAATTTTATTATTTCAAATTGTCTTCGCAAGTGATGATATTATGCTGTTCTTTAATCCATTCTTAAAGTTTTTCTACATTTTATGTGTAATATTTTACTCACTCAATTCTGTGAGGCCCATTTAATGAATTTCTTCGTCAGTTTGGAGCACTAGTATTGACTTGAAACTAAAAATTTTCAACTGTAAATTTGAAGGGAAAGGATTTTAGAGGAAGGAGGGCTCAGAGTAAAAGTATGATCAGGACACTCCAAGGAATCCATTGGTATACTCCATCTTACTTATTTATCGAACATCCTTTATGTCTTATGTCTTTCCTTATACCAAATTAACAAAGAGCAAAATCTACAGTAATAAAAGAAAGAGGGATGCATTATGAGACTCAAATATATAATAGTTTTCTATAACTGTTGACAACTGTCTGTAAAATATAAAAGTCCTACCGAACTTTTATCACATAAATGAAGAAAAGTCTGGTAACCATAGTAATTTACCTACAATTATAAAAGGCAAAGACAGGTTATCTTGAGACTTAAAAATTAAAAGTCTTAATTTTTATGAAGAGACTTTAATTATTAAAAGTCTGTGAAAACTATTAGCCTTGAATTAAAACTTTAAAAGTCTACTAAGACTGTAAGATTATGAGGCTTAACAAATAAAAGTCTTCAATAACAGTTATAACTATAAAATAAAAAAATCTGTTGAAACCCTTCTTGTGAGATCTAAAAGCTTTTTAGCAATTATTAACTAATTATCATTACATCTCAATTCTACTTTGATTTCCAAAAATAACAGTTACTTTTGGTCCCTGTTTTTTAAAGCGACAAGATTATTGTTTACTTACAGGGCGCCACCCATTATGAATCATTGTCAAGACGACCGCTTCCTAACTTGAAGGCGTATACTCAATCTACACAATTTTATCCAAAATAAACATGGGCTTGCAGACATATTATCAAATGTATCTGCAACGTGCAAGATGCTCTTTTAAGTGCTCTGTCCTCATGGCTGTCTTAGGTTTGTCATAGGGCATAGGCTTTTACATAATATTGCATTCGTAGGTCCCATCAATTTAATATTTTTGCTTATATTATTATATTAATTTTTACTGAGTGAGCATTTACCATCAATCGAAACTATGTTGAAATAAAACAAAATGCACGGACTGTGCAGACAACTATTTGCTCCGTGTAACACGGTAGTCGGCAAGCTTCACAGACGTCTACCTTTGGCAGCTCACAAAACTTTGAATTACGCCCAGGCCAATACCAGTACTTGTTTTCGATTGATCCTTGCTGAAGAAACAACTAGCCAGATCTCACTTTCTCTTAATACCACATTGAATAGTCTAACAAAATCTTGTTGGTGTAAGATATCACAAATAGTTATCTGCTTGAAGCGTACATGGATTAAGATACTTAGACGACCACTCAGGTATCCAGGCTTAAATTGTTTCTCACCTTGTATCCTAATGATACGAAATCATTCAAATTTTAAGTAATTTCAATGGTTCGAAATCAGTTGATTTTGTCTGATTTCAGGTTGAATCACATGTTTACAAGATTTATGTATCTAGGATATTAGAGAAGGTTCAGAATTATGTGGGATGGGATATACTTATTATGAGTGCCTTCACATTGTTTACCGTGTTTTCTCTTGTTACCCAGGTCGCACCACGAATGGATTAGGGAAGATTTTGTGACGACCTGCATAGAATTACTAATAACATACATTTTATATATTTTACAATAATTGTAATTATTTTTCAGTCAATTTCCGTTTGATACAAATCAAGTACGTGTTCTCCTATACCGGGAATGTGATAACAGAGGACGACGTTTACTTTTTGATTCGAGTGCTATACAAAAAGTTGGGAGCACAAATGACTATGCTTGCTCTGAGAAAATAAGTGGTACTGACAGGAAATCTACATATACCCATTTCACGAAAAACCCCAATACTCAGGTCAAGATTTCGGATGAATATTCCTACAGGGTAGGCAAATCATATCAATTTCAAACTAAAATAAAATTACTACTTTTACAGCATGGTCGTCCTACGACAGACATCACAAGCATTGGTGAGATGATATTCGGTGCGCTGGCAATGTCCTTTCGTGGGACTGCTCTTAAAGTTCATTGGTTACAATCACCAGTACGAATTTTATGTTCACAAGTATTTCTCTCGCCTGTTCATTCGAATAGTTCTTTAGGTCGCAAACAATCCAAAGATAATTCGGGACAATCATTGTCCGATCATTGTTCGACCGACAATACTTCAGTGAATTCTTTTTCAATGCCATTTTCGGTCTGTATTAACAGGCATTTAAATCGATTAACGGATGAATCTCATGCAATCCCTCTGGATGTGCCTGATTCAGAAATCAATTTAGACAACGCACAAAGATATTCTGTTTTTAGTGTAGGTGATTCCGGTTATGGAGGCACAGAAGTTTGGACTGCATCAGTCTCATCATGTTATCAGTATTCAACCAGAAGTAGTTTAGGATCAGTATTCGATGATCAGGAGTCAAATTTCAGAAAACTAAGCACAGATTCTTCGACTTGTGGTGAAAGTGCTTTCAAATCAAGCGATATATTCAACGATGGAAATCTGCAAAGGCGGATCTCTCGCAACATATCGACATCATTTGAAAATAGAACTTCAACCAGTGATTTCATTGGTTTTATCGGTGATAATTGTCATACAGTTACAAATGGCGGAAGTGACGGTTGTGTAATGCAATATAATAAATTAAATATTTCGAAAGAAAATCGCAGTAATCCAGAGATGATAAGACAACGACGAGCAAGTGGTGAAACTTCAGTAAATATTGGCGGATCAGCACTTCATTTAATCAAAAGAGCAAAACTCGGTCTGGCAGTGTGCATTACAATGACTGAACAGTATGAAAATGAAATGGAACAATTTTGTTGTGAACATATCGCCCTCCTGGAAACAATGTTGTGTCGTTTAAGAGCTTCAGCTGAAAATGCTTACATAAATCATAGGAACTTTTTGCAAGTAATGTTTATTTTGATCTCAAATAGAAAATTAACTAATTATTTTAGTTTAGATAATGTTGCATGCATGGCAGAATACAGCTAGATGGATTGCAGATTTATTTTCTGCGCCACGATTACAATGCCCTATTTGGATGACTGTAGGCAGCTGTGAGAAGAAGAAATCTTCGAAGACTGTAGCTGATGCTTTTATAAAGGAGCTCTGCTGGATTTTATCATTTGCTGATACTAAAGATACAAATTTGTAAGTATTAAAAATCTATCTAATAGCTAGCATATTTAAACTCTTGCACAGTGCGTTAAGTAGGTATAAGATGATAAAAATTAAAACTATTTTAATATGCAACCAAAAATGATTTTCGCTTACATGGTACTACGAGTGTATCAAGTGCCACATGATACTCGAGCTTGTACTCATCTAAGTAAATTTGTTTATATAGCCTGTTTTTGAATTTAGTTACACCATTTGTTATATAAACTAATAGATATAAAAAGTTTAATTTAGAACTTTCACCAAAGATGGTATGTACCTGTACAAATGTAGGTACACATAAATCAAGGGCACACATCTTGTGAATTTCGAAACCGTAATTAAATTTTGGATTGTCCAAATGTTGATGATTATAAGTTTTCTAATGAAAAATGTTGGTATAGATCTACAATAGCCTCCCATAATATGCGCATGAGTAAGCTTTTTTTTTTATATGAATATGTCTCAGCTTCTCACTTGTCTTATGTTTGCCGATATTTTAATGTTCAGCTTCTATTTTTATATTAAAAAAAATTGTTGTGTTATCTATCATTGGTTAGTTATTGATTTGTTCTTAAATTTTTTTAGTTCTTTATAGTTTTTATAAAGAAAAGTTCTGTTAACGACTTTTTTGAAAAAATAATAGAGGTTAAATTAAAAGAAAAGGTAAGAAAATCAATAACCATAATTCTTGATGATGGGAGAGGGGTATGGGGCTTGATGAGCAGTCGTTGGAAAGGCCATGAAGGTCTGCATACAATGAGCTCTTAGCTGTGACCGTACGCTCTGCATTTTTTAAGATACAGGGTGTTTTATGAAATTATGAAAGACTAGGTTTTTTTCTTAATCACCCTGTAACTCCTAAGCGGTTGATAAGCCCCCCCCCCCCCCCCACCCCCGCCATAGAATTTTTGGTTCGTCTGGGTGAGTACTATCATCTCCTGATCTATTGACACCCTGTATAAAAATTAATTACTTTGTTTTATCCAAAATAACATACGTCAATATTTTACCCAAACTCGATAATACGCTTTAATATCAAATATGAAAACTACCTAATAGGTCTGTTTACAGCTCACGTACTCAAATTTGTGTGAATGCATTGTAACATTTTCACCCACAAGCATCCAAACTCTGTTCACGTACTCAGAAAATGGGGGAAAATATGTAGACGTCACACTTCCCCTTCAATAAAGTTTTATCCCAAGTCCACCCAATGAAAAACTCGGGGTAACTGTGTAAAAATCAAACAAATTAAAATTTGAAATCGAGAATTGTCAGAAGTTTAAATTGTCAAGGGCGACAGAATTTGAAATTGATGTGAACTGTTCGCTAACGTCGTATCTAAATCTATAAAACAGTAAGTAAAATGATTTTATTTTCAAATTAAATTTGTTACCTTGACAGTTTATAGTTGTCACTTTCGCTGTCTGCCCATTGAATAAATAACTAATAAGGAAACGGCATATCGAGTGAAAACCTAAGCCACTCGGTGAAATGCATTAGTGCGCTCTGCTTGTATTCGTTTCGTCATGGCAGTAGTGAAACCGTGAAATTTTAAAGAGGGAAATTTTTTATAATCCAAATTGCTATGTAAAATAAACAAATTTTTGGCGCCCCCTTATCTTCAGATAATATTCCTTGGCGTTGCCTATGATAATTTAAGTGACTTGTTAAGCAGAATTATCAGATAAGTGACCAGCCCTCTTGTCATTTCTCCCCCCGCTCCGTGGGTTTGACTGTCATTGAATTGCCTACTCACGTACACTGTATTCGCACGAAACCCCGCTTCCTTATTAGTTATTTATTCAATGTGTCTGCCCAAGAACACACAAAGTTGTTCATGTATACTTTCCAAATTTGACAGCTTTCCCTCTTGCACATTTTCACACAAAACAGCCCAAGAACGAAATCACCCGAGAAGTACATGAACAGATCTATTCTTAGATTCTAATATATCAAAAAGGAAGAAAAACTTAAGCATTTCTCTTCATGTAGTACAATCGCCGTAGTCATGTAAATAGTAAAACTACGATATTTTCAGAGGGTGCTACATATTTTAGTGGTTGAAAATTAATATTTCTTGGCGTTGCCTTTATATAACTGGCATAATTTAAAGGGGAGTAAGCAAATAATAACAACTGAATTGTAAACAAGCAAATCAATATTGGAATATGTTAAAAAAGTTTTGCTGTGGTCGTTTATTTTTATACACTTTAACTCATATTTTATTTAAAACACTATAATTTATTATTGAAACAATTAAATTTGCCTGAAAAATGATTTCATACGAGAACAACGTGGGTTGTTTCTACAGCACGGCACATCGCACTTCATCATTATAAATTTAAGACTGCGGAGTTTCGATTATATAAAATTTGTTTTTAATTACTTTTTTATGCAAAATCAGTAAAATAACACTGGATATATAATCTAAAGTTTTCGTACCATCAGAAATGCCGAACTCCCACCAAATAAGGCGAAGCTCTTGTCACCCCCCGCCCCTCTCTGTGGCACAATTTTAATACTTATCGCATGTACATGAGTTTTACACAATTGGTGTGTTCTTTTGTGGCTCGTGCACTGGTGCAATCATACATTAGACAGTGTTTTTATATCACCCTGTAACTTCTGAACGTTACATCCTATGACGATGATTTAAAATTTGTTAGATCGTTGGATCTTTCCAATGGTCTATAAATTTTTCCCCTGTTCCTTTCGTTCAACACAGTTAAAATTTCGGAATTTCAACTCGTTTTTTTATTTTATTTAACTACTACTAATACGACATGAATACCAATTTTTCATATTGGATTTCAGAAGCCCAAAGGCTTTGTTTTAAAATGATATATCATACTCAAAACCTAAAATTTAACTCCTTTCTTTAAGGACTTTTATTATACTAAAAAATATGCTGTGTAACTTTTATTATTAGGACTTGTTCGATATCTCTGCACTGGGAATACATTGCGTGGGATACCCTGCATATTTTCACACTGCCTGAGAACGCGCTAACATAGGGAGTTGAAATTTTATCAAAGGCGTTTTCATAAAAATATAAATACAATTCAAAAATGGACGAAATCGTGTAACCCTTTCTTGTTGTTGCCGTATATAAATTTAGGTTTCTTTACGTATACTGTGGAAACGATCAGTCCTAGACGTTTTTATTGTACTGAAAAGTTTTCAGAATATGAAAAGCTATCAAATTGGTTGTAGTCCTTTTTACTGTTAGACGAATCGTTCTAGAATTATGTAAAACCAATTTAACAATCAAACGTGCATATGTAAGGGCATTCATATAGTCTAGGGTATCGTAAGAATTGGACCATTCAACTTTTTTACTTGTTTCAGACAGGAAAAGGAATTTCTGTTTCTAATATTACTGTCTTTTAAAGAAAAATAAAAATAATGTTACATAACATTTTTGAATATGCCGTAGTTTTTAAATGTTTTTTCCAGTTATGTCTGTATACATAATATGTAAACCCTTTTTTCTAGTTTCATCAGCAAAATACTTACAGCAGTACTGACTAATCATCTAGGCTGGGTAGCGGTAATCTCTACAATTAAATCGAAATCAAAACTAGAAACAGCTACAACAACAACAACGCAAAACCTAATATTAGATGAGGTTTCTCAGAAACATCCTTACAATGCACTTTGGGCGCAAATTGGTGATTTATATGGTGCTATTGGAAATCCTCCAAAAATCTCAAGAACGATTGTTTATGGAACAGAAAAACTTTCTCTGGAGCGCCTTTTAAATATTTTAGCATATTTCATACGATGTGGGGAAGTAAAGCGGGTTGCCAAAAATGAAATATTTAGTAAGGATGCTCTTGATGAAATTATTTTTGAAAAACAAAAGGAAGACGGCTTGCTACAGGAAAGCAGACAAATGCAAAAGTCAAGTCTAATAAGAAGTCGAACTTGCGTTAAGAATTTAGGTGATGTAAGTTTAGAAGATATACAAAATGCACAAGATACAAATAATTCATGTGATAATGATGGACTGAAGAAAAATGTAATGAATGATATTCCAAATGTGTTGGCTTTCCGGGACTCTCACTTTGTTCAACAAGAATTAAGAATAGGTAACCACCTTATGGATACTGGAATTGAAAGGAGCAACATTCATTTTACAAACAAATCGGAGGAATGTGTAGATCCGAAAAACCAAATTCGTCTTACTATAACAAATCCAGATAATGTCGAAGTTCCTGTTGAGTGCATAGATTCTGATGCAACAGTAGACTCTGAAGTAGTTGAAGCTGCTGAAATTGAAGCATATTCTTTTATTAAAGAAAAGTGTGTTGAACCGAAATCCTTTTCATTTAAAGACTTTTCATGGAATATCGGGCCTATTAAGGATGGTCTTTCTTGGACGGCCTTTCAGAAACTTGAACAGGGGATTAAAGTTATAAATGAGAATATCAGACAATCTGATACTCTGCAGAAATCAAATACCGCTGCAGGAGAGTTAGTTCAAAGTAATGAATTGACCGTGCCTCCAGAAAATATACTGAAAAAACATGCAAGCCTATCAGATCTCATTACAGCAAATAGCGTTGGACAAAGTGAACGCTTTACATGGGGAATTGAACCAATTAAGGAAAATATATGTTTGGAAGAAGAGAAACATTTTGAAATGGGTAGAAAAATGTTTGAACATGAGAAAATCATCAAGGAACAATCTAGCGGGGTGGTTTTCGTTCTTGGGGACAATGAAGCTCTCGTAAACATAAAAAAAAGTAGTGAAAGTCTTTCGGATGTTAATAAAACAACGGTAGCGAATTCATCTAGTTCAACACGAACCTGTAATCATCACAAGAAACATTCCGGAGTTAAGTTTAATTTCGAGCAATATCCGCAGATTGCCACTAATTATATGAAAAACAAGAATTTGGAACTTTCTAACTATGATTTCCTTGAAAAATCTTCAAAATTGGAAGAAATATTTAAATATGGACCAAGTACAAGTTCATTCACTGTTCAGTTGCCAAAAGGTGTGAATTCAACGACCAGTTCTTGCGAAGAGTGCGAATATTGTGCAGGAACTCAAACACTTCAAACACCTTCAAATGCTACTGAATTGGAATTTGAAACAAATGATAGTTATACAGTATCTTCGCCGAGTTTATGTGAGCCGATTGAAATAAAACCTGCAAATTTAATAGCACAATGTGAGCCTTCTATCGAAAAACCTTTCTTGCGAGAGCATCTGAAGTCATTTCAAGAGAAAGCTGCTGAAAAAAAGTCTGGAAACTTTAGCATAATTCATGTACCGACTCCAATAATTCAAGATAGGGTAGGTACGGTTCCGGAGAAGACAATGAAATGTGGTTTTATACCATCATTGTTCGTTAGCGTTAGTGATCACTATATCACGGACATGGTTTTACAGGTAGGAAGATTTTTTTTTTGTTATTTAGCTACATCACTAAAAATAAATAAATAATTAATTTTAGGGTACACTGTCACATCCTCGCATTTGGGAAATAAATTTAAAGCATGATTTGGCTATAGCTTCTCGCTGCGCTTCCTTCACCTCTGGCCCAACAGAAAATGTAGCAATTATTGCAGATATGGAAAAGTGGTAACGTATACTAAACTTTATTTATCCATCCACATTGTTTTTTAAATATCGCAATTCTGATTATTCGTTCACTTACTTAATTGGTACTCCTTTATGTAGAGTGAAAAATATAGCCTTTCACCGGGCCCCTTTTTGTGATAACGTCTTGGCATGACCAACAGAGTTCCAGATACAGAGTCCTTCATTTGCGGCTCGATCACACCAGCGAATTTTTAATAATTGGCGCAAACATTTTTTTATATATCCCATTTTTCTTCGCAACCATATACCATTCTATTTTGATATTGCAATTGAAAAATCACAGCTAGTTATCAGTGCAGCTCCTTATCCGGAATATATGAGAAAAGGCATTCCTTTCTGTTAATAGATGAATTGATTTTTTCTTTTATATTGCCAGATTCAGTAATTATATTAGTGAGGTAACATAAGCTTAACACTTCCTCTACTCCTTGTGTGCTTTTATAGGTAGGGGAGGCGCAGTGCCTTTGCTGAATGAAATATTAAAGTGACTGACTACTTACTGCTGTGATATTTTGCAGCGCTAAAGTACTACAAAGTTTGCCCATTTACCTCTTGCCACTTTCGCAACATCACACAGAAGACAGCACAGCTCATGCTGAGTAAATCGCAGTCTGCTTAGACATATAAGCAACAGGGTAAATGTGCAGTTTTCCTTTGTGAACTTTGTATGGGAAGCAATCTTATATCGAAATTTATAGAAAAAGTATCCCATTTATTTGTTTAGCGTTTCTTATATGCGTATGAAATACTTAATTAATCTATGGTTAAAATCACTTAGACTCTTAGCTTGGCGGAACACTGGTCACTATCAACTGAGGAAGCCCCTGCTATTGTCTCGGACATTGATCTTGCTTGCAGAGTTTGTATGGATACCGATGGTAGTACTTTACACTTCTTCTGCTAATGTTCAGATGGATCCTAGTGAACTAGTGGCTTCAAAACATGTTCATGGCGAATGTCGTTAGGAGATGGGAGTGTTAACACAATAGGTCCTCTTGGTGGCTGCAGCGCTTTATTGCTTCTAATCTCTTTCTTTAACCATCTAAACCAAGGCTCTATCCAGGGCCAACTGAATTAAACCTAAATTATTATTAGCAGTATTATACATAGTATCCATAATCTAAATCTCTAATATTAAATAAATAAATATATTATAATATATGTAAGTTTAGGATATAGCCATTTTCATCGCTCTTTACTCTTTCAGGGACGTCAGAGTACTTTCTTCCCAAACTCATTCTTTACCAAACGTTGGAAGTAACTGGGGGACTGTGGGTATGTCCCAATTGGTTTCTACAATGCTTGAAACAGTACAAGCTATGAGCAATTCTGGAATATCATCATATGAGGTATACTTAGACTAAACTACTTAACGATAATACAGAAGGACAACTTATTTTAAGGCTTTTTTCTTCTTCATAATTTCAGTGCTTGTCGTACATCGAATCAAAATTACAAGAAATGTATTTACAGTCTGAAGTCTTGGCTGCCTTCTTACTAGCTACTGAATTTTGTTCATTGAATACAGTTACTTCTACATTAAATCTATCTGCTAATGATGTACCGTTATTATTGTCCGTGGCTTCTATTCATTCGCCACAAGTGACCAAGAAGTATGGTGTCAGTTTTAGATGACGATCTCGGTCTTGCTGAATAATTTTAAGTTTTAATATTCTAAGAAACCAATATGCTCCCATAACTGCACTTCTAAGATGATCGTGTTTATCTTGTTATTTTGGAATGTAGTTCTGCTTTTAAAAATACTCTTTAAAAATTTTAATGTGATATTGCCTTTATGAAGGCATAAACTTCTGCCTAGTTAAGAGCTTGTCTAATTTTAAAATTCAAGATATTTAGCTACTTGTTTTTACGTAGCCTTAATAATAATTGTTCAACTAAGCTCTCTTGAGACTAATGTTTAAAGAGGAATAATTCGGATTTATTAAAATACCAATTTTTTTATACATAGGAATATAGAAACGTTCCTTAGATAATAAGTTATTTAATACACATAGCTATAAGAAAGGAAAATAAATTTTCTAAACAAAAAAATTGTGCTGCTTGTTTACCGCAATGAAAAACAACAGTAACGAGACCATCAGTTTAAGGGACAACGTGTTTACATGTTGTTGTATTATATGTAAATTGAGCTCACTCCATAGTCAGCGGGTATAAGGGACATATTATAAACAATTATTATCAGAGTGGCAATCAAGTAACACTAATATAATAAATCGTGAACTAGTTACTGCAGACGATAATATTAATCAACCTCAACCTGGACCAAGCAAGCGACCAAGCAAGCGATCAGCCGACGACAACGCAACAAACCCCAAACACCTCAGACCTGAAAACTTTATTGGAGGTTCTTGATTCTCCAAAACTTGCTTCACTGGTAGGTTCCTCCTCTTCGATGAATGAGGAAATTCTTCGTCGCTTACTGTTTTTCGCTTCCTCCCATAATTCGTTTTCCGATTGTTCTGAACCATATTTATAGTTTGTTTCGTAGCTTTCTGTAGACGATTCTCCGATGTAAGTAATTCAAGGGATAATTCCTCGTCGTCGCTGTTTTACAGTACTATATTCTTTTCCACTGGAGTATGATTTAGAACTTCGTCGTCGCTTACTAAAATGTCCTCCATACTTGGTCTCCTGAATTTTAGTATAGTTGTTTCTGTAGATTTCTTCGCTTTTCGTAACGGCATCTTCAAAAGTACTATTAATAATTTCCCTACTAAAACTATTAGAATAATTGTATGAACAGACTGAACTGTCTGAATTCATTTAAAATTATTTCCAATTTACCCGACCTTATATAGCAAAATTGTAAAAAGAATTCTAATCACGACAAGATAATTTCAACTTATATACAATTAAAGAATCTGTAGATGTTTTAGAAAAGTTGTTAATGTTTCAATTTAATAATAACATTGTACAAATAAGAAATTTTTTATATAATGTATATGCCGTATTGGATAAGTTAATACCAAACAAAAATTCTATATTTGTTTTAACACCACCAAATGCTGGTAAAAAATTTTTTTTGATACTATTATTCATTATTTTATTAATTTTGGGCAAATGGGTAATTTTAATAGATATTGTAACTTTCCCTTAATGGAATGTGTTGATAGAAGAATCATTTTATGGAATGAGCCAATGATGGAACCTACTGGAGTTGAAACTTTAAAAATGATTCTTGGGGGTGCAAATGCAGTCATTACAAGAACACCTGTAATAATTCTATCAAACAACGATATTTTTCCATAAGATGAAGCATTTATTTTGTTGAAAAATTTGAGATAAATGTTTTTTTCGTAATTCAAATAAATGCTGAGAAAAATTCAGTTTTTGTTTACTCATATTAGCATACTGTACCCCGAACACACTTTCAACACCATATTTTACACTAAGACCGAAAATTCCCGCTAAATCATTAATACGTTCGTTTTGTTTGAAGTCATCGACAAAACTAGCAATAGCTTTTCTATCTGCCTCCTGTATATCAATTTTCGAATTAGCTAAGGTATATTCCAAATCATGTACGTAGGCTATAAATTCTGTAGAATTTACGACTTCTTCTTCACTATAAACATCATTTCCTGAACCTAAATAATAATATCCAGGATACGTATAACCTTTCTTAGCCATATTTTATAACTAAATAATTTTTATTAATATGGTCTCTTATATTAAAAAATTCAAAAAAAAAAAAAAACGACACGACTTTGAAATTTGCACACGGTAAATTTTATAACACATTGACAACGACGACGACAGCAGCAAAAAAGCTTACCGTAGCGATCGGGCGAAGCCAAAACCCTCGAGAATACTTCACAAGCCATGAAACAGACTCCCTCCCTACCACATGCGAGGCGCAACGGAGTCCTTACATTCTAAAATATTTGCAGTGTTCTTATGTAAAACTGACAAAAGTTTGATTTGAATAGCTCCTCCGCCTTAAACTGCTATTCATACAGAAAAATGGTGTTGTGGTAATTTTAAGCTTGCTTTCTTATCTTCCGAACCGTAATAAAGCTTTCATACCTTTCCTACCAAAATTATTTAAAAAAATTAATTATAACCAAATGACTACGATTTCTCAAACAAAAATTCTCAGCTGAGTAATGTCGCTGTGCCGTCATGGCATGCCGTGGGCTGATGATATCGAATGTAGCTGCCTACAGATTCGGACTCCGGCTGCACATACACAAATGCAATTATCATTCAGCTGAGAGGTATTGAGCGTTAAATGGTAAGGTTACTTTGTAATCAAAACTATTTTATTATTTTGTTAAGTAAGGTATATAGGAAGTGTAGCCTTTCGGAAGATAAGGAATCAAGCTGTAAATTACTAGAAGACTATTTTCCAGTATGGAGAGTAGTGTAGGCTCTGTGGCATACATAAAGCCAATGTTTAGCACTTTTCCATAAGTATTAATATAGAACATTTTAGAAAACGGACTCCAAACGCACACATATAGATTTCTGTTTCATGGCTTGGGAAGTATTCTCGAGGGTTTTGGCGAAGCCCATGATCATGCATACATGGTTGCTTTTTTGCTGCTGGGGAAAGGAATACTCATGTATTGTTATGGAAGTACTTGTGAGTAGTCCATTCTGTCAGCCTTAGCTGACAGCTCACTCCGTGAACAGCATTGACACAGGGCGGCACGCTAGTACCTCGGCTAGTGCGGGAGAGTTGTGGGTTGGGTATATCAAATACCTGCCGCTGTCACAGTCCACATACAAAAAACTAGTGCCTTCACAAAAAACGCAGCACACCATCCAGTCCAGAGGAGACCCTTACACCACTTACCTTCCTTGCCATGCCCCTTCCACCTAATGACAATGGGGGTAACATGTTATCAGTGTCCCTATATGACCTGAAAATTTGTGGAAGAGCGAACCTAGTCAACCTCCATCATTAGGAAGGCTCCAGGAGAATGAGGGAGAGAAGAAAAACTTTACTGTTCCATTGACAGGTTTCCTTTTAAGGGTTTTCCAATAAGAGCTGTTATTTTAATTAGCACGCTATTTCGGTAGATGTCACTTTTGGAGCTGTCATTTTTTGACATTTGACAAGTAGAAACTACGCCATTTATAAAAATGGAACGATACACGATTCAACAACGCATTGAAATTATTAAAATTCACTATAAAAATGGTGAAAATGTGGCAGAGACGGTTCGTAAAACTCGTAAAATATTTTTGGGTCGTCGTGAAGCTCCTTGTCGGACCGCAATACAGAAATTGGTAGAAAAATTCGAGCTGTCGGGACAAGTTAGTGATGTGAAGAATAAAACCCATGCACGTCGCTCAAGAACACCCGAGAATATTGCTGCTGTAGCCGAAAGTGTTGAAGAAAACCCAGGTTTGTCCATTCCTCGTCGTTCTTTGGAATTAGGCATTCCACAAACGTCATTACACCGTATTTTGCATAAAGATTTGGGTCTTAAGGCTTATAAAGTTCAGTTAACACAAGAACTCAAGCCGGCCGATCATCAACAACCTGGAGTCTTTGCTGATTTGGTCCTTGAAATGCATGAAAATGATCCAGAATTCCATCGAAAACTTATCTTGAGTGATGAGGCCCATTTCCACCTCGATGGCTTCGTCAACAAGTAAAATTGTCGCATCTGGGGCTCGGAAAACCCAAGAGTTATTGTTGAAAAGCCTCTCTATCCTCAACGTGTGACTGTTTGGTGCGGTTTATGGTCCCGCGGGGTCATTGGACCTTACTTTCTCGAAAATGAGGCTGGAGCAACAGTTACGGTGAATGGATTGCGCTATCGACAGATGATTAATGAATTTTTATGGCCGGAATTGGATGGTATTGATCTGGACAACGTTTACTTTCAACAAGACGGCGCTACGTGCCATACAAGCAACGAAACCATTGATCTTTTACGGGAAAAGTTTCCGGACCGTGTTATCTCTCGAAGAGGTGATCACAATTGGCCACCGAGATCTTGTGATTTAACACCTTGCGACTTTTTCCTTTCGGGCCACGTGAACGCCAACAGCCCAGCGTCGATTCAAGACCTCAAAGATGGAATTCGTGAGGCTATCGAGGACATAGGGCAGCCACTTTGCGATTTGGTTATGGAAAATTTCATGAAAAGGATATGGTCCTGTAGGCGTGGTCGTGGTGGTCATTTGGCTGATGTTATTTTCCATTATTAACGGCATACCTTCCTCTTTATAATGAAATAAAGATCCGATCATTTATCTCAAAAAATGGCATTTTTCTTTGAATATCAAAATAACACCTCTTATTGGAAAACCCTTTTGTTAAGATCCAGCCGCGTAATAATATTTTTAAGATCTCACATTAGCTTATCAGCATGCATTTGTCGCAATTATACTCATCAGCATACATTGCATTTTGTTTATCACATTCCGTGGTAACTTGAGTATCGTGTCCACGGCTTGAATTGTCTTTACTTGCGAGAGCTTCATGCCGGCATATTCATGCTGATAAGACAATGTGCTGAGTAAGTTGTTCATACGGTGAAGTGCACGTCTTCACTTGAGGTGAAATTTATGTTAATTAATTTTAGTTCTGAATAAAGTTTAGTTTTGTTCAAAAACGCAAGGCGAACGGTTGTAATCTTTTGTATCCTATCAACAAGCTTCAGCAAATCCATTTTCCGGACAAATACATTTTGGTGTACAAGTTAATGCGCTTGTGCTCCCCCATCAGAGGTCTTGGTACAAGAACCAAAGGCCTACGTCGTTAACGGGAAGGTAAAATAATTTTACCCGAATTTAAACATTTGGTGACCCCGACGTGATTTTACGTCACAAGCGAAACTCATTGTTGTCTCAGGAGTGTGACATTATTCTACATCATGGAGCAGTTTGGAAAACGACAGGCTGACCTAGGCAAGGCGCTAGAAAACATTATAGACAACTACAAAAAGGATCCGAAAGACAGGAAAACCAAAGCAGAGTACTATATAGAAAGAGCGAGGAGATTGGAAGAGGCATGGTCAAGGTTTGAACTAACCGACAATGAACTTAGATCACTACCCGAGCTACCTCTTGACCACCCATACTTCGCGAAGGACTACTACAACTCGATACGGACGCTCTACGAGCAATACCGGGAGCATTTCAACGAAAAGATCGACTCCTTCGACAAAGAAGAACAAGACCCACTTCAACAGCCCGACAAGGGCTCAGAAACTCAAGACGTACCTTTAAGGTCACCTCCAAAACAAGCAATGCCAAAGCCATTTCAACCTGAAGGAAAGGCTGACATGGCCCAGAGCAATCTCGAGTCGGTTGAAATTAATAAAATAATACGTCGACAAAGAGGCATTATCCAATCGCTGCGGAGAGTGCTCGAAGGGGTTCAATACAACGACGCTCATCCACGGCAATATTATAAAATCAAGGCTGAAACCATCAGTCAACATTGGTGTCAAATTGAGAATCAGAACTATTCACTGTGGGAAATGACCGATGATCCCGCCACAATGGGTTATGATGTCAATGAGTACATCGCCTTGGAAGAAAGAGTACAAAATACACTAGTACAGCTTTCTACAAGGATCGATGTGGCGCCCACACCAAATTTGGTGCAACAAGGTACTACATTGCAACTTCCAAGGATGACTTTGCCCAAATTTGACGGAGATTATCTTAAATGGCGCCAATTTTACGATCTCTTCTCGCAAATGGTTCATAATCAACCACTACCGAATTGTCAGAAGATGTGGTACTTAAAGACAAACTTGGTGGGTGAGGCAGAGAAATTCATCAGACATCTTCCACTGAGCGAGGAAAATTACACAACGGCCTGGAAGTTGCTGCAAGATCGTTACAACAATATGCGAATCTTAGTAGCCGGCCTGATCAACAAACTCTTAGGACAAGCTTCCCACGCATCCGACAACGTGTCAGCTAGCGCTGTGAAAATGTTACACGATACTACACAAGAATGCTTATTAGCATTGGAGAATTTAGAGGTTTCAACTACAAATTGGGATCCCTTACTTCTCCATATCCTCGTTAAAAAGCTAGACAAGCTACACATTATATGAGCAATCGTTGCCAAATCCAAGAGGACTGCAAACCATGAAAGGTTTCTTGTCATTCTTAGAGGGAAGGTTCCAATCGCTGGAGGCTTTAGGCCACAAGAGCAAAAATGTGGATGAGCAGCGAAAGATTAACCCATCCAAATCAATGGCTTCCGTTGCCATTACACCACCAGCTTGCGTATCATGCAAGGGCAACCATCAGCTTTACCAATGCACCACATTTTTGAAATTAACGCCATCAAATCGCTTAAAGTTGCTGAGGGGGAATAACTTGTGCGTCAATTGTATGAGATCAGGACATACTACAGTCAAGTGCAAATCACGTGGATGCACTAAATGCAACAAGATGCATAACACGCTAGTGCATCTGAACGACTGTGAAGGATTGCAATCACAACAAGCTTCTACTACCTTAGCTCCAAGACAAGTGGCATGCCGTGCAACCCCACCACGGCCTTCGTTTTCAACAGTCGACCAACCAATTGACTCGTCGTCCAGTGTTACAGCCCTGAGTAGCAAACAAAATCGTGGTTTTGTATTGTTAAGTACAGCACGAGTCATACTAACTAGCAGCAATGGAAGCAGCTTAGAATGTCGAGCCATCTTAGATTCGGGCTCCCAAATAAATATCATCAGCCAAAGGATTGTTAAAAAGCTTGGTCTCGCGCCCACTTCCGACTCTTTAGTCATAGAGGGCATTGGGCAAGGAAAGCGGCAATCGCATCAAAGAGTAAATGTGCTACTCCAGTCAAGGTTGAACGGATACTCTACCAGAGTCGAGGCTTTCATACTTCGGAGTATCATTTCTCCTCAGCCAACACGACAGTTGGATATCTCTTCGTGGGCCATACCAAACAACATAAAATTAGCAGACCCCGCTTTCAATCGTCCAGACCAAATTGACATCCTGCTAGGAGCTGAATTCTACCATCAATTATTGTCCATCGGGCAGATAAAGTTATCAGAAGACCTACCAATTTTGCAGAACACCATGCTGGGCTGGATCATTGCGGGAAGGGTGGAAAGAGCACCTCTAACTACAGCGGCGTGTGCAATATGCACCGACGAAGACCTCAACAATGTCATCGAAAAATTCTGGAAAATAGAAGAGGTCGAAGAACCCAAATCTCGCTTAACACCAGCGGAAAGCCGTTGTGAAGTCTACTTCAACCAAACAACTCAAAGAGACTATGAAGGACGCTTCTTGGTCAAACTACCATTTGCGAGTGATCCCACACAATTAGGCGAATCGAAGAATATAGCACTACGTCGATTTTTATCTCTGGAGAGAAAGTTAGCTACAAACAACGTACTTAGGCAACACTATGTGGGATTCATGGAGGAATATGAACGTTTGGGTCATATGGAGGAAATTGACATGGAGAAATTAACGACTCCATACTACTTCCTGCCACACCATGGTGTTCACAAACCGGAAAGCACTTCTACTAAACTTAGGGTAGTCTTCGACGCATCGGCAAAAACATCCACTAATCTATCTTTAAATGATGTTTTGCATGCGGGACCCACGATACAAGATGACCTATTTTCGATTTTATTGCGATTTCGAATGCCGCGATTTGTTTTCACGGCAGATATCGAAAAAATTTACCGTCAGGTGCTGATTCATCAAGATGATCGAAAATATCAGCTGATCCTCTGGAGGACTGACCCGCAAGAACCATTAAGGTGTTACCAATTAAATACAGTCACATATGGCATAACATCAGCCCCATATTTGGCAACAAAGTGCCTGCACGAATTAGCCCATGACGGAAGTGGAAGACTTCCTTTGGCGTCAAAATCCATACTAGAAAATTGCTACGTAGATGATGTAATAACTGGCAGCGATAGTCTCAATGAAGCGATACAGACACAGTCGCAACTCATGTCATTGCTAACTGAATGGGGATTTAAACTCAGGAAATGGTGCTCAAATAACTCCCGATTACTAAAAAACATACCACCGGAAGATCAGGCAATACAACTAGACTTCAGTGAGGAAATGGCCGAAAGCTTAAAAACCCTGGGCCTTATATGGTTGCCAAAATCGGACCAATTTTGTGTGAAAACCTCTTGTATTGACAAATCACGAGTCACGAAACGCAATGTCGCATCGCTGATAGCTCGTTTATTTGATCCACTCGGGATAATATCACCAATCGTCGTCACTGCTAAAATATTTCTGCAGAGACTGTGGCAACTTAAGTTAGACTGGGACGCGTCCCTTCCAATGGAGCTACACACAAGGTGGGTTAAATTTCACGAAGAATTGCTGTTCATGGAAAACATACAGTTTCCTAGACACGTATTCGGAGGCGACGTTCCAAAAACAGTACAGTTTCATGCATTTGCGGATGCATCCGAAAGAGCGTACGGCGCCGCTATGTACATTCGATCAACCACTTCTGATGGGAGAATTCTTGTCAGACTTATTTGCTCCAAATTCAGAGTAGCTCCCATCAAACAAGTCACACTGCCCAGACTCGAGCTCTGCGCTGCCAAATTAGCTGCGGAACTAGCAAGCCGTGTTAAGAGAGACTTAAAACTGGAAAACAGCCCCACATACTTTTGGACAGACTCCGAGATTGTTCTGGCGTGGATTAATTCCACTTCATCATCATTTCAAGTCTTTGTTGCAAATCGCATAGCGACAATTCAAGGACTCACAAATACGCAGC
This sequence comes from Dioctria rufipes, assembly GCA_963924295.1. Lineage (NCBI taxonomy): Eukaryota > Metazoa > Arthropoda > Insecta > Diptera > Asilidae > Dioctria > Dioctria rufipes. The sequence continues at coordinate 91,557,452 of OZ002743.1, read as the reverse complement.
AATGGCGCCACGTCAGTTCGAAGGAGAACCCAGCTGATGTTCTATCAAGGGGAACTACACCTGAAAAGCTGAAGGCACATAATCTCTGGTTTTACGGTCCCCCGTTTTTACATGGCGAAGAAGCAATGTGGCCTTCGATATACAACAAAAATCTGCAGATTCCTTGTGAACTAGAACGGAAACGGGCTTCACTGCCCGTAGCCACAGCACTCAATGCTAATAATCGTTCATCCAATCCTATATGCAACATTCAGCATGGAAATTCCTTCAGACGGCTGCAACGAATTACCGCTTATTTAATTAAATTTATCAACAAGGTGAAAGGCTCGAAGGTATCACCCTCATCAAAGGATGCAACTCTAATGGTAAAGGAACTCGACTCAGCACTATATGTGCTCATAAAGCTAATGCAGCAGTCGGAGTTTCACGAGGAAATTAATCAACTTCGCCACTACAAAGAAGTGAACAAGAGGAGTTCTCTAAGCGACTTTGCACCATTTTTAGACGAAAATGACATAATTCGCGTAGGAGGACGTTTGGAAGAATCAAATCTTTCATACGATAGCAAACATCCCATGCTGCTTCCATATTCGCATCCATGGACAAAACTGTTGATGACAGATCTGCACAATGAAAATTTGCACTGTGGACCACAGACACTATTAGCCACCACGCGACAGCGCTTTTGGCCCATTAAGGGCAAAATTTTGGCCAGATCGATAGTTCAACACTGCGTGCGTTGTGCGAAGGCCAAGCCCAAGCTGTTATCCCAAATAATGGGAAATCTTCCATCTACCAGAGTACAGCCCGCCAGACCTTTCATCAATTCCGGGGTTGATTTTTGCGGCCCAATTTTCATACACTACCGAGTCAGAGGCAAACAACCTCACAAGGCCTATGTGGCAGTGTTCTGCTGCTTTGCCACGAAGGCAGTTCATTTAGAGGTCGTGAGTGACTTGACAACAGAAGCCTTTTTAGCAGCTCTAAGAAGATTCACGGGACGAAGAGGTCACTGCAAAAATTTGTATTGTGATAATGCGACGAATTTCGTTGGGGCTCGGAACCAACTACACAAGCTAAGTGAGACCATTTACTCTGATGACGCTCAAGCGAAAAAAGCTTCGTCTTGCAACGCACGCGGAATTGATTTCCACTTTATCCCCCCTCGAGCGCCTCATTTCGGTGGCTTGTGGGAGGCCGCAGTGAAATCGGCAAAACACCTGCTTCTAAGAAGCGTAACTTCAGCATCGCTAACATATTAAGAGCTGGAGACGGTAATGGTGGAAATCGAAGCCATATTGAATTCCAGGCCGCTGACTCCAATGTCGGCTGATCCTAATGACCTAACAGCTCTAACTCCTGGCCATTTGCTTATTGGAGAGCCGCTTACTGCATCCATAGATGCATTTTCAGAACCGTGTAAAGCTAGCCTCCTGAAACGATGGAAATTAGTGTCCCACATCAAGCATGACTTCTGGCGGCGCTGGTCGCGTGAATATTTGAATGAGCTTCAACACCGCTACAAATGGAAGCAACGCTGCCAAAACGTAGAACCAGGAACCATAGTCATCTTAAAAGAAGAAAATACGCCTGTCACGAAGTGGCCACTGGGACGCATAGTTCAACTGCACAAGGGTACTGATGGTTACGCAAGAGTAGCGGATGTTCGAACAGTCACGGGCGTCTTCCGGAGGCCAATTCACAAACTTTCGCCCTTACCCATAGAAGCGAATGATGCCCAACATACCTTCACAAGTGCAGAACAGGTCACTAAGAGTGAATCAGCTCTCAAGACACAAGATGACCAACATAAGAAAATCCCTCGAGTTACCAATGGAGCGGACCCACGCCCCTCGACAAGTGACACTGCAAATCGCTCCCCCCGGAAAAAGGCACGAACATCACTTGGATCCCTAATTGTATCAACTTGGTTAGTCTGCCTATTTCTTCCAGCTCTAAAGGGAGATCCTGTAGAAGTAACCACATTCAACTCACGGCCTGGCATACATTTCGAACACTTGGGAACAGCGAAACTGATCTCTACCGAATGGAATTTGGTAACATATTACAATCTCAGGCCATACCGAATGGAGTTCAACTCATTGAAAAGGGGTATAAAGACGCTAAAGCACCTCTGCAATCAACTAAAATACAAGAGTTCCTGCATACCAGTCATCACGCAATTTCAACACATTCAAGAGGAACTTATCGTCGACAACGACCTACTTCCCACACAAAACTCAAGCATAAGAGAGAAAAGAGGGGCTATTGACATTGTAGGCAACATCGCTAACTCATTATTTGGGGTGTTAGACTCCCAATACGCTGAAGACATGGCGAAAACAATCGAGGCCGTCAAAGGAAATGAATTACATCTCCTAGAATTAATCAAGAATCAAACATCCATTATTGATTCCACTGTTAACATAGTCAAACGAGACCAAGAAGCTACTAATAAAAAATTCATGGCATTAGAAGAGCAAATGACACAGATTATCAACCGCATTTCTGATACAGGTGAAGAGACTCAGCAATTTAAGGTGATGCAGTTATTCTCATCATTGTCCATCCAGATGACCTTAATTGCGAGTGATATTCAACGATTCCATTTATCCATCATCGATGCCTTAACGGATTCTCATCACGGCCAAATAAGCCCACGACTTCTATCACCAGCTCAATTGAGAGAGGAAGTACTACTCATCCAAAGCCACTTACCAACATCCTTAAGTTTGCCAACAAGTCAAGGGAGCATCTTACCGCTGTACAAATTAATAAGTGTCGAAGGCCGAGCCGTCGAGAATTATGTCATATTCAAGCTCATGATACCGCTAATCAACTTGGAGAAGTTTGATTTGTTCAAGACATGGCCAATTCCGGTCTATGTAAATGAGACATTCATCTCAATACGATCATGTGCATCGAACTTGGCCGTTACGTCGCACAAAGATCAACATTACTCGTTGACTGACCAAGAATTGGCGGGGTGCAAATCAGTAGAAGAAAGGGTATATCTATGTAAGCAGCTTCACCCCGTTTATCGCAGAAGAGCCAACGTGTGTTCTTGTGAATCCGATCTTTTGAATGGAATTCCATATGCAATGTATTGAAAATAGAGGAAGATTCCATATGGTTACAACTAACTCATGAGAACCAGTGGATCTATGCATTAAAGGGAACAACCTCAATAAATGTTGTCTGTAGTAATGTCACAATAACGACATCGATAAATGGCTCAGGGCTTTTGAAACTACAGCCCGATTGCTCTATAAAACACGAGTTGCTAACGCTTCAAGGCCATTACATCTACTCGAGTGAATCACGGAGATCATATACCAAATTAAGTGAGCTCCTCAACATCACTACACCTGAACACCTATCCGCAATCCTGCAAGGAAAAGGCCATTACCATCCGCAATTGAAGGAGCTTGAAGAATTACAAGAGATCATCAAGAAGCAGAAATTCGACCTACCCACTGACATTCATACACGTACCACTCATGGTCTGGCGATCGGATATACAGGAGTTTTTTTGGTCATAACTATCCTACTGGGACTGCTCTACAAGCATCGAGAAGACATGCAAAAATGCCTGCGGGGCAAACCGAAGCCCTTACCGAGACAACAGCAGCGCCATGAAGATTTCGTAGTCAACATCGAATGAAGCGTAGGTTGAACCAGGAGTTCACCGACGGGGAGAATGTTAAGATCCAGCCGCGTAATAATATTTTTAAGATCTCACATTAGCTTATCAGCATGAATTTGTCGCAATTATACTCATCAGCATACATTGCATTTTGTTTATCACATTCCGTGGTAACTTGAGTATCGTGTCCACGGCTTGAATTGTCTTTACTTGCGAGAGCTTCATGCCGGCATATTCATGCTGATAAGACAATGTGCTGAGTAAGTTGTTCACACGTCTTCACTTGAGGTGAAATTTATGTTAATTAATTTTAGTTCTGAATAAAGTTTAGTTTTGTTCAAAAACGCAAGGCGAACGGTTGTAATCTTTTGTATCCTATCAACAAGCTTCAGCAAATCCATTTTCCGGACAAATACATTTTGGTGTACAAGTTAATGCGCTTGTGCTCCCCCATCAGAGGTCTTGGTACAAGAACCAAAGGCCTACGTCGTTAACGGGAAGGTAAAATAATTTTACCCGAATTTAAACACCTTTATTTACAAAATTTAAAGAAAATCTTAGTTTATAAATACTGAAAGCATGCTTGTATAAGTATAGTATCTGTTTATATAAAATAAGTACTATTTATCTGAAAGACATTTGAATGATTTTTGACATAGATCTTAGTTAATTTTTTATAATTAGCTACATTCAAATTTTCTTTGACCTCAGGTGGTAAGTTAATATAAAGTTTCGGTTCTATTATACTGGCATGTCTTTGTATGATGTACTGAGATATTAGATAGATTCAAAAAAATAAACTTTAATTGTTTAAACCAGTAGATCTGTCGAATAGTCATTACGTCAAAATCTTTGAAAGATTGCATGGTTGAAAAGTACTTTGACTTTCTTAAGCATAATTTTATGATTTTAGTTTGCAAGTTATGAAGTGGCATAATTATTACTGTGAAGGTCGCTCCCCAAGCTGCAATACCATATTGTAAAATAGACTGAACTATAGAAAAATAAAATATCCTCATAGAGCTTAAGTCGAGAATACCGCGGAGCATTAAGATTTTGTAAATTTCTCTCCTCAGCCTCTTAGTGACAAAAAGTATATGCTTGTCCCATTTTAGCTGGCAGTCCCCCAAGTACTTTAGTTCGTTTACTATTTTAAGCACAAAGTTATCAATTAGTAAGGACACCTCCTCATTCATGTTAGTGATAGCCCCAAATAACATGTAGTTTGTCTTATCAAGATTTAGTGCTAACTTATGTCTACATAACCAAGTATAAATTAAATTTAATCCCCTGTTTGCATTTATAGATACAGTTGACCAAGCATTACTTTTAATAGCAGAACTGTATCATCAGCAAAGACTACCACGTCTCCCCTTAATCTAAATTAACTAAGTCTACAGAGATCAGATCAAAAAGAGTAATAGAACATTATTCTTAATACCAATATTATCAAGCTTATCTTAATAAGTTTGTGGCCAACAGTATAAAAAGCTTTTTTAGGTGCCAAAATACAGCCACAACTTTTTTGTTAGTATCAATTGCAGAATTTATGAACTCAAATACCTTATAAAGTGTATCTGAACTGATCCACTTTTGAAGCCGTACTGATTTCTTGAAATAATATTAATAATTTCAATATATTTAGTTAGCCTATTTTTAATACATTTTGCAAATATCTTATCTATGTTGGGTAATAACGAGATTGGTCTATAATTGCTAGGGATGTTTTTATCGTTACTTTTATAGACAGGAGTGACAATAGTACATTTAAGCCTTTTAGGAAAAATTCCTTGATCGATTGCTAAATTTAAATCGTATGTAATTGGACTCGCGATATGATAGGCAACTGTTTTAAGTAATTTAGTCGAGTATCCATCTACACTAGGGGCTTTATTATTTTTTAACATTAATATTTGCTGAAGGACTTCATCAGGTGTAATATATGCCATATTAAAGGTGCTTCCAAGACGCGCCCATCAAGAGAGGAAGATACTACAGAATTTGAGATCGTTTCACCTATATTGATAAAGTGTTCATTTAGTTCAGTTGCTATTTCGAACGGTTCCGTAAGTATTGGATTATTTTTAAAAGTTATATAATTTATTTTTACTCATATCTTTTTTGGATTATCACAGCACTTCTGTAGCTCTTGTTTGTAGAATGAGGACTTTGCAGCTCAAATTATATTACTCAATTTGTCCCGATAGGATTTATATTTAACATGAAGTATTTCATTAAAAGGTTCCTGTTTAAGTTTCCTAGCAATTTTATCTCTGTTCCGAATTGAGGTTACTACTCCAATAGTTGTCCAGCTTTTGACTATAACCTGCTGATTTTATCGTCAATGCAAGACGAATTCCCTGTGCCCTGTCTTGTAATTCCTTCTAAATATTCATTAAACCCATATTCTTCTAGAGTATCAAGATATTTATTTGCATTGAGAGACACTCTGTTTGCTAAAATATTTATGTTAATGTCACCCAAAATCAAATGGTTATCCAAATTTACGTTAGCCCTCAAAAATTCTTCCAAAGAGTCTATAAATTTGATAGGACTACAGCTTGGGGACCTATAAATACTTGTGATGTTTATTAATTGATTATTAGGTAGGAGTATTTCCAAATGAACAGAGTTACTTTCGTCAATTTGACAGTTTATACTACTTGCAAAAAATGTTGATTTAATGTAAACAGCTATACCATCACATTTTTTTAAAGAATCTGGGTTGTTAATCATTTGGTATCCGTTTATATTATACCAATCCGTTTCATTTAACCAAGACCTGTTATGGTCGTAGCATATTGCATATAGCAATATGCTACACTGAGAAATACTGTAGCATGTATGCCGTCCTTTGGTTAAACCGACTGCTGAACACACCCAAAACTGCTCGGTGTGGCATGCCGGTGGCGAAAAAGAAGAGGGAAGTTGGCCGCCTGTCAAAGAAATGTGATGTGGAGGAGTTCAACAAAAGAAAGGAGCTGAGAAACAGCGTGTGAATCAACAGTTTTATTTTAAACAAAAAACGAGGAAGCTTAAAGAGGAACAGGAAAATATTTAAAAAAAAGTACGACGAAAAGCTAAGAACAGTGATTGGTGAACAAAAATTGCAAAAGGTAACCTGGGATTAAAAAGAAAATTTCCTATGAAGATTGTGAAGGAGGGTTCATCGGACCACGAAGTTTAGCCAGCTGAAAGTATAGCCACAACAAAAATTTTAAGGTACCGTACAATCATTTAATTAAGTCATGATGTGCGAAATGCTGGGAGATATGTACTCCTGAGCAAATACAATTTGTCGCATCCGACGTCTACCCACCTTTTCATACAAAAGTTTTTCGAGGTTAAAGATCCACATGGGACCAGGAATGACTCCACACTTAAAAGAGAACGATTTTGTACATGATGTTCTTCAATAAAAATGCAATGTGGTACAGAATTCAATTGGAAACGCTAACAAACAAATAAAATTAGAAAGACACCTGATAAATGCAGCAGCCTTCAAAGCACGCTCGATGTCAACGAGTAAAATATTTAACAAAACGGAAATAAAGGAATTGCGTAAAAATTTCAGTATGGATTTGTCCCCAAAGGAATTCGATTTTTCCACCACTATTTGGTATTTCTTCAAGCATTATTTATTTCGATAACTCCAGTCGGAAAGACATACATACAGACATACAAACGTATGTCGTACTATATCGCGAAAAAGTTCCATACTTTGCACTGGCAAATATATGAATTTTGTTAATTTTATATTGATTTTTATATTTTCATTCTTCAATTTCTAAAATGTCGTCACGAGCCTTATTACGTACAGAATTAAATAATCAATTGAGTTGATGATTTTTGTTCAATCTATTGCGGGATTGTTATATTTTATTTTTCGTTAATAAGTATACATAGTTTGCATATGTATACTTATTAACGAAAAATAAAATATAACAATAGTTGGCGATTAACTTGTTAAGTAACTTATTCCAGAATTTTTTTTACTCTTCTGGTAAAATTAAGTATTATCGCATTGTCCTGTAACGTATGGAAACTATAAACTTTAAAAAAATTATGAAATAACGTTCATGGCTCCATAAAAATTTATTGAATCATCATTATTATTAAGTTTTGAAAGAAAATCATCACTGAATTACTATTACCCTTAGATGTTGACAGAAAATTCGTGTCAGTTTATTATTATTATCAGATTTTTAACAGAAAATTATTATTCATTGTTGTCAGGAAAATCCCGACAACTTCAAAATTTTTATTTTGTTAGATTTTCTATTTACAGGAACGCAGTTACCATCCAGGAGGCCTTCGCGGAGGGAATTGCTTCATTTAATGAAAGTAATAGCACTAGAAATTTTTGGTACCAAAGGTAATTAAAGAAAACAAATGAAAAAGAAGACTGTCGGGGATTTTCTCAATAGCGTTCTTTAGTAGGTTTCTTTGTAGTGCGGTAAAATTGATTTTCTCATAACTTTTAGTCTCTCTCTAGCCAGTTTGAAAAGGCTCACTAGAAAATATAATAAGTTTTTGTCTTGTATAACTATTAGAATGCTACGGGGGTGAAATTAAGATTTAACAAACATTGTTACTTTTAATATGAATCCCGATTGCCCACGATAAGTGCAGTGATCTGGAATGAATAAAACCTTACTTTTTATAACGTAATGGCTCGCTAAAGTTTTTATTCTCTCCTTCACTATCCTGGAGCCCTCTCGCATGAAGGTCGCCTAGGTCCGCTTTAGTCTCTTTACAGGTCAACAAGGGACACTGTAACTAATTTGCTGCCCTCAGCGCCGTATGGGTGGTTGGGGCATGCAGTGAAGGCATACCATCTGCGCCTTCAACATGAATGTAGGTAAGTGACGTAAAAGTCCCTTCAGGACTGAATGTGTGCCGGCTTTTTGTTGGATAGGCACGAAAGTTTTTTTGATTATGACTGACGGCAGCGGCAGGTTTTTCGTGAACTTCCCCACACTCTCCGCCAATAGCCGAGGCGAGCTAGCGTGACGCCCTGCAGTCAACGCTGTCCGTCGAGTGATCTGTCAGCTCATGCTGGCAGTCTGGACTTTACGTCCAAGCCAGTCACTCATCATAGTTACATAACAGACTCCGTCAGAACAATTATGTCGAAGTCCACATTTAAATCATTCATGAGTATAATGAATTCATCAAAGTATTTCGGCAAGCTTCTAATATTCATATGAATGACCCTAATGGAGTTCAAATTTTTCTAAAAAAAATTACAACAATCAGTCTTATCACACAAAACACTTGTTTTAACATTTTTATAATTACTCAGAGTTTCTAATATTTCACACATTATTATCTGATCAGCTCTAGACTAAAATAAGCGGATTAAAAATTCTTTTATTTATAAATAAGTAAATTTTGCAAATCGAGTTGATTTTTTACTAAATAAAAATTTGAAGCGTATCTTTTCTAACATATACCTTGTCATTCTTAATCCAAATATACCTATAGCTCTTACTCCTCAACGCGATTTTTGTCTGCCTCAATAGTTCAGCTGTAACTTTGGTTATATGTGCCCCCAAAAATACACGACCTTCACCTAGATTAACATGAATATCTTTTGCAGAGATTCCGGCCCCATCATTTTTTTCCTTTACAGTTAACTTAAACCAAAGAACATATAACTTATTAGATGTTCTTTGCTTAAACGCATTTATTATTGCATCTCTCGTTGACTTCTTGATGAACCGTACGATGATTGCGATTTGTGCCTGGTGCATTAGATGCCGGTGACTCGGTATACATAGTCCAATTCGTTTTCATGGAGCTCAAGGTTACTGACCTTTGCTATTGCTTTAACTATAGCAGCTGGATTTTCACTTTTTGTTTCCTTGACACTATTAATATAGTTTCTTCTCAGTTCTTGTTCCGGTTGTTTATTTTTATCGGTTAACAAATTGATCTTTTTTTTTGGTACTCGTTTTCATTTTTTAATACACTTCCTTCCTTCAGTACTTCTGTTAATCTCAAATTAAAGTCATCAAATTTATCAGACATAAATTGGACAGATTTTCTAAATTCACTGATGTCATCTTTAGTTATATTAACAGAGCTATCAAGTTGGCTTTGGATCTTGAAATAGAATTTGTTGAAAAGATCATCGAAGGCCGTTTGATCTTTTGCTTGTTTTGCAGATTTACATGAATCGCATTTCCAATATTTACTTTTTTGATTAAGTTTCCGTAAATTTTCTACAGTTTTTATATTGCTGAACTTTGCATGATAATAGTTTTTGGAAATAGTACACAGAATCACATCTTTTGGATCATGAAAAACTTCTTTACATAGATCACACGTATCACCCATGGCTTACTTCTCACATTAACGTCCGAATGTCACGACCGCACTCAGTGAACTGCAACAGGAAAATTGCCCTCTTTTTCGTCAGTCTCACAGTTGCCCAGAAAAAACAACTCTTATAAAATTATTCTTGCGTCCGTCATTTATCATAGGCAAATTTTCTGTTCGCAGCTCATCTAACAAATTATGAAAGAATTCTCTTGATTTACGTTTCAAAATCCAATCTTTAACCCACAACCTTGTCTTTTTATTTCTCCTACTAATTCTACACTTTAATAATATTAAGATTAAAGATTGAGCAGAGCGAATGGCCTTTGCACTGCAGCCATTCACTGGCTTATTGTGCACCGCTTTCTTTATAGTTCATTCAACAATCTCAATTCCCGGGAAGACCAGTATTTTTGTTATGGAAATACCTTCGAGTGAGTACTCTTGGACGTGAAGTCTGTCCTGTCAACATGAACTGACAGCACACTCCGTGGTCAGCGTGAGCACAGGGCGGCACGCTAGCACCTCGGCTAGTACGGGAGAGTTGTGGAGTTGTGGGTATACAAAAGCCTGCCGTTGCCATGAACCATAATATAAAAAGAATTCGTGCCTGACACAAACAACAAAGCACGCATCCAGCCCTGAAGGGACTCTTACACCACTTACCATTACTTACAGTGAAGTCATAGATGAACCTGTCCTCAGGCCGTGCCCCATCCACCCTGCAACATTGTGGGCAACATTTTACAATGTCCCTTTGATGACCTGAAAGAAGCAGAGTAGCGGACCTTAGTCAACCATCGCCGTTAAGAAGGCTCCACGAGAATGATGGGAGAAACAAAAACAGATCTAACTCTCAATTACGTTATAAAAAAATTCCTATTATTCAGGAATAAAAGATTATCAAAGATAGTGTCTACGTACATTGTCAGTCCTGCCCTACATTAAATCTATGCTATTTGCTACCGATAAGATAATTCTGTAAGCTACCATTATTTTGACCAGGCTGGTCAGACAGTTCTGTATTGTATATACTATTCACACTATATACACTTCTCACAAAATGGTAAATAAACTTTCCTTTTAAATTATAAGCCAATAATTTAACTTATTTGTACTGGATTGAATTTGATAAATAATTTTATACACTGCATAATGCTATTCAACTGTATATATTCCTATTTGGATTTACAGACAATTCCCTAGACTGTAAGTAACTATTTGATTTCTTATTTGTTCCTTTAACTCTGTATGTACTTTTGTAATGATCGATATTTTACTAAAGTGTAGTAATTATTTCAATATATGTATGTGCTTATTCGAAATGGTGAGTAAAACTGAAATTAAGCCTAATGGTACTAATCGGTAATATTTTTCAAAATGAAATAAAAATATTGATACAAAAAAAGAACAAAAGGCAACAACTTACATACCTTGGTTGTTGAGGGTTCACCGAGGATGTCCTGCTTGCCACTATTTAGAAATTTATCTGATACATGTTAAACCTATCGAGAACCACCTTATACTTTCCCCTTTTTATCAAACTTTAGGACATTTGGGTGAACTCCTGCAGTAGCTGCAACTTCGATGCAATACTGTTGGGCGTGACTTGAATTTGTTAGCAATTGTTTGTATTGTTGATGTGCAGGTTATCGAGATTATGCTAGATTTCGCGAAATGCTGGAATTAACGTGTGTGGGTCCAACTTTAAGTTAAGCCAGGACGCTTGATGACATCCTCAATTAGTCCATTATACGCCAGTAAGATTTGATTGATTTTTTTTTTGTTTCTCCTGTATTGCTTTGCGATAACGACAAGGACAAAATATGGTGTCGGTATCAATGGACAATTATTTCTGATAAATATGTTGGTATGAAGTTGAATGAAGCTAAAATAAGTGGATACTCTATTGAACACGGATTCAGCCTTTCTCTTCATCAAATTATAACAAAAAAAACGTTTATTTATTTTTTCCCGGACGGGAATCGAACCTACACTTGTTAGAATCAGTCAATGATGGATAAAGAAGAATTTTAAAAACTTTTATTTTTAACGATTCTAAATCAAATTAATAAATACAAGAAGAAAAAACAACCGCCTCGTCCGCGGTTTGAAACCGGGACCTTCCGCTTGCCGGGCGACTGCTCGTACCACTGAGCTAACGAGACATACGAGGTAAATGCAAGAGGGAAAATCATCTGTCTCGTTAGCTAAGTGGTAAGAGCAGTCGCCCGGAAAGCGGAAGGTCCCGATTTCAAACCCCGGACGAGGCGGTTGTTTTTTCTTCTTGTATTTATTAATTTGATTTAGAATCGTTAAAAATAAAAGGTCTTAAAATTCTTCTTTATCCATCAAAAAAAACTTGCCAGAAACTTAAAAAGCAGATGATGATATTATAAAACTTCTGTTTTTCCCAATAGCATCCACAAAAAATCAAAGTTTGGCATACAATTTTTGTTTGTACCTTTTACAATTCAATCAGCAACTCTATATAATATATATTAGCTTTTCTAGTGCATTCCATTTCGTTGTACACCTACTTATTCAACTACTTTAACGTAGATATGTATTCCTCATGTACTAGCTTTACATATGGTTTCGATAATTGATTAAATTGTTTTGTTTGCGAAGATATTATTTTACAGAATGTTAAATATCAGTTTTTACCCCCTTTTTCCACTTTTATTGACTTCGATTTTGATTTTAGTCAGGCGATATTTTTCGATTTTTATCTTTTTTACTCTCAAGAAACTGTCACTACCTTGTCCAGAAAAATCTTCTTCCTTCTCTCCCTTTTTTCTTCAGTCACAGCTAGCGTTAAATCGTCCGGTCATCCCAAACGTGGTAGCATCTTCACCATGTGGACGAATGTCAACACCGCTACATCTGTCGACATCGTACATGTAGCATGCTGCTGCATGCGGTACGCTACGACCATAACATTTTATTGGATCAAGTTTCTTCGAAATCGGCAGGCTTTAAGAAGTATGAACCACATTCACGGAATCTACAAAGTGAAATAACCTTGCATTCGCGTAAGAATTGCTCCGATGTTTCATCCTGTTCGAGACATAGCCTACATACAATAGTGCGTGATATACCTATCTGATGCATGTGCTTGTTAAGTCTGCAATGTCCGGTTAGGACTCCTGTAATGATTCTGAGTTGATTCCTAGACAGCTTTAAAAGATCCAGGCTCTTTTTGGGTGAAGGTGCTTTAATGAATATTTTGTCTTGCTGGAGCCTATCACTGAAGCCCATCTCTGGTCCATTCGATTTAGGATAATATGTGGGTAGCAGAAGCAGCGGCTATACTATGCGCGTTTAGACACGATGTTTCGCGGAAATAAAAATTGCAATATTATTTAGCACTTGATTCGCGCGTAAAAAGAAAGCTACAGTATAAACTCTAGATAGAACTTTATTAAACTAGACTATTTTACCTACAGCTAGAGCGTAATTATTATTCAAGTACAAACAGTATAAGCTAGAGTACTCTAGCTACATTTTTCTCTAGATGTATAAGTTTATTTTTACGTGCAAAGAAGAAAATAAATAAAGCAGTTCAACAATTTTGAAATAGCTATGCAAATAAACAGAATGCATGCAAGTAAAAATATAAAAACAATCAAAACAATATTTAAATAGTCAAATTACGCTCATTTTCACATAAGTAAGTGTCCCTGTTGTGACACTGAGGTGCCCAATGCCCCGAATCACAACCATAAGATCAACACATCAATATATTGTCCTATACAATATAGTTATTGATGTATCACAGAAATGACCCTGAAAACCAAATATTATTTCATTCATTTTAATTTAATTTAAATTTCGCTAAAAATAATTCTCCCTTGTTATAATATAAATGCAATTATGCATAAATTGCAATTTATTATCAGACACACATTCCATTTACACGGTATGCATACTTACCTACATACAGTATCTTCTTCTTTTTCTTTTCCTTATGTACACTGTACATACATACGTACATTATCTAATTCTTTAAATCTAATTGGATGGTTTATACATTGTAATGTACATATTATACACATCATGTAATCTTAATTAATCATTTGAAATATTGTAATAATATACACAGCTGTACAAGAATATATATATATATGTCATATTACTTTGTGAACATGCAATGAGACATGAGCAAGATTTAAAAAAAAGAATACTTCCGACAAATTTATAAAGTAAAATCAATTGAAAAGAATAAGCAATTTTGTACAATATATTTGCGAATAACAGAAAAACTGTGTCACAATAAACAAATTAGTTCAATATTGTGAAAGGTCATGCTGTCAGTAAGAAAGCAGTGAAATTGCTTTTCTAACAATTTCTTTTTGAAATTGTTATTTTTTGCTTATGGAATGATTTTACCTAAGAAGCAATGTAATTCAATTTGTATAAAAAGACTGATAATAACCAAATAAAACCAGAATTGTTTCACATATTAAGTTGTATACTTTCTCATAAATTGGCTTCTTAAGCCTAACTGATCATAAAGCGGTACTTTAGCCTGATCATACCTTTTCACTGGCGCTTAAGCCTGAAGATCAGATAGTGGGATATAGCCCGATCTTCAGCAATAAAGCAGCATAGGCAATATATAGGCATACAGCTTGCCCTATAGCTGAATTGACGAACTCCGACTCTTAGACTCAATAAAGCGGCTTTGTTAGCCTATGTATGATCTTTGTCTAACTGAAGTAGAAACACTATAACATGCAATTATTCTCACCCCCTTAAAATTAATATTTCAAAACGGGCGTACAACTGCATATAAGATTTAGTTTTTTACTTAATGAATATACATTGTATCATTCGCTAAAACCATTCGTAATTCTAGAATAGGCTCCCAGGAAGCACGAGCAATTGGCTCCGGTTAAGGCGTCGAAAGAAGTAAGTTGTCCAACACCATGTTGCTCGTTGTTTATTAGTTCGTTTTTCTAATATCAATTTCATATTTTTCTTAACATCTCCAAAACGTGAAAAATAGCAAAACATTCGATCGTTAATTTAATGTTTCACAAATAACCAATGGAAGATTTGTGTTTATTTAGCATTAATTAGGGCTAATATTTACAAAAGTCTTACTATGTCGCAGTTGATGGTGTTTAAACGTAAACGACCCACATCAGCTGCTACAGTTCACACATAAAATAAAATCCGATATTATTCAAAATGGTATTTTAATATATATTTTGTGCGAATAATTTTAATTAAATTAATTTATAATAATATCCATATCTCCAATACTTAATAAGATTAACAAACAATTCAATAAATATTAGCATAACTGTAAACAGAAACTATGAAAAAGAACTTCAACAAGATAAAAATAAATTTCTTACACAAAGTAAACTTTGGATTCTTAAATCTATGAACGTTTATCGTAAAACATATTTACTTTTCTAACGAACTCTTCGGTAATTTGTATTTAATAAATAATAGGCCTCTCTTATGTAAATATAGTGAAAGTAATTACTTGATCGAAACAGGCTTCCAGTTATTCCACAAAAATATATTTCTTTATAAAAATGACAGAAAATCAACTAACAGTTTAGTTTTGGGTTTATATGTATATATAAATATATGCATGGAAATTCCGAAACATAAAGCACATCATATGCTCAAACGGATGCTGAATGAAAACCTTCTCTACGACACAAATAAAAAACTGATTTATTACCACAAATCAGCTAAGGAAATCGATAGATGTATAACCCTGCACAACTACACATAAATAACACAAAAAGACTCTGAGTGCTTACTCCGTTCATATTTTCTTCTTACAGCATTACATATTCTCATTTTCATCTTTTTTCGGAGTGTAATATCTTCCTAACTATCTCGTTTCAGCAATTAATGAATCGTATATCTCTTCCAGCAACATATTATTGAATTTATAGGTATATATGAAATTAGGATAAATATCCAGCTACTAATAAATTTTGAATGTACGTAACTGAAATGTAACTTATAGCTACGGAAAATATAGAACCTAGAACTAAGTAGTATTACATAGTATAAAGGAAAAACATTCTATCCCAGTTTTTAAAGTGCCACTTTTCTAGGAATAAGATTCATCAATAAATAAAAATTTGTAAATAACACTGTTACTTAAAACATAATAATAAGCTGGTAAAGGTAGTTTGTAGCATATTTCTAGTAATTATTCTATTATAAGACATAAGTTAAGTGTAAATATTTAGGCACAATAAAATTGGGTTTCTAAAAAAAAAGAACAAAAAAATGCGTTTTTATAGCAAAAAGGTTTACACCACTGACTTATAACAATGGACTGAGCGTATTACCATTTTCCTATAGGAAAGGATGGCACAAGTTTTACAGTTATCTCTTTCGCCCTATGGCAGAGTTGGAGCTACCAACACAAAATATTGCATACCGAACGTTTACTTATGCCATTTGATGTTTTTATGTTGGCTGCAGATGGAATCACCGCAGAAAGAATAAGGTAAAGATAGTGTTTACCAAAGTTTACCTAATAATAAGTTAAGAAGCTGTAGAGCAAAATGGGCAAATTTCTGGTGTTTTTTAGAATGAAACAACTAATTTCATATACTTTCGTCTTTTGCATGAATGGGGAAAAAGAACTTGTCTGTGCACTACTGTAGTGCAACTGAGACAACGAGTTAAAAACAAAAATCGAGAGAACGTAGGATTACCCGAACGACAAAATCTTATTAAATCCCTCAAAATCCTTCCAACCTATTCATAATAATGTACTTCGGGCCACACTACCTCCCATTTTTAAGAAAAAGATTAATTTCGCTTTGACCCAGATGCTGAAAGGAGATGTAAAGTTCCTCTCAAATGAAATTCTCATTTTTCCCGAAAATATCAGAGAATTCAGAATGAGTTCTCCCACTTAATCTCTTCATAGTAAAACGAATGTAAAAAGAAACACGTGCTGTTCAAATATCATAGGATTACAGCAACAACATGTGTCCTTCTATTCCTTTTACAACAACAACATGTGTCCTAACATTATCAATATTTCATGAAAACCGGTTTTCACAAAAGCGCGAGAACATTTTATGAGAGTAAAACGTGAAAACTCCGCCCCGTCTCATTTATTTACGAAAATGAAACATGTGCCATTCTGTTTCGGTGCATGCAACTTGCGCTTTCACATTTTTTATCTTTATTCATAAAATTTTTAAAGAGAGTTAGATTTTTTTTCTTTCTGCCTTCCTTTTCTTGCCGTGTGCATTTTAAATGTAAAACACTCGGATATCTCACCAGCTTCTTAACTTATTATTAGGTAAACTTTGGTGTTTACCATGCGCCGTCTCTCTTGCCCATACGCAGGATTCAGTTAAGAATAACTTTTGAAAATTAAAGACGGAATTAGTTTAATTTCTTATAAGAGTTCTTATAAGCGATAAAAATATCACTTGGACAAAAGAAAATATTTTTTTTTTAATTGAATTCGATTTACGGGTGTAAAATTTCATAAGATTGGTTGAGTTTTACATATTTTTATGTAGTAAACGTTTTAAAGGGTGCTCTAACGGTGATATACTGAAACAAAATATTTTTTGTGCCACATGAAATAGCAAATCGCTCAGTCCTTTGTTATAAGTCAGTGGTTTACACAAAACAAACTGCATATAAACCTGACTCCGCCTCTATAGCTTCATTCATAAAATTTTTGAAAATATTATTTGCAAATTGCGGGAAGTCTTAAGGGGTTGATACATATTGAATAGAACATATTCCATGGAAACGCGGCCTTAAGTCGTAAAGAGGAAAACATGCTTATTGGTTTTCAGCTGACAGCTGTCGGCTAGATATTTCTAAAGAAGAATGTTATGGTCGTAGTGTGCTGCGTATAGCAACATGCTACATGTACGCACCGGATAGAAACACCAGGCGCAGATTGTGCCACATAGCGAATGTGCTGCCATTGATAACATCGAGACACTACCTAAATCTGCTGACAAAGGATAGAAAAGTCCGAAGGAAGGCAAGAGAAGAAAAAGAACCGGACACGCCGGAAAAATTTCTTCTTTGAAGTGCTCGCCATAAGAGAAAGGAAAAAAAACCTTACGGACAGAAAGAAGTGAAGAACTCCTAGTAGTAAAGAAAAAAGAAGAAACCCAACAATAAATTAAGTAGAGGCTAAAGCGTAGTCAACAGGGATACTGTATCATATCGCCCGCAGTATGGCAGGGTGGTTGGGGCAATGGGGGTGGAAGCAGAACACCTTCGCTTCCAATTAGGTAAGTGGTAGGTAGTGTAAAGGTCCCTTCAGGACTAAATGTGTGCTACGGCCTTTGGTTTAACAGGCACGAATTTATTTTGTATATGGCTGGTGGCAGCGGCAGGTCTTCGTGGAACCTCCCCACACTCTCCGCCAATAGCCGAGGCGAGCTAGCGTGCCGCCCTGCAGTCAACGCTGTCCACCGAGTGATCTGTCAGCTCATGCTGACAGTCTGGACTTCACGCCTAAGTCAATCGCTCTGACATAGTTCCATAAAAAGAATGATGACCATGGGCGTCCTACTTGGACTGTACTGTATCGCGGATTCTAGTCTATTGTCCAAAAGGTTGGTGCCGCTGATAAGCGGGTGATTTTTTTTGGCACTCCAAGCTAATTGTATAGTAAATCCCACAGATATTTTCCAAGCACGGGAATTCGTGCGCAGTTACATACCGTCTCAGGAAGGCGTATAAACACCCATCGTCGGAAACGTCCCGAGGTATTTTTTTTTATATACGACGTTACTGTCAATAGGCTGTGGGAGAGCGTTTGGCGTACCCATCGGCCTTCGGGGCCGATGTAGCAGCACGCAATAACGGATTCGCTACCAGCAAGGCAGAAAGGGGCCATGATGAACGTAAGTATCATATTTCATTTCAATATTATATTTTTTATATATATGCACATTAGTATGGCAAAAGCAATCCGAGAATTTTTAAATAATTACGTGTGATGACTTCCCGTCATAACGGCCTAAGAAATGGAATTTGAAATTAGTCTTTACATTACTGTGATTAGTCAGTAAATAATAAGAATTTGGGGCCTGACATATTTAACTACATCAGGAACAGTTTTTCTATTACTTAAAGGAAGGAAACTTCATATCAGGCAAAATTTTTCGTATGTACATGTCAGTTTGGTTTTCTTACTACATATGTAGGTACTTTCGAATAGTGGAATTGAGGTCAAGACTATACAGTCGAGCCACAATCTTATACAATAATGAGTCAGCAAGTGAGCTTGGGTCAACAGCTCTTAATTTGTAGGTAAAACTAGATGTGTTCGATTTTTAATATAATTTGAACTCTTTGCATAGTTTGTAGTTATTCTTATCACCATCTATTAGTGCCATAGCTTGGCCTGAATATTAAGAAAATTAAAAAAAAACGTGCTATTTGTTCTAGTGCGGGGACAAGCCCCTTAGGCATATACATTGTTGAGTACATGATAAGAAACAGATTTTTTTAAATTAATAATCACACATCCTTTTAAATATCAATGGAAGATTCATTCTATTTTTACATTACACATTTCACATAAGTTTATTATAAAAGCGTAAGATCAAAACCATTTTTAGTAAGTTCTCAGTTTCGTATTCTTAGTTAGGAAATATTTTGCTGATGGATATAGATTTTCAATAAATTCTTTTTATAACCTGATGGCGAGTTAAGATTTCTATTTCTCCTCTCACCCTCCTGGAGCCTTCTCTTGCCCATGGTTGATTAGGTCCGCTACTCCTTCTTTTTCAGATCACAATAATTTGCTACCCTCAGTGTCATATGGGTGGATGGGGCAAGGCAGCTGAAGGCAGGCTGCGCCTTCACGTGGGTAATGGTAAGATTAGAAGGGTCCCTTCAGGACCGGATGTGCTACCACGTTTTCCTTTTTTTTGGCACGAGATCCTTTTTTGTATACGACATGTGACAGCGGCAGGTCTCCGTGGAGCCCCCCACACTGTCCGCCAATAGCCGAGGCGAACTAGCGTGCAACCCTGCACTGCAACGCCGTCTACCGACTGATCTGTCAGCTTATGCTGGCAGTTAGGACTTCACGTCCGAACTCATCACTCAATATAGTTTCATACCATGTTTCTGGTGAGACGCCTACAGAAAGTGAAAACCAAGTTTTGTTGTGGACACAACTGAATTAAACGTATCTTTATGGAGTGGAAAACGGGGAAAACCCATATAAAAAAAGGGAAACACGCATGTAAGTATAGCCGTAGACGTTCTGTTTCGTGACCACGATTCCGCACTAAACGCGCATTGACTTCAAGTATACTTGAGGCAAGTAAATCACAAAATTATGTTCGATTTACTTGGAAAAATTCATGTAAACGCAACTTCAGTACTTGAAAATTTTTCATTTGTGCAAGATATGAAAACGGCAAAGAGGAACAAGAAGAAGATTATTGTTGATAATTCAGGCTGTGATTTTTACCACTTTTTTCAAGATTTTTATCTCAAAATTCCCAATTATGTATTGAACTTAATTCAGAGTTGTCAAAGGTAAAATGTCACGTCAAGTAAATTTCAAGTCAAGTAATTGAAATTAATTCAACCAAAAACCCTACTTAGTTTTAAGTGAATTTCAAGTCAAGTACTCAAGTATTCATGTAAACGTAGATTGTTATGGTTGCTAAGATAATGTCATAAATTGATCGTTCTAAGATAGCTACATACATATATACATTTTTGCTAAAATACCTGTTAAAGTTTTTCATTGCTGAACTGTTCCATGTTCCATGGTTAAAATGCTTTCATAAAGTCTTCGTTGCGGAAATATTATCCTTCAGTTTCATTGTTAAGCTGTTTTCGTGCATTTGTCACTGCAAAGGCACTTGTATACATCGTATTTGCTAAAACTTAATTTATAAATTTTGCATTGCCGGAATATTGCGAATATGGCTAAGGTATTTTCATAAACTTCATAAAGCTTATACTTATATACAATTTTATCTGCTAAAATATTTTCATACATCTTACATTGCTGAATTATTATGATACGTTTTATTGCTAAGATATTTTCCTGAATGGGTCATCGCTAACAGATTTGTACACATTTTCGTTCGATGATATAAATTTGGAAAGAAAAATAAAAAAGAAGTTAGAGTAATCTTTTATAACGTGAGAATGCAGTGAGTTTTTCGTTCTCATACTCTCTCCCGGAGCACTCACATGATGAAGGTTGACTAAGGTCCGCTCCTCCACTCCGCTTTTCAGGTCATTTAATAGGGATATTTCCAATATTTGTGAAAGAAATGTCACAGGGAGTTCGGGGAATGGCACTGAAGGACTATTCATCGAGTCCTCATCAAGATCTACAGTTAAGTGGTGTAAAGGGTCCCTTCAGCACCGGATGTGTGCGACGTTCGCTTGGTCAGACATGCATTTTTTTGTTCAATGGTGTGTGACAGACGGCAGGTTTTCGTGGAACTCACAATACACTCTCCGCCATTGGCTGAGGCGTGCTAGCGTGCTACCCTGCATACAACGCAGATCACAGAGCTAATAGTCTGGACTTCACGTCCAACCCAGACTCACTCATCACGCAACCATAGCACATGTTCCCATAGAAATTTTACACTTTGTGCAGAAACTCACCTTAGAAATACGGGAAATATTAGCAAGGGGAAGGAAAGAGAAGGAGAGCAAGCAACGGGACTGACACATGAGGCAAAGTTATGTTCCTGTTACTGTAATGATTATAGCTTGATTTCCTTTAGACTTCATCAGTTTATTTGACGTCTAAAATTACAGATTGAAGGTGGCAGAAGCCTGATGTCAGAATTAGTTCGGGATTTGAAGTGTGTCAAATTCAGTTTGACACAGCTCAGGTTTCGACCATTGAATAAATAACTAATAAGGAAACGGCATATCGGGTGAAAACGTAAAGCCACTAAGCGAAATGTATTAGTGTGCCGTGTTTGTATTCGTTTCGTCATGGCAGTAATGAAATCCTGACATTCTGAAGGGGAACATTTTTTATAATCCAAATTGCTATGTAAAATAAAAAATTTTTTAGCTCCCTCCCATTTTCAGATAATATTTCTTGGCGTTGCCTATGTACGACTGGCATAATTTAGCCACCAATGACAATTCAATTGTAAACAAACAAACCGGCATTGGTAAAATTTTTTGCCATGGCTCTTTATTTTTATAGATATTGCACTTTTATTTTGTTTAAAACAATATAATTAATAAGTAAAGCTATTAAGCTTACTTGAAGAATGCTTTCCCACGACAATAACTCTGTTCGTTAATGAAGCACAGCACAGCGCACTTCATTATGTTAATTTAGGACTCCGGAGTCTCTATTGTACAAAATGTCGTTCACAAAAGAAATATTCCACACTACTATTCATAAAAATCACGTTTAATTAATTATTTTTCCCAATATCGCGAATTGAAATCCGAAACTTATTTTCAAATAATATGAAATGTCAGAATGTTGAACTGACACAAAATAGCCACTAGGCCCTCTTGTCATTTCAATGCTTAAACACGTACACTGTATTCGCACGATACCCCGCTTTCTTATTAGTTATTTATTCAATGGTTTCGACTGCTAATGCATCGGAGGGATGTCATTGTGAAGTTTTGACGTTATCCAATTTGACAGACTGTTACAAACATAAATTCTCTCTCCCACAGTCCATGTGTATTACTAGGTGGCTACAAGTAGTAGCCAGAATATCGTTAAATATCAATAAAGTTATGCTCTGTCTGTCGCAGGAGTTAAATGATGTAGTCTTCCTAGCGAACATTTTAATAGCTACTAGAGAAAAAAACAGTATGAATAGGTATCCTTAATGCAAATACACAAACGCTGAGTTAGATGATGTTAGTCTACAACTCACCCCAGTACATCATAGTCTCTTCAATTCAAATCGACAACTCAAGTCAACTCAAGTCAATTCAACGAACTCACCCAGAGATCCTTGTGAGTACAACACAAATTTGGAACCATAACTGAGTTTCGAGAATAATGATATCTTCTTTATAAAAAGTGATGTACTCACACTCACACTGGAGCCCCAACTCATTCAACCCTCTGTTCCTAGACCAATGCAATATCACGCGAACTTTTTTTTTAATTAACTAACTAAAATTCAATGTATTGTTTGTTTCAATATCACCATACTGCGCACTTAATGACATTATGATAACACTGTAGTTCATTGCATTTTTATACTAATAGTTATTTATTTAAGTGTTTTCCCCAACTAACAGTAAACATGATAAAGTTAAATAAACAATCTTATCATCAACTTTTCTTTTAATCCTCCGATTCAATGGCTGCCGTCGCTTGGCGAAGGGGCTCTACGGACCAAGCTTATGGGAGCGGGTATCGAAAGTTGTAGCATTGTCGAAGACCGGTATATAGCTATCTCTCGCACCATGTCGAAAGCACTTCGTACACTTGCCCATATGCTTTGGTGTGTGGAGCCCTTCATCAAGCGGCGGTGGCGGATCGGGAGACCCAAGAGACAAGCTCATAGACAGAAAAAGTTGATGATAAGTGATTTTTATGATTTTACACTTGTTGTGATAGTGTTATATAAAAGGCGAGAGTTTGCATGAAAATTTATTCAGAATGTTAATCTTTTGCTGTTAAGTAATTGTTAAAGTAGAAAATCGTTTGTATTTGGTTTGGAGTGTAATAGAAATCGTTTAATAGTATTATTAGAAGATCAAAACATTTCATATAAAATAGTACAAAGAACTCTATTTTTTCTTAACGTTGTAGTTTGCACTCATTGTGGCGAAGAATCTGCGCAAGTGAATAATATTTGACAGAAGTTTTTTACGCTATTCGAATTTGTAAAAGTAATATTCCGGATGTCGATTAAGTTGAACGAAGTCTTTAGTAAACCACAATGGCGAGCGATGAAGGAACAACTGATGTCTTTTGTTCCGATTTGGAGGGATCCGATTTTGAAATATTACCGAGACTGTGTAAAGATAAATCCGGAACTTTTTAAAGGGACCCTGGAGAAGATACTTCAAGCACTGCAAGGCAAGAAGGACGGCAATCAATTGGACGTAACGTTTTGGGAACAATCACTCGACGGCTTGGTAGAGAAAATTTTCAAAGACGATTACTCCATGATGTTATTCCCTATCAATCATCTAGAAATGGAGATTTCTACATTCAAAATATGTTTAAAGCAGGAGGGCCATGCCCACTAGAGCAAGCATCGTCGGCTATCCAGTAAACATAGAAAGATGCCATTGAAGTTTTTGAGAAAATAAACCACTGTCAAATTGGAAGAATTTCAAAATCTTATGAATTCAACACTTTGTTTTAACGTTCCTGATGGAGATTTCTTTGGTTATTATTACGATATTGATACTTCTGTACAAAAGCTTAATGAATTTCTTAAATTTAAATTCGATAACGTTGGTTATAGAAATATAAAAGCATTAAAAATTTGTATAAAATTCTTAATAGGTTTCCAGATAATCGGAGTTGGACCTCCTAGTTTTCTTTATTAACTCAGTTATGTTTCAAGTATAATGATATCTTCTTTTTAAAAGGTGATGTACTAACTCACACTAGGATCTTAAATGGAAGGCTTTAAAAGTACTTGAGATCTTTAGCTCTCACCCCTTTACCTGACTTGACTTTGAGATTCTTAGCTCTAACCAAGCGAGGCATTGCTATTAGAGCTACCTACAGCTCTTGCAAATCGATTCACTTATATTAAGACCAAACTCTGAGCTTTACAGCTCTCACTTGGTCGAGATACAAGTATATAGAGCCTCTGTTAAGCTCTACCGCTTGTATCTCCTCGTTAATACAAATTTGCTTTTTTTTTCTTTCGGTTTCTTCTACTAAGAACATTTGAAAACCACAGAGAAGAAATCAACTGGAGGTAATAAGGAAACTTTACAGCTTTATTTTGTGTTCAATAAAACCTGACCGCCACGAACATGTGAGTTACATGATCGATGAGTAACCAGAATGTTGATTCTATCCAAAACAACTCTGGACCCTCGCTAAGAGCAGAATTGTTTGAAGTGATTAAGACAACGATGAGTAACCAAAATATTGTTTCTGTCCAAAAGAACTCTGGACCCTCGATAAGGCCAGAATTGTTTGAAATGTTTAAGACAATGAATGTGAAAATAAGCAAATAAGGAAAACATTAAACAAGATAACTAGAATTAAGATAAAGAACATATTCATTCATTTGAACAAGATAAAGAAACATATTTATGAACAGAGCACCTCAAAAGAACAGACAGAATGTAAAGTGCTTTGCTGTAAGTTGTGTAATATCTGTTTAGCTCAGTCTCAAGTAAATTAATTCTATACCGAAATAATCTAGAACTAAATGAAACCTACTGTGTTTTTTCGAATAACTGTTAACTAATAAATAGTATCACCGAAAGTAATATTATAAAATTAGAAGATAATGTTCTAGTATTAGAAACCAGCAAAAAAATTTGTATTAAACAGTAGCTATGATGAAAGAAAGTTAGTTTGGAAACTTCTTTATAAACTTTTATAATTGTAGCATATCGATTAATAATCAATCATTCTCAAATAGACAAGATAAATTTATTGAAAATATTGTGTTACTGATACTAAGCATGGAACAAGAGTCGTAACATTTGAAGGGCCTAATATGTAATATAATAATAATATAATATAATAATATAATAAACTCAAAATAACATACAAGAAATTCACAAACTAAAATACCACAAACTAACGAATTATGGAACTGGAACCTTCACAATTATAATAATCAAACTTTTTTGATAAATCTTCACCGTAACCAAAAGGAAATAAAAATTAAGATATTTAATGTGATTCGGGAGAATTCTCAATCAAAGGAAGGAGTTACATTATCGATGAATAACCAGAATATCGATTTTGTCCAAAACAACTCTGGACCCTCGCCAAGACCCAGAATAGTTTGAAGTGAGGACGACAACGATGCGATGAGTAGATAACCAAAATATTGATTCTGCTCAAAACAATTCTGGACCCGCGATAAGACCAGAATTGTGTGAGATGATTAAGACAATACCTAAATGTGAAAATTGTTATGGTCGTAGCGTATGGCATATCGCAATATGCTACATTAAGAGTACTGCAGCATGTACGCCGGCCTGAGAGGAAACCGACAACCGAACGCACCCAAATCGACAGGAAGAGCGTTTCCTTTTACTTTTCAGTTTTTGACAAGGGAATAAAAAGAGCTTGTTTCCTGTCACATTTTTGTCGAGAATGTTCATTCGTGATCAAGGAATAGAGAAGCAACAGTCTTCACGAGAAAGAAAAAGGGTGTTAGTTCGTTCGTTTGCAAGAAAAATCTACGTCCGGGATTTAACGTAAGAAATCACAATATTCAATTTTTATTTGAGCTTACGCGCCCGCGCACTCATCGTAG
The DNA here is from genome assembly GCA_963924295.1 of Dioctria rufipes. NCBI lineage: Eukaryota > Metazoa > Arthropoda > Insecta > Diptera > Asilidae > Dioctria > Dioctria rufipes. Next base: position 91,531,055 of record OZ002743.1, on the reverse strand, counting down.
TGGATAGTCCGCAGCAAATTTTGTTCGTACCACGGGGTGACGTGACGACCATCTTGGTGGTGATTTCAATTGTGGAATTTTGCAAACGAATTCTGGAATCATCAGCGCTCAGAGGAGCCCTTCCATCTTCACCCTGACGAAGAACTTTCAGCGTGCTCGTGCACGAGCTTGTACAGGTAACATTTCCATTATCAAAACTCTGAAATTGGTCAAATAGCACGAGCTTGTACAATTCTAGAAAAGCGCGTCCATTTCTGAGGTGAGAGCCTAATCCATCTGTCTATTGAGAGAATTGGCAAGAAAAGAAAGGAGAAAAAGAAAAAAAAAACAAAAAACAAAAAAGGGGACAAAACAACGCAGCCCGATTGGAAGGACAAGGGAAATAGGTTGGTACAGAAATTTTATGACTTATAGTCCAGAACCATGAAGAATTGAGGATGGTGTGATGAGACGAGGAAAGTCTGCACACAAAGTGGCACCACCGGCAGAGGAGCTTACAGTACATAATAATAAATTTCTCCCGGACGAAGGGACAGTGTATTCCCAAAACCGGCCACAATACGTGGTGTTGATGGAGCCGAAATTCAGGCGTGTGTACGAAAACGTATATGTGTGCTGTCATTCCTTCCTGACTACAATTCACGCGGCATTGTTAGCCTAGGGTCAGTAGTTATTACAATTTTCATATATTTAAACTTAAGAGCATTACATTTAACTGTAGGTTTTTATAGATCATAATTTCTAGAGTTAAGTTACTTAGATGATTACAAACAGCGCGCATTGCGTGGTGAGAAATTAAGATATTTTTTTTTATTCAAAATTCGAAAAACATTTTTTTTTACAACTCTAATCTAGTGAGCTAAAGGGTGTTGCGACAGTACTGTAGGAGTACCTTAATCATTAGATTAAATGTATTTGTTCATTTAAGGAATCACAGTTGCGGAAAATGTAGTTCCAGTGCTTAGTCTGATAGTCCGTTTTCTCTTCATAAAGTTGTCCTTACGGTTAAAGTCAAAACAAAAAATTTATTAATACTCTTCAAGGCTACACCAAGCACAACGTTGTAGTAAATCGAACCTTAGATTTTTTTTTCCTATAACCTATCCTCTTTGTTATATAATCTAGGGATGGCGTACGTATCCAGTCTACTAACCATATTAGACTCGCCTTAGACTGCAACTATTAAAAGAGATAACAAAAAGAAAAAAAAAAAAAGGAAAAGAAAGGAAACCGGCACTAGTGAAATGGAATAAGCTTAATTTGTGACCATAGTGCTACGCGAATGTTAAATATTGTTATTTAATGCAATTCAACTCAAATCAGTTATTCACGGCACCCTATAGCTCTATAGTTTTTCTAGCATAAGTATAGCCAGATAGGCATCCCATGCACGCATGGGATGAACCTGGACTTTTTCTATGCATATGTATTCTATTTTAGTTTTTGCAATCCGTTTTTTTTGCTATTTCGCCTCACATTTTCTAATGCGCGAATTTCGTCATCTGACCAAAGGATTAAACATTACCTGAAACCAGGCAGGCAATGGGGGATACGATCGTATGGCCATTGAATGAATTTTTTTTTGTAGTTCTAATCAGATGAACTTGCATATGCCTAGATATACATCCATCTCGTATTACGATTATCATCAACATTATTATTAGATCATTGAATGAATTTTTTTGGTAGTTCTAATCAGATGAACTTGCATATGCCTAGATATATATCCATCTCGTATTACGATTATCATCAACATTATTATTAGATCATTGAATGAATTTTTTTGTAGTTCTAATCAGATGAACTTGCACATGCCTAGATAGGTATACACATCATTCATGTTACGATTATTATTAGTATTAATACTAGATCTTTTATTCATGTAGTTACTGTGGATAGCTGGCGTAGAATAGAGTACGTGCAGGGAGATTTTCAGTGCAGAACTGTGTACTGTAAGAGACATTGAAGACAGTAAATTATTATAACGTAATCATGAATTAGAAGATTTTTTTTTTTCCTTTCACATCCTGGAGCCCTCTCCTCTAGCATAAGGGTCGTCTAGGTCCGCTCTCGTCTCTCTTAACAGGTCAGCCAAGGGACTTTGGAAAATAGTGCCACCCAGGGTCAATTGGGAGGATGGGGCTGGCAAAGGAAGGTAATAACACCTACGCCTTCCACCCAAACTACAGGTAAGTGACGTAAGGGTCCCTTCAGGACCGAGTGTGTGCTGGCTTGTTTGTTGAAGGCACGAAACTTTTTTTTGATTATGGGTGATGACAAGCGGCAGGTTATTTCGGGAACTCCCCCACACTCTCCGCCACCCTTAGCCGAGGTGCTAGCGTGCCGCCCTGTGCTATCGCTGTCATCGAGTGATCTGTCAGCTCATGCTGGCAGTTCGGACTTCACGTCCAAGCCAATCACTCAACATATTACCATAACAAAATATCCAAATAAGTAAAACATCAAAACAAGATAACTAGAATTAAGATAAAGAAAACATATTCATTCATAAGAACAAGATAAAGATAAAGAAACATATTTATAAGCAGAGCACCTCAAAAGAACAGACAAAATGTAAAGTTCCAATATGACTTGAGAATCTACTGAACGAGTTAATGGTGCATTTGAGATATCCACTGGACCAAATTTTTTCGCTTAAACGTGTCGTTAAGCCTAGTTGGAGCATCTTTCCGTTAAAACGTAGCATCAAGCTTTAAATTGGGAAGCACACCTGATCAATCTCAGCTGTCGGTTGGATTTGGAGAAGACAGATGACACTGTACCTCTCGCTTGAACTAATCTGAGTTGTCAGATTTTGAAAGGGAGATGGAAATGAATGATTGTTATGGTCGTAGCGTATTGCATATAGCAATATGCTACACTGAGAAATACTGCAGCGTGTATGCCGGCTGCTGTCAAACAAACTACCTGAACGCACCCAGACCGAGAGAAGTGCGTTTCTTCGGACTCGATGTGGCATGCTGGTTGAAAAAAAAGCAGAAGAGCGATTTCCTTTTGCTTTCTTCTAGAAGTTTTGACTGAAAAAGAAATGTGTGGTCAAGTTTATGGTAGCTTTGTGAAAATTATCGGAATTAACAATTCTTAGAGTGTTTACCTTCGTCAGTCAATATTAAGTTGATCCCGAAATCATTGTGTATTCGACGCATACACATTTCCATGGATTATTGTCAGTGGAACCAAATTATTTTGCTCTTTCGTGCCTCTGAGGCTAGAACGCCGTGTGACGCCATATTGAGAAAATTAAAATTCCACTAAAATCTGTTGCCATCGGGCTTCTAATCGGACACATTCAGGTAAATTTCAGTAATATTGTCATACCAAAAAACCTAAAATAAAAACTGTTTGAAAAAAAAAAAAACAGTCCGTGCGTTGCTTACGACATATCATATAGCCCTGCCGTGCGGCAACCAATGGGTTAGGGAAGTACCCGAGGGGATTCATACTGAAGACATCCATACGTAAAACAATTGAATTTGACAGCATTCCTTATAGTGTACAAAAGGAAAGCGTGCAATAGAAGTATTTCAGAGTAGTATAACGAGCCCTGGAAGACTCGACGGACGGGGAAACGACCCAAAAAGAAAAGGATAGATAACAAAATTTCTGCTATAGAATTTCACCAGTTTTCGAGATCACAACAAGGTTTGGCAAGTTATATATTTAGGCCCCGTTGCCGCAGCAGCTATACGAGATAGGGATATATATATATATGCACATGCATTTGCGCCTACCACGACGGAGTCATCCATTCCACACCAGCTACGCCACAAATCTGGTCTGTCACATAAGTATTCAGTCGAAATAGATTTTGTTTATTCTAATTTCTCACGCCCTTTTAGCGTAAGAGCAAGTCACAATAGTGTAAGATAACATAAAATCGATTACTCAACAGATTAAAGTCCGAAATACAATGAGGCCGACATGGAATTTACGGCGACACTGTCGTCGCAAATCTCAACGAATTAACCCAATGGCGGCGATATTCTTGTAAAAGCTCAAATCACGGGAGCACAATGTTTTGAATTTTTTGCCAACCCGAGCTGTTTCTGCCATCGTAAGATCGCCGAAAGTTCTAGAGTCAAACAGACGAAACGTAAAGAAGAAGAGACTTCTGGTGTGGTTTTTTATGTGAGTGCGGTGTGTAATAAGAAAGTCTTACAGGAAAAAAATTCAAAGCTAGCTAATTAAAAAATTTCAATATTAAGTTAGTGGCTGAACATCTTGCATAAAAACGCGGTTTGCAGCTGTCATGTGTACAAAATGCTAGATGTCTGTTGGCTGAATTTAGAATAATGATGTGACTGTGCGGCTGTTCTTACGCATGGAAGCTGTCAGGCAAAAAGGGGGCGAATATAAAAACAAACATAAATGCTTGCCCTCAAGAATAATAATCATGGCAAGCAAATTCTGTTATGCAAGCGTAATTCTTGATCGAGGGAATTCCCATTCCTGAGGTCATCGCTCTACCCGATATCATTCATGCGATCGATATGAATGATATGAATCATTAGAAGTTGTAAATAATTACTCACCTAGCAGTTATATTTTTATGAGAGTAATATATCAATTTCAGCAATAATTTTGTTTACTATGAATATGTACGGTAGTTTTACATGACAAAATTTTATATAAAAAGCCGGTCGATAGATCAATAAAGGTAGAATTAATCAATCAGTCGAAACGATTATTTCTCCATTAACATCAGCATACTCTGCCATCAAAAAGCACATCGGTATATTCTGCCGAACATTATAATCTGCCATTACCTAAAAATAATGCCGAAGTATTTGCCATTTCTGATACACATCGGCATATTCGGCCAAAGTCAGATTTATAGAGACTTACCTTGCAACCATCTACAGTGGCTTATTAAGAGCCATCAGCTATTTACATTAGCATATACCTCTCCAAAACATCGGCTCTTTAACCATATTGAGTAAGTGCGGCAGCTCTCTGCCAGTGTAATTCGTATTAATCATATAATAAATATATACAAAAATGTCCAACAGTACTTCTGACCATCAGCAGCCCTTGGCTAAACATATTACATGCTAAAGCAAAAAATATATACTCTGGTATTACTATATATATATATATATTACACAGAGCAAATTGGATGCCATTACAGACGACGCAAGCTTTGCATAAAACGGAAATAGAAAAACATACGGGGTCTGAGTCTGCCTATGGGAATTCTGTAACATAATTACGCCTGTGTATAATTTGTGGTTGAGTCAACGGTGTTACGGTATTGCTTCACATAGTTATCATCACAACATCATAAAACCATGTAACACCATTTCACTTGTTGTGACATAAAATGTAAGTCGGATCAAATGTCACAACATATCGATACCAGAAGTGGTTCAAAGTGAAATATGGAAAATGAAGATTGATTCATTTTTTGTTTAATTGCAAGGTGAATTAATGAGGTGATGACGATGTGTAGCAATTTGTTTATTTTTATAAGAATTATTTTTGATATGTGTAAAAAACTTGCAGCTGAGTTGAGTTTGAGTTAGCGGTTAGCAAGTGAGTTGAGTTGGGAGTGGAAGCAAGGTTTTTTTTTAAATTCATAGATGTAATAAGTAATAGCGGAAAAACTGAAAAATACGTGGGGAAACACAAGCGGCAGTGTTCTTAAAAAGAAAAATTATTGGTAGTGATTTGATATTAAGATAAGTAACCGCGTTAATCAGTGCAGCAAATTTAATTAATAATAATATATATACATATGATATATATATTTATGTATGTAATAATATTTAATATAAAATCAAAGTGAACAACAACAAATAAATAAAGGATCTGTGAAAAATTTCTGACTGCATTATTGAATTGGTGTTATACACATTGGAGAAAAGTGAGACTAACAGTGAGAACGTTACAACGGTTCTAGGGCGAGAGATCGCACCTTATCTGATAATTCAAGTATGTACTAGCATCTAAGATTTATATATTATTATATTTCGTGTTTATTTAATAATATTTGTTAACATGGAGTTAAAGAACTATAGGATCATATCGAAATTTATATTTATACGCATAAAATTTTTATTGCCAATATATTTGCCATATAAAATTAGATCATGCAGTTAAGAATTTAGGATAAATTGAATTAAATATTGATCGCAGCTTGTGTGGCAGGAATTGAAATGATGACCGAATGATCTGTCAGCTCATGCTGGCAGCTGGGACTTCACGTCCAAACTAACCACTCAGTCTAGCACCATAACATTACAATGTATCCTGAATATATTTATTTAGGTCCAGGAAATGATGTTTATAGTGAAGAAGACGTCGTAAATTCTACAGATTTTATTGCCTATGTACATGATTTGGAATATATCTTAGCTAATTCGAATATTGATATAAAGCAGGCAGATAGAAAAGCTATTGTTAGTTTTGTCGATGACTTCAAACAAAACGGGCTGAAATTTTCGGTCTTAGTGTTAAAAGTATGTTCGGTGTACAATATCCTAATGTGAGTAAACAAAAACTGACTTTTTCTCAGCATTTATTTGGATTACGGCAAAAGCATCTATCTCAAATTTTTCAACAAAATAGAGCTAGATATATTAATTATTCAAACAATCGGACGTTGCAAAGCAAATATATGCGGCGTACAGAAAGGACGGACAATATTATAAACAATTATTAACAGAGTGACAAGCAAGTAATACTAATATAATAAATCGTGAACAAGTTATTGCAGACGATAATATGAATCAACCTTCACCTGGACCAAGCAAGCAACCTGCCGAAACCGGATCAGTCGACGACAACGCAACAACCGCCAAACAACTCAGACCTGAAGACCTTAATGGAGGTACAGATACAGGCAAATTCTCTCCTCCACTCACACCTGGATCAGCTGGAGTTTTTGAAGACTTGCTTGGTAATATTGATACTGGTGATATTTCTGAGGCTGCTCGTAGGGGTTCTGCAGAATCATCCGCAGTTGTACCAATGGATACGACAGAAAATATACAAAGTGGGTCGGACAGTGGGCAATACGGGGACGAGATCCGATGCGAGCGGATTACGTGGAACTGGAGGAGCGTCATCAATTGTACCAAATATATCCTGGATTAGACCTAGTAAACCATCATCAGCAATAACGGTTACATTTAAAAAGAGTAGAATATTAATCTCATATGGATATAGTACTGAAAATATTCAATTAGGCGATCCAGACTACGTCGAAAATATTACTACACCATTGGCATTAATACCAGTTGATTGTGTGAGGGTTTAAATGAACAATTTTATGGTAGAAATATACAATATACAGTTGATGCCACAAATTCTATGGAGCCTACAAATGTCAAAAATATAAATGCACGCGAAATTGCTTATTAATATTACACATGTAAATAGTAATGCACTCTGTGTACCACAATCAATTGAACAATATTTTGAACACGAATGAAATCATTCCGAAAATCCAAACAGAAGCGCATTACCAAAATACATAGTACATAATTATGGTGTAGCACGTATGGAGGAGAAGGTTCATCAATTTTTAATAAATCCAGCAGTTGGTCAGGAAATCGTGCATTATACATACAAACTTAAAAATGGTCTTATAAAAGCAGCAAAAGATCATTTTGTACCCTGGAATAGAAATACGAATGCAGTAGAAACAACTTTTACTCGTCCAAGATCAATGATGTTACAATTTTTTTCTGATTCAACCAATAAACCTGCATTAGGTGATGTTGGTTTAGGCCAAGATAAGGAAGGGTATATATTAATTAATAAATGTGTAGAGCAATATGTAAGAAAAATAGAAAATTACGGCGCATTTCATCCGGCACGTGATGCAACAAGTTTTGAAGCACAACCACAATTACACATCGGATTAGTTGCTACGCCGCAATTAAATCCGGCTACTGCAAAAGTTTCTTATCTGAATAGTGAATGTTATTGGAAAGTAGAATGTCGATGTCAAGTTCAATTTGATGTAAATTCAGAAATTCTCTAAAAGCAACGCAATTAGTTGGCCATTAGAAGTGACCTTCATTGAAAATTCAACGCGGTCATATACAGGCGGTCAATCCTTGTTTGGTAATAATGATACTAAAAGTGGAAACGTTAATGCAACAATGTTAGATGATAATTGTTCAACCACACCTGTAAAGAAAAAACGCCAACTAAAATCTGTGTGTATCAAGGCGAAACATGCATACCGATATAGATCTGAGAAAGGCGTCAAGTTACTCCGTCCCACGCCGATAGAAAAGGGGAAGAAACAAAAGGTCCTTTGTAAGCCACCTGAATAAAATAAAAACAAAACAAAAAACAAATCAATAGTACAATCTTTTATTAAATAGCACTTCACTCATTAAGTAACTTAGTTTCTGCAATTAATCATGTTCCCGTGAGCAGCTCAGGTAGAAATCTTAAGAAAATCACCTGTTGACCGCTGCCGCTGAGAAGATGATTAATTCCAGAAACAAATATATTAAGGCAATACACTTCCTTCAACATTCACAAATCACGTCAAGGGGGTTAGTGAATACTATAAATTACTAATAGTAGCAATTTATTGCGTGAAATTGAAATAATTCACAAAAACACATACACACTTGACATAACCCACAATTTTTCAATTTATGAGAAATTGAGTAAATTGTGGCAATCTAAACAAAAAATTCACAATAATGCAACACTAAAATAAGATTTAGTTCACGCTCACCTGATATTACACCTGAGATCACCACGAATTTCGCGACATAAACAAACCCGCGAAACGAAATATGTACAGCAACCGCGAACTGACACTCCTTCAATTTCTGTCAACATATGACATATGAAATTAGGGTGTTTATTCCCGGAGAACACACTGGTGGTGATAAAAATTACCAAAAACATCCCCCGTGAAAGATATAAAAGAATTAACATTTTATCATATATCTAATAAGAAGGAAAGAGAAAAGGAGTAAGAAATAGATCGGTAATGATCAAGTTCCATATCACGCATATCACGAAAGAGCCATAAATACTGCCCGAGTCAGTTTTCTCAAGCGATATTTGAAAATGAAGTGGTGCGATAGTTTGACAACAAAAAATTTAAATGAAATTGCAAAACGATCGAGAGTGGAATGCTTCACGTAAATTTCAGTGCAAATTTAATAAGTAGCAACAGTTCTGTGTAGTAAGTTTTTGTGGTGATCAACTTTAAATCGTGCAGAAGTACTCAATCAAGGGTAAATTATCTTTTTTTTCAAATTATTTCGAAATTTTTTTTTTTTTGTTCTACTGCTTCGAACAATTGACATCGAGCCACAATATACCAATAAGGGTATCGGGGTTCAATATGTCATTGCAACCAATTAAAGGATAGAAAGGAAACAAATGGAATTTTTTTTTGTCTTCAGAAACGATAAATTATTGAAATTACCGCGTAACACGAAACTTTGTGAACAATATTGACTTGTATTCCAGAATAGTGAAGTTCTAAGTTGATAGAGTAAATTTGTATAGAATTGTTAGACAGTGTTGTAAAATCGTCTCCCTATTTTCAACTTACGTACTCTTGCGAGCATAGTAGAATTGCTAAGAATTGTGAAAGGGACTGTTATTGCCATTGTAAAGCCATGACCACGGTCAACAAAAGTAAACAGAAATCAGAACGAAAAAAAGAAATAAAAACAAACAAAGTTTGCTCGACCTCAAGAAGAATTTGCAACGCAAGCAATTCTGCTATGCAAGCATAATTCTTCATTGAAGAAAACATACACACCTGAAGTCATTGCTTTACAATATCGATAGATTATGACTCAATCAGAAATTGTGTGATCAAAAATGCTGACACTACGATTTCTGATTATTAATTTTGTACATTGCAATTCTGCAATAATCCCCCCCTTTAGAATTATAATGAAATATTGATTCTTTGTTATCGATTAATATAAATAAGCTGCTATTATTGAATAAAATCAGAACTTATCAGATAGTTGAAAGACGTCTTTTAGTTTCTCAAGTAAAGAGCGGCATACTGTGCCATATCAATATAAAGCGGCATACTCTGCCTCATAAATACATCGGCATATTCTGCCATATCAATATAAAGCGGCATACTCTGCCTCATAAGTACATCGGCATACTCATAAATATAAAGCGGCATATTCTGCCTTAGTCAAACAGCGGCAGTCACTGCCATTTAATAACAATATCGGCATCCCCATTGCCTCCAAGGGATAATATCATCACAGCGGCTCTTTAGCCATAAATCGTAAGTGCGGCAGCCTTCTGCCTATTTAATTAAATACATATATACGACTCACTGTATAATTGAATAATCATGGACAGATCTTTAAATACATCGTGGAACAAGCTTATTACACCATATCTATGTTTTTTTTTTTTTTTTGTAAATAAATATTATAAATATAACGAATTGAAGATGCGCTTAACTTCTTTGTTTTCTCCTTCTGCTCTCTCCCGAAGTGTCCTCGTCGAGTCGAATAGTTCGTTCCACTCATTCTCTATTTGTCGGTTGTTTCTATAGAGACATTCTATAGAGACAATAAGTACATTCCATCCAATACTCACAGTGATCGCAGTAACTACTAGGTAAGGGTCCCTTCAGGATCGGGTGTGTGGTCAGCATTGTTGGTAAGGCAAGAAATCTATTTTATATAAAGTATATATCACAAATATTCTTATGTCATATTTTTGACATTTTTGTTTTATGCAGGACTAGTGGAAATTTTCCATATACGAATGATTCCTCGACCTCAACAAGGTATTATGACCCGATATGCTTACTACTAAGTGACTCAGGTTCTACAACCGGTAGAAGAAACGACAAAGTTGTTTTCGTTTGTTTACATATCCGCGTTGTTAGTAAAGCTTACTTCCGAATATCGGACATAAAAACCCCAATGACTGGTCTGGCGAGGCAGTCATGTTTTATTTGTTTTGAGTGCGTCAAGTTTCACGTCGGTTCAGATTACCTAAGCGCCAGTTATTCTACATTAACGTAATGAAAACGTATGAAACTTAAAAACGTTTCAAATATAATTCGAGAAATACATTTTATTTAATTCAGTGGTTGTTTTTTTTTCTCTACGATTTGTCGGATAAAACTTGCAAATAATTTAAAACATAAGCAATATTTTGACAGTAAATGAATCACAATAGTTTGTTAGTTCACAATTGTACAGACAACAGCTAAAAGTTATATATTGGAAAAGTGTTAATATTCCTTTTTTATAGACTTTCCGTCGACTCAACACGAAGCATACAAAGAAAAGGAGCTTTTCAAGCATTCCACGTGGACGCGTTTCACCATAAGCTCAAAAACATTCCTTTAATCTTTGCTCGGTCGTCAGTTCTCAGTATATTACATTATACAATAGTTTAAGTTCAGTTTTAAAGAAATTAATTGTTTAATAAAGTATAGCGATCTGTTTGGGGGAGTACATCTTTATTTTTTTATCTTTAATCAGTTAAAGTTCGCCCTGATGTTTGGCACACCACTCGACACATACCTGTTTAAACGAGTTAGCACAAGCCATGCAAAGAGAAGGTGAAGTCATGCATGTCGACCACAAGACCTCCATCTAATCCCACTCTGCAGAATTATATTACTATACCTGATACAACCAACAGATCTAGCCCAAACCCCACAGATATTTGCATGAATTCCGCCAACACAATAGACTCAAAAACGCGGACTAAAGGATCCTGCAAAGTCTTTGATTTTATCCTCCCACCTAAACCCCTGTTTTCCACAATCGTCAGCAACGCCCAAACCCTCTCACAAAACTCTGGGACATCCATTTCAAACATGTTATCCAATCTGTTTCCCCAGTACAAGTACTCTACGATATATCAAATAAGGGCGGTTTCCGGGTACTTGTAGCGAGATCTAGCACCGATGACAGTTAGAAATGACTTAGTGATATCGGAATAGAGACACTGCTTAGGAAAATTAATATTATCGGCTTTACGAACATCAAACATCCCTCGTTCAACGCAGTACAGGTGTTCAACAATTTTACTGCTGCTAACATACTTGCGTCTGTTGACCTGTCAAAGCAACAACTAATGCATTCACCAGTTATAGCCGTAGACAGATTCAAAAAGAAAATTGCTGAGGACTCTTTCGCTCCCACCAGCTGTGCATGAAATATCTTAAATGGCACATAGAGCTACAATGCAAAGCAACCAAGTCGACCTGCCCAAACTGCTCACTAAAAGGCTGTTAAGGCAGTTTCAATTCTGCCCCTCAAAGACTTGTCAAACGACATCTCTTTTCCACCTTTGGTTTCCTCCAAAAGAGCAAGATTCCCCGATTCAGACACCAACAAAATTCTCACGACGAGATTTTATTCGAGTGTCGTAAAAACGCATCACATTCCGAAACTAATCAACTGCTATAAAATTTTTAGTGAGAAATCACAGTCAATCAATGGAACTAGTATCGTAGCGGAAAAGTAGAGTCTCCGAGATGGAAAAACTCCTAACCTGAATCAGCGACACCCTAACATCCACATCCAAACAACAACCTCCCAAACAGTGATTTTATCTCTTCGCTTAAGAAAAAATTTCAATCTTTCGGGATTTTTCAGATTCTACACAAATCCAGAAGGACACAATTAGTGAGCTAACTCCATGTATCACGTAGCACCTATCAACCCTTTATGTTCCACCATATGAAATTTTCACACTATAGCATTCAAAGTTTTAATTTCGACAAACATTATCATGAAATTTTCCTAAGCTCCAACCCTCACGATATATTGCTACTCAATGAGACTTGCCTTAAAGATAGCTCAATAGCGTCTCTAAAGGGATACAATCTTGTTAGAAAAAACCACTGTGATGGTTATGGTGTCTGCCTCATCGTAGTAAAACGTAACCAATCATACAGTCGAATTCAATTTCATTTCGAATTAAACTGTGTAGTAGTGAGAATTTTTATAGGTAACCTCAACTTCACAATTGCCTCAATATATGCACCCCCTGTGGCGGCATAAAACATACACGCAGCAGTACGTGCAGAAAAAACATATTACTACATGTTAATGTGAATTACACTCAGTATACAACCCTGGACGACGGAATGTCAACAGGCCATGACAAGGAAGAAGAAGCAGCGAAATAAAAGATTACTTCCTTCTTCTCTTTTTGCTGGTTGGCGATGGCAGAAGTCTTGTACTTGGTTATCACTAAACATTCCGCCACTTTCTACATAGAGTCTATAAATGTATAATTTCACTTCATGTTAATAAAGTTGTGTATACAGTGAAGCTTATAATGTTGTGCATTAAAACAGTTTTTACAATCTTAAGTTGTGGAAATTATTTCGATCGAAAATCCATCACGCCAAACCACAACACCCCCTCTGTAGACATGAACAAGCTGCTCAAATGTTAACCTATGCGGTGACTTCTATGCCAGTGATCCATCCTGGGACCCGCTCATCAGAGCATTCGGTCCAGAAACAGCTAAAGGCCGCATTCTCAAAGACTCTCTTCTACGCAGTAACCTTTCATTGGTTAACCCTAACACCCCTCTCCTCCTCCTCTCCAAATTACAAGGAATAACCAACTCAAACACTTTTAAAACGCCCCACTACAATTTCTCACCCAAAGCTTGGTGGTACGAGATGATCGATAAACTATTCAAAGTAAAGAGTAAACTCTTCTCGGATTGCATTAAGCGTTAACCCTCACAAGCTGAGAGAGTATCAACATCAGGCTAAAAAAAGAAGTCAAGAGAGCCAAAGCCCCTGTCGTAGTTAACTTTGTTGAAAAGCTGGAAATCTCTGATTCCAAGTCCTTCTTTAGTGCAGTAAAGAACATCAGTCGGAAATTCATCTCGATTGACTCAAACTCCGACTGGGACACCTCTAAATGACTTCTTTTTTTAATCTCTGTCCTTTCCCAGACTTCCCATATCTCTTGATGAGCTTATGCTGTTTCTCAAGAGCAAATCAAACCGCTCGACTCCTGGTGTCAACGGAATCCCATTTTTCTCCATAAAGAGACTCAACCCAGCTGCTCTTCAATCAGGCTTGTACGTTCTAAATAGCTTTTGGCTCTACAATGCATCCCTGAATCATTAAAGATTATTAATATTATTCCCATCAAAAAGAAAGGCAAGCATTGCGAAGAACAGAACTCTTTCTATTCCCAAATCTCTCATCCCTAAGACGACTAAATGCATATATGGCGTCCTCGCGAAAAGGCTTAACAACCTAGTGTCGCAAGCCAACATACTGCCAGATAAGTCCTTTGCTTACACCAAGGGCAGATCGGTCAACAAATGACTAAATGCAATTTTAAATCAACTGGCCTACAATAAGTCAAACGGACTCAAGTCAATCTTACTCTCCGTCGACATCCAGTCTGCCTACGAATCTGTGGCTGCAGACAAACTCACCGAAATCCTGGCGAAAATGAACATACATAGTTATTTGGGTCGCGAGCTTTCTCAAACCAGAACTCTAAAATTGGGTGACTCCCAAATAGTTGTAATCGACGGTCATCCCCATGGCAGTGTCATCAGCCCCACCCTTCATCCCACTAAGCTTCAGGACTTCCGCCAGCGATGCAAGAATCTTCCATTTTGCTGGCGACTTTATGTTGCAGGCAATTCAGGCATTGACCATTGTAGGAAAAAGGAAAAAAAAAATAAAACAAAGGTGACATATTTGTGAAATTCCATATTAAGATTTTTTCTTTTTGCTTTATCCTGTATATATAGAGTTATAACTGTTCAAGCAGGTTTCGTTACATAAATATTAATTTTTTTTTCCGCAAAGTAAACAGCAGGTCTTGTTTTGAGAATAAAAATATAAATATTAATTTTTATTGTTCCTGCAAAGTAAAAAGCAAATTTTGTTTACAAACAAAAAATTATAGTAATAAAAAAACAAATAAGTTTATTCCTACAAGGCGGTCAACCAACCGTCTGCTGATTTCTATATTGCTTTTCTTTCTCCTGGAAAATAAAAAATTCTCTTGTTTAACGTGATTATTGAGTTTTTTTGTTAATTCTCTTGGCCCTCGAAGTTGGCCAATATTGTTGAAAGTACCATCCAGAAAGCCAGCTTTTTTTGGCAGCTCGGTTGACTTCCTTTGACCAAATTCAGCACTCGATACGTTCTTCGTTTTTTTTTCTTCCTATTATAATGTGGCGAAGTTTATAATTATGTGTGATGGGGTGGAAAAGGATGGTAATGTGGTACGTCTTCGGTTGGCACACATGTTATGGTTGTTGTGACGTCCTTATGATTCAATTAAATATTTTCCTGGTCATGCTGTTGTAGCCTTTAATTTTCAGGAAATAACTAGGCGATGTGCATCCTAATCAGGATATAGCTAGGTTCTACACACCAACACATACACAATACACGAATTTATTCAGCCTGACATACATCGATTCGTCAATTTACTGGACCAGGGTGACCGTACATACTTCGCCACTAACACACGCACACTACCTCAACATTCACTATCGGACACCTGAATATGTCACACAGGCTTTCATATTACAAATAGATTTTCACATTCACTTCACTTTCGTTCGAAATGCTGGGGCTTCATTTATAGATATCTATTTAATATTTAATTTAATAATATCCTATACGATAATTTGCTATCATTACATTTTTTTTTGCTCTTCTGTATACTTTAAGTAATTAGTATAATCCACAAGCAGAAAACGGAAATTTCATTAATACACAAGTACCTTGAAGAGATTGTTGTAAACTTCGTAAGAAAATGAGTTCATGCTACATCGTCATAAAAACACTCCTGCTCACAAGTTCCATCCAGAATCAGTAGTATTAGAATTTTTGGGAACTGTGTGCAGTTTCCTAAATCAAACTAAGCAACCAAAAAAAAATTTGAACAAAACTACTGTTGAGGCTAAACCTAGTAATGATGTTGAATGTGGTTACCTACCACTCGTTAAAGCCATAAGTTTTTCCATAAATAAAATATTCATACATAGGTACATACAATTTTCCTTAAAAAAAAAAACATTATATAAGGGTTTCAACGTTTCAAATAATGTGAGAAGCAGCAGTACTTGGTATGATATGGATGGAACGAAACGAGATTTTTTTTTTAGAGCTGACGGCTGTGGTACGGGTCACTTCCCGCGAAATAACATCCGAGCTCAGAAGAGTAAAGCACAGCAAAGTAAGAAATGTTAAATTAAAGTGAAGAGTGAGCCAAAAAGGCTTCACAAATATCAAGCAACACTAATTTAATACTGTACAGGTATTCTTTCACAAATTCGCTACTGTAAATAAACTTGCGGCTACTAACTTATCTAAACACCAACTAAATGCCTTCATCACTGCCTCTTATGCTCCGAAACAAGGCATTATTAAGTAGGTAACCCTCGACATCACAGACGAAGAACTTTTCAACAATATTTCATCCCAGTGCCTGTGGTTGCTGTGGAAAGATTTAAAAAAAAGTTTCAGAGAACTCCTTTATGCCTACTGGCATTGTAAAACTCTTCTTCAAAGCAAATACAATTCCCAAAGAAGTAGCAATCTATGGTGCCCTACGACAGATTGATTATTACACACCTAAACCAAAGCTGTGCATGAAATGCCTCAGATGGGGTCATAGGGAACCCCAATGTAAGGTCACTAAATCTACATGTCCTAATTGCTCACTAGGCGGCTACAAGGCGCTGCAATACATCCCCCTCTGCATTAATTGCAAAGGTAAGCACAGAACTGATTCACCTGAGTGCCCTGCCAGGTCACTCGACGCGGATGTGCTCAAAATCATGGCCATTAAAAGTGTAAATCGTAACACAGCAAAGATGTTAATCACTCAGTCCTCGTCATCAACCACTATCACGCCCTCTTTCAATAGATTTGAGCTGCTCAAAGATTTAACGGATGACATCTCGTTTCCCCCTTTAGGTTCCTCCAAAAGAGCAAGAGTCCCGGATGCAGAAGCAAACAAGGTCGTCATGAAGAGACCTTATTCTAGTATCACCAAAACATACCCCATCTCCAAATCCACAAATTTCTATAAAATTTTCAGCAAGAAGTCGCAATCCAAAAATGGAACGGCTTTCATGGCGGAGAGGAAAAGAGTCTTCCAGCACAAACAACAACACAAACAGTGACTTTATCAGCTTACTAAAAAATAAAATCCAAACATTTGTAACCAACTCAGATTTATTTCAAATGCAAAAAGGATTATACAGTGAGTCTTTACCCAGCACTATATCGCGTCTACCAGACCCTTCTCAGATTATAAATTGAAGCTACTACACTATAATGTGCAAAGTTTCAATGCAAACAAACCTATGCGGCAGGCGTCGCGTCGCTTTGACAGTTCTCCGCGGCAGACGCGTGTAGGATTTGAGCAAGGTCCAATGGACGCGTCGATTGGTACTCTTAAGATTTATTTATAAAAAGTGATAGAAAAGCTTGAATTATTATTTAAATGTTAAATAATGGATATATCAGAGTTATTAATTGTGGCAGTTCTTGCATTTGCAGCTTACCAAGCATATAAACAGTTTAAAATCAATACAAAAACTGTCAAAGCGTCTGCCGCGTGGCCATTTGGCCAGCACGAACTTAAACCATTCAATAAATAACTAATAAGGAAACGGCATATCGGGTGAAAACGTAAGCCACTCGGCGAAATGTATTACTGTGCTCTGTTTGTATTCGTTTCGTCATGGCAGTAATGAAATTCTGACATTCTGAAGGGAACATTTTTTATAATCCAAATTCCTATGTAAAATAAACAAATTTTTAGCTCCCCCTTATTTTCAGATAATATTTCTTGGCGTTGCCTTTGTATGACTGGAATAATTTAGGCACCAATGACAATTCAATTGTAAACAAACAAACCGGCATTGGTAAAATGTTAAATTTTTTTGCCATGGCTGTTTATTTTTATAAATATTTCACTTTTATTTTGCTAGAAACACTATAATTAATTAGTAAAGCTATTAAAGTTACTTGAAGAATGCTTTCCCACGACAATAACTCCATTCGTTCCTGCAGCACAGCACAGCGCACTTCATTATGATAATTTAAGACTCCGGAGTCCGTTTAGACCGTGCCATTTAGGACTAGTTTTACGTAGTTCGACTTACGTAGTACCAATATTAAGTGATCTAAACATGCCGTATTACGAAAAACTAGTCCTACTTTAATTCGGTTTCTGATGCGGTATTGACCTACAAAAATTAGTATTAAATGTAGACATACCCTAACATAAGGTAATGTTTTTGTTTACAAAGTGGAATGCTTGTGTTTGTCGGTCAAGTGGATTTTAATTTTATTTTCGTGTGTTCATTATTAGAGTGGTTTTTAGGACGGTAAAAAGTTCAGAAATGTGGACATTTTCGCAAAAATAAGGGAGCAAATGCTGCAATTGGGGTATGAGCGGAGTGTATCTCAATTACTTGTGAAATACAAACAATTGAAGGGGAAATACAAGGAAGAGACCCTAAAATTGGGAAAAAGTGGCGGAAGCTCGACAAGTTGGACATTTTTCGACAAAATGAAGGAATTACTTTATAATAGGCCAGTTGAGTGTTTTCCGGAGCAATGCGGAGTAGATCCGAAGCCCAGGATAAGGTCAGCAATATTTGTTGATGCAGTGCCCAGCACCTCTACAAATGATGACCCGGGACTAACTGAAAGATCAGCAGATCAACTACTTTCCATTGATGAATTAATCGTCGAAGAATTTAGTATGAACTATATCTACTTTATTTTACAAAAATCATACAATTCTTTTGATCTTTAATTAAAGGTGAAACTGATGACATCGTGGAGGAAAACCACAAAAGGAAGCTTCGAAATGCAGCCAGGAAACCCAAACGGAAGCCTTACAGCACTGCATTAGCGGAATTCTCCAGTAGTTTTTTTGAGCAACAACGAGAATTAAACAGAGAATTTTTATTGGAACAAAAGGCTATAATAAAAGAAGAAAGGGAATACCACGAAAGGGCAAGGAACGAAGACAGAAATTTTTCAAACGCTGTTAATGCATCACGCTAAAAATAATAAAAAGCAAAGCAATAAATATTAAAATAATTTAATCTAGTTTCTGTGTACAATTTATTTACGAAAAGCCTATAGAGCTTGACTGAGATATTCACTTAAAATATCTCGAATTTCTCTTCCCGTTAAGGAATCATAAACACCTAAATGTCGAAAAGGCTGTTCATACAAAGACATCTCAGGGTCATTCTCCAATTCATCAATCCATTGTACTGTGAATCCACCATTTCCTTCTTCAATGAAGTCGTGTGATATGCATCCAGCTACCACAACTGATGGCATAAAAAATGATTAATATCAATTCTTTTTGATAGTGTTCTCCAACGAGCCTTTAGTCTTCCAAAGGCGATCTCCACTGACACCCGGCAGCTGTTTAAAGCTTTGTTGAAAGCTTCTTGTTGCGAAGGAATTCCAGTTCCAGCGTAATCCTTCAATAGCCATGTCATCAAAGGATATGCAGGATCTCCTACTATTACGTAGGGAATTTCTTCACCGCAAATATTTTTTGTTGCCTAAAATGTTAAAACAAACCTGTAAGTATGCATACAATTGCTATTCTATTGAAAAATACCTGAGGAACAAAATCCTTAAATATATTTATATAAACTGGATCCCCTTGAAAGCAAGTGCGTCGCGACAACTTCTTGGGTATTTGCAAGAAATGTTTCGGAAAAGTAAGTTATGATCAACTACGGCTTGTAAATTTAGAGAAGCCCAGCCTTTCCTGTTTATAAAGACTCTCCGGCCGCTTTCAGGTGGCATAATAGGAATGTGGGTACCGTCTATCCAACCAATTATTTAAGGTAGAAGACTTTTTCTCTCAAATTGATCGGATATTTCCTTGCATTCTTCTTCATTTGGCACGCAAATTATTTTTGCCATCAGTTTTTTGTTTATGAGATTGATAACCTCATAGAAATAGGAATGAACAAAGCTCTTATGCATCCCAAATACATCACCTACAACTCTGTACTCACTACAAGAGACTAATTTGTATAGGGCACTGGCTGGTTCGAGTGAACTTATTGCGTTTAATTTTGGAGATAGCTCCGGTTTTAGTTCATCACATAGATTAAAAAAAGAGACGTCTTGGCATTCGAAATGTCTCTACCCATTGTGCGTCGTCAAATTGATTTAATGCATTTGCTCAAAAGCCTGCATTTCGTTTCTTTCTCCATATTTTACGGCGAGGCTGTTTGTAAATAGTGACGCCCTTATACATAATTAATAAATAATTGTTGCAGATTTTCTTATGATATTTTGCCATTAGCCTGAAAATTTGCATGTTTTATCTTGGGTATTTACTAATATAAATAGCAGTATTACCTCATTCTGGTTTTAAATTTTCTTCTATGCTACATTTTCTTGTGCATGCGGTGTACAAACAAACTCAATATATTATTTTTCATTTTTCTCCTGAAATAGCAGGCAGATCTGACAATTTTGACAACTGTAAAAGCTTTAATACGAGCGGACTAAACAGCAGCAGGATTAGTACTACGTAATTCGACTTACGTAAAACTAGTCCTAAATAGCTACGGTCTAAACGTACTCCACAAAATATCGTTCACAAAAGAATATTTCGCACTTATTTCACACTACTATTACGTAAAAATCACGTTTAATTATTTATTTTTTACAATATCTCGAATTCAAATCCGAGAACTTATTTTCAAAATTATGAAATGTCAGAATGTTGAACTGACACAAAATAGCCACTAGGCCCTTTATCATTTCTCTCCCCCCCCCCCCCCCGCCCTAAGTTCGCACTGCCATTGAAATGCTTAAACACGTACACTGTATTCGCACGATACCCCGCTTCTTTATTAGTTATTTATTCAATGACTTAAACACGTATATTCTATTGAACTTTCAAAGCGATGCGACGCCTGCCGCATTCAATGGGTTTTCGCCAAGGATCCTTTGGTTCTTTTAAACAATTCGTTCTGACCGAACGGGTCATTCCTGAACGACACAGCTTAATGATAATTTTTTGACCCGAAATTGGATTTTTTGCCTGTGATGGTGCTTCAAATATGTTCGGAAGAAAATCTGGTGTAGCTAGACTACTAATTAACACATTTCCCAATCTAATAGTTTACCACTGCAGTTAATTTGATTGTAAATCAAATTTCCTCAGTTTGCCATATGCAACAATTTTTCGACAACTATACGAAGAGAGTTGGAAAAAATTGTTCAAGAATTATGTGTTAAACTGAATTCTATTGGACGCATTTTGGACACTAGATGGGTTTCATCAAGTGCACGCTTAGTAATGGTTGTTTGGAATAATTATGTAGCATTGTACACACATTTTGATGAAGCATCAAGTTGTAAATCGAAGTAAAAAGATAAGGTAACATATAACGAACTGAAAATAAAATTATGTGACACAAATTTTTTACATAATATGGGATTAATGTTGGATGCATTGTTGGAGCTTGAACATCTTTCGAAAAAATTGCAATCAAGAAATATGACATTGCCAGAGGATCATCGCTTAATAGTTTTAAAATACCATGTATTTCAGTCAATGCCCAATAACCCCGGGGAATATTATGAAATGGCTCTTCAGGCCATTGAAAAACAGAAATTCAAAAGTGTTGAATTAAAAATCTGGTAATAATATCGCTCAAATTGATAACAAGGAATTTTTTGACAAATTAAGTGGAAATATTTCATCTAGAATGTTTGCAACAAGGGCAGCGCACATGTCGAAGCACAATAATGATGACTGCGAATTCAATAGAGACAAATACTGCAGAATGTGAAAGATCCTTTAGCAGTATGAATATAATCCTCTGACATTCGAAGCACTTTGCGAATAAGAACAACATCAGGTTTAGTGTTTCCCAAAATGGTAGGCCCGTCAATTGGAATGTTTAATCCAACGGAGTACCTAAAAAATTGGATGAAAAAGGGTCGGCGGGATACAATTGTGCTAAAAGTTGACAAAAAAAAATTAAGAAAAATGAAGAGGAACAGATATGGAAACTGTTCTAAGAATTATAATCTGCACTATAGAACAACTATTTATTTAGAAACATTTTTTTGCAAGTGACTGCTCGAAATAACTTATAGTTTTTTTTTTATATAACGTAATTTTTTTCTAAATAAATGAATTCTTGTTTTTTGTTTTATTTTATTAATATGCTCTAAATTTTTTTTAACCATCCCACCAGTATTAGCCCGCAACTTCGACCACTGTATATACAGGATGATTCACATCAAGATACCTTCCGGTATAACACGCGATTCCTTGAGGTAAGCTCATCGAAAAATTGTTTTGGATGCTCACATAAGCTATCCCTGCGGAGCTATCCATTTCAGAGCCCTTTTTTTTGGCAAAATCATCAACCATCTCACCAAGCATAGGGTCACCTTGTACCGTGTAGTCATTTCCTCAAGGCTAGTCTTGGATAGCTGCACGAATTTCGATTTAACCAGCACAGCAGTTAAGGTTAAAGTTTTGTTGAAAATAGCAACATTTTTTTTTTAATTAGTTTTTTGATATAAGAGTTATTGTGGAATGAGTCAAAGAGGAGGTTCTGAAGAAGAAAATCGCGATTTAATACAAAGCTTTGCAGACAATTTGATATTAAAAATTTGCTGAAAAGTTTTGCGAGTAATTTAATATAAACGTTTTACTGAATATTTAATATAAAAATTTTTCTAACATTTAATTAACATAGAAGTTTTGTTAATTATTTAATATAAACGTTTTACTGATTTATTGATTTGCTATTTCATTAATATAAGAGTTCGCAAATTAGATAACATAAAACTTTTCCTAAATAAGGAAAATCCAAACAGCCTTAACCCCAAATACTTCTTGACAAAGCATATCACGCGCCATAAGATTAACATCAGCTTAGGGTGTAGAAAATATACTCCTTTTCAAAGCTATAAACAAATATGAAAATTTTCCGTTTTCTCGAGAAGAGTAATTTTTGACAATTTTTGGAAATTTCATCTACACAGCTCTAATACTATTTAGACTAGACAACTTATCTAGTGGGTTAGAGCAGTCTTGAGTGGTACTCCATTTACTGAAAACGATTTATCACAAGTTGTATTCGTTCTCGAGAAAACAGAAAATTTCAAATTTGTTTATATCTTTGAAAAGGAGTGTAGTACTCATGTACGTGTCTTTTTTTTCTTTTCTTCATTTGGAATATCAAAGTCTCCTAAATAGTAAAAATTTACGTTCCCTACTTCTCAAATATTTGGTCAAACGAGAAGATAGTACAACGAGATCTGCTGAACAGTATCCCACAGAATGTTCGATAAGCTCTAATGTCTACACATGCGATGCGGCATTCCAGCAACAGCTAGTCTAGAGATCCATTGATTCCGATTCGAACCGCAGCATACACACATGAGGAAGGTGTTGGTAAATGATGTAATGCAAATGATCCCAGAAAATCTCATTTTTCCAGAATAAATTTAACAAATTCTCTCAAGCATTTCTTTTCCGCCATCTTGAAAACTGTATAATGTCAAATTACTATCACCTCAGCTGCCATGGTTTTCATCATGCAAGTTCGCTGAAAGCTGAGCTGCCAGCATGGCAGTAGAAGTTACACGTGCAAGAATCCGGCCCCTGGTGTCAAGTTAAAAATTGCGTTGGAAGGGAGGCTTGCATGCAAACTGTACTTCTCGTGTAATCCCCGGGTAAGTTATATTAATCATTTGTAAGAAGTTTTCGGGCAGAATGCGTGAAGTTGGAGAATAAAAAAGACGATGACTGTATGTACGAAATCTATTAATGTTTAAATACTTTATCTAATTGGACAAGCCCACTGTTCGCTCACAAAACTAAGCCACTGGTAGTAAGGTCTTAGCACAGACAAGAAATATACAGATATCATACAGATATCGATGGTAGTACTAAGCAAGTGATGTTTGGAAGAGCTCATAGTTCCGCTAAATATATCATGGGTACGAACAAAAAATGTTTTTCAATATAGGCAAAAATTCATTTCTTTCATAGAATTTAAAATTTATGAGTTCCACATTTTTTTCACTTTTATGCACCACAATCACGGGAAAAATTCCAAGTGACAGTTGACAAATGACAAATGTCAAACATTCACCCCAAGAAATTTTTAGTGTAAGTTCGGAGCACGAAATCAGAAACATCGGGTTTTCATCGAACGAGTTGGTGTAACCCCGTGTAAGCCCAGGGTTTTCAAAAAACAAGATAGTGTAGATCGGTGTAGCCCTAGGTTTACCCAGGGTTTTCATCGAACAAACCTATTGAAAAACATTTTTGGTTCGTACCTATGATATATTTAGCCGATATCAGTGAGTTATTGAGGTTTACTATAAGCTCTTCCATACATCACTTTCTTAGTACTACCGTCGATATCTGGGTATTTCTTGTCTATGGCCTTAAGACTTAACGAGTTCCTATGCAATATACGCTCCATAAAATGTTCCTAGAGAAAATTGTTCCTATGACTGCAATAGTCGTCGCTCGTCGATCTCTCTGATCGTCGTAATTGAATTAATTCAATAAAGTGGTCGACGACAACGAAAACTGCAGATTCAAATCTAATACACGCTCCATAAAACGTTCCTGGAGAAAATTGTTCCTATTACTGCAATAGTCGTCGGTCGTCACAATTGTATTTAAGCCTTTAGCAGGTCAATTCAGGATTTAAGTACCTATACATATATGCGCTAAATTGGCTCATTTTTCACTGGTGTTGTGGTATGCCTGTTGTACGTACATAAATTGAAGTAATTTCATTTCACAGAAGAAAGTATTTATATGAAATAAAACAAATGTTTGAATTATCTTTTCTGTCTCTTTTTCTATTGTTTGTGCGGTACTCTATAGTTAAGTTAGTGCAGCACTATATGAAAAAAAGCTAAGGTCTGAATTACTTTGTTTCCGTATGTGTAGACAGTTACCTATAGTTAACTTATGAGAACGCCCTAATGTATGTATAAGATAGATGCTTTGAATTCAAATCCTGTGTACCTTTAAATAATAATGTAAATAATATACTTAATGATATTTCCTTCTTGCCTAATTTGTTGCTAAACTGAAATATGTATATCTTAATCCTCAGAGAAATTTGTTTTTGAAGATTGAAAGAAAAAAAAAGAAAAATGAAACGTGGAACATTGCGTACTGATTGCCAGGATTAGGAAACGATGTAATGAAGACACCTAAAGGCCTAGATGATATAAAGTTGACATACTTATATATATATATATATGTATATCTAGATATTGGACGTATCTTAGCACTTCATGAAAAGTTTAACCACTTCTTGAGTAGGCAGATATTGTACAGTTTGCGCTTCTCTTTTGGTACAAGCCTTTACGCCGATAGTCTAATACCAACCGATATAACCGAAGATTTAGAGATGGAGATGAGTGGTGAAGCGGGAGGTCGCCCACAGATCTGCGACACATACCCACCCAGCCACGGTGTGTGCCGGGTAGCTTTGTGTGTGTGTCGTGCCCCCCCCCCCCCCCCCCTTCACCCCTCTCATCACGTCTCCTAGTGTTCGGTTATATCGGCTGATTACACTATTGGCATAATGGACTAAAAATTTTAGCCACTTATTGTAAACAAAGTTAAGAGCAAACTGTTACACTATTGCCTACACTTCAGGGCACACTATTCATGAAGTGATGTGTACGATTAAGCCAAAGCTCAGAGGATACCTTATGATACAAAGCGTAGCATGGCAGAAAGTAGATAAGGAAAGGAATTAAGGGACAAGAATCAGCCGAATATTGGGTGGTTTAAGGGGTCCACCAAAGACTCTAGCATTGAATTAATTTTCCTGAGACATACAAGTGAGATGTGTGTATATATTGGAAAATTGGTACGGATAATAATTTTTTTCATCCTTTTCTGACATGTTTCAATTTCAGCTTGCAATATATAGCACACTATAGTCTTACTTAGAGGAAATAAATGCAAATGAAGATAATTGATAATATTTAATTGAAAAATGTATAATTGTTGCTTCTTTTATTAAAATGAGAAGTAGTTATTATATGGACATCAGTACTGAATATGGTAGTCGAAAATGTAAGTAAGAAAATAGTAGTAAAATGAACACAATAGTCCTTTTACGAGGATATGGAAAAGAATGTAGCTACGGACCTCTACAATTTTTGTAAATACAATTCGCCTGAAATGACTTCTTCTAGATAAATTAATATGGAAAGTATAATATTCCGTTAAAATTTACAAACTAATTTATCTCAGAAGTCATTCTCAGCAAAATTATATGTATGCAATAATCGTGGCGTTTCTTAATAAACTTATTCTCCTACTTTGTAATTCTCCATATCTGTTAAATATGTCACTTAGTATTTGCAGATTTCGAGGCCAATATGTAGCATACAACACTCAAATTTTAATTTTCAACGATAAATATTATTTTACTATCTGAAGAAATTCATGCATACATGTAAGAACATCTCATTTAACTCTTTTATCAAATTGTAAAAGCTAGAGAGATAGATGAGTGACTTTTAAAAACAGGATTACGACGTCATGATCTAAATTACAATTTATAGTCCGTCAAGGGTTTTACGGCCCTACGGGATATCTAACCATTAATGATAACTATATGAATCATAGCATAAAATATGAATTCTGTTTAAGCAAAAATTCAAATTTTATAACTATCACAAACTATGACTGTTAAGTTCATTTCATCAATATTATTGATATTCATAAAGGTGAAATAAATTCAGTGTTTTTAATAAATGCCTTTCTAGTTACGATTAGTAGAACTAAATTCTGTATGAGCCTACCTAAACTATACGCTATACATGTAATGCATAAAATAATTTTTACTGGAAGCCAGAATTTGTGGGATAATAGTATTTTTTTGTACTTGTTTATACATAATACCTGTAGAGCAAATCTAAATTGTTTACTTTGAGCCTACTATTCATATTACATAGCCCAAGAAAAATATCCTAAAATAAATTCACAACAAGTTACAATAATAACTTGGATTAAAATCGAAATTGTAAATATACAATACATTTAAGATTAAGATTAACAATATTGTAAAAAACTAGCAATAATGTTACTTCACTCATAGACAGACCAAATGGATATTTTTGGAATGTTGTTATTTCTTTATCGAAGACAAACTCGAGTTAAAGTAAAAAATTTAATTTAGTCGTACGTATTACTTAAAGCATCAAAAATAAATATTATATATATAAAGATTAAAATTCTAGAGTAGAAATAATTTACAAACGAATAATTTTTCTAATTTCAGATATTTGGCCTCTGTGAATTACCTAATTTTCCTTCTTAGGATTACTTGCGATCATGTTTGGCTCAACAAAAGCGTTCTTCATGCTTTCATCCCGGATATCGTTGTTCAAAATAACAAAATTCGCTTTAGTTGTTGAATTTTTTTGACTTGCATTCATGTTATTATTAACCTGGGCGTTATTTAAGTTTTTAACAAATTGAGAAGAATCTGTTTGTTGCTGATTAGTTGAGCTAATTGTAACACTCGAAGCAGCAATTTTTGGTGCGGATGACTTTATCAGATTTTTTGAAATTGGCTGCAGATGAGGTGGAACAATCCAAAATCTCCTTGCTGTAAGCATAAATGAATCCTTAACACAAGTTACACACGAAAAAACGTTAACGAGAAGAGTTGCTGAGCTATCATACTCGTTGGGAATGATTCCATCAACTGAAGCTTCAAAATAGCTAAACATCGGGAACCATATTCTTGTTCGATTTGAATCGTGCGACATTAACGCCTAAAAATATATTTTATAAAATTTAGATAATATAAAGAAAATGTGAATAAAATCACCTGATTGTTTGCAAGCGTATGATAATACAAAAATAGTCGTGAAGTTATATAGAAAGCTACGAATACATCAATTGAGTAATGTTCATGAGCTGCAAGAATAAAAAATATTCCAAACATGTTGAGAAGCCACGTCATTGTATGCAAGAAATACAAATTTCGTGGTGTATCTATAAAAAAAACAATATTAATAATAATATATTTTATTTTTCAGGTTAAAAGAGAATTATTGCGTTAAGTTACTGCCTATTCAAAAAACGAATTATGGACAAATATTGTATAATTCAGTTATTTTAAATTTTAACAATAATGTAGTGAATAATGCGTTATTGAATTAGCCATTATTAAAATGTACGATTAGAATTTGTACTTACATTCTGTAATAAAGAAATTTAGAAGTGTCAAAGCAACTGTGTGTCCACTAAACATATAATCTCCACAAGTTCGAACTCCTTGGATGGACATTCCAAGGCCACTCCATATAGTATAAGCTCTTGAAATTCTCAATTCTAACGCTTCACTGAGCGTTAAGCTTAGATAAAATAAAAAAAATATATATATATTAATTAGATGGCACTGTTTTGTTAATTTTTTTTTTGCAAATGTTATAAAGTACAGAATTCAAATTGTTTACTTAAGGGCAGGGTAAGGTATTAAAAATTTTTTTATTGCTTTTTTTTTATATTTTTAACTGAATGCATAATATCTCAAGAATATTGTGTCAAAATTTCAAGTCGATTGGAGCAAAATTGACGAAATTGTGAGTATTTTTATACCTACCCGACCCGAGCGCGCTATTGTAACCTGGCAGATGGTTCGCTCTCTATACAATACCCTATCTTACCCTCCAGTTTTATTTCTAGAAATTTCAACACAAGTACAAACGTGCTTATACCTGTACTGTATATTTTGTCAGCGAAGAGTATAAAATTGAGTCTAGCAGTGAATGTTCTATCGAGCAGACGTACACGCGCGTTTTTATACCAGATTTTTTAGTGTTGGAAACTTTAAAGCGATTTCCCCACAACTCACGTTTTCAAAGTCGGTGCCCCTCATAACTGCAAAACTACTGCACCGATCCTTTTGAAATTTTGAACACTATTTCTGTTCAAATTTGTTAATAATTTTTATTTTACAACAACAAATTAGACGATTTTTTCGCAAAAAATCGCGTTTTTTCCTTCAAAGTGTTCCAAAAAAGTGAAAAATTGAAATTTCGAAAAACCCTCCCAGCGTTACCTGGAGAAAACTATTATCTAACGAAAGAACTTTGATTTTTTGAGTTCATATGATCCAGCACCAAGTTATGAGGGGCACCGCAATTCTACTTTTTTTCGAGACACGTCCAAACAATTGCTGCCATTGCCGTATTTTTAAATATTTCTTCGTGAAAATTTTATACAATATTCTTCGAATGTCATACTTTAATGTACCATTAATTTTAATAATAAGATTTTAACTGTGTGGTCACAAAAAATTCACAAAAACATGCCTTTTTTGTACGAATTAACCTTACCCTGCCCGTAAACACAGATTAATTTTTTTATTTTTCCAGTAATAATATAAAGTGACATAAATTTGGAGAGGGCAGGAACACAGAAGTAAATTTTCAAAGCACAGAAGTTTCCATATACAAGGACGTGCTAATGATGACGGAACACTCAGAGCTTTACAATATGATGGGTTTAAATAAATAAAAAAAATTAAATGTACATTACCTACCTAAGTCAGTGTCACTTTTTCATTTCTTAGACCACACTTAAGCATTCCAATATATACAAACCAAAATTTGTCTATTGGAAATTTTAAATAAAACGGTCTCGAAATTATAAATTTGTGAAGAAAACACTAAAAAAAACTCCTTTTTTGCACAAGTATATTTGTAATTGATGGCATAAAACTGCTAGCAGTCGATCATCCAACTAATAGAGAAATATGCATATCCAGAGTTTATGGAGGAAAGAAATTCCGGCAACACCAAGATAAAAATTTGCATCAAATCTTGTAGTTTTATAAGAATATAGATAAAGAAAAAGAGCGTTCAAACCACTGACATACATACATATATATTTTTACTCGGACTGATTATTCTGTCAAATTTCATATAATTTTAGGATTTACTAGGAATAAATTTTATTCATATTCTACTCTCCTGAGGCTCTTTTATAGCTAGCATGGCTTCGCTGTTTCATAAATTTTGAAATCTCAATTGGCTTCGGTTTTATTATTTGAAAAGATCTGACATCTGAGTGTTCTTGTCATATTGTATAAAAAAAGCCACGATCGTAGAATATAGAACTAACAGGAAATGTCAAGTAACATTTGTGTACATGGAATCAACCAAATTGTTCGTTAACAAGGGGTGTTTTTGTTTTTGCTTCGGTGTTAACCCTCAAGTCCATTTGGTGTTCGATTTGCCAAAGCCATGGGACTCGTGACTCTCGGAGTTGTCACTTTCTGTTTTTGTTTGCTACTTGGGTTAACCCCGGGTTAACCCTAGCTGCTCCTACTCTTGACTAGGAGCACCGCGGTTCTTGTTTTGAAATGTCAAAGAAAGAAGAAGAGGCTAGGAAAAAGTTTGTGATTGATACTTTTGACGTTTATTGCTTCCTTTGCGCAAAAACACGAACCTGGCCCTTTGGAGCTAACAGCTTTTTGACATGGTTCTGACATGTCCCCGGATGACCCAGGAGTCACGTTCCGGAAGCAAAAATAAAAAGCCTCAAGATATGAAACGGATGAGAAGAACTTATCAATATTTTTTTGATAATTGTTATAGTGCAAAAGTCTTGAAAATTTTTGAGTGTGTTTTTTTTTATATTTTTCTAAGGTACTTCTTCTTGGCAAAGAGTTCTACTTAATAATCCACAATTCGACAAAACTCAAATATTGTTTCAATTGTCTCGATTCCGATTTCAAGTCAAGTTGAATTCTGTATTGAAAAGTAATAATTAGTTGATGAGTGTGTTCTTGCTGTTTTAAGACCTATTAGCAAAGCGTTCAAAGCAACGTTATAATATCTAAAGAAGAATATTATAAAGTGGCACGTGATACTATTGAGTCAAGTGAACACTCCCAATGTAAAACGCATGCTTCCTCCTATGTATATGTATTTCGACCACTTATTTATTTGTTGTTCTCAGTTGGTACTTGGTGCTTACACTGAAAAAGACTGCTATATAAAAGTGAGCCCATTTTCTGAATGAACTTCCATGAACGTAGTCAGTACATATCACAGACTTCAATATACCGGGTGTCCCGTATGTGGAGGGCTATAGATATTCTTGTCATGCTAAGTCAAGCAAAAAATTGCATGGTGGATGGGGGGGGGGGATCCTAACGCTTTTCGAAATAACGGGACTTAAAGATATTTGAGTATGCTTTTATAGATCACTCTGTAACTACTGAACGTTACACCCTATGATGATTTAAAATTTGTTAGATAGATAATCATTAAACCTTTCCAATGGTCTATAAATTTTCCCCCTTCTTCTCCATTTTGATGTTACGACTCACAAAGCTAAGAGTTCGGAATTTTAACTCGGTTGTTTTTATTTAACTACTATTTTTATAAAAAAAAATACGTCATCAACACCCATTTTTCATATTGGATTTAAGAAGCCCAAAAGCTTCGCCTCAAAATATCACACTGTGTACTCAAAATGTAACCCTTTTTGGCTTTTTGCACTTTTTCTTAAGCATATCTAAGTCCGCCTCCCTCCCGTAAAACAGTTGCAGTTGCAGGACTTTTCCATACAAAATTCTTGAAGCCAGCAAATGCCGGGGGCCGAATTCACTAACTCGGGGAGTTGTGGAGATGAGAGCTCTTTTGCCACTTAACTCTCCACTCGGAATTCTGTAACTCGTGGAATTTAAATTGAGATTTACCAAACTCTCTATTGCACTTGCAAAACTCTCGGCTGTGTTAGTTGTGGAGAAGTAAAAAAAAATTTCTCAACTGACAGTATTGTCTGTTTTTATTGTGTTTTGTGAAGGTACCAATGTACCTAGGATTTTCAAACTGAATTATGGATTCACTGCATATCCTGGCTATGTTTACAAAAACAAATTATGGACATCCTTGCAATACTTACAGAGAAATAAGGATTTCGGTGTCTCAAGGTACCCACAAAAAATTGTAATTCACGCGAAAATGGTCAATTTGATCGTCTTCCATTACAGAAGAGATTCTATAAAAATTTTAAATACACACGTGAAAGCTTCTATGTAGGATGAAATCGCATCTATGTACATTTTGTTCCCTAATTAGATATTTAATTAGTTTTTGAGTCCGGTAAATAGTTTTGGAGATAACTGCAAAAGAAGTGAATCAGTCCTTCTTAAGATGAAAAAAATGCCGTTTTTTGGTACAAAAAGGGATATATTATCAACTCATCATTATGAAGAACTGGTAAGTCCTGGAAATTCACTTTCCATGAGAAAAATGTTCACAACAGAGCACTAATGGATGTGAAACAAAGAACGGAATAAATATATGCAAAATACATATAGGAACTGGGGTGTATATGATCCAAGTACACAAAATCGTGTTTCGGCGGTAAGAAGTCAGCTATGAAGTTTAAATGATAAAATAAAAACTACACCACTCGATTACCGGGTTCTCCCTCTTTAATTTGATACCAAACATGACGTATTTTAGACAAACCCCCAATTGGGGGTGGTTCGACCCCCCCCCCCCCCCGAAATTGTTCGCCTATATTTTTGTACTCTAGATACTAAATCCATAGAAAAAACCCCAATGCTCTACGACCCTCCCACACAGAGTTAGCCGTCTTTCAATATTTCGATACTTCTCACGTTTTCTTTTACTCCCCAAGTATGTTAGAGAATCTCGAATGGAGAGTTGGGAGTTTTAATCGAGGAAAACGAAAATTTTATCTCCCAAACTCTCCGAGTTACAGAATCCCGCTCCAGAAGAGCAAAACATACCAAATTAAATTACTTATGCTACGGCGCAAAACTTCGAAATTTGCTTTCATGTTGCGGGTATTACGAATTAGAGCTATCATAATTAGTTAAAAAGAAGAAAAATTTTAAATTTTATTTTTAAAAAACAGGTAAGAAAGCTAGAATTGGTATAAGACCAATTCTTATGATACCCTAGATGGATGCCCGCATGTAACTGTTTCACATGATCACCCATCATCTGGCAACTTTGATTTTTGAAGTGATTCTTCGCATATATTTCTAAAACGGTTCGTCGGACAGTAAAAATGGTTTTAACCAATTTCATAGGATTTCATATTCTGAAAAACTTTTCAGTATAATAAAAACTTCTAGGACTGATCGTTTTGACAGTATACGTATAAAACA
This sequence comes from Dioctria rufipes, assembly GCA_963924295.1. Classification (NCBI taxonomy): domain Eukaryota; kingdom Metazoa; phylum Arthropoda; class Insecta; order Diptera; family Asilidae; genus Dioctria; species Dioctria rufipes. The sequence continues at coordinate 91,497,857 of OZ002743.1, read as the reverse complement.
TAAATTTTTGTATGGCAACACCAAGAAAGGGTTGCTCGATTTAGTCCATTTTTGAAATTGTATTAACAATTTTTATGGAAACGCCGACGTCGACGCGTACACAGGCGGTGGCCACATATACAGGGTCTGCCTGCAGTGTTACGATTCGTGGACGTATATCCATGTGTCGTGTTGACGAGAATGTGGCGGAAAAACTGCCAACAGCCAATTTTACATGAAAGCTCTTAAAAGGCTCCGAAACCGGTGGCTTCGCGTCAGGAAGGAGATCAATGGAAATTAGCGACTCCATCACAAAAACGCGCCATCTTATTCCGCCTTCATTGTTAACGAGCTTCTGACGATACACGGTATGGTAACGTTGCACCAGCCACAATACAGTCCCTATCTGGCACCAACGGACTTCTTTTTGTTTCCTCGAATAAAGAGAAGCTTAAAAGATCACCATTATGGGACGGTAGATGCCGTGAAAGCGGTCCCGACGAGGTGTCTAAAGGAGGTTCCCCTCAACGTGTTCCAGGAAGCCTACCAGAGCTGGCAGAATCGCTGGAAAAAGTGTATTGAATATTGTGCTATTTTGAAAAATACTAAACATTTGTACTTGTATTTTCAATTAATTGTTCGTTACGGATTTTTTCAACTTATTTTCCGATTACACCCTGTATATTGTGAAAAACCAAAGTTTTGTATGGCAACACTAAGGGGTTGCCCGATTTATTTTGAAATTTTGTTTAGAATTATTATGAAAACACCATGTAACAGATTTCAGCCCCCTTCGTCAACGCGCTTTCGGGCAGTGCCCAAATATATAGTGAAAAACGAAATTGTTGTATGACTACCCTACGAAGGAGTGGCCTGATTGGTCTCATTTTCGAACTTAAATCTAAATTGTGTTTAAAAAGGTCATGTAAACGCGTTCTCACGGCATCAGTAGGACAAACGGCGGGGAGGACAGACGAACATGCAAAAATCAAAATAACTTTTAATATTATGCGTGGGTGCTCTAGCAGTATTATTTCTATGCGTTACAAACGGAATGACAAACTTAGTATACCATTACCCTATCATTTTATTATCTATCTAGGGTATAATAATACGATTAAAAACTAATTCTGCACGCAGTTCTTAAGTTGTTGCTAAATATTCGGAAAATATTTTAAATACTTACGTTTTTCCATTTCATATTTGAAACTACTACTATTAACTACGCTCTCTCGAAAATTCTAGTTTTAACTAATATAATTTAATTTAATCTAGAATTAAAGGAATGCAATTGATACTACTAGTAGTAACTTAAGATTATTGAGTTAATTCTGATTCGGACTAAATACTCGCACAGTTTTTAATTAAATCTAGAACTGACTGGCTGCTCTTGGTAAATTCACGTTAAGATTGAAATCTCTCACGTTAAACCTTGTTTAGTAAACATCTTTAGTTACAATTATGTAAAAATAATTTTATTACTCTTTATCACATTATACAAGCTACTTATTGTATTCGAATTTGTAAAATTATTATTTTTTAAAAATGTTCACGTTGTTTTGTAGCTTCTTTGAAGCTGTACTCACAGTTTGCTTAGGTAAAGTAAATTAATAATTAATTGCAGTATATTCGTAGGATAACATTTACGTACCTTCACTGGAGAAAGTATATTAGTTATGCCTTTAGTTTTTCAGTTCGAATAGTTAACTACGTCAAGAATTAAAACTCAAAGCCTTCGAGAACAATTATTCATTAAGTCTAATGAAATTTATATAGATTTTTCTTTTTTTGGTACTTAAATATTTTATTAAGTATTTTCGAAATAAATAACTGTTTTAAGGGAAATATCATGCCCAAAAATGTTTAGATACTTACTTTGTATCGTCTACTTTGTAATCATTTGGATTACATTGAAGATGAGTTCCAGGTACACTTAGCGAAGTTATTAACATAGTAACACAGCGAAGAAGAAATACTGTCCCAGCTAGGGCAAAAAACCGGCGTAACAGCACCAGCCTATACTTATGAAATATGCAAACACATAGCCAAATTGTAAAAAGTAGTGTTCCAGTTATTTCGCACATATGGAAAGCCCAAGGTATATGTGGAACATTATCCAAAAATATGTCTGGAAGAGGTGGGTAACGTTTCATATCGGGTACTCGTTCATGTACTACCACCATTACAAAAGCAGTTATCCATGTCACCAAAAATGAATAACCTAAAAAAAACATAAAAAAAATTATTGTTAATATAAGTTTTGTAACAAAAGTCGGAAGGGCATTTAAATTTTTGTCTATTTAAAATTATAGAGTATAATAATTGTTATTTATAACTTGCTGGTGTTCAATAATCTCATTGCATTACACGTTAGTATCAAAATGTCATTATTAAAGCAGGCCTTAACTTAAATACTTATACCGTAGACGGCGAAGGATAGTAGCATCCCCGAGAACTGTCAATGTAGTGAAAGGGTTCTAGTAGTTTTATTCCGTTGAATGATACCATCAGTAATGTATAGTTCCATGGTGTTAGATATACGTTTTCCTAAAGCTAATCATATAATTTAGGCTTAAAAACAGATTGACCACGTAGGTCTTACCACTAGACTAAACTTTTCGGGAGTCCCTCAAGAGGCAGTCCTAGCCCCGCTCCTATATTCAATTTACACCAACGACATTATCACAGCGTTAAGTAATTTTAAATACAATCTGTATGCAGATGACCTTCAGATTTATGGAGCTGCTAGCGCTTCCAATCTTTGATTGACTCACTTAATTTGATACTAGCCGAAATATCCGGTTGGTGCTGAACTAATGCATTGGCCCTTAACCCCCCCCCCCCAAACTCAAGCCATTAGGTATTCTATTACTGCTAACACCCATAGGTGAACTGACTTACTCTTGAATTTGTTTTTCCGTGACCAGATCATCCCCCTTTCAACCAGTTATGTCAGGAATCTCAGCCTTCTAATGGTTCCCAAATTTATTGTCAGTATCAGGTGAGCAAAATTTGTTCAAAGATTTAGTATGGTCTTCGTTCCGCATGTGTGTGCAGGTCACATCACCTACATCAATCCATTAGACATTCTTCTATATTAGCTCTTATTATGCCTCATTACTTCAATGCTAACGCTATAATGTATCCCCTACAAGCCTCTGAAATCGCTAAACTCAATAGACGCTCAAAGCTTGCGTGCGATACATTTATCGACTTAGGCGGCACTCTCACGTTTCCCAGGTTTTACAGCTGTTCATGCCAGGGGCTCACCAAACTCTTTGAACTCAGAGTTTTAAGCTTTATCCATAAAACTATGTTGAACTTACTTCCTGAGTATTTCAGCCAAATGCTCTCATGTAATAATGTCAATAATTCCAGATTGGTCCATCACCGCTTTGGGTCCAATGAAGTGAAGAAAGTTCCCTTTCCTGCTTGAATCCATCAAGAAAACGCCCTTGTCAAAACAGTTCAAGGAGCTTGTTTTGCTACATCTCATAGACCTTTAAGGTTCTGCTCGTATTTCGTCCGCAAACGCTATCATTGGATCCCCCTATGTTATTTTCCGATCTAATCTGTTTCCCCGCAAGTGACTCCGCCCGGTGGGTTTCCGACCTGGCGCCGGATTCACTAACAAGGAGAGTTGTGGAATTGTGGTGATGAGAGGTCTTTTGACACTTAACTCTCCACTTGGAATTGTGTAACTCGGGGAATTTTTATTGAGAGTTACGAAACTCTCTATTCGACTCGGCTGTGTTAGTTGTAGAGAAGTAAGAAGAATATTTCTCAACTGACAGTACTGTCTGCTTTTGTTGTATTTTGTGAAGGTAAGTAGGATTTTCAAATTAAATTATGGGCTCACCACATATCCTGGCTATGTTTACAAAAACAAATTATGGTAATCCTTGCAATACTTACAAAGAAATATGGATTTTGATGTCCCCCCCCCCCCCCCCCAAATTTTAAATCACGCGAAAATGATCAATTTGTCGTCTACCAGTACAGAATAGATGCTATAAACATTTTAAATGTACACGTTAAAGCTTGTATGTTAGATTAAATCACATCTACATTTTGTCCCCTAAGTAGGTATGTAATTAGTTTTTAAGTCCGGTAAATGGTTTTGGAGATAACTGCAAAAGAAGTGAATAAGTGCTTCTTAAGATGAAAAGATGATCATTTTTTGGTACAAAAATGGACATATTTTCAACTCATCATTATGAAGAACTGCTAAGTCGTGGAAATTCACTTTCCATGAGAAAAATATTCACAACAGAGAACTAATGGGTGTAAAACAAAGAACGGAAGGAATATATGCAAAATATAGGAACTGGGGCGTATGTCATCCAAGTGCAAAAAATCCGTCTTTCGGCGGTTAAAAGTCATAAAGTTAAAATGGTCAAAATCAAACTACATCAGTCGATTACCCGCTCTTTCTTCTTTAATTTGATACCAAACATGACGTATGTTGGACAACCCCCAATGAAGGGTGGTACGACCCCCCTCCCCAAAAGATCCTCCCCAGAAATAGTTCACCTATATATTTGTAAAACCGATTTTTCAGTTTTTTATTTTTTTCTCTCGTAAAAATAATTCAAATTATATGAAATTTTGTGAAAGTATACCTTTTTTTACATTGAATAATTTTTTTGGATTTTTTTGAAATTTGGGAAAGAAGTGGTTCCCGATATATTTACAATTTTCAAAAAAAAAAAAAAAAGAAAAAAAAAAGGAAAATCTTCCACGGAAAACTTTATTGGTGTGTTTTTCGATTTATCCGGGCTCATTTTAACCGTTGAAATGTCTACTTTAAAATGATGACTTATTTTTGAAGAAACCACTTAAAATTGAGAAAAACAAAAAAAAAACAAAATTTACTTTTGTTCGGATCGCGAATTTCATATCTACTTTCAAATTGGAAAAACTACCCCCAATTGAAGGAGCAGCTGCACAACCCTGCTATAGAGTTTGTTACCAATTGCAAACTTGGATTGGTTATTTTGACAATGAGCCCGATAACAGAAAAGGTTTGTAATGGGGCTAGAACGAACGTCTAGGTAAATTCGTGCCCAAATTTATTCCAGACAGTTTAGACTTAATTCCCGAAAAATTATTAAGAAGTAGGTATTAACTGCAGCTGTGAAAGTGTTTGTAGTAAACAAAGATGTGGCTGCCGAAAACACGACTTAAAATGTATCAATTTATGAAGTAATTGTCATAAAAACTGCTACAATAGAAATAAAGTAATATTTGAAGACGTAAGTGATTCGGAAGGGATTATTGATGAAGAGCCAGCAAAGAGTCTTGTTATTGAAATTGTAGAGCTCGAAGACGTCGATAATCTCGAAGATCCTTCGGAAGTTTTGAAAATTTGATAATGAAGAAGAAGAACTATGGACTTTTCTCTTTAATTTCACCTATTGCACTTATTTTCTATCTGTAGCCGTTAAATAGTTATTAGCTCTTAACCTATTCTCAAATCTATTCTCAAAGATAATTTGTTTCCTAATACCAGGGGCAGGCTTGCGATTTCAAATTGAAATCTGGATATTGCAATTAGGTCATATTGCAATAAAATCATTTCAGATACACACCTTCGGTTTACGATACTGAGAATTAATTAGAGAACTTACACTTCATTTGTCATTTGACTTAAGAAAGTTCCGCGCACGTACAAAATGCGAGCAAATATTGTGAAATTACTTGTCTATATGGAAAATAAAACCGAAATAAACTCTTCAAATTGACAAGTGTCAAAAATTAAATGTCAGAAAAAGTTGCAGCCAACATTGCAGTATAAAATTCGGTTCTGAAAGGTTCGTGTATTAAATAATTATAGTTTATAACTAGGGTTAGATTGCAATAAACTCTCTATACCACAAATTTTTTTTCGCAATTTCAATGCTTTGGCCTACGTTGTTTAAATCTTGAACAGAACAAATGAGAAAAAGCAAACAACAGACTTTTGTTAGGTGATCACTGAAAAGCAGAGATGAATGTTTTGCATTAGCACTAAATTGGCATTAGCACTACAATTTGAATTTTTTTTTAAATACAGTTTGCACTATCACTAAACGATAAAAAAATAAATTCAATGGAAAAGTTTGAAATGCAAGGCTCCCCAAATGCTTTAAGTTTTCGGTAATAGAAAGAATTTCAATTTGACTTACAGATGAGGAACTCTTCTATTCAGTTTTTAACCCTGCGGAGAAGAATTTTTATAGTACGAGAAATGCATAGTGCTTTGCATACTACTATGCATACCAATCCTATCGTTCAGTGATAGTGAAAGATGTTGCACTACCACTGCACCTGCATCAATCCCTTATCACTTGTTGATAGTAAAAAGTATTTGCACTACCACTATAATCGTTTGGTGATAAGGAAATATATTCTACACTACCACTAAATCTTTTAGTGATTGAACAAATTTATAGTACCAGTTATCGTTTGGTAATCGTGAAAACTATATTTCAACCAACAGTAAGCCCCGTAATGCTATTAAAATAATTAATGTACTGAAAATTTTATACAATATGCCCAACATAGCTCAAAAGCATCTTATAGCAGGGGCGCACTAATCACCAATCGCACAGTAATTGGAAAGCTATTAAGTGAACTGAAGGTCAAAATAAGTACTGTTATAAAATAAGAATATGATACACATAAGATTTATTTGAAATTTTAAAGAAAAAAATTACAAAAGTGGAAGAGAAGGGACTTTCAGAAATAAGACAATTTAGTTAGTAAAGGTGAGGGTAGGCGATGCTGGAGGCAGTTTCGTATCATTCTGGCAATGTCTAAATTAATTTAAATATGGACATTCAGATGAATATATTTCATCAACATTCTAAACCTCTGATGTACGCGATCTCAAGATACGCGAATTCGCTTAGGCGCGAATGCATCTTTACCACCATTCCTCAATATTAACAACCTTTTCTTGCGTTTATCTTTCAATTAAGAACCTAGAGCCAGGGCCGCACCAACAAAATAAAATAAAACCATTAAATATAAAATATGAATTTGAAATTATGACTCTTCTTAACAGTCATGATGTGAAAAACCCCGTGAGAGAATAGTGGGATGTATTGATAAATACGCACTAAAAAATTCGTTAAACGAATGAGAATGTTCTAACGCGTTAGCAGATTAGTCCGACCTTGGTTTCGAGTAAAGAGACACTAAAAACTGGACTGATTCTTTTGATATCAATTCTAAATAATTATACCAATGAGCGATGCAAGTATTCATTATACTAAGCATAAATCGTGTGGTAGTATGTATTAAGAGAACGATATTGGGAGTTATACTTAGAGGACGCTTGAATATTTTCAAGACAAGATTCACAAAGGCTCAAGCCGACACCAAGGGCAGAGATAACTACTGCACAGTATATTTCATACAATACAACACCTCAGAATAAACTACTGAAAAATTAATTTCAAAAACTAGCTTATAAGAAAAAACTCGTAATTTCTCCCATAAGGGGGAGCAATCTAGTATGATACGGAAGGAAATCGGCGAAAACTGGGTAGTTGCCGCCTTTACCGGCGCCGGCGTATGTTTCAGTTTCGTGTAGTGTTATTTTATATTTCAATCAAGGTTCCATTAAACGTTCCAAATAACGTTATTTTTTCGTTCCAAATGTTTCAAGATAACGTAAGATATAAAAGTTTTACTCATTCATCCTCCCGAAAAAGGCATGGAAAATTTCCCCGTAACTATGTAATTGTTTAAGTATTTCTTAGTTTTTTACACACCACGACTATGCTATCCTTTTTATTAGCTGTGTTTTTTTGTGTCCGCCAGAATAGGGCAGAACAAAGATACACAAAAGAATGCCTCATACATTTTCATATAAGATTTAGAAATGAAACGAGCAGTACAAATAGTTCGCTTCAATCGACACAACAATTTGTTCTCTCCACTATAGTATAGAACAAGGTACACAAAAAAACAAAGCTTATGTTACAAAAGGAAATTTACTTCTTTTAATAGTTGGTACAAAATTACAAAATTTAGTTAAATTTAGTGGCATACGTACAGATCAAACTTCTAGGAAAATAAAGCCTCAGCGGCTATCACTTATCGTCCCTAAAATCAAATTAGATTTTGCTTTTTTTTTTGGATTCCGTATTTAAGAAAAATTGCAAATTTTAACAAAATGAACTCGAAAGATATTGGTTCCCACATCAAAAATATTTTAAATGTGAAATGTTTATTGCGGTAAAAATTTCATTGAAACTGCATTAAAAGTAGAGAAAACGTACGGTACTTATATACCGTATTTAGGTAGGTTATTTTATAAATTTTTTATCAGTTTCAGACGTATAATACACATCGGTATTTATAATCGCCACCAATTATAACCCAGCAGGAAATGCGGTCAACAACCACGAAGTCAGCAATGCTTCAACATTGACTGTTTACCCTATGTGTCAACAGAATATACAAAATGAGCATTTATAGTTGAAATATTTTAAGGGTGTAAGCATTTTTGCCACCTCAAAGACTTGTCCACGATGAAAATAGTATTGAAATCATATAAATAGGTAATCTGAGGAAACAATTTGTAATTGTTATTGGTAGAGTCAATGTTGAGTAAAATAAGAAGAGTATATGACGGTTAGCCATTGAATAAATAACTAATAAGGAAACGGCATATCGGGTGACTTGTCATCCCCCCCCCCATCATAGGACATATTGTCATTGAATTGCTTAAACACGTACACTGTATTCGCACGGTATTCCGCTTCCTTCAATGCGGTTAGCAAGAACAACACATTTATTTTACCTCTTGTCATTGTCTTGTCAACTATGACAAATACAAAGGATTGATGATTTCAACGTTGAAAAACTATGCCACTCCATTCAAAATAGTCATAAGATAAGTTAACGATACAAAATATCGTTGACTCAACGAAACTTTTTCCTACTGGGACAATACTTGAAATTCGAGACCTTCAAAGGAAACAGTTCTTAAGTGCTCGATTTTAGGACATCTTTTTGGACTGGGACACCCCCCCCCCCCCACAAATCTGGGTGCACTACTGCCTTCAACACTTGGCAAAAACTATAATGAAGTGAATCTGAAATACTGAATCGATTGACATTAATCCTATAAGAGGTTCTGCTTTCAAGAAAGGTTTGAATAAACCATTTTTTCCATATAAATTAATTTTAGATGAAAAAATAGAGATGAAACTACCCACAATTTAAAAAAAATTCTTCCACCCGCTCATCACTTCCTGACACCTGTGGCAAAAGTATAACTAAATTCCACGGAAAACAATAAGGTAAATCAGATTCCCAATAAACAAAGTTTAATTCGCAACTTTCGCTGTTTGAACAAACAAGAACATGCAGATTTACAATACTACCAGTCTCTTCGGAGAATTGGGGTTCGAATCTTACCACTGTCACAGAAATAAAGTGTCCGACCTCTCGTGCATAACCACCATCGAAAATTTATTTTCTACACTTGATTACAGTAGGTACTCTTTAGTAGTATACTTTAATAAAATAAAAAATATAAAAAAGTTATAATTTTTTTAGTGCACCATAAAACTGACTGCAAGGACTTAGGCAAGATTTCAATGTGCTTTGCTTACGCAACTTTGTTTTAATTAAAAAAAAAAAAGCTACGTCTTCTCATCTCGTATGCATAATAGGTGAGTATGTTTACTTTTGTGTAAAAATGCTTCAGTAAAATTCAAATAAAAGCTTTCTTAACAGACAACTTTGAAATCCATTCAACTGTCAAATTTTTTCCTAGTCCGAGAAGTTAATATACACAATATGGGTAAAAAAAAACTTTCGATTCTGTGTGGAAACTTTGAAGCCTGTGTAAAAACTTTCGAGTAAACATACACACCTAATGTTAAACTGAAGAAATTACTTAATGAAAAGCATAGTTCCTCTTATTATTATTTAGTCTCTTTGTTTTGGATCCCTCGAGAGAACCATAGTCGTAGATCAAAACCAGTAAGGTCCATCTGTTTTAACAATGCCAGCATGTAATGACCTTCTTAAGTAAAATATCTAGGAAATGTAACTTGACAAAACATTTAAGCCAATCTCTACCTCTCCTTAGTTATGCGTCTCCAGAACAGTAAAAAATTCTTAAATCGCACCTTTAAATTAAGGTTAAGTAAAACAAAACAAAATTTTCAACAAAATTATGTTCATAAAATAGCAAAAATAAAGAAAGTATAAAGCTAATCTACAAAGCTTAATTTTAGAATTGTCATAATTTCAAAAACCCTATTGATTAGTGAGATCTTCAGTTATTAAGTATAGTCAAATCCTATGTAGATAAGTTTTAGATAGACTTATGGTACTTGAAGGATAAGTACATTCCTCCTAAAATCAGGCGTATACCAAGAGCAGGCTGCCCGTGGTTCTCGCCCCAGGTGTGGTTACTTATTGCGGAGAGAGAACTCCTTTATCAACGCTTCAGACTGTATAAGTCTGCTTGGAATAAAGCAACGGTACCAAAAGCCCAAAGTACTTTGGCGCAATTTATGGATGGTCGGTGTGTATAGCACTGATAGTGCATCTGGTAATTTAAGCCGAGATGACCTGAATTCGTATTTTTTTACTTCAAGTATCTCACCTATAAGTAACGATCCTAGCTCAGATGCTACTTGGTTCCCACAAATTAACCAGAACTGTTTTTATTTTCGATGAATTGATTTAGAGGAGCTGATCTCTGCTATTTTCTCAGTTAAATCGCTATAAGGCTATAATACCTGATTCTCTACTACCGCGCCTTATAAATCTATTACTTCCCTTGGTTGATAAGTATATTCTTCATATCATGAATACTTGTTTTACCTCTTCTACCTTTCCCAACACTTAGAAAACTGCTATTGTCCTTCCAATCCTAAGAAGGTTAAAGCTGAAACACCTAGTGACTTTCGCTCTATCAGCATATTGTCATTCTTATAGAAAGCTCTAGAGAAGCTCATATATAAGTAAATACTAGGTTGTATTGAATCTGAATGTAATAAGATGATGACTCCTTGGCAGTCTGGTTTCAGTCCATTTCGCATTTGTAAAACTACTATATTAAACGTATCAACAGATATAAGAATGGCCACGAACGACAATAATTTTAGTACGTTTGTCCTCCTTGACTTCTCTAACGCATTTGATAATGTCGGTCATGAATTTCTCCTTTGTAAACTTTCATCTGAGTATTCAGTGCAACCGCTATTTCCTTGACAAAAGAGTTCCTTTGTGATCGCCATCAGCTAGTTAAGGTGGGTAATAATTGTTAGGCCTTAAAGCCCGTCCCATGTGGTGTACCTCAGGGTTCTGTACTTGATCCTCTACTCTTTAGCCTGTTTATTAATGACCTTCGTGATGTTATTGGAGATGCAAAAATTCACCTGTATGCTGATGATATGCAGCTTTACTTAAGTAGGCCTATTGGCCTCATTGAGGGCAGTCCTCAAGCATATTAATCGGGAGAATTCATGGATGGTCTAGGCTGAATGGGTTATTGCTTAACCCTGCAAAGTCGCAGTGTATCTGTTTCTATGACCGATCTCTGAATGAAATTGATATACCTGATATAAGTTTGAATGGTTTTATATATTACCTGTGCACAATAAAACAATAAATTTGGGAATTGTTCTATGCTAAGACATGAAATGTCCGATAATATTAATGTCTTAGCCCTACTTGGCGGTTATCTAGATAACTACTTAAAGCGTAGAATTTTAATTCTGCTATTTGGTATTTCAAATAGTAATGGGCCAGATTATCTCCGGGAATTTTTCCAGTTTCTGATAACCCAACGTAATCGTAAAATTATCATTCCACGTTTCAGCAGAACTGTTATGGAGAGTACTTTTCCTGTTCAGGCTACTCGCTTTTGGGATCTTCTTCCTTCTAGCTTGCAGGGGGCTCGGACCGTTAATGCGTTCAAAGCTATAATTAAAATTCATGTTCTACAATCTTGCGAACACTTTTGAGTACTTTTCTAAACTTTAATCTGTGAAGTTTATTGCTAGTGTAGTAGGCTATCTATTTTTATTGAACTCTTGAATTTTTTTATGTACTTTTTCTTATTTTCTTATTTGTATTTTTCTCAGAATTTCGTAATTGTATGTATTAATTAGTTACTTTCTCTAATAGTTTTAAATTTTATATTTGCTTACTTACCTTATTTATATATAACTATAATTTCTGGATCCTATTTTAATTATTACATATATGGACGAACAAAAGATTTGTAAATCTTGTGTACTACTTCCTAAATAAATCATCATTATTATTATTATATAAGTAAAAGAATACTCAACGAAGATAATGTTACGTAGACTTATACAACAAAAAATTTATATTTATATAAAACAGTAATTCAGAATTATACAAACAACGAACAAAAATTTAAATTACATTGTTTAAAAGGAAAAACCCTAATACTTATAATAATAAATACTATTCAGTTTAAATATGTTCTCATATAATTATTTAAAAATAACCTTCCTCTTACTTATACAGAAAAATTTATGAAGCTGTTCGCTAACAGTACACAAAGATGCGATTCTGCTCATTTGAAAAAATTCATTCGTCACCTTACTTTCTTTCTCTGTAGGTCAAAGACTTTTGAATCTTAGCACCGGAGAAGGTTAGATTGGTAAAACTCTCCTCCGGAAATGAGATGTATGTGTATATAAAAATATTAACTGACCTTTTCTCAAAATTTGTTTGATCATTTCTGGTAACAATATCGAAAAATTTCAACGAGAAATATGACCTTGACCATTTCAAGGCATTGAAAATAAATGCTTTCAAGAGCTTGGGAATATACCATTTTACATAGGTGAATGTTTCATTTCAGTTAATTTAGATAAAAGACAATTATTATATGATTAAAATCTAATTATTATTTTAAATGGATCATAATTAAGCCTCTGGTACCTACTGTTGTGCTCTCATTTCATCAGTAATTATTATTCCATTACGAATTCGATACGTGTGTGTATATAAAAATTTTAACAAAAAATTTGATATTTTTTATATTTGAGTATGTTTATAATTTGGTGGTCGATGCAATCGCAACAAGAGACAGACCGTGGGCTAAAAGAGAAAGTAAAAACAATTTTTTTTTCCATTTCAAAAATTATTACGTGGAAATATTATGTATAAGTAAACAGTACCTGCTAATATAAATATTAAAACGATTTTTTCTTCTTCTTGTAATAATATAAGACATGTGAAGTTCAGGGTAATGCCTTTCAAATAAAAGAAACAAATTATGAATAAAATTATTATTCGAAGAAGAAAAGTACCTACTGTAGATGTTTTGTGCGGAATGAATAATAACTTTGAACGATATTCTTCAAAGATCGGTAAATCCATCAAAGCATTGTTAACTGTTTTGTTACACGTATGAGAGGAGCGTAGCAGTTCTTAAATGACGGGATGCGTTGGATGTGGGGTTAAATAACGTTTTTTCGTATCAACTTATAAATCTAAATAATACATGCTATGATTTAAAAATTCATTGATAGATAATCGTTGAATGTGCCATTATGTTTTCCCCGACGTTACAGACAGCTCCAAAAATAAGCAATATTTAAGAATTTTAATTAAATATGACAAAATTTTCACTTAGGTGATAGCAATTCATAAAAGTAACACTATAGGCTCAACTACAATTTACGTATACGTAAGTAATGTTATTTACGTAAAGCGAACGCGCCCTTTAAATTCACATTTTACACTTGAACCGTGTCTAAATGATTGGTTACATTTAACACAGCTAGCTGGCATTTTAGCAAATATTGTATTGTACAAAAGTACAGAAACTATTCGAACACACAAGATTTTTTTTTTTTTTTTAATAATTAGATTATAAGATTTGCGCGTAAACAATTAAGGGAAACAATTTGTGCGCAAGTAAAACTTAATATAATCACAACATCAAAGCAGAAGCATCGAGAATACCTCAGCTCACCTAAATGCAAATGTTCTATGGGTGCCAGGGCAGAGCAATATCAGCAGAAACGAGAGGGCGGATGAGCTTAGTCGCCTGGTGCAGTCTCGGCGGAATCCCCTCCATAATCGGGATTGCACCAAAATACCTTGTCTCTATTACCTCGGTTTGGGCTGATCTCCAACACTGTCGCCTTTGGTTAGTTGACCCCCCCCCCCTCCAGGGGAGAATTACGAAGGAACTGTGAGGTAAACCTAACCCAAACCTAACGAATAAACCATTGGAAGTAAGCAAGCCAACCCTGAGAACGCTAGTGTCAATTCTATAAAGGGCATTCTTTTCTCGGAGTTCTCCTTTACAGGATAAGGCTTGTTGATGATCCTATATATATGCAGGGGCTGCTGAGAGAAATCCGAAACGATGACTCTCTCGGGAAAGCGTTACAGATTCTTTGGCTCACATTTCCTGGACGAGCTGCATGAAGCCGGCAAGGAGGGTTGGATTCAATACTTAGCTTTGTTAGAGCGTCCGGTTGGGGCCTATGAGCAATAAACTCATAAGTCTGAACATAGGACCTTGTTCTGACCTACGTTCCAGGTAACCTTCGGAGACACAACTCAGAAACCACCTAAAAATTGTAGGCGTAAAGAACATATATATCAAGAAACAATTCTCTTCAAACCCATGTCCTACGAAGGATTTATAATATAAATAACAAATAAATTTTATTTGCTCATATAAAAGCATATAAAAGCTTGTACATCTCAATGATTTGCTTCATTAAATCGATAGCTGTGAATATTCATAAAAAAAAAAAACAATCGATTAACTTCATACCAGAGGGCATCTAACTTAGTTTTTATAAGTTCAATGCAATACCTTTTAAATCTTCCAAAGTTTTCATCATTTCTGCAATAGTTAAGCAAAATTTTTACCCTTTTATAACAGCAGGTAATTTTGCGCTTTTCTTGTTTTATAATTATTTAATCTAGATTCATTTACATTCCTGACATTAAATGGTTGCACGTCTCCAACAAAATATTAAATACCTATGTAAAAATTCTGGTAGAATCCTATGTTTTATCTTAAATATAAACAAAAATACATTCATTTAGAGCTTGCCTTAATCTTTGATGCTATCGGTGTAAACCTACTGAAGCGTAATATCACCTGCATCGCCCTTTCTACAGTTTCTGTAGAAAGTCTGTACTTTCTCTAATATCTCTTTTGTGCCAAGAATGTGTCGAACAATAACAATAAGTTATATATATAAATAGCCGCCAGTAATGACACTTTGCTTCTAATATTCTGTCGTCCCTGTGAAGCAAGCACGTAAGCGCTGCGCGTGCGTGTGTGTGTGTGTGGGGGGGGGGGGGGGTGTGTGTCCTAATATTTTAATTAATTGGATTGCACTCACCGCATATCCTGGCTATATTTACAAACACAAATTATGGAAATCCTTGCAATACTTACAGAGAAATATATATATTTTGGTGTCCCAGGGTACCCGCTAAAGATTTTAAATCACGCGAAAATGGTCAATTCAGTCTTCTTCCAATACACTAGAGATGCTATACAAATTTTAAATATGCACGTTAAAGCTTATATGTAAAATAAAACCGCATCTATATTTTGTCCCCTTATTAGATATGTAATTAGTTTTTGAGTCCGGTAAATGGTTTTGGAGATAACTGCAAAAGAAGTGAATAAGTTCTTCTTAAGATGAAACAAGTAAAAAAGCTAGAATTGGTCTAAGACCAATTCTTATGATACCCTAGATGAATGCCCGTATTAAATTTCGTATGGTCACCGATCTATTCAAGTATTGATTTTGAAGTTGTTTTTCGCATATATTTCTAGAACAGTTTGTCGCACAGCAAAAATGGTAATAACCAATTTTATAGGATTTCGTATTCTGCAGAAGTTCTTAGTACAATAAAAATGTCTTGGACTGATCGTTTTCAAAGTATACGTAAAAAACCGAAATTTTTATATGGCAACACCAAGGAGTTGCCCGATTTAGTCCATTTTTGACATTTTATTTGCTAATGTAGTAAAAACATCATGTGCGAAATTTCAGCTCTCTACGTCGACGCGTTCTCAGGCAGTGTCCAAATATAGCTGAAAACGAAATTTTTATATGGCAACCCCACGAAGGAGTTGCCCGATTTGTCTCATTTTCGAACTTAATTTTACTTTTTTTTTTTAAAAGTCCGTGTACAAAATTTCAGCTCTTTAAGTATCGTTCTCGAGTTATCGTGCGCACAGACGGACGGACGGACGGACGGACATGCAAAAATCGAAATAACTTTTAATATTATGAATGGGTGTCCAATCCATTTTGCTCTACCATCATTATTTCGAGGTGTTACAAACGGAATGACAAACTTAGTATACCCCTATGATTTCATCTAGGGTATAAAAATGGTCATTTTTTGGTACAAAAATGGACATATTTTCAAGTCAAGTTGACTTTCCATGAAAAAAAAATGTTCACAACAGAGTACTAATGAATCTAAAATAAAAAATGGAAGAAATGTATGCAAAATATAAGAACTGGGGTGTATATGACCCACGTGCAAAAATCAGTATTTTGGCGGTAAAAAGTCAGTTATGACATTAGAATGATCAAAAACAACTACACCACTCGATTACCCGCTCTCCCTCTTTAATTTGATAACATGACGTATTTTGGACAGCGAGATATGACTCGCCATCCCCAAAAGGCCCTCAAATTGTTCACATATATTTTGTACTCTAGACCCGAAATCCGTAGGAAAAAACCCCAAAGCTCTACGACTCTCCCACACAGAGTTAGCCGTCATTCAATATTGCAACACTTCTCACGTTTTCTCCAACTCCCCAAGTATGTTAGAGAATCTCGAATGGAGAATTAGAGAATTTTAATCGGGGAAAACGAAAATTCTCATCTCCCAAACTCCCCGACTCTCCGTGTTACAGAATCCGGCCCCAAGAAAGAAATTCCACATCTCCCCAATTATACAAAAATATTGTTGTATTAACATTATTGTAATCACGTTAAGAATTCATATCCTTAATTAGATATTTGTCGCATTTCTTCTTGGGATAATTTTCGAAAACAACTTTTTTGTCTCTCTGTTCGAGGTCATCCTTGTATATCATATGCGGGATTGACTATTGGATCTGTTCTATACTGTCAATACAGTAAGTTTTGAAATTTTTAGCTATTTGATTATCGTCCAAGAAGCGCACAGTTCCAAATTTTACCTTTTTTATTCAATTTTTTAAGTCTTTCATTATGTAGGTTTATTCGATCTCCAGATTTTCTTCGGTTTGTTTCCTTGATTTATATATTTACATACATATATGCTTTATACTTTTTGCATATTTGTTTCGAATTAATATATATTCGTTCCAACCCTGTCACATTCCGAAAAAATAGCTTTTCTGTTTAGCTCAGTTCTGTTTTTGTGCTCGTACTGGGAGTAAAGTGTATCCGAGAAATTCACTGTTTGCATTCATGGCTTCTTAACATAATACCGAAATCTCTCGTATTAAGAGGAGCTTACCGTCGAGAGGCATGAAAAATGCATGAACTTTGGATTTTTTTTTTTTTTTACATAAATTAAATTTTAACGTATTTTATACTTCTATCAATGAAGAGTAAATTCTAATTTTATTTATAAAAAAAAAACCATAATGGCGGCTCCAGCTCCCATAAAAAAAAAACCTTGCATGGCGTGTTTTGGTCTGCGCGGGGTATTCCACAGCTATTCCAATTCATTCGAAGCAAATAGGGTTGAAAATGATTAAACTTGATAAAATTTGGTGGGCCTTACCGATTTTCGTTTTCAAAAAACCTCTGAATGAAAACATGCTACCCGTTTGAAAAATATTATTTTTTTTTTCAACGGACGAAAAAACTATTTGTAAACAAATTTTTGACAAAAATCGCTTCCTGATGGCCCCGAAAATAGAATTTCCTTCCTTGCGAAAAGATTCATGTGAACCGGTTCATCCGTTGAAGCTGAAAAGCGCCCCGCGCGCTGAAAAGAAATTAAAAGTAATGCTTCTTCTCACCTTCCAAAGAATTATTAAGGAAGACTTCCATTCACCTTACTGGTCATGCAGAGGTAAGGTGTGATAGCCACCTTATATACCTTCCCGTCGTAGGACATCAATGCATTAAAAGAAATGAACTGGGTATCAGAGCGTATTGCTTCCATACCTTTCATAGAATGTTTTCGGAATGCTTCCATTTCCCGCTGGGTAATGGGCATGCATTAAGGTAATTAGGTATTGAAAAAGATGTAGAAATTATTATTTTCTTAACAACAAGCTGCGGTCGTATTTATTTTCGTTTATTTAATACCTATTTGTGATTTTTGGTTTAAAGCATATTAGCTGGTATCGCAAAGCACGTACGTTAAATTGCTCTAGCTTGTCTCCCCTTTTATGTACACATACTATGTATACATGAAGGTAGACAAAAAAAAATTAAAGGAATTAGTATTTTTAGAGGTATTAATAACCCTTTCTTTTTCTATAAATAGATAATATGCCTCCTACCTACGTATATTTATACGCACCTACTAAATATCTTGAAATTATCAAAGGAAACAAAGTTCAATTGAATTACGTCGATACGTAAAATAATGTAACACGTTTGTACTTACTATTGACGTCTTTGCTCTTTTCTTATCGTGCAAATGATAAAAGTAATTCATTTTTAAAACTTCATAAATAATACAACGTAGCGTCAATTAATAAGCAATTGTATTCAATTATCAAATTTCTAATGATATAATTTTTTCCAGATTGGCATTGAAGATTCCACTTGTGAAACAAAGAGTGAAAATCAATAAATATAGTAAGCTATTTGAAAATGTTGTGTAAGAATAGAAAAGTTTCCAAGTCAAGTTAAAACAAACAATGATTACACGGCAGAGTTTTCAGGATTCATGATGATTTGTTCTAATATTGTTGATTTTTTTTTAAATAGATAAGCTACCTACAAGTGCGATTTTTTTTAATTTTGTGTGAAAAACCCATTTCTATACCCTAGATGAAATCTAAAGGTATACTAAGTTTGTCATTCCGTTTGTAACACCTCGAAATAATTATGGTAGAGAAAAATGGATTGGACACCCATCCATAAAATTAAAAGTTATTTTGATTTTTGCATGTCCGTCTGTCCGTCCGTCCGTCCGTTCGTTCGTCCGTGCGCACGACAACTCAAGAACGCGTGTACTTAGAGAGCTGAAATTTTGTACACAGACTTGAAAAAAAGAAGTAAAATTAAGTTCGAAAATGAGACAAATCGGGCAACTCCATACAAAAATTTCGTTTTCCGCTATATATTTGGAAACTACCTGAGAACGCATTGACATATAGAGTTGAAATTTGGTATATAGTCTTTTCATAGTAATAGTGAATAAAATTTTGTTCCCAGGAAAACTCACAAAAAAGTTTAACGTTTAAAACTATATTTGACAGCTTACTCCAGCACCATACAGTGACCCTTCTTCTTCCTTCAAGAACTGATTATGCTGAATCTGAAAGTTAACGGTTTCCCGAAATTTATGAGAGTACCTCAGGTAGTGAGGTCTCCCCAGCAAGCGCGCTCCGAGCACCACAGCTACCTGTTTTCTAGCCAGCGGACGGTTCCGCACTCAACAAGCTGTGAATTCTAAAATACTTTAGATTTGAAAATATCCTTTTACCCACGTGTTCTAAACACTTTAAGGATGATAACTATGTAAAAAAAATCGAATTTTTCATCGTCATGAACGGTAACGGTAACCTCCCCTTAACGAAAGCTCCCTTTTCACATATAAATATAACAGGGTGTTTCAGATTAAACTGCCTTCCAGTATGCCATGCGATTCGTTTAGATGAGCTGATAAAAAAAATTCCAATACATACATACAACCCTCCACGAGTCCCCTGTTAGAGGTTGAAGCTATTTGAAGATTTCGTCAATATTCGTGAATCATTTTTGGAATAAATGAGTATAACTTTTTAGCCACCCTATGGATTTCGACAATTCTTGAATATTTTAATAGCTTACCAAAGGAGCTTTCAAATAAGGTATTAGTTATTATATTGTATTCATGTATTTCTTAATTACGTGCAAATAGTTTCAAAACTTTGGTTTTTTATATAAAAAATTCGAAATATCCCTACTTATCTCAATAATTTTTGTCTATTTGTCCTAATCTTATTGCCCACTTAAAGCCACAAACGTCCTCATTCATCAGAAAAACTCGCATTTCAATACAGAAGGTAAATTAGCTTAGCCAAGCCAAATCATAATATTGCATACTATACTATCACAGGGAGGTCTGTCGGGCCCGACTCGATGTGCAATGATTTTAATGATAGAAGGCAGTGGTGCACTAATTTAGTAGGTATGAAAGAACATTTTAAAAGTTTAAATTTATTTCTTTTGCCTCTGTTGATAAAAAATACCGTCAAATAAGATCAGACAATTAGCGCAGATAACAAGAATTTCACATACAAAATTTTGTCGAATTCTTCATTCGAATGAGTTAAACCCGTACCACTTTAAAATTGTACAAGCTTTACAAAAATCAGATTCAACTAAACGTTTTCAATTTCGCCGATGGATATATTGTTCAACGTTAGGGCTAGGGTACGTACACAACGAGACGCGAGACTAGGCTAGGCACCTCGCTGAATTGCGTGAAGATACACCTCGAGGTGTAGTGTTCACAACAAAGCGTTCAGTTTCTTGGTAAATCGCGAAGTAAGAGCTTAAGCTATGTCATCAGATTTTGAAGAAGAAATTTTGTGTTTGTCAAGTAATGCAACTATATTGCATTTTTCACATAAGTGTACTTTCCGCTGTTCTACTTGATTAGCCACCCGATAAATACGAAACGTCTGGAATTTGGTAAATTTCATCATCTATATGATGATCTACCTACTGATCCTGATAGGTTCTTCCAATATATGAGAATCGATTATATCTGAATTAGCGCGCTGCACCTCGCGAAAAAATGTAAAATTTCATTCTCGAGCGAAATACCTCGAGTTGTCTCGCCATATCGCGCTCTGACACAGCGTTGTTATGAACATTCTCATAGTACAGCGTACAATCATTTTATTTTTTCAACTCTTGATATAGCCTCGCCTCTTTGTGTACATACCCTTATGTCGGAAAGCCATTTCATAAAACTACAAATTGTATTTCTAAGAATAATGAAGGAAGGAAAAGTGCATGCAGATGGGAAATATTCTGCATAATTTTAGAAGAAGTGGATTACTATTTTCATTTAAGTACGAGATTCGAATAAGTGAAATCTTTCTTATTTTCTGTACCTTTCGAAGAAAGCAGGAAAAGTTCTTCCCTTTACCTCGCAGTGAAAATAGGAAGAGTCCTTCCAGCACCTTCCTGAGTGTATAGATTGAATGGTTCTTTCCAACCTTCTGGTTCCGTTCACTATTATGAAATAATAGAATGAATGCTTCCACTGAATTTAAAGGGATTACTCTTTTCACCTGCCAAAGAATTTAAAAGTAATGTTTCGTTTCACTTTCCAAAAAATTAATAAGGATGCTTCCTGTCACCTTCCAAAGAATTAATAAGGAATGCTTCCTTTCACCTTCCAAAGAAATTAAAAGTAATGCTTCTTCTCACCTTCCAAAGAATTATTAAGGAAAACTTCCTCACCTTACTGGTCATGCAGAGGTAAGGTGTGATAGCCACCTTATATACCTTCCCGTCGTAGGGCATCAATGCATTAAAAGAAATGAACTGGGTATCAGAGCGTATTGCTTCCATACCTTTCATAGAATGTTTTCGGAATGCTTCTATTTCCCGCTGGGTAATGAATACCCATGCATTAAGGTAATTAGGTATCGAAAAAGATGTAGAAATTATTATTTTCTTAACAACAAGCTGCGGTCGTATTTATTTTCGTTTATTTAATACCTATTTGTGATTTTTGATTTAAAGCATATTAGCTGGTATCGCAAAGTACGGACGTTAAATTGCTCTAGCTTGTCTCCCCTTTTATATACACATATAGTAGTATGTATACATGAAGGCAGGTATACAAAAAAAAATTAAAGAAATTAGTATTTTTATAGGTATTAATAACCCTTTCTTTTTCTATAAATAGATAATATGCCTCCTACCTACGTATATTTATACGCACCTACTAAATATCTTGAAATTATCAAAGGAAACAAAGTTCAATTGAATTACGTCGATACGTAAAATAATGTAACACGTTTGTACTTTCTATTGACGTCTTTGCTCTTTTCTTATCGTGCAAATGATAAAATTAATTCATTTTTAAAACTTCATAAATAATACAACGTAGCGTCATTTAATAAGCAATTGTATTCAATTATCAAATTTCTAATGATATAATTTTTTCCAGATTGGCATTGAAGATTCCACTTATGAAACAAAGAGTGAAAATCAATAAATATAGTAAGCTATTTGAAAATGTTGTGTAAGAATAGAAAAGTTTCCAAGTCAAGTTAAAACAAACAATGATTACACGGCAGAGTTTTCAGGATTCATGATGATTTGTTCTAATATTGTTGATTTTTTTTTTAAATAGATAAGCTACCTACAAGTGCGATTTTTTTTAATTTTGTGTGAAAAACCCATTTCTATACCCTAGATGAAATCTAAAGGTATACTAAGTTTGTCATTCCGTTTGTAACACCTCGAAATAATTATGGTAGAGAAAAATGGATTGGACACCCATCCATAAAATTAAAAGTTATTTTGATTTTTGCATGTCCGTCTGTCCGTCCGTCCGTTCGTTCGTTCGTCCGTGCGCACGACAACTCAAGAACGCGTGTACTTAGAGAGCTGAAATTTTGTACACAGACTTGAAAAAAAGAAGTAAAATTAAGTTCGAAAATGAGACAAATCGGGCAACTCCATACAAAAATTTCGTTTTCCGCTATATATTTGGAAACTACCTGAGAACGCATTGACATATAGAGTTGAAATTTGGTATATAGTCTTTTCATAGTAATAGTGAATAAAATTTTGTTCCCAGGAAAACTCACAAAAAAGTTTAACGTTTAAAACTATATTTGACAGCTTACTCCAGGTATTCCAGCACCATACAGTGGCCCTTCTTCTTCCTTCAAGAACTGATTATGCTGAATCTGAAAGTTAACGGTTTCCCGAAATTTATGAGAGTACCTCAGGTAGTGAGGTCTCCCCAGCAAGCGCGCTCCGAGCACCTCAGCTACCTGTTTTCTAGCCAGCGGACGGTTCCGCGCTCAACAAGCTGTGAATTCTAAAATACTTTAGATTTGAAAATATCCTTTTACCCACGTGTTCTAAACACTTTAAGGATGATAACTATGTAAAAAAAATCGAATTTTTCATCGTCATGAACGGTAACGGTAACCTCCCCTTAACGAAAGCTCCCTTTTCACATATAAATATAACAGGGTGTTTCAGATTAAACTGCCTTCCAGTATGCCATGCGATTCGTTTAGATGAGCTGATAAAACAAATTCCAATACATACATACAGCCCTCCACGAGTCCCCTGTTAGAGGTTGAAGCTATTTGAAGATTTCGTCAATATTCGTGAATCATTTTTGGAATAAATGAGTATAACTTTTTAGCCACCCTATGGATTTCGACAATTCTTGAATATTTTAATAGCTTACCAAAGGAGCTTTCAAATAAGGTATTAGTTATTATATTGTATTCATGTATTTCTTAATTACGTGCAAATAGTTTCAAAACTTTGGGTTTTTATATAAAAAATTCGAAATATCCCTACTTATCTCAATAATTTTTGTCTATTTGTCCTAATCTTATTGCCCACTTAAAGCCACAAACGTCCTCATTCATCAGAAAAACTCGCATTTCAATACAGAAGGTAAATTAGCTTAGCCAAGCCAAATCATAATATTGCATACTATACTATCACAGGGAGGTCTGTCGGGCCCGACTCGATGTGCAATGATTTTAATGATAGAAGGCAGTGGTGCACTAATTTAGTAGGTATGAAAGAACATTTTAAAAGTTTAAATTTATTTCTTTTGCCTCTGTTGATAAAAAATACCGTCAAATAAGATCAGACAATTAGCGCAGATAACAAGAATTTCACATACAAAATTTTGTCGAATTCTTCATTCGAATGAGTTAAACCCGTACCACTTTAAAATTGTACAAGCTTTACAAAAATCAGATTCAACTAAACGTTTTCAATTTCGCCGATGGATATATTGTTCAACGTTAGGGCTAGGGTACGTACACAACGAGACGCGAGACTAGGCTAGGCACCTCGCTGAATTGCGTGAAGATACACCTCGAGGTGTAGTGTTCACAACAAAGCGTTCAGTTTCTTGGTAAATCGCGAAGTAAGAGCTTAAGCTATGTCATCAGATTTTGAAGAAGAAATTTTGTGTTTGTCAAGTAATGCAACTATATTGCATTTTTCACATAAGTGTACTTTCCGCTGTTCTACTTGATTTGCCACCCGATAAATACGAAACGTCTGGAATTTGGTAAATTTCATCATCTATATGATGATCTACCTACTGATCCTGATAGGTTCTTCCAATATATGAGAATCGATTATATCTGAATTAGCGCGCTGCACCTCGCGAAAAAATGTAAAATTTCATTCTCGAGCGAAATACCTCGAGTTGTCTCGCCATATCGCGCGCTGACACAGCGTTGTTATGAACATTCTCATTGTACAGCGTACAATCATTTTATTTTTTCAACTCTTGATATTGCCTCGTCTCGCCTCGCCTCGTTGTGTACATACCATTATGTCGGAAAGCCATTTCATAAAACTACAAATTGTATTTCTAAGAATAATGAAGGAGGGAAAAGTGCGTGCAGATGGGAAATATTCTGCATAATTTTAGAAGAAGTGGATTACTATTTTCATTTAAATACGAGATTCGAATAAGTGAAGTCTTTTTTATTTTCTGTACCTTTCGAAGAAAGCAGGAAAAGTTCTTCCCTTTACCTCGCAGTGAAAATAGGAAGAGTCCTTCCAGCACCTTCCTGAGTGTATAGATTGAATGGTTCTTTCCAACCTTCCGGAAAATTCAGGTTCCGTTCACTATTATGAAATGGTAGAATGAATGCTTCCACTGAATTTAAAGGGATTACTCTTTTCACCTGCCAAAGAATTTAAAAGTAATGCTTCCTTTCACTTTCCAAAAAATTAATAAGGATGCTTCCTGTCACCTTCCAAAGAATTAATAAGGAATGCTTCCTTTCACCTTCCAAAGAAATTAAAAGTAATGCTTCTTCTCACCTTCCAAAGAATATTAAGGAAAACTTCCTCACCTTACTGGTCATGCAGAGGTAAGGTGTGATAGCCACCTTATATACCTTCCCGTCGTAGGACATCAATGCATTAAAAGCAATGAACTGGGTATCAGAGCGTATTGCTTCCATACCTTTCATAGAATGTTTTCGGAATGCTTCCATTTCCCGCTGGGTAATGAATGCCCATGCATTAAGGTAATTAGGTATCGAAAAAGATGTAGAAATTATTATTTTCTTAACAACAAGCTGCGGTCGTATTTATTTTCGTTTATTTAATACCTATTTGTGATTTTGATTTAAAGCATATTAGCTGGTATCGCAAAGTACGGACGTTAAATTGCTCTAGCTTGTCTCCCCTTTTATGTACACATATAGTAGTATGTATACATGAAGGTAGGTATACAAAAAAAAATTAAAGAAATTAGTATTATTAGAGGTATTAATAACCCTTTCTTTTTCTATAAATAGATAATATGCCTCCTACCTACGTATATTTATACGCACCTACTAAATATCTTGAAATTATCAAAGGAAACAAAGTTCAATTGAATTACGTCGATACGTAAAATAATGTAACACGTTTGTACTTTCTATTGACGTCTTTGCTCTTTTCTTATCGTGCAAATGATAAAATTAATTCATTTTTAAAACTTCATAAATAATACAACGTAGCGTCATTTAATAAGCAATTGTATTCAATTATCAAATTTCTAATGATATAATTTTTTCCAGATTGGCATTGAAGATTCCACTTGTGAAACAAAGAGTGAAAATCAATAAATAAGCTATTTGAAAATGTTGTATAAGAACAGAAAAGTTTCCAAGTCAAGTTAAAACAAACAATGATTACACGGCAGAGTTTTCAGGATTCATGATGATTTGTTCTAATACTGTTGATTTTTTTTTTTTTTTTTAAATAGATAAGCTACCTACAAGTGCGATTTTTTTTTAATTTGGTATGAAAAACCCATTTCTATACCCTAGATGAAATCTAAAGGGTATACTAAGTTTGTCATTCCGTTTGTAACGCACAGAAATAATGCTAGTAGAGAAAAATGGATTGGACACCCATCCATAAAACTAAAAGTTATTTTGATTTTTGCATGTCCGTCTGTCGGTCCGTCCGTTCGTTCGTTCGTCCGTGCGCACGACAGCTCGAGAACGCGTGTACTTAGACAGCTGAAATTTTGTACACAGATTTAAAAAAAAAAGTAAAATTAAGTTCGAAAATGAGACAAATCGGGCAACTCCATACAAAAATTTCGTTTTCCGCTATATATTTGGACACTACCTGAGAACGCATTGACATAGAGAGTTGAAATTTGGTATATAGTCTTTTCATAGTAATAGCGAATAAAATTTAAAAAATGGAATAATTCAGGCAACCCATTCTTGGTGTTGCCAAATAAAAACTTAGAATTTTTACGTCAGTCCTAGACGTTTTTATTGTACTGAAAAGTTCTTCAGAATATGAAATCCTATAAAATTGATTATATTCATTTTTTACGTCCGACGAACCGTTCTAGAAATATATGCGAAAAATCAAAATTGCTCAAATTTCATACGGACATTTATCTAGGGTATTATAAGAATTGGTCTTAGACCAATTTTAGATTTTTTACTTGTTCATAATGAATTTCAATATATGTAGTTTTACATAAAGTTAACAAAAAAAAAACTACAATTAAGTAATTGACTAAATCAATTAAACTGAGTAAATCGTGCAAAAGTGTGCAAAGTAGTATGAAAATTCTGGTAGCGACTAAACGCTAAAAACAATAAAAAAAATGTATAATTGCAACTTTCAGATAGGAGAATATTTCCAGCTCATTTGAATCTTAAACTCTCTCTTTATAAGGCATGGATCCAATTTAGAGGATTATAATTCGCCTACATCCAATTTTGTTGATACATATATGTAAATGGGCCCAAGGTATATAGAATACAAGTATTCCTATTAAACTTTTGGCATACTCGTATGTTCTGTGACGTAAATTCGTGACTAATGTATATACATTTCTATAGGAAAGACAGAGAGAGCGCTAAGAGTATTGTGTTCTCTGTACAGTGCTTGCCTATACATTTTCACGATCTTTCGTCACTAATGGCGGAACGTGGTTTGTAATGGGAATACCTTGGATGGATCTAAATATAGCCTCTTCTGTTTTGCAAATTTTGTCGTTAGATCGTTCAAGTTACTTTTTATATAATTCTTTCTACAGCAGTTTGTCGGGCAGTAAAAGAGAGAGAGTAAAGCTAGATAGCTGAAATTTTCCACACGGACTTTTAAAAAAAAAAGTAAATTTAAGATCGAAAATGGGATGGAGTTGCCCACTTCGAAAATTTCATGAAATTTCTATTATTAACGGCATACCTTCCTCTTTATAATGAAATAAAGATCCGATCATTTATCTCAAAAAATGGCATTTTTCTTTGAATATCAAAATAACACCTCTTATTGGAAAAACCTTTAACATAAAAAAAAAAAAAGTAGCCTTTTTTCCGTAAAAACGTTTTTTTTTCTCGAAATTTTGTGAATATTTTTAAACATGTAATGAACTCAAAATATTCACAGATGTTAGCTGCATCACCTGAAAAAAAAAAACGTCGCGATATCTATTACGGTTTCCGAGAAAAGGTACATTTTATATAAAAAAAAAGACGTGACTTTTCAGGAGAGCAGTTTTTCTGACAAATTCTTGTATACCGGCGATTTTGTATCGTTTCATATCGGTATGTTCGTTTCTTTCGTCATACAATTTTATTTCTACCTAACTAACAATGAATAATAATAACTTGGTAATATGAATAAAAAGGCTACAAGGTAAATATAACATGAAAATGAAATGTGTTTGTAATTAGGCTCATCGGGTACTGAAATCAACCTGGAGTGTTCGTTTCAAAAATTTATTTGACCCACTTGTAGTAGTATGATTTGCTTAAAATTGGTACCAAAATGTCCAAAATTACCTCTATTTTAATAAAAAAAAATAAAAAAAAAATTGTTTACCAAACCGGTTATACCCCCCCCCCCCCCCGGGATAAGTGCAAAAAACCAAGAAAGGGTTACATTTTGGGTACAGAATGTGATAGGTCATTTTAAATCGAAACTTTTGGACTAAAAATAGTAGTTAAATAAAAAAAAGACGAGTTAAAATTACGAAATTTCAACTTTGTTGGACCATAATTTCAAACCGGAGAAGATAATGGGAAAATTCATAGACGATCAATCTATCATAAGGTGTAACATTCAGAAGTTACAGGGTGATCTATAAAAACATACCTAAATATCTTTACGTCCCGTTATCTCGGAAACCGTTGGGATTATCCTTCCCCGCAACCGCATGACCTATCCATGTCCTATCCAGAGCCTTCGGGTGCAAAACTAAATACGGAACACCCGCTATATGATTGAGGAGTTGTCTCCCATAAATCAAATTAAAATACACTTTATCGCGAATCATATATAAAATAAAAATTATATCGGACTATGTGCAGAAAAGTTAACAATTAGTTCTGAAAATAAACAAAAAATAAAAGTTTATTTATATACATATATTACTTTTATACAAACTGCAGAATATTCGGTTTGTGGATTTCACAGTGAAAAGCGTTTGTCGGGAAATATAAAAATTCTTTCGGTGGTAAGTGAATTCGAGCAAATACTATTCAGCGCAGTACAATCAGAATGTGTCACTTTTAAGTGAAGAAATGACAGCAAATACATATAAAATGTTTAATTATATTTGAATTTTGAGTGATTATCAATGGCTTATCGATATAGTCATTAATTAACTGATCGGAAATATCATAATAGTTCATCGAAAGTGATCTCTCATTTAGAAATTCCGCATCAGCTTCTCGAAACTATCACTAAAATAATCACCGTACGTACCTACATAATAGTGAATTCACGGAATATTGATTAGCAGGGTATGGAGTGCGGATACAAAATCGAACGCTTTTTCTTGTAAATTATGTAGATCTGTTTATTCACTTACTTAGAGGAGAAAGATCGGAATAAGTAATTCAACATTATCTGGGTTTTGTTCACTGTGTAATGATGATCTATGGGTTTGTAACGCATGTAAAAAACTGATCCTCTCCTTAACCCAATTGAAAAAAAAACGGCTAATAGTTCAAAGAAATAATAATATTTATTTTCATATTATTCCGAGTAAATCAAAAAACCGTCAACATAATTTCAGTTCCTTTCGACTCTTAATAAGAATTTTAGTTGACACTTCTGTAGATCATAATACAAACATAAGGTCAGGGCGGAGCATTTAATTGGAAGTTATTCAATTTAATTTTTTGAGTTTACATTCTCAGATTTCACTGGATCAGTATTTAAAGTAGCTATTCAGAAATATATGTGTGTATGTGTACATATTACGTATTATAAATATGAAGATCATAAACGTAATTTATTAAAGATCAGAAAAAATCAAACAAACAAGCTGTTGTTTAACAAATAACTCTTATACTGAAATATGAGCAATTAATATCAACAAAAGTTTTCTGGAAGCCCGATTGTGTTATCTTCATTTTTACTAAT
The DNA here is from genome assembly GCA_963924295.1 of Dioctria rufipes. Taxonomy (NCBI): domain Eukaryota; kingdom Metazoa; phylum Arthropoda; class Insecta; order Diptera; family Asilidae; genus Dioctria; species Dioctria rufipes. The sequence goes on along the minus strand of OZ002743.1, from coordinate 91,468,086 downwards.
ATGAAGAAATGAATGCGAATACGACGCAGAAATTTACTGAACATTACGTGATTAATATGACTCATGTTACTGCATTGAATAATTAATAGGTACGCGTACGGGTAATCGCTCATTAGTGTTCTTGGATAGTACCTACTTAGCATTAGTAACGATCTTGAGATACATTATTGGATGGACTGCACACAAAATTATTTCAAATACAATAAAAATTACTGCAGATAATAAATATCTGTTGGATTGACTGAAGTTGGATTTTGGCACATCACATATTGCACGCAGATGGAATTGCAGTATTTTAAATCGGAAGAGCAAGTTTGGATTTGTATAGCCGTATTGTACATATATAATTGTTTTAATACTTTGCTGAAAAACATCAAGGTCAAAATGTTCAGTTTTGAATTTAAGCGCTGATGAACGAAAGTTATATTGGCAACAATACATTTCGAGCAAAGCAAGTGGATTTTCAACAGTTTTAAGAAAATCTCATAAGATCAATTAACGAATTATTTCGCAATGCTATGCAAAAATTCAAGAACAAGATTGTATAAAACCTAGCTAGTAACTAATCAACGAGAGGCCCATCATCAAAAATTTTCGTGTCAATCCTAAAACTGTGTACGTTTATAAGCACACTATAAAAAATGAGCAATGCAGGCGGATGGAAAAAACCTTTATGCGAGGACTTCGCAGAGGTTTTTGAAAGTATGAGACAAAATTGTATACCAGCAGCAGCATAGTGAGTACTGGTAACATAAGACAACCTTTTGAAGTACTACATTTAGATTCGTTACAGCGTATTTTAGATGGCCGATTCCCCAGTAAGCCTATTACCATCTTCGGTTACCCAATATCTTGCCTTAAAATATAAGTTTTGGTAAATCTATTTCAAGAAAATATAGTACAAATTAAGAAATCATAGGATATAATAACTTTATCATTCCGTTTGTAACACAGAAATAATACTGGTAGAGCAAAACGGATTGGAAACCCACGCTTAATAAGCTGAACCAAAATTACTGTAAGGTTAGTAAATAAGGTGAACGCGCCCTTTAAATTAAACAGACATACCCAAAATCACCTCAAGGCGTCAGGAACTTTCGTTAAGTTTAAATGTCAAATTGCCTTAAGTAAAGTGCGGTAAGAGTCGCGCATTACCTACAGACGCGTCTGTTTATCAAATGATATTAATGAAATCGGTAAGAGAAAAGTTTGGGAAGGAGCTAAGAAAGCGAGATATTGCTTCTGGAAGTGCCGCCGATTTTTCTTCAGATTCGTCTTATATTTTTTATATAATGTCCAGAAATGGCACAAATCTTCAATTAAATCAACTTCCATTTGTTATTTTTTTGATTATACGTACAGTTCCCTTATACAGGGTATTTCGTCCAAGATGGTCCATAGGCCACAAGGTGATAGTAGTCACATACTCAAACAAAAAATTGTGTGTCAGGGGGGGGGGGGGGGGGGGGGTATCTCAACCGATTCGGAGTTACAGGGTGATTAAGAAAATTTGCTAGACTTTCACAAAATACCATGTATCTTAAACACTACAATTTTCATATTACATATTTTCAGAGTAACTGGTGAACATCAGATCTGACTGCTCTACCTATGTCATTCTTTACATTGCTGATTTGACTGAAACCAGTCGCGTAGTGGCCATGTAGTAAAATCTTTCCCGGAGCGGCACATTTTGAAGAGCAGCAGCTTTTTGATGAAATGCAAAAAAAAATTTTGTAAAAATATATTGAATTTGCGAAAATTTTCCGTTCAAATAATTATATTATAATTTTACATTAGATCAAAAAATATTATGTCGAGGACGCGACTGCACTGCTCAGGTTATTTACTCGTCGACAAATAAAGGGTTTTCCAATAAGAGGTGTTATTTTGATATTCAAAGAAAAATGCCATTTTTTTAGATAAATGATCGGATCTTTATTTCATTATAAAGAGGAAGGTATGCCGTTAATAATTGAAAATAACATTAGCCAAATGACCACCACGACCACACCTACAGGACCATATCCTTTTCATGAAATTTTCCATAACCAAATCGCAAGATAGCCTCACGAATTCCATCTTTGAGGTCTTGAATCGACGCTGGGCTGTTGGCATAGACCTTCTCTTTCACGTGGCCCCAAAGGAAGAAGTCGCAAGGTGTTAAGTCACAAGATCTCGGTGGCCAATTGTGATCACCTCTTCGAGAGATAACACGGTCCGGAAACTTTTCCCGTAAAAGATCAATGGTTTCGTTGCTTGTATGGCACGTAGCGCGTCTTGTTGAAAGTAAACGTTGTCCAGATCAATACCATCCAATTCCGGCCATAAAAAATCATTAATCATCTGTCGATAGCGCAATCCATTCACCGTAACTGTTGCTCCAGCCTCATTTTCGAAAAAGTAAGGTCCAATGACCCCGCGGGACCATAAACCGCACCAAACAGTCACACGTTGAGGATAGAGAGGCTTTTCAACAATAACTCTTGGGTTTTCCGAGCCCCAGATGCGACAATTTTGCTTGTTGACGAAGCCATCGAGGTGGAAATGGGCCTCATCACTCAAGATGAGCTTTTTCGATGGAATTCCGGATCATTTTCATGCATTTCAAGGACCCAATCAGCAAAGACTCGACGTTGTTGATGATCGGCCGGCTTGAGTTCTTGTGTTAACTGAACTTTATAAGCCTTAAGACCAAAATATTTATGCAAAATACGGTGTAATGACGTTTGTGGAACGCCTAATTCCAAAGAACGACGAGGAATGGACAAACCTGGGTTTTCTTCAACACTTTCGGCTACAGCAGCAATATTTTCGGCTATTCTTGAGCGACGTGCACGGGTTTTATTCTTCACATCACTAACTTGTCCCGACAGCTCGAATTTTTCTACCAATTTCTGTATTGCGGTCCGACAAGGTGCTTCACGACGACCCAAAAATGTTCGAGTTTTACGAACCGTCTCTGCCACATTTTCACCATTTTTATAGTGAATTTTAATAATTTCAATGCGTTGTTGAATCGTGTATCGTTCCATTTTTCTTAATGACGTAGTTTCTACTTGTCAAATGTCAAAAAATGACAGCTCCAAAAGTGACATCTACCGAAATAGCGGGCTAGTTAAAATAACACCTCTTATTGAAAAACCCTTTAGTACTGTATCGCAATTCCATCAGGAGTGTACAAAACTATACAGACGAAAGTAAAATGGCGATTTGTTGGGCATAAAGAGTGCTTGATACTCGAAAATTTCGTGAAATCGTCCGGAATGGCTTGATAAAATTTGTTTTTTTTTTTTTTTCAGCTCAGCTCTGCTAGGAGATCATTTATGGTAAAGAAGTAGATCTCCAATATAAAACTGAATCATCATCAAATGAGAAATATTCTACAAGTGAAGACGAAACTACCAAGAATCAGTAGCGTATATAGGGTGGGGCAGTGGGGGCGGTCCGCCCCGGGTGGCACTTATTTTGGGGCGGCATTTTTTATATCTATGTCTAAATTATTTAAAAATAAAAATTGATAACATAATGTTGTAATCCACAGAATTATTTATTGTAAGAAGTATTTAATTTAATAAAAATGTGTGCTGACCCCGGCAGTCCTTATCGATGTTGAGATTTTTAAGCTTAATCACGTATGTAAACAAATATCAGTTTTTAATACTATCTTTAGCGCCATTGTTGTTATTGTAAACAGAACCCCCATCGGTCATGGACATGACCAATACGGAAGAGGGACGTATTTGTTATCTCATGGTGGTTGAAGCAAAGTTAACTTAAGAACATGTTGGGAAGTAAGAAGAGATTTCCTTAACACTAGATTGCTTTTTTATTTCGTTTAAAAAAAAAAAGTCTATAACATTACAATTTCTTAGAATTTGGAGACTTTGTATATATGATATAAATGCATTTATTAATAGATGTATTTACGCCCCCCCCCTTTTTTTCTGATATATGTACATATGTGTTATACCTATATTGCTGAAAAGCAGTCATTTTGACTGCTTGGGAAATTTAAGTTCATTAACACTTAGCCGACCGATCGGGCAGATCTCACACAGATCTTACTTTAATCCTTGTACATTAAACTATGTAGTGATTGCGAAAATCATTCCTTGTTATAATATCAGATGGCTCCACCTCTGCCATTTTGAACAGTTTTAAGGAGATAGTACGTAAAAGCGTACAGACATTCTACACGAAAACGATCACCTTGTAACCCGACCATCACCAATTTGTAGTGAATACAAAAATAGCTCACCCATTGTTTTTTTTTTTGTTTTACCCTACCACCCCTTACCCGCTAGGGAAATTAGAAATTTCGTGATTTTACGATAAAGCAACTTTTTCAAAAAATCATATCATATCATATAGAAAAAAAAGGTGCTAGAAGTGCTCTTTAGTGAATAATACTATTTTTTTGAAAAAAAAATACTATTATTAACATTTCTTTTTCGTTCAGTGCTGCTATATTTTTTTATAAAAAATATAAAGCATTAAGCTTCATTTGGTACTTGAATCAGAAAAATCTGTTGATCCGTTCTCAAGATATGGCTTTTTGAAAATGTCGCTTCATCGTAAAATCAAAAAATTTCTAACCGCCCTAGCAAGAGGGTAGGAGGTAGTAGAAGAAAATAATAAGTAAGGGTGAGCTTTTTTGGTATTCCCTAAAAACTGTGAAAGTTTCCTCCAAATCGGATATGGTCGGGTTCCAAGGTGATCGGTTTCTTGTGGAATGGCTGAATTATTATATACGAGTGCACCAGGAAGCTTTAAATAAATAAATAAAATACATTATTATATATTATTAATTCTATGTTTTGTATAAACAATATGTGAAGTCGTTAAACGAAACCCAAGAACGGGTTGCCAAATTTAGTCCATTTTAGAACTCGTATTTGCTATTGCTATGCTATACACTATGCACCAAATTTTAGCTCTCTAAGTCTCAGGCAGTGCCCAAATAAATAGTTATAAACGAAATTTTTGTATGGAAACCCTCGAGGGAGTTGTCCAATTTGTCTCATTTTCAAACTTAATTTTACTTGTTTTTTAAAGCCCCCATACAAAATTTGAGCTCTCCACGTCGACGCATTCTCAGGCAGTTTCCAAATATAATAGTGAAAAACCAAAGTTTTGTATGGCAACACCTAAAAACCTTTTACGAACACAATATAAAGATATGAGCTAAGTCGTCGGTCGAGCCGTTCTCATGAGATGATGTAACATGAAAAATGCTCGGTGGACAGCGACAGCGTAGTTTGACTTCCACGAGCGCGGTGGAAATCGTGTAATTCACTGTAGCGCGCGCGGTCAGCTAAGTTTTAAATGAATTTTATTATCGAACTCCGTAAATTTTTTATATGACTAGTCCACCCCTGTATTGCAATTTCATGAGCAATGAGATGAACAATAAACATTCATTTATTCTTAGGAATTTACAGAAAATATTTCGGCAAATTTTTTATTTACTTTGGTGGTCGACTGGACTTATTTTCAGATACAATACTTTCATGTGTGCCGTTGCCGGCCTCCAAAAATGCATACAAATTCTAAAGAAAAAATGTCCAGTAAATTTTTGAGAAAAAATTGAGGGTATCCTTGCTTGTAACTTTAAATAATATAAAATGGCATTAAATATTAATTTTAAATACATTTCTTCCGCATTGCAGAAAGAAGTCATTTGCTTTTGGGCAATTTAGGTATAGTATATACAAAATTTCGGTCTTTCTATTATTAAATGTTGATAAGTAGAAAAAGAGAGAAAGAAGAAGAAGAAGAAAAAAATAACAAAAAAATTAGACACTCATTTAAAATTTTACTAAGAGAGACAAAAAATTTTGATTTTGATTAAGTTAGAAAGGGCAGCAAATTTGGAACCGCCCTAGGCGGCAAGAGCTCTAGCTACGCGACTGCCAAGAATTCCCAAATTGAAAAATATAATCATTGTGTTGGTTGCGTCTACAAGCTGCTAGCCAATTTTAGAATATACATATTATGTACCTACGCCTTGGAGTACGAAAATTTGTTCAAAATTCACAAGTTTTTATTAACATTGCCAATGTGACTTGCGAAAGAGCGTTTTCAAAATTAAAATAATAAAAAATGGATAGCAATCGAGTATAAGTGATGAGATATATTGACGGCTTTCGAGAGTAATATTTTAGAAGGAATAAATAAAGAAAACATTATCGACAAACTTTATCAAAATAGTTCGGAAATAGCCAGGCTATTGTTGCTCTAAGTTTGATCAAATGTAATTTTTAATTCATGAAAATAATGATCCTTCTGCCAAAAAAAAAACTTTATATTTTTATTTATTACATATGTATTACTAATAATTTCCATTTTAATTCAATAAATTAATCGGGAATAATGTTAACATTACAATTAGTTTTCACATAAAATTTATCGGGAGTGTCCATAAAATCTGATTAGGGCCTATTCTTAAATATGGAATGGTTGATAACGAATAGAATAGCTAGTATGTATTCTTGAAGCTACCGTTATAAAGAAGAAGTGATGAAATTTTTTTTTCAACATAACGGGTGTGGTAAGATTAAATTTGTCTATTTATAAACAAATACTGTCAACTGTGTCAGTTAATTAAAAAATAAAGTTTGTCTTGTGCTTATTAAATTTGTATTATATAGTATAATACGAGGGTTGTACTACAAGCTGTGCAATAGTTACTTTATTGTTAGTATTCGCCATGAGGATCTAATCACTTTTGCATACGCTTAAACCAATTTTCAAAGCATTTTTTTTTCACTCCGATTGAGGTATGTCAGAAAAATGGTTTGGGACACTTCAACCTTTTCTTCTGGCGTCGAAAATCGATGTCTACGCAGTTTTTTATTTACGGATGGAAACGAAAAGGTACCAAATCAGAACTATACTGAAAATGACCCACCCATTGATTCGACGTTTTGAATACTGAAATATGCTGTTGTTTGAGCGGATTGAGTCATGATGAAGAATAATTCTCTCAGAATTGACCGTTCTACGATTCTCCAAAGCAACGCTAGTGACATGTCCATTTATACCGAAAAAACATTTGCATCGAAGTGCTTCGTGTGCGAACTACTTTCATTGGATTTGGCTCATTTTGAAACACCCATACGATCGATTGCTTTTTACTCTCGGGCTCATACGTACATATTGAAAATTCGACACATGTATATAGCATTTTCAGATTTAACTAAACCTTATCCAGAAATGATTAAGCCTTTTTCAAAAGGACTAAGCCTTTTCCAAAAGAATTAAACCTTCTCCATAAAGAATTAAATAAAATCCACAAACAATAAAACTAAATTCATAAACAATTAAACCAATGATATTTTTATTTATTTTGTTCATTCCTTATACCGGAGATAGATTTGCGTTTTCAATAATGCAGCTTTCACTATACCGCATGTGTGTCTCTATATACTGAAAAACAGCTCTGAATATCCTCGGTGTACACTCGTATGCTCAATATTGAAATTATGAAAAATTTGGCGGTATACAAAGTTTATTGCAATCTAATCCTAGTTATAAGCCACAATCATTTAATACACGAACCTTTTAGAGCCTAATTTTATTCTGCAATGTTGGCTGCAATTTTTTCTGACATTTAATATTTGACACTTGTCAAGTTCAAGTGTCCATTTCGTTCTTATCATTAAGAATTTAATGGTAAAGTTATTTCAAAAAAGAAAATTTAAAGCTAAAATTAAATTAAAAGTGATTCTGACAAGGATAAATAAAGAAAGGATTGCCCACAAGGGCATTCCAGACATAAAAAGTTTTAAGACAGGAAGGAGCTGCGCAGACCACAAACCAGCGCCCAATAGGGCGGGTTTAGAGGTAAAGATGACTAGGAGAAGAATATTATCATCGGATTTGGCAGTAAATCCCGATGAAGCTAATATTGTTGGAATTGGAAAAAAGTGCGGTTATGAACACAGGCACGCTGCTTGGACGGCCTGTACATTAAGCGGAACGGAACCGATGCGTCGGCCACCAGAGTTAAAATACTGAGAAGACAACAGCAGCGGAACAAAACAGTACAAGATTGGCAGTTATGAATATGTCAAAAGTAGTTTTGTGAGCTGGATACCTCAGGCTTTTATTTCCCTAGTTTATAAGTTTAAATATATAAAAAAAAAAAAAAAAAAAATAAATAAAAAAAAAAAACCAACAGGTCCAGATAATATTTATTCACACCGGTCGCAAGTGTGAGTTGTAATCAGGTTATATATTAGTGACATTGTCAATTAATCTTACGCCATTTGCTCGTCTGTATGAAAATAAAATCATTAAGGTTAAAGCTGTTGAGCAATACATTTCAGCTCATAACTTGTATATACAGTTAAGAATTATAAGTTATAAATCAATATGTATTATTTCTGAAGTCGAATAAAGGAAATTGAAATTGAATTGACGTATACTATGTGACACACGGCATTTTAATGTTAGTACTAAAGATTCATTAGATCGTGCTGTGTGTGTAGGGTATTAGTGCGTTATAGAAAGTAGCGTTAGGGAGATAAATGCTACAGGTGCTGTAAATTTCGGAATGAATATGATGATAAAAATTAGTCCTGCATCACGTGGCGAACTACTTCACTAACCAAAAACTATTTACAAATGTAAAAAACAAATAACAAAATCATTGGTTATTGTTTATGAATATAGTTTTATTGTTTTTGAATTTTCTTTGATTCTTTATGGAGAAGGTATAATTCTTTTGGAAAATGTTTAATTCTTGCTGTAAAAGGTTTAATTAAATCTCTTTTTTCTCTTTAGCTGTGTTCTTTTGTGTACCTTGTTCCAGACCTCTCATATACTGGAGGGAACAAATTGTTCTGTCGATTGAAGCGAACTATTTGTACTGCTCACTTTATTTAAATCTTTCTATGAAAATGTATCTTTTATTCTGCTCTGTTCTGCGGACACAAAAGAGCACAACTTTTAAGAAAAAGAGCAAACATTGTGTCGCAGCCAATGAATGCGTATAGAAGTAGAAGATGATCTCTGATGTCATCGTGCTCGTTGAAACATCAAGAAGAGTCAAATTTTCGCTTGACTTTTTCCTTGCTCGGTTTGAGGAAGAAGATCTCTTCATCAAGTCCGAGCAACCAAAATTACCAAGAGATCAACGTCTTTCCCAACAATAATCGTTCTAATTGTACGTAAAGATTCCAAAGCTGTTTCAATTACTAAAACGTCAGAAGATACCACACAAAAACCGCGATTTCGATCATTACATGCAATAAATATCAATACAAAATTTATATTGGAGTTTCGATGCCAGATTACGGGAAAACTATTAATGTTATCACTAAACTGTATTCCACCTGTTTCGTAGAGAGTTTCCCGCTCTTTCTTTTTCATAAGTATAGCTTATAACCGTAAGACCGACAGGAACGAAGATATTCGTAAAAATCCGAAAAATCGTAATTTTTTTCCCCCGTTCTTGGGCTGTTACGAGTTAAGTGGACAACCGAATTCCGGGGACTTTTCACACCTTATTTGGAGAGCTGAAAGGTAAGTGTATACCAATTTTTAGCTTGGTTTTACTTTTTCCGAAGTGAAATCCTAAAATTCCTGAACTATAAGTATTCTAGATCAAACTAGATCAAATCTCATAAGGTTGTCATTCCGTTTGTAACGCATGGAAACAATGCTGTTAGAGAAAAATGGATTGGACACCCAGGCATAATCTTAAGTTATTTTGATTTTTGCAGTCCATCTCTCTGTCCGTCCTCTCGATAACTTGAGGGCACGTTTACTTAAGAGAGTTGAAATTTTGCACAAGGTCTTTTTAAAATAATTGTAGATTTACGTTCGCAAATGGCACAAATCAAATCCTTCATAGGGTTGCCACATATTTCTCTTTTTTTATAATGACTTGGCTAAAAAAAATAAAAATAAATGAAAATAAAAAAAAAACCGAAATTCTGACTTTAAGGAACTATTACTTTAACGGGGATGTAATTTTGTTTTTAGAAAGGTTACGGGCTCTACATTTTTGCAAAAAAAAAAACCATTATGATAGTACTTTCTAACAAAAAAATATTCTTAATCATCCAGTAACTTAATAAGATATACATATAAGAAAAATGGCAGCTATAGTTGAGATATCAAAATGAAATGCAGTTCTCTTGAGCGAACTCTCAACTGTATGAGAGGTCCAGATTCAATTGTTGTTGCTGTTTTGTGTGTAAATACAGCTAGATCAGTTCAGGCTAGTAAATAAAAAACGCGACTTTTAACTGAATAATAACAAAACAACAAATTAAACATATTGTTGCCTTTTGTCATCCCACACGCCTTCAATTGATCCCATCAATTATCTACTGCAGTACACACGATATTCAACATAAAATTAACTACTACTTTAGTTAGAAATGCCTTTAGAGATTCAATTATCGACTGACTTTCAGAGCAGAATTCATCCTCCGAAAGCGACCACAAAATATAATTCAATGGAAATGGAGCCAGTGCAGTCCAGTACTGATTTATTTTAAATAAAGCCTTGTTAAGAAATTTCACCAAAGACTCTGGAATGTTCTTGATATGGCTTAGACGATATTTTGATCCTTTTATCAGAAAAGTGGAGCATAGTGACCCCATCGTACATAGCTATTACACTCACACCAAACACAGATATCGCTAATGCTTTGTGGTGCAGAAAGATGCCACAATAGCGAGTCTCTAGACAGAGGAATGGTTTATTCGAGCAATAGCTAATTTATCGATGTCGTGCTTATTGCAATTGATAAGTGCCCAATTGAGGGTTTGCGTGAAGGTAGCCACTTTGAATAATGTGTTCAAATTGTCGTTTTATTTTCATGTAGTTAATAAATAAATTGTATAATGTTAGGAAATATATTAAGTAGGTATATACTATATATGGAAGACTCAGGCTTCTTTATTAAAAGTGAAATTAAGATGATAATAAGACAAAACGCTGGTGGCGCGGCAAAGGCACAGAAAGGTAAAATGTAGAGTATTGAAGGTTCAAGTGACCAAATAATTTCTTTCCGACAATATGGGGGATCAATCAGGATGGGACACGGCCTCACATGACGTTTAATCTCACACGGGCATTTACAAAACGTAAGATGTAAAGACGGATATCTGAGGGCACATATCAATTCTTAGGACAGAATCGGACAGATAAGGTACTGGGTGGCCCAGTTTGTAGAGAGACAACAAAGTAGAAATGTAGAGTATAGCATCAAGTCTCACCCGTAACAAGTACCATTTTATGAATTTTCTTCTGTAGCGGGCATTAGGCTACACACATACTACACGCGCTATTATTTAATACTCCGGTATACAAATACAAAATGAAAAGAAGGTAAATCGGTACATAATATGTACATATGTTCATTTATACCATCATATTACTGCGCGATCGTCTAAGAAGAGCGTTATCTGAACGTCGCGTCATTCAGACAACGTTATTTGACGAACAACAATAGAAAACAGCAGCGTTTTCGCCACAGCATAAAATCAAATCGGGTTTGATTTTTCTTCGTACACTATACGACGATAGTATGTATGAATCTTTCGTCGTTAAGGGGGGTTACCACTGAAATCTTAAAAAACACGAAAAGTTAATACAAATTTACTGCAAATCTGTGCGTACTATCATGATAAAAATTGTACATAGTTAGAGAAAATGCATAAACTTAGGTAATGATGTGTCAAAAATAAAGATTTCGGGGTTTTATATGTATTTAATTAGCTTTAGAAAACTCTGGAATTCATGAAATTTGCAAAGTTTAGTACATCAAAACGTAATAATGGTACATTAAATAGATAAATTTGTACTTGAGTATGGAAGATCTTGGTCTGGAAGAGGCAGTGACGGAAAGAAAACCAGACAAAAAATGTTGGTTACTAATATATTTTAGTTTGAAAGTTGCTATTTTCCGAGACAATTAACTACCAAAATGATGATATTATTTCAATGAAAGTTCAATTTGCAACAAAGATCGAACCTTTTTCTGTTTATTTTGAAAAACTCAAATTTTTTAGTGCAATGATAAAGGAAATAAGTCAATAATGTTAATGATGGTAACGGCAAAAATTTCTTGATTTATTATATTTTGCATACAATTTGGCGTTTTCAATTCATTCTATCATCGTCAGATGGAGTAATGTGCTTTTGGAAGGCTTTCATTTGTTTTGAAAGCTCAGCGGGCTGTAGCTGTATGCTTGGAGAGTGTGTGCCGTTATTTTCTGCATTAGGTATATGTATGAGTGTAGATTTCCCGGAATATTTGAATTTTTATCATTGATAATTTGTTCATTTTTGCTTTGAAGCGAGAAATTTTTTGCCAATTCTATTATGGTTATAGGTAACGAATTGTGAGTAACATTATTTAATCATGGGACGTATTAGTAAAATTCGGGCCAATAATTATTGAATAAAGACGAGAAAACTGAATATTGTTAGGTATGTTAATCTGTGTGTATGAAAAGGAAATAATCCTATAAATGTACAAATTTGTGAAATGTGAATTTGAATTTGTGAAATGTAAATGATTTTGATGAAATTTTTGGAGGAAGGTTGGCTAAATTATAAATAGTTATTTTTTGTTGCGTTCCATTTATGACCGCGTTTTAGTGAAGCTGTAGAAAGGACAAAATGGAAGGTTTTAAAGTTTTGAAGAGTTCTTTTTAGAATATATGTATGTATGTAATTTAGAAAACTGAATGAAAATTGATGAGGTGTAGTGAGTTGTCACGATTATATACAGTGTGTACCAATTTTTTGACTACAATCGATTATCTTTCTAGCGACTATAATTACTACTAAGTACTATTAATTTATGTATGAATTGTTTTCAAAATGCGATTTTCGAAGAAGCATTTTTACAAATTACAAAGAACTTGTGTCGACCAATAAAAGTATCGGCTTTGTACCAATGACATCTTTCTTTTGAAATTATTTTTTTATTTCTTTTTTATCTAAGAGGGAATCTGCTGACGAATATTTATGCGATTTAATATATTTTTCGGTAAAAGCAACTTCTTTCTTATAAATGTTTTAGTTGAGCTCATTGCACGAAAATTATTATGAGCATTCCATTCTCAGGTACTTGCAATGCCCATTTGATCGGGTTAATCTTCCTCTTTATATAGCGATTATACCTTTCGATTGGCCCGTCCCCTCTAAAAGTTCGAGTGCTGTCATTATGTGATGAATCTTTTTATTAATGCAGTATCGGTATCGCCTAAAATCATTTAAAGAAAAATCAGTTCTTCTGTAAGTACCAAAATAAATAGCTAATTCATCCAAAGCCTTTATAACGGGACCAATTTATACTCCCTTTAGAATGGGCTCACCCCTTGCTTTACAGAGTTGTTTTTGGTAGATTTATTCGCCGTATTTTACGCATGCTTTGAAGTAATTTTTGACACTACTGCCTCCATGAATAGGTAAACTAGCTGACCTTTCTGGCAACCAAAGATCTTCACGGAGTAACTCTAAAATTTTTTCGAAATCGACTACCGTGGCTCTCACAGCGAATTTCTGCCGTAAAGAATCAATTAATTTTTTGAATACCACGTCCCGCGTCCTATTTTAAGTGAATAGAACTATGAAATGGGTAGAAATAAGAACTTCGTGGACCAAAGCAAAAATTTTCCTTTGGGAGACACCTTCTCAAGAAGAAGACTGTCGGAGATTTTTCAATCTAATAGATTTCTCTATTTACTGTACCTACGCTTAGTGGTACTACCCATCGCGAATTTCAATGAAATATCTCATAGCGGTTTGATGGCTTGCTCTGTTCTTATCGTCGTCTTTCTATCTACACGATATATTTATACTGCATTGACATAGCGACTACGACAACACTATTTTGTATTTCATTATTGCGTTTCAGATCTGTACAGGAAAGCACAAAATTTAACCGCACAGCAAAGAAATTTTGCTAATATAAATGAAGAAAGATATGAAGCAGGTAAAATGAATGCCAGCCCAAATATTGCGGATTATAGCGAAATAGATTCGTTCACAATTCTGATAGAAAAAGAAAATCAGGATGAAGATATGAACGAAAATTCCATGGAGGGATTTCGATTGGTAGATTTAAGGTACTTTTGGAATGAATTGAAAATCCTAAATGAACATTGCAATGCACAGGGTTACACAATAACCACACCAGTAGGGAAGAAAAGAGCACGAGAATGGCAGATTTGATGGCAGTGTTAACATCGAGTCGCAGAAAAGAATTAACTATTTGCTATATTGGTAATCTTTCCGAGTGACAGTAACTCCGACTAGGCTAATCTGGTTGGATTGCGTTTCTTGAAACTTGAAAAATTTGATGCGAACAAAATTGAGGAATTAGATAGAGATAAAATTGTATATATGTACATATATACTAAAATTAGATTAGAAAATCTACCAGACATAGCTCAACTTGAAAATTGTGTTGTTGGTAAATTCAAATCTAATTCTCTAAAGTAGTTCTTTGGATATCTAGTTAGTAAAATGGTAATCTGACAACGTGCGAACATTGCAAAAATTATATGGTAGGTATATTACAACTCAGAATTCTTGGAAGAGTTTTATTTGATGACCGACTTCAGTCAAATAAAATTGCCCAAGCATTAAATAGTGCCAGACAAATTACACGGAAAAGTGTCTGATCAACAGCACAGAGAGCATACATTTCGTTCGCTCCTTGCCTGCTCCTCAACAAAATTCTAAGCAAAATCCGACAGCCAAATTTAAAATCTCGCCATGCCTAAGCAATTCTACCCACTGACTTATAAGTCAGTGATTCTACCTTACTGCTGTGCAGATGCCCGACATGCTTTGGAGTACAATACAGACGAATATCACAGCATCATATAGCTTTGCATGTACATATAGTGATTTGTTTCAATTTTAAAATTGCATACTTTTATGCGTTTATATGCACTAAGCTTTTGGAAACAGAAATCGTGAGCTTGTTTTTTGTGTTAACCCCCCTTAAACAGTGGAGTAGCAGTTGAGTTAAGTAAACTGAAAATAAAAAGCTCTAAATGGCTGACCTAAGAAATTTCTCAAGATAATTTCTGTCAGAATTTATTGATTCATTGTACTTAATTCGTGAGCTAAATGACGAGTAATGTATGTATATGCTACAGCGACGAACGCAGAGTAATACGACGATAGTTTATAGCGAGCATAAAGCCAAAACGCAATCGGCGCACCAAGCATCAGCTGTGATGATCGGTTTTAAGCTAATGGGGAGCATATGATACAAGGCTTTTTCGAAGCATGATGATGCTTACTGCTCAGTTTGGAACAGTTCAAATTTTGATACTGGCTGCGACAGCTCTGCCAACATAATTAAGTAAAAAATAAATATATGCACAACATAGCAAACAAAATAGCTCCCATACTTCCCTTGGATACATTTTTTTAAAGAAAATAGAGTGAATTAAAATTACAGACAAAACCAAAACTCGATATCAAGGCGCCATGTTTATGTAAACAATTTTCAACTATAATTAGGTTAGCATTGCAAAGTTTCCTATACTGTATTTGATGATTTCATTTCGCCTTGGAGTTTAGCTAAGCATGATGCTTGCTGCGCCGATTGCGGTTTGGCCTTAAGGGTGCCTACCACTGATTTATAACAATGGACTGAGCGATTTGCTATTTCATGTGGCACAAAAAATATTGTGTTTTTGTATATCAAAGTTTGAACACCCTTTAAAACGTTTACTACATAAAAACATATAAAACTCAATCAATCAGATGAAATTTTACACTCGAAAATCGAATTAAATTAAAAAAAAATATCTTTCTTGTGTTCAAGTGATATTTTAATCGCTTATAAGCACTTTTATAAGAAATTAAACTCATTCCGACTTTAATTTTCAAAAGTTTATTTTTACCTGAATTCTGCGTATGGGCAAGAAAGGGAACATGGTAAAAACCATGCGGTGATTGCATCTGCAGCCAACATAAAAACATCAAATGACATAAGAAAACGTTCAGTTAGCGATATTTTATCTTGGTAGCTTCAACACTGCCATAGCGCGAAAGAGAAAAATATAAAACTTGTGCCATTCTTTCCTATAGGAAAATAACAATACCCGCAGTCCATTGTTATACTATAAGTCAGTGGTGCTCACAGACAGCAGTCATTCGAAGCAGGGCTCTAAAATAACGTTATTTATTTTGTTATAATGTTAAGCTATGAAAGCAAGGAATTATAACGTTAAGAAAATGATTTCATTTTAAATTATAACGTTTTGAATATCATGTAATTTTGTTAAAATAATAACGATATACAAAATAAAACGAAATTATTTTGTTTTTCTTTTTGATTGGTTAAGAAATTCTAAAATTTCTAAATTTCTTAATTCCAAATTTGAAGTCAAATACGGGTTTTCCAATAAGAGGTGTTATTTTAATTAGCCCGCTATTTCGGTAGATGTCACTTTTGGAGCTGTCATTTTTTGACATTTGACAAGTAGAAACTACGCCATTAATAAAAATGGAACGATACACGATTCAACAACGCATTGAAATTATTAAAATTCACTATAAAAATGGTGAAAATGTGGCAGAGACGGTTCGTAAAACTCGAACATTTTTGGGACGTCGTGAAGCACCTTGTCAGACCGCAATACAGAAATTGGTAGAAAAATTCGAGCTGTCGGGACAAGTTAGTGATGTGAAGAATAAAACCCGTGGACGTCGCACAAGAACAGCCGGGAATATTGCTACTGTAGCCGAAAGTGTTGAAAAAAACCCAGGTTTGTCTATTCCTCGTCGTTCTTTGAAATTAGGCATTCCACAAAAGTCATTACACCGTATTTTGCATAAAGATTTGGGTCTTAAGGCTTATAAAGTTCAGTTAACACAAGAACTCAAGCCGGCCGATCATCAACAACGTCGAGTCTTTGCTGATTGGGTCCTTGAAATGCATGAAAATGATCCGGAATTCCATCGAAAACTCATATTGAGTGATGAGGCACATGAAAATGATCCGGAATTCCATCGAAAACTCATATTGAGTGATGAGGCACATTTATTTCCACCTCGATGGCTTCGCCAACAAGCAAAATTGTCGCATCTGGGGCTCGGAAAACCCAAGAGTTATTGTTGAAAAGCCTCTCTATCCTCAATGTGTGACTGTTTGGTGCGGTTTATGGTCCCGCGGGGTCATTGGACCTTACTTTTTCGAAAATGAGGCTGGAGCAACAGTTACGGTGAATGGACTGCGCTATCAACAGATGATTAATGATTTTTTATGGCCGGAATTGGATGGTATTGATCTAGGTCTACGCCAACAGCCCAGCGCAGCGTCGATTCAAGACCTCAAAGATGGAATTCGTGAAGATATCGAGAACATAGGTCAGCCACTTTGCGATTTGGTTATGGAAAATTTTATTAAAAGGATATGGTCCTGTAGGCGTGGTCGTGGTGGTCATTCGGCTGATGTTATTTTCCAATATTAACGGCATACCTTCCTCTTTATAATGAAATAAAGATCCGATCATTTATCTCAAAAAATGGCATTTTTCTTTGAATATCAAAATAACACCTCTGATCTGATTCAATGGAAATGTAAAGTGAGTCCCAGTTTCAAGTTCAGTATTTTGAAATTGCAACAAACTTACTACCGTACAAATAAAAGATAAAACCAATCAGTACTGTGCAATTGCATTGGCAAAACGTTTTAAAGTACAACTGTATTCAATAAACTTCTTTAATGTTAATTGTGTTTAGCCATTGCATGGTGGCACTGATAACGAAATAACGTTGAAACGAATGAAAACGTTTTATAATTTAACAAAATTATTACAAATCAAACAATTGTTATGGCTGAAATCATTGAATAAACAACTAATAAGGAAGCGGGGTGTCATTTCATTATTTTGAAAAGAAGTTATCGGATTTGAATTCGGGATATTCAAATAAATAAATAATTTAACAGGATATTTTCTTAATAGTAGTGTAAAATATACTTTTGTAAACGATTATTTATGTAATAGAGACTCCGGCGTCTTAAAAAACCGTAATGAAGTGCGCTGTGCTGTGCTGCAGGAACGAACGTAGTTATTATCGTAGGAAAGCATTCTTCAAGTATGCTTAATAGCTTTACTTATTAATTATATTGTTTTAAACAAAATAAAAGTGAAATATCTATAAAAATAAAGAGCCATGGCAAAAGATTTAACATTTTACCAATGCCGGTTTATTTGTTTACAATTGAATTGTCAGTTGGTGCTTAAATTATTCCAGTCATACAAAGGCAACGCCAAGAAATATTATCTGAAAATAAGGAGGAGCTAAAAATTTGTTTATTTTACATAGGAATTTGGATTATGAAAAATGTTTCTCTTTCAGAATGTCAGAATTTAATTACTGCCATGACGAAACGAATACAAACAGAGCACACTAATACATTTCGCCGAGTGGCTTACGTTTTCACCCGATATGCCGTTTCCTTATTAGTTATTTATTCAATGGGCTGAAATACACCAACACGTCAGCGGTGACGGTAGCAATGACGGTAGCGGTATATACATTTTTTTTTCAACAACAACCCACTTACAAAAAGAAAATGTATGTACCGCTACCGTCATTGCTACCGTGTCGGTGTATTTCGGCCCTTACTCTGTATAACGTTATACATAATAACAAAAATAGAAGAAATTATGCTAGGTTTTCACAAAACACCCAGTATCTTAAAAAGTACAGGGTATACGGCTTAATAGGCTAGACAAATTAATAAATGCAGCAAGAGGTAAAGACCTCTGTCTCAGTCGCAGTCTCCCCGAAAGCGGCAAGTCCCGCCTTCAAAAACCGCACGAGGCGGTTGTTTTTTCTCTTGTATTTAGTAATTTGATTTGAATCGTAAAAATAAAAAGTTTTTCTAAAAATTCTTCCATTCCATCTGACCGATTCTAAAAATTTCAGTATGGTGGACTTGAACTTGAAATTTTGGACAAGATCAAAAATAAATATGGAAAGTCGAGCAACACCAGGACGCCTACATGATTATAATATAATATTAGAAATATTTTCTAATAGTACGATTACTATGATTTATTACTGGGTAGACTTTATACTTGTTCAAGAAAACTATTTTTGGATTATCCGGCCCAACAAAAATAACGAAAATCTTTTTATTTCTTTTTCATCACACAACCCAACTGATTTTGGGTAGCAAGTTAGAAGTCTTGGTTTTAACTCTTCAGCAGGTCGAAAAAGCGAAATTGAGTGAATTTGAAAAAACAAATGGAAATTAGAAAAATGAAAAAAATTAAAAAATTGAGAAAATCGAAAAAGAAAATTTTGCTTAATTTTTTATTTTCATTTCTTTTCATTTTCCTATTTTCCATTTATTTTTTCGAGTCACTCAATGTCGCTATATGAAATAACAACGGTGGTAATCTAACGCTCCCTATACAACAAACATACATTCCATATTACCTGTTAAGCTGTTACACCGCACACGACACTCGTGACGAGTCAGGCGAATTTCTTCTATTCGTAACACGCAAATATATTTTATTTAACTTCAAACTTGGGAGATTTTATTGTTGCCGGATTTTTCTTAGTAATTGGAAGTGGAAAAATTCGAACTAATTTATATAAAAAAAGTTGAAAACATATCTCAAATATCAACGCGTTTAATCTGACAGTATATTCCAAATTTAAATATCTAACTCTACCTTAACTCTACCCTTATTTCAAGTGTAGTTTCAGGCACCTCAAACAATAAAATTCGTAGGAACGAGGGATATTAAAGAAGACAGTTTCTATGCGGGGCTCAACTCGAGTTGAACCTGAGTTATTGATTATGGAAACAAGAGTTGAATTAAGTTATATCCATGATAACTCCACGAAACCAGTCGAGTTGAGTTGGTTTTTGTGTAAGAATTTGTTGGAAGAGGGCAGATGCATGTTTAATCCAACACAAATCCGGGCTGTGTATCTTTTTTCCGCTTTGTAGATCGAACAGATTTTTTAGAACGTTCAGAGCACTCTGGAAAAAGATACAAATCCAGAGTGGTCTGAACGTTCTATTCGTTTTTTTTTATATTGGCAACACTTGTGATTTATGAAATGTCAATTGATAGTACAAAAATTTTTAAAAAAATAAATAACAATAATAAAGTTATAAAAGTAAATAATGGGTGAAGGAAAGGAAGGAACTATGGAATTTAAAAAGATATTCACATTTTCAATAGGTATTTTTTACGCTTAATTGGTATTACTGACGGATTGTTCTAAAGTTTACCTAGGATTCGTTGAGCACTCTGAGCAATAATGAGTATACACGTTCAGCTCAGAGTGCTCAGGGTACTCTGAAAGTGAATAAAGTTACAAGAAATCGTGTTCAGAGTGCTCGAAGTACTCTCAGCAGAAAAAAGATACACGCCCCGGTATTCCGAATATTTCACCTGTCAACTCAAATCAGTATCTGTCTATGAAAATAGCAGAGAGTTAAAGATCGTCTCCTCACTTCAAGTGACACGACTGTATAAAATACATAGGAACCCATAACAAATGAAATAAAAATCGACAACAGCAGCAGCGAAAACAGATAAATATGCGCTGAGCTCTCGACTTTTGTCACCTGCTTTTTCTTAGCGATAAATTCCCAGAATGTTTCGATTACAATCTATCTATTCTTCTTTATTTTCTTTCGTTCCTTGAATTTTACAGAGTCATGGCACTTAAAGTGAGCTGACAGTCCTAATAAGGGTGTTTATCTATCTAAAGGTACGAAGCATGATAGAAATTAGGACAAGCGTATATTACACTAACTAGAACGGACTAACTGCAGAAAATAATAATACATTTCTCTTAACATATATTCTCATTAAAATATCTATCCAGGTACAAAGCAAATCATGCTATTTCCTTGCGATTGTATTCCTAATGAAAGACACTGTAAGCCAGTTTAAATTTATTAGGTGCAATTTGGCTGTGATATATAAGATGCATGTGATATGTAATATATAAAATCCATGTTAATTTAATCTGGTAAACTCCAATTCGAAGATTCCACGTAAAATACAGTTCCACGTGATTATTCCACGTCAACTTATACAAACACCCCTAGGACAACGGTAATGGAAATTCCACTCATTTTCAATGTAAAGTTATATGGTATTTTCACGCAGAATTCACATGAATTCCATGTGATATTTTTTACTAGGTTGTTGAAGATACATCCTTAAAACCTATAAAAGACGTAAATTAGCCCTTTACACCCCATCGGCAGTTAAGTTAGAGCTGATCTAAGGTGCAAAAAATCTAGTCCCTCAGTTCGAATAGGGAAAAAGGGAAGCAGTTAAAAAGTCATTATGGGAATCGACACTCTCCCGCGGGAGGGCAAAATTTCATCTAGTACATTTTGAAAAATCTAGTCCAGAATCGATCCTGAGAAGAAGTTTGATCAAATGGATGAGTTATAATTGATAAACCCCTGACCGACTCAATTCCCCCTTCCACCGCGAACGAAAAAAATAGCCAATGACACGCCAATTTTAATTATCAATGAATATTTGAAATATAAATCCAATCTGATGGCTTGTTTGGAAGGTAGAGGATCCCCCGATTTTTGCAATGTATGACAAAATTCGAGTCTTATTGTTGAAACTTTACTCCCCTCTATCTTTTTTATTAAAACTACTGTCGGATACTAAAAAAAGTTCGGGTGAAAAGGATTAAAAAGCATATATAAACGGTGCTGTATATAATGTTACGTTCTACACCAGTAAATTTTACCTTTAGTTAAGTTTAGATTACATCAACAACTAACAAAGAAGGAGATATCACCAACCTGTGAGCAATGTATTACAGTAGAAATATTGAATTTAAAATAAGAAGTAAACTAAATTAATGTTGAATTAATCGATTGATTTATCTGGAAATGAGCAACTATACAAATTTTAGACTAGACATATGTAAGATTGAAAACAAAAGTTGTGAATCAAATTAACGTAATACTTATCATAACAGACTATTTTTAATGAGCTACATATTGTAGACGCATGGGACATGAAGATAAACTGATCAACAAACACTTTAAGAAAATAAAAGTAAATATTCAACGAATGGCTAAACTGATACTTAAATAGTACATACTTCGCAGGCCGCTAAAACATGATAGCGTCGTTAATTATGGACACCAACACATTAAAAGACATTCGTGGACCAGCTAAAACCCTCGAGAATACTTCACAAGCCATGAAACAGATTGCCTCACTACCACATCACAACCACAACATAGTCCTAACATTTTAAAATATTTGGAGTGTTCTTATGTAAAAATGACAAAAGTTTGATTTGAATTGCTCCTCCGCCCTAAACTACTATTCATACAGAAAAATGGTGTTCTGATAATGTTAAGTTTGCTTTCTTATCTTCCGAACTGAAATAAAATTGTTATACCTTTCTTAACAAAATTATGCACATACGCATGCAATATTACTCAGCTGAGAGTTAGTGAGCGTAAAATGGGAGGGTTACATTGTAATCAAAACCACTTTATTATTTTATTAAGTTAGGTATATAGTAAGGTAAGGGAAGGTAAGAAACTATGCTTTAAATTACTAGAAGACTATTTTCCTGTATGAATAGTAGTTTAGGCTCTATAGCTTATATAAAATCAATGTCGTCATTTTTCCATAAGTATCAATATAGAACATTTTAGAGAGCGGACGCAAACGTCCACATATATGTAGCTTTGTTTCATCCCAGCGGGAAATATATCAGCACTTTTAAATGGAAGGGCTTCCAAACCATAGCCAGAAAATATCTCTCTTTTACCATAGCCAAAGGAATCTTTGTTTGTGTTGTGTAAATATGACTCATATGCATCTGAAAGCGCAGCAGAGTTTTTATTCTGTAGTAGTCAGTTGAAATGTTCGGTTAATTGAAATTTAATTTAATTTAAAATAAAACGGAGCCCATTCAGAATAACTCTGAAATTATTCATAAAGCACTTATCATGATTCTGTATTCCCCAAAAGCGCTCCAAGACTGCTACGGCTACGTTCCAAACGCTCCAAGAATGGTATCCTACGAGCGGTCCAAGAGCGCTTCCCGCAGGGATGGCGCTTGGGAGGTATCGTATTCCCTGGAATATAATACAAGCCATGAAATCGCCGAAGGCACCGACACATTAAAAGGCCTTATGCAGTTAGAGCTACTCGTCATGGAGGAAAAACTATAATTTCATCTTAAACAGATGCTGAAGCCTAAAACTGTTACTTCCACAGAAAAATGAAGTTAAAACAAATTGCAGCCAAATATGTTTTCTTTTAATAGTTAAAACTGTGGATGTCACCTGCTAACCGGTCCGATCCGATGCTCTCTTTTTTAGACTTACTTCATGGCTTGTATATTCCGGGGGTTACGGAAGTATTCTCGAGGGTTTTGACCGGCTACAACAAATGAAATAAGAGTTCACACTTATACTTTTATACTCTCATAGGAACAGAGCTGCGATTTCATTTTAAACAGGTACTAGAGCTGAAAATATTGCTCCGACAGAAAAGTTTTAAAAAATGAATTTTAGCTTGGTGCCTTATAGCTCTAAAAGATGGTCGAACTTAAATACCTTGACGAAATAATCACACAATTTTAATTGAAATAATACAAAGCGCATATTGTCGAGCAGATTTTTTTTAGTATGACTCGTAAATTTATTTCTGGTAATAACATTTTGATAAAATCAAAGAAATTGTTTTTAAGAGAAATTTTGTTATCTTTTTAAACATACTCGCTTGTTTTTTTATAGGCAAGGCCATCACACTAATTTGTAAAGAGAGAAGAAAATATTTTCACCTTCAGTTCAAAATATTTGGGTAATGTCACTATCAGCTGATTATGTTTACGAATTAATATAGGCGAAATAGAACTTACCTAAGCTAATAACGGTTTTAAAAACCTCTGGTGGCACATTTGTTGCTCTACCGTCCACTGATAGAGGCGGAGTTACTCGATCTATATCATGAAAATGCATTACTTCTGTGACCCCTTGGTTGTATGACCCAAAGTGACCAACCAAAGGAAACGGACTATTACTGGAAGGCACCAAATCATTAAAACCGAGGCAAATTAGTAAAGAAGAGTTTTCTTTGTGTAATGTTCGCACAGCTATCAAAAGATGTTTCATTTCGCCTAATTTTAAATTGTATTTGTTTCGTAAATCGCGAATATCATTTTCACCGAGCGTAAGCAATGACCTACCGTCGATTTCTTCGTGCCGAATACAATCAATCACAGTTTTACTTAAATTTTCACGTTCCGCCCAATCTCCGACATTTTCTGCAGACCATTCAATAATTCGCACTTCATTCATGTTAATCATTTTTATTATATTAAACTGAAAACACACCGCGTAAATTCACATTTCACGATAATTATTGGTCGAAACCCAAACGGCAGCACTACAATGCCAGCTTTCACCACTTTCTGACATTTATCAATTATCCGCTCAAGCTCATTCCTCGTCTCTCACTTCACACTCAACTCAATTGTAATCTGGACTGGACTGGATCGCTTTCTTCTTTCTGAAAGAGTTGGATTCTAATGCTCTACATGGATAGTGCTGCCAACATTGCATTTATATTGAAGTACACAATTCTCCAAAATCACAATTTTACAAATGTTAATGACATTTTTTTTTAATGTTTTTCAATTGAAACTGCATAAAATTTTATAATTAAAAATGTAAACAAATTTAATTAAGAGCGAGAGAGAATGTGTTCAACTTTCTATTTGAGGGCTATTAGCTTCTTTTAGTTGGACCGCGTTTTTGTGAGGTTTTGCACATCTACATGTAAGTTGTCGCAGTCTCCACCTTTGTATGGTCGTATCGTAGTGTAATGTAGCACGGTTACACTAAGCGAAGCGCACGTCTATGCCAGCGCAGCGATAGCTAGAGGTCTAGTAATGGAATGGAGATAGTAGCTCGGAAACTTGTAAAAACCGGTAAAAATTAATTTTTTTTCAATTCAAATTCCTCTTAGTAGGTATTCTCATTTCTTTATATTGTGACTATTTTAGAGAGATAAAGCCTAGATCTAGCAAATAACGTCGAGTTTTTTTTATTTTTAGTGGCGCATTTTTTAATTGCTTAACTCTAATAGTACTTGATTTTTCTCTCGATATTTCACCGACGAAAAATTGCAATATTTCGTTGAAAGTTTTAGAAATATAAAACAAAATAGCATATTTAACAACTATGTGCAAAATAAAATTTAGGAGAGTTAATTCTCTATAAAAATTTTCAATTTCTTAGAACTTCAAATTTTCATTTTCGTCTTAAATTGTCGCATGTTGGGTTTCTGTCTTTTACGCTAGATGTCTCTAATGTGACTTGTGGTCTAGGTCTAGGCTAATTTTATATGTATTTTCATACTTTCAGGACACAAACCTACACGTATAGTAAGTTTTATTGCCTACAGGCTCGCTGGCGTCTAAATTGAAATTTTTGCTGAGTACTGACTCCTCTTAATAATTTCTTGAACTTGTGCACTTGCTCTGTATTTTTTATTTCTTCTGGTAATTCATTGTATATGGGTACAGCTGTGTGTTTTAGACTCTTGAGTTTTCTGTCTGTTCTAGCGTACGATAGACGTAGATATTGGCGTAATCGTGTGCCGTAGTTATGTGTTTCACCATGCTCTATTAGGTTTATGTTCGACTTTATCTTCTTTCTTCTTATCTTATATATCATTTTAGCTTTTTCCACATAAATTAGTTGTTTTAAGCTCAGAAAATTTGTCGATTCATACAGCTCATGCGTTGGTGTGAGTCTATGTAAATTAAATATGGACTTTATTGCTTTGTTTAATACCCTATGCATGCAGGTTAATAAGTGATTGCTACATTGTGACCAGTTAATTATATTGTAAAATTATTGGAAGTATAAATGCATTGTAGACTAAGATTTTCGTCTGACGATTAAAAACGTCTCTTCTCATGATTCCTATAATTGTGTGTTGTTTCCAAGTCAGTTTATTGTCCATTATCATTCCCAGATATTTTATTGAGTCGACTCCCTTAATTGGTTCTCGTTCCAGTTGCAGTTCAATGTCCAGCTTTTGCTTGCCTCTCTGTTGGAAAACCATGAAGCAATTGTTTTCGATGTATTTATTGAAGTTTATTTCCATATAGCCATCTTGTGTGTACCGTATTAAGTCCTCATTTATTACCCTCTCTAAGTCATCGCCATCCTTCACACTATGCAGGAGCAGGGTATCATCAGCATATATGTAGTATTCCGCGGCCAGTCCAGCCTCCATTAAATTTTGGATGTACAGAGAATAAAGGAGCGGACCTAGAATTCATCGCTTCATTCTCACTATAGCTGTTTCCCACTTTCGTACAACACTGCCTTGCTTGCAGATAATTACTTAGTAATTGGTTTGCTTTTCCTCTAATTCCCAATTCGGCTAATATTTCTATTAATACGTTATGATCCACAGTAACAAATGCCTTCTTCAACAAATACTCCAATAACATAATTACCTGCATCGAGCTCTTTATTAATGAACTCTATTACATCAGACATAATAGCCGTCGTGCTGCTTTGCTTTTAGAATCCATATCGCTTTTTATCAATTCCACCATTACTTTGAATAAATGCTGTAAGCTTATTATGAAGTAGTCTCTCATATGCTTTACTGAACACATTGAGGAGCGCTATGGTTCGGTAGTTGTTTGGGCCTCTTCTATCTCCTTCTTTGAAGACTGGTACTATGCATGTAGATTTCAAACAGGCTGGAAGCTCCGCCTTTTCGATACAATTATTTATTATTCTCGTTAAAGGTTCAGTAATTATATTGTTACGTGCAATAGAAAGAGACAACTGATGACATCTACTGGCAATGGAGAGTAAACAACTTCAGGTTCGGAGAATCGATGATAGAACCTTCGGGAAGGTTCAGGAATAGAATGAATAGCATAGTTAAGAAGATTCGGGAATAGAACACTCCAGAATAATCTGGAGATGTTTCTAGGGTATAAATATAACAGTTGTCACCGCCAAGAGAAGAGTCTTGTCTTAGACGTTGCAGTGTTAACAAGCGAAAGTAATAAACGTGCGAAAGTGTTGTAATTAGATTGCGATAATTGAAAGTACAGTATTAAACGATAATTAAAGTGTAGTTGTTTAATTGAAACTTTGTGAATTGTATAAGATTAGAGTGAAATAAAGAACTTGTATATTAACTATTTAATATTGTGTTTTAAATAACGAACCAAGAGCCACGCTCGCAACAATATCTTTGATATTCTTTACGTCTTTTACTCTTATTCCGTCTAATCCTGGTGCTATGTCCTCTCTCAACTGAGATAGTACCCCTTCAACATCAGCATCATTCACAGGTCTGATAAATACTCAGTTTGATCTTGATACATTTTTAGTTGGTTCACAAGGAAACCTGCACTTGTCCTCCAATTCTTTTACTAGTGAGGGGCCCACGCTCGCAACAACTGCTGTCAGAAGTGAAATAAATTCGCGAAATAAAGTGGTGGCAATTGACTTAAAAATTCAAAGTGTGATCAGTTTTGTGAAATTGTGTTAAATTTTGTGAATTTCTAAAGTAATGGGGCGCAAAGTCGAGGAGCTTCGAATACCGGATTTGAAAGTAAAGCTAGGGAGCCGGTCATTACAAACGACAGGTGCAAAGAAAGTGCTAGTCGAGCGACTCAGACAAGCTTTGATAGAGGAAGGAAAGGATCCTGAAACATTTGTTTTTGAAGAGAACTTGGAAGAAACCGAAGCTGAAGAAGAGCCTGCGATGAAAATGGAACAGCTTTTGAGTACTTTAATGAGCAAAATGGAAGAACGTTTTGATGAACAAAAGAATTCTCTCGAGGAACAAAAGAATTCTATGGAAGCCCGTTTTGATGAACAGAAGAATTCCAATGAGGAACAAAAGAATTCTCTCGAGGAACAAAAGAAATTTATGGAAACCCGTCTGGACGAGCAAAAGAATGCTTTTGAGGATCAAAAGAATTCTCTGGAATCCCGTTTAGATGAGCAAAAGAAATCTATGGAAACGCGCTTGGACGAACAAAAGAGTTCTCTGGAGAATTGTCTAGAAACTCATTTGGAGGATCAGAAAAATGTTCTAAAAACTTCTTTAGAAGAACAAAATTTGTAAATTGAAGGAATTGAGCACGAATTTCAACAAAAGGTTTCGGAAGTTCAACAAAATGTCACCGAGCAACTTGAAAACGTTAAAGCAGATCTGGAAAAAATAAAGAATCGTAAGCTTCCAAATGTAGGAGCTGAAATATCTGGTGCAGGTAGAATGAAACCTCCAATATTTGATGGACAAAATTCGTGGCATATGTATCTTCAAGAGACAATTCGAGGCAGCTTCAGAGGTAAATGGATGGAATGAAGAAGACAAAGCTATAGCTCTGGTGTTAGCACTTCGAGGTCCTGCGTCAGAACTCTTACAAACTGTACCGATTGAAAAGCAACGGGATTACACTTCATTAGTACAGGCGATAGAATTACGTTACGGAGATGAACACATGCAGCAAGTATATCGCCTACAGTTACGCAACAGGATTCAAAAAAATGGCGAATCACTACAACAACTGCAGGCAGATGTAGAAAGATTAGCTCATCTTTCATACTCCAGCGTGAATGCGGATTTTCTCAATGAAGTGGCGACGGAAGGATTTGTGAACGCTATTGCAGATCAAAAGTTACAGCATGCATTAAGGATAGCAGGAAAGAAATCAACAGCAGAAGCACTAGCCCATGCATTAGTGTATGAATCCACCAGACAAGCTTCACGGAGTGCAGTACGAATGAGAGAAATTTCGGTGAACGCGTGTACTTTTAATAGAATGCAGCCATCACAGAGCACTCCTTCACGTGGTATTCTGCAATGCTGGAATTGTAATAGACCGGGACACCTACAAAGGGACTGCAGAAAAAGCCGACGAGTGGAATCTCTAGATGAAGAGAGGAGAGTGGAATTGCAAAGATATCGAGCTGGGCAGCAGACTTGCAATAGATTGCAGTTATTACTGAGCAATCCTTCACGTAGTGTTCTTCGATGCTGGGATTGTGATAAATTGGGACACCTTCAAAGCGACTGCAGGAAACGACGTCGAAGGGAATCAACAGAAAAGAAAGGGAGAGAAGAATGTCCAAGTTGGCGAACTAGAGAGCAAGCTATTCTTGGAGCGACTAGACTCCAACCTTATGGCTTCGAGATGCAACATAGGAAAGGACTTATTCATGGAAATGCAGAAGACTTTGTACAACGTCCATGCAAACATTGCGGCCGGGTGGAAGAAAAGGAAACAACAGCAACTATACAGTTGGTAACAGTGGAACCA
Organism: Dioctria rufipes; assembly: GCA_963924295.1. NCBI lineage: Eukaryota > Metazoa > Arthropoda > Insecta > Diptera > Asilidae > Dioctria > Dioctria rufipes. The sequence goes on along the minus strand of OZ002743.1, from coordinate 91,438,736 downwards.
TCAACAGGTTGGGCCATCGAGAACTTGCGAACAGCGCAACGAGAAGATCTGGACATATCGCCTATTCTTGCTTGGAAAGCAGATATAGAAAAATCAGAATGGAAGGATATTTCCGGGATGAGTGAAAATCTGAAAAGCTACTGGGCTCAATGGAATTCTCTTCATGTTGAATGCAGTATTTTAAAACGCAAATGGGAGGCACCTAACGGTAAATCATTCCGAATGCAAATAGTCTTGCCGGCATCAAAGGTCAACGATGTTCTAGGTAAAATGCATCGTGGAACATCTGGAGAACATTTGGGAGTGAATAAAACAATTTCTAAAATACGAGAAAAGTTTTATTGGCTACATATGCGGGAGGATGTGGAGAAGTGGTGTCGCAGATGCATAGTGTGTGCTTCTTACAAAGGGCCGCCACATCGCCACATAGCAGCAGAAAGGAAATGTATAAGTGTAATGTCAGAGCCCCATTGGAAAGGAGAGCTGATGTACAAGAAGCCACGAGGACAAAATTAGCAGTAAATGCCAATCGGATGAGGACCCGCTATGATTTACGTGCGAATTCAGCAGGATTCAATGAAGGTGATCTTGTTTGGCTGTACAACCCGAACCGACGTAAGGGACGTTCTCCAAATTCACAACAACACTGGGAGGGACCGTATTCAGTAGTAACAAGAATAAATCACGTAGTATACAGGATTCAACGTGGTACAAGAAGCAAACGAAAAATCGTTCATCTGGATCGCTTGTGTCAATATTACAAGCATTAAGACCGTGGACCACCTGCTGTTCGGGACGAACAAATTTAAGAAGGGGGCAGTGTTACGTGCAATAGAAAGAGACAACTGATGACATCTACTGGCAATGGAGAGTAAACAACTTCAGGTTCGGAGAATCGATGATAGAACCTTCGGGAAGGTTCAGGAATAGAATGAATAGAATAGTTAAGAAGATTCGGGAATAGAACACTCCAGAATAATCTGGAGAGTTTCTAGGGTATAAATATAACAGTTGTCATAGCCAGAACAAGAGTCTTGTCTTAGACGTTGCAGTGTTAACAAGCAAAAGTAATAAACGTGCGAAAGTGTTGTAATTAGATTGCGATAATTGAAAGTACAGTATTAAGCGATAATTAAAGTGTAGTTGATTAATTGAAACTTTGTGAATTGTATAAGATTAGAGTGAAATAAAGAACTTGTATATTAACTATTTAATATTGTGTTTTAAATAACGAACCAAGAGCCACGCTCGCAACAATATCTTTGATATTCTTTACGTCTTTTACTCTTATTCCGTCTAATCCTGGTGCTATGTCCTCTCTCAACTGAGATAGTACCCCTTCAACATCAGCATCATTCACAGGTCTGATAAATACTCAGTTTGATCTTGATACATTTTTAGTTGGTTCACAAGGAAACCTGCACTTGTCCTCCAATTCTTTTACTAGTGAGGGGCCCACATTCACAAAGTGTTTGTTCATATAGTTGGCAATTTGTTCTTTCCCTTTAAAGTTGTTATTCTCAGTTTTTAATTCTTCTATACTGTCTTTTCTGTCATCCGAATTAATATTTCTTAATGTCTCGTTGAATACTTTCCACATCTTTTTTGAGTCGCTTCCCGCTTTTTACAGTTTTTGTTCCACATAACTCATTTTTGCTCTTCTTATATTCTAGGTGATGTCTTTCTTAATCCTTTTATAGTTTTATAACAGTTGTGAATTTTTTGAATCCCATTTAATTTTCTTATATAATTTATTCCTTTGTTTTATTTTGCTTATTATCTCTAATGTGATCCAGTTATTTTCTCGAGTTCTAACGAGTTTGATATCAGTTGCTTCTTGTTTCGCTTTTTGTATTATTTCGATAAGCTTATCAAAGTTTAGACTATCGCAATCGTCAACAGCAGATCTTACCTTTGTTCTTAATTTTTCAGGATTTATTCTTACTGTTTTCTTGCTGGACATTTTTGGTCTCCTCTCTAAAGCCTTTCTAAGCGCGAATATCATGATGCGGTGGTCCAGTTGAGGCCAGTCCTTAAGTTCCAGTCCAAAGTCGTATCTTTCCACATTAAGAGTAGTTACCATGTGATCAATTATTGAGCAGCTATGTTCCGAAATTCTGGTAGCATACTTTGTGTCAATGTTGTTTAGCACTGTTGCATTATTAGTTGATAGTAGTTCCAAGTATTTCCTACTGTCTTCGTTATCATTAAGCAAGTTTATATTAGTATCCGATATTAGGTAGTATACAATTTTTATATTTAGTTAGTATAGATTCTAATGCTTCTAGAAACTGTTCACCATTAGCCTTACTTGTAGTATGCGATTATCGTTAATTTTGGAATTATGTCCTCAATCATTATAGGTATGACATTTAGTTGCTCATATACCGGTTTCGTGTTTTGCTCAGTTGAAAATTTTATGGAATCTTTTATATAAATCGGGGTAAATCGTTGCAAGCTGTAGAAGTGTATTTCATCTTGTTTAATCCAGGTCTCCACTAGTATTACAATGTCCACTTTTCCTACTTCTGTTATCATTAATTCTATTTCCTCTAACTTATTTCTTAAGCTTCTTGTGTTGGCGTATAGTATCTTTACATCCATACTTTTAGATTTGTGTTTCTTGGCGCTTGCCTTTAGTTTCTTAGTCTCTGAGCTATAATTAATTCTTTCCCTCAATCCAACGAATAGATCCATGTATTTTCCGTAGTTATAACTTAGTGCACTATGATTTATATCCTTGTGAAACTTCCATGTAACGCAGTTTATACACCTGAGGGTGTTGAAGGAACATATCTGCGTATGGTGTTCTCCCGCACATTTCGCATAACAGATCTTGTTTGTGAAGTTACTTGCTCTATGGCCATACATTTGGCAATTAAAACATCTTATAATGTTTATATCTTCATTTATAAAGTGCGCCCTATATCTCAAATGAATTTGTCTATTAATAATCTTGTTGAAGGTTTTTCCCGGAACTTCAACAATAAGTGTCCATCTTTTTTCTCCTTTTGCCTGATACTGATAATTTCAAAAGATGTTTTTTTTTATAAAATTCTAAAATACGTAACCACAAAAAAGGTCCGGTTGTTCCCAAAAAAATATTATCCTGCCAAAAGTGCTCGAGATCAAGTTACGCAATTGCAGGAGGAAGGAGACTCGCTGCGAGTGACGATATCCTCAAAAAAGGATCCCCACTTCATGTGGACCATTAAAGGAATCAGAAGGTGCTGTAGAAACTAATAATTTTTCCATTTGGCGAAGTTTGAGACTCAGAAAGACAGGTTAACTAAGAAAATATTTCCTCGAATTTGAAAAGGAGTGCACGTGAGCGCAGATGGTGGCATGATGGGCACTGTAGCATATAGATAATCAGAATCTTGATCCTATTGACCTCTTTCAGAAACCATTTATGACTGTCAAGAGGACGAGCTCCGTCTGGCACAGGCTATATTCCGTCAAGAGATAATCTTGTAATCTAGTTGTAGTTGACCAGACTCAGGTAAAACGATTTCAGAAATGTTAAAAGGACGTGGCGTGAAGTAAAGTGCTGAAATTCGTCCATTATCAGATGTAGAAATGAATTTGTGTTGAGTATCGTGTTCTATGTAGTTATTAGAATTTAAACAACCTAGTTATAGTCCAAATCTAGACATGTTATAGTCTGTTAGCGCACAATACTCTGTACAGCTAATTAGTAATTTATAGTTACATGAACTGCGTTGATTATCAGTCTCGAACGTCGTTTGCCAGTATTTTTTTTCAATTGCATATTTACATTTTATCGCTAAATAAACCAGGTACCCGGCGTCACCCGAGGCTTCGAGGATGCTATGGTAAGTACTTTTTCTTTTCTGTTGACAAATTGAAAAATAATTATATTGCTATATACATATAACCATAGGTACCCAAGTACTGATTAAACCGTAACATTAGTACTAGCGGACGACCTCAGTGACAGTGAATTATATTTCCATTTTATTTATGATTACGTACTTTCCTAGTAATAGAAGTGATTTAGTGATATCACACCTATGTTGAACTGGAACTTCTTACAGGATCCAGCATAATTGCTCTGCCTTGATATAGCTTTAGGTAGAGATCTTGAGAACTTTTGTATTAGTAGCTTTGTATAGGTATGTAGAGAAACTGAAATCAATAGGCCGTATCGCATAGATACCGAGCTGAGTAAAATTTTGTGGTATGATCATTAGGACATCTGTACCATTCTTATTATATAATCTGGTTCTCCTGTACCTATGTGGTGAATTTTTGTGACAAGATTCCAAATACAGCGATACAGGTGGTTGAAGTCGCAGTGAACTTATTAGTTAGTAAGCTCTAGTTTGTAATTTTTACATACACATGTGCTGGTATATGTACATATCACTAATTCTATGAAAATGAGTATAGGTTAGATATCCTCCTGTGAATAAGTATATGTATTAGAGAGCATGTGTAAGATTTTCGAACCGTTTTATAGGAATTAAAGAATTTTTATAACGTTATGAAGGGCTAAGACTTTTTCTTTCCCTATCACTCTCCTGGAGCCCTCTTGATTTGAAGGTCGTATAGATCCACTACTCTCCTCTCTTTCAGGTCAACATAGGGACACTGTAAACAATCTGCCCTCAGTGTCGTTGGGTGGATGGGGCAAGCAGTAGAAGGCAGTCCATCTGTGCCTTCACGCAGGTAAGGGTAAGTAGTTTAAAGGCCCCTTCAGGGCTGGAGTATGTGCTAAGGCTTTTTAGGTAGTAGTCACGAAAGTTTTGATTATGGCAGGTGGCAGCGGCAGGTTCTTGGTTAACCCCCTCTATAACTCTCCCGCAATATCCGAGGTGCTAGCGTGCCGCTCTGCAGTCAACGCTGTCCACCGAGTGATCTGTCAGCTCTTGCTGACAGTTGGGACTTCACGTCCAAAATAAATCACTCTACAATATGTAACATAACACCTTCCTGAGAGTATAAATTGAATGGTTTTTTCCAACCTTCTAAAAAACTCATGCTTAATGGTTCCGTACACATTTCTAAAATGGCAGAATGAATGCTTCCACTGAATTTTAAAGTAATCCTTCTTTTCAACTTCCGAAGAATTTAAAAGTAATACTTCTTCTCGCCTTCAAAAGAATTAATAAGGAATGATTCCATTCACCTTACAGGTCATGCAGAGGTAAGGTATTTAACCACCGTATATACCTTCCCGTCGTAGGACATCAATGCATTAAATGAAATGGACTGGGTATCAGAGCTTGCTTCCATACCTTTCACAGAATGCATCTGAAATGCTTCCGTTTCCCGCTGGGAAGGTATTGAAAACATTAGTGTGCAATTTTTATTGAGTTCTTATTGAGCTCAGCAAGCCTTGCATTATGTAGAATGAACTGGAAAAGAGACTTCACATGACAAATTCAAGATATTATTTCGAATTTAACCACTTAGGGATGATCTGACCTTTGTCGGAGCTAGGCGTATATTTTAGTCACATGTATTGATATTTCACCACAAATTTGTCGTACTTATATATTCATCACTTAGACTTATCCTTTTCATCAATTACAAAATAAACTACAAAATTTTGCATTGAATTAATGTCAGATTACACGCCTAAAAGTATGACAATTGAAATAATATTTTGAATTTGTAAAGTGTAATTTTCAGTTCATTCTACGTAATGCAAGGCTTGCTGAACTGAATAAAAACATGAAAAAATCAGTAGAACAGTTCATTTAACTTTGTCGTATATTTTGACATAAAAGGTGTAGAATATACATTTACCACAGTATAAAATTTTTGTCACAACCTCGGAAGCAGTTGACTATAACTTGTTGTACTTTTAGGCGCGTATTCTGATATTAATTCATTTTAGTTTATTTTGTGGTTGATGAAAAGGATAAATCAAAATGCATATGGTAAATACAAAAGTACAACAAATTTGAGGTGAAATGTCAAAATATGTGACTAAAATATATGCCTAAGCTACGACAAAATGATCAGAATCACTCCCATAGGGTGACACGAATTGGCCGCAGGAAAACGATGCAGCAAAGTTTGATTTTTCTATTGTAAAGAACAATGTAGGGTGGATTTGTTTTTATCCTCGATTCCTTGCAATCGTTTTGCTTCTTGTAATTTATGCCATTCAATTAGCACAAATTTGTTGCTGCACTCTTATTGCAATGTTTCACACTGCAGTAAAACCATTCTGCTGCACCGTAATTGCAATCTGTTTCAGCATTTACCTGGTAATTACACGAAAGAGTGGAGATTGCAAGCAGGCTACACTTACACGTGTAATCCAAACTACCATGTAGGCAACTCAGCCGAAGTATGAATAATAAAAAAGAAAAGTCACATTAAGGTGACAGAAATGTAAGAGAGATGCAGGCATTCAAAAGCTCTATAAGGAAGTGTTGTAGAGCTGAAAAGGTCTTAAAAGCTCTTCACCACATAAAAGTCATTTGAAGGCCACATTTTTAAACAGGAAAATGTAAAGTGATTGTATTGCATGCTTTTTAACATAATGGACTGAGCCAAAACTCTCGAGAATATTTCACAAGGATCCCTCACTACCACATGAGAACCCCCAACTGAGTGCTAACATCCCAAAATATTTGCAGTCTTCTTTGTAAAACTGACAAAAGTTCGATTTGAACATCTCCTCCGTCCTAAAATATTCATAAAGAAAAATGGTGTTCTAATATTTTTAAGCTTGCTTTCTTATCTTCCGAACAGAAATAAAATTTTTATACCTTTCCTAACAAAATTATTTAAAAAAAAAATTACCTTAAACTTAGACAAACTTAATATACTAGATGTTCATTCGAATAGCAGAGTGTGGCTATGAAGCAGAAACAACGATTCCTTTGTTAAGAGAGAAAGCCTTTAAGCATGTTTTGCATGCTCTCATTTAATTGGTTTGCAAGGGTGCGAAAATATTCTGTTCTAACAGTATGCAAAGGCAGTGGACTGGGGGCAGAGGCAGAACTACTCGTACGAACATGAACATCTACTCTGCTTATGAAAATTGGGATCATGTTTTCTCTTCGCTTACATGAAGAGCTATACTTTGAACGCGTTATTTTGATTTTAAGTGGCACAGCATTTGGTGCAGTGACTGGATATCTAGTATATTAAGTTTGTCTAAGCCTTAACCAAATGACTACGATTCCTCAAACAAAAACTCTCAGCTGAGTAAAATTGGATATCAGAATGTGACGTGGTCTGATGAAATCGAATTAGTCTGCCTAAAGATTCTGACTCCAACTGCACATACACACATGCAATTATTACTCAGCTGAGAATTAGCGAGCGTAAAATGGTAAGGTTACTTTTCAATCAAAACTATTTAATTAATTTATTAAATAAGATATATAAGTGTAGCCTTTGAAAAGATAAGGAACCAAGCTTTAAATAAATAGAAGACTGTATGGATAGTAGTTTAGGCTCTATAGCTTATATAAAATCAATGTCGTCGTTTTTCCATAAGTGTCAATATACAACATTTTAGAGAGCGGACTCCCCCACACACACATATCGATTTCTGTTTCATGGCTTGGGAAGAATTCTCGAGTGTTTTGACTGAGCGAATTGTCATTTCCAATAGGCCGTACCATTTTACGCTCCCTAAATCTCAGCTGAGCAATATTTCGATTGTATATGTGCGGCCGTAGTCCGAATTTATAGGCAATTTGATTCGAACTCATTAAACCATGGCACATTCACATATGCAATTATTACGCAGTTGAGTTTTTGTTTGGGGAATCGTAGTCATTTGGTTAAGATAATTTTTTTTTTAATTATTTTGTTAGGAAAGATATAAAAATTTGATTACGGTTGGGAAGATAAGGAAGTAGGTTTAAGATTATTAGAAGACAATTTTTCTATATGGATAATAGTTTACAGCGCAGGAGCTATTCAAATCAAACTTTTGTCAGTTTTAAATAAGAACACTGAAAATGTTAAGACTATGTTAATGCTCTCATGTAGTAGTAAGGGATTCTGTTTCATGGATTGGGAAGTATTTCTTGAAGGTTTTAGTGTATTAGATAAATTGACAAAATTGCAAATTTATGTACGCTGACAACTATTGCAACAAAACGAAATCAAACTGAGCGCCAAAGATAAGCCCAACGCCCGGCCCTAAGTAATCAAAAAGTGCTGAATTCATTGAGGATATCCAAGGGAAGACAGAGAAGAATTAAAGCGCAAACACGACTTGACTTGGCGTGTGTGTATCCATAATTTTCACTTACCATTTTACGTCTTGACTTAAAAATTAAGAATGATCATCATCTCGATAATTAATGCATTTCAGTGGCACCAAGTTTGATTTCAACTCGTAGATGAAAACTGAGAATTATTAATTAGAAGCAAAAAACTGTATTGTATGCCAATAACAGCAACTTATTTTTATACAATCTGGAGAAAGGATGAGTAAGTAATGCATTTTATTTTTGAGTTTTTAAAAAAGCATAAATTTAAATGAAATATTTAATGAAGTATTATTTACATCAAGAAAGTTTTTACTCGATGTCGCATTTTTACACGAATGCCTACTTTAAATTAAACATAATAACAAACAAGTAAAAAAGTTAGAATTGGTCTAAGACCAATTCTTATGATACCCTAGATGAATGCCCGTATAAAATTTCGTATTGTCACCCTTCTGTACAAGTTTGATTTTTGAAGTGGTTTTTCGCATATATTTCTAGAACGGTTTGTCGGACAGAAAAAATGATTATAACCAATTTTATAGGATTTCGTATTCTGAAGAAGTTTTTAGTACAATAAAAATGTCTTAGACTAATCGATTTCACAGTATACGTAAAAAACCTGCATTTTTATATGGGAGTTGCCCGATTTAGTCCATTTTTGAGATTTTATTTGCTAGTACAATGAAAACACCGTACCAAATTTCAGCTCTCTATATCGATGCGTTCTCAAGCAGTGTCCAAATATACAGAGGAAACCGAAAGTTTTGTATAGCAACCCCACGAAGGAGTTGCCCGATTTGTCTCATTTTCGAACTTAATCTTACTTTTTTTTTTTAAAGTCCGTGTACAAAATTTCAACTCTCTAGGTATACGCGCTCTCGAGTTATCGTGCGCACAGACGGACGGACATGCAAAAATGAAAATAACTTTTAATATTATGCGTGGGTGTCCAATCCATTTTGCTCTACCATCATTATTTCGAGGTGTTACAAACGGAATGACAAACTTAGTATACCCTATAGATTTCATCTAGGGTATAAAAAACAGCTCAAATTATGAATACAATAAGCAATAGATCTGTTCTTTATTAAGAGGAATTATAATGTATTCGTAGAAAATTTAAGAAACCTGCATAATTATTCTGACAGTAATTTTCCTTTAAGGATAATTAAGAATTTTACAGTAACTCTGATATAAACTACCTTTCCAAAACATAATATATTAACACTTAATGTGCGGGGTGCCGCTCCCGTGTCACTAGTACGTGTAGCGGTCGAAAACCATTGGAATGTGATAAAAAAACAAACTTTAGAAAAAACGTTCTATCTTTCAAACCGTTTGTTATTTTTTAATGAAATTAGGAATTCTCACTTACCACAGTATGGTCCTTAATATTGTATACTATCTATCAACAAGTCGTCTAAATTTTTAAAAATATATTGAGTTTATCACATGTCACGCATGTATTGCAGGGTGCAGGGTGTAATAATTGGTGCCCCCCCCCCCCCCCCAACCGCCTTATAATTTTTTGCTTGACTCCACCTCAGCTATCAAACCCGTGAGCTAGGCGCACCAATTATTACACCCTGCATAGTGCGCCATAGATCAATTCTAGCTTTTTTACTTATTATTTACTACATAATGGGCACGAAGACAAAAGGATATAGTGGACGTATATTGGGATTTTTTATACATGTATGTAGATGTAGTTTGGACCTTTACCAAGAGATTGGTATACAACATTCGTATACACAAATCGGGTAGTTCTACCTTCCCACCTTTAAAGTAGAGTCTGCTAAAAAGGTAGAACTACCCGTCCCGCCGTTTAGCATCAGTCAGGCGCGCGGGTAGAACTACCTTTCCTGCACATAGTGTTAACAACTGATTTGAGCGAAAGGATAGACAACTATATCTCATTTTGCTTTACCTTAAAAATTCTCCAAGAAATAAGTAAAGAAAAATTCAGAGTTACTTTCATATCCGTGATTTGTTCAATGCAGTGAGGTTTTGTTGTGATATCTTTTTTAAAAGAAAGTTTAAAGGTTAAACAGGTCAACCGTTGAGGTAACTATAGAAATAGATTCCCTTTATAATAATACTGTTGGGTTTGAAGCGGTTTACATCTGTAACATATTTGCATATTTGTCGGAGTCATGTTTATTTCTGGGGCGAATCAATGAAGTCAACATATTAATTTTCGCAAATTCAGGTTGAATGACGTAGTTTTGGTGGAATGGACCTCTTGAATGCACTGATACTGTTAAGACTTTGCTAAACCAAATGCCGTCTGCGTCCATAACGTAACTCTTTCACCCCAACCTTAAACAAATGGAAGTCGATGATATAGAATTTGTTTGTTTTCCACAGGTCCTTCAATGCTATGAAGAAACAGTTCAAAGTACAAAGCCTTCAGTTTTAGCTTGAAAAGGTTAGCTGGGCAAGCCCATTTGTCTCAAATCAAAGTTCCCCTAATGGACTTTATCAGGTATCTATCATTTTTAACAATGCTTTAAGCAACCAGTTAGTAGTACAAAAAGCAAATTTTTCATATACAAATGCAAGTGGTGTTCACTTCATACACCTGTAAATGAGATAGATGATAGGACCATTTAAGGGGTTTATCCAGTACGAAATCAACCCGAATATAACCAGGTCGCCGCGCTCAGTAATATCTGCATAGAACTACTTCTGAGAAGGTATGCTTGCCCGCAATTCACCGAAGTCTCGCAAGCTCTTACAATGCAGTGAAAGAATTTTTCTTTTTCCTTTCTTCTGGTAATGCTGCTAACAAAACTAACCTCCATAGATTGAACCAAACACAAGCTGAAATGTTAAATTCCAGCTTCTTATATGAGAAAGCAAGGAATCATCCGAGGATGAAATAAACCATGGGCCCCGAATTGTAATAAATTTAACCTTTGAAAGCTCAAGCATCCCTTGTAAAGTGAAAAAGAGAACTATAGGAAGCCAGTGCTGGATAAGCCGTAAGAGTGCCCGGCGAAAGGACAAGAACAGCAAATCTTAGATTGGTGACAATAACGTTCTAAGAGAAGCTAAAAAACTCACGATCTCGCACAACTCTACAGGTGATAACAGACTTCCGATCCGAAGTAATTTAAAGGTAGGCGTGGGAATATATGGGCGCTGAGTTACCACACATTGGCCTGACGGGAAAAACAGATAATCGTCGCTGAATAGAGCTACATACGTTGAGAAATCTTGCCCCATTTTACCATGCCAGCGAGATTTACAAACTGGCAAGCTCTTTCCCCACACGTCGTATTCATGTTTAATGGCTTCCAGGTCAAAACTGTCTGACGGTCTGCCAAAGCATGTTTTGCCTAGGATGTTGACCCCATCACAGACACCTATAGAATGAGGGGAAATAATTGGGAGAAGAAATTAGAGGGTAAGTGGACTTGAAGTTTGACCCATTACTTACGGTTTGGGTATAATTCTTGATAGCTGTGTTCTTTTGTGTCTGTTGGACAGAATACAATAAAAAGAAAAAGAAAAAAGACAACCTTAAGAGAACTGGGTTTTTATTTCAAGTAGCTAGCAATACTTTGATGGTTGTCAACAATTGTTAACAAACTGCGAAAATATTACTAAAAATTGACAAGGAAAAGTGGTTAAGAATAAAAAAAAAATTTAGATATGCGACAGTACAAGAATGTTCTCTTCAATATCTGTTCTAGAACAAGATGCACAAAAGAGCACAGCTATTATTTGATCTTAATCTATGTTTGCACATTAAACTAAACATTTGTGTAATATTCAAAACGTATTAACTAAATTTTACTGGCAGAAATATAAATTTTGTTTACAGTTTCGATTCTTCTGTTTTATAATTTGTATATATAACTTAGAGCGGCTAAAAGAAGCACAAATAACCGTCCAAGGGGTTATTGTTACTATTACTTAATACGGAATTCATTAATGCTATTGTAAATGCGCTTTTTATTGCATATTTTAAAGAAACTTTTATTACGTTTCATAATCAATCATTGTATGTAGTAAATCACGTCATTCTTACTTGAGAATATTATTTGCGTGCAGTACCTAATTGCTTAATATGTCATAATATTTCTGTAGTTTAGTAATTTTAAGTATAATATATAAGGAAATTTTATAAAATCCTCAAATTTACGCAGTCAGATTAAGTCTATTTCGACAGCATTATTTCATAATTTTAATGCAATCCGTTCAATAGATTTTATATCATAATAATATTAATAATAATTATAGAAAATTGATTTGTAGCGAAACAGAACAATGAATAATCGAATACATATATATGCAAGAAGAGTTGCGAAATAAAAAAAAAACATCAACACTCTTATTCCCTATAGACTGATGTATCCATAGGACTAGCTGGTTGAGTGAATGCACTAGCGCTATTTGTTGCCGTAAATGACAAAGATGAATTGCTTGAGTTTAGAGCACTAATGGAACTATTGGACGAATTATTTAAGCTAATATTCATTGGATTTGATGACGCAATGTTGGAGCTGCTAATGCTTCCTGTCGAAAGACGTTCATTCGCATTACCAATACATCCAGAAACACTGCAGATTCCCTGATTTGATAATATTCCTGGACCGGTTTGTTGATTAGAGGCTAATACATTCGGAGATGATGTATTGAGACCAAGTGATGGTGTTGGAATAGCTGGTTTGATAAATCGCTCACTAGTACGGCGTCCCTAGAAATAATAGAAATAAATAAAAAATAAAAACGAGAGCATATAATTTCATTATATCTTACCAAAATTTGACCACATGCATAGCACCGATTCGGTTGTGCCCCCGATGTAGTGCCAGGGCTAAGTGGACGGCTACTAGATGGACTATGCGGTACAGGGCTACTTATTGTACGTTGCCGATGTCCCATACCAAGTAAATTCTCATTATAGAATCGTTCCTCTTCCATTTCAAGTGATGATTCAGATTCTGATAAATGTCGGCATAATGCTTCACGCCTTTCTACTTCAAGTTGCAATTTTCTCTGTAAACGTAAATTTTCTTCACGAATACATTTCTCTTCCTGTGCAAATTGTTGCATTTTTTCATTGGTTTCCTTCTGAGCAGCAACTAAATTAGACCTTAGGCGAATTACTTCGGAACGCAATGTTTGTATGTGAGCACTTAAATTTGAGGCAGTATCACCGTTAGCATTATTGATGTCTTTAGGAGTTGTTGGATCAGAAACTGGCTGATCTAGTTTAATTTGCAATGAACGTTTTTCAGCTTCTAGTTTATCCATACGTTTCCATAATTTATTCACAAGAGCCTCTTGCTCCTGCTCCAGAGTATTTTCTAATTCAACCATTTCACGTCGCAATTGTTCAAGGTTGGTTTGCTTGGCAAGTGTTTCAGCTTCTAATTTTTCAATTTTCCGCATTAATTTGTTTACTAAGCATTCTTGTTCCTGTTCGAGAGTCTGTTCTAGTTTACATTTCTCTTGTCTTAGCTGAAAATTATTATTTAGCAATTGGTTAATGTACAATTCACATAAATAATTATAAAATTTAAAATTTACTTGATCCAATTTTCGAGATAAATCATTTGTAAGGCATTCCTCTTCCCTTTCATAGTGATGCGCAAGTGTCTCTTTTTCTTTCTTCAGGGCTTGAATTTTCTTTAAAAGTGTATTCGATATATACTCTTCCTCTTGCTCCGCTTTTGCTTGCTGGATTTGTAAATATAGACATTTTTGTAAATATTGTGTAAGAAATCACACTTAAAAAAATGAAATGTTCCTCTTGGTTTTCATCGTTGTGTGAATTAATTTTCTATTACTAATTTCTATTTAATAATTTGTTGAAAAAGGTTTACAATTTTCAAATCTCAATAGAATTTGTGTTACTTTCTACTAAAATATTCGTAAAATTATGTCGATTTCGATGGGACTTCAGTGCAATATTGCACTTTTCCAGCAGTGCAACACTGAAAATGTTCGATGGGACAATCTTTATTGCAGAAGTGCAACACGAGGTTTGCACTGACTTCCCCTACTTAGCACTGGATATTTTGTCGGTGGTACTAATACATACATATTCAAGTTGAATTTTTATCTGCTCTGTCAAAGTGTACTGTCGGGATTATTTGCGAAATTTTGGAGTTAAATGCAGTAAAAAAATTTATTTGGGTAATTGGCATAAAGTTAAGAAGAAATTTGTTTCTATGTATATATCAATAAAGAGCATTTATTACGTTTGACATTTCCGTGTATATAATACGTGTGTCCACAAATACAAGGAATATGACAGAAATATGTTCGATGGACTTCAGTGCTCCCAGTTCTCCACTGCCAGAAAAAATTCAGAACTGAAATGGTCTCATCAAAATCGACATTAGTTAAATCGTCTTACTTCCTATGTGTCACACTAAGACCGATTTCCATTAATTACGTTTTCTGGCAGAAGTGTTACACTTTTCTTGTAGTGTTACACCGAAATCGTTCCATTGACCTGCACTGCTAGAAAAAGTGTACGTCAAATGCAGTGTTGGGCGTAATCAACTACATTTGTAATTAGATTAATAATCATGATTAACTCAATTATGATTACATGAATCATGATTACACATCAATGATGATTACACATAAATCATGATTACATCAATCATGATTACCCATCAATCATTAATCATGATTACATCCAGTAATCTTAGGAAAATGTATAATTGATAACAATTGAAAGTATTCAAGATATTTTAAAATTTAGTTCTAAGAAAACAAACAATCTGTGATCGTAAGAATTTTTATTGTAGAAAACTTCAAGACACTATTGAATTATGTATTAATTGGAGTCAGTGTAAAGAAGGTAAGTGCTACTATTGATAGAGACTCACACATATCTGATCCTCAGCTTAAATTCGATGATCTTGATTACATGTGAAAAAAGATAGCGAAAAAGATTAGATGTCTGGGGCGTATAAGAAAGTTGTTGAGCATAGAAAATGCAATAATGCCTTTTGACGCTTTGATTTTGCTACACTTTTCATATTGCTCCACATTGTTATATGCTAGTTCGAATGAATTCAAGGGCAGAATGCAGCTGTTGTAGAATAAGACAATGCGAGTTATATACTACCGACTTCGGGATAGAAATACAACAATGTTTGTTTTGTTTTAACTAAACCTAAACCTTTTGCAAATTTTTAATCAAAAATGTAATCATGATTACGGTTACGATTGATCAATCATTAATCGCCATAAATGATTACTTTTCTGATTAATATTATCAATCTATAATCATGATTACAGATTACACCTTGTAATCGTAATCATTAATCATCAATCAGATTGCATTTTGCCCAACACCCTTATTATGGTCGTCACCTCAATTCAAGTGACACGACTATGTAAAATTGATAGGAACGAAAGGAAACAAAGAAGAAGAGACAGATTTTACCTGAAGAAATTAAGTGAGAATTGTCGACAGGAAAATGCAAGTGACAAAATTCGAGAGCTCACCCAGAGCTGGGCAATACTTAAGTAAAAAAAGACTTAAGCACTACTTAAAGTACATTTTCGTTACTTAAAACTTATTACTCAATACTTTTGAAATGCCCCTACTTAGTACTTGAACCTAAATACAACCATCTATTTACTTGTACTTAAGACTTAGTTTTGTGCTTAAGTACCAAGATTTTTACTTAAGTATTTCTGAGTCTATTCAGTATCTACAAATATCAAACTCTTCGTAGAAAAGAAAACACAATCTCTACCGCAGCTCCTTTTTTGTTGAGTTTTAAAGCAAGGAAAAACTGTCAAAGCATGTGCCGCACTCACGCGTCAAGGCAGAACCTTAGACAAACTAATAACATGCTCACTTCTATATTGCTGACTACGGTCTAAGCACCAAGTACCAACTTGGAGAGAACTGAAAACAAATAAAGTAGTGGATTCGTCGAAATACATGATTTTAATTTAATCATTTTGGGGTTATTACTGATAAAAACTGTTTTACCAAAGGCAATATATTCATTAGATACGCAGAAGAAACTCTAAATGTTTTATTAAAATCACCTTCCGAGCTGCGTGTACACTTTTACAACTTCCCGCCAATGCCTCGACCTGATGTAGGGAAGGCCTAAATTTTTTCTTAGAAATTTACTAGAAATTTTGAATGGTGACAGTTTTACTCTACCTGCAGCGTTTAAAACTATAAAAAACTATAAATTGTAGCCACTGGTTACTAAACATATTATAGTTTTCAAAAGGTATTTATTTATTAATATCTATTAACTGAACTCGACAAACTTCATTATATTACTGCCAACGTACAATGATTCTAAAAAAGTACTTCAAAAAGTACTCAGTACTTTTTATAGACTTAGTACTTAGTTACAAGTACTTTTCATACATTGGGTACTTGTACTTACGCTGAAGTACTCAGGCCTCCGGTACTTGTACTTGTACTTAAGTCCGTTTTCTTTGGTACTTGCCCAGCTCTGAGCTCACCGCACATTTCTTTCTGTTTTTGCTGTTTCGGTGTCGATTTTTATTTCGTTTGCTAGGTGTTCCTATGAATTTTACACAGTAGTGTCTCTTGAAGTGAGGTGACAATCAAAATAAGCCTGAAATGTTCCTATTGTATAGAAGTTAAGGAAAGAAAATAAGCTATGGTTATAAAGCATGTATTTATTGCTGATAAATAAAGCAGTACTACTACTACTTCATTCAAATAGACAACATATTGTGAGGTTATGTTTATTTGCAGGCTGCTAAGATCAAGCTAAGCAAAAGCATTCGGATTCCGGACAGGTCGTCTTCGTCCACGGTACAAAGAATACAAGTACTCTCATTACATTGTCGTGTAACGTATAGGAATGCACTGTACGGAGAACACAATACTCTCTCCTCTCATTACTAGAAATGTATATAAATTAGTGGACCAAAGTTCGTCACAGATCATGTCAAAATTTAATGAGAACACCTTGTATTCTCTGTACCGTGAACTTCGTCTTAGCTTGATGGAAAAATGGGGAGCGCTGACCAAATAAGGCACATATATTGTGCAGGATTTTTACTATTTTAATCTTTAAAAACAAAATTATTGATGAATATGAGCATTCATAAAGCAGTCGTAAAAAAGGTTAGCTTTGTCTTCGTTTAACTACTATAATAGCTGAAGAAAGACGAAGACTTGGATTCGGACAGGCCTATTGTGGTTGCGCCAAGCTACGCAGGGTTTTTCTCAGCTGTTTCAAATGTAGGCAGCTGAACATACATTTCCCTAATTTCTCCTATTCAAGAATTCTTTTTTAACAAAACCGAACAGGCACTGAACTCAACCGGAGTCTGTCAGATCTACATCGAACCTAGCCCTGTTCCGAACGGGGACAAGCTGAAAAGAATGCAAGTAAGGAGAATATCCGAAAATGTTCATCATTTATGATTTTAATAAAAAATAAATAAACCACTTCAATAAAATAATTGTATTTTCACAAAATGTCCACATTTTCCTACTTTATATACAAATACTTGCGATTTGACGTTTTGCTCCGAACCGTAACCACAAATATTCATTGAACAAGAAAGTTCAAACCCGGAGCAGAGGCCGAACAAAGAACCGCTCAGAAAAGAACATACGTTCTGAACCAGTTCTGTGTCAGTGCGGTGAAGAAAACAGTTTAGGTTTAGGAACGGAACCAGTTACGGTTCAGGAGGCCTATTCTTGAATAACGAAGGCACATACCGTATTCGTTATACCATTCGGAATCGACACATGTGGTATTCTTGAAATTCGCATTCGTTATATACCGAACGCAAAACTCTTCGTTATTTAACGAGTGGGTTCAACTCACGGTACAGAGATACAAGGTATTCTCATTACAAACCACGTTTCGCCATTTGTGTCCCAATGTATAGGAAAGTACGGTACAGAGAACACAATATTCTCTCTCATCTCTCTGTTTTTTCTTTAGAAATGTATATACGTTATAGGACGAAACACGTCACAAGCTATCAGCTGCAATGTGTCAAAATTTTAATGGGAATACTTGTCTTCTATACAGGGTGTTTCCCACTAGGAGGTCAATAGAGCGGGAGGTGATAGTACTCACCTAGACGACCCTAAAATTGTACGGCAGGGGGGGGGGGCATATCAACCGTTTAGGAGTTACAGGGTGATTAAGAAAAAAGCTAGTTTTTCACAAAACACCCTGTATATTAAAAACTTCAGGGTGTACGGTCACAGTTAAGGGCTCATCGTATGCAGAACTTCATGGCCTTACCAACGCCTACTCAATCAGCCCCATACCCCTCTCCCATCAAAAATTATGGTTGTCTAAACTAAAAATTTCGGATTTTCTTACCTTTTTTTTTTTAATTCAACCTCTATTATTTTTGCAACAAGGTCGTTAACATAACTTTTTTTTATAAAAACTGTAAACTTTAGACTCTCCTTCTTAATGTGACCTATTACACCCTATATGTTAACTGTAGCCGTTAAACAGTTATTAACTCATAACCTACTCCTACTACTGACGTGCTAAGGGAACAAATTATCGTTGAGAATAGGTTTGAGTATAAGTTTAGAGCTAATAACTCTTAAAGGGCTTCAGATAGCACCTGTATACCTTGGGTTCAACCATTCGTTATGCCAAACGAAGAGTGAATCAGCTGCTATTACGGGTGATAATGGGAGATAAAAGATGTGCAAAAGTGTCATATGCTCAAAAAATTAAAATAATTGAGTTTTTAGAGAAAAACCCGAAACTGAAATTTGGTAAATACGATAAGTCTTTCAGTTCAAAATACGCCACGGAATTGTGGCAAAAGCTAACATCAGTATTAAATTCCATACTCGCTACGCAAAAGGACTGGAGAATTCATATTAATTTTTTAATGATATTATATTCAAAACAAAGCTAATAGAAAATTTGCAGAGTGGACAAGATTTAAAATGTGTGGTGAAAGGAAAATCTGCGGCGGCAAAAAACATTTGCATGGCACTGGTGGAGGTCCTCCTGCGAAATATTTTTCCTATCCAGCGATGAATTAAGGGTGCAGGAATTGAATAACGATCGACGTAATTTATTTTCCATAGATTCTTCAACAATTTCAGACGCAAACAATAATGACATTTCACTGAAGCTAGCCATTTATTACAAATTATTCAATTCCTAAATTGACAGATTTAATCTTACCACTCGTTATGTTGAAAAACTTTTACACCACTTCGTCTTCAAGAATACGAACGGGGCATTCGATTCGTTATCAACCATTCGTTATATAACGAATTCGTAAAAACCATTCGTAATTCAAGATTAGGCTCCCAGTTCAGGTAAAAAGAACTCACCATTAGCCATAGCCCACACAGGGGAAGATATTGATACTATTTATTGGCGAGAAATATTCGGGGGTTGGAAAAAGTCCGTGCTATCAAGTTTCAATCGGGAATACGGGCAGCATACCAATACTACAGCAACCCGGCCATTTTGAAATTGCGAAATTTCTGAAATTACTCATCGGACGGCTGTACTACAAATGTTTATTTGCGATTTGAGGTGATAATATAATAATTTAATAAGCATTACGTGTTTTGAATTTGTGATAGTTATTATTTATATCAAGAACTGTGACTTAATTGAATAATAATAATAATTAATAATAATAATAATTTATTTTGGAAAAAAATGTACACAAGATTACAAATCTTTTAGCTGTACTTAACTAGAAAGGTGCTAGTGTTTTATATTACAGAAAGCAGTTCAACAACAAAAGAGAAAGAAAAAAAAATATATATATATAAAAAAGAATTAAACTACAAAAATGGAAAGTAAACTATAAAAAGCAAATATACTATAAATAATAAGAAAACCAATTCAACCAATATTTCATAGCATAACTACATCAACATAGCAACTAAAACTGAGAAAATTCAAATTAAAAATTAAAAAGAAAATGTGTAAAATACAATAATTAATCTCTGATTAGCTAGGTAAAAGTAAAGAAAGAAAAAGAATAGAAAAGAAAGAACAGTCTTATTTCTGCTGTGTAGAGAAAGTGTAATAAATCAAAGTTTGTATTCATAATATGTGAACCCTAATGAGTTTTTTAAAAGCATTGATGGCGCCAACACACTGAGTGCTAGATGGAAGCGAATTCCACAATCGCGCGATCTGGACCGGAAAAAAACCCTCCATTATAAGTCTCCTAAATCTTGGAATTGTAATATTTAGATTGCGTGGAGATATCGACGTTCGGAAAAGCCCTCGAAGGTTTGCCATTGTGAAGTAAGTTGTAGAGGAAAAACAGAGCTCTATGCTTTAGATATGCGGATAGAGAGCACCCAAGAAGCAGATTTTTATATGCTGAGATATGATCATACCTTCTGAGACCAAAAATAAAACGGATGCAATCATTAAATGCAACTTCGACTCTTCGGAGACAGCTGCTATCCAATTTAGGATATATCATACTTCCAAAAGTAAAGTGGGGCAAAATTAACGCTTTAACTAGTTTCATTCTGATATTTATAGATAAAATTTTTGCGCAAAGCCACAATCTTCTCAACCCAGCATATATTTTACGAATAATCGAGCTTACATAATCGCAGCAGCTCATGTCCTGATTGAGAACAATACCCAGATTTACCGCTTTTCTTAAATAAGGAATAGCGACATCGTTTAAAAACACTGGAGGTATATCATCTATATCATAGATACCACTATAGAACGCAATAGATTTTGATTTTTCAGCGTTGAGTAACAGCCCATTACGTGATGACCATTCGGCAATTCTGATGATATCGCGATTGATACGCTCTATACAATCCTCTGAGAGTCCCATAGGTCTGCTTAGGTATACTTGCACATCATCAGCGTACAAGTGTACAGTAACATCATGTACTACTTTGGGAAGTTCGTTGATGTAGAGACTGAACAATAATGGGCCAAGAACTGAGCCTTGGGGCACACCACGTAGAGTGGGCAGCAAACTCGATACCGTTTGCCCAGCTTTGACATACTGATAGCGGTCATGGAGAAAGTTATTGACCAATGATATAGCAGATGTACTGAAATTGAACTCTCGAGTTAGTTTGGACAGTAGAAACTTGTGGTCAACACAATCAAAAGACTTCGAAAAGTCAAGTAATACTAGAGTTGTGAAGTTGCCCTCATCAAGGGCAGCTCTAATATCAGTGGATACTTTCAGTACCGCTGTTTCACAGCTATGATTTGAACGGAAACCTGATTGGCATGGCGATAATAGCCGATTATTCTCGACATAATCAACAATTTGCCGGTACATTAGCTTTTCCAACACTTTAGCTAGAAAGCATAAGACACTGATAGGGCGATAATCGCTTGGAATTTTTGGAGACGACTTCTTCGGTAGTGGCAAGACCGAGGCAATCCTCCAGCTTCGGGGAAAAGAAGAAGACATTAGACTCGTGTTCACTATATGCAAGATGTATTTTGTTATATGTGGAAGCAGCAGCTTAATAAAGCGGGGATGTAGATTATCCGGGCCAATTGCTTCAGATTTTATGGAAAATATAGCAGAAACCAGTTCATCAGGGAAAACAGCACGAAAGGAAAAGTCACCAAAATCCGATGGGACTGGAGGTAAAGCCACGCTATTACTGTTTCTGCTGGACTGACTATGTAGTGCTTCAATGGAGGGATTGTTGAGCGCAGTGAAAAAGGAATTGAGGCTTTGGGGGTTATAGTCACATTGAACTTTATCTTCCCCATAAACACCGACCTTCCGCAAATTTCTCCATAGGGTTTTAGTAGGGAGGTTAGGATTAAGCTTTGAGCTGTGATAAACATACTTAGCTCTTCTAATTGCTGCAGTTGTCTTGTTACGTGCAATACGATAAGCTAATAAAGCTGCATTTGTTTTATTTATTTATTTATTTTATTTATTTATTTATTTATTATTTATTGTCAATCTACAACAATTTAACCCAAAACAGTCTGCCCTGTATTTTCAAGTAAATGCTTCCTATCTACCATTCCCTCTTCCAGGCAGCTAGTGCTGGTATTAGGAAGAGGTTGTGAAGTTATCTAACTATATGACAGAATTAGAATTTTTATTATCTACTATTGTACTTAATTATACTCGATTATACTTGACATGATCAACAGACACCACTACATGGTTTGTGGATAATTGTAAAAATACATTAGTCCAATATATACAATTTGATCCTATGATCACTAAACTGATCCCTAAACTGAATGTCACACAGCACCATACTACATTGCCAAGTAAAGTTTTAGTATACTTAGGAATAGAAGCTACTTAGTATTTAGAAATTACAAGCTTACAATTTTTCTACAATTTGTTTCTATTTTACTTTCATCAAAGCTACTATAATAGTACCACCATTACTACTGTTAGTTACAAAGGAAATAAGAGGTAGTAGGTTATAGAATCTAAAAAATATCTCAACTTTACTTTACATGTCCTGGTTGGTAATGTGGTCCCTTACTTTGCTTGCGAAGATGTGTAGTCTGGGAGTATTTTTTATCTCAGTTGGGAGTGCATTGTATACGTCACTGGAAGTTGCTAGTAGTCCTGTGCGCAGTCTTTCCGTGTTTGCTGTAGTCTTTCTTATTTCGTTCCTTCGTCTAGTGTTGTGAGTATGGAGTTCAGAAGCAGTGGTGATCTTCAGGTTTGTTTTGATTAGCTTGTTCATCAATTTGTATATGAATTTAGCCTTCTCCAATTTGATTATCTGATTTAGGCTTAATTTGTTTGTCTTTTGTAATATTTCTCTAGTAGATGTAAACCATGGTATGTTGTATAGTGATTTTATTGCCCTGTTCATTGTTACTTGTACCTTATTTAATAAAAACTTAGAGCATTGCGACCAGATGAGAATGTTGTACTAGAAGTGTGAGAGTATGTGTGCATTATATACCAGATTTGCCGTTTGACTACTTAGGGCAATATTCATTCTTTTTATAGCCCCCAGTAAAGGGATTATCATATTTATTTTGGAGTAGATGTGAGTGCTCCAGTTTAGCTTTTCGTCGAGAGTAAGTCCAAGATACTTTATTTCCTTTACTCTCTGTAGTTGTGTAGAACCAATATTTATCTGAGGGTTTATATCTGCCTTATTGTGTTGTCGAAAAATCATAAATTTAGTCTTATCTTCATTTAGCGATAATTTGTTACCATCAGTCCAGAGCTTGTATTTTACGAGGTCATCATTTATGATTTCCTGTAAGTCTTCACTAGTCTTAGCATTGTAGATAATGTTTGTGTCATCAGCAAAGATGTGGTACTCTCCCTTTAGACTTGCATTCTGTATGTTATTGATATAAAGTAAGTAGAGATTTGGGCCCAAAATGGAGCCTTGAGGTACACCCGTGTGGAGGATTTCCGGGTCACTGTGCACATTTTGTATCCTAGTGTAAAGTCTTCTGTCTGATAGGTAGCTTCCAATCAGTTTATTGGCGACACCTCTTATTCCCAGTTCATCCAAGAAACCAAGGAGGAGCTGATGATCAACTGTGTCGAAGGCCTTCCTCAAGTCTATAAAAACTGCCCCTACATAGCCACCCTTATCAAGGTACTGGTTTATAATATTCATTGTCTCGGAAGTTGCCGATAATGTTCCACTATGTTCTTGAAAACCAAATTGTTTTGGATCATAACCACCCATTCTGATAATAAAGTTTCTAATTCTCTTCTCAATTATTTTTCATAAACTTTCCCTATTGTACTGAGTATGGCTATAGGCCTATAGTTGCTCATTTCCTTTTTAACTCCCCCCTTAAAAATGGGTATTATTTCCGTTTTCTTCAGGGTGCTGGGGTAATCCCCCGTGTGTAAGGCTTGATTAACAAGACAAGATAAGATAGGACTTATTATGTCAGCAGCAACAGCTAGATCTGTAGCTGAGATACCATCCAATCCAGGCGCTGAGTTTTTTTTAAGGCTTTTAATTACATTTACAATTTCCATAGTGTTTGAGGGTTCAAGGAATATAGATTTTAGTTGTCTTGTATTTTTTATTGGTTCTTTCAGAGGCAGGCCATTTTTGAGATCTTTTCCAATGCTGGCCTATATCTGTGGTATAAGTATTCACGCTCTGCTATGAGCACTTTAACCTCTCTAGTAAACCATGGGCAACCAGAGGATCGCTTACGTCGTGTTTTAAGTGGGACATATTTATCAAATAAGTATTTGACTAGAGTTGTGAGATTTTCAACTTGAGAATCTACAGATATAGAGTCGGTTATGGAGCTCCAAGGTAAATATACACATTCTTCAGTAAGGGCTTCTACATTAATGTTATTATAATCATAATAAGAATAGCAGCTATTTGAAATACCAGGGAATATATCTAGGTCATAGCTGAGAAAAAGGATATCATGGTCCATTGTACTAGTAGGACTGATTTGGTTGTGCAGTAGTACTTTTGACAGATCTGAGGTCATCATCAGATCAAGCAACGAAGGATTGTTCGTGTTAAAATAGGTGGGGCAAGAATTGATCACAATGAGATAAACAGATTGCATAGAAAACAAAAACTGGTTGCTTAAATGGTTATGGCGGAGGATATTTACATTGAAATCACCACCTACTATGACGTTAGAATAACGGTGGGTAATATCCGATATACAATTTTCAAATTCAATCACACGCGCACAATTATTTTTTGTAATCATATAAGAAACTACGCGAAGCAACATTATTGTTATGGCACGTCTAAGCCAAGGAAAGGAAATTCCTTCCTTCCCTAAAAAGGATCTTGCCTGGGTTTGGGCCTTAGTCACTGACATGTATAATATGGACTGACTACGTTAATAGAAATGCACTGCAAAAAGTGGGCTCAGTTCTATATTGCGACTCTTTCGGTCTAAGCATCAAGTACCAACTGAGGAGAACTGTAAACAACAAATAAAGTAGTGGATTCGTCGAAATACATGTTTTTAAATTTATTATTTAGGGTTATTACTGATAAAATTGTTTTACCAAAGGTAATATATTCATAAGATGAGAAATTCGAAACGTTTTATTATAATCGCTTTTCGAGCTGCGCGCTCATTGTTTCAACTTCTCGCCTATGATTTTTTTCAATGTTGGCACCGGCGTAAGAACTTTTTTTTTATATAAGCAATTGAGCCCACATGAAACAGAAAGTTAAGCAGTCCATATTATATGTCAGTGGCCTTGGTCTTCACAGTACATATACAAAAACCCTAAACTTTTATAGGGCAACACCCGATTTAGCCTATTTTTCAAATGATATTTGCTATTTCTATGAAAACGACATGTACAAAATATCAGCTCTCTACGTTGACGTGTCTAAATACATATATAGTGAAAATCGAAGGAGTTAACCGATTTGTTCCATTTCCGAACTATGCAAAATGTGTCGAACGGACCGACATGCAAAAATCAAAATAAATTTAACAATTATAACCTATGATTTCATCTAGGGTATAAAAAAGTGGAAATTGCTAGGGCACAGTTACACCAATTTGAGGGAAATTTTTTTATCAAATCTACAAAACTTTCATATTAATAATTTTGTACTTACTATGATAACAGAGGCTTGTCTTAATGCTCTATTTTCTTCCTGCATCACCTTGACCCGAATTTTGTAAGTTTCCAATTCAACCTTCAGAACCCTTTAAAAGAAAACAATTCAATAAATGCTTCTATAAACGTGATATTTTTTCATATTTTATATATACCTATTTTGTTGCGTTAAGCTTTCAATTCTTTTTTGCAGCTGTTCTCTAGATATAGGGCTTGGTGGCAACATAGTTCCACCGTCCAGAGAGCTTTCTGATTCACAAGGGCTCTCCATTTCTACTATACAAAAAAAAAAAAGGGATGAGAATATTTCGAAGATTATCTTGCTTTAATATATTTCTTTAAAGAAATACTTTACTTTGATGATGAGCCATCTGCAACAATGGCACATTATGATAATAATATAAAAAAAAAAAAAAAACTATCCATTTACATAGAAATGCGTTTTACCTTCAGTACAGCTATTTCCAGCCTGCTATTTATGGTTATATTTTTTACAACAAATTTTCAGCTTTAAATTTCACACTCAGAAAACAACCCGATGTGTTATTGTAAAAGACGGCAATACACTGGTGGAAGCAACTAATCTGAATTTTAATTAAAATTTAAAATATACTGAACTTCACTATTACCTCTGGTTGTAATTGTTTTCCCTTTTGTATTCTTTTAGTATATTATTCTTCACAAACTTCAATGTAATTGGAAACAATTAGAAAATGCACTATTATTTCGTAAAAAAGTCGCCATTATAATATGTTTAGTTCTTCGCGTTTTTTTACAAGTCAGCTAGCTGCCCGTCGCTTTATCGTCCCGTTACCTTTCGACAAACGTAATAGATCACGAATACCAACCTCATAACTATGTTTTGGTTGTCAAATGCTTCTTAAGTGCGTTCAATAAGCGTTTTAAAGGAAAATTTTATATTATATTCAATTAAATTTTTCAAACAATTTTAAAATACCCCAGATGCCCTCGTTATTATTACATATTATTTTTCAAAATTTAATGACTTAACAATAATTTTCTATATTTATCTAATAGTGAACTCTTTTCTGCTACTCGGTGTAAGCACTGCCACAGAATCTGTCATTTTCGTGTTCTTTTCTTCCCACCACACCAGTAGCAAAACCAAACGCGCAATCTTTTCTACCTCTGAAACAATATGCCTAATAAAAAAGACTTATTGTTGGCATTAAACATTTTAAATGAAGACTCGACGGATACTTCAGAGGAAGATAATGTGGAAACGTTTTTATCACTAATTAAAGAATACCCCGCCGCTTAGATTTAAAGTGTTTCCTGTGAGATCTGTAACTTTTTGAGCTCGCTCACTTTTCAGTGTTAAAATTCCCAGTTGAGAAATGTTATTTTTCTTCCATGAAAATTTTTAAATAAATTTAATAAAAATTCAGCAATATCCTTGACAGTATTTGTCAATGCATGAAATATATCAACATATGGCTTTTACTTCATTATCATGTTAGGCTAATATCAGCTACAACTTCATGTGTAGCTTAGGTAAATTATTTTTGCAATTAGCAAAGAATTGAGGGACCAACAAACGATTTTATTAATAAAAACGAGTCCAACAAACGATTACGCATTGATTGAGCTGCAAATTAAATTAAAAATAAAAATTTTACGGCTAACTTGATGGCGAATTTTCTTTTCAGATTTTCGAAAAAATTATTATCCTGTTATGGAAGTATGTGAAGCGACTTGACCAGGACGTTAAGTCCAAACTGCCAGCATGAGCTGACAGATCGCCTGATGACAACGATAGCACAGGGCGGCATGCTAGCACCTCGGCTAAGGGTGGCGGAGAGTGTGGGGGAGTTCCCGAAAATACCTGCCGCTGTCATCATCCATAATCAAAAAAATTTCATGCCTGCATACAAAAGAGCCGACACACACTCGGTCCTGAAGGGACCCTTACGTCACTTACCTACTTACTGTGGAAGGCGCAGATGTTCTGCCTTCATGGCCTTGCCCCATCCTCCCTATGACTCTGCTCGGCACTATCTGCAAAGTCCCTTTGGCTGACCTGTAAAGAGAGAGACTAGCGGACCTAGACGACCTTCATGTTATAGGGCTCCGGGAAGGTGAAAGGAGAAATAAAAGCGTTTAGTAATTCATGATTACGTTATAAAAATTCAGTTTGTATAATTAATACTCGCTTATTGGTTATCTACTTAGTGACTTTACAGAAAGTATGCGCGATAATCTATGACAATTATAAGTATACTCTACTATACTAGTTGATACCACTATTCACCTTAATATCGATATAACTATGAGGGGCTATTATAAAGAAGGGAAAGAACGCCCGGAAATTACGAAATAGTTACTTATGTAAAATTGAACCTCGTTCTAGTTAAAACCAGAATCAATACTTTATCCATATCCAACGTGAAGCTCCTTACTAACTTTAGTGTTACTAAAACTCATATGTAATACCACAAAATATCAGCATTAAAGAAATGGAAATTCTAAAAATCATAAATAAAATAATTTATCTAGTAGGGTAAATTTGATTGGTGTCTTAATTTAATTCCACCATATTTCTTTAAATACTACAATTTTTCATTTTATAATAGCCCTCTGCTCTTTACGTATTTCTACCTTACAAATATTTTCAAAATTGGACAACTATTGATCTGAAACTTTTATACAGGAGATAAATGTGACTAAACGGCAGGGATACATTCTTACGCAGACTTCACACATTTTCATATTCTATATATTGTTTGACTTGCCTGATTAATTAAGTACTAATAGTAATTTCAGTCGTCTTCTTTTCCTTTTGTTAGTATTTTTCTTATTGATTTTTTTTTTTCTATGCTTAGTTAACTTTTTATTATATGGCGATTTAACACAATTTGACGAGAAAACGTTTTATCGCCTTTCTACGAAGATGATGTTCTTTGGAATTCGAATTCGAAGGAACACGACACAGACGCAAGGTGACGATTTTTCTTTTCTTTTTTTTTTTTTTTTTTTTTTTTTTTAAAGCAATAATTAACTAAAGTTTATTTTAATCGTTTTTCATCAATATTCAATTCGTTTAAGCAATTTGTAACGTCAAAAATTTTTTTTTTTTTTTTTTTTAAAATAAAGAACCGTCTACGAAATGCTGTTAGACATAACCTTAAAGCACTATAATGCATTAATTCATTAGAATTTCTCTTTCTTTTTTTTTGTGTTTCTCAAGAATTACCCTTACATATTTAATTAAAAATTAAGATATTCATTCTGTTTCTCTAATCAATAGTCAAAAAGAACTTTGTTAAAAATTAATATTAGCACAGTTGAGTCCTAAGGACGTAATAAATTTTAACCTTTTTTCGTTGCATTACTTATGTGTGTCATTTGTAATGATTCAAATTTTCTTTTCTTTTTATAATTAAAACATTTCTTTTTCTTTTAGAACATGATATGGAAAATGCGCGAATGACTTTCTTGTAATCATGTAATTTTAAATGTGCCACTTTCTATGAATAATTTTTTTTCATTTAGTGGTCTTATCTAGATTTGTCTAGTGGTTATGACGAGACTGAGACAGCTACTGCTGGTATAATCAACACAATCTTCTACATTTTACTCTGAAACCATTGTAGCATGTGTGATAACCCTGAGTAGTAAGTTAAAATCAAATTTTTTCCTTGGAGTAAATAATCAATATGATACGTTTTAGTTAACCGCTAAACAAATTAAGTGCGATCGAATTTTTAAGAAGCAAGGTTAATTCTCCCACTGTAATCCACGGATTTTCGTGCCATAATACATGGTAATATGCAGAGATGATGGCTGGCGTTCTGGAGTTTAAAGCTGAATACTATTTTTAATTCCTTCTGGAGTGCAGCTCATTGTCTCAGCAATGCAGTGATCAGCACCAAGTGATTCTCGCACGGTGTATCGGATAATTTGATCACCCTTGCTACAGCTCAATTATCAGCGCATTAAGGCTGTTTCAAAAATTTGCATAAAAACCTGCTAGGACCGTTTTACTGGATCATTTATCAGAACTTAAATTTCGGCGTGTTCCCAATTTTCTAAGGCAATACTTCGGTAGTTTGCTCATCATCATCAGAAGATCCTCTGATGAGAATTCAACTCTTGTTTCGTTCGCGATGCAAAACAGATTTTTCGATTTTTTTCCGATGAAATTATCCGGTGAACACTACTTATCTCCCCGTTTTTCCACACACCTTGTTCAAAGTCGAGACTTCAAAAAAATTAGAGAAGCTTCTTCTTCTTTCTGTCACTGAACATGACACCGAGCTTGAGGAAGCATTTCTCTCGGTCGGGGCGCGTTTTGGTTTCATGCTGTAGTCGACAACAAGCCGGGCATACACGCTTCAGTCCGTGGTGGCATAGTGCTATATGCAATATGCTACGACCATAACAATCCAACAAATGTTTAAATTAAGCCAACAATTACCAACAATCGACCAGCAATCGATATATGAAATAAAAAAGTAAAAGTTGACATGGTAAAAATTAAAAAAGTAAAAGTTGACCGACTAACTTGATGGAGTACAGTTGATTGTCAATGCATGTAATATATGGCTTTACTTCATTATCATGTTGGTGTTACTCCAGCTAAAATATTTGAATTTGGCTAATATCAGCTATGTGTAGCTAGCTTCAGGTGTAGCTTAGATAAATTATTTTGTAATTAGCGAAGAATTGAGGGACCAACAAACGATTTTATTAATAAAAGCGAGTCCAACAAACGATTACGCATTGATTGAGCTGGTTATAAATAAAATAAAATTAAAAATAAGAATTTTCCGGCTAACTTGATGGTGAATTTTCTTTTTAGATTTTCGAAAAAACTATTAACCAACAAACGTTTAAATTAAGTCAACAATCACCAACAATCGATATGTGCAATAAAAAATTAAAAAAGTAAAAGTTGACCGGCCGACTTGATGGAGCTCCATTGTTATGTCAGTGCCCTTGGCTTAGACGTGCCATAATAATAATGTTGTTTCGCGTAGTTCCTTATAATGATTACCGAAATTAATTGTGTGCGTGTTCTATTAAGACCTAATTTTTTATATAAACAATAACTGTATCACAAATTCACAACACGTAATGATTATTAAATTATTATTATATTATCAGCTCAAATCACAAATAAACATCTGTACAGCCGTCCGATGAGAAATTTTGTAATTTCAAAATAGCCAACTTGTGGTAGCATTAGCCATAGCCCACACAGGGGAGGAAATTGGCACGTTTTACTGGCGAGAAGTATTCGGGGGAGGAAAAATGCCGAAGTGCCAAGATTCGATTGGGAGTACGGGCAGCATACCAATACTACAACCCGGCCATTTTGAAATTGCGAAATGTTCTTGACTTCACTGGCGTACCCCAAACAACTTAAAACTGGTTACGCTGCATTACGGTTCATGTCAACTCCATTTAGTTTCCTGCTCGAAGAGGAAAGCACGTATGTATATAGATTAGTCACAGAATTACGTCACAGGCTATCAGCTGCAAGGTGCCACCATTTTAATGGGAATACTTGTCTTCTATATACCTTGAGTTGGTCTACTGTCAATATGCGTGTTGGAGTACATTTTGCGGCGCTCATACACTGAAACCATTAATTTTACAAAAAAGGTTCAAACATAAATTTAGGAAATTTTCTCTAGTTTAATAAATTATATAAATATTTTCATCGTAAAATGAGTCGGAAACGAGATATTGCTAAAACTGTTTTTGGGCGCCTTTGAAAAACTGCGACGCGAGCAGTAAAGATACGAGGTGGTAAATTGAAAATTCGGAAAGAGCACGTCAAAATCTATATAAATACCAATTTTTAAAACTGCCGGAAAACTTTCCTGATAAGACCTTTTTTGAGCACGAAATGACTGGAGTACTTGGTGAATATGGCTTCAAGGGCTTACCTGTATGTTTCAGCAGAAGCAAGAGGATTTTTCTCCCGTTGTGCTTAGACGTACCAGCAAAATATGGTGCTCCGCGGTAGTTCCATATGATTACCGAAATTGTGTGAGTGTTCAATTAAGTTACAGTTTTTGAAATAAACAATAATTGTATCACAAAATCACAGTATGTCATGATTAAACAACTGTACAGCCGTCCGATCAGAAATTTTACAATTTCAAAATGGCCGCCGGAACTATTTGTGATTTTGTAAGTAGCGAATACACCCCACAGAACCACTAAGTTGGTACTTACGATATTTCAATTTAACGAACGCACTTCACCATGTATTGACTTACGATAACATCGGGTCGACATATTTTAATTAGAGATTTATTAATGAGCCATGGAAACTTCCATATACAATCAGAGTAGTTCGCTGAAGTATCCATATTTACCATGTAGGTAGTTTCGTTATAAAGTAATGTGCATCAAAGATCAGGCAATTTTTGAAAAAAAAAAAATGCATTTATTTATATTTATAGAAATTTTACAATTTTGAAACATCAAAACAATATTCGATCAAATATAGTAAATATAACCTTATATTTTACCATGTATGGTGTGACTTAACCTCTAAAAATTTTTTAGTCAAAAAGCAATTATTTCCTCATAAATGGATTACAGCTCACTTTGAAGATACATATTTTTAAGTAATAGTTATGAATTATAGGTATATACTTTGGGAAATAAATTCATACCTACATGAAATAAATGTATGGTTATTATAAAAATTTGCAGTTTGACATTTACTTAATAAGAGGCATGTTCAACTTCTACATGGTATATAACAGCTGATTAAAGAATAAACAAAAATTACTTTCCTCCTAACATACAGCCCCATCTTACGACACTTTTTAAAATCATCCAATTCGAAATTATCAAGATGTGCTTTCCCAAGCCGGCAAAATTCTATTTCAGATAAAAAATATTATTTCAAAAGATTCTTTAAAATTTATTGTATAATTAAGTTAATTACTATGATTAAATTGTTCATATCTAACCCTAACAGTTTTTGACAAATTTCTTAAACACCTATTTGCTTCTTTCTTTACTTTATATTTTTTCTAAAACGAATGTTTTCATCCCCTATGTAGTATGATCAAGTCTTGCGGCTTTTCGAATTGTTGGATCATGCACTCTCCCAATATCATCCAAACTTCTTTTAAGAATTTCCCTTCGTTCTCCGTTACCGTTTTGCATCTTTTCCGGTGATCCTTCCCCTTCAGTTTCTACTCCGCAGTCTTCTTCTTCCTAAAATAGAAAGAAAAAAAATGTAAACCTTATTTCAAATTTGTTTGTCAAATTATACCTCTTCTTCCATTTCTTCATCCATTTCCTCTTCCTCAAATTCGGCTTGTTCATCATTAAAGCTATCGTCTTGCTCAACAAGTTTACCATTGATAGTAGGAAAAGTTATTTCCGGCAGGGGCAGTTTATCTGGATTTAATTGCTCTACCAAATCGCGAAGTAAATTTGAAATTTCCTCACGTTTACGTGTTACAACAATGGTTTCAAACCAATTTACCAATTGTTTAATAGGCATATGATAGTCTCGTATGGGATCCTGGAAAAATTGCTCAACATATTGCAACAGATATAGACCGCAATCAGTAAAATTATTTTGCTGTGGAACTTTTACGCAATGTCCTGGCATATTCAATTTTGAAAAAATTGTTGCGTCATCCTTAACTTTTAGTTTATATTCGCATGTTAAATAATCTCGTAACGTAGCTACTACTCGATTTCGCGATGCTCCCGATAATGAATCAAAAATAAGTATGCAAGGTTGTTTAATGGGTTGATAACCTCCAGTACAGGTTCCAGGAGAAGTGTTGACATCTGAATCGCTGTCCTCAGACATTAAATCACTTTCATCACCTTCAGCCTCATCTCTTTCACTTTCACCATCATCCCCAACACAAACCGATTCTAATTCTCTCTTAGATAACGGTGTTATTGTTGTGTTGCCAATTTGTAATGAAACTTTTCTGTCTGTATGAGTTTCTGAAAGTAAATGGTTTTGATAAAAACATAATTTTCAGGGTAAACAAAAAAGTGACTTTACTTTTCTTTTTGGAAATAGGTTCCGAAACTACTGGTTCCAAAGTATCATATGCAACAGGCCCTTTCATTTTAGGAAAGCAAATAATCGCTAGGAACCAATGAGATTGCTCGACTATTGGTATAATTATAAAATCTTTTTCAAATATGTTCACATTTTTCGTCCAATTCTTAACACGAGAATGTCGCTTTTGTGATGCTGTTAGTTTTACATCTTTCTCCGTTTGCCGCTGCCGTGCAGTCATAGTAGTTAAACGTTTATAGAAAAATGAGCTGAATATGTGCGTTTTTTGTCTTTGCTCTTCACTTAGGACATTAAGATGCAAATACTTTAAGTAAAAATCAATAATAACATCATTTAGGTATTGATCAATAGCTAGACACATATAATCCTCAGTGTTAATTGATATTCCTCCTTTTCCTGGCGGGTAAATTAAAATCTGCCGAATATTTTCTGATTCTGTTTTAATAATATCTGTACTGCTGAAATAA
This sequence comes from Dioctria rufipes, assembly GCA_963924295.1. NCBI lineage: Eukaryota > Metazoa > Arthropoda > Insecta > Diptera > Asilidae > Dioctria > Dioctria rufipes. The sequence continues at coordinate 91,404,495 of OZ002743.1, read as the reverse complement.
ACGTGTTAGTATTTTAATGTATTTCTTTAAGTAAAATAAAGTCTGCCAATTAAATAACGAGATTGAGTTTTGCCTCTTTCATCATACCATGAAATACAGCATAAAATGTAGCGCATAAATCGACCTACTACTACCAGTTTTTCTTTCAATAGAGCGTGTGCTCCCTTTAATGTGGCCCATAGTCGAATGTGATGCCACTAACTTTATATTAACCGACAAAATTAACTGAAAAGTCTTTGCTAACTTTAGCGAAGTTCCGAACAATGAAATGAACAGACAAAATTTATTATTCATCGACTGTAACCGTTTTTCCTTTACTTATTTTCGTTTGAAAATTGATGTAGGTAGGTACAAACAAAGCATTTTTCTTTTTCAGCTAAGTAAGTTGTTGATATTGTTGGAATGGATGAGTGTTTAGATTGGATGGGCTTTATGTCTATGCAATGGATATGAATGTTTCGCTCCAATATAAAATCAACGATGCCTCGATCTGATGTAGGAAAGACCTCAATTTTTTCTAAGAAATTTACTGAAATTTTAATGCATTATTGATCTGACAACGGCATATATGAAAGTATTGAATCTGAAAATAACTCCAATCGGCCACTAAAGTGAATAAAAATTCTGCCAATACATTTTCCGTAAATGTAAATTTCTAAAAGAGATGAGTGCTTATTGTTTAACTAGCGTTTATACTTATAAAAATTATTAGCCGACCAAGAACCCGTTGTCTGCAATAAAGCTCAATCTACATCGAGAGCTACATGCTACAAACTTCAAGATACAAATTTCAGTTTGCACATTTGGCGTACCGTAGAAACTGCTACATGAGAGCAGCTCTCATGTACTGACTACGTTCATAACGACACACTGAAATAGTTCTCGATGTAGATTGTGCCTCATGTATACAAATTCTAAAGAAAAAATATCCAGTAAATTGATGTAGAGAGACATCACGTCGAGGTATCGTTAATTTTATATTGAAGCGAGGCATTGCTGGCTTACCCTTTGGTTACGACAGCAAATTAAGGTATAGTCGATTTTATACTCCAGCGAGGCGGTGCAGATTTTTGTTCTTCGTCCAGTCTTTGTATTAGTTTGTTTCGGTACAACACACTGCTACATACATGCAGGCGGAAAAGATATTATAAGCTGTGTAATTTTGTGTCCTCGGAATAGAGCAGAACAAAAGATACACAAAAGAACGCCTCATACATTTTCATAGAAAGATTTAAATATAGCGAACACTACAAATAGTTTGCGTCAATCGACAGAACAATTTGTTCTCTCCAGTATATGGGAGTTCTAGAACCAGGTACACAAAAGAACACAACTATAATTGCGGAAAGAATATGATCAACGCACGCTAACAGCTGAAATGTATACAATTTCATTTTGTAGGAAAGACGCAATTTTCTACGGACAAACAACACTAGCGCTACGAGTAGGAAACTAAAGGAGGCCATTGCGTATATATATATAAATACCATTTTTGCGTGCCGAACGTAATTTTTCACTTTCTAAAGCGGGAAAAAGAATGCGACGGCCGTCAGCGTTCATCAGCTTAGATTTCAATCTATTCTATTATCAGATATAGGAATAAATTGAAATTTGAGCTGATGAACTCTGATGACCGTAGAATTGTGTTTCCCACTTTACATATTATCATACATCTCTGCCTACGTGCTAGGTGTCACTTTTGTTTATGTTTGATAATGAAATTTACCCTAGCACAAAAGCAGCTGGTAAAATTAAAATTGGAGGGGGGTTAAAAAAAAATATTTACATTCTTTTATGTGAAAATTTAGTAATATTGCTTGTATCTTTCTAGACAACCCACTGGGGAAAAGAACGCTCTCCTGAGGCGCTTCCCTGGAAGCTCGTAGCGCTTATTTTTCCTATTCCGGTTCATTGATTTTTAACATAGGCATCGTCACAGAGGCAGGCGTTTATGTTTGCTCATGATTATTTGTGGTATTAAATCTTATGAAGTTGATTAAATAAGCCAATATTCTCCCTTTTATTCCGCACTTATTTTACCAAAACTGCAGATTACATACTTTTAACAACTCTGAACATAACATTGAAAATGAGAGATGCGTTACTTGGCCAATAGTGGAATAGATTCGTAAAAAATTAGATGAGATCACCCCTTGTTGCACATAATCTTCTATAGCGCTTGAAAGCGATGGCTCTAGAAGCAATCACTTACTTGCGCATTTGATTATTATCCATGATAGGTCAGTGAATATGCTTCTAAAGAGCTGCCAAATGATGGCTAGAAAAGAGCTTAAATTGTGCTGTTTTCAGAAGCGCTGGTTTTTCGTCTCAATGGGAATAAACTGGGAACTAAAATACATATATTGGTAAATGTTTGTACGTTCGAAAAAAATAATTTTTAAGATATTTTCTTGATATAGACTTACCAAAAAATGAAATTTTAAGACACGTTATTCGGAAATCGCAGATGGTAATAGGCTTACTGGGGAACCCGGAACCTCAAAAGGTTGTTTTATATTACTAGCGCTTACTATGGTGCTGCTAACTTTCAACAACTGTTATTACTTTCATTGTTTTTATTAACTGAACAGACGCCAACTATACTGCATCGTTCGTTTCAGTACATAATAAATATTTGTAAAACCGAATCGTTCACAGATCAAAATAATTACAGAAATTGGTAGAAAAATTCGAGCTGTCGGGACAAGTTAGTGATGTGAAGAATAAAACCCGTGCACGTCGCTCAAGAACAGCCGAGAATATTGCTGCTGTAGCCGAAAGTGTTGAAGAAAACCCAGGTTTGTCCATTCCTCGTCGTTCTTTGGAATTAGGCATTCCACAAACGTCATTACACCGTATTTTGCATAAAGATTTGGGTCTTAAGGCTTATAAAGTTCAGTTAACACAAGAACTCAAGCCGGCCGATCATCAACAACGTCGAGTCTTTGCTGATTGGGTCCTTGAAATGCATGAAAATGATCCGGAATTCCATCGAATACTCATCTTGAGTGATGAGGCCCATTTCCACCTCGATGGCTTCGTCAACAAGCAAAATTGTCGCATCTGGGCTCGGAAAACCCAAGAGTTATTGTTGAAAAGCCTCTCTATCCTCAACGTGTGACTGTGTGGTGCGGTTTATGGTCCCGCGGGGTCATTGGACCTTACTTTTTCGAAAATGAGGCTGGAGCAACAGTTACGGTGAATGGATTGCGCTATCGACAGATGATTAATGATTTTTTATGGCGGGAATTGGATGGTATTGATCTGGACAACGTTTACTTTCAACAAGACGGCGCTACGTGCCATACAAGCAACGAAACCATTGATCTTTTACGGGAAAAGTTTCCGGACCGTGTTATCTCTCGAAGAGGTGATCACAATTGGCCACCAAGATCTTGTGACTAACACCTTGCGACTTCTTCCTTTGGGGCCACGTGAAAGAGAAGGTCTACGCCAACAGCCCAGCGTCGGTTCAAGACCTCAAAGATGGAATTCGTGAGGCTATCGAGGACATAGGGCAGCCACTTTGCGATTTAGTTATGGAAAATTTCATGAAAAGGATATGGTCCTGTAGGCGTGGTCGTGGTGGTCATTTGGCTGATGTTATTTTCCATTATTAACGGCATACCTTCTTCTTTATAATGAAATAAAGATCCGATCATTTATCTCAAAAAACGGCAATTTTCTTTGAATATCAAAATAACACTTCTTATTGGAAAACCCTTTATATGTTGGGGACGTTCAGCCATACAACCTGCGAGGAAATCACTGTTTCAAGTTACAGGAATGGAATCCACTTAGCGCGCGGAATTCGTTATTGTACAAAGGTCTAACATTTTTTATGGTTTGCCTGATAAAGTGAAAAATGAAAGAGTTAAATTGTTTTAAAAGAAATCTAACTCAATATATTTTAGATAATGTTCATTGAAATGTAAATATAGTAAATTTAATTAAATGTGTAATGAATGACGTAGAAATGTTAAATAGTCGTATTTATATTTTAGTATGCTTTTATATAGCCACATGAACTTATAAATAAATCAATCAATTCTTATTACTTGTTTTTATTAATATCATCCGTTCCCGAGGCAGAGATAAATCATTAAGCTTTTCGAGCACGGTCTACATTATCATGATACTGTCAGGACAATTCATTCTTGACAGTGCAATGATTTTCAGCGTTTTCTTATTTGCACGAGGTGAAAACGACAAGATTTATCAGAGCCCACACAAAGGAAAATTCTGGATCCCTTGTTTAGTTATTTCGTGCTCCTTTGCCGATCTACCCATTTTAATAAAATATATGCTTCTTTATGTGTCATGGATTATTGCTGGGAAGTTTTAAGTATTTTCTGGTCGAATAAATATATCGTACCTACTAAACTGAAATGATTGCTTTGCTTGCATAAGCCATTTGACTTACACAACACACAGATTTTTGCTATTACTAAAGGAAATTAGTACGGCAAGACAAAGGACAAGGAATGAAGCACAACAAAGTGCTTACATATTCAATGAGCCATACCACACAAGTATTCCTGATGCAGTATGCAAACAGGTTTTCTGGGGAAGAGTTGAGAAACTTCGCTTCTCCTCCTCTTCTTTAGAAAACCGGTATGTATACTGCATCAAGAATACTCGTGTGGGATGGCCCAATAGTAGCAAATAGAACAAACTATTTATTTATACTTGTAACTGTGCAGCTCTATAACTCCGTAGTATATAAACGACAGTTTTGTAAGTTATTCTTGTTTTGTTGGCTACAACTAGACATTCATATTGCATTTGAAGATAACTTAAGATCAAGTAGATTTTATATTGACGAAACATTCGAGTTTCATATAATATTGGTTAATATGTACTAAATTTCAATTCAATTTAATTTCTGAAAGTGGGTCCCATAGTTCGAAAAATGAACGCTATCCTTAGTAACATCGACATTATGCAATACTGTAAATGGAGACAGAAAGGTCAAAACACATTCTCAGGTGCTGAAACTGTTATCGAAGTTTTGTCTCTCTCGTTATTTAATAAGCAGAATATGTTCATGTTTATTACCTTCCATCATTTTTAATAATCTTATCTTTTGAGCATGATCTCAACAAAAGCTCATTAGCATCGTTTAACGATATTTCCTCCAAAACTTGCGTTGCAAAAATCGACTTTATCACAGATTTCGATTGTTCCGACATATTATCAACTTGTAAAACAATCCTTTTGTATGGTTCGCAACGATCGGTGGGATTATAATATGGAGCTGAAAGTAAAGTTGTCATTATAGTGTTTCAGGGACTTGAAAAAATCAAAAATACTTACTCTCTGTGCTAATATTTTTGGGTTTCATTTCCAAGCTATCTCTAATGTATTGACCACAACGTGGTAATGTATAAATAAATAATACAGTTAATGATTTTGGAAAATGCGCAATAATTTTAACAATTTCATTCGTCTGAATGTTCAATATAACGTTATCATTTGGATTAACACAGTTTGGAGCGATAATTCTAAGTCCCTTCGTGGTAAACAATACCTAAAAGTTGAAATATTAAAAAATTTTATAAGAGCATATCCACTTTTCATCTTACTTCTTCTGTCGGTTCATAGCGATGAGTCCCAATACGGATTACTCTGCAAGTTATGGATGTATGAAGTTTATCAGCACAATTTGTTATATCGGCAACATTTTCACGATTTGTATCTAAAAAAAAAAATTCAGTTTCTTATTATGTAGAAAGAAAGAAACACATTCTTGCAGCTTTCCAAAAGACCAAGCAGTAAAAAATTGTGATAAAACGAAAAAATAGAAATTAACGCAGTGAAAATAATTTCTCACTTTTGCTTAAATCAATTTTTGAAAGATTAAAGAAAATTTTGACCAAAATAACACGAAAAATTTACAAAAGGAAACAAAAAATGTCCACATAAAATTAATTTGACATATTATTCTGACAGCAAACGTCTCAGCAAGCGGGACGAATGTATTCAGATTGACTGAAATTACTAAAAGTTCAACACCAGAGACTAACCGTATTCCATTGTAATGAAAAATAAAGTGTCTACAAATTAATTATTTCCGATTTTAGGGTATTTTTATACCCCAACATTAAAGTTTCAACTTAAAAGGTTAGGTTATAGGCGCTTTCCTTCACAAGAAAAACTACATACACAATGGCGGAGGACGAATCCAAATTAGAATGAAGTTGACGATAGTCAGTATTTGACGGCCTTACCAGCATAAAATTTTTTGTCGATATTTTTACGACACATTTGAAATCTTTCAATTTATTTTTTCCTGTTTTTTCGAAGGGTATAAAACGGGGAAAGGATCTACTATAATTTACGTATACGTAAGTAATGTTTTTTAACAAACGTTCACAAATTAACTGTAACTCGTCGGAGGGGAACTTTTATTAAATTTAAATGCCAAATTGCAGTCAGTAAAGGTGCCGAAAGAATCGCTCATTCACGGTATGCAGTGTAACAAGTATGATTGTCCGGGCTGTCAAGTGCGTGTGACGTCATTCGAATCAATTCGTGAAAAATAAAGTGCTAATATTTATGTAAATTTATTCCACTGGATCCTTTTAAAATATTTAATTAAGTGCAATTTTAAGTTCTTACCATAATTATATATTGAATTTGTTAGATTGAAGTACATTTCAAGGAAATCAGTTCGGGGGGCCTATTCTTGAATTACGAATGGTTTTAACGATTTTATAATTTCTATATTGAAATTAGTTAATGGCAATTATGATTTTCTCAAACAGAAGGCAAATTCGGAATGCATTATAACGAAGTGTAAAAAAGTGTGACGGTTAGTGGCAAATTAAAATTTGGAATACAATTCTAATAATCTTCCTTTAATTTCTATTTCATATGGGAATGGAATAACTTAAAAAAATCAAAACTAATAGGTCTGTTCGATGAAAACGCCGGGTAAACCTAGGGCTACACCGGGCTAGACTATCTTGTTTTTTAAAAAACCTGGACTACCCCGAGCTTACACTAAAAATTTCTCGGGGTAATGGTTTGACAGTTGTCACTTGAGAACTGTTAAGCTTAGTACTGTCACAGTATATTTATACAGTAGCCCAGCTTAGAACAAACTACTGAAAAGTGAATTTTAGAATTTTAATTACAAAAAAAAAAACCTCAAAATTTCTCCCATAAGAGGGAACTATTAAGTATGATACGGATGTATATGAACGAACAGTAGTTGCACAATGGTTGGGAGAAATATTATTTTTATGTAAGTACACATCTCAGCACCAGTCTGCAAATGTATTGTTCCATTACCAAACGTCTGTTTGATTGCAAAGTGGTGTTCGTTCCATGGACAGTGTAACAGGCAAAATGGCTGTAATAACTTAGAATGCATAGCAAAGAGGAATGGTGATAATCCGTTTTGCGCAATGAATTCCTGGTTGTGTTAATAGTCCATTTTTACATGTATTTCACGTCATCCCTATTCTAAGCAACTTGTCAATTTGCAAAAAGTAAACAAAGGTTTTGAGTGGAGGATCTGTGGTAAAAAATGTTCTTTTTCTACTTTATTTTGAAACAATTCACATAATTAATTTATATAAATCTTTGCTTCTATTAACAAAAAAGATAATTTAGATAGTACAGTTGCCTCAAACAGGATTCCCTAGTTTATAATCAAATTTATATTTTCAAGCACTGACCGAGCACTTAAATTCTGTTTTTCTAATTGATATGAAGATTTTAATAGGCACTAGTGGTACTATAAAACTTTGCACTAAATAAACTTCAAAGATAAATAGTTTTGAAAAGAATTGATTACGTACTTTTGTTATATTTCACAAAAGAACTTTAAATTGACTAAATCTGCTCACAAAACTAAAACACATCTGACAATCATGCACGCAGCTTTGACAAATTACGCTCCTGTACACGAATTATACACGATTCAACCATTCCTATTTGCTACATATTCTTAGGTAATAATGTTTGTGACAGTTTGATATTTCTACCAAGCCGAATGGCATGGGAAGTGGAACAAATTGTTTTTGGATTTTTTTTCTTGCAGAAATAGATTTGATTGTCATTTTGTCCCTCTTCCTCTAGTACAAGATTGTGCATGCTGTAAAGTTCTATTTCTTCCACTTTAGATTTACATAGGAACCTTTGCATTAGAAATTTACTATTGGGTTAGTTAAAACTGTTGAAAGAGAAAGCATAGTCTCTTTATAGAAGCATCCTACTTGCTTGACAGTTTTGACAGAGCTGGGCTACTGTATGATATACACTGTGGTATTGTAAAGTGGAAGAAACAGAACTTACACCATGCACAAACTTGTACTAGAGGACGAGGGACAAAATGACAATCAAAACATTTCTGCAAGTAAAAAAAAAGCTAAAAACAATTTGTTCCACTTCCTATGCCATTCGGCTTGGTAGAAATATCAAACTGTCACAAGCATTATTACCTTAGAATATGTAGCAAATAGGAATGGTTGAATCGTGTGTAATTCGTGTCACTGACATATAATAAGAATGGACTGAGCGTTCTGCCTCAAAAATGGCACAAATATTGAACAGGCTGTGAAAACCCTTTATTTCGTACAATTGCACACCGATTTATAATTAGTTATTATTTGTCGATTGGAAACACTAAAGATGTTGTAAAATAGTATTGCATTAAATTAAAATTATTTAGACAGTTAAACTTGTTTTACTTAACACGAAAATTAATTTTTAATGTTACTAAAAAATGTGTGCCTCTGCAGATTTGTTGTAAAATTTCATTGAGCTTGTAAGAGATAGACGTATATAAACAATATATTTGTCTGAATTTTTATGTCAATTCCAATGCATTCCAATTAATACAGCCGTACTGTTTCCAAAATTGGTTACAGTTCAGTGTACATTTTGAGCTTGAAAGAGACAAATAAGTTTTAGCCAAGATTTGTGCCATTTTTGACTATAGGAATTATATAGGATGACTCAGTCCATTCTTATTATATGTCAGTGAATTCGTGTACATGAGCGTAATTTGTCAAAGCTGCGTGCAGGATTGTCAAATGTGCTTTTGTATTGTGAGCAGATTTAGTTGTGAAATTTAACAAAAGTACGTAATCAATTCTTTTCAAAACTATTTATCTTTGAAGTTTATTTAGTGCAAAGTTTTATAGTGACACTAGTGCCTGTTAAAATCTTGGTATCAATTAAAAAAACAGAAATGAAGTGCTCGGTCAGTGCTTGAGAATATAAATTTGATTATAAATTAGGGAATCCTGTTTGATGCAACCGCACTATCTAAATTATCTTTTTTGTTAATAGAAGCAAAGATTTATATAAATTAATTATGTGAATTGTTTCAAAATAAAGTAGAAAAACAACATTTTTTACCGCAGATAATACTTTTCCCAACCATTGTGCAACTAGCTATTGTTCGTTCATTTACATCCGTATCATACTTAATAGTTCCCTCGTATGGGAGAAATTTTGAGGTTTTTTTTTGTAATTAAAATTCTAAAACTCACTTTTCAGTAGTTTGTTCTAAGCTGGGCTACTGTATAAATATACTGTGGTATTGTGTTCATTTCGCGGATAAATTTTGTATGGAAATTTAGCGATGAAATTTAGTTGCGAAATATTTAACCAAATCGCTGGAGAAAGTGGTATTGTCTTTTATCAGCTAAAAGTTTGTTTAGTTTTGACAAGTAGATGGCAGTAATTTACCCAAACATATATTTAGCATCAGATTTACCCGCTCAATACCTTTTTTCCACGCTAAAGTTTTGATGTTTGAAGTTGAAAGAAATTGGAATATAAAAGTGCCAGGGTATTTTTATTATTTTTCTTTTGAAAAGAAATTAAAATAGTAAGTATAAATATAATTTTCGTTACTATTTCGAGATTGGGTAATTGCAATGGCAATCTAAAAGAACACGAAATAATATCACAAATGCACGACAGCTGATTGTCAAAAGCAGCCACCTATAGTTCAAAGCAATGAATAATTTTAGCCGTAAAAAAGGTCGCTGTTCGATTGCTGCTAAATATTTATCCGCTAAATGAACACAATTTGCTGCTGACTGGGACATATAAATTATTTCTTGAGAAAATAAAGAAAAAACAATAAGAGAAAAAAAAATAGAAAGATTGCTAGAGCACATTTTATTTGTCTTCATCCATTTTATAAATAACTTTTTACAATTAAATATAATCAGGAGAACTGTCAGAGAAATGTCATTCCATTCGGTTTACCCACTGACATATATAACATGGACTGCCTGATTTTCAATTTCATATGGGTCAACTTTTTTTGGCAGGGTGTGACAATTATCTTAATTTCAAGTTTTCAGCAAATTACAGATGCATTCGAAATTATTTCTATTCTTGGAAGCTTATCTTCTACAACATCAAATATTTTTAAACTTTAGTTTTAAAGAAATAATTTTTTGCAATTTTTGTAGATATGGGGAACAGAGAAAGGATTACAAATACTGTACTGCCATCTATTTCTATTCTATATATTCATTTGGAAAACCACTGAACTGAAAATGGACTATGGTGGATTTTGTATAGAACTTATGATTTATAGTTCAGCGAAAAAAAGTAGTTAAACCAAAAAGAGACGACTATAGAAAAGTGATCCCAAATAATGTCAAATAATGTAAGCAATTTTTGTAACATCAGCAGTCCATTGTATATATGTCAGTGGGTTTACCCGGTGTTTTAAAACTTGTTCGATGGGTGCACAAAACCCTGGGTAAATTTGGGGAAAATTGTAGGGGAAAATTTACACGGTGTTTTAATCGAACAAACCTAATATCACTGGGAAACTCCAGTGAAAGTTCATACACTTAACCCCATTTTTCCTAATAATGCCTCATTTTGATCGTTAAGTTAATTCATTAGACTAATTGAAAAATATCACCATCTTTTTCTAATTCTTACAACAGTTACTATAATCTTTTCTTCCTCGCACATCTCAAATTTTGTTCATTAAACCAGAAGAATACCGCACTTACAAAGCCAAACTTTTCATTTAAAATTAACACATTAGGGACACGTGCCGCGAAAATTATATTTATTTATCTGCTTAAAGTGACTAGTATTGAGGAATCTTCCGATAATGTTGCTAAAAGTCAATAATTAAAAATATTTTTTTTATAACCTACTTTTTCTTTCATAGAAATCCAAATTAGTATTTAGAATGACAAATTAATAGGAAAATTAATCAAGTGAATTAACTTAACGATCAAAATGAGGTATAACAATGAAAAGTGGTATTACATGTTTGAATCCATTCCCTTTACTAAATTAATATGAAAGAAAGGACGAATCTGTAAGCCTATTCGATGAAAACCCCGGGTAAACCTAGGGCTTCACCGGGATACACTATCCTGCCTTTGAAAAACCTGGGCTTGTGCCGGGTTTCACCAACTCGTTCGTTAAAAACCCGGTGTTTCTGATTTCGTGCCCCGAACTTGCACTAAAATTTTCTAGGGGTAAATGTTCGACATTTGTGAATTGTCACTTGGAATTTGTACGGTGATTGCGATCAATTGGTCGATTGCACTAAATAAAAGTAAAAAAATCGTGGAGCTTATACCAAATTCAGATTATACAAAGGAGTTAGATAAGGAATTGGATAATAAAATACCCATCGATAATATGAACATAGAAAATTCGATTGAAAGTGATGAAGACATTTTGGAGGAGGCGATTAAGGTGGAAAAACAGATGAAATCTTAAGATCTACCTTTCTAGTAATTTGAACGTAAAAATGTTTTTTCACCATTATTAACAAGTAATTTTTATAAACCTTACGTCATCCTCGCAGCTACCAAGCAAATAGGTTTGAGATGACAGAAAAGGGTTTAATAGTTCTTCGAAAAGAAGCCAACGGGATAGAGAAAATTATTTCTGTAAATTTTGATCATACAAACATTAATTTTATACCTAGTGACAAAACATCTGATGATAAAAGTGAAAATAGTGCAGCTTAACTGTTTCTTGAAGAAATGATGGAGCTATATCTGGTCATAGATGAACCAATTGTAATTTTTTCAAAATAAAGTTACAGAAAAGGCGATAATATCGATGTAAAAGAGCTAATAAAAGAATATGTAATTAAAAAAAAACAGAAATATTTATTGTGCATCTTAAATATAGTATTTATTTATTTCACCTATTTTATAAATAAATTTTCATAAATCACTGGAAATTAGAAGTTAAATTATGCTCAGGAGAACAGTCAGAGAAATGTCAAAAAATTTGTTCGATGAGTGCACAAAACCCCGGGTAAATACCCGCCATATTGCAGGGGGGGGGGGGGGGGATTTACACGGGGTTTTACACCGTGTTTTTATCGAACAGATCTTGTCATATTCGTGCTCTTTTTTTCCCACCCCAGTATCAAAACCAATGGCTCCATATTTTTCTACCTCGGTTATTTTTGGTGCTGCCCTGGTTGCAAATCTATACACCCAAATTTTTTCCGGTTTCATGTGTTCACAGTCGTTTGAAGTTATATATATTTTATTGTTTTGTTTGAGCGGGATGCTTGTGTTATTTGTTCTTTCTAACCTCACGATACCACATAATCACACCGAACACACACCAGAATTGCCAATACCACATTTGACAGCTCCGAACTGTGCTGACACCAGTTCTGGTAGGTGTACGATTCTGAGTTTAGAAAAGAATTCACTATACTATAAGTTGCAGGACGAGCAGTATACCAATACAACATAGATGGCACAAGAACTAGATGTCGTACTGCATATTAGAGCAGAGTATACAGATTGTGAAATGGGTAGTGCATTCTGGAATGGACCATAACATGTTTTATAGCGTGCCGAAAGCAAATGCTTTAATTATAGCAGTTTTCATTTTATAGACTTCTTAACACTTCAGATACGAAAAAATATGAATCACTCGACGTATACTACATTTCAAATGCTGTGGTTCATTCCGAAATGGACCACCCGGCCAATTAAATTTTGTAGACTTTTTTGGTACTGCTTGCGACATCTACTTCTTGTGCCATCTATGGTAAAATGTACTGACAATGACACTTCACATTACAAATTTAAAAATATTATTACGAATTTACGCACTTGTATTGCTCTAGGTGTAGAATATCCATTTAGTTTATAAATTTTGCCACGACCACGGAAGCAGTTGACTAATTTGTCGCACTTTTAGGCGTATATTCCAACGTTTATTCAATGGAAATTGATTTTGTGGTTGATGAAAAGGATAAATCAATCAGCATCATCATTTTAGTTTATTTTGTGATTAATGAAAAGGATAAATCAGAATAAATATGGAGAATATAAAACGAAAAAATTGTGGTGAAATCTCAAAATATGGGACTAAAATATACGCTTAAGCTACGACAACATCGACAAAATATCAAAATCACTGTCAAAGTTGATCAGGTCGGCCAGCTTGGAAAAGTTAAACGTGAAACACAGTGCTGGCTTTTCCAACCTGGCCGGCCTCACCAACTTTGACAGTTGATTCTGATCTCTTTGTCGTAGCTAGGCGTATATTTTAGTCACAAATTTGACCTCAAATTTGTCGTACTTTTATATTCAGCATATTCATTTTGATTTATTCTTTTCATCAACCACAAAAAAAAAAAAAAACTAAATTGAGTTTGCATGAATTAATGTCTGAATACACGCCTAAAAGTACAACAAATTAGTCAACTGCTTCCGAGCTTGTGGAAAATTTGGTAGGGACCATTTGAGTGTTGCACTTTTTCTGGCAGCGGAGAGCTGGCAGCACTGAAGTCCATCGAACATATTTCTGTCATATTCCTTGTATTTGTGGACACACGTATTATATACACGGAAATGTCAAACGTAATAAATGCTCTTTATTGATATATAGAAACAAAGTTCTTCTTAACTTTATGCCAATTACCCAAAGTTTTTTAATTCATTTAACTCCAAAATTTCACAAATAATCGCGACAGTACACTTTGACAGAGCAGATGACAATTCAACTTGAATACGTATTTGTAACACCGACAAAATATCCGGTGCAAAGTAGGGGAAGTGAGTGCAAAACTTGCGTTGCACTTCTGCTATAAAAATTGTCCCATCGAAAATTTTCAGTGTTGCACTGCTGAAAAAAGTGCAATACTGGTGTTACACTGAAGTCCCATCGAAATCGACCGATAATGTACACGAATTTTATATCAACACTTCCTGTTCTCTCTATAATCTAATACCGATTTCCATTGATCACGTTTTCTAGCAGAAGTGTTATACCGAAAACGTTCCACTGCACTGCTAGAAAAAGTGTACGTCAAATGAGTCTGGTGCTACACCCGAAAAATCGAGAAATGTCACAACTGAATGTCATTGAGCATTACATATTGTTGAGAGCGTGGCTTTTGGTTCGTTATTTAAAACACAATATTAAATTTTTAATATGCAAGTTCTTCATTTCACTCTAATCTTATACAATTCACAAACTTTCTATTAATCAACTCAACTTTAATTATCGCTAATACTGTACTTTCAATTATCGCAATCTAATTACAACACTTTCGCACGTTTATTACTTTCGCTTGTTAACACTGCAACGTCTAAGACAAGACTCTTCTCTGGCGGTGACATCTATTATATTTATACCCTAGAAACCCTCCAGATTATTCTGGAGTGTTCTATTCCAGAACCTTCTTATCTATTCTATTCATTCTATGCCTGAACATTCTCGAAGATTCCTTCACCGATTCTCCGAACCTGAAGTTGTTTACTCTCCATTGCCAGTAGATGTCACCAGTTGTCTCTTTCTATTGCACGTAACACTGCCCCCTTCTTAAATTTGTTCGTCCCGAACAACAGGTGGTCCACGGTCTTGATGCTTGTAATATTGACACGAGCGATCCAGATGAACGATTTTTCGTTTGCCTGTTGTACCACGTTGAATCCTGTATACTACGTCATTTATTCTAGTTACTACTGAATACGGTCCTTCCCATTGTTGTTGTAGTTTTGGAGAACGTCCCTTATGTCGGTTCGGGTTGTACAGCCAAACAAGATCACCTTCGTTAAATCCTGCGGAATTAGCACGTAAGTCATAGCAGGTCTTCATCCGATCAGTATTTGCTGCTAATTTCGTTTTCGTGGCCTCGTGAACATCAGTTAATTGTTGTTTAAGCTCCGATACGTAGTCTTCTGGTAACTTTTGTTCACTTCTGGGGGTACCAAATTTGAGGTCGCTAAGTAAACGCATCTCTCTTCCGAATATGACCTTAGCTGGGGTTTGTCCGGTAGTGTTATGAATGGCTGATCTATAAGCCATTAAGAATATAGGAATATGTCGATCCCAATCGCGTTGATGATAGTCAACTACTTTCTTTAGATGCTCGATCAATGTTCTGTTGAAGCGCTCTACCATGCCATCAGATTGTGGGTGTAGAGGAGTTGTTCTGGTTTTTCTTATTCCCAACATTTTACACATCTCCTGAAAAGTTCGCGATTCGAAGTTCCGTCCTTGGTCCGAATGAAGTTCGTGAGGCACACCAAACCTACTGACCCAATTCGTTATTATTTGTTCCGCAACTGTGGTTGCCTCTTGATTAGGGATTGCATAAGCTTCTGGCCATTTACTGAAATAGTCAATGGCAACTAATATATAACGGTTACCGCCATCCGTTTCTGGAAAAGGTCCAGAGATGTCTACAGCTATCCTTTCAAAGGGGGCTCCGACATTATACTTATGCATTTCTCCTCTGCTCCTGTGTTGCGGACCTTTGCAAGCAGCAAAGACAGTGCATCTGCGGCACCACTCCTCCACATCTTCTCGCATATGTAGCCAATAAAACCTTTCCCGTATTTTGGAAATTGTTTTGTTCACTCCCAAATGTCCCCCAGAGGTTCCCCCGTGCATTTCTTCTAGAACATCTTTGACGTTTGATGCTGGCACGACTATCTGCATTCGGAATGATTCGCCGTTAGGTGCTTCCCATTTGCGTTTTAATATACCACATTCAACATGAAGAGAGTTCCATTGAGCCCAGTAACTTTTCAGCTTCTCGCTCCGTTCCGAAATATCCTTCCAGTCTGGTCATTCCATGTCTTCTTTCCAAGCGAGAATAGGTGAAATGTCCGGATCTTCTCGTTGTGCTGTTCTCAGGTCGTCGTTGTCGCAACCTGTAGATAGTTCCACGGTTACCAACTGTATAGTTGCTGTTGTTTCTTTTTCTTCCATCCGGGCGCAATGTTTGCATTCAAGTTTGCATGGACGTCGTGAAAGGGCGTCTGCATTTCCATGGATACGACCTCTTCGGTGTTAGATTTCAAAATCATAAGACTGGACTCGCTCTATCCATCTCGCCACTTGTCCTTCAGGGTTCTTAAACTGCAGAAGCAATTTAAGCGCTGCATGGTCGGTGCGAAGGATGAATTTCTGCCCGTAGAGATATTTATGAAAATGTTTTGTTGAACTTACAATGGCTAGTAGCTCTTTTTTCTCGGACTTTGAAAGTGCTTTGCTATAGTAAGCTACTGGAACTTCTTGACCATTCTCCTCCTGCGAAAGCACTGCAGCAATACCTTCATTGCTGGCATCCGTGTCTAATATAAATGTTTTTCCCAGCTTTGGATAGTGAAGTACTGAAGCTTCACAGAGCTGTTGCTTCAAATTTTCAAAATTTTCGTTGCATTTATCCGACCATATGAACGGCCTTCCCTTTTCTGTAAGTTGATGTAGGCTTCTTGCTATATCTGAAAAACCTTTCACGAATCGCCTGTAGTAGGTAGCTAAACCAAGAAAACTCCGTAATTGATGTTTGTCCTTTGGAACTGGCCAATTTTTGACGGCTTCTATCTTCTCTGGATCAGTTCTTACTCCTTGTGATGAAACTATGTGCCCTAAATATTTAACTTCATCTTTGAATAGAGCACATTTACTCGCACTGAGCAATTTTGCATCTTTGAGTCTTTGAAGTACGTCCCGTAAGTTGTTTTTATGTTCGTTGAATGTCCTTCCGATTACTATTATGTCATTCAAGTAGGCAAGACACGTTTTCCAGGTTAAACCACGTAGAACACATTCCATTAGTCGTTCGAATGTGGCTGGAGCATTACATAACCCAAATGGCATTGAATTGCCATAAGCCACTGCCAACTGAGAAAGCAGTTTTCTCTCGGTCCTCGGGATGTATTTCAACTTGCCAGTAACCACTCTTCAAATCCAGCGTGGAAAACCATTGTGCTCCGGAAAGGGTATCCAACGTGTCATCAATCCTCGGTAATGGATAACTATCTTTTCTCGTCACGTTATTTAGTTGGCGGTAGTCTACACAGAATCGGGTGCTGCCATCCTTTTTCCTAACCAGAACAAGGGCTGTTAGATTCCTCTATTATGCCTTGTTTTTTCATGGAGTTCATCATATTTGCAACTTCTGGTTGTTTGGCTAATGGCAATCTTCGTGGTGTCTGTCGAATGGGCCTGGAATCTCCTGTATCGATCCGATGCTGGACAAGATTTGTTTTACCATAGTCATCATCATTCATAAATAATTCCGAAAATTCATCGACCACCTCTTTGGCATCGTTGTGTTGTTGTTCACTTAAGGCACTGGACGAAAGAAGTTTCTGAACCTTTTGGGGAGTAGCTGGTATAGTTTTTGTCTCCTTGACATTATTACCATTATCCAATTTGACGATTTGGTAAACGGGTTCACAATTTCCAATTATAAGCACCTTCTTTTAGTTGTACTTCATTTTCGGATGTGTTAAGCACTCTGACTGGTATTAATGTTGCACCTTCTGCTTTCACTAAAGTCTTGCCAACAATGATGCTCGATGTAACTTTTGTGGGGTTAGGATCCACCAGATAAAATCGGCAGGTCCCGATGTCATCAGTAAGCTTTGTCCATACTAGTGTCTCGGAGCATGGCGAAAAAGTAATATTTTCGCAGACCATCGTCCTTACTTTCGCAGGATGATCTGCTCCTTCTCCTAGTTTCATAGGAATTTCTATGTTTGCATATTTGAGAATCCGCTCTCCGATATCCAGATTTATTTTGTAGGTGGTCATGAAGTCTATTCCAAGAATGCATTCATCCATTATGTCTGAAACCAGGAAAGTGTGAGGAAATAGTAGTTCGCCTAGTTGAACATCTAAAGTTATTTCTCCAAACACCCGTGCTGCTGCTCCAGTTGCTATTCTTAGTAGATATTTCGTGGTATTGTGAAGCCATTTGTTCTTAACAAGATCTGTTCTAATAATTGATCTTGAAGCTCCAGTATCGATAGTGACTGCGCAGTCATTTTTTCCTACACTTCCACATATAACAAGACTGCTATTATTTCTCTGCAACTGGCCTACTTGAATGATGACTTCGGGGCTGTCGATTCCACCAATCAACTTCTGCCCAACACAGTTGGTTTTTACTAGTTTTCCGACTGCTCAACAGGAGAGTTGATACGACTAGTCGCTGCTTGATATCTAATCTCTCCACGAATAGCTTGTTCCCTGGCTCGACATCTTTGGCATTCTTCTTTCCCTTCTTCTTCAGGTGATTCCAATAGTCGACGTTTTCTGCAGTCTCTTTGAAGGTGCCCTGATCTATTACAAATCCAGCATCGAAGGACACCACGTGAAGGCGGGCTCTGTGATGATTGCACTCTGTTACAAGTACATTCTTCCACTGAAATTTCTCTTACTCGTACTGCACTCCGTGAAGCTTGTCTGGCAGATTCATACGCTAATGCATAGGCTAGTGCTTCTGCTGTTGATTTCTTTCCTGCTAGCCTTAACGTTTGTTGTAAATTTTGATCTGCAATAGCGTTCACAAATGCCTCCGTTGCCACTTCATTAAGGAAATCCGCATTTACGCTGGAGTATGAAAGATGCGCTAATCTTTCCTCATCAGCCTGCAATTGCTGTAGTGATTCGCCATGCTTTTGAATCCTGTTGCGCAACTTTAGGCGATATACTTGCTGCATGTGCTCATCTCCGTAACGTAATTCTATCGCCTGTACTAATGAAGAGTAATCACGTTGATTTTCAATCGGTACAGTTTGTAAGAGTTCTGACGCAGGAGCTCGAAGTGCTAACACCAGAGCTATAGCTTTGTCCTCATCATTCCATCCATTTACCTCTGAAGCTGCCTCGAATTGTCTCTTGAAGATATACCATGAATTTTGTCCATCAAATATTGGAGGTTTCATTCTACCTGCGCCAGATATTTCAGCTGCTACGTTTAGAGGCTGACGATGCCTTATTCTTTCCAGATCTGCTTTAAAACTGTCAAGCTGCTCGGTGACTTTTTGTTGAGCTTCCGCAACTTCCTGCTCGATTCCTTCAATTTTCAAATTCTGTTCGTCTAACGAGTTTTTCAGAAAAGTCTTCTGTTCCTCCAAACGAGTTTCTAGACAATTCTCTAGAGAGATCTTTTGTTCGTCCAAACGGGTTTCCAGAGATTTCTTTTGTTCTTCAAATGCATTCTTTTGCTCGTCCAAACAGGGTTCCATAGATTTCTTCTGCTCATCTAAACGGAATCCAGAGAATTCTTTTGTTCAATGAAAGCATTCTTTTGTTCCTTGAGAGAATTGTTTTGTTCCCCGAGAGAATTCTTTTGTTCCTCAAAAGCATTCCTTTGTTCGTCCAAACGGGTTTCCATAGATTTCTTCTGCTCATCTAAACGGAATTCCAGAGAATTCTTTTGTTCGTCGAGAGAATTCTTTTGTTCATCAAAACGGGCTTCCATTTTGCTCATTAAAGTACTCAAAAGCTGTTCCATTTTCATCGCAGGCTCTTCTTCAGCTTCGGTTTCTTCCAAGTTTTCTTCGAAAACAAATGTTTCGGGATTCTTTCCTTCCTCTATCAAAGCTTGTCTGAGTCGCTCGACTAGCACTTTCTTTGCACCTGTCGTTTGTAATGACCGGTTGCCTAACTCCACTTTCAAATCCTGTATTCGAAGCTCCTCGACTTTGCGCCCCATTACTTTAGTAATTCACTTACAGTTGAATATAAATTATTTTCCAGAACTTTCAAAATTTAACACAATTTGAATTTTTTAAGTCAATTGCCACCACTATATTTCGCGAATTTATCCCACTTCTGACACCAGATGTTGCGAGCGTGCTTTTGGTTCGTTATTTAAAACACAATATTAAATTTTTAATATGCAAGTTCTTTATTTCACTCTAATCTTATACAATTCACAAACTTTCTATTAATCAACTCAGCTTTAATTATCGCTAATACTGTACTTTCAATTATCGGAATCTAATTACAACACTTTCGCACGTTTATTACTTTCGCTTGTTAACACTGCAACGTATAAGACAAGACTCTTCTCTGGCTGTGACATCTATTATATTTATACCCTAGAAACCCTCCATATTATCTGGAGTGTTCTATTCCAGAACCTTCTTGTCTATTCTATTCATTCTATTCCTAAACATTCTCGAAGATTCCTTCACCGATTCTCCGAACCTGAAGTTGTTTACTCTCCATTGCCAGTAGATGTCACCAGTTGTCTCTTTCTATTGCACGTAACAATATCAATCTCCAACTAAAGGGTTTTCCAATAAGAGGTGTTATTTTGATATTCAAAGGAAAATGCCATTTTTTTAGATAAATGATCGGATCTTTATTTCATTATAAAGAGGAAGGTATGCCGTTAATAATGGAAAATAACATCACCACCACGACCAACCCTACAGGACCATATCCTTTTCATGAAATTTTCCATAACCAAATCGCAAAGTGGCTGCCTTATGTCCTCGATAGACTCACGAATTCCATCTCTGAGGTCTTGAATCGACGCTGGGCTGTTGGCGTAGACCTTCTCTTTCATGTGGCCCCAAAGGAAGAAGTCGCAAGGTGTTAAATCACAAGATCTGGTTTCGTTGCTTGTATGGCACGTAGCGCCGTCTTGTTGAAAGTAAATGTTGTCCAGATCAATACCATCCAATTCCGGCCATAAAAAATCATTAATCATCTGTCGATCGCGCAATCTATTCACCGTAACTGTTGCTCCAGCCTCATTTTCGAAAAAGAAGATCCAATGACCCCGCGGGACCATAAACCGCACCAAACAGTCACACGTTGAGGATAGAGAGGCTTTTCAACAATAACTCTTGAGTTTTCCCAGCCCCAGATGCGACAATTTTGCTTGTTGACGAAGCCATCGAGGTGGAAATGGGCCTCATCACTCAAGATGAGTTTTCGATGGAATTCCGGATCATTTTCATGCATTTCAAGGACCCAATCAGCAAAGACTCGACGTTGTTGATGATCGACCGGCTTGAGTTCTTGTGTTAACTGAACTTTATAAGCCTTAAGACACAAATCTTTATGCAAAATACGGTGTAATGACGTTTGTGGAATGCCTAATTCCAAAGAACGACGAGGAATGGACCTGGGTTTTCTTCAACACTTTCGGCTACAGCAGCAATATTCTCGGCTGTTCTTGAGCGACGTGCACGGGTTTTATTCTTCACATCACTAACTTGTCCCGACAGCTCGAATTTTTCTACCAATTTCTGTATTGCGGTCCGACAAGGTGCTTCACGACGACCCAAAAATGTTCGCGTTTTATGAACCGTCTCTGCCACATTTTCACCATTTTTATAGTGAATTTTA
Source organism: Dioctria rufipes (assembly GCA_963924295.1). Taxonomy (NCBI): domain Eukaryota; kingdom Metazoa; phylum Arthropoda; class Insecta; order Diptera; family Asilidae; genus Dioctria; species Dioctria rufipes. The sequence continues at coordinate 91,382,898 of OZ002743.1, read as the reverse complement.
ATAATTTCAATGCGATGTTGAATCGTTTATCGTTCCATTTTTATTAATGGCGTATTTTCTACTTGTCAAATGTCAAAAAATGACAGCTCCAAAAGTGACATCTACCGAAATAGCGGGCTAATTAAAATAAAACCTCTTATTGGAAAACCCTATATTACTCTACCAAATTCATCCGCAATCACGACGAAATCTTTTAAATTACAATTTTCATAATTTTTACGTTATTCGTGATGCGATATTTTCCCGAAAATTTCAATCTGACAAATTAAACATACATATATGTAGGAACCTCAAAATAATTTAAAACACAAAAAAAAAACAACAAAAGAAAAAGATAACAAGCCAACTACGGGGTTAACGGAGCCGATGTTCACCCAAGCAACGTGTGGCTGATCAGCAACGGAGTCGAGTCTACGCCGTGAGCCCGTTCAAATCGAAACGTTAGTTTTAGTGCAAAGCAAATTTCACTTGTTCGAAGTCTTTTCAAATAATTACACTTTTTTTACTCAGTTCTTGTAAAATCGTTGGATTAATTAACCTTCTTTTTTTTTCATAATACATTCAACTAACTTTTATAAATCGAAACGTCTTTTCTTTCATTGAACCCGAAGTTCTTAATCCTACAAAGTGGTGTCAGAAGTGGGATTTACATAAAAGAACTGTAAAACTAAGTTTTTTTAAAAGTGCATCGAAAAACTTGAACATTTGTGAAAAAGAAAAGTTGAAAAGTTGTGCATTTTTTGGGAACAACAAAGTCACGTATGTACATATGTACATAGAGTGTTAAGGCAAAGTAAATGAGTTTTAGATACGAAGTAGAAAACTAGGAAACGATAAAAGCAAGATACGAACAGTAAAGATCAAGAAGGCTGAAAAATACCTAAGCAAGGAAAGGATACGCAATTCCCAAAGGAAATACTCACAACGAATAACGGAAAAGTTCACGAATAAGTACAAAAAGGATTTGTAAGGTCAGAATTTTCCATTATTTTATCATTTCAATGCCGTTGTTTATGCCAACAAAAATTTTATGGCAAAAATTTTACAAAATTTTTAAAATAATTCCAACAATACGCTCTAACGGTTCGTACTGAGAAGTGCTGCGATATAAAAATTAAAATAACGTACGCACGCAAATTCAAGAACATTCTTACAAAGTTCCGCGCCGGTTTTGATTTTTTTTGTTTGCAACGAATAGATAAATGAAAATAAACGCAACATAGAGACAAAGATATTATATAAAAATGTTATTATACTATATTTCTTTTAAGCTCGATAGGATTTAATATGATTAAATGGATGATATAAATAAATTTAAGATTGCTGAATTACAAGATAAACTCAAAGAACGGGGACTTCCTACTAATTATCGCGTAAAACAAGACTTAGTGCAGAGGCTTTACATAGCTATAAGTGGTGAAAATACTGATGAAAGTGAATTAGGTAGTTTTCACGGTTTTGAGGATTCTGAAAATATCAACGAAAGTTCTGATAGTTATAAATCGGGCGAAAGCACTGTAGAAAGTATTTTGAGCGAAATTTTAAATAATTTAGAAACAAACTCTATTAGTGTAGACCATTCACGACAGACAATTGCAAGTGCCGTTTCTAATAATTCCGTTAATTGTGAGACTTTTGCTTTCAGCCAAAACCAAGAGCAAAATACGTTGAACGTCAATACTCCGTATATCACTCCAACAAGGCGTACAGATTTAAATAAAAGCACAACAATGACAGAGAATGAAAGCAGTTTCTCTTTTCGCGATCTAGAAGAGTCTTTGGAGAGCTTCAATGGTGAATTTGGCAAAGATATCATAACATGGTTAAAGCAGTACGAAGATATCGCAACAATGTGTAAATGGAACGATATTCAGAAGTATATCTACGCGAGAAGATTGTTAAAAGGGGCAGCCCGGTTAGCGATAGAGTCTGATACGAATGTTCAAAATTGGAAAGCACTAAAAGAATTTTTGACGGAAGAGTTTACCACGACTACGTGTAGCATTACCTTGCATAAAGCGTTAGAAAGCCGAAAAAAATCGCCTAACGAATCATATCTAGAATATGTTTACGCTATGAAACAAATTGCTAAGAGAGGTATTATGGATGAGGAGTCTATAGTTGCTTATATAATAGCAGGCATACCGGATGAAGCTTCTAATAAAGCACTCCTATATGAAGCGAAATCTATTCAGGAATTAAAGCCCAAGCTTAAGGCATATGAAATTATGAAAAGCCAAAAGACAATTGCGACGAAATCGCAAAGTAAAATGATCCCAAAGCCGAGTACACAGAAACCAAGTCCTGGAAAAGCTAGATGTACAATCTGTGGAGCATACTCGCACGTCCCGAACGATTGTCCACATAAAGCTAAAGGTCAACGTTGTTTCAACTGTAATGACTTCGGTCATATTTCTGTGAATTGTCCAAAGCCCAAAAAGCGAAGAGATTTTGAAGGAAAACCTAACCAAGTTAACACAATAACACTACCTGACTCAAATGTTAAAGTAGTTGTTGATGATCATGAGCTCATTGCGTTAGTAGATACGGGGAGCGATGTTACTTTAGTTCAAAGATCTGTTTTCAACAAACTCGCTGTTTCATCGAAAGATCGAGGTCCCGGCACTCTTCTTGCTGGCTTTGGTTGTAATTTGAAGAGAACTATTTGCTCGTGTCCTCTTTCTATCAATATAGATTATGAAGAATTTCCGGTGATGTGTCATGTAGTTCCTGATGAATGGCTAAGACAAGATATGCTAATAGGGAAGGACTTGCTTAAAAACGCTGTTCTAGTAGTTGAAGGAGGAAAAGTTAATATCCATAAAAGAAAAGCTACGTATAATGAAAACGAAAACACTAATTTCCTTCAGCAAATGGATGTAATGGCGCTCACTCAAGATGAGGAATACCCGAATGTAAGTGAAGTACAGGACAAATCATTACAATATGAAGTGAGAAAGTTAATCGAGGAATACTCACCTGAGCAAACAACTACTTCTTGCATCGAAATGCATATTACGCTTGAGAACGAAACACCAGTATGTCAAAGACCGAGACGACTCCCAATGAAAGAACGACAAATAGTTAACGAACAGGTACAGCAATGGTTAGATGAGGGCATAATAACGAACAGCAACTCAGATTTTGCTAGCCCTGTAGTGCTTGCTAAAAAGGCAGATGGATTCCCAAAACCAAAATCTGTCAAGGATGTACGAAGTTTCTTGGGGTTGACGGGTTTCTTTCGAAAATTTATTGCAAACTATGCGACGATAGCCAGGCCTCTAACGGATTTGACACGGAAGGATATAGGCTTCAAATTTGGAAGTGAAGAAACTTGCGCCTTTAGTCTATTAAAACATTGCCTCTGTAAAGACCCAGTTTTGAAGTTATTTGATCCTAATGTAGAAACCGAGTTGCACACTGACGCGAGCAAGGTAGGCTTTGGAGCGGTGCTCTTACAGCGGGATAAGGACGACAACAAGTTTCATCCAGTATTTTTTATCAGCTTTAAGACGTCGCAATTTGAGAAGAATTACACAAGTTATGAATTGGAAGTGTTGGCGATAATAAAATCACTTCAACGACTACGAAGCTATTTACTAGGACTTAAATTCAAGATTTTTACGGACTGTAAAGCATTCCAACTCACAATGAAAAAACAAGAACTGTCCAGCCGAGTTGCGAGATGGGCAATGATTTTAGAAGAGTATGATTGTACAGTTATTCATCGTTCAGCTACTGCGATGCGCCACGTTGATGCGCTTAGCCGTTATCCTACTGTATTCTCTGTAGAAGATGGTATGTTGCACAGAATAAGGAAATCTCAGGAGGAAGACGAAAACTGCCGTTTGATTATCACAATCCTCAATCATAACCCTTATGACGACTATCTCCTAAGAAATGGTATCTTATACAAGTTTGAAAGCGGTAACTATCTGTTGGTACTACCAAAATCTATGCAAAGTGACGTTATAAAATCAGTGCACAATCAAGGTCATTTAAATGCTCGAAAGGTTGCTGCGATACTTCGCCAAGATTATCACATCCCGAAGCTTGAAATGAAAGTTGAAAGAGTAATCGCAAATTGCGTTCCATGTATCCTGGTATCGAAAAAGGCAGGCAAACAAGAAGGAACCCTGAACCCTATAGAAAAAGTTGACGTTCCATTGCATACTTACCACATGGATCATCTAGGACCACTTGCATCTACTGCAAAAAACTATAAGTATTTGTTTGTAGTCATCGACGCATTCACGAAATTTTCTTGGATTTATCCTGTAAAGGATACTTCATCAGATGAGGTGCTTCGAAGATTACAGCTGCAGAGCGACATATTTGGAAACCCGTGGCGAGTAATCACAGATAGGGGTACGGCATTTACCTCCAATTCTTTCAAGGCTTATTGCGAAACCCAAGGAATAAATCACATTCTCGTTACGACTGGAGTACCCAGAGGAAATGGTCAAGTGGAGCGATTGAATCAGGTCATTCTATCTGTTCTAGCCAAGATGTCTGTTAAGGAGCCCGAGAAGTGGTATAAACATGTGCCAAAGTTACAATCCTTTTTGAATTCTACAAAAACTAGAGCAACTGGTATGACGCCGCTTGAATTATTAATAGGTGTACCAATGAGGAAGCCTGAAGACCTGGAATTGTCCCGGATACTGGAGAATGTAATGATCGAGGAATTTGAAAAGCAAAGGAAAGATATGCGACAAGGAGCAAAAGGTGCTATCAGCAAAATTCAGCAAGAAAATCGAAGATATTCTCTGCGGAAACGGAAAAAGGGCCATGAATATCGCGTACGTGACCTAGTGGCTGTTAAGAAGACTCAGTTTAGTCCTGGTACAAAGCTACATCCAAAGTTTATGGGTCCCTATGAGGTCACAAAAGTAAAAGGTAAAGACAGATACGAGCTTAGGAAAGTAGGCCTTCATGAAGGACCTAACTTAACACATTCAGCTGTGGATAACATGAAACCTTGGGAAAGCGGTGAAGAAGATGACTCATCTGCGGCAGATGATTTGTAGGATGGCCGGATGTAGGAACCTCAAAATAATTTAAAACACAAAAAAAAAACAACAAAAGAAAAAGATAACAAGCCAACTACGGGGTTAACGGAGCCGATGTTCACCCAAGCAACGTGTGGCTGATCAGCAACGGAGTCGAGTCTACGCCGTGAGCCCGTTCAAATCGAAACGTTAGTTTTAGTGCAAAGCAAATTTCACTTGTTCGAAGTCTTTTCAAATAATTACACTTTTTTTACTCAGTTCTTGTAAAATCGTTGGATTAATTAACCTTCTTTTTTTTTCATAATACATTCAACTAACTTTTATAAATCGAAACGTCTTTTCTTTCATTGAACCCGAAGTTCTTAATCCTACATATATGACCTACTAATTCTCACCGCGTCAAAAGTTGTTCCATTGAACTCGTTTTTTACTGATTGACGTGCACTTTTCCAAAAAATATCAGTGGAAATCGACATAAGATTGAAGATTTACCACGTAAATTGTTAAACTGAAATTTCATTTTGTGATTTAAAAGTGACGAGTGGGCGGGCGAGGATAGTATTTTAAGCCATTTACGATTAAATGGAAGTGAGTAGACTTTTTAAATCTGAAACGAATTCTTTAATGTGCTATTTATTCTTTGAACAGTTATAATTATTTGCAATTCTTTACTGAATAGGAGCAGGATCTTGTGAAACGTCAGCGAGTAAATATGTATATGTAAATACATAAAATAATACCAATGATAAGTACTTTTTCAGATCACCTCTGCGAAAAAAGAGCAATACTTTTATTGTGCTGGAAATTGCCATTGAAAACAGTAATGTCATATAAAAGTAACAAAAAACAACAACAAAAAGAAGTGCTGGAAAAAATGTGATATTTCCTGCAAAAAGTCTGAATTTCTAAATAATTCAATTCAAGAATAATTTTCTGTTTTAAAATCTAAAAATGAAGATGGAATATCCTTTTAAGTTCGAGAACCGTTAGGATTAAAATTTTCCCACACATTTTTTTTTGTTTTTCATTTCTCCCGCTCAGCTATTACCTCCTGCAAGGATGACATCCTTATCTGTAATAAGCTGTGTATATAGAGCAGTCAAACAATCACAACCCGACCTATTAACAATACCCCCTTTATAATCTTATTAATGATCTTTATTAAAAATTATATATTCAATGTAAATTTCTCCGCATATTGTCATATTCTGTTTAGCGCATTCGTACATTAAGGTAACCCAAAAATGTGTGAAATTCATTCATGTTTAGAGGTCGTTCAAATCGAAAATAATAATTTTTAAGCTGGTTTGTACTTTTAGGAAAACTGTTTCAACATTTTGCTTCATAATTTTTTTTTTTAATTTGAAAATATTTTTCTTCGATTTTATTTTACAACTTAAGGAAACTTAGTTATATAAACTTATTGCAGTGAAAGACGCTTTCGAAAATTGAAATTTTCTATTTTTTATAAATTTTTTAAAATGAAAATTCGGACTCGGAACTCCAATTGTTTGACTTCGCGAAAATTTGTTTGTAAAGAAAAGGCGGCTACGTACACTTTTTCTACTAAAACCACTGACATGTATATAAATGGACTGACTGATCTCCTGTTTCATGTGGCACCAGTTTTTATTTCAGAAAGCTTGCTCTCACTGGCGATGTAATTAAATGATTTGGGAATTTATTTATATATGCATGTCAGTGCGATTTACCGAATTTACCACAATAGTATTTGGGACTATTTGTATTGTTAAATTTTAATTATAAGAGAGACAGGAACATGAAAGTGGTGCCATTTGCTTTCATGCATTTTTGGTTCAACGAGCATATCAGTGCATGTCAGTGCTAAAACGTAATCTACAATCGATTATCTTTCTAGCGACTATAACTTAGGCCCGAATTGCAATTACAACTTCTCAGTCGACTTCGATTTGATTTTCAGTTGAATTCGACGCTGAGGTGAAATTTGTAATTGAATTACGACTTCGACTTTGCCGATTTACTTTCGGCTTTCCCATACGAGAAGTTTTTAGGGAAGGAAGAAATTTCCTTCCCTTTTGCTAAGACGTGCCAGCACAATAATGTTGCTCCCCGTAGTTCCTTATATGATTACGGAAATTAATTCTGTGCGTGTTCAATTAAGCCACAGTTTTTTATATATACAATAACTGTATCACAAATTCACAATACGTAATGATTATTAAATAATTATATTATCACCTCAAATCGCAGGTAAACATCTGTACAGCCGTTCAACCAGAAAATTCAGAAATTTCACAATTTCAAAATGGCCAAAGCTAATTTGCTTGCTGTAGTATTAGTATGTTGCCCGTATTCCCGATCGAAGCTTAGTAGCACGGAATTTTTCCAACCCCCGAATACTTCTCACGTAAAAACTACCAAAAACTTCTGCGTCTGAGCTATGACTATCACACTTCCATAGTTCCTTAATGTGGACATTTCTTTGCACTTTGAGCCAAGTTTAGTTTCAGTCGAAGTCGTGTAATTCGGGCCTAAAAGGAGTCATGTATTGTCTGAAATTTTCTTTAAATGCGATTTTCAAAGGCTATAAAATTGCCTATAGAAGATGAGGAGCTTAACGATTAGCTAAAATGTGATGACAACTTGGAATGTTTTGGAAAATTAACAAACAGACAAAGAGATAGTGGACGATCGTTGAAGCAGATCATCCGAGCAATTATGAAAAAATATTAGACGTTCTTAAAAGTGAAGCTTCTACTAAAAACGTATCAAGCCGGATGGATGCAATTTTTGCGTTTGCGCATTGTGCACAAATACTTACTTGCAAATGATCTTGAATTAAAAAACCTAGATTTACTCAAAGAACAATTTATAGAAATGTCTATAAAGTCCAAGGCATAAAATAAGATTTCTGATTATTTTAGGTGAATCTCCTCATGGTGTATAGGTATATTTTGTTATATACGTTATATACAGGGTGTCCAAGAAATAGTGTCAAGCGGAAGGCCAGAGGTAGAGCAGCTCCAGGGGTATACTAAAAAAAATTGCAGACCATACATGGGGTGATTCGGGTATCCGTAAGGGTGTTCTACCTCTAGACTTCCGCTTGACACCCTGTATTTATATTGTTCTTGAATAATAGTATTTCTTGAGAAATTTGTGTTATTTTTCAATAACTTTCTATCAACTTACAGACCCCTGATTCAGAAATTTTGTGTCTAAGCGCCTGAGAGTGCCTTTGTGACAAAAGAGTTTTATGGTAGAAAAAAAGGATGAATTTACATGGGGTTTTTCGATTTAGAATGAGTGAATGGGGAGCTTTCCGATGGGGTCAAATTTTCTTACGTGTTGTATGTTTCGAGGTGGGGGTGGTAACTACTGCCATGGTGGTTGTGCAATTTGGGCCGTGTGATATGAGTCGAGAGAGTGTGTAGAAATTTATGACTAAAAAGTAGAAATTAAAACATGTTTATTAAAAAAAAAACTTATAAAATAAATAATTTTTGTAAATAAAATGCACACAAGAAAAGTTTAATTGCAAAATAATAAATGCTACAACTCAGATTAAATCTTTAAAAGTTTGGGCATGAGTGGCAGTTGCACAATTTTGATTATAATTGTGGATACTTTTAACATTTAATCTGAGTTGTAGCATTTCTTATTTTGCAATTAAACTTTTCTTGTAGAGAAAAAAATCATTTTTACTTCTTAGTGCATTTTATTTGTTGTGTTTTTGGATGAAAATGTGGTATTCGTTTACTCAAAATTGAGTACGTGAACAGATCTATTGTAAAATTTTAAGGGTAAATCTTGCCATAAGAAAAAATCGCAATCAGAATGAGTATTGGAATAGGTTCCTTAAATTTTCTACAAATCCTTTACAAAATAATATAATAATAAAAGAACAAAGGTATAAGATGTGTTCAGAAAAATTAAGCTCTAACAAATTTCAGTCAAATTCTATTGTTTCTATTAAAAAATTACACCGAGTATTTTATTTTTGTGTTGATGTCGAATCTACCCACTCACAACATAACAATTGTCATGAAATTTTTACGTATGCGCCTCTCCTTTACTTACTTCTTTGTAATCGTATTTTTTTTTAAGAACTTGGATTGGAAAATCGACTGACTCCAAAGGATGGATGTTAAAGATTTTCGTAAAAATTTCTGTTATTTCTATAATGTAGATAAAACAGGAATTCTAAAATCTATCTAAATTCGGTTCCTCATTAAAGACTGCCCTTCACACAAATCAAAACAATTGACTCCAAAATAAAATATAGTTTACTACTTCTGTTTGGAAATAATTAAATAGCGTTGACATTAGGGTACGTGCACAACGAAGCGAGGCGTGGCCGCGTAAGGCTTCATCAAGAGTTGAGCAAGGTGAGGTGAAGATACATCACGAGGTGTAGTGTTCACAACAAGGCGTTCAGAAGAAATTTTGTATTTAACAACTATATAGCACTTTTCAAAGAAACGATTAAAATTTGGGAAATTTCATCACTTATGATAGATTCTTTCAGTAAATGAGAATGAGTAAAAAAGCTTTCGATTATATCAAAGAAAGAGCCTATTAGATCCGGATTTGCTAATATCCGGATCTGCAAGCTGTTCGATTCCTGAAATCTGGATCCGAACTATCTGGATCCACACTAAGCAAAAGAGGTTCAACATTTCATCCAGATTGCTTTGTTTCATCGGTAAAATTTAAATTTCATGATATTTTCATTTTCCCAATGAAACAATGCAATATGGAGGAAATTTGGAACCTTTTTTGATTAGTCTGGATCCGGATCCGGATAGTTTGCAACCGGATACTAGGGTCCGGATTTTCCGGATACCTGGATTTGAAGAATAGCATCCCAATTATTCCGGATGGAAAATTATCTAGATACTTTCAGCTCTAAAAAGAATATGTCTGTTATCAAAATTAACGCGAAAAAATTAATAATTGAATTATCGAGCGACATACCAGAGGTGTCTCGCCACATCATATTATAGGATTAGCGTGCAATCATTTTATGTCTTAACTCTTAATGAAGCTTCGCGCGGTCTTGCCTCGCTTCGTGGTGCACGTACCCTTACAAGTACAAGTTGACAATTTCTCAAGAAGAAAATGCACACGAAATTTCTCATTGCTCATTTCCAACTTGTGTTTAATTTCATTTATGAATTACCTACATTATGTAGAAAACATGGATAATTTATATTAAAATTTTTATTCGCGAGTGGGCGTTTTCCTCCCATGAATTATTCACTCGTGAGTAATGAGCAGTGAGAAATTTCGTGTGTCCACCCGAGTGTGCGCTTTTTTATATTGAATCACTCACTCGTGAGTAATGAGCAGTGATAAGATTTCGTGTGCACACTTTCTTATTTTGAATTACTCACTCATGGGCGCGAGCGCTAATAACAATGACAACAACTCACGCAAATGAGTTTTTAAAAATGGAACGCGGATGTGAGTCGTAAATTACTCATGAGTCATTCGTGTGCGTTTCCTTACGCTGGAAGTAGAGTAGCGACAGATTGGATTTTAGTTCTAACATATGTCGCACTGATATTTGCAAGCTGCATATAACCAAAAATCATATAAACTAAAAGATATACAATCGCGCGTACCGTTGAGTTAACAAGAAAACCTTTACATGTTGCAGACATAAAATTGAAATGTTACAATATCTGATATCAGCAAACCACAGCCACTCGATGTTATGCCAGCACTTTTTTAAACACGAGGATCATGATTATTATGGCTCAATTACTTATTGTAGCAAATTTTTGTTTTCTTCAGCAAATAATAGAAAGCGCTGTTTTAAAATCGTTATAATTATTTCTGCATTTTTTTCGAAAAAGTTTGTCGGGTGGTAAAAATAGTTGAGTAAAATCATAAATTTTCATAAACCGAACAGTACACTAAGGACGGAAGCAAATGACCTGTTAATTTAATAATTTGTCGTATTAGAAAAACTATGACAAACGACCATCATATGTACCAAATTACACCCTCACCATACCACTAACTCAACCATACATATATGTATATAACCGTAAACTGCAAAATTCGATATTTTAATTGATTACCAAAGCTACCCCAACCCCACAATTGTCCACTAATCTTGAAGCTTTAATCCGATAAATTCATTGAATAAATAACTAATAAGGAAGCGGGGTACCGTGCGAATTCAGTGCGTGTTTAAGCAATTTAATGACAGTATGACTTATGTACGCGGGGGGGGGGGGGGCAATGACAAGAGGGCCTACTGCCTATTATGCGTCAGTTAAACATTTCTGACATTTCATATTTTATGAAAAGAAGTGCGGATTTGAATTAGAGATATTGTGGTAAATAAATAATTACACATGATTTTTACTAAATAGTAGTGTAACATAATTATGAAATATTGTTTTGTGAACGATATTTTATATAACCGAGACTCCAGAGTCTTAAATTATTGTAATGAAGTGCGCTGTGCTGCAAGAACAGACGACGTTATTGTCGTGGGAAAGCATTCTTCAAGTAACTTTAATAGCTTTAATAATTAATTATAGTGTTTTAAGAAAAATAAAAGTGAAATTTTATAAAAATAAACAGCCAGGACAAAAAATTAAATTTTTCCAATGACGGTTTGTTTGTTTGCAATTGAATTGTTATAGCTGCCTAAATTATGTCAGTCATACAAAGGGGGCACTAAAATTTGTTGATTTTACATAGTATACAAAATGTCTCTCTTCAAAATGTCACGATTTCATTACTGCCAAGACGAAACGAATACAAAGACAGAACACTAATACATTTCGCCGAGTGGGTTAGGTTTTCACCCGAAAGCCGTTTCCTTATTAGTTATTTATTCAATGGTTAAATTACCATAAGCCAAAAGTATTCAAGACGAAATTTTATGTTTTTGGCTCAGTCAACAACCATGCCCATTTTTTCATTACTTTTATACCGGTTTCCTTTCTGCATGTCCTTTATATGGTTTTCAATCATGTAAAGTACCTTTAGGGCTGAACTTTACGACTGATCAATCGAAGTCGATGCTGAGGTGGAATTTGTAATTAAATTAAAGCTTCAACTGTTTGAACGAACTAGAATTGCCGGCTATGGTAATTGAACTGTAGTTGGCCGCAGCCGACACCAACTTTGCATTTTGAGCAAAGTTCAGTTTCAGTTACAGTCGCAGTCGGATTCAAAGTTGCAATTGTATCTTGCCACATGTATTTACCATTTGGACAAAGTCCCAGTCGACTGATCAGTCGTAATTGTAATTCAGGCTTAAACATTTCTTTGGGACTTCCTACACGAGAAGGTTTTAGGGAAGGAAGGAACTTCCTCCCCTTGTACTGAGACGTGCCAGCACAATAATGTTACTCCGCGTAGTTCCTTATAGGATTACCGAAATTAATTGTGTGCGTGTTCAATTAAGTCACAGTTTTCTATATGAACATTAACTGTATCACAAATTTACAACACGTAAAAATTATTATATTATCACCTCAAGTCGTAGGTAAACATCTGTACAGCCGTCCTATCAGAAAATTCAAAAATTTCGCAATTTCAAAATGGTCTGGGATTTGCTTGCTTGGTTGGTATCGAAACTTGGTAGCATGGAAAACTGCCTAAATACTTCCGCGTGTGGGCTATGGCTTTGTATAAGCCAAAACACAGAGAGCGACACAAAAATGTTAGCGATTTAGTTGGCGACAATGTAGCATTTAAACCGCAGTGATCGCGACGCGACACGTGTGTCTGACATCAGTCACTGCTTTATTTATTGCGAAAGAAATGGTAACAAGAAAAAAATAAGAAGTGTAACATTATAGTTTATGGGACTTACTTAAAATTGCAAAGAATAAAGAAAAAATAACATAAACAAAAAAGAAGAAGAAATTCCTATACATGAGATGATGCATATCATGCAACTTACTTTTTCCCTCATTTTCTCTATAATTTCCCCCTCAAAACCCGTAATTTATCAAAGATTTTAATTTTATTCAAGTTTTTAATAACTACTTTTTTTACTTTTAATTTCCTATGCTTCACAAAAATAATCAAATCCACATAACATGAATGTCAATTATGAAATTGTCTATAAATGACATAACCTACCTACATTCCAATAATAAGAAAAGGTACCTGATAAGGAAGCATTTCTCACACAAGAAAATCATATGCAAAGCCATCACTTTATTTAAATTAAATTCCCACAATTCATTTATCTTCTGCGATTAAAAATATTTTCTTTCCAAGCCTGACGATATTTGACATGTCTAATATTTCTCGTCAGATAGTACAGAGCTTTGCATGAGAAATTAAATTTTGCTTGAACATTTGTATCGTGAGAAATGCTTGTTAGGTAGTTTCGCTGGCTGATAAGTAAGTCAGGTAAAATAATTTAGGATATATATATACAATAATTATTTTCAATAAGCGACTTGTTTTTAGCGTTCAGTAAAGGCGTTTTAATTATACTCATCAAGGTAGAGTTTTCACTGGTGTTGTGATACAAGAACCATTTTTCACCATCAACAAGATCAAGGTAAAAGAACCTTTAATCAATTAATACGAAAGAAGACATTGTCAATAACAGCTTGCTACTGGTGTTGCGGTACACGAGCCGTCTTCGCCCTCTTAACGTTCAAGGTACAAGAACTTTTGATCAAAGTCAGCATGGACCTCAGCTCCATCCTCGACCCAGCTCAGCCCAAAAACTGCCGCTTATTCCAACTTCTCACCCACCTAAATATCTCACTCCCAATCTAACACCCATAGGATAAGGAATCATAGAACTAGAAAAGATAGGTAAAATAGACAGATGTAATCCTAGCATAAGGTAGGCTACGTGTAGAAACTAAGGAATTATATAATTAGCGGTAGAGCGCCACATGGTCAAGGAACCAAGTGCGCATAAATAGGTACGTAACCATTCATGTTCACGTAGCTAAATTAAATAAATAAATAAAAACGTCTCGGACTGGTCTTTTTCACAGTATACGTAAAAAACTTGTTTTTATATGGCAACACCAAGGGGTTGCCAGATTTAGCCCATTTTTGAAATTATATTTACTAATTTATTTTTATGAAAACGCCGTATACACAATTTCAGCTCTGCATTGACGCGTTCTCAGGCAGTGCCCAAACCACATTTTTGTATGGCAACTCTACAAATAAGTTGCTCGAATTGGCTCATTTTTGTTTAAGTTAAATTTACTTTAAAAAAAAAAAAAAAACCATGTACAAAATTTCTGCACTCGTTTTCGAGTTGTCCTGAGGACAGACAATGCAAAAATCAAAATTACTTTTAATATTATGCGTGGGTGTCCAATCCATTTTCCGCTACCATAATTATTTCTAGGTTATACAAACGGGGTGACAAGCTTTGTATATCCTATGTTTTCATCATCTAGGTATAAAAGTAGCATCTTAAAAATGTATGTGAAAAAGGATGTCAAGCATAAGGATTTTATCCTTTGTCCTTGAATATCCTAGAAGACGTACCCTTGATTTTATTCATTCATTTTTTATTTTTTATCTTATAATATCCACTAAAACATACATTTTAAGTTGGGATCTTAACGGGATCGATGATAAAAAAAATCATGAAAATTTCACAAATCTTGTATTTGCTAAAAATAAAGTCTTAGTATCTTGAAAATTTCATGAAATTTTCTGACTCATAATAATGATGACAAATGGTTTTAAATTTTTATGGCGACTATAACGCACTTTAAAAAAATAATTCGCACTTCGGGAACGCTACAACATCAACTCGGTTCCGAGCCCGGAGGTAATCTGAAACTTGCCCCCTCTACATACCCTAAAATTCACGACGTCATCCTAATTACCTAGTTTTCCTTAGTCCGGTGACACACGATGAAACACACGCGACACACCGTAGTAAAAACTGGTTTTCTTAGCACTATTTTAGAACATTTTCGTGTATACCTCAATTTAGAGCAGAGGGATATACTCGGATGATACACGAGTGTTTTATTACATATGTATACGTGTACTCGGTTTGTGTGCGTATAGAACATATGGAAATGATGAATTTTCTTTGCTGCATCAAAAACGTGTATCAACCGTGTATAAACTACGTGTACCATGGGCTGATACACATTTGATACAAAAAACGGGTTTACATCGTGTCTAGTCTCGAGTGTGTATCATCGTGTGTCACGGGACTTACAAATTAACCCAACTGCTCGGCGTGGTTCACATTTGACTATGCAGTTGGGGCTGACATACATATTGCTTCGTAAAGCTATGTCATGCTAGCGCCAGGTGCTTAGTCACAGCTGCTTGAACGCGAATATGACAACGACCTTCTGTCGTTGCTACTGATAAGCATTTTCACCCAGGTGGATTTCTCGCGGCAATGTTACAGCGAAGAATAAATATAAGGCTTGGTCAATAGGTAAGTGCAATTAGTGTGAAGTTTCAGATTAGTAACTACAAGTTATGAGTGCGGTGTCGGGTTGATATAAACATTGTTGAGATACGTCAGTTTTTAAAATCAGTGATCAAAGATTCAGTTATAATTATAACGTAAAAACGTCTTTAATTTCTCTGGGACACGACATATATATGAAATACGAGTATAGAGCTAACTAAAGGGGAAACAATAATCGATATTTACTAATGTTCCAGAACAATGTGACAATTCATTCATTTTTCAGTTATGTTACTACCACTATATTATTACAGCTACTGATGAATTATGTCTGTTTTTGTTTGGTTTACTTGTAGTGGTGTTAGCTGTAAAGCCATTGTTTGTAATAGCATTTTAGTTCAGTTCATTTTAAACTCGTATAATAAAGGAGTGCAAACGTTAAGCTCTTGAGTTTATTTTAATTATTTCCCAACAGTTTTTCCGTTAGAATACAACTTCAATTATTTACTCGGTTTCGGTTCTTCTCATTGTTGTTTAGCCTCCTGATCCCTGCCAATTAGCGAGACTAAATAAACTTTAGTTGCACCGAGAGAGAATAAAGAATCAAAAGACGACGTTTCGGTCGATCGACTGTTCGTTGATAAAGCTCTGGTACGGAATACTGATTGCGTGAGCCCGACTCGCTCTTAACCGAATTTTTATGTTTATCTTATCCGATATCTTATCTGCAACAATAGTAGAATTTCGCCAAACTTTTGTCGACGATATTGTCGTGTTGCGTTATTTCCGCTGCCAGTATATAAAAAAATTTTGTCGCCGACAAATTTTGGGTCGCGTTCATTATACCCGAGACTAATTCACCAGGGCATAGAAACTAACCTTACACATAGATTATAATAATAATTGCAAGAATAAAAAATTACAAAGCCCTTATCCAATAGCGTACATCTTAAAATTGATTAAAAAGATATTTCATATTCTAAATGATATTAAAAAAAAAATAAGTACTCACGGGGATAACGTTGATCGTCCTCATCTCTAATGAATGGTTCACATGGAAGAGGTGTCTTTATGATACTAATGCTGGTTTCAGGTGAGATCTGATAGTAAAAAAAATTGTACAATTTATATAACTGAAAAGATAAAATGCTCACTTTGGTAGATTGATTCGATCTCTCTTCATCACTTTCATCATCACTACTTAATGTTAGAATAACTGGTTCAGCTTCAACCGGTCTAGTACGTCCCATTTTAGTTTTGCCGCGAACAGCAGCGATAGTTCCTCTTCCTCGGTATGCTAGTGTTGCAAATGCTTTATTTGTGGCCTTGTTTAAGAACTCAGCCTGGATGGTTTGCCTTTTAAATTCATCTTCCTTTGCCTTAGTAGGAAGCTTCATAGAACAGGGTGTACGTTTTGGTTCCTCATGAAATATCCGCTTACATCTGTATGGAATATCCAGCTGTAAGTAAAGAGAAAATATTCATTAAAAATACTTACCTTTCACATTTGGCGTGGTCACATCCAGAATAGCCACAAATTTGGCAAACTGCCAAAAATCCCTGTATAAACTTAGCTGGAACGTCTCTTACTTCAGTCGAATTTGAAGGTCTTTCAACATGAAGAGTAATTGTTTGCGGTGACTGCGTAATTTGAGTTGTGTCTGGTGAGGTTTCCAACGCCTGGGCCTGCTGCAGCTGGGGTTCAACAGTCTTTTGTTGTTGTAAACTTTGTTCAGCAGCCGAAATTAATTCGCTAGTTGATTCTTGTGCATTTAGTCCTACAGTTACTACATAATCAATATTAGCTCCAGGATTTGGAACACATTGAATGCTTGTTTCTGGTGTAAAAGGTACACCAACTTGTTCTAGTAACTCCTGGACAGTGCAACTTTCTTTTGGAAGTGTAAAAGTTATTAGCCTTTGCTCTCCTGTACTCAAAACGACTAACATTCGGGCACTTTTTTGAGTATCGCCCTCTTGAATTTGCAATTGATTACGATTTTGAGCTTGAATTACATGCTGCGGTTGCACTGTATTTTGAGTTTGTGTTCGCACTGTTCTATTCTCATCGCTTACTGTAAGAGAAGTATTTTGAGATGGAGTTTGAGTTTTACTAGTTACAGGGTTGGATATGGGCATTGGAGTAACTCTATTTACTGGAATCGTTGAATTCGTAGTACGGGCAGAGGCAAGAGTTCTAACTGGTTGAGGTTGACGAAGTCGTTTATAATCTAATAGCGACATAACTCTACCATTAGTAAGTCTTATTGATTTTTTATCATCATCCAGTCTTTCTAAAGAATAAGTTGTTAGAGTTGTATTATCAAGGGTCTTAGTTTCGGATACTGATGTGTTTGCAACAGTAGTTGCTGTATCTGTGCTTTTCGAAACAACTACCGCTTGGATACTGTCTTCTAGGTCCATAGCTCCTTGAAAACTTGTCCCAACTGTTTTGCTGAGTGGAGGAGGACTTCGAAATTTTGGCTGAGGGGTTTGCACTGCAGTAGTTGTAGCTAAAGGCAGTGTAGAGCTTGCGACAGATTTCTGGAATTGCTGTCCAAGAAGTCTTTGCTGAACTTGGTTTGCCAGAAGGCGATGTTGTTGAAGTGCACTATTATTAAGTGTTTGCGTTTGATAAATTTTCTGCATATTTTGAGACGAGACACTAGTTTGCGGTTGTTGCTGCTGCTGTGGAGTGGTTTGTTGTGAAGTTGTGGATTGTTGTGGTAATGAAGTTGAATCCACTTGGCGACTTACAGAAGCCTGAGGCGTTGTTACAAGACTAGTAGATTTTGGACACGCTGTACTAGCACCTCTACCTCTTCCACGTCCACCACGACCTCTTGTACTAACAGTAGCACGTCCTTTAGCAGCAGGTTTATTTTGAGTAAGAGGCCGCGTTTGCGTAACAACACTTGCAGTGGTATTATTTGGAGATTGCGCACTACTGTTTTGTATTAAGTTAAGGCGTATATTTGGACGAGACTGAATTTGCAGGCGAGGAGTGGGGTTAACTTGCCCTCGACCAACTGATGGATTACGAACAATTTGAGAAACTCTTGGGGTAGCTAAATATGTAGAATGCTGAATTTGCTGATTTGTCTGCTGCAGCGTATCTTGCGGTGCTTGTGGTGTAGTCTGAGGAGTTACTTGTGTTCGAACCTGTTGTTCTTGTTGTTGGTGTTGTTGAACTGGAGTAAAAATTATGTTTGGCATTGTAGTTTGAACGCTTGCTTGACGATGTTGGATTGCTCGTGGTTGAGGAGAAGGTTTTACCGATTCTTGTTGAGAAGATTGTGATTGTTGCTCGGACTGTTGCTGCTGAGTCGATTGCTGTTGCAGCTGATGTTGTTGAAGCTGCTGTTGAGATATTTGGTGAGTAAACACAACAGTCCTTGGTTGCGTGTAAATTATTCTGGGCTGTCCCATATTTGCGGTAGGTATTTGGTGACGCATTACAATTTGTTGCTGTTGTTGCTGTTGAGCCTGATTAGGCTGCTGTGGTTGTACATTTTGCTGCTGTACAGCAGTAGCCTGGTGTTGCTGTTGCAGAACAACATGCGGTGTAGATTGCTGAAGTATCACATGCTGCGGTGTAGTGGATTGGCTTGTTGGTTGCATTAAAACTTGTGTTGGTACTGTTTGTCGCAAGTCAGACTCAGCCGGTTTTTGAACCAAAATAGATTGCTGCTGTTGTTGTTGTTGTTGTTGCGCTTGCTGTTGACTAGGAGTTGGTATATGTCGCAGCATTACTTGTGATTGCGATTGCTGTACCAATTGGTGCTGCTGCACCAATTGATCTCCTTCTAAATCTGTGGAATAAAAAATCTGTTGCTGAGATATAGAAGTATCGCTATCTTCATCTTGTTGTATTATATAATGTGTAGGTGTTTGCTGTGTTTGATTTTGTGATTGCTGCGATTGCTGTTGTTGATAGACAATTTGAGGGACTTGGGCGTCATTTAGCACCAATGAATCGTCCTGCGTAATTATAAGCTGTTGAAAATTAAAAAATTAATATAGCTCCAAGATAATCAATTGAGTAACAAACTTGCTGAGAATTATGCCCGTCCTCTACTCCGCCCATAGAAACTACTTGGATATTTTCCAAGTTCAAATTTTCCAAGTTTAAATTTGAACAAATCCTTTTAATCTCATCAACGTTGTTGACTATTTGGAAAAAATGCGCCATCGCCTAGGCTGTAAATACATATAATAAATAATGAATTTTTTGAAGTAAACCGAGGATAAGATTGCATCTGCATATACTAGAATTTCGTTATGGTCGCAGACACACGGAGCAGCATGCTACCATGCTTCCTCCAACAGCTGGCTGATGGCGACACGGTCGTAGCTTACACGGTGCACTTTGCTGCCTTGTGTGACCTGAATGATATTCACCCGCAAGTAATTTAAATAGCTTTCAATCTATAAGTAATGTTACACTAGCCATAGAAACATAAGCTGTTTATTTTGCACGTAATTTTTTTTTCCAAAGGAACAGCTGTTGTTACCGAAAATCCGAGCTTGAGCGACTGAAGTTACATATGTATAAAATTGCTCCTTTTTCTTTAAATATTTTGGCTACTACTCTCTCCAGCCACACATTTCCTTATCCTTTTTAATAATTTCGGTGTGTTAGTGTTTCAATGCACAAATTAATACAATATACAATACAAAAATATGTTTGAGATAGAGGAGGAGAACAACAAAACTGTGCAATTTTGATTTTAATAAAAGCTGCGGTGTAGTATAAATACTTTAGGAATAGAATGAGCTTTGATCAGAGCTGTTCCGGGTGCTAATTACACTGGATTTGAAGCTATGAAGTTATGCAGTTAAGCACTAAACGTTATTCTTATAGAAATGGAAATAAAAATATTTATTTAAGGATACTGTACCCAAGAGTTGATTAATATTTTTTTGTACATTGCAATTTTCCTAAATTATAAGAAATGAGTACATTAACTACTACTATTAGGACTTAGTTTCAATTTAGAGTTAAATTTAAAATTTAAAAATTACACATAAATTCTGGATATCATGAATATAATTCAAAATAACAATAGAGTAATATTATACTATAAGTGTTTCAATGTGCAGGTTAAATACACCGATAGTGCCTGCAGTTTGGACACTCAAGGAAAGGTTATTCCATAGACGGGCAATTTGGACAAGATAAGAACCTTTCATGTAAGATTTATAAAAACGTGGGAGCATTATATTCCTATTACGTCGTGATATATTGTGAACTGGAAAAATTCTATAGGTCTATCACAATTAATTAAATTATATAAGAAAAATATAGCATGTCGCCACAAATAGGCAAGCCAAGCACTCGAGTTCGAACAGGCGAAACATTGTCAAACCTGCGAGGTTCATAAACAAAGCGGATGCAGTGGTTGAATGCTATATTTATGTTGCAGGTACAAAAAATATCCAGTTTAGGAAATATAATACTACCATAAGGGAAGTGGGGTAAAATTAAAGTTTTAATTAATCTGATGCTATTTTCAGTAGATGAGATACTCGCTTAGAGCCACAGACTCCGAAGCTCTGCATAACTTTTCTGATAATGCTGTTAACGAAGATGCAACACTTCTTTCGCTGTTTAAAATAATACCAAGAGTAGTGACTTTGTTTAACATAGGCAGCGAAACGTTGTTTAAGACCACTGGTGACATCAGAAAAATTCAGCGTTTTATTGTAGAAGTAAAAACAGTGAGACTTGACAGGATATAAAACCAACTGATTATTCTTCAACTAGAAATAAATTCTGTTGAGATCACAATTCATTCTTTCAAAAGCCCAATAGGTCTGTTGAAATATAACGGGCCTTCATCGGCATAAAAAATATATACATCTTGGAGAACATCAGGCAAGTCATTTATCAACAGACTGAAAAGTAAAGGACCCAATATAGCACCTTGAGGAACCCTACACCACACAGAAAATTGTTGATCAAAGCAACAGCTGAGTTGCTAAAATTAAAAGATTTAGCAAGTGTATCGAGGAAGATGCAGTGATTCACGCTATCAAGAGCCTTAGAGAAATTTAAAAGTACTACGACCATGAAATGGACTCGGTCTAGAGCGCTTCTTATGTCAAAAATTACTTTCAACACAGTAGTTTCGTAACTATGAAATCGTCGTAGTCCCGATTTCCAGCATATCTGACAATCACCCCGGTCGAGATATTCAAGTATCTGTTTACATTAGCTTTTCAAGGACTTTGGATATAAAGCACAAAATACTAACTGGACGAAAATCCATATTCCGGAGAGGATTTTTTCGGAATGGGCTTAACGGTTGCAAACTTCCATGCACTGGGAAAATATGACATGAATTAATTATATGTAGCATATATTTGCCTATAAACGGGATCAAAAGCTTAATCAACCGTGGTGGTAAGTTGTCAGGTCCAGTAGCCTCAGATTTTATGAGGAGATAGCAGCAAGAAGTTAACTGTAATCTACGCCCCTAAAAGTACTTATCTTATTGAATTATCTACGCTGGGATTAGAATCACTTAGCTCAGTGGGTGCAGTACTGCATCGAGTCAAGAATATATTTAGCTATTCGGGGTCGAGATCACTTTTAGAAGTATAATTACTGCTTCCCACAGCCGCCCTAGCCTGTCGCAAATTTCGCCAGTGTTTTTGGATTGAGATTAAATTTGCAGCAAAATATTGGCGCTTTGCTCGTCGAGCTGCCGCGGTCGCCCTATTTTGAGCAGCTGTGTATAGAAATCGCGCTTCATCAGTCCGCAACGGCCTATAGCGAGACATAAATATTCACGCTCGGCAATAACCAAATGGAACTCTTGGCAAGAACCAGGGACAACCATCAACGGGTATATTTTTTCTTTTTATTGATATATATTTTTCAAAGAGCTAGTTTATAAGGGATGAGAGAATTTGTACTCGACCGCCGACCGATTCACAGACAAAAATTGTATTCCCCCGCAAATGCAAACATTCATCAAATAAGCAATTTTCATCAATATTTTTGTAGTTAAGATATGAATACTTAATAATAGAGTGTGCATAAGCTACAGGAAAATCGTAATATCATGATCCAGTGTGCTGGGGACGTTAATTTGGTTGTGTGAAACTACTTTATTCGAATCTGTAACCAGGAGCATGTCAAGTAATGAAGGATTCGCTGTTAAAGTACGTTGGAAAAGAATGAATTACATTTAGATTTAGGCATTGAACGAAATGTAAAAAGCATTTTTCGTTCCCAGATCCAACCTGTTAAATTCGACAGGCAAATCCATCGACAAAGATCTCCTCGAAAAAAATCAGTACTACTTCTACATTACTTATATTCGCAAGTTTATTGTTTACTACTATTTCATTTAATAAGATATTAAATATTTCAATTTAATAAAGTATTTTGCTAGAACCGCTAATTATGCTTCACCATATCATGGCTACACTATTAAAATTAAATTAACGGAGCTTTTGAAAATTGTTCGGTAAAAATACAGATCAGTTCATTTAATGATAAAATCCAATTATAAAAGACAAAAGTATAGTTAACAAATTAACTTTACCTTATTATCTGGCTACTTAAATATAAGGGTAAAATTGATGTTATACAATTTAAATACGTAGTAGGAACGTACTTTGGTATCACAAAATTTTACGTTACTAAGCTTAGCCTATACTGGCTTTAACCTAAAACTTAAGAAGTAGATAACAATTTCAGTTTAAAATCGCAACAAAAACCCAATTAGGCCCAATACATAAGTATGTACATAAATCTATCTTTACTATGTTTCCATGCAGAGTTTAATCCGAATTGGATCCGAATTAATGCTCATAAAAACGAGAATTGAGTTGAGTTTCGTTCAATCCATGTTAACTCCACGAAATCAGTCGAGTTGGGTTGGATTTTGTGTTCCATCCAACAAAAATCCGGCTACTTTGTATGAAATATTTTATCTGTAAACTCAATTCAAGCCGTTCATGGAAACAGCATCGAGTTAACTCAGCCAGCAAAACCTAACGCTAACTCAATCCTAGCTCAATTCTGGCTCATGGAAACATAGTACTTATTATGACAAGCATTGTGAATACACACAAATAAAAATAGAATAGACAATAAAACATAAGTTTTTTATATTTACTAACAGAATTATCTATTCGACTAAACCTAATTCGTTATTCAAACTTAGCTCAGATAGTGACTTAGTATATCAACTTAAGTGCGCAATGTTAGCTCTTGTTCGTTAAATAGTCAGACAATCTTGGTGTCTTGCTATCGAGACGGACTGCATAGAGCCGTTGGAATGCAAATTCAGGGATGATGAGACTCATCCCCTGTAGCTGACGATAGAGGTTCCATTATAAAACATATTTAAAGGTTGTTATTGGAGGTAGTGCAAATTGGGAGTTAGTGTTAAACAGATTAATCAGGGAGAGGTAATAGTTATTTTCAATCTACCAAGTACATTTTAACCCTTTCAGTGGTATCGCCGTACATGTACGGCCAGTCTCTTGTGTTTCAGATAGAGTATCGCTGTACATGTACGTCCAGCCGTGGTCCAGCCTGTTTTGGGTGGTTTTTTGTTTTACATAATTCTTTTTTATACTAATATCTTATTTGTATTTTATGTCTAAATATATAATAAATGAATATTAGTGAGAAAAAAATATATGTAAGTATACAGGGTGATTCAGATCAAGATACCTTCCGGTATACCACGCAATTCCTTCAGGTAACCCTCGAAAGAGTTGTCCAATTGATCCCATTTTCGAACTTGAATTTCCCTTTTTTTCTTTTTAACCCCGCCCTCTAAGCATTTGAGAGTGTACACTTAAAGTGAAACGAAAACGTGAACCTTACGAACAGCTTTTTCACTAATACACCCAAGGCCGTATAGTGAACACTATATCACAGCGTAACAAACACGTATTGAAAACGTATCACCCTCTAAGCATTTGAGAGTGTACACCTAAAGAGAAACGAAAATGTGAACTTTGCGAACAGCTTCAGCGTTATAATAACAGCGAAACAAAAACGTATTGAAAATGTACACCTCTGGATTTATTGACCTCTGTCCTTTGTTTCATAGAACCTGACAGCTGTTTTGTGTTTTTGTGTGATTATTTGATATTCTTAGAATAACAAAACGCCGCGTGATTTTTATTTAATGAATTTGGAGTGTCAAAAAATTTAAGTAGGTATACTTATTATTAAGGTTTGTTCTGCGGCCAACATACTTTTTAAATATTAATATATACTTCAATTTTCTAGTAGAAATGGTAAAATAAGTTAAAGTACAAATATTTACAAAAATAAAAACTTAACTTTAGCTTATTTATATTTTCAGGTCATTATTGCCGGAAATTGTTAAACCCTATAATATAATTGTGATGCTTTTTTATTAAATAAATTAAACTAGAAAAATCTGATGTTTTCTTCGTCATTCAGACCACATGCAACACGTTTCGTAAACTATACACAATTTGAGAATTCTTTATGAACTCTCCTGCAACGATGCAAAACAGTCACATAATTTACATTCCGAAAACGAAACATTTTAGAGTACAGTCTGCGAAATATAATGTCAACTACCACTACACTGACAGTCTACGCTTGTCAGTTTCACTTCTCTTTGGCCTGATAATTCGTTTCTGTTACGCATTCATAACACCAAAGCATTTCTTTTGGGTACACTTCTATGTTTACATTTTCGATACGTTTTTGTTTCGCCTTGCTTGAAGGGCGTGTGCAAAATTTCAACACTCTAAGGAACGCGCTCTCAAGTTGTCGGGAGGATGGACAGACGGACATTCAAAAATCAATATTGTGCATGGGTTTTCAACCCAGCATTATTTCTGTACGTACAAATGAAATGACAAACTTAATATACCCTATAGATTTCATGTAGGGTATAATAAATCTCACCGCAATAGAAACTTTATTATTCTGTGTAATACGAGTCCGTATATCAAAAGTTATATCCTTAGTGGAGTTAAAATGTGTTCCTTTGAAAAAAATATTTTTTATTCAACGGCCATAAAAATGTGACCATGTAGTCTTCCATGTCAACAACTTTTATGTTCGTTGAATAAAAAATATTTTTTTTCCACAAAAAATTAATAAAATTGTAATTGGAGTTAATCAATTTGGTAAGTGAGCGGCTCTAATTTTGTAATGGTCATATAAAAATACCTTAGAATATACAGGGTGTCCCGGACTAATACTGCAACATTTTGCCAAATGATTCCTCTCGTCCAGACAAGCAAAAAATTGTATGGCAGGGGGGGGGGGGGGGGCAAAATGTCACCCTACCGACTTACAGGGTGATTAGTAAAATATGCCCTTTTTTCACTAAACACCCTATATCTTAAAAAGTACAGGGGGTACGGTCTACTTGAAGACGGCATTGTATGCAGAACCTTAGGGTCTTTCCTGTGAATGTTAAACCACCCCACACCCCTCCCCACTCCAGAGTTATGACGCTTCAAAGTCAAAAATTCGTTTTTTTTTTAATTTTTCCGTTATTATTTTAAAAATACCCCCACTAACATACCTTTTTGTTACAAAATTTCGAAGGCCCAGAGCCTCCTCTTTAATTTAACCCATTACACTTCTGTTCTATCTGTAGACCGTGCACCCTGTACTTTTTAAGATATAGGGTGTTTAGTGAAAAAAGGGCATATTTTACTAATCACCCTGTAAGTCGGTAGGGTGACATTTTGCCCCCCCCCCTGCCATACAATTTTTTGCTTGTCTGGACGAGAGGAATCATTTGGCAAAATGTTGCAGTATTAGTCCGGGGCACCCTGTAGAGAGAACAGGAAGTTTGATAAGCCAAATTAAGTGTAGTCCAATTCTGGTTGTGTTAGAATCTGTTGCCGCTGTAGTGAAAGCTCAGCTCAAGTGTGTAGTATGAATCAACATAGAGAACGGGGCAACAAGATATGTTTGAAAGTATTACACTTACCCCCACCGAAAATGCTCTTAGTCGTTGGCACTACGCCAAGCACATCAGAGGTTCTTAGCTGTTTCAAATGTAAGCAAATTAAGCACCTATAGCTGGACATACATTTTTCATAAGGTATCTCTTTATTCAATATATTCTGTCCCACTTTAAAACAACTCAAGAAAAGCCAGCTCATTTGCACGAATTTTATAGGTATCCACACTTCCTGTTCTCTCTATATTCTAAGGAAAAAAGAGTTTTTTTTAAAAAGTTTGTGTAAAATAAAATCTGGATTCATCCTCATCGGAAAACTTACCAGTGCAGTAAACATGGAATTACAATTTTAATTAGTCGTATTTTGCACCGAACCAACAAATTTCCTGACGGGAGGTGGATAAACTGTACCTGCGTGGTAATACAATAAATAAGAAGCACCTACCTATTTGTTTCTTGGATCATGCTAAAAAAAAGTACAAGGTAAATTTAGAAATGAAACGGAGGATAATTAGATCGACTAACCTGAGGAAACGTAACCCCAAGTATATTTTCTTCAAAAAAAAAAAAAAAAAACAAAAAAAAAAACAAAAAAAAAAACAAAAAGATATCGCATAAATAAAGGTAATCCATTAGCGTTTAAGCAATAATTGGATGAAAAACACTTCCAATACGTCGTAAATATCTCTGATGAACGCCAAAACTGTTCAAAGACAGTGGGAATTCAACTTTTCCTTTCAATAGCGTCTTGAGTCCTGCGCTACCTATGTAAAAGGTGTACAATCTCGCATAACTAATATAATAGAAGACAAGGTTGCAGTACTTAGAAGCCCTATTGAACAGTAAATTGATTTTAAAGCACGAATTGAAATCATCACGGGAAATTTAAACATAACAACCAATTCTCGAATTTCTCGTGGTTGAGAAAAATTACTCGAACCATAAAAATCTAATGTCATATCTACAATCTTCATAAAATCCGAGGGAGTTACAAGCTTAGTAACCAAGCTAACAAAAAGGGAAGAACGATCACCTGGTGGCAGTGTCCTATCATCATCGGGCGTTCAGACATAATTATTAAAAGGGACAATAGGAAGTGGGTGATTGTTGAATCTACCGCGGCTTATGGTGACAGAGGCAGCAAAAGATTACGATTTGAGATTTGATCTTGTGCGTAAAGGAAAATTCTCAGTTTTGGACCATGGCAATATCGCTTTTATAAAAAAAAATATGAACTAAGTATTTAACTATAGTACAAAGATTTCATTTGTACCGAAAAACCAAATATGTAATAATGTAATCTAATCGATAGCGAAAAATCTATAGTAAACTTCAAGACCTTAACTGATAGTGATAAGAGGAAGGTATTTTGCTAATTGTAACCCTCATACAAGTACCTTATTAGGGAATGCAAAATTTTTATACCGTAAGACGAATCTAACTTCTTACAGGTCTATCAAAAGCAAATACACACGCCTCCAGGGAGCCCTTTTGAAGGACCGGATATCTTGTAAGTAAATTTGCTACTTTCAACTCTATATATGTCGTAGACACTTGACGTAACTTAGCACTTCATGAAATGTAGGCAGACTTTTTAAAGTGTCTGAAATTTTTAGTCTCTTCATGAAGTGCTACAAGCCTTTACGTCGATGGTGTAAAACCGACCGATATATTAGTCTCTTCATGAAGTGTTACAAACCTTTACGTCGATAGTGTAAAACAAAACCTTCAAGAATACTTCACAAGCCATGAAATAGACTCCCTCCCTACCACATGCGAGGCTTAACGGAGTCCTTACATTTTAAATATTTGCAGTGTTCTTATGTAAAACTGACAAAAGTTTGATTTGAATAGTTCCTCCGCCCTAAGCAACTATTCATACAGAAAAATGATGTTCTGATAATCTTAAGCTTGATTTCTTATCTTCCGAACCGTAATAAAATTTTCATACCTTTTCTAACAAAATTATATAGCGACTAATGCCGTTTCTCAGATTGATAAGTAGTCTACACTATTTTGGTAACTTGTCACTATGTTGCAAAAATTTTGAGCTTGTACCGGGAGAATAAAGTGAATTTTGTAGAAAAAGGCAGTAAATCCCCCAACGTCCCCCAAATTCGACCTATGGAGCGCTACTGGGCTTCGGTCAAAAATATCTTGAGGAAACAAGGCAAAAGCCCTACTACAACGCTGAAAAAAATTTTCTAGTTTAAGGGAAAT
Organism: Dioctria rufipes; assembly: GCA_963924295.1. Classification (NCBI taxonomy): domain Eukaryota; kingdom Metazoa; phylum Arthropoda; class Insecta; order Diptera; family Asilidae; genus Dioctria; species Dioctria rufipes. The sequence goes on along the minus strand of OZ002743.1, from coordinate 91,354,354 downwards.
TAGCTAGTAGGAAAGTGAGTGATTATATATTTACACAGACGTATCAACTATCTACTTTAACGTTAGAAGTAATTAATATAATTGAACTTAATGAAAAAGTCGACTAATGTTCGTTGTTAATCAATCAAATAAGCTATTAATATAATGCAAACAAAAGTAGTTCAAAATTTATAGGAAAATCTTAATTTTAATAAGTTCATAACTTGGTAACATGTAAAACTGTAATTCGTGAGGAAAGACACTGTGCGGGAGGTAGCTCAGACAGACCCATGCATAGTGTACTTAATGAGGATTTATGAAAATGGTGAGTGTACATTTGAGCATGAGATTAAGGGTTTTTCCTCAGGAATACTTTACAACAAAATCCTCTTCATTGTTTTCAAAAATAAATGTTTATACCATTATTTTTCCAATAATGTGGTTGACAAACTTCTTTATTGAAAACTCTGTCAGATAGATATGTACTTATTTTATAAGTACAAACTCAATTCAATAGGCTTTGTTATAAAGAAAGGCATCAAGCAGACTCTGACCTTTTTAGATTTTCACAAGAGGCGAATAGTAAATTTAATAAGGATTCAGAGGTTTTGTAATATATTAATTTTAATGAATTGAAAGCAAAAAATTCACAAGCTGAATCATTCAAATAAAAGCAGCTTATATACGCAAATGTTACTGTAGAACACTATTGGCATATTGACTAAATAACTTCACATAATCGGAAAGGCAAGTTTGGTAGGAGCATAGCCAGCACTCCCGTTTCTAGGTACGGATCTACAGAAGGCTGAGCACAATGTCACGAACTGAACTTAGTTGACCTTTCCGTTATGTTTCTACCCTATCTATATCGGTCAATAATTCTAAAAAGGTTTTTTTTTGTATTATTTTCATCTCATAACATATCTTCAAAGGATAACCTCCGTATTCATAAAAATCAATTATTCTAATTAGACTTAATCTTGAAAAAATATATAAACAATGTAAAATATCTACTGTCTCCAAATTTTTTCACATAAAGTGATTTACAACAGAATAATTAAAATTCTATCGGCTTTCAGGTGTGTTGCTATTTTCACTTCAGACATTTCGCAAACTTTACAAAAATGGCTAATGAACTTTGACGTCGTATTGTATATAATAAAAAGGTGATTTAAGCATTATTTGAAGTACACTCTTTTTTTTTTAATATTCCACAGTCTTTTTAATTTAACAAAAATTTTATATTTCAATATAGTATTCCTATTGTCACACAGTAAACGAAAGTTCTACCCATAAACTAGCACTGTAATCACGACCCAAATTCCTTTGGTTGTATTACAGAAATTTGCTTACCTAAGAAATAACGCTCTATTTCTCAAAACAGCATATAAGCTTCCAAATTTATAGAGAGATACTCATTATCTCGATAACATCACATTTAAATTAACAAAACCCAATTATTTTTCACTATTCCTGGATGCACCACAAACAGAAAAACATGGCGTGTTACAATTTATGACAGTTGCTATTTTTTTCGTTTGAAGCGCCAGCTAGCGGAAATTAGAGTCTGAGATTTTTTAAAACAATCGATGATCCCATTATTTTCGATTAATACATGACGAACGAGTGGGACTTCTGTAATAAGTGTTGTCAAAACAATAGTTAGTGGGACCACTATGACTTTTTTACTATTTCTCATTTTTACATATGGGGTTTGTATATTTGAGTTTTTTAATCTTTTATTTTGAATTAATATAGTTAAGTGGGAAAGCACAGTTCAAGAAAATCATTGTAGGTTCACTTAATTTAAAGAATTCGTATAACGCGATACTCTAGCAAGACAACTGCTAACGACGGAGAACGGATGCACTTTATACAATAGAGTTACAAGATCGAAAAAATCTAATTTATGGTAAAATACGATATTTTAATTTTATGGTTATTTCTTTTTATAGTTTTTATAGTAAGTACTATAACACCAAATTTTAAAAATGGAAATAATTTTGTTTATAGTTTTATTAATTAAATAGCGCATATCAAATCAAATAAATTTCGTTTATCCAATCAATGCAAATCAAATGAACGAAATTTGAAATTTAAAACTATTGGCTGCCTGTAGTTTTGATTGAAATCCAAATTTTTAAAAACTAAGTAATTTGCTCTTGTTTTTCCCTAAACGTGATTGCAAGGAAAAAAGAACAAATAATAGAGAGTGCAGAACCTGTAAATAAAATAAGGCGATGCGGGTGAGAAGTAGATTTACTTACATTATCACACCGACAGCATCAATGCTTAACGAACTAAAGCGGGTGAATGTAAAGGAAAGGAATAGTGTTGAATGTATTGCTATTTATATATTAGATAAAAAGCAGGCTTCTATCAGAATATTTACATATATAGGTATCAGGAATGTAAATTAATTTAGATTAAATAATTATAATACAACATAGGAGCACAAAATTACCTGCTGTATAGAGGGCTAAAAATGTATTATGTTGCAGAAATGATGATCATTTTGAAAGATTTAAAAGATATTGCATAATTTATAAAAAACTAAAGTTAGATGCCCTATTATGAAGTTAATTTCAGTTACTAGATAGCTTTTTATGGACATTCATTATAGTCCTAGTGCTATGGACTAAATGAAGCTTATTGGAATGTAAAATTTTTTTTTATGAGCAAAAATTCGTTGGGTTTCCTGACTCCTCCAAAACCCTCGAAAAATACTTCCCAAGCCATGAGAGGCCTAACAGTCTTAATAAAATTATTATTTTTACGCTGTAGTTAAGTATATGACTACCAAGGTTAATTGTGTGCATCTTTAATCAAGGTACAATTATTGCTATAAATAATAGGTATATCACAAATTCACAGCACGTGATGACGATTAAATTAATATATTATCATCTCAAATCGCAGGTAAAGAACTGCACAGCCGTCTGAACAGATATTTCATAATTTCAAATTAGCCGGACCATTTTGCTTGAAGTAGTATTGGTATGCTGCCTGTCAAGGTATATAGAATACAAGGTATTCCCATTACAAACCATATTCCACCATTAGTGTATAGGAAAGGATGGTATAGAGAACACAATACTCTCTCTGTCTTTCTTATAAAAGTGTATAAGAAATACGTCGCAGGCTATCAGCTGCAATGTGTTAACATTTAATGGGAATACTTGTCTTTTATATACCTTGCTGCCTGTGCTCTCCATCGCATCCTGGTAGCACGTGTGGGCCCTAGCAATGCCACTCATCGACGGAATGTAAAGCACTGTAGCGTGTAAACCCTTCACACACTTTACTTTTTACTGGTGAGAAGCATTCGGGGGTAGGAAAAACTCTGAAATGCCAAGTTTCGATCGGGGGGATGGGCAACATACCAGTACTACTGAAATCCCCATTATACAGGTGATAGGGTGCATCACTGTGATGGAACTTAGTTGATGAGAGACTCTCCGGGAGGGGAAAATCCTTCACCGAGTCACAGTACATACCGAGTGTCTCTCATGAACGAAAACCTGTATCACAGTGATACATACTAGCGGCGTATACGACGGGGTAAAGAACTGCACAGCCGATCAGAAAGGGGAATGTCCACTTTTCATACAACATTCCGCCCGATAATTCCAGACATGAGAGATGTTATGAACGATGCATTATGATACTCTGAACATATTTTATTTACAATGTTTATTTCAATTAAGCGGGGGAAAGCTTTGGCGATCGGATATAGCTTGCGCGACTTTCTTACTTCTCGTGATTTTGCGGAATGCTGAGTCGTAGAAAATGACTACCTATGAGAAAAATGTTCACAACAGAGCACTATGGAAGAAGAACCTCAAAACTATATGCAAAATATAGTAGCTGAAGCACCCGTGACCCAAGTCAAAGTGCATGAAAATACATCTCGAGAAAGTTTTCTGAATCGGGAAAAAGGTTTACCACACGATAGTACTCGGCGATACCTTTTGATATGCACTGAAACCCGTTTTCCGATTGGATATAACCTTACTGAAGACTCAACTACAATTGAAGTAAAGAACTTACGATTTTGAACGAGAATGACGTTTATATGATGATTCTAACATTACATCACCTAACGGTGGAACATGGTTCGTAATGAGTAATTTTATTCTATATACCTTGGTGTTTACAAAAGGTATATAGAATACAAGTTATTCCCATTACGAACCACGTTCCGCCATTAGTGACGAATTATTGTGAAAGTACGGTGCAGAGAACACAATACTTTTGTTATAGAATTATGTAGAGAGAGTGATTGGTTAGGACGTGAAGTCCAAACTGCCAGCATAAGCTGACAGATCACTCGATGACAGCGTTGACACAGGGCGGCATGCTAGCACCTCGGCTATGTGGCGGAGAGTGTGGGGGGGGGGGTTCCCAAAAGAAACCTGCCGCTGTCACCAACCATGATCAAAAAATTTTCATGCCTACATACAAAAGCTGGCACTCACTCAGTCCTGAAGGGACCTTTACGTCACTTACCTACATTCTACTGAAGGCGCAGATGGCATGCCTTCTTTGCCAAGCCCCATCCTTCCATTGACTTTAGGTGGCACAATCGTCCAAAGTCCCTTTTTGATCTGAAACTGAAAAGAGACGAGAGGGGAGCTAGTCAACCTTCATGTCAAGAGGGCTCCAGGAGAGTGAGAGGAAAGTAACACTCTAATGCGTAATGAAATATATTGTGTCTCTTTGATACTGTTCATAAATACACAATTTCTGTTTTATTAACTTTTTCCAGTGTAGTACAGTGTGATGCGTTGTGAAACAATAAGCTATATCCTGGCTATTAATTATATAACTGGGTAATTCTGTACACATAACATTTCATAATAAAAGGAAAATTCAACTTATGTAATTCCAAAAAAAAAAAAAAAAACAATTCCTTCCCTTCTTTCTGTTTTCATAATTCTTATCTTAATATCAATTCTTAAATCTCTTAACTGCTACTATTGATCAAGCCGTGGTGCAAAATCACCTTCTAAACAGGTTCATGATACAAATCTATAAGCTCATAAGGAGCATACGACTATGGCCATAGTTGGCTCGCACTTCAAGCAACCCCCATGCTCGACTTGATGGTCGTAGGCAATTCAAAATCAAATGTAGTTATACTAGTATTCAGGAGATGTTACAAGATAAAAGTACTTACGCTCAAGGCTCTCCGATAAGCTGAAGCGCTCCAGTTGTCGCGAGTACCTGTATGGATGAAATCAAAGTTTAATTCATTCACAAATCGCTGCCAAGGATGCCCCGAATCAAGGGTAGCATTGGGTTTACTATTGACATCTGAAATCGGAAGAACTACGCTAAAATAACTTAATGCTATTAACAAAAATTTCTCTTAACTGCTTTAGTTCAGCACCACTAACACTATTATTCATGATCCGATAGGAGTGGATCTCCATAAAAAGAATGAAAACAAATCGTAAATTCACTATCACGTCATAATAGACTTCACGACACTACGTAAGGCTATCATACAAAATTTCCATAATATATACGTCCACTCTCAGGTGGAATACCTTTGTATCAAAATTTAGGAAATAATTTCTAGAAATAAGCTGCATTATTCAATTCGAGCCCGGTAACATAAATCTCTTAAACAATAATAAAAACCTTAACTATTCAATGCGAGCTACCTTAGGCGGAGCATATAGCCTATTAGATCATTCTTCATATATGTATATGTAATTCATTACTATCGTTAATATGCTGGGCGCATTGCTGCAGATCCCAGTGTATAAACTTATATTAAGAAAAGAAAAGACTTAAATTGGCACTTAAATTCGCAGCCTATGTGAATTTTTGGTTGCCTGCTACATTTAAATTCTAATATAAGTTTCGTGGATAGATTTCCAGTGTCTTGCGATATTAGTATATGGGGGTTTATGTATGCTGAGGCATCAATTAAGGTACACCCCTATATAGACTCCTCTGTTTTGCAGTTGCGCTGGTACTATACTAAAGGCCCCATTGATATGCCCAGTAATTCCCCTCAAGTTTGTTGTTGCTTATTTACAACGATTTCTGACGCAGCTGTAAGAGATTGATGTCACAAGGAGTTTAATGTGTGCCTCCTAATCCAGTTGGTATCCTGGCACGGTTGACCCTTGCCATGCGAAGCAGACGACTTATACTAGTAAAAAAAAACGTTATGACCTTAGGATTCTTGGCTTTCCTTATCTGATGGCTTTTCCTTCTCGGTCTAGTGGTGTAATTCAGGAAAAGTTACATTGGTGACGTCTCCGATTCGCCGCCCGCTTTTTCCAAGGTGTGTGATTTTCAGAAGATTTCGTTCCTGCCTCAACTATAATACCACTCGCTGATGACTCCTTACGGGTCTTTTCTACGCATGAAATTTCCTAATGGGTTTCAATAACTTTATTCAACTTATTCAATATACCTTTTTCCTTTTTTTGTCTTTTTTTTCCGCAAGGCTTTGAGCAGAGTGATACAGTCTTTTAATGTTTTGCTGGCTTGAACTACAAGAACTTGAACTCGCGTTCTTCTTCAACCACGCTTGAGGATAATTATCTCCCTGATTTTCGGATTACTGCTCGATTTCACTATGATTTTCCGCTTTTTTTGTCAGGCCTCTTTAGGATGCCGTGAATATTTATTGGTTTCACCACTCTTATTCATCGCGCTGTAACCAAGAAACCTTTACTCTTGCAGTTTTTTCCAGCTCAGCCTGTCATCCGCACTTCGATTTATATTATCGTCCGCCTATCCTCTGTCACGTCACCAGACTTCTTCTGCTTTTTCCGATCACCTTTTTCCACAGTCCCCTTTCGACTCTCGATATGGGTGCGTTCATTCTGCGTTTTACTTTAAGGCCAGCTTACATGCATCAGCATTTTACATGTAGCATATTGCTATATGCAATAGCTACGACCGTAACACTCTCTCTCCTCTCTATGCTCTCCTATAAAAATGCATATACATTAGTCACAGAATTACGTCACAGGCTATCAGCTGAAATGTCCCAAAATTTTAATGGGAATACCTTGGTGTTTATCATGCTCCATCTCTGTTGCCCATACGCAGGATTTAGGTAAAAATAAACTTTTGAAAATTAAAGTCGGAATGACCCCCGATTCTACATATGATATAAGAACTCTTATCCTCTTAACTGGGCTGTCAAAGCCCATTAGGAGACATTGGTATTCTACGTCAAGAGTTAAGAGATGTCAGACGTCAGCTGATCTCTTAACCCCACTGAGGTACGTGTTATGGTCGTAGCGTATTGCATATAGCAATATGCTACAAGAATTACTGAAGCGTGTAGGACGGCTGCACCCCGACCGAGAGAGATGCATTTCCTCAGCCTCAGTAGGACATGTTGGTGGAACGAAAGAAAGAAGAAGACAACCGACTAATTTTGGCAAACCTTTCACAGTGAACGCGTCAAAAAAATTTATTCGAAAACTGTCCAAAGCCATCGGCAAGGAATTCCATCCATACTAAGAAATCCGCCACCTGCATGGGAGTGCGAAGTTTAGAGAACCCCACTAATTGCAAGTTAATTTCCGCATGGAGCACCCTTCCCGACTAGTCTGAAGTTGATCAACCTATCATACTTTGGGAAAACAAAACAGCGTTCGCGGAAGATAGTAGTTCAGGGAACGGCAAGGAATATTATCCCTCTTCGAAAGCTGCAATAAAAACTTTATTCATCAATGGTTTGTGGGAGTTCGGGTGCTCTCCGTTACCCGGAAAAAAGGTGAATAATTCTTAGCGAGGACATTCGAACGAAGCGTAAAATTAGATTAGATTACAAATCTGAAGTTTTTCAACATCTCAATGGCGCTGAAGCTGATGTTAAATTGGATGCTAATACACAGACTGCAGAAGGAACTTGATATAAAGTGAATTTTATGACAGTATCATTCATGGAAATGGCCCAAATAATGTCAACGTAAGTTCATTTGCAAACTACCTTGCTGGGACTTTTACTGCAGGCGAGTGCAAAATTTATAAAGAACATAAAATTAGTTTAAAAAATTTTAGAAGAACTAAATTTACCGATTGTCACACTTGCAATTTTCATAGAGAGAGTAGCTCCTTTCTTTAAAGAGTTTTTGGAGAAAACTTTATCAAAGTTGTGGCCTTTTCAATGAGCGTACGCAATCGTTCTCGTATATTTTACTTGCCACGAGATTAGGCAATTGTGAGACATTTACAGCAGTTGACTTTATGTGATGTGATTGTGAAAAGATATTCAATTTATAAAGGGTTTTCCAATAAGAGGTGTTATTTCGATATTCAAAGAAAAATGCCATTTTTTGAGATAAATGATCGGATCTTTATTTCATTATAAAGAGGAAGGTATGCCGTTAATAATGGAAAATAACATCAGCCAAATGACCACAACGACCACGCCTACAGGACCATATCCTTTTCATGAAATTTTCCATAACCAAATCGCAAAGTGGCTGCCCTATGTCCTCGATAGCCTCACGAATTCCATCTTTGAGGTCTTGAATCGACGCTGGGCTGTTGGTGTAGACCTTCTCTTTCACGTGGCCCCAAAGAAGAAGTCGCAAGGTGTTAAGTCACAAGATCTCGGTGGCCAATTGTGATCACCTCTTCGAGAGATAACACGGTCCGGAAACTTTTCCCGTAAAAGATCAATGGTTTCGTTGCTTGTAAGGCACATAGCGCCGTCTTGTTGAAAGTAAACGTTGTCCAGATCAATACCATCCAATTCAGGCCATAAAAAATCATTAATCATCTGTCGATAGCGCAATCCATTCACCGTAAATGTTGCTCCAGCCTCATTTTCGAAAAAGTAAGGTCCAATGACCCCGCGGGACCATAAACCGCACCAAACAGTCACACGTTGAGGATAGAGAGGCTTTTCAACAATAACTCTTGGGTTTTCCGAGCCCCAGATGCGACAATTTTGCTTGTTGACGAAGCCATCGAGGTGGAAATGGGCCTCATCACTCAAGATGAGTTTTCGATGGAATTCCGGATCATTTTCATGCATTTCAAGGACCCAATCAGCAAAGACTCGACGTTGTTGATGATCGGCCGGCTTGAGTTCTTGTGTTAACTGAACTTTATAAGCCTTAAGACCCAAATCTTTATGCAAAATACGGTGTAATGATGTTTGTGGAATGCCTAATTCCAAAGGACGACGAGGAATGGACAAACCTGGGTTTTCTTCAACACTTTCGGCTACAGCAGCAATATTCTCGGCTGTTCTTGAGCGACCTTTGATCTCACATGATGCCATTGTGCCGCTATGGTTAATTCTTGAATTGCACCAATCCGATTAGCAACAAATGTTTGATATGATGTGGATGATGAAGTTATCCATGATAACACTATTTCCGAATCTGACCAGAAATAGGTTGGTACTTCTTCCTACTTCAGTTCCTTCCTTACACGGTTTGCAAGTTCGGCTGCTACTAGAGCTGCACATAGTTCCAAACGGGGAACAGTTTGTTTTTGTAGTGGTAGTACGCGAGACTTAGCGCATAGTAGTCTCACAATAATTCTGCCATCTTTACTGATCGATCGGATATAAAGTGCAGCGCCATAGGCCTTTTCTGAGGCATCTGAGAACACATGGACTTGCGTATGCCTTGGAACTTCCTTTGCCAATACGTGCCTGGGAAATGTGACGTTATTTATGGTTGACAGAGTGGTCCTGAAATTAAGCCATCTTGTATGAAGTTCCATTGGTAAGGCTGCATCCCAGTCAATTTTTAGTTGCCAAAGTTGTTGGGTAAAGATCTTAGCGGTGACTACTACTGGTGCCAATACACCTAAAGGGTCGAAAAGTTTGGCGATGTCAGAAGTGACTATTCTTTTAGTGATCCTGGATCCTTGGTTAGAGACTGCTTTAATTCTGAATTGATCTGACTTTGGTAGCCATGTTAGTCCTGACGTCTTTATCTTTTCTTCTGTGCTGTTTTCGAAGTCAAGGTCTATTTCTTGATCCTCTGGTGCAACGCCTTGCAACAATTGGGCGTGATTGGCACACAATTTTCTCAATCGAAGAATGGCGCCTTGTAGAAGTTTTGTAAGTTCTTTCTGCATTATTATGGCCGTAGGCAAACTGTCTGATCCTGTAATGCAATCATCCACATAGAAGTCATTTTTCAGGATCTCGGCACCATATGGATATCTAACGGTATTTTCTTGAGCCAATTTCTGAAGGCATTTTGTTGCCAGATAAGGTGCCGGTCGAGTACCATATGTGACTGTACATAGTCGGTAAATTTTTAATGATTCTCTTGGGTCATTTCTCCAGAAAATTAGCTGATATTTCTGGTCGGTTTCGTCCAGCAGTATCTGTCGGTACATCTTTTGAATGTCTGCAGTGAATACAAATCGTGATAACCGAGACCGCAGCAGTAGTGAAAATAAGTCACCTTGAACTGGTGGTCCTTCGCACAAGATATCATTTAAAGACAATTGAGATGACGTCTTCATCGATGCATCGAACACCACTCTTAATTTAGTGGTGCTACTATCGGGTTTTAGAACGCAATGGTGCGGCAGGAAGTAATGGGGCGATTGGATGCTATCGCCATTTATTTCCTTAATGTGTCCGAGATCAATATACTCTGTTATGAATTCCACATACTGAGACCTTAAGGCTGCATCTTTGGCCCATCTTCTTTCTAAAGCGAGAAATCTGTTCAATGCCATGCTTCTGGACTCGCCCAATTTTGTTGATTCCTCACGAAATGGTAAATTAACAATAAATCGTCCGCTGTCATCTCTACGGACTGTTTGCGTGAAGTGAGTTTCACATCGCCTTTCTTCTTGAGTGAATTTGTCCTTTGCTGCAGCAACTTCTTCAAGTTTCCAAAATCTTTGAATAAGTTGATCTGTTTGTTCGTCCTCTGAACAATACCACATGTAGCGACAGATGTTTCAATCTGATCGATCTTGCCTGTAAATACCCATGCAAGAACAGTATTTTGTAGCATTGGAAGATTATTTGCTAACTTTATTTGTCCAAGGGACAGTAGGTTGTAATAAAACTCAAAAACTCAAAAACGCAAATCAATTGAGTTGGTTATGTTGAATTTAGAGTCGGCAAGTCTGATATTTTTAGGTATGTCCCACTCAGAGATGTCAAATGACTGCGTTGGTTGTGGCGCGATTATTTTTGGCAGCACAAAGGCTTCTACTCTTGTTGCATATTTGTTCATTGTGGACTCTAACCGCAAATTAACCTTATGTTGGATTCTTCCTTTCTTATTTCCGACACCATGTATGGTGATTCTTTCTGAAATTAGTGTCAAGTTTAGTTTCTTAATAACCCTTTCTGTTATTATATTAACTTGAGAGCCTGAATCAAGAATGACTACATTCTATTGTGTCTCCCTTGTCAGATATGAGTTTGACAATGGCTGTGCCCAGGAGAACATAACCTCTTGGTTTTTGGTTTGTGAGTGTTGCTACTATGGCTGGTTGATAACCCGGTGTATCAGCCTTTTGTAACAGTACATCTATTGATTTAAAATCAGATTTTTCTGCTTTCCCTGATGGTTCTAGATGTACAAGCGTATTGTGTTTTTTGGTGCATTTTGTACATCCTCGAATGCACTGGCTGCTGCTGTGACCAGGCTTGAGGCAATTAAAACACAAGTTATGACTGCGTACAAAGCTCAGTCGAATGTCTGGTGTCAATTTCAAAAACTGGGGAATGCAAAAAGAGGATGGTTCCCTTTACATGACATACATGATGCCTGACTTGAAGTGAATGATAAAGGGTTTTCCAATAAGAAGTGTTATTTGAATTAGCCTGCTATTTCAGTAGATGTCACTTTTGGAGCTGTCATTTTTTGACATTTGATAAGTAGAAACTACGCCATTAATAAAAATGGAACGATACACGATTCAACAACGCATTGAAATTATTAAAATTCACTATAAAAATGGTGAAAATGTGCCCATAAATGAAGCGGATACAATCGCTAAAGGCAACTTCCATCTTGCGAAGACAGACGCTATCGAGTCTAGGGTATATCAAACTGCCAAAGGTAAAGTATGGTAGAATGAAGGTTTTAACCAGTTTTGAGCGGATTTCGAGCGATAATGAGTCAGCAGAGAGCCTACGAAGTACAGCATAAACCTTAGCGATAATTAATTTTATATTGTCGCAGCATTTCATATGTTGGTTCAAAATAATGCATAGATTTTTAACTTTAAGCACCAAATCCAAGATTGTACCATCCAAGACCACAATGTTGATTCTCTCTAGATCGTCATTAATGCGAGCAATACAGTCCTCAAGCAAACCAACAGGTTTGCTTAGATAGACCTGTACATCGTCAGCATACATGTGCACGCTAACGTCCCGAACGGCTTCAGGGAGATCATTTATAAATAAACTAAATAAAAAATGGCCCAGTATTGAGCCCTGAGGAATGCCAGACAGAAGAGGGAGGGAACTGGAAGTATTAGAATCCACTTTTACCACTTGCCTTCGATCAGTCAGATAGTCCCGGATAAGAGCGACTGCTGAGGGACTGAGACCAAAGCAGCAATTGAGTTTCCGAAGCAAGATGCCAAGATCAACGCTGTCAAAAGCTTTCGAAAAATCGAGAAGTGCCAAGGTAACCAAGTTGTCTTGGTCTAGGGCAGCTCTGATATTAGTGGATACTCGCAGTACTGCGGTTTCGCAGCTGTGGTCACGACGAAAACCAGACTGCCATTTGCTTAGGAGCTCTCTCGAGTCGAGGTGCTCAACTAATTGCCTATTCATTAGCTTTTCCAGTACTTACGATAAAAAGCATAGAATGCTTATAGGTCTGAAATCAGAAGGAGACTGAGGAAACGATTTTTTGGGTGTTGGCAAGATAGTTGTAGTTTTCCAACCGCTGGGAAAAGACGAAGTCATATGACACGTGTTTACGATATGGAGGATGTAGGTATCAAAGAAAGGGAGCAGGAACTTAACAAACCGCGGACACATGTTATCTGGACCGATAGCACAAGACTTGATACAAAAACTTGCTTCAATTAATTCGCGGCGGCCAATTCCGCGGAAGGAAAAAGATGAATCATTATCTCTTGTACTATTGGAAGTCGTTAGATTTGAATTATCACGCATTTCATCCATAGGTCCCCGCTGTATGTTAATAGGAGACGTGAAGAAAGCATTGAGCACATCCGGGTCAAGTTCATAGCTTGTTTTGTCCTTACCAAACACTCCTGCTTGCCGTAGGTTATGCCAGAGTGTTTTTGCAGGGAGATGGCAATTAAATTTTGAGCTAAAGTAGCGGCGTTTAGCTCTACGTATTGCAGTTGTGGCGATGTTGCGAGCTGCTCGGTATAGAGAACGGTCATGAGCAGTTTTTGTACGTATATAGCGGCGATAAAGAAATTCACGTTCTGCTATAATAGAGTGAACTTCACGTGTATACCAAGGACATCCATTAACTTGCTTGGTTTTAGTTCGTAACGGCACATATTTTTGATAAAGTAGTTGATCAATGAAGTAAAAGCAGAGTTTTGGTCATCGACAGATGAACAGTCAAATATAGAGTGCCAAGGTAAAAGGACACACTCTTCGGATAACGCGTTGACGTTGATATTTTTATAGTCACGAAAAGAAAAGCTGTGAGGTAATTCATACTTTGGAAACATCAGAAGTAAGGACCAAATCAAGTAGTGATGGATTTGCGGAGTTGAAATATGTGGGGTAGGAATTAATAACATTTAAGTGCAAGGTAGAAAATGCAAGTAAGAAAATGTAGAAATTGGTCGGCTGAAGGATCCAGCCGACGAATGTTTACATTGAAGTCGCCAGTCACTATAACATTAGAATAAGTATGCGATATGTCCGACAATATACCTTCCAATTCCTGCACAGAGTCTAATCTGAAGCCATTAGGCGGACAGTACACACTTAATAAAATACATTTAGAATTCCGCGAAGCTATTTCAATGCCGACAAATTCGATCACCCCACCCTTCGATGAAAAAACCAACCTCGACTTCAAACCATCCATTACAAAAATCGCTACACCTCCACCCACACGATCTTTACGGTCATTTCGAAAAAGATTGTAACCGGGAATCGAGACAAGAGAGGAAGGGATTGATTCATTCAACCATGTTTCACTAACCATTATGACATGCAAAGCAGAGCCTGAAAAAATATACTTGAAATCATCAATTTTATTACGCAGACTTCTCGCATTGAATCCTCGAGAACAATTGCACATAATACTGAACAAAACCCTTACCCTGTCCAAACCAGTAAAGTTATCCCGGCTCGTGACAAATAGTCCCCGCGCACCCATCAATGTCAAGATTCGAAAAGCTCACGCTCCCATTCAAGAAATTTCCAAATTATTCTCACAGCGGAACTCACGGAAAGGATAATTATCAACTGAGAAAAAATAAACAGACATTACATAAATAAGAATTAAATAAAAAGAAACTAATTAATGAAAAAAAGGTAGGTTAATTAAAGACAGAAAGAAAAGTTAAGCTTATTAAGACTACTACCAAGACTAAGAATGAATAACTATTTAGTCGAGCTGAGCCTCCCTAGTTTCCGCATCCAAAACAAGTTGAGGGAGCTTATGTCGTTGATCATAATTGGGACGTCATCTCGTTTCGAACGTACATGTACCAACCCATTACGGGTGAAGGCAGAGTGAACCAATTTGTTAGACTTCATCACCAACGCCTTACGCAGAATCCGATGGTTATATGTGGTTAGACTCTCAAACGCACTTATTTTATTTGCAGAGACAAAAGCAGGGGAAATTTTGTTTAGTTGTAGCTGACCAAAATTTTTGAAATTCCGCAAAAATATTTTCTGCTCACTGACAGAGGAGAACTTTACGACTATCGGGGAATTTTTGTGTTTGCCGCCACGGTCATATTTTGATTTACTACGGAAAGCAGTCGAATAAGGTGATAGCGTGTGATTTATGATGGATGAGATGCTGCTTAGTATTTGTTGAGGATTCTCGTTAGCAGTATGAGGTATGCCAGTGAACACAGCACCAGTGAGCCTAAAACGCCTGCGCTCGTCCTCAAGGTCATGTTGTACATTTACAAGCTCACCTTTAAGTACATCCAGTTCTGCACTCAGCTCCTTCATCTCCCCACTGATAGATGCAATAATTTTGTCGAATTTATCGGTCATTGACTGCTCAAGTGCAGTAATCCTCTCCAATATGACATTAGTAAACGTTTTCATGATCCGTCGCTCAAATAAATGATGAAGGAGGGGTACTGATGCCACTATGTATACTACCTGCCTGCTGTTGTTGTTTGCTTCTCGTGCTCCTAGCGTTATCTGTGGGTGTAGTAGTGCTGGCACTTTTCAGATTCGATTTGGTACTTTTCATTTTGAAGCTATGAAAAATTTAACGAGATATTCACTCACAGTTTAACTAATTAAAGAAATATCAAAGATCGCTACGAAAAACAAGTTAATGTTTTGTTAATTAAACTCTGCAATCACTCGAAACTTGGCAAAATTATGCGGAAAAAGACGAAAATTCAGGAGCTCTTAGAAACACGACTACTCAGCTTGCATGTTCAACTCATGTTTCTTATCTTCTCAAAACATGGATTATTTGTGGTGAATGGTCTTCTGACATTGTTGAAGATCTTGGCGGAAGGTCATATTTTTTCTGTTGTACCTTCAACGACTCCTTGTAAGGTTCTTCTGCTGTTTTTCCTTATTACCTCCCACTTGGGTCGTAGAACTCGTGTCTTGTTTGCGAATGGATTCCATGCTGGCGATGAACTCATCACGATATGTTTCGTATAGGGACTTTATTGAGTTGAAGTAGTCTTGAGTAAAATAAGAGTGCGCTAGTGGAAGGTCAGCAATCAATCTTATCTCGTCGTCTGATGACTCAAAGAGGCGCCATACATCTTCCAATCGTTGAAGGCGTTCTCTCTTGTACATCCTTCTTGTAATTCTTTATTATGTTTTGGATCTCCTGTCCATAAGTTGTTTGCTGTTTCACTAAAGCGTCGAATGATGTCATTTTACGTGATCGAAGATTATACATTCAGATATGTTGAATGGTTAATAGAGATGATGTTCGTGAATCAAGCGTTCCACTTGATCACGTCGGGGTCACCAAATGTTAAGACAAGGCTCTTTTGTCTTGCCTATATTTCCTTATCCTTAACACGCAGATGGTATAAACGGCATTTGAACCGATATACCAAGGCTAATACAGTTGCCTGGCTTGCTAGCTGTTATGGATGGTGGTATAAACGGCACTTTAACCGAATACCAAAAGCCTGAAAAACTAGAAGGATTACGCGATACTGAATAAAAACGCTCTAAATTTGATTAACAACTGATAATTTATTAATTACTCGCCGTGAATTTATATTCAAATTTTGCTAACATTACTACTTATTCTACCAAAAAACAAAAGAAAGCAATATTCAATTAAGAATTTCCGATACTGCTTATCTAGCGAAATTGCAAGTTGCATGCAAAATAAATTCCTCAGCTATTGCTGAGTGTCAACTTTCTTTAGATTATAATGACTAAGAATTTATTTTGCATGAAGCGAGGTGAATGAATTTAGCGCCAGGTGAATGAAATTAGGTTTCCTATTACAATGATAATATAAACCTTTATTCATGCCTGACCTACATATAAAATAATGAATTAATGGTATATACATATCGACGCTGAAAAGCATAAACGTCGTAACCGACCAAAATGAAACTTTTCACTAGCAAAAACTTTTTCAAAATCAGAAAAAAAATCATAACGTCTAAACTATTTGTGATAGTAGCGCTATTTTTTTACAGATTTTTTTTAAAAATTATACCCACAATTTGCAATAAGTAGAATTACGCTAAAGTTAGTATAAGTATTAGTTCTGCTAGTTACAGCAATCCATTTTTGTATTATTGACCTCAAGAATGCTGTATCTGAATAGCTGTAATGTATGGAGCGAAATGAATGTTAAATAACTGATGGCACCTGAAATGCTGTATCAAATATACCTTATTTATTTGTATGATATATGTGAGCTGTATCCAAGTTCTATGTTTAAAACAGAGTCTAACTTTTGATGTACACTAGCACAGAACAAGACAGGCAGTTTAAACAAAATGCTGTAGTTACTATTAAGTTCTACTCTTCTAATGTAGTAACACCATATTCTGAGTTATCTATAGGTGGAAATAAATGGAGTAACTGCATCTCTCATGTAAAACTAAGCAAAAACAAAATGCATTACACGCAATTTTTTCATAAACAACAAGTCATTAAAAATGTAGTAACTATGAACAATATCGAGAGTTAATACAGAAGTCAACATTTTACGATCCGCAAAAATGGCGTAAGCCTCTCCAGCCGTCAAACCTCGGATGCTGTATGTAACTCGCTTAAAAATTTGCAAACTTTAATTTGCTTTAAGCGACATGTGCTTAAAAAGTAGCGGATTTTGACCCTATTACTGCAGATCAAGTCGAAGTTACTGTAAAAAGTAGAGGTGTTTTCAATGGCGTAAATTATTTTGTTTTCCTCGTAGAGATATGAGAACCAGACCATTCAACGCAGTTTTTTTTTCTGATTCAAATGGTGTATATAACGTACTTTCGACATTTTGGTCGGTTACGACGTTTATGCTTTCCAGCGTCGATATATATATATCTTGTTTTCTTACAATTTCAATTAAATTTCTTTATATAAGAATTAAGATAGAATTAGATTAGTCTGTTATGAACATGCACAATTGCACATGGGCTCTTAAAAGAAAAAAGTAATTTTAAGTTCGAAAATGGGACAAATCGGGTAATTCCTCCGTAAAGTTGCCATACAAAAATTTCGTTTTTCACTGCATATTTGGACACTGCCTGAGAACGCGTCATGTAGAGCTGAAATTTTGTACACGGCGTTTTCATAAAAATAAATTAGTTAATATAATTTCAAAAATGGGCTATATCGAGCATTCTTGGTGTTGCCATATAAAAATTTGGGTTTTTTAGGTATAATGTGAAAACGATCAATCCTAGACGTTTTTATTGTACTAAAAACTTCTTCAGAATATGACATCTATGAAATTAGTTATAATCATTTTTTACTGTCCGACGAACCATTCTGCAAATATGTACATGCGAAAAACCACTTCAAAAACAGCTTGCACAGATAGGTGTCTATAAGAGATTACATACGGTCTTTCATCTAGGGGGTATCATAAGAATTGGTCTTATTCCAATTCTACCTTTTTACTTGTTACAGTTATATTTTCGAGAATGGAAGTAGATTCAGAAATCGCCTTGTTTTAATTACTCGGATTTTTTATTTAATTTTTGAAAGTTAATATAATTTTTTAAAATCATTTATTAATAACATAATAGTGAATACATAGTTTAATATACTTCCGGTAAGAAGAAATAAGCATGCAAGCATGGTATATTTACCAAAACCATTTTAAATAAATAAAAAGTTCAAACGATGGCGCTATCACTACTTTCGCTTTTTCAATTCTTCGAATCGTCGCGATAAATCATCAAAGTCGATTTCGTCATCATCCTTTTTATCTGGTGCGACATCAGGCAAATCTGAAGGTACATTTGGTAGATCTGGTAGATTTTGTGAAGAGCTAGATCCTCCCCCGTTTGGTGGTGTAATCTTAGATCGGGGCTGTGGTTTTGGTTTATTTGATTTCTGTAAGATGAGTTTATTACTTAAAAATTAATTAGTTTTCAAAGAGCCAAGTTTTGTGTGCGCATGTATTTCTACCGAGGGTTTTTATTTAGGACTTTAGACATTATATAATACGATGGCAAGACTAGCATCAATTATAAACGACTTTGGTAATGTGCAACGTGTTGAAAAAAATAACAAAATATTCCCATAATATAGGTAAAATGTTGAAATAAGTATCGAACCAAGCAAAAAGAAAACTAAAGTTCATTAATATTATATATTCCCATATTTAGTAGAAAAGATACCACCAGGGTAAACCTTGAGTAGAAGCGATACGACCAGGATCAACCTTATACAGATGTATTGTATATGTAGGACCTAGCAGCAAGGCTAGTTTTATTAATAATATTAACCACCACATTGCCATAATGTATCAGTAGGAGGGAACAATATACACAATATGCTTCTTAGGTATTTATCAAAATATGACTAGTCAGCACGAATAATTTGTGATACTTTTGGTTGAATGCAGCATAGGTAAAGGCTGCTCTAACTAAGCAGTGAGGAGAAGAGAATATACAGATGTTGTATATATGCGGAATGATTGTTATACTTACCCATTCGGACATATTGACCACGATATGTTATGGATATTTATCATTGAGCCTGTTTAGACCGGAGCTATTTAGGACTATTTTTACGTAAGTCCACTTACGTAGGACTAATCCGACTTCCGTTTAGTCCGCTCGTATTAAGGCTTTGACAGTTCCTACTATTTCAAGAGGAAAATGGGAAATAATATTTTGAGTTTGTTTGTACACTTCATGCACAAGTGAATGGAGTATGGAAGAAAATTTAAAAATTTCTACATTTTTAATCATCCGGAATACTTTCCTCTGATCAGTTCGCATTTTGTTTTTTCTTAATTCCACTGATTTTCATTAGAACTAAATAAAAATTCTCTCTATTAATGAACACGTTTGAAAACACTTCCTTATGTGAGGTTTATGTCTACTTTTAATACTAATTTTTTAGGTCAATACCGCATCAGATACCGGATTAAAGTAGGACTAGTTTTTCGTAATACGGCATGCTTAGATCACTGCATATTAGTTGACTTACGTAATACTAGTCCTAAATGGCACAGTCTAAACAGGCTCATTTAGATTCCCACACAATAACGATTTCAGAAACGGGGAGGCAGAGAAATTGAGCAATATTGTTAGTCCAGTCATTTGGTAGTTATACCTGGAAAGTTTTCCGGGAGTTTTGAAAATTGGTATTTTTATAGATTTCGACATGCTCTTTCCGAATTTTCTCTTTTCCACCTCCTCGTATCTTTGCCGCTCGCACCACCATATTGATAAAATGGGGCCCAAATACAGTTTTTTGGCAATATTTCCTTTCCAACTTATTTTACGATGAGTAGACTTTGGGGCGCTCGTACGCTGAAACCATTCATTTTACAAAAAAAGGTAAAGAGATAAATTATAGAACACTTTCTAGTTTAATTTATTATATAAATATTTTCATCGTAAAATGAGTCGGAAAGGAGATATTCCAAAAAAAAATGTTTTTGGACACCTTTTTTCAAAATGGCGGCACGAGTGGCAAAAATATGAGGTGGCAAAGTGAAAATTCAGAAAGAGCACGACGAAATGTATAAAAATACCAATTTTCAAAACTCCCGGAAAACTTTCCAGGTAACCCCCTTTTTAAGCACCAAATGATTGGACTATGCTCGAAAGATTTTCAAAAGTAAACTGTGACAGCAACAAACAGTTTGGGGCTACGAATCAAAATAGATTTCCTACTTGGCTTGAATCTTATTCAGATACAAGAAAGTTCAGTATTAGTGAAAGCCATAGTATCAAAGATAAAAAAGCGACATTACACCTAATATGCACCAAAGAGGTCATATTAGTTTATATCAGTGTTGGCCACAACTTTGGTTTCACTTAAAACACATATTAGAAGACTATCAGTACCAGCTTAAAACAAGGTTGCCGGCTTTTTACTGGTGAAATTGTAGTGCATACACAGAAATGTGAATGTCTCCCCACGGATTTTTTTTTTTTTCATTTGCCAAAGTAATATAAAGCACTGTTTGACACATTTGATCACGCTTTTCAATACAGGAACCCGATCAACAATAATAGTGTTCTTTTTAATTGCTGCTTATCGAGCCTCATTTTTCATTTTTTTAACCAACTGGGCTAGGACAGAAATTAAACTGCGAAATTAATTTCGAATCAAAAGGGCCCAGTGACAGTGTCTTTGTACCGAAACAAACAATAGTACGTTAAATCAATCGACGGACGTTAGGTTAGGTTAGAGTAGCGGCCATCGTAAAAGCATGTACGATCACCTACACTTAGACCATCTATGGTCCATTGCGAAGCCACTTTATTAGAACCCTGCCTAGAAAAGATATTGAAGAGCTAGGGGGTGCAATGAAACCAGCCATAAGAGTTAATGAACCTTACCCGGTCCCCCAACTCTTTCTCTGCTAATTCCTCCATATCGCAGAAGAAGTAGCTACCAAGCGTATTCTTCCTACGCTTAGAAGGGTTAAAGCATTCGAAACTCAGGTGCTAAACGCTCTTAACCTCAACCTCTTCCTCATCCAACTTCTGCAGAAGTCATTGCATGGTGCTTGCATGCGCTCTGCATGCTTGCCAAAGAGGCCGTGTCTAATAATAACTGCAAGTCATTTCGGTTCCTCCTCAGCAGAGATTCAATCTTCACAGGAAAAATCTCGGGCCAAAGCTGTCTTGAAATCGCGCATGAAGTCAGTTCTCCCCATCTGCGATTTGCCAGCTTGCAGGCGTATACATCTAGAATCCTCCTCACTGACTCTAAGGGTTCCTCTGCTAGACATATATTCAATCCACAACCGGATTGGTACAACGGAAAAAAGTTCCGCGACTATGCTGGTATATTAAAAAGTTCTGTGACTTGGCCCATTATATGACATATATTAATGACACTTTTCAAATTCAGATCAAATTGCACGTCACCGAATACACTTTCAAAATGGTAATTTTATTTAGCTACATATTGACACATTTGGTGTCTGAAACTCTTGTGACCTATGCTTTGTATTTTAAAACTAATTGCTCTACATCAAAGAATTTTTCTTTTGTACGATAGGCACCATCCACATAGCAAATTTAAGGTTTTCTATTAGAAAATACGAAGTGGAAAGCCATCATCCATCTTATATCCTTAATGAATATTTTTTATTATCAAAAGAATTAATTCAAAGAAGAAAAATCAAAAACTGATGAAGAAGTGCAGCAGGCAACTTTGGATCCTTTTCCAACAAAGGTTGATGCACATTAATAATATAATGTCAAAGACATTTTACGTTTAATACCTAGGTGTGTTAATATTGGTTGTATCCCCACAATGGAAATTCATGCGCACAAAAACTTGGTTACGTAATTCATTGTAGATCAGATGGCTGCATGCTTATGCATTATGTTACAGTTTTTACATGCTTAAAAAGCAATTGAAATCACCTGCAAATTATCGTTAATTATAACTGATGAATATCTAGGTGGAGGAAGCGATTCACGAAAAGTATTCTGTGCATTCTAAAAAAAATTAATTTATAAAAATATAAAACGAAAACATGTTAGTGAATGTAAGATATTACACGCCTGATAATAATGTGCAAAATTGTGTAAAAATGTTCGATAAAAATTACGATAAGAAACAAATAAACATAATTTTAATGTAAATGTATGTCATCTTCAAAAGCATAATTACAAATTATAAGAAACATAAAAAAAAAATCAAATCAAAAATTATGAGTGCGTAATATATGAATGCGTAAACTACATAATGTATGTATATGTGGTGCCACAGTTGCGTAATTTTTTTATTATCCGGGTTAATGGACATTTCAACATACTAAAGTGAAAGTCACGCAAAGGTATCTCAATATAGCTACTGTCATTGATTTCATAAAGCATTGGAGACATCTCATCTACCATGTGGTGGAATATTTTGTTGTGTTACGTTGAGAACTTTGCTTTTCTTGCAAGTAAAAGATTAGACTAATGAAAATAATGGAAAGGGCTCAGTGGGCAACTTACGAATCGTGGGTCAAGAAAGCTTTAAGTGGATGTCATAACGGGAGTGGCGCGATTTTGAAGATTGCTCAAAAACACGATTTTGTCGCTGCCACTGGCGGCAAGATTTCTTATTCATTTGCAATTAGTCAGCGCAAATCGGTGAATGAGGCTTTTGGCATTCTAAAGTATTCGTAATTAAAGCGATAAAATCTGTCAGGGTGAGACACCATTAGGGATATGTATACTCAATTCGGTTGAGATAGTACCGGCCTTCATAATGTCATCAGAAATCAATGGATGCGCCTACCAATCAACGGTGATCGCATCATAGAACTTTGGAGATGCCAAGACGTAAAGTGGATATCACCTGATCGAACACCCAAAATGCAGATCATGTATCCGTCAGTCACAAATGGCAATCTTTTAGAGGATGTCGGAGGTAGAGAAGGCGCAAATTTTAGAAGTGACCATTAAGACACTGAAGCTCCGTCTTAAAAATCGATCAATATGCGATTCATCCACACTATGATTATACAGGGTGGGCCAAAAGTCACCATGGGGTTTAAAAATAACTAACTTTTTCGTTTGTACATTGCTCCACACCCTGTTGACCTTTCTCTTCATTCCTTTTTTACATGATAGCCAACTGTCTGTTCTTCATAGGTAAGCATGTTTCCCCACCCCACCTTACCGCTCCTTTTTTTCATCCTACCATATGTTACCAATTTAATTTTTAAACCCCATGGTGACGTTTGGCCCACCCTGTATTATTGGAAGTTTGGCAGTTGAAGCAAATGTTGCCAAAAACCGTGTAAACACTAAGAAAATGGCTGTAGACAAAATCAGTCTCCAATATCTTACAGAGAAATCTACAAATAAATTATTTCGCACCGAAGCAAAAGTTTCAGCAATTCCTTCCACACCAGGAGACAGATCTAGACATCCGGTATCACATAGTAAATAATAGTTGCACAGACACTAAAACCTCTTAGTAGATGTCAAAAATTAAAAATATCTCAGGATTTCGCACAAAGGCTTCAAAATAAAACAAATTTCAGCACTAGTGACCTGACTTGTCCCTTCCACAAAATCTCGGTGGAATCTAGTGACATTCCCAAGACAGATCGCGATACCCTCTGTACTCGTAAGTTTCCTGTATGATATTTGGTCTGAGCGATGCAACACAAACTTTGCAACGACTCGTCCATGAAATTACTGGAGGTTTACATTTTTGCTTTTAGTATCTAAACGACTCCCTTACACAGTAAACACAGTATAAGATAACCGAGAGCACCTTAAGCAGCTTTCACACTTTTTTCAGGAATTCAGAATCATGATAAATCCTGTCAAAGGCATTTCCTGGATTACCTTATCAGTAAAGAGGTAACAAGGCCAATCCCATCAAAAATGGATGTAACTAATGCATTTAAAATGCCCACAACGACCAAAAAATTATGCAGATTCTTAGGTATGGCCATCTTTTACATCTTTTGTCATTCTGGCTAACGGAACATCCTGTATCTTAAAATTACAGTATGTATCGTCACCGTTAAGATCTCATTGCATGTAGAACCTATGTATGACCTGGAACTACAAGGAGTACTAAACGAACGAGGCATAACGACACGACCTACTGAACTCGTCAAATACACCAGAGATACGAGCGCACTATTCCCTGGGCGCGTTCACTGCCACCGATATAGTGATTTTTTGTACTTCGAGTCACTACCGGGCGTTCACTCCGCCAAATTTGACAGTAAACGATTACGCTTGACTACGACTATCGTTCACTCCGCACTTTGAATGTACCAAATAGTCGACTACATTCGACTACGCTCAGCAGGATAGTCGATCGTAGTCGGTTTGACAGAACTACACTACGACAACGACTACGCTACCGAAGTGGCAGTGAACGCGCCCCCTCCCTGTCCTCAAACTTAAGAATAAACGGATTGACTACAAGACTGTACGAACGCTTTTGAATATCAGTGATCTGGTCCTTATAAATTTAACTGAATTAATAAACGAATGAAATCTGTAAATATCCTATACGTTTGCTCTAGATTAAGTTAGACTTAGGTTATAGAACATACCACTTTTGAATAGTAAACTAGATTATGTTATAGTAGTTACAATAGCTTTCGCAAGTAAGATAATGTATAAATCAATTAAATTGATTGGGTCCGGATAGCCTCGAAGTAGTGGGCCAATAACTTTATTGTACATATTAGGCTTAAGTTAGTCTTGAGATTATACCATAAAGATGTTTTTGAATTTGAATTTGACAATGAGGTGACCGTACTTTTTGGCACACGAGTGTTTCTTAATCACTCTGTAACTCCGAAACGGTGGAGATGGACCCTCTTCTTTATAATCATTGTATTGTTTATATAGGTTAGTACTACCTTCCCTTTTTACTTCTCACCTGGAAACACCCTGTATACACCGATAGAAAACATCACATCCCTCTTTCTTTCCGGTTGGATTTCCAGATTAGGGATACACAAAGAAATATTAATTAATGAGAGATGTCAATTTGAGATGAGCTCGGCATAAAAAGGAACTGATCATCATCCGTAGGAAAGTCGGATGATGTACATATGTATAATGGTTTCATAGGACACTTAGTCTTGAGTTTAATAGTTCACAGTAATGGATCGAAAAAATTCCTGTAGTAATACTTGATATAAGATCATCATTACAAACAGATTGACGTCAACCCCGACAGAAGTCGCGCTTAACCCAATAATTACGGCACCGTAAGAAAGGAAATAGTGAAGACTTTTGCATATTTAAATTATAGTAAATATCCACGAAATTTACATTAGTTTTTTTTTTTAGTTAGAAGAACGAAGTTTAAATCATTAAATTTATCTAAATTACTTTAAGAATCAATGCAAATAATAGTTCTAAAAACCAATTTGTCATTTCATAAACGCAAGAAATTACGAAGAACAAATATGTGTAGCAATGCTTCAAGTCATATAATTAAGAAAAAAACTTTCAGGGCACGAGATTTCGTTTAGTCGATCACATGGTTCAAATTACAAAGGTTAATTTAAAAATTCAAGCATAATCGGAGAATAGAAAAGAAGGGGGCGTAGTCATGTGATCTTCAGATAAAAAAGTGGAGAAAAACAGGGTCAGTTCTACAATTATATACAGTCCATCGCGATATATGACCAAACCTACTTCTTCTAAATAATACCAGAACTGCAGTTTTATTCAGGGTCTCCTGGAGAAGTTATCTTAACTGTAAAATAAACTATTGAAATAACAAAACTGTTGATATGGAAGGTAAGCTACTTGTCAGTAAGATCATATAAGTGCACCGTTCCTCTGTAAGGGATTTTAATACAATTCACAATTTCAATGTAATTTGCTTTTGATTAGCTGAAGGGATTTGAAAATGCAAATAAAATCCAGAATTTATGTAAGATGATAAAAATATAAAAGATCCAATTGTAAGATTTATTTACTCACATGAACATCCCATCAGTCATTATTAGGTAAAACATATATTTTTTTAGTACATAAACCATTACCAAAGAAAAAACCAACAAACTTACCTGAAGATTATCATCTGGACTGCCAGATTTAGGAGGAATATTGCTATTTTCCTCCTACGAATAATTTAAGGAAATTCTACAATTTATAAAATTCTCATGCAAAAGAGATAGATTGCTTACTTGAATAAATTCAGTATTTATGTTTAAGTCCTTTTTTTCAGGCTCTGATGAATGCGGTGGTAATTGTGGATACGGAGGAATGTTGTATGAAAAAGTTGGAGCAGTTGCACCTCCACCACCCCCACCACCGTACGGAGGAGGGTAATTAAAAGGTGAATTTGAAGGTGGTTCTGGCATAGATGGTAGAACAGGAGGTTGGGGATATCCAATGAATCCCATTTGTGGAGGATGACCAATACCTCCAAGATTGTTTTTGTCCGATAAATCAATTAAGAAACTATCCATACCTGGTGATATACATATTAATAAGAATTATATCTACACTTGTTTTTTTTACTACCTACCTATAGGTCTATTATCATCTTTCATAACTTGAGGATCTGGTTCATATTCAATATTGTAGTTTTTAGCAATTTCAATCAAATATTTTTCAACAAGAAGCTTAGGAGGAGCCTGTATAGCCAACTTGTGCATTAATTTCTCTGACACTTTATGAGTTCCAGTAGCAGTTCTTGCTTGTTCTGCAAATTCTTTACCATATTTGGTTATAAATAGTTCAGCTATTACTTTTAATTCTTGGACATCAGTCTGAAGCCGGGGTGCCACCCAAACTAAACTGTAAACAGCTTCAGCTATACCATCGTCAAGCTCTTTCATCTGAGTCACCAAACCGAATCTAGTCAGTAAAAGATCGCAATACATTTCTACAACTTCCATCGATTCTACTAAGTAATCTTCCCTGCAAATCAAATTTTTATTATTTATTAGCAAACTTTTTCTTATTTTCTGTACCTTATTATATGCTCTACCCGAATGCGAGCCCTTTCAGCTTTTCCCGTTGCTAGATAATCTGCAATTTCCTTACGCGCTTTCTGTGTTAGTTCAGTTTTTTTCTTCTCGAGGAGTTTAAGCCTATTTAAAGCAAGTCGGAGATGCGTCTTAAGCTTTGTGTAATTAGGACCACTTGAAAACATTTTTGATGAAACTTTAGTTAAACTACTTTTTAAGAGAAAGATAGACACCCAGATCAGAAAAAAGTTCCAACGAATTTCATTTTGACAATTCGAGTTGTCAGCTGAGTGACTCATGAAGTAAAGGGTCAAGGGCAAGGTGTATAGTGACAAAGAAAAGTATTTCCATTAAATTTTGACAGATTCCATCTGATAGCCTCTGACGTATTTCTGTGACTATAATGTATATACATTTTTACAGGAAAGCCGAGAGATGAGAGAGTATTTCGTCTCTGTAATGACCGTACTTTCCTATACACTTTCACGATATTGCGTCATTAATGGCGGAACGTGGCTCGTAATAGGAATTAAAGTATTATGTACCTTGCATTATTAAGCAGGATTTACATTATGATGACATGCAAGTTTTACAGAAAGTGTGAGGGATATAGTGCATCGTATACG
Organism: Dioctria rufipes; assembly: GCA_963924295.1. Classification (NCBI taxonomy): domain Eukaryota; kingdom Metazoa; phylum Arthropoda; class Insecta; order Diptera; family Asilidae; genus Dioctria; species Dioctria rufipes. The sequence continues at coordinate 91,326,534 of OZ002743.1, read as the reverse complement.
GAAATTTATTTATGAGTGACGAGAGAAGCAAACGCGTTCTGAATTTTTTCCGGACGTCGATTTGTCACTGTGTGCGTGTTCGGAACCATAAAAAGACTTCAAGCCAGAAACACTTCCAAGCAAGCCTCAGGCCTGGGGCCCTATTCTTGAATAACGAAGACAGATTCCGTATTCGTTATACTGTCAAAACCATTCGGAATCGTATTCTTGAAATCCGCATTCGTTATATACCGAACGCAAACCCTTCGTTATTTAACGAGTGGGTTCAACCATTCGTTATGCCAAACGAAGAGTGAATCAGCTGCTACTTTATGGGTGATAATGGGAGATAAAAGATGTGCGAAAATATCATATGCTCAAAAAACTAAACTAATTGAGTTTTTAAAGGAAAACCAGAAACTGAGATTTGGTAAATATGAGAACTCTTTCAGTTCAAAAGATGCCACGGAATTGTGGCAAAATAAAATCAGTATTAATTTCCATACCCGAAGCACAAAAGAACTAGAAAAGTTTTTTTATGATATTATATGCGAAACAAAGGTAATAGAAAATTTCCAGTCCAGATTTGGCAGGATAAAAATGTGTGGTAAAAGGAAAATCTGCGGCGGCATAAAAAACATTTGCATGGCACTGGTGGAGGTCCTCCTGCAACCTTTTTTTCTATCCAGCGTTGAATTAAGGGTGCAGGAATTGATTAACTATTGACGTAATTGATAGTCCATAGATTCTTTAACGATTTCAGGACCAAACAATAATGACAATTCACTGAAGCTTGCCATTTTTTACAAATTATATTTTAAAATATGAAACAGCTGACGATATCCAATTTGTAAATTGACAGATTTAATCTTACCACACTCGTTATGTTGAAATACTTTTTCACCACTTCGACATTATAACGAAGAGGTTCAAGAATACGAACGGTGTATACGATTCGTTATCAACCATTCGTTATATAACGAATACGTTAAAACCATTCGTTATTCAAGAATAGGCCCCCTGGCCTCTCTCAGGCTTCCTCGCAGCTCGCATCAAGGCTTGCCTCAGAGAAATGAAAACAAAATGATACCACCCGGCTCCGTAGAATATACTGTGGCTCGGTGCTGTCATTGTAATTTTGTTAGTACATCTGTTGACAGAAGTAGGCCTGAGAGAGAAAAATTTCGAACATTGAGCAAAGCTAAACTCGTGCAAATAACAAATGGCCGGATTACATTAACAACGCCGACGTCGGCATGGTCGTCGTTTTATGTCAAATATAAGACAGTACTGCATGTATGAAATGCATTACATTACCCACGCCGGCAACCCGGGGATTACACGAAATAGTACAGCTTGCATGCAAGTCTCCCTTCCAACGCGATTTTTAACTTAACAGCAGAAGGCAGTTCGGTTGATGTCTTATCATCTTGCATGCAAGTTCATTTAAAAAATGGAATTGAGGCGTGAGTCATGCGTTTATTGGGAAATTATAGCAATAAAAGGAGTAGCAGAATGATAAAAACCCAAGAAAAAGTTAAGAGGAAGGTGTTGGTAAATAATGTAATGCAAATGATCCCAGATAATCTCATTTTTCCAGAATAAATTTAACAAATTCTCTCAAGCAAATCTTTTCCGCCATTTGGAAAACTGCATAATGTCAAATTACTATCACCTTAGCTGCCATGGTTTTCCATCATGCAAGGTGTACTTGCATGTGTAACCCCCGGGTAAGCCATAGTCTACACAGGGGAGGATATTGGCACTTTTTACGGCCGAGAAGTATTCGGAGGGGAGGGGGAGGAAAAATGCCGAAATGCCAAGTTTCGATCGGGAGCAAGGTATATAGAAGAAACAAGGAATGCCCATTGAAATTTTGACATATCACAGCTGATCAAACAGCTGATAGTCTGTGACGTACTTCAGTGAATGAATAAAAAAGAAAAAGGAAATCTGACAGTGGCAGTACAAGCGCAAAGAATTTTGACACATTACAGCTGATGCCCTGTGACGTACTTCAGTGAATGAAGAAAAAGGGAAAAAGAGTTTTAACAAAAATGGAGGAACGTGGTTCGAGTCGGGAATACCTTGTCTTCTATATACCTTGGATCGGGAGTATGGGCAGCCCAATACTGCAGCAAGCCGGCCATTTTGAAATTGCGAAATTTCTGAAATTTCTCATCGGACGGCTGTACACAATTAATTTCGGTAATCATATAAGGAACTACGCGAAGGATATTATTGTTTAGCACGTCTAAGCGAAATTCCTTCCTTCCCTAAAAAGTTCTCGTCTCGGTCGGCCTTAATGTCGTAACATATACTCGAAAATTATTTTGGCGTCGACAAATGCGTGTCGTATTCATTGCATTTCAGCCTTCAAGGTATATAGCAAGGTATGTAGAATATGGTATATAGATTGTATCATGCGTAACCCCTGGAATATAATAATGAAGTCCCCAAAGGCACCGACACATTAAAAGGCCTTAACCTGCCGGGTACAGCATGCAGTAAGAGCTCACTCTCATTACTTTTTGTATACTCGTCATGGAGGAAAAACTAAAATTTCATCTTAAACTGGTCCTAAAGCCCAAAACTGTCGCTCTCACAGCCAAATGAAGTTAAAACAAATTGCAGCTAAACTTGTTTTCTCTATAATAGTTTAAAAAAAATAGCATGTAGAACAAATTTTTTTTCGACTTTGTTCATGCTTGTATATTCCGGGGGTTACGTATCATGCCTTAACTATAGTTTACACAAGCGAAGTTACTGTCCCAAGTAACCTCGATTTCAGTCCCTCACCTCCTCTTGACATACCAACCAGTTAACTTGCGCCAGTACGAAAACGAGTTCCACTCACTTCAACTTTTTAGCGAAGTGGAACCTGAGAAATAGTCAAATTGAGTGTATTTTCTGCAATTGGTACACGTTTTGATGTGTGTAGTCATTTATAATATCAAGTGAAAAAGATTTCAAGTGAAAAATTACATATTGAAAAGGTCATTAATTGTGCAGCAATGGGGCAATTCTGGAGGAAAAATTCTAAGAAAAAAGAAAGTGCGAGTACGTTCCTGGCATATTGATCGCTAAGGAATAATATTTTTGCTTACGTAATTATCTTTAAAATTTACGAAATATCTTACTGAAAAATAAAAAGCACTCTTTTGTATAAAAGTGCAAACACAAATGTGTTGACATTTTACAAGTTCCACACCAGCTGATATTATTAAAGACCATTTAAATCAAAAAATGTACCAGTTGCAGAAAATGTACTCAATTTGATTATTTCCACTTCGCTAAAAAGTTGAAATGAGTGGAACTCGTTTTCGTACTGGCGAAAGTAAACTTTGTCAAGAGGAAGTGAGGGACTGAAATCGAGGTTATTTGGGACAGTAACTTCGCTTGTGTAAACTATGCTTTATGTCGGCATCATTGTATTTCGGGCTTTATTGTGGCTGTTCAACCAAATAAAATACCACGTGAAGTCAATGAATTTAAAGTTGAAGTCAAAGTCGCAATGATGTGTTTCAGGCTTCTCAAGGCAACCAGCCTGCCTGGGGTTGGCTCCGTAATTTTGACTGACAATGCTGCTCTCTTTCTTATACGATCTCTCTTCCGCACATAGATTTAAGCAGTGAAACGTAAATAGTTTAGTTGGTGCATGTGTGTGCATATTTTGCTACTTGTGTATATAAAACATTATATAATTGAGGAAAATCTATCAGACACACCACAGTATCCAGCTAGCCCGTTTTAATGGGAAATGCAAAAGAAAGGTTCTGTTTTGTTTGATACTAGTGGATTAGTGAACGTAACTACTAATATTTAGTATTGAGTAAATGAAATCGGTTAATTATACTTTATTAAACGTGGTAATTTGAAATATAAAATCAAATACTTCAAAATTTGGGAAGTGTTTACTTTTTTTTTCTGAAGTGTACGAAAAAAAAATTAAAGGAGGAAAATCTGCTGCTGTAGAAGTCCTTTGTTCTTGATTTGGATAAATAAAATGGCGGATAATATTATTGAATCAGCCTCAAGTTCTTCTTCGGTGCAGCAACAACCACCCACTTCCACGAGCCATATAAATCCTGTAATACCATTGATTGCAGCTGATATTCATGTTGATAATCCGATGGTTCCTCGGCCATCAGATCAAGGATCGAGTTCAAGTTCAACGAATAAAATTGACGAGGATGAACCAGAAGCAAAACGTTCTCGATTTGGTGATAAGCCTCCAATTTCAATTCATCATGAAAAATTGGAGTCTCGCTTGGGTGGCATATTATGTTGCGCAGTTTGCCTGGATTTACCAAAAACTGCAATGTATCAGGTGAGTGACCATTTGTCATTTAAATGTGAAAAATATGTCTGGCTAGAGATCGGCATTTATTATGTAAATAAACATTTTCAAACATTGCAAGGAAATTTTAAACAATGATTACATATAGAGAAATAATTTGCGTTGTAATAATAAAACTTATTCTTGACGCAAACGCCATTTCTATGTGGCAAGTGATACTTCATCCATGCAATTATTGATTTTCTTTTAATAGGAAAATTACTCTGTAGGTAGGTTGGTATATAGTTTTCGTTCTTGGATTGGAGATTTCGTTTGTTTTGGTTTCGTTTCTGTTCAAACAAGCAGCTGTTTTTGACGTAATTCAGCTGAGGTGGCTTCTATGAACACTGACCTTCATAAAACTGGAAAATTGTATTAAATCTTTATTTTATAGATCATCTTTCTTTGAATTGCCCTATATTTTAAGAGTAATTTTTTCTCTTATCGGTGCAGGATAATACGATATAATGTCAAGTTATATTAGCAACATTATATTTTCAAATTTAGTTCTTATTCTTATTCAATCGTACGCCACTTCCATGAAACATTATGTAAATCGAAAATAAACTTATGTTTTTGAATGATTTCATAAAATAAAAAAGATTATATACTCCTACATATTATACCTACTTTATTATAAATTGCTATTTAAACTAATTTCGAAGCAAAAGCAAACGACAAAATATATTTGTTCGAGTTCTTACTCTTTCAAGAGCAGTAAAAAGAGCATACGACTCGTTTTCAACTCTGGTAAAGTTAAGATCATGAAATGATCACAATGTCCAGAATCATTTATTTTCTGAAATAGTAGGTGCGAAAAATTACTCACAAATTGTTTGAAAAAAAAAAAAAAACTGACTGCATACTAGAGTAAGAATTAGGCGCACGCGAATCTATTATGGGTCGTAATTTTCCTAGAGTGAGATTATAGTTAAGACAAATCGCTTTACTGCGGAGTGTGCACTATCGACATAAGCGAAATGTTGTAAGCCTAAAAATTAAATAAAAAAACCTTGATTTTAATTATGGATTAGAAAAGACACTTAATAAAAGCCAATTCCATGTCTAATTTAACTTTGTAAGGCTTGTAAGGCTGCAGAAACCGGGTTTTACTGCCCATGCTAATGTTAAGACCAGGGGTGACTAGGCCTCCAGCACCAAAGTTAACTTAACAACAAGTTAAAAATCAGGCGAGTTTTTCGACTGTTTTACATTCAAAATGTACACGTCTAAGCAAGAATAAGGAGAACAAAAAAAAAACTTTAAAACTTACGAATAAAGACAAAAATGTGAAAGCGCAGATTACATGCAACGAAACAGATTGGCAAATTATTCATTTTCATAACTAAATGAGAAGGAGCTGATTTCTCGCGATTTTGTGAAAACGGATTTTCCTGAAATATTGAGAGAATTATCCAATGTTTTTTTTTTATAGTAATACCAATGTTTGTTGGTGTAATTCCTATGATATTTGAACAGCGCATATGCTTCTGTTTACATTTGTTTTGCCTTGTAGAGAGTAAGTGGGAGAAACTCATGCTGGATTCTCTGAGGTTTTTGTGAAAAATGAGAATTTCATTTGAGAGAAATTTTTTATCTCCTTTCAGCACCTTGGCCAAAGCGAAATTTATTTTTGCTTAAGAAATTGAGGTAGTGTGAGCCGATATATATTATTTTGAGTAGTTTGAAAGAATTTTGTAGGTATTCAAAAAGATTTTATTATTCTGGTAATCCTACGTCCTCTCTGTTTTTGTTTTTAACTCGTTGCACTACAATAATGCATAGCAAAGTTCTTTTCACTTATTCATGCCAAAGATGAAAGTATATGACATCTTTCTTTCTAAAAAACACGAACAATTTTCAGTTTTCTTCGGCTGTTTCCTATCTTCATCGCGGACATAGCGACCAGAGCTGATCTATTGCTCAAAAAACATTTTCCGTATAATAATAATTTCATATAATTTTAGTATTTTGTTAGAAGTGTTTAATAGGCAGTATTAATGGATTTCTTGTTGACCTTCAGACCTGGGAGAACAAATTTTTCTTTTAATTTTATTATTTATTTAATTTAATTTTGTTTTATTATTTATGCTGTCTTATGTGTGTTAATTAGTACGATACTTGATAGAAACAACTCTTATCATAATGTCATAATGGAGCCTGTTCACACTTTGGTAAAACGAGGGGCATTGCAGCGCACTTTGCTACACCCCACATCATTTGCGCTTTCATCAAGTGGAATTATCTTAAGTGAAGCAGAAATCTCAGTAATCCTTCCTTCTAGTGAGTGGGCATCTGGCTAGAGTTGGTTTTATGGTAATACTCTAGAAAATCGGAGCACTTAGTCGTCTCTATTTTGCGTGAACACACATATACATATTAACCTTTATCATATTTAAGTATTTAAATACATTGTACGGACGAATTTGTATGCTCCAGAAAATATTAATGACTCTATACCATAGAGAAGGTATAGGGTCAATACTATTTTCTCCATTATTTTATCCCATTTTGTTAGAAAGTTTTATATATCCTTAACACGTATTATTTCCAATGTTGACTTGATTGGACTGATTCATATGAATCTAACATTAACTATGATGAAAATACGTGCAATAGTAATTTGAAATGAATATGGTTAAATAAAATAGCAAAAATTAATAACAATAACGCTGGGAACATGTTTTTAGGTTAATGGCTTAACCTTGAGGCATTTCTGTATTTATCATAGTTTACACCAAATCAAATGGTACGTGATGATTTTTTAAGTTGCTTGTTTCATCTTTATTAAGCTATGGTTTCCAAGAGAACGACACTAACAAAAACCACTAAACTATGATTTTGCGCTGACTGTATTGCGAAACTGTTTGATCCCAGCGCAATGCGGTCCGAGAGAATTTCCGCGATGCTGTTCCTTGGAAACAAACTCTACTAGTTTCTTTATTGCTGATCAACGCAATTACGCAGCGGCATTATCTTAGAAACCGTAGCTTAAAGATATTATTACGTTTTTTTTTTTCGTTTTTCTTTCGTCTCCACTATGGTTCCCATTCCACTCTACTTTAGCGAAATATGATTCTCTGCATCTTCACCCAATATATCAGCTAAAACAAAGCATTATAATAGGTCTGTTTCATAATTTGAGTTCTGGGTGAATTTTCTCAGAATTAAGACGAAGCATAGTTCCAGAAATTTTCAGACCTGTAGTACGATTTTCAAACACCAAGTTTATTGCAATGGTACTTAGTATGTTTGATTGACCTAATACCAGTACCGAAAACTCGTTTTAAGTTAATATTGAAATTATTACCTAAGTTCTTCTTCTACTATCTAAAGTAAGTTTCGGCCATCATTATACAGATGTCGCATGAAATATCTCGTCTCGAGCGTGCACTTTCCTTACATTTGATCAGTGTAGATAATTATCTGAGATACAAATGAAGACGATTGCGTTTTTTATTTAATTTGAAAAAAAAAATTGATTTAGTTTAAAACAAAAATCACCAAATACTTTTCTAAACTTTTTGGGATGTTAAGGTTTTGTTTGTCACCATCTACATATGAGCCGGTGAGAATCATAATGGCGTTAGTCAATAGTTTTTAAGACTTTTTAACCCGCTAAGCACCGTCATGAAGTAATGGCAGTGTTTCATTGTCATTTTCAACAAAAGATGTCCATACTTTTTATGGGTCGAAGTGGAAACATCAAATTTCTCCAAACTATGCAAAATTGACTTACGCCACTCTGGTTCTCACCGGCTCATGGTATAATACTTTCGGAGGGTAAGTCGGCAGTAAACTGGGTTAAACAAAATGAACGAGTCTTGCGTGTAAGTTCCTTTTCAAATGTTCTGTGTGGCTTCATTGCGAACTTTTTACATGTTTTTACCATTCCTAAGTAAGCTTTTGCTCAGAAAATTCGAAGTACGCGAAAAGAGTTACATTAGGTTATTTAAAATAAATACCGCATATGGTAGGATGTTACGCCACTAAAAGTAGTTCAATTTTTTCAAAAGTGGTAGTCTAGGTCCATGGGAGAAAGCTTATAGGAATATGGTGGCTTAGGTAGAGTTTTTTAGTTTTACTGAACTCATTGGAAACCATGAATTCACAATTATAGCTTACAGACTTACTGATTTTGATAGGATTTTTCTTTTTAAACTAAACATAGCATCATTTTTTTTTATATATACATATATATCGAATAAAAACAACAAATTTGTTTGCGAAAAAATCAACTATCCGAAGCAATAAACAAGATTTTTTGCTCTTTCTGGCCGGTCATACCTTGTTATCTTTGTATCATTTGAAGGATTACTATTTGTCAGGCATTTCTTGCAGATGAGAACATATTTTTTCTCCATTATCAGCTGGTTGCAGAAACGTTTAAAAGATTTTTTTCGCTAAAGAAATAAATGGTTTAGGCATGAATGTTTTGGTGGTTCATTGGGTCTCATTTTTCATCACAAGTCACCACTATACGCGAAGAGAATGCGTCTGATGCCTCACGCATATGTTAATTAATGTGGAACCCACTTATCAAATGCAGCAAAAATTTCTGACACGTTCAACTTCAGGCGTAGCAAAACAGAAGCCGTAGGAATTGCATATTTAGCATGGCCGATCTACGGTATACACAAGCTATGTTACATGCGATAGAAGACAAACAACAGCAAAATTAATTCAAGAATTACGCGTAAAGGTGGAGGCTGTTTCAATGTGTGGTATGCTTTGCTTTCTGTATTCCGAAGCTCTCAGAAATTACATGCGCTCATGAAGAGGCGCTGATATTTTATTTAAACATGTCATGGAGTCTAGACTATCGCTTCAAATGAATTGCAACTCAATATATATCCTTTCTGATTATATATATATATATATATATATATATAGCAAATTTACAAATTTACAAAATACTATTCTAGTATTTTGATATAAAAGTAGCTTGGATTTCGTTCAAGGACATAATTTTCATAAATTTATTCTACTCGAAATTTTTTTTTTGTACACCATTCATTTTTATGCGGGAGCGACAATGCATGACCATTTTAAATAAAAGTCTAACTTCATGGTTTGTATCAGTTGAATTCTGGTAGACGGTTCATGCTTTTGTTGAGATAAGAGCGCGTTGAATCAACGTTTAAATTTCGACGGTATTAATGTTTGAATTAAAGTGATAACTCTAAATGTTTATTTGGGCGAGAAAGAAATCTATTGATAGAAAATTGGGACATTATTAGTAAATACGGTAAGAAATATAATAATAAAATAAATATTTTTATACGCATTTTACGTAATGTTTATGCAAATTTACATTGAGTAGTTTACAAGAACAGGCTCCGTGTGAACCCGCAGAAGGTGAGACGTGAGAAGCAAAAGCGAGTATGAGCCTGCACATAAACGGCAGGTTCCAACAGTGAATTTTCTCAAATTATTTTTGATATATGTATATCGTCAGATTGAAAGCGTAATTGGGGGTGGCGTTAAAAACATCGAAATAATTTGCATCTTTCCGTTTTCAATTTTCGCCCCCTCAGTTTTTAAATTTTTACATACTAATGTTTAGTTTTGGATTTTACTTCAATCTCGAATTTGTGTGAAATTTAGGTTTGCTTCCTAATTCAACTCGGCTTAAACGTTTAATTCAGAGTTGAATCGAAATTGTTTGCTTATGTTTGTATTAAAATGTAAAAAATTGTTTTGTTTAATAAACACATCTTGTTTGTGTAGTTGAAAACATATGGAACCCACTGTTGTAATATATGACATGGACATCTTGATCTTCTGCTTCACGTGGAACAATTTGGCTTATTATATAAATTCATTTCGGTGTAATATCCTTATGTACAACATATTTGAAATTATGCTCTTAATTGGAAATTACTTCCCTGGAGCATCAAAAATATCCAAAGCAAACCTACTGCTCTTTGGGTTGGATGTTCATCATATCCTGTGCCGTTATATTTGCATCAAACGAGCATTTGCAAGCAAGGCAACAGATAGAATTGGTCCATTCGGTCCGGTTGTCGAAGTTAAAATCTTAATAAATATATTGATTGATACACATAGCAACTGAACAGATCAGACTGAAATCAGGTTAAACATTTTTGTGGAAATAACAGAAAAGGAATGGTACAAAGATTAATAAGAATGAACCTCCCGAATGTTCAATTCGGAACGGCGTCATACGGTTGAGGTTTCGCCCGTTTCAATTTAATTCGTTCTCAGCAAAGTGTAAATAATAGCAAATTGTAGCAATCAATTGGAAGTTACTTTGATTTTTTAAGTTAATTTAGGTTTTTGCTTTTGCAATTTAATAATGTACAAATAATTAACTTTTTCCGTCGTTACACAAAAAAAAAAAATTCAAAACAAATTCGCTTATGAAAAAATGTCCATGAAGCAAAATGGCGCCAATTCTTTTAGGGAGGCCTTACTTGCTAATCTTTATACCATGAATTAAATCATATATTTTGTGATCTTTTCAACTTCGGCAGCAGGGTCGAACGGGTCAATTTTGTTTTGGGTTTAAGGTTGCATTCGGAGCACTTTTTCTGAACTTTTAACTTTGATGGTTGAACCGAACGAATCAATTTACGGTAGTATCAGGAGCAAATCTGATGTTCAAATGAATTTGACATAAGCAAGCTTTTTTGAGGTATTTCAAGTATCAATCTGAACAGCCTGTGTTCAATTGTCCGCTGAAAATTCACTTCTTAATTGATTTGACATAGGACTTGTATCATTTGAAGATAGTTTTAATCCAAATATTTTTCTCAAATAAACACAAATTTTACATAAAGCAACATAGAGTGCGTTCAAGGTGGCAGTTAATTTATTATATAGATTCACAGGAAAACCATTTTTGTTTTGTTTATAACTCTTAGAACATATAAATAATAAGAAAGTGAACAAAACTACGAAAATCCTAGCACTTTTTTTTTTTAAAGTGGAGCAATGAGATTGTGTTTGTTTATATGTATATTGAGTGGAAGGAATGAGCGATTGATTGCAATATAATTGCGAATACAAAGAGTGAATGGGTGAGCGATTGAATTTGTAAGACACAGCAATTTATAATAACAAACACTACGGTTTATGGCGACCATGTTTTCACTTTTTTTTTTTCTCACCTCACCCAGTACTAAACAGCTGAACACGGTATTTCACTTTCGTTAATTTGTCCTAATACTTGACTGGAGCTCTGATAAATTAACTGAACTGTGGATGCACTCGTAAAAGATTCCAAAACTTATTTTTATGAAATATATGAATTCTATAAATTTTGTCTTCTTTTTTAAGTAATCTTAGAAAGATTTTTATTCATTTCAATTTTTCTTAAAATAATAAATACTTATGTATGTATTTATAAAAAATGAGTTAAAGGTAAGTGATTTCATCGATGGAGGGTTGTGTGTTTTATATAAAAATCATCTGTACTTAATTGGCTTCAAAATTTTGCGGGTGTTGGAATAGTTTGGATTTTAAACAGTTTCAACAATTTTTTTTTTTGCTTTTGCTCCGGGTGCTATGTTTTTCACTTCCACCAGCTAATGTAGACGGGCAGAGATAAAATTAATATCAATGCAAGAAATAAACGTAAATTATAAAAAAAGATCGATTTTATTTTATTTTTATTTCCCTTAGAGTCAATAAAATCTATTACCTACATAAATATTATAGGAAGAAACAATACTTTTTGGGCGTAGAGGGTTTTCCATTGAATTTGTTTCTTTCTTTCTAACATATTCTGTTTATTATTTTTTTCATTTGTCAGATGATATTTTACGTCGTTACCGGTCAATAGTAATTTTAATCTATACAAAACCATTAAATTTTATCATTATCTTTATTATTTCATAGAATTTTCCTGTACAGAAATGGCAATGAGAAATATTAAAAAAATTATAAAACTTGTAATATGATTTTAATAATAAATAAATAATTTTATGAAAAAAATAAAAACCAAAAATTAGAATAAAAAATACCATATTAGCCATTATTATATTTCAGTTTATTTTACTAAGTAGAAAAAAAAATTGAATCAGTTTGCAAAAGATATTAACCACATTCCCATATATTAAGAAAATAATGTATGTTTTAAGAATGTCCGTTCCCATTTTTGTGTAAAAAAAACTTTATTCATTTTGCATTATATGATTAGTAACATAGAAATTATGTGAAATGTGAAACCTTGAATTAGAGTTGATGAATATCGTAAAAGTAAAAAGAATACAATCATAAATTACAAAGTAATAATATGTAAAAATTCAACGTTCAAAAATAACTCTGCGAATGTATCCATATTTTAAATGGGGTTCAATAAACTTTTTAGAGGTGGCTTATAATTTTTTGTTTCTATTTTTAAAAATATGTGCAACAAACCTTTACCCTTCTTTCCCATTATGTATTTACATACTTTATTGCAGATTTTCTATTAAATAAATTTGAAATTTTTTTAAATTTACATCAAAAAATTCAAAATCATTTCTTTGTATTTACATTTACATAGTTTTTTTTTTAATTTATTTTCATATACACTTTTAAATTTTTATTTGGTAAGTAATTCACGATATTATTTCTGGAATACTAACAGAATTATTTTTTTCCAGTGTCAAATGGGACACCTTATGTGTGCAGCTTGTTTTACGCATTTATTAGCAGATGGACGGTATGTTATTATTTTGAGCGTCTCCCCTAAATATATTTTTTTCTGTAGAAAGCAATATTTAAAGTAATGTGTTATTAATTAATTAAAAGATTAAGAGATCAAGTTGCAACTTGCCCTAATTGCCGTGTTGAGATATCAAAAAGTACTGCATCCAGGAATTTGGCTGTAGAGAAAGCTGCATCTGAATTGCCAAGTGAATGCCAAGTATTTGTCGACTATTATTCATTATAAACATTCAAGTTAAATCCTTTATTACCTATTTTGTTGTTACATCTAGTTTTGCAATAAAGAATTCCCAAGTAAATCTCTAAAACGTCACGAAGAGTTTGAATGCCAGGAAAGACCAACAGATTGCAAATATTCTCGCATAGGATGTCAATGGCGAGGCCCTCATCATGAAGGTACTAATTACAATTTATTGTTTTATGTGGAAATGATATTTTTAATTGTTAAAGGAATTTTATGTTCAAGAAATGTCTTTTTAAAAATGAAAACGAAATGATTTGTTAGCAGAGGGAAATTTCTTTACTCGATGTTGATATTGAGAATTTTTTATTATTTCACTCGAATGTTTGTTGCACTTTCTTACATCACTAGTAATGTGAAATCTTTGCCATCAAAAAATATTCTGGTTTTATGTTAAAAATGGAAATTTAATTCAATTTAACTCCCGAATAGTTTAAAGTTTTCGAATCGAATCCCAAATCGGTAAAAATTTTTCAATCAAGTCGATTAAGCAAGTACGGGCCCAATTATAGTATCAATTATTTCAATTTCAATTGTTTCTATCAAACTCAGAAAGAATTTCACATTGGAAATTTTGTTTGCTTACCAGAACTTATATTCACTTTTCCCGAAGTAATTTTAGTTAGAAAGCGGAAAAGGCCAATGTTTTATTAAATGTTTAACCTTGTGTTGCTTCTGCTTAAGATATTTGATGATCATCTTTCATTCAACAACACTATCACTGACAAATTTAGTAGTAGTAAAATTTTGCTGCCATGTTGGTGAATGTGGCGATATTGGGATTTGGATATGTCATGCTATTTTCCAGGAAATTGATTTGAATCTTTCGATTTAAAATTATCTGGGTTGTAGAGACTATAAATTTTTTTATAGATTTCATGGATGAAAGGTGTAATATGTAGGTATGTTGCATTTGTGCAGAATAGTTTTTAGGTTAAATTTGCACAAACTACTATATAGTAAAACTGCTGATAGGCTGTAAAATGTTATTTACTAAGGGGGTATCCCTCCACCAGTTCCAAATGCCGCAAACGAAGTAAAAACTGATCTCTTTTCTAATTCAGATTTCCATTCTTGTTTGTTTTATGTGCTAAGATTCAACTAATGTATATTAGTTGGTTAAGAAGGGTAATATGAAAAGGAGTAAACAGCTACGGTAATTTTTTTGTTTTGTTTGTCTTTCATGTCCTAAGATTCAAGAAAATGTATAGTTTAGTTAAAGAGGGATGTGACAAGTAGTAACTACTACGATTTTCTTTTTTAATTCAAATGCAGGGGGACGAACAGCTCCCAAGCACGGAGGCCTATTCGGCCTATTATGTTAACCTGCTAGAAACACTTTCTCACACAAACCTAGGTCTAGGTGAAGTAAGTTTTTTAGTTCATCCACAGATAGGAGGGCAGACCCAAACGTATCCATCCTGCTCCGGGCAAAGGCTGGAAAAGCACACGGAAACTGTTCGGTTGCTTCAGGCTCTCCTTCCAGGCAGGGTTGTCAACAACTTCCACCCTTGTTAGATGAGCGTGAACCACAGTTCTGCATTGTTTTCTTCCGAGCCCCAAGAGAAAGTCTGAGAAATTCCTATAAAAAGTTTTGTATACATGTAAGTACTCAGGTTCGCTCATCTCTGCTCCATGCGAACATCCGCTTCGATGGGAGACCCGATAACCAAGGTGGCAATGCCTGCAGCGGGTTCCGGTCCAAGGAAGGAAGAACCAGAGCCAGACCTGGCTAGAAGATCAGCACTTACATTCCCCATGATTCCCATGTATCCAGGAACCCACTGAAGGGACACTTTGTTGGGCATACACAGCTTATCCACAGATGACCTGCAGTCCTCAATAACTTAGATGCTATCCGCGAGCCAGTTAGAGCCATTAAGGCTGTCTGACTATCTGGGCAGCAGTAGCCGTAGAGCGCATGAACCTGTAATTCCCAGGCAAGCAAGTCTTTGTAGACCCCCCCAGTTCCCGGATCGCAGTCTCTACTTGCGTCCTCGCCATACACGAGAGGCATATATGAGCATGGGTCTTACAATCGAGGTGTACATCCAGTGAACAACACTCAGTTTCATGCCTTAAGTGCACCCAAAGATCTTTTGCATTGATTGACGACTCTCATAGCCGCATTAACTTTTTCCTCTATATGCATTCCCCACGTCAACTTCGAGCCAAGGTAGACACCGAGGTTCTTGACAAGGGGAGACAGTTGTAGAGTGTGTCCAAAGCGATTTGGAAGAACAATATACCCAAGCTTCCGTCTCGTGGAGAAGAGCTCCTAGCTGGTCTTTGTATGGTTCACAGTCATCATGAGAGGTGCACCAGTCCTCAACAGTGCTGAGGCCTCGTTGCATGAGGTCAGCAACCATGCTGTGCTTGGAGCTTAGAAGATTTATCGAAAAAAGGAATGGATGAAACGTGTATAATTCGTGTACATGAGCAAAATTTTTCAAGAGCAGGAGTCAGGAGCAAGTAGTAGGATAGGAGTAAGTGATATGAAGAGGGAGCTTTATTGTCAAATTCGTTTATGTTTTTGAAGGGGTTTAAGGGGAAGAATAGTGACGGCGTTCAAATATTTTTTCTGTGGGGGAGATCATTCAATTTGTAATAAATTGCTGGGATACTCATGTCTGCTTGGAAATAGATATCAGATATTTTTTTGAGTGAGAACTTTCTTTTTAAATGAAATTCACAAAAAATTTTCTTGTTGAATTAATTAAAAGTGGGCCCCAAACTAAAAACTTTTTGTGATCGTTTAAAAATTACTTTTTGCTCCTCTCCGGATTTATCATTTATGTAAACCTGTACTGATCTCAACCACGAAAACACGGATCATAAACACAACAAGAATTTAATACGCGAAGTCTCGCTTGTCAGTATTTCTGTATTCTATATGTTCTAAGGCCTGGGGATGACCATTGGGATGTCTGTCATACGCATACGCTTCACATGAAAATCCCACATTTTTCAGTGACGTAATGAGTGAGTCAACCAACATACACCAGAGTATCGAGGGAGCACGCCACCCTGCGCGGAGTCTCTGTTCACCAGCACACTGAGAGAGGTTGGGTCACACGACTGTGGTTACTGAGCCCGCGAAGGTATCATGACTGTCTTGACGGTGTTGACATTGAAGTCAACATTGCTGCAGTGTACCCTATTTCGATGGATTGCGGAAGAGGTCACTTCCAGATCTGCCTGTACAAACTATTATTATGTCAGTGGAGCCTTGTACAAATAACTTATCCACCACAAGACAACAACAAAGGGCTGATAGAACCTCGCCCTGAAGACAGCCTCTGAAGTCAGTCCTTCCGAATGCCCCGAGGAGGAAAAGATTGCCTTAGCCAGATCTCTTTTAAGAGCTCAGGTGATTACAGGATGTGCTATCAAAATCGCTCTCTATATAAATAAAACCTAGTTGACATTATACTGATTGAAAATCGCTGATGCAGCTAAAATCAGCGCAACATAAGCACAGTGTCAGCACCAATGCTGATATTATCGGAATTTAACTCGTGCTGATTTTACCAGCAGCGTCGAGAAAGTCAAACTAATTTAACTGCATCAGTGCTGGTCAACCAGGCTTAAAGGCCGCAAGTCCTTTCTAGAAAATAGCCCCCTAAGGCCTCTGAGCTATGCAATACAGTTAACCTAGATTTTTTGTTTGGTAAGCATTCCGATAGTTTAAAGAGAAAGAGAAGGGGATTACTTTAACCTAATGGCCCTATTAACAACGCTTCATTGTTTTCAGAAGATAAAATTTTAGATTATTGGCCTATATGACAAAAAGTACATACCCAATGAAAACAATAAACAATTTACATATATATGTAGCTCAGTTTTAGTTTTTTTTAAGCAGGAATGATATTAGGTATTGAATTATACATAATAGAGATATTGGCCACAACGTAACATACATAATCAGGTCTACCGGGGAATTCGATTCGATCTACATTCGATCGATCAAGGTTTTTCATATAGTATTTTAAAATTAATCGCATCGAATATTCTTCAGCATCAACCAAAAATAACCTTGCTTTTTATTGAATTTGGAAAATCTTCAATTCAATTGTATTAAACAGCAGAAAATGCTTCTTGAAAAAATTCGATTCGATATAGATTTAATCGAATCGAATTCCCCGGTAGGCCTGAATCGACTCTTGACCGACTTAAAGTCAGATAACGAAAATTCGAGAAATTTCTCATGTTGCTATAATATAAATATATAACTGACATTACCTTTTATTTACAAAAGCAAAAAATGTTTTTTACAATAGTAATTTCAATAGTGTGACATAGCAAAATCATAAACTCCTTGTCTAAATTACAGATAGGTACATTATGCTGCAAAGCGTTCATTAAAAGTTACAGTTATACATAATATATTAAATGCGATATCTATTTCGGTATCCTACTTCTGAGGTTAGATATAATTTGGATACAGCTTTTTTTACCATACTATATATTAAATTATTAATTTTAATCTTACAATTAATTATAACGTAATACGAAACAATAAAATTTTCATTATTTTTAGCTGCTGAGCATGTAACTGGTTGCTCTCATCCACAAAAATCTGCATATGAGGTCATGGCAGCTTTGGCAGCACACGATACTAAACATGAAAAAGAAAGGAAGCTTTTCTCAACATTAATAGATTTACTGAGCTATGAAAAAATTATCTTCAATGGTATTTAATTATAATTTATATTATTTATCCCTTCTATTCTATTTGTGATTAAAATGTAGAGAGAATTATTTCATATAAGTCAGAACGGATAAGAAATTTTTTAGATCCGTCTAATGAAGAACTTAATATTATTGGTAATTTGCAAAAATAAAAATTTATTTATTAAAAAAAAAAAAAACATATTTGCGCGTGACTTAATGACAGTGTTCTATATGATTTCACTTTAAAGAACGTACAGAGACATCAAGTTCTTTGAAATGGAAGTGAAATTGTAAAATAAAGATATTTTCAACATGTGCTTTTTTATCAAAGAAATATATTTTTTTACTAATCAAGTATATATATACTAATTATATTTCCCCACAGATCTGCAGTTAAAACCATATCGTACCGATGAGTATGTGCATAGATTGTTTTACGAAACATCACGTTTCACTGCCTTCAACAATCAGTGGGTTGTAAAGGCCCGCATTAATAACAGTCAACGCGATCCACATTATTCTAATGAGAGGCTAATCACTTATCAGGTATAAAGTTGCCAATTACAGTTTTAGTCGCTTAATAGAGTTAATGTTTTATTATAGTTGATTCTTAAAACAAAGACAAGTACACCGTTACCTATACATTTCTTTGCTCTAAAGGGGCCTTTTTCAGACATGAAAGTAGACACTCAAATTTATAGACACGAGTTCACAGATCAAGTAAATATTTCCTGATGTTATTATTATTGTAGAAATATTCTCAGATTTTTACGTTTACAGAGCAATGAAAGTGAATATTACGTGTTACCGCTACCAGATGATTCGGAATGCAATCGTTTATTAGCTGCAAAGGCCATTAATTTTAGGTAAGTACCACTACAAAATTCATATAGTGCTAAATATCTGATATGTGTGCCAATTCTGTTCGTATACTTTGCACTATTTTTTAGTTAAATGAATACATCTCTATGTTGTACTAATTGCTAAGTCGTATTAGATATCTCAAGAGAAATGATACATACCATCTGGTAAAAAGAAATAATAGGATCTTAGATAGTTTGTCACTGAACTTAGATTATTCATTTTTGCTAGATTAACTCTTTTCATATCGTTTGTCAGTAGCCATTTTCTTATAGTTGCCTCTAATTTTTGTAGGAACATCTTCGACTAACTACAGAAAGGTAGTTTATTATACCCTGCATAAAATGTATAGGGTATAGTAAGTTTGTTATTCCTTTTGTAACTCATAGAAAGAATTCTGGTAGAACAAGATAGATTGGACACTCACGCATAATATTAAAAATTATTTTGATTTTTGCATGTCTGTCTGCCCTCACAATAACTCGAGGACGAGTTCTTAGAGTACTTAGAGAGCTGAAATCTTGCACACAGCGAGCCTTTTCAATAAAATTGTAGATTTAAGTTTGAAAATGGGACAGATCGGGTAACTCCTTCACAAGGTTGCCATACAAAAATTTCGTTTTTTACTATATACTGCTTACGAACGCCTACGTAGAGAACTGAAAATTTTTTTACACGCAGTTTTCATAAAAGTAGTAAGTACAATTTAAAAATTGGACTAAATCGGCAACCCGTTCAGTCGTTGACGTTTTTATTGTACTGAAAAGTTCTTCAGAATATAAAATCCTATGAAATTGGTAATTTTTTCTGCCCTTCGAACCGTTCTAGAAATAGATGCGAAAGTCCACATTAACATCAAACTGATCATACGAAATTGCATACGGACATTCATCGTAATAATTGGTCTTATACCAATTCCAGCTTTTTTTTTCTTCTTGTGTTTCATAATTTTATCGAGTTTTCCTTAGTAGGGATGTCCGCTCATTCGTTTGATATAACACACTGTGTCCTGGAACACAGCGGACTGTGGTCGTACTTCCAGCTGAAACCAATACGAATTCCATTGAATTCTTTTCTCTATTTTAACGAGATCATATTGGAAAATAGCACATTCAGCCTATTTACCTGTCTGAGAAAATAACTACTAATTCTCCCGTAATCCCCCAATAAGGGAATAACAAAAGAACTAAGTTCTTACCATGTTGCCATTAGACATGCACACATTATACCATATACACTAAAATAGAATAGAATAGAATACATAGTCTTAAAGATAGACCACACATCTTACCGTTTTATCAGTGTATCAAATGGAGCATTTTAGTTGAAAGGCTCCTTGGTATATTTTGCCATTTTTTTAAGTGTAATATTTTTCTGCAAGAACTGAATTCTTCATGACGTTATACTTGGCTTCACACATATACATACCAAATCTACATGTAACAGTTTTTGAAATAATATTGTTTTGTTTCCTGCTACTGTTCGAATCAATTTTTTCTCATACATTGATTTTGAAAATAATTGGTATCAATTGAAGAACTCCTGAAATTTTTTTTCCTTCTCCACCCTCTTTGTGCGCCCTTCGAATGTGCTTGGATTCTGTTTGGTTTGCACGCTGTGTTTCCAGTAAAATAAGCTTCTTAAGAAGTACCAAAGACAAATTATTGGTTGAAAATTCAAATTTAGGATACGAGTTCTTATGCTGCTTATACAGCTGCAAAAAAGTGAAAAAATTTTCTCATTTTCATGACTCTTATTAATTGTAAAGCGGATTTCGATCATATCAGTGATACCGATAAAATTTAGATTTTAGAAATACAATGAATATGATTTCTATCTTTTGCCACCATGTAGCAGATATTTGCAAACACTGGTTGCATTTTATCAAGATATTGAAAAAAGGAGAAAAAATTTAATATGTTAAGATAAAATAGGAAATAAGGTGTTTATTCTATATAATGCTTACGTTATTTACTTAATTAATAAGCATAGTCCATCTCTTCGCCTCACAGCAGCGCAAATATATATATTGGCGATATTTTGTAGAACGATCTTAAATTATTCTTACAAGGTAAACCTACTAAGATAGAGTAATGTATAGAGTATATAGATTTTGCAAACGATATTTTTGTTAGGAACAATCAAACGTATTTAAAGGGTTAAGTCGGGTCGCGCTGTTTTGCCATACAAGCCAACAAAATTTCAAAATGTTTTTGTGTATCGCAGTCCAACCACATTGTAATTTTTTTTAAATATTATCAAAAATTGATCGGAATCTGTCAATTAATGTCAAGCCAACAGTATGGTCTCAAAATTAACAAGCTATGACCATACCATTCAATAAATAAATAATAAACAGGAAGCGGCAGAGGCGGCGTTGGGCGTGGGCGACGTGAGCCATCGCCTACGGCCTCACGGTCAGAGGGGCCTCGCTCCTCAAATAAATATGCGTAACTCGGACGCAACGTAAAAATTTATTCGCTATAAAACGATAAATATGTTTTCTTTAGGCTAGCAACATTTGTTGGCGTTGCGTTGCTGTCGCGAGAAGCGAAAGAGAAGGCCCCTCTGACAAATTTTTGTTTTTATTTAGTCTAGCAATGTTTGTTGGCATTGCGTTGCTATCCCGGGGAACCCCTTGGCCCTTTTTGTTTGGCGCTTGTCTATGTAAGGTACTTTCTCGAATTCCAGCCGCTCCTGAAGGGCTAGAAATATTGTTGCCGTTTTAGCGACTTTGTCGCTAGATCTAGCGAATTTTCGAGGTTTTTAGCGACTTTTTTTCAAGACATTGTTAGACCCTAAACAATATTTTAGCTACTTTTAGGGACGTTTTCATGACCATTCTTGTAAATATTCTGAATAAAAGAAAAGAACATTGAAGAATGTGTTCATTATTGTGTCCACTTATTGTAGGCAATAACAACGCAACATTAAGTTGACTGGAGAATTCCCTAATGATGAATTACTGTTCAACGTGGAAGCCTTTCATTCCCGTACATCTCACTTTTTCTCGTAAAACTTTTATATTGCTGTCTTGCTTTACGTGCGTTAGGTAAATAAATTCGCTCATTTGCTCTAAGTTGTCAAGAGAACCCGGTTTTTTATTGATTGTTTTAAATACACCTGCAAGCTACAAGAACTAGTATTTATTCTGTGATCGGGGAAACGAAAGGTTGATATGTGAATCTCAAAAACATTGGCTTGACTTGTTTGAGGGATTAATCGATATCATTAATTTCTTAGCCTCTCATAATCTGGCATTTAGAGGTTACAGTGAATCTCTTAAGTTAGACGATGACACTAAAAATTCTGGTAATTTCATAGATTTATTTAAATTAATATCCCTATTTGATTCTACTTTACGGGAGCACATGAAATTCATTAATGCTAAACAACTTACACACCATTGAATTGATCACATTAATGTCAGAAACAGTTATCGAAGGAGTGATTCGTAGGGTAAAAGAGGCAAAATATTACTCGTTTTTGCTCGACTGGACTAGAGACTGTAGTAAAGTTAAACAAATGTCAGTTATCTTAAGATTTTGTGATACATAAACCGGCACAATAGAATAAAACTTTATCGGATTTATTGTTGTCCCTGAGACAACTGGAGAGTATTTAACTAATGCAATATTGGGAGAGCTAGAAAAAAATGGCTTAGATATTCAAAATATTCGTGGCCAAGGATACGACAATGTTGCAAATATAGTTGGCGTAAATAGTGGAGTTAAAACTAGGATATCAAATATTAATCCCAGTGCAGTTTTTTGCACCTTGCGGTTGTCAGAGCTGGAATCTGTTGTTGGTAGACGCAGCTAGTCCTTCTGTGGCAGCAAAAACATTTTTTGGTTTTATCCAGAAAAACATAAACGCTGGGAATTAATCAAAGGCCAATCAAAGCTTACTATTAAGCCCTTATCGGACAGAAGGTGGGAAAGCAGAATTGAGGAAATGAATGTATTGAAAGCTTAAAAAATCAAACAGAATAATCAGACACACTCAGTGATTGTGATTCGGGTTTAAACGAAATGCTCAGTTTAGAATGTGTTATGAATATTATAAGCAAATTATGGCAGTCTGTACAAGTTCATTTAAGCATTTCCCTTGAACATTTGCGTACATTTTGTGACTGGATCATAGAATATTGACAAACTGGATTTGAAAAATGCTTGTCAGACTCTCGTTAATTTTTTGAGAAAAGCAGGTATGATCTGCCGCAAGACTTTAAAAATAAAAGGGTATTCAAAACGAAAAGGATATTTGATTATGAAGGCAGAGATCAGCCTATACAGTCTCCCAAAAGTCGATATGAGTCAGGTTGTTTTTAGCACAATGGTTGATTCTATAATAAGGAATATTGATTCGAGATTTATATCGTTAAATGAACATTTTGAAAATTTTGGTTTTTTCTTCGATCTGAGTAGAAAATTAAAAAATATACCAAAAGAACAGATATTAAAAAACTGTCAAGATTTATACACAGTCCTGCAAGTGGGTGAAAGTAGTGATTTCCAACCTTACGAATTATATGAAGAATTACAAACAATGATCCTAAATGTACCAGACTTCATTAAAGATTGAAAGAACTTCTTCAATACATAATAGAAAATAACTTTAAAGAAATGTACCCAAATATTTACATTGTGTATCGAATTTTGCTAACGATACCGGTAAGTACAGCCTCAGCTGAAAGGAGCTTTTCAAAATTAAAACTTTAAATATTATTTGAGAAGTACAATGGTTCAGGAAAGATTTAAACTTTGGCAGTTTTATCTATTGAACCAGACATAGCATCTAAACTTAATTACGGTACAATCATTAAGGAGTTTAGTAAGGCTAAAAGTAGGAAAGTTCTGTTTCTTTAATGTTAGTCTACGAAAATAGTTGGATTGCATTATCTTTATTATAATAAAGTAGTAAAAAGCTATTTTTCAATTGTTTTTTAATTTATAAAATTGCTTTTCGCGCCACCAGAGGGCCTCGCTAAATATACTTCGCCCAAATCAAATTTTGGTCTTGTCCCGCCACTGGGAAGCGCTTTGACTGTGAAAACAGTGTACGTGAATAAGCCACTCTAATTTAACTTAATTTGTGTAATTTTGACGTTTCTGGAAGTAAACATATCAGAGTTAAGTTGAGACCTTCCCGAATTTTCAACTGGCAGTATGTCATTTCTTTCGTTTCACCAAAGTGGAAGATGATAAATACATTCTCATTGGAAATGTGGGTAAAGCCTATTCCGTTTCATAGTAAACTAAGGCTGAATTAAACCGACATGAAAAATTTTAAGTTGTCAATTAATTGTGAATTTTTTAAAGGAAAATTTTCATTTTCCATAAGCCCAAAGAAGAAGAATTTTAAAACGAAACTGTGATTAAATATGAAAAGTGGAAAAAAATTTAAACATAAAGTAGTGCAAATTTTAGTTTAGAAGAGACCGACCATCTTTTGGAATTAGAAATGTTGTGGCCGTCTTGTAATTTTTTCTCACCTGGAATATTAAATTCTGCATTTTCTCGTCACTCATGTCGTCTGCATCTTGAAATCAAAAACAAACTTTATGAAGCTGGAAGATGGCAACATCTGACAATTGTGTAATGTCAACAACCGGTAACTAGATAGCTGAAGCTATCATGGGGGTTTACCAAGATGCAGGACTAAAGTTAATCTTGACTTAAGCCCAGTCATGTAACTTAAGCCTTGACTATGAAACAATAGAAAAATTTGAGCCTGGACTGTGAAACCGGCCATTAGTGATTTATACATAGGAAGCGGAAGTAGCTAATATTTTTATAAAAATATGACAAAAAAAATGGAGCTGATAACTTTTGGGAAGGCCGCACGTTATTTATTTTTATCCCACGAGGAGCCATTCTAAAAGGTGAGGTGTGATTATAGTTCTTAAGGTACAGCATTTTTACTTGGTTTACTACAATTTTGTGAGCCAAAGCCTAGGCGCAAGGTACAGAGAATACAAGATATTCTCATTAAATTTGGACACATTTGCTGTGACGTAATTTTGCCCGCTAATGTATATACATACTACATTTATATAAAAAAGACAGAGAGG
This sequence comes from Dioctria rufipes, assembly GCA_963924295.1. Classification (NCBI taxonomy): domain Eukaryota; kingdom Metazoa; phylum Arthropoda; class Insecta; order Diptera; family Asilidae; genus Dioctria; species Dioctria rufipes. The sequence continues at coordinate 91,301,691 of OZ002743.1, read as the reverse complement.
AGAGAAAGTATTGTGTTCTCTGTATCGTTCTTTCCTATACATTACTCGTCATTTTGTCCCCTAATGGTGGAACGTGGTTGGTAACAAGAATACCCTGTATTCTCTATACCGTGGGCTAGGCGTACACGTTGCTGTATACTTCAACGTTATTCACTTTTTGTGGGTGAGACACTCGGGGGAGGAAATCTGTACGGTGGCCTAGGCGTACACGTTGCTGTATACTTCAAAGTTCTGTCACTTTTTGTGCATGATAGTAACTGGGGGGGGGGGGGGGGAATTTCCTCCCTGCGAGTATCTCTCATCAGCAACAAGTGCAGCGTGTACGCCTAGGTTGAGTTACATTAGCAATGCCGACGCGATGCTAGCGTGTTTGTCATTTTATGTCAAAAATATTTAGAGACTGCATGTGTTACGTCGCCGCGTTCGTCGACCCATCTCTAATTCTAATTTTAACGTTGGGGATGCATTGATACCAATATGCAAGATCTAAATTTATTATGAAACAAGTAAAACAGTTATCATTGGCCTACGATCAATTCTTACGATACCTTAGATCAGAGGTAGTCAACTTCGTCCCTGCCGTCCACTAGAAGGCGATTTAGGCCTGAATTACAATTATGACTGATTTTCCCAAATGGTAAATGCATGTGGCAAATTAAAATTGCAACTTCGACTCTGGTTTGTTCAAGCAGTTGAAGCTTTAATTTTATTACAAATTTCACCTCAGCTTCGACTTCGACTTAAAATCAAGTCGCAGTCGTAATTGTAATTCACGCTTTAAGATTTTGATTGGTTTGAAAAGTAAAATGAAGGACTGGATGTAGTTTTTGATCTTCAAGACATCTTTGCAGCATGACTGCCCCACTTCCTTCCTTGTTAGCGTCGGTGTGTAATTCAGTTTCCAGAGTAGGATTATATAACTTTAGTACTGGCTCTTTACACATGATGTCTTTAATATTATGAAAAGCTTCCAGCTGTTTCGTTCCGAAACAAAATTTAGTGTTCTGTTTGAATAGATCTCTAAGCGGCTTCGCAATTAAGGAATATCCTTCGACGAATTTCCTAAAATAACTGGTTAGCCCCAAAACACTTTGTAGTTGCTTTGCAGTTTTTGGTAAAGGAAAGTCTTGAACTGCCTTTAACTTCTCTGGCGATGGGCTCACCATTCCGTGTTCTATTATGTGTCCCAAAAAAAGGATGCGTTTTTGAAAACTTGACACTTACTCCATTTAAATATAATACCATGCTTCTTTGCCGTATCCAGGATTTCTTTCCAAATTCTTTTCTTCAGTAACCGTTGGCAGGATCATATTGTTGCGAGCGTGGCCTTTGTTCGTTATTTAAAACACAATATTATATTTTTGATTTACGAGTTCTTTATTTCACCTCTGATCTTATATAATTCACAAACCTTCAATTTATCCACTCAACTTTATATCGCTAATATTGTACTTTGAATTATCTTAATACAAACACTTTGGTTTTTTTTCACTTGACAACACTGCAATGTCTAAGACACGACTCTTTTTTTTGGCGGTGACAAATGTTATATTTATACCCTAGAAACTCCAGCTTCTTCCTGAGTGTTCTATTCCAGAATCGTCTTGACTATTCTATTCCTGAACCTTCCCGAAGATTACTATACATCATCGATTCTCCGAACCTGAAATTGTTTACTCTCCATTTCCAATAGATATCGTAGTATTGACACAAGCGGTCCAAATGAACAATTTTTCCCCTCCCCTTTTTGCCATACTGAATCCTGTATACCTCGTCATTAATTCTAGTGCTAGTGAATACGGTCCCTCCCAGTGTTGTTGTAGTTTTGGAGAACGTCCCTTGTGTCGTTTCGGGTTGTACAACCAAACAAGACCGCCTTCGTTAAATCCTGAGGAATTGGCACGTAAGTCATATCGGGTCTTCATCCGATCAGTATTTGCTGCTAATTTCGATCGCGTGGCCTCGTGCACATCAGCTAATTGTTGTTTGCGCTGCGATACATAGTCTTCTGGTAACTTGTTGACCTTTGGGGGTACCAAATTTGAGGTCGCTAGGTAAACGCATCTCCCTTCCGAATATGACCTTAGCTGGGATTTGTCCGATAGTGTTATGAACGGCTGATCTATAAGCCATTAGGAATATAGGAATATGTCGATCCTAATCGCGTTGATGATAGTCAACTACTTTCTTTAGATGCTCGATCAATGTTCTGTTGAAGCGCTCTACCATGCCATTAGATTGTGGGTGTAGAGCAGTTGTTCTGGTTTTTCTTATTCCCAACATTTTACATCTCCTGGAAAGTCTGTGATTAGAAATTCCGTCCTTGGTCCGAATGAAGTTCGTGAGGCACACCAAACCTACTGACCCAATTCGTTATTATTTGTGCCGCAACTGTGGTTGCCTCTTGATTAGGGATTGCATATGCTTCAGACCATTTACTGAAATAGTCCATGGCAACTAACATATAACGGTTACCGCCATCCGTTTTTGGAAAAGGTCCAGTGATGTCTACATTATACTTATGCATTTCTGATCTACTTCTGTGTTGCAGCTCTTTGCAAGCAGCACAGACAGTGCATCGGCGGCACTACTCCTCCACATCTTCTCGCATATGTAGTATTTTGGAAATTGTCTTGTTCACTCCCAAATGTCCTCCAGAGGTTCCACCGTGCATTTCCTCTAGAACATCTTTGATCTTTAATGCTGGCACGACTATCTGCATTCGGAATGATTCGCCGTTAAGTGCTTCTCACTTGCGTTTTAATATACCACATTCAACATGAAGAGAGTTCCATTGAGCCCAGTAACTTTTCAGCTTCTTACTCCTTTTCAAAATATCCTTCCAGTCTGGTCTTTCCATGTCTTCTTTCCAAGCAAGAATAAGTGAAATGTCCGGATCTTCTCGTTGTGCTGTTCGCAGGTCCTCGTTGTCCCAACCTGTAGATGACTCTACGGTTACCAACTGTATAGTTGCTGTTGTTTCTTTTTCTTCTGCATTTCCATGGATACGACCTCTTCGGTGTTTGATTTCAAAATCATAAGCCTGGAGTCGTTCTATCCATCTCGCTACTTGTCCCTCAGGGTTCTTAAACTGCAGAAGCCATTTAAGCACTGCATGGTTAGTGCGAAGGATGAATTTCTGCCCGTAGAGATATTTATGAAAATGCTTTCTTGAACTTACAATGGCAAGTAGCTCTTTTCTTGTAGCACAATAATTTTTCTCTGACTTTGAAAGTGCTTTGCTATAGTAAGCTATTGGAACTTCTTGACCAGTCTCCTCCTGCGAAAGCACTGCACCAATATCTTCATTGCTGGCATCCCTGTCCAATATAAATGTTTTTCCCATCTTTGGATAGTGAAGTACTGGAGCTTCACAGAGCTGTTGCTTCAAATTTTCAAAACTTTCGTTGCATTTATATGAACGGCTTTTCTTTTTCTGTAAGTTGATGTAGGCTTTTTGCTATATCTGCAAAACCTTTCACGAATCGCCTGTAGTATGTAGCTAAACGAAGAAAACTCCGTAATTGATGTTTGTCCTTTAGAACTGGAAAATTTTTGACGGCTTCTATCTTCTCTGGATCGGTTCTTACTCCTTGTGATGAAACTATGTGCCCTAAATAGTTAACTTCATTTTTGAATATCGCCAATACTGTATTTTCAATTATCTTAATCCACCAAACACTTTCTCTTCTTTCACTTGTTAACACTGCAATGTCTAAGACACCACTGTTTTTTTGGCGGTGATAACTGTTATATTTATACACGAAGGCCTGAGTACCTCAGCATAAATACAAGTACCGCATGTATGAAAAGTACTTGTAACTAAGTCTATAAAAAGGCGCTGCAGGTAGAGTAAAACTTTCACCTCTCATTGCTACATTCATAAAAACTATTAGAGGTCCGTCCAAGCACACCTATTATCCTCCAATAATGTCTAAGAAAAAAATTTCCAGTAAATTTCTAAGAAAAAATTGAGGCCTTGCCTACATCAGGTCGAGGCATCGTTGATTTTATATTGGAGCGAGGCATTGCTTACTTTCCCTTGGTTATGTCCACTGACGAATATAGTATGTACTGCTTACTTTTCTATTTCACGTGCCAACATTGAAAAAATCATTAGCGGGAAGTTGAAAAGTGAGCACGCAGCTTGAAAAGTGATTTTAATAAAACATTTAGAATTTCTTCTGCTTATCGCAGTAATATCCCTAAATGATTAATTTAAAATCATGTATTTCAACGAATCCACTAAATTATTTGTTGTTTTCAGTTCTCTCTCTCAGTTGGTTCTTGGTGCTTAGACCGAAAGTCAGCAATATAGAAGTGAGCCCACTTTCTGCAGTGTATTTCTATGAAAGCAGTCAGTCCACATTGTACATGTCAGTGGTTATGTCATCAAGTCGAGGCATCGTCGATTTTATATTCGAGCGAGACGTTACTGGTTTTTGTTCTACTTCTCCAGTCTTATTTGTATGTTATTAGTTTGTCTAAGGTTCTGCCTTGATGCGTGAGTGCGGCACATGCTTTGACAGTACTTTGCCTGCTTTAAAACTCAACGAAAAAGCAGTTGCGCTAGAGATTGTATTTTCTTTTCTACAAAGATTTAGATATTTGTAGGTACTTAATTGATAAATACATAAGTAAAAATCTTGGTACTTACATAAGTACAAAACTAAGTCTTAAGTACAAGTAAACAGACGCTAGTACTTATGTTCAAGTACTAAGTAGGGGCATTTCAAAAGTATTGAGTAATAAGTCTTAAGTAACGAAAAAGTACTTTAAGTAGTACTCAAGTCTTTTTTTACTTAAGTATTGCCCAGTTCTGTATGCACGGTACAGAGAATATAAGATATTCTCATTGCGAATCACGATTCACCATTAGGGGACTACAAGATGACGTGTAATGTATAGGAAAGCACGGTACAGAGAACACAATACTCTCTCTCCTCTCTCTGTATTTTCTATATAAATATATATACATTAACACCATCAAGTTGGCCGGTCAATTTTTATTTTTTTAATTTTTTATTGCACATATCGCGTGCAAAGTTTCACTCTTTTAAGTAAACGTTATCGACAGGGCGGACAGATGGTCGAACATGCAAAAATCGAAATAGCTTTTAATATTATGCGTGTGTGTTCAATTCCTTTTACTGTACCATCATTATTTTAATGCATTACAATCTTATTATACCTTACTGATCTCATCTAGGGTATAAAAATGTGGACTTGAAGGAAAAGAAAACAATTTTATTTGTTATTATTTAGCAATTTTATTGCAAACCGGCTGAGTTTATAAGCAAATGACTCAAAACTAAAATGTAAATGAAATTTAATGTATGGCGTTGTCGCTCAGTGCGTTTGACGATGGCGACGAACACATCGGCGTCAACTTTGCTAATGTATAGTAATCCAGCCAAAACTCCTCTTAACATATAGTACGTTGACATGAATACTTGAGTACTTGACTTGAAATCCAACAATAATCTTTTTTTTTTTTGTTCCTCTTTACCATTTTTATAAATCGCAGATATAAAAAATATACTGCAGCTGCGTTTAGATGAATTTTTACGTTTACATGATATTTTGATTACTTGATCTCTACTTGAAGTATACTTCAAGTATTCATGTAAACGTACTGAGTGATACGAAATTCCGACACTATGCCAAGATCCAGCCTCAGGTGATCATGAGGTCAGTGAATATTTCCATCGCGATATATCATATTGTTTTGGTTAAATTAGATAGAAATCGACATTAAATACCAAAAGATAGTTCCGCCATGAATTAAAGTCATAGCTAATTTAGTCGATATGAAACTGACTGAGTTTGCAGCCAAATCCGCAGCTCGAGAATTGAGTGGAAAAAAAACTCCTGCAATCGAAAAATCTTTTAAAAAAAATTCTATGTAAAAGCGGGCGTTTGGTAATAGTAGAAACCGTATTACTCATCAGTACGGTTTAGTTCCTGCCTGATTACTGATGAGTAATACGGTTCCTGCTATTACCAAATGCCCGCTTTTGAATAGAAATTTCTTTTTTAAACGATTTTTCGTTAACAAGAGTTTTTTTTTTTCATTAAATACCAAGATGAAAATAGCTTTGAACTGTTGAAATTCAAATTTACAATGAATTGAACTGTGGCTTCGATGAGAAAATTCTTTTCTTTTAACTAATTTTCCTTAATAACTTTCCTCTTCCTAGTAATTGATTTTGAAGAAAAAATGTTTAATGCAGCAAGTTAGATATAACAAATTATATAAATATTTCTTTTTCACTTCACAGGTTGCTTATGTTCCTGCTGGCCAAGTAATCAGATATTATTGTACTCGACATGAATGTTAAATTAAGGGGAGCTTATCTAAATCTTGACAGACTTTTTATTTGATAAAATTTATTTAAATATGTTTTTTTTTTATTTTCACAAAACATTATTATATTTTTTTCATATACATACATTATTATGTCTTCTTATTAATTTTTATAAAGAAAGTGTATTTTCTAGTTCAAATTTAGTGATACCTTTTAATATTGTGTTTTAGTTTTATGTAAAAATTATATTAATATAATATTATGCGTATTATAAATAAAAAGGCTGTTTACTCAATATGTTTGCCATTCCTTTCCTATAATTAAATAGAGTAAATAAGAACGACACTATTTTCTTAGGGCCTGTCCGAATCCAAGTCATCGTGTTCGAATTTGTCTTTTTGCTAACAGCCAGTGACGTCACACAAGCTCAGCAATTATAAGAATTAGACGAAGCTAACCTGCTTAGGCTTTATATTTAACATTTTATTAAGAGCTTGTGCTTGTGCTGTTTTACATGATGTTTGTATTCCTCTCCGAGTGCATTGATCAACTTGAATACATGCGCTCCTCTCCCTGAAATGCAAAATTTGTTTTGGTTATAATCACAAAGCAGTCATATAACTCTAATGCAATTAGTTAAATTCACCAAACACCAAAAAATGATAAATTTTTGGCAACATGAATTATACTGTACTACTACGATAAGCTATAATGCAAAGAATAAAGACTAATCTTATTACAGCCACAATGACTGCTTTATCAACATGAGCCTAATAATTTTGTTTTTAAAGAAATTAATTCAAGACGAAGTTAACCTGTCTGAATTCGTTTGCTTAGCTTGATTTCGCAGTCGGCAAACAAACGTAAGCTCACAATATCTTGTTTATTTGAATAAATCAACTCTATTCTTGACTCAGCGTTCAAACTAACCAGTTGTCTAAGCTGTTTATAAAGTAGCAAAGCTCGGTGGCATAGACATGAATTCGGATAAAGCTTGACTCGGTGTTACGTGACCAGCTGTTATAACAAGACGAACACGAAGACTTGGATTCGGACAGGCCCTTAAAATAATTTTTTTTATATTTCAAATAAGATAATTATTGAGAGTAAGTTATGTGGAAAAAAATAACGCCTATATTCTGCTCCATAATGACGTTGCAGTATTAGCTCTGATAAGACATTGTTGTAAGTTTTGAAAAAATTGAGAAATTTAAAGCAATGTCTTGTGACAGAAAAAAACTAATAAAATAAGGTAAGAAACCCGAAAGCAAAGCCCATTAGCAGATGCAAACTGCAATATAAACAGATTTGTTTCCTTACCTTTCTGGAAATAGCATATTTCCCAGAAAGGCAAGAAGGAAGCAAATTTGTAAGGGCTACATCATTCCGAATATATAATGCGACCCCCATGTAGACAAAGATGAGGCACCAAACTGTAACAAGGGACGCGATAGTGATTAATATCAGCATCAGAAACGACCTTGGTTTCACTTAATTCAAGAATTGCCGGATTTTTGGATTTAAAGTGGCAGTAAACCGATTAGCTCTTTATCCACGAATGTTGCAGACAACTAAAATAAAATTCTGCATGCTCAAAGCAGGAAAAAAAAAAGAGTGACGCACAACAACACAAATATATTTGGGCGCTGCCAGAAGCAGCAACCGACATAGCTAAAAAAAACCAACAATCGTGTTATGCTTATTTAATGCTTTCGACAACTTTGACTGTAAAGTTCAATAACCACAGCTGGGAGCAACCGTAGTACAGATCAGTAACAAACAAGTGCAAATGCACTTGCACTGATCACGAACGAACAAATGGAAAAAGATCGTTGCCGTACTGTGCAGATGGTTTAAATGATGATAGAGCATAGATTAATTAATAAATTAATTATTTAAATCGCGCCGGATTGAGTTAATGAAATGGCTTTATTCAGTTATAGTTTTTGGTTGGTTGGCTCCACGCACTCAACTGTAGAAACGATATGAACTCCTATTTATTGGCCATAATCATTTTTATTGTCCGACGAACTGTTCTAGAAATATATGCGAAAAACCACTTCAAAAATCATACTTTTACGGAGAGGTGACCATACGGAAATTCATCTGGGCTTACAATTAGACCAATTCTAGCTTTTTTACTTGTTGTGATCTGGCGAAACAATGATCTTATGACCTCAACCCCATAAGGAAATATCTACATATATAACAAAAATGATATCAAGTGTGGAATATTGACATAATACAGACATAATATGTGTTATGGTCGTAGCGTATTGCATATAGCAATATGCTACACGTACTGAAGCGTGTAGGCCGGCTGCGTCAAGCATAAAAAAATGAACGCACCCCGACCGAGAGAAATGCGGTTCGTCGATTCTCGGTGTGACACGTCGATGTGACAAAGAAGAAGAAGACAATCGCGTGAAAGAAGTCCAAAAAAAGGATCATCGAAAATTCTCCACGACATCTTGGCCGAAAGGTAATATTTTCGCATAAATCTCATTAGTGTCAAATTAAATAAATAAAATACTTTAGGAATTTCCAATTGATGCTGGAAATTTGGGAAAACAAAAAGAGATTCGAAATCGTCTCAAGTGTAAATCATTTAATTGGTTTATGCAAGAAATCGCATCTGTCTTATTGAAAAAGTATCCTCCCATCGAACCACCAGATTATGCTCATAGAACGATAAGAAGCAAAGCAATTCCATATCTTTGTGTTGATAATCTCAACCATAAGCACGACGGTGAGGTAGGCTTATTTCAATGTGCTACAAACAACGTTAGGCCACATGGAAATCAAAATTGGGCCCTCAGTTGGCATAAAGATATCAGACTTAGAGGCAAAACGACCTGCTTAGATGTTTCTAAATCGACAAAAGATGCCCCAGTTATCCTGTATTACTGTCATACACAACAAGGTAATCAATTATGGTTCTATGATTTGAAAAATAAATGGATAGTTCAAGGAAAGAACATGCGATATTTGGAAGCCGATGCCAAGAAAAAGAAGATTTACGTGAATAATTGTGATGCTTCCAATAAATACAGGAAGTGGATCTTTGGGTATACGAATGAAACAGCATTAAGGGATTTCCATAGTAATCATCCAGAAGATTTATAGTGTTGGTAGATATTTTTGTTTTTCTTTGGCATATCAACGTATAAGTATTTAAGCACTTAGGTGATTAATTTATCCAAGAGGCCATCCAGTAGTAGACGTGATAGATGCTAAGGTTTATTTTCGTAGACTAATTTTATAAGTACATATAAAAAGAGTATGTTTTATTTTGACACTCGGTAAATGAATTTGACAAGAAGATCGGCATCAATTGCAAGGTTGTTTTTACAAATTTTTATCAACAAAAGTAACCCTTGTAATTACTTCGGTGGTATAGTTAATTTTAGTGTGCTTCGATTGTATGTATGAATTGCAAATTTTTCGGAACACAACTTTTGCTAAAAGAAATTTTACACGTCAGTAAATCAAAGAACTGCTCAACATGTAACTTTTAAGTAATCGTCGAAGTTCAATAATATTTATAATTGTACTGATAGGTACTTACAATGATCCATTAAATAAGAGTTTTAGCTTCCCTATATCGGTTATAAACAGACGGAAGGTTTAGTGCTAGTTTCTTTATATAATTTGTTGAAACTTTTGAAAACGACAAGAAAATGATATTTTTTTAAAAGTGAGGAAAATTACATGTTTTATATACAATAGCACATGAGATGGGAAATTTGTGACTGCAAACAAACATAATTATACACATTGGATCAAGTAGATTTCATGGCTAGGTGTGGATTTTTTAAGTTTCATAAGCTTTGTGTTGTGTTCTTTATTATTTCTATATATATATATATATATTTTAGTAGGAATTCATATTTCGTGAATAAACTCAAACAATTATGCGAGTTGTGTTTCGATCGAGAACAAAGTGATAGCGATTCAATTATGCTTGTGGTCTAAAGCCTATAGTTTTCATTTTTTTCATGAGTTTAGTGCTAAAGTTGAAATATTTGGTTTAATTTCTTTTGATATTAATTGGGATTTTGAATTTTATAAAATTACATAAAATTATTTCAATTGCCTTTAGTTTTGTGCAGTGAGTAGATACGAGTGCCGCTGGGCAATCTCATTTCAACTCAACAAAAATTACTTTTGTGATAGAGCCTACAGACAGCAAGTCGAAGCATTAAATTCCAATTTAATTCTTTTAACTAGATGGCGGATGCTGAAGCGCTTCATCATGCCGTGGAATTGTCACCGCGAATATTATTGATATATTACTTATTATCTTTTGGTATACGCATACTTCGGCTTCTGTAGCGACTTACACATGTAGAACTTCCTTTTTATTGATATTCTTTTCATGTAGCTATATATAATTTCGATTTAATACTATAATTATGTATCTATACCGCTAATTTAGTGAGATCTTTATACTTTGAAATGATAATACGTTTAAGTAGACACTCTATATGTATAAATATATATATAATTTAACGATATACTTACCAGTATACATTTTGAATGGATGATCCGGTTGAGTCAACACTCTACATACATATATCTATATATATACGATAATGATATACTTACTTGCATATATTTAAGAATGATGGCCTTTTGATTTACTAATGTATCTACATATGTATATAGTTAACTCAATAGTATACATACCTATATATACATTGGAGTGATGATTTTTTTTTGTTAATTTTGCAATTATAACGTAAATATGAAATTTTGAAAGTTTTGAATCTCCTCTCACTATCCTGGAGCCCTCGCACGTGAAGGTCGTTTAGGTCCGCTACTCTCTCTCCTTTCAGGTCAACTAGGGACTCTGAAGAATTATGCCTCTCAGAGTCAGATGGGAGGATGGGGCAGGCAAAGAAGGCAGACCATCTGCGCCTTCGATGGGATACAGGTAAGTGACATAAGGGTCCCTTCAGGACCGAATGTGTGCCGGCTTTGGTGTGATAGGCACGAAAATATTTTTTGATTATGGCTGACGGCAGCGGCAGGTTTTTGTAGAACGCCCCCCCCCCCCCACACTCTCCGCCAATAGCTGAGGCGAACTAGCGTGCCGCCCTGCAGTCAACGCTGCCCGTCGAGTGATTTGTCAGCTCATGCTGACAGTCGGGACTTTACGTCCCAAGCGAATCACTCTACATAGTTCCATAACATATGTATTTACAAAACTTAATTATGAGGTCTGCGATACTTTGTAGGTACTACCACCAAGCATAAAATAAATAGAAAATTCATTTAGAAGGAAAAATTGTTGACAATCTTTTTTATTTAATACCGTGGCTCCCACAAAAAAATCTGCTTATGTTATATAGATTTTATACTTCTTTCCATATTAATATTAGTTTCATTGGCATAAAATAGGAGGCAGAACGTAAGATTCAATGAGCAGAAATTAGCTGTGGAAGTCAAGGTATTTAAGAAGAAGGCATACAATTTTATCGATAAATTTTTCTTCAAGATGACTTCTCTATACTGTACGAGTATGCTTAGTGATATTACATAGATAAATTGATATGTCCAATTTTTTATCAAATACAGTTTAGACTTACAAACGAATAATTATATATTCCTTCAATTCATTAATTTTATACTTAGAATGAAAAAAAAAAACTATTAATTATTATATATAACGACATAAATATGTAGCTAATTAACGGTTAAATTGTGAAAATTTTGTTTTAAATAAAAACTTTCATAATTACTTTTAGAGTTTCCGGGAGATTTATTTAAATAAATTTGAAAAGAGCACCCCGCGCATACAAAACAAAGCGATTTCGTGCAAATAACAAATAAAAAGGTTTTATCATTTAGAGCACGATCTTAAAAGTGCTCAGTATAATTAACATATTTCTCTATTGCCAGACATTTTATACTTTGCCAACAATCAATGTAATATCGCAAGGTATATAGAGACTGTCTTCTATGTACCTTGGTAATATCGCTAGGAATTAGCTGGTGTTGTTTAAATTTTTTCTATTTTCCTCACTTTTCGTTTCTCATCGTGATTCGTAGTGTATTCCATGGTACTAGGAATATAAGTATGCTGGTATCTGAACGTGTTTTCGCCATCTTGAAAGCTTTAAGCTTTTTATGACCTCAAAACGAGCCACTTTTCTTGTCGATGGCATTAGGTTAAAACGTGCACAGTGAATGAATGCATTAAAGGCATTTTAATAACAAATTAATCAGATTTGCATACATATTTAAGGCGGTATTTTAAAATGGACTATATCCTTACATACAAGTCGACTTAATCAAAATATCATAGATAATTTCTTTAGTGCTATAAGATCTAAAGGTGGTTTGAATGACCACCCTACTACTACAGACTTTAAGTATACATAGATTAAGATCCGACCTATTAGGTATGTTGAATTAGTTCCATTTAAAAACGTATAAAAATCTTAGAAAAGTTGTAATTTACTTTTAACATTTTGTTATCGTAAACTATCTATATTTCTCCTACTTTAATTTCCTATTTTCGTTGAGTTTAATTTTTTTTAAAATTAGACTACATATTTATATATTTATAGGACGCAATGAAAATATTCTGTGTTGATTCTGAAAATCCAACATTCGATTGGTTTTCACAAAATGAAGATTTTGTTTTAAGAGCAAGTAGTCATTAAAAAATCTTGATCAGAAGTAAAGGGTTTTCCAATAAGAGGTGTATTTTTGATATTCAAAGTAAAATGCCATTTTTTGAGATAAATAATCGGATCTTTATTTCATTATAAAGAGGAAGGTATGCCGTTAATAATGGAAAATAACATCAACCAAATGACCACCACGACCACGCCTACAGGACCATATCCTTTTCATGAAATTTTCCATAACCAAATCGCGAAGTAGCTGCCCTATGTCCTCGATAGCCTCACGAATTCCATCTTTGAGGTCTTGAATCGACGCTGGCCTGTTGGCGTAGACCTTCTCTTTCACGTGGCCCCAAAGAAGAAGTCGCCTGGTGTTAAGTCACAAGATCTCGGTGGCCAATTGTGATCACCTCTTCGAGAGATAACACGGTCCGGAAACTTTTCCCGTAAAAGATCAATGGTTTCGTTGCTTGTATGGCACGTAGCGCCGTCTTGTTGAAAGTAAACGTTGTCCAAGCCAATACCATCCAATTCCGGCCATAAAAAATCATTACTCATCTGTCGATAGCGCAATCCATTCACAGTAACTGTTGCTCCAGCCTCATTTGCGAAAAAGTAAGGTCCAATGACCCCGCGGGACCATAAACCGCACCAAACAGTCACACGCTGAGGACAGAGAGGCTTTTCAACAATAACTCTTGGGTTTTCCGAGCCCCAGATGCGACAATTTTGCTTGTTGACGAAGCCATCGAGGTGGAAATGGGCCTCATCACTCAAGATGAGTTTTCGATGGAATTCCGGATCATTTTCATGCATTTCAAGGACCCAATCAGCAAAGACTCGACGTTTTTGATGATCGGCCGGATTGAGTTCTTGGGTTAACTGAACTTTATAAGCCTTAAGACCCAAATCTTTATGCAAAATACGGTGTAATGAAGTTTGTGGAATGCTTAATTCCAAAGAACGACGAGGAATGGACAAACCTGGGTTTTCTTCAACACTTTCGGCTACAGCAGCAATATTCTCGGCTGTTCTTGAGCGATGTGCACGAGTTTTATTCTTCCATCACTAACTTGTCCCGACAGCTCGGAATTTTCGATTTAGTGATTCTTGAATGGCGCTGAATCCGTGGCTAATTTCTGTGAGATTTTTCCTATAAACTTAATCAAAAGATTATAGTGTGTATATGTATGTGTACCCAACGGCGCTAATTATACGCTAAGTTGGCAATTTACGCAGTACTCGACTTTACATTCCTACAAAAGTTCAAAATGAAAGTACTGAGGATCTAAATTAAATGAGAAGAAGTAAAAAGGTGAAGATTTTTTTTATTTACATAACAGTGATTACTTCCAGCAAATATATATTTCCGGAAAACATCTGGATAGTTTCAATCAATGTGAAATAAGCAGGGACCGAATTAGTTATGACTTTTTACGAAAAAAGCTTACTTTACTTGTTATTCCTGACCGATAATAGTTTGAAGCTAAAAGAACTAAGCTGGAAGGACTTATTATTTTTTCTGATAATAATAAAAGGCTACCTTGGCTAGAAGAAATATAAAGCCGGGCTCGCTTTTTATATTTTTACCGAAAAAAAGTATCTAGCTTGCTTTTCTAGCTTCAAAACTATTACCGACCAGGAATAACAAGTAAATTAAGCTTGGCTTTTTATACTTCCGGCTTGAAAAAACCTGTTACTTCCAACTCGAAAAAATAAAGTCACGCTGGCTTTTTATTTTTGCCAGAAAAAATAATAAACCTTTCCAGCTTAGTTGTTTTAGCTTTTATTTTTAAAAGTTAAGCTTTCAAAAGCTTTACAGGGATCGAAACAGGTTTCACGAGACATCTTTTTTTATATTCCACTAAATTCCACGATCATAATTTATCCTAGCTTTTTTTGTTTAAAATTTTCAAAATACCAGTTATTTTCGGTCCCTGGAAATAAGTGCAATAACTACTTATAGATTGTCTCGTATAAATTTTGTAAACAAAAAACAAGTAAAAAAGATAGAATTGGTCTAAGACCAATTCTAATGATACCCTAGGGCCTAGATGAATGCCCTTATGATATTTTGTATTGTCACCCTTCTGTGCAAGTTTTATTTTTGAAGTGGTTTTTCGCATATATTTCTAGAACGGTTTGTCGGACAGAAAAAATGATTATAACCAATTTTATAGGATTTCGTATTCTGAAGAAGGTTTTAGTACAATAAAAATAATAAATGTCTTGGACTGATCGTTTTCACAGGATACGTAAAACATCTACATTTTTATATGACAACACCAAGGAGTTGCCCGATTTAGTCCATTTTTGATTTTTTTTTTCTATTTTCCTATTCTCTTATTCTCACGGCGTAGCTCACTTTCAGATTTTTTACAATTTTTATAATTTTATCATTCCTATAATTTTATAATTTTCAATTTTCAATTATTTTCAGTTATTCTTAAAATTTTCTTGTAAATATATAGTGGAAAACGAAATTTTTGTATGGCAACCCCACGAAGGAGCTGCCCGATTTGTTTCATTTTCAAACTTAATTTTACTTTCTTTTTAAAGTCCGTGTACAAAATGTCAGCTCTCTAAGTATAAGCATTCTCGAGTCATCGTGCGCATAGACGTACGGACGGACATGCAAAAATCAAAATAACTTTTAATATCATGCGTGGGTGTCCAATCCATTTTCCTCTACCGGTATTATTTCGGGGTGTTACAAAAGGAATGACAAAATTAGTGCACCCTATAGATTTCATCTAGGGTATAACAAAAGAGATTTATCAGCTTTCTAAATACTTTTAATTAATTGATATAATGGAAACCGCGAACGATTTTGGTTATTGTTAATGAATGCTTCTTGTGGAAAAAAAGGGAAGGGTTTTTTGTGTTGTTACCTGTAATTACCAAGCAAAAAGGGTAGTCCTTTGATTTGAATAACCCCTAAGTAGAGTAAAACTTATAATATACACAACGGGAAGATAAAAAGAATCTGCTGCTAGGCAAGAAGCACAATTTTTACCCGACGTAGAACACGGGAAGCAGCTCTGATATTCGTTTTTTTTTTATTTTGAGGTAGGGGGACAGGAGATCCCATCCCAAGAACCATTGTGCTGTCCTGCTAGATGCCCATTCACCAAAACCTTTCTGTCGTCTTAATGAAGCGCATCAGGTCTTGGTGAGGAAGGTTTTTCAGCTCATCTACAGATAGAATGGCAGACCCTAGAGTATCCATCCTGCTCCGGTCGGACAAGCACACAAAAAGTGTCCGGTTATCTCAGGGTCTTTCGAGGCAGGACAGACACTCAGGACTGTCAACAACTCCCATCCTTGTTAGATGATCGGAGAGACCCGATACTTGAGGTGGCAACGCCTACGGCGGGTTCCAATCCGAGGTCAGTAGTCACGTTACTGAGCTTAAGCAGAGATGTACAGCCATACACACGGATAGAGCGTAAATAGGTGAATTTTTCCCGGCGGCGGCGCATCATTTTTAATTAGAAAAGTACTGGTCCAGTAGTGCGTTTGTAGGGATATTTAAAGGGGATTGAAAGGTATATACATATGTATGTGAGAAACAATAGGGCCGTTGTAAAACAGAAAAGATTTTAAATAAAATATATTAAAATAAATTTCACTAAAACGGTAATTTTTTCTTTCTTAGTGATATACACAAAAAAAGTGTCATTGAAGAGTTCAAACATTTAAAGTCAAACGAGATAATATAATCTTGAAATATTGTTAATGGGTACACTCAATTTTAAGATTTTATCTGCGTAGCATTGCTTATTTTGCAATGAAACTTTTCTTGTGTATATCACTGAAAAGGAAAAAATATTTTTTTACTTTTTAGTTAAATTTATTTGCGAAAATTATTTATTTTAAGTTTTTTAAATATTTTATTTACTATTTTCTAGTCATTTCATTTTCGCTAAAAACTCATAATAACGGTACATAATCTATCTGACATATGCATATTAATTCGCATCTATACATTCTCTCTGCCCAAGACCTCACAAAAACGTACATTTTTTTACCCCATCGGAAAGCTCCCCATTTACTCATTCTTAATCAAAAAACCCTATTTAAGGCCATCCACGGTTATACTTTCGCGAGCAGATAAATGTAATTTAATAAAAAGGAAACAATTTTACAATTTACAGCATTTATTTTTCTAGTCCTCTGGTATATCTAATGTGAAATGCAATAGCTTCTCGCGGATTCTTTTTATATTCGGGATCCTTTAAAAGGCTTTCGAAGCATTGATACCGATTCAAGAATTCTGCCTTCCGTTTTTTGATTTTGTCTCTTTTGCGAATGGGCTGTGATTCCTTTTGCTGTTCATGTTCTGCCATACCAATCCTAATATCCGCCGGTTTCAGCCTAAATAAATCATCAAGCGATGGCAGAGCATCTTTAAGTGGTTTTAGGTCACCTGTGATCACTTGCTTTTTTGGTTTAAGGAATGACGACTTTTCACGTTTCTTTTTCTGTATAACATCTTTTTTTTGCTCCTTAATCAGATCAATTTTTTTCATAAGATTTTTATGTTTTTGTTTCAACTTTTCTTTCTTTTTCTTGTGAATTTTATTTATTCCACCTTTCTCAAAAGTAATTTTTTCATCATTCCTTTCGACCGCTGTAGATTTTTTCACTTTTTTTGAAATAGTACTCTTCACATTTTCGGTAGTTGTATTCAGACTTACTGCTGACTTTATCTTCTTTATCTTTCCCATTATCTAGAAATATAATTAAAAATAAATATTTTAAGTTTTGTAAATAAATTATTTTTATTTTAGATTAAGAATTTTAAATTAAATCTTCTCTTCTAATCGGTAAAAAGATAAATTATATTTTAGTTACCCGAAATTTTTGAGTTTGCACATCAGCTGGAGCATCCCAACAGAACAGATCAAAGATAAAGAAAAATGCAATGAATTGAAGTTTGATAATCGCACAATAGCCGCACACATTAGTGTAATATGCACAAAATATATCGGGCATATCCATAATCAAAAAACATAGAAGTTGCACAAACAACTTCCATTATCACGGTGAGTATCATAGGTACATATGCATCATAAAGAGCAATCGCTTAAACCCACTTTAAGTTAGGTCAGCGACTTGCGTATACATATGCATAAACAAAGTACAAATTGACTCACTGACCTACTTAACTACCTTCTTCACATAAAATACGTTGAAGCTAAAACAAGCAAAAAAGTCAACGATAAACAAATGACTTCTTTTTGTAAAAGATCACATTACAATTACCAGTGGGTAATGAATTAAAACGAAAATGTGATAAGGTGAAACGCAAGCTTTGTTTAGCAATGGAAATGAATAATCGATACAAATTGGTTCTCATGTAAATATTGTACGATAAGCATTTTGTAAGCATGGGAACCAACATAGGTCAACTAAGTAATTTTTATAAATATACTGAGAAAGTAAAATAATAAATCATTCTTGATTCTCGATCCAGTATTGTTAAGTGAAGTTTTCGTGTTTTATTAACCATTGGAGAAAAAGCTGTTTAACTGCTCCAATCTGCCTTCAAGGAATTAGCGCTACTCTAGCCGCTCCATAGGAGTTAAAGTTTATTAGCTGCTCCATTTTTCTTCTTCTTTTAACGTGACAACCATTCGAAGTATTAAGGTACTATTGTATTGACGATATCTACTTAATTATCCCCTGACGACAGAAAAAAATATTTTAAATTATCACAATAGATCTATCTGGTAACTTTAGAGCAAAAAGTTTTGCGTAAAAATCAAGTAAAAATTTTTAGGCGGAAGAGGGATAACTTAAGAAAAGTTACCAGGTCTCAATTTACTAGATTTCTACAATCCAAAAAGTTAACAGACGGTTTGTGCGTAAGTTCGAGTAAAAGTTTTTACACCGAGTAAAAAGTTTTGAGTTAACAAACAGACCTATTATGTATAACCAGCGTTTGCAATCAGTGATAATTTGTTACCCTACCCAGACATCAGAATATCATCCCTTGAGTCCCAAATGGGAGAAAGAAATATCAGGTAGATTAACCTAAGTATAATTACATACATCTTCAAGTCATCCGCAAATGTATGGTAGCCTATATTAGGAGTAACTCTATTAATAATGTTTATTTAAGAGACCGTACGCTCACTCACTTTGGGTCCAATTGTAGATTTATTGTAGATTTGGCCAAGAAGCCTCCCCTTGAAAAAGTCCTCGTTGAAACAGCTCAAGGAGCTTCCTTTGTTGCACCTCATGGACCTATAAGCATTGTTTCAGTCTTTCATTTGCAAAAACTATTACTGAGTGACCCTCTGGTTAGGTTTGAGTACGTAATCATTTAATATTTTCATTGGATTTGGCTATGAACTTGGAGTTTTAATTACCTGTACTTCAAGGAACAATTCCTTATTTTGTTGTTCAAAATCCAAATCCCTTATTAATCATTAACATTTTCTTATAACTTCACAATCCCAATTTTGACCCCCAATACTGTTTCCAGGGCTATCTCAACTGTTTTTAGATATCCAATAATTTTCTGTGAGATGAATTTATTTGCAGATGACGCACTAGTGCATATTGAAGGTAAAAGTTTACAAGAGTGTAAAACTAAATTAGAACAGGACAATTATGTCTGTGGTTCAGGAGAAATAAATTGAAGTTAAATGTGAACAAGACCAAACTTTGGACTGTTAATTTTAGAGATGAATTTGAAGTAAAAATTAAGAATGAAAGTGAAGTGAAATATCTACGAGTGATAGTGGACAGAGATTTAAGTTTTAAAACCCTTATTGACTATTTATGTAAAAAGATAGGTAAAAAAATAAGTTTTTTTCGAAGGATTAGGAAACGACTCACCTTATTGCGTTCAATATATAATACAATTATTATACCTCACTTTGAGTACTGCTCGAAAATTCTATATTTAAGCGCTCAAGGTAATAGTGAGCAAATTCAGAAGCTTCAAAACAAAGCAATGCGGATAATTTTGCAATGTAATAGATACACACCAAAACATTGGATGCTAGAAGCATTGAAATGGTTTACTGTCAAGCAAAGAATCGACTTAAACGTACTTTTGTTCATACATAACATAAGGAACCCAACTACTTGAGTGATTTTGTATAATATGCTGGCAACATTCAACCTTATCCACTAAGGAGTAACCAAAACTTTCGACTTGCAAGATGTAGATGGAGCAGCGCAAAATTCATTAGGATATCGAGGATTCTCATTATTCAACGAGCTACCTGAAGAAATAAAGAGTGATATTTGATTTAGTCAGTTTAAAAGAAAATGTATTGAATTTATTAGAAGAAGAACTTGAGTGAAACACTTTTTAGGTCTGATAGTTATGGTATTTAATTGTTAACAAAATTATTATTATACCAATGTTCTTGGCTAATCCCGCCATCATCCCTTTTTATGTCATATTGCTTAAAGTCCTATTACTTTTGTTAATTTTCTGTGCACCCTCATTTTGAGATAGTTTCTGCCGCAATATGGCCGTTCAATGCTGTTTTGAAGTTAGTTTTCTATGCAATTGCATATTTAATAGTTCAGTTCAGTCTAATTACTACTGTGTTAATTTAAGCTCTTATAAATTAATGAGGTTGTATTTTAATTATGTTTACTTCTAGTTTGTAATATATTTTGTAACTTGAAGTCTCTAATGTTTAGTTTTTAATTTTATAATTCTGATGCTGGTTTTGAATTGTAGTACTGTTCTTATGGTTATCCTATTTGATAGTTACTGTAAATCTCTTAATCGTTCTGATAGGTCATGTTTATTTAGGCACATTTGTCTATTAATAATTTTTTTTATGTATATAATGACTCTTTATTGTTGGCTCTTTTAAAAATTCCTTCAAAATAGGTGGCAAAAGGCTCTACAAAGTGTAAAAAAAACGACGCTAGCTAAACTAAATGGTATAAAATGTCAATAGGGACAAATAAGACCATTTAAAACAATTAGAACAACTAATAAAAAACCAAAAAAAAATAATTGACACAAAATTCTCAAAAGAGACTAAAAAACGGACACAAAAATTTTGAAAAAGATCTAAAAGATAAAAAAAAAATTTATTAATAATATTTTTTTTATTTATATTTGCTCTTTATTTTTGGCTCTTTTTTGTGGCTCTTTTAAATATGCCTTAAAACTAATTGGCAAAAGGCACAAAATTGTAAAAAAGACACTAGCTAAACTAAACTACTAGAAACGGAAACAAGAATTTTGAAAAAGATCTAAATTTAACCAAAAATTTAGAACCAGTCCCAATTTTGACAATTAGGTAAGTGGCAGTTCCAACAAGTTCCAAATTTCCAAAATAAGCTAATAAAAATGTCTCTAAACGAGCGAGTTTCAACAAAAAATTTTGTAATTTAGTACCGAGACCGAAATCGAATTAAAAACTTAATAGCCGAACGAACGAAGAAAAATTAGCCTATACCGTTATACACCGGAAAAATGCCTGCAATAGTTTTCGAGACGTCAAGAGGTGTATGGGCAGCCCAAAGTTTCGCGTCCCGCGAGGGCAGCCTGTAGTATCGTAGACCTCTACAAACTGCCCTCATCATCCCTCCAGCTGAGCATCTCTAACCGAGCGCTTGTCCTTCCCATAGCACTTGTAAAGGTTCCAAAGCGAGGAGAGGCCTCGTGGACTAGTGTTGCAAATGCTGTGGCCTGCTATCACCAGCGAAAAATAAGAGCGCCACCCTGCACCAACGATAGTGGCTGCCATGTGCAGTTGAATGTGTCTGCGTTCGTTGCAAGATATTCAAGACGTAAACGTCTCTTCAATCTGTCAATGAAATGGCGCTTAAGTGCTTGTGCGTGGTGATGTGGATCAGTGTTCTGATTCCCATCTCCGACTCTCATGTAGTACAAGTGAATTGTTGATTTGGCCAGTGTCAGCACAAAGCTAATCAAACAGTTCACCCGACTACAAACCTTTGGTTCCCATAGAAACGATGTCCTAGTAATGCCAAAATTCGGGTGGATCAACTGGCACATTTCGCGCACGAGATTCATTAGATTTTGCAAAGCTGGGCAAGTAAAGGACCTGTGAAACAGGGTGCCTTCACCAGCATAAACTGTGCAAATCCTCTGAACTCACCGGTCAATATGTGACAAATGTTTAGGATGCACAAGACTGTGATGCATCAATTTGAATGCTACATCAACATCTTTGTAATTAGAAGAATAACTGTAGACTACTCTGCAAGTTATTCCTCCCATCACGACCATATTCACCCCGAGGTGTATTCGCCATCTGTTGTATCCTGTATACTCCGGAGTTCTTATGGGCATAAGCACGTCACGGAGCACACGTGTTATAAGTGTACTGGAAGGTGTGTGAAGTGATCTGTTCAGAACGAAAGCATCTTCCAACTTAGTGCCAGGGTCACTGGTCCCAAATTGGCGAAATCTCTCCCGCACAGAAGCAGCCAGGTTGCGTAGTTGTGGAGTGTTAGTGTTTATTAGACAGTTTCCAGATATATTAATAACATATCCGAGAACCGTCGGTGGATGCGTGTCAGCTTTAAAACCTCGAGCATTATTAAACACTGAATCTATTAATTCAGGATTAAACCTGATTGGAATCGACGCGAATTGCGTGTACCGTACAGCATTCCACTTAAGGTGAAATGCTGACCTGATTTTGCCCCAGGTCGTTGAGATTAGATCCTGTGGCCAGTCACGAGGATAGGGTGGTCGAACAGAGAGAAGGTAGTAATACTCCCCTATGCCGATCCCTCTCAGTACATTCACACACAGTTGAGAGATTAAGGTGTCTCTGGCAAAACACTCGTTGGAATGCACGCACTTGGAGACACATTGATTTCACAACCAAGTTAGTGAGGCCTAATCCACCTATCTTGACTGGCAGACAGAGCGTGCTTTCAGCAACCCATAATATTTTCTTATTATCTCTAATATTAAGATAGTATCTGCCGCAATAATCACGGTCCGTACTGACCAGACTGGTGTAAACCCCTACTGACTAGCCTTTATATACATAAAAAAAAAAATGTATAGAATTTGTTATGAACACTTAATATGTAGTTATCATGATTATATAGATTACCAAGCCTTAAATATTAACATAATGTAATAGATGTGTAAAGATAGTATATATCATACTAATAAAGAAGTAATAATAATAATAAATTACTATATTACAAATATTACTATTGAGGTTGAGTACCTCAATATTCTTACTTCATCAATATAACACGGCTTAAAGGTTGATTACCTTAAAGCAGACTTTCTATCAGAAGAGCTTGATCGTAATGTAAACAAATGGGATCGGAAAATTCCGCAGCACGACGCCTGACAAAGCAAAGACAAGAAATTGCCTTGTTCACAATAAAATCGATGTGCTGGGAGACTACCATACGAGAACCTACTATAACACCGAGATACGATCCGAAATTACATTTAGAAACAGGAAATTCGTTAACGATGAAGTCCTTCTAGATAAAATCAGGTACTTACATTTAGATAAATTCAGAGATAAACGATTTATGCAGTACCAACGAGTAAATCTATCAGCATATAGTTTAAGGTTGGCTGCATCGTGAGCATTACTAATCTTGATGAATATTTTCAAATCATCAACAAACTCAAGGCAAACATCATTGATAAAAATAATGACTGCCCTGTTTCACACTGGAGTGTACACGAATGGAACCAAGGTATACAGAATTCTATATATATATATACATATATACCATTTGTGTATATTCTAACAGATAAGCATTTATACAATACAATACAAATGTATTTTATGAAAGACCCTGGCCAAGGTCACGTCCTTAAACAGTGTGTACATAGATCGAGAGTGGTTAGTTAATTATTAGCATAAACACTAGAGAACTACAAAAAAAGAAGATAAATAGTATAACAATTAATTGGGTTGGTATGCACTAAGGCAAAGTTAACCTAATAATAAGTTAAGAATCTGTAGAGCAAAATGGGAAAATTTCTGGTGTTTTTTAGAATGAAACAAGTACATAATTTCGTATACTTTCGTCTTTTGCATGAATGGGGGAAAAACACTTAGCTATGCACTATTGTAGTGCGACTGAGACGAGTTACAAACAAAAATCGAGAGAACGTAGGATTACTCCAAGGACGAAATCTTATTGAATCTCTCAAAATCCTATCGAACTATTCATAATCAGCGTTTCCGTTATTGTACAAATGTACTATTGTGGTACATTTTAATAATTATTACATTCTTTATTATTTTCATTTTGTATTTTAATTTGCATTTCCTCTTTTACGTAATATAAAGGCACCATTAACATTAATAAAATACAGTGTAACCAGATGTATTTTAATTTCAAAGTGCCGCGCGCAAGTATGCTATTTCCACGTGCGTTTGCTTTCTGCTCTGCCTGCTTGTGTTAATAGAAAAAGTATCCCGCTTTATATTTTGCCGCTATGGAAAAATAAGTATTGGCGCTTTTAATTAATATGTAAGCAAATTAAGTTCTGCTTCTTTAGATTTTTGGTTAAAGTTCTACAAAAGATATTGTTTTGGATACGATATCGAGATCGCGATTAATTCATCATTAGAGTATTCTGATTCTGACCTCGACTCATGCAACAGCAACACATCAATGACAGATTCCCTTACAAGAAAGCGATGTAAAGAATGGAATTAATTTTTGAAAGAAAAAATACCTTATGTCGGAGTTTAAAACCAAGTTGGCAGGAAGAATTTCTCTGGCTCAAATTTGTCAATAATAAGCCAATTTGCATTATATGTGACAAGGCCTTAGTAAAAAATAGAGCTCACTTAAAATAGGCACGAAAACCCAAAAACGCAAAAGTTTTTTTGTCATTAAAAGCACTGTCAATGTATGGCAAGTTTTTGTGAACTCTGCCAACAAAAAAGAAACAGTATGCATTATTAAAGTGCCTAGCATGGACCATGGACCACCTACCCGGATTTCTAACGAAAATATGCCCGGATTAAAAAATTTGCAGCAAGACTGCAATGTGGAAGAACGAAAGGTACTGCAGTATTAATAACTAAAATAGAACCATATGCAACGAAAAGTTATAGCGAAAAAATTACAGTCTAATAATTTTCTTTAACAGTGGATGAGTCCACTTATGTATTTTTTATAAAATGTTTAGCTATCTTAGCAAGATTTTATGATAAGGAAAGAAATGATCTGCTAGATAAATTTCTAGAGATTTTAGAAATATTTGACTCTTCTGCAGAAGGTATAACGAATGCTATCGTCAATTATTTAGAAAACCTGAATATATCCTTATATAATCTAATCGGTTTTGGCTCAGATGGAGCAAGCGTTATGCAAGGAAATAGGTGTGCAATTGCGGTTAAAAGAAAAAAAAAATATATTTTTTCGATTACTTGTTCATCACACTTAATGTTTGTATTTCATGTGCTTGTGAGAAGCTTCCTAAGAGAGAAGCTAGCAAAGGGAGTATATTAGTTTTTGAAAAATAGCCACAAAAGGCAAAATGAATTAATTTTTCAGAAGTATTTTAATATTAAACAAAATAAAATTAAAAAAATTATTCCTACTCGATGGCTATCCTTTGTGGCAGTTTTCCAATGTCTTTTGAAGAATTGGGATGTACTGAAACATAATTTTTTAGTTGCGACTTATGAAGATAAATCTAGTAATGCTGGAAAACTCGCTAATAAGTTAGGTGATCCTGGGATCAAATTAAATTTATGTTGAATAATTTTATAAGATGCTGACAACGACTCAAGCATTGCATTTAAATTTATATTTTAATTGGTTGTAAATAAATTTTTAAACTTTGTATTTGCGCAATATCGCTCCACTGAAGAAATTATTATTTGATTTATGTTGAATTATTGTTGTAATAAAAAAGATGATACGTCTGCCTGATAAGTTTTATTAAACTTTATTCTTCTACCTATATTATAACTAGTATATATTTCATACACGAGTAAGTGTACTGTACTGTCTAGTGTAACTCTTTTAATTATAATGGATTTGGTACTTTTTTGGCTCATTTGGTACTTTTTCGTATAGTATGCGGTACACACGATTAAATTTTTTTTGCGTCAACGCTGTTCATAATAATGTACTTTGGGTCACACTACCTCCCATTTTAAGAAAAAGATAAATTTTGCTTTGGCCCAGATGCTGAAAGGAGATGTAAAATTTCTCTCAAATGAAATTCTCATTTTTCCCGAAAATATCAGAGAATTCAGAATGAGTTCTCCCACTTAATCTCTTTCATAGATCATAGCAAAACAAATGTAAACAGAACACGTGCACGTGCTATCTATTAGCTCACCATTCATTTCAACACACACATCCATATTATTATTTATCGTCATAGTTGTGCAATTGTACGAAATAAAGGGTTTTCACAGCCTGTTCAATATTTTGTGCCATTTTTGAAGTAAGAACGCTCAAGGCTGAAACACAATACGATGCAGTGCAGTGCACTGCACTGCATTGAAATTTAGAGCCCATGTAATAGCATGTGGCAAGTCACATGCACTGTACTGCAACTTTTAGGCTAATTTCTAAAACACTGCATCAGTTGACGTTTGTTAAATATTAAAGAATAGAGGAATTGTTCAATTAAAAATGGATTAATTAATTTTAAAATGATATTGGAAGAAAAATGGGTAGATTTTTCTCAAAATAATAAATCTAGAATACAAAAAATTTAAATATGAAATCTTCAAAAAATGATTGTCAAAGCACTGCACTGCATTTATTGTGCTTTACAGTGCAGTGCACGGCTAGAACACTGCACTGCATCGTATTGTGCTTCAGACCATTCTTATTATATGTCAGTGGCTGGAAACAGTCAAATAGATTTTAGCCAAATTTGTGCCATTTTTGACTATGGGAATTAGATAGGATGGCTCCAGTCCATTTTTATTATGTCAGTGACTCATAAGGTGCTCAAATGAATGTTTATATTTCTACTAAAGCATCGAATCACTCTAAAAGACATGTCCTATTTACCTTCTTTTGCTAATATTAGTCCTCAAATGATTAAATAACTATAGTCGATCTATGTAATGTACCACGGTTTATGGACGGGTCTCGGCCAGGGGCTTTTAATAAATCAATTTTGTATTATATGGTATTGCATTTAGCTGCACATGTTCAGTATAACAAAGCAGAGCTTCCTAGGAAATTAGAGTAACCTGATCCTGGGGTTGGCATATGGAAAAAAATAATGTTAATATAAATCCTTAAAACAATTAGTTCACTTTAGTAGGTTATAAATTATATCTATACCTATCACTTTATTGTATTTTTGGTTTTATTTTCGGTGGTTCTCTTCTCTAGGCGCGGATAGCGACAGCGTAGCGATTACCGAAACAGCCGAAATAAAAAATGAAATTGACTGTCCTGTCTGAAGTATGAGTAATTACAGTCCTGTCATAACAAGTCATGAGCACACTCAATGGGCCCACGAACACATAACGTGACATAGCTGTTAGGGCCTTCCCACACGAGAAGTTTTTAAAGCCCGGTATGCTAGAGCCAAGGAATTTTTGTTCCTATACAAAAACTATGTAAAAAAAGTGTCATGGAATGCTCAAGGAATTTTTTTCTTGACCGATTCCTTGAGGTAGTACGCTAGAGAAAAGTAATTCGAACAGAAAAACTCTACTTCCTGACTGACAAAAAGATGTCGCTCTTTTAGGAAAAATCCATTTATGTCAATATTTCTTGAAGAAATAAGTACCGATGCACTTATTTCTGTAAGGAATTTTGACGGTGATGGAATAATTGAGAAATTGAACGAAGGAACGGCGATTTTGCAAGAGGTGTATCAATTTTAAAATGACATTCATTTTTCATTGGAAATTATCCATTTCTTCACTTTCTTTATTATTTCTTTATTGTCAGAAATATCACACAATTGACAAATCCAAATTGTCAAAAATTCCTTGACCTAATGTCAAATTTTCTTTAAGAAAGAAGTGGAAAAATTCCTTGACCTAATTCCTTGGCTCTAGCATACCGGGCTTAAGGAAGGAACGAATTTACTTCCTTTGGCTTACACGTGCTATAACAATAATGTTGCTTCGCGTAGTTCCTTATATGATTACCTAAATTAATTGTATGCGTGTTCAATTAGGTCAGAGTTTGCGATATAAATATATAACTGTATCACAAATTCACCACATGTAATGAATATTAAATTATTATATTATCATCGCAAATAAACATCTTTACAGCCGTCCGATGATAAATTTCAAAAATTTTGCAATTTCAAAATGGCTGGCTTGCTATAGGATTGATATGCTGCCCGTACTGCCAATCGAAACTTGGTAGCACGTACTTATTCCTATCCCCGAATACTGCTCAACCGTAAAAAGTGCCAATAATCTCCCTGTGTGGGCTATGGCCAATTAACTTGTGCCCACACTTGTCATCAAAATAATTTTGCTACGCTGTACTTCCTTATATGAATACCGAGTTTAATTGTGTGCGTGTTCCAACAAGATACAGTTTCTGATATAAAAAATAACTGTATCATATATTCACAGCACGTAATGATTAGTAGTTTCACAATTTCAAAATCACCGAATCAATTTCCTTTTCAGTAGTATTGGTATGCCGCTCGTGCTGCAGTTCAAAACTTGGCATTTCGAAATTTTTCTTCCCCCCGAATGCCTCTCACCGAAAAAAGTGCTGAGTGTACGCCTAGTTAAGGAACTAGTTACTGTGGAGCAACATTATTTTGCTGGTACGTCTAAGTATGTAGGTAGGAAAATCCTTCCGCCTCGAACTGCAGCGTGTGCTCATGCTGCGCCTACTGCAAAAAAATAGTTTCGGCCATGTTTTTTTATTCCATTCGAACTAAATGCTGCTTTACTGCACATCAATTGAATATGTGTTCGTAATGAAAAAAAAAAACGCAATAAGAACATTTCCTTGCTACTTAAAAGAAGAAGAAAAATATTTTATATCAAATTGTATGGCGGTGTGCAGTGCAAAATTTGTGATTTTAAAAGTGAAATATCTCGGAAAGTGTAAGTTTCCCTGAAAAATAATTGTGATATTTGTGATTTGCGAGCGAATTGTAAATTATTCACAAAGTTTGAACAAAATCGGTTACAGTGGTCGATTCCTGACTTAAGCCTAGTACTAAGGTCCGCGCTAAGCTAAATTTTAGCGGGTCTCCAATATCGGGCCGTTCTTTAGCAGCTAAATTATGACAGCGGAGACTCACAGAAAAGATATATTAAAAACAAGAAGAAGAAGAATTTTGCAATTTGTTTACGGAAATACAACGCGCGGTGATAATATTTCTATAAACAGGTAGGTAAAATTATTTGGAAATACCTATTAAAAATATAAACATAATATGCATTATGTATACAATAAAAAAAAATTAACAATTGATATTGAAAATACGGCCACCAAAAGAAATCTAATTCATCCGTACTTACAGCAAAGATGTACAAAACTACGTTAACTACAAAAATCCGGTCAATAAATTTATTAAATATCAGAACTCTGAAAATAAATATTTTTAGCGTGCTAAAGCCTAGTACTAAGGTCCGCGCTAAGCTAAATTTCGTATGAAAATTTAGCAAGCTAAAAGATATTGGCGAAAATTTATCTTGAATTTTAGCGAAAGCGGTACTAAGGTCAACGCGCTAAATTTGCTTTTGGGTTTTGATTATAGATGGCACCACCGGTAAGTCTCCAAAAAATTTAGCTTGAATTTATCCGCCCGGGCCGTTCTTTAGCACGCTAAAAATATTTATTTTCAGAGTTCTGA
Source organism: Dioctria rufipes (assembly GCA_963924295.1). Lineage (NCBI taxonomy): Eukaryota > Metazoa > Arthropoda > Insecta > Diptera > Asilidae > Dioctria > Dioctria rufipes. The sequence goes on along the minus strand of OZ002743.1, from coordinate 91,271,971 downwards.
TATTTAATAAATTTATTGACCGGATTTTTGTAGTTAACGTAGTTTTGTACATCTTTGCTGTAAGTACGGATGAATTAGATTTCTTTTGGTGGCCGTATTTTCAATATCAATTGTTAATTTTTTTTTATTGTATACATAATGCATATTATGTTTATATTTTTAATAGGTATTTCCAAATAATTTTACCTACCTGTTTTTAGAAATATTATCACCGCGCGTTGTATTTCCGTAAACAAATTGCAAAATTCTTCTTCTTCTTGTTTTTAATATATCTTTTCTGTGAGTCTCCGCTGTCATAATTTAGCTGCTAAAGAACGGCCTGATTTTGGAGACCCGCTAAAATTTAGTTTAGCGGCGACCTTAGTACTAGGCTTAAAGAACGGCCCGGGCGGATAAATTCAAGCTAAATTTTTTGGAGACTTACCGGTGGTGCCATCTATAATCAAAACCCAAAAGCAAATTTAGCGCGTTGACCTTAGTACCGCTTTCGCTAAAATTCAAGATAAATTTTCGCCAATATCTTTTAGCTTGCTAAATTTTCATACAAAATTTAGCTTAGCGCGGACCTTAGTACTAGGCTTTATGCCAAAACTGTGACTTAATTGAACACGCACACAATTAATTTTAGTAATTATTATGGCACATCTAAGCCAAGGGAAGGAAATTCCTTCCTTCCCTAAAAACTTCTCGTTTGGGTTGGCCCTATGCCGCTTCCTGTTAGTTATTTATTGCATGATTGCAATATTTGACTTTTCAATTGTCATGCCAAATGTCAAAAGAAAACTCAAAAGTAATCAGAAGACAGGACAGGACAAAGTACTTCTCTGGAAGGTGGTTTGTTTTATCCGCATTTTGGTATTTTCTTCGTGTGTACCGTTCTTTGAAAATTGCTAAAAAGTAAATCATAACAATTGTTACAATTGAATAAAATATTATTTAGAAAGTGTTATGTCAGTGAGTAAAAACACAAAAGAATAATTATTTACTGTGTAGTGGACTTGGACTCCCTATTCCGTGAATTTTTAGTGTTTCCAACAATTGTTTCTATATCAATTATAATAGCAATAGTGTTTTGAATTTTCAATTCTAAATTATGTCTCAATCAGAGATAACGGATCATCATGGTAAGATCTTCAATTAATTAAAATATAGAATTATCTACCTATCTTCATTTTGGGAAATATGTAATCACAAGGATTGCGACTTTGTTTTTCAAATCAATTCAAAAAACATATTACCATATACTCAAGGCTTATAGCCTCGTGCAGCATTGGCCACCTTATAAGTTAATGTAGGGTAGGATTATAGAAGGAAAGTGTATTTGTAAAAATTGTGGATAGAGCACCAAGGATAGATTTAGGATTATTCTACCCAGAATGCGAGTCAGTACGGGGAAAAGGTGTCTTACCTCAAGTTGCGTCTTTGTACAAAATATTTTCCCAATGCTATTTGGAAGTAGTTATCTAATGGTTCATTCAATTTCGATCTGCTTTTAATTAAATATCTATTGACGATCTATGTACCTGCCGTTCATGGATGTGGCCTCGGCCAGGGTCTTTTAATATAGGTTTTTGTATTTCTAAAATCTTTCCTACATGGTAAAAAGTAAATAACCAATATGGAAATGTTATAGAAAATTCATTTATTTCCCCACCCCGGCCACTTAGCCACTAGGATGTTGGGTGTTACGATGTTACATTTAACGATTCTTAATTATACTGAATAGTACAAATCAAATAGATATTAGTAGTTGTGTCAAAAGACACATTGAATATAGACTCTAAAGGAATGAACAAGAATATTAATGTCGATATAATATGTAAAAGATTGAGATATATGTAACTTTACAAAGTTACCAAAACTTTTGCAGCAAGAAAGATGCCCTGATACATACAGTCTACTTAATCCAAAATATGTAATGCGAATGTGAAATATCAGGTATGTTAGGATAGCAATATCTAAGGATCTAGCATGTTCCACTAATTAATTGTTTCCTTGCTATCCAAGAGACTAACAACTTAGAGGCATACGTTTTTAAGAATAAACATACAAAAAGTTTTTTTTTATAATTGATTCTAGACTTCAATTGACCCAGATTCAGGCCTTGAATCAGTTTAATTACACTGTACAGCTAATATGTTTGATTACAAAGAGAGATAAATAATCAAAGGAGTACTTTAGATTAATAACATCGATAAAAATAAAATAAAAACATACGAAATCAGAAATAAATACTCCCAAAGACGCTTCAACAATAAAACCGATAATTGATCATCAAAATCCATAAGATCAACTAACAGTCGAAACAATACAGGTATTAATTTACAGTACCAAGCAAATATAGAATACAACTTAAACCTAACCAGTTACAATCAGGTACCTTTGTGTACATATTATTCATAGTAAATTATAATGAAATCCCACTAGCAAGTCTTAAGAGATATCAAAATTACCAAAACTTTACACTTAATACTAAACTGAAAACCGAAAAACTCAATTTATTCCACTTTAAAACAAGATTATCGCTCCAATAATTAATAAAATCACGGGAAATAGGATAAACTAATAATTTTACTAATAAAATAGTGTATGGCCGATAAACGAAATTTCGGTTGCATCTATCAATTTGTTTTCGGTTTCCACATGTTAAACGTTTCGGACGAAATTTTTTTTCGGTCGTGCTAATCCTCACATTTGTGTTTACATTGAAAATTATACATTACATTTTTAATATGGATAGTCATTTCAAAGTAAAATTAAAATACGCTTTTTCGAATGAGCTTTCATCATACAACTTTTGTTATAATTAAATGTTACTTCTATTTAACCGAAAAAAAGTTTTCGGTTTTTGATGGGAAAGAAAAAAAAAAAATTCGGTGTAGAACTTATCGGTTTTCGGTTTCGATGTGAAAGCGCCTTAATTATCTAGATTACTGAGCGCACTTGTATATTACTCAAATCAATTTATAAATTTCAGTTATTACGGTTGCTTAAAAATAACCTTATAGTCTAAGCAAATGACAATTGTCAAATCATCTTTTCTACACTGCTTACACCCATAATTTTGATGGTGCAGAAAAATTACACTCAGTGTACACTACACCACATTTTGACAAGCAAACGAATGGCTTGGTGTAATGCAATCTAGTGTACACCTTACAAACGAATGGTTTGGTGTAGTTGAGTGTAGTTCCGGACTACACGATGTAGACTCATTCTGCTATATTTTCGGAGTTTAAAGTATAAGGAGGCCAACGATAGGGGATTTTAAGATCATTGGGTTTCTTATGGGAATGCAAGGCGGATATACTAACTATCCTTGTTATCTTGGCATGTGGGACAACAAAGCAGACAAAGGGCATTATCAACAGCACTCATACCGTAAGTGGAAAGGGTTTGACATAGGTAGGAAAATATTCTTTTAAATGGGACCCAATTCTGGAGGTTAAACGCCAACTGATGCTTCCATTGCATGTAAAATTAAGCCTTATGAAACAATTTGTTAAAGCTCTTCGGAAAGATTCTAAAGCCTTTCAATATTTAAAGACTGTTTTTCCTGAGTTATCTGAAAGCAAATTAAAAGACGGTATTTTCGTCGGACAACAAATAAGGAAAATAATGATCAGTAAACAGGCAAAGTGAAAGGCAAGTCAGGGATAACCGTAAAGCAGTTGTTCATGGTTTTCTTAGAAACAACAGAGCTGATAATTACAAAGCTTATTTCAACTATGCCTATATAGGTTTATACTCATGGGTCCCAGAATGTCCCTTAAAGTGTATATGTTACATGCTTACTTGGACCAATTCAAGGATAGCATATGCTCCTCTTCGGAAGAACAAGGTGAACGTTTTCATCAAGATATGACGGCAATTGAACGTAGTTATCAGGGTCCATACAATAAGAGAATGATGGGAGACTATATTTGGGGGCTAATATGAGAAAATCTACACAAGCACAGAAGAGCTATTAAAAATATTCATTTCTAATTTTTTTTTAAATATTCTATAACGGCAGTTATTTGTTTTAAATTGTTTTCTTGTAAATAGAAGTCATTCAAGTGAATAGCAACCGGTTGTTTTATTTTTAATTACAATAAAGAGATGAAAAAAGTATATATTCTTGAAGTTCATAATTTCATTCTGATAGCTACAAAAGCAAACTTTTTCGGTTAAAACTATTTTTTCTTTAATTAGCATGTGCAAGAAACAAAAATCGGATATGCAGAACTCAGACTCAAAATTCGTGTTGACCGGTGTAATCTTAAGTTTGCTTTATTATCTACCTTTATACCTTTCCTAACAAAATTACTTAAAAAAATTTATCTGAACCAAATGACTATGATTCCTCAAACAAAAACTCTCAGCTGATGTCGATTTCGATGGGACCATTTCAGTTTTGCACTTTTTCTGGCAGCGGGGAACTGGGAGCACTGAAGTCCATCGAACGTATTTCTGTCATATTCCTTGTATTTGTGGACAGGACACACGTATTATATATACGGAACTGTCAAACGTAATAAATGTTCTTTATCGATATATAGAAACAAATTTTTTCTTAACTTTATGCCAATTACCCAAATAAAATCTTTTAATTCATTTAACTCCAAGATTTCACAAATAATCGCGACAGTACACTTTGATAGAGCAGATGACAATTGAGCTTGAATATGCGTTTGTAACACAGACAACCTCGTGTTGCACTTCTGCTATAAATTTTGTCCCATCGAACATTTTCAGTGCTGCACTGCTGGAAAACGTTGCAATACTGGTGTTGCACTGAAGTCCCATCGAAATCGACATGAGTAATCATTGTATAAGACGCTGTGTCATCATGGCCTGCCGTGGGCTAATGATATCAAACATAGCTGCCTACAGATTCGGACTCCGGCTGCACATACACATGTAATTATTACTCAGCTGAGAGTTACTGAGCATAAAATGGTAAGGTTACTTTTTAATCAAAAATATTTTATTATATTGTTAAGTAAGGTATATAATAAGTGTAGCCTTTGAGAAGGTAAGGAATCAAGCTGTAAATTACTAGAAGACTATTTTCCTGTATGGATAGTAGTTTAGGCTCTATAGCATATATAAAGTCAATGTTTGGCACTTTTCCATAAGTGTCAATATAGAACATTTTAGAGAACGGACTCCCAACGCACAAATAAGTTTCTGTTTCATGGCTTGGGAAGTATTCTCGAGGGTTTTGTCACGGCCAATAAAGCCACAAAGCCCTAGTAAATTCCACCTTAACACTAAGGTCCTTAGATTATACCGAAAAGGATGGCTACCTTGTGTAAAATTCGTGTACGTGTGATAAGCATTTCTACTTATGGACAGGGAAGTGGAAATGACAAAAGGGCTGAGACTCTATTGTACGTCAGTTCGACATTTCTACTTTATTTCTGACATTTCTGAATTTACGAAAACAAGTCCGTTGTTGGCTTAGTGATTTTTTTATAAAGAAGTGTAATTAGATTCATATTTAAAATAGTTAGAAACAATGGTAATAAACATCCGTGATAAAAAAAATTTAATTTAATTCAAGTAGTAAACTTTCCTTGACTAAAATAAACAGATCGATGCGGTTCTACTACATGAAGAAAAATCTTAAGTTTTTCTCCCTCATATCCATTGAATAAAGAACTAATAAGGAAGCAAGGTATCGTGCGAATACAGTGTACATGCGTGAGCAATTCAATGGGCCATCCCAGACGAGTATTCTTGATGCAAAATGCAAACCAGTTTAACAACAGAGTACGCGCCTCCGCATGGGTATTCTTGCTGCAGGCTTTCATTTATATAAGAATAGGGGACTATGAATGTGTGCGTGCAAATCAAGAATGAAATCAGATATTTCATGAAAATTCTCGGACCCCACTGAACAAGAAATATTTCGTTGCGGTTGTATTAGTACGGCACAACAAGTGAATACCATTTGATTTTTGATGCAAAATTTCTCTCCAAAGTGCAGCACAATTGTAGAGATTTCTCTCTGCTTCTTTTACCTCTTCCCTAAAAAACCGGTTTGCATTTTGCATCAAGAATACTCGTCTGGGATGGCCCAATGATAGTCGGGTTGCACTGGTTTAACTTGCTTTTGACAGTTCTGAAAGTAATATTTCAGAGTTCCGGGAGTCCAGTTAAACTTTTTTAAATATAAGTGTTGTAATAAATATTATATAGGTATTTGAAATTGTGTTATTTCGGAAGCGTGAGGTGCATATTTTGATTGAGTTTAGTGTTTTGTGAAATTAAAGCTGTTAGCTATTAATTTAGAGTGATGAATTGTGCGGTGCATTATGCAGAAACAATCGCCAAGATTCAGGCGAAAATTGTTTTTTAGACAAGTGAATATATTTTATTATTTTATTTTTTATAATTATTGTTGAAACAATTTTTTTTATATACAAGGTGTCCCGTAAGTCGACTTCAAGCCGGAATCGAGTGATAGACCAAATCATAATAGTTACTAGAAAAATATAAAAAAAATCTAAGTCATGTAGTTTTTAAATTATAGACATTTCTGTTTTCGAGAAAAAGGGTGATGGTTTTTTAGCTTCAGTTGCGACAAATTTTTACTTTTTTTCCATTTTATTTTTCTTATGTAATCCCGAATAGTGCTTATGTAACCTGTTGCTTTAAATTCTAAGCCAACTGCTCCAGTTTCGAAAAATATCTTGATAAATGATTCTAGTGTACACAAAGCTTGCCTTAAGACCGTAACTTTAAGATCCTAGTTTGAGTGAGACGGAGAGACATTACATGCAGTGTGATTGAGACAGATAGTGACGCTAGCGAGTCAAATCATCGAGTTTGTACAAATGTGCACCGTCTACTCTCACAGAGGGCCGACATCCAAGCCAAGTACATAGTGAAGGAAGAAGTTCCTTACCTTACTTCAAGCAGTTGAAGAAGACCCAAGTACTTCGGTATGTGCAAACCAGGAAAGCACAGGAGTGCCTGAAGTATAGCTCACCGAATTTTACAAAAACATGAACACCAGAATTACGGAAGCAGTTGAATTTGTCAACAACGCAAGATTTGCCCGTCTGATAACCCGATCTTTTTTAAGAAGATGTCGAGCTTGTATTGCAGTTGAAGGAAGGCAGTTTGAACATCTTTTGTAAATAATAAATCTTCCAAATAATTGGTGTTTAATTTTAAACTTAAGGAAAATTTGTCCTAAATTTAACGAAAAGTTAGCATCTCTAACTTGAAAGCGTCACTATCTGTCTCACTCAAACTTCATGTAATGACTCTCCGTCTAACTTAAACTAAAATCTTAAAGTTACGATCTTACGGCAAGCTTTGGGTACACTAGTAGGTAAAAACATATTTTTCGTCACTGGGTTTCTTGAAGAAAACATTTTTTTTCCGTAATCTAAGAAATAATGTAGCAAGTGTTATATCATTTTAGAATCCTTATTAAATGCGTCAACTTTAAAAGTTACTTGCCAAACTGGCGTAGTACATTTTTTTTCAGTACAGTCAGTTAAAGTTGGGTGAAGTATTAATTTTCTATTCTTGGTTCGGCAAAATGTGACATTAACTTCCAAGCTGGAGCAGTTGGTTTAAAATTTAAAGCAACTGGTTACATAAGCACTATTAGGCATTACATAAGTAAAATAAAATTGAAAAAAAGTAATGATTTGTAGCAACAGGAGCTAAAAAACCATCACAGGGTGTACATTTTCTCGAAAATAAAAGAAATGTCTATACTTTAAAAAATACGTGACTAAGATTTTTTTTTATATTTTTCTGGTAACTATTATGATTCGGTCTATCACCCGATTCCGTCTTGACGTCGACTTACGGGACACCCTGTATATAACAGATACAGAAATAATATACGAAAGTTTAAGATCAAGTGCGATTTTTTTATTTGAGAAACGTCAGAAGATTGAAGATGGCAGCCCTATATTTCTTTTACCTAATGAAAGGGGGCTCTAACGATTTCTTTATTTTACACCGCAATTTTTATTATGTTCCCCTTCAAAATGTCACGATTTCACCACTGCCACGACGAAACGAATACAAACACACCACACTAATACATTTTGCGAGTGACTTACGTTTTCATCCGATATATCGCTTCCTTATTAGTTCTTTATTCAATGCTTATAGCCTATTCTTTTTTGTTATATAATCTAAGTTTCGGTCACAGTCATAGGAGCGTTGTGAATAAGACTAAATAGATTCAGCGGACTCCCAAGATTTATGAGCTGGATTGTCATTTTAACCATTACTAGCACCGGCTTGTGGATTCATAAATCTGAGCATCGAAGATTGGATACTCTTGACTCGCCTTCGCTTTTCAGTGCCACTTTTCTGACGTCTCTTCATTTTTCTAAAAACAGTAGCAGAAATAAGATAAATTAGTGCAAAATCAAGTTCACAAATGAAACCTGTTGATGCTCATTAAAAATTTTAATACTGAAGCATAAATAGGAAATTGAGAATTAAACTATGTAGATTTTTTAGTTCTGTCACTACCAAGTCAAGCCTTTATTACTAGTGTTACAAGTTGCAAGTTTGTAACTTCATTACTACGAACTCAAGATTCGATGCTCAAATTTGTGAATTGACAAGACTACTATGACTATTTGAAATTCTAACCATAAAGTCAGTTATGAAAATTGAGCTACCTGGCCTTTTTATTAGAATTAATAGCTACTCACAATGATTTGTGGGCAAACATTTTTAATTCAGCAAAATATGCGAAAATACTGTAATTTTTTCAAAAAATATTTGTGCCTCCTTATTATGGCGCCCCGACATTTTGTTCTGGTCATGATCTCTTCTCTCAGAAACATTATTTGGTCCTCAATTTCATTGTGCCCTGAGTTTCTCATAACATCAAAAAGCTATTTTCGCGTTATGAACATTGTATTGTGGCTTATCCCTGAAAGTAATGATGGAATATTTAATTTTTATTAAAATTAACTAACTTTGAAAAAGCTCAAATACACAGGTAAGGGGCAAATAAGAGCAGGCAGCAAAATCGGTTATGAAATGTACAATCAATCTTCGTTACAAAAACGAAAAATCCAAAACCGGATCTGGAGCGGGACACAACTAATAATCTACGTGTTTCTGAGAATAATTTAAAACAACTAATAATCAACGGCCATTTTATGTTGCAGCAATGATTTAAAACTACATACACTTTTTTGCAAGTAATGGTTACTAAAATGATATTATATACTAGAACTTGAAGGTTCCATAATGAAAGAGTGGAATATTTTAGAAATTAAATTCACAATAAATGCACTAATACAGATAAAAACAAATGATAATATCAGACGTGCAATCTCCGCAAACAAATGACTTCGACTGAGTCATCCTGGAGAGGAACGGAACTGAGTGGGCGACCGTGCGCTTCGGTTAATTGTGCGCAGGACAGTAAGGTATAGGAAAATAATAAAAACGATCGCGCATGTTCTATTTCATTTTTTGATTTGTGGCCAACTTTATAGGTCGACGCGTTCTCAAGCAGTGCCCAAATATATAGTGAAAAACGGAAGTTTTTGTATGGCAGAAATTTTGTACATGGCGTTTTCATAAAAATAATAAATAAAATTTCAAATGGACTAAGTCAGTCAATCGCTTTTTTGTGTGCTATACAAAACTTTGGTTTCTTTCGCTTTTATTTTCATTTAAGATATAATTATTGGTCTTACACTAACTTTTTCTCTCGTTTAATATACTGTCTTGAAAGGACATGAAGTTCTGCATACAATGAGCTTTTGGCAGTGACCGAAGACCTTGTTCTTTTTAAGATACAGGGTGGTTTTTTTTAATCACTCTGTAACTCCGAATCCCCCCACCCCTCATTATACAATTTTTTATTTGTTTAGGTGAGTACTATCACTTCCTGCCCTATGGACCACCATGGTGGAAGCATCCTGTATGTACATATAGCTTTTCTAAAAAAATTCCACTGCATTTTCCAACCCCCGAAGTTAGGTTGAAGCCTAAAAATACAACATTTACACAGTATCATTATTGTCATTCCAATATTAAATGATTTAAGGCTCTTTCACATGAATGCTCATCCCTGAACTCTGATTACGCTCTCTTATAATTTCTTTACATCTACGGCTATATCAATAAATTTATTTGGCTACGCATGATGTTCTAAAACTGCTCATCTACATCAAGCACATTAATTAGTCGAAATTCTTTGGAATTTATTGTATTGATTAGTTGTTCAATTGGAATAACTTTCAACTGCTTTCAGCAACAGTTCAGACAAATTGATAATCTTCATTAGAGCTTGGTTTTGTTATTTCGAATGATGATTTTTTAATTGGATAGCAATTCTAACCAAAGGCTTCCTTTTTATTATTGCTTTGATTGATTAGATAACATATTAAAATTCATCACATCGAATTGCATTTTCAAAATACATACTTTACAACATGTAAGGTATGCAGTAGCTAAGTATGGTACCGCTGTTCCGCTCGGTTGTTTTTTGATTTCATGTCATTTAGTATGGCCGTTCAAAGGCGGGGAATTCTGATAAAACGAATTCTATGCACTTAAGATCCAAATAGAGATCCGAACCACTAAATTTGATTAGAACGAAATGTGGTTAGAAAGTAGTTTCGATCCCATTTTTATACCCTAGATGAAATGTAAAGGGTATACTAAGTTTTTCATTCCGTTTGTAACGCATAGAAATAATAATGGTTGAACAAAATTGATTAGACATCCATGCTAAAAATTAAAAGTTATTTTGATTTTTGCATGTCCGTCCGTCGTCGATTTCCATTGATGTTTTACAAAAAGTGCATGCCAATCAATGACAAACGAGTTCAATGGAATAACGTTTAACGCGATGAGAATGTATAGAAGCTCATATCCGAGTAATTTGTCAGATTGACATTTTCTGAAAAAACAACACCGAGCGAAGTATGGCACATTATAATTAAATATAAGCGCAGAAATTAAATTTTTAACAGGATTTTCCATTTTATTTTATTAAGGAAATGAGTTATTACAACTTTAGCTTGCTTTAAATTTCACTTGACACTTGCTTTGACATTCAGCAGAGACATTTCTCAGATACCTATTTTCATTGATAATGTTTTCTAGCAGAATTGTTACACTTTTCTTGCAGTGTTACACCCAAATCGTTCCATTGACTTGCACTGCTAGAAAAAGTGTACGTCAAATGAGTCTGGTGCTACACCCGAAAAATCGGCGATATTACACCGAAAAACGCACACATCTACATGAGAAATGTCACAACTTAATGTCATTGAGCATTACATATCAATTTTCAACTATTACTCTACCAAATTCATCCGCAATCACGCCAAAATCTTTTAAATTACAATTTTCATAATTTTTATTTTATTCGTGATGTTATTTTTTCTAGAAAATTTCAATCTGACAAATTACACGGATATGAGCTACTATTCCATTCTCATCATATTTTGAGTGTAGCACCAGGGTCATTTTGATGTATACTTTTTCTAGCAGTTCAGGTTAATGGAACAATTTCATTGTAACACTGCATAAAAAGTGTAACACTTCTGCTAGAAAACGTGATCAATGGAAATCGGTATTAGTTTCAAAATTCAATGTATGAACTTTATGTTTGAATTGTAATTACCAATGTCAATTTTAAACGTATTTATATTTTTTCAAATTTTCAAATAAACTGCAATTTTTCGCGCTTCTACGCACTTGATAATAGGCGCCGTCATTTTACTCTATATCCATGCCAATCCTTCAATCGCCTCAATGACCTCTTCTGAACAGACTTTAACCAAATCAATCTCATCGCGCCACCTACTGGAAAGAGAAGAACAACGTTTGCTGGGCCTAAACTGTTTTCCAAAATATGCTTGGTAAGCTTGTTTTCTATTCGTTATGATTTACAGTATTAAACGCCTTCTTCAAATCAACAAGACTCCAATAACATAATTACCAACATCGAGTTCTTTATCAATGAACTCCATTACATCAGTCGTAATTATTGGGAGTTATAATTTAAACGACTTAACTACACGACAATTTGAATCATACTCTATTAACTTCTTTCTTGTTACATGAAATTACATTTATTTCTTAAGTAAAATTATTTCGTAATGGGGTCATTCTTGCATTATTGCTTCTTGTTATTCATTGAAATGATCGACAAATGTTTATTAAGCGCTTTATTGTCTTATTGGAAAACTTGACATAATTTACACAATAAAGCCAAAGTAAGTTTATTACGTTGGTGCTCTAATTGAGCTCTTTCAAATAAATAACTTTTGTCTGATCATTTCGATGAATAACAATTTCTTGTTTCCTAACATGCCTCCCCCTTTACAGATTCTATGTATCATAATAATTTTATTTTAATGTCGTTTTTTTTTTTTACTTTACTTATTTATTCATTTTTGTGCCTTTTTGTTTTGGTAATAAAATAACATAAAAAGAATTTTGAAAAACGTTTGCAAATGTCGGATTTTGTATATACCTCATATTAATTTTTGTTCTAACTCCCTAAATTATTAATTATTTTAGACTATTTGTAACTCTTCTTTAACTGCTAATTAATTAATTTATTCTTGTTGCCAGATTACAATATCATTATATATATACTTATTTTTATAATGTTACCATGAATTCTATTTATTTCATTTTTTATTTTTTTTTTTTTTGTCTTGGATAGCAAATTTTATTTTAATACTTTACTTATTGGATATATATTATATAACTGTTAACTAATTAATCTTATTCCCTTTTTCTTTTTAATTGTTAGTATCAGTAGTTGCAGGCTGGCATGTTTCAACGCAAACATCATTGTTTTGAGGCGAGTTATGTAAGGGAACAATGATTTGTTCTCTTCTGGGAATTATTATAGGTTGAGAAATAAATTCACTCCTCCGTTTTACATCTGGCGGATGACTGGATCTTTTACATCGTTTTTTTTTATTATGATTATGATAAGAAGAGTAAAGCAAACCATTATCAGAATAGTACCAAGAGAAGAGCTTAAAATATTAAACTTCTTGTGTAAGTAAGCAGTTGATTTATTTGCTTCGCTTTGGGCCATGTCGTACTCTAAATGCTCAATAGTCTTGCTACTTTCCTTAAGAATGGAACGTAACGATGATGGTTCTAGTACCTTTAAACTTTTTAAGTCGCCCCCATTAACCTTCTGCATTCTTAAAATTGGTTGGTATTTATCCAGTATTGGTATTTCTGGACTTTCTGGTTGGGTGAACGATAAATTATACAACGCATTTGTTTTAAAAGGAATAATAAACTCTGCAAGTCTGAATGTACAAGGTTGTAGAAGTCTAAATATACCTACACCTTGTAAATGCACAGTGGATAAGCCATCTGGACACTGACAATATAGTGGACTACGATTATGCATCCAATATAACCAAGCATTTTCATGCTGCATGGGAACTAAAAGATTGTCAAAATGTTTGAGTATTCGATGAGCATAGGTAGGTGATTCTGAGAAAGGATTTTTGAACAAATTTTTGATGCAATCTCCTTCCTTTGGGATGATACGCATGGGCTCTACTGATTCACAAGTGAAGAATGTAGTGTTTAATGGGATGCAACGTGATTTGAATTTTTCTTGACTCAATTCAAAATTTTTATGTAAAAATGAACTATGAAATAAGTAGTCCGGTATATCGTCAAAAATGGAATAAATTCCATTTTTTATTGGAGTGGGAATTAGGTAGATCTTATTTATACTGAAATATGGACTTTCAAGAATAGGTATAAGGATTTTAATGAGGATTCTATCACCTAAACATTGAGAATATGTTTTAGTGATAAGCTTTGTTATGGAAAAATCAGATTCTATATCATGTTGAGTTGATGTTATTTCATCATATAATGATTTAAATTCTTTAGCGGGAAGCATTAATGGACTTAGTTCTTGGCGTTGAATTGATTCCAAAACAAAAAATGTTGTTGTAAGTTGTTCCGAAATTTTTTGTAATTCATTTAACATGAATAAAGCGACTTCGTTCATTTCTGCCATTACGTGAATCAGCCGTACTTCAGTTGTGGTATTCTTTAACGTATCTTCCACAAACTTATTGAAACGATTAGTTTTTTCAACTAATAAATTATGTTGCGATGTGAGGTTTAAGAGTGAACTTCCCATAACTTCTGTGTTTGTTTTTATTAATGTTAATTGTTGTTTGGCTAGGCTTATACTCTTTTTGTTACTACTCTCTAATTCTTCCAATCTAGAATAGATTTGATCTGAGTCCTCGTGATCCATTGTTCCGAAAAGGAACTTTGCTACTGAACCACTAAATTAACTAAACCTCTCTTCTTTCTTGATGTGTTACACTGCGTATAAATATTGATTTCATTAACTTTTTCCTCAATTTTCAAAATTCTTAAATTTCTTTCTTTCTTCCAATGTTTACAATTACTCTCACCTGGGCCATAATTTATACCACTACATAGATATTCCAAAGTTTTTTCGCAGGATCGTACAAAACCCAGAGTGTCGTTCCACAGAGGGAATTTTATTTGCGTTAAGAATGTCCAATGTTGTCGATATGTGAGAGCCCGTCCAACTTCTTCGAATATAATCCCCGTTTGCCTTACGGGATGTAGTTCCACGGGTTCTGTTCCGATCATGACTGGTAACCATGCCAAAATGAGAAGTATTCGAGACATTCTGGAAAAGAATGTTTATATAAATAACTTCAGTCTATTGTTTTGTACACGGCGCTTTCGTTTTCTAATAAGTATAGTGCTATTTACGGGACTATTTATGTAGAGAACTGGAAAAGGTCCTGTCCAGTAAGGGGACAGTTTATTCTGTCTCGCTGAATTTCGCAATAGAACCTCATCTCCTACATGAAATTTTATTGGATGAATCTTTTTATCGTAATACTGTTTTGATATATGTATTCTTGCTTTGGAGTAAATTTTCTCTTGCGAGCTTATGCGCTACTTGAATTTTATTTCTAAGGTATAAAAAGTAGTTCTCATGGTTATATATAGGCAATGGTTCTCTTTTCAGGTTATCAGGAATTCTGGTCGTAAAACCGAACAGGCAATCATTCGGCGTTAGTTTGGTACCTGTGTGAACACTATTGTTCCGTACGAACATGGCAGGTCTCAGGTGTTCATCCCATGTATTCAAATTTTCATCAACAAAACCTCTTAGATATTCTATTAATGGTCTATGCGATCTTTCCAACGAACCATTTGACTGAGGATGGTAAGCAGTTGTTTCTAGTTTTTTGATTTTTAGAAATTTGCACAAAGTTCGGAACATCTCAGAGGTAAAATTTGAACCCTGATCTGTAACCAAAATTTTAGGAATACGATATCTGCTAATTATTTCGTTGAAAAATGCCTTAGCTACTGTTGTTGTTTCCATATTGGAAATAGCAACAACGTCCATGAATTTTGTAAGATCGTCTTCGAAAGTGAGGATGTATTTATTTCCGTTAGTGGTTTCAGGCAACGGACCTACAATATCCATGTATGTCTTATCAAAAGGTTTAAATGGAGTATCCGTTATCTCCATTGGCATTTTATGGTCTTTCCCTATTTTATTCTTTTGACAAACTTCGCATGCTTTTATGTAACTTTAAATGTCTTTTAACATGTTCTGCCATTTAAATCGGTTTCTAATTTTTTTGTATGTTTTAAAAGTACCCTGGTGACCGCCAAGAGGAAGATCATGGTAGTCACGTAAAATAGTTTTAATGTCTTTGGGGTCTGAAAGAATTACTGCTGCTGGATTAGATTCATTATCCTGTGTATATTTGATATTTAAATTTGATTCTCCTGTTTCATTAGTTGTGTTTTTATTCATGTTTGTGCTTATGCTTATTACTTGTTTTTCCTCGCTTACTTTGTCTCTATCAGCATATTGTTTTGTTTTCGATCTAGTGATTGCCAGGCACGCACTTTCAGCTGATTTTTCGGAAAAGGGTTCATTAACTTCGGGAATTCTACTTAACGCATCCGCATTTGTGTTATATCTTCCAGCTTTATATTCAATACTATAGTCGTATTCAGCCAGTTTATGTCTGAGACGTAGTATTCTACTTGTAGGATCTTTTATATTTACTTCACCGCGTAAAGGTTTATGATCTGTGTATACTGTAAAGCGACGTCCATACAGGTAACATCTAAAATTTTTTACTGCCCACACAATCGCAAGTAACTCTTTTTCAATCGTTGAATATCGTTTTTCGGCATCGTTGAGCGATCTGCTTGCATAGGCTATGCCCCATTGGACCTTGGGATAACACAGCCCCTAAAGCATCATTACTGGCGTCAGTGGTTAAGCTGAAAGGTTTGGCGAAATCAGGATATATTAACACAGGTGGACTTACAAGTGCTTGTTTTAGAGTCTCAAAAGCATTTTGACAATCAGGACCCCAGTTGAATTTTACATTTTTCCTGAGCAGTTTATTTATTGGTGCGGCAATTTTTGAGAAATTGCTGATGAACTTCCTATAATAATTTGCTAAACCAAAAAATGATTGTACTTGTCGGATTGTCTTTGGCACTGGGAAATTTTGGACACATTTACTTCTGCTTGGATCGGGGAGAACACCTTCAGTAGTACACTTGTGACCCAAATATATAATTTCCTTTTTCAAAAAACTACATTTCTCGGGTTGAAGCTTCAAGTTATGAGCTCGAAGCCTTTTGAAAACTTCTCTCAATTTATCCTCATGATTTATTAGGTTACTAGCAAATATAAGAACATCATCAAGGTACGCCCATGACTTGAACTCACATGTACCCGAAAGCACATGATTCATTAGTCTCTGAAAGGTTGCCGGCGCCCCCTTAAGCCCAAAAGGCATA
The DNA here is from genome assembly GCA_963924295.1 of Dioctria rufipes. Lineage (NCBI taxonomy): Eukaryota > Metazoa > Arthropoda > Insecta > Diptera > Asilidae > Dioctria > Dioctria rufipes. Next base: position 91,255,147 of record OZ002743.1, on the reverse strand, counting down.
CGTTTAAATTGGAAATGCCCATGAGGGGTGCTAAATGCAGTCTTCTCTCTGTCATTTTCACTTACTTCAATCTGATGGTAGCCGCTAGCAAGATCTAATGTGGAAAAATATCGGGCGTGACCCAACTGGTCTAGAATATCTTCTATTCTGGGCAGTGGATAGGCGTCCCCCACAGTAACTTCATTGAGCTTGCGATAATCGACTACAATACGCCAGCGCTTCTCCCCATCAGGTCCCGGCTTTTTCGGTACTACTAGAAGTGGCGAATTCCAGGGACTTTTACTCAGTTCAACTATTCCCTCGTTTAACATTTTATTCACTTGGCTATTTATTACTTCGCTTTGTGTTTGAGGAAGACGATACATTCTTTGATTTATAGGGGCTTGATTTGATTGAGTCGGGATATCATGTTGGATACTTTTAGTATGTATAAGTAAGTGCATCTCTCGGTAAATAAAAAAGGTCTTCATACTCATAAAGAAGGTTGTAAATAGAATTTTCTTCCACTACATTAATATTTTCTCCTAACTGAATCATATGCATTATTTTATTAATACGTTCATTTTTATAACTTTTTAAATTAGAGCTTCGAGTGCAAAAAATGTTTCTTATATCACATTCCACTTCATTGCTATTTTCAATATTTTGTTTAGAGGAATTTATATTTAAATTAATTATTTCATAATTATCAAGCGATTTCAACTGAGGTAAGTAATCTTTTATTTTCACACTGTAGTCGTTTACATTAATAACACTTAAAACGGCTGTATCACCCAAAGGCTTTATTAAACAATTACCAATGTACACACCTTTCTCAATCTCAGCAGCCAAACAGAGCAGTTCTGCCTTACTGTTTAATTTAATTGGCACCAATACCTCCGATCTAGAAGGTAATTCAAAATTAATTTTTCCTTCGAATGTTATCAATTGCTTGGGATCTATGCTCCCTTTTGTATCACTTTTTAGCACACCAACTTTCTTAGCTTGCGAGTTAGAATTCGTTGCTTGTTGTGTTTCAATGCATACACTTGAGAGCAATCCTGTATCGATTGACTTTTGAGACATGTATCCATCATTAGGCATCAAATCAACTCCCTTAGAGCGTGATCTAAGATTGATTTTTGCCATTATTGGAGTGTCAACATTCGAAGTATTTTTGACAAAGGGTACAAAAATATCTTCAGCGTTCGTTTCCGTGCGAGGAAACTTGAGGCGTTGAGATGGTCCATCAACAACGCAGTGTGAAGACAAAAAATTGTTGCCTAAGATTCCATCACTTAAAATGTTATCATTATCAGAGATAACGTGAAATTTATAAATGTAATTTGAACCGACCAAAAAATTACCGTCACAAGTTCCCACAGTTGAACTTTGACCATTTATCGTTTTAAGCTTAACTTTTTCATGTTTGTTGATTTCTATATTCTCTTTTAATTTGTTTTCTTTTATTAAACTCACTTCTGAACCGGTGTCAACTATCAAGTTAGCATTTTCATTTTTTGTAATGTTCAGTGGGATATTTACCACTGGAACATCACTCTCAGCGGAGCACCCTTTCACGGTGTTTTTAATTAGAGACGTGCCGGGGTGTCGGCGGACGTCTCCAAATCGTTTCCCGTTTCCAATCTTCTTAGTTTTTCTTGTAGCTGTCGCTTCTCCCATCTTTCTTTAGCTATGCAGTAATTTTCGTCATGTCCAGGTTGTAAACAAAAGTTGCATAGAACAGAAGGTTGTTCACTATAACCGGAACGGTCGACATGACTCATATTCACTTTTTTATATGAATTCCCATGCTCTTTCTTAATGAATTTATTATTATGATTTCTGAAATTGGTTTGCTTTCGTTGGCAATTTTGATAAGCTTGACCATATGCCTTACAAAAAGTACAATACGGTGTCGACTTACGAGTTCGACATTCGTAATATGTATGGCCTAGGCGATTACAAAAACCACACTTGACCTGATTTTGCTTTTTGTGTTCAGGTGTTAACCTTGAGCTGTTTTCTGTAGGTTGGTTCATGGTAAAATTTTTATTCAAATTAAAATTATTATTGGCATTTATGGGATTGGGGTTTGTTAAAAGATTTGAATAAGCTGTTGTACAATTTAGTGTACCAAAATTTGGATAGAGCATGAATTGCTCTGCTTGTTCGAGTCGTTTAACTTTTGAACTCAATGCCTCTAGTGTTCTTTCTGGATCTTGCCAAAGATAGAACTTTTGAGTTGGGTTAAATATTCCCATTTTAAAACTGTTAACCGCAAGTTCCTCTAACTCTATATTAAGAATATGTGCACCCGCTGGGCTTTCAATTTACACTTTTCTAATTGTCTTTTTACACGATTTAGAAACGTTAACAGACTTTCACCAGGTACTTGTTGCATTAAACAAAGCTCATTATTAAGTAACATATAGGATTTTTCATCCGAAAAATTATCTTTAAAGGAAGTGAAAAACTCCTGAATGGTTTGTAAAGTCTTATCGTGAAACAATTCTAATGCCCGACCACGCAAACGAGTGGGAATTAATTTCAATAAAATAAGTTTTTCTTCGAGGGTTTCTAAAGATTCGTATGCCAGCCGACAACAAGTCATAAACATACATATCTCATTCGACAAATTGGAATTATCTTCTCCAGAAAAAAAGGGGAATAAGATTTAAAACAGAACTATTTACTGTCTCCATTTTTCTAATTTTACGTAAATTTTTCGAACTTGAATTCTTCTTATTGTTACTTATAAAATTTCTAATACTAGGTTCTAAATCTACACACCTTTGTATTTCTATACTGGCTGGCGCTGAGTTGAACCTTGGTCTCAAGTATTTCCTTCCGTGACGTAGCTGTATAATAGTCACGTCTCTCGTTTCACTTACTTTCTCCGCTTCTGGTTGCTGTTCGGCTATTTCTCCCACAGCTGCGTCGCTTGTTTCTTCTATGTTTAAATTTTTTTCCGCTGTATGAAATTCAACTATTATTTGTTCCCTTGTTGTTGTGATTGGAACCTCAGTTGGATCGTTGTTTTGGAGCTCAGAACTTGCAATTTCTGAGATCTTACTTCCGGATGTTGACGTAGAAAAGGTTGGGCTACTCTCCTCGAAACTGAAGGAATCTATTCTCCTTATAAATCTTTCCAACCTGTTGTCCAAAGGTAATTTCGGCATGCTAGTCGTCCCAGACATGAAAAAACTAGTATCGTCTTTCATACACATGTATGTACATAACTGCACCACATTTCTTTTTGTTTACTTATTTTTTTTTTTTTCGTTTTCCCATATAATTTTTCACACTGATTCACTTCTTTATTTTTCGCACGTCAATTCTAATAGTCTTACAATGAACTCACTTTTTTTTCTTTTCTTTTTTGGTAAAAGCTACCGGCTGCGCCAATTTATGTTGGGAGTTATAATTTAAACGACTTAACTACACGACAATTTGAATCATACTCTATTAACTTCTTTCTTGTTACATGAAATTACATTTATTTCTTAAGTAAAATTATTTCGTAATGGGGTCATTCTTGCATTATTGCTTCTTGTTATTCATTGAAATGATCGACAAATGTTTATTAAGCGCTTTATTGTCTTATTGGAAAACTTGACATAATTTACACAATAAAGCCAAAGTAAGTTTATTACGTTGGTGCCCTAATTGAGCTCTTTCAAATAAATAACTTTTGTCTGATCATTTCGATGAATAACAATTTCTTGTTTCCTAACATAATAGCCGTTGTGTTGCTTTGGTTTTGGAATCCATATTGATTTTTATCAAATCACCATTACTAATGTTGTAAGTTGATTATGAAGTAGGCTGTCATATATTTTACTGAATACATTGGGGAGCGCTATGGGACGGTATTTATTTGAATCTTTTCTATCTACTTTTTCGCAGATTGGCACTATGGCTGGAAATTCCGCCTTTTCGATACAATTAATCTAATCCTAATGCTGACCTTGACCTTGAATGTCAAAAAGATTGTCGCGGGAAATAAATGGTAGCCAGTCGATTGATGAAAGTGCAGTGGACAATGCATCGAATGTAAATAAAATCATAAGAACTACATTGAACACAAACTTGTCCATCATAACTATTTGCAGAACTTGAAAATGTGGTATTAAACCTAGTAAAACTAAAGGAATCACTGTTGATTGACTACCGTAGAAATCTGCGTAGGAACTTGTTCGTTTGCACAAGAATCGTATTGATTTATTTAGTTAGACGAAATAAACAAATTCATTGGTATCAGATTTGGACATGGGAATTGGAAAGATAGAGATATTCAGTAAACGCTGAAATTGATTGCAGGATCGGTTATGGTATTTAGATTTTTGAAAAAATTTCGAAAAATTGATGGGATATGTATGTAAATTACTCAAATTGCTCAATATCTGGCATTAGACTATATTCTGAAATGTATTTAATGACAAGTATTTGACTATGAAAATGCAGGACAGTGGATCGAAACATACAGCCAAAATTAGGTTATAGTGGTTCGTCGCTAATAAGATATCTGTTCTCAAATAGCCTTCTCCAAACCTTAACCCCATTAGGCACTTTTAGAATTATATAAAAATAAAGTTAATCCTCCTTATCTACTTCATTCAATAACGAGGACCTCTAGTGAACTATCCAGAAATAATGGGTCGAAGTTTTTTTTTTTTTTACAACTTGTTTGATAAATGAATATATATGTATTACTTTGAGAGAACTTTAAATTAAAAGCGAAGGCATCCCATGGTTTAATGAAGATATTAAATTATTTATTACGGAGAGAGTATTTGTATCATTATTATAAGCGAGTGTTATCCTGGTCTCAGAGGAAAATTCCTATTGACGATCAGTGAACTTTAAAACTTAAGACTTAAAGACTTAAACTAAGACGTAAAGAGTGGGGCTGCTAGATAACAGCAGGTCACAGCAGAATACTGAAGATCTGTCCTGGAAATTGTATACGGGGAGCTACGGATTATATTGTTGCAAGACCAGACTTTAAGAAAGCGTTCTCAACTAGCATTCCTAGCAGAGAGGAGTGGGATGGTAATCGCGTGGCAATTGACTCTCAGATTTGTCTTTACGGACGATTCCAAAATGGATGTGGGACTGGACGAGGTGTACTCAGCACTCGTTCAAATACAGAAATCCTACCGCCTACCGGACCACTGTAGTGTGTCCATGCGGAGGTCCTGATCATTTGCAAAGCAGCAAGGTTGCTGCGTACAACTTATGACGTACCTAGCGATCGACTCATCAGGATTTGTATTGACAGCCAAGCTGAAATCACAGCTTTGTAGTCGAGCACCATTAGATCATGCCTAGTGCGACGGTGTCGCTGTGAGCTCGGGAAATTGTGTGCTAAACATAGAGCTATTCTTTGCTGGATGCCTGCTCAGAGTGATGTACCTGGAAACGAGGGAGTGGATGCAGTGGTCAGAAAGGGGTTCCGCTATGAATGTATGTCTAGCATAGCAACCCACAGGTCGGCCCCTAGAATGAGTGAAGAGGATTCTAGATGTACATGCCTGAAAGCTGACAAATTCGAATCAGCTTTGTCCCGAGATTTGTCCTGTGAAGACTAATCTCTGCTGAGGAGGAATCGGAATGATGTGCGTAATCTTACTGCAGGTACTTAGGGACACTGCCTTTTTGGCAAGCATGTAGAGTGCATGCAAGCTCCATCCAATGACTTCTGTAGAAATTGTATGGACAAGGAAGAGGTGAGAACGTTCAGAACCTGATGTGCAAATGTTCTAATCTTGCTAAGCATATGAGGAATACACCTGGTAGCTACTTTTGCTGTGAACTGGGGAAATTAGCATATAGGGTGGCTCGTAATAGGGTCACTGCCTCTACATGTTATGCTAAGCAGAGATATTTTTGCACTAAATTCGACACCAATTTACCACTTAAAATGGAGAAATGTGAAACCCCAGAGTATCTATGGCAATGATGTTGTCTACTGTAATCTGACACCTAATGATCTTTATTCCTATTTTACATCTTCGTTAGCCTTACTGATAATTTTTTGAATCGGAGCCTAGCTTCGGGAAATTCTTTTACAGGGTTTTCCAATAAGAGGTGTTATTTTGATATTCAAAGAAAAATGCCATTTTTTGAGATAAATGATCGGGTCTTTATTTTATTATAAAGAGGAAGGTATGCCGTTAATAATGGAAAATAACATCAGCCAAATGACCACCACGACCACGCCTACAGGACCATATCCTTTTCATAAAATTTTCCATAACCAAATCGCAAAGTGGCTGTCCTATGTCCTCGATAGCCCCACGAATTCCATCTTTGAGGTCTTGAATCGACGCTAGGCTGTTGGCGTAGACCTTCTCTTTCACGTGGCCGCAAAGGAAGAAGTCGCAAGTTGTTAAGTCACAAGATCTCGGTGGCCAATTGTAATCACCTCTTCGAGAGATAACACGGTCCGGAAACTTTTCCCGTAAAAGATCAATGGTTTCGTTGCTTGTATGGCACGTAGCGCCGTCTTGTTGAAAGTAAACGTTGTCCAGATCAATACCATCCAATTCCGGCCATTAAAAATCATTAATCATCTGTCGATAGCGCAATCCATTCACCGTAACTGTTGCTCCAGCCTCATTTTCGAAAAAGTAAGGTCCAATGACCACGCGGGACCATAAACCGCAGCAAACAGTCACACGTTGAGGATAGAGAGGCTTTTCAACAATAACTCTTGGGTTTTCCGAGCCCCAGATGCGACAATTTTGCTTGTTGACGAAGCCATCGAGGTGGAAATGGGCCTCATCACTCAAGATGAGTTTTCGATGGAATTCCGGATCATTTTCATGCATTTCAAGGACCCAATCAGCAAAGACTCGACGTTGTTGATGATCGGCCGGCTTGAGTTCTTGTGTTAACTGAACTTTATAAGCCTTAAGACCCAAATCTTTATGCAAAATACGGTGTAATGACGTTTGTGGAATGCCTAATTCCAAAGAACGACGAGGAATGGACAAACCTGGGTTTTCTTCAACACTTTCGGCTACAGCAGCAATATTCTCAGCTGTTGTTGAGCGACGTGCACGGGTTTTATTCTTCACATCACTAACTTGTCCCGACAGCTTGAATTTTTCTACCAATTTCTGTATTGCGGTCCGACAAGGGGCTTCACGACGACCCAAAAATGTTCGAGTTTTACGAACCGTCTCTGCCACATTTTCACCATTTTTATAGTGGATTTTAATAATTTCAATGCGTTGTTGAATCGTGTATCGTTCCATTTTTATTAATGGCGTAGTTTTTACTTGTCAAATGTCAAAAAATGACAGCTCCAAAAGCGGGCAAATCAAAATAACACCTCTTATTGGAAAACCCTTTATATGTTTTCTAGTAGGACTTCATTTACAAAAGCATCGGTCATTTCATTCGCAAGTTCTTTTTCATCTTTTCCAAGCAGCTTCCCACCTTTCAGCACTCAAGGCGCTAGCCCTGCAGGCACTCTAGGAGATATTTATCCCACTTCTGATTTGTAAGACCCAAAAATTTAATAAGATTTCGTAAGATACAATTTAACCAGCTTGATACAAAACAGTCAGTTCCAAAAGCAAATCCACTATCGAGTTTGCTTCGCTTCCCTTCACAACAAGCCCAAGTGGAAACGCCTGCTACTTACATATTTATTATACCCTAGATGAAATCTGTAGGGTAACAAGTTTGTCATTCCGTTTGTAACGCATAGACATAATTACGGTAGAGCAAAATGGATTGGACACCCACGCATAATATTATAAGTTATTTTGATTGCATTTCCATCTGTCTGTCCGTCTGTATGTCTGTCTGTCTGTCCGCACGATAACTCGAGAACGCGTGTACTTAAAAAACTGAAATTTTGCAAAAAAAAAAAAAAATTCCAAATTGGGCGAATCGGGCAACTCGAAGGATTGCCATACAAAAATTTCGCTTTTCAATATATATTTGGACACTGTCTGAGAACGCGTCAACGTAAAGAGCTGAAATTTGGCACACAGTGTTTTCATAGCAATAGTAAAAAAAAAATTTAAAAATTGACTAAATCGGGCAAGCTGCTCTTGGTGTTGCCAAATAAAAATTTGGGATTTTTACGTATACTGTGAAAACGGTCAGTGATACGGTGCATAGTGACGAATGAATATTATCTGTAATCAGCTTTATTCTAAACTCGCGCCATGATACCCAGAATGCACGGTTAAGTATTGCCAACATAAGGTCAACATATTTTTCACATCAGTTTATGTTTGTTGTATGAAAAGAGCAGACGAATTTTGCAATTAGAATACGCAAAAATTTTAGCTTTGCCAAAGATTGTGTTTGAGGAAATATTGTAGGCGTTTTGATTGGAATGGTGAGCAAGTCTGGATAATTATGGTGTGCAGTTTGTCGTGATAATAATAAATTTCATATTGGTTTACGATAAATTTTGCATAACATGTCGAAAAAAGACTAAAGTGTGGTGGGGCAAAATGGCTAAAATTTTACGGGGCATAATGCGAGTTTTTAGGAGCATAATGACAAGTGTTTACAATAATATAAAATGCTTAACCGTTAATCAACGTGATATTTTTTAAAATTTCATTAACGGATAAGCATCTTTTGGACATATATATGTATTATTGTAATTAAAAATAAATAAATTGGGTGTTTTCTCAAATACATCATATTCTTCATATATTCCGTCAAATTTTCAAAAATATCACATCTGCATCAGTATAATATAGAGAATTATGCAAAACACAAATAAATCAAAATCATGGTGCAATATTATCACATAAGTGCGTGAAAGGCATGTAAAATGAAAAGAAAAAGAAAGAAACAATGAAGACTTATATTTAAATCAGTAATTTCATTAAATACCTGTTATTAGTAATTACCATAGTTACCTAGTTTATTTTTGAATCATTACCTTTAATTTAATGACATTTCATTGACGAACGGGGCATAGTGACGAATGACTATTATCTGTAATCAGCTTTATTCTAAACCCGCGGTCATTAGTTAATAATAATGCTCCCGTATATGGGGCATAGTGACGAACTACTTAGGTCAACAGCGCACTTCATAAGGATGCTGGACGGTAATTATCTATATCACAATATGTGTTAAGCCTGATTGACCCTAATTGGTATTGGTATATTTAAAGTTTCAAGAAATCGATTCAGTGATTTAAGAAAAATCTAGAGATAAATCGTTCATCATTATGCCCCGGGCTCCTCTATCATAAGAATTGGTCTTACTTTAGCTTTTTTAATTGTTTTTTTTTTAAGAAACTATTATAGCATTTTTACTTAAAGTGTTCTGATTGAGCTGTTAGACCGGCATATCAAAGATTTTTATGAATGTAGTAAGTTCCATAGTTAACAAATAAAATTATAAAGTTGTTTATTTTGTATAGCAATTGACCCAATTGGCCTGGGGATGAAAAAAAAACAAAATAGCGCCAAAAAACTTTGCATGATACAAAGAAAACAAGTATGGCCGATTCGAGAGGAATTTTTTGTGTTGCTACGTCATACGGTGACAATGTCATTTCCAGCGAATTTGTTTTTAGTTTTTCGTATTTTATTGACTGAAATACATCTTGAATATATTAAAATATTTAACAAAACATTAGTTTCTTTTTTTAAATCACTTCGGAAAAAGTAATTATGTGCTAGCGTGAAAGCAAAGAAATTTCCAAATACAAAATTTTTTTCACTTTGATAAGGACGATCGAAATTGAGACGAACAAATTTGTGACAATTGTCGCCAAATGAGGCAAGCAACCAATTGACAGATAATTCGGCCATACCTTGTTAATCTTTGTATGATGGGTACTAGGTAAAATCTAAAATTGAAATCATACATTTCAAATTAGATAATTCCACTACAAACAGTTTTTTTATTGAGTGAAGTATCCTTTGCCCTTGGCAAAGCTCCACCGTTTTAGGTAAAACAACTCAAGAAAAACGTGTGTCGTATAAAGAAATGACATAATCAGCCAATTTATATATTATAATATGTATGTAACGTCAGTAGCCACAACATACCGCAGTACTGATATTTTCGACAAATTATTTAATATCGAAAAATTTAGAAAAACTTGACCTCTTGCCCTAATTAACAATTTATTGAAATTGCCATATAAAATTTAAATTTTTTACTCCTATAGGAAAACCGTCACGTGGGATACTCGATGTACTGAAATATTGTTTGAAACGTAAGAATTTTATATGCCCATTTTTACAGTACGTTCACATAACCAAAACAGATATCACTCTATATGCTATCGCGCATTTAATTTAGAATGCCAACAAATTAGTATCTGTTATAGAGGACCTTAAACAAATTATATCTTTTCTTTTATGTTCATAGTTCTATAAAACTTTTTCTTCTGTATTTCAATTTTCATTCCACATGACATTGGTCTGTAATGTAAATAAAACACTTTTCCGTGTATTATAAATACCTTCTTTGCTTAAGGCGCACAGAAAACTTACAAGTTTAAAATTTTTTTTTTTTTTTACCACTTGTTTTATTGATTTCAACTACAACAGCTTCTTTATAATACACACAGGCCTGGGTAAAGCAGATTCTCAGAGAATTTTTTCCTTTCTTTTGGCACTTGTTATTGTCTTACGAAACGTTCTTTACATGCTTAATCTGTAGGCATATAAGTACATATTAGCTGATAACGTGCCAATGTTTTTCAAATGAAATTTACTTTGATATGCCGGTATTTTCGTAAGAGATTTAATATCATATACCTACCCCGTACGAGCATATAAAATTATTCATTACTCTTTACAAAACTTACATTTTGCAATAAATGGATTTTTTAGGTAAGCCCCATTGACTTATATAAGTATTAAATTGTTAATTAATTTTTCCTGCTTTGTTTTGAAAGCAATTACCAAACAATTAAGACCAATAGGGAATATAGCGTAGACTTTGATCATCCTAATCCTAACTAATGATTGCAATTATAGGACTTTGGGAGCGGGAAAAAAATGGAATTTGAGTTTGAAGGAAATAAATCAGGAATTGTATAAAGATATCTTTGAACTTCAAAGAGAGAGTAGAGTTCTTCACGAGTAAGTAAAAATGTAATCGATTATTAATCACCGTGGGCACGTAATTGTAAAGACAGCATTGTAGAAATCGTCGCATCGCAAGCAACACAACGATTATTAATAGTTTATGTTAAGCTCTATGATACTGCAATTTTGCTCGATGATGATAATGAAGATAATGTTAACAAAATACGATAAACTACCAAAATTCTTAAACCCAAATAAGTGTGGAGGTGAAGTTGTGTGTAAAGGTTCCGATAATATTATTTTACAATGGTGGAGATTCAATAGAAGATATTCGCTGGCGCGATACATTTTATGTATCCCAGATTCTAGCGAAACTAGTGAAAAGTCGTTCGGTTTGGCAAACCGAATATTAGAAGAAAGAAGGAGGGATAATTTAGAAGATGAAAATTTTGATCCCATTTTATTTTTACATTCTAAACAAAAGATGTAAAATTTAATTCTTTGCTCCTAATCCAATATTTTACTCATAGTTTCTAAATAAATATATTGTTTCAAGTGCTTGCCTTCATTTCAATAATATTAATTACGATACCGGCTACTAATCATTAGCAATGCTACGATGCCGATTATTACTTGTCACATTTCACACACGTATGTATACGATTATCGTACTCACCATACGCGTAGTTGTACCTAATTATCAAATATACCTGTACTCGGATGATTCCGTATTTACTGGTCCAAATCTCCACTTGAAGACAGTTTTTTCTTCAATATAGATGGACATAAGCAAGTTGGCACATGAAAAACTTTTGTAACTCACTTATTCTAATGTCGATTTCGATGTTGCTGAGGTGCAACACCAGTGTTGCACTTTTTCTAGCAGTGCAGCACTGAAAATGTTCGATGTGACAACTTTTATAGCAGAAGTCCAACACTAGGTTTGCACTGACTTCCCCTATTTTTCACTGGATATTTTCTCAGTGTTACTAACACATATTCAAGTTGAATTGTCATCTGATATGTCAAAGTGTACAGTCGCGACTATTTGTGAAATTTTTGAGTTAAATGAATTAAAAGATTTTATTTGGGTAATTGGCATAAAGTTAAGAAGAAATTTATTTCTATATATCAATAAAGAATATTTATTACGTTTGACAGTTCCGTGTATATAATACGTGTGTCCATAAATACAAGGAATATGATAGAAATAATGTTCGATGGACTTCACTGCCCCTAGTTCTCCACTGCCAGAAAAAGTACAACACTTAAATGGTCCCATCGAAATTGACATAAGGTTATCGTACGGATATTTATTATTGTTTTCAAGTTTCGCTAGAAGATTGATTTTACTCTTTAAAGCTATTGGTTTTCTTCGATATAAACAATCTCTATGAAATGACGTTTACTTTACATACGGTGACAATATTGTTGCGACCGTGGCTTTAGTTCGATATTCAACATACAATATTTCAAATATAATTCGCAAGTTCTCTTAATTTCACTATACTGTTTACATCTATAAAATTCACAAACAATTACTAATCAACTGTACTTTAATTATTGCTAGTACTGTACTTCAAATTATCGCAATCCAATTGCAACACTTTCGCCTGCTAATTACACGTTCACTTCACTGTCTAAGACAAGACTCGCTCCTATCGGTGACAAGTGCTGTATTTATACTCTACGAATTCTCTAGAATCTTTTCGAAGATTACACTTCAGAAACATAGATTCTCCGAACCTCTTACGCGAAGTTTCCAGATGACACTCAACTCTTTCGTTATCGCTAGTACTGTACTTCTAATTATCGCAATCCAAGTAGTTTACTTCGTTCACTTCACTGTCTGTAATAAGACTCGCCTCTTGGCTGTGAAAAACGCTGTATTTATATACTCTAAACCGTCCTAGAGCCTTTACGATGCTTCTTTCTAGAAGTATGGATTCTCCGAACACAAAGTTGTTTATGTCCGTACTAAATTACTTATTTCGCGGGAAGTATGCATTTCCCGTATGTGTCTCTCTTTCTATTTCTATTACACGTAACACTGCCCCCTTAAAATTGTTCGTCCCGAATAACAGGTGGTCCACGACCTTGATGCTCGCAGTATTGGCACAAGCAAACCAGATAAACGATTTTTCGTTTGCCTCTTGTACGAGTACCACGTTGAATCCGGCATACTACGTCATTAATTCTAGTTACCTTCCCAGGTTTGTTGTAATTTGGTAGAACATCCCTTACGTCTCGTCGTTTCGGGTTGTACACCCAAACAAGATCATCTTCATTAAATACTGCGGAATTAGCACGTAAGTCATAGCGGGTCTTCATCCGGTCAGTATTTGCTGTTAATTTCGCTCTTGTGATATCGTGTACATCGGCCAATCGTTGTTTGAGTATTCTTCTGGTAACTTTTGTTCACCTCTGGGTGTACCAAACATGAGGTCGCTAAGTAAACGCATCTCCCTTCCGAATATGACCTTTTCTGACCTTCCTTAGATATTCCACCAATGTTCTGTTGAATCGTTCTACCATGCCATCGGATTGCGGGAGTAGAGGAGTGTTTCTGGTTTTTCTTATTTCCAGCATTTTAGTCATCTCCTGGAAAGTCCGCGATTCAAAGTTTCGTCCGAATAAAGCTCGTGAGGCACACCAAACCTACTACTGACCCGATTCGTTATTAATTTTTCCGCATCTGAGGTTGCCCCTTGATTAGGGATTTTGTAAGCTTTAGATGATTTACTGAAATAGTCAATGGTAACTAACATGTAAGGGTTACCGTTATCCGTTTCTACGGCTATCCTTTCAAATGGAACTACTACGTTATACTTATGCTTTCCCCTTTGCGTTTTGCGTGGCGGCCCTATGCAAGAAGCACAGACAGTACATCAGCGGCACCACTCTTCCACGCTTCGTGCATATGTAACCAATAATACCTTTCTAGTATTTTGGAAATTGTTTTATTCACAACATCGGTGAATTTTGCAAGTCCATTATCCGAAGAGACAAACTTATTTTTGACCAGAATGTTAGACAAAAAATCTTGGAAAGTCGCAAAGGCAGCAAAGGTTTCTGGTCTGTGGTCAAAACAATTAGGAACAACTTCAGCATTTTCTCTATAATTTCACTGCTTAACAGCGATGAAGTGGTTGTTGACTTCCTGGATAAAGATAATATTTTGGCTGCTAGATTCGCTTCAAAGTTTCGTTTTCCACCCACTTCACAGATACCTGTTTCGGATCTCCCGTGTGGATGTGTACAAGAGCCAATACACATCCGTACGAGAGATGTGTTCAAGGTTCTTAAGGAGACCAACGTCTCCAAAGCCGCAAGTCCTGATGATTTTTCGCCCTTGTTAATTAAAAGCTGCGCTTAATCCTTGGCTAAACCTCTGCTCAAACTATTCTACTTGTCTTACTCGACAGGAAAATTTCCAACTGCTTGGAAACTAGCCCACGTTCAGCCTATTCCCAAGAAAGGAGAGGATAGCGATCCTTCAAATTATCGACCAATTGCATCACTTTGATTCTTTCAAAGGTTTTTGAATCTATCATTAACTCTAAATTAATGAAGTATCTAGAAATCAATCAACTCATCAACAATCGCCATTACGGTTTCTGGACTAGAAGCTCATCTGGAGACTTGCTAACTTTTCTAACGGAACGTTGGAACCGTAGTATTCACAACTTTGGTGAGACCAAAATCGTTGATCTAGATATTTCGAAGGCTTTTGATAGAGTCTGGCATCCAGCCCTTTTAGCTAAACTTAAAACACTTGGTCTCCCCCCCCCCCCCCCTTTTCTATTATGGATTGAAAGTTTTTTTATCTGGCCGCCTAATACGGGTTGTACGAGTTGGCGTTTCATTAGAACCTCATCCTATAAATGACGGTGTGCCCCAGGGCTCTGTTATTTCTTCGTCTCTCTTCTTAATTTTCATCATCGATGACAGCACTTTTTATTTCGCTTACTCCTCTGACACTCCTACGGACTCCAGAGGGAATGCCACATCTGCCAAACGAGATTGCACTGATTTACGATACACCGTCTTTATGCATTTTTAGCAATAATATTTCCAGTAAGTTAAGCTGGACAGATCACATCTTCTCTGAAAAGGTGTAAGAAATACTTCAGCCTATCGAATCTAGCTCTTCTCTACAAGTCATACATCAGACCCACAGAATGGAATTCAATTACCATATCTTGGCCGGGGCTGATCACACAGCCTTAGCTTCATTAGATATTGTCCAGAAGGGAGCCTTCAAGCTTATTTGCGATGTGGCAATAACTTGTTATATCAATTCGCTTGAGCACCACTGCAATGTTGGATGCCTTTCGCTCCTTTATCGCTATATGCATGGTCAATATTCCAATGAAATTACTAGTCTGATCCCTTGTAGAATGATTCGTGTATACAATACTCGTGCTGCAACCCCGCATATCCTTTTCCCGTACAGTAAAACTCCGTGATGCTTTTTTATCTTGAAATGTGCGATTGGGGAACAGTACCATTTTGTTTTTCCTCCGGCATACAATCTGCAAATGTTTAAAAGTGACATACATCAGCACCTTCGCCACTCTCCTCATGTTCCCCAGTTCCTTTCACTTTATCCTTCCTGCCGTGTTGTGCTTTGCATATGATCTTGGCTTAATAATATAAAAAATAAAATAAAAAAAGTCAAGGCGGTCAAGTTATCGTACGAACAGGCTTATGCCTTATGGAAAATGAAAACCAAATTGCAGTTTCACCAATCTCGAATTGTCTGGAAAAAACCGATCTCATTCCATTTGTACGGAAAAAATTTCAAATATCTCGACCTAAGGCTGAAATTCTTAAATAAAAAAGTGGAAAGAAACATTTTTAAAATTTTTTAAATTTCAATTTGCGTCATACACAATTGTTTACATAGATACGAATCTAATTTGAAAAAGATGTAGATGAGATCGTTTATTTTCTGTTGATTTGTCATTTTCCCATATTTAAGTTAAAAGCACGTTTCTAGAGAATTAATTTAAATGTGTAGCTATTAGGCTTTTAAATATGTCGACTATGAGTAAGAACTTAATCAGCAGTATGAGTACCATTATTTCCAGCTCGACATAGTTACATAATTGAGACACAGATTCACGGTTTAAATTGTCCAATTGTAAATATACAATACAAGTAGGTATGAATTACATTTACATGTAAATTTTTCTCCATTATTATTGAGATGGCACATACTGCAGATCCGGAAATGAATAATTCACTTAAAGGCTTGTATACTTCACACTTATTGCATACGACCGCATTATACTAGATATTATGCCGTTGACATTAAATAAATCTGTCATTGCTGAAATTAATATAATTTTATAACACAACGGCATTTAAATGAATATTTTCGAAATTAAAAATTACTTTCGAAGTTACTCCGGGTGTTAGAGAAATCTATAAGATCGACGGCGCGCACTTATAAGATCTGCTTTAACATACATATAGCTCGGAGTGGTGGAACCTAGCGAAGGAGAGTCCGTACTAGGGATTATTGGTAAAGGCTACCTCAGATAGAAAGGCTTATCTTTTTCAGAACAATAGCTGAAGTCGAGATAAGCTGCACGATCATCTAAAAAGGAAAAAACACTGAAGGTGTCAGATAACGCAGAATGTTCCGTATGACGTGGCTGGATAAGAATAATAATATAGAACACGTAAAAAAGCTAGAATTGGTCTAAGACCAATTCTTATGATACCCTAGATGATTGTCCGTATGAAATTTCGTATTGTCACCCTTCTGTGCAAGTTTGATTTTTGAAGTGGTTTTTCGCATATATACATATATATATATATGATTACAACCAATTTTATAGGACTTCGTATTCTGAAGAAGTTTTTAGTACAATAAAAATGTCTAGGACTGATCGTAAAAACCAAAATTTTTATATGGCAACACCAAGAAGGAGTTGCCCGATTTAGTCCATTTTTTAAAGTTTATTTGGTAGTACAATGAAAACACCATGTACAAAATTTCAGCTCTCTAAGTACACGCGTTCTCGAGTTATCGTGCGCACAGACGGACGGACGGACATGCAAAAATCAAAATAACTTTTAATATAATGCATGGGTGTCCAATCCATTTTGCTCTACCATCATTATTTCGAGGTGTTACAAACGGAATGACAAACTTAGTATACCCTATAGATTTCATCTAGGGTATAAAAAGGTCTTCGAATGCTGCAGACTACTAATTCGAGGAGATTTTTTCAAGACAGATGTCTATGAAGAACCGATGGAGTGCTATGGCTATAAAGCTACGTGAGTATTGATAAAACACTAAGCAACTGATGTAGGTAATGATAATCTCCAACATATATTCTTGAATATGTAATGACAGTTGGCAGAGAGTGATGTATAATCATGATTTAATGTAATGTTCGTTACTTAATTCTTTTCTGGTAATTTAAATGCCACGCCTTTGAGAAAAATCAATTTATGTTTAAATATTGATGCGTAAAGGCAAGGTAATATAAGGTTGACAAAAATTGGCTTTTTTAATTCCATAAATTGAACAACCATAGGAAGTGAAGGGCTATGGTTCATCTAAGAAACCAAAAAGGCCAAGCATTTCTTTACTGAGGTACAATAGGATAGGAACCAGTAAAAAACTCTAAATCCAAAAGTTTGTCCAAGTGATTCAATACATATTATAGATACATACATATCGTCACCCCAGTACTTATTTGTTCTATAGACAGAAAATTTGAATTATTCATTTTTTAGCACCTTCCACCGTTTTCGATTGTGCTCGTTCGAATGATGACATCGACAATGCTCTATCTCAAATATTCCTTGAGATATCGATTCTGATTTGTTCTTTGTAAATTATGCTTTTATTTTTCTATCATATGGAACAATAGTATAAGAAGGTTTACTTTTTTGCTAAGTCATGACTTTTTTATTCTATATGCAAATGGCAACCTAAGCTAAGACTTTATATTCCCCAACAAATACTCAATGTTTTTTTAGCTCGATAAACATAAACAAAGCAATGCTGCTGCCAAGCTTGAAAGAGAAATGGATCTCTAAGGTTAAGATCAATGGGATTAGATGTAACAACTATCATATCATATGATTTACAAAATGTATTAGCGCAAACGCAAAGCGTTAACGTCTCAAACTTTTTCTATAAGCGCAAATTAAGCGTATACAATTTAACAGTACATTGCAGCTTGAACAAATTGACGTACTGCAGTATTTGGCATGACACATTTTGGAGAGAGTTTTGGAATATATTCCAGAAATAACTGAAATTGTATTGTGGTCAGACTCTTGTGTCCCACAAAATAAGAACAAATTGACATAACTACTGAAATAAATAAATAAATAAAAATATAATCCGCAAATCAAAAGTATAACACAATAATATTTCGAAATTGATCGCTCCCAAATTTAGCTATTGGATTTCGTTTATAGCGGGATTGAAAAGCACTTGAAAAATTTGGAATTTTATAGCGCTGTATCAACTACAAAATAAGCTAAAATGAATTTCTAATGAATAAACCTCAAAATATACGCAATATACGCCTAAAAGTGCGATATTTTAGTCAACTGCTTCTGCTTCTGCTTTAGACCCCCTCCCTAAAATCACTCTTTCCCTCTCAAATTTATATTTGAATTTTTTTCGTTTTTCAAAGGTAATATAGTCACTTACGATTTATGGTCAAATGCTTCAGTTATGGAGCCTTAAAGTTGAATACTTGAAAAAAAACATACAAATTTGATCCTGTAAAAGTTTATCATCAGGCATATAATTTTTTTCTTCTAAAATGTCACTGGTTAATATTCCTTTAAAACAAAAAAGAATTATCTTCCAAGCTCTGATGATTTACAACTTTATACATCTGCCCCCATCAATGATATTCCACGCGCAATTACTGAGCTAAACAAAGATCTTCAATGCATAGGTGGGTTGAGCTTAGCAAGCTCAGACTCAACCCATCCAAATCTCAGGCTATGCTCATTTATTATCTGAATTTAACATGTACTGAACACCAGTTATTATAAATGATACGATTCCAGAGTAAGGAAACGCACACTCACGTGCGCATATGAAAGACTTATGAGTAATTTACGGCTCATGTGTGCGCTCCATTTTTAAAAACTCATGTGCGCGTGCGTGAGCCGTTGTCATTTTATTCGCACGCGCCCATGAGTGAGTAATTCACAATAAGAAAGCGCACCCCCGCGTGCGCACACGAAATTTCTGACTACTCATTACTCACGAGTGAGTAATTCAATATAAGAAAGCGCACGCTCGCGTGCGCACACGAAATTTCTCACTGCTCATTTCCTACTTGTGTGAGCAATTTCATTTATGAATTACTTGCATTATGTAGAAAACTTGGATAATTTATATTTTTAATGTTTATTCGCCTTATGAGCATACATATGTATGTGCAGGATTGAAGGGTTTAAGAAGGGAATTTGACAAAAAAATTTCCGTTATTTAAGATAAGTTAAGTTAAATCAAAGTTAACTTAATAATAAGTTAAGAATCAGGCGAATAAACATTTAAATATATATTATATACGTTTTCTACATCATGCAGATATTTCATAAATGAAATTGCATACACAAGTAGGAAATGAGCAATGAAAAATTTCGTGTGCGTTTTCTTCCAATGAATTACTCACTCGTGAGTAATTCCGTGTGCGCACGCGAGCGTGCGCTTTCTTATATTGAATTACTCACTCGTGAGTAATGAGAAGTAAGAAGTTTCGTGTGCGCACGCAAGTGTGCGCTTTCTTATATTGAATTATTCACTCCTGATTAATGAACAGTAAGAAATTTAGTGTGCGCACGCTAGTGTGCGCTTTCTTATTGCGAATTACGCACTCATGGGCGCGTGCGCTAATGCGCAAGAAAATCGCACACGACCCACGAGTATGTGCGTTTTGATCGCACACAATTTATTACTCACGTGCGCGTGCGCACGTGATTGTGCGTTTCCGTACTCTGGATTATACTGTCACTTAGATTACTCGAGTCGTAGAAAATTAAAATGTCGTGATCAGAAGTCTTTTGTTCTGATGGGCGATACAATCAAGGTACACAAACCTTGGCTGGTACGACGTTAGTATAAATGGTTCTGTATACTGCTATACTCTAGGTTTGCTTATTTTACACCAGAGTGCCCTTTTGTTGTTAGAAAACGAGGCCACAAAATTCAAATTAAATAAAACTTTCCCATTCACTGTTTGAATAAGAATAATTTATTTTGCCACAAATATCTCCTTTTAAATATTATTTTAATTTTTTGTTAGAAACTAAATGTGTAAGTTACAGAGATGCAACACGAAATTAATTTTTAAAGTTATGTTAATTTTGATGTATAATAATTTTCCGTGTTTGTTGTAAATAAACATGTCGCATTTAACTCATGTGTTCAGTTTGTCATTAGCATTAGAAGATATGAACATACATCGCAGTACTCGAGGAAGATTCTCGGTTGCGCTTTGGATAACTATCTGAAATTCCGTATATACTTTGTGATATTTAAGATCCTTAACTCTCATTACCCAGATTACCTTGGCAATCGACTTAAGTTTTTGCATTCTGAAAGAACGCTTTTGTTGAAAACTCCCCATCAGACACTCTCGATTAGCTCTCGATCTTTCTTCGTCTATGATGTCAGATGTTGAAACTCACTTCTTCTAACCATACGTTCACTTCGAGTCGTTGGAAGATTCAAGTCAGAATGTTTTAAATATTTTTGTAGTTAAACAAATTAAGTAAATCTTTTTTTTTATTTTATTATTATTTTTTGAGTAAAAATGTTTTTTTTATGTATTTATTTTCTGTATCTTTAATTTTATAATACCTACTAGCTATTTTTTCTGTATTTTATATGTGTCTTTTTTATACATACATACTTTTCTCTCTTCTTTTAATGAAATTTTCTTCCTTAGTAATTAATCTTCACACTCCTAGTGAGAAATTATTTTTTTTCTATTTTGTCTAATTAGTTAGAGTAGGCATATATTTAAGAGTATTTATAACTCGATTGTGCTTCAGTTGTATTAATAAATAAATTGACAATAAATTGAAATTGAATTACCTCAATATCTGCTTCAGTTCAAAATTTATTAATATTTTTATGTTATGCGAAAAGTGAAAAAGTTTTAATTACCATAGCAGGAAAATGCATCTTGCATCTTGTGGATGAAAAATGGTCCTTGTACTGGGCTAAGTTCTAGAGATTCCTTAGAACTCTCAAGACACTTGAGTTTCACACATCCATATAGCCTATTTAGATTCCTCGCTTCAGAACAAGTGTTTACGAATGCTCTTATTTTGATCAAGCCTTATCGACCAATTGCAATCACTTCGATTCTTTCAAAGGTTTTTGAATCTATCATTAACTCCAAATTAATGAAGTATCTGGAAACCAATCAGCTCATCAACGATCGCCAATACGGCTTCCGGCACGGACGCTCATCTGGAGACTTGCTGACTTTTCTTACGGAACGTTGGAATCGTAGTCTTCACAATTTTGGTGAGTCCAAAATCGTTGCTCTAGATATTTCAAAGGCCTTTGATAGAGTCTGGCATTCAGCCCTTTTAGCCAAACTCAAAGCACTTGGTCTTTCCCCTCCTCTTCTATTATGGATTGAAAGTTTTTTATCTAGTCGCCAAATACGTGTTGTATTAGATGGCGTTATATCTGATCCTCATCCTATTAATGCCGGTGTCCCCCAGGGCTCTGTTATTTCTCCGACTCTATTTCTAATCTTCATTAATGATCTGCTTTCCCTTACTTTCAATCCTATCCATAGCTTTGCTGATGACAGTCCCTTGATTTCGCATACTCCTTTGACACCCTTGCGTATTCCAGAGGGAACGCCGCATGTGTTAAACGAGACTGCATGATTAGATCATTGAATAACGATCTTGACAATATTCTCGCTTGGGGCAAAGTGAATCGCGTCGAATTCAATGCATCTAAGACCCAAAGCTGTCTCATCTCATTAAAACAAGACCATCACTTAACCACTCCCGTTTCGTTTGATGGTGCATTAATTTCTGAATCACCGTCACTAAGAATTCTTGGCATTAATATTTCCAGTAAGTTAAGCTGGACAGATCACATCTTCTCGGTTGCCAAAGAAGCATAAAAATGTCTTGGTTTTTTGAAAAGGTGTAAGAAATATTTCAGCCCATCAAATATAGCGCTCCTCTACAAGTCCTACATCAGACCTAGAATGGAATACAATTCTCATATCTGGGCCGGGGCTGGTTGCACAGCCTTAGCTTCATTGGATATTGTCCAAAAGAGAGCCTGCAAGCTCATTGGCGATGTGGCAATTACTCGTCATATCGACTCGCTCGAGCACCGTCTCAATGTTGGATGCCTTTCGCTCCTTTATCGCTATATGCATGGCCAATGTTCTGACGAAATATCTAGTCTGATCCCTTGTGGAATAGTTCCTGCACGCAATACCCGCGCTGCATCCCGCGCTCATCCTTTTACCCTTCAAATTACCTTCGGCCGTACACTAAAATTCCGTGATGCTTTCTTATCCCGAAGTGTGCGAATGTGGAACAGTCTGCCATCTTCTGTCTTTCCTCCGGCATACAACCTGCAAAAGTTTAAGGGCTACATACATCGGCACCTCCGCCACTCTCCTCATATCCCTTAATCCTTTCCCTATCTCCTTCCTGCCACGCTGTGCTTTGCATCATAGGGTATCCCCTGAGCTTGGCTTAATAATATAAAAAAAAAAAAAAAAAAAAGCAAACAGGAATGGGTGAATCGTGTATAATTCCTGTACATGAGCGTAAGTTTTCAAGAGTAGAGCAACATACATAGGAGTATGTGAGGTGCCAAGTGGCCTCTATTGTCAAAACTGGGGCTTGGCTGTCAAATGTCCTTTTGCTTTGCGAACAATCTTACTAATTTTAAAATTCTTCTGCGAAATTTAACGAAAGTACGGAATCAATTCTTTTCAAAACTATTTGTCTTTGAAGTTTATTTTGTGCCAAGTTTTTAGTGCCACTAAAATTGTTAAAATCTTCATATCAATTAAAAAAACAAAAATGAAGTGTTCGGTCAAAGCTTGCAAATATAAATCGGACTACAAACTAGGGAAATCGTGTTTCAGGCAAGTGCACTATGTAAATTATCTTTTTCTGTTAATAGAAGCAAAGTTTTATATCAATTAAATGTGCAAATAAAGTCGAAAAAGAACATTTTTTACCACAGATGCTCCGCACAAAACCTTTGTTTACTTTTTGAAAATTGACAAATTGTTTAGAATTGCGACGGCGTGTAAATACATGTAAAGCATGGACTACTAGCACAATCAGAATTCTTTACGCAAAATCCGACTTATCACCATTCCTGTTTGCTATACATTCTAAGATTCAAGCCATACGTTATTGCAATGTTTTACCATCTTACAACATACATCGCTTTCTATGACATGCTCGGAAAATCATGTACGAGTCGCTTATATCCTCTGGAGATTTTTTACTCAGTCAGGTCCTGTGTTATTGTGTGTCATAATATAAAGATAAACAAGATATGGACGATTTGAGAGGAACTGGCTGTGTTGCAACGTCATGTGGAGACTGTTGGCGAGAATACCACAAAAGGATATAAAATGAAAACACGAGCACGAAACTTATTTAATTCAAGATTGTTGAATGTGAATTTGTTAAGCAAGCGCTAACTGATCTCAAGCAAGACTGACTAGAATTTTGTGATAGAAGTTAAACAGAAAAAGTTATGCTGTCATGTATGAATGGTGTGGACAACAGTTGGAGATATCTGTTTATAATCAACAGAGACAAATGTCATTTTCCCCGATCCTCAATTGAAATTCCAAAAAAAGCATCTTATGCTTCCTACAATTGGCAAAATTCTGCAAATAGTCCCAACAATAAACAAGAAAAAATGTGCAATAATGTGTCAGTAAATTTTTATCGAAATTTCACATTTCGATTTTTAGAGAAAATGGTTTCAAGTGAAAAATTAAATATTCTTACGTGCAACAAAAAGAGACAAGTGACATCTACTGAAAATGAAGAGTAAACAACTTAGATTCGGAGAATCGATGATTCTTGAATGGAATCTTTGGGATGGTTCTTGAATGGAATCTTCAAGAAGGGTCTGGAGAGTTTGTAAAGTGTAAATATATCAGTTGCCACCACCAGTCGTGTCTTAGACGTTGCAGTGTTAACAAGCGAAAGTAATAAACGGGCAAAAGTGTTGTAGTTGGATTGCGATAATTGAAAGTATAGTATTAGTGATAAAAGAAAGTGTTGTAATTGGATTGCGATAATTGAAAGAACAGTATTAGCGATAATTAAAGTTTAGTTGATTAATTGCAGGTTTCTGAATTATATAAGATCAGAAGTGAAATAAAGAACTTGTATATTAAAAATTTAATATTGTGTTTTAAATAACGAACCAAAGGCCACGCTCGCAACAATATTGTAAATGTCATAAATTGTGCACCAATGTAGTTAAAAGCAATTTCGGAGAAGAAAATTCTAAGAAGAAAGAAAGTGTGAGTATTCCTGATTGCTAAGGAATAATATTTTTTCTTACATAATTCTTTTTTATATTTACGAAATTTCTTAATGAAAAATAAAAAGCATTACCTTTGTATAAAAGCCAAAATACAAATTTGTTGATATTTCACACGTTCCACGCCAGCTGATATTATTAAAGATTACATAAATCAAAAAAATACCAGTTGCAAAAAACGTATTCAATTTGACTATTTCTCAGGTTCCACTTCGCTAAAAAGTTAAAGTGAGTGGAACTCGTTTTCGTAATGGAGCAAGTAAACTAGTGGGTATGTCAAGAGGCCGTGAGGGACTGAAAATGAGGTTACTTGGGACAGTAACTTCGTTTGTGAAAACCATGCTTTAGATTAGAGTGAGAATAGAAAAAGTTAATTTTGGGAGGTGATTCTGTTATTTTGTCGTAGCTTAGGTGTATATTTTAGTCACTTATTTTGACATTTCATCACAAATTTGTCATACTTTTATATTCAATATAATCATTTTGATTTATCCTTTTCATCTCCAACATAATAAACTGAAATGAATTTGCAATAAATAAACGTCAGAATACACGCCTAAAAGTACGACAAATTAGTCAACTGCGACAAAAATTTTATACTGTGATAAATAGATATTCTACACCTAATTAGAGCAATAAAAGTGCTTACATTCGAAATAATATTTTGAGTTTGTAATTTAAAGTGCCATGTTTAGCTCATTCTAAGTAATGCAAAGCTAGCTAAACTGAATAGTAACACAAAAAAAGCAATGGATAAGTTCATTTCATTTTGTCGTATATTCTGACATTAAAGTATGACAAGAGATCAGAATCACCCCCTGGATTTAGTTTTGTATTTCGGTGAAGTCTAAGTCTTCTTCTGGGTAGGGCGCAAGAAATTGGCTTAGTTTATTTATTTTTTTATTTAAGACGCCAAGCTGTAAACCACTACTCAAATATAAAAAGAAGAAATAAATAAAAGAGATCGACAAAACTTTTAAGGAGAAAGGAAAGAGTTGTGTTTACAATCTTTTTTTTTAATATCTCTTGTGTCCCAAATGAAAGCGGAAGGCGCCAAGGAGTCTGGCGCAGCAGATTGGCGAGGCTTCCCAAGAAGCCAACCAAACTAGGGAAGGCTGCAGCGAAATCCTTGGGGATACTTAAACTAGGAAGAAGGAACACAAGGTAAATGCCCAGTTAGTCTTAAACGCCTGGACCTGCTCCATTAAACCCGGTGATCGTTTGGCCAAGTGGTAATGCTAAAAGGTTCCAAAAACGGGGAACGTAATTCCAATCTCCGATTATATACCGGACACGCATATCCTAAAGGAAATAATAGCCATTTTTGTGATATTCAGGAAAATCCCGTAACAATATATTTAAATATTTAGTAAAAATATTAGTTTCTTCGTGTGGAAAAGTAATTGTGTGCCGGTGGGAAAGCAACCAATTAGAAAATCCTTCAACTTTAGTAAGAACGATTAAAATTGAGGCGAATAAATTTGTGACATTTGTCTCCAAATGACGTAAGCACCCAATTGACATATGAATCGACCATACTTGTTAATTTTTATGTCATGAGTGTGTGTAAATATTAAATATAGCCGCCTCTCTTAATATTATGCGTGAATGGCCAATTAATTTAGACGAAGCATCATTTTATTCTGGGACACTATTCCGCATTACAGCGGAACAGCTCAAACAGATGAGTTTAAAAAAAATCATCTTTCTTGAAATAGTAGAAGAGCTCATGACACTGAAAGCCTTCGTTCGTCCTTCTAGCAGAAACTTTTAGTGTCATGGGCTCTTAGACCAAAAGGAATTGCCTCAAACGAAATATTTCAATTAAATTGAAATATTCGTTGGATTCCGACGGCCTTCGTGCTCAAGTTTCCAAAGGCAAGAAGGCACATGAAAAATGGGGAGAATAGAAGAATCAAAAAAGCTACTCGAAATTTGACTCATTTTGAATTTTAATTTTGTAAATTTTATCATCTACATTTGTCTGATTTTCTATAACAATGTAATTTCAATAAATTGTAAATTGTTACTAATTATGTCAATATGTATTTATTTTCAGATCATCACGTTCATTTTGACACAGCCAGCCTTAAAGACGATTATGAATTCGATAACTCAGTAACATATCAACGCAGTGAAGATGGAATAGTAGTACATTTAGGATTTCTGCAAATAAATCACAAGTACACCATAGATTTAAGATTGCCAACTTCGTTATTGGGAGAATTTACTGAATCACCTGTTCTTGTACCTGACGTTTCGTCTGTTCCTAACCTACACTGCAGAATAGCTGAATTTTCAGGCGTTCAATGTGATCAAGAAGATTATTTTGAAATGAAAATAGAATTTTTCGCGTATAAAGAGAAAGTTCTGAAAGAACTTCTAACTATTGTCAATTCGAAAAATTCTAAAGAAATTCTTAAGTTAATAATTACAGCAAGAGTTTTAGGAAAGGGAAAAGGTACACCAATGCTACGGAATGGTATTCATTGTGTAGGAGCTGAAAAGGATGAAGAATCTGAAGCGTCTGATTTCGCTGGATTCGGCAAAGGCACTTAAGTAATTGTCAATTATTAGTTAATGAAGTATTATTTTGTTTTAAAATTAAGTATTATGAATGTACTTAAAACAAAGTCGTTGTTTAAGTTCACGGTTGACGATAAACCAATGACATCAGAATATTCATTAAGTGTACTAAATTCATTTCTTTTGATTTCCATTGAGTAATTTATACTATATTGTCTAATTTTAGAAATTTTTCAATAATTGTTTTTATATTAATTATGCATTTTCATTAACTGTGTAAATTAAGATTTATCGCTTTGGTTGCCAATAATTTCATGCGAACTTTCCATTTTACTTTTTAGTTTTAAACCATTTTAAAAATTACTAGTCAAATTTGGCAGCAAAATTTCGACTAATTTCGCATACTTATTTTGAAAGAAATATAAAAGAAAAAGTTTGCGGTGAAGTTATTTCAAGAAATTTTAAAGCAGGAAGCAGAGAAAAAAAACAGTTTTTTTTTTTTTTAATATAAATCGTTAAATTACTTCAGAGTAGCAAAGTGTTATGCTCCATTTTTCATAATCATTTTGGTATACATAATCTGTTAATTCTGGACATTGTAGATGATGCTCGTAAAGCTGGGTTAGTGTCGCAAAGGAGAATTCTAGCGCCTATGTTCAAACAGAAGTTTTACTGTCATAATAACCTGTATCACACTTCTAATCTAACTAACTTCCCCTCAAGAGGTCGTACATACGTTTCTTTCATTATATTGCATATTTTTTAGTGAACAAAAATTGTTGTTCACTTTTTAAATGTAGCTGCATTTTTTTACATGCATAGCCAAGGGTTTATTATCTATTTTGGTCTATATAATTCATAGTAAACATTGGAAAAACGTTCAATCTTCGTATTCCACTTCGAAGCTTCGAATTATTTGACCTTCGAACCAGCTACTTTAAGCCGATCTACAGTAAATTTGATTAAAAATCTGTTTTTGAAAAGTGATTTTATTATTTATTATTTGTTCTTTCTAGACTTCTGGAAATATGTAATCTTAAAAATATTGCGTTCTCGGCAATTTGTCAATCCGGTTTGATTTGACCCTAACTAACAAGTAAAGCTAATAATAAAAATGTTGCTCAAAAATCCGTAAACAACTCTAAGATACCGAATTGGAAAATAAATAGCTAAATTTGTCTGCCATATTGAATTTCTAAATTTTTATCAAAAATTCATAATCCGTGACCCCGATAACCAGCATATAAAAGTAGAGAAATATATTGTCAGGCAAAATCTACTAGTATGTCACATTTTAACTCAATAGCTCAACGGAAAGTGGATAAAAATAGCGTTACAAATGTTGAACACAATTCACATATTTCGAAGTTTGAAAGTCGCAGCTTCGTAGCAATGGCTATAGCAAGATGAAAATTAAGAGCTCAGACGTCATTCAACCACTCTTGTGATTCAAGCTAAGTGCGTTAGGAAAACACTCGTTCCATAATCTTTGATTATACCTGATTGCCACTTTCTATTCGTACAGTAGTCACTAGACGGCTTCTGCGTTTCGCCATATTGCTTGTGCATTTTTTCAAGATGTTGTTGTAAGACCTTTGGGTTTGTATTTGTTTTTTTTTTTTTAAATTGAGTTGCAAATGAAATACTTATGCACGTCCTCGACGGTTAAAATATCGATATCCATAATACCTAGAAAATTAAAAATTATGAAACTCTTCATACTGACCAGAATATTCTAAAGTTGAATAATAATACACAGAACATTTAAAAAAGCATAATTAATTTTAAACGGATTATCAGGTCTTGGGCTGTTGATAGAATTCGAAGCAGATGGTTCGAAGTCAAAATCCTTCGAAGCATGCACGTTTTCGAAGAATGAAAGTTTTACCAATGCTTCGAAGCTTGCACCTGTTTCCAATTTCAATACTTAAGATTTGTTTTTTGAAACTGATATCGGAATTAAAGTTTAAGTACGCTCGTGAGGTACATTTTCATTTTCCAATTTGTCAATAAATTTAAACTGGCATTTTTTAAAAAAATCTCTACCAAGAATTACAGGCTGTAACATAGTTTCATTTTTAACAATAGAAATCTCTAAATCTATGTACTTGTTGGGTTGCAATTCAAGTTAATTGAAAAGCCCGAGCGTTCACTTGATTAATTACTTTATTTTACACTAATTGATTAATGTACAAAAACATGGCTTATTACTTCAAATAACTATCGTTTATAAAATTAAGAACTCCAACATAATTATATTTCAATTAAACTCAACAGAACGACAGTGACAAGCGGCTTTTCTCGACTCCAGTGACTACAGAATGAGACTGTAAAAGACAACTCAGCTAATGTCGATTTCGATGGGACTTCAGTGCAACACCAGTATTGCACTTTTTCCAGCAATGCAACACTGATAATCTTCGATGGGACAATTTTTATAGCAGAAGTACAACACGAGGTTTGCACTGACTTCCCCTACTTTGCACTGGATATTTTGTTTTGTCGGTGTTACAAATACATCTTCAAGTTGAATTGTCATCTGCTAAGTCAAAGTGTACTGTCGCGATTATTTGTGAAGTTTTGGAGTTAAATGATTAAAAGATTTTATTTGGGTAATTGGCATAAAGTTAAGAAGAAATTTGTTTCTATATATCAATAAAGAAGATTTATTGCGTTTGACAGTTCCGTGTATATAATACGTGTGTCCACAAATACAAGGAATATGACAGAAATATGTTCGATGAACTTCAGTGCTCCCAGAAAAAGTGCAACACTGAAATGGTCCCATCGAAATCGACATAAGCCAGCGCTCATCAAGTGCGCTGATAAAATCTTTCATCGTGTGTCTGTGTTTGTGCTGTTTTTATTTCTGGAGATCGACGGTATTGCCAAGACAAAATCAACAGATAAAAATGCAATGTTGATGAAATGCAATGTCGATGAATTGCAAGAATTGAATTGTAATTTGATTGCATACTCCACACACTCCTTCCTCCAGCGAAGCGTAAGAAGTTTTGACTGCTAGTGTGATGAGAATGGTGAAAATTTAACTTTACGATTTTTGTTGCTACTTGACTTGGAATTTAACTCGGACAATATGTGCGCTGGTTTCAGTCGATCAATTTAAACAAATCAAGCCAAGTCAAGTCAAGTGTGTTTTGTGCATTTTCCTCTTTGAGATGTCGTCGTTTCCCTCAATGTTTCCTTTTTGTCTTCTTTTTATGCTTGGGGCTGATCTTAAGCCCTCAGTCCTATTTGATGTCATCTTTTGTCCTCTTGTTGACAGTTGCCTTATTATTCTTTGCAAATTTTGCGTTTCGTTGTTCTTTTTTTTCCTTTACGGCCGATGCGCCATATTAGCCGTACTGCATGTCGTTCTCTTTTTGGAGTTAATTGTTAGTAGGAGGGCGGGGGAAGGAGATAGGAGAGAATAGGATGTAGATTTTTGGGAGAGTTTAGGAATCGATGCCACCTAAGGCTTCAATTGAAACTGTGTTTTTATACCCTAGATGAAATCTATAGGGTATACTAAGTTTGTCATTCCGTTTGTAACACCTCGAAATAATGATGTTAGAGCAAAATGGATTGGACACCCACGCATAATATTAAAAGTTATTTTAATTTTTGCATGTCCGTCCGTCCGTCTGTCTGTCTGCGCGCACGATAACTCGAGAACGCGTATACTTCAATTGTGTTTCGAATTCTCTTTTGGTTTTTCTTTTTCTTTTCAAACCAGCAGTTATGGAACTATGTTGAGTGATTGCCTTGGACGTGAAGTCCAAACTGCCAACATGAGCTGACAGATCAGCAGTAATATCGGACGATGCTTAAGTTCACATTCAGTAAGAAGGTACGAATTACTAACAGTATTCAAAGCCAAACAGACACTGCAGTCTACAGTATCAAAAAAGGATTCTAATAGCTAAATTCAATTAAAAATCAGAAATTCAAAATCGTACTAATTCCTCCCTCACTCTCCAGGAGCTAACTCTCCAAACATAAGTCTCCAGGCCGCTCTCTCTAATCAGGTCAGAAATAGAATACAAGCAAGCGACGTGAATGTGTGCATGAAAAATGTTCGAGTTCTCATAGAAATCTGGGAAGAGTCGGGTTTGAGAAACTAGAGACTGAAAATGATACTAAAGATTCTTCAGCCAGGCAGTTAGCAGTATGGCAACTCCTGATTACTGAAGGTCTCCAGCATCCCTTCCCTCCTCCAACAACTCTTTCCTTCCTCTTCACCTGATTGTCATGTCCAGCTAACCTTCCAACTGGGCAGAGTCATGAATCTGGTTAACTAGTTAGCTGAAAGCCAAAAAGCCGTCTCACAGATTCACGACTCTGTCCAGCCAGTTGGCCAACAGAGACATGTCTCCGTGAGGACACAGTAAAAAAATATTGTGGTGAGGCCACCTACCATTTCCATGGCAGAAGGCCAGCGGGAAAGATCATTCCAAAAAATTCAAAAACTAGACACCTGTTCAGACTCGAGGCTTGACCAAAGTCAAACCTAGAGTCGAACTTCAATTAAGAAACTTTCAAAAACTTTAAAACGTTACGCTACTTTACTTTACTCAATCAACTTTCAAAAACCAAAATATCAAAACTTTCAAAAATCTTTACTTTGCTTTCCAAAAATTCAAAAATCAAAATAACAAAAACCTTCATAAACTTTAAAACTTTAACGTTACTCTACAGAAAAATTTACTAATAATAAACCAGTTTGATCCAGGTCTGCATATAACTTCCACTGGATATGAGACTTGAGGTCAGTCAATTGGCAAAGCGCCAAATGACCATCTTACTCTAAGTCCCAGTCCCCAGCAAAAGTCATAATTAGACCACCGAGGTCTGACGGAGGTGGCCCCACGTTGGGCGCCATTTTTGTTATGGTACTATGTTGAGTGATTGGCTTGGACGTGAAGTCTAGACTGCCAGCATGAGCTGATAGATCACTCGGCGGACAGCGTTGACTGCAGGGCGGCACGCTAGCTCGCCTCGGCTGCCGCCTGCCATAATCAAAAAAATTCGTGCCTGAAACCAAAACGCCGGCACACATTCATTCCTGAATGGACCTTTACGTCACTTGCCTACATCCAAATCGAAGGCGCCCTCATTGCACGCCCCAACCACCCAACTGACTCTGAGGGCAGATATTTTCAGAGACCCTTCTAGCCCTGAGAGCTGAGAACGTAGTGGACCTAGACGACCTTCATGTGAGAGGGCTCCAGGAAAGTGGAAGGAGAAATAAAAGCGTTCAGCACTTCATTTTTACGTTATAATTCTCGCTCAAGCATTTTTGAAAAAATATACATACATAATCCTGGATACATCCTAAGCAAATAAATGTTAAATTAAAGTTAATTCTAATAAATTTATTATGAATTGAGTGTATATTCTGATATTGAAAGAAAATCTTAAACGATTCTACTGTGTGAATGATTACGCGATACTTTACTGGCAAGAAGGGAACCAAATGGATTACAAATAAAAATTGATTTTCCTTTTTTTGGAGAAAATGCTCTAAGAATTGCCTAGTTTCTATGTCCTATTTGAAAATTATTACATAATTAAAATTTATTAGGCTTGAGTTGGTGATAAAATTATCATATGTATATAGGTAGAAATAAATTAAAAATCTTACAGCCTGCAGTGCATTAAAAAGTGCACTAATATGCCAGGTCAACACTCTTGGTTCGGTGATTCCGTTTCACGACGTAATATCGAAAATTCTTCCTGAGTTTTATAAGTTCTCGGGCTTCTGGTTTGTGTCCCTTTCCTCATGCCATCTTCTTTATAATTTTGGCAAATCTCGAGCGGCGGACATCGAACAGTCACAAGAACGAGATCTGACTTTTGCTTATTACAACTTTTACATAAAGCGCACCTTTATGTAATTGTCCGTGTTGTAAAAATGTTGATTTCTCGCCAATATAATTTTTCACAGCATATAAGCGGCGACTTGCTGCTGCTGGAATTTGGTTGCCTCCTTTTTGCGAATTTTCTCCTGCTAATAAGGGGAATATTTTTACTATTTGAAATTTGGAAACTAGTAGTGACAAAAAATCTCTTGGACTTACGTGCGGGGTTGATTCGTTGCCCGATGCCTTCGGAAAAGATTCGATTCATTCGATTCACCTTTTTACTTACTTCACGGTGTGAACGTTTGACAAGACAGAGATGATTGTCTTCTTCTTCTCCACCAGTAGGCAAAAATTCTACGAGTCGGGGTGCGTGCGAGCGGTCGGTTTGCAGTCGGCCGGCATACCTGCTTCAGTATTTTTCAGTATAGCATACTTCTATATGCAGTACGGCACGACCATAACATAGCATCTGGCTTGTTTCAACGTTCAACACCTCATCACCTTCATCACCTGTCATTTCCGGCATCTTTAGCGTTTCCTTCTCCAACGTGGGATATTTTGCTCCACTGATAGCTATATCTTGCGCTTTGGATTGCAGATGGCACTGGAATAGCTATAAGTGTAAAGGCAGTGTCTGCATGCGACCATAACAATCTGTGATAGTTCTTACAACAGGAAAATTTGTGCCATCGACAAGAAAATATGTCATTCATACTGGCAATAATACGTGCTTGGGGTGAGCGTGAGCCGGTCTTCGAATAAACCAATGTCACCGCTTTTTGTTATAGCCTCGTATGACCCCTCATCCTACTATTTTCTGTGCTCGTCATAACAAACAATGTCGTTTATAAATTTTACGTCACCATGCCGGTTGAATAACGAAATAGAATTAATATTAAGCACAGTTATAAAAAAAAAATTCTCTTGGTTTATCGTCAGTTCTTAAATTTGATTTCTAAATAACATCTTAAATCTGTTCGTTTATACTAAGCAGCAATAATTTAGTATAAGATAAGTTTTGTAAGATATACGACACACTCTTTTGCCCAGTTAACGAAGTGAATTTTAATTTATTTAAAAATCAATCGTAACATTGTATTTAACTTTGTTCCTGCAATAATTTCAATTTCTCTGGACCACTTGCCGGTATGTAGGTATTGTGTAATCAAAAATAGTCGCATATTATACTGAAAACTTATGGTTAAGCTAAGCGGTTCAATCCATAGAAAATAATATAGTATGTAAAATAAACAGGTAATTAGGTTTGATGAGAATTGATATATATGTATGTACAAAAAGGAAATCATAAAAAATATGAATTTAATTTCTGTATTAAAATAAGAATAAAAAAAAATGTTATATTTCCATAATAGTCAATTGTATACATGCATATACATAAGTAAGCTACTCCACGCATGAAACCCACACCTTTAAAATAACAATGTCAATCAAAATCAGGCATCTACTCGTTAAAAGAAAACTTTGAAATCTTCTGAAGGACCAAGAGCACTTAATCGTTATTCGAATCTTATTTAGTTTTGCTACCAGGTGCTACTAATTACTTATAATGATAGAAAAAAATCTTTTAAATAGAACGTTAATGACTTTTATAACTCTAGGACTCTTGTTCAATAAATAATCTTGTTCTTTGATAATTAAATCTATTTAATGAAATCTATAAATTTGTTTTTTAATTCCCCGCTGGGGCGTGCGAGGTTGTTGTCAGTCAGTGAAGTAAATGCAGTGAAGCTTTAGAACATAAGCCAACAGGAATGCTGATAAGATCGATCTACTGAAGCTGAAGCCTATATGTGTTGGAGGTATGTCTCTTTTGTAGTTGTAATGCAGTAGAGACAGTAAATGTCATACTCATAACTGGAGTCATTAATTACATCCTCGGGGCGAAAATTTTTTAAAATTTTGTTATAATTGTTAGGGTCGCAGGCCCACACGATGCAGTAGGCAGCTATTATGCTCCTACTCTCTACACTTATTCCACACTCATACTATTCAGTTGTTTTCGTCAAACTTAGTTTACACTCATAATTTCACCTGGAGATTAAGATGCCTCCCGTGATGAACTGATAATCCGCTTCAGGGTTAAAATACACTTTTATTCAGAAAACCACTTTTATTCTTCACTTTCATTATTTCCTTTTGTTTTTTGTAAATTGACAAACGAATTCAACTTAGTTCCTAAAACCGTCGATTGACTATTTTACATTAACCTATTCTTTTTAGATATCAAATCGAACAACCGAAATCTTATTACCGATCATTGAGCGTGTAACCACAACTTTATTATTTCCTTTTGCTTTTTCAACGGGCCGATTGAGACTCTCCTACTTCTTTCTACCGCGCCGAATATAAATCAACTCTCTCAATCACGGACTCAACTCTTTTCTTCGCCCCCAAGAATCTTTTCAGCGGGCCAAAAGTGCTTAATTTGTACTTTTTTTTCTGGGAAATCAAAAGTAACTTCGTTTGGACATGTCCATATATGCCCAACCGAATTCCATTCGACGGAGGTTAGGAAAATCGTAACTTAATACCGCGTGCCGCTGATAAGCGAATGAAAGACTTGGAAAGACATGAACGTTCTTCGCTTGGGGAACATTTTTTCTTCGCGTACTTATGTTCAGAAATTGCCTCAGCAATTTCTTCCAGTCTTATAAGCTGATCATGTCGTTAAGCATGATCAATTTATGATATTTTTTTTAGGATCCGCAATATGTTTGTGTAAGTATATTATTTCTGCTTTTCAGGGTTATATACTAATTTAACTTTTATCTATAGGTATGTAACTTATGGTTTTTGAAAAATGGGAAGCCCTAGGTCCTATATGTATATGTTGATAGGACTTGTGCATACATACAACGTATGGGATTGAAAAATGCAAAAGCCAAGGTGTGTATATGTAACACAGAATCGTATGTGGCGTCACCTTCTGGCAACTTCCCACACAACGAAGGTGCTGCTACGTATCTAGTGGACATTGACAGCTAAAGAGGAAGAAGAGCAATGGAAGATCCCGGAATTAAGTGACAGCGGCCATCATTCCGGGAATAATGGCAGAAACACATCCAGGCCTCGAGGCTTCCTCCAGGGTGTTGTCAAAATTTCCAACACGGGGTTTTAAGTGATGTAACACAAAACTTTGCTTTGCTCAATGTTCGAAATTTTTCTCTCTCAGGCCTACTTCTGTCAACAGATGTACTACAGTATATTGTACAGAGCTCGGTGGTATCATTTTGTTTTCATTTCTCTGAGGCAAGCCTTGAGGCGAGCTGCGAGGAAGCCTGAGAGAGGCCAGGCCTGAGGCTTTCCTGGATGTGTTTCTGCCTTAAGTGTCGAGCAGTGAACAAGGTTGGGTCGAAAAAGACGACAAAGTTAGAAAAAAACAGCAGAAAATAAAGAAAGACGTAACTTGATATAATGTATTAAAGGGTAGAGAAAAAGAGAAAATCCAAAGAAAAAAAATCGAGAGGAATTGAAATCCAGAAGAGATCAGCGGGAAAAGTTAGAGATCGAAACTGGAAACGGTTGTGGAGGTACCGAACAAGAAAAAACAAAAAAAAAGGGGAATCCAAGGAAAATGTTGGCACATGCTAAGCGTAGATAAGTGCATTGTTGTTTTGAAATAAAATAAATGAATAAAACCAAGACTTCGTAAGTACCAATTTAGAAAAAAAGATTCGTCCACAGGCAAGTGTAGTGCTCGGCTAATAGAAAATCCAATAGAAATTTAAATATATTACGTAGCAAGGACTAATTGATAAAGAAATTTGCGTCCACATGCACGTATAGTGCTCAGTCCAGTGCCGCGTGTAATATGTATATATTTTTTTGAGAGATTAACCAAATAATTTATCTATATTTGAAATTTAATTATAAATCTATATAAATTATTTACATAGAAAGATTCGTCCACATGCACGTATAGTGCTCAGTTCAGTAAAATTTACTAATAATTTATCTTTATTTGAAATTTAAAACGAATTTTGGACTTTAGATCAAATTCAACCTGTGACTAACGTTTTTCCATTTTTGATTTGATTATTTGATATCAGTTATGAAATCACAGTAAGAGAAAAAAAACTTTTTCTTAATAATTTACTGATATTTAAAATTTAGAAGTCTATTATTTCGGTTAAAATCACTTGGAATCCTTAAGTATGAAAAAGTTTGAATTCTAGTAGCATCGTAAAGACTAGGGTTGTAATCGTAATTTTTTTAGTAATGTCACATAAGCTTAGATAATTTTACGTTAAGATAATCCTAAAACAGCGATGTCCAATGCGACCCAAAGGGAGCGTGTGCGTTTCAGTTCAGGTCTTAGTAAATAGCCTGCCGTTAATTATCCAGGGTGATACCCAGGTATTGAGTACGCAAATAGGACACCGTCCTGTTAAAAGCAAATTGAAGTAGGTTCGGGGTGATTATAAGTAAACCACCAATGAGATGTACCTCTTCCATATCATCCACAGGTGACTGTAGAAAAGGGACATCGTAAACAGCGGTGCCAGCGGTGTCATAGGAGGTCAGGGCGGCACAAGGTAAGTGGTGTGGTGTATGCGGTCCCTTCAGGGCCGGTGTTTGGTGTTCTCTTTTTTTTTTCATTTTTGATCTCCGTTTAGACCCCCAACCACAAATTACATTTTGTCTATGGTGGCGTCACAGCTCAGGTTTTTTTTTTTTATGAACCCATCCCGCACTCTCCACTCATAGTCGAGGTGCTAGCTGTCATGAAGTGAGTTGTCAGCTCATGCTGGCAGACGCAGACAGGACTGTCCGCCGTCCGTCACTCGAAGTCAAGTACCATAACATAATTTAGTTGTATCTTTACATTTTAAATAACTATACACGATCTATTGTCTAGGTACTTAAAACAATTGAAGAAGATTAGTAATTTGTCTCATTTTGTCGAAATTCTAAGTAATTTGAATGAAATATTAAAGTGTTTTATAAATTTGGCGCGTACGTTTAAAATCATTTACAGATTTTACATCTTTAGCCATAGTGTAATAGACCTGTGAACCTTATTGCACAATGTTATCTAGGTAGGTGTAAATACGTAAGAAGTTCACAAGAATATCTTCAATGCTTTTCCCTAAATTATAAATTTTATAAATTTGTGATTTCTGTGAAAAAATGTATACCGGTGGGAAATTCGCACGATCATTTTTTCGACCTTTTTATACTGTATGTGCATTTTCAGTTAAAAAAAATTGATGGTGCGAATATCCCTCCTTTGCCATTCTGTTTCGTTGCATGCAATTTGCGCTTTCACATTTTTTATTTTTATTCATAAAAGTTTTAAAGAGAGTATGATTTTTTTTTTATTTCTTTTCTTTCTTCCTTTTCTTGCCGTGTACCTTTTAAATGTAAAACACTCGGAAATTTCGCTTGTTTCTTAACTTATTATTAAGTTAACTTTGGTATGGGGTGAGATGTTTTGTTTGATTTGGGACACCAGCTCTTGAGTGTGCTGAAGAACAATGAAATTGAAAATTAAATATTGGAAAGGACGCAAAAAAACCAAAAAGAACTCCCTAACACCATTGCTTACATCGTCCGAATTATCAGAGACTACAATCATGTGAGAAAAATTATGTAATAGGTGCATATTATTTTTATTCAATTACTACGGTATATAGGTAATACATAATATGTAGGAATATGGTATATGGAAAGCACAAAAAAAAATTTTAGCTCAATTATTAAACTAAGATTAGGAAAAAAAAACACTTTACAAAAACAAAATAAACAAAATTTCCATTAAGTATTCATGCTTAGGTGTGCTAATACATAGGTCTGAAGGTGTTCTAACTAAGCCTAACTAAACGAGCATATGTATGTACCCTGCAAACAATTGGATGAAATTCCGCCGTATCGAAATGAGTTCGAAATAGGGGAAACGCTCGCAGCTCGAAATCTATTCGATTTTTTTTAACTTAAACGCAGTTTTAGCATCATGCCCTAATTTCCGAGAATTCGAAATAGATGAACCGCTTGTGGCTCGAAAGTCCTTCGATTTTTTTTTACCATAAACAACGTTTTCAAGCATGCCGAAATTTCCGAGAATTCGAAATAGATGCATCGCTTTTAGCTCGAAATTTCTTCGATTTGTTTGCTATATATAGAAGTTATGATACGGCTCATGTCAAATTCCGAGGAAGTCGTTAAAGTAAATATTTTCTATTCATGAAATTGTTCTTCACAGGCATTCTAAGTTGAGATTTTATTGAGTGAAGTGCAAAGTGAAGCTTTACTACAGTGAGTATTTATTATTTATTTATTCGATAGCCTATTTACTTAGTATTTGCAAAACGCTTTGCAATAGAGGTCGATACCAGATCGTACATCGAATCTAAAACGAACTACCAATACATACACAAGAATTTCGAAAGAAAGTAGAGCTAGTGAACCACTGTCGGGTCGCCAATACGATTCGTTATCGTGTTCCGTTTTTTTCTCCTGCAATTCGCAAGCACGTTGCAAGCGCATTCGATTCCGAAGCTTAACTTCACCTAAAGGGTTTTCCAATAAGAGGTGTTATTTTAATTAGCCCGCTATTTCGGTAGATGTCACTTTTGGAGCTGTCATTTTGACATTTGACAAGTAGAAACTACGCCATTAATAAAAATGGAACGATACACGATTCAACAAAGCATTGAAATTATTAAAATTCACTATAAAAATGGTGAAAATGTGGCAGAGACGGTTCGTAAAACTCGAACATTTTTGGGTCTTCGTGAAGCACCTTGTTGGACCGCAATACAGAAATTGGTAGAAAAATTCGAGCTGTCGGGACAAGTTAGTGATGTGAAGAATAAAACCCGTGCATGTCGCTCAAGAACAGCCGAGAATATTGCTGCTGTAGCCGAAAGTGTTGAAGAAAACCCAGGTTTGTCCATTCCTCGTCGTTCTTTGGAATTAGGCATTCCACAAACGTCATTACATAAAGATACATAAAGATTTGGTTCTTAACGCTTATAAAGTTCAGTTAACACAAGAACTCAAGCCGGCCGATCATCAACAACGTCGAGTCTTTGCTGATTAGGTCCTTGAAATGCATGAAAATGATGCGGAATCCCATCGAAAACTCATCTTGAGTGATGAGGCCCATTTCCACCTCGATGGCTTCGTCAACAAGCAAAATTGTCGCATTTGGGGCTCGGAAAACCCAAGATTTATTGTTGAAAAGCCTCTCTATCCTCAACGTGTGACTGTTTGGTGCGGTTTCTGGTCCCGCGGGGTCATTGGACCTTACTTTTTCGAAAATGAGGCTGGGGCAACAGTTACGGTGAATGGATTGTGCTATCGACAGATGATTAATGATTTTTTATGGCCGGAATTGGATGGTATTAATCTGGACAAGGCTTACTTTCAACAAGACGGCGCTACGTGCCATACAAGCAACGAAACCATTGATCTTTTACGGGAAAAGTTTCCGGACCGTGTTATCTCTTGAAGAGGTGATCACAATTGGCCACCGAGATCTTGTGACTTAACACCTTGCGACTTCTTCCTTTGAGGCCACGTGAAAGAGAAGGTCTACGCCAACAGCCCAGCGTCGATTCAAGAACTCAAAGATGGAATTCGTGAGGCTATCGAGGACATAGGGCAGCCACTTTGCGATTTGGTTATGGAAAATTTCATGAAAAGGATATGGTCCTGTGGGCGTGGTCGTGATGGTCATTTGGCTGATGTTATTTTCATTATTAACGGCATACCTTCCTCTTTATAATGAAATAAAGATCCAACATTGAACTTCTATGGTAGGCGATCAGAAATAACCATACCGATGAGACCTCTCTAATCGCTGGGTCGAAAAGTTCAATAATTTTTTTGCACTTAAAATGCATTTTGTAAATTTATTGAAATTATTTTCAATAAATTTCATACTGTTAGATGAGAAATCTCCTTCATGAAAGATCCGATCATTTATCTCAAAAAATGGCATTTTTCTTTGAATATCAAAATAACACCTCTTATTGGAAAACCCTTTAGTTAAATTGATTTACTTCGAATTCGATTCGAATCGCAATGTTTGCAGGGTACATTCCCGTGTATGAAACAATTCGAAGGCCCGAGGGCAAATTCAATACCTATTCAATTAACCACGACTATTCCAGAATTTCGTGGAACAAAATTATTATTATTTATAAGCACTTAAAGTCTACAAAATTCAGAAAAAGAAAATGTATAAATCTATAAAAATTATAACAAGAAGTCTAGAGCTTCATTGAGTTTTTCTATCTTTTTTCCCCGTTTTCCAACACATCAATTCAGGAGTCCAAACAAATCTGGCGTTAACGCATATGCGTAGGCATATGTAACTAGTTAATAATTATATTATGTATGATTAAATCCATATAAAAGTGCAGAAAAAAAGATTTATAAAAAAAAAAGATTTCTGCAATGTTATAAGAAACATATTTTTCTTATTCTCGAAATTTAAACCTAAGTAGGTACTTACATACTTTGTTATGGAAGTATGTGGAGAGTGAATGGTCAGGACGTGAAGTCCAAACTGCCAGCCTAAGCTGACAGATCACTCGATGACAGCGATAGCACAGGGCGGCATGCTAGCACCTCGTCTAAGGGTGGCGGAGAGTGTGGGGAGGTTCCCGAAAATACCTGCCGCTGTCACCACCCATAATCAAAAAAAATCTTCATGCCTACTTGAACGAGCCAGCACACACTCGGTCCTGAAGGGACCCTTACGTCACTTACCTATGCTCCATTGAAGGCGCAGATGGCATGCCTTCCTGCCAAGCCCCATCCTCCCATCGACTTTGGGTGGCACAATCGTCCAAAGTCCCTTTGTTGACCTATAGAAAGAAAGAGACTAGGCAAGCCTAGACGACCCCGATCTCATTGCGACAGAGGGACAGAAGGAAAAAGTAAAAACTCAGCCAATCATGTTCACGTTATAATAGCAAGTGTTTCCTTCTTAGAAAAATGCTATTGATTCCTATAATTATTTTAATTTTAAATCGCCGCAACGTTCATGGCAAGACTAGTAGCATATGTTTAATTTTGCTTTTCACATTAAAACAAATAGAGCTAAGATTAATGAACTTCCTAGGGTAATAATAGAGTAAAGATAAATATCATTTAAAGAAAATAATTCCATATAAAAATATCTCGATCTTGCCCTGCAGCCATAATCCATAAATTTCGGCTTTTAATTTCAGACTAACTTATCGTAAGAAATGTTTCAAAATGTATGTACATAAATGTTTGAATGATAATGCATTTTTTTCTTCTTATCTACCCTTAACTAAACGAGAGAAATTAAATATTAAAATTCTTTTATATAAATGTTTATGCCAATTTCATAGTCTCAAAAATATGCCGCATTATGAGGTGATAATCTAACATATACGTACGATGCGAGACGGAAAATGAATGAGAATATATTGTTAGCTATTAAAAAATTCGAAGTAATTAAAAGATTCGAAGTAAGTAAAGAAGAAGTAACTTGTGCGCACAAATCCCCAACCTTATCTTGCTTTGTGTGTAGAATCACTCTTAAATATTAAGATCTAGTTAATTTTAATTGAGTGTAAGATGACATAACTTTGAGGTAAGTATCTAATTTTAACAAGAACGTATGAACGTATTTCGTGTGAGCATTACTGTATTCAATAATTCAAGATAATACCTAATAGGCCGATATAAATGAAGAAAAATCTTTAAAGCTTTTCATTATTTTCTCGATTTTGAGACAATGAATGCATGTATGTATATTTTTCTTTATAATAACAGGTGCAGCCTGTGTACGCAGAGTGATAATTTGAACTCCCGAAAATGCTATTTGTATATTTGCTATGATTTACCAAAAAAAACTCTTAAGCTATATTTATTTAAAATGATCTTTGCTGCACATTTAATATTTGGTTCCGTGCTTTTGTGCTTTTTTACTTTATTATTTTATTATTAAATTACTTGCTAATGGTACTTAGCTGTATTACCGCTGCAATTTACCCTTCTGTAAAGAGATGTTCTGGAGTTCCATTACTATTTCGGCGTTTACTTCCTAACATTTTTGGTTGCTTGTTCTAGAGATTCTTGGTAGAAGAGATTATTTGATTCTCCAGGTAGAGATTCTTTTGCTTTATCTACATGCTATGTCCGAGTACTATTTTAAATGCTGATTTTGTTCCCAGTTTTATTTGTTGCAGCTGTTGCTGGTGAATATACTGTACTAAATGGTGTAGAATCATGGACGAATCTTGAACAAGCAATCCAGTTCGCACTGCCAACTCTTCGAGCGGTAGATACTTATACTTGAATCGTCATAAAACAGGCATCCATGAGTTCAACAGGGTTTTGCCTGAAATTGTGTTAGTGGTGTAACAATTCGCCCAGATGGCCGATGTACTTACAGTGTACTTACTGTCGGGATATTTTGGAACATGTCGCTGGAAGTGTACGAAAAATTTTTCTCCTGGTGATGAGGAGAATATTTTTACGAATTAATAATAGGTTCTTGCAGGGTTAATGATTGTTTCGGACTTACATGTGGGATGGATTTCCACCGATGCCGTTGAAATTTTACGATCTGGCTGTCTTCACTTTTCACGTCCTTTCACTTTCACGTTTTTGACAAGACAAAACGATTGTCTTCTTCTTACTTGTCTTCAACGACATGTCACTTGAGCTTGAGTAAAGCACTACTCCCAGTCAAGGTGCGTTCGCTTTCCGCTATGGACAGCAGCCGACATACACGCTACAGTACGTGTAGCATATTGCTATATACAATACGCTACGACCATAACAACTTTCCATCCGGCTGAAGCTTCAGCCGTAGATATTTGCTGTGACTAGGCATATAGCAAGAAAAGAATGTTATACAAATAAAAAAAAACGACAAACCGCGAAGGTTGCAAAGAATTCACAAGAATCAACACTTTATATTAAGAAGAAAAAAAAGTTAAGATTAATTACCATAATAAAAAATTACTAAAAGATTTG
Source organism: Dioctria rufipes (assembly GCA_963924295.1). Classification (NCBI taxonomy): domain Eukaryota; kingdom Metazoa; phylum Arthropoda; class Insecta; order Diptera; family Asilidae; genus Dioctria; species Dioctria rufipes. The sequence goes on along the minus strand of OZ002743.1, from coordinate 91,211,186 downwards.
GATAAAACGAGCGAAATAAACTGACTATTTTTCTTTTATTTAAACTAGTTATGTTTTCCTTTTGTTTAAAGATGCCTAGTTCCTGTAACCTGTGTTACTATTATACCTACTGTGTTCCGTTGATTGAATATAGCAGGCTGACTTGTCAGACCACCTGACCTGGGGCTGGATTCTGATCAGAAAAAAATGACAAATGACAATGACTTCGTGACTTTTTTCCGAAAATGCGATTCTTACACCATGACTTCATCCATAAAAAGTGACATTTGGCGTTAAAATATGACTTATTTTCGAAATGCCGATTCCTAAAAAACTGGGTGACATGACAATTGACTTTTTTTCATGACAATTTTTGCAACCGAAGTCACTTATTCCTTGCCGCTGTGACTTTTGTCATATTCAAGTGATATATATATATTAGATCTGTCTGTTTACTTTTGAGTAAAAATGTTTGCGTAAAAATCAAGTAAAAACTTTTATGCGGTAGAGGGGATAACTCAAGAAAAGTTACCAGACACTTCTCGAGTAAATTTTGTTGAGCTTGTCGTGTGTCAAATAAGTTTTCTATGCAAAACAAGGTTTGAAAATAATAATGATGATTAAGTAAAACATCTTTCTCTAATTTAATTAAAAAATGGAAAAAATGTGCTTAAAAGGTCGCTTATAGCCATTCTGGCGGATTCGAGTAGCAGTGATAGAGTGATAGTACAAGCGACAGTTGTATTCTAATCACAAATCAAATTAATTTTCACTTCATATCACAACAAGCGTGTTAACGTCAAATTTAATACTTTTGACAGTCAGCTGATTGCATATCGAAGTTACACATCTTCTTAATCATGAGTAAAAATGTGCAACTTTGTGCAAGAGGGGAAACGAATAAATTTACTAGATTTTTACTAGTTAAAAGTAAATAGATGGTTTGTGAGTAAAAATGCGTAAAAGTTTTTACAGTTTTTTATGCATTGTATTATTGAAAAAAAAAAATCGATTTTAGCAGCAAACCGCAAAAGGATAAGTTACTCGTTATAACATTTCAGCAATTATTTTACGTACTGCCTCCTTCTTTGGATACGCCTTCGCAATAAGATGTGCTCAATTACTTTGTTGTTCGGAACATATTCAATCACAGCGTAATTGTCAAATTGTCACTGCTATAATTTAAGATACATGTCATGTCACCCAACAATCAGAATTCCAAATTATGGCATAGTGACATTGTCCTTCCTTCGAAGTCATTTTGTCATTGTCATTTGTCATTTTAATTTTATCAGAATCCAGCCCCTGATCCTTCTCGAACCGCATATACATATATTTAAAGTATTGTCTGCAACCCTTTACCAAAGTTAACTTAATAATAAGTTAAGAAGCAGGCGAGATTTCCGAGTGTTTTACATTTAAAATGTACACGACAAGAAAAGGAAGAAAGAAAGAAAAAACATCGAAAAAAAATCAAGCTCTCTTTAAAACTTTTACGAATAAAGATAAAAAATGTGAAAGCACAAATTGCATGCAACGAAACAGAATGACAAATGTTTCATTTTCGTAAATAAATGAGAAGGGCGGAGTTTTCACGTTTTACTCTCATAAAAACAAAGCTCCCGCGATTTTGTGAAAACCGGTTTTCAGGAAATATTGACAATGTTTGGTCACATATTGTTGCTGTAATCCTATTATATTTGAACAGCACGTGCTTCTGTTTACATTCGTTTTGCTATGAAGAGATTATGGAAGAACTCATGCTGGATTCTCTGATATTTTCAGGAAAAATAAAGTGCCAAAGAAAATTCCGATGTTTCAAAATTATTTTTATTTTTGCATGTCCATCCGTTCGTCCGTCTGTCTGTCCTTACGATACCTCGAGAGCGCGTGTACTTAGAGAGCTGAAATTTTGCATATGAGCTTTCTACAAAAAAAGTAAAGTTAAATTCGAAAATGGGACAAATCGGGTAACTCCTTCGTAGGGTTTCCATACAAAATTTTCGTTTTTCACTATAGATTTGGACACTACTTGAGAACGCGTCAAAGCAGAGAGCTGAAATTTTGTACAGTGTTTTCATAAAAATAGTAAATATAATTTCTAAAATTGACTAAATCGGTCAATCCCTTCTTGGTGTTGCCATATAAAAATTTAAGATTTTTACGTATCCTGGGAAAACAATCAGTCCTACACGGTTTCAATGTACCGAAAAGTTTTTCAGAATATGAAATCCTATAAAATTGGTTATAACAATTGATTCTGCGATATGCGAAAACCCATTTCAAAAATCAAACCTGCACAGATGGGTGGCCATACGAAATGACATACGAGTATTCATCTGGGTTATCAAAAGAATTGGTAGTAGACCAATTCTAGCGTTTTTACTTGTTCTTAAAAAATTGAGGTAATGTGACCTGATGTATGTACATTAAAATGAATAGTTTGAAAGGATTTTGAAGGTATTCAAGAACGTTTAATCATTCGGGTAATACTACGTTCTGTCTGTTTTTGTTTTAAACTCGTTGTCTCAGTCGCACTACAATAGTGCATAGCCAAGTTCCTTTCACCCATTAATGCAAAAGACGAAAATATAAGACATTATTTGTTTCATTCTAAAAAAGACGAAAAATGTACAGTTTTGTTCGGCTGCTTCCTATCTTCTTATTAGGTTATCTTTGGTTGCTACATTAGGAATATATCGGAAAGAAAAATAAATACAAATGAGCATGCGTTTGCACTATGAGCTCAGTGTACATAGGGACGGATGCTTTATTTGAATATTTCATGGGAGTTGGCTGCATCCAATCCGAATATTCATTCTTTTCTGCCTTGTTGTTAGTTTGCTTTTTGCACATCTCAGTTTTAGTTGTAATTTTGAATTTTTTTTTATTCCCTAGATGAAATGTAATATGATATAGGTATTAAGTTTGTCGTTCCGTTTGCATTGTAGACATACAAAAATGTTGTTTTTCACCATACAGGGTGTCCAAAAGAAATAGTTAAAATCGGAAGCCTGGAGGTAGAGCGTCCCTTGGGGCACCCAAATCACCCCCATGTATGTTCTACGATTTTTTGTAGTTTTTCTTATGATTTTTTTTTTCGTGATTTTTCACCAAACTTCTAATTCGAACACATTTTTGGTCATAGTGACTTGAATAATTGAGATAAATTGCTGATTTTTCTTTTTAAATTTAGCTGAATATTAGGTCCATGCAATGCAAAAAGACTTAATTCCGTATCTCATACCATTCCGCAAAAAAAAATTTAGGTTCAAAATAATAAATTGTACCAAAATCTTTGAGGGCGATTTAAAAAAAAGTAACAACTTTTTTCACCCAAACCTATTTTAAAAACTTCCTCATTTCAATGGCTATTTACAGTGTAAATTTTATTGAGATATCTCTATGGTATCATACTTAAAATTCGGTTCAAAACGTACTAAGTCTTCAATCTATTCGAACTGCGGAACTAGATTTTTCGCACTTTAGATCGGCTCTAACTCGGTAGGGTTATGTCCGATCGGAAAACGGGTTTCACTGTTCACCTCAGCTCATTACCAGCTATAATTCGTAGAATTTTTTTTTCTCTGAATACTTTTCGTCTGGTAACTGGGGTGAATGTGACACAAGTGCATGAAAAATGGGTTTCCGAGAAAGTTTTCTAAATCATAAAAAAAGTACACCGCTCGATAGTACTCGGCGAGACGTTTATTTGATATGCAACATGCCCTAATGGAACCCCCCCCCCCTCACTGGGTGGTTCCTACACCCACCATAAAAGTATAAATATTCCCAAAAGTGAATTAGAACACTGTTGTTTGTGTTTGTATCAAAATTTGAAAATTTCTTGGGCAGTATTTGTGAAGTTGCATTCATATTGAACTCGAAAAGCTTAAAGAGATTTGGATTGGAATGTTTTGTTCTACCGTTGAATCTGCAGAAAACCTACAGTGCCAATGAATTCAAACATACAAATTTTGTTTATAATTAATATTAGTACAAGAAAAACACAACTCTATAAAAATTATATTGCAATATTTTTAAAAAGTATTAACTAGAGCAACAAACTTCCAATCCCTATAGCTACATTGCAAAAAAAAATTACATCTTTCAAATTATTAATTAGTACTACTTTAACAGGTCTATGAAAATATCAACAAATAACTGCAGGCGAGTTTTCTTCTTCTTTTTTCATCAAGAATCTGCAGCATTTAGAAAAGTTTGCGCGATAGCACTCCAATAAAATGTCCAACTAGTGATCTAGAATTCGTAAATTTCCAGAAACTATTTTATTTTCAAGAATAGCCCCAGCTGGAATATCAATACGGTCTCCATGATTGGCTATGATTATCACTGTTCCCTAAATAAAAAAATAATAATAATAATATTATTGTTGAATTCAGAATAGCTTCGTTTATATTACCCTTAAAGAAACTCCACGTCCGAAAGTAACATCCCCAGATACTGTCAAATGATCTAATTCAATGAGATCTGGAATATTTGCAAATCGACCAAGAAATTCTTTTACTTTGGAGAAGTGATTTTCTCCGAGTTTGACTAGAGGTGTAGTGGGAAACATTCGTTGCGGCGACATAACCAGACTACCGTTTTTAAGACTGTAAAGATTCGACATAACCAGTAGTAAATCTGACGTTTTCTTAACTGGTAAGAATCGTGATCTGGGAACATTTATGCCAATACTTCCGTCAAAACATTTCATGGCAGCACCAACCGCAGTTTCAAGTTGAACCACTCGAAGACCGTTTTCAAGAGTTTTGTTATTTATGATAATTTCCATATTAAGTGTTTTTTGATTAAGTATTCGTTCCATTGCTGTAAATAGAAAAAAAAAAGATATTTAAGACAAGTAATCAAAAAACTTAATTATAACCACAAATACAAATGCAGACTTCTATGCTAACTAAAGGTGCATTGTGAGATACAAATCTCTTCACAGTAAACAAAAAGTGAAAACAGATAATAATTTGGGTTATTCCAGAAAATTAGCAACCCGTTTCAATTTCTACTTTTATTACCTCAGGCACCCTAAAACTATTTTATCTTCTACGACGATAATACGTGATAATAATGTTAGAAATTTGGATATATCGGTTATTCTTCCTTCCTCAAGAACTAATGATCTAGACTACTTTTTGAACTGTACAAGGCCATAAGAACCATACGATTAGACTCTGCTGCCTTTTGCAAGCTTGGTGTAGTCCGGAACTACACTTAACTACACCAAACCATGAATTACACCAATCCATTCGTTTGCTTGTCAAAATGTGGTGTAGTGTACACTGAGTGTAATTTTTCTGCACCATCGAAATTATGGGTGTAAACAGTGTAGAAAAGTTGATTTGACAATATTGTGATTTGCTTAGATTATATAGCTATATAATCAAGGTCATTTGTTGACTACTTCTTAAGTAAATTGATTTGAATTAAATAAAAGTACGCTCAGTAATTTAAATAATTGAATTGATTTGTGGTAAATATAATCAAGTATTTTAAAACAATAAAAAATGAATACAGTGTCATTAGTTGACCCGGTGGACGGCTCTCCGAACCAAAATATTTATATCTACACTTTTTACCACTACTTCATTCGTTTGTGAAGTCAGCACGGAAAAACAGCTGATTTCTGGTGCTGGTGTAGAATTACACTTGACAGTTCTGAGTTACACTTGCACCGAAGCAAACGAATGTACCTGGAAAATTCCTTAAAATGTTACTTCCTGTTATTTCTCATATGTATTGCATAATTTTAACACATGTGTAACAAATTCCTGCTTTTATCGACTGTAGAAGACGCTGTTCCTATACTCTAAGCTCTGGACGACTATCGAGAGATAAACAAATTTTTATTGATCTACATTTCATGATAGTGCTAATTTACTGTTAAAGTTATTCTAAAGTGACTTATAATTAGACAGAGATCTTAATACCCTTTACTCTAATTTGTACTTGTAATTATCAGCTTAGTTATCTGAGAGAAAATTTTATAAAATCTATACAAAATTTAACTATGAGAAAAGGGCCATCGAAAAAACTCATAAGTCCTGTCTTATCGCGACTATCGACCTGTTAGCTTTGTGTATATATCATATAGTGGTCGCAACTTCACCGAAGGGTTGTTGGGTTAACTTCTCACTCGCATAGATAACTCGAACTATTATAGATATCATAACAGGGATTTATATCAGAGACACAAAACTTTTATATTGTGCCTAGAATAAAAGCTATAAAAGTTTTATGAAAAGCAAAGAAGTGTAGAACCACAGGCCATATACAGATGGCAAGAGCAGAGCCAGCCACACTCATCAAGCACCAGGCGAGATAAGTCTGCCCATCGTTGCATAGGTAATGAGGACTGAATTTAGAGACGAGTAAGAGACGCAATGGTTTGGTAATGCCCTGCATTCATTTCAAGTTTATTATACCCTAGATGAAATCTATAGGGTATATTAAGTTGGTTATTCCGTTTGTAACGCACAGAAATAATAATGGTAGAGCAAAATGATTGGGCACCCACGCATAATATTAAAAGTTATTTTGATTTTTGCATGTCAGTCTGTTCGTCCGTCCGTCTGTCTGTGCGCACTATAGCTCGAGAACGCGTATACTTAGAGAGCTGAAATTTTGTACACGGGCTTTAAGAAAAAAAAAAGTAAAAGTTCGAAAATGAGACAAATTGGGCAACTCCTTCGTGGGGTTGCCATACAAAAATTTCGCTTTCCACTATATATTCGGACACTGACTGAGAACGCGTTGACATAGAGAGCTGAAATTTGGTGTGTTTTCATAGTAATAGCAAATAAAATTTCAGAAATGGACTAAATCGGACAGCCCCTTGGTATTGCCATATAAAAATTTTGGTTTTTTACGTATACTGTGAAAACGATCCGTCCTAGACATTTTTATTGCACTAAAAAATTCTTCAGAATACGAAATCCTATAAAATTGGTTATTATAATCACTTTTTCTGTCCGATGAATCGTTTTAGAAATATATGCGAAAAACCGCTTCAAATTGTGCTTGAAAATAAATAATTGCTAGCTAGAGAGTGACTTGACTAATAACTAGTATCGCAGCCGTAGGCTGATAATCATTATTAGTCTACACTAATAATTTCAAGCTGCATCAAAATAATTCACATAACAATAGCAAAGAAATTATTAGCATTCGAAAATATTTTTATGAAATATTATAATATTAGTCCATAATTTATTGGAGCTAATAGCTTGAAAATTATTAGTATTAGACTAATAGTTTTATGAAATAGGCCTACTTGATAAAGAATTAAAATTTTACATCTATCTACTATAAGGCGAATCTTGCTTCACATTTGCCCTTTTAGCTGTCAAATATAATTGTTTATCTTAGCTAGAGCTATAACTTACCAGTCAGTTTTGCCCAAATGTTATTAGTATTGAAGAATTTAAATGTTTTAACAGATTTGAAATCGTCTATATGTTCTTTTGGTACTTGCGCTATTTCAAGTAGACGCAGTTTATTTTCATATTGAATAAGAGTACCACCCTAGAGAAAAAATACGAATATTTAACAATACACATTAGAAACACAAAAGAAAATATGAAATTACCTTTACATCAGCTCGTGTCTTATCAGTTACTTCCATAACAAATTCTACAGGTTTACCTGATTTATCTTCATCTAGCAATTTATTTAATATTTTCAAATCTACAGTAGCGCCTAAGTTATCTATATTCGATAAAAAGCAATATTCTCTGCCTTCTTCGATGAATTTTTTCAGAAGATCAGAATTTTGGAAAGATTCATAGAAATCACCGTGTCCAGGTGGATACCATCTGCAACAAAATATTTTCATAAATCTAGAAATTTATGTTTAGAAATTTTCGCTTACGCATCAATGTCTTTATCTATATCAAAATCTCTAGCAACAGGTAAAAATGATTCTCTATTTATTCTAGGGAAACAGCTTTGGTTAAAAGTATAAATTTGTACGCGAAATCCCTGATATTTCCGAATAATCTTTTCTGTGTCTTCATCTGTATTGAATGAGTTCATTAGTACGAGAGGAACATTGGTGTTATAAGTCTTGTTCAGATGCTAAAAAACAAAAAACAAAATAGAAAAAATTTTAATATATATTTTTTTTAAGGTTTACTTCAATTTGTTGCACAGTTAAATCTAAAAATGTGAGATCCGATCGAACTGGTATGACACTTTTTGGTCCATGGCAACCCATAGAAGTTCCTAAACCTCCATTCAGTTTTATAACTATGAGTTTATCGAGCATTTGACGAATCTAAAACAAAAATTTTACATAATTTATATATAAGTAGTAAAATCAAAATTTCTTCGCCTTTCACCTCATCTTCTTTTGGACATTTAAGGCTTGAGTAGTCTCGGACTGCATCTTCTGGAAGTTTTTGAATTTTACTCCAATCAATTGAAGGTCCTTCTGCAGAACGAAGAATGAAAATATAATTAGTATTCAATTTATCACTAGAAATTTCATAAACATTGAAAAATTTCACAAAGTTTATTGCAAATTGACAAGAGCAACACAATCCTAATGTTTATTATTTTATGGAAAAACTTGTTTCCTTGCATTTAATGAACATTAAACAAAACTTTTTTTGATTCAGTTTCCACATCCAGATTAAGCTAAATTTTCTTCCTTGTGCATAAAAACGAAAAATGTTTTTACTGTAAAGGTCACATGTTGCACGGTTAGGAGTGTTTCGAAAACCATGAGCAGGGACAATTGGGCATTATTTATACGAATGTACGCTCATCCTTTCTCTTTCATTTGTATGTCCGTAAGCAATTCTTAAGAAGAAGGCTAGTAAAAAGTTTTTAATTAGTAGTAAAAATATTTACTGGTAGATCCTTTTCATTCAAGATTAGATCGTATTTTATACTAATGATTCCAAAACGTCGATCAGCTCATTACATTTGACACCTTCCAACTAATTTTCTAAAGTTAAATTTATTCAATTTGTTTCCGGATTCAAAGTATCCCCTTGGGTCAGTTTCGCGGGTTGACCTGACAATTCGACAGCCTATTGCTGATTTCTAATTTGCCTGTTAACAACTATTTGGACAAATATATAACTTGCCTTCATGAATTTTCTGATTACTGGCCGAAATATTTTTATGTGAAACTGACAAAATTGAAGAATAAGTCTCAAATCAATAGCACACATTTGTAATGCAAATCTTGTAAAATTACTTATTGTAATTCCTACCATACAAAGCGACCGTTCTTATCGAAGAAAATTATGAAAAATATTTTAATTATATTTTGATCAAGGAATAATTCAAGAGTATCGAATGTAATGGAATTGTGCCTCAAAATTAAATATTGACACATGATGGGTCTTAGATTGAAGTTTTATTCGGATTTAGCTCTATCAAAAAGTCATTTTACCTTCTTGTAAAAATCCTGAGAAGAGTTCTGCGAAACGTTTCATTTCATTTTGATGGAAGGTTTTCTTATCTTTTGCAGTTTGTAGCAATTTGTCGAGTTCATTTTCAATGTGTCGTAATGCGTCTCGCTTTGTTACTTCGTGAAATTCTTTTGAGTCTGAAGGAACCCTTTGATGTCCTCTGACCTATTACAAAAAAGAAAAAAACAACATATTAAAACAAAAAACGATGCAGATATTAAAAATGTAAAATATAACCGAGAAAATTTGTCCAATAAAACGGAACACAACTTCTTCACTAAAACAGAGAAATCTCTCTGTTGTAAATAAAATGCCCTAATTGTCGTAAGAAACGACCACACATGTAAAAATATTTATTTACGTACGCCATTTTAGCACGAAAATTAATTGGTATTGTTTAACTAGAGTAGACGTTCAGAAAACTCACAGTCTAGCAATTCGGCGCTCATACTTGTAAAGTAAAAAAAAAGCTAATTATTTATTTAATAATATATCGTCGGTGATATTGCCTAACCGCGAGACTACTAATGCCACTACAGCGTAAGTTAAAGTTAAAGTAAAGTTTTCAGCGGGCATTAAAATTCTTGTCAGGTTTTCGTTCAACAAAAGGAAAAAACGGAACCCTTATAAGATCTCTCATGCGTCCGTCTGTCTGTTACAGACGATTTTCTCCAAAACTACGTGACGTATTAATTTGAAATTTGGCAGAATGTTAGGTCTTCATGACGTGCACATATTTTGACAGTCTAAAATTAAGAAATATTTTTTTTTTACTTTTAATGGGCTCCCTAAAAAAGTTGAAAATTTTTGTTGAATAGCTTAAAATGTGCATCTCACCTACCTCCAGCGATCTTCTAAGGTTGATATTATTAGGGTTAGTAGCAGGGATGAAAAGTGCCAGGAATATTGCCATTTTCAAAGTAATTTTTCGGGAATTTTTTTAAAAATTGCTCAAAACTTTCGGATTTTTGCCAAATACTATGCCTTTCTTATGAGTTCAGTGTTTTTAAACAAACAATTATAAAACCTCAATAAGGTTTGAAATAGTTTATAGATGTAATAAAGTAGATTTTATAGGAACTTAATATAAATTGTTAAAATTGTGGAAAGATAATTAAAATATATTTTTTTACGCATTTCGGTTAATTTTTACGGTATGTATTCTAAAAAATATGAAGGCGTGTAAATATACAAATACTAGTATTTGTTGGTTGTCTCAATTTATATGGTTTCTAGGAATTTTCGATTTCGAGGAAAACAAACGTTTTTCGCAGAAAATGCCAAGAAGGTAGTAAAGCGCAGATATTGCAGAAAAACATTTTTGCAAATGATAGCAACAAAACTAAAAAAAAACACTTTTTAAATGTTTGCTGATGACGGAGACTGCTGACTTAAATTTTTAAAATGTCCAGTAAATGTTTGGATAATTAATAGTGAAAAAATTGTTGCTTGCGTTTTTACCGACGCTAAAATGTGTATGGAAATATCACATTTTACTCGATCTCGATACTTGGCTGTACACAATACATCAAATATTTCTTTATCAATTCTAGTTGCAACTTTGAATTGTTCTGGATTGCCATCTTTAAGCGTGTGAAATGTGGTTGCAACAAATCCAGAAATATTTGTCTAAATATAAATTCCTAACCCAAAACCGACGTTCAGAAAAAGCGTAATTCTCCATACAATATAAAATTTAGATTTGAGCATAATTGTCAACGCAAAGCAGCTGCCAACGCTTTCATTTCGTTAAAGCTAAATTAGACAGCATAGTTTTCGCGCGCAGCGCACGAAAATGTTTTGGTAGTAGCACCGCGCACCTCCCTTCCCTATCCATTTTCGTGTGCGGCGTGCAAGAACAATGCCGAGGCGTCGCACCGCAATGCAAGCAATATGCAATAAATACAACGCGCGCATCGCAATCATTGGATCTTCATCTTTAGGAAAACTCCGGAAAATTCCAGAATACTTTCGAAACATTTCGGATTTTTCAATCTATTAGTAGGCATTGAATCATAAATAACAGGAAAACTGCAGCTTTTTTCCTCAGTCTCAGAATTCCTGGAAAAAATGTTTTTTGTGTTAACACTCTTGTGACAACTCTTCGTCCTTCTGATTGACAAAAAAATTGTATTTCTTAGCTATGTTACCATTCACTGCAAAATTTGAATTTTGCTACTATATTCAGTTACGAAGATATGATGTTATTAGTCTTGCGGTTATGAAATATCGCTGAAGATAAATTAGTTACAGCAGCCAGACGGTTATTATAATAAAAAGATCATTTACGTCATGGCACATGGCACCAATGCTGTTTTTTCTTTGAAATCTCTAAATTAGAATTTTTTAGTAATTATATTCCATTGGCAGACCGATTTCAGGCCTAACGCATTGCCAGACATAATCAAAAATCCGATATCTACATTGCCTATCAAGAGTGACAAGCTAAATAATACAGAGGCTATTCATCGAACTAATTAAAATAATCAGACGACTATTCAAGTATATTTTGTAGAAAATTAATTTTCGAATATTCATAAACTTAATAGATAGATGACATCATAATTTATTTACAATATCCAACAGCTTTACAAGTACTAAATGATTTACTTCCGGTCGAGAATGGTAGAAAGGAGTTTAATGTAAAGTTTGATTTTGCTTTGTTCAAGAATGAGCAATTACCCAGTTGAAATATTTCCAATATTTCCGCTAGAGATGTGACGGCATGTCTGTGCTGGGTCCGGCATTTCAAAATACTCAAAATAATTATTCTAATGTCAATCGAAAATTTGTAAAGAACAAAAAAGGATGTGTAAAAAAGATAAAAAAATTGTGTGAAAAACAAAAAAAAAGTTAATATGTTCCGTAACAGCAAGGGGAAATAAAGCGTAATTCCCAAGGGGAATCCAGCAACGGATGAACTGATGTTTTTTCTCTTTTAACAACCCCTAGATAAACTTGATATCAAAAACTGCCTTTCTTGGCCCATTAGTCATTACAAACAAACCGGCGATCTGGTGCAGAACAGTTGATCTCTCCCGTAGTACCGGCATCACAGTTGCTGTTTCTACGACCGTCAAGTCGGTATAGGGTCTACTGAGACTGGACTACAGACTCACTCCCGTCGCAGCCGCCGAGTCGACATAGGGTCGGCTTGGTCCAGACTGCTCAGAAGTAAATCCTACAGACACTCCATCGCAGCGGTCAAGTCGACATATGGTCAACTTGGTGACGTCACTGCCGCCTTCTTAGCAGAATAACAGCTGTTCAGACTGTCATAGCTACAGTTTGCACTGAAGAAGTAAAACTATCCTTCGGTGCGGCGTCGCTACATCTTCCCTTCGTGGTCTTCAAGTTTCTTTTAAGACGACTTACTTTTCTTTTTAAATACAGCGATATGTTAGGACAAACAGGCTCCCCATGTCAGATCCAAGAGCCATAGAGTCCCATACCGAGACTCAACAACCCCCAAAGGGAGACTGAACAACCCCCAAAGGGATATATTATGATCGGTCACATTCGTCGTAATTACAGGTGTGCTTGTATATTGTTAATTTATAATAATAATTAATAATATCAGTTTGCTGTTTAGTTTATCTACATGGTTTATCATTCCAAAAGTGGATCATTCTTTATCAAATCATTCGGAAATTAAAGAAATTTCATTTTCTAGTAACAATGGCAGAGGACTGACACGGTTTTAAGCAGTTGTTACCATATCGATGGCGTTCAATGAGGATATGTTGTATTGAGATTTCAGATTTACGAATAATTTTCATTACTAGATTTTTCTTCAAATGGTGTTGAAGGCTGTAGTGCAGATATTGTATTGTAGGGTAGAGCACTAATATAATTGAAGAGAAGTTTTCTGCTTTGGCGTGAAACGCAATTATCAATAAAATTGTTTCACCTTATATGTAATCGACAGAAAGTGATAGTTTTAAAAAATCTTTTCGATTCTCCGAGTCAAGATTATTATTTTTAATCATCCATATTTTTGGCGCTCAACGCTAAGCGGCCTAAGCCACAAATATTTACAATAAAGATAATTTGGTTACTTCGGCTGTTCTAGCATATAGTTTTTTCGTTTTTTCTTGCAAGTGTGAAAGAAACTTCTCACCATTACTTAAGGACGGCTCAAACTACAGCTAAGGCCAATTTTTGTAATTTATAAATTTTGAAAATGCGATTTTTATATGTATTCAGCTTTGTTTATGAAATTTTGTGGCTTAGGCCGCTTTAGCGCTAAGCGCTTCTTGCTCCCACGAAATAGTACATAGTACAGTTATTCTTTCCTTTCACAATTTTCCACTTCTGCTTGGGGAAATGATTAACTCAGCTTTCACTGAAACGAAAATCGTTTCCGTTTCAACCAATACCATTGGTTTTAATGTGTAGCATATACCCAGTCCTTTACATATTCTGGCTTCGCCGATTCTTAAACCATTTCAATAGTTGGGAAAACTTTTTTTTTTTAATGCCTCAGAATTGAAGCATTGTTTTAATAATTTCCCTACTCTTCAAACTTCCATATTATTGCAGCCTTCTCCAGTCAGTAAACTTCTGTCTTTCATTTCGTCAATTTTCTGAACGAGTATATATAGTCAAATTACTAATAATAATAACTAACAATTTTATTGTCCCAAAAGATAGTATCCTGGATCTAAATCATTTTATTCCAAGAATACTTATTTATATAAGTTAATTTGCATTTCGCAACAATTGTATAACCATAACGAAAACTCAAGCAAACCAGAAGATTTTGCTAGTACATACTTTGCGCTGTACTGTAACGGTCCGTGGTTTCCCGATAATATGAAATGATATCTCGGAAATAATACGAATTCTAATCTTAGAATATATAGCAAACAGGAATGGTTGAATCGTGTAAAATTCGTGTACATGAGCGTAATTTGTCAAGAGCAGGAGACTATACCTAGGAGTAAGTGAGATGCTGGATGGAGAAATTGTCAAAGCTGTAGATTAATTGTCAAAAGTGTTGTTTTGTGAGCAGATTTTGTCAACTTAAAGTTCTTTTGTGAAATTTAACAAAAATACCGAATCAATTCTTTTCAAAACTATTTATCTTTGAACTTTATTTAGTGCAAAGTTTTATAGTGCCACTAGTGCTTGTAAAAATCTTCATATCAATTAAAATAACAGAAATGAAGTGTTCGGTCAGTGCTTGCAAATATAAATTGGATTATAAACTAGGGAATCCTGTTTGAGGCAACTGCACTACCTAAATTATCTTTTTTGTTAATAGAAGCAAAGATTTATATAAATTAATTATGTGAATTGTTTCAGAATAAAGTAGAAAAAGATCATTTTTTACCACAGATGCTCCGCACAAAACCTTTGTTTACTCTTTGCAAATTGACAAGTTGTTTAGAAAAGGGATGGCGTGTAAATATATGTAAAAATGGACTACCAACACAACCAGGAATTCATTACGCAAAATCTGGCTTATCACCATTCCTGTTTGCTATATATTCTAAGATTCTAATATCCGAGCATATGGTCAATTCAATCGAACTTTTTTCCTTACAAAAGCTACAAATAACGTCGACGTTGGCGAATTCTTCGAAATATTTCAAATGGTTGGGAACAAATTAACGCTTTAATCCTTATGGAGGTCTTAGTACTATGACTTAAATGGGTCTTATTAAATAATAAATTATTGACTTAATTATAACTAAAAAAGCTAGAATTGGTCTAAGACCAATTCTTATGATACCCTAGATGACTAGCCGCACGTCATTTCCTATGGCCACGCATCTGTGTAAGTTTGATTTTTGAAGTGGTTTTTCGCATATATTTCTAGAATGGTTCGTTGGACAGAAAAAATTATTATAACCAGTCTTATAGGATTTCATATTCTGAAGAACTTTTTAGTACATTAAAACCGTATAGGACTGGTCGGTTTCACAGTATAGATAAAAATCCTAAATTTTTATATGGCAATACCAAGAAAGGGTTACCCGATTTAGTCCATTTTGAAATTTTATTTGCTATTTCTATGAAAACACCATGTACCAAATTTCAGCTGTCTATGTCGACGCGTTCTCAGGCAGTGTCCAAATATATAGTGGAAAACGAAATTTTTGTATGGCAACCTCACGAAGGAGTTGCTAGATTTGTATCACCTTCGAATTTAATTTGACTTTTGTTTGTTTTTCTTTAAGTCCGTGTACAAAATTTCAGCTCTCGACGTTGACGCGTTTTCAGGTATTGTCCAAATATGTGGTGAAAAACGAAAT
This sequence comes from Dioctria rufipes, assembly GCA_963924295.1. NCBI lineage: Eukaryota > Metazoa > Arthropoda > Insecta > Diptera > Asilidae > Dioctria > Dioctria rufipes. The sequence continues at coordinate 91,195,507 of OZ002743.1, read as the reverse complement.
TTGTGTATGGTAACCCTACGAAGCAGTTACCCGATTTGTCTTATTTTCGAATTTAATCTTACTTTTTTTTTTTAAATGGCTATATGCAAAATTTCAGCTCTCTAGGTACACGCGTTCTCGTGAGGACGGACGGACAAGCAAAAGTCAAAATAAATTTAATTTTACACAAGGGTGTATAATCCTCTACCATCATTATTTCTAAGTGTCACAAAGGGAATGATAAACTTAGTATACTATTTAAATTTCATCTAGGGTATAAAAAAAGCAAAAAAAGATTGTAATTGTAAAGTGATTACCCACAATGATAAACTAGAGACAAAAAAGCCAAGACCATCTGGTCCTCCACATCTTGTTTCTAAGCCACAATGCTCGATAATTCTATGAGTAGAAGCCCTAATAAACTAAACTAAGACTAAAAATACAAGAATACAACATTTTATAAACTAATTTATAGACTAATTTGGGAATGTCACTCACAAAGTCATATATTCATGGAAGCACTATGAATGCAGTCATTTACATAAAAGCGGTGTGTTATTAAACGGTCCATTCCGTTAAGTAAACAGATGAACAAGTTTTGTCGTGGCCTGTTTTTGCGACATAGCGCTATGCGAAAATAATCACAACATTTGTGGTATTAATATTAGCTCCAACGATGAAAAACCCTGCAAATTTACTGCAAGCTCGTCCTATAGAAAGATTTTGGGCATCATGCAAAGTTGGATATGTCAGGAAAAAAGCCTCCAACAAACCATTCCGAATTTTAAAAGGAAAAGTTAGAACATTGCAATATAAGGAAAGAACATCTAAAGGGGAGAAAGCTTAGGTATGTGAAAATGTTAATATAATTTTAATATTTTGATTTTATCAACTTAATTTTGTCTGCAACTCTGACTGCCAATTTTCAAATTTTGTTTAATTGGTTTCGAATTGAATGCCAACAAATTAAATCTCATAAAAATTAAGAATTATTTGATATAGCAAATAATTCAATATACCTACATACTGTGAGCGGAAGAACGCACGTATTATGCAATTCAGAGGAATTTTGAGCTAAATTATAATTTGCTACATAGCCTTTCGTTCAATTTTCATATCTCCTAAGAATTTTTAAATTTGTTAAGCTAAAAAACAACTTGTATTAATAGTTTCACAAAACACACAGTTGAAAAATCACAAAAGATACGCACCATTCTCTACCTATACACTATTTATGGTTATATTACCCAAGCTAACAAATTTTGTTTGAAGTGTATAGATATCTTCAGAGGTTTGATATTTGCTCACATGTTTTAAGACCTACTTAAAAACCATAAATTCACTCGACTAATATCCTTAACAATTTTAATTACTTAATTATTATTCCACCTCACAATTTCTAACTTAAAATCGATACTTCATTCGCAGCGAGACATATGCAATGGAGAAAATCTGCATTTTACGGTGTCTATGAGGAAGCCGCATTAAGACAGTAGTGCGCAATAGAAGGGAAAACTCTCATAATTTAATTATTAGTAGGAAATAATTATCTGTTGTATTAAAATGATCTGAGTGTGATAAGTATTCGGTGCTCAAGTTGAAGTTGAAAATAAATATTAGAGAGAGTAGGTACATAAACTCCAAAATAGTTGCGCTTTGTGTAAATTTGTCGTTGAGCATTACTTTTGTTACCAGCAATTAGAATTAACATAATTTTGAGTAAAGTATTTAATTATTAATCAGTAATAAGTTTTGAAATCTGTAGATATCCAGGCAACATACATATCATAGGAGAACTGTAGAGAACTCCACTCAAACTGAATTATTCAGACGTATGGGTGGATTAAAGAGGTTTTTCACAATAACATTTTAATTTTGTTCCGCGGCCATCTTAGAGTTTGAAATTTTTTTTTAACAGCTATAGCACTAATATATCACGCTCTATCAATTGACATTTGCTTTTTTAGTACCTACATTCTACATTCTCGTAAATTTTTTCTATTATTTCGTTCTACACAATTTTTTGTATTTGTTTTAGAAACAAGAGTATCTATACCAGATTACCTCATATCACCCTTCAGAAACTAATACGTCACAGCTACTCATAAATTAAACCACTCAGATGTTGTTATGGATTTAAGTATAATGTAGATTCCCACTAATTGTCTGATTCATGCAGTTCGTTGAAGAAGTAGGAAAAAACCAAGAAATTTTTTTTTTCTACATTTGATGTTTTCTATACTTATTCACCAAGCGATTTAATTGAAATTTAATTTAATTTCTGTTTTAGTACTGCCATTAGAGAGGGTTGACACTGACTTAAATTAAAATTAAAGTTATATATGCGTTATTATAACATAAAATAACCCAAATTAAATTTTAATTTAATTTTAAGTGTGCCCTAACCCTCTCTTACAGGAGTACTAAAACAGAAATTAAATTAAATTTCAATTAAATGGCTTGGTGAATACGGCCTTTACAATCCTAAATAAGTCAACCCTGATGGTCGGAGCCTCGGAAGATACACATGTTTTAAGAGGTTAGGGTTTTGGGAAATTCTCCCTCGGAAATCTCAAAATAATGGAAATTGCCCTCAAAACATTAACATTAACAGACTAGTTTGTTTGTTAGATTTATTACTGATATTAATTCAATTCGACTTCTCTTACATTACAATATTCATCACACAATTTTCAGTTGTTCATAGTCATGACATATTTTACCGTTGCTTATTTAGACGTAAGAAAATCACTGAATTTTTTGGGGAAATTCCAATACAACCAAAGTGTGTAATCACTTAAAAGTGAGCAAAAAGTAATTTTTTCTACCAATTCTTCTGCGGAATAACTAAAGAAAGTTAAATAATTAATTTAATATATTTTTTGTGATCTCTTTAAAATTAGCCATATTACGTTGTAAGATCCTTAATGAAATTACGAGGAAAATTGGAAGATCTCATATCGTGTTACTGTTTGCTCTATATTTGGAAGACAAAAATGTATAAATTGTGAATGATGACCGTAACAATAAGTCACTTAAAGGCAGAAGCGTTAATGAAAAGAACCAAAAAACCATCACTTTCCCTTCGCGCGGGCCTATAATATTGTTGCGAGCGTGGCTCTTGCGGTTCGTTATTTAAAACACAATATTAAATACTTAATATACAAGTTCTTTATTTCACTTCAATCATACAAAATTCACAAACTTTCAATTAATCAACTCAACTTTAATTATCGCTTAATACTGTACTTTCAATTATCGCAATCTAATTACAACACTTCCGCACGTTATTACTTTCGCTTGTTAACACTGCAACGTCTAAGACAAGACTCTTATTCTGGCTATGACAACTGTTATATTTATACCCTAGAAACTCTCCAGATTATTCTCGAGTGTTCTATTTTCCAGAAGCTTCTTGACTGTTCTATTCATTCTATTCCTGAACCTTCCTGTAGATACCATAATCAATTCTCCGAACCTAAAGTCGTTTACTTCTCCATTGCCACATTGCCAGTAGATGTCACCAGTTGTCTCTTTCTATTGCACGTAACACTGCCCCCTTCTTAAGTTTGTTCGTCCCGAACAACTGGTGGTCCACGGTCTTGATGCTCGTAGTATTGACACAAGCGGTCCAAATGAACAATTTTATGCTTGCCTCTTGTGCCACGCTGAATCCTGTATACCACGTCATTAATTCTAGTTACTACTGAATACGGTCCTTCCCAGTGTTGTTGCAATTTTGGAGAACGTCCCTTACGTCGTCTCGGATTGTAGAGCCAAACAAGATCACCTTCATTAAATCCTGCGGAATTAGCACGTAGGTCATAGCGGGTCTTCATCCGATCAGTATTTGTTGCTAATTTCGTCCTCGTGGCCTCGTGCACATCAGCTAATTGTTGTTTGAGCTCCGATACGTAGTCTTCTGGTAGCTTTTGTTCACCTCTGGGGGTACCGAATTTGAGGTCGCTAGGTAAACGCATCTCTCTTCCGAATATGACTTTAGCTGGGGTTTGTCCGGTAGTACTATGAATAGCTGATCTATAAGCCATTAGGAATATAGGAATGTGTCGATCCCAATCGCGTTGATGATAGTCAACTACTTTCTTTAGATGCTCGATCAATGTTCTGTTGAAGCGCTCTACCATGCCATCAGATTGTGGATGTAGAGGGGTTGTTCTAGTTTTTCTTATTCCCAACATTTTACACATCTCCTGGAAAGTCCGTGATTCGAAGTTCCATCCTTGGTCCGAATGAAGTTCGTGAGGAACTCCAAACCTACTGACCCAATTCGTTGTTATTTGTTCCGCAACTGTGGCGGCCTCTTGATTAGGGATTGCATAAGCTTCAGGCCATTTACTGAAATAGTCAATGGCAACTAAAATATAACGGTTACCGCCATCTGTTTCAGGAAAAGGTCCAGCGATGTCTACAGCTATCCTTTCAAAGGGGGCTCCGACATTATACTTATGCATTTCACCTCTGCTTCTGTGTTGCGGTCCTTTGCAAGCAGCGCAGACAGTGCATCTGCGGCACCACTCCTCCACATCTTCTCGCATATGTAGCCAATAAAACCTTTCCCGTATTTTGGAAATTGTTTTGTTCACTCCCAAATGTCCTCCAGAGGTTCCACCGTGCATTTCTTCTAGAACATCTTTGACGTTTGATGCTGGCACGACTATCTGCATTCGGAAATATTCGCCGTTAGGTGCTTCCCATTTGCGTTTTAATATACCACATTCAACATGCAGAGAGTTCCATTGAGCCCAGTAACTTTTCAGCTTCTCACTCCGTTCCGAAATATCCTTCCAGTCTGGTCTTTCCATATCTTCTTTCCAAGCGAGAATAGGTGAAATGTCCGGATCTTCTCGTTGTGCTGTTCTCAGGTCCTCGTTGTCCCAACCTGTAGATGGTTCCACGGTTACCAACTGTATAGTTGCTGGTGTTTCTTTTTCTTCCATCCGTGCGCAATGTTTGCATTCAAGTTTGCATGGACGTCGTGAAAGGGCGTCTGCATTTCCATGGATACGACCTCTTCGGTGTTGGATCTCAAGATCATAAGTCTGGAGTCGCTCTATGCATCTCGCGACTTGTCCCTCAGGGTTCTTAAACTGCAGAAGCCATTTAAGTGCTGCATGGTCGGTGCGAAGGATGAATTTCTGCCCGTAGAGATATTTATGAAAATGTTTTGTTGAACTTACAATAGCAAGTAGCTCTTTTCTTGTAGCACAATAATTTTTCTCTGGCTTTGAAAGTGCTTTGCTATAGTAAGCTACTGGAACTTCTTGACCATTCTCCTCCTGCGAAAGCACTGCACCAATACCTTCATTGCTGGCATCAGTGTCTAATATAAATGTTTTTCCCAGCTTTGGATAATGAAGTACTGGAGCTTCACAGAGCTGTTGCTTCAAATTTTCAAAACTTTCGTTGCATTTATCCGACCATATGAACGACCTTCCCTTTTCTGTAAGTTGATGTAGGCTTCTTGCTATATCTGCAAAACCTTTTACGAATCGCCTGTAGTAGGTAGCTAAACCAAGAAAACTCCGTAATTGATGTTTGTCCTTTGGAACTGGCCAATTTTTGACGGCTTCTATCTTCTCTGGATCGGTTCTTACTCCTTGTGATGAAACTATGTGCCCTAAATATTTAACTTCATCTTTGAATAGAGCACATTTACTCGCACTGAGCTTCAATTTTGCATCTTTGAGTCTTTGAAGTACGTCTCGTAAGTTGTTTTTATGTTCCTTGAATGTCCTTCCGATAACTATTATGTCATCCAAGTAGACAAGACATGTTTTCCAGGTTAAACCACGTAGAACACATTCCATTAGTCGTTCGAATGTGGCTGGAGCATTACATAACCCAAATGGCATTACTTTGAATTGCCATAAGCCACTGCCAACTGAGAAAGCAGTTTTATCTCGGTCATCGGGATGTATTTCCACTTGCCAGTAACCACTCTTCAAATCCAATGTGGAAAACCATTGCGCTCCGGAAAGGGTATCCAACGTGTCATCAATCCTTGGTAATGGATAGCTATCTTTTCTCGTCACGTTATTTAGTTGGCGGTAGTCTACGCAGAATCGGGTGCTGCCATCCTTTTTCCTAACCAGAACAACCGGCGATGTCCAAGGGCTGTTAGATTCCTCTATTATGCCTTGTTTCTTCATGGAGTTCATCATGTCTGCAACTTCTGGTTGTTTGGCTAATGGCAATCTTCGTGGTGTCTGTCGAATGGGCCTGGAATCTCCTGTATCGATCCGATGCTGGACAAGATTTGTTTTACCATAGTCATCATCATTCATTGCAAATAGTTCCGAAAATTCATCGATCACCTCTTTGGCATCGTTGTGTTGTTGTTCACTTAAGGCACTGGACGAAAGAAGTTTCTGAACCTGTTGGGTAGTAGCTGGTATAGGTTTTGTCTCCCTGATATTACTACCATTATCCAAATTGACGATTTGGTAAACGGGTTCACAATTTCCAATTATAGCACCTTCTTTTAGTTGTACCTCATTTTCGGATGTGTTAAGCACTCTGACTGGTATTAATGTTGCACCTTCTGCCTTCACTAAAGTCTTGCCAACAATGATGCTCGATGTAACTTTTGTGGGGTTAGGCTCCACCAGATAGAATTGGCAGGTCCCGATGTCATCAGTAAGCTTTGTCCATATTAATGTCTCGGAGCATGGCGAAAGAGTAATATTTTCGCAGACCATCGTCCTTACTTTCGCAGGATGATCTGCTCCTTCTCCTAGTTTCATAGGAATTTCTATGTTCCCATATTTGAGAATCCGCTCTCCGACATCCAGATTTATTTTGTATGTGGTCATGAAATCTATTCCAAGAATGCATTCGTCCATTATGTCTGAAACCAGGAAAGTGTGAGGAAATAGTAGTTCGCCTAGTTGAACATCTAAAGTTATTTCTCCAAACACCCGTGCTGCTGCTCCAGTTGCTGTTCTTAGTAGATATTTGGTGGTATTATGAAGCCATTTGTTCTTAACAAGATCTGTTCTAATAATTGATCTTGCAGCTCCAGTATCGATAGTGACTGCGCAGTCATTTTTTCCTACACTTCCATATATAACAAGACTGCTATTATTTCTTTGCAACTGGCCTACTTGAATGATGACTTCGGGGCTGCCGATTCCACCAACCAACTTCTGCCCCACAAAGTTGGTTTTTACTAGTTTTCCGACTGCTCAACAGGAGAGCTGATGCGACTAGTCGCTGCTTGATATCTAGTCTCTCCACGAATAGCTTGTTCCCTGGCTCGACATCTTTGGCATTCTTCTTTCCCTTCTTCAGGTGATTCCACTCGTCGACGTTTTCTGCAGTCTCTTTGAAGGTGCCCTGATCTATTACAATTCCAGCATCGAAGGACACCACGTGAAGGCGGGCTCTGTGATGATTGCACTCTGTTACAAGTACATTCTTCCACTGAAATTTCTCTTACTCGTACTGCACTCCGTGAAGCTTGTCTTGCGGATTCATACGCTAATGCATAGGCTAGTGCTTCTGCTGTTGATTTCTTTCCCGCTAGCCTTAACGCTTGTTGTAAATTTTGATCTACAATAGCGTTCACAAATGCCTCCGTTGCCACTTCATTAAGGAAATCCGCATTTACGCTGGAGTATGAAAGATGCGCTAATCTTTCCACATCAGCCTGCAATTGTTGTAGTGATTCGCCATGCTTTTGAATCCTGTTGCGCAACTGTAGGCGATATACTTGCTGCATGTGCTCATCTCCGTAACGTAATTCTATCGCCTGTACTAATGAAGTGTAATCACGTTGATTTTCAATCGGTACAGTTTGTAAGAGTTCTGAAGCAGGACCTCGAAGTGCTAACACCAGAGCTATAGCTCTGTCTTCATTATTCCATCCATTTACCTCTGAAGCTGCCTCGAATTGTCTCTTGAAGATATGCCATGAATTTTGTCCATCAAATATTGGAGGTTTCATTCTACCTGCGCCAGATATTTCAGCTGCTACGTTTAGAGGCTGACGATGCCTTATTCTGTCCAGATCTGCTTTAAAACTGTCAAGCTGTTCTGTAACATTTTGTTGTACTCCCGACACTTGTTGTCGAACTTCCAACACTTCCTGCTGGATTTCTTCAATTTTCACATTTTGTTCGTCTAATGAACCTTTCAGAAAGTTCTTCTGTTCCTCCAAACAAGTTTCTAGACAATTCTGTAGAGAAATCTTTTGTTCCTCAAAAGCATTCTTTTGCTCGTCCAAACGGGTTTCCATAGATTTCTTTTGTTCATCTAAACGGGATTCCAGAGAATTCTTTTGTTTCTCTAGAGAATTCTTTTGTTCTTCAAAAGCATTCTTTTGTTCCTCGAGAGAATTCTTTTGTTCCTCGAGAGAATTCTTTTGTTCCTCGAGAGAATTCTTTTGTTCATCAAAACGGGCTTCCATAGAATTCTTTTGTTCCTCGAGAGAATTCTTTTGTTCATCAAAACGGGCTTCCATTTTGCTCATTAAAGTACTCAAAAGCTGTTCCATTTTCATCGCAGGCTCTTCTTCAACTTCGGTTTCTTCCAAGTTATCTTCGAAAACAAATGTTTCAGGATTCTTTCCTTCCTCTATCAAAGCTTGTCTGAGTCGCTCGACTAGAACTTTCTTTGCACCTGTCGTTTGTAATGACCGGTTCCCTAACTCCACTTTCAAATCCTGCGTTCGAAGCTCCTCGAATTTTCGCCCCATTACTTTAGTAATTCACTTTAAGTTGAATATAAATTATTTTCCAGAACTTTCAAAATTTAACACAATTTTACAAAATTAATCACACTTTGAATTTTTAAGTCAATTGCCACCACTTTATTTCGCGAATTTAATTTCACTTCTGACACCAGTTGTTGCGAGCGTGGCTCTTGCGGTTCGTTATTTAAAACACAATATTAAATACTTAATATACAAGTTCTTTATTTCACTTCAATCATACAAAATTCACAAACTTTCAATTAATCAACTCAACTTTAATTATCGCTTAATACTGTACTTTCAATTATCGCAATCTAATTACAACACTTCCGCACGTTATTACTTTCGCTTGTTAACACTGCAACGTCTAAGACAAGACTCTTATTCTGGCTATGACAACTGTTATATTTATACCCTAGAAACTCTCCAGATTATTCTCGAGTGTTTTATTTTCCAGAAGCTTCTTGACTGTTCTATTCATTCTATTCCTGAACCTTCCTGTAGATACCATAATCAATTCTCCGAACCTAAAGTCGTTTACTTCTCCATTGCCACATTGCCAGTAGATGTCACCAGTTGTCTCTTTCTATTGCACGTAACAATATGTTTTAGACAGAAGAGTAGCGCAAAGTGCTTTTCTACTATATAAAAAAAAAAAAAAAACTGACAAACGTTTCAAGGAAGAAATAAGGTTGAACCGTAACTTGGGCAGTGCAAGTGTCATGGTCTGAGCTTGATTTTTTGTCTGTAGAAAAACTGACATTGGATGGGTCTTAGAGGAAGTCGAAAAACGCAAAACTTTACGTCTCAATGCCATCTGCTATCAAGTTTAAAATCGCGTTGCATGCAAGCTGTACTATCTCGTCTAACCCCCGGGTTATGTAAAGTACGATCATGAGCGTAGAGACAGAAGTTGACGAAAGGATTCAGTCGATGCGAGGCGCAAGCGACGCCTTTCAGGATGAGCTAGGGTGTGCAGGTGAAGGACATATCTAAAAGACACTTTAATTCACATAGCATATAGAATTTTTTATGGAAAAAATATGTCGATAAAATTTAAATCATTAAATACGTGAGATAATCTAAGCAGATGCAAGACAATCGATCCACATGGTATTCTACTCCTTTTGTTTAATTTAAAAATGTGTTTCATGAACTGAGAATGTATGCCAAATAGACTAACCTTTATTAACACAACATTCAAGATTATTTTATAAGAAAGTGTGCTGATGAAATCAAAATTACACTAGATGCGAAAAGATCTATTCATAGGAAGTTCCAATTTTCTTTATTAATTGAACCATGTAGGGATTAATTGAAATCTAGCGTAAAGCCGTACCAACAGATTTTAAAGCACGCTGGTCAAATGAAACTTTATTGAATATTAATCCTTTTAGTGAAAAAAAAAAATTAAAACAAACAAAAATGTGCCGATGAAATTAAAACTACATTAATGTCGAGACACTTTACTATATTCATAATATTCCATTTTATTAAACGAGAAAAACAAAAACGGGGTGATGAATTGGAAAGTGCGTTAAATAGACGAAACTTTATTAAGATTTTTGTATGAAACTTTATTTATTTTTATATGAAACAGTGTTCCTATATTTTTCAAGACTTTTCTTAGGCGAGAAAAGTGTACTGATGAATTGAAGAGTACCTACTCCAGATAGCGATAATTAATTTATATAATATTCAAAATATTTATTTTTTTGAGAATATGTAACGAGGAAACTAGAAATAAGTGCAAAACAATCTAATTATATAGTATTTAACTTTTATCAAGCTAAACGGGGCCGCTAAATTGAAAGTTATGTTAGAATGCAAGCAAGTTTATTCACATATTGTTCAAAAGTTTTGCTGTATAACGGAGCGAACCGTGCAGATGAAATTAAATTTTTTTAAGTAGGTGAAATTACATTAATTGCAAGGAAACCCATTTGTACCTATTTAAGGAAGCTTAGCTCGAGGTAAAGCTTCCCTCAAGGAAGTTGATGGAAATATAAAATTTTTGTTAACCACCTGCAACGCTCCGAAAGGCCTTTCCGAACGAAAGAGTGGAGACTTAGGGTCCCTTATCGCATGGTTAAAGTAGTTGAGAAGAAAGTAGCATAGGCTATCTAAATATTGTTGCGAGCGTGGCTTTTAGTTCGTTATTTAAAACACAATATTAAATACTTATTATACAAGTTCTTTATTTCACTCTAATCATACAAAATTCACAAACTTTCTATTAATCAACTCAACTCTAATTATCGCTAATACTGTACTTTCAATTATCGCAATCTAATTACAACACTTTCGCACGTTTATTACTTTCACTTGTTAACACTGCAACGTCTAAGACAAGACTCTTATTCTGGCTATGACAACTGTTATATTTATACCCTAGAAACTCTCCCGATTATTCTCGAGTGTCCTATTTTCCAGAAGCTTCTTGACTGTTCTATTCATTCTATTCATTCTATTCCTGAACCTTCCTGTAGATACCATAATCAATTCTCCGACCCTGAAGTCGTTTACTTCCCCATTGCCAGTAGATGTCACCAGTTGTCTCTTTCTATTGCACGTAACAATATCTAAGGTCGCTTTCATATCGGCGAGCGATGAGCTGTGAGAAGTAAGTCACCGCTTAGCCAGACCGTCGCTACGAAAGTTTTCACATTGAAGAGCGTTGAGCTGTGTCGCCGAGCGGTGCTTTCACAGCTCAGCTGAACTGAGCGGTGAGCGGTGGCTGTGCGCGTTGGCCATTAGTTGTGGTGTAATTTAGTGTTATATAAAGTCTTTGCTGTGGACTTATTGGCTTTTTGAAGTTTGTCTATTTTTTTCTGCAGACGATTTGTAAGTTTTATTAAAATGTAATCGAAAGTTTTAATTGACATTTGTAGAAATTCAAAAAATTGCTCAGAATTTCTGGGAAGATCTTCATATAATATTGTTACGTGCAATAGAAAGAGACAACTGGTGACATCTACTGGCAATGTGGCAATGGAGAAGTAAACGACTTTAGGTTCGGAGAATTGATTATGGTATCTACAGGAAGGTTCAGGAATAGAATGAATAGAACAGTCAAGAAGCTTCTGGAAAATAGAACACTCGAGAATAATCTGGAGAGTTTCTAGGGTATAAATATAACAGTTGTCATAGCCAGAATAAGAGTCTTGTCTTAGACGTTGCAGTGATAACAAGCGAAAGTAATTGCGGAAGTGTTGTAATTAGATTGCGATAATTGAAAGTACAGTAATAAGCGATAATTAAAGTGTAGTTGATTAATTGAAAGTATGTGAATTGTTAAGATTAGAGTTAAATAAAGAACTTGTATATTGAATATTTAATATTGTGTTTTAAATAACGAACCAAAGGCCACGCTCGCAACAACTGGTGTCAGAAGTGAAATAAATTCGCGAAATAAAGTGGTGGCAATTGACTTTAAAATTCAAAGTGTGATTAATTTTGTGAAATTGTGTTAAATTTTGAAAGTTCTTGAAAATAATTTATATTCAACTTAAAGTGAATTACTAAAGTAAGGGGGCGAAAATTCGAGGAGCGAGCTTCGAACGCAGGATTTGAAAGTGGAGTTAGGGAACCGGTCATTACAAACGACAGGTGCAAAGAAAGTTCTAGTCGAGCGACTCAGACAAGCTTTGATAGAGGAAGGAAAGAATCCTGAAACATTTGTTTTCGAAGATAACTTGGAAGAAACCGAAGTTGAAGAAGAGCCTACAATGAAAATGGAACAGCTTTTGAGTGCTTTAATGAGCAAAATGGAAGCCCGTTTTGATGAACAAAAGAGTTCTCTCGAGGAAAAAAAGAATTCTCTCGAGGAACAAAAGAAATCTATGGAAGCCCGTTTTGATGAACAGAAGAATTCCAATGAGGAACAAAAGAATGCTCTGGAATCCCGTTTAGATGAGCAAAAGAAATCTATGGAAGCTGGTTTTGATGAACAGAAGAATTCCAATGAGGAACAAAAGAATTCTCTCGAGGAACAAAAGAATTCTCTCGAGGAGCAAAAGAATTCTCTGGAATCCCGTTTAGATGAGCAGAAGAAATCTATGGAAACCCGTCTGGACGAGCAAAAGAAGGCTTTTGAGGAACGAAAGAATTCTCTGCAGAATTGTCTAGAAACTTCTTTGGAGGAACAGAAGAACTTTCTGAAAGGTTCATTAGACGAACAAAATGTGAAAATTGAGGAAATCCAGCAGGAAGTGTTGGAAGTTCGACAACAAGTGTCGGGAGTACAACAAAATGTTACAGAACAGCTTGACAGTTTTAAAGCAGATCTGGAAAGAATAAGGCATCGTCAGCCTCTAAACGTAGCAGCTGAAATATCTGGCGCAGGTAGAATGAAACCTCCAATATTTGATGGACAAAATTCATGGCGTATCTTCAAGAGACAATTCGAGGCAGCTTCAGAGGTAAATGGATGGAATGATGAAGACAAAGCTATAGCTCTGGTGTTAGCACTTCGAGCTCCTGCGTCAGAGCTCTTACAAACTGTACCAATTGAAAATCAACGTGATTACTCTTCATTAGTACAGGCGATAGAATTACGTTACGGAGATGAGCACATGCAGCAAGTATATCGCCTACAGTTGCGCAACAGGATTCAAAAGCATGGCGAATCACTACAACAATTGCAGGCTGATGTGGAAAGATTAGCGCATCTTTCATACTCCAGCATGAATGCGGATTTTCTCAATGAAGTGGCGACGGAGGCATTTGTGAACGCTATTGCAGATCAAAACTTACAACATGCATTAAGGATAGCAGGGAAGAAATCAACAGCAGAAGCACTAGCCTATGCATTAGTGTATGAATCCGCCAGACAAGCTTCACGGAGTGCAGTACGAATGAGAGAAATTTCGGTGAACGAATGTACTTGTAATAGAATGCAGCCATCACAGAGCACTTCTTCACGTGGTATTCTGCAATGCTGGAATTGTAATAGACCGGGACACCTAAGAAGGGACTGCAGAAAACGCCGACGAGTGGAATCCCTAGATGTAGAGAGGAGAGTGGAATTGCAAAGATATCAAGCTGGGCAGCAGACTTGCAATAGATTACAGTTATCACTGAGCAACCCTTCACGTAGTGTTCTTCGATGCTGGGATTGTAATAAATTGGGACACCTTCAAAGCGACTGCAGGAAGCGCCGTCGAAGGGAATCAACGGAAATAAGGGGAGAGAAGAATGTCCAAGTTGGCGAACTAGGGAGCAAGCTGTTCTTAGAGCGACTAGACTCCAACCTTATGGCTTTGAGATGCAACATAGGAAAGAACTTATTCATGGAAATGCAGAAGCCTTTGTACAACGTCCATGCAAACTTGAATGCAAACATTGCGGCCGAGTGGAAGAAAAAGAAACAACAGCAAGTATGCAGTTGGTAACTGTGGAACCATCAACAGGTTGGGACATCGAGAACTTGCGAACAGCTCAACGAGAAGATCCGGACATATCGCCTATTCTTGCTTGGAAAGCAGATATAGAAAAACCAGAATGGAAGGATATTTCAGGGATGAGTGAAAATCTGAAAAGCTACTGGGCTCAATGGAATTCTCTTCATGTTGAATGCGGTATTTTAAAACGGAAATGGGAGGCACCTAACGGTAAATCATTCCGAATGCAAATAGTCTTGCCGGCATCAAAGGTCAACGAAGTTCTAGGTAAAATACATCGTGGAACATCTGGAGAACATTTGGGAGTGAATAAAACAATTTCTAAAATACGAGAAAAGTTTTATTGGCTACATATGCGGGAGGATGTGGAGAACTGGTGTCGCAGATGCACTGTATGTGCTTCTTACAAAGGGCCGCCACATAGCAGCAGAAAGGAAATGTATAAGTGTAATGTCAGAGCCACATTGGAAAGGAGAGCTGATGTACAAGAAGCCACGAGGACAAAATTAGCGGCAAATACTGATCGGATGAGGACCCGCTATGACTTACGTGCGAATTCAGCAGGATTTAGCGAAGGTGATCTTGTTTGACTGCACAACCCGAACCGACGTAAGGGACGTTCTCCAAATTCACAACAACACTGGGAGGGACCGTATTCAGTAGTAACTAGAATAAATCACGTAGTATACAGGATTCAACGTGGTACAAGAGGCAAACGTAAAATTGTTCATTTGGACCGCTTGTGTCAATACTACGAGCATCAAGACCGTGGACCACCTGTTGTTCGGGACGAACAAACTTAAGAAGGGGGCAGTGTTACGTGCAATAGAAAGAGACAACTGGTGACATCTACTGGCAATGTGGCAATGGAGAAGTAAACGACTTTAGGTTCGGAGAATTGATTATGGTATCTACAGGAAGGTTCAGGAATAGAATGAATAGAACAGTCAAGAAGCTTCTGGAAAATAGAACACTCGAGAATAATCTGGAGAGTTTCTAGGGTATAAATATAACAGTTGTCATAGCCAGAATAAGAGTCTTGTCTTAGACGTTGCAGTGATAACAAGCGAAAGTAATTGCGGAAGTGTTGTAATTAGATTGCGATAATTGAAAGTACAGTAATAAGCGATAATTAAAGTGTAGTTGATTAATTGAAAGTATGTGAATTGTTAAGATTAGAGTTAAATAAAGAACTTGTATATTGAATATTTAATATTGTGTTTTAAATAACGAACCAAAGGCCACGCTCGCAACAATATGTTAAATTCACGACTACAACCGATTTTATTTATTTTAAAAATTGCTAGTCTTTTCCGTTTTCTTGCTAAAATCCATCTCTTTAACCGTAAATTATCGAGTAATACCATTTTTCTCATAAGCCATTATGCACTAAAAGTTACGATGCAACTAAGATCTAAAGCGGATCATTGTGAAAGCTTTGCCGCGTATCGTGCACCGCTCAACGCTCACACCTCATCGCTCGCCAATCTGTGGGCGGCCTGAAGAATTTGTTCAGGAGGTATGATAAGTTTGATGAAAATACAACTTAAATAGCTGTTTTATGAAAATAAGAAAAAAAAAAATTTACTAGAATTTCCTCCTTTTTGTAAAGGAAGCTGTTCACACCAATTAAATATAAGTGCTACGGGGGTGAAATTAACAACACCAAGCTTTGTTTGATAATTATTAAGAATACGTAGTATCAAAATGGGTTCGTAAATTAAAGAGATCCTTGCCTCCTCTCCTCCACCGGAGTTTCTCCTCTAATTGCTTTCGTTTTAGCGTTTCAAAAGGGACAGCGCAAACTAAATGCCAGCGGTGTCGTGGGCGGCCGGGGACGGCATAGGGATAAAAACATCGAATCCCTGGGATCATATTCAGATGAGTTATGTACGTAGTCCCTTCAGCACTAGAGTGCGATGCGCTTATCCTCGGTTTTAGTAGTAGATCTTTGATTTTTGTCTAGGCACGATACCTTCTTTGCTTATGGGGACGTGACAGACCGGTTTTTATATTGGTGAACCCACCCCGCACTCTCTGCATTTAGCCCGAGATGCCAGGGCTCCGTCCGGATAAACTGTCACGGAGTGAGCGGTCAGCTCAGGCTGGCCGACAGGACTTTACGTCCTCCAGTCCTCACTCTTTTCATAGTACCATAACAATTTGAGAATACTTGGTGAGGAGAGGCTATACCAAAAATAGGTAATTTTACAACGTATAGGAGCTGAAATCGGCCACCGAGAATACCTGGTCTTTCACGACACTACAGCCATATGCGAAGAGTCGATAAAAATCATATTTTACAGTTATGCAGCATTATGATGCTCAAATAAATTAAAGCCATATGCGTCCATTCGATAAAAAACATATTTTGCAGTTACGCAGCATAATCACCCTTATTACAGTTGTCGACTCACCAAAGTGACAAGCTTCGCAGTCACTCTCACTTCACTTCACTTTTCGTATTGTCGTTGTCGAACGGTGTGACGTCACATTTTTCTTCGAAGCCTTTTTATAGTTGTCACTTAAAGTGACAGATAGCATCAGGGCATGCGTCAGGGTATAGACAAAAGTGAGGTTTGTCTTATTTTGTGGTATTGTTGTTATTTTTGAAAGTGTTTAAAAGAAAAAAAAATATATAAACGCGATGTATTTTCGCCCTTTATCTATAACAGGATGCTTCACCATAAAATCTATCATGACTTCAAATTGTTTTTTGTTGTAATTTTTGCCCTAAAATTGCAAAAAAAAAACAATTTAATTTATAAAAATCTATTGAATTTTATGTTTTAATGAACAACTTAGAAAGCCATTATAAAATTTATCATTTTCTGCTTGCATTTTCCTTTTTCTTACACACATCTAACATCTGTCAGTTACGAAATCCAAGTGAGTAAAATTGTCACTTACATCGACATTTGTCTACTTAATACGACAACAGTAATACGTCCAAAGTCGTATGTTTTCGACAAATGTCACTTTAAACGACAACTATAATACCATTTTTGTGTCGAAGCGACATTTCTCACTTAAAGTGACAACGATAATAAGGGTGAATGTTGCTTAAATTTTTCATTTTCCTTGTTTTCTAAATAATACGTTTAATTTAGTTTAACGGTCCAGTGTGCGTATAGCAATGAAAAACTCGTTGACTGTTCCGTCAATTTTTGTTCTGATAGTAATAAATGCACCATTATCAAACAGTTAAAAACCAGAGTGCTGTTTATAATGACTTTTATTTGCTTTCAATTTGTTTCACAATCGGCTGCCAAGGCCATATTCATCGAAAAAGATCATTTATTGGATAATTGTTAAAATGTGTAAATTATAGCTTATTCATTAAGCAGGATAAACGTTGGGTTATTATCCTAAATATATTCTTACGACTACCCTGAGATGATATTTAAAATATCTATTCAGATCGATGAATACACTTCTTTCCGAATTGATGATAATTTTGCTCGATGATAGCGGATGAGTGCCTCTATAAATTTGACACTAAGTTTATAAAACTTGATCTAATTTAAATCGGTTACCTATGTACATGAGTATCGAAGGGTTAATGAAATATCGCTATTTCCTTTACGTACATGTAGTAGTGTCTGTCTATAGATACTGAGAAAATACAATAAAAGTTTTTGGAAGAAAATATACAATGTTCTCTGATTTTTTAACTCACTGTATTAAATTATCGGGAAATTTTCGGTTATTTAAATTTTTGAAATTTTTATTCCAAACACAACTTTACCAGAAATGATAATGATTTAAAACAACTTGACGTAAATGCATTTTTGTAAACAACCAAACCTTATCATTAACTATTGCGCAATTTAATATTAGCATAAAAAATCCAATGTCACATCACTCTTACATAATAGAACAGATTATTCCGCTAAAATTTAACTTGCAAAATAGATTTTCCATATGATTAAGGAAAATATCACGTACATATTTTCCTCAATCGATCTATTTTGCAAGTTGCATAACTAATTGCACAGATTTATTCAGTGTCAGTGCACTTCGATAAGATTTGAACACTTATAGGAAGACTTATCCAAGCCTCAGTAGTGAGTGCATTTTTTACCTGTTAAGCAGGACAACTTTTGACATCACTTAAGTACAAAAGATATTTATTTTATTTTTACATTTTAAACCAAACACTTCCTCTTAACGTTATTACTGCCTGAATAGCAAATTAATTTGACAGTTAATTATTCAGAAGTCTTCTTTTAACCGGCTCAACAATAATACGCAGTCACTGCTGATAAATATTTAATTTAATTATCTCTTATACTGACGGCCGGCTACATTTTAGATATTTTCTTTCCAACTGCACAACTTACTCTGTTTAATAAGATATCAATTGGCCGACTCATTTCTCTCTGCTATTAGTAGCTCAGAGACTAAATGTGTGAAGTTTCAAAAAAAGTATAATAATTAAGCACAACTTAAGCTTAAACGGCTGTTATCGTTAGCTAAAAATTCTAGCAGATTTTGTTGCGAACCCAACGATTGTTTGCTATAACAGGCGGTCGCGGCTAAACTAATTTCCGCAGTCAAATAAGTAAAACGTTGAAGCATTCATTTTATCTGTTGCTGGAATTTAATAGCTCTTATAAGCGTCTTATAAAGAATAGAGCATCTTTGAAAAATAAAAAACACTTAATATTAGAATGACTCGGTGATATCGCTCTGTATAGGTCGAGTAGCGTAATCATTTACTGTGATAAGTTATCAATTGAATTTTGATAAGTATAGAATACGTTTAGTTGTGAACAGTGTAAAATTTACGGGACGTGAAATAAGTTTATATATATACATATATACATGCATAATGTGTATATCATTTTTTTTTTTTCTTTTGCCAAAAAATGATGGTGAACTTTGACAATCATGTAGTTTTCGAAAAAGTTAGAAAACTGGAAAGAGTGACTATTGAATATAATTCCCGTCCAGTTTCCGGATTATAAGGTCTTTGTCTCGGTTATGTCTAAACAAACCGACGGGAATCACTGACAAACATAACTTAGTAAAAATGCGACCATAGATCTTTGCTAAGTTATGTTATGCGAAGTTTGCTCAAGAATGAATAGCATTAACTACATCAACGATTCGCATGGACAAATATAAATGGGAAACAAATACTTTCAGGGAGAGAGACAAAGAGAGAATCCTGGCGTGATCAAAGAAATTGAATACCGCCGTCCTAAGGATCAAGGGCTAATCAGCAAACTGTAATTTTCAGATAAATATATAATTAGTCTAAAAATAACAAGCAAATTCTGGAAGGATCATTGAACCCATCTACATTTTTTTGTGGAGTAGACGGAAATCATCAATGTATCTAAGAATCGACTCTACAAAGTCGCGATATTTCTCAGAAAATAATCGATAAAGGTCTTTATAGGATCCAGAGTTCTACATAGGTTGGCCGAACAACTATAATGTGAATCTCGGACAAGAATATTTACTTTCGCCGCTTCTCTTTCTTTCTATTATAAACGACGTCCTTGTTAGCGCTATTGACAAATCTTGCAGCACAAAATAATGCAGCTTACCTAACATAGGGTCTATTCACACTATCCATCAAGTTTCCGACAATCAACAGTCCGTCACCTATTCGTCAATTTTCATTGCATTCATTCGAGAACGTCATCTGCCCATCCTCTATTGCATGCAAAGCTCAGAGTAATATTGAATACATATTTACACTGAACTATTACATCTCATCACCGAAATTTTGACGGCATCAAAATTATTCCCCAAAAGTTTTCCTTATAGTGACTGTCCAGATAGTACGGATGGTTCGTTCAAGTGTATTGTATTGCAAACTGGGGGAATTAGTAGACAAAGAGTTGGGGAATCTGGTAAAGTTTATTAACTCTTTTGGCTAGTTTCAGCCCACCCCCTAGATCTTAGATGTGTTTTCCAGGCAGGGTCCCAATAAAGTGGCATCACAATGAACCATGGATGGTGAAGTGTGGCTGGGCGTAAATGCTTTTACGATGGCCACCACTCTAATCTAACCTAAGAGTATTGCAGAATATTTTGATGGGCGGTTGATTGTCGGAAGTCTGATGGATAGTGTGAAATAAGAATAAATTCTAGCAACAACGCCCAGACCGTCAATGAAAACATCAACGTGGAGATTTTTAAGAATTGATAGCATAATTACCGAATCTGACAGTATATGACATTTTTCTGTTAGCCCATATATGAAGCACCATCAAAATCTCAGCAAGAGTACACGGTTGTTCAACTCAAATGTATGGCAATCTTACATGGAGAAGAAATAGTTTAACTGACCAAATTTAAATGTTCTCATCATGTAAAATCAGACTATGTAAATAAAATTATGTTTTCTCGCAATGTCAATCGGACGCTACCATATACATTTGCGTCCACAATGAACAGTATTATTTTCACTTTGAGAAGAGTATAAAAACTTACAATTGCTTTTTTCACCCGTTTCTCTTCAAATATAACGAGAGATAACATATTTAAATATTTAAAATCCAGCATCTCGACAGATGTTATTTCTTATTTAAAAGTTAGTAAACCTTCAAAACCATGGCATCTTTCATTTTTACTGCTTCAGCAACTGTGTAGGACAACTTATTAGATCCTACATTTTAGTTCACGATATTAAAAAAAAACTGAAACTTTACTAATCAGCATGTAAAAGGAATTAAGACAAAAACGATTGTAGGTTTCAAATCTCTTTTTGCTGCTTCTTTGATATCGTTACTTTCACTGAAATTTCGATGCATTATGGCTTTCGTGATGTTGAATTCTTCGACCATTCCTACTAAATCTTTGGAAGAAATAGGCATAATGACTCCGAAACTCATACCGGAAGTATGTAAAAATCATTTCAATTGCAGCTAAATTTAGCTTTCTAATTTTCTCAACACTCTTAGACATTGAACTTAGCGCTCTTAGCGTTCTCTGTTTTAAAACATAACATATATGTACATTAAGGTGGCCCAAAAGTGTATGGATTTGCGAAAGTGTTAAGAATTGTGAAAGTATGTTTGTTAGCTATTACATTTTTATGCAAAATTTCAGTGAAATTCATTAATGTTTAGAGGTCGCTCAAATCGAAAATAGTGATTTTTTGGCCGTTTTGGACTTTGGGAACTGTTTCCACATTTTCAGTCATAACTTTTTATTATGACCATATTTTCTCTTGATTTTGTTTTTCAATTTAAGCGAACTAGCTATGAACTTATTGCAGTGGAAGGTGTTTTAGAAAATTAAATGTTTGAAAACAAAAATTCGTACCCGGAGCTGCAAGTTTTTGACCTCGCGGCACTTCATGAAATGTAGGCAGATAACAGTTTGCGCTCAATGACTATTTACACGAAGTGTCTGAAATTTTTAGTAACTTCATGAAGTGCTACGAGCCTTTACGCCGATAGTGTAATACCAACCGATATTATTGAATACTAGGAGGGAGATGAACGGTGAAGGGGAAGGTTGCGCAGACCTACGAGATACCCACACACACACTCACGCTACACTATCGGCGTAAGAAGTTGTAGACATTCATGAAATGACTAAAAATTTCAGACACTTTGTGTAAAAACTCATTAAGCGCAAACTGTTACACTATCTGCCTACATTTTATGAAGTGCCTAAACTTTTCATGAAGTGCTAAGTTACGTCAAGTCTCTACGACATATGTATATATCTATACAGTAAATTAAAAAAAAAAATCTTTTATGCGAACATAGTCATGTATCCATTCCAAAATTCTGCAATAGATAAAATTATACGTGTTCTGAAGGCTTGTGTCAAGTTTGTTTATGGTTTATGGATTCGGTCGCTTCGTGCACATTTCACCATATATGGAATATTTTTTTCTTTGTTCTCTCTACAACCTCTACAAATACGAAATACAAAATCCTGAGTTCATAGCTTAGATTGCTCCTTGGGTTTGTTAATGAAAAATACAAATGGAACAAGATATGTACTACCCGTATCATTTAATCCCGTATCTGCGATCACTATGGATCCAGAAGTATTTATGGACAAAGGATCTCGCACTGGAATATGTTGCCTTGCTTTATAAGAGGATCTAGTATTCTAGGGTGCTTCAAAGCTCAGTACTGGAATAATTCCAGTAACTAGATTTGAGTTTAGCCTTGATTATTCCATAATATAACCGCACATCCAACGCACTATAGGTCTCTGATCTACAGTGTCTTGGTGAATTTGATATTCTTCTAACTATACCTACACTAAGCTCACATTCACCATCGTCATTAATTTAGTTAAGTAATAAGTTACTAGTAAGTTTCCTGACGGATGGATTTATTTTGATGTCCATAATTGTAGTGTAAGTTGATATTACGGGCCAGATGATCTATTTTGTATTACGTTGAGGGCCACATGTTTTCAATGTTCAAAAGTTAATAAAATACGATTTTTAGAATGATTATATTATGTATTATCTATTTATTAGACTTAATGTCAAGTTCAATTTATTGTATATTATTATACTATATACATAGTCGTTTTATATTTCATTAATTTTTTAAACTAAAAATATTTTTTATTTTCTTGTATATTATACAATATACCTTACATACATACATACATAGACATTTTATATTTAATGTTATTTTTTAAAAACTATAAATATTTTATATTTTTTATAAAAAACAAAAATAGAAGTTATAATAAGAAATAAACAAAATCACAGTTTAATATTACTTATTAACAGATATTTGACATTGTTTTTCACAAAGTAAGTCATCAAAATTTGGTTGAATATATAGAGCTGATGCATTATTTAAAATTGATGTTAAATGTTGATCGGTTAATCTTGGTCTTTCTGAATTTTTGTTCTTTTTCATTAAAGAAATAGTTGCTCGCATAAATAAGTGCTACCGAGCATAGCTTGTATACGTGTAACAAACGAAAACATTTTAGGAAACCAACTACAGATAAATATGAATAAAAATCTGCAATTCCGACTTCCATATATTTTTGCTTCAGCAATTTCAATATCGATAGATAGAGGTGAAGTCAAAAGACGAAATTGTAATTTACATCTTTAAAATTACAAAATCTTCGATCGAATTCCGTTTCTAAAAATTTAAATTGTTGAGCATATTCTGTAAAGTTTAATTTAGGTGATTTAATCAATAGATATTGACAGCTTTCAAGGTGATGTAATGTAATATCCACGTCCTTTATCCATTGTCCATCTTTTAATTCTGCGCATTCATAATTTTTTGTTTCCCAGAAAATTATGGTTTCGTCCAACAATGTAAAGAATCGTTTTAACATTTTATGACTGGAACCGTAATCTTCCAGAAATGAAGCAAATTGACTATGATTAAGTCCACGTGCTCGAATATAATTTACAATTTTGGTGACTATTTTTTAAACAAGTCCGACACATTTAAAACTATTAAGCGCAGTACTTGTTGGTGAATACATAATGAAAATATTCAAAATTGTTATTACCATACTGTTTGCATATTTTTTTAATCTTGCAACAACTCCTTTAGTAATCAGTTGCAAGACAAACCAACTTTTCCAATTGTAACTTATACTTCTTCAAAACTTCCACAAGTACATCAAAAATATCAGCTACAGTGGTTGTATTATGCATAGGAATGATTTCCAAAAGTTCTTCACTTACTTTTAAATTAACATCGCATCCGCGGATAAAAACGGCGCTGAGCAATATTTCGAATATTAAATTAATTAATTAATTAATTTCATCAATTGCAATAGAGTAGGCTTGAAATTTTGATATTGTTGAATTATGCTGATTTTTCAAATTCTCGAATATTTCATCAATTCTGCTAGCTACAGTATTTCGATTTAAACTTACACTTAAATTTTTTTTTTTTGTACTGGACATAATACTTCCGTCGCTTCAATTAAGCATTCACTAATAAATTCCCCTTCAGTAAATGGTTTCGTTCTGCTTGCGATTAAATGTGATAATATATAACTGAGTTTTACAGCAGCTGTATTTTCTTCAAACAGATTTAGTGATTTTGTTGTTTTTGAAGAATTGATTTCAATTCCGGCAATTTGTCTTCACGAAGTTTTGCAAAATATCAGGCATAATATTTTATTCTTGTTTTAGACACAAAAATATTGCAGTTCCCACTTTTCTTGAAAATTATGATGTTCTTCTTCAATTGATATTTTCTTACTCATTGTTCTTGAAGTTTCATTATATTTTTATTAAATAACTTTTTAGTTCAGTATGAATAAAAACCAAATTCCACTTTAGAGTTCAATTTATCATTCACAAACGATTAAGCAAACACTGTGATGATCTGTGTTGTGCGTCGGATTAGATTAGATCGCTACGCGTTTTATCTACCGAACTAATGGATTGGCGCTTAATCCCACCAAAGATCAAGCCATTAGGTATTCTATTTGTGCAAACGGCCATAGGTCCATGAAAAGATCATCCCCCTTTCAACCAGTTATGTAAGGAATCTCGGCCTTCTTATAGATCCCAAGATTACTTGGCGGTCTCAGGTAAGCAAAATCTGACTATGATCTTCGTTCCTTATATGCGGTCTCACATTTCAATAATTCCAGATTGGTCTTCCACCGAACACTCATCAGCTTTGGGTTTAATGGTATATTTGGTCACGGAAACTCTTTTTGGAATTCCCTGCCTGAATCCATCAAAAAAACGCCTTAGTCAACACATTTCAAGTAACTTGCTTTGCTGCATCTCTTGGACCTTTAAAGGTTTTGTTCGCACACGTTACCATGATATCCCCCTATTCTGTTATGCTGATCTAATCTTTTCCCCTCTCCTTATTTCATTTTCAAAGTCTATGTGACCCCCCAATAATGTTGACAAGGCTATCTAATTTTTTGCTATTAGTCTTAGGGTATCTTGATCACCATAATACATGAGATTACGAATTGAATTGATTTGTAAGATGAATGGAAGTAAAAAAGGTTTTGAAAGTACAGAGAAAATAATCAAATCACAATTTCGCAATCTACTGTTCTGTAGAACACAGCACGGAACCACAGCTATTTAGTTGCTTTCAACTGGCTTGTTCATTCTAAGCATCTTTATAATTAAGTTCTGTATAACTGATACCATGTTAATTTAAGCTCTTATTAAATAGCGATGCTGTGATAAACCCATATGCAAAGCAAATTACCAATATGCATATAAACATAAACAAACCAAATTATCCATATGCATATAAACATAAAACAAAGTAAATTACAAATTTTAAATAGCATCGGAGTCTATCACGAATTTTCCCACACTACACAAAAATTCAAAGCAACACATTGTTCAAGCATTGAATACAATTGCGTCACTAACCGCAATAATTTTACGGGTTTGTAATAAATAAACTTTGAATTGAATTGAATTGAAAATATTTGGTCAACCAAATATCGCCACAAAAATGCAAACAAGTACATTCCCCAATAATCAATAGCAATTACGTCATGAATTTGAATTTCTTTACAACTCGAAATTTTGTCTTGACCTTCATTTGTCGATATTACTGAACCCTACAATTTTTTCATATTCAGTTTTTGTACATTACAGATTACAGAGTACCACAGATTATCTACTTATTCTTTCCTTCGGTGATTTTCCATCATAGGAGTTAAATTTTTTAGCTACTTCCTTTATAGCCCTAGAGTTAAGTTTTTTAACTACTTCCGTCAACCATAGGAGTAGAGCACTTAGCTGTTTTGCTCAACATAAGGAGTTCCAGCCTATTAGCTACACTCAGATCAGCAGAGCCAAAACTTTACGATAATAATCATCTTCAGACTATTGTTGATCATCATAATGCTACATGGTAATTATCTCTTATTCTTATTTTATATTTTGTAGTATTTAGTATTTAGTGTTTAATGCTTTTAATAATGTTCATAATCATAACTCTATAATTCTGTTTTTAATAACTATTTCTGTTCTTAATTATCCCATCTGTTTTTGTGTCATCCCATTTGTTTCCATTGTACATATTGCTTATTATATTATTTCAGAAGTAGTTCTATGTACGTTACTTTCCTTTAACCACTCTGATATCAGACTACCTCATTACCACCTCTAGTACTAAACCAATGTGAATGTGTTCATTGCACTTGACAAATATTTTTTTTTAAAAGCACCTCAGCTTCCGCTACATCACTACGTTTATTACATCGAGTTATTATAGTATTACAGCATTTTTAATTTATAGTAAACAAACCAAAGAGATGATACATACAGATATTTTAGATGATGCAATAGAGATTTAGATAAATGTAATTTTTAGCTAGTAGTAGGAAAGTGCAAAATTAGAAGAAGCATTGGACCAAGACTGAGTAGGAATCGAACCCCCAACTACTAGGATGGTTTTCTAAGCAATTATGTAATGAAACAATAATAGACTAGAATAGAAAACACATATATTTTTCAACCCCGACCACAGAGCTACGTCCAAGAACGGTCGATATATCAATGTTACAAGATTTGCATTGGTGATTTCTTAAGTATATAGAAAAATACAAAAAAAACGCATTTTTCAGTAATTGCAAACAGAATGATTTTAGCTATATCAAGAAAGACACTCTAAGAAGAAATATGAATATAAAAGGTCTAAGTTAACCTTGCATAAGTGATATATACTTGATGGGGAATCAGTTCCAAACGTCTATGCAAGTATCAAATATAATATATAAAATATCAAAGATACATAATAAACTACCTATACGTTAGTTTAATAACACTGATTAATAAAACTTGTTCTGGTTGTTAGCATTTAACTTTGTACACATATCTAATCTGTTTAAAAAGATAAGAAAAATCTGTAAATGTTTGATTTGCTCACCGTTGTTGTTTGACTTTGCGGTGGCGTGTATTAAATTTATCTATGGCTATGACAACTATAAGTGTTCTTTTATTTCTGATTATTACCTGGAATGTAGGTAGGTACATCAAAGAAAAACAATAACATTAAAACGACCCGAAAATGCAATGACTAAGATCAATTATTCAATTCACAGTATTATCAGCAGGGTAGAAGAAATTTGTCAAATACGTCTATCGCAGTAATAATTAAGGATAAGAATATTAAAAAATGCTGCAATAACACGTAAAAATTGGTATTTATACTCATTATAATCATAATCAAAATTCTTGACTTTTAAAGGTCAGTTCAAGGTTATCGTTTACTATATCAAATATCAACAATTTGTTGATAGTACATTAAAATAAAAGCGCTTTCATACCTTGCTTTCTTGCGGTATTTGTAGCATATTGATAAACTTTCCTCTTATAATTATTACAAGTAAAAGTAAAGAAAATACTAATAGCAGTAACCCCAAAAAAGAAAAGCCGGGCGACTGAATTGAATTGCAACTGATTATAAAAATGACAAAAATATCTAAATCAGCTGGCTGACAATGACAGCTGACAAAACAACCTTTGCTAGGAGCCACACGCTGCAGTATGCTTCACTTTACGTTGTTTAGACACATTTGCGAGAGGAAAAATTCCGTAAATCACTTTTCTAGCTACAACTTTAAGTGGGATACACAATGTACCACTGTAGGGAGTGCGGGCAACATAACAATTCGTGATACAGTTATTGTTTATATTAAAAACTGTGACTTAGTTGAACACGCATACAATTAATTTCGGTAATCATATAAGGAGCTACGCGGAGCAACATTATTGTGCCGGTACGTCTTAGCACAAGTCGAGGAAATCCTTCTTTCCTTAAAAACTTGTGGTGTGGGAAATCTCATTAACGAGTGAGACATGATGGAACGTGTGAGCCCTACCAAAACCCTCGAGAATACTTCCAAAACCCTCGAGAATACTTCCCAAGCCATGAAACAGAAACCTATATGTGTGCGTTCGGAGTCCGTTCTCTAAAATGTTCTATATTGATGCTTATGGAAAAATACCAAACATTGATTTTATAAATGCTATAGAGCCAAAACTACTATCCATACAGGAAAATAGTCTTCTAGTAATTTACAGCTTAGTTCGTTATCTTCCCAAAGGCTGCACTTACTACATACCTTCCTTAACAAAATAATAAAATAGTTTTGATTACAAAGTAACCTTACCATTTTACGCTCAATACCTCTCAGCTGAGTGATAATTGCATGTGTGTATGTGCAGCCGGAGTCCGAATCTGTAGGCAGCTACATTCGATATCATCAGCCCACGGCATGCCATGACGGCACAGCGCCATTACAATGATTACTCAGCTGAGAATTTTTGTTTGAGAAATCGTAGTCATTTGGCTAAGATAAATTTTTTTAAATAATTTTGTTAGGAAAGGTATGAAAATTTTATTACAGTTCGGAAAATAAGAAAACAAGCTTAAGATTATCAGAACACCATTTTTCGGTGTGAATAGTAGTTTAGGGCGGAGGAGCTATTCAAATCAAACTTTTGTCAGTTTTACATAAGAACACTGCAAATATTTTAGAATGTAAGGACTACGTTGGGCCTTGCATGTGGTAGGGAGGGAGTCTCTTTCATGGCTTGTGAAGTATTCTCGAGGGTTTTGATACTTCCCAAGCCATGAAACAGAAATCTATATGTATGCGTTCGGAGTCCGTTTTCTAAAATGTTCTATATAAATACTTATGAAAAAGTGCTAAACATTGGCTTTATATATGCCACAGAGCCTAAACTACTATCCATTCAGGGAAATAGTCTTCTAGTAATTTACAGCTTGATTCCTTATCTTCCCAAAGGCTACACTTCCTATATACCTTACTTAACAAAATAATAAAATAGTTTTGATTACAAAGTAACCTTACCATTTAACGCTCAATACCTCTCAGCTGAGTGATAATTGCATGTGTGTATGTGCAGCCGGAGTCCGAATCTGTAGGCAGCTACATTCAAAATCATCAGCCCACGGCATGCCATGACGGCACAGCGACATTACAATGCTTACTCAGCTGAGAATTTTTGTTTTAGGAATCGTAGTCATTTGGTTAAGATAACATTTTTTTAAATAATTTTGGTAGGAAAGGTATGAAAGTTTTATTACGGTTCGGAAGATAAGAAAGCAAGCTTAAAATTATCACTACACCATTTTTCTGTATGAATAGCAGTTTAAGGCCGAGGAGCTATTCAAATCAAATTTTTGTCAGTTTTACATAAGAACACTGCAAATATTTTAGAATTTAAGGACTCCGTTGGGCCTCGCATGTGGTAGGGAGGGAGTCTGTTTCATGGCTTGTGAAGTATTCTCTAGGGTTTTGGCCCTACCAATGGGCCAACTAACACGAAGAATACGAAGCAGGCGCATTTTTTTACCACGTGCCCAGACTCGTCATCACAATAATTTTGCTACGCTTGTTCTGTACAGAGAAGTCATAGTGACAAAAAAGTAGGTGTGTTCAGAGCGCACGCTATAATCATTACTGCCCAATAAGCAATTCGAACAGAATTCCGGTCGTTTTCCTTGTCATTTTGACGAGTTTACCTGGAAATCCGTACTATTTGCGCACTAAATTCCGCTTCTTTGGCCGAGGGAACTGCGCCGAGATTCCAAGTCTTTGGTTGCATTGGTAAATGGAACTGAACGTGGAAATCTATTGGATTTCCATGTTATTTCCTTGTTATTTTCGCATGGAATTCCCAGACTTTTCCATGGCATTTCTATATGGAAATCCTAGGGATTTCAAAGCTTTTTCTAAATTAAACAGGGGGAGGGGAGCATAAATAATTTTTAGGATGCAAAGCAGTATTAAAAGTTTCGAAAGTATAGAGAAAATAATCAAATTGCCATGACTTGAATTCTTGCAAAATGTTAAAATAGAGCTTCATAAATTCGGAACAAAGTTTGACAAGTTTAGCGTTTTGTAAGAATTAAAGTCATGACACCTTAATTATTTTCTCTATACTTTCAAAACTTTTTCCACTGCTATGCGTTCTACACATCAATTCAATTCGCAATCGCCTGTGTTCTGCAGAACACTACATGGAACCAAAAGAACACAGCTAATATAAGCCATTAACAATTTTTTGTATACCTCCAACACATCTGTAATGCTGAAAATGGCGTTCGCTGTAGCGTAGCCCCCGGAATATAATACAAGCCATGAAGTCGCCGGAGGCACCGACACATTAAAAGGCCTTAAGGTGCCGGGTACAGCATGCAGTAAGAGCTCACTCTCACTGCTTTTTGTATACTCTTCATGTAGGAAAAACAAAATTTCATCTTAAACAGGTCCTAAAGCCCAAAACCGTTGCTCCCACAGCAAAATGAAATAAAAACAAATTGCAGCCAAATATGTTTTCTTTCTAATAGTTTAAAAAAAATAAAAGCATGTAGAACAAATTTATGGAATTCATAGCGTTTGAACAAAATTCAAGCAACTTTTATATTAAAAACTCCCGCAGTAAGACAAGGCAAGAAGACTGTGGATGTCGCCTGCTGACCGGCCCGCTGTTCTCTTTTTTCGACTTTGTTCATGGCTTGTATATACCGGGGGTTACGGCTGTAGCCGTAACCCTGTAGCGTGTTAAACCAGCTGTGTGCGTGAGAATGGCGTCACTTTTTTCCGCTGGAATTCCGTGCGAAAATTCCACATCTGGAATTTTTGCTTATTGGGTGGAGTCACTTTTCTTGATAACACTCGAGACTGTTTACAAAATAGTCACTTTCTTTTCTGACCATGTATATAAATGCACGCATATGAATTATTTCTTTTAAACACGCACACAATTAAACTCTGTAATAATATAGGAACTACAGCTTAGCAAGATTATTGGCACAATGGAACAAATGCCGTACTTCGTGCTACAACAAGGTATATAGAAGACAAGTTATTCCCGACTCGAACCACGTTCCGCCATTTTTGTTAAAACTCTTTTTCCCTTTTTCTTCATTCACTGAAGTACGTCACAGGGCATCAGCTGTAATGTGTCTAAATTCTTTGCGCTTGTACTGCCACTGTCAGATTTCCTTTTTCTTTTTTATTCATTCACTGAAGTACGTCACAGACTATCAGCTGTTTGATCAGCTGTGATATGTCAAAATTTTAATGGGCATACTTGTTTCTTCTATATACCTTGGTGCTACAACGTATTTGTCCCGTAGAATGAAGCTTTCGATGAACAAAAAGAAGAAGATTTAACGTTCATCAGTCAGCTGCTTGCTGCTAAACTGTCGTCAAACGACTTTTATTTGCGCAGGAAGATTCGGGTGGATTTCGTACAAAATCTTTTTTTGTAAATAATTATGTTCTTTTGAATTTGGCTCTATTCTGTGCTAAAAATGGGACTTTGTAGCTCTTGTTTTAAAGGGAGTGAAGAGGAAACAAGTTTTCAGCCGTCTATCGTAAAAAATAGCTTATCATTCAGTGATTTTTTCGTAAATGTAAGATCAAAATTCTCTTAGGAAGTACGAAGAAGACTCCAACAGGAGGCTGCAGAAAAGCGCCAGGTGGAAAATGAACGCAGAGGTATCAAAGATCCTGGAAAACTTCGGTTACAACAGTTGAAAGCGGCTGAAATGGAAAAACGGGAGATTGAAGCATCCAAGCAAGGGGGTGGTTCGGCTTTAAGGGTTAGTAGCACATTAATTGTTCGTCTTCTTTTGTACAGAATTACTGATATCTAATTCCATTATTCTTACAGTGGCAGACTGATTAACTTATATTTTATTCCTATTTAATAAGTTGTACTAATTTCTTTCAAAGTTCATTGTTTTGCACGTATATTACCATAGTAAATAATTCAATATTTTACCAAAGAACTGTTGAAACTTTTTTTATATTTATATGGTCCAAATTGTTGTACTTTTAATAAATATACACTTATTGTAAAATTGTTTTTGTTTAAAATTACACTCCATACCCCCTCGAAAATACCTTGGTAAAATAGACTATGTGTAAGCACTCACATATATATAATGTAAGAGATATTTAGAAGAAATATGTGTCAAAAATTTATATAATATAGAAAAATAGTAGAAGATTCTGCCTCGAAAATATGGGGATGAATTGAATTGAATGTGGGATGCATAGCATTGAAAACCGACATACAATTTTGCGGGCAAATTTTTCTTCTAAATAGCTTCTTGGAATATAATTTATAGGTATATTATTATATTTATTTGTTGAATGTGTTGTGTGAGACAGCATTATGCACACGACAAGGACTATCCTTAGAAATGGTGCTGAAATCACGAAATACTATATTGGTCTTTCACTACCATCGCTATGGTCTTAATTTCTCATGGTACCCTCTTATTGTGTATCAAGACACAAAAACACAATACAAGAAAAGATACAAAATTTACAGTGGCATCTGCGTTTTAGAATAACATATATATATAAACCTCAGTTCCCTATCCCTTCCATTCCTGGCATGGCATCTCCTCCTGAGCTTTGGCGACATCATAAAAAAAGTTAGTCTATAGAAAAGTAAAAGGTTTAAAGGTGTATCTTTGTTAACACAGACTAGTTAACATCACATTTTGGACAAGAAATTATTTACAGACAATTGCTATTTTTTAATGCAATCACTGAATATGACTCCTTCCAGTATTTTATTAATAAGAAGGGAGGATGGCTAAACCTTCCAGCATATTGCATTATATGCGAATGCGAGTAGCCCGCACTTGCACTTTAGGGTTTCAAATCACTGGAGAAGTATTTAATTTATCACTCCAAAGACAATAATAAAATTCGTAAAGCTAGATTTAGCCTAACTCTTCTAGGGTAGAAAGCAATAAATCTACTCTTAACTTCACCTAACCTGGAGTCAATGAAAGACACAATATACGAGCTAACAAGGATTGGGCTTAGGCCCAGGTATAGAATAATGCTTGTCAGTATTTGAATATAAGAGAATAAATAACCTAACTTCAAGAGAAATGACTGGGTAAAATTCATAGGAATGAAAGGAAACAAAAAGAATAGACAGATTTTATACAGATAAAAAAAAAAAAAAAAAGGCAATGAATGCCCATTTAATCAGTTCAGTTCAATTAATTCTATAGTACCTGATTTTTTAATTTTACTCTCATTCATACAACCACAACTATGTACAGGCATCGAATGCCTAATAAGCTTATCTCATTTCATTTTATAGCATTCAATTCTTTATTCGCTCTCATTCATTTATTAATTTTAATCTTGTGCTATTTCATGTATTATATATTTTATAAGTATCCATGTTAGTATCATCATAGAATCACCTGTAAGGACTTCTTAACGTCCAACCAATCTCAAAAGGCTATCCACTCTTTATATTCTTTTTATTTCTTTATGTCTAATATCGGGTCGGCCTATGGCACGACCAGCTACCCTGATTTATGTTATTTTGCTGTTAATACTAAGCTACTAATGTCGTAATGCCCAGCGTTGTACGTTGCTTTAAGCAGGGGCTTATAAATAAATTCTTTTTGATTTGATTTGAGATAATTTCTAAGAATGGGGTAGAAAAATACGATGGCAAGAATTGAGAGCTCACCGCACTTTTCGCTACGGCTGTTGTAGATCTTTGATTTAGTTTGTTGTGTTATGATTTCCACACAGTGGTGTCCATCATAATAAGGATGAAGATCTTCAGAAATTAAAATATCTGATCCTGAAAGCGCACACTTTGAATTAGAAATGCATACCAAGTTGGGGGCACTGACATATATAATATGCACTGCTTAACTTTCTATTTCACGTGGGCACAATTTTTTGTGTCAAAAAGAGTTCTTACGTCGGTGCCAACATTGAAAAAATCATTGGCGGGAAGTTGAAAAGTGAGCATCACTGACTTATAACAATGGACTGAGCAATTTGCTATTTCATGTGGCACAAAAAATATTGTGTTTCTGTATATCACCGTTAGAGCACCCTTTAAAACGATTACATAAAAAACATGTAAAACTCAACCAATCAGATGAAATTTTACACCCGAAAATCGAATTAAATTAAAAAAATGTATTTTCTTGTGTCCAAGTGATATTTTAATCGTTTATAAGGAATTAAACTCATTCCGACTTTAATTTTCAAAATTTATTCTTAACTGAATCCTGCTTATGGGCAAGAGAGACGGAGCATGGTAAACACTATCTTTACCTTATTCCTTCTGAAGTGATTGCATCTGTAGCCAACATAAAAACATCAAATGGCATAAGCAAATGTTCCCGAATGCAATATTTTGTGTTGGTAGCTCCAACTCTGCCACAGGGCGAAAGAGAGAACTATAAAACTTGTGCCATGCTTTCCTATAGGAAAATGGCAATACGCTCAGTCCATTGTTATAAGTCAGTGGTGAGCATGTAGCTCCAAAAATGACTTTAATAAATCCTTTGGAATTTCTTCTGCGTATCTAATGAATATATTGTCTTTAGTAAAACAGCTTTTATCTGTAATAACCCTAAATAATTAATTTAAAAACATTTATTTCTACAAACCCACTTATTTATTTCTTGTTCACAGTTCTCTCTCAGTTGGTACATGGTGCTTAGACCGAAAGAGTCAGAAATATAGAAGTGAGCCCACTTTCTATAGTGTATTTCAATGAACGTAGTTAGTCCATATTATATATGTCAGTGGTTGGGGGTAAGTAAACGCTGAAACACAGTGCGAGCGTGAGCGCAGCCAGCGTATCACAGTTCCTGTAGAATGCATGAGGAGAAGTTGGGTTGGGCAAGTTCTAATGGTGAAGTCGGCTGCGTCCACTGCGCTGAACAAACGCTGGGGTAGAAATAGTTTCGACTCCAGCGCAACTTTTAACATTTGATAATATGTTTTTCGTTGTTTATAGCCAACAGCTAATTTGAATGTAGTGAAATTCGAAAACTGGAGAAATTTCAACACGTTGAACTGATTTAATAAATAAACAAAATAAAAATGTCAGAAGAAAGTTCATTAGTTTGGTGCGACATGCGGAGCTAATTTATGACTTGAAATGCCGGGATTATAAAATCTAAAAAAAAATTATGAATTCTTCCAATTATTTAAATTGACAACACATAAAAGTCAGAAAATGAAAGTGTCAAGCACTACACAGTGTTAAAACGAAAGTTCAATACGCCGAAGTTATCAAACTCTCACAGTGTGTTAAGCTTAAGTTCGCTGCGCCGAAGTTATCAAACGCTCGCACTGTGTTAGCTAAAGTTCAATACGCCGAAGTTATCAAACGCCGGCTGAGTCGAAGTTTGTACGCTCGCACTATGTTTCAGCCAGCATTCCATTTGAGGTTTTAAGAAGAAACCAAACAGTTTAAACAAAAATAAGTTATTTATCTGATGCGGATGATATAAGCGACTAAGAAATGATAATATAATTCGCAAAGTGTGACCCGTGAAAAAATTATAAGGCGCCCGCAACATTTCGAGAAATGGGATGACGTTTGTTTTTATTCTCGATGCCGAGTGTAGACACTTTCGGCTATGACGGTTTACGTTGTCGAAACATTCTGCAACAATGGTTTTTGATAGATAGAATTGATATTCTTCCAGATAAAAACCACAACAAACTGGTAAATAAAAAGTTCTTCATTTCGCTTGGTTTTTAATCCACATGTCAATTTTCCTTTACAAAAATTCACAATTACAGCAGTGCTTACAACTTAAAAATTTCCATCTACGGCTTAACTAAGCCTCAGCTTACTGACTACGGCGAAACCGAGTAGGTTTAAGTTCTGGGCTTAAGCCACACCCGTAGCTTAGCTAAGCTCTGGGTTAAGCCTGGACTGTGAAAAACGGTTCGTCGGACAGCAAAAAAGGTATACAAAATTTTGAATATTTTATATTCTGAAGAACTTTTCAGTGCAATAAAAACGTATGGGACTGATCCACTGATTTATAACAATGGACTGAGCGTATTGTCATTTTCCTATAGGAAGGAATGGCACAAGTTTTATAGTTTTCTCTTTCGCGCTATAGCACGCTGGTTTGTCGGCCAGGCCCAGTCACCCCCCAACTCTAAACACATAAGGTAAAAGTTGTTTGGAATAAGCTAAGGCTACTACATCACAAGACAACAAACAAAAATAAAATAAAAATCATTAAATAATTTTTCTACATCGTGTGGCTCTGTCATCTAGCGACAACTAGGTCGATCCCACATGGCGAATGTGATGCACTTTTTACACAACAGCTTAAGTAAGCCCTGGTGGGCGAACGGTTCAAGGGGGGAAAAAGAAGAAGAGTTGAATTGATAGAGAGCCGATCTGACAGTATTAAAGGAAAATATTTTAAAAATCGAAAAGTATCGCTAGTTAAAAAGCGAGATCTGGTAATAAGAACTCTAGAACTGAAGAAAAGATCTTGTTGCGGAGTCGAGTAGTGACTTAAGTTGCAGAAGTTTGTAAACATGCTAGAAATAGAAAAAGGGAAAACAAAGCCGCTAACCAAGAGATTGAAAAAAAGAGCACCACGCCGGTATTAAATGGTACTTCCAGGCTCCAGTAATTTGAGTATATGGGAAGTTTCCATTTTCCGCATCAAAAACTGCGCCACATTTGCGAGCGCTACATACTTATTTTTCTGTGCCGTGTTGTATTTCTCAACTATTGAGTTTATTGAAGTTTGCAATCACTTTGGAAACAGTTTAACATATAGTTAAGAGGCTGGAAGGATTTAATTTGTTTCGTTGTTGACTGTATATTCAGAAGTGATATTTTTTTGTGTTTTTTTTAAAAACAGTTTTTTGTATAGCTCGAATCTAGTTACAAGTTCAGTCCTCTATTGTAAAAGGGGGGAACTAATCTAACCACCATATTCATAAACCCACTCTAGCGGTCCTCGTCAAAGCCGAGATTTTTATAATAGAAGCAGGAAGAATCCACAGAATCCACGATCAATATGTCTTCCATTGGAACAAGCTGGGCATCTAAGAGGACTCTTCGATGGAGCACCACCACAAGATAAAAACTGTAATGGCCGGTTTCACAGTCCAGGCTTAAGCCAGAGCTTAGTTAAGCCACGGGTGTGGCTTAAGCCCAGAACTTAAACCTACTCGGTTTCACAGTACTCAGTAAGCTGAGGCTTAGTTAAGCCGCGGATGAAAATTTTTAAGTTGTCAGCACTGCGGTAATTATGAATTTTTTTAAAAGAAAACTGCCATTGTGGATTAAAAACTAAGCGAAAAGAAGAAGAACTTTTTATTTACCAATTTGTTGTGGTTTTTATCTGGAAGGATAACAAATCCAAAATCATTGTTGCAGAATGTTTCGACAACGTAAACCATCAAAGCCGAATGTATCTACAGCCGGAACCGAGAATAAAAATCCACGTCATCCCATTTCTGGATATGTTGCGGGCGCTTCTTTATAATTTTTTCATAGGTTACAGCTTGCGATATTATATTATACATTCCTTGGTCTCTTATATCCTCTGCATCAGATAAATAACTCATTTTTGTCCTAACTGTTTGGTTTCTTCTTAAAACGTCAAATGGAATGCTGACACGAGCTGCCAGACAGTACTCAAAACTGCTAATTAGATAACTATTTTTCGCTTGGAAAATTTCAATTTAGTTTTAAAAGATAACTTTTGAAATATGCACGTTCATTTAATAACAAAAATTATAATATTTAGGCAAAATATATATTTAGCAATAATTTCTTATGTATTTCACAACAAAATCTAAGGCTTAAGCCTTCGAGATGACGGGCTTAAGTTAAGCTTTCCTTAAGCCAGTGATTTCACTTAAGCCTTGACTGTAAAACCGAAATATTTATTAAGCCTTGGCTTAAGCCATCGCTGTGGCTTAAGCCTTGACTGTGAAACCGGCCATAAGTAACGTTCAAAATTAGTGGTTGCCCAGTATAATTGGGTGGATGGGGCACGGGAAAGAAAACAATCCATCTATGTCTTCACAGAAGGTAAAGGTAAGTGGTGTGAGGTTTCCTTCAGGACCGGATGTGGTGCTGTGTGCTTTTGGCAGGCATACTTTCGTTTTTGTATGTGGCAAGTGACAGCGGCAAGATTTTGTGGACCCCCCCCCCCTACTCACCGCCAATAGTGTTCACGGAGTGAGCTGTCAGCTCATGCTGGATTTTACATCCAAATGTACTCATTGAAATATGCATTTATAACAAGGTTCCTTTCACTCGCCACAAGATTGGTGCTATCCAGAATTTCAAAATATAATCCTGGTTGATGATCAAAGCGGGTGATTTCTACTCGCTCAAGAGTTCTACTAAAAACTGGTAATATCAAGGATGTTAGTAGAACAAAGCTTAGTACAGATTTTGAGATACGTGGTTCCGTTTGTTTCTTTTTTATTGGTTGTTCTGAGTCAATGCCTTCTTCATTATTCGACCTTCGTGAAGGGGCGTTGTATGGCGATTCTTGTCTTCCTCCCTTTCATCTTCTGTAATTGTCAAAGGACAAAGCGCGTAAATAGGTCTACGAAGAACTCCAGATACTGTCCTTACGTCTGCCACACGAACTAAGCTATCGGCTCCTTTGATGGCTTCATTAATTCATCCTAATTGCCGTTTTAGCGAAGATTATCACCTTTGTAAGTAACTACCATGGTACCTGGCTTTATGTTTTGTGATCGTAACTTCCACTTAAAGCGTTGTTGTAATTCACCCAAGTATTCTTTCGACCACCGTCTCCAAAATTCATTCCTTATACATAGCTGACTAGTTTCCATCTTTCCAGTAAGTTCGTCTTTACTGGGTTGGCTTTTGGAACTATCCACGAAGTAAATGGTTCCCCAATTATAAAATGTCCCGGAGTTAGAGCAGACAAATCATTAGGGTCTGACGACAACGGTGTAAGTGGACTGGAATTTAATCGATTTCTACCATTACTGTTTCAAGTTCTTCGTATGTGAGTGATGCGTAGCTTACTGTTCTCTGCAGCAGATGTTTTGTAGATTTGACGGATGCTTCCCATAAGTCCCCAAAGTGTGGAGCTCGTGCTGGAATAGATGTTTCTGCACATTCCCCGTTTTCCTATGAAGCATTTTAATGCGCCGATGATTGATGGTTAAGTCGAATACGACTTTAAGGTGTACTCCTTTAGTTGCGGAGCAACAAAATACTGCTACGAAGACGATCAGTTAGTTCTGCCTACTAAGAGTTTAGCAGCACAGAGCTCGAGACGTGGTAACGTCTTTGATTTTGAGTACAGTTGAATAATTACGTTTCCATGATGATATATTGTCCCCATAGGCCTTTTCTGAAGCGTCCAAATCCATGTACTTCCCTTGTTTTTATCTTGAACTTGGGACACACATGTCACGTAGTTAAGTTCCTTTAACTCGTCACGAAACCTTACCCATTCAGTATGAATCTCCAAGGGAAGTGCAGCATACCGATCTAAGTTTAAAAGCCATAATTGCCGAAGAAATATTTTTGCTTGAACGATTATTGGATTGACGATTGCGAGTGAATCGAATAGATGGGCTATATCTGATAATACGGTACGTTTCGTAACTTTAGTTCCTTCTGGCCTGTTATTCCCAATGTGTTAATATGACTTTTTTTCTCATCATCAAGATCTAGTTTAAGTTCAATGTCATTTTTTGGAATATCTTTAGGCAGTTCCGGATTATTGTTGCACCACTTTCTTAAGCGGAATTCTCCCAATGTAAGGAGCTGTCATTTGTTTTTGCGTGTTTAAAGCCTCCATCATGCTGTCATTTCCTATCATGTCGTCATCTACATGAAAATCTTTTAATGCTGCCTTGACTCCGAAAGGATATTCTTTATTATGACCGTAGACACTTTATTGCTAAATATGGAGAATGTTATTGTTTTCAGTCGATAACGTTTTAAGTTGTTGCTCTAAATTTTCTCGCCATATTATCAACTGGAGATTTTGATCAGTTTCGGTCACCCTGCGCTTTCAAAACATCTTTTCGATGTCAGCAGTGAAGACATATTTGTGAAGACAGAAGCGTATATATAAGAGTAGTGAAGAGATCATCTAGAATTGTGGGACCATTGTTACAACACATCGTTAAGAGATTTGTTTAATGTAGGTTTGAACATTTTTCATGACAGCGAGTTATGAAATGGCAAAAAGGTACAAGAAGAAGATTATTGTTGACAATTCAGGTCGTAAAAGGTAAAATGTCACTTCCAGTAAATTTCAAGAAAATTTCAAATCAAGTACCTAATTGGAATTAATTCAACCAAAAACCTTACTTGAGTTTCAAGTGAATATCAAGTCAACTACTTAAGTATTCATGTAAACGTACTGATTGTTTGTTTGACTGATATGGCTTCCTCTAGTGTCCAAAATCATTCGATCCGACTATCTATACCAGCTGTGCTGATCCCACATTTGAGACCCTACCCATGATTAATCATCCGAGTACAGAATTTCGTAGTATTGGAAGAGAATCGTTAAACCTAATTTGTCCAACTGCCATAAGAGAGACGTATATTTCTGCACCAATTAACATGTCGAATTTCTGTGGGATGTTAAACTGTAGATCAGCGAGTTGAATGTTTGACGTAATAGGCCAATCTTCAATGTCGATATATTTATGTGGTTGATTGCTTGCAATAGATGGCAAAACAAATGCCATTTAGCTGCTTGCCCATACTTGTCTAGAAACTGCAGCTGCTAGAAATATGTATTTATTACGGGAGATGGTATGGTTGCTGCTAGACTTATCGGGTGGCATTCAATTATTGTCTGATTAACTGGCCCTTGCGATGGTTTTTGTTTTTGTTTTGGCTCGGGTTTTGTTGCTGGTCATGGTTCATCGAAATGTACTAACGTATTATGCCTTATCGAGCATTTTCAGCAACTTCTTGATTCAGACATTCAGATGCAATGTGACCAGGTCTTAGTCAGTTCACACAGAGCTTATTTTTCTTTAAGAAGCTTATTCGGGTTTTTGGTGAATATTGCAAAAATTGTTCACATGCAAACAGTTGATGATTCTTCTAACATGAAAGGCAGCTCAGAGTTGAAGCACCAACTAGAGGAGAGAGCCTTGAGAGCAGCCTCCTTTCATCTTGTCTTCTAAGCATCTTTTGTTGCCCATGGCTTTCAATGACTGAAAGCGAAGCTCCAGAAAGATTAAAAATGACGAGATGGACTGAAGTTTCTGGGGGTATCGAGGCTTTGTTTGTATAGTCCGTGCGTAGCTCTGTCTAATTTCTTGAGAGTTAAATGTAGTAGGATGACATCCCACGCTGTTGTTTCTATTCCCACATTCTGAAGGCTTAATATGCATTCCTTGGTTACATCATGCAGAGATTTTGCTGTTGAGGCTGGGTCTGTATGAATTATTGGTTGAGCAAGTAATTTGTTCAGTAAAGCCGTTTATTGTTGTAGCGGTTTTGTAAAATCTCCCATCTCAGCATAATTTTCTTCGGAGACTGGTAGATGGCATATTAGTGCTTTAGCCGATTTCCGACGAGATAAATCATCTTTTGGGCGTTACTCAATGGTTGATTATGAATCGTTTGAGTATAACATTTTTTGGCAATTTCATCTGTGAGCTATGGTTGGTAGCGGTTTTTCAAAATTGTTCTAGGTTATGAGTTAATTCAACCAGGACTTCATGAACCCATTTCTCTGTTTCTATAAAAAACTCTACTTGATAGCCACCAGGGCTTGACCTGTCCGTGAGTACCCAAATTGTCTGGTTGTTTTGTGATATGTCTAACCAATAGGTGTCTATGCTTTTAATCTTAAGCTCGTAGCTCTTCTCATTGCTCTTTGGCGTATGGGCTGGACTTGGAAAATTCTCTGGCCAGCATGCCATGTGATGCGATGATACCAGAGCTTCGTTTTGGGCTTCGCTTCTCTGTGAGTTTTCCTGTAAGGCACAGCTCGCTTTACGTTCATCTAACAAAAATGGGAGTTGTTGAC
Organism: Dioctria rufipes; assembly: GCA_963924295.1. Taxonomy (NCBI): domain Eukaryota; kingdom Metazoa; phylum Arthropoda; class Insecta; order Diptera; family Asilidae; genus Dioctria; species Dioctria rufipes. Next base: position 91,153,628 of record OZ002743.1, on the reverse strand, counting down.
AGCCCTAAGTGTCTGGCCTGCCTGGACGGAGAACCTGAGACAACCGAACACTTCTGTGTATTAGTTTGTCCGACTTTCGCCCGGAGTAGGCTGGATACTCTAGGGTCTGCCATCCTATCTGTAGATGAACTGAAAAATCTTCCTCACCAAGACCTGATGCTCTTCATTAAGAGGACTGGAATGTTTTAGTGATTGGTTTTCTAGCAGGATAGTACAATGGGTCACCTTAGCCTCCGTGCTTGGGATATCTCGTGTCCTTAAAAAAAAGCTCGCGGATTGGATAACCTGAAGGAAACTAGTGAGAACTTTGATGAAAACCTTCTGCTTTCTTATCAGTTTTTGAAGTTCTTTATCGATATCTCGCTCATATTAGTTGAAAGAAAACTCTTAGGCTTCTTTGTTGATTCAACTGCAATTGACTTCTCCCCTCTAGTTGCAGAGATGGTTAATGTCTTTATCTTCTCTTTAGTTTTCACGAAACAACCCTGTACATTCCCAAAATAGTTGCCTTCGAAATATGCATGGTTCTGGTCAGCATCTGTAAATTGTTGTAAACGTTTCTCATTAGATACAAACTTAGATCATTCGGTCTCCAGGGTGTTAAGCCTTGTTTTCAGGTATTCTGGTGTCTCTGTTGGCTGGGTCGTTGTTATAATTATTAATTAGTTCGACTACTTTCCCAATCTCCCGCTGTTCGGCAAATAGGTCCTCCATGGTGATGTGACTATTTATGGAATCACTGGCTTCCTTCCTTCCTTCCTTCTTTGGGCCAATGCCTTCGTATGGTAACTCTGATTCCTTGGGGATGGTTCCTCTTCTGGAATCACTGGCTTCCTTCCTTCCTTTCTTCTTTCACGATTGGGGAAATCTGAGACATTTGCTGCCTTCAATTCATTCTGGAGAAGAAAGTCCTGGAAAATTTAATTTTTTTACTTTTTCTTCGGAACCGTGAAAAATGTTTTTGATTTAAATGATATATTCGTGATCCTTGAGTCCGCCCGTGTCGTTTGAACCCAGCTCTGTCAAAATCTGCTGCAAAAAATTTTGCAGTTTTGCTTTTTGTGAAACTTTGTGATGATCTCATATTAGCGCTTTTTTTTTAGTGACCGTATCAGGAGGACCCGGTCTAAAAATGTTTGTATAAAACTCACGCTTTCTCGCAAAAACGGAAATATAACGGAAAATCAAATGAACCAGGAACCATTGATTTTATATAAGTAAATAATTACTCCACTTCAATCGAGCGAGGTATCAGACGGCTGACAAGCATCTACATCTGAAGTCTTATGTATTAATGTCAAGAAAGCTCCCATTGGGAACGGAAGCATCTCACATGCATTTCGAAAATATTCTGTGAAAGGTATGGAAGCAATTGGCTGTCATACTCATACCCAGTTCATTTCTTTTAAAGCATTGATGTCCAACGACGGAAAAATATATAAGGTGGTCAGTTGCACACCTTACCTCTTCATGACCTGTAAGGTGAAAGGAAGCCTTCCTTACCAAGTCTTTGGAAGGTGAAGGGAAGCATTCCTTATTAATTCTTTGGAAGATGAAAAGAAACACTACTTCTAAATTGTTTGGAAAGTGAAAAGAGTAATCCTTTTAAATTCAGTGGAAGAAAGCATTCATTCTACTATTTCAGAAAAGTGAACGGAACTATTAAGCATGAATTATCCGGAAGGTTGGAAAAAACAATGCAATTTATACTCTCAGGCACTGTTCCTGTTTTCACTGAGAGGTAAAGGGAAGCACTTTTCCTGTTATCTTAGAAAGGTGTAGAAAATAAATACGTCTTCACTTTATTCGAATCTCGTACAAATCAGAATATTTTCCATTTGCACGCACTTTTCCTTCCCTCATAGTTAGAAAAAGAATGACTCATTTCGACATGCACGCACTCCGTCCAACTAGTCTCTGCAAATATAGCGGCACAAATTTCCATCTTTTTTCGATAACAACACGAATGAAAATACATAGCATGCTCAAAAACACGATGCATCAACACATTACGCCAGCCTTCCTATACCAGTTCAACATGCTTTCTTCAAGCATTCCCTGGGAGGTACATAAGTGAAACATCCTCGCCATGAGTTGCTGGACTCCTCGTTCGGCGAAAAAAGTTTATCCTGTAGCCGTTTTTTACCAAACGACACTAGCCCCATTCTGCGAAAAAAGTTTATCCTGTCGAAACACCGTGTTTTACCAAACGACACTAGCGCCAATAGTTTTTGGAACGCCCCCATTCGGCGGAAAAAGCTTATCCTGTTGAAACACCGTAAACTTTGTTATTCTACTAACCACATGTAGATGGATCTGTATGAATAAAAATTACAAAATCTACACGTTTTGCAAAATGGCGCCACTATCGAGCCTAATTGGAACATTTTTCCACTTACACAATAATAAAAAAGTGACAAGCAATATGGCCGTTGTGTTATTGAAATAAAACGTCTGGCAGTAAATTTGATAATTTCATCAAGAAATATGGATTGTAAACTGCAAAATTATATCTTAAGCAATTCTAGTGTTGACTAATTATAAGTGAGAGTGTTAATAGAGTGTAGACAAAGAAGTTTTGCAGGTAAAATTAATCTTAATTCAAAGGTAAGTTCTAGTTTTGACATTTTTCGCTGATTTTGTCACCCCTCCCACTTATTTCGTCTTTATTTTGCTAATTTGATACAATTTGGCAGTGATTATTATGAGGAATTTTACAATAGTACTGAGTAATATTTCTAGAATTTAAATTTAAATGATTTTCGCAGTGATTTTCTTAAATGTTAAGATGTTGGATCTTTGTTTACCTTTGTCGGCTTTATGTTGGAAGAATTTTAGCAAAAATTTTTGCTTTCCCTTGTGTGACACGAAAGATAAAAAAATAATTATTGATAACAAATTTTGTGAGATGATTTTAGTATAATTGAACAACTTTCCAACTTTTTAGAGCCGTAGAAATCTTCCTAGTAGATGTTGACTTTAAAAGAAAACAGAGGGACTAAGTCAGAGGAGGAAAATTATGAGGTAACCTGCAGAAAAAACTAAGTTTGACTTGTTTTCTACTTCAAGCAAATGCTGATAAGACATAGCAAGACGGGTAAAGATATCTCAAGCTATCATAGTTTAGCTAGATTGTACTACATTTCAATTTATTTCATTTTACCTATTCATTCATGCTTGCAATAGCGTACCAAGTTGTAAGAACAATAGATAACAATGGGTTTTGAGTTAGGGAATTTTTCAAATACACAGTAAAGTAATTATAATCAACATTTATAATCACATTTGGTGCATATTAATGGATCTGTGCTTATTGTATATTCGCCAGTCACGTATTTCCCGTCCCGGTTCCAACTCTAGGAATGTATGGAAGTAATGAGCAAAACCCTTATTGAAGGCGGAGCCATGAAGCCAGGAAACCAGATGTTCTCATGTTCTCAACTAGCATTGATTGATATATTGGTTATTTGGAATGAAATAATTAAAATATATATATAGAAGAGTATTCGATACAATGGATTTTCCTGAAGACTTGGTTAATAAATGGATTGAAGAGTACCCCCTATAACGTAGGCCACGACAAGGCCCATTGTTCGCCCTCCAGACTCATGAGCAATGATCATACATCCCAATCAGACGCTCTCATAAACCATAAAACTGGACTCCAGCCCTCCCTACCGGCCTCATGCATTTAATCCAGGAGGTGTGAGCCAAGGAATATATAGCATTTTCCGGAGAGAGCCGGACAGTGACAAAGAAAGTGAGTCACCGTTTCGGATTCCTCTCCGCATTCTCTACATATCCGATTATTAACAAGTCCTAAACTATGTAGGTGACTCCTGAGAGAACAGTGTTCAGTAAGAATATACACCAGAATTCTCAGGGTAGGCTTGCTCAGTCCTAGCAGCTTTATTGTAAATCCTGGGTTAGGTTTGACCCACAGTTCATTTATTGTTCTACCCAAAGGGTTGTCTAACAAAGACAACTGTATTGGCAATCGGCCCAATCGCAATTGTATAGGCAAGGTGTCCCGGTGCGATCCTATTTGAGGAGGATGGTGTCTCCGAGGCCGCAACATAAATGCCAACATTACATAAAAATTTACAATCATTTCAATTATTTTTAAAGCTCTAGTGTAGGCTTTCACTTCCCGGAACTGTAGTGACATTTTATATCTTGGCCACCTCTCAAAAAAATGTTTTATAATGTTACAATTTTAGATATGTCGCCAGTCATGGTTACTAAAAGTTTGTAATATTCGAGTGATGGGTACATGTGTATTATTCAACTTACATTCTTTCTGCAGGTATCCATGAGATGCTGTAAGGATAACATTATGCGCCTTGTGAACGAAGTTTAATTCTATTTCAAAATGACTAGTAACAATCAATTTATTTGAATTCTTTTTTAGTAAACACCGGTCGCATTAAAGAAGTCGAAAGAGAAAGAATGCGCTCAAGGAACTACTGCCCGAAATGGCACAGACAAGAAATACCAGATATCGACGACTGTAGTAACAGAAGAGCTCGTAGTAAACCTCAATAAGTTACTGATTTCGGCTAAATACATCATGTATACGAACCAATTTTTCTTCAATGTAGACAAAAATTCATTTTTTTAATTAGAATTTTAATCTTCAGAGTTCGTGCGCATTATAGATGGCTGAAGACGGTCCGAACAAGTTGCGTTTGGGCAGGTAGATAAAATTTTATGAATGCAGGTAGCCATAGCCTTTTCTCAGGAATTTACTGAATATTATTCTTCAGAATGTATGCAGCCGACAATGCAATGAATATCGAGATTCAAAATAAAAAATTGAAATTAGGTAATCATCAAGATCGAAACAGAAAAACTGTTGTCGGGTACATTGATTATGGAGTACTTTTCTGTGTTATCCGCATGGTGTGAGCACTTAAGCGCTACTTCGTTGACAGATTGAAGAGACGTTTACGTCTTGAATATCTGACAACGTACGCAGACACATTTAATTGCACATGGCAGCCACTATCGTAGGTGCAGGATGGAGCTCTTGTCTTTCGCTGGTGATAGCAGGCCACAGCATTTGCAACACTAGTCCACGAGGCTTCTCCTCGCTTTGGAACCGGTGCACGTGCTGTGGGAAAGGCAAGCGCTTCGTTAGAGATGCTCAGCTGGAGGGATGATGAGTGCAGTTTGTAGAGGTTATGATACTACAGGCTACTCTCGCGTGACTCTATAACGGTTTCGGGTAAATTTTTTCGTTCGTTCGGCTATTTAGTTTTTAATTCGGCAGGCAGTCCGCACTTTCGTTGCCGGGAATGCCTACATGGCCTGGACACCACGCGATCCAGATATATCGTTTTGGATGGTATTTCTGATATTATGGGCTAGTGCGTTCTTGTTAGATAGATTCTGGATCGCTTTGATAGTCGACAGGCTATCAGAGAAGATTGCTGTGGTGCCCTTTTGGGTGGCTGCCCACTTGGCTGCCTCCCAGATGGGCGTAAGTTTGGCCGCGTAGACATTGCACCATGCAGGGAGTTTGTGACAGATCTGCGTCTGTTCATTGGCGCTCTCGGCAATGACTGCCATGGCTACAGCGTTCTCGGATTTGGAGGTGTCTGTGTAGATCACCGTGTTTGCGTTGATGCCATCACAGAGCTCTTTATGTAGTCTAGTTTTGCAGTGATTGTCAAGGTCATGGTACTGTTGTTCGTTCGTAATGATTTTATTTGTCTTGATCCTCCAGGGAGGGATGCACAGTAGTTCATTGGAGCCAAAAAGTGCACTTTATTCCCTTATGCTTGGATTGAAATTAAATTTTACATACTTGGTATTGACAGTAAAAGAAAATTTTCGACAGATATTTTGTTGCCCTACTCGTATTTTTTTATATTTCATAGATATATTAGTTTTATTGCAAATTCAACTGCGGGTTATAGTTCAATTTGAAAGAAAGTTTTTTGTAGACTCCCCAATTTATTTTAAAACATTTTTCAATCTTAGAAACCAGTTTTTTTTTAAATACAGAATAATACGAATTCATTCATCATTGTTTTCTAATTCTATAAAACTTAACTCTGGAAATAGATTTCCAACTTCTATACATGGGGTATCATCGGCGTTGTCGTTGTCGTCTTCTTCTAAAAGTGAAGCATCCAGGTTGCCTAATAATAGCAAAACTTCCTCCGGTAGTGCTTTTTTGTTTCGCCTTTGCTATCTCACCTTGTTTCCTAATGAGAAATAATGAGAAATAGGATCTGAGGAATCCATGGCTGGATGAAACACATGCTGGAGATTAACAATTATATTTCCTGGCATATTCAATTCTATCCTTTTTATAATATTTTTTGCTAGCTTCTAATTTTTAGTCTGGTCGTTAAATTCTCTTTCTCAGTTTTATAAATGGGATGGTTTCCTTTTGAAACTTCATGCATACAGGTCTACAGAAGCGATTAGATTGTTCTTATTCCAAATAATACGATGTCGGTCACCTTCATTATTAATTCGTAAATAATTAAGGGGTGTTATAAACAAGCTGGAATCTTTTGACAATAATTGGAAAATCCCGAAGAACCATCCATATCCCATGAACAAACTAAAGTCAGTTTTACCTCTTTGTTGCTTTCATCACCTTGACAAATATTTCCTTTTGATTAGTCAAGATTCTTTTAGCTTTACGATTTAAAAGGTGCTGTATAGGTACTTCTGCGCAAGTATCCGTAAATATTTCGCTTTCCGGTCGGCAAACAGTTTTCACTTTAACAATATATTGATAACAAGGGAATCATTATATAATAATTGGAAGCTTTTGAGAATTGTGATATATTCAGCTATTGTCTCTTCGATAGAGACAATCCACTATTATAGATAGTGCTTCTTCAGGAGCTTTCTTTTCATGGGATTATTTTTCTTTGCCGTAGATGGCTTATCGTGGGAAGAAAGCAAATATTGGATTACTGCAGCTAAGTCGTATAAATGTTTTATTTTTCCTGATTTATGAGCTGCTAGCAGAAGCTTGAATGCATTCTTATTGTCTTTTTCTCTTACTTTTCTTAAACTAATCTTTAAACATTTTTGAAGGCCGCCCGGCTGCTGGTCGCGTAGAAGTTGTTGGTTGCATGAATTGCACAATTTCGTTGGGTACCTTAAAATATGAATGCACCCACTTTTCGTGATTCAGCACTAATCGCTCCAATAGATAATATTGTTTTTTGAACAAAGCACTATATTTCACTGTACTTGTTTTTAACAATAAAGTTAGTTATTGATATAAATTTAGAATTAACAACATTAATTTTCTTTCAACATACACTTCGATTAATAGCTCCAAACGTTCTTATAAATTCTTATAACAAACTGCGTTTGTGGAAAACTCATTTTGGGGTAAACTTAGTAAACTGGAACTCAATATTGCTGACAAGAAAAATGTAAATGTTAATTTACAATTTTTGCAAAATAGGCATGAATGACACCAGTGCCGGATCTAGGAAACTGGGAGGGGGGGGGGCAAAGGCGTAAGTTGCGGCCCCCTCTAACAATAATCTTTATTTGGGGCTCATTTTATTACAGTTCCAGGGTATACTAGGCACCATATGTACATATATGATAGATGACCTATTATACCATGGAATTAGAACCAGAATTGTTAAAAACGATTTGAATTTGAAACAAAAATGATTCTTAAATAAAAAGAATAATTCAAACAAAAATTAAGATCTGTTATAGATCTTGTCGTTTTAATCTCAAACCGTTTTAAAATAAAAGAAACATAAACAAGTAAATGGTCTGAGACCAATTCTTATGATTCCCTAGATGAATGCCCGTAAGTAATTTTGTATGGTCATCCATCTGTGCAAGTTTGATTTTTGAAGTAGTTTTTCGCATATATTTCTAGAACGGTTCGTCGGACAGTAAAAATGATTTTATATAGTGAAAAACGAAATTTTTGTATGGAAACCCTACGAAGGATTAACCCGATTCGTCCTGTTTTCGTAAATTTGAATTTTTTAAAAAAAAATTGCAAAATTTTAGCTCTATACGTCGACGCGTTGTGGGGAACTGTCCAAATATATAGTAAAAAACGAAATTTTTGTATGTCAGCCTTATGAAGAAGTTGCGCGATTTGTCCCATTTTCGAACTTTAATTTACTATTTTTTTTTAAAAGTTCGTGTGCAAAATTTCAGATCTCTAAGTGAACGCGTTCTCGACTTATCGTGAAGATAAACGGACGGACAGACGGACATGCAAAAATCAAAATAACTTTTAATATTATGATTGGGTGTCCAACCCATTTTTTTCTACTAGTATTATTTGCTGTGTGTTACAAACGGAATACCCTATGATTTCATCTAGGGTATAAAAATCGTATCATTGCAAATGCGTTTTATTTTATTAACACAAAGAATACAAATTAGAAATGTTCTTTTGTGTTCGCAGAACAGGGCAGAACAAAAGATACACAAAAGAACGCTTCATACATTTTCATCGAAGATTTATAAATGAAGCGAACAGTACAAATAGCTTACTTCAATCGACAGAACAATTTGTTCTCTCCAGTACATGGGAGTTCTAGAACAAGGTACACAAACGAACACAGCTATTATTTTCGAGATTAGTGTTTTATTTCAGCCGGTTTTCAATATGAGTCTTCCCGGCTAAAAGTACTAAAATTTGAGACGGTTTCAAAAAAACTTTGGGTATGAATTTTGACGCATTGCCGTTCAGGTTGAAAGGATTTAGCCGAACTCAAAGGCCTTAATTCCGGCTAAAATGGCTAAATTTAACTGGCGTAAAAACATTTTTCTGGCAACTCTGTACTTGTGCCTACTGTCTTATATTCTGTCTACATTCGAGATAGAATTGGTGGATGATGGGCAGCATAGGGTTGCCAGCCACCTTAGTACATTTGTACAATTCTTGAATTCATTTCATATATGATACAAAGGTATAATTTGAGAATTTAGCGGAATTTTTAGTTTAATTAGCTTAAAGAGGCCTACAGACTTAAATTTAATAGGCAATAAATTGATTCCTGCCTGTATAAGAATAAGCCCAAGTCAAAGTATGATCTCAGCAAAGGACCTTATAGATTCCGGAAAGAAGACAAAAGTGTGGTATGAAATTTTTTTTCAATTCTTGTAATTAGATTTTTTCTCGTTTAGTTATGTGTTCAAAAGTCCATCGTATTGCCGCCCCCTTAAAATTAGCGCCCGGGGCAAATGCCCATGCGCGCCCATCATAGATCCAGCCTTGAATGACACTCACAGAAACATGTGGTAGTGGAATAACACAAGATTATAATAATAACAAAGGTACTAATCTGGGCAACATTCTCTGAAATGCCAGGTAGATCGGTCTTTTGTTCGGAGCATGATGAAATAAAACATTAAAACTCCGCCTTCACTTGATTTCACAATTCTTCTTCATTAATTCATTGAAAGCTCGATTCCAGGTACATGCACCCTGTTGATCTCACATCGTTTTTTGGAAAAATGTGGAGAAACTTTTATTGGTTATTAAAAGAGAGATAATCTGCCGAATATATTTAACTTGGAAGAAAGCACTTATTTTGAATCTCAAGCAAAACTTCAAAAACTATAAAAACACCTGGACGGAAGAAGGTGTGCACTTCGATTCAAAACATCACTTGAAAATTTCCACTTTAAGCGGAGGTTACTGCCGAGTGGCATGAAAAATTCATGAACTTTGGAAATTTTTTTTTTTACATAAAATAAATACTTTTGGAAATTTAATTTATAAAAAAAAAATACAAAATTTCGGCTCCAGCTCCCATCAAATAAAACCGTGCACGGCGTGTTTTGATCTGTGCGGGGCGTTTAACAGTTCTGCCAGTTCATCCGCAAAAAATAGGGTTGGAAATGATTAAACTAGATAAAATTTGGGGGCCTTACCGGTCTTCGTTTTCAACAAAACCTCTGAATTGCAAAATGCCAGCCGTTTGAAAAAAAACCCATTTTTTTACCCTGTTTTTTTTTTTGCTTCAACCGACCAAAAAAACTATTTCTAAATCATTTTTTGACAAAAATCGCTTTGTGATGGCACTGCAGATTGAATTTCCTTTCAATTGCGCAGAGATTCATGTGAATCGGTTCATCCGTTGAAGTTGTAGAGCGCCTCGCGCACTGAGAAATGTTGTTCCCAGAAAAACTCGTATAAAGTTTAATGTTATAAAAAATCTTTGACAGCTTACTTCAGCTATTCCAGCACCATATAGAGGCACTTATTCCTCGAAGAACTGATTGTGCTGATTCTGAAGGTTAACGGTTTTCCGAAATTTATGATGGTATCTCAAGTAGCGAGAAGCGCGCTCCGAGCGCCTTAGCTATCTGTTTTCAAACCGGCGGACCGTTCCGTTCTCAACAAGCTGTGAATTCTAAAATACTTTAGATATGAAGATATCCTTTTACCCATGTGTTCTAAACACTTTAAGGATGATAACTATATAAAAAAAATCGAATTTTTCATTGTCAGAACGGTAACCTCCCCTTAATTAAAAAAAAAAAAAGAAAAAACCTGCTGAACGTCAAAACGACTAAACGCACCGAGACACTACGATAACAGATCGTAGTGTAAAAATGAAGGGTACTAAACTAAGCTTAACCTTCATCTGGATAAAAGAGCCTCTGAGGCTCTTTTATTATTTCATAATGAAAAAATTCGTTAAAAAATGATTTCCGATTTTTTTTTTACATATCTTGAAATGCCAGTATAATATATCTAAACAATTATTTTATCCTAAATTTTATAAACAAAAAATCAAAATAAAAATCAAAAATATGACACAAACGGACCCGCTTAAACTCTTAAAACAAAATGCTGCTATTATGTTACCACTTCCTTGATTTATACGAACCACAGTGATATAATGTCAAAAGAATTCAGAAGTCAACGGAACTCAACCGCTACAGCCCTATTTAGCCATATTTAGTTCACATTTAGACAAAGAAGGCAATACAAGAGCCGAAAACATAGCCCAAAACGTCGTGGAAGCATTGTGCGAACCATTTGAACGCATCAAAAGCTTTTGATTAGTTATTTATCACAAAATTTCTAAATCAAACCCGAACTTTCTTTTCATGAAATCTGAAATGTCAGAAATCAAACAGAATTGTCAAATAATGCACGGCCCTCTTTTCATTTCTCCCTCCGCTTAACGGGTCTGACTGTCATTGAATTGCTTAAACACTTACACTGTATTCGAACAATTCCCTGCTTCCTTATTAGTTATTTATTCAATGGGCCCCACATACTTGATCGCAGTAAGAAAGGAATCAATACAGCTCAGATATCTGTAATGAATTAAATTCTTTATGATTACAGTGACGAAAACAGTGCATCAAGTTCATTAGCACCGCCAGTAAAGCGCAAACGCTGCTATTCGTATCCAAATAAAATCAAACGCATGTCAAAACAGTACTGACATAACTGTACTCAAATTTTTTGTACAGATCATTAAAAAAAAAAATTGTAATGAATGTAATAATAAGTAATATATATAAATAATAATATAAATACAATGGTGGTCAAAATAATAAATAAATTGGAAAACATATATTTTTTCAGCTTTCAATACCTTGTAAGTTAAGCCAGTTTGAAACGATACGTTGAAATGTGTAGAGCATATTAGCAACAAAAAAAGTGTCTAATCTATGTGAAATTTTATTGAAAAATTTATTTCTTTTCAAGAGAAGTTTTCAGTTTTATTTATTTTTTTATAATCTCAACTTAGTAATTTATTGCGTGACCCTTATTTGTAAGAATCTGTTTGCAACGAGCCGGCATCAAATCCAATAAACGTTCACATCTTTCTTTTGAAATCAGGCGCCACTCTCTTTTTACTGCAGTTCACAATTCGAACTTATTTCTGGGTTTATGTACATAAACCTTAACCTTGACTTGCTTCCACAAGCTCTCAATAGCCAATCGAGAATAGAGTACTTCGGATTATTATCGTGTTGAAATGTCCATCGAAGCGGCATGTCTCCCTCTGCAAATGGCAGCATTATGTCCTTTAGTGTGTCCAAATAACTTTCTTTGGTCATTATTCCGTCAATCAACTGAATTGGGCTTACACCATACCAAGAAAATGTTGCCCACACCTCCCTTAATGCTTAACGGTCTTTTAAATATTTTGTGGACCAAATGGTTTGTTGGGAGGACGCCTAACAGATTTTTTTCCGTCCGATCCGAAGATGTTGAACTTGTAGTCGTCACTTCAAAGAATATTTCGCCATTTTCTCATGGCTACAAAACTATCTTCCAGATCTTGGTTCATTGCAGTTGATTGCGACACTTGAAAAGCATTGCCAGCTGAAAAAATAGATGTTTTACAAGAAATTTAGGAGCGTATTTATTATTTTGACCACCAGTGTATATGTATGTATAATAAATAATTAAATATTTAAAGTTACTATTTTACTCAATAAATAAACTGAATTAAAAGAAGTAATAACACTCTAGAATTATCAATTTGAACTATATTGTACTATGAGTCTCTGCTCTTCTATCAGTTTCTGTTATAAAACCACTCTATCCTGATAAAATCTGGAATAACTCAGAGAAAAAAAAATTATATACTTTTTTTTCTGCAGATGATCCATACTTACACCTCATAAAATATTTATCAGTATTTCTGAGACACCCTGTATAAGGTATTTAGAAATAACATATTTTTTTCTGAACAACCTGGGATTTAAAACTTGGAAAATCTTAAATGTTAAATCAATAACAAAGTTCGAGTATGTATGGACCCTTGACGCAAATACATAATCCATTCCTTGTTAATTCAATTCTCAATTTTATATCTTTCATCATGTCAGCAAACAAACATTTACCAACCAAAAACGAAAGCAATAATTGTTTCCAAAAGTCAATTAATCAAACCATTTCTTACTGAAAAAAATATTTTATTTTTACTATGACATTGGACATAATATTTATGAACAAATAGAATTTATGGAAAAACACTGAAAATATTTCGTAGTAACTGTTGGCGGATGTATCGATTATGAAATACAATCGAAACCGAAGACATAATAAATTAGTTATAATAGTGTCTGGCAACTAACAACTATTGTTGATGCCATTGATACTTGGAAAATTGTCAAATAGGTTATCAATTAGTCAATGAAACTGACACTCATTTACGAGTATATTTATATTTTTATTAAATGTGAAGGAAGGAGGGTGACTTCTTATTTTTGTCTGAAAAACAAAAACTTACTGAAATGCATTCTTATGAAAGCCAAAGAAAATTTTGAAATGCTGCTGAAATATATGTTGGCTTGCTTAATGGGATTTTTCCTTCGATCCGCGGGCTATCCATCAATACGTTTCTAATACATATATTCTTCTCTCTAAAGAATATTTCGTTTGCTTTAAACAATAGAAAAAATCACAGATCACATCAAAAAACCAATGAAATCTGAATTTCTAATCGCGTATGAGCCCACAGAATTTTGATTGTAAACAAATTCTTAAAAGCGAAACAGCTAGGATAGCGTAGGTGCGGTTTAACTCTAGCGGTGACGTTCGGGCGTTCTAGTAATAATTTTTCTCTGAGCAAGTTTTGCTTTCGTCACAATTTATTTGCTGTTACGTACGTGTCGTCGAAGACAGTTAAAAGAGTGAGAGGAATAGTGCTTAACATCGTAATTTCGAAATATATAGCTATAGCTATAGTACACCTGCCATAAACAGACGAAATTACTCATAGATGTTAAAAATAAAATTTTATTAACCCAGAAACAGCTCTCGTGAATTAAATAAAATGCAGGTGCGTAAATCTCACGGTGGATTCGACGGGAAGGCTCGACGCTCGACACTCGACTTAATAAAAAATTACTTAATCAGTACTACCATGCCATGACCAGAACGAAGCGGAATAATTGAACTTTAAAAATCTGAACTTGGGATGTTGGAAATTATCACCTCAATACAGAGGCTTAAAAAACAACAACGTATTTGCGTTGGTTGTTTACAAACGACACCGTCATCGACATAGCTTTAAATTGAAATATTTGTTTTATTTTTTATTTATTTTTTTTTTCTTCATGCGTTTTCAGATGGGATATTCTGTCCTCTCTGTTCGAGTGTTGTTGGTTTATTTTTGCAACTTCTGAACAATTCCATAGTCTCGCATTCGAAAAGTTTTTATTTTGTCGTTTGTATCTTAGTCGTTTTTCCAATCTTATTTTGAGAATTTGTTGTCTTTATATGTTGTGATAATGGGATTTAACTCTTGAATTTTGAACAAAAGCCAAGACATTAAGTATTCAAAATGGAAATTGTTAAGAAAATTATACTAAACCACATACCGCCAGGAACACTGATGATAATAATATGAGGGGATTAAACATTCATAGGTTGCAAGACAATGAATAATGGCGACCATCACAATTACAAAAAAAAAAAAATATATATATATATAATTTTGAATTATGTCAAATAGCACCTGTTGTTTTTGATTTCAGCATTTTTATGGGTGAAATCGAAATATTTTGCCTAAATAAAGAAACGAGCTTCTTGAAAAAGATAGAAAAAATCTTTTTTTTTTTTTCAAAATTTATTTCCCTTTGAAGATCAAGTTTGAATTAAAAAAAAATTTCTAGTAGTATTTCTAAAATATCTTTACAAACGCATTAGGGAGAAACGATCCATAAAATACTGAATTTATATCCATTAGAAAATAAACTTGTAACTTACGTAACTGGTCATTTATCCCTACAAAGCCATATGGCAGAAAAAATACCTTTCCATCGGAACCAATTTCATTCGACAACTCCTAGCTCTCATAGTTCATGCTCGGCTGTTTCTGACTTCAAATGCCAGGGCTCCTGGTAATTTATAAAATCTGTATATATGACTCTTATGTCCTTGGACATTGGTTTGGAAACTGGCCAAAGTGTATTTTATTATTTGGATTTTTAGCCCACATATTATTTATCTTAAGAGATATGCAAAGATTTTGGGAGATTTCTGGTCAAGAAGGGATGATTTTTAGAACACAGTATGCATATACAAAAGGCAAACAGATTGAAACTGTGTTACATAACGTAATAAAAATAAAGAATACTCTATAGATATGTATGTAGACGCATTTTTTGATATGGTGGGGATATTCTACAATGTCAAAACGATACGCTGAAGAATGTGAACTGAATATTATACAAAGTGTTCCGTATCAGTTGATAGAATATCAAGATTTACAAGAAATTTTAGATCATGTTGAGTGGACAAATTCGCAGTTTAACCCTTATGTCCACAAACATGTCTGGCCAGACCTATTATCTAATTTGGCAACGTTTGTTTTTTCCATAGAAATATATATTTCCATGATATCCTCAACAAGGCTGTTTAAATATAAAAATTGAAAATAATTCATTTTGTGTCGGTTTTACGCGGGATTTAGTCTTAGTAGACCTATCTCCATTCCTATACATTTAGAATAAGAACCGGTCTATTTCGTCGTTTTCGAATCATTGCTATGTGTATTCTTGCTCCGTTAGTATTCTTATGCTTGTGAATTAATTGGATAATGTAAATGTAATGTAAATTCATACACAAAAACACAATAATTATTCCACTAGAATAGTCTAGAAATTTATGTATCAGAACTGACAACAGAATTTACAGTTGTCAAATGGCTGCTCTAAGTTACTCCTTTGAAAAAGGTAGAGCAGAAAAACTTGCTCTAGGCACTCTCATTAGAGCAGACACATTAAACACAGTTCAGTTAACTTTAGAGTATTTTAGAGAGGTGTTCTATTACACATGGTTTTCTGCTCTTCCTACTCTTTTCTGCTCTTTCTTCTCTTTTCTGCTCTAGAATAACCTAGAGCAGCTCATTAACCAGACCTAATTTTGTTTTGCATAAGTGAAACCTGTTGCAAGGTGAATTGCAGACTTCGCTCAGAAAAAGATTAGAAGCAGCAAAGCTACACTAATTCTAGATTTAAATCTGATGTTCAACGGTTAATTAGAATCTCTGTATACACTAGAGCTGAAAATTGGATCCGGATATTCTAATATCCGGATATTCGAATAACCGGATCTGCAAACTATCCAATTCATGAAATCCGGATCCGAACTATCTGGATTCAGTTCCGAACTATCTGGATCTAGAGCCGAACTATCTGGATTTTTTAAGTTTATAAAAATAAAAATTTGAAAATATAATCGCACTAATTATTGCATGATATTTCTGAACTAATAAGTAGCTCTGGAGCGCACAAATTTTGCACACTCCAGATGCCATCCTTCTGAAGATAACAACAATTTGGAATCGTATAATCTTAAGCTCTAAGAATGTACGCTTAATTGAATTAATGTATGTTGTATGGGCGAGGGGCTTTTTTCTTTTTTTTTTTTTTTTTTACTTAGAAGGCAGGGAGACAGGAGACCCTATCCAAAGCACGGAGGCCATAGTGCTGTCCTGCTAAAAGGCCATTCACCAAAACCTTCCTGTCCTCTAAATGAAGCGCATCAGGTCTTGCTGAGGCACGTTTTTCAGCTCATCCACAAATAGAAGGTCAGATCTTAGAGTATCCAGCCTGCACCCGGTGAAGGCCGGATACGCAGACAAAAAGTGTTCGGTTGCCTCAAACAGACACCACAGTTCTACATTGTTTCCTTCCGAGCCCCATGAGAAAATCGGAGATATTCCCATTGGGCCCATCAAGAAACAGTTTTTTACACCTGCAAGTACTCCGGTTCACCCATCTCTGTTGATGCTTTCTATGAACATCCGCTTTGATGAGAGACCCGATACTCGAGGTGGCAACGACTACGGCGGGTTCCGGTCCGAGGAAATGAGAATAAGAGCCAGCCCTAGTTAAAAGGTCAGCTCTTTCATTCCCCATGATCCCCATGTGACCAGGAACCCACAGAAGGGACATCTTGCAATCTCTCAGTAGCTTAGAAGTTATCCGAGGGCCACTCAGAGCCATCAAGGCTGCCTGACTATCCGAAAGGATAGCATTGTCCTTCTCCATGATTTGCATATCAAGGGCTAACTTCGCTGCCATTGATATGGCGAAGACTTCAGCCTGGAGAACAGTAGTGTGTCTACCAAGTGAGTACTCCATCCCAATATCAGGCTCAGGAAAGTAGACACCTGCCCCAGCTCTCTCATTAGTGAGAGAGCCGTCGGTGAACATTTTTAGAGCCGGCCGGGAAAGGCTCGATAAGGCACTTCCCTCAGTCCAGGATTCTCTTACAGGAAAGCTCACAGAGAAACGACGCCCGAAAGGAAGCTCAGGTACCATCGCATCACGTGGCATACTGGCCAAGTCCAGTCCATACGCCAGAGAGCAATGAGAAGAGCTAGTCCAGCCGTCCTCCCAACACCCCATGAGCGCAATCTGCACACAGCCTTTTTGGCATCTGCCTGAATGACAATATGCAGGGGTTGCAGATTAAATAGGACCTCAAGAGCAGCAGTAGCCGTAGATCGCATGGAGCCCGTAATTCTCAGGCAAGAAAACCTTTGCAGGTCTGCCAGCTTCCGGATCGCTGTCCACACAAGCGTCCTCGGCCAGCATACGCAGGAGTCATATGTGAGCATAGGTCTAACGATGGCTGCGTTCATCCAGTGCACAGCCCTCGGTCTTATGCCCCATGTGCAACCAAAGGTTCTCCTGTATTGAGCGAAGACCCCCATAGCCGCATTAACTTTTTCCTTTACGTGCAATCCCCACGTTAGCTTCCAGTCAAGTTAGACCCCAAGGTGCTTGACATGAGAAGAGAGTTGCAAAGTGTGTCCAAAGAGCTTTGGAAGAATAAAGTACCCAAGCTTACGTCTTCTGAAGAAGAGCACCACGCTGGTCTTTGTGTAGGTTCACTGTCATATCACGACGGGTGGACCAGAGTCGTCAACAATATTAAGGTTTCGTTGCATGAAGGCACAGGCAGCAGCCATGCTATGCCTGGAAATGAGCAGAGGGATATCATCGTGATGAGTGAGTCAACCAACATACATCAGAGATTCCGGGAAAAGCCCGCCACCCTACGCGCGGTCTCTCTTCACCAGCACACTGAAAGGGGTTCGGCCGCCCAATTCCAGCGTTACGTATCATCGTCTTAACATTTGGTCGACCCATCAACACCATGTCGACGAGCTACCTCACATAGCGACTCGAGGGTGGCCCTGTCAAAATCCCCCTTGATGTCCAGAAAGGCTCCCAATGAGGGTTTTTGTTTTTGCTTCCGGAACGTGACTCCTGGGTCATCCGGGGACATGTCCGAACCATGTCAAAAAGCTGTTAGCTCTGAAGTGCCATTTTCGTATTTTTGCGCAAAGGAAGCAATAAACGTCAAAAGTACGAATCACAAGCTTTTTCCTAACCTCTTCTTCTTTCTTTGACATTTCAAAACAAGAACCGCGGTGCTCCTAGTCAAGAGCAGGAGCAGCTAGGGTTAACCCGGGGTTAACCCAAGTAGCAAACAAAAACAGAAAGTGACAGCTTCAAGAATCACGAATGCCATGATTCTGGCAAATCGAACACCAAATGGACTTGAGGGTTAACACCGAAGCAAAAACAAAAACACCCAATGTAAACAGACCCACGATCCAATTCCCGCTAAATGACAGTAACCATTGAAAGGAGAGCCATCTCGGTAGATCTGACCCTCCGGTAAGCGTGCTTTGAGGTGTTTAATTGAGAAACCTTTAAGGCTATACTCCCTTGATATATTCATCCACAAGCCTCCAGGCATTTCAAAATGAGTGAGGAGAGGTTTATGGTTCGAGAGGCCTTCGTAAAGTCAAGGATGACGAACGCTGTAAATTTATCATTATCAAATGATTTTGATCTTATATCATATATCATGCTGTAGTACAGCACCGCTTGGATATAAAGCCCGATTGAAGATTAGATAAGAGATTCTCCCTATCTAAAAAACTGTTTATTTGGGTGTGCAGGTTTTTTCAGAGGATTTAGAGAGAAAAGGCAAAAATTAAAAATAGGATAATACTCCGTTGAACCATGAGATTTCTTGGGGATGGGAATTATTTTAGAATGCTTCCAAATACAAGGGATCGTAGATCTTAAAATGATCTTGTTGAAAAAATGGGTGAGACTTCGGTTATAGGCAGAAGCACTACTTTTATAAATTTGGGATCCAGGGCATCCAGCCAAATAGCGTTAGATTTCACAGATATATGTAACATCAGAACAAACGTCTGCCTCACTAACTTGAATAAAAATAAGCCCATCGAAAGGATCTGTGGTACCTATACTTCAAATATCAGTGGGATAATCATTGCCATTAGTATCCTGAACATTTAAGTTATAAGAACCAGATACACTAGCTTAATTCACTGGGGTTTAGAAATACATTTAAACTAATAGATCGCCCGACCCCAATATTTCTAAAATTTTGAAGTTACAAGTCACTAAAAAAGTTTAGAATTTTTTGGACAAATTTGATCACAATAGGAACAGAATACCTTCTCCCGTAACATTCCTAATAAAGATTAAAACTTTGTTACCAGAATTGTTTGCTACCAAAATAAATCAAATGTTGCCAAAGTAGCAACTCTTTACTTAACTGTCATTATTATTACTTTACACGATTTTTGTATTTGTACAGATCACTAAAGGGGGAAACCCTCATCTTTCGAAGCATATCGCTAAAATCTGGTTAATATTATAAATATAATAATAATTATTATTTAGAGTGGCACTACTACTAGAAAAAAAAAAGAATCACAACGATTTACAATAAAACTGGGAATTAACAAGAAATTTAAAAATTTAATAATTAAAAACAAAAAAAAACCGAACACGATCCTTTTATTATTACACTTTTATGATACCCTTGAGCAAATCTTTCATGGATCATGCATGGTTATAGGTATAGCTAGAGTAAACATAATTTACGAAAAAAAAGAGAGATTTCGCACATCATAGCAAACAGGAGATAGCTCGGACATGAAAATTCTGATATTAAATTTTGTTCATCAAAATTTACGGGAAAATGTGAAATAATCTGTTAAAAGAAGAATTGGTTCCACATGAAGATAGCCCAAAACAACTACCTTTTCCTAGCAAACAGGATAATGTATTTCCTCTATTTATACTGGTTCAAATGTTTACATCATAATTTAAGGGAAGTCTCCTTGATAACCCAATGTTCAGCGCGTGAATTCAAGTCCCATCTCGACTGATTCTGCACTTTTTCCTATGCAGACTTCTTTTGTCTTTTCCAAGAACATCCCATTACATATCCGCACCTCTCAAATCTTGTCCTCCCTACCAAAAACAATAAGAACCAGAATAAACTCCATGAGAAAAGAGAACATTTGTAATGTTTCCAAAATTTCAGAAAAGCTTTCGCCAGGGGTATGTAAATCAGAAAATATTTAGGTCAACAACCAAAAGGCTCCCTAAGTGCATTTTTTTATAATAAACGTTAGATGGCAATCGCATTATTAGGAAAATTGCAGCAGGTTAAGCCTGAAACACAATTGGAGCTTTTCAGCCAGCTTTAATGCCAGATTTTTTCTAAGGCCGGCTGAAAAACCCGAACTAAACACAATTGACGTTTTTGACATTTGCATCTTTAACTTGTTTATGGTGAGAATTTTTAGTCGTGAGTGACACTAAGGAAAGACAAATAAAAATAATATTTTTGGTAGTGGTTTACTCCTCAACTGTCTCAAACGCTGATATTTGACATTCGCACAGTTGGTAGCGTTTAAAATTCTCTCAATTTGGCATTCATTGGACTTGAAATTTACATTTTGATCAAATCTGAAGCTAGCAAAGCTGAAGCTCTAATTGTGTTCTTCTACACTGATTTACATCGTCAACGAATCTCAAAATGACTGAAAAGCTTCAATTGTGCAGTTGTGTTTCAGGTTTTACTCTGGCATAGCGAAAATATAAAGAGAAACTGAGACGCTCCCACTTTAAAGCCGGGTGCATATTAGACGCAGCATAGCATATGCAGTTCCATACATGGGCTTTCTGAGCCTGGGTCCACTGATCCAAGGCTTAGCTAATAAAATAGCCTATTACAAGTTAGTTTAGCTGTTAAGTTTGGCTACTTTCATTAGCTAAACTCAATTTGGTAATCAGAAAGTGTTTATACTGTTGTTTCATATTAACATAATACTGCCAACTCTTGTCTATCTAAGGTTATTCCATACAAAACAACTAAAGGTCAATTCAGAATCGGCGCAGCATGCAGCAGCTGTGATGCAAAGTTTGACATCATGGGATCATATAACACAATCGTAATCGACGCATCAGATACATAATGCGTTAATGCATGCTGCATGGGCTTGGAAAATTTTAAATTTTGATGCATGCTGTAACAGTTCTGCCAACATACTGTTAATTATAAAAAAGGTTAGCATTGCAAAGTTTCCTATACTGCTTGCTGCGCCGATTATGAATTGGTCAGCAGAATCTTTGCAGCATGCATGCTGCGCCGATTCTGAATTGGCCTTAAACCGGCTCGCACAATCGGGAGTTTCCCTTTACTTTAAATACGGTCAGCAATTCCCCTTTAAGTAGGGTGGGAAACACAATTCAATCCGATTCGTACAAATGTCAAATTTGCTTATACATATGAGACATACGTGCAATTGGACACATTACACCGAAATGGATCGAATCGAAACGGAGAAGTTGAGCAAATTTCAACTTTTCCGGATGTCATCACCTGGAAAAATCATGCACAAAGGTTTGTTTATACTCAAAGATGAATGAAAAGGCTTGCACCAATCCTATCATGCTTATACAGACTTGTCTTAAGGTTGAACCAAGTTCAAGAATTGCTATAGAAACACAACAGGCACTAGTAGCAGCAATCTTATCCAGCTTATACAGTCTTATTTTAAGGCTAAATAACCATGCAAGACCTCTTCATTTTGCACCAGCTACGTCAGATCAACAAGTCGACTCAAGCGGTTCCTTACCTGAAATACGTCGACTATAGACGGATTACTCATTGAAATAGGTACAACCTACCTAAAAGCTCTCATAAACGTCTTTACAGACTTTTTTTGAGACACTCGATTCTGTATTTACTCTTATCAATAAATTAAAATTCATTCGCGGTCAAAACGGACTTCGACTCACTAATTCTATTGCTTTGATCCTAGCAGTAGTAGTTTTTCGATATAGTTTTATTTTGTGTGCATGAGTTAACGAGAGAGAATAATTTTTAGTTGGAAAAAATATTGTGAAGAGTTGGCGCGTCTTAATTAGTTGGCCACAAGTATGTGTATGTCAAAGAGTGTCGCGCCTTTGCATATATTTCTGGAGCAAGACGATCGGCACAATAGAGCAATAGCGAAAAGCCAAAGCTAACAATTGATTAAATAGTTTTATGCATCAATGGATCAAATGCTTTCAAAAACAGTTGTGCAAAATTTAATAGCAAACTGTTGTATTTCTATGGCCACACTGCAATTGGCCATGAAAACTTCCAGAGTGAAATAATATAGGATTTTAATTTTTATCTAAGAAATGCAGAATTATTTATAGCAACACTTTTGCTCTTTTGATAAAACAGGACGTCTTAGTGAAAATAAAAAAAAAAAAATGCAACCACTTCCAAAATTTGTCTCTTGTTATTTGGACAAAATGGGAACGACGAACCCATAATTTCAGTGGTTTACGAGATTAATGCTGAAATTCATAATATAAAAAACAGCTCAGTTATGATCATTATAGTAATCTAAGATAATATAATTTGAAAAATGGTGCTTTAATAAACTCTAAATTCTCTTATCTAATATCAACGCATTACCTAGCTTAAGAAATCAGTAAAACAGTGATTCATCTTTCATTAATTGTGCCACAAATTGAATGTTGCGGCGTAAAGAAACAAGTCATTAAAAAGATTTCCAAACTTATCTAGTCTATATGTTTATGGCATTTGAATAGAAAATAATAATTTTTCTGAACAGGTTTCATCATAAACAAGTATTCATTGGTCATGATACTTAAAGATTTCCGAAAATTCCATTGGATATTTGCAGATTTCTCCTGGGGAATAAACTCTTTAGTTAGGCAATTCCGTGCAGTCTTCAGTAAACGTCGACACATATTAGGCAACACAATGTAAATGTTTCGTTCGCGTCCAAGCCGTAGTTTTATTAAATATCCAGAAAGGGCCGCCGATATTTCAGTCATAGTCTAAATAATGACGTTCAAATATTTGTATAAATTCTGCACTGCCAAAATATAATTAATTTTCTTCAAATTCTTCTTGAATAGTGTCAAAGTCAAAACGACTTGACGTATGTTGTGCTGTTTTGGCCATGTTGAAGATATCGGCCCTCCGATAGAGGGTGGTTGAGTGTTTGTTGAGTATTTGTTGAGTAAATCACGTAAGTCATCAGAATTGTTGGAACGTAAGCGATGTTTACAGATTCAAGTTCCATCAGAGACATAAATTATATTTACAAAAAACTCTCATCTTGAGTTTTTTATGAAATTTACAGCATGCTTCATTCATATTGTTTGGTAATCAGGCATTTGGTAAGCCCTCTGAAGGTCTTTATCTCCAGTGGAATTTCGTAAAGTAGGACCAGTTGTAGTATTGATTGAGTTATCACGCATTTTAATAAAAAATATTAATTGTAGAGCGCTAGCTACTATCTACAAGTTCTATTAACTCTAGGTGGTTACTTGAAAAACTAGAGCGTGCCACTTCAATATATAAAACAAATCTAAATTATGTTTACTCGGTAAATTATTGAACGTGTTACATGCTCTACAGATTAATTTTTTCGGTAATATATATGTTTGAACAACAGGAAAGTTGAAATGAATTGTACTAACTATTTCATTTTATTATATAGCCATTCCGGAGGAAAGCGATTATTTTGATCTGATTTTGGGCCTGGCAATTCCCTCTACCAAGCCCCACCCCTAAGAAGGGTTAGAAATTTCACGATTTTACAATAAAACGTTATTTTCACTCGAATTCTGTGTCTGTCAAATAAATGTGAATAGGGTAGGGTGGGGCCATTGAATAAATAACTAATAAGGAAACGGCATACCGGGTGAAAACCTAAGCCACTCGGCGAAATGTATTAGTGTGCTGTGTTTGTATTCGTTTCGTCATGGTAGTAATGAAATCATGACATTTTTAAGGGGGACATTTTTTATAATCCAAATTGCTATGTAAAATAAACAAATTTTTAGCTCCCCCTTATTTTCAGATAATATTTCTTGGGGTTGCTTTTGTATGATTGGCATAATTTAGCCACCAATGACAATTCAATTGTAAACAAACAAACCGGCATTGGTAAAATGTTAATTTTTTTTTTGCCATGGCTGTTTATTTTTATAAATATTTCACTTTTATTTTGCTAGAAACACTATAATTAATTAGTAAAGCTATTAAAGTTGCTTGAAGAAATCTTTCCTACAACAATAACTCAGTTCGTTCCTGCAGCACAGCACAGCGCACTTCATTACGGTTATTTAAAACTCCGGAGTCTCTATTACATAAAATATCGTTCACAAAAGAATATATTACATTTATTTCATACTACTATTAAGTAAAAATCCTGTTAAATTATTTATTTATTACAATATCGCAAATTTAAATCCGAGAACTTCTTTTCAAAATTATGAAATTTCAGTACTGTTGTACTGACGCAAAATAGCCACTAGGTCCTCTTGTCATTTCTCCCCTCGACCATAGGTCATACTGTCATTGAATTGCTTAAACACGTACACTGTATTCGCACGATACCCCGCTTCTTTATTAGTTATTTATTCAATAGATGGGGCTGGAAGTGCTACTTTTTGAATTGTTATCAGTATATCATAAACTTTTAGGTCAATTTATATGATAATTTAAACATACAATCTTTAGGGTTTCATGTACCACTACAAAAAAAAAATATATGTAAAAAATTCAATTATTTCACGTTATTAATTGATTTTAAATGTGCAAGTCGTTCGGTACATTTTACCCTTCTTGCGAGTAAAAAGTTCCACCTGTTGCGCAACCTGGTAAGAAAGAATAAAAAAGCAGAATATATAACATTGTTATCGATATTTATTCATTACTTCAAAAATAATCATAAATATTCAACACAAACGAGCATTCTAATTTAATTTGATAGTCTAGCGTTATTTTTGTTGCATCACTTTAAAATGTTTTTTTTTTATAGGTATTTACTTTTTGGAAAAAATCTTTGTAGCTTCAGTGCAATTCAGGTTGTTAATTAATATGTAAATAGGTAGCTATAATCTTTAGTCATTATTATCTGCCTTATACCTAAAATTTACCCCTGCGGCACTTTTTATCTCGAATGTTACAAGAACTTGTTTTTAGATAGAAAACAATGACAACAAAACATTTATAGTTTTAAGTAGCATGAGAGTGCTCACAAAGGAAATAGCAATATAAAGGTCCTTACTTCACTTAACCATGATGAGCACATTCATCAAGAAACTTAAATGTCCGACACGATGTTTTCTACTTTTTGTCAAATTAATAGCACTTAAATGTGCGCTCTTACCTAATGCCTCGCAGCGACTGGCTATGTGGCGAAAATTTCCCCCCACCAAGTGCATTTCTTGCATATACGTTCTTTTTTATGTCCCTTTTATACTACGAGATATTAGAGGTGGCATTTCTTACCCGTGGTACTTTTTACCCCACCCAATCCTATTTAATATTTTTCATAAAATTGTAAAAACAATCAGACAACATTATTTACTGAATGGCAGGAACTTGGCTTGCAATGACTTTTCGGTCGTCCAAATGTAATGTAGCCATTTCTGCCATGAACCATAGCCTTTTTTGAATTCTTATAATTACCAAATCTGACGCCCTCCACCGCTCCACGATTGATATGGAACACTTCATTTACATGAATAATTATTAAAACGGGTTATATCTACCAAAGGAGCTTTAATTTAGTAAATAAATCATAGAGAATGCAGCCAAGCAAGTCGCCAATCAATTGATGATAATGGAAGGTTAACAAAGTAATTGTTTTACGCGAGCGATCGACGAGGATTCTTGTCTTGTATATCACGTTTTGGTTGAGCATATTTTTTTCGTATACAGCTTAATTTATTTTTTTATTTAAATTTTAAGTTAAGGCGATAGATTTTTTCAGATCCAATTACTAACTACTACCGCAAAAAGGAGAAGAAAAGAAAAAAAATTTACTTTTAATTGCTAGTGTAATACTAAGAAAAAGGAATTACATATTTCATTATTTATACGAGTGCTAAACACTACAAAAGTGGTACATATAAGGAGATTATTGCTTAGTGATACAAAATAAAAGGTATTAAGAAATACTGTGGGAATAATTATGTAACCTTAAAGCTTTTATAGTGACAAAGAATTCCAATATGAAAGAGAAAAAAAGAAAAAAAAAAGAGAAAGAGGCAAAATTGAAATAAGGATCAAACTGCGGATCAAACCCAAAAAAGAGAAGAAAAATGATGGCTGATAAAAAGAGAGAAAACTCAACTAAATGGTCCGATCACATAGAGTACTTGTCTTTTGAATGTCAGAAGGTAGGAGCGAAAGATGTCAACATTGTAAAGATATAGGTTATAATCCTTTTAGATTAGTTCTACTAGAGGGTAAATTGAATAGGACTTGGAGTCTAAATTGTCGCGCAAGGATGTGAAAATCAATTTTGGACAGAAGGCAAGGACAGCAGATATCACTATTTAAAACTTTGAATAGAAAGACAGCATTCAGAAAGATTTTTCGATAAGCTAGGGTCGGTAGATTAAGCCTAGAAAGTCTATCATGATATTCGGGGGACACATTATTAAATTTAAACATTAAAAACATTAAAAGCCTTGTACATTTCCTTTCTTTCTTTCTTCAAATCGAATCGAGCTGAGTATGAATCAAAGAAAAGGCTCCATACTTGGAAGGCATATTCAAAAATGAGACCCACAAGACGGAATGCCTTTGATGTTATAAAATTAATATGAGAAGAGAAAAGTAACTTGGAGTCAAAAATTACACCAAGATCTATGTGCTCAAAAGTTCTGGAGATACATTTATTATTGATCGTATAATCAAAAAGTATTAAAAAAAAGTATTAAGTTTTAGCAGATTTACATTACACCAGTTCGCAAGTTCTTTCAAATCTAACTACATGCGGAAGCAGTCCTCCGCAGTATTGATTATACGGAAAATTTTAGCATCATCTGCATAGATTAGACAATTGGAATCTAATTTGGAGGGACGGTCATTTTCATTGATCAAGAAAATAAATGGTCCAAGAAGGGTTCCCTGTGGAACACCAAACGTTTGCTTGTAGGGTGCAGAGCTGGACTCGCTGAAAACTACAATACTTTTTTTGTTCGAGAGATACACTAGAAAACACTAGAACTACCGACACTTAAGACGAAGCTATTTCTACCAAATCCAGTCAAAATGACATTTAAATAATACGTAATAATATTTTTTTTTATTTATTGAAAAATTAGTTACAAAAGGAATTTCATGCTGTGTAATAGATTTTGTGTAGTTCGTGGGACCATGATCCCTAAATGAGGATTCTTACATTTTATCACTTACACATTATGAATAACAATAAGTAAGTATAATAAAGAAAATGTATAAGTAAGTATAATAAAGAAAATGTTTCGGTAAAAAAAAAAATAAAATAAAATAAATTTTCATTTCAAAGTTAAGTTATTTTTATAGTATAAACAAACATAGATTTCCTTTTGAGTGCATTTTCAGCATACATATTTTTTACATATATTACATTATTATTATTGCAGTACCCTATTTGACACCATTTACCAATTACACCATTTACAAAGTAAGGTATTTGAAGTTGTAGGTAAATTAGCTTCTCGTGATTCCATCCCTGGTTTAACATTTTTATCGGCATTTTCAATGGCAAATTGCATTTGCCAATTGAAAAAGAAAATCTTTTTTGGATATCTTTTCACCTTTTGTTTCTCTGCATAAGATCCAGGCATTTATGCCAGCTAAATCTAAAATGTTAAAAAATACTTGAAGTGGCCATCTTCTTGATCCTGATTTTACGCTATGTTTGTTTGCCATTTGGTCTGCAATGTCTGCACCAAATTTAGTTTTATTATAAAATTCGACTGTTTCAGTTAAGAGCTTTTTACTTTTATTAACTCTGACGGATTTATGTTTCGAACTCAATATAAAAACGCTTTTCTTCGGCTTATTTTTGTAAATTGTAAGATCACACTCACTTGATTTATACAGCGATGAAGAAAATCTACAAATTTTTGGTAGTTCCCTTTTGTTTTCGCGTATAGTGCCAACCAATATGGTTTTATGCCAGCGGTAAGTTTGTAAAAAAATTGTCAGTTGTTATATTTCTTCCCTTCATAGTGAATGGCTCGACAAGTTTGAGCACGAGAAATTCACTTAGAGGCTGTAATGTTACTCGTGTCTCATCTTTTCTTAAATAAGGAAACCCATTCATAATATATTTAGCAGTGTACGCGTGTAAGCAATTCAATGACATTATGATCTATGATCGGGGGGGGGGGGGGGATGACAAGAGGGCCTAGTGCCTATTGTGCGTCAGTTTAACATTTCTGATGTTGTAATTGTAATTGCTGTGCTGCCTAAATTATGTCAGTCATACAAAGGCAACCCCAAGAAATATTATCTGAAAATAAGGGGGGGAGCTAAAAATTTGTTTATTTTACATAGCAATTTGGATTATAAAAAATGTCCCCCTTAAAAATGTCATGATTTCATTACTGCCATGACGAAACGAATACAAACACAGCACACTAATACATTTCGCCGAGTGGCTTAGGTTTTCACCCGATATGCCGTTTCCTTATTAGTTATTTATTCAATGATATTTAGTTTCAATATCAGATGCTAGCCAAAATTTTATACCAAATTTGTTGGGCTTGTAATATCTGGTATTGGTGTTTGCATAGAACTTAGGTCACCATTTTTTGTTCCACAAATATGAAACTTTTAAATTGTTTGTTTCGTATGCTCCCCGTTCATATAAAACTCGAATGAAAGAATCGAGAGGCTTCTAATTCCGTGCACGATCTTGGTTCAAACATATTAACATCGATTATTTGTCGTGTCCCAAAAGCAATCGAATCAATAAACCAATTAACTACAATAAAACTTCATAAAAACAACACTCGAATTTTTTTGTAACACAGAATAATTCTTTATTTATCGCGAACTGACCTAACTTAATAATACACAATCTAACCGGAACTGAAACTTAACTGCACTCTGACTGATAGTGATAACTAAACGGGCACTAGCCAGACCAGTCATTGGTCTTCCCATATTCGGAAGTAAGCTTCCTCTCAACGCGGATATGTAAACAAACGACACAACTTGTCGTTTGTTCTACCGGGTCGCAGCACCTGAGTCACTTAGTAGTAATATTGGAATATTGTGCCATAACATACTAAAGAAAATGCGCTACTTAATTCACCTTTTATAATATTTTTTTGGCATATCCTGTTGGACCGGATACGTCTTTGAACATATTATAAAGTGGTAATCTTCCAGCACTAGACCCTTCTTGCATTTTTTCCCAGTAAGTTTCTTTTGTAGCAATTTCATTTTGATTATCTTGTCGTATACTTTCATTTTCATCTGCACAACTTGAAAGCACTCGAATTACGAGAATTCGAAATATCCAAATTCACTATCACATTCTGAGGACTCCTGAACATTTTCTTCGTCTGAAACCTAATTATCACTATTTTCACTATCAACAATTTCATTTTGGGTACCGCATACTTCATTTTCAATTTCTTCTTCTGATTCACCTTTACTGTGATAGCGTTCATCATCTTCAATATCAGAGCATTCGATTCCTATATCGTTCAGGTTTTCCAAAATTTCAGAGATTTTCAATCGTTTTGCCCCATTTTTAGGGCTTATAAAAATAAAATCAGAAATAGTGATTACATAAAGATTATATTTGTAATAATTTTTCTCACCTTATACTTTTAAACAATATGTCGTTTATTATAATTTATATAAGTATTTTATGATTATTTATTATATTATTATAAAATATAAATGCAATATTCATAACACATCTTACGTCTCCAGATCTAAATGAACGACTAAATATATTTTCGAATGAATGTGGACATGAATGAATTCATTGTAAACATGTTTCTTGGTGTATATACTACTGGTTGATTTTAAACTCTTATTGTTATTTTTAAAAAGTGAGTTCAATTAAATTATTAGTAAACAAAATGAAGTTGTGCTATTGTTAATTTCTGCTTTTAGATGGGTCGAAATATTCACTGTTCTTCGGAGGAACATAAAATCATTAAAAAATTAAGAGAAAGTGGCAAAACGTACAAGTTTATTGCAAATTTGTTGGATAGGTCAATAAATTTTGTTGCAAATGTGTTAAAACCCAAAGAAGCACGGGAAACCAGAAGTAGACCTAAGACAACGTCGACTACCATAGATGAACACATCATCGAGAACAATTTCTGCGGCCATAAACAACGAAATTAGCGCTAGAACTGTTCGAAGACTTCTTCAAGACAAAAAGTTACCTAGTAGACTCGCTCGAAAAATTCCTTTTTTAAAGGAAACCAAATGTTAAGGCACGAAAAGAGTTCGATTTACATTTTAAAGATCATTCCAACGAAATGTTTAGGAACATTTTATGGAGTGATGAAACCAAAATTAATTTCTTTTGATTACGGTAGGAAAAGAATTTCATGTTCGTTTTACCAAAAAAACGGTCAAACATGGCGGCGGAAATATAATGAAAGAAATGGGGCTGCTTTTCTTGTTACGGAGTCTGTCCGGTTTTCAAAATTAATGATATCATAACCCAGGAGCAATACAAAAGTATCATCGAAGAAATTATGTTGCCGTATGCATAAGAAAATATGCCACTGAGGTGGCATTTTCAGCAGGACAATGATCTTAAGCATACACTCAAATTAGTGAAGGCATAGCTTAATGATCATAAAGTCCAAATGATAAAGTGGCCCTCTCAATCCCCTGATCTCAACCCGATTGAGAATTTATGGGGTGAATTGAAGAATACTTTGGCAAAGCAACAATTGCACATCAGGCAAGAGTTGTGGGCAACAGTTCAAGCAGCCTGGTATGCAATTCCAATTGTTGTTGAGGTAAGTGCATATGCCTTTATTATTGTGGTATGTAGGTATGCTCTACACAATTGAAAAGTGCCAAAAATTAGTTGACTCCATGCCCAGGCGAATTAGCGCCGTCATTGCTAATAACGGAGGTCACTCTGGATACTAATTACTTTTTTATAGATTTTTATATACATATATTATATTAATTCATATTTTTCTGTCTTAAATGTTAGTTTTTAAATTGTTAATTGAAAATTCCCTAATTTTTTGAACAGCTTTTTCTACAATTTTGTTATCTAGAGCGAAAAGAATTACAGTTATGTAATACCAAGTATGGATTAGGCTAATAATCTATAGTTAACCAAGGTAAAGGAAAAAATTTGAAAAAAAAAAAAACGGAAATTCATATTATTTTTAAGTTTTTCTCTTTTACTTATTATTTTGGCCATCTGTGTTACATACAGCTGCGGCCAAAAAAATAGCACTGAAACTCCTGGAAATGTTCGTGATTGAAAAAATGTAATTCATAATATAATAATTCACATAACCACTTCAGATTTTTAAAGTTAAAGTACTCTCCTACGAAAATATGCAAATCAAAATTCTTTTAGTTCAATCCTTTAAAAATTAAAATATATTTTTTAAAGAAACATCAGGATTTGGCCGTTCAAAATAATAGCACCATAAACACACATCAATATAAAAACTTAAAAATTTCACAACCTCTTTGGAATTACTGTGTTAAATGCTAGATATTATAATTATAGAACTAAATTTAATTAAAATTAATATTTGGTTGCATGTCCTTTGTTAGCAATAACTGCTGCACAGCGCCCTTGCATGGAATCAACTAATCGCTGGCACCTCTCAACAGATATTGCATTCCAGGAATCTTCATTGCACTCCAAAGATCATTTTTATTTGTTGGTTTGCGAATTGAAATACTTTTCTTAATATCCGCCCAAAGATTTTCAGTTGGGTTGAGGTCAGGTGACTGTGCAGGCCACTCCAATAAAGCTATGCAGTTGTCCTCAAACCATTTTTTCGCTTTTCTGCTGGTATGCTTCGGATCATTGTCCTATTGGAAGACCCATCTGAGCGGCATTTCTTCCGAAGAATACGGCAGCATGACATTCTGGAGTACATCAACATAAACGGTTTGATCCATGATGGTTTTGATCCAATGTATTGGGCCAACACCGTAATAAGAGAAGCATCCCCATAGCATGATGCTAGTACCTCCATGTTTTATGGATTTTGTAGTGAACCTGGGGTCGTATTCTGCATGAGGGGGTCTTCTAACATAACTACGAGACCCTTTACCACCGTATAGCACAATTTTACTTTCGTCAGACCAAAGTATATTTCTCCACTTCCCAGTCCAAATGCGTTTTAGCAAAACTTATGCGTCGTGCAACGTTCTTAGCAGTTAAGAGAGGAACTTTTCTTGGACTACGGGCTTTAAGATTATTTTGTCTTAATCGCCGACGAACTGTTTCTACACTAGCTGTCACATTGAGCTCGTTTTTAAGCTGCGCGGCTGCCATGAATGGTTCCTTTTTGCTTAACCGTATAAGTCGATGGACCAACAAAGGCGACATTGCCCTCTTTCGACCACGCGTTTCGGTTTTTTGCTCAAATAATTTTGCATTTCTAATCATTTTATTCGAACAATTCAAGGTTTTTCTGATCTCTGTGTACGTTTTGCCTTCTGATATCATCTGTTTAATAATTTTTCGTTTTTCCGGTGTGCAATGCTTTCCACGTCCCATATTCACTTCACTTCCACTAAAATTGTTATAAATTTAATATAATTACGATGTAAATATGTCAATTTAACCTTTCACAACAATATTTTGACATCCGTTTGAATAATCATTTGTTTTTTCAGTGATAACTTTGAACGGTGCTATTTTTATGACTGCACTCAATTCCACTTATTTATAAAAGACCAACAAAATCAAAAGTAATCGTGGTCGATTTGAATGAATTGATGTTTGCTCTGAGAGAATATTACTTGTCTAACGGTATTTTAAAGTGACGGACACTATAAGTGTCCATGCAAAAACAAAATCGTCAAAAGCAATCAGAGGACTTTTACAGTGCTATTTTTTTGACCGCAACTGTATATGTTTTGTAAAAGGTCCCGCAAGTTGACTGCTACCAAACCTCATAGTAAATTCTCCATTTTTCTTTACGGGATTTTTACTCTGTTGTCACTCCTTATTTGCAGTCACTTTTCAAATTTACGTCGAAATTTTCATATGGAAACCTACGAAGGAGGTGCCAGATTTAATTATTAAGCCACAAAAATGGAATTTTTAAAATTCAAATGAACGTTTGTTGAAGTTTCTTCAAAATACTCGTAAACTGTCAACCTACATAAGTCTATTCGTCCTATTTAAAAATAAGTAAATCTCGAGGTCTCTGTGGTATCATAACAAATAGCTTAATTTTATAAATGTATTTCCATTTTAAAATTTTTTTAAAAGAAAATTCATCCTAATGCATAAGGAATTGCCTGCCGGCTTTTCCATGCATGCTTTCATTGTGATAAGAAATCATTTCTCAGTGCTGCCATCGTAGTTGAGTGGTGTTTTCATGAGTCACCTCCTCCACTGTAATAAAAATAGACACAAGATTCGATGATAGCTGTGCAAAGTAAGACGCCGACGACGCAACGGTGCAAATTATGCATGATACTATACTAAAGCTAAGCGTCCGCGAAACTAACAAAGTTGTTGGGTTGCTCACATCCACAAAATATTGTCTAGGGAGGCGATCGAAGTTTTCTCAAAATGAGCGTCGCGACGCTGTTTGTTGAAGATCTTCCGATGATCTTTTGAATGAGAGAAATTCATTTTTGATTCGATGTCCGAATTCGAATAATTTCGCCTGAGAAGCTTTGAGCGTCATCATACATTGGGAAAATGTAAGCATTCGTCCTCTCTGGGTGCTGTGTCGTCTTCGAAATCGTGCGGTGAATTTTCTTTTATTTTAGGAAAACTCTTACTAAATGAAAATTACTTCAGTGGTCTTTGCGAAGATTTCATGTACTGAAGTCGCGTTCTAACCAAGCTTCGGTGTACCGTTTAGTTTCCTTTTGGCTTGTATTTAATTTGCGCTGATTTGTTATTTTTTTTTCAAAAATTATAATTTTCTTTACGTTAACTGTCCCTACACGAGATGTGTTCAACATTTCTAAGAGCCTCATAAGTGTTTCAAAAAAGAGTGTGTGTACATACAATTTTGCTTTATAATATTATATTTTTGTTCAACTTAGTGCAGTGGTTGATTTTTGACTTAGCAAGTTAAAATCCCATCAAAGTCAATTTAATAATTTTGTTTGCTTTTAATATTTAGTTAAAAATTCACTTTAAGAAAAAAGGTTCTTTCTTATTTTTTTTTGATGTTTTCAAAGTTCTTTAAGGCGAAAGTGTGGTGCAATTGGAGTTGAGTGATATAATTAAAAAAAAAAAAAGAAAAAAAGAAGAAAAAGTTTATCTAAGTGAAGTTCAACATTCCACAAATTTTCGCATAGCATTCAAGTAAACACTATAATTATAATATCTTATCTAAAATTTAGCAAGTGACCACTATACTATATAATGTATGCATAAAGAAACAGTTAAATATCATTAAAACCAAGGATTAGTTCAACTTTGGACATAGTAAAAGGCGTGCAGGCAATAGCGTGCCAAAAATACTATTTTCAAATTCCAGCCAGATTTGAACTGATCATGACATTAAATGCATAATTTTTCTACGCCCATCTGGGGGCATGAAACAGGTGTAACAAGTGGCCCCACAGGATCATGCCGGTCATTGCTGATTCTGACGAACCGCCTGCAAAATGTTGCAAATTCTGTGAGGGTAGGATATTATTGTTTTTATTGTGCATATTTTTTTTTTTATTTTTTATTGGTCAATTATAACTAAACATGTGTAAAAATTGTCGATTAATTATTATTTGATGTACCTACATATTCAGATCAATAGACAGAGTACAATATATGGTCAATATTCTCCCGAGTCCATTGCCCGCCGTCGGGTAGTGTATGAAGAAATATTACCACAAAAATATAATGTGGTTGTCGAACAGGATTGATTGTTAAATTGACAAAGCAAATTCGCATTTATGCTTCTAAATTTTTTGGTCTTGCGTTGGGCAAAAGTAGTCATCTTGGTCGGTAACTTTTTCTATTTATTATTTAATATCGCACCCTCAATGCATGCAAGACCACCACAACTCAAAGCATGTAATTGACGTTTAAACATTTTAAGTCACTCTATAAATTCAAATTTTTCAGTACCTGGTGTAATTTTTTTCTTTAGTTAGTAGTCTGTAAATATATAAGTAGTAAACTTGGTTTGGTTCTTCAATTAACATATTTCAATTGGAATAAAAAAACCAAAAGGAATATACGAAATGTGTTTTTATTGAATTTTACAATATATACTAAATAATACTAATAATACAAGAAATAAAAAAGCTAGAATTCGTCTAAAAGATCAATTCTTATGATGCCCTAGATGAATGCCCGTGTAATTTCGTATGTTCACCTTTCAAGTGCAAGTTTGATTGGTGAAGTGTTTTTTTTCAGAACGGTTCGTCGGACAGAGAAAATGATTATAAAAATTTTCATAGGATTTCATATTCTGAAGAACTTTTCAGTACATTAAAAACGTTTAGTACTGAGTATTTCAACAGTACATATACGTAAAAATCCTAAATTTCTTTTTGGCAACACCAAGAATGGGTTGGCCGATTTACCACATTTTTGAAATTACTTACTATTTTTATGAAACGCCGTGTACAAAATTTCAGCTCTCTACATTGACGCGGCAGTGTCCAAATATGTAGTGGAAAACGACATTTTTATGTGGCAACACTACAGGAGAGTTTCACAATTTGGTCCCATTTTCGAACTTGAATTTACTTTGTTTTTAAAATGCCCGTGTGCAAAATTTCAACACTCTGAGTGAACGTGTTTTCGGACGGACCAGTAAACATCAAAATAACTCTTAATATTATGCGTGGGTGTCCAATCCATTTTGCTCTACCGTCAATATTTCTGGGTGTTACAAACGAAATGACAATCTTAGTATACTCTATGATTCCATTTCATTAACATTACGTTTGTACCACTGACATATATAACATGGACTGCCTGATTTTCTATTTCATATGGGTCAACTTTTGTTGGCAGGGTGTGACAATTATCTTAATTTCAAGTTTTACTTTCGCTTTAATATTCATATTAAAAGTTCAGCAAATTACAGATGCATTCAAAATTATTTCTATTCTTGGAAGTTTATCTCCTATAACTTCAAGAATTCCTTAAACTCGATTTTTAAGGAAATAAAATTAAGCAATTTTTGTCTGCCTATCCCTAAAAGTAGCTATGGGGAACAGAGAAAGGATTACAAATGTTATATTGCCATCTATTTCTATTCTATATATTCATTTGGAAAACCAATGAACTGAAACTTGACTATGGTGGATTTTGTATAGAACTTATTATTTATAGTTCAGCGAAAAAAAGTAGTTAAAACAAAAAGAGACAACTATAGAAAAGTGATCCCATAATAATGTCAAATAATGTAAGCAATTTTTGTAGCATCAGCAGTCCATAGTATATATGTCAGTGGTTTGTACCAATTACTCTCATATTCAACGATATTCGTATTATCAAAATCAAAACCATGAGTATCCTCCTCAAAATGATGCTTGGCTAGGGCTGTCATATCTGTTTTATGACTGTTGGTCAATCATATCCGTGTTGTTGGTATAGTCTTCTCTTTAACAATTGTTTCATCTGACCAATATAACATGCTTCAGATGATTTGCAATTAATTTTATATACCGTGATAGTGCACTGGAGTTCATTTGTATAGAGGTAGATATGGAGCTTGATAAATGCGTTCTTTGCTCAGTCTACTGTCAGCCAAAATTATTTCATCCCGACAGTGTAGGCGCATTCGATAATTCTCTGTCAGCTCTATCTCATGTGTACTTTCACATTATTGTTGCTGGCGACTTTAACGTTAATATCCTTCGTAATGACAATCAATCTGACACATTCCAATTTTTCATCCAATTTTTGTATCTCAGAGTAATTAATTCCTCCCCCACATATTTCAAGACCGAGTCCTCTTCTCAGTTAGATCTTTTGCTCACCACTGACCCCTCATGTATTATACGCCATTAGCAACTATCCCACCCCCCCACCCTCCCTACCTATTCCATCTCAATCAACTCCTTTTCGCCTTATTAAATATCGTAATTTCAAATCTATAAATACTGATTGCTTATTTGAGGAATGCAGTAATATAGACTGGAAAGTAATCTTGGAGCAGAGGGCTGGTCCACCGTTACACGCTCTGGACCAAGAAGTACTCGTTTTTAATGACGTGCTCTCATTCTTACTAAATAAATATGCCCCAATTCAGATTAAACGGATAAAAATAAAAAATTGTCCCTGGTTCTCACCTGAGATAAAGAAAAAAAACTCCCCCCAGCCTGTCTTTATATAAAAAGTCTCGTAATCTTGTAAACAAAAAAGTGAGAGATGCAAAGTTTTTATATTATGCTTGCAAGTTAGATTGCAGTGTCGCCCCAAAGAAGCCTTGGAGAGCCTTCTTTGACTTAGGAGTTAATGGTGGTGACAGTATGTGACCTTGACGTTGATGAGCTCAATGAGTTCTTTACTGCTACTACCTGTAATGAGTGTTATACCAGCGCTCCTCTCGCTCGCTCAGGATACGAGTTTTGTTTTCGTTGCGTTGATGAGATTGAGACCGTCACAGCTGTCTTATCTATCCAATCCGATGCTATTGGACCCGCGCTTCGTGAAACTAATCTCACTTTTCATTATTGGTCCTATTGCAAAGATATTCAATAGATGCTTAACTTTCAGCGAATGTCCCTCTCTATGGAAGGAAGAGCTAGTAGCTCCAATCGCTTAAAATTCCTCTCCTAGCGACGTCAGGGAATTCAGACTTATAAGCTTATTATGTTGAAGGAACTAGAAAAAATCATGGCAAATCAAATATTCGAGCACCTGGATTGAATGAATCCCCTGACTCGTTGGCAGTCAGGTCTTCCTCCTGGTCATAGCTATGAAACAGCTCTCTTAAAAATCACTGCGGTCATTAGAACCGCTTACTCGATTTCACTAAAGCTTTCGACAGCATTGACTACAAGAAACTTCTTAGTTAGGTGAAGAGCCTTTTTGGATTCGGCTCGCTGGCACTGAAATTAATTGGAAACTTTTTGGAGAAACGCTCGCAAAGAGTTAAAATGAACAAAGTTGTTTCTTCTAGGCTTTTTTTGTCTGTCGGAGTTCCACAAGGGTCAATGCTGGGACCTCTGCTCTTCAGTCTTTTTATTAATGATTTGCCAACTGTTATCAGAAATAGCTCTATTCATCTGTACGCTGTTGACGGTGCAAATATATCTTTATCGTCCCATGGGGCTCTTAGAGGACTGTGTTAACAGAATTAACGAAGATATTCATAATATATTAAAATTGTCAATCGACAATAATCTAAAGCTCAACCCCAAGAAATCTCAAGCGCTATCGGTAAGCAAAGGAAGCTGCGATCCCACAAATTTGCCCAAGATAGAGTTCGATAACCACTATACCTTATGTACAGACAGTTAAAAACTTAGGCATTGTGTTAAATTCACAAATGGACATTTGCGACCATATTAAAATGAAATTAGATAAGATTTATGGGGTACTTCGCCGACTTTGCTTGTATGCTGACTTGGTCTCCACAAACCT
This sequence comes from Dioctria rufipes, assembly GCA_963924295.1. Classification (NCBI taxonomy): domain Eukaryota; kingdom Metazoa; phylum Arthropoda; class Insecta; order Diptera; family Asilidae; genus Dioctria; species Dioctria rufipes. The sequence continues at coordinate 91,114,758 of OZ002743.1, read as the reverse complement.
GCGTATAAGATTGGTCAAGACAATGATATCCGCGCATATGTTACATTGTTCCAACATTTTTCCAAGACTCGACTCACGGTGTAGGTGTAAGCTCGAAGTAGGCTTCAATGATTCCATTAGGTTCGCATTCAGGCTTCGTAGATATGATCACATTTCTCCCTTTCGCCATCGAATCCTGGATTGCTATTTGGAAACATAATTACAACGCAGAGCATTACTTTTTCTATATAACTTACTGAACACACGTAAACCGGCATACTTATAAGAATTTATAAATTTTTTACATAGTGACAGACGTAATGACTCTGCTACTGTCTCGCTTCAAATATTTGTTCTTGAAATCTTCTTACTTTGTTCATGCTGTTGGCATTTGGAACTCTCTTCCAGTTTCGATCCAGCGAACGAGCTCGGCCACTTCCTTTATACGATTACTCTGGCAGGACACATCATTAGGGTGATGACATCCAGATTAATTATTATTATTATTACAGTCGGTACCTGCACATGCTCTAGGATTTTCTTTATCTTTGGTTCTCTTTAGTCTTAATATTTAGTTCTTTTGCATTAGTTTCTTATATTAGAAATAGTGTTATGGATCTTATTATCTATATAATTATTATTTTCTTTTTCCTCTTTAAGTTTTATTACCAATACTTACATATGCTCAAACTCACGATAGGTACTTTTGATATTCTAGTTAGGGTTGAAAAATGTAGTACTAATGAAAAGACTTTGTCTTACTGTACTCTCCTCAAATAAATACTTACTTACTTACTTACATTAGACTGTAGTTCTTGTGGATCCCGGTCTTTAAGTCTGGTGATTAGATTATGCATTTTCTTTGTATTATAGAAAACTACCTGTATATTAGACTACTAAAATAACTCTTAATATTATGCGTGGGTGTCCAATCCATTTTGCTCTACCGTCAATATTTCTGGGTGTTACAAACGAAATGACAATCTTAGTATACTCTATGATTCCATTTCATTAACATTACGTTTGTACCACTGACATATATAACATGGACTGCCTGATTTTCTATTTCATATGGGTCAACTTTTGTTGGCAGGGTGTGACAATTATCTTAATTTCAAGTTTTACTTTCGCTTTAATATTCATATTAAAAGTTCAGCAAATTACAGATGCATTCAAAATTATTTCTATTCTTGGAAGTTTATCTCCTATAACTTCAAGAATTCCTTAAACTCGATTTTTAAGGAAATAAAATTAAGCAATTTTTGTCTGCCTATCCCTAAAAGTAGCTATGGGGAACAGAGAAAGGATTACAAATGTTATATTGCCATCTATTTCTATTCTATATATTCATTTGGAAAACCAATGAACTGAAACTTGACTATGGTGGATTTTGTATAGAACTTATTATTTATAGTTCAGCGAAAAAAAGTAGTTAAAACAAAAAGAGACAACTATAGAAAAGTGATCCCATAATAATGTCAAATAATGTAAGCAATTTTTGTAGCATCAGCAGTCCATAGTATATATGTCAGTGGTTTGTACCAATTACTCTCATATTCAACGATATTCGTATTATCAAAATCAAAACCATGAGTATCCTCCTCAAAATGATGCTTGGCTAGGGCTGTCATATCTGTTTTATGACTGTTGGTCAATCATATCCGTGTTGTTGGTATAGTCTTCTCTTTAACAATTGTTTCATCTGACCAATATAACATGCTTCAGATGATTTGCAATTAATTTTATATACCGTGATAGTGCACTGGAGTTCATTTGTATAGAGGTAGATATGGAGCTTGATAAATGCGTTCTTTGCTCAGTCTACTGTCAGCCAAAATTATTTCATCCCGACAGTGTAGGCGCATTCGATAATTCTCTGTCAGCTCTATCTCATGTGTACTTTCACATTATTGTTGCTGGCGACTTTAACGTTAATATCCTTCGTAATGACAATCAATCTGACACATTCCAATTTTTCATCCAATTTTTGTATCTCAGAGTAATTAATTCCTCCCCCACATATTTCAAGACCGAGTCCTCTTCTCAGTTAGATCTTTTGCTCACCACTGACCCCTCATGTATTATACGCCATTAGCAACTATCCCACCCCCCCACCCTCCCTACCTATTCCATCTCAATCAACTCCTTTTCGCCTTATTAAATATCGTAATTTCAAATCTATAAATACTGATTGCTTATTTGAGGAATGCAGTAATATAGACTGGAAAGTAATCTTGGAGCAGAGGGCTGGTCCACCGTTACACGCTCTGGACCAAGAAGTACTCGTTTTTAATGACGTGCTCTCATTCTTACTAAATAAATATGCCCCAATTCAGATTAAACGGATAAAAATAAAAAATTGTCCCTGGTTCTCACCTGAGATAAAGAAAAAAAACTCCCCCCAGCCTGTCTTTATATAAAAAGTCTCGTAATCTTGTAAACAAAAAAGTGAGAGATGCAAAGTTTTTATATTATGCTTGCAAGTTAGATTGCAGTGTCGCCCCAAAGAAGCCTTGGAGAGCCTTCTTTGACTTAGGAGTTAATGGTGGTGACAGTATGTGACCTTGACGTTGATGAGCTCAATGAGTTCTTTACTGCTACTACCTGTAATGAGTGTTATACCAGCGCTCCTCTCGCTCGCTCAGGATACGAGTTTTGTTTTCGTTGCGTTGATGAGATTGAGACCGTCACAGCTGTCTTATCTATCCAATCCGATGCTATTGGACCCGCGCTTCGTGAAACTAATCTCACTTTTCATTATTGGTCCTATTGCAAAGATATTCAATAGATGCTTAACTTTCAGCGAATGTCCCTCTCTATGGAAGGAAGAGCTAGTAGCTCCAATCGCTTAAAATTCCTCTCCTAGCGACGTCAGGGAATTCAGACTTATAAGCTTATTATGTTGAAGGAACTAGAAAAAATCATGGCAAATCAAATATTCGAGCACCTGGATTGAATGAATCCCCTGACTCGTTGGCAGTCAGGTCTTCCTCCTGGTCATAGCTATGAAACAGCTCTCTTAAAAATCACTGCGGTCATTAGAACCGCTTACTCGATTTCACTAAAGCTTTCGACAGCATTGACTACAAGAAACTTCTTAGTTAGGTGAAGAGCCTTTTTGGATTCGGCTCGCTGGCACTGAAATTAATTGGAAACTTTTTGGAGAAACGCTCGCAAAGAGTTAAAATGAACAAAGTTGTTTCTTCTAGGCTTTTTTTGTCTGTCGGAGTTCCACAAGGGTCAATGCTGGGACCTCTGCTCTTCAGTCTTTTTATTAATGATTTGCCAACTGTTATCAGAAATAGCTCTATTCATCTGTACGCTGTTGACGGTGCAAATATATCTTTATCGTCCCATGGGGCTCTTAGAGGACTGTGTTAACAGAATTAACGAAGATATTCATAATATATTAAAATTGTCAATCGACAATAATCTAAAGCTCAACCCCAAGAAATCTCAAGCGCTATCGGTAAGCAAAGGAAGCTGCGATCCCACAAATTTGCCCAAGATAGAGTTCGATAACCACTATACCTTATGTACAGACAGTTAAAAACTTAGGCATTGTGTTAAATTCACAAATGGACATTTGCGACCATATTAAAATGAAATTAGATAAGATTTATGGGGTACTTCGCCGACTTTGCTTGTATGCTGACTTGGTCTCCACAAACCTGCGTATAAGATTGGTCAAGACAATGATATCCGCGCATATGTTACATTGTTCCAACATTTTTCCAAGACTCGACTCACGGTGTAGGTGTAAGCTCGAAGTAGGCTTCAATGATTCCATTAGGTTCGCATTCAGGCTTCGTAGATATGATCACATTTCTCCCTTTCGCCATCGAATCCTGGATTGCTATTTGGAAACATAATTACAACGCAGAGCATTACTTTTTCTATATAACTTACTGAACACACGTAAACCGGCATACTTATAAGAATTTATAAATTTTTTACATAGTGACAGACGTAATGACTCTGCTACTGTCTCGCTTCAAATATTTGTTCTTGAAATCTTCTTACTTTGTTCATGCTGTTGGCATTTGGAACTCTCTTCCAGTTTCGATCCAGCGAACGAGCTCGGCCACTTCCTTTATACGATTACTCTGGCAGGACACATCATTAGGGTGATGACATCCAGATTAATTATTATTATTATTACAGTCGGTACCTGCACATGCTCTAGGATTTTCTTTATCTTTGGTTCTCTTTAGTCTTAATATTTAGTTCTTTTGCATTAGTTTCTTATATTAGAAATAGTGTTATGGATCTTATTATCTATATAATTATTATTTTCTTTTTCCTCTTTAAGTTTTATTACCAATACTTACATATGCTCAAACTCACGATAGGTACTTTTGATATTCTAGTTAGGGTTGAAAAATGTAGTACTAATGAAAAGACTTTGTCTTACTGTACTCTCCTCAAATAAATACTTACTTACTTACTTACATTAGACTGTAGTTCTTGTGGATCCCGGTCTTTAAGTCTGGTGATTAGATTATGCATTTTCTTTGTATTATAGAAAACTACCTGTATATTAGACTACCCTTTATGACACTGGTGGCTTGCAAATTAAAAGATTTAATGTCCTCTATTCTAGTAATATGAAAGAATGTAATTCAAAAAGTAAATAAACGTAAAAAAATACAGGTAAAAAGGTAAAAAAGAAACAAAGGTACTAAATACCTTTAATCTAAAAAATTACAGCAGTTATTATTATTAGCACTTATTATGTGATTCATTCAAGTGAAGGTTTCATTCTAATAGCGTAAAAATCATCTAAAAACTGCCATCGTGCTTAATTTTTGTACTTTGGGAAGAAGTGAATTCCCCAAACGTATACATGCAAGCATATTATACGAAATACGATTTCTCCATGATAAAAAATTATATTAGGTCGTTGCATATGAAATGTTGGATATTTTATAGGAAATTTAAAAGACTGTTGCTCGTTTTGTTCATATATGAAATGGGCACCATTAGATGCAATACACTTCTCCCATCGTGATACAAGCGCGTTTATGCCAGTTTTGTAGAAATCCGAATTTCTGGACTGAAAGAATTCCTCGATGGCGATTTTGAAGGCATCTTCATTATTAAATTGTTTCCCCGCCAAAAGTGGTAGTCGCTTGGCGACAAGTCCGGTGAGTAGGGTGGATGAAAAACAAATTCATATTGGAACGCGTGTAATTTATGGATCGTAGGGGTCGTGCATTATCGTGAAGCGGTATGATTCCATCTCTGTTGAGCAATCTAGGCTGCTTAACCTTTAGTTTTTGGTGCATTTCTTCCAGTTTGATGCAGTATTTCTCAGCGTTGACAGTTAGTTTCACCAGTGTTTTAGAAGGAATAGTGGACAATTCCAACAGCAGACCACCAAACAGTCACCATTATCTTCCTCGGATAAAGATTCGGCTTGGGCTTTTGTTTTGGTGACTCGTAAGCATCTAACCATTGTACAGTTCGACGACGATTATCATACATAATCCACTTTTTATCACATGTCATTATTCGGTGTAGAAACGGATTCGTTTTGTGTTGGGAGAAGAGAGATATGCATATTTCCAGTCGATTGATCATGTTTCGCTCAGTCAGATCATGAGGGACCCACTTTTCAAGCTTTTTGATTTTCCGAAGTACTTTTAAGTGACGGGAAACTGTCGTCGAATAGTACACCTTCAATTTTTCTGCGATATCCTTTACAGTTTGGCGAAGGTCAGACTACACTACGGCTACTAGTTCGTTGTTGTCACCCAACTTAACTTCAAATAGGAATCCGACATTTCATGTGCAACAACCGGAAAATTAATTCATTTCGATCCCCTTGCAAACGCGTAGAGCGGTTTTGAGAGTACACGCGCATGTACTGAATATACAGAAACACGTAAAACGAGTTTAATTAAATAAAAAATCAACATGCTTATTCTAGATTAATGAGCAAAAACACAAACATGAAAAAGATATCTTTAATAAAAAATATATCCTTTCAGAAATGGTTTTTTTTTTTGTATTATGGAGAACATTTTAAATGCAAAGGGAGCATATGCTTTTGCGTTTAAAATATGTTGTGTTGTTGGAATAGATATATGTACATATTTTTATCTTGTTTTGGTCTATTTTTATTATGGAAAGCCTTTCGTGCAAAAATAAATTCGTTCAAAACCTAACAATGGTAGAGGTAACCATAAAAAGTAAAAAGAATGTCGATGCAAATGATGAATAAAACCTACCATCATCATATTTTACCCCGAATTCCATTCTGGTATTGTGGTAAACATTTTTCAGTTATTATTATTATAATATGACGATATTCAATTAAATTCAATTCGATTTATTTATCGTATAGTACAATAAGATATCAATAATCTTGTACCGCACAATATAGCCGAAGAAAAATAATAATAAGTATGAGCATAATGGAAATATGGAAAAAACTATGAATTATAAAACTTAGGGTAACAAACTAAGTACTAATATATAATTAGTAAATTTAAATTAAAACAAAAAGTAAATATAATAAAATTAAGTAAATAGCTATACATTACAAATTAAAAAGGAAAAGCAAAACTTTTGTTGTAGAGTCAAGATCGGAGGAAAATTTATATACGCGTATAAAGTTTATGAGATTTATGAAGTTAGATTGTCAGGAGGGATATATTGGTTAAAAGCTTCCGAAAGACACCCACAGAACGCGTTCCCTGCAAATCGACAGAAAGCGAGCTCTAATCACGAATTATTCGAACGAATAAAGAGCTCTCCAATGCCGAGGTATCAGAATGATATCGTTTTTAGAAGAACGCATGAATACTAGAACAAGTTAGGAGGATTTTTCGAATAAATTAGTTTATGGAGGAATATTAATGCCTTGCGAACCAGCGTGTCGAGGTGGAGAAATATTGTCAAAGCGTTCAAGTCCGTAAACAAATTGCGTGCAGTCGTAGAGAACAACATTTATCTTTCTACAACAGGCTGAGTCTAGCTAGATGTGGAAGAATCACACAGCTATTGTTATAATAAGACATGGCTAGCGTTTTGACAAGCTTCTAACGCAATGACCTTCAGAGGATACTACTAGCTGATAGTCAAGGTCTACGGAGACTAGTGTTAATTCGGCAAACGACACTATTGATATGGTTACAGCACGTTATCGAAGCATTAAAATGAACTTCCAGGCTCCTCACCGCATCAGTATATGGCAAGATTTTCGAATTTAAAAAGATTGAAGGCAGATTATTAGCATCGATAGTCCCTCTATAGATCGCTATGGATTGCGATTTATCAGGTTTAAGTATCAAATAATTCTTCGCGGCCTAATTGGAAACAGTAACTAAATCGGAGTTGAAGCGGTCCTAACAATCGTACAATGGACGTGCCAAATATAATTGAATATCATCCGCATACAAGTGAATACTGTAATACTTGATAAACAACCACCGACCTTAACCTATTGGGATCTATCGTAAACATTAATTTTTACGTTTTCGGAAATATATTTTGACGGATCATTTTCGTCGATATTTTCACAGTCGTTTTACAGTTCAATCTCATTCATATAAGGAAAAATTAAAATGTTTCTTTGTTCCCTATAGTTGTTCCACGTCTGAATATCACTCTGAAAACTACTTTTACTAAATATTGCTCTCTTAGTTTTTTTTTATTAATAATATTACTTTGGGAAGAAATTTAAAGTATTCATGTAATAATTCAGGGAAAAAATAAACAAATTTATGCTTAGATGCCTTTTGAAAAACAATACAAAAATCGCATTTTTCAATCGAATAGTACTCTTATTTCAGTTATGGATTTTGCTGAACTCTATCCACAGATATATGGAGATACATAATGATCATTAACTTGAGCATATTTTTGTCATTAACCCAAATATTACCATTACAATTTCTGAAATGAATTTATCATTCCGAGGAGTGTAGATTATTATCATTAAAAAAAAAGTTGCATATTGACTTTGTGAAATTCACTTGTTGAAAAATACAATGCAAACAGAAATGAAAAAATAAACAATAGATTAGTTATTCAAATGTAAACATTCTTTTCCTGATTTTGAAATTTTCTATTCATTATATACCACAAAATTAAGCACATTTTCAAGGCCAACATACAACCACGAATTGGTCTAATGAAAATTTTTTATTTGCTCGTCATGTGATGAACATCGCACGCTTTCTGAAGAAAAACGTGGATATGGTAAAATTTCCGATCAATCGTGATCTTTAGTTAAGATCCATTCCATTTGTCTATTTAAATGTATTTGGAACAAACAATTAGTTCCAGTGTAAACATTCGACGGCCCCTACACGCTTCGATATATATGGGCTTCGTAACATATGTTGGCTTTCCAGATGAAAACTAATTTTTCGATTTTCGTTTCAGCAATTTGTTTGAAATAATTTCACCAAAGCGAGGAGAAAAGATATTGCGTAAAAATTTTATGAACAAGTATATACATACATACACAGATGAATCTCGAAATGAAATGAATTAGATATTTTAACATTTTTTGGGTAAACAGTATATCTATAGATTAGCATTTAGGTGAATTACTTTTTGCAAAACTAACCATATGTATGAAAGTAAAAATTAAACGATTTTTTAAATTTTTTAATTGATCATGTAATATTTTTTACGTGTTCTTTGTTCCAGTTTCTGCAATCTTTTTTTTTTTATCAAGAATCTGTCTTCAGCTTATTCCATGGGCTATCCAGTCGCATTCTACCTTGGTTTTATGTAAGGCCGTTATTACAGCTGATGCTTTTGCGCGATTTTCTTCAATCCCTTTATATTTGGGACGTCGAATTAGCACATCAATTGGTGTTGTTTGCTAGCCGCTCAGACATAATCAACTTCACCAAATACATAAAATTTGAGTACATAATTTAATAAGCACTTATAACAGATATGTATTATACACACGCTCTAAAATTTTTGGAATAAGTAAGTAATAGTAATAAAATTCTGGAACCTGGAAAAGTGGGATCCTCTGATTAGAGAGGCACCTTAGAAAACCTATTCGTAGACTTAATTGCTGTGTCGACGTTGTAAAAATGCAAAACACGCCGTTTATCCGTAATTTTGAAAAAAAAAAGAAATCGCATGGTGCCAGCTCGGGACTGTGGTGTAGGGCGGATAAGACATTAATTTTAAATTGAAGCAACTAAAAACTCATTTGTTTGCTAGGTTGCTTGGGAGGAGGCGTTATCATGGTGCCGAATGATTTGTGATCGAGGTCGTGTTTTTCGAATTATATTCATCACAGTGGGGAAACAATTCGCCTTCAAAGGGAACCGTGCATATTTAACCAGATCGATAAATAAAATATATTAAAAAATCTTTCAAAATAAATAACATTCGTAAATAAATTGCATTAAAAATTAATAAATAATTTTTTCTGTCTCAGTGATACTACAAAGAAGAAAAGTTTTACTTCAAAATAATAAATGCTAGAGCTTAGATTAAATCTTAAAAGTTTTGACATCTATAACTATAATCACAATTGTCCAACTATAACTCATGCTCAACATAGAAAATTGAATTGTTCCGATGAAATATGTAAAACATTATGCTAAAGCGCTTAATTGCACTCAGGAAAGCTTTAATTTGATATTACGCACGGCCCAAATTGACCATCCCCAAGTGGTGCAGCTACCACCCCCACCCAAAACCCCCCAAAAACGTTATTTTATTATACCCATCGGAAAGCTCCCCATTTACACACTCATTCTAAATAAAAAAACTCTGTGTAAATCCATCCAGGTTTACTACATTAAAACTCTTGCATCACGAACGTTGCCTTTACGGACAAAGTTATTTAGTCAGGGGTTTGTGAGTTGATAAAAGTTATTTAAGAAGACGCGACCATTTTCTTACTAACTCTTCGTGAGTGTTGCTTTAGTTGATTTTGCTACGTCAGGAAAAATGTATTGAGTCTACTGGCTCACATCAATAAGTCATCCGATTGTTATCTGATATCAGATTAATTACAGCATCGATGTTAAGGCTGTGCAAGAGCGAACTTCAAATGCCCGCTGATTAACTTTGTGCCTCTCTTGTGCTGCCGTGATAGCCTGAGATGAAGTGCTAGCGGCTTGATATATATTTTTTTCACTGAATTGAAATCGATTTCTTCAAATGCATTGAGCATTGGGCGATGCCAATTACTCTAAGACCAATTAATTCGTAAAACTTTGTTTTAGCGAAAACATTCATACATAAAATTATTCCACTAAGTTATAAATGTTAGTATAAATAATTTATCATGAAAATTTAAGGAAAAAGAAGAAGAATTATGTTTTTCTGAATTTTACTTCTACAATGGCAGAACTTCCCATTTTGCCTCATCTGCGGGGCAAAATGAGGATACAAAAAAATTCTTATATTGTAAAATCATGACCACAGTTAACAGATATAAATAAAAATTGAAACAAACAAAGTTTGCTCGACCTCAAGAAGAATTTGCAACGCAAGCAAATTCCGCTATGCAAGCATAATTCTTGATTGAGAAAATATACACACCTGAGGTCATTGCTTTACCAACACATTGTGAATCATTCAGAAATTGTGTGATCAGAAATGCTGACACTACAATTATGATTTTTAATTTTATGTATTGCAATACTGCAATAATCCTCCCTCTAGAATTAGTAAGAAACAGTGATTCCTTTGTAACCAATTTATATAAATAAGCAGAGACTAATCAATACGATTGAGACTTAATTTCGACTTTAACGAGTGGTTGCAATTCTCAAATAAACATTGGCATACTCTGCCATCCAATATAAAGCGGCACACTCTACCTTTAATACAGATGGCGGCATACTCTGCCACAACACTATAAATTTGCACTTCCAGCCATTAAGGTTTTCACCTTCTTCGAGCAAAGGGATTATCATAACAGCGACTCCTTAGCCATATACATATCGTAAGTTTAGCAGCAGGTATAAATTCAATCAAAAACCAGATCTAATAAATAAGCTTCATCATGAATAGCGTCAAAACATATCGTGAAGCAATATTATGTCGTTTTCATCTTTTATTTTCAAGATATTTGTTTTAATTTTTTTTTTAATAATAAGCTCTTCCTTAATGCTTCTAGTTTTTTGGTGGCGCTTGAGTTCTTGCTGAACCTTATCCAGGTGCTGAGTGACCATGGTCCTGTTGTCGGTGGTATCTTCACCTTTTCTACAATCATAGGAATTGAAATTGAGACGCATTATTCTTGCAGATTGTGCCAAATCATAACATATCTTAAAGCGGCATCGTACATATTTTAGTTGCAATTTGGGAGTGGTAAAAAAAAAAAATTTACCCATTTATTTTTGTTTACAGTAAAAAAACTAATGACAATTTTTTAATAAAATTTCTATATTTTGTTTCTTGCAACTTAAATTTTAAAATACAAACGTTATTTCTAATAAAATTATTTGTTTTGGAAGAATGATTCAACTTTGTTATTCAAGCCGCGCATTAGATTTAAAATAGTTATATTAGTAACATTTCTATATGCCATTTTCTATTTATTTCGGAAATCAACCTAATTTTTGGTTGGTTTGAAGTTGGGGGCAGTTTGCTGGATTGGCATCCGTGGCGCGATATTAACCTCATTGGTTATGTACCATTCCATCGTTGCTTTTGCGTAATGACTATTGGCCAAATCTGGACAGAAAATAGCAGACTCTTCATGCTGTTAAATAAAAGGTAGAAGTCTTTTTTGAAGGCACTCATTAATGTACACATATGAGTTTATTGCTCCTTTGATAATAAATTCACTGCTTAGTAAATCGCAAGAACAGATCGCCTGCCAATCATGTATTTCTTCGGATATTTTGTCATTCCTTTTGTTGAAAATTTTCTGGATACTCGGCTTCGACTTTCTGCAGTAAAATATTTGTTACCTCATCCATAACGATACAATCGTATCTTGTCAGGTAGTTCTCATAAAGTTTTTTCGTTCTTCTTGCTGTTTTTTCTCCTTCTTCTTCGTGCCTCAGCGGCACTTTTTGCACCTTATATCTCCTTAATCCACAGATTTTTTTATATCTGTGCACTGTAGACTTTGATGTTCCTGCCAATGCCGCCATATCTCTTTCCGATGTTCTCGGTTTCCGAGAATAAGTATACCCTTCATCTAGACGGGATGAGCCTAGTATTCCATCTGACCCACGAATTCTTTCTATTGACAAGCCTCGCATATACTAGGCTATTTACCTTTTTACCGTAGAATAACTTGTATTCAGGAATCATTTCACGCACTTCTTTTTCGCTTCGAGCCATTTGCACTATTTCACTTCCGATACACGAGTAATTCATATAAACTCAGAGTTCAGTATTTATGTAATATTTTAACATAAAAATCCAGAACTAAATTATTGTAATTCTGCAGGTATAAAAATAACTTAATGGGTCAATTTTTTCTGGACCACACCGTTATCATACTAATAAGGGTACGTGCACAACGAAGCGAGGAGAGGCGCGGCGCGGCGAGGCGAAGCTAGGCAGTTGAGAGGCGCGAGGTGAAGATACCTCTCCAGGTGTAGTGTTCACAACAAGGCGTTCAGTTTCTTGGTAAATTGCAAAGTTACATTATGTCATCAGATTCTAAAGAAGAAATTTTGGGTTTATCAATTAGTGCAACTATATGGCATTCTTCACATAAGGGTACTTTCCACTGTTTTGCTCGCAACCCGATAAGTACGACAGGTCTGAAATTTGGCGAATTTTATGCACATATATGTAGATTTACATACTGATCCATATAGATTCTTCCAGTATGTCATATATTGTGAGTAAAAATCCGTTCGATTATATCAAAGAAAAAACCTCTAAAAATATGCCAGCTATCAAAATTAGCGCGCTGTACCTCGCGAAAAAATCAAAAAATTCATTCTCGAGCGAGATACCTCGAGGTGTCTCGTCACAGCGTTGTTATGAACACTCTCATAGTACAGCGTGCAATCATTTTATTTCTTAAAGCCTCGCCTTGTCTCGCCTCTCCTCTCCTCGCCTTGCCTCGCCTCTCCTCTCCTCTCCTCTCCTCTCCTCGCCTTGCCTCGCCTCTCCTCTCCTCGCCTTGCCTCGCCTCGCCTCGCCTCGCCTCGTTGTGCACGTATCATAAGAAGGGGCATTTCAAAAATACAAATTATTTTAGTCAATTACATGAAAAATAAGCCTTGCACTCACCACCACATTTAAGACAGAGTGATATGCTTGGATAATCTGCGGTTGGTATCCTGTATGCCGTTCGGATGATTCATTACTTATTAAAGGAAAAAATGCAACTTACTATCCTGCCCCTAGTCCCCATCTTGCCCCTACTCCCAATCTTGCCCTGGTTTCCCTTATTTACTATATAAATGACTCCAAACAGAAGTGAAAGTATACGTGAAAAATGAAAATGTTTAAATGGCAACAACCCGACGAATTCACCCATTTCCGAAATACAAGCTTTTTATAAAATGATTCATTCCAAAATTTTGTTTGGCTATGTCAAAAACCTCTCAACCAGGAACTTCTATCATTTATCTTTTGTCATTTAGTTTTTCTTGCTATTGTTGCGTCTTTATTTAGGATATTATTAATACATTTTTTACGTGTTTTTTCATTTAGTTATTATATTTACTGTCTCACATTTGCTTGCCATCTCATAATTGCTTTCTACCTTTCTTTACGAAAAGTTTGCTGAATTTCTATACTTAAATTTTGTGCTTGATTTGCTTCTTGTAGTATTTATTGGACACATTGATAGGGAGCTGCTTCTGAATGAGTTCAGCTGACTATTTCAACTCATTGGATAAAATAAGGGCCCGTTCTATGTTCCTATGGCCGAATATAGCGATATCTTTGTTAATTCGATTAAGCATGCCCATTGGGTGGGTAGGTGTATGATTAGGTGCTTCCATCTTTTTTTCTATTATAGGTTCCGTATTGGAAGGGAAGTGGATATTAGCTGTGTTCTTTTGTGTCCGCAGAACAGAGCTGAATAAAAGATACACAAAAGAACGCCTCACACATTTTTATACAAAGATTTAAATATTGCGAACAGTAGAAATAGTTCGCTTCAATCGACAGAACAATTTGTTCTCTCCAGTATATGGGAGTTCGAGAACAAGGTACACAAAAGAACATAGCTTTATATATGTGCACATTGCTGTATATATAGGAATTGCTGTAGCTATATAACCATATATTATGTAGCAATTCCATACCAAATCGAACTACTTTCATAGCGACCCGCTCCGATTTTGATGAAATTTACAGGGATGATGAAGAATGTTTAAATATTCGATCTATTCCTTTTTTGTCTTGCCGCTTGACCCCTTACATTTTTGTGATTTTTGGGTATATTATATTTGGTGCGAAAGCGTATTTTCAATATTAAAGGAAATTTCCTGAAGTAGCAACAGAATATATTACTGTGGTACAAAGTAGAATGACATTTTAGTTAATAATAGAAGTTTTTGACTTTTTGCTCAGTATGTCCAAAAATTTCTGATGTATTTGGTTTAGATTTTGAGTTATCTAATTTTCAAATTCATGAGAGCTTGAGATATCGCTACAAAAACGAATGTATCAACATACAAAAATCAGCCGATCACTCGGGAAATTTTATTTAATCTAATAATTATCATAATTTTCGGTAAGGTCATTAACTAATTGATACTTCAGAAAATTTCATTTAATATAATACATCAGTAATTAGAATTGGTGTATATTACACTTTGTGTTGCTGACAATAAAAAGAAACACAGTTGATTGTTCTAACGTACAAAAATCTTAACATTTATTTTAATTCAACTTTTAATCTCGATGATGCGACGGGATACAGAATGCTATATTAAAAGCTATATTTCCTTGACCACTTCCCCGCCATATTTGACTGATGTGTTGGACGTTAAATTCTTTTGACATTTTCTACGTCTTCGCGATCCTATTGAAAATGTTTTTATCATACATAAACCCTTGGTTTCCACATAGCATTCTAACTAAAATGTTCTTAAGTGTGAGTGAATTGTTATTCGTAAAATTATATGCATCTGTTTCATGTTCCACGAGAGATTTAAATGAAGCTTGAAAAGCGAACGATGCGTTAATTTGTGGAATTTGAGACTAATGTGTCCCTTAATCTACATTATATTTCTCTGGGAAAAATATTTGGAAAAGCGCTTCCTATATGTCTTCTATGGTTAGCTGCAAGTAGCTATATGTATATAAAGAATATTTCATTAAGGATACAGCATTTTAAAATAGAATGTTCTTGTGCTTTTTCCATTTCCTTCTTTTGTTTTATTTTTGTAGTGAAAAGTGATTTATGGAAAAGCCCTTATAACTTTCCTTTTAGAAAATTGTATGACTGCACATGGTTTCACCTGAAGGCAATGGTACTTTCATATAACTAGAAATTTTTTGTCGGAATATAAAAAAAGGTGTGACCCCTGGAAAAACCATTTAGCTTGTTGAGGATTTTAACTAAAATATTATTCTTTGGAAAATTTATGGAGGTAATAAGATTTAAATTTCTACATACATACATACATACATATTTGCATTCTGTAGATGAAAAATGTTCTGAAATGAATAATGTTTTTTTTTTTAGGTTGATTAAATTGTTTAAGAGATTGCTGTATGGTTTTATAGATCTCTAAGGCTGGCTGCACACTGAAGCGTCTAATGCAGAATGCATACTTTACAAATGAATGATCAATGAATTAAATAAACTGTACACTAATATCTGAATGAGGATACGCACGCACATCGGAAAATTTTTCATCGTTCATTCATTACTAAGCAGCTTTATATGACAATTCATTTGTGCGAGGCACTATGCTCTGCATTTGACGCTTCAGTATGCGGCCTGCCTAAGGTTGTTTCTGATTGTTTAATCCGGTATATTTGATCTGCTTCATTGACTATACGAGTACTAAATGTAAAATCTAGGGAAAAGTTATACAGATTTATGTTTTGAGATCACCATTTCAAATATATAAATATATATGTATGACTCATGATTTGACTATTAGAGAAAACTACATCCACGCTTTGCGCGAGAGGCTGATTACTTTACCGAAAGTGTTTACCTTCTTACAAAAGAAAATATTTTCTGAACTGTAATTAGGTTAAAGTGCAAAGTTTTTGCATTTTTATTTTTAGTTTTCTTTCCTAATATTTCTTTGAAACTTGTCACGGAACTTAAAGAAAATTTTTAATGTAAAATTAAATTTATTTTAACGTGAGGTGAACCCGCCTTTAAATGAAATGAAAAAAAAAAATAACTTTACAAATTGCTAGCTTGCCTTCTGGAATGATTTTTTTCTATAAGATATAAATCTATCTCTAAATATATTCTGGATATTGACATGAAAATATTTTAATTAACGCAGCTTTTTTTTTTATGCTTTTCATCTCATAATACATGGATTCGCGAATTACACACAAAAAATAAAAAAAAAAAAAAAATAAAAAAAAAAAAGATCAGAAAAATGATTTCGAATAAATTATGAATGGTCTGACTTCATAGAGCGCGCCTAGACATTTTGTTTCATTCGCTAAGTACCTTCAGCAATTGCCAGGAGAAGAACGCAATTTGGCAATAATCCAAAATATTCAATATCGTTTTCGTTTACATATTTGACGGAAGTAATTTTATTTTGATTGTTTTAATCGAAAAAATATTCAATAGTTGCTTGAACGGTGACATATTTTCGATAAAAATCTTTTACTGAATTGCGTAGAAAATTTTAAGTGTGTTGCCTTTTCACTTTTCTTCATCTGGGTTCAAAAATTGTAATCCACTTAATATAATTTTTTTTTTAATTAACACTTGAATGTTTTTCGGACTATTTATTACCAGTAATAATTTATCGAATAGAATTTATGATTTTGGGTTATCTTAGGATTTTTGTATAGGTATATAGAGGCAAAAGTTGAGGTGCAGGAGAGATGTGCTAAAATGAGAATTTTAAAATTATTAAATAAATCGGATGACAAAATTTGTAGGTAGTCTTCGTAAAATGGAAGTTATATTTAATTTTTCGAAATAGATTTTCAATGAGATTTTTTATTTTTTATTTAATGAAAAATATTAAGAATTTTGTAAAACGTCATGATTATTTCTTTTTAGCATTAAGAAATTTTACTAGCCGATATGATACGATGAGTTTGTCATGGCCTTTTAGAGTTTCGGTTAAGCAAAAAAAAAAAAAAGTGGTGTGTGTTTCAAACAGGAATCATTTTAGATCAAGGTAACGATTATATTTACTCGTATGTTCGAGATTAACCTCATTGCATTATTATTATCTATTACAATGATAAGTCAAATTGTAGTTCCATTGCGTATGTCACATTTTGTCTGTTATCAATTTCTATTTGTTCGGGTGGTCCTGAATCTTTTTTTGTGCAAGACAATTCAAGGACTACCTGGCAATGCTATTTTGGAGATTAGCAGATTGTAGTGTAACCTTTGATTGTCTGAATTAAAATGTGCACTACCAATTTATTGTTTCTGTTAGTATTGCTAAACCAGAAATTAACGAGTTACTTGTATGGATCAGAGTTTTTTTATACATACCTAGTTTAAGCTTACAATTCGACTTATTAAGCTCGGAATTAAATTTTCTACATTTTAAGTCAGACTTCAGTTTGATGAACCGGTAATAGCCGGTTGGAGCCAAGTCTGGACTGTAGGTTGGTATGGAATCCATATTACTGCATACCACCTTTGGTAATAGCGCTTGTGAGTGTGTACAGGTGCTTTATCAAGTAAGACACGACCACCGTGATTCACTTCATCCTTACTGTAGTGTTTCTGTCCATGCAGTTTAATAGGGGAGTCACCTTGAAATCTTAGTATATTGTCACCATGGCCTTTTTAGTCAAATCAGAAACTTTGATTTTTCGAAGAGACGCCTCCTGTAAGCCATTATTTAGATCTATTGAACATTGAAGTGTATTTTAAGCAGAGATCGCAGCTATAAGCAACTCGAGGGTGTTGTGTATGGAAATTCCGGATATTCGTACATCACCCAGAGCTGAGCAAGTACCAAAGAAAATATACTTAAGTACAAGTACAAGTCCGAAGGTCTGAGTACTTCAGCGTAAGTACAAGTACCGTATGTATGAAAAGTACTTTGTTTTAGAATCTTTGTACGTTGACACTTGACAGTAATCTAATGAAGAAGTGCGGTTAGTTAGTATTAATAAATAAATATTTATAATAACCATCGGCCATGCACGTAGAGTAAAACTTTCACATATCATTTTCAAACTTCATCGGAATTCATTTAAAAAACATTAAACATTTTATTAATTACATACTTATGTGGACAAAGTTTTTATTTTCCCATATTCCACACAAAAGAAGACAAATATGAATACATAATTAACTTTTACGGAAACACTCCTTTGCGTATAATATAAGAAAATATAAACTTACATGAAGAGCTTTGACCTGCAATTCCAATTGCGTCATAATTTAAAATTTTTATTGTGCACTAAATAATAAATTACACGAATATTTATTTTTGTAGATTTCCAGTAAATTTCTAAGAAAACGTTTCCTACATCAGATCGAGGCATCGTTGATTTTATATTCGGGTGAGATCTTGCTGGCCTTTCCTTGGTTACGTCATCAAGTCGAGGCATCGTCTATTTTATATTCGAGCGAGGCATTGACGATGCCGGTTTTTCTACTGGTTTCTACTTGCGCAGCCGAGTTTGTATGTTATTAGTTTGTCTATGGTTCTAATTTGATGCGTGGGTGCGGCACATGTTTTGACAGTTCTTTGCGTACTTTAAAACTTAACAAAAAGGAGCTGATGTTGTGTTTGCTCCTCTACGAAGAGTTAGATATTATTTTTATATATAGGTACTGAATAGAATCTACTTAAGTAAAAATCTTGATACTTAAGTACAAAACTAAGTTTTAAGTAAAAGTAAATAGAAGCGAGTACTTATGTTCAATACTAAGTAGGGCATTTCAAAAGAAGTAAGTAACGAAAATGTACTTTAAGTAACACTTAAGTCCTTTTTTTTACTTAAGTATTGCCCAGCTCTGATATCACCTGAGAAAACTAACACAATTTGTATTGATAGTCAAGTTACAATAAAAGTATGGGTTTTAAACGTCATCAAATTGCATTTAGTGCAGCGATGCCGTAATAGTATCTCTGGACTTTATCCGCAGTGAGAATAATAGACAAGTTTTTAGTCCAAATTTAAATAATTTACGCCATTCTTTCACAGCTGATGGGAATGGCTACCCAATCACTTCATCCAAACACTGTTTGATTTCTATCGGTATATTTAATTAAGAACTTAAATTTAATCACACAGCTCTATACTTAATATTTTGGTGTTGCAAGGCATATTCAGCTGCGGCTTCAGGTTCGAAATGCTAGAAAAAATTGTCTTAGGTATTTTTTTACGTTTTTAGCTGGTTTTGGTAGCTATTCCACACGAAACCCGACCATCTTAGATTTTAACTTACACAGTTTGTAGGGATTACCAAAATATGTAGCTCAACCATTTTTTTGTTTCCCACTAACATGCCCCACCCCTTTTTTGTTTTTTAAAAATAAAAATAAAAATAGTATTATTTACTAGAGAGTGCTTCTAACACATTTTTCTATTTTTATTTTGAAGCTAGAAACCTTATCTATCTTTGTGCAAAAATTTGCGATGACGTTTGACTTCGTTGTTGAGATATAAATTTTTAAATTCACCATATACCCAAAGTAACCTGTACCCCCCGTCCTAAACGTACAAGAGGATAATTGTTGAAAGTATGTTTTTGAACGTTTAGTTCTCATTAGTATCATATAACTGGGTATGCCCGCTAATTAAATTAAATGCTTCATATTTCACTTAAAGGTTTAGAGACAGTCGCAAAATCAGGAGAGGAAACTATATCTCAACTCAACCAGCGTTGTCTCTCTTTACTTAAGGTTGCGAAGCAGATTTGTAGGACAATAGCAGTAGATTGTATTTTTGTCGAATTAAATCGAGTTTTCGCATAACTTTCATAATTTTTGATTGAACGAAAAAACAAAGCATTTGTTTTTTTTATTAAAATAAAATAATTATTTTTCTCAGTTTACATAAAATATAAAAATAAAATATTTTGTTTATGTACAGTAGGTGGCCATCGAATTAGAAACTTTGTGAAACTTCAATACTTTGATTCATTGTATATTAAAAAATAAGTACTTTTCAGTATAAGCATTTATATTTAATTAAAATTTATAATATGCATGTACAAAATGCGTCTTTATAATTAATATTTTGTAATTCCCCCCTTTACATTAGCTACTGCTTTTATACGATCGGGCATACTTTCAATACATTTCTAAATCATGGATTCAATATTCTTGTCATTTCTCCAGATATCCTCGATTCTCTTTTTCAATATTTTTATCGTTGGATTTGAAAAGCTATAAACTTTAGATCTTAGCATAGCCCAGCAGTTTTCAATAGGGTTTAAATCCGGTGAGTTTCCATACTAGGGAAGTAAAGGAATTTCATGCTCCGCGAGATACTTTTTTAATGGATTTTTCGGTATGGCAGGGAGCACCATCTTGCATAAAAGTATATGATCTTCCCTGGGCATTAAATATTCAATATGAGGTTGGAGAACAGTATCCAAAACTATTTTGTACTGATCTTGCCGCATTGTTCCCGTAACAAAATAGAGAGGACCCGGACCCTTTTCAGCTCCAAATCATGACCGCTGGTGGATGCTTGACTGTTCTGAGTAAACAGTTCTCCTTATATTTCTCTGAAGGTCTCCTTCTAACATAAACCCTTCCTTCCATTACAGCTTCTAACCGGCATTCATCACTGAAGATAACCTAATAGTTTAATAAATTTTGTAATTTTCAATAGGTTTTTTAAAAGGCGCGAAAGCTTATTGCTTGGCTGAATTGGTAAACTTACCTTTTTCCAATCGTCAACTGTGAAGTTCTTATATTGTTTCACCCACTTGAATCGGGCCTTATTCATTTTTGCTGTCAATTTTGGTTTTTGTAGCCGGACGCCTGCATTTTAAATTAGCTTCGTATAAGGGGCAACGTAGGATCCTAGCCGATATCTCTACCCTTGCGCAGAGAGAGTGATGCTTTGCGATGTAATAAAGCAGTTGAAGTAATTTTTCGGTTGCTTCTTGAGCTTTTTTTTTTACCTCAACAGTTTTGGCGATGACTCATGCCTGAAGGTATATTTTCCTTAACATTTCTTGATATTTTAGACACCGTGGCACAAGAAACCTTTGTTATATGGGCTATTTCCCGTTGATTTAGTTTAGTAAGTAAGAATGAAATCACTGCCTTTTTTTCACTGCTTATGTCTTTATTGCGACCCATTATACAAAAAAGTGGGTTTAAACGATTTTTTTTTCAATTAAATAGTTTAAGACAACACACAGTGCAACAGCTGAATACCAAGTGTTCAACTTAGTCGATAAACAACAGACATAAAGAAAGATATTTTTACCTATCTTCCTACCTTCGAAAAAAAAGGTTTTATGATCGCATTATGTAGTCGGAGACATGAATGTTATGTGTACAAAGATTTTTCCTAAAAACTAAAGAACTGGGACCAATATTTTTATAATTGTTTAAAGCTCGCGATATATGGGATATCGAAATTCTGTTAATACAGTATAATCGATGTAGCGTAACTTTCATTTTTTTACTGTCTTATGTGTTGGGAGAAATGCAGTAAAATAGTAGTAGACTTATTACAATAGCAGTAAGAAGGCAACACTGGTCTCAATTACAACCAACACGGTAAAGGGAAAGCCTCGGCTGGGTTCAATGTGCGGTTCTTCTTTCAAAACTGGTTGCCACAAAAAGCTCGCCTATACTGTGCTGTGTTGCGTCCAATATGCACCTTTCTCCATAAAACTACGTCTCATGTAAACCCAAGTTAATTGGACTTAATAAGATTTGACATCATTACGCCTAAATGTGTTTTGATGTAATAGAAGAGGAATAGAGATGGCAGGTCATTCGCATACACTGGTCTATTCATACGTACCTACATATTCACAGATTTGTTTTTGTGTTTTTTTTTTACTCTACACAATTTTTATTAAAATCATGTACTTTAATAATTAAATAATTTATTGAAAAATAACATTAAAATTGAATCAGTGTCTTCCGGTGGAGTGAAGACTTATATATTATACATATCTCTCTTGTAATATTTCTAATCCATTAATTCAATTCCCAAATATTTTACCCTGGCTATCCAGAATCCAGATATTATGAACGTTTAAATCCATTTCTGACAGAGCAAATACAGACGTCATGATGTGTAGAACCATATGATGCGAGATGCGAGTTTATGTATACTGCGAGTTTGATTTCCTTATAGCTAAAATAGGAACATTTCTCTTTGCTCCAATTTTAAGGTAGTCTGCAGTTCATGCTTTATGATCAGCACTTTGTTATTTCTGACGATATTTTCTAACAGCTGGCGCATAGATATAGTCTACACTTCTGCATATGATTTTAGTTTGGTAAACTTGTACGTACATAGTCACGTATGTACATACATATGTACACATATTATCTCATTAAAATTATGCACAGCCTTTTAATGACTCCTGTATTCTGTTAAGATAAATTATCTGAATATGTGATTTTATCTTTTATGACTAATTGGTCTCTGAAAAAACATAGAAAACACATAGAATAGCTATATATGGAATAAAAAAAAAACGCTTAACCTTAACTATTTAAGCTATTATATACGAATAAGAAAGCAATTATAAGTTTTGAATAATATGTAGATGCAGTGCAGTGGAAAGATATTTCCTCTTATTTTTCTAAAAGTTTACTTAAAAGTTTATAAGAGTCAGTGAACATTCGAAAGTATTGTTGCAAATATTGCGCTAGTGTCTTCTACACTTGATGAAAATGTTGCGGTAAATTCTTTATTGCATTTTCTATTTAGAATGGCACAAGATTGTTAGCTGCAAATTATTGCAGGACTGTATATACATACATACTACAAAGCTTGTGAAATCCTTTTTCGAAAGTTTCAGTTGAAAGCAGTAGTCAAACAAATAAAATAATCTCTTAAAATTATTGCAGCCAACTACGCATGGATCATTTTGGGTTTCAACAATGTTTTCTCGTGGCAAGTTTTATACGTACTTAAGTCTGAAGAAGATCTTGTTCCTTAGTTCTGTAGCAGTGAAATCATTAAAAAAGGATACAAACTTTAAATACGCTATTCTAACAAGTGACCTTTTTCCCTTGATAATTAGGTGTTTTTACGACAGATAATTCAATTAATCTGTATCCTGTGTTCGAAACAAACTAACATACAACGTCTTTATGGGTCAAAAAAGGCCAATAGAAATTTATTAGTTTTTAATACATTTAACACATTTTATAGTTAGATTAGAATGTATTTTGCATATGAATGCACTACATTGATTGCATCTGTTGCAGTATTTCTTATTATTGGGCAATTGGAGGCAAACGTAACAGCGTGATCGTTTTAAGTTCTTCAGTGGAGCCTCCCTCGAAATACTAGCTTGCACAGATTTCGTTACTGACTTCGCTTCGGATGTTCTTGGGCATGATTTTCGACGCGTTATCCAAATCCTAGTTCTTCCAAGAAAAGTCTTCGTTTGAATTGTTTATTTGATTGCAATCCTGGATTTATGTCTGTCCAAATGATGAGTGTATTACAGACTGATATATCTAACATGTTCGAAAAGAGCAGCACGGGCCATCGGTTAGTCTTTCGCTTACAAGTATATGTTCAAATTATTTGGTCTAAGGTATCCACTCCTGATTTCGTTGAGTTATAAAATTCGATGTTCTTTGGCTTTTTCTATTGATCCGATGATATGAGCTTATCATGGTGAAGAGTACTTAGTAATAAAACGCAATGATTCTCTTTTGGAATATACTCGTAAGCTACTAAAGTAGTGTTGTGTTTTTATTCGAGGCAAAATTCACTGGAGTAAATTGATTTATTCTTGAGTTGTGCAACTTGAAGTGGAAGAAACAACTTTTTTCTCAACTGTTCTGACCATTGTAAGCTTCCGATGTAAAAGTTCAACTCCTAAGTCATAGGAAGTGAAAAAGTTGTCACACGTAACACTGCGGCCTTTGAGATCCTCAAAGAAATCTAAAACAACTTGCTTTCCTTGGTTTACCTCAGGTTTGCAATTCCTGTCATCTGCACGGAAACCAACCAGCTGTTTATCTATGGTAACACTTTCATGTGGGTTGTACAATTTTCTAAGATTTATAACCCATTTGTCCCATAAATTTCTTATTGGTGCCAACTTGTCTTTCATTTCTATCTATACCTACGATCGTCGAAGCGCAATACTTATGTAATATTCCCGAATCGCTGTAAACTCATCGCAGATCTATAAATAGGTTTTCCCCTCTTGTCGTCCCATAAACTTTCTAATGAATTTTCCTCTTCGTTACTCTCTGAGCTGCCCTCGCTCACATACTCTCCCGAAACCCCCGAGCTTTTTAGTCGTCCTATTACGACATAGTGAACGAGATTTTGAAGAGATTAAACCTTCAAATAACTTACTTGGCTTCACCAATGTTTTGCAATACTATTTCACGTTCAAAACAATACTGTAACCACTTCCAAACTTATATATTTATGCATATGTAAATTATCGGAACCAATAAAAACCGGTTATTCCAAGAAGTGAGAAAAAGTCACTAAATTACAGGCTGCCACGTATGAATTATTACAGGTCAGATCTATATGAAGTACACATTCGGCAATTTTGTCCCATAAACACAGGACAAGGGTTAATAAAAGTCCGTAATCGTCTATTTTATTTTTTACATTCATAGGTTCTGACAATAATTCATATTTTTCACATAATTTTGTTTATTTCTTTTTTTGTCTACAACATGGAGTTTAGAACATCTAGCATCTTTTGCAAGAGAAGAAATCATTCCCAACTTTTTCCAGTGCTTCCTTGTTTTTTGAACTGTGTACACTAGAAAATAAATGTTGTTTCAGAAATAATTTTTAAGTGAATATAATAGCAAATGAAATTGCCAGTATTATCTCTATTTGCCTGATATCTTTTTTCATTATTCCACACTAAAATTTCAGTATAATGTACGGTTAAATCCTTCTCATACTTTTAAAGACTAAATTTCAGTTGTATAAGGTTTTTTTATACATTTTTCTTTGCAGTTAGTTCATCATTAAGCCTGAAACAATCGGAATAGTATCGTCGAATTGTGCCGGCCATTCCATGATATAGACAAACTAAAATCCCAGCAAAGCCGAATTTTATTCTTTAGATAATTATCCTTTTAAAGGATCCAGGATCGATTTCCTTCTGAAAGCTATGATAAACCTTAACAATGCACGCTTGGGACTTTAAAATGCTCAAGAACGATGAGTCATTAGTCAGTATAAATGTACCTATTTGGTTCAGCAATGATGTAATCGATTTGCAATGTGCTATATTACCCTGAATCTTTTGATATATTGTAAAATGGGTTGCACTAATGTTTATTTTCGCAACGTCATCAAACGATTTTTCTTGAAAAGTTTAACGATGATTTTACCAGGTTTTTTTTTTTTTGTGATAACTAGTTCTGACTATCTGTTGTAGGTACTCTTAAAATGTTTTACACAATTCGAATGAATGATTAGTTCTTGTTAATATATTTTGATGTTTCCTTCGCACTTAACTGAGTTCATTTTTATTTTTATGTCGCTAAATATTATGTATATCTATAAAATAATACGGATACCATGGAAATATAAAGTTGATTTGAACCTTAAATCGTACTTACATATGTAGGAAGAAAAATCATAGCAGTCTATGCTTAAAATGTCCATAATGAATATAGCGAATATTAATTTTTGCGGACTTGAACTATAAAACTGGAATTAAAGGTGGGTCAATCTTGTCCCTCACAAGTTGAAAAACTGTTATTCATTGACGTAAAACTAGAAAGGCCTTATATTTATCAATGCTCAAAAATAAAGAATTGTTCACACTGTCTATCGAGATCTTCCTGTAATAAAACACAATCTGTTCTAGAACTAACCGATCTAAAAAGCTTCAAATCATTCGCATGAACCAACACTTCCAAATTACTAACAAAACAAAAAAACAGGATCCACATGATTTCCTTGAGGCACACCAGAACGTTTGGTAACCAAACATGGAGTCTAGTAGAACGTAGCTTATAGAGCAAAGGAGGGTATGAATGCAAGTGAATTGATGAGCTACACATTTCTTGATATGGAAGTTTACCAAGATCTTATAGGTATCATTCCCACTTTGGAAATTTAAGTGAATGCAGATCCTCAATTGATCTAGACAGGTTTAACCTTCGAGCGGGCGCGCATGTTATTTTAACACGAGCGAGCGCGCGCCGTAAGTTTTACATCATACAGTTTACAACAAATATTCACTATTTTATGAAAACATAGAGTTTGCTAATTGGAAAAATAATATTTGAGCTTAACAATTATTTTATTTGCAAGAGCTGTGGTCTAATTTATTAAGGATCCTAATTTAGCGTGTTGAGTGATGATGAGCCTTTTTTTTAAAGTGGTTTTTCGCATATATTTCTAGAACGGTTCGTCGGACAGAAAAAATGATTATAACCAATTTTATACTATAAAAACACCATGTAACAAATTTCAACTATCTATGTTGTCGCGTTCTTAGGTAGTGCTCTAAAATATAGTGGAAAACGAAATTTTTGTATGGTAACCTCACGAAGGAGTTGTCCGGTTTGTCTCATTTTCGAACTTAATTTTACTTGTTTTTTTTTTAAAGTCCGTGTACAAAATTTCAGCTTACAAGTGAACGCGTTCTCGAGTTATCGTGCGTACAGACGGACGGACGGACATGCCAAAATCAAAATAATTTTTAATATTATGTATCCAATCTAATTTTGCTCTACCATCGTTATTTCGAAGTGATACAAACGGGATGACTAATTTAGTATAACCTTTAGATTTCATCTAGGGTATAAAATGCAAAACCAATTAATTCTTTACATTAGTGACTTTTTTATTGCTGAATTTTATTTATTAAATCGAAGGTTGGTATTTCGTGCACTTCAAGTTCAAGCAAAGTGAATGATCTCCGTTCACAATATATTTCAACGCGAACATGTAATTTCGAAATCAGTTTCAATCGAAATAAGCTACAAATTCAATAATTGTTTGTATTAGTTTGTGGTATTTAAAAAGAAGTGAATGTCTTAGTCAATAGTTCCTATGGCGTTTTGGTTTCGAAATTAAACAATATGAAGAATCATATATCTTTCCCTAAATAAAAAAATATATGTGCACCACCTTGAAGACAAGCTTGAAATTAAGAACTAAAGTTCTGAGAAATATTCCCTCATTATTTTTTGATTTCAAAATTTAAAAATCTCGGAGCGTCACCTGTTGTAATGTAGATATCGAACTTTGTTTCGAAAATAAAGCCCTGAAGAGAAATAAGAGAGAGAAATGTACACACAAATTCAGATGTAGTAAAAAGAAACCGCCCACATTCGTAGAGGAAATAATTCTTAATAGAGCCATCAACAGAATTTTTAGGGTGCTAAAAGTGTCCCGCAATCGGTTCCAACTACTCTAAATTTCCTGTTTGTAGTGCACTCTTTTTGATTCTCTAAACGCTTTCTTTCCAGATTCTCAAGTTTGAACTTACTGGGCTACTGTTACCACCACTTCTTTTATCATTTACTAATCTTGCTAATCTTTGCACTGGCACTGCAGCCATTCATCGGCTTATTGTGCACCGCTTTCCTTTATATGTAGTTAATCCAATAATCCCACTCTTCCTAGGAAGTGTAGTATATTTTTGGGAAAAATTTCCGCGAAGTCGGCAGATTTTAAGAAGTATGAGCCAAAAGTCTGAAATCTACATCATTCAATGGCCTCGCATTTGCATAAGACGTGCTCCAATGTTTAATCCTATTCGAAACATAACTTACATATACATCAGTGAGTGACATACCTATGCGATTCATGTGTTTGTCAATTCTGCAGTGTCCGGTTAAGATTCCTATAATGATTCTGGGTTGTTTCCCAGATAGCCTTAAAAGCTCTCCTATGGTGAAGGTCCTTTAATGAATATTCTGGCTTGTCTATCCATCTATTGTTCATTTGATTGTGGATTCAGTTTTTTATGGTAAGCTTGGCGATATTATAAAATATACCGCAAAATGGTTCCGGTCGGAGTTCCTATTTTGATCAGTATGTCTTCATTGTCATCCCTATCAATCCCCATGAATGTCCTGGCACCTGAAGTGTTAGGTGGTTCTTTCTGTTAATACTTGGATGCATTCCCACATTAACTTCGTTTTGACGTCAGGTATATATATATAGTGTAAGAAGGGCTGAGGTTTTCGTATGTACCTACATCTAGTGATGGGATATACCTTTGCCGCTCTGGCGTATTTCCCTAGGTTTTGATAGATATAAGCTCTTGGCTTTACACCATATATTCCTGATCCCATACTTTTTTTCGGTCTTAGAACTGTCAATGTAGATGTTGTGCGCATGTCGCCAGTACACTTATAGAAATGTCATCTTTTGGAGCTTCTTTAGCTTTCTGATGGTTGTCTTTCGTGTGCACTTGTGCCACCACGCTGCTGCAGCATAGGTAATCATGGGTTTGTTTAACTAGTGATTTGTAAAGTCAAATCATTGTATTTGACCTTAGACCCCATGTTGTGCTAGCAAGTTTTCTAGAGTTCCACAACGTTAGTGTTTACTGGACTGTCTTGTCGATATGCTTATCGAGTCTTATCTTGAGATATTTATATTTTTTGGTTATTAAAACCTTCTTATTAAAAAGTGTAGGACTGGTTATGTTCCTCATTTTCCTTCTTCTGGTAAAAAGTACCTATAATTGATGTTTTGCTGGGGCTGATTGATAACTTGTGTACAGCAGAACAGTATTGAAAAAATCTTAAGACTTTTTGAAGCTTTCTAGAAAGCAAGCGCTCATATTTACCTTTGATAATGATTAGAAGGTCATAAGGATAATTTTGTGATTCAATATCTTGGTTGCTTAGTTGAACGAAAAGGTCGCCAGCCTACCATGGATCACAGCAGTGGAGGTAGCACTCCTGCTTGGGGATAACCTCTGGTGATATGGACCTCTTCACCAAATAGCTGTGATTTAATTTTCTTGTTGCCTGGATCAATTTTTTATTGGTTGGATCCACTCCATGTTTGATCAATGTATACATTATTCACTTAATAGAGGTGTTATCAAACGTTTCTAAAATGTCCAAAAAGGATCATAGGACGATTTCTCTGCTCCAAATAGCTTTTTTTTTATATCATTTGTCAGGTTTAGTAAAGCTAATTTTGTTCATTTACCTTTTTGGTATGCAAATTTCTTTGGATTTATTTGATGCTCCTTGAGCGCTCCGTTTCAAATATACCTTTCCAATATTTTCTCTATTGCTTTAAGAACAAATGAAATCCAGCTTATGGGACAATACGACCTGGGCTAGGTATTAGGTTTGCATCCTGCTTTAGATATAAGCTAAGTGAACACGATTAAAGCAAATAATATGTTGATTTGCACTTTCTTCCTGTCTCTTTATCTATCTGGCCATTATCAAACACATTGTAATATATTTTTGTATGAAACAAACAAACTTACAAATACATTGTAACACTACTCTTAATTTGCATTATGAAACAGGTAGATATGCATACATATTATGAAAAAAAAAAGCAAATGAGTTTCTTCAAAGCAAAGATGCCATGAAACATTTTCCTTCCTCCTTATTTCAATAACCTTTTAGCTGCCCCACTTCTTTTATCTATACTAAAAAGAAAAATAAAAGTAAAAAAGAAAATCACACTTCTCCTAAATCTAGTTAGGCTATAAACGCCTCTACGTTTTATTTCACTTTTACGGCCTTTTTCCATTTGTAATATTAAATTGCTTAGGACGTAAGTGTCTTAAAAAAGACTGACGACAGAATTTCATTTTCACAAACAGAACATTAACCTTGTCCGAAATCAAACTAAAAGATTTTATCAAAGCAGCTATGAAGAATTTTTTACTCGAGCACAAAAATAATTATATATTTTCCTTGTTTTAGTAGCCTCTAGTTTATTCGCTTCTCAGTTGGCTTTCATCGTTTTTAAAAGTGAGAGGAAATTTCTTTTGCGTAAAATTGTAGAAATAAAAAAAAAAAAAAATATGCCTATCAGAGCGCACAGTTTTTCGAAGGTATTTTTTCGTTCTCCGTATTCAATGAAGTTGCATTACAAAACTAGTCTACGCGCGTATTTCGTGTTAATTAATTTAGTAAATGCTAGCTGTTGCTGCCAAAATCAAATGTTCCAGAAAATATGACTTCGAAATCTTGATTTTGTAACATTATATAAAAGTGTGCCAAAACTTAAGTATTTCGAGAATTTCTACAGGGACGTCTATTTTTTTTTTGTCGGGATTTTTATTTATTTTCTTTTCAAATGATAATAAAATTTATAATTGTATTTAAGGTTAGAGTTTTATAAAATGTCTGTTTTATTGGATAGAATGCAAAACAGTTCCTTCTTAATTTGTATTATGCTATTTAAATTTTCGAAAATTAATGAATTTTTAATGCTTTTTTTTTATTTTTAACACATTTTATTTATTTTCGTATATATCTATCGTATCTATCTCGCTGTGGAGACATGTATACTTGTAAGATGTTTTAAGATTTTTCTACTATTTTCCGTCACACTCTGATAAACATAATTGTAACGCTTTCTAACTTTTAATAATTTAGTATTCGTCTGGGTATTTCTAGTACTTTAAAATTTAATTAATTTAGGAAAAAGTTGTAGTTTTTTTTTTAAATATTAACCAAGGTTACTGCAGGTATAAATCATTTTCTCTTGCTACTACTTTCCACTCTCCCCAAGAAATGTGATTTTATCCCATAAATTGGTGTATTTTTTTATGGCGCAGGGGTAGCAAAATAGGTACATGGAAGCTAAAGCGACAATATGAAGTATATGCATATAAAAAAAATCCTAGTGTAACTATGCTCACTGGTTTTTTTCTTTCCTTGTAACCTGCCAGAAAACTCCCTCCTCCATTCACACCTTCCAGCGGTGATTGCAGTTTTGGTAGCACAGGAAATGGGTAGAATAGTGGTTAAAATCTTTACCATAACGGACAGAACACATCAGTTCTATGGCCTTTCAGTAAACCATTCCTCCCTTTCACACACTGATCTGTTCTGTTTTTCAACCTACAAATATCTCTGCCGTTCATTCATACAACACCCACACTCTCCCTTTATCATCAACATCATGTATTGCCCACAGTATACACCTCACACCGATACTTAATCTGTTCGATGATTGAACTGAAATTAACTAAGTAGTTTGGTGGAGTTATAACAAAACGGGGAAAAAGGTAAATTGAAAAATTACAAATTTACGGAATTTTGCTTAAGACATAACGAATTCTAACCGTTGTCAACTCAACAACTTAATGTGGGACAGATTTCTTCTTATAACCCGCCATCGGCAACAGTATCTTTTTATCCATTTCTGTAACTGACAAAACACTGATAACTGTAGCTCGTCTTAAGTTCGCAGATGTGGCGAAATCTACGGCAGACTGTTCCAAGATGTGATCTTTCCTAGCAGGGGACTATTTCATTTCCAATAATGGGGTTTAGTGCTCAGCTACCATTCAAACACATAGCCCATCCAGTGCCTCCTTCTATGGGTCATTTATAGTCTAACGTGACATTAATATATGTCATGCATGCCTCAGGATTGTCTAAACGTTAATCATCCGTAGAGAGATCTACTCCACTCCTAACATTTTGATGAACGTATCTTATAACTAATACGTTTGGTTTTTATTGACAGATGCAGTAGAAATGTGTAAGCTTGTTAAGCCATCAAGGAGTGGAAGGTAGCTTTGACAAGTCTGTCAGTTTTGAAGATTTTAACAGCAACCATACAATATAAACTTAACTAAACATGTGTCATACCGTTGAGATGTACATATCATGCATAATCTTTGATTTAATGCCCAATGCACAATAGTAACTAGGTTTTCTTATATAAGAGAGGCCCTGTGCGTTAGTTTCCAGTGTACATATGAAGGCTAATGGAAAGATACGACTAAGATGCCTGAAAAGTAGAAGGCTATCAAGCTCACGTTCTGGTGAAGAGTACTAAGCGTTCCGTAGACGGATTTGTTATTTCATTGTTCAAATGAGAATCATTCACTGGTCTTCGACGTGATAAGGGAATCAATTAACTTTCACTAAAAGAGTCATATCTGCGTAGAAACCATCGGGTCCTAATCGGAGCAATCATCAAAGCAGCCGTGTGTCAGTGAGATACTCTTAGCCCTTCCGAATTGCGTCAGTAAAAGTTCTGACAACCATTTCATAGTTTCTGTGCGCTTCGTAGTTCATTCCAGTTTTCTTTTAGGTTATGTAGTTTTCTTGGCCTGATTAATTTTTTAGAAGTCTGATTAAGTTTTCTCATGGCTGTCATTTCACAGACTTGGCGTTCATCCAATGAGTGTGTACTATAAAACCTCAAATTCACTTTTACTGCCTTCTCATTGGAGAGGAGTGATTATCTTTACTCCAGAGGCCAGAATGCTGAGCTGGAGTTTAGTTCTATGTGATTACTTTTCCATTGCGTCCAAATAGGATTGCTGCATAGTGTCACGTTAATTTGGTTAGGTGCCATACAATTGCTTTTGTCTTGAAACAATTTCCTAATTAAAGAGCATTCATTCTACTGAAATAAAAAGGTTCAATACGTCAATCGTTGATTTCGTGCAAGTTCAGCTGTCTGATGTCTCGGGAAGTGGAGGATTAACGAGAGTTGAAGGCATAGGTAGGTAAAAAATCAAAAATTCCTTATTAGTTTAAGCGCTTATGTCTGTGCTGAAGTGTGCAACAGTACTAAATCATCCATACAAGTTCTTGGAGTATAAGTCTGCAGCATCCATAATAATAATTGGATTCTGATTTGGGTGAACTACTCGAAGAAATTTTTTTTGAAGAATATCTAAAAGATTTGATAAAAACGGAAAGAAGTTCTTTTTATAATTCCCCACTATTCTCTCATCCATCGAATCGAACTCAGAATTGATAGCTCACATTAGTAACAAAAGCTGATACGCTGATTTAAAGATTTTTGCCTGCAGTCTGTAGA
The DNA here is from genome assembly GCA_963924295.1 of Dioctria rufipes. Classification (NCBI taxonomy): domain Eukaryota; kingdom Metazoa; phylum Arthropoda; class Insecta; order Diptera; family Asilidae; genus Dioctria; species Dioctria rufipes. The sequence goes on along the minus strand of OZ002743.1, from coordinate 91,081,572 downwards.
TTAACAGCAAACGCACTGTCGCTTTGTAGCTTACTGAGTACCTACTCTCAAAATGGTATTTCCAATTTCCGTCTACACCTCAATTACACTTGTCATGGAAGATAAGTATATGCTTAACACTCCAATTGCAGATTGTGGAATTCATTTTTCAATTTGATTCCAGGTAAGTTGTGGGATCCACAGAGGCGGAAAACATGAAAGAAGACTACTTGATTTCACTTGCCTAGATGTATGTGATTGAGGGAGGAGGCAATAGGGAGTTTTATGCGGTAAAATGATCCATCAACTCTCCGTATTACAGCATCCGATTCTGAATCTATAGTAATGTATTCCTTCAGTTTCTGAGAGCTTTTATAACTGTAAAAATATTTATGATGCACTTGATACCCTTACTGGGAATACCATTTACACATATTTAATCAAAGAGGAAGGCAGATTAGTACTTAAGTTATACTCGATTTATTAAGTTCAACTAAGTTATATAAAATCACTGAAAAAGTTTTTTAAAACTTTCTTAAAGAAACTATTTTTGATATATAAATTATTTCCGGTTTAGCAGCTGTGACAATTTTTTAAAAAAAAGAGCATTTTGTGCTCGATTCGCTAAATTTCATCAAGCACCACCGAAACCCGGTAGAAATTCTCAGTTCTCACCTTTGGAACTAATTAAATCGGAGGCATGTTTGGAATTCTTATCAAAAGAAAACTGTGCCAGATTGGTGTGTGAAAGCACAGTCTAAAAGTAAAACCGAAATAGTGTCTACTCCCCTAACGAATTTGGAATTATTTCACGCACATTTAATTCTATTTTCGTGGGAGAGCTCTAGATTTTTGGAACGCATAAAATCATCAAACAGGCTGAGGCCAAACATTAAGTGCTCGACTCGACCAACACAGGAGCTATGTCCACTAGACTTTCTAGAGGTATACTTCAATTTTTGTTCATTGCTGGCCTTTGGTGAGGACTTTAATCCATTTTAAATAATGCAGACTATGTATAGACTTAGATGTGTGTGCAATTTTAGGTCGTTTAATTTTATTTCTGTTTACGCTAACACTTAACCTAATGTCTGAAGTGCTACATAACAAACCTCACATTGATCGGTTGCTTATATGTATGTGTATAGAGTTTTAGAGATATTATACACATATTAAGTGTGTAAGTATATATAAAGAACATTCTGCATAGAAATTTCTATCCAAATAGGCCTCAAAAGAGCAATGAAATATTTTGGCACGAATAGCCGCTTTTAATGCGTGTTCTTTTTGTTGCGCTAGTACGATCTACGCATGTAGTTTTTGTCGTTCGATTCTTCTCGGTGATGAAACTGCATGTTGCATCATGTTGAATTTTTGGCTTAAACTTTCCACCTGCTTTATTAAAACTAAGACTTAAAGCCATTTAAAACAATCAAGGTGATTTGATTTATATCTTCATTCTGATAATCTTAAGGTGAGTTTTGACTGTTAGTATTATGTAGATTAAGTAGTTGTATTTATAAAAATATGACTATGATCGTGAAACAAAATTCATATTTATAAAAACTTTCGTCGTTCGTTTTTTTTCTCTCTTTTATCTTTTTTAATCTAATTTCTGTGCAGGTTATGCATTTGGAGTAGGTACCTACTATGTACATAGGATGTAGATTTTGGACATCTTAAATTCGATACAGTAGTTGAACGAAAAAATGGTTATTATGTTTTTATTTTGGTGTTACTCCTGAATGGTGGGAAGGAAGGGGAAAAATATGTCTTAAATATATATACAAGATGTTCGGAGAGCCGAGGACTCTAAAAATTTGATAGCTGAGGTTGGGATATGCAAACATTTTATCATATTTTCAATAGGTTTGTTCGATGAAAACACCGGGTAAGCCCCGGGCTACACCGGGCCCACTATCTTGTTTTTTGAAAACCCTGGGCTTACACGGAATTTGTTCGGTGATTGCGGTTGAGTTCTGTATATAAAAGTGAAAAAATCTTGGAGCTAATACCAAATTCAGATTATATAAGGAAGTTGGATAAGAAATTAGATGACAAAATACCCACCGATAATATGCACATAGGAAATTCGAATGAAAATTATAAGGAAATATTTGAGGAGGCGATTAAGGTCGTAGAACATGGATGAAATCTTAAGATCTGCCTTTCTAGTAAGAAATTTGATCGTAAAAATGTTTCTTTGCCATTATTAACAAGTAATTTTTATAGACTTCACGTTATTCCTGCAGCTACCAGGCAAATAGATTTGAAGCAAACAGCATATAAGAAATTCTCTAAATTCTTAAATGAGATGTCAGGAAAGGGCTTAATAGTGGCTCGAGCAGAAGCCAACGGGATAGAGAAAATCATTTCTGTAGATTTTGATCATCCAAACTATTAATTTTATACCTAGAGACAAAACATCTGATGATAAAAGTGAAAATAGTGCAGCACAACTGTTTCTTGCAGAAATAATGGAGCTATATCTGGTCACAGATGAACCAATTGTCATTTTTTCAAACTAAAGTTACAGAAAAGGCGATAATATCGATGTAAAAAAGCTAATAAAAGAACATGTAACTAAGAAAAAACTGAGAACTATTTTTTGTATTTTAATATTTATTTATTCTTATATTTTTAATTATTTCACCTATTTTATAAATATATTTTCACAAATCACTGGAAATTATTAGTTAAATTATGCTCAGGAGAACTGTCAGAGAAATGTCATTACATTAGATTTACCCGGTGTTTTAAAAACTTGTTCGATGAGTGCACAAAACCCCGGGTAAATTTGGGGAAAATTGTAGGGGAAAATTTACACGGTGTTTTCATCGAACAAACCTTATATTTCAACTATAACTAACTTGAATTTACGTATTTTCAGATTAACCTTGAGATGTTTCCTTTTAGCTTTAAACGTCAGTTCTATTTGCAAAATATTTACTTTTGACAATCTTCATACACATGCGCAGTTAAAATATAGAAGATATCCTCTTGTAGCAATTAAATTGTATTGATTTAACTGTTATTGAAAAAATTACCAATTTTCGAGTAGTAGTAGTAGTAGTATTAGTTGTTGTAGTATTGAGGTGACGATATTGAAGGGTAGAGTAGGTGGGAGAGAGGCGTAAGATTCCTCTATTTGGCGGTTGAAGATTTTATGATTTTGAGTACATTTTCTATATCTTTTAAAATAGTTTAAGCCTAGTACTAAGGTCCGCGCTAAACAAAATTTTAGTGAGTCTCCAATATCGTTTTTTTAGAGACTCAGAGAAAAGATATAGTAAAACGAAGAAGAAGAATAAGCATTTTACAATGTTTTTCGGAAATATAACGCCCGGTCATAATATTTCTAAAAACAGGTAGTTAAAATTATTTTCAAATATTATAAATATAAAAATAATATCTATAATGTATACAATAAAAAATAAAAATTAATAATGATATTGAAAATACGGCCACGAAAAGAAATCCAATTCATTCGTACTTATAGGAAAGATGTACAAAACTACGTTAACTACAATAATCCAGTCAATAAATTTATCAAATCTCAGAACTCTGACAATAAATATTTTTAGCACGCTAAAGAACGGCTCGGGCGGATAAATTTAAGCAAAATAATTTGGGGACATACTGGTGGTGCCACCTCTAATCAAAACCCAAAAGCCAAATTTAGCCTGTTGACTTTAGTATAATGCTCTCGTTTAAATTTACGCCAACTGCTCTTAACGCGTTAAAATTTCATATAAAATTTAGCTAGCCGAGAGTCAAAAAATAGGAGATTTTTTCTTAGTTCTTCACATTTTGAATATCTTGCCACCCACCACTTGCTTTCATGATTTGGAAACTGTAGAATGTTACCCTTAATTTGGTACCTATGTACGTTACCTACCTGCAACGCGTTTTGAGATTCATAATTTCATGAATTCTTCCACCACGGGCAAGCAAACTTCATAATAAAATTGAATGAAAGTATAAATCATAAAACACTTTTTTTGTAAAACATGGTTATTGTACGCCTACATTTTTTATATTACTAAGCCAAGCTCAGGGAATAACCTGTGATGTAAAGCACAGCATAATAGGAAGGAGGCCAGGAAAAGATCGGGAGACTTCAGGAGAGCTCAGGATAAAAAAGCATTACGGAATTTTACTCTTCGTCCGAAAGTACATATTTTGAAGGGTGAACGGATGTGGGCCGCTTGCAGCGTGAGTATACTGTGTGCAGGAATCAATCTACAAGGGATCAAATTACATCCATCTATCTATCTAATGCAGCCAAGGCTATACGACTAGCCCCGATGCTTTTTCGCTTTGACACTTTGCATAAGAGAAGATGTGATCTGCCCAGCTTAACTTACTGGAAATATTAAAGGAGCGTTTACAATGGCAGAGTAGAGTGGAGTCACCAGATTGCATTTTCTCTCCTTTACTCAAGCTTGCACTCTCATATAAGTTCTTCGCGCTACCCACCAGAGTGGATTTCACAGAGTAGCGTCAGATTGGAACAATTCCCAATCTCACGTTGATAGTTTCGAAAGCTTTCAACATTTGCTTCGAAATACTAGTTTCTAACAGATGTATTTTTTATAAGAAATTAAAAATGGTTTTAGTATTTTTATGATACAATTTCAACAAAATAAAATCAATTAAGAATTAAAATTTTCTTATGTTCGAATTGGCTTATCTATGGAATATAGATGGCAGTCGTTCATTTCGAAAGTGTCCGTAATAAACGTTAATTTGTATTTTGTGATAATTCAAATCGTTCATAGTTCATTCTGGTGTAATTATAGAAATACTTTCTGTAATTTAACACCATTTGTGATCTGTTTTGAAATATATTTAAAATGTAAACACATGATAATCTGTCACACAATTTACATGTGATTTCGAAAATCTGAATGAAGCTCACTCTGTATTGTGCATGCACGCTACTCTGGTAAAAGCTCACTCCACTCTACTCTGTCATTGTAAACGCTCCTTAATGCGTGAATAAAGATAGAGTTTTTTGAGTATTTTTTGGAAAACTTAGACGGTTTATTCACATTTGATTCATAAGCTATCTTTATAGGGTGTTTAGTAAGAATAGTTAGAAATCTTTAAATGCAAGGCTCTCTGAAAACCTGTATAATAAATTTGAAATAATCATCATATTGTGTTTCACTCAGAAGTTATAAGGTGGAAAAATGCTTATCACAGAACAATCTAAACTTATGACTTTTTTTTTTAAAAACTTTTTCGTGGGTATCCTTTTGTTGTACTTTAGTCTAAATTAAAGTTTTTTTTTTCGTCGGAAAAAATTATGGGTTTCCATTTTTCAGACCAGCTCATATGATCTTTGCCAAAAGACAGGTGAGCGGCTTTATGGTGAGATTTGAAAGCAAGGTTTTTTACCAGTTTTGTAAAAACAACGTTTGGACACGCATGCAATACTTGCTGTACACCTCGTTTAGTCACTGGAAAGTCAAGTTCGCCTAATATTTAAGTCGCTGACGGACGCCTTTTAGTCGCTATGTGGCTTTTTTTTTTGTCTTAATGTCAGCTTTGTATTACCTGTACAATGCAACATCTTGCCATAAATTTCTCCAAGTTTTTGAAATTTCCTATAACTGCTTCCAAACGTCCATTTCCCTTGCTATTTTTTCCCTATTGCTTTCCCCTCTTTCCAACAAAATTCTAATGTTTATTTGTTACTCTAAAGTTAAGTACTTTCCTTTGGCCATTTCTTGGAAGTAAAACTGGATAGTTTCAACACTACTCCACAGCAAAACACTAAAAAGTTCAAAAAATGCACCTGCGGCTAAATCAATTTCGCATTTAAAATGCAAGTGAAAACGTAGTTTTCTTATAACTAACTGTAGCGTATGCTCATCTCTCTCTAAATAAACACATAGTCGTCTTTGATAACAATGTGCAATGGCTTGCAATATTACTGAATATTTAACTGAATTTCTCCTGCAATAGTTAGAAAATTTTAAGTGCGGCTAAATAAATTTCGCTCACTGTATGATGCACAATAATGTCAACAATTTCAGCAGCAAATATATTCTTGAAGGTGTCACACATTGATAGCATTTGATCGATTTTATCCCAAAAATATTGATAATTGTAAAAAAAAAAAAAAAAAAACATTGTTAATAATAAAAATATGTATAACACCAGTCTCTTCGTGTCGAAATTTCCAAAGCATATGATTGCCCTTCTGGGAACGGGATAAAATATTCATTGTCATTCTTCTGCAGTAGAACCTTAACCTAATAATTGTCGAGGGTAAGTCTATCTTTCCTAATAACGTTAAAAGTATCAAAAATATACAGTATTCACAAAATATTCAAATATTTACCATGAGCATGGTCTTATTTAAAATTGACTATAACACCTTGGAACAGCTTGCATATAGACCGTTGCCTGATTTTTCAGAAAAAAATAATAGTACTATATTTTGAAATAAAAGGAGGTTGAAAGGTGAAGGGAAATGTATGAGCAAGCAAATAATTAACCAAATGAAGAATCTTTAAAAAAACACCTAAGTACCTCCCATTTTGTCAGTAGCTAAGTAAAGTAAATGTTATCGTAAATTTCATTGGTTGATAGTAGTTGTCTATTGCAAAATTGGGTGTATATTTTTTTGTTATTTTATTTATTTGTGTTCGTAGCTTCGGACTCCGTTATAGGAATCATTGCCATTTTTTGTTTATCTATATTCCCACTTTTCAATGTCAGAGCACTTGGAAAAAGAGTTTTGTCTTTAACAAGGAAAACAGCTAGAATTATAGTTTTCACAATATATTTAAAAAACGAAAATTTTTGTATGGCAACATCATGAACGGGTTGCCCAATTTTGTCCATTTAAAATTGTATTTACTATTTTTATAAAAACTCCGTGTACAAATTTTTCAGCTCTCTACGTCGACGAATTTTCAGTTAGTGTCCAAGTATATAGTGAAAAATGAAATTTTTGTATGGTAACCCTAAAGGTACGTTTACACTTAGATACAACTATCGGGATTTGTATCGGCACTTGTATCGCCACATTTTTCGACTTGTATAAATCCAGAAAATTTTTATATTTCTGTTCACATTAGACGGGCACTTGTCGATATACTTTAATGACTGTCTGCCATGAATTGGAAATGTTTAAATGCATACCATGATGAGCTATATATATAGTACTTCATCAGTTCTGCAGCCGGATTTTTGCTAACATTAATTTTTCCGCCTTCTCTGCTAAATTGACTTCTTATATTATGTCACTTGTCATCAATTTTTGTTTTCTTACACTTTAACGATTTAGCGATTTCTTCTAACTTATCATTTTTTTCATTAAAATCTTTATATGCTCGACCTGATATCCCAAATATCACATAAGTAAGGTCTTTTCTTTTGACCATGATTTTTAATTTAATTCAATCGGCCGCACTACAAAACTAAACACACGATAAACAGCACTTTAGAACTAAACGCAAAAGTATCGCGACAAGTCAAATCACAAGCAAAATCAACATACAGGGTGATTCTGCCTAGGAGGTTATTAGAGCAGGGTGATAGTACTCACCTAGGAAAACAAAAAAGTGTACGGAAAGGGGTTGGGGCATTTTAACCGTTTAGGAATTACAGGGTGATTAAGAAAAAAAGCAAGTTTTTCACAAAACACCCTTATTTAAAAAAGTACAGGGTGTACGGTTACAGTTAAGAGTTCATTGTATGCATAACTTCAAGGCCTTTCCAACGACTGCTCTATTAGCCCGGTGCACCTATCATCCCAAAAGTTATTGTGGTCTAAACTAAAAATTTCGGATTTTCTTACTTTTTTTTTTAATTTGACCTGTATTTTTTTTTTCTGCGAAAAGGTCATTAACATAATTTTTTTTATAAAAACTGTAGACTCCCCTCTTTAATTTGACCAATTACACCCTATGTGCTATCTATGCGTTAAAGAGTTATTCGCTCACAACCGATTCAGGTCATACCGAAATTAGCCGATATACTTTTTTTTTAAAATGCCGTGTTTGCAGTCACCAAGGGAACACATTATCTTTGAAAATAGGTTTCAGAATAGCTTTGAGAATAGGTTAAGAGCTAATAACATTTAAACGGTTACAGATAGTACATGGGATGTAAAAAAACTAGCAAAAGGATTTTGCAAATCGCATAATATTTACACCCTTTCCTCAGAACACGCGAATTTGGGAAATGAGAAACTTTTTCCCATTAGTATATACTGGGTCCGGCAATTGAAGTGTCTGGATTTAAAAATGCTGTAATTTTGTTCCTTATTGTTTGATTTTATTAAAATTTATGCAAATGATTACTTATAATACATAGTTAATTTAAAAATTATTCGAATGGTAACCCCCTTTTGCCTTAACCTCCAGCTTCAATCGGTTTTTTAACGACGCATACGATGCCCACACGATGCCCACACGATGTCTTGACTTAAGCGGTTCCATTCACATTTCAAATATTTTTTTTAAAACAGTCCAAATTTGTTTTTTTTTAAAAGCTTTTGCTTGTAAAATTCTCCAAATGGAATAATCCAACGGATTCGGATCTGGTGAATACGGTGGCTATTGCTGTGTCGAAATAAACTTCGGAGCATTATTTTGTACCCATTAGCGATTTTGTCGCGCTTTGTGTGATGGTGCCTGGTCCTGTTGCAATGTGAAAGGATGATTTTGGAAATGTTTTCTGGTCCATGGTGTCATTTAAAATCAATTTTTGATAAACATCGGCATTGATTTTCGTGTTTTGTGGCAGGAAAATTAGCGGTGAACAACCATTTTCAGTGACAGTCGTTTGGCCGACTGTGCTCAGAATTATCATCGGATCGTCTCTTTACCCATGTTGCGAATGTAGTAGCAAGATGGTAATTATCAAAGTTTTCTGAAAAGTGCTAATCTTAACCCCGGGTTCACCTACAATGCGCAATATTTCGGTTTCGTTTGGTCATCTGGAGTTCCCACTTGCCTTATACTTTAATTTATAGTCATTTACATTATACTGTGGATTTGGACGAAATCGGTGATGATGAGAAGGGACCCTCTCCGTAAGTGTAAACTAAGCTTAAGAAGAAGTTACACGATTTGTCCCATTTTCAAACTTATATACCTATACAACTTTTTTAAAAAGACCGTGTGCAAAACGCGTTCTCGAGTTATCGAGATGACAAACGGACGATCGAGCAGACTGACGGATATGCAAAAATCAAAATAACTTATAATATTATGCGTGGGTGTTTGATTCGTTTTTATTTTTATGCGTTGAAAACTGTATGATAAACGTAATACAACCTATGATTTCATCATCTAGGCTTAGGGTATAATAAGAACCTACATGCAGTCATGTGGGTGTGCCAATAGCCAAAGACTGTTCGATTCCCTTTTAATGATAATAAAATTTTTAATAAAATTTCAAAATCTTTTCCATCAAATTCCTTAATTTACTTCTCTTCATTATTAAACATTATTTTTTTTTTTTGCCTAATCATTTCTTTTATTTACCATAAATTTGCGAATACCTACTCTACATGCAACAACTTAAGTGCAATTAAAATGAAAATCTTAAACTCTGCATGCAACATTGAAACACTTTTAATAGTTAAGACGTGAGCCAAGAAACTGCAAAACTCACTCTGATGTGCGTGATAAATGCAAATCAATTTATAAATTTCTGAAAACATGACAAAACTTGAAAATTTGATAAATTCATATATATGTATATGTAAGTATTGTAGATAAGTTCCAACTTGTGACTTGCCTAGTAGATGATGTAGGTGGCTTATCTAGTGTTCAAAATCTATGTTTTGTTAGATATAATATAGTTTATCCTCAACACATTTCGGCGTGCCGTGAACTTCTCTGTTGATGACAGGTAGATGAAAATAGCGGAAAAGATTCGACTAGTGCAGACATTATGGCAACAAATTAATGAACTAATCAAGTGGGCTTCCCTCACAGTGTGCTTCAAGAATCTTTTATAAATGCGGGCAATAAATTTAGATGGATAATTGCTTTATGAAAGGTGAAGTGTGAAAATTTTAGATTGAGCTCACCTGTTTAGCTAGACATTGGTTTTTGTTTTCTTTTTGCGAACATTGTTTTGTGTTTGAAATTTTCAAAATAATTTTAAAAGATACAAAATTATACAATGGTGTCTTGTTGAGTTTAATTTTAACTTATCATTTATGAAATATACAATTTTATTTATTAGTGCGTTGATATACCTATACATATACCTGTCTATCTATATTATTATTATTTTAAGAACTTGTGGATTTTAAATTACAAAATAAATTTGAAATATTTTGTTTTTCGAATTTTCTATATAAAATTATATCCACTGTATAACTGTATAGGAATCTTATAATATTAACCTCTTTCCTAACCCCTAAATGCACATAGGTATGTGTTTTTTTGAGTGTCTTTTCGAGTTTAGAACTTTTTGTATATACTTTTTTTTTTCCGCCCCGAGTCTGTTCGACTGCCAAATTGCTAGATTCTTCAATATTTTTCAGAAATATTTCTCATAGTATACATTCACTAAAACTAATAGCCTTAGCTATATTCCCGTTTGACCATTCAGAGTTTGAATATTACTTTTCCTTTCAATACTCATTCCCTTTGGTTTCAGCAATTTTAATTTTTTTAAAGCTCTAAGAGGACATTTATGAAAATTTTTATCGTCCGACAAATCGATTTAGAAAGAAATGCGCAAAATAACTTCAAACTATCTAACGAGCACATTTGCAAGGCCGAACGATGGCTATATTTACGAGAGTTTTTCTAGGATATCGCTAAAATTGTTCTGAGAGAGAGAGCAATTGTAAGTTTTTTCCTAGTTTTAAGCTATAATTTTTCACGAATTAATACTACCATATTCGTGAGATTTTCGAGTTTCATTTATAAATCGTTTAATTAACAATTGGATAGCCTTAATAAGCCGTCGTAACAAGTAGTCAAAATTAAACATCTAGATTTACACCACTAACTAGAACAGTGTAAACTATAATTAGGTCGAAATTGCATAACATAATAATTATGATAATGATACGATATTGATGTTAATTAATTATTGAAAGTAACGACTGTGAAAAAATATGGCCGGTGGGGGTGCATCTTAATGGTTTGTGCGTTGCGGAGGGCTTAATATTCTTAATTTCTATGAATCACCCGATATTTTCTGAATGATACCCCTCATGATGATTATTTAAAACTTATTAGATACATAGATAATTGTTAGACCTGATGATGTTATATGATGTTTCTCTCCTTGTCCAACTAAAAAAAAAAAAGTCTAAATTCAGTGGAAATTCAGAAGTCCGTTTTTTTCTTATTTTTCTCAAAAAATGCCTCATCATGGTTTTCAGGCCTAAGGAGGCCTTTAGTTTAAAATATGTCCCTATGCACAGTTTGTTTCAAAGCTAACGAATTATGTGTTTATCTTCTATTCAAGAGCTTAAAGAGCTTTGGGTTTTTATATTCTACCGGGATACCTCTAGCGAGAATGTCTGTAACGTTTCCACTTAATGTTATGATCATGCAATATGGATTAAAGCTTACAGCGTTTCCTCTGTAAACCAGTCTATCGATAAAAACGGAAAAAATAAATTGAGGCAATAGTACGCATCCGGCGAATAACAACATAACAAATGGAGGCGCTGCTACCATAGTTTAATGGATGACATACAAAACTTCAGAATTATAATTTTTTTATTGTTTTTCGAAATACTATTTGCTTTTATTTTCTACACAGTTTGCATACTTTTAAACTAGTCCTGAAAGCATTGAGCCCACCACTACTAAAGGGAATCACAATTATAATAATTATAAAAGGGAATAAAAAGAAGGTCTTAATTGTTCAATTTAGTCTATAGGGCGTATGATTCATTAATTCCTCAGTAAACTCCATAGTTCGATATAAGGTGTGTGATGGAGAAAAATTTGCCTTCTTAGTTATTTTTCACATATTTTATGGAAAGTACCCGATAAACAAATTGTCAGCATTGACCGTACAAGCATCTTCTAGTGGAATTATGGCAGCAAGACCCGTACGTCCGAAGAATGAGGCACCCATTTTATTATCAATGCTCCATATGTGCTTCACTTGCTTGGTTTATCGTCGCCTGAGAAGATTCACTTTTGTGATTATCGTTTGGTTTCTAGCTTCTAGCAGTGAATTCAGATTTCGTCACGTGTTATAATGTCGAACACGGCTTGTATCCAGTAAACTCGCGACTTTTATTCGGGGTCTCAGTCAAGTGGTATTCATGGAGCACAAATCTTTCTGATGGTTAGATATTTATGTAGGACTCTTTTGGTTCGTGTTATGGGATGACCCGATAGCCATAGCTCTAAAATCATAAAAACCATGGCCCGAAATTTTTCGCGTATTGATTGCATTTTTTAACTGCATAACATTTTTTTTTTTTGATCTGTCAAAATATCAAAAGCGGCAAAGAATCAGAGAATAACATTTGCAAGAGCGAGACATTAAAGGAAATAGTCTTAAGTAGCAAACCGCGTATTAGGGCCACGCTCTGTACTAATTTTTCGTGGCCTCTATTCATAATTTTTTCTAATTACGCACCCAAGAAACAATTAATTTTCACTGTTCATTATATTGTCTCTGCTTACGAAGAATGCAACGTGATAAATCCATATACTTTGTAGTCCAAAAATTGTAATTAAAATTGATTCCACAGAAAATCCGCCAGTGCTGTGTAAATTTGTGAATGGGCCGGGCCATCTCCGATTTGATGAAATTTCACAGGAGGGTTGGTTATATTGTTAATAGTACATGCTGAGTTTTGTTGTTGTTTTAATCCATTTTTGACGGAGATACGGTATTTTGAAATTTAAAAAAAAGTGGAAAATTTTGCTTGGCTGGTGTAACATCAAAAATTTATATCTCAGACGGTACGTATCGCATGAGATAAACGTTATTTATTTAATAAAGCTTTGATGTTCATGAGCAAAATTAATCGAGGTCATATGCTAATCGTGATTACACTTTGTTCTAGACCCTCTCTTTAAGATCACACCTTCTCTTCAAAATGACGTTTGGAAATTTTTCGTTTTTGAAAGGAAGTGTTTTCACTTAATTTCTCAGTAGTCCTTTCACGGATACTGCAGGATCAAACTTAAGCATTGATTCCAAAGAGGACCTCTCATCCTTTATAACGATAATCAACATGCTACGATTTATGATCAAATCCCATCAGTTATCGAGCCATCAATTCGAATTCTTGAAAAAAGTTTCATACAAATTTGTGGTATATTTAGACAATATATCCATTATCCTTGAAGCAAATTTTCAGAGAAAGGACCTTAATTAATTTTTCTCAGCTCCCTTAAATAAATAACGTTTGCTTCCTGGCTTTCCGATGCACTTACAAAAATGTATCTCAATTTTCTATAGTTTTCGATGAATATTTGTCATATACATCGCTTCTGGCGATTGATGTAGTAAACATCATAAAAAAAGCTATTACTTTTGATGTGCATATGACTATTATAATTATAGAAAAAATTTCGAACTTTTCGACCCAGCGATTAGAGAGGTCTCATCAGTGTGGTTATCTCTGATCGCCTACCAGAAAGGTTCGATGATAGAGGTCACTCAAATGCCAAAATAAATGCTTTTTTACAAAAGCAAGTATGAATTATATGGTAGCAAGATTTCTCATTGAAATTTTCAAATTAGGTGATTATTCCCCTTGTTGCCGTTTTTTTTTGCATCTCAATGCATTTTGTAAATTCATTGGAACATTTTTTTTTTCAATGAATTTCAGTCTAATAAAGACGAATAATTTCCAGCTTAAAGTTTTACTTGGGTTATCCGAGTGCCATACGGCAACAAGGGGAATAATCACCTAATTTGAAAATTTCAATGAGAAACTTGCTAGCATATAATTCATACTTGCTTTTGTTAAAAAGTATTTATATGGGCTATTGGGTGACCTCTATTATCGAATCATTGTGGTAGACGATCAGAGATAACCACACTGATGAGACCTCTCTGATCACTGGGTCGAAATTTTTTCTGCATCTCAATGCATTTTGTAATTTCATTGGAAATTGTTTTTTTTTTTCAATGAATTTCAGTCTAATAAAGACGAAAAACTTCCAGCTTATTATAATTATATTGTTTATTTTTGTATGAAATTCAACTTACGACCATTTTGACCTAGTACGTCCGAAGTTGCGGAACCGAACCCCGTCGTAAGTTGATAACTGACTGTACTGCCACCAATAAAACCAACCTACCTGTGAAATTTCATTAAAATCGGAGATGGTCCATTCAGAATATTGGTCGAATTCTTGTGGAATGACCCAATGGTAGAATTCAACAATTGGGACATATGGATATGTTATGTGATCAGTGTGTGGGTGAATGTTTTACTTCCAAATTTATGCCTTATCTTTCCCAAATTTGTAATAAGCGTTTGTTTACTGGTAAAATAGAATGTGCAAATACAAATTTGAATTTGTGACTAATTATATTTCATCGGAAATTGTGTTAGAAATTTTGGTGAAATACTTAGATGAAAAATATTTTTGTTTTGTTATCCATTTATAAATTTTGTTTATAACATTTTTCTTTCTTTTCAGGTAAGATTGACAACCTTATCGGAACTGTAACGTTGATGGTAACTTCAGCTACAACTCTCCAATTTTGAAAACAGTCTTATTTTGTTACTGAATTAAAAAAATAAACAGCAATTATTATGTGTAATTTGTTCATCAAAGTGATTCAAAATTTTCATATCTTCTTAATTTGATATAATTTTATGATAGACACAACTATGACTGTTCTCCAAATTAGAGTAATAATTATTCCAAACCATACATACATATATATTACATAAGATAACATATCACGTTTTGTAATAGTCTCCTAGATTGAATTCTAGTTTCGAATCACGTATAAATCTCAAGTATATTTATTCAATTGAAATGCAATTAAACGGAAAAACGTGAAAAGTTCATTGACTGACTCGCTGGCTACGTACACAAACATCTTCCAAATTGCGGATTCGAATTCATGGTGTCTGCCTAACATGAACATGCTGTTTAATTACTATCTGAAAATCGCATTATTCCGGTGATAAGAAACATTCCTGATTCTACAGAATGCATTAAACTATGCCGCGACTCAAAAGAGCATCCCATCCATAACAAAATCTTAATTTTAAATTAGTTGTTCGCTCATGACAATTCCTCTTTTGTTGGTATAAAAGACTGTGTCGGGCGGCGGCCGTCATTAGCGATTGGGCCTGCATTTTGATTTCATTCCAGTTCGGGTATTTTTGTTGTGTTTTATCGATGCGAAATAAGTTTAGAACAGCCAGAATTCACCACAAATGAAAAACTAAAATGGAAATGGAGAGACGATGATGCTTAGAAATTGTTGAGACTCTTGTTGATTTGTTTCTTTGTTTTAAACTTACCAGATTTAGCATTAGAAAACGCATTTGTCGGCGGTATTTGTTAAACTCTTTTAATTTGATTTGTTTTCGCTTTCAATTTATATTATATCCCTACATATGCATGTACATGCATATTTAAAGAATGTAAATAAAATAAGCAAAAACTACGATAAATTTTACGTAAAGTGTTATACCTACTTATATATTTCGTATATATGTACACATATACATAAATTCATAAATCTCGGTTTAAATCCTTGGATTAGGAAAAAAGTCGCACATCTATTTTGTCTCTCCGTTAAAATAACGAACTGAAAGGCGATTTAATTAACATTGGACAACGAAACGAATCGTTTTTCTAGCCATTAAGAGAGATTTGGAATGGTTGATAGCGTTTGCATTTTTCACAGTATTTTGTGGAAACTTGTAATTTAGTTTCAGGTGCATATATGTAGAATCAAAAACACTCGGATTGTTTTATGTATCAGGTGTATTTATTTTAATTTACAGCAGGTATCTGGAGAATTGATTTTTTTGATTAAATTATGTTAGTTCGTAAATGTGTAGACTTCAAAAATGATTGTTTGGGGTAGTAACTCATCACTTCATTCGGCCTGACATTGACTGCAAGGTTAGGAATGAAGCAAACTGTGATCCGTTAACTAAAAGTCCATTAAAATATAGAAATAATTATCTGAAGATCTACTTCCGTTCAAAAGTTATTAATATTTTTATGGTATGCGAAAAGTGAAAATTTTAATTTCCAGAGCAGAATAAGTGTTCTACGATGCCTTCCTCTTGCAAGATGCAGCCTATTTCTACTCTAAAAATTAAACTTTTTCACTTTTTGCACATAATAAAAATATTAATAATTGAGATAAACAAATATTAATAATTGATATAATTTTGCTATCACTACAATTTAGATGATAACAAGTTATGTTTTTCGAGTAAAATTTTACAGGATCAAGGGGAAACAAAATAATTTCGTGTATTTTTTTCAAAAAAAAAAAAAAAAAAACGAACAGACCTCTGTTGACGAAAAAATTTCTATTCCTTCAACTTATTACGATCCATTGAGGATTTAACAATTTATTAATATTATGAGAATTAACATGTAAAAAAAAAAAAAAATTTAGACAATGCATTTTGAGATATTCAAAGATAAAGGATATTTTTATTATCCTGGGCATTTTTTATTTAAATTTTTTTAAAGATTGTATGTACCTACTTTACTTTTTAAAAATAAGCTACAGACCATACCTTTGTGATAATTAGAACCAAAGTTATGATTTTTTGAATATGCAGATCCGTCTGTGAACAGGGCAAATTTATCTGAAGTTATACAAAATTCCATTCGCTTACATTCTACCTCTAGTCGTTTCGGGTACGTATGTGCACATATGAGGCGGTGAGAACCATTGGCGTAAGTCAATAATTTCCAAGACCAAATTCTTACTACCTAACCATCACTCTACTAAGCACCATCGTGAAGTAAGCCACACAGCTACTAATGGCAGTGAGTCATTGTCATTGTCAACAAAATATTCCCATACTTTTTATGGACCTATGTGCGAAACATCAATTTACTCTTAACTATGGAAACTTGACTTACGCCACTCTGATTGTCACAGGTTCATATGCAGTTTGAGCATGCAAGGCCTGGGAACCGAATTTCTCAGCATTATGGTGGTTTCATTAGATTGTTAGAACGAACAGTGAATAATGCCAAACGCACCAAACAATCACAATTTTTTTCCTCGGAAAACACTGCGATTTCCGCACTTGGGTCCTCTTCAGCATCCAGAAATTGTGAATATCCAGCGATGGTTTCCCCCACTATCACCTCTGCAAATATCATAAACGTCGCATGACTGTCGAGGCCAACATAAGCTGTGATCTTTTGTGTACCTTGTTCTAGAACTCCCATATACTGGAGAGAACAAATTGTTCTGTCGACTGAAGCGAACTATTTGTTCAGTTCGCTTCATTTATAAATCTTCTATGAAAATGTATGAGGCGTTCTTTTGCGTATCTTTCGTTCTGCTCTGTTCTGCGGACACAAAAGAACACAGCTAATGTTGACAACACATCAACCAATAATTAATTATTGATATTATCTATACTGTTGAGCTTAGTTCCTTCATTTCAGGGAACTGAGATTGATCTACAAATTGTGACTCGTCCTTGAGTTTCGAGTTTTCGATGAATTCTAGTGCGATGCAGTCTTAGCACATTTAGGAGGACTCTTCTTTGATGATATGCTCTTGGTTTTGTAAATTATATGTTATATTTGAGATTGAAAATAATTAAATAATTCAGATAATTTAACGGTAATAGTTTCTTTTTAAACTATATAATAAATTGAAAATAATAGTCAACAAATTTATGTACGTAATCGCCTAAACATACCCATTATTGTAGATATTAAAAAAAAAAGGCATGATAAAAATATAATTTTGTCATCCCCGCAACATTCTGTAAACAATATATTTGCTTGAATGAAAATTTCATTGGACTAGCCAAACCTCTTACATTGACAAATTCACGATGAGGCAATTCAAACTATCAATTAGCGAAGTGAAAATGACTTCACTTCGTCCAACGGGGCAGCAGCGCAAAGAGTTCAAAATTAGCACGTACCGCAGCATAAATAAAAGACTTGTGAGACCACAATTTGGTCTGTATAAATTTACGTCTACTTAATTGTTTCGAATAAAATTATCTCAAAAGATCATATAAATTGAAATCTTAATGGGACAATTTATCAATTTGTTCATGGCGGCCGTGATGGGTTGCCTAAACGTAGAAGAGCATTTGTTCCGAGGAAATTGGGCCCTTATTATATACATATGTATGTATGTATATAGTATTTAGGTATCCAACTATATAAAAATGTAAACCTCTTGGCGTACTCCCAACGTCCTTCTCATGTTCATCAGAAATTTTGAAGCGTTTTTACATCAGGAGACATTGTCATATGTTCAACATATGCAAGGAGACACTTAAACAAGGGACAAGAATAATAAAAGATTTTTAACATGACAAGTAATTCGTTGGTAGTCTCCACTTTTTCTTTATTACAAATACATATATAGAGAGATGAATTTATTTTAGAAAAGTTTTGTTTCTTTTATAAACTTCTGCAGAAGATATTAGATATGTAAAATTTCGGGTAGCCTTGCCAAAATGTGAGAAACCTAAAATTCAGAAAAAACTCTCCAAAGGATGCACGGATTAGAAGAATACATAAGTACCTACTTCTTTTAACTAAAATTACCTCTAGCGATTATTGACCAATTACAATTTTATGTTTTTTTCATAAAGCTTTTTAAACAATATCCCTACAATACATGGATTCTAATAAAATGTTAACTGATTGGAATTATATTATAATCCTAGCTTTTGTATATGATTCTTCTTAGAAGCATTTAAAATAACATATTTATCAATAATGCAAAACTGCTACGTACATACATATGCATGTAAAATAATGTGAGACTTAGCTCTTCTTGATTCTAAAATTTTGATCTAGAGCTTCCTTATTTAGTGCTCTGTAAGCCGTTCAATATTCGTAATAAGGAATTAGGGGAAAGATCTAATGTGTATCCCTGATTTGAGTTTATCTTATTCTATTTTAAGACTCTTGATGAATACCCTAGTTTCAGGGATTAAGGTATCCCACGTATAGTTTGAGGGATGAAATGCGTAACTTTAGGTGGAAAAATCTCGATCTCGTTATTGGTGTACAGTCGTAGAGTATTTACTCCGTTATTTCATTATGAGAATCCTGGCGAAAACGGCAGTGGCGTATTTATAGTGCTCAAGAGGCTACTCCTCTCCACCTCCCGCCAATTACCTTCTTATAATAATAACACACATAATATATACAATTATTATTTCAATATTTAATATCGCAAGTCCTGATTTACTCATAACATACAAACAATAATATTATAATCAACGCCAAAGTCGGGAAGATTTTGTTCCTGCATTGACCTGTCTAACGATTTAGCTATTATTATATTCACCCTGAGTTCCAGGCCCCTATACAGGGTGTTCCAGACCAATATGATTATATTTTGACAAATGAAACCTCTCGTCCAGGCAAGTAAAAAATAGTATGGTTGGAAGGGGGGAGGGGGCAAAATGTCATCCTACCGACTTATAGGGTGATTAGTATGAAAAGTACAGACTATACGGTTAAACCACTCGTGTACCGCTCCCCACTCCAGAGTTATGACTCTTCAATTTGAAAATTTCAGTTTTTAAAATTTAAATTTATTTATTTTTCCGTTATTTTTTTTTTAATTACTCCCATTAACATATATTTTTGTTATAAAATTTCGAAAGCGCAGAGTCTTCTTTTTAATTTAACCTTGTACACTTATGGTTCTTTTTGTGACGGTTAAGGAGTTACTAGCTCTTAAACTATTCAGGTCTTACCGAAATTAGACGATATTTTTTTTAAATTACGTGTTTTCAGTTACTAAGGGAACACATTGTCTGCTAGCTTGGTTGAACCAATTTGAATATTCTTAATGGAAACAACTTTTGCAAGAGAAATTTAGCTAAAAATTGAAAAGTCTAGTGGGAACAATTATCATGTGTCGGTTGTGTTTACCGCAACGTATGCTTCGATGTTTTACATGTATCGCATATGAAGACCAGCCGGAATGTAACAATTTCTTAACCCTCTGTAATTAGATGTCAGTTCGAAAATTTAAATGCCATACTCATTTCTCGATGTATCGAATATAAAATATCGCTGTTGGCGATGTTTCTGAAGACTAGTATCGATGTAAAAACATTGGATATTTTTTAAGAAACATAGATGTTATCGATGTATCGATACATCGTGTGCATCCCTCCTTAAGGGAAGAGACCAAACTAGCGGTATTATACATACATTGACTTCAGTTCAGTAAAATTTTCTTAAAAAACAAAATTACAAAAATCTAAAGAATTAATGAATTGGATCGAGTTGTGAGCAACGATCCTAGTTTTCGGTCTAAGCATTGTTGTGAAAGTGCTCTTCTGGATTTTGTCTCTATGATTTACGGATGGCCGTGGACGTGGCAACACAGGTATTTTGATCCTATTCGATTTCCCTGAAGTGTTCGACTGTACAATCGATACTAGCTGCCAAATTAAGCGGAAACTCGGCTTCACTACCACCGCTGTTGATCCAAAACAAAGTTTTCTCAAATAGATCTCAACTAATGGGCGTTTTGTCGTTGTCGAAAAAAGGTTCCACAGGGATAAGCTCTCGGGCCCTTGGTGTATTTATGTATATTAGTGAATTTTTTGGCGTAGGGTTGTAGACTGAGGAGCATGCGACACTTTTTTTTCTATTAAAATTTAATTAGCAAATCTTAATGCCTGACAAACTTTTTTTCCTTTTAACTTGTTGTTTTAAGGTATGTTTATTACGTAACTTATTCATTTCTGTGGAATAGTTTATGTTATTTATACCATTTAAACTTAAACGAAAACTGTTAGGAATGCCTAATGTCCCCAATGCTGGGGTAGTTTCGACATGGGAATGGGGAGCATTTGAGCATTCAGGTAATGATTGTGTTAAATAAAATTAAAATAACAAAAAAAGAGATCATTTTATAAACTTAAGAAGTCATATAAATAAAAATTATATAAAATAAAAATTAGGAAATTTTGTAATCACGTAAATAAGCCTCAAAGATGTAAAGTGTACTTGACCGGGATGTTCCAGATGGATGAATAGAGGTGGTGGCAATTTAAGTTCAATATCCTGTCATAAAATCATAGCGGTATCTTGAACTAGAAATGAACTGAAGAATGCAACGGAGTTCTTTTTGCGAAGAAACTGAGCTATATAGCTGGACTACTGTTATCGTCAATAATTTCTCCAATATAGTACATATTAATTACGAGCTTTACAGTTAAATTTTGTACTTGAAATCCTTTCTAGACTGTAATTTCGGTGATTCTTTACACTGCCATTTTCAAATTTAAACCAAAATATTTTGTTATTTAGTTAGAACTTTTATTGGTTTAGCACATTTGAAAAAAAAGGTAAGAAAATCCGAAATTTTTATTTAGACCCCATCACTTCTGAGAGGAGAGGACTCCGACCCTGGTTGAGAAAGGCCTTGAAGCTCTACTTACATTGAGGTCTTGACTTTGACCTGTACTTTTAAGATACAGGGTGTTTTCTGAAAAATTAGCATATTTTCCTAACCCCGAAACGGTTTAATACGGTCCCCCTGCCATACAATTTTTTGTTTTTCTAGGTGAGTATTATCATCTCCTGCCCTATTATAGAAAATCATGGTGGAAACACCCTTTATTTTTTTTCATTAAAAAAGCGTTTATTTCTGGCAGCTCCTGTTTCAAAGTGCCAAAAAATACTACATTCCGTACACCAGGGATGTAAAAGACTTAATCTTTCTACCGAAACACTACTAGGCAGTACTGTGTTGTATTCGGTAAAAAGTCTTTTTATCACTGAAAAACATTTGTTTTCAAATACGGTCGAGGTTTTGTTTGTGGAAAAATTATACTCCAAAAATAATTTCTGACCGTCCATTGAATTTTGGTCATCTTCATAATCTGAATCCCAAAACGGCGTAGCATAGAAGAAATGTTGGCTAAGAAAATTAGCAAAGTCTAAATTAATATAATAAATATAATGAATGACTTTTTTGTGAGCTTTTCTTATTTGATTGAAATTTCAGTTTCAGTTTCAATTTTAATTAAATCAGATTCTCCTTATGTTATTTAAAACATGATTTGAGTCCGCTCAACTCAAATAATGAGTCCACTCAAGTAGTGAGTCCGTTTAGGATTTGAGTCCGCTCAAGTCCGCTCAAGCAGTGAGTCCGATCAAACAGTGAGTTCGCTCAACCATTGAGTCCGCTCAAATTTTGAGCGATAAACCACCGCTCAAGTGTTGAGCGGACTCAAGTCCTCAGTTGAGCGATGAGTTGATATGACAAATGAGTCCGCTCATTTACGACCCTGCCGTACAGCATAAGAGAACATCTTGGATTAAATGATGAAGGTGATCCCTCGGGACTTCAAAATTTATCGCCATAACGACACTTCACCAGTTAAATCATCTTTTAAATTCAAAGGCTAAATGCTCTTAATTTTTCAACGTTGGAGTACGGGGATACGATCGAGGAAAGTTAAACATTCAGTTGATAGCTTGAAGTGTTCTAATTGAATAAGGCTTTAACTACGTTCATAAGTTGTACAGTTAGCAAATTAGAGGGTGATCTATAAACAGATACCAAGAAATTTTAAAATAATGCCTACTAGAGGTTTTGAATCATATTATTTGAGGAATCTTGTGGTTTGTGTTTAGTTTATTCTTCAAACCAACTTCGACCTTGTTGTGAAATTTTGTTATTTATTTTAAACTGACACTATGCGAACAGGGAACAGTCTACCATCCATAGCACGAACAATACCATAAGAATTTTCCGGGGCACGCCTCTTTTTAGAATTCGTTTCAATATATGTACATAGCTATGTATATATTTCCTATTTTACTAAAGCTAAATATCTATATACTATGTCTTCATAAAAGATGAAAAATATATATTTAAGAAAATAAATAAGACGCAATCTATAACTAGAGTCCCAAAATTATAATATTTACCAATTATCATATTATGAATGATCTGTTGATCTTGAATTTCGATAGTAACAATTAATACATATTTTCCCATTATTATCTGAAACGTTTCGCAATCAACAGCGGCAAATTATCCAACAGTTAACGACTTAGCGGCAAAAGAACAGTGTTTTCCGTGGATCTTGGGCGCTATTTATTAATCATTTTAAGATACAGGAGCTGAGGTGAGAGGTGATATCGTCTATGAGAATAAATCTTATAAATTTATAGAAATCATAAAAATGTCCTCAGAATTTGCTTGTTTAAGTGTTTGTTTCAACGAAATTTTTGTTTTTGTAAGAGTCTCTGCTCTACTTTCTTTGTGTAAACAATAAAAAGAAATTCACATACTCCCACTAACTACTCTCATATTATGAGGTTCTTTTTTTGCTGCTTTAGTTTTATTTTTATTTTCATTTGAAAATAGAATTTTATTTAATTATCAGAGACGTGAAAGAAGTCACCTATTGCTGCTATAGCCTGCATATACTTATACCTATCTGACTGTGTGAAATCAACAAATTTTGGATGAATTTTTTGTCTCCGTTGAACTGATTTAAAGTCAAAAGTATTTCCGAAGAGTTATGGTCTGCCATCCTGAAATTAAGTTTGTTTCCAACTTGAATTCAAACACTGAATGACGGAAATATATCACACAATTACAAAATTCTTGATATTTTTTTGAATATTTTTTAATGACGCAATTTTTTTTTTTGCATTTCCACAATTTTTTTTTGATTCGAACAAATTTTATGAAGGAAAAAGAATTTTATAAATTTGACTAATTTATTGTCGCACGTGATAAAATGATGACCATTTTCATAAATCTAGAGATGACTTTTCTCAATATCCCACGAATTCGAAGAGTCGATATACATACTCTGCAGATTCTATACCTCTTCCTTGTAGAATCGGCAGTTCTCATCTGGGGTTTTGGCCATTTGCAAACATGCATACTTAAGTGGAAGTGCTCAGTTATTAGTTAGACCAGTGAATAGCTTGATCTGATGCCTATCGCAGTTGATGACCTACGTTTTTAGAGTCTTGTATCGGAAGTTAATGACCTTCTTAACACAACTAGGGCTCCTCAACTGTAGCTGGTGAGTTTTTTTCCTTTCTAATATGTGCTTTTTGTAATACCGCAGAAGCTAGGGTCCGGTTAATCCCGATTCTGCTTTTTTTGATCCTTCACGAGGTAGTAGTAGAGGATCAGGTGCACTGACTTATAACAATGAACTGACCGTATTGCCATTTTCCTATAGGAAAAAATGGCACAAGTTTTATAGTCTTCTCTTTCGCGCTATGGCAGAGTTGGAGCTTCCAACACAAAATATCGCTTTTTGATCGTTTTCTTATGCCCTTTGATGTCTTTATGTTGCCTGCAGATGCAAGCACCGCAGGAAGAATAAGGTAAAGATAGTGTTTACCATGTTCCGTCTTTCTTGCCCATACGCAGGATTCAGGTAAAAATAGTCTTTTGAAAATTAAAGTCTGAATGAGTTTAATTCTTTATAAGCGATTAAAATATCACTTGGACACAAGAAAACATATTTTTTTAATTTAATTAGATTTTCGGGTGTAAAATTTCATTTGATCGGTTGAGTTTTGTTTTAAAGGGTGCACAAACCCTGATACGGAAACAGAAAATGTGTGCTACATGAAATAGCCAATCGCTGAGTCCAATTGTTATAAGTTAGTGATCAGGTGACTATTTTATGATTCAGTGCCTATTTTTTGCCATACAGTCTTTTAACTTTTAATAAGTGCTGGTTCCATGTGAGTTTCGTGAAGTCGAGAATAATTTCTAGAAATATAATCTCTTATTTTTACTGAATGGTCTTCCGTAAATGGGACGATAGTTGTTTTACTAGGATTGTGCTCTAATTGTGACTTCTTATACAAGTCAATATTTTCCGATTGATAATGATTTATCGCCGCTATTACTCATTTGCTATTAACGATGTCCTTGCCAATCCGCTTAATAGTAACCCGCGTGGCATACAATGGGTATTGATTAATCGTCTCAATGATTTGAATTATGCTAATAAAATCTGCTTGCTGGCTCGCCGACACCAGGATCTGAAAACTATGGTATAAACTCTTGCAACATAAAGTAATGAGGAAATGAGAGTCCATTGCGGATCTTGTAACGAGTTGAAGGCTATCGCACAAAACAGGGCTCAATAGAGACCTACCGTTTTTCACCCTATGCCCTTGAAGCTTCTAAAAGAAACTGGTTTTGACAGCCTTGCTTAAAAAAAAATTGCTCTAAACCGCAACATGACAGAAAAAATCAATATAAGGATTATAACTCTGGAAAGAAAAGGGATACGGAAAAACTTGTACAGTTGTTGGAGTTTCACGTTCTTACAGAATAAGGTTCAGTATTAAAATATCTTGGAAGAACAGGGTGGCTCTGAATTTACAGGTCATTTTTCATTACGTATTAGTCTAAGTAACACCTTTAATGGTCTCAGATAATAAATGTTTATGTAACACGTTCTACGTAGTTTTTGTCAAAGAATAACGTCATATACATTATTGTACTTAATTTAATTCCGTAAGATATTCTTGTTTATTCTTTTTTATTGCTCAAATAAAATTATATGTTATCATTTATTGCTGTCGGACTTCTCCAAAGCCACAGTATATACACTTTGGGATATGAAGGCGAACATACTCTGTTATTTAACAATGGAACACACTGATGCAATGCTATCAGTTTTTGAGCTCTTTCTCAACCAATTTTTCGGAAGTTGTTTGGAGCATTTACTCTTAACGCATATTTCAAATCTTGCAATTTGAAAAGAACAACAAACCAAATTAAATTTCAATTCAATTCGAACTTTGCTTTAAATATTTACTTATTTTTTGTTGACCATCGATTCACATTGTTCCACACTTCAATCGAAATGAAAAAATCTTTTTTCATTTTCAAGTTTTTAAATTTTTACCTTTAGTTTTGTGATCACGTGTTTCAGCCGTAATTAAATTTATGGCGAAATCCATGAAAAAGTATGTTTGTTGTAATTAACGGGGGAAATTAACAGATATCATTTGTTTTGCCAATCTTTTCAAATTCCAAAATTTGAAGGGAGTGCCGTCCATTTCTATGGGAGTGTATATTGATCTGTATTGCCACATTCTGGCGCCCCATTAAGTTATTAGTTACTACATGCAGGTCATACTATTTCTGTAAGCTAAATGTCTAGGGGTATTGGTTTTAGCTTACGTTTAGAAAGGGAGAACAATTTATAGTAAGCAAATTTATAGTTCTGGTTTGAATTCACAGCAGAGATGGGCATTTTTTATTCGAATAAAAATAAAAGATAAAAAACCGAATAAAATGAAAAATCGAATAAAAATTTATTTGATTACAAATATTATTCGATATTTGGTGAATTATTCGCAAATATTATTTGTCATTTGGTGCAAATTATTTGAGTTTCAAATAATTATTTTTTATTCGATCGTGCGTTATTTGATGAATTATTTATGATTTCTTATTATTGTGATGGTCATTATTTGAATTTCAAACAATTATTTGTCATTCAGTTATTTTACGTTTATATCCTTATGACCCTTGAGTAGACATAGATTTCAATATTTAGGAATTTTGAAAAAGAAACCTTTTTAGACGATGATAAATTTTTTTATTTTTGATTGTAATACATTTTAACTAAATTTTGATATGCACTAATAATATGCGTTTGCTTTTAATAAAATCCGCTCTTCAAAATGCTCATCAGTTAAAGAGCCACAGTTAGACCCGCTTAATATTGTGGCTTGCGAAAAGAGCATTTAGCTGCCAGATCATCATAAATTTTCAAAAATATTGATATTTTTTACTATAATATTATCTATTGTAATTTGCCAACACTGTTACCAAATAATTTTTCTGAATTCTTGATATGCGTTGTGATGTCGTGACGTCACAACTCAAGTATTAAATAATTAGTAGGTCTGGCTTAAAGTAAAGTTTTCACTTCAATCGTATTGTCTTGCATACATATAGTACCATTTATATAGTGTTTCGTCCATGGTGTTCCATAGGACAGGAAGTGATAGTAGTCACCTAGTCAAACAAGAAATTGTATGGCAAGGGGGGAGCAGCATCTCTACCGTTTCGGAGTTACAGAGTGATTAAGAAAATTCTGTAGTCTTTCACAAAATACCCTGTATTTTAATAGGTAAAGAGTGTACGGGCACTCACAGAGCTCATTGTATGCAGAGTTTTATGACCTTTCGAACGACTACTCGAACAGCCCCGTACTCCTCTCCCCCAGCAGTTATGGTGGGCTAAACTAAGAATTTCGGATAAAGAAGAATTTTAAGAACTTTTATTTTTAACGATTCTAAATCAAATTAATAAATACAAGAAGAAAAAACAATCGCCTCGTCCGGGGTTTGAAACCGGGACCTTCCGCTTGCCGGCGACTGCTCTTACCACTGAGCTAATGAGACAGCTGATTTTCCCTCCTGCATTTATCAATTTGTTACTAGCCTACTAAGCCACGATTTATATAATAATTATTATCTTCAGAATATGTTTTATAGCGAGTAATCCTATATAAATTTTAAATAGTAGAAATTAAAAATGTTGTCTCCAACAAGTAAGTCTGGGAGGCAACATTTTTAATTTCTGCGAAGAAAAAAAAATAGAATATATAAATTTTCACATATCCGTTGTGATTCTGTTCCAATTTTGTATGGTTTATGGAGCAAAAGATTTAAATATCATTCAATATGGTTTCACCTCATAATTTATTATTATTCCAAAATCGATGAAATATTAGTACTATATATATTATATAGTATAGTATAGTAATATAAAATATGGTTCACCTTCTTCCTTCTTAATGGTACGATCGATGATCATTTTGTCGTTTTAATGCTTCCTTTTGAATTTTTTACTTCTACTTTCAATATACTATCTCTGGGCGGACTCGTTTCTCCTTCATTCAGGGAACTCCCTAAAATAACTCCATTTCTAACCTTCTCTTTTTTCCGAGCAGATTTGTTTTACAGATCTCCAACCTTACATTTAGGTAGATTTCGACTATAAAATTATTATTCATACGGAGAGTTACATGCATCTTAACTCATAGTAAATTATTTGATTGAAATATTGGACTCATCCTGACACATGCGTTACAATTTACGTATATGTATATGAAATTGAGAAATATAAAATATGCGGGAAGAGAATGAATCTTCACACTTATTTACCACAAAATAATATGCACAAGATTTGTCAATTCATATACATATATAATTTTTATACCATAGATGAAATTTATAGGGTATACTAAGTTTATCATTCCGTTTGTAACGTAGTGAAATAATTATGGTAGAGCAAAATGGATTTGCATACCCACACATAACAATAAAATAATTTTGATTTATGCATGTCCTTCCGTCTGTCCGTCCTTCCGTCTGTCCGTCCTTCCGTCTGTCCGTCCATCCGTCCGTCTGTCTGTTCGTCCTCACGATAACTCGAGAAGGCGTTCACTTAGAGAGTTGATTTGATTTTCTTATTGGTTTCTTTTAAAAAACGTAAATTTAAGTTCAAAAGAGGGACAAATCGGGTAACTCTTTGCCATAAAAAAAAATTCACTTTTTACTGTATATTTGAACACTGCCTGACAATGCGTGGACGTAGAGAGTTGAAATTTGGTATATGGTGTTTTCATAGTAATAGTAAATGAAATTTCAAAAATGAATTAAACCGGTGTTGTCATATAAAAATTTTGGATTTTTACATATACCGTGAAAAAGATCAGCCCTAGACGTTTTATTGTACTGGCAAGTTCTTCAGAATAAAAAATTCTATGAAATTGGTTATAATCAAGCGTTCAAAAACCACTTCAAAAATCAAACTTCCACAGACGGAACACCATACGAAAATAATACGGGCATGATACCCTAGTCATAAGAATTGGTTCTTAGACCAATTTTAACTTTTTTACTTGTTTAAAATTACAAAAGCTATTATTTTTAAATTTTGCTACCTGCATGCAATATAATGCATTCAAACTTGAAAGTAATTAGATGTTTCAAACAATTTCAAGTACTTTTGGTCGAGTCGGTCTAATAAATCTACTATATTAAATTCATCATCATCATCATCACGGCCATCAATGTATAATACTGAAAATAACAAAAATATCTGTAAAAACAATATGCTCTCTAAGTCTGTGGTACCACCTACATACTTATAAGAAAGCAGATGTTATTTTGCAATACATAGAAGTAGATTTGTTGTTAACAATATAATATACATAAATATGCAATCAGCTTGCAAACGAATTTACGTTGAGTTTGAAAATTCCTTAAAATAAATGCGTCGCATAATGGTGCCACTAGGTATTTTATTAAATATTTTGCCAATTTTCTTGACGGTTTTATGCAGATTTCAACAATAAAAATGATTTTCCCCTAAGACATGTCATTATTGCTAATATGTATAGTTGCCAGAAAAGACCTATACCTGTGTTGAATACATACATATATTTTTGTATACAATATATGTAAATACGGTTCAAATTATTGAAAATCACTTCCTCCTCCGATATTGCAATAAAGTTTGTATAAGAGCAAAAGTATAAACCATGAAAATCCTAGATGTGATCGTAAAATTTGATAATAAAATGGGTGAAAAGACCTTAAAAACGAAAAGCTCGAAAACAATCTGAGGATAGACCTATTTTACGTAATAATTTCTACAAAACACCCTACACATCCGCCCATTATTGCTTTCAAGAAAGAGAAAATGTGGGCCGAAGTATATTAATAGATGTCCCAACTGAGTATTAGAGTGCCGAATATACGACTGCTTTGGGGTTTGTGCAATCTATGGTCTATGGACTGGTAGATAATATATGGATTTGATCACAACTTCTTTACTCAAACAGAAGGCTGTTTACATTCACACTTGATTCGGGATGTATTCGAAATATTTTTGAAGAACTTCAAAGATTTATGATTTTTAATCAAATGTATATATCAAAAATGGAATTAATTTACTTCATAAGCCTATAGCCTGCTAACATGCACTATACGTGGAAATGCCGTGAAATCTGGATTTTGTTGCTTCTAGTCAAATGTGGGAACCGTTTAGTTTAAAAAAAGAATAAATGATCTTGCGAAGAATTAATTTTAGTGATAGAGATTAATTCTCATTTAGAGATGTTTCTACTGATGAAATTATTTTTGCCATTGACATTGACTATATATGCAAATATGTAGATTTACTTTTTCTTAAGCTAATTCATCCTTTTTAATTATATCACCGATATTGTGCGTATTTGTAATACTTCTAGTTTTCAGCTTATAACCCAAAATCTGTGAAGTAGGTACTTATAATAAAAAACCGAAAGACGTCTAGTCCGCAAGATTATAGGCCTATCAGAATTATCTAAAATATTGTTATGTAAAATATTGAAGAGTCTTCTTTATAATTAAATTGAAATGTACATTGACTCTCGATTTATGTATGATTGCTAACAAAAATCAGATCTAAGTATAACTTAATTTCGTTGCTATTGTATTGATGTCGTTCGTCTTTGCGGTTGCTTTAAAAATTCATAAAACGAACCCGTGCACCATAGGTAGATAATGCTTATGGCTTCAAAATAAAAATACAAAAGATAAGTTCTATAGGTCCTCAATAGTAAATAATTCTATTTATTGTTCGGTATTGCTTATTTTTTTTTTATGAAAAATGTAAAGTATACGAGTATGGCTTCATTTGACATTTGAATAAAAAAAATCAGTAAAATCGTTCCAAATGAAAGTTTT
Organism: Dioctria rufipes; assembly: GCA_963924295.1. NCBI lineage: Eukaryota > Metazoa > Arthropoda > Insecta > Diptera > Asilidae > Dioctria > Dioctria rufipes. Next base: position 91,050,697 of record OZ002743.1, on the reverse strand, counting down.
CGTGTGGAATGGCTATATATACATTAGAATAGAATTAGCATTTATTGACTATACACAAGATATTATATCTTATAATACAAATTAATATAGTTAACGCAGCAACTTAAGTTCATTTTAACCAGGCTTAAGTAAAATTTGTATAAACTGGAATCAGATTAAGGGGAGATTACCGTTCATGACGATGAAAAATTTGATTTCTGTTTTTTACATAGTTATCATCCGTAAAGTGTTTAGAGCACGTAGGTAAATGGATATTTTCATATCTAAAGTATTTTAGAATTCACAGCCTGTTGAGAGCGGAGCCGTCCGCCGGTTAGAAAACAGGTAGCTGAGGCGCTCGGAGCTCACTTGCTGGGGGCACCCTTTTTTCACTACCTTTGTATCCTAATAAATTTCGAAAATACCTGAAGTAAGCTGTCAAAGATATTTTATAACGTTAAACTTTATATGAGTTTTCAGAGCGCGGGGCGCTCTACAGCTTCAACGGATGAACCAATTCATATGAATCTCTGCGCAATTGAAAGGAAATTCAATTTTCGGGGCCATCAGGAAGCAATTTTTGTCTAAAATTTTCGTCCGTTGAAGATAAAAAAAAAGTTAGCATGTTTTTATTCGGAGGTTTTTTTTGAAAACGAAAACCGATAAGGCCCCGGAAATTTTAACCAAAGTTTAATCATTTTCAACCCTATTTATTTCGAATGAATTGGCAGAGCTATGGAGCGCCCCGCGCAGACCAGAACACGCCGTACACGGTTTTGTTTGATGGGTGCTGGGGCAGCCATTTTGTTTTTTTTTTGTTTTTTATAAATAAAATTAGAATTTACTCTCCATTGATAGAAGAATAAAATACGTTAAAGCCCATTTCCAAAGAAGAAAAAGTATTCTGACTAGTCTCGTACGCATATCTCTCGATAAAATATCAGCTGGTAACCAGAGCTGCCGAGGTTCTCCATATATTTTCCTCAGAATGAAGTTGATGTGGTCACAACAGCTGAAAGTAGAGTTGATTACTGTTCCCAGATTCTTGACGTACTGCACTAGAGAGGGAGAGAGTAGAACAATTTAAGATCACCCCAGGAAAATAATTGATATTTGCTTTGTTATGAAAGACCATGTATTAAGACTTACCATGATTCAGCATGAATACCAATGGTATATTCTATTAAGGTCATCGTTTATGCGTGTTAGGCAATCATCAGTCCAATTGGTCTACTGAGATGAAGGTGTATTTTCACGTCTTTCTTCAACAATATTAGGAATGTCATTTATAAAAGCACTGAATAATAGAGGTCCCAATATAGGACGTTGTGGAATTCAACACAGGATAGGTAGAATGATAAAATTATTATTATTACTTGCTGACATCTGTCCAATAAAAAACTATGTATCAAGTCGGTAGCCGAAGATGAAAAACTAAAGTGAGCAGATAACTTAGACAGAAGAATTTAATGATTTACATTGTCAAATGCCTTTCAAAAGTCGAGCAAAACCAGGATGCCTACATGATTATTATCAAAAGATAATGGCAGATCGTTAGTAAGTAACCTTTAGCAAGGGGGTGATTCTGATCTCTTTGTCGTAGCTTAGGCGCAGAGCTGGGCAAGTATCAAAGAAACAGTACTTAAGTACAAGTACATGTACCAGAGGCCTGAGTACTTCAGGGCAAGTACAAGTACCGCATGTATGAAAAATACTTGTAACTAAGTACTAATTCTATAAAAAGTACTGAGTACTTTTTGAAGTACTTTTTAAAGTACTTTTTAGAATCTTTGTACTTTGGCAGTAATATAATGAAGTTTATCGAGTTCAGTTAATAGATATTAATAAATGAATACCTTTTGAAAACTATAATATGTATAGTAACCAGTGGATACTATTTATAGGTTTTTACAGTTTTCGGCGCTGCAAGTGGAGTAAAACTTTCACCTCTTATTGCAACACTCATAAAAACTATTAGAGGTCCGCCCAAGGACCCATTTCCGGCTCCAATAACGCATAACTATTTTAAGGAAAAAATGTCCAGTAAATTTCTAAGAAAGAATTGAGGCCTTCCCTACATCAAGCCGAGGCATCGTTGATTTTATATTATAGCGAGGCATTGCTTGCTTATCCTTGGTTATGTCCACTGACGTATAATATATGGACTGCTTACTTTTCTATTTTACGTGGGCACAATTGCTTGTGTCAAAAAGAGTTCTTACGTCGGTGCCAACATTGAAAAAATCATTGGCGGGAAATTGAAAAATTGAGCACGCAGCTCGGAAAGTGATTTTAATAAAACATTTAGAATTTCTTCTGCGTATCTAATGAATATATTGTCTTTGATAAAATAGTTTCTATCAGTAATAACCCTAAATGATTAATTTAAAATCATGTATTTCGACGAATCCACTATTTTATTTGTTGTTTTCAGTTCACTCTCAGTTGGTACTTGGTGCTGAGACCGAAGGTCAGCAATATAGAAGTGAGCCCACTTTCTGCAGTGTATTTCTATGAACGTAGTCAGTGCATATTATGCATGGCAATGGTTATGCTCATTAAGTCGGGGCATCGTCGATTTTATATTCGAGCGAGACGTTACTGGTTTTTGTTATACTTGCACAGTCTTGTTTGTATGTTATTAGTTTGTCTAAGGTTCTGCCTTGACGCGTGATTGCGGCACATGCTTTGATAGTTCTTTGTGTGCTTTAAAACTCAACAAAAAAGGAGTTGCGCTAGAGATTGTGTTTGTTTTCTATGAAGAGTTAGATATTTGTAGGTAATTTATAGACTCTGAAATACCTAAGTAAAAACCTCTATCTGCCCGTGGTCCTCCGGATAACTCGAGAGCGCGTTATATAGCTGAAATTTTACAAACTTGTTTTTTAAGATTTTTTTTTAAGTACAAATTAGATTTAAGACTAGGTTACCGTTCATGATGATGTTTTTGTTTTTTCATCCTTAAAGTGTTAAGAACACGTGGGGAAAAGGATATTTTCATGCATTTTGGAATTCACAGCTTGTTAAGAGCGAAACCGTCCGCCCGTTGGAAAACAGGTAGCTGAGGCCCTCGGAGCGCGCACGCTGGGAGACTTTCTCGCTATCTGAGGTACCCTCATAGATTTCGAGAAACCGTTAACAGTCAGATTCAGCATAGTCAGTTCTTGGAGAAAGAAGAACGGCCTCTATATGGTACTGGAATAGATGATTTTTTATAATAAATTTTAAATGCGATTTCCTGGGAACTACATTTTTCAGCGTGCGGGGCGCTCTACATCTTCAACGGATGAGCCGATTCACATGAATATCTGAGCAATTGAAAGGAAATTCAAGCGATTTTTGGCAAAAATGGATTTGGAAATAGTCGAAAAAAGAAAAAAGAAAAAAGAAAAAAAAAAAAATCATGACAAAAGAATTGGGATTTTTTCAAACAGCTGGCATTTCGTTATTCAGAGATTTTTCGAAAACGAAAATCGATAAGGCCTTCCGAATTTCATCTAGTTTAATAATTTTCAATTTTCAATATTTGTTTTGGATGAAAGGGCAGAGCTGTGTAGCGTTCCGTGCAGACCAAAACACACCGTGCACGGCTTTGTTTGATGGGAGCTGGAGTTTATTCATTTTTCATGCCTATCGACAGTAACCTTCCCTTAAGTTCGAAAATGGAACAAAACGGGCAACTCCTTTGTAGGGTTGCCACAGGTTATGACTTAATAATAACTCTTTATCGGCCTACAGTTAGCACATAGTTATTTTAGGTTAAATTAAAGAGAGTTTCCAGTTTTTTTTTAAAAAGAAATTTAACTACCGTTTTGTAAAAAAAAAAGAAGTCGGAGTAAAAAAAAAAAGGGTAGGAAAATCCGAAAGTTTTAGTTTATACCACCACAACTCTTGAGCCTAGAGGAGTACCAGGCTGGTTGAGCAGTCGTTGAAAAGGCCATAAACTTCTCCATACAATGAACGGTGACCGGACACCCTGTAATTTATCAGATGCAGGATGTTTTGTGAAAAACTAGAATATTTTCTTAATGACCCTGTGATTCCGAAACAGTTGATATGCTCCTCCCTCTGCCATGCAATTTTTTGTTTGACTAGGTGTGTACTATCAGCTTCTGCTTTATAGACCACCATAGTGGAGACACACTGTATTTGTACGGGCAATCATTTAGTCTAAGATATCTGCATAATTGGTCTCGGACCAATTTTAACATCTTTCCTAGTTTTTAATACATATATTGACTCATAATTCAGCCCTTTTCTAGAGCTTGCATTGAATATGTCAGTATATTTAGTGATCTTATAATTCATCTCTTGCGAGATGGATTAACTATGACACATTTTTGTTTTTATTCACTAACGTCCCTATAATTTGTAACTAAATTCATTTGAGTAGAAACTCCGCTCCTTTATCAAATGCAATTTCACAAAAACTAACTTTAATATGATTGTGAAATACGAATGCTAGAGAAAAGTGTTATTTATTGGCACGTTTATTTCAAAGTTCTTGAAGTTCTATTTATCAAACTAACCAAATTTTATTAATATTTTTTTTTCTTTTACGTTTCCGAGAGAAACATTTATCAAAGAGACTTTATCTAGAGGAGAGTAAAATCCAATGTGCACACGCAAGGTTGCTAGTCAGTAGGTCTTCTTTTCTTGATGCAATACAGTTCTTAAAAACAAATACAACCACTCGACACTCTACATACATACATACATACATATGTAGAAAAATAAAAAAAAAACTTAAAGAACAATCTTAAGTAAGTAGGCATGACAGCACACTTTCAGAAGTCATCAGAAAAAGAAATTACTTTCTAGGTCGCGCAACGTTATATTTTTAGTACGTAGGCGTTTTGATCGTGTTGGGAATTATATTCTGCTGCTAGATAGATTTTGTTTTTTTCTAAATAGGTTTGAGATTTTAATTGAATGGAAAAGTTTCTTCCTCACATTTGGTAGATTTTCAGCAAAAAATAAAACTCAATTTAAGGAAACTATATTTGTTTAAAATTCAGTTGCAGTAATTGGAAGAGTTTTTAATTAGAATAACAAATACAAATAGTGCTGCAAATATGTTAACCTATATTCATTTAATTTAAATATCACTGACAATGTACACTGTATACATATGTACATACATTATATAGTTAGCTGATGCTGATGAAAACAATTATATGGATAGGGGAGGAGTTGAAGCATCGGTTTTATATAGACACTATTATGATAAACGTGTGCTTGCCTAGACTGATCTAGCCGGTGAGAAATGTCCATAATTTCAGGTAACAATCACGATTCATGAAGTTGGTATATAGCTTGCGGGATTGGGGTTGCTTTTGTCTGAAACTGAAAATGGGAAAAGTAATACAAAACACAAACATAACTAATTCATTCCTACGATTTGTTTGTACATCTACCTGCAGCAAAGCAAAGCAATTAAAAAATAGGATAAAGGTTCGGATTGGCTCCCCTGGTAAGATAAATTTCAGGTTGTTATTTTTTCAATTTATAATTTATTATTTTTCTACAGCTAAGGTGCGTTGGGTTAGACTGGCGGCTATAAAAATATCTAAGATCAGTCACACTTAGACCATCAATGGTCCATGTGTTGTTTCCTAATCGGGACCCTACCTGGGAAATGATTTTTTAATTAAAAGGGAAGTGTTAAAAATAGCAACCAAAATTAATGAGCCTCAAAAGGTCCCCTAACTCCTTGTCTGCTATTTCTACCAATTTGCGAAAAAAATAGCTACAAAACATATTCCATTTTATGCTTTGGCAAGATTGGGACATTCGCATATGAGGCGTTGAACGGTCTCAAGCTCTTCCTCCTCCATAGAGTTTCTATAGAAGTAGTAATTGTATGAAGCTTTCATGTGTTCCGCAAATTTGCCAAAAAGCCAGTGTTTCATGATAATTATAGTAAGATTTCCCACGTCATTACAGTTATGCTTCCTCCTTAGCAGAGTTTCTGTCTTCCTAGGACTTATCTTAGGCTTTAGTTGTCTTGAAATCGAGCGTGTAGTTAGTTCTTTCCATAAGTGATTAACCAGCTTTCATATACCTGTAAATCTAGAAAATCTTTCTTAATTAAGCCAATCGATTTTGCAGCTGAATATTTATATGATATTGGATTTAAATTTTAACTAATAACATTTCGACTTGAAGCTTTCGTACAGTTTATCCAAGTTCGCCTATGTCTAACCCAATTGTGGAAACTCTAAATTTTATTTTGTTGACTTGTTTATAATTACCATCAATATAAGGAAATTTTTTTTCCACTATGTAAGTAAAATTTATGAATAATATCTCATCAAAGCAGTGAATGATTTATTAATATAAAATTCCATTCCTGTGAATAACACTCGCCATTCCAGCAAGACGCAGATGGATGTCCTCAATTGGAAACGTTTCTTCTACCGAATTTAAAAACAGAAATATGTATACTCGCTGAAAATTATTTAACCCACAACCAACTCATCAAGGTGAATTGAATTTTCTTCATCTTCCTTATTTTCCTTTTGGAAAAGTGTCTTCAACTCATAAATTCATTTTGCATCAACGCAATGGGGACTGTGTCATGTTGGAAAATTCGAGTTTAATACTATAAATCATACCAGTAAGAATAGAGCTGCTCGCTGCAGCGTGTCTGGAAGAAAGCCTTAATTACGAGAAAATTGTTTTTCTGGATTATTATCATAAGAATGTAATTACACCTCCCACCTTTTTCTGTACAAAGCATAGACTTAACTCAAAACATTTCCGGAAAAAATGCACTTCGTGATTGATTTTTATTTTTTTATTTTTATTTTTTTCATTATCATCTTCATCATTACGATATTTGGGTTAGTTTTGAATTTATGCACATACATATTTATGTACGTGGGGATATTTTAATCATGAGTTAGCTGTGACTGACGCTGCTCAAATGACTCATAATAATTTTCATGTTTTTGGCACTTAATTCATATAAACTGGCAATAATTCGTCCAACCGATCGAGCATATATTTGTACATATGTGCTACTGTCCGAACCGCCAAATGAAAACTGCAATTTTCTGAATGCGTGAAGCTTGCAATGGACGGCGTTTTATGTCTTATTAAGCCCACATGCATTACATATATAGAGGGGCTTTGACTTTTCCTGAACACTGCCCGCCGACGCCCGGTCGCGCACTAGACAACATGAAATTTTTATTAGATCCGAACTTTTGGCATATTTTCAGAAAACGAAAAGAGAAACTTAATTATCAGAAGTAACCATAAAGCACATTGCTTAGCTTGCAGGAGCCTTCTATTGCATCCGTTGAAAATGAAATCATTGTACATGTCGAACAGGGAAAAATACGCGGTAACAAGTGAACGACATGCTTAAATAAATTTAAGAGTTTTCATTGCCAAAAGGGGCAGGGCAGCACGGCCAAGAAAACACTTTGGATTTTATAAAGTTATGGAACATCATACAATAAAATCAGAATAACATTAGCTAAATAGCATTTATAACAGGATGATTTATCTATGATTTAAATTTAGGAAATTACTCAGGTATTGAAGCGAAAAAAATTATAGCATTGAGCAAAAGCTGAATAAATGATATTGAGTCACGTCAATCAGCCTTACAGTAAGTTGATTCACATTTTATGAACTTGTAGCTATGATTGTGAGATTCAGAAGCATTACAACATGGATCATTCAATAGTTGGTGTTCATATTTAGAATCAGATCCCAGTCCAAAAAGAGGACGTGGTTATCCGCTGAATATAGATATATTCTCTGAATTGATATCTTAATTAAATCAGGATCAACTAGGATAAATGAAAATACAAGTCGGTGCGTAAACATATTTAGACATAAGAAGGTTTAAATTCATTCAAAATTTTGTCAAAGTTTAAAAAGGATACATAAATAATTTGAATGAGAAACGGAATATGTAAAAATTTCTGTTTTCATTTACTCATTGAAATTTCCTGGGAGGCTTAAAGTGGATGGTAAATGAAAACCTTCATAATCTGAACTAGAAGATTTAAATTTTATTTGACAATACCATAGAACAACATCGATTATGAGTGTCCTTCATTTACAGGGCTATACAAAAACAAGAAAATTAAAAGAGGATTAAGGCCTGATTTAAACCACCACGATAGCGATCATCATGGCGATAGACCAGCGTCACAATTCTTTTCACACCAACGCGATAGATCACAACGGTAGTGATATACAGGGTGGCCGGTGGTGTGAAACAAAGGGTGTCCGCTAAGTGGTGTGAAACAAGGCTATGGATAGGTTATACTTGTACGAGAACACTGTAACTTTTTAACGTTACACCCTATGATAATGATTTAAAATTAGATTAATATTCGTTGGAATTTTTCAATGGCATTTTTCCGGCCCTTCTTCAAAACTCGGGAGACCTATTCACACATAATCTAGCCCTCCTAGTCAGAGCATGCATGTGTTACACACTGGAGCTGTGGCAGGAAGTCCGTGTGTGTTTATCCCCAAGGCTGGTCGGGTAGATTACTCATCAGCCAAGGCATATAGACCAATAAGTATGACTTCCTTCCTACTAAAAACATTAGAACGCATTTGCAATTGGGAACTGCGGCGCTTCATTCCCAGAAGCAGGTTGTAACAAAATCAGTACGCGTACTTAAAGGGGAGATCCGTTGCGACGGCCCTTTATAAGGTCATACACTCAATTGAAAAGGGCTTCAACTACAAACAATCTACGTTAGCTGTTTTCATCGATGTAGAAGGAGATTTTTATAATGTTCTTCTAAATGAGTTGACTAAAACCCTAACAAAACATGGCGTGAACTAGTCCCCAAAATACTGGATTGTACACATGTTGAACAATAGAGCCGTCTTCGCTGGTCTGAGTGGGATAAATAGAGTGAAAAAAGTCCACAGGGGCACCCCACAAGGTGGTATCCTATCACCTTTATTGTGGGTGCTCATCATGGGCGATCTCTTACCAACGCTCAACCCGGATGAGGTACAAAACGGCATGTTACGCAGATGACCTGGTGATTTTAGTCACCGGAAGTTATAAATCGGAGCTCTGTGGACGCATAAAGCGATCCGACTACTTGCAAACTGGGCTACGGTTTTCGTACAATGCATAAATCCTTCGAAAACCGATCTATGCCTTTTTACAAAAAAAAAAAAAAAAAAAATATCCCAAGCTTGAATCTGCCCTCCATCGGATCTACACGGTTAGAGCTTAAGGACTAAGCTAGAAGCCACACCTTGAGGCAGAGCGAACAAAGCTTTTAGAGCTTTCGCAATGTGCCGCAGAACTATAGGGAAAAAGTGTGGACTTAAACCGTGGATAATCCTGTGAATATAAACTAGTGTTAAGCGACCCACGTTAGCTTATGGCTCTGTGGTATGGTGAAAGCAATGGAGTATGCCAATTATCGTAAGATATTGGAAAAGATTTAAAGATTGTACCTACTTGGTGTAAGAGGTGCATTCAAGTCTACCAACACTCGGGCTCTTGAGGTTATCCTCAATATACACCCCATGCAGATTCACATTAAGAAGGGGGCCTCTATTGCAGCGCTGAGGCTGCATATGAATCAAAGCTGGATCCATTCGGCAACCAGGGTTCCACACGAGTTCATCCTTGATTTTGTGCGGTCCATTGCATCTGATATCGACAGGGAGAGCGACCATATCTTCGAGACCATGCTGATAAGCAACAAAAACAAAAATTCCATCTAGGGATGAATGGGCATCACACTCTGTACTTCACCCATTGATAGACATCAAAATATATACACACGGCTCCAAATCTGAGGACAACACCGGAACAGGCGTCTTCCATGAGAAGCCTCATTTCGAACTTACCATACACCTGGAAAGCCATGCTACCGTCTTCCAGGTGGAGGTCAAGGCCATTCTTGAAGCTGCAAGGAACCGGCTTGGCTTAAATACTGAGAATAAGGAGATTGCCATCTATAGTCGGACAGCCAAGCAGCTGTCACACACTTTTCCCTTCCTCCCCTCCGTTTTGAAGTTATGATTCAACAAAGTTAAATTTCAACTTGTTTTTTTTTTTAACTACTGCTTTTATCAAAAAATACAATACAAAATCGACACCAATTTTTCATTTTGGATTTAAGAAGCCAAAAAGCTTCCCTTTAAAATAACCTATTACACTCTGTACCCAATATTTAACCTTTTCTGCGACTTTTCTTGAATATATTGTTAAGAGCGTGGCTTCGTTTGTTATTTAAAACATAATATTTCGGATATAATTCAAAAGTTCTTTTCTTTTATTTAACTTTACTGTTTACTCTCACAAATTTACAAACAATTATCAAATCAACTTTTTAGTTATCGCTAGTACTGTACTTCTAATTATCGCAATGCAAATAGTTTACTTTGCTCACTTCACTGTCTGAAATAAGACTCGCCTCCTGAATGTGAGAACCGCCGTATTTAAACTCTATGAATTATCCTAGAACCTTCCTGAATATTTCGTTCTCCGAACCCAAAGTTTACTAAGATGTCACTAACCTAAAGTTGCTTCCATTTCCAACAGATGTTGCTTGTGTCACTCTGTTGCGCATAACACTATCCAGTGTAAATGACTTAAAAAGCTCGTCCCCAATTAATAATTGCCTACTTTCTGGCACTAATTGTAATTTTACGCTGGATTTGCTTTGGAACAAATGCAGAAAACGCAGAAAGGGTCACTTTTTGGGAAGATTTTAGGCTTCTTAAATCCAATATGAGAAATTTCTGAATTGGTGTTGATGAAGTATTTTTTTTAAATTACGCGGTAGCGACATTAGTAGTCTCCCTGTTGTGCAGTATCACCGACGATATATAGACTGATAAATACAATATTTCTGCAGTAGATATGCAGGTAATACAGACATTTCTCAATTTTTATAATAGATATTTTCTTATAGCAATGCATATTTGTTCTGTTTGGCATATATGTTTACAGCATGTGATAAGTCATCATAAAAATAGAGCAATAAAGTTTAGCGTGATTTTAAATATAACCGAACAGCTATGAACATATCTATAGTATCCATATTTATTTTTTATATAGAAACAAATATTAATTCAGATATAAAATTTCAGCTATGTTTTTTAGCTACCAAAATGGTTTTCAATTTTTGAGTGCAAATGTGCACTCATTCTTAGCCGAACTTCAAATAATTGTGAAAGGCACAAAAATTAGAGGTCACTAAATTAGTTTTAGCGGTCACATAACTTTTATTGTTTTGCAAAGCCCTATCTCGGTCGGGACTGGCTTAGTTAGTCTTAATTAAACTAATTATAATTTCCTACGCTCAATAAATACTTAATTTAAATCTTATGCTCAAAATGAAATATATGCTGACAAATGTATGGTATAAGGCCGCTTCGGTAAATTCATTTTAATGTTTACATTATAATTAAAAGTGCGCAAATTAAATGCTTTCCGAAATACTAAATAAATATAGTCGTCCCGTACCCCGCAGTTTCATAAAAATTATTGGGTAAGAGTCGTCGAGTCGTGCATACACATATACGATACACTGACATGTATGTAACAATTAGTCAAGTATTATTAGATGCAATAAATGAAATATCCCGTCGCAAACTCTTATAAGCTCACCGGGTGGGACAGATTTGTATTTTTGTTTACATAAAGTGCCAGATTTTCCTGTTTACTTAATTTTGTTATTTTGATTTAGGACTGTCGGGTCTTATAATATAGACTCGGGGGATTCTGTCTATCGCTGGCCACGTAAGTTTTGTTAAGTTAGAAATTTAAATGAAGCTCATAAAGATTCTCAGAAAAGTAGTGGATGATTTTAAAATGTAATCAATGAAAATCATCATGAGGAAAAATCTGCTGAAGTTAGTGAATATTACTTGAGATGTTAAAAGAAAAAATGCTGTTTGTACTGTAAATGCAATGCAAACTTTATTAAGCTTATTTTTAATATTTTTAAAATTCAGTTAATGTTAATGTTAAGAGTAGGGGTGACTAGGTCTCCAGGATCTTGCGGACGCTGCGACCATAGATGATCTATTGTGTTTTCCCCTAAGGTGGTTAAGCAAAATCGAGTCTTTTGACAAGCTCGATTATTGCTCTTTGGGTTAGATTTCGGACTTTGTTTGGAGAGATAAGTGTTCCTCCAGTGATTTGCAGTCTTAGACCTGCAAATGCTGGGCGCTCACATATGACACGCATTGAGGTTTCATCTTCCTCTTCGCTCAGTCGACACAGTTCACTGTCGGATTTGCCGGATTTTCTTCAAGAAGTGACGGAAGGAGCCATGACCAGTGACTGCGTTAGCAAACAGTCTAGCGACTGTCTGCTAAGTCTAATAAGTTGTCGCGTATGAAGGAAAAGATCCGAAACCCTTGGAGAAATACTTCCCCAGCCGCCAAACAAAAATCTATATGTGTACATGCTAGTCCAATTCTCTAAAATGTTTTATATTGATTCTTATGGAAAAATGCCTAGACATTGATTTTATATATGCCATAAAGCAGGGACCGAAAGAGTTATAAGAAATATTTTAAAAGTCTGGGTTCAACACTTTGTTATTGATATTTTATATTTTATCTTCTAATGAAATAGTTAAAAGCAGAATTTTATTTTCTTCTGAGTAAATAACAGTCTTATCTTAAGTTTTGCATTTCTCTCTCGGTTTAACATTTAAAAATGAGTTTTACTTTTCTCCTCAAAAAATAAAACTCATATTTCGAGTTTTATATTTTCCTCGTCTTATAACAGTCAAAAATGAGTTTTATTTTTTTCCTCAGGAAATAAACTTGCCCGAATAAGGTTCTTATGGGAAGGAAAATTGAAATCGCCACCACTTTTCAAGGCTTTGGTTTTTCACTGTAAACGGCGTTTAAAAAAAAAAAATGTAAATTTAATTTCAAAAATAGGACCAATCGGGCAACTTCTTCGTACGGTTGCTATACAATTTTTTTTAAAAAAATTGACAAATTTTATCTTGTAACAAATATATGACAACAAAAATAGAAAACGTCCAGTAATAAGTTTTATTTCCTGAGGAAAATAAAAAACTTGAATTATGAGTTTTATTTCCTGAAGAAAAAAATAAAACTCTTTTTTAACTGTTGATAAGACGAGGAAAATATAAAACTCGAATTATGAGTTTTATTTTTTGAGGAGAAAAATAAAACTCATTTTTAATTCTTATAATATACGAAATATGTAAAACTCTGGCAAAGAGTTTTATATCGCTGTAAAATAATACAATTATTTTTTTAAACAGTTAAATTTGAAATGTAAAAAATATGTCTTACAATAACACTTAGGATTTGATTTATATATTAAAATAGAAACTTTCTTAAATTCAACATAGGCAGCTAGTCTAAGTGCTGTACATAGAAAACTTTATGAAAGAGTTTTTTCGCTTACAAAAAAAAAAAAAATAATAACAGTTATTTACGGTCCATGCCATAAAGCCTATATAAATGAATTATTGTAAATTAAATTAAAAGCAGGGGTAGGTAATTTAAAATTGTCCATATCGTTTGTATTGGGCCCCACCTTTACCAAGCAACTGTTTCTTGTTTTGTCGTAATTTCTTATTAAGAAAAAAATTGTTATCAGCCCTTACTTAAACGTTAACTATTATGTTAAATCAGCCATTTTATAATAAAATCTACCATGTAAGCCACAGAATAGGCCACATTGTTAGAAAAATTTCTCACTTCCGGCAGTTTGACTTTAATTTTTCTTTTCTAGAATATTCTGCACAATTGACAGTGTATTTTATAGAATGTTATCAGAATAAAATTATTGATGGTTTAAAACTTGCTTTTCATGGTCTAAAATAGATTTCCTTTTTCCAGCCCTCAGCATCCTTATAATGGGTGGATCTTACGATTAATTTTACTCCAAAGATCATTTGATGTGACTTTTGCTTCTATTGTGCTTACGTATCCTTTTGCTAGCAGTGGATACTCCTCCATATGCGAAATATTTGTATTATTTTGTAATGAGTCACTTTAAGTCTTAAAAATATTTACAGCAATTCCATACCAAAACGATCACCCATCGACCCCGAGCTCCTCCGATTTAGATGAAAATTTCAGAATTACTTAGTAAAGTAAGTATTAAGAAATATTCGACCCATGTTTTTATACCCTAAATGAAATCGTAGGGTATATTAAGTTTGTCATTCCATTTATAACACCTAGAAATAATGATGGTAAAACAAAATCGATTGGACACCCACGCATAATATTAAAAGTTATTTTTATTTCTGCATGTCCGTCCACCTGTCCGTCTGTCAGTCTGTCCGTCCAGGCCCGTAGCTTGAACCAAATTAAAGGTAGGGCATTAGAAATTTGATGTAGGGCGCAAATTTTCGGTGCGTTTGGGATACATTTATTCAAGTGAAGGGACACTTTTTTTTTAAAGAATTAGTTTCTAGAACCCTCATTACATGAACTAAAACAGGTACCTACAATAAGAAGAAATAAATGGACCAAACAAAAAACACAATATGGTAAAAATATTCAATATAATTGAAGTCTTCGATTTACCATATTGTGGAATTTTCTTAGCACTTCGTCAATATCTTTTTTGTCTATTCTTTTCCGTTCAAATGCAAAAAATACCAAACCTGCCATTATCTCATGAACAATTGACATTTTTTGAGGCTTATTGATAGCAATTAGTGTCGAAAAGGTAGATTCGCATGCAGCAGTACTGATGCGACTGATGCAAATAGTTCATACGTATCTCTGAAGGATTCCCTTTGTCTGTATAGAACTTGTAATATGCTTTCAGTCTGATCTCCTCGTACATTCAACTCATTCAAGTAACTTTTCACAATAATAGTCTCCTCTTTGGAAGGAATTTTATTACCTGAAAAATAATTGCAATTACAGATTTGTATTGTTCTCATTAATTTCCTCACAATAATGATATATTTAAATGTTGAACAGACTTAAACTTTGTCCAATTCATCAAGACACAAAATTGCATCTATGTAGTATGTAGATCATCATTGTCTGCAAATCTTCTTTTCATCTCAGCGGCTATTATGTCTACAGTTTCATAATATTCTGCTTTAAATGGCGGAGTTTAAACTATGCCTGCTGTGTTTTGACGAGAAGGTGATGCAACACTAATCTCCAGATGTCTTGCATTTAGTTGTCTCTTCTCTTCTGGGAACTATTTTGAGATTCTTTTCTACAATACGGTATTCTCAGCTTCTTCCAAAATTGCCTCATACAGTCCCTGGCCAAATTATTAGACGCACTTAAAATTTTAACCAAGAAATGTATTCAGATCCTTCTAAATCGCTCTATTTGATGTTTGCCATGCATTAAGCCCTCTACCTGGATTCGTATTTGTCTTACCTATTTGGTATCACCGATAATGTTGCTATCTCGCTCGGACTCGCTTGTAAATGACAGAAAACAAGCGCGAGTACCTGGCTCAGTCTCCGCGCCGATTTTGAATCATACAGACATATTTTGGTTTTTGTTTTATTATTGCAGTATTTTTGTGTGTTTATGGACTGTATTATAATTTAGAAGTGTTTTTTATTATTTCGAAAGACATTTAAGTTTTGTATTAAGCTGAAATAAAATTTAATAAAATGGGTAAAAGCAGTGATCTGACAAAAGAAAAAATCCACGAAGTGAAGGCCTTGATCGATACGAAAATGTTTTCGAATCGAGAAATTTCCAGGAAATTGAATATTTCTGAGGCTTCTGTAAGAAGGATTAAAGGGAAAATTGAAAAAAATGAGGATTTGCGTCCTCAAAGAAAGAATAAGTGTGGCCGCAAATCAGTATTTTCACCACGGGCTGACCGACTCCTCAAGAAAATATGCGTAGAAAATCGGTTTGCTTCTACGAATGAGATTAAAACTGAATTAAATCAGAGCAATGTACCAGCTAGTCATAGAACTGTTCGCAGTAAGCTTCTTCAGCTGAATTTGAAAGCCTGCAGACCTGCTCGAAAACCTAAACTGACTCCTGCGATGAAAGCAAAACGTTTGCTATGGGCAAAGAAGCATCAGAACAAAGATTTAGATTTCTGGAAAACGGTACATTTACCTTATGTTTATAGCTTTACACTTTATTAATTGCGTTTGTTCTTAACTTAATTAAAATTGCGTAAATTTTCATAGATATGAATATTATTTCAGGTTTGCTTTAGTGATGAAAGCATTTTCGAAATTCTTTCTAATAAAGCCCAATACGTCAGAAGGCGTCCAGGTGAGAGATTTAATACAGACTGCGTGATACCGACAGTAAAGCACCCTACAAAAGTGATGATTTGGTCAGTCATATCTGCAAAAGGAACTGGACGTCTGTACATTGTAAAGGGTACAATGAAACAAGACCAATACAAGGATGTCCTCCAGACAAGATTGCTTCCTCAGTTGAGAGAGTGGTTTCCGAGTGGAGAAGATTTTATTTTCATGCAGGATGGTGCTCCCTGCCACACGGCAAGATCTGTCAAAACTTTTCTCCGCGAAGAAAATGTACCCCTTTTGGATTGGTCAGGCAATTCTCCGGACATGAATCCTATTGAGAATGTGTGGGCACTTATCAAAAGAGAGGTAGCGAAGGAGGTCCTTACTACAAAAACCCAACTAATAGAACAAATAATATATGTTTGGAACCATAGTGCGGAACTTCAGGAAGCTGTGCAGTCATGCATAAACAGTATGCCGAGGAGAATACAGGCGTTAATTGCCGCCAAAGGAGGAAACACAAAATATTAAGCTTTTAAAAAATCTGCGAGTTTCTCCTTTTTTTCTTATTATATTTTTTTTTAAATACATGTCTTCAAAAATTTCATCGCAGTTATAAGTTTTATTTATCTCATAATGTGAAAAATGCAAAAATAATAATTTTAGTAGAGTCTTTCTATAGAAAGTTTTAATTTGACTCCGTAAAGATAAAATTTTAAAAAATTTCTGGGTGCGTCTAATAATTTGGCCAGCGACTGTACATCTCTTCTGACCTCAATTTCTTCCGAGACACATTTTATTATCGATATGGCATTCTTCAATCCCGTGCTTCGACCCTGTAAAGACACATCAGCCGGTTGCAGAACACATAATATTCTTTTTGCAACTATCTTTGCCAATCGAATTTCCATGTTTAACAAAACGCCTTTGATGTTAACACTTTTTGCAATATCATCACCAATGAATTTTCCATTTTTCATTTTATCTGGAGTCTTCAAAATCAGAGAATAATTTTCATATACGACTCTTGTAACAGCCAAATGTCCTGACGAAAGCTGTTCAAGTAGTCGACCAATCGTCTTACCTTCATACATGGCAGGAAGAGGTTGGAGGTAAGCAACGCAAACATAGCCGATTAGTAGCTGACTGGTCAATCTTGCCAATCATACAGATTCGCCGCGATGACTTTTATGACGGCGCCGCGGAATACCGAATAAGTTGGCAATATTTAACGTAGGGCATTACCATTTTAAGGTAGGGCGTTGCCCCTCTATGCCCTCCCCTAGCTACGGCCCTGTGTCCGTCTGGCTGTCGCGTCTATTCGTCCGTCTGCCCGTCCTCACGATAAGTTGAGAACTTGTTCGCTTAGAGCCCTGAAATTTTGCACACAGGCTTTTTTAAAAAAAGTAAATTCAAGTTCGAAAATGGGACCAATCGGCAAACTTCTACAGGGACTTTGTCATGCAAAAAAGTTTATCAACACCTCTGGCAGAACAACAAAATAACTCCTACTTCTAGAAGAACAGAACTCAAAATGATTACAGAGCTCAAAATGATTACAGAGCTCAAAATGATTACAGAACTCTTCTCAGGTCATTTCCCATTGAGGTATCATCTATACAAGGTGGACCTGCCTGAGACTTCATCCTACTGCTCCTGTCAGGATGCTCACGAACCGTCTGAGCACTTGCTCTGCATTTGCGAATCATTGGACAGATGGAGATTACTCCACCTCGAGCCTGCTTTTCCTCCACCAAACTACGTGTGGAACCTAAATCTGGTTCTAGATTTAATTAACAGTCTAAACCTAGAAAGGGAGTAAATTGAACGGGGACTCACAATAGATCTTTCAGGTCGCAGTGAATGCGAGGCTAACACTTGAACACCCCTCTAAATCTACTGTCCGATGAACCGTTATAAAAAGATATTCGAGAAACAATCAAACATGTACATAGGGGTAACCATACGAAATTACATATGTGCATTCATGTAGGGTACATAAAAAGTGGTCTTAGATGAATTCCAGATTTTAACTTGTTTTAATTTCATTTTTCTATACTTTATGTTACTTCTTCTCCCCTCCCTTCTCGCAAGCTAATTGGTCTTAGCAAATAATCGCTCTTTTTATTAATGCAGTAACTGGACATGACCCTTTCCCGTATTCTCTGAAGAAAATAGGCCAATCCAACAAGCCCTCAAGCACATTATATTCAATTGTGCCGCGTTTTGCAGCTTTCTGTTGCAAATCACTGGATAAACATTTATCACTCCAAATAAGGTTTGCAAGCTACCCTCCAAGGCAATAATCGTGCTTATAAAGAGGCTAGCACCTTAGTGTATGGCCACAACGCCGCACCGCACCTAGCACCGCACATAGCACAGCGCAAGACCAACCATTCCCTAGCACATCGCTCCTTGCACATCGCGGAATTAATGGCCACAGTGAAGCACTGCACATTGCCTAAAGCAAGCACTGCACACTGCCTAAAGCAACCTCGAATATTTGAGTTTTGAAGTAAGTTAAGATATTGCGAAAGCGCAGTCCAGTTTTCGTTAAGGAGCATAGACAGAATTCAATACTCTAGTTGCAGTTCCTCTGAAGAGGACGACATTTTGTGTGAAGCTAGTAAGTGGAATTTTTAAATTAACTGTAAGAGAAGTAAGCCTGGAAGACAGTGGTGTGTCTACCAAGTGAGTACTCCATTCCAATGTCAGGTTCAGGAAAGTAGACACCTGCTCCAGCTCCCTCATTAGTAAGAGAGTCGTCGCTGAAAATGTTTAGGGCGGATCTGAGAAGTCTCGATAAGACACTTCCCTCAGTCCACGATTCCCTTACAGGAAAGTTCACAGATAAGTGACACCTAAAACGATACTGGCCAGAGGGTTGTCCAAGTGTAGCCCATACGTCAGAGAGTAATGAGAAGAGCCAGTCCAGCAGTTCTCCCATCATCCCCATGAGCGTAATCTGCACACGGCCCTTTTGGCATTTGGTTGAAAGACAAGATTCAGGGGTGGTTACACTTACTAGGCTCCATATCGTGATCATGAAATTCTTCCACGGGAAGTTGTATAACCTTATTTCGAAGTCTTATCTTTTGCCAAGAAGCTAATGATTTAACATGTTAGCAGACTTAAAAAATGTGATGTTGTCATCTATATCTTTCCCCATCCGCATCTTGAGAGTAATTTCCTTTCACGTAAGGTGTTGCAGTTTTTCTCTTTCCTCATCCAAGACAGCAGGACAATGAGGATTCATATTTTACTGTCATATATAAATCTACTGAATTTACTCGATATAAATGTTACCAACGTAAAAGAAAATTTACTAAAATATCGTTAAATCTATATAATGTGGTTTTCTCCCACTTCTTCCATAGGGTTATATCAGAATGAACTTCACTGATTTTCTCTAAAAATAAAGGTTTATTAGTTATAATTAACAATACAAATTGAGTCTAAACTACCTAAAAATAAAGAAAACGACATTGAAGCTAGTATTTACTATAACCTATTCGATTTCATTTGTCACAGCGACTTGCACGTTTCATGAATGTGCATACTTAACCTAAAACGCATGAGCCTACGTCAAGGAACTAACATGCGCGAGACTCGAGCGGCAAAATTCAAATTAAAGAATTACAACCAAAATAACTAGAAAGAAGTTGTACTTCTTTACATCTATTAAATTCACCCCAGTCGGGATAAATGTTACCAACGCACCGCACAAAAGAAATAACAACTCATTTCCTGTGTGCAGTGCTAGGGTCATTGCAATGGTTGGTGCGGGGGGCGATGAAGGTGCGGTGCGCCACTATTCCATTTCTATAGGGTCCGCGAAATAACTTTTTTTTTTTTTTTAAACAGGGCGCAAAACATCGAGTGTAGCTTCGGCTGTGTGGCACGTAGCGCCGTCCTGTTGAAACCAAATGTTGCCAATATCCTCCTCTTCAATTTTCGTTCAACATGGCCCGATAACGATTGCCATTGACTGTAACGGCCACTCCTTGCTCATTTTCGAAGAAAAATGGCCCAATTATGCCTCTGGACCAAAATCCGCACCAAACAGTGACTCGTTTTGGGTGTATCGGCTTTTCAATGTATGCGTGCGGGTTTTCTGTGCCCCAAATGCGACAATTTTGCTTGTTTACATACCCGCCAAGATCAAAATGAGCTTCATCCGAAAAGATGATTTTTTTGGCAAAATCGGCATCTTCTGTAAGTCGATCGCAGGCAATATTTCCCAGCGTTGTTCAAGCGTATACACAACCATATTCGTTCAGCGGAAGAATAAAACTAATTATCTGTCAAATCAGACATGAGCTAAGTGTTACCATTCACGAAATAAGCACTAGTTGAAAAAAAAAAACGTTAGATGGCGGACCCTATATTTGAGATAAGGGATAAATTATATCATCGCACACTATAAGCTCAGGGCGATGCGATGTGCGGTGCCTTGTGCGGTGCGCTGTTGTGGCCATGCCCTTAGGCGAAGGCACAATAGATCAATTTTAAACGCGATGTACGCAGGGTTCTAGTGGTCTAATCATTCCTACTTTTAACCTTTTTTTTTATTCGATCTTGGTTAATTAAAACAATTCAGTTTGAACCAAAGAAGTACATTTCAATAACCTTAGTTTGCTTTACTTGCATTTTAAATGTTTATCAAAAAACTATAGATCTTATACTTTCATGAAATAAAATGACTTTATTTATAACTTCAGGTCTGGTAATGTGTAATACCCTTTTGGATAAGTTTTGAAATTTCGAAGATGGTTTTTTTTTATTATCGTAATACATAATAAAAACTCTATCGTAAAACGTATTTGAAATCAGAACATTACTCTATATGTACATTGACGTCATTTTAATAAATTGTTATTACTATTTAAGGATCTCTCAAAAAGGGAAATATCAAAAAGTATACTGTGTGTGCTGTGCGTGTTCTTTGACTAAAACTAGATACTCTTGGCTATTAAATTGTTGTGAAACACTCCGGTAAGAGTCTTTTTACTTTTAACTCAATTCTAGTCGTTTTTATTTTCTTTACCCTGACCCTGTAATTTTGTTTGTTTGTTTTTTATATGTTAAGCATGTATCTACTTGACAAAAAAAAAATAATATTTTTTTTTTAAAGAAGGAGTTCTTAGTGAAAGTATAATATTTACAATGCAACAAATATATAATCAAAATCTGCACTAGCATCGATTTGTTTAAGATGTCTGAAGATTGTCTTGAGAAAGCAACCATCTGGTACATATTGCATGCTCCTAAGCCAACACCTGTTACTCATACAAATTTAGATACAAGTGTAAATCAACTTCAGATCTCTTCTATGTGCATGACCCAAATCCACACAAAACAAATTATGAGAATCTCCCAGAACTGATACTCTTAGACCGAAATTAAATAAATAAATGGAACTCGCCTCAACTTCAAGTGGATTTGAGAGAATTTGCAAAATATACCGAAAGTGACTTACGTATATATTTCATACCATAATTATGGGGTTTATTTTATACTGAAAATGGGATTAAGTCGGATGATTATAGCCACCTGAATATACGCCAGTGATGGCAATTTTAGCAATAATTATAAACATTTTCTTCGATTTATTATATACATAAATAAAATATATATATATACGCGATGTATACTGGACATTTTTGTGGACTATTTTTGGATACCATAATTGGTTTTGCAGGTATATATCACGACAGGTTTAGTGCTAACATGGGCAAGTCCTTTAAATTTTTAAACGAAAGTTCTGTATATAAATGTCAATCAAACAATTTCTTTGCTAAAAGGATTTTCATGTTTTGCGTACACTTGGTATAGCTAGTGATGTACAGGAGTGGCACTGGAGGAAATTCACATTAAGACATTATTTCTTTATTTGCTGTCATTTTGATTATATATAGACTTTATTTTTGTATTGGATTTTAGTATGTTATCTGTTTTTTAGTATTTATTATATAAGGAATATAAAAGTATTATTAAGTATTAAAAAAAAAAAAATCGATACCTTGGGACAGATAGGAATGATGACACGTGCCAGTGTTTGAAACATACAAGAAATTACTGTAACAAGGCTTGGGGTCTTTTTCCTATCTGTGGCTGCCACGCAAATAATACATATGTAATCATTGGTCCAACTACCGTCAGAAATGTTTATTATAAGACTCTCGTCTTGAACTCTTAAATTCTTTCAAGTAACCGACCATCCTAACCCATTTTCAGGTCCGTTTAAACTATGATAAATTCTAAATCAGCTTTCTGCTCAGGTTATCACCTAAAACTATGGGAAAATTGACTCGTTGTACCACTTAGAACTCGAACTGTAAGTTGCATCTTCTTTGTGTTTGTAAAACGAATTGCAGTAAAGCTAAGACCCTCCTTTTGAAATTGTTGATTTAAGATATTATCTGAATTGTTTGTTTCGAAAAAATGCTTGTAACATCATTTAAGTTATTTGGGTATTTTTTTCTAGAACTGTTCATCGTACGGTAAAAGAAATCATAAGCAATTTCATAGGCTTTTACATTCCGAAAAATTCTTCAATCAATCTTTTCTAATCCCTCAAAGTACATCTGGGGTCTCTGTAACACGGAGAGTTGGGGAGTTTGGGAGATGAGAGTTTTCGTTTTCCCCGGTTAAAGCTCTCTAACTCTCCATTCGCGATTCTCTAACATACTTGGAAAGTTAGGGAAAATGTGTGTCGAAATATTGAAGGACATCTAATTCTGCTTGGGAAGGTCGTATAGCATTTGTGTTTTTTCCTACATATTTAGGGTCTAGAGAAGAAAAATATAGGTAAACAATTTCTGGGGGAGGGATTTATGGCGATGGAGGTAATCGAGTGGTGTAGTTTGTACTCATAATATTGTCATCATAACTGACTTTTTACCGGCGAAAAACGGATTTTTTGCACTTGGGTAATATACACCCCAGTTCCTATATTTTGTATATATTTCTTTCGTTCTTTGCTTCACATCCATTAGTACTTTGTTCTGAGCATTTTTCTCGTGGGAAGTCAATTTCCACGACTTATCAGATTTTCGCAAAACCATTTATCGGGCTCAAAAACTAATTACATATCTAATAAGGGGACAAAATATTGATGCGATTTCATCCTACATACAAGCTTAAACGTGCACTGGAAGACGATCAAATTGATCAATTTTGCGTGATTTAAAATTTTTAGCGAGTATCTTAACACACCAAAATCCAGATTTCACTGGGGCCGGATTCTATAACTCGGACAGTTTGGGAGATGAGAATTTTCGTTTACCCCGATTAAAACTAACAGTTACAGAATTCCGAGTGGAGAGTTAAGTGGCAAAAGAATTCTCATCTCCACAACTCTCCAAGTTAGTGAATCCGGCCCCTGGTGGCAAAAGTAGCTCTCCATCGGACGCAGTTTTATCCTATTGCCTATTTCCAAAAGTTTGCATATTTCGATTGGTTAACATTCCATATATCGCAAGCACAGAGCATCATAGATTTCTTCACATTGGAGTTATACTTCCAACCAAAATTTTGTTTTTACTCAGGTTTCACTATAAACTAGCATAGCTGGGATGTCTGAGAAAAAGGACTTTTTGATTCGTTTATTCTGGAATTGACGCCTTCTTTCGTACAGCCCGATTCGGTACCGAGGTAATAGATGATGTACCCACTTGTTACATATTCGTAATTTTAGTCAAATCTGTCATTATCGCAGCTCGCATATCTAACAGCAATGTGAGCAATCTATCCACACGACACATAATGTATCAAGAGTAGAGGAAAATCGCATCATCTGGATGAATATGCAGACGATGCAAAAGATATCGCGCATATATCAAATCGTCTGGATGGTTATACAAATTCATGTGCGTTCGTGCGATCAAGATCGCTTAAAAGCTAAACTTATCTATCACATATCGAATTGATATCGTACCAAGAAATAATAGTATTTTTCAGTTTATAAACAACAAATAGGCACATTACATAAGCTGAGCTAGCTGCATTTTCTGCATTTTCACAGAGCACAGTAAATATCAAATACAGAAGAAATAAAAAAAAACTAACAATAGATATTAATAAATAAATATCTTTTGAAAACTATAATATGTATAGTCATCAGTGGCTACTATTTATAGTTTTTTATAGTTTTCGGCGCTGCACGTCGTAAAATAAAATTTTCACCTCTCATTTCTATACTCATAGAAACTATTAGATGTCGGCCAAAGCACCCATTGTCGCCTCCAATAATGCATAAAAATTCTAAAGAAAATATTTCCAGTAAATATTTAAGACAAAATTGATGCATCGTCGATTTTATATTCGAACGAGACGTTACTGGTTTTGTTCTACTTGCCCAGTATTGTTTGTATATTTGTCTAAGGTTCTGTCTTGCCGCGTGAGTGCGACACATGCTTTAACAGTTCTTTGCGTACTTTAAAACTCAACAAAAAAGGAGTTGCGCTAGAGATCTATACTGGATAGTGTTTGCTTTTCTACGAAGAGTTAGATATTTGTAGGTACTTAATAGACTCAGAAATACTTAATTAAAAATCTTGGTACTTAAATACAAAACTAAGTCTTAAGTATAAGTAAATAGAAGCAAGTACTTATGTTCGAGTACTAAGTAGGACATTTCAAAAGTATTGAGTAATAAGTCTTAAGTGACGAAAATGTACTTTAAGTAGTACTTAAGTCTTTTTTTTACTTAAGTATTGCCCAGCTCTGTCTCGTGGTATATTCTTTTTCTAGTTGATGTAAAAAATACAGTGATTGAAAAAGTGTTAAGCCTTCGTACACGCTTTTTTTATAGTTCCACGTGCACGCGCGTAAATTGTATGAAATCTCCATATGTACAATATTTCCAATAATGTGAAAATAATAAAAATTTGTAGAATTTATTTTATTATAAATTACAATAGAAAAAAAAATATTTTCTTTTCGATATAAAAGAAACTGAAAACACTTCGGTTCTGCACGAAGGGCAAGTTTAAGCCAAACACATCACAATTTGTTGAAAAATGTATTGCCTTTGAAGCACCGAAATTTCGTTCCGATCCTATTTCCCATCAATAAATTATAAATAACGACTAAATAAATATCTCGATTTAGTCGTTATTTTCCGTAGATATGTAAAATAGGAACACTTCTATTTAAAAAGTGCTGAGGATTCCTCCATGTATGTGTGTTTTTGAAAATTTACTGGCCCCTTTTTAAATTTTTAATTACGGCTTTTGAATTTATTCATAGTAAAATCTTGTCTTACCTTGATTTTCGAAGTTTTTGAGCATGTTGAGTGACTTCTCTATAGACGTGATTAATGATGAGTCATGCGCTTCTGCCAGACGTAGTGTTTCCAGAAGAAGAAAAAATTCTGTTGTAATAGGGAACACACTTTTACTATAATTTTTTTTTGTATCTATTGAGTCATCAGTACGCCAAGAATTTGATTTTTCTGGTGGACTTGATTTCGAACCAGTTGGACTACTTCCTGAATTTGAATCATGTTGTTCAGGTCCTGATTTGTCTTCGCCAGTAAGCAGATATAATTAGTATTATAAAAATGAATAATAGCGATGAAAGTTTAGATCCTTATCGAACTATGCAATTCATACTAAAGCTGTAGAACAGTCTTCCAGTGTGGAGAAGCTATACTTTTAATTGCAACCTTTATCAATTAAATGATTTTTTGGGAAATTCTGAAACGATGTAGGGTGTTCCATATTTGAATCAAATCAACGGATAAAATCTTCTTTGTATTAAAAATAAATGCGGCTGATAAATTTTTCACGTATCTACTATACCAGGAAAATATGTGGTTGACCATTTTCCCAGTATTCCAGAGAATATGAGAAATTGTTATGCACTTTTTGGCCTGAAATTTGAGATCCTTGTGTAACCGTGAGACTCTCCAATTTTGAAATACGAAGGTTGTCCCAGAAGTACCCCACCTGACATATAGATGGCGATTGTTGTTTTAAAAATAATGATAATATACAATACTTATATTTGGAAGACATCAGTCCAACCAATATAAGAGCGGAGCTAGATGCTACTATGGGGAGTCTGCTTCTTCATTTACAACTATAAAACATTGGGTGACAGAGTTTAAACGATGCCGTACGGGCTACCAAGTCGAACATAGCAGTCGTCGACAAAAAGAAGTGACTATGCCAGAAATGGTGAAAAAATCCACAAAATGGTATTGGATGACCGCCCCGACTGAAAGTGCGCGAGCTTGCAGACATGGTAGGCATTTCGAAAAGTGCTGTACATCGAATATTGACCGAAAATTTGAACATGACAAACAACAAAACAGCGTCGTCAGAATGTTTCAATATAGTGTCTGGCGAAGTTTCACAGGAATAAACCATGGATGAAACATGGGTCCATCACTTCACACCTGGACGAAGCAATAGTTAAAGCAATAAACTCAGAGAGGAGAATCGGGTCTAAAGAAGGCGAAGACAGTTCCATCTGCAGGCAAAGTCATGTCGTCAGTTTTATGGGATACGCAAGGTATAAGCCCCATCGGATTATTTTCTGTTTCCGAACATAAAATGGCTGGTGGTAAAAGACTTCCCAACAATGAAGAGGTGGAGTCTGCAATTGCTGACTATTTTGAAGAGCTCAACGATCCCTACTATATGTATCGAGCTAAAAGGAGAATATTTAGAGAAATAAAGATTTAGTTTCCCAAATTTTTTTAGTTTTTTTGTAAAGTCGGGCACTACAGGGGACCATCCTCGTATACATCTTAAATTGGATTTTTTGCACTGCAATTTGCAATTCTATGACAGTTGCCCAGTTTAGCCCATTTTTATACCCTAGATGAAATCTAAAGGGTATACTAAGTTTGTCATTCCGTTTGTAACACCTCGAAATAATGATCGTAGAGCAAAATGGATTGGACACCCACGCATAATATTAAAAGTTATTTTGATTTTTGCATGTCCGTCTGTCCGTCCGTGCGCACGATAACTTGAGAACGCGTGTACTTAGAGAGCTGAAATTTTGTACACGGACTTTAAAAACAAAGTAAGTTAAGTTCGAATATGAAACAAATCGGGCAACTCCTTCGTGGGGTTGCCATACAAAAATTTCGTTTTTCAATATATATTTGAACACTGCCAGAGAACGTGTCGACGTAGAGAGCTGAAATTTGGTACGTAATGTTTTCATTGTACTAGCAAATAACGTTTCATAAATGAACTAAATCGGGCAACTCCTTGGTGTTGCCATATAAAAATTTAAGTTTTTTACAAATATTGCGAAAACGATCAGTCCAAGACATTTTTATTGTACTAAAAACTTTTTCAGAATACGAAATCCTATAAAATTGGTGATAATCATTTTATCATTTTATATGCGAAAGACCAGTTCAAAAATCAAACTTGCACAGAAGGGTGACAATGCGAAATGTCCTAAGGGCATTCATCTAGGGTATTATAAGAATTGGTCTTAGACCAATTCTAGCTTTTTTTCTTGTCATAATTAGATATGGAATTTTTCAAAGAGTCAAGTTGGAATAAAATTTGAACTCTCCACGTCAATCAGTTTTCAAGTAGTATAAAGAATATAGGGCAAACTGAAATTTTTATATGTTACGTGCAATAGAGAGAGAGACATCTATTGAAAATGAATACTTCGCGAGAAATAATTAATTAAGTACGGACATAAACATCTTTCGGAAAATCGTATTACATAAAGGGCAAGCGACATCTTAGGTTCGGAGAATGGAATATTCGGGAAGGTTCTAGGACAATTTGTAGAGTATAAATACGGCGCTTTTCACCGCCAGGAGGCAGTCTTATTTCACACAATAAAATGAACGAAGTAAATTATTAGTACAATACTAGCGATAACTAAAGTACAGTTGATTTGATAATTGTTTGTGGATGTTATCAAAGTAAACAGTATAGTTAAATATAGAAAGAACTTGTGAATAATATTTGAAATATTAGTATTAATTAAAGCCACGCTCGTAACAATACCTTATCCTTAGTATTAGTTGCAAGATGTCGATTTTTTGTTTTTAACTTAGATTTACAAAGTGTGTACAAAAGTTTAATCCACTAAGTCAATATATAGCCAGGACAGACAGACGAACAACTCGAAAGGCTTTTAAATATGTAGGATGTTCTATTCATTCTGTTATAATTTTTTTATAAAGGGAATGACTAATTTAGTATATCCCATCATATGTAAGAGGTAACTACATAAATCAAAAGTTAGAATATAACAACAATCCAAAGCAACTAACTACTGATTTTGTTGAATAATTCATAAAATTTGACATTAGCCACTTGGATGACTTTTTTTTTTCAGTTCTTTTAACATTTTTCGTTGAGTGTTGAATTGATTCGAATGCTTGCTTTCTAGCCCAATTTTATCTACAATTTTTGTTCAGAATTTAGCTATAAATTTTACAGGCCGACAACAGACCGCGCCCACACAAAAACATCTAACTAATTCCATAATCTAATCACTAATCTAATAGTGTTGACAATATTTTATGAATTTTAAAATCAAACTCGACCCACGAAAATTCGTTAGATTTCTGTGCCATGGTTAGAGAGGAAAAACAAGTTATTGATCGTGTCTTCAATTACATACATACATACTATAACGCGAGGAAAATTCTAAAGATTCGCAATTCAAGTACAAAATTCAGAACGATAAGAAGAGGAAATGCCCAGGCGGAGAATGGAAATAAATTGTAGTCGTGTAGATTCTGTGGTGCACGGCTAAAAGCAGATCCAGGGTAAAACTTGAATTTACAATTAGCCCTGCGATGTCTGATGATGATATTCCAAACTACATAACTACCAAGCGCTATATAGTAGTTAGCTTGATCCTCCTCTTTTTCACCACCAGGTTCTCAAGTAATCAGCAAACTCCATGATGATGTTGACGATGAATGTTAGCTTAGCTTAGGAGTCTTTAAACCTGGTTTATATCTATTTCAATAGTACTTCTTCATACCTACATAAATATAGTAGAGTACATGGCATCGCGCAATATTACCTAGGTATGTATATAATACCTGTAACATTTACCTATGTGTGTATATACGTACGGGTATGTGATGTATACTGGACTTTTAGTTTCAATCAAACCGAGCCTCAGCCACTAATACATACATACATTACGGCAGAATACAACGTAAAAATATGAAATAATTTTTTCGAACTGATTTACTGCCACCTTCGATGATTCGATCCGCGGTTTTTGTCAGGAAAGCTTCACAGGTCATGAATTATACGGCGCGCTAGATGGAATATACGTCAAACGCTTAATGCTATTAGTAAATTAGCCGCCGGTGAACGACTTATGTCGCCGCTTAAGTTGTGTTTCTTTATGTTTGTCATGCCTATTACACAAGAAAAAAAAGGTATAAACTTTTGTTGATTATTATTATTATTAAAATTTTTTAATTTGACGGCCACGCGATTCTCTCAGGTATGCATTGAGTGAGTTTGAAAGAATATTCGTAAATAAATGTTTAATAAAAGTGCGCGTAATTTGAGTTTTATTATTAAAGTTTTGTGATGTTCGCGGCTTTCATTCGAAATCTTATTGTGTCGCATTAGAGCCACAGTTCTTCCAAGTTTAACTGCCTGTGAGTGATGGCATACCTATTTGATTATGTGAAAATTTAGTTAATTTGTTTTGAATAGAGCCAGTGATACAGAAACCACCTGAATAGAGCTCCAGAATTGCATTGCATTGCAGATTGTTTTAAACGGTATTGGTACTGCCCTACTTGCTGCCCTACAACACTAATCATAGGTGAATTAAGCTTAATCGCCTGGAACAGCATTTGATTGTCGTCAGGGCTTGGTTTCAATTCAATTTCTTCAAACAACGGAGATATCTAATGTTGAATTTGTATTGTGTGTATGTAATTTATATATAGTATAGTAGGTATACATATATAATTTTATTACAGTGCAATCTTGTTTACCTTAAATCAACAACAATCTACAATAAATGTCACTGCTCTACACGTGTCTGCAGTGAATAATAATTTTTTTGATAGGCCACAATTTAATCGGTGGTATGTAAAAATTCGTGCTAAGTACACACATGGATGGCCAGCTGCGGATGTTACTTTATGAAAGAATCTTTCTTCTGTCACTGTTGATTTTTTTGTGATTTTTTTGTTCAGGTACATAGAAAAAAAAAATATCGTTCCTCTTGAAAGCTTGTTATTAATTTTATTAATTGCAAATAACCGTAATAAGTTGGTGTTATTGGTAATGAGTACCGGTTTTTCGTCTTTATAATTCTTTTATTTCAAACGGGATGCTGTTGTGCCGCATCGCCAACGGTAGGAAATGATGAGGGGCAGAACATCTTTATTTTAAATTTGGAATTAAAAATAAAATGCAAATAGAATTCTTACCATAATAATATTGGAGTTAATTACTTGTAACGATTTTTTTTTATTTTTTTTATTTTTTTTTGTATATACTTAATCATTCATCTGAGAAATAAGATTTGAGTTAACGTGGGCTGAAAGGTTGTTCCATTATGTATTTGTTTCACCGAAAAATCTAAAAACAAAGCAAAGTGTTCAAAGTTGCAGTTTTTTTTGTTTTAATTTTCAATTAAATTGCTATTCCAATGAGACAACTTTTAGCTACATTTTAGTATTTACTTTTATTGCTATTTGACTTCCATCTATTAATTAAATTCATTATTGTCGTACCAGGAAACAACCTCAGATGTATGTCAACAAGCATTCGGTCTGTATGTTTACTAGAAAGTTTTTACCCAACCTTCAAAGTTTTTACACAGATTCTAACGTTTTTTACTCATAATGTGTATGTTATCTACTCGGACTAGAAAAATTTGACAGTTGAATCCATTTCCCCTCCTGTAGAAAAGTTAATATTTTTACACAGGACAAAGTGGATGAGTAAGTTCATTCTTTTCTTTCATTTGTCATTTGGAAATAATTCTTTCAGTTGTCAGGGCTAGTTTTTCTTCTCTTTCTCTTCATTTCTCGAGAAAATAGTTTATTCTCGAGAAAGGCGTCAACACTCAAGTCGCAACCAGGATATCAGAGATTTTTTCCCTAATAGTCCCGCCCCGCCATTGGCTGACAAGATTGTATAGAAATCATAGGAATACGTAACAAATTAAATCGAAAATCGACAGTAGCAAAAACAGGAAGAAATGTGCGGTGAGCTCTCGACTTTTTTCTTCCTTAGAATATAAATTCTGGTTGTTTTAGAATCTGTTGTAGCTGTCTTGAGAGCTCAGTACAGGCATTAACAGAAATATAATGTATACAATACTAATTTTTTCTACACGACAATTCTCACGAAGTTCTCAGAAGCTTATAAGGTTACATTTTAAGAAGACAACGTACATCTCAATACGAAAACCCCAAGATGAAGCGGTACGAAAGCTGACTCCCTAATGGCCTCCTAATAGAAAGCTCTATACATATTCTCTCTCTCTCTGCTGTATTATGCCACATAAATTCTTCGCAACATTTTTTAATGATAGCTTTCTTTTGTTGAATATTAAGTTAAAGAACTTTGAAAAAGTTATCCGAGTTTATATGGAGATTTTCATATCTAGTTGTATGTTGTCTGTCGTATAAATAAGGATTTGGCGACTTTTAATCTTTGCAATAAGATTGTAAACATTCAGCAACATTTTATCTTCTCATGCAGCTTGAAGATACACGATTATAAACGGAAAGAATCAATTATCAAGCCAAATAGTTCCTCTTCACGACAATAAGCCAAAAGCGATTTTAAGGTCCTACTACTGATAAAATAATTTTAAGATATAAATGTTTAATAAAATTACTAAATTCCACAAAGAGATTCAATCTGCAACGTAATCCTGCAGAAGTATGGCAACTGATGATGAAATTATATATTATACTGTAAAAAGGAGGAATTAAGTTAGCTCAGACCTTAATGAAAATAAAAGATGAAGAAAAAAATTTACTGTATCTATTAACTAGCATTAAAAATAAAAGATACATGGAAGTTATCATATACATATAAAAAAATTTCTAAAGATTCGTCAAATTTTGGGTTGGTGCTCTGCCGAAAAAACGTTAGTTGTAGTTGCTATAACACAAAAATTAGATAGAACTGGTATTTCTATTGTTTAATCGATATTGTATTGTAGGTAATAAGTGATGGTGCTGCCGTTATGCAGGAAGTTGAATTGGAAAGTTGTGTGGTGCAAATCAGCAACTATGCTATAATTATGGCTTGCACTTAGCTATTTTGAAACTTTTTCAAACTTTTTGCATTGAGAAGAAGAAAGAAAGTAACGAATTCAGGAAGATAATAGTGATAGTGAAGATGAAGATTATTTATTAGAATATGAAATGAATTTTCAATTTGAATTAGTGAGAAATAGAGAGTTGCAAATGCGAAATCTTATAAATTTACAATTTATGAGAGGAGAATTTTTGAATATTTTTACAATTTTCCGTATATGTACACTGTAAACAGGCACAAATTGTTGCCACAAAATTTAAGAAAAAATCGCTATAAATGTAGGGATTTTTTCCCTAAACTTTGTGGAAAAATGCAAAATATTCAAAAACTCCCCTGTCAAAAATATCGTTTTGCAAAACTATCAATATAAATAAAAGGGGGTATCATTACTTTTGAATTATAAGAAAAGTTGGCATACTATGGCAATCATCAAATGCTTTTTACGAATTGAAAAGCTTTACAAGTGAGAGAAGATTTTGTATTATTAACAGCAGAAGGAGCCTTAAAACATTTGCTTTACCAAAATTAGAAAAGGTCAGCAATGAGCTATATGTTAGAAGCTTCATATTTGAATTAAATATGAAATAAATAAAAGAATAAACAAGAACACCATAAATCTTCACAAAGTCCCAATTGAGAAGAAAAAAGATATAATGTACACATTTTTTAGACTATTCTCAAAAATTATATGAACAAAATTGCAAAAGAAATGTTAAATGGAAAATTTGTTAGTTTCGAACAGTTTTACACTGATGAACCAGATGTTAACGAAGTTCCAATCCATGGAAATGATGAACTGTTTCTTCAAGAACAACTAAAATTACAGTGCTAGAGAAGGGAGGCCTGGTGTTGCTGAAAATTATTAAACAAGAATTTAATATATTCCAAACAACTGGTACAAAAAAAAAAACAAATTTGGAACTACATACATACTTAGAAGATAATTTGTCCAATAATTAATTAGTAATGAACGTAATTTTACTATTGCAAAGGATTTTGTTAAGAAGAAGAGAAATCTATTGTTCAATACTACTTTTGACGCGCTATGTTTTTTGAAAAAATTATATCAAAGTTGAACAATAAAGGAATATTTTTTCGCAATCATTTTATATCTACACCTACTTATTGAAATAATAAATAAAATACATGAATTCAGTTTTTTTTTATTTATTATAATATAAATTTTTAATTTGAATATAAGCGAGTAAATGTTATTTTATATATTATATGAGAAATCTCGAGATTTCTGAGATATAAAAGGTAATTTTGTCTTTTCTCGAGAAATGAAAACTATCGAGAAATCTTAAACACTATATCATGGCGGTTTTTTAAAAAATAAAATAAATAAAATGTCCGATTTTATTAAAAAAAAAAAAATTATAAATCAATAAAAAAAAATTATTCTTGATTTTTGACAGCTGACAAATTTACGTCGATTTACCCAGGCTTTACACATAAATTAGGTCTGTTCGCGTACTAGCTTGAAAGTACAAACTTGTAAAAGTTTTTGCAAGTTTTTACTCGAAGGCGTTCGCGTACTCGAAAATTGAGAGAGAAATTGTTTACGTCACTTTTCCCCTCCGTGCAATTTATTACTTGAATTAGCTCGAGAAAAATTGTCGAGTAAAAACTACGAAAGTGTCAGTTTTGACAGTTCGTCACCGGTTTTCAGTTATTTTTAAAGTTTTCAGTTATTTTTCAAGTTTTTAGTTTTAAGAAAATGGAAAAACCTGTTACTCCACCAGTAGAAGTAGAATGTTCTCCAAAAACATTTCAACGTATTCAAAGTGGTAAATTAAATTTGTTTATTGTACTATGTGCTAGGAAAATTTGACCTCGTTATTACAGATCCCGAATATTTGCAAAGTTTTACTCGAAGCCGTTCGCGTATTTTGTGAGTGTCACTCTCAATTTCTCTCTTTATCATACATTTTGACGTTTTTCATATTTTTACTTGAAAAAGTACGCTAACAGACCTATTGTCTGTTAACTTTCTTCATTCTCATCTAGTATTATCCCCTCTACCGAAAGAAAGTTTTTACTTGATTTTTACTCAGGCTTTTTTATATAAAAGTAAGCGTACCGACCTATTTATTATGTATGTAACTGGGGAAACTATTGATCAATTCAAATAATATTTTGTTGTTGGAATTGTAACTCTTGGACTAGCATATTCTTTCATTCTTTCTTTCATTCATTTAATTCTTTTCATGTTCGATCTGTTGACAATATAGGAATCCACATATTGGGAAATCACGATTAAATTTTCAGCCCTACAAGAAACCTTATAGCACATTTCGCCAATATATATTTTTGAATTCTTTTGATTGTATGTAGATTAATGTCGAGAAGAGATTTATTTGTGCTGGTTCATTGGCTATACTTTTTCAGATTTTTCGACAGCATCTTGCTCTGTTTTGTGTTTTGTTCCTTCAGGGGTATCTTGATCAGAGTGTTCGTTGATGCTTCGACAGTGTCATGCTCCCAGGTTAGTGTCAAAATATGCTGAAGTGTATTAATTTATAAGAACACCTAAATAGCAAATGTAGTTTCTACGTAATATGGAAAAAACTAATGCCTTCGTTATCTGTAGCATTGAATATTGAAGTGAAGTGTAAACAGGACACTCCAAAGAATCGATTGGCATACTTCGCCCTACTTATTTACCGAACACCCTGTGTATATTTTGTTTTGTATGTGTGACCTAAAATGGATGCACTTGGAGATGTGGGGGTTCAAAGTTTCAACTTTATTTTATAAAAATTTTTTTTTTTTTTTTTTTTTTTTTTAATTAACATTAAATTAACGATTAAATCCTACCCATTTCGATCCAAACGGATGCATCAGCACAATTGTTCCGTTCGGTCTCAAACACTTGACTTAAAAATTTTGCCAGATTTTGTCTTTCATCCATGAAAACATTCTTTCTTTGTCATATAATTCATGTGTTTTTTTTTATTTCATCAACAAAAGCCTTTTCATGCATCTTTGAGTATAAAGAAATCTTTACAGATGATTTTTCTAGTAATGTCATCCGTAAAAGTTGCTCAACTTCTCAGTTTCGATTCGATCCATTTCGGTGTAATGTGTCCAATGCACGTATGTCTCATATAAGCAAATTTGACATTTGTACGAATCGGATCGAAACGGTGGAATTGTGTTTCGCCCTTAATCTCCTTGACCGATTATTTAGCTCATTCTTATGTTTTTTAAAGGTGTTTCTGTGCAGTATTATTATCTATTCTCTAAACTTTAGAGGGGGAGGGGGGAGGGGGGAAATTGAATATTCCATACATTTTAGAAAACAAAAAAAAAAAAAAAATCCCTACATAGAGAATGAAAATTGAAAATGTCTTACAATTTAGGGGAAAAATACCTACCTGGATTTTAGGGATAAAGCCTTGTGGCACAAATTGTTGCCACTTACTTTAGGAATTTTTTTTTTTGCTGTGTAGCCATTAATATCTCGTCGAAGTGTATAATCCTGATTTTATTGACGTTGATCTTTGGACCGATCATTTCACTTTTCTAGTGCATTTGAAGAGATGTATACGTATATGTCATAGTCTCAATAGAAATCGCAGATGTACTGCTCACAGCCCACTTTACTCTCCGCTGTCATCTTACGTCAAATGCAACAGACGCCATTGATTACAAACTTGATGAGAAAATACAGTCTTGTTTGACACTGGAACTAATCACAAATAAATCAGTGTGTTTTTATGGTTCCCATAATGTTAGAAGGTGAACTCCTTATATTTATAGATAAGCATATGTATTTGAGATGATCCATAGAGTTGAATATCTTTTCATAGTCTGTAAAGGATAGATGCAGACGAAACTAAAACGATCGCTATAGTGTATTCCTTAAGGTGCTGTTATGATCAGATATGATCTGACATAATCCTGCCGGCTCTATTGAACCTTTTATTCGCTTAAATTAATTTTACCTTTGTAATTATATTAGTGACGATGGCAGTAAGGCATATACATATGTATGTGGGAATTCGAAAAAAAAATAGCTTGGCACCGATGATCGTAATTCGAGCATTGATACTTTGAGACTAGTATTTTCGTATTATATCCATTGGATCACCAGCGCTTTGTCCAATTTTCCCGTTTAATTTCACTTTTCATAGAGAAGCATCAGGTCTTGCGTCTACAGCAGTGTTGCCACTTTGGCTAGTTTTAAGTTGACGAAAATACGGCGGACTTCTGAAATCATAACTAAACGAGAAAAAATCTAATTACAAGAATTGATTTTTTTTTTTTTTAGACTACTTCACACTTTAGTCTTCTTTCCAGAATCTAAAAGCACCTTTGCTGACATCATGCTTTGAATTGTGTACTTATACAGCCAATCAATTTACTGTGTATTAAATTTAAGTTTGTAAGCCTCTGTAAGCTAATAAAACTAAAAATTCCCCTAAGTTCTCAAATTGTACCTTTGTGTGATATGTAAAATGTATTCAATAATTGTACAAATTTACTAAGGTGGCTGGCAACCCTATGTTCCCCATCATCCACCAATCCTATCCGAATGTAGACAGAATATAAGACAGGACGCACAAGCAAAGAGTTGCCAGAAAAATATTTTTATTCCATTTTAGCCGGAGTTATACCCTAGACCAGGGGTGGCCAACTTTTCTGTATATAAGATCTACTTTTTATCTTAAAAGTGTGTCGCGATCGACTTGTTGTCATAGGCGTAGTCTAAGGGGGAAGAATGGATGTAAAATGCATGCTATGTTTATACACTGTGTTTCAGTATAAGGTGTATTCCAGAGAGGTATGGGTAGATAAACAAAATATATGTTCAAAACAATTTTTTATTTTTTAAATCATTAAGTTTTCGGGATATATGCACTTGAAGAAAATAAATTTCCAGACCCAATTTTTGATAGCAGCATTCCGTACATGCGGTACCCAGAATACATTAAACTATTGCTATAGTTCGCGCCACAAAAAATGAGCTATCAAGGTCGGGGAAATTTCAGTTTGGGGTTGCCACTTTACCAATTTAACCTGAGCAATTTTTTGTAATTTTGCCTTTTAAATTAAGTTATTTTATTGATTTTCTACAAGGTTAGATAAATCTTGTCCTCGCAGACATGTTTTAGTTTGGGTTACTTAAGTTAGAGAGTTTATTTACAAATAAATTTGCTTATTTCAATCACTTATTTGCCGATATTCCCACACATGTGGGGATACGCTAGGATATTTGAACTGTCATTCATTGCTCATTTTATTTGAGACACAAGCCAAAACCCATTTTGAAGTTCTTCATGTTGCCGCATCAAAGTAATTTATATGGATTCTGGATGTAAATTACTTTTAGAAGTTCTGTGTCGAAGTTTA
This sequence comes from Dioctria rufipes, assembly GCA_963924295.1. Lineage (NCBI taxonomy): Eukaryota > Metazoa > Arthropoda > Insecta > Diptera > Asilidae > Dioctria > Dioctria rufipes. The sequence goes on along the minus strand of OZ002743.1, from coordinate 91,012,890 downwards.
TTTATAATATAAATATTTTTTTTTGCAAGAATGAAAGAAAATAAAATAAAATGAAGACATAAATATTTATTAAAATTCCAAGAAAATACAATAGTATAACTCAAAAATATCAAAATTTAATTGGTTTTACTTGCAATGCCCTCTGAAAGCTCTTTTACGATTGGGAATATACCCAATGGTACAAACTTATATAAATTTCCCTCTGGTGACCTTGATAGCTCAATTTTCGTGGCGCGGACTATAGAAAGTTTTGTCTTCTACAATCGCTTTAAAGTCCATGGTACACGGAATTCCACCCCAGACATTGCGCGTGATCGACGATCGACGAAAATTGGCCTCGCGATCGACCGGTCGATCGCGATCGACTTGTTGGCCACCCCTGCCCTAGACAGACGACTGTGTCCATAATGACTTAATTTGAAATTCAGTCATTTCATGGGAATTAAGAGGTGACAGACTATGGACGAAAATTATTTCATTTGGAATGTCATTAACAGTTCTTCAATGTGAGTAAAGATCATGGAAGAACTCAATAATTTAATTAAATGCTATCAAGAAAATTTGCGAGTATTTACTGTAGTTTCAAAGCATTTAGTAGAACACAATTTTTATTGTTGAAACGGACCAAAACGGGAAGAAAGCGGCAAAGAAATCTCTTTGATGATCAGCTGATGGCTGTCACTGATAACTTCATTGGAAAAACTTTCCACTTTACAATAAATTCAGCTAATTTTAATGACGGTAGGTGGCAGTTTTACTGCAATTTTACTAAATGAGATAGAACTTGGTCCTTTTCAAAATGAAGCGAAATGTTGCAAATGGGTCCTTGATGGACTTCATTTGTGTGACACACTGCACATTTGACTCCATTTAATTAAAAATTTAGTCATTATGGAGATAGCCTGTATAGGCTATTAAGACCTTCAGCTAAATTCGTTAAATCTGAACGGTACCTACGCCAGAATTCCTACCGTCTCAAGTTTTAGTACTTTTAGCCGGGAAGACTCATATTGAAAACCGGCTAAAATAAAAAACTAATCTCGAACATAATATAAATTTTAATTTGTATTCTTTTGTGTTAATAAAAAAAAACTGTATTTGTAATGATGATGATATTTTACTTTTCTTTTATTTTAAAACAGTTTGAGATTCAAACGACAATTTGGATCTAATCTTAATTTTTGTTTGAATTTGAAATTATTCTTATTTAGGAATCATTATTGTTTCAAATTTGAATTGGTTTTAACAATTTTGGTTCTAGGGTATGTAGTATAGGTCATCTATCATATATGTAAGGTGTGTTGATTATCCGAAATTCTCAGCTTAGATCCGCAAACTCTTGAGAGGAGCGCGGGGTCCTGGGCTGGTTGAACAGTCGTTGGAAAGGCATACAATTAGCTCTTAACTGGTGCCGTACGACCGGCACTTTTCAAGATACAGGGTGTTTTGTCAAAAACTAGTTTTTATTTTCTTAATCACCCTGTAATTCCCAAACTGTCGATGTGGACCCCCCGCCCCTGCCATAAAATTTAAAATTTTTTGTTCGTCTAGGTGAGTACAAACACCTGCTCTATGGACCACTATGTAGACGGAAACACCCTGTGCTTTTCTTTATGCGCAGATTCACAGAGCCTGCTCTATACTTGATTATAACACGCAGAAGCAGATAGTGGTAGCTCCCAACATCCGAACTTTTCATATTTCTGACATTAAACAGTGATTCCTTTAGACTGAAGATGTTACATAAGTCGATCATCTTCACTATTGTTCTTCCCAGGTCTACGTATACGACAGATATGAATCATCGAATTATAGTTAGAGAGATCACGTAATAGAGAGAGCTCTCAAGTTAATAGAAGAATGCCGATTCGGTCTATATTAGGAGAACCATCTTCTTTCATATCGGAGTGGAGAAGGTTGATTTATTCAGTGTTTGTGTTCCAGAATCATTGTATATTACCAGTTCTATGGATACTTAAACCACAGATAAGTAATACCATAGGTGGCACAAGAACTAGATGTCACATGCAGTTCCAGAAAAAGTATACAAATTTTATATGGCTATGGGTGGTCAACAACATTTAAAATGATGTATACGTCGAATGATTTATATTTTCTCGCATCTGCCTTGTTGAGGAGGCCGATCAAATGTATACAAAACTGCTGTTAAAGAAACATCTGCTCTCGGCACGCTCTAAAATATGATGTGGTCAATTCCAAAATGCAGTGTCCATCATGATCTGTATACTCTGCTGTGGTATGCGTATGCCATGCGATATCTAGCTCTTATACCATCTATGGTAAATCCAGATTTGGAAACCAATGTTAAAAATCTGCTTCCCATGAGGCAGACATGATGTATATATCAGTCAGCCTTACCTTTTAGCAAAGCCAAAATCTCTGAATATTAACCAGCCTATAGGCCATCACCCGATCAATTTGGTTTCAGCCAGCGGTTGAAAAATAAAAAAAATAAATGTGAAAATTATAGAAGTTTTGTCAAGATATTCAAAAGCTTTAGCAAAGATTTCAACCAAAAATAATGTAGAAAAAAACATGAAGAAGGTCACTACATACGGAGCATGAACTGACTATCCTATCTCCTTCAATATCTGGGTATTACCATAGATGGCACACGAACTAGATGTCGCATGCCATACTAAAGCAGAGTATACACATTGTGAAATGAGTAGTGCATTCTGAAATGGACCATAATATGTTTCAGATTGTGACGAATGCAAATGATTTTATAATAGTAGTTTTGTATACATTTGATCGACTTCCCCAACACTTCAGATACGAAAAAATATGAATCACTCGTCGTATACATCATTTCAAATGTTGTGGTCCATTCCGGAATGGACCACCCAGCCATATAAAATTTGTATACTTTTTTGGTACTGCATGCGACATCTAGCTCTTGTGTCATCTATGGTATTACTTATCTGTGCTTAAATTTAACTCTTAAGTAGAAAACAGGACTCATCTGTTCTAGCAGCCGATTCATCTCGAAATATAAAGCCAGTTGCTCAATGCATTCCCATAATTCAACATTTGTAATCCATCCGCTTAATCGTATCTTTATATTGAAGTCAAGAATTGACCAGCCTTAATTTCATTCTAACAAAGAACTTTCTGCTTTTCCATATTGGTATTATAGGTAAAAATGCAGCATAGCTTTATTTAGACTGATGTTGACATCTTCTTCTGTACTTGCATCTTAGATGACTATACTATACATACTAAGTTAGGGACAATTCAATTGTCAAAAATTAAAATTGTAGAGACGATGTCCGATCTTGACTGGGTGCACTAAATTTTCATGAATGTAGCTCTAATCCTATATCTTCATGTTTTCTAATTCCGTCGCTCTTTTGGACTCATTTATTCCCAATTATTTTCCAACTGTGCTAAGATTAAGCCAGAAAAGTTAATGACTTCAAAAGAAAATCATTTCCCATTTTCGTTTAAACGAGGTTTTTGTAATTTTAAAAAAACTTTTTTAATTTTACACTGAATATGTATTTCAAAAGGCTAATAATCCCTGTTGAACTAAATGTTTTTTTTTTTTTAAAAGAAAAAAAAGTGCCGTTCTAAAAATTTCCTGAAGGATACTCTTCTCTTCATTAAACAAATCAAAGAAAAGTTTTAATACATTTCGTTACTCTAAATAATAATAATTTATCTTAGAATTATTTTGCCAGCTCTCTGCAACTAAGTAAGCCTCATAGCATTCAAATAAATGTAAATATTTAATATTTCGGCCGAAAATACACAAGATAAAATCGAGAAATTTCGCGACATCAAGACAAAACGCCCTCACAGAGCCAAGTGACCCAACTAATTTGTCTCAGAAAATTTTGACAGTTTTTTGAAAAAGACATAAAGTCGAAAAGAAGTATCAATCGATCATTAGAATGCTTCTTCAGCACGTTCTTGACACAGAAAACTTTGCAAAAGACATTTCAGTCATTTAAGAAACATTGAGAGAATCTGTAGGTATGTCCAATAGGAAGTAAGGTGAAAATTTTTGTAAGAATTTTGTTTTTATTTTATTGAATATTTAAAAATTTTATTTTTATTTCGACCTACATAATATATTCTAAGTGGCTTTTTTGAGCCACAATAGTTTTATGACAATTTTTTACGAGTACGCCAGTATAAAAAACAGAAAGAAACAAAAACGACATTTGTATGATGTGGGCTCGCATCATCATCATCATCATCATTATTAAATAAATTTTGCTTCTTTTAAATTAAAACTACAAATTTACCCAATATTGATGTAATTTACGAAACATTTTTCTTTTTTATGTTAGTGTTACAGAACAGGTGTAGTGAGTGGGCTGTTTTTTACGTAAAACCAGATCTTTTTGGGAAAATCTCGTAAATGAATTTGATTGACTTAAGAAAATGTATTTCAAGGAATTTTAAGTATAGGAAAAAGTTTTTTTAAAGCTAAATTTATTATTTTTAGCGCTTAATGTTTTGTAAACAACGTAGTACAGGAAGTTGTATAATTAAGTAATATTCTTCTTACTATTACATATTATACAATATTATACAACATACAGAGAAAAATCTGCCATTTATATATTTTATACCTATCTTTACAGCGCCCCACTCCCTGCTACTAGTGATTTAAAAATTTTGTAATTCTACGATGAGCAAACTTAAGCCTGAAATAGATTAACATGCAGTGCAGTGCGGTAAAATTTAGAAGTGTTGTTTTTGAATGTCTCAATACAGATTAACTGCTGCACTGCACTGAATTAGTTTAGCCAAATTTCTAAATTTATTGTTCACATTTGTTTTTATGTCACTGCTAAAAAGAAATACAAAAAAAAATGGATATAGGTATGGAAAAATGTAACAGAATTTATGCGGGTAAAGAAATTTTTTTGTGAGGCTTACTATGTTTACATGCAGGGTTGAACCACAGATAAGTAATAATAATATTTGAAAACCAATGTTAAAAATCTGCTTCTCATGAGCCAGGCATGATTTATATATAGCTAGCCTTAGCATAGATAAGTAATACCCAGATATTGAAGGAAATAGAACAGTCAGTTCATGCCCCGTATGTAGTGATATCTTCAAGGTTTATTGTACATAATTTTTGGTTAAAATATTTGCTAAAGCTTTTGAATATCTTGGGAAAATTTCTATAATTTTCACAATTTCTTCTTACTTTTCAAGCGCGCTGGCTGAAACCAAATTGATCGGCTGATGGCCTGTAGGCTGGTCAATCGTCAGAGATTTCGCCTTTGCTAAAAGGTATGGCTGGCTGATATACGTATACAACATTATGGGAAACAGATTTTTAACATTGATTTCCAAATCTGGATATTACTTATCTGTGGCCTTAGCTTTTAGCAAAGGCAGAATCTCTGAATATTAACCAACCTACAGCCTAGCCGAACAAAATTGATTTCAGTCTGCTCTTGAAAAGTACGAAAAAATTGTGAAAATTATAGAAGTTTTGTCAGGATATTCAAAAGCTTTAGCAAATACTTTAACCAAAAGTAATCTACAAAAAAACATTGAAGATGTCACTACATACGGGTCACGAACTGACTATCCTATTTCTTTCAATATCTGGGTATTACTTATCTGTGGTTGAACCATAGTTCAACTCAGGTTCAACTCCATGTATACGCGACTCGAATTGAAATTGGGTCGACTCGACTACGTTTGGCTAGCGTAGTCGAGTTGAAATGGTGTCCTATAAATGCGGATTGAGTAGTCGAGTTGGCAGTTGGAATTTATTTTGTTTGATCTTTGCTCGAAAGATTTGTTATACCATAAATAAGATATTATGTTGAACTGTCACTTCAACTATATTTGGACCCGTTCTCATCCCTGCGTGCTAAAAAGGTAACTGTGGATTGCTCTTAGGTTCGAAATCTGGGTAATGTCAACTTTCACCGGTGAATGCCAACATTTACATAATCGCATGGTGAATTTCCGAAATATTTGCTAAATACCCTTATTCCTGACTTACACCGGTAACTGTCAACATTCACATCGTTGCTTGGTGAATGTCCGAAATATTTGCTAAATATCCTTATTCCTGACTTACACCGGTAACTGTCAACATTCATTATGCACTAATGGTGAATGTTGAACATATCGGACATTTATATTTTCTTCTCCGTAATTCAGTCGCTATAAAACGTCACATGGGTGACGTAACTTTTTCACCTCTCTTTCTGAGAGGAGTGATCAAGAATTTATAACACACAGTACATTCTAAATGAGAAAAGAAAATAATAGTAATAAAAAAATTACTTAATTATGTGATTCAAATCTTATTAATTGCAACAACTTAAATTATTGTGACGCATATTTCGGATATGACTTGATTACTGAATTCTCTACCATTATCTGATTGCAATATTGAAAGAACGTGATTCGCTACTTCTTCAGTTCTTTCAGTTTTCAAAGGTCGTAGCTGGACAAACTTAGTTAAATGATCTTAATACACCATTTTTCGCCATCTCTGTTTGACTGCAGATCTATCAGGAGTGCATTCCAAAACATAGCCGCAGTTGATTATAGCTGACTTCATAGCGTAGACAAGTTAAGTCAGCTAACATATTTCAGTTGACTAATGGGTTTTGAAACGATTGAAGCCAGCTGTAGTCAACTGTAAAAACGTTTTAATCGTCTGTAATCCAAAGGTGTGTTGCACTTACTTATAGCAGAAACCACTTCAGAAAGTGTTTTAGAGTACTTTTCTGGAGAAAAATAAAAACAATTGTCTTCTCGTTTACCCGCAATTAAAGCATTTAACTTTTCAAGAAAAAGATTTACTGCAGTATCCATTTTTTATTAATTACGGTATCGGAAAAAAAATTAATGAAACGTTGCTCGCATCATCAAAGCTTGCATAAGACTGACATGACAAAGCTGACTGATTCCCAGCAGAACAAAGGAGGGAGCCAGTCGCCTCTTTGTCGGTTCCTCTCTTTTGGACATCCATGAAAGCATATCTGTGCTTGTCGGCATACACCGGTGAGAGTCCGAATGTACAAGAATGTAATGAAATATTCGACCTTTCACCGACGTATTTGGTATGTGTTAACATTCACCGGTGTAAGTCGACATTCTCCAATTTCGGTCTTTCACGGTAACATAACGGGTTTTCCAATAAGAGGTGTTATTTTGAATAATGCCATTTTTTTAAATAAATGATCGGATCTTTATTTCATTATAAAGAGGAAGGTATGCCGATAATAATGGAAAATAAAATCAGCCAAATAACCACCACGACCATGCCTACAGGACCATATCCTTTTCATGAAATTTTCCATAACCAAATCGCAAAGTGGCTGCCCTATGTCCTCGATAGCCTCACGAATTCCATCTTTGAGGTCTTGAATCGACGCTGGGCTGTTGGCGTAGACCTTCTCTTTCAGGTGGCCCCAAAGGAAGAAGTCGCAAGGTGTTAAGTCACAAGATCTCGGTGGCCAATTGTGATCACCTCTTCGAGAGATAACACGGTCCGGAAACTTTTACCGTAAAAGATCAATGGTTTCGTTGCTTGTATGGCACGTAGCGCCGTCTTGTTGAAAGTAAACGTTGTCCAGATCAATACCATCCAATTTCGGCCATAAAAAATCATTAATCATCTGTCGATAGCGCAATCCATTCACCGTAACTGTTGCTCCAGCATCATTTTCGAAAAAGTAAGGTCCAATGACCCCGCGGGACCATAAACCGCACCAAACGGTCACACGTTGAGGATAGAGAGGCTTTTCAACAATAACTCTTGGGTTTTCCGAGCCCCAGATGCGACAATTTTGCTTGTTGACGAAGCCATCGAGGTGGAAATGGGCCTCATCACTCAAGATGAGTTTTCGATGGAATTCCGGATCATTTTCATGCATTTCAAGGACCCAATCAGCAAAGACTCAACGTTGTTGATGATCGGCCGGCTTGAGTTCTTGTGTTAACTGAACTTTATAAGCCTTAAGACCCAAATCTTTATGCAAAATACGGTGTAATGACGTTTGTGGAATGCCTAATTCCAAAGAACGACGAGTAATGGACAAACCTGGGTTTTCTTCAACACTTTCGGCTACAGCAGCAATATTCTCGGCTGTTCTTCAGCGACGTGCACGGGTTTTATTCTTCACATCACTAACTTGTCCCGACAGCTCGAATTTTTCTACCAATTTCTGTATTGCGGTCCGACAAGGTGCTTCACGACGACCCAAAAATGTTCGAGTTTTACGAACCGTCTCTGCCACATTTTCACCATTTTTATATTGAATTTTAATAATTTCAATGCGTTGTTGAATCGTGTATCGTTCCATTTTTATTAATGGCGTAGTTTCTACTTGTCAAATGTCAAAAAATGACAGCTCCAAAAGTGACATCTACCGAAATAGCGGGCTAATTAAAATAACACCTCTTATTGGAAAACCTTTTACTATATATGTAGTATATATTCCCGAGATAGGAGTAGCTAATGGAAAACGGCTGGACGTCAGGTTAGAACCGAATATCATTTCCGAAAATTTCCTTATTAACGAAACATAAACAGATAACACCAAATTCCTTTCCCTATCTCCTTTTTGCCAAGCTGTGCTTTGCATCACAAGGTATCCATTGAGCTTGGCGGCTTAATAATATAAAAAAAAAATAGTGTCCTTATCCTTACAATCCAAACAGCTTCGATGCCAATAATCCATTAATTTGTAATAAGTTTTCAGCTATGATATTTCTGCCAGTATTTGTATGGCATAAGCCCACACAAAAGCTCCGGGTATAACACATCGTCTAAATTGTGATTTCACGTATGTATACATAATAAATTGCGTGAATTTTGTTTGCTCTCGGTAAGGAACAACTATTCAAATACCTAAAATTCATGTTAACTGAATTTTACTCAATTACAGAACTGAGCAAATTAAAATTAATGATATAAACGGCTTATGATGCATTCTGCAAACATACATACTCGTAGATTTATAAAATCCTTTTATTATTAAAACAAGAAATTAGGGACGGACCATTCTCAACAATAATGACTTCATAAAACAGGGAGTTACAACATGGTGTAGTTAGTCGGATTATGGCCTTATATATATATTTTTTGAATTTTACTACATTATGATAATATTACATGTAATATTTTTAGTTGTGTCTGTTTTTACCTATTACTCAGGTACATTTACCCAGTAAATGCATTGTGGTACATACCTACATTTAGACTACATTTCTTTCTAGCGTAAAATTTTCCTTCCACTTACTTGAAGATTAATTAAATTTGTAAAGACTGGTGCAGTTTTTTTTTTTTTTTTTTTTCATACGTAAGGGAATGTTGTCAGGGTTCGCCCGTTGCACTATGGAATATAATGGTCAGTTGCTGATCAAAAATCTGTAGTTTCAATGAGCAATTTCCTTCGTAGGGTTGCCATACAAATAATTTGTATTTCGCTATATATTTGGGCACTGCCTGAGAATGCATCGACGTAGAAAGTTGAAATTTTGTACATGGCCTTTTCATAGAAATAATAAAGAAAGCTTCAAAACTGAGCTAAATCGGGCAACCTCTTCTTGGTGTTGACATATAAAAACTTATGGATTTTTATGTATATACTGTGAAAACATCAGTCTTAAACGTACGTAGTACAAAAAACTTCTTCAGAATATAAATTTGGTCATAATCAATTTTACTTTCCGACGAACCATTCTAGAAATATATGCGAAAAATCACTTCAAAAATCAAACTTGCACAGAGAGGTGACTAAACGAAATTACATCATCTAGGGCAGTGGTCTTCAAAATTTCGCGACCGTCGGAACCCTTCTGCTGATAATATTATTCGTGAAACCCCAATTTTGAAAATTATCGAACAAGTAAAAACACAAATTTATATAACAAAAAACAATTTTTTTTTTAAGTATATAAAAAGTTTAAATAATAAAAATTTGAAATAAAACAATGCTCAATGACTAGATTGAGCCTGTTTTTTATTACAAATTATGTCAAAATTTGTTGTAATTTTTGAAATTTGCAACCTCATTCATCTTCTGCGTCTAATCTACATATTTCTATATTTGGTTTTTGTGGCAATATAGAGAGAGAAGAATCTTTCACACATACATATATGTGATAACAAATGGTGTCAGATGCGCAATAGCTTTTTTGCAAGTTCAGGATATTGGGAAGAAATTTGTATCCAAAATATCAATATCTCTCCTTCAAAATTTTTTATTTTTAATGTGGAGTCAGTTGAAATATCGATGTGTTGCTCTATTTCTTTTATTGGTAATTGGCAGGTATTACATTATTCAACAAATGGATTTTGAGCTCAATCAAAATTTTCTGGCTGATCAGGAAAATATTCCACAAAAGTATTTTGTAAATCTGATAAATGTTGCTATATATACAGGGTGTCCCGTAAGTCGACGTCAAGCCGGAACCGGGTGATAGACCAAATCGTAACAGTCACCAGAAAAATATAAAAAAAATCTAAGTCATGTATTTTTTAAATTATAGAAATTTCTTTTGTTTTCGAGAAAATGTACACCTTGTGATGGGTTTTTAGCTCCTGTTGCTACAAATCTTTACTTTTTTCAATTTTATTTTTCTTATGTAATCCCGAATAGTGCTTATGTAACCTGTTGCTTTAAGTTCTAAGCCAACTGCTCCAGCTTGGAAGAAAATGTCACATTTTGCCGAACCAACAATATAAAATTAATAATTCGTTGAACTTTAACTGACTGTACTGAAAAAAAAAATGTACTACGTCAGTCTGGCAAGTAACTTTAAAAGTTGACGCATTTAATAAGGATTCTAAAATGGTACAACACTTGCTACATTATTTCTTAGATTACGGAAAAAATTTTTTTTTCTTCAAGAAACCCAGTTTCGAAAAATTTCTTTTTACCTTCTAAAAATATTTCTAGTGTACCCAAAGCCTGCTTTAAGACCACAAGTTTAAGATTCTAGTTTGAGTGAGACGGAGAGTCATTCCATGAAGTGTGAGTGAGACAGATAGTGACTTAGTGATAGTGCTTATGTAAGCTGTTGCTTTAAATTCTAAGCCAAGCTCACCGAATATTACAAAACCATGAGCTACACCCATACCATGTACAGCGAGTACAAACCCTGCTACCTCGGGATTATCAACCTCGGGTTGCGTTTTGCCAAACGATGCTACAAAGACAACGGGAAGATCCGCGATTCTTCGAGAAAATTTTGTGGTCGGATGAATCGACATTTAAAAAAGACGGTTACATGAACCTACCCAACTTACACGAGTGACACGTAGAGAATCCAAATTTAATGAGACAAAATAGATCTCAATATCGTTTTAAAATAAACATGTGGACCGGAATTTTAAACGGAAAAGTCTTAGGACCTTTTGAGTTACCAGAGGTCTTTAATGCTGAAGTTTATTTTTTGCAAAACCATTTACCTAATTTACTGGAAGATATGCCACTAAGTATTTACAGAGAGATGTGGTATCAGCAAGATGGCTGCCCAGCTCACTATGCCCTTTCAGTTAGTAATATCTCAATGAAGAATATCCGGACAGATGGATGGGCGGTCTGGTACGATCTCGTGGCCAGCCCGTTCACCTGATCTAAATCCATTAGATTTCTTTTACTGGGGAGCAGTAAAAGAGAAAGTTTTTAAGAAGTCAATTGAAAATTTAGCTGAGCTTCGGCAAAGAATGACGGAAGCAGTTGAATTTGTCAACAACGGAAGAATTGCCCGTCTGATAACCCGATCTTTTTTAAGAAGATGTCGAGCTTGTATTGAAGCTGAAGGAAGGCAGTTTGAACATCTTTTGTAAATAATAAAGCTTAGCATCCAAATAGTTGGTGTTTAATTTTAAACTTAAGGAAAATTTGCCCTAAATTCAACAAAAAGCGTGACTATCTGCCTCACTCACACTTCATGGAATGACTCTCCGTCTCACTCAAGCTAGAATCTTAAAGTTACGCCCTTAAGGCAAGCTTTGGGTACACTAGAATCAATTTTAGTAGCTGAAAAGAAATTTTTTGAAACTGGGTTTCTTGAAGAAAAATTTTTTTTTCCGTAATCTAAGAAATAATGTAGCAAGTGTTGTTCCATTTTAGAATCCTTATTAAATGCGTCAACTTTTAAAGTTACTTGCCAGACTGGCGTAGTACATTTTTTTTTTTCAGTACAGTCAGTTAAAGTTCAACGAATTATTAATTTTATATTGTTGATTCGGCAAAATGTGACATTTTCTTCCAAGCTGGAGCAGTTGGCTTAGAATTTAAAGCAACAGGTTACATAAGCACTATTCGGGATTACATAAGAAAAATAAAATTGAAAAAAGTAAAGATTTGTAGCAACAGGAGCTAAAAAACTATCACAAGGTGTACATTTTCTCGAAAACAAAAGAAATGTCTATAATTTAAAAAATACATGACTTAGATTTTTTTTATATTTTTCTGGTGACTGTTACGATTTGGTCTATCACCCGGTTCCGGCTTGACGTCGACTTACGGGACACCCTGTATATAAGTTTTTTACATTTTCATTAAGTTCAGCATTATTGACGACTAAAAAATATGTAAATTAAAAAGGATCCAATATTTCCTCCCAAAATACAACCTGCCCAAAATGTTAATTTTGCATTTTATTTATTTTGAACTTTGAAAATATTCGTATTTGCACCTTGAAGAGAAAGGTTTACTTAATTAAAATATGAAAAAATATCTGAAAGATAAGCTGTTTGTTAAAATTAATTTCGTATAATTTAATTGGTGAGATAATACATGTGGATGTTCAGTAAAAAAGAATCATAAGTGAAAAAATCTTGTCAATAATTTACCACGATACAACCACAGAGCTTCTGTGTGTTTATGTATACTTTCCATATCTTTACATAACAAGGTGAATATTCTCGAATTCAATGGCCTTGATTTGATAAAATTTATAATTTTTAAATAATCATTAAGATCGGTTTCTAGTTCTTCTGGCATTCTTTTTACTGCAAGAGCCTGCCTATATGTGAAACTACGTTTTTCAAACTGCCAAGCATTGCTTTTGCACCATCGGTGCATACATGGCACCATAAATCCCATCATGCTGTTTCAAATATAAATCAATTATTTTAAATATTTCTTCACCTGTTATTTTGCTGGGTAGAGCTTTACAAAAATCATATAAAAACCAGTAGAATTGATAACCCAAATTCGTCTGGATATTCGTCCAACTGAAAAGAAAACTCATGATACAATTTTTTAAACGTTTTATGAGTTGTACTTAACAGTAATTTGCCTTGTTCTTAATGCGCCTTGATACTAGTTCCAGACAGTGGCACATAATCAACAGTTTTAATATGTTTTTCTCCTGAAAGAAACTATATCTTTGTAAAATAGTTTATATAATTTTTCAACAATAACGTAAGCTTCACCCTGTTGAGCAACAAGATAACTGACCAAATAAGATGCTTTCATATTGTATTGTCATCATGTACAAATTGACGATTTTTCTGTTCTTTTATGAAAGCACTTGTTTGGGACGAAGCTGATGCTTGAACAGAAAATCCTTTTGTTTACATTCGTTCCGTTCTAAAGAGATTGAGTGGGCGTAACTCATGCAGAATTTTCTAATAGTTTTAAGAAAAATGAGAATATTACTTGACAGACATTTTACATCTTCTTTTAGAACGTGGGCCAAAGTGAAATTTATCTTTTTCTTAAAAAAAATCATATGTTCTCGCGGAACCGCTAATTTGTTTACGGAACCCTATGGTTCCGCGGTACGCAGGTTGAAGACCACACACATATAGGGATTCATAACAATTGGTATTAGACCAATTATAACTTTTTACTTGTTCTTTTCTTGTTTTAACTGTTTGTTTTCGTCATTCCATTCCAAGCATGTAATGTTGATAATCTATACTGGAAACAATTTTCGTCTTCTGGTCTAGCAGTGACTTTCTCTCAATTGTTTATTATACGTGGAGTAGCACCGCATATAGTACTGTGGAACTTGAAGGGGTGTCAGTTAATACCTTAGCCACTTTTTCGTCGAACATTGTTAGGAAAAAGTTTTTTATGTGTGAGCTATACTCCTTCACCACTATTAATCAATGATGGATATAAATTGTCAACTTGTCTTTGAATATATTACCCACAAAAACTCTAGTTTTCTCGGGAGTTTATTTTGAAAATTCGATTAAAATAGGTCGACAAAGCCTTACAGATGAAGGCACGGAATTTTGCCCTACAATAGTGTCAGTTGCATCTGAAATAAGTTCAGCTTTTGCTTGTCAAAAGAATTTGAAGGCATAGAGAGAGTTGATTCGTGTTCTGTCATTGGAACAGGCAAAGTTAATGAATATTGTGTATCAAGCCAATTGCTATTAGGTCTAAGATAATGGTTCTTCTTGCTTATTGAATTGTGGTAATAATTTCTTTTGAAAATTACAAATTATCAATTCTATGTTATCCTCTGCAATTTGATAATTTTCATATAAAAATGTACTTAGGACCGAAACATGTTTCCGTTTTCAATGTAGAAAAGTAACACTTGTCATTGTAATTGTTATGAATATTATGGATTACAAACTAATAACGAACAATTACGATTCTGATGAAACTTATTTTTTTAACCAAGCTTTATATAGGAAAATATAGTGTTCACCATGTTAGACACCACCCTTACCGCAGATTATATTCATATATTCATCCTACAATGTTTTTACACTAAAAAAAAAAAAAAGTTAACTATTCAGTTCTCAAGATAATGCATTTTTGGACGTTTTATCGCATGATGCTTAATAACTTCAAATCCCGCAAATAACAGCAACTGGCTCTTCCATATATAATAAGTAATAATAATGTACACGAAATGAAACTTGTACTGAAAATCTCTTCAGAATATAAAATCCTGTGAGATTGGTTATAATCATTTTTACTGTCTAACGAACCATTCTAGAATTAGGTGCGAAAAACCACTTTAATAATTTAACTTTCACAAAGGGGTGGCCATACGAAATTACATACGGGAATTCATCTCTATAGGGTATCATAAGAAGTAATCTTAAATTCTAAATTTCTAATTGTTAAATGTCACATTATAAAAAATACTTATCACTTTAATTTAACAAGATTTTTATGCCAAATAACAAAATGACAAACTAAACAGTTCAAGTGTAAAATACAAAAAAAAATAAATACATCACATCTACTACATATCAAGAGCTGTTTTTTTTTTCATTTTAGTTACTATTTTGCTTTTCGTAAAATACCGGGGACTTTTCAATTTTTCAAATCAAATTATTTAGAAAAAGTTATCAGAGGATTGGGTTAAATGTAGCATGCCCGAATCTTCAAAAATTTTCTATACTTTTTAAATTTATGATTTTTATATTAAAAAGTCCTAAAAATAACTTTTTTTGGAATTTCATTTGAAAAATAAATATTGATTTTTATTTTAAAAATAAAAAATAATAATCAGAAAATGATTTCTATTTCTCAAAAAACTCTCTGAGAATAGTCATAGACTTTTGATGTGATGTGTTAAGGTGAAGGCTTAAAGAAAAAATATAAAAATACGGGCATGCCTATCCAGAAGCTGTCAAAAACACGAAATTTTGTTTTGACATATTGAGAAAAAAAATCGTACATGCAAAATTTCAAAATCGAAAAATATTGGTTTGAAATTGTTTTCAATACTAAACAAAACCTGTCAATCTTAGCTTAATTTTGAGAGGTCGAGTTTGATTGCGAATCGTTTTTGTATGATATATCTGGGGGGTGATTCTGATATCTTTGTCGTAGCTTAGGCGTATATTTTTGTCACATATTTTGACACTTCACTTCAAATTTGTCGTACTTTTATATTCACCATGTTCATTTTGATTTATCCTTTTCATCAACCATAAAATAAACTAAAATGAATTTGCAATAAATTAATGTCAGAATACACGCCTAAAAGTAGGACAAATTAGTCAACTGCTTCCGAGGTTGTGACAAAAATTTTATATTGTTGTAAATTTATTTTCTACATCTAATTAGAGCAATACAAGTGCTTAAATTCTAAATAATATTTTGAATTTGTAAAGCGAAGTGTAATTTTCTGTTCATTCTATGTAATGCAAGGCTTACTGAACTGAATAAAAACACTAAAAAGTCAGTAGAAAAGTTCATTTCATTTAGGCGTATATTTTGGCATTAAAGTACGACAAAAGATCAGAATCACCCTCCTGAAATATCTTCAAAACGATCCATATCACGCCATCGCCTGCCATATAATTATTTGTTTGACTCGTCGAGCTTAGCTATTATATTTTGCAAAATGTCATAGCTAATTTTTTTTTTAAACTACATAAAAATTTTCATTTTTTTATGATCCAAAACTATTAGTAGTAAAAATGTCAGAAAAACAATTAAATTTATACTATGAACCATCAAGTCGTTTACGACTTACAAACATTTGGAAAATAAGCGACTGCAACCTCGTGGAACAAAATTATGAATTCATGTGTAAAATATTTTCAAAAACAAATTTCAAATGTTCAAGAATATTATGTGTGTGTGTGTAGGTGTGTAGACAAGACGCGTGGCTGTCTAGTAATTTGATTTTTCGTTGCATGTGTGAACAGATGGAATAATTTCAGATGCTTCGTCTTGTATAAATCAATCAAATAGCATTATTACAACAAAGTATCTACGATTATTTCACCTACCTATCAGAACAGAAGAGAGAGGGCGAGCCGATTTTATAAAAAGCATCGAACCATAAAATTAGATCAATCAATTGAAAAGTATTTGAAGCTTGTGTGACAGAAATAGATGTGTATAGTAACGAAAACATTTGATTTAAATAATCAATCAAAAGTGTGTATACAATGCGCGCATTTTAATCAGACATTAAATAGATTTTTTTTTTGTTTTTCATTGGGGGGATGACCTGCAATTATCAAGTGTTGAGGCTCTTGTTGGTAATAACACATTAATAAAATTGTTGGTGAAAATTGTGTTCTCAATAATTTCTAGTATTTAGCACTATTTAAAGTGATGAAATAGTACTAATGCATGCATATCCTCCTAAGCAGGATTCATGAGCTTTAATTTGGTATTAAGGTTAGATTTTGCTTAAGAATAAAATACTTATTCCTCTATATAATAAAATCAAAATCTAATTTTGGGTGGTAAGCATGTATTTTTCAGTACCTACGGCGAGACGTGACGCCAGTCGATTTCATGGCAAAATTAGTTAGTAGAAAAGCATGCAGCATACAAATAGTGCTTAAGTGTTACTTAATTCTATGTGTGGATTAAATTAAATCTTTTGCAGTTTTGTATCCGTACGTCTACCTAAAATTCTATAAATATAAAAATACGAACGAAAATAAAACAAAAAAAAAAAAAAACGTAAAAGAAAAGAAAACAAAAAGTCAAACTGAATGCCAATTGTTTGTTCTGGCTTTTAGAGGTCTAACAAATGGCACTGAAATGGTGAGTGCAACAAACTGTTTATGTTTTTATTGACATCTTACTATTTGTTGTATTATGAATAATCAATCCGTTTCGATAGAGAATTAACATTTAGTTCATATTAAATTAAACATATGTACATACTAATAATAGCGGGCAAGGGAATTTATACTACTTACTATATTTAACATCAGTTGCGCAATTATTGATGTGTATCCTCTCTTTACATTTCTTCCTACCAGTCCTTCAGAAAACATATGAGCACTCATATAACACCATATCACCAACAATCCTCTACCATGCTTCTTAGTTTGTTTGACATGTTTCTATTGCAACCATTTTCCAGTCCTGTCCAGGAACATCGACTCACAAAAATAACGGTTTATTTTGGTCTCATTTGACCAAATTAAAGTTTTCCGCTTATGAACATACCAATCTTGTATTTTCTAGCGAATAAAATATTAGACGTTGTTAAATATTTTTGTTTCCTTTCTTCATTATTAAGAGCACAACAATCAATCCATGTACTGGTCTTTGTTTATGTCCACTCCTGAGGACCTTTATGTGCCATAGTAGCTGAAAAAGTCTCACCAGTTAAAAACATACTATGTGCCCAAAAAATAAGGTGACATTTGAATTTAAACTGCGCGCGTCAAAGGAGTTGGCGGATTGGTTTCTTTTTTAGGTTGGTAGGACTGTCTTTGACATCCCTGCCAAATCACACGTCAAAATATTCATTAGTGTTTGAGATACGCTTCGTTTTGTGAGCTGCTAAAAGTAAATTTCTCGTTTTTTGCGATGTCGAAATTTGTTGAGCAAAGAATTTGCATTAAATTTTGTTTGCGGAATCAATTTTCTGCTGCGGATTCGTTAAGGATCGTGCAGAAAGCCTTTGGTGATGAGGCTATGTCGAAAAAAAATGTTTACAAGTGGTATAGTGAGTTCCAAGCAGGCCGTGAACGTGTCGAAGACGAACAGCGCCCTGGGCGACCATCAACCTCAACCGACGAAGCTCACGTCTAAAAAATTAAAGATTTTATGTTCGAAAACCGTCGATTAACGATTAGAGACCTTGCTGATGATATTGGCATATCGAAAGGCTCAGTCAATACCATTTTGAAGGATGCTTTGGGCCTCAAACGCGTCAAATCTCGACTGGTACCGAAATCATTGAATTTTTTGGAAAAAAGGAGTCGGGTTGAAGTGTGTGAAACAATGCTTTCTGACTACATTGACAAAACGAAATGCATGATCACTGGAGACGTGACTTGGATCTATGCTTACGACCCCGAAACGACCGATCAATCGAGCGAATATCGTGCCAAGGGTGTGCCGAGACCAAAAAAACCGCGCCAAAGTCGCTCAAAAATCAAGGTGATGTTGACTGTTTTTTTCGATTATCGTGGTGCTGTGCAACAAGGAATATTATCTGAAAGTTATGCGTCGTTTGCGTAACGCTATCCGCCAAAAGAGGCCGGAATTGTGGAAAGACAACTCTTGGTTTTCTCACCACGATAATGCGCCGTCTCACACTGCACTCGTTCTTCGTGACCATTTCGCCAAAAACTCGACTCATATCGTTCCACAACCACCGCATTCACCTGATTTGGCGCCGTATGACTTCTGGCTGTTCAGCAAGCTCAAAAGACCGCTCCGAGGACACCGTTTTGAGACGATAGAGCAGATTCAAGCCGTCGCGAAGAAAGAGCCTGAGGCCATCCCTAAAATCGACTTTTTCAACTGTTTCGAAGATTGGAAAATCCGTTGGCATAAGTGCATTGCATCGGGAGGGGATAACTTTGAAGGCGATGAAATTGATTTGGAAGAATAAATAAAAAATTTTTCAATATAAATTCAATGTTACCTTATTTTTTGGACACATTAGTATGATATTCACCACGATCTGATATTAACAAAATTTGTTTAGTCTTCTCCGCTCTAACCTTTAATAAATTATTGACAAATTCTTATGCTGTACTAAGAAAAGAGAAATTTTAACGGACAGCATAGCCAAGTTAGTGAACTATTCCATATTTTAATATTTTAAATTACATATACATATGTATGTGTAAGTATTGGCAAAAAAAATTCATTATCTCATAAAAATTAGCTAAAAATACAAAGTTTCAATGGAACTATTTAATATTGATTGAGTCTTGCTCGTCACTGTTACCCACTGTACCTAGTCATCCAGCATACGAGTCCTATCATACTACCCTGAAAGCAGTCCCATATCATCAACGAACTTCCAAAAATATAAATGTTTCTTGGAAGTTTCGTGACGTGAGTCTTTTAAAGGTTCCCATTCATTTACAGAATATCTGTAAACAGTCCAAATCTGTTTTCGTCCACCCCTTGTATCAGATCTTGCCTTAAGTTTGAAATTTGACAGACAGAAAACTTTAGATAAACTGAACTAGCACACACACTTACAGTTGCGCCTTCAGTCCATATGGTAAAGTTTGTTAACGTTTATCATGCAATTCCGTTGACTTTTTAAAATGATTTTGTAAAAAAGAAAATTGCTGATCTAGTAATAATTTTTATTCTTTTATGAGAAGTACCAGTGAAGAGTAAAAAACATTTCTGGATGAAAGATTGGTTACTTCACAGTATCTCACATATGAGGTTATTAATTTTTTTCCTAACAGAATCAATAGTAGCTTTATAACCTATTTCCTTTCACTTTCTGTCCGAATTTCAATCATATTTTACTTTCCATGTATCTTGCATATTTCAGAATTTATTGAATATTGTACTTCTATCGATGTTGGGAATGATGAGAAATTACAATATCTATCTGCATGTGTGTGGTGTATTTATCTACAGATCTAGTATAATGTGCAGTTCATGAATAGCCGATCTGGTTGACAATCAAATCTTTCTTTCAGCATACACAC
This sequence comes from Dioctria rufipes, assembly GCA_963924295.1. Classification (NCBI taxonomy): domain Eukaryota; kingdom Metazoa; phylum Arthropoda; class Insecta; order Diptera; family Asilidae; genus Dioctria; species Dioctria rufipes. Next base: position 90,992,546 of record OZ002743.1, on the reverse strand, counting down.
GCAAATTACCTATACTGCAGATCAAATCGTACGATTTGAACTTAATATGGGTGGCAGAATTTAAATATAGGGGAGCCCGGGGCATAATGACAAACGATTCATCTCTAGAGTTTTCTTAAATCCGTGAATCGATTTCTTGAAACTTTAAATATACCAAGTAGGGTCAATCAGGGACAAAATGTGATATAGATAGATAATTACCGTCTAGCATCCTTATGAAGTGCGCTGTTGACCTAAGTGGAGCAATGACCAGTTCGTCACTATACTCCATATACGGGGCATAATAACAAAGGGCTCGGAGCATAATAACGTATTATATTTAATACATGAAATAATATCTTTTTTTATCAAAATATATTATTATTAATTAATGACCATAATGAGCTTTGCAGGAATATGATTTTTACAATAAAATTATAAATGAGCAACACCTCGAATTCGAAAAATGCAAACTGAAAACATCTAATATTTTAACTTGAAAACAATTCCTGGATTTCGGAAGTTTTAGGATTAATAGGTTGACATTCCAAAATTTCTTTTGTATTCATAAAATTCGAAAGATATTCTTTTTACAAAATGCCGATTTCTCTGTTTTTGAGCAAATTTACAGTTTGCGAAATGCTAAACACATTAATTGTTGGAGTCATTTTCCTTCAAAAAGAATTTTCTTCTAATGAAATACTTTGTCTGTTGAATCAGCTCTTCGTTGAGCCTACGAGACTGTGAAAATCGAAAAATGATTATGCTTAGTAAAAAGCTCGTCATTATGCTCCGTAAAAAGTTAGTAATTATGCCCCGCAAAAACTCGTCTTTATGCTCCACCACACATTAGTCTTTTTCCGACATGTTAGCAAAATCCGTCTGCTCTTTTCGTACAACAAACGTTGGCATTACATTAGCAATACTTAACCCTGCATTCTGGGTGTCATAGGGCGGGTTTAGAATGAAGCTGATTACAGGTAATATTCATTCGTCACTATGCCCCGGGCTCTCCTATCTACAGTTCGGATCTATAGATAATCTGTAAGTGAAGGATGGGCTTTATTTGCGGATCATACCATGACCAAGTTCTTCTGTCGGAGCCCATACAGTTAATATTGATCTCGTCTGCTTATATGTGTTAATTTCGATTGTCATACATATCAGTTTAGGTTTTTCTTAGCAAACCATAAACACATTTCTTTGTGATTAGCTATAATAACAGTGTCCTTTTCACTTTTGTTTTTGCCTTCATACTATATTAGTTTAAGCGCCTTCTGATTATACAGGGTGTCCCAGGAAATAGTGTCAATCGGTAGGAAGTGAGCGAAGTAGAGTACCTATCCGAAAACCCCCCATATATTTTCGGTGATTATTAATGTGGTTTAGGAGATATGATTTTTTTTTTGCCTACACAGCTCTCAGTAAGCAGAGAAATTTTTATGAATAACTATGATAAACACTTGAATTTTTGTTTTTTTTTCAGATTAGCTAACTAAGTGAAACTGTAGCAATAAATTTCCGTCTTTTAGACAAAATTTCCGCACTTACAACAAACTTATGCCCGGCGCCGACGAAAAAATCGAACATCAGAAAAGTTTGAAAAATCTTGGTTTTCCCATAATTTTTGATGATATTTAAAAAAAAAAGTTTTTCTTTCCTTACCTAATTTCTTTATTTATCCAGCTACTTTATCGCGATACTCTTACTCTTCACGGTAAAAATTTGATTCTAAAGGCGAAAAACCAATAGGCGCATCAGTTTTGGACTTCGCATTGGCATTGTCATCGACATCACCTATGGCGAAAGGCAAAAACCCAACAGCGGCATCGGCATTGGCATTGAAGATTGCAACTGACAAAATCATAAACTAAATATGACAAATCTCAATGATGGCATCAGCATTAATGCCTGAGCCACTTCATATTTGATATTCAAAGCTGCCAAAACTCGGTAGGGTTAACTCCAATCGAAAAACGATTTTCACTGTTTGGCTCAACTAATTGCCGAATACGTGGAAGATTTTTTTTTGCTGGAGGGTACTTTTATGGCGATGGCAGGAGCCCCAAGCAGGGGGGGGGGGGTGATTCTAGTACAGCATGCTGCATATCAAATTAAAGGTCTAGTCGGGTACTGTCCATTAATATACATTTCTTTCGATTCAGAAAACTTCATAGCGATTCTTTTCTCGCCGAAAAACGCCTTTCCTTGCACTTGGATCAGATACACCCAGCTTCTATAATTTGCATATCGTTGCTGTTTTTATGAAACGTCTTATGTGGTAAAAGTATAATTTTATAGGAGAGGAAAAAAACTGATCATTTTTGTCAACTATAAAAAAAAATTACGTTTGACATTTCGTTTTCTATTTTATAAGCATCAACAAGTATATTTTTCCACAAAGACGTATTTTTCCATGGGGAAACAATAAAACGGGGGTTGAGTTGGTACCAAAACTTCAAGATAGCTTAGTGTGGCCTATTGGAGGTTTCATAAAAACAACAACGATATATTTCTTTCGTTCTTCCTTTCATATTATCGGATTTTTGTACCAATAATGCACCTTCAAATCAACTATTTAGTACCGAAATTAACAAGGAGGCATGCTAAGTGGATAAGGTTAATTTCAATCCCTCAATCCCAATTTGTTCGAAAAATAATTGTTTTTACAAAATCCAGTTTCGATTGTATTTACCGAATCTAGTGTTATTTCCGTATAGTCGGTACCACTAAAAATCTGAAATTATATTAGATTCATATTTCGCAACATTTCTAAGTTTAGGAGCATTTTCCAAAATAGCGAGGTTCGCTAAATCACTTTCTAATTAAGTTGCTGCACACATGTATGTATGTAGGTATGCTGCTAAAAAGCCACCACCCTTTATCTTGGCCAAATTCCAACAGATTTTCAAAATTCTTTTTGCTAAATTCAATGTGGTTTTTTTCTGATTTTTTTTTGAGACGAAATAAGTATGACAGTGGGTTACAGAGCTTTAACCCACCACCATATTATTAATAATAAAAAAAAAAAATATATTAAAAATTGTTTTTCGGTTTTTGGGTGGGGGACTCTTTTCATGTTAATTAAGTATTCTTCAAAACTTTACAACTTATCGAGTTTCATTGACAAATAAAGTGTTTTATTCCCATTATTGGCTTTTTCTTTAAAGCCGTTCATAACCCACTTATGGCATCGAATTCCAAGTTCACAACTTAGTTTGCTCTTTATTTTATCTTTTTTTAAATTGTTTTTAAAATCTAGAAACATGGATTTTTCCGCACAAATTCCACCAATTTTTCTTCAAAATTCATTTCAAATATTTTTTTTTAACCGTCAAACCATTTCGGGTGTCTTGATGCCGCTTTGAATATCAAACATCAGCTGACCCAGGCATCGGCATCGGAATTGATGATGATGATGCGAATCCCGTCATTGGGGTTTAATATCATTGCTATGTATATACAAACTGCAATTTTAAATAATTGTAATATTCTCACTCTTCAGTCTCGTTCACATGATTCTGGACATCGTTCGAGTTCGTTTATTTTAAACTTAATACGTTTTGCTTTCCACCACTTTTGCTAAATAACAGCACTAAGAATTGTAGGAAAGGGAGAAATTTTAAACAATATCTTTTACAATTTGCTAAGTACATGTATATGTACGTAGACCTGCACCGGATTGACCGTGCATATTTTGGTCCAAAACACTCCATTAAAATTTTGGGTCCTGAACCAAGAGGAATACAGAAAAATTACATAGATATCTCAAATGATAGAAGCTAGTCAAATTTTGTAGATGTTACATATATGTATAGAGTTCGTTTCGATCGACGACGGTGAGGGATAACTTTTAGATGACTTTATTGACCAAAATTTTCCTTCCAAATTTCCTCTTACGTTCTTGACAACTATTCTTAGAATTACGCAGGATTGATTTTTAGAGATGTGGTTGGCTATATACTTTTTTACTTTCGAAAGTAGGAATCTTTTATCAATCGGGTAGGGTAGCATACACATTTAGAGCGTGGGAGTTCCTCCGGTCTTTAAATTCCGCATAAGAATTTCTTTAACAAAATTTTTTCATACAATATTTATTATTGTAAGTTATGTGGATGTTTTTTTTTGCAATTAGCCGTAAGGAATCACATAGTTTACACATTAGGCCATGCCCATTACTAAGGCTTATTTAATTAGTTACCTACTGAGTTTGACGTTAATGTTAACATAATCGTGTGAATAAAGGAATTTTCATATTTTATGTGTGTTATCGATTCCCATGGAAATTTCATTTTAATGAACCATAATTTTAAATTTGTTTAAGATAGTTACTTTTAAAGTAATGTTAACCCGGTTATAAATCATAGTTGTCTTGCTTTTCCTCCTTGAGTGTAATATGGAGAGTTTGTCTCATATAATTCATGGTCAGAATTTATTCATTTGAATTAATCTGATTTTTTCAATATTTTTAAAAAATATATATTTTTTTTGTATTTTTCTCAATTTTTTATGATGAAATAACTTTTTGTTTTTTTAATTTTGCCGTTGTACCGGATAATCCCAAAAAGTAACCATATTGAACAAATATAAAGTTTACCCGGTAATATAGTTGTCTTTCATAATTTTGTATCAGGCTGGTCCCTACTAGCCCCCACCCCCCTCCCATAACAAGATTCTGGCTACGCCCCTGCATGGCACTTAATTACCTTATTACGGTAAAACATAGATGACTAAAACAAATACAGATGAATGTAGGGGAAAGGTAAGGACGATTATCCCAATTCATGGTCGACAAGGCCCGAACAGAAGAGAGGAATGGGATGAGAGTCGGAACGTGTCTTACGACCACATTGCAATAATAATCGTAATAATTTTTTCTTGCATTAAATTTTTTTTACAATTCTGGGATGAAAAGCTCCATTTAATAAAGTTTTTTTTTTCAAATCATTGTGGGATTTTAGTTACCATGGAGTGTCCAATTCGTTATGGCAATTAGAAGATATAATTTTTTTTTAACTCAATTTCGACACTTTCATGTTAAATTTAAATGGAAAGAAAAATCCCATAAAAGCTTTCCCTTTCCTAATTAAAGATTTTTTCTCTTTGTAAGGTACGCAATAAATGAAATTAAATTTTCCTCATTCTTTTTTCATTACAGAGTCTACGCACGGCGTGGACGGCCCTGTATCGTGGCGTTTAACGCTCGATCAGGATCTAATCGACACGCTGAAGGGAAGTTTTCCAAGTTGGTTTCCAAGTAGCCCAATAACAACTTCATCTTCGTCGTCGTCGTCGTCATCGTCATCGTCAACGAGTACAATATTAACAACAGCACAAGATTCCTGTAACGGTTTGATAACAACACAAGTAAACACAAAAGATAAATCTTATCAGGGAAGCGTTTTACACGAAACATTTGACGGGATGGCTGAGGGTAAGTCATAATAAAATTGGTTTTCAGGTTTAGTTTTTTTCTTCGTTTTTTTTTTCTTTTTTTTTTTTATACTGCCACGCACAATGATGTTAAGCACAACCTGTTACCATAGAAAGGTTTCTAGATTGTATACATAGTGTGCTTCTAAAGCTGGCTTCCCACGACGCGTGGTTTCACACGCCGCGCCGCGCGAGCACAAGCCAACGCGTCGTGGGAAGGGTCCGGCTCGTGGTGGCGCGAGGTCGCCTGTGCTGGCGCGCCCGATCCATTTCGAGTCGGTAACTTCAAAGGCGCGGCGCGAGCGTGCGCGAGATGCCTCGAGGCGGCGCGTGACATTTACTCTTCATTTCGGCGGCACCGCCCGCAAATCAACTCGAGCCAACACACGCCGTGGGAAGTGTATAGGCGCGGCGCAAGCTGACGAGCGCTCGTAGCAGGCTTCCCACGGCGTGTGATTTCACGGGCCGCGCCGCGCGAGCACGAGCTGGCTTGGCTCGTGAAATCACGCGCCGTGGGAAGCCACCTTAAGAATAGCTTTATAGATGTCTAGCTATTTTTATATTTATATATAGCCTGGTTTTCATTCTTGCCATTCTCTGTATCCTTTTGCAGAATAGATTTAATTTATTGTGATTTTCAGTCTGTTTTTCTTTTCTGTTCTTTTGTTATCTAGTTAGAGAAAAAAGCTATATATAATATTTGAATTTCTTTAATATTTTAGGTAACCGTATAGGGGACACTTCAGTTAAAAGACCTTCAATATTGGGTACAGATGAAACAAGTGCCACAATGATAAACTGTTATGATCTCAGACAGTCGCCGCCTAAAGCGATCGTAGATTCCAGTCCATTACAGCCTGCAATGGACAAAAATAAAGAATGTAAGTATAAAATCTTAGCCATTGAGAGATATAAGGTAATTATGTGAAAGTAAATAAGAATAGTATCAAAATTATAAAAAATAAGAAAGTATAGAGCCAGCCATGAAAGCATGAGTTTCATAGCTTGTTTTTTATAGGAAGCGTGGTTTTGAAGCAATAGTAAGGGTCGTATGGCTGGCATGCCACATGATGCGATAGTACCAGAGCTTCGTTTCCGGTGTGGCTTCTCTGAGTGTTTTATTGTAAGGGAATCGTGGGCTGAGGGAAGTGCCTTATCGAGCTTTCCTCGGTCCGCTCTACAAATTTTTACCAACGGCTCTTTCACTAATGAGGGAGCCCGGACGAACGTATACTTTCCTGAACCTTACATTGGGATAGAGTACTCACTTGGAAGACACACCATTGTCTTCCTACTCACTTGGAAGACACACCACTGTCTTCCTACTCACTTAGAAGACACACCACTGTCTTCCTACTCACTTGGAAGACACACCACTGTCTTCCAGGCTGAAGTCTTCGCCATCGCAATGGCAGCGAAGATAGCCCTTGATATGTAAATCAAGGGAAAGGACATTGCTATCTTTTCGGATAGTCAGGCTGGCTTGATGGCTCTGAGTGGCCCTCGGATAACATTTCGGGGGGATTGCAGGTGGATAAGTTGTGTATCCACAACAAGGTGTTCTTTCAATGCGTTCCTGGTCACATGGGGATCTTTGGCAAAGAAATGGCTGAGCTTTTAGCTACGGCTGGCTCTGATTCTCCGTTCCTCGGACCGGAACCCGCAGTAGTCGTTGCCACCTCGAGTATCGGGTCTCTCATCAAAGCGGATGTTCATAAAAAGCATTATACCTGAGGTGCAGGTGCACAAATATATAGAACTGTGGTTGACATCATCACCCGCCACAACTCGTTTTACGATCATCTAACAAGGCTGGGAGTTGTTGACAACCCTAAGTGTCTGTCCTGCCTGGAAGGAGAGCCTGAGGCCATCGCCCGGAGCCTAAAGAGGTTTTGCAATTAAGTCGAACGGTTAATGATCTCATATGATTAATTTGATAGAGCATATGAAAATATTATTTTTCATTAGATATATAGCTCACGATAGCTTGTAATTGCGACTTTAGTGTATAAGCTATCGCTGTAAATCCCGAAATAAATAAATAATACGAGGTGTGATTAAAAAATAACGAGAATTTCTGTATTTGATTTTTTTTCGCACATTGGCACTGTGGTGACAAGCCTTAATTTCAGCACGCAAGGTCTGAAGTGTCGGTACTTATATAAAGAAAATTTTTGTAAGCTTTATTTTAGGACTATTTCGGAATGGTACTGTCATTGAAAATAACTAATAAGGAAACGGCATATCGGGTGAAAACGTAAGCATCTCGGCGAAATGTATTAGTGTGCTCTGTTTGTACTCGTTTCGTCATGGCAGTAATTAATTTCTGACATTCTGAAAGGGAACATTTTTCATAATCCAAATTCCTATGTAAAATAAACAAATTTTTAGCTTCCCCTTATTTTCAGATAATATTTCTTGGCGTTGCCCTTGTATGACTGGAATAATTTAGTCACCAACTGACAATTCAATTGTAAACAAATAATCCGGCATTGGTAAAATGTTAAATCTTTTGCCATGGCTCTTTATTTTTATAGATATTTCACTTTTATTTTGTTTAAAACAATATATTTAATAAGTAAAGCTATTAAGCTTACTTGAAGAATGCTTTCCCACAACAATAACTCCGTTCGTTCCTGCAGCACAGCACAGCGCACTTCATTACAGTTTTTTAAGACTCGGAGTCTCTATTACGTAAATAATCGTTTACAAAAGTATATTTTACACTAATTTACACTACTATTAATTAAAAATCCTGTTAAATTATTTATTTATTAGAATATCGCGAATTCAAATCCGATAACTTCTTTTCAAAATAATGAAATGACAGAATGTTGAACTGACACAAAAAGCGACTGTTGAACTGACACAAAAAGCGACGACGCCCTCTTGTCATTTCTCCCCCCCCCCCCCACGGTAGGTCGCACTGTCATTGAAATGCTTAAACACGTACACTGTATTTGCATGATACCCCACTTATTAGTTATTTATTCAATGGGTACTGTACGGAAAACGAATGTTTCCATCTTGGTATGCATTGTGGTGAAAAGTCTGTAGAGAAAAAATAAGCGAAAGGCACTCTTCTTCCATCTGGGAAGTATTTTCCTAAAAAGTCTCCCAATGTTTATTGAGATGTTTTATTTAATCCTAAGATCATTATAAAACCTTTCCTAAGTTGTATAATAATTGAATCAAAAAGGAACTGATGTCTAAACTTAGTTAAGTAAAAATCGAATTGAATTAAAAAGGAATCATGGATACGGATTTTGCATTATTACACATTCGCTCCAGCAATAAATAGTCATCCCGAAGGGTCCAAGAAACTAAATTAATACTGTTTGTGATATTCATTTCAATTTTCAACAATATTGAACTCGTAGTTTGTGTTAACACAGCGCTTCATATATAAATAAATTAATTCATATGATTTTTCGTTATTTTTAGTAACGAAATAATTTATGTCACATTTTATTTTTATTTTTGTTATATTAATTAACGTTAGTTACGCATTAATTATAACCCCTGGGTTATATTATAGAATTTTCTAACCATAGATTTGACGCAGGTATAACGTCATTTAACGCACTTTCATTCTCGGAGAACCTGATTCATTCCATAACCAATCGACCCAAAAATCATATAAAGTGTGACATTGCCTTCACCAATCTTTACGTGGAGGGTTTGTGAAAATATAAAATACATTGCGTATCTTGCAAGTTATACCATTTTTAAACATTTTTAAACATAATTTGCTAATCAAACTAGAACAGTGAAATATGAAATTTGAAAGCTAGGATTTCAAGCTACCTAAGAAAAATAGTTTTTAAAAAAATATGCGAATAGGGATATCAAGGATTAGCATTTTATCCTTGAATATCCTGGAAAACGTACTTTTAATTTTATTAATTTTTTCTTTGTATTTGCTACCTCATAATTATCCGCTAAAATATTCATGATTTCAACTTGGATCTTAATGGGATCAGGGAGTAAAACATCATGAAAGTTTCACCAATCATGCATTTTCTCATAAAAAATTCATAGTTTCTTGACAATTTCATGAAAGTTAGTAAGTAATTATCTGTGAAAGTGTGCGATTAAACAGCATTTTCGATTCTATAGTAATTTATAAATTTGTGGCATTGAAGGAGATTTCTGGAAATTTTTAAATATCTGTAGAATTCAAAATGCTGTTGAATCAACTCGCACGACCCTTTCACTGATAATTACTTATTAACTTTCATGAAATTTTCAAGAAACTAAGAATTTTACAAGAGCAAATGCAAAGTGGTGAAACTTGCATAATTTTTTACCCTCTAAATCCCATTAAGATTCAAATTGAAATCTCGAATGTTTCAGTGGATAATATGCGGTAGCAAATAAAAAAAAATTAGATTAGAAAGTTTAGATTTTTAATATAGACTATCAGAACCAGCTTAACACAAGCTCGCTGCATGGACACGTTTAATAAATAAACGGTCAATAATACATGTGTTTCATCATTTAGTCGGTGTTAGTATTAGTATGTTAAAATAAACATAAGCCAAACACCGGATAAAATTACATGCAATGCACAAAAACAATACAAAAAAGATTAAATATTATATAAACGTTTTTTTTTTTAAAACATGCTTAGAAACGTCAAGAACAAACTGCTCAGCCATATTATTAACAGTAATGCACATGCGATTAACAGGTTCATACATGCTAAAGTTAGACCTTGAGGAGTTAACATGCAACAGAGGTAGCCTTCTCAAATTGTGCCTACTATCACGAAAAGAGATTTTGTTAAGCAACAATGGGGAATCAATATTCGCGTTTAAGAGCTGATGCACAAAAGTTACATCGGCAACTATGCGACGTTTCTTCAGCGAGTGCATATTTAAAAGCTTCAAGCGATCCTCATAGGGTGGAAGAATTAATGAATTATTCCAGGGTAGGTGCCTGAGAGCAAATCGTAGGAAGTTCCGTTGAACAGACTCGATACGGTCGATGTGTGTACCGTAAAATGGAGACCAAACCTGGCTAGCGTATTCAAGAAGTGGTCTTACAAAGAAAGTGTACAAACGCAAAGTTATGGTAGCGTTCGAGAACTCTCGGGACCAACGTTTTATAAAGCCCAGCATAGAACTACTCTTTGATACTGTGTAGTTTATGTGGGAGATAAAATTCAATCTATGGTCACATTTGATACCCAAGTCACAAACAGCACCCACACGGCGAATCGAGGAATTCGAGAACACATAATCGTGAGAAATTGGTTTCTGATTTCTGTGGAAACTCATAACCTCACATTTGTCTATATTGAGTGTAAAGTTATTGCTTTCACACCAATCGTAAAATCTGTGAAGGTCACTCTGTACCTGCTCACAATCGTTAAAAGATTTAATCTGGGCGAAAAGTTTAATGTCGTCAGCATAAATCAAGACCTTGCAGTACTTCACAACAGAGACAATGTCATCAATAGACAGAATAAAGAACAAGGGGATACAGGATATTCAAGGATAAAGGATAAAATGCTCATCCTTGATGTCTCTTTTCGCATATATTTCAAAGATGCTATTTTTCTTAGATAGCTTAAAATCCCAACTTTCAAATTAGCCATATTTCACTACCCCAGCATGAATAGCAAAATATGTATGCTTTTTTAAAGAAGACCCGACCCGGGCAGCATTTTTCGATATTTTAAAAATGTTATAACTTGCAAAATACGAAATTAATTTGTATTTTTCTTTTCACAAACCCTCCACATGTGTGAAATTACAAAAAAATTGGTGATGGCCATGTCACACATGTCGCCTATTTGGTATGGAATGACCCACCTATAACCGTATTATTACTTATAACTTAAGAAGATTGCATTGCACACATATGCAATCACTATCGTTTCAAAGATGAAATCAAAACGAAATAAAGTAAAAATAATTTTTTTCATGAAACGAAAAATTCTTTCATTATTTTTTAGCGTTACTGTTATTAACGAAATTATGTAGTTATCGTTATCAGTTGAAACAAAATAGTTTCGTTATATCATTAAAGTTAATTTGTCCTCATTGTTATAACTTTATCAATATAACTAAATTTTAATATTACAAATAACGTTCTTTCTGAGCCTTGGTTTACCAGCGAAGTATTTACGACATATTTAGGTACGATCGATGAATTTTATTTTTCTTAGAAAAATATCAATTTTATAGATTATTATCACACGATCATTGTAAATACTTAGTTTCCGAAAGGCCTTTATTCAGTTTTTCTTTTCGTGGGTGAGGTCTATGCTCTGATAATGACTGTAATTGTCGAAGGTGTAAGCTAAGTTCCAACAATGTTTCATTGATTGTGGCATTAGAATTCAGTTTAGAGTTTTTAATGTTCCTTTGCTCTTTGGGAGCATTATGTAAGTCGGCAGGGTTGACTTCAACAATCTAAGGCTCTAGGGGCCGAAAAGTATTAATCGTTCTTGGATTGGATTGGTTGTGGCGGTTTTATTGAGTGGAGTGGATGTAGTCTGAGGTTGATGCCTACTATAGTTGGTAAACGAGAATTTGTTCAGAATTGAACTATTATAACTATTTCGTTTTGCTTGATAAGATCGAGGTGAATTATCATTTTGGAAATCATTTGGTCTATTATCGGAAACCCGTTGAAACTTTCCACGGCGTGGATTTTGTTTATTTTAAGGACAGCAGTAGAGTCTTCATCATCTACAAAGAGCGCGCTTATATGAGTCCAGCTTGGGAAATTACGGCTAAAACTATCGGCTGAAAACCTTTTCTAGGCGACTCATTGGGTTAAATATCTTAATATTTTTGCTCATTATTATCATTTCCTAATTTCTTGGCGACTTCATGCTCTAAATATACCCCGTGAAATGAGTTTTCAAAATTAACATCTTTTAAGTTTTTGTTTCAAAACTATTCTAATTTTCACATTAAGTGAATAGAATTTTTACCAAAGAGGTTCCTTAATCTGTTTATGACCATCCAAATCAGTTCAAATTGTCTAAAGTCGAGATGAACTGTGAAACCTTTACAATATGCATCTTCAACTTTAGATAACTACTCTTAAAATTCGAGTTATGTATTTTAATATTTCTTTGATTTTTCCTTAGTTAAAACAACACGTACGACTTTATCGCTAATGTATCCCGATCTACTCTAACAAGTTTTCTTAAGTAATGATTAACATACTCGCCCAATATCTACCGTATACACTCAAGTGTTTCTTTTCTACAACGCATTTTATTCTTGAAATTCGTTTCAACACAGAAATTTTCTATTTTGCTGAATGACATTTTACTGTGAAAAGAAGGTCAGTTAATCACTAGGAGTTGCTGATCTCATTCGGAAATTTATAATTCAATAATAAATATTGATGGAAGGCTCAAATCAGTAAAAAAACTTTAAAGAATACGAGTAGGAATACAGACTATGTACAGGTCTATTACTTGAACATACATATACCGGAACTTAATAGTCAAAGTTGCCAAAGATGTTTTCATAAAAACGCTGGGACTATGAACGTGAACTTTTTAAAGTTATATCTTCGGAGGGATAGGGATTTGCTACGTTATAACTACCAGAAAATGTATATGTTGGCTCTGATATTACATATCTTCAGATTGACGAAACGCACAATTCAAAAAGAGATTTGTTAACGTTTTGTGTTGCTTTCGTCTTTTTGGATTTCGCCAATTACATGCTCGACATAGCTCTCTTGCGACATGCCGTTACCCATTATGATTAATTGAATGAAGGCTTTCAGTAATTATAAGCTCATCATAAGTCTAGTATTGAATTTTTCCATTTCAACAAGATACGAGCAAGATTATTAAAAGAACTTGTAGAGATTTTTATGGATAAACAAGCTAAGCTGCGTACAACCTACAATCTATCTCAATACCAATAAAATTATTATTCAACGTCATTTATCTCTTATCACCGGTGCATATTTCTATAAATACATTTCCGAGAGTTTTGTAATATTCACATCATCATAAAATTGTGTTTCTTAACTAAATTTGAGATATTTGAGAGAAAAAATCCAAGCGCTACTTTTATATACTTCAGAAATTATTGAATTTCACGAAGTGTGAATCTGTCGTCTGCGGCCTGTGCGTTATTTTGGATCACTTTATGTATGCATAAATACCCACATACGTACATAATATATCTCATCTCATGGCTTCTTAACCCAATTATGTATCTGGTTGTGGCCAAATGTTAAGTCCCACACAAACATTTCATCGCATCTCGGAGCGTTATAAGTTCAGCTAGCTAACGTTTTAATTATAACGTTTCTACATACAAAGTTTGCCACTTTTTGGGTTGACTTCCAGTGGAAAATGTTTTTCTCGTTCCAAATCATTAATTTCGTTGATTTTCTGACATGCGATCTTACGATATTTTATTTTGTCGAGTTTTGGAAATTCTCAGACTACTTCGGATACTTCAATTACACATTAAATTGCTTGTGAACAAATTAGTTCAAAAACTTTATCTTAATTAACTTGATTTTTGTTTGTTTTCTTAGTTCCCCAGATAGATGATCGTAAAGAGGCAATATTGCAGCCGGAATTAAATTTATAAAACGGAATTTGCATCTTCTGTTGTTTTTCTATGATATACATATAATTACCTGTATGCAAATGTAAAATTTTGTAAGTTTTTGGCATGTATGAGGCTATCGTTTATACGTGGTGTCCTGGTTTATTATGTTAATCCTATAAGGGGTAATTTCTTGGTGTATTTTAAGAAAAAGAAAAAAAAGCATTATCGATACTTGACATATTGCTTCAAATAAAAAGTCCTTAGGACAGGGGTCATAGCAATAAAGACTACAATGTATCCGAGAAAAGCTTAAGGTGGCTGTGACTAACCGCGATTTCATGGGGTCATCTTCTTTTCCAACCTCTTTGGATATTTTGAATAATATCGTTCAACACGAGAAGCCCTGGGGGTCGGTCCTCACATATTACACGTTATAGTTACCGACACACGTAGACATATCTTGTATTGTAAAGCATAATAATTCTCATTTACACATTGGATACATTATGTTTGTCGCATCTGCTCCATGTATGGGATCGGGTGTAGCAGCCTTAGTGTCCAAAGCATGTACACTTTCATCTCAAATACACGGGCATCTTCCCAGCATATGTTTGCTTTATAGACTTTGCCCTACCTACGGGACAAAAGCTGTACAAAAGTGTACCTAAGGGTGAAAATGTGCAACTTTTCGTAGTTTTTGAATCATTGTGAAAAAATAAAAGATGTATCGCAGATTCGATAAGAATAAACAATGTAGCACATTGTAACCACGCTATTCTAAACGCAGAAGATTTTAGTTCTTAGAATCAGTATACGGGTCTCAGAAAAAAGGCAACATTTCAATTTATTTTCAACAAAAATATACTTTAAAGATAATATTATATAGAAAATTCAGGGAATACAAAAATATCCATCTTGCTTACTTGAGTCAGTTTATTATACCCTAGATAAAATCATAGCGTATACTAAGTTTGTCATTCCGTTTTTAACGTTCAGAAATAATGATGGATGGGACACTCACGCATAAAATTAAAAGCTATTTTGATTTTTGAATGTTCATCTGTGCGCACGATAACTCGAAAGCGCGTGTACTTAGAGCATTGTAATTTTGCACACGGGCTTTTTTAAAAAAAAAAAAAAAAAGTAAATTTAAGTTCGAAAATGGGACAAATCGAGTAACTCCTAGAGGAACTCTAAAGGGTATACTAAGTTTGTCATTCCGTTTGTAACACATCGAAATAATGATGATAGAGCAAAATGGATTGGACACCCACGCATAATATTAAAAGTTCTATCTGTGCGCACGATAACTCCAGAACTAGTTCACTTAGAAAGCTGAAATTTTGTACACGGACTTTAAAAAATAAAAGTAAAATTAAGTTCGAAAATCAGACAAATCGGGCAACTCCTTCGTAGGGTTGCCATACAAAAATTTCGTTTTCCACTATATATTTGGACACTGCTTGGGAGCGCGTCGACATAGAGAGCTGAAATTTGGTACATCGTGTTTTTAAGTAAAAAAAAAAGAAAAAAACATCAAAAATGGACTAAATCGAGCAACCCCTTCTTGCCATATCAAAATTTAGGTTTTCTACGTATACTGTGAAAACGATCAGTTCTAGACATTTTTATTGTACTAATAACTTGTTTAGCATATGAAATCGTATGAAATTGGTTATAATCATTTTTTCTGTCCGACAAACCGTTCTAGAAATATACGCGAAAAACCACTTCAAAACTCAAACTTGCACAGAATGGTGACAATGCGAAATTACATAAGGGCATTTATCTAGGGTATCATAAGAATTGGTCTTATTGTTAGACCAATTCTAGCTTTTTTACTTGTTCACTATATATTTGGACACTGCCTGAGAACGCGTCAGCGTAGACAGCTGGAATCTTGTATCCGGCGTTTTTATAAAAATAGTAAATATAATTTCACAAATAGGCTAAATCGGACAACCACTTCTTGGTGATGCCATATAAAAATTTATGTTTTTTACGTGTACTCCGAAAACGGTCAGCCGTAGACGTTTTTATTGTACTGAAAAGTTCTTCAAAATATGAAATTTTATTAAATTGATCATAATCATTTTTACAGTACGACGAACCGTTCCAGAAATATATTCGAAAAACCACTTCACAATCAAATTTCCACCAGAGGTGATCATACGAAATTACATTTATGCATTCATCTAGCTCGGGTATCATAAGAATTGGTCTTACTTCTAGCTTGTTTTTTTTCTTCTAAGTATATATGTACATGAGGATGACCAAAACTCTCGAGAAGTCATGAAACAGAAATATATAATAAATATATGTGTGCGTTGGGATGATAACTCGAGAACACGTTAAGTTAGAGTGCTGAAATTTTCCACAAGGTTTTAAAAAGTAAATTTGAAAATGGGACAGTTCGGAAAACTCCTTCGCAGGGTTGCCATACACAAATTTGATTTTAAAGGTATATTTGGGCCCTGCTCGAGAACGTGTTGATGTAAAGAGCTGACATGTGGTACATGGTGTTTTCATAATAATAGTAAAAAAATACTAAATCGGGCATTACCTTCTTGTTGCCATACAAAACTGGTTTTTCATTATAAAGGGCTTTCCAATAAGAGGTGTTATTTTAATTAGCCCGATATTTCGGTAGATGTAATTTTTGGAGCTGTCATTTTTTGACATTTGACAAGTAGAAACTACGCCATTAATAAAAATGGAACGATACACGATTCAACAACGCATTGAAATTATTAAAATTCACTATAAAAATGGTGAAAATGTGTCAGAGACGGTTCGTAAAACTCGAACATTTTTGGGTCGTCATGAAGCACCTTGTCGGACCGCAATACAGAAATTGGTAGAAAAATTCGAGCTGTCGGGACAAGATAGTGATGTGAAGAATAAAACCCGTGCACGTCGCTCATGAACAGCCGAGAATATTGCTGCTGTAGCCGAAAGTGTTGGAGAAAACCCAGGTTTGTCCATTCCTCGTCGTTCTTTGGAATTAGGCATTCACCGTATTTTGCATAAAGATTTGGGTCTTAAGGCTTATAAAGTTCAGTTAACACAAGAACTCAAGCCGTCCGATCATCAACAACGTCGAGTCTTTGCTGATTTGGTCCTTGAAATGCATGAAAATGATCCGGAATTCCATCGAAAACTCATCTTGAGTGATGAGGCCCATTTCCACCTCGATGGCTTCGTCAACAAGCAAAATTGTCGCATCTGGGGCTCGGAAAACCCAAGAGTTATTGTTGAAAAGCCTCTCTATCCTCAACGTGTGACTGTTTGGTGCGGTTTATGGTCCCGCGGGGTCATTGGACCTTACTTTTTCGAAAATGAGGCTGGAGCAACAGTTACGGTGAATGGATTGCGCTATCGACAGATGATTAATGATTTTTTATGACCGGAATTGGATGGTATTGATTTGGACAACGTTTACTTTCAACAGGATGGTGCTACGTACCATACAAGCAACGAAACCATTGATCTTTTACGGGAAAAGTTTCCGGACCGTGTTATCTCTCGAAGAGGTGATCACAATTGGCCACCGAGATCTTGTGACCTTGCGACTTCTTCCTTTGGGGCCACGTGAAAGAGAAGGTCTACGCCAACAGCCCAGCATCGATTCAAGACCTCAAAGATGGAATTCGTGAGGCTATCGAGTAGATAGGGCAGCCACTTTGCGATTTGGTTATGGAAAATTTCATGAAAAGGATATGGTCCTGTAGGCGTGGTCGTGATGGTCATTTGGCTGATGTTATTTTCCATTATTAACGGCATACATTCCTCTTTATAATGAAATAAAGATCCGATCATTTATCTCAAAAAATGGCATTCTTCTTTGAATATCAAAATAACACCTCTTATTGGAAAACCCTTTATATTTGGACACTGACTGAGAACGTGTCGACATGGAGAGCTAGAACTTTGAACACGGCGTTTTCATAAAAAATTGCAAATAAAAGTTCAAAATGGACTTATCGGGCAACCTTATCTTGGTGTGCCATAAAAAACTTTGGGTTCTCCTTAAATTAAAAAAAAAAATATGACAGAAAATGTTGAAACTGTCCTGAAAGTCCAAAACAGCAATAAACACTATTTTCGATTTGATTAATGAATTTCACTGAAACTTTGCATAGATGTTTAAAGTTACATTAGCTAACAAATTCTGAATGAGCATCTAGAGATTTTAACACTTTTATTTTTTGGGTCTGAAATCAGTTTCATTAATTTCTTTATACATTTGCAATTTTGCGCATCTTGGGAAATGCCTATTTGATAAACCAGGTATTGAAAAGATTTGTCGTACTCATATCCGAGCTCGTACTAATCCGAGCATTTTAACCTTGAGTCGATGCAAAATCATTTACCACCATTTCACTGGTTGGAAAACAAAATATTTTAACTTCTTATGGATTATGACGAAATATGTGTTTCACATTATAAACGTGATTATTGTTTTGAATTACATGAAACGTGTATCACCCATCATCTCTGGTTCATGCTTAAGAATATCGTCTTTGTTCGAAGAAAAAAGGCGAAAATCAAGTATTTTAACCTTTTTAAATAGGGCATCCTTATAAATTATTTGCAACCTCTAAAAATCTATTTTTATAGAGAGCATTAACAAATGTCTTCTCGAAATTCCCAAACGTTCGTTCGTTCGTTCCCTGCAAATGGAAATCAAATCAAACTTTAAGCTCTACATAGATAGAATAGACGGTCGCGTCTGTGCTCATTAAAAGTTTCCACAGCAACAAGTTCAAAGCCATAAAACTGTGAAAACATGACTTGAGAAAACGAAAGGAAAAACGACAGATGAAAAAAACATAATTTGTTGTATCATAGAAATACTCTCTGGTACGCCCACACCGAGTGGTGTTTTCGTTCATTTCCACCTCGCTCACTTCGAGCTGGCTATATAGCACCTAATAATAATATGAAAATATAGGACAACTATACACACGGTCCAGGATGGCCTTTTTGTTTGTTTGTCCAAACTTTGGCTTGCTGCTTGGTTGGTTGGATGGTTTAGTAGTATGCGGCGATTGTTTACAAGTCGCCTCACATCGTCCGGAATATTCCAAAAATTTCTTATTTTTCACATAATTTCATAATAATGGTTTCGAATAAAAGCAGACACGTTATGATGGTGGTGGGGTGGTGGTCAATACAATCATTGCAGACAGCCAGCATTTCATGTGTTCCGCGCGCCAGGAATATTATCGCAAATAGTGGTTGCATTAATGGAGCGTTTAAATGTGCTCTAATGGTCTGAATGACGGCAAATTAAGATGTTAAGCAAATAAAACATAAAATTTTTGCAATAAGCACATCCGAACTAAGTTACAAAAATAGATGTGGAAAAAAGCGTCCGAGCTGAGAAGTTACTTGAAAGCTTTTAATACTGACGACGACGGCGACGATATGAAGACAACAAAAACAGAGGGCAAAATGTCCACCCAATGGCAGACAGAATATGAACAGCATTTCCGGCAGTGCTACTCTATTTTTTTGACAAATATCTTGCATCAAATTAGTGGCAAAATGAACATATTTTGGGAAAAATGCGCACAAAACATCTCATTTTGCGTTGCGTCGGTGTAGTTTCCAACTCTGCTTTCCCAACAGATGAATCACAGAAAACGACTAGAAGTTTTTGGTGTACACATTTTGGCTACATTGCGATGTTTATTAATCGATGCCACATGAAAGATAATAAAAAAAAAAAAAAACAAAAAATCTATTTTGTTTTTTGAGAAAAGCAATTACAAATATTTTTCTTTGACTATAGTATTAGGTATATTACTTTGAGAAGGCTGGTAGATGTATTACGATATGTAGAGAAACCATATAAAAACTTGCATAAGGTTAATCATCCCCCGTCGAGGGGCATAGGGTAGAAACGACCGCATCGAAACATGTTTCTTGTCAAAGTTCTTAGTTTACTAAATGATCGTGCAGTTGATTTCTGTCAAAATAATTCTCCTCCAATTAGCTTTGGGTATGCCTAATATAACGGGTTCCACCTAATGGCTTGCTTCTTCTTTTTTGTTTACGTTGACTCTATCGTATTTTCAATTTCTTGTTTATGTACAAACGTTTGCATGTTGGGCGTATCTTACGAATTGGAGCTATACTATTTTGGCATTGAATTTGAAAAGTAATCGCTTTGATTTAACTGAGATTGCATTGGAAATAAGATATTTTGGATAGCTGAAAAAACTCACTCCTTAACTTTTTGATACGCAATTTTTTCACTGCCTGCAAACAGAATCTCTTCGCTGCTTTTAATCTTTCACCATTGTAATATAAAAATGTGGGACTCGAATAAATTATAATTTGAACCTTTATACTCCGATTTGTACTTCTGTGTCTCACCAACTAAACCCCTCAAGCTATGTCCTAATTTTCACTTCAGTTCACTCTTCAATCATGTAGAAGAATCAATCCCCTATACATTTATCTATTTGTCTCAACAATTTTTTTACTAAGATCTCCTACACCTTTATAAAGCCTTTATAAAGCGAAATAATAACAAAGTTGTCCTTAAAACTCATGCATAGAGTAAATATTTTTGATGCACTATTTGCAACAACGCTCTTCTGTTCTTTAAAAAGACGCTTATTTCCCATTCCGTGTGTGTGTATAAACAGGGTGTCCCGTAAGTGGTGTCATATCCAAAGGCTACGGATAGGTCATGCTTAGATGAGCAAAAAATTGTACGGTGGGGGGGGGGGGGGGAGAATCCTAACGGTTTACAAGATAACAGGACTAAAGATATTTGGGTATGTTTTTATAGATTACCCAGTAACTTCTGAACGGGTGTAACGATGATGGTTTAACCTTTGGTAGATAAATAATCGTTGGGCCTTTCCAACGGTTTATAATTTTTTTCCATCTTCCTTCATTTTGAAGTTATGGCTCAACAAAGTTGAAATTTCGGAATATAACTCGTTTTTTGTTTATTTAACTATTTTTATCAAAAAACGTGTCATCACTACCAATTTTTCATATTGGATTTAAAAAGCCCGAAATCTTCTCTTTAATATGACCTATCACACTCCGAACCGAAAATGTAACGCCGGGCGCCCACTGGAGTGGTGTGTGAGCAATGTGGCAGTGGCGTGGCGATTAAATGGTAAGTGAAAAAATTTAGTCCCGTAAAAACAAATAGAATAGCGCACATTGAAATAGAGTGGCGATGGCGTGGCATTTGACAAGTGGCGTGGCACCACTTGATTGCCACTAGTCTCCGACAAGTTTAATTTTCGAGTGGTAAGTGGCAGTGGATGCCACTTCTCCTTAGTTATTACTGTTGATGTTGAATTACTTAATCGATACGCTGCTTGCCATTTTGATGCGCGCTTAATATTATTAATACCAATCCGTGACCATTCTACTGCCACACCACTTTGTTGGCACATCGCACGCCAAAACCACGCCACTGCCACATTGCTCACACACCAATCCAGTGGGCGCCCGGTTACTTTACTTTTTCTTAAGCATCTCCAGCTGAAATGGCTGAAAAAACTCAATAAGTGCCAGAAAGTAGGCAATTATCTTTTGAAAAGGACCTTTTTCAGTCATTTTCGCTGGATATGCTTAAGAAAAATTGGAATAAAATGCTGAAAGGAATACATTTTCGGTACAGAGTGTGATAGGCAATTTTAAAGCTAAGATTTTGGGCTTCTTAAATCCAATATGAAAAATTGGTAGTGATGACATGTTTTTTGATAAAAATAGTTAAATAAAAAAACAACCAGTTATAATTCCGAAATTTCAATATTGTTGAGCCTTAACTTCAAAACGGAGGAGAGGAGAGAAAAACTTTTTAGACTACTGGAAAGGTCCAACGATTATCATCGAAGAAGTTTTAAATCATCATCACAGGGTGTAACGGTCGTCAGAAGTTACAGGGTGATTTATAAAAGCATACCGAAATATCTAAAGTCCTGTTATCTTGGAAACTGTTATAACCCCCCCCCCCCCCCACCCATACAATTTTTTGCTTGTCTACCTATCCGTAGCCTTCGGATATGACATCACTTACGGGACACCCTGTATATGAATATGCACATCAATGACGAATGGGTTTAAAGTCAAAATGTTCTGATAATTTAAATTGTGTATTTTCTTTGCCTGCTTTTGTACTTCGAAATATTCGACACGATGGAAACTAGACCTACTGGATTCAAACAACAAATTGAAATAATTTGCGATGTACTTTCGAAGATCTTGGAAACGATCGCCGATTTGACTTCTTATCTCGACTATTTCCTTTGGAGAATTGTATTGTACGAAATGTTGGAAGCTCGCAATAACTTTGAAGAATAATTTCTTTGGACATTTCTAAGGCCTTTGATTGAGTCTAGAATCGTTTCTTTTTTTTTTAGTTTGTATAATTTATAGATCGAACATTTCTTATCTGATCCTATATAATACGGGTTGTATTAGGTGGCCTTATCTATGGCATACTCTTTTCCAACCTTGTAGATTCCTGATGAAACACTGTAATTAATAATCGAGATGGTACGATCAGTTCATTAAATAATCCCTTATTGTCTGTTCTGTGCTGGATAGTGTTTGCGTTAAGTGAGGGTTGTTCTGAGTGTGACTCTCGATCATGCAATATGCAGATATGAGTAGGGTGGTATGCTTGTTGGTCGGTGTAAAATATACATACCGTTGTTGATTACTTATCAGTCAAATTCATCCCATAATGAAGAAATGTTGATGATATGAATTTAGCACACTATGGTGGTGTAGAATATAAATAATAAAAAAAAAAAAAAAAAAAAAATCTATTTTTATTACGGTCAATTGTTATGACAACTTACTCACCGTTTTCTCGAAACTATTTGTATGTCTCGTCTTGTCTAACAATCAGCTTTTGGAAACCAAGAATAACAACTTTCTCATGATTTGATTGCTAATAATAGAGAAGACAATAATTTAACAATTCGAAAACTCAAAAAGGAGTCACTCAGGTTTTCTGTTTCAATCGTGCGTGCGTAAATAATCGAGCCTTCATCGTCAATAATATTTTTCAAAAGAAATTTTCATGACAATAGCATATATACTTAATCTTAATTGACCTCTGTCAAGATAATTATAAAGAAAATCAAATACAAACACGGCCACAATAAGAGAATGTCGTTCGACCTGAGATAATCCGATTCGTCAAACTGCACTTGTAGAAAATTTTCTTTCATCTTATTTTTCATAATAGAATCGTACAAGAGCTTGGGATTGTGTTAGATCCGATTTGAGATACAATTCCAACCTATATATAAATCGACACATTTGTTTTTATTTTTTTTTCATATGATACGTTGATAAACTTATCATAATACACAAATTAATAGTTTACACTTTAAGGACATGTACAACACCCATGTCATTGATAAACAGTAAAAAGTAAGAATCTCGAAATCTTACAAAACCGTATTACTCACTGTAACACGTTTTCAGTTTATCTTCATCTCCACAATAAGGTCCTATTTCTAATCGGTAATCATCGCAACATCCCCATCTATTAGATTCTTTACTTAAAATTCTTAGATCCAAGCTAAATTCATCTGTCGGCAGGTAATCCCATTGCTCCTCAGACGTCGCATTTTTTAAGAGAGACAAAATTTTTGGAGACCCATGTATATTAAAATTAAGAAACGTCTTGGGCGTACGAGCTCTTCGATTTTCTTCATGACCGAAAACAAATATCTTATTTTCACACTCCCAAACTTTCCTGTAGAGATAAAAAGTAATAATACAGATGACATGAAATATATAATCTATAAAACTTACTTAAAGGAACTCTCAAGTTCTACGGAAATCATAATTTCTGCCAGGATAACTAAAAGTTCGTTTCTATCTATTAAATAGCTCAATACTTGTGAGGGTGTCGACGACCACAGCATCCCTAGCCAGGACCCATCCAATCTATATATCAACTGACAGTAATTACTGCAACCATCATCATTTGATGTCACAAGTACAGCGTTTTTGCATTTCTAGAGAAATCAACTTTGAATCAATTAATTAAGGCGGCAACAGGGGTTACTTACGTTTAGGAACCCAAGAAGAGTGATTACGTAGAGTAAACGTGAAGTTTGACTACAAGGATCACCAGAGCTTTCCTCAACTATCTTGTAGAATTTCAGGAGAAATTGCTTTATCGAATCCACTGGTAAGCAAAATGGATATCTGTAGTAATTTCTCATTAAGGATAGCATTGTACCCAGAAATAAGGGACAATGTCCAGCTTTAATGTAGGGCCAAGTTGCTTGATGAATCACCTAAGGTAGACTTTAATTAAAATGCTATTAAAATGGGCACAGATTGTGTATTAGTTACCTTCAGTGTGACAAATTCATATCCATTTTTATCTTGTTGCTTATACTTTTGTATATCTGTATTGAACTCATGCACCAAAGCTGTATCACAAATTTCTTTTAGGTGTTTACATGTAGCACGAACTCCGTTCCATTTCCAGATATTTATATTACCTAGAATACGCTCCAGAATTTCCCTGGGAAGGTCACACAATCGTAACTCTCGGCGGCTTCGCTTCTTTTTAACCTTTT
This sequence comes from Dioctria rufipes, assembly GCA_963924295.1. Lineage (NCBI taxonomy): Eukaryota > Metazoa > Arthropoda > Insecta > Diptera > Asilidae > Dioctria > Dioctria rufipes. Next base: position 90,967,999 of record OZ002743.1, on the reverse strand, counting down.
CTTTTTCGATTTGATAGGTGACCTTTCTTATCTCTAGAGTTACTACGCTGTTCCCTTTTTGAACTGAACGTTTAGAACATTTCTTTTTAATTTTTGTCATTTTTGTATATAGAAAGCAGTCATTTTCGGAGGACCAAAGTGAGACTAGATTTTAAGGATTTGAAGCGTTGAGAATTTTTAATATTATTTTGTTTTCTTCTATTTTAATTTGAATTTCACTGCGGATCTTTTTTTATAGTTTTCCAAAATAATTTATGTTCACTAAAATTAGCATCACATATCTCAACTATGATTTTGACATTTGAGTTAATTTCCAGGTTTGCTTTACTATAAAATAAATTTTTGTTCATATTGGTGTTCGATTGGAAATTCCACTAAATAATTGTGTCTTCCAGTAGCGAGAAATGCCGACGAGCAGTATTTGACAAAAATGTATAAAGTTTGAACATCCATTGTTGTGGTAAGATTCGTGCAAGCAAGTTCATACATTTCATTATGTCAATGTAAAGTTTCATTTTATTTCGGCAACTTGTATTTTTACGCTCAAGAGCATACTTTTTCTATATCATTTTAATCCCTCGAAGGACATAAGATGAAAACGGGTGCTCCCCAGCGAACTCTGTTCCGCATGATAACCTTAAGTTTACTCCAGCATCTCTTAGAAGTTGTTGTTTTTGCTTCCATAGATTTTCTCCGATTGATTTTGTGTTAGCTTCGGATATGGAGATCCAGAAAAATCTCAAGACAAAACTAGTTCAATGTAAAAGCAGACTCCTCACCCAGCCGCCGTTTGCAAACTTTTGTAAATAGATGTCTGCATCGTATTCTAAGAATTCGCTGGACAGGAGTCAGGACAAGATCGTTGGTTAATTACACTTTACGATAGTACGTCAAGAAATCCATAGAAATCTTAGAATGCGATGCACATATCTATTTACAAAAGTTTGCAAACGGCGGATGGGTAAGACTGCTTTTACATTGCACTAGTTTTGTCTTAATTGAGATTTCCCTGGATCTCAATATCCTTAATGAAGCCCACGCAAGATCTGGATCTCGATATCCGGGCTACCTGAGAAAAAGTGCATCTCAATTTGTTTATACGGGAACTAAAATTTTCTGTATGGCCCCGTTGGGTAATTATGCTACCCAAATAACAGAAAATCTTAAACACCTCTTCGTTGTATTCGTCGATCCAGAAAGTGCGGCTTTTGTACATCCATATTTTCTTATTTTTTCTTGAATTAAGTCTTTTCCATTTGGACTACTTTTTTCCGGAAGTACGGTATTGAAATCCTGGTGTTGATGGGCCAGCAGATAGGCATAGCATAATTCAGATCTGTAAGACCGTCTTACAGTACTCACTATTGTATGTCGTCAGAGTTTTTGTTGGGAGCATTATCGAGGGTGTCATGTATTATAGCAAGAAAATATATAGAAGAGGTGTAAGCAAACATCCTCGTTTAACCACAATATTCAAATTGAAGCTGTGGGACGATTTACTGGTATATGTAGACAACTCGTGTTTCTTATAAATACCTTCTATTAGTTGCTTATTTTTTGGTGAACACCGCGTTCTCAAAGCCTTGCAAGTCCTGTCAATTGATTCAAAATCTTGCCATACATAATCTGCGAAATCTAGTTAGAGTAGGGCTGGTATTCTTTCAATTTCTCCGCGATAATGGCCTCCAACTAATTAGCCGGCAAGGCACAGATGTTCTATGTTTTGTAGGTTTGGTTGCAGTGTATAGTGCGGGTCTGAATTTAATGCTCGGATGATCGAATTGCTGAAATTATTATTTTTTAAATACAGCATGTGTGTTTTTTTCGCAAAGGTTTTACATTCTCAAAGTTTCCTTTTTCCGGAAGCTCAGCAACCTTCGATGCTTAATATCTATAACATTATTTTTTGCGGAAAGCATTTTGGTAACGCAGTTCGCAGGTCTAATATTAGTCTCTTTTGTCACGAATGGGGTTGCTTTTCGTCTCTTTTTGTGTAGATGATAGTAATCATTTTGTCAGATCGGTGCCGATGTTCGCTATGTATTTATTTTCATATCTCCGCTTCTAGTACCAACACGGTGGAGCTATGACATTATTTTATATTGCAGAAGGAGATCTTATAAACAGACTCAATGGTAAGTCAATCAAGTCGCATTTGTGAGCCATCAGCATATAAAGAAACTGCACGCCAGTATTTATTTGTTTATTTATTCTCTCGAAAAGGACTCTAATCAAGTTTAATATGTCCGTTTTCAAGAAAAATGTCGTACAAAGATTGTCCTTAGTTGGGATTGAATTCGCGACTGCAGTGATATACATTTTTTGGAGCTGCAAATTGACCGACACTGACTTGCACATGAAGACTGGTCGTGTTAGCGCAGCATCATCAATACATAGAACATATCTTAATTAGTCATAATTGAGCTCACGTCTTTGATATATTTAGTATAAACGGTAAAGAGGAGCGGGTCGAAATAAGTAGTTTGGAGAGCATCAGAGTAGGAAGGAACTCATCGAAAAATTCACACTGTTTATGGCCAAAAAGTAACTACCAGAGGCGGTTCGTCGTTAGAAGCAAAGGCAGCACTGCTTCCTTTAACAAAATGGAAAACTCCATACATAAATAACAAATCAATTACAATAAAATATTCTTACAATATTTTTTAAATAATTTTTTCTAAATAATCGAAAATTGTTCCTCCTTCCAGCACTAAATGCAAGTGGAAATTTTTTTATATGAAACGCCTAATTTTCTCTTACAAACAAAAAATGTACATACAGGGTGTTTCCCGTTAGGAGGTCAATAGAGCAGTAGGTGATAGTACTCACCGAGACAAACCAAAAATTGTGGGAGGGTGGGAGGGGGGGGGGGGGGTGCAATATCAACCGTTTAGCAGTTACAGGCTGATTAAGAAAAAATCTAGTTTTTCACAAAACACACTGTACGATCACCATTAAGAGCGCATTGTATGCAGAACTTCATGGCCTTTCCAATGACTGCTCAACCAGCCCAGTACTCCTCTCCCCTCAAGAATTATGATTGTCTAAACTAAAAATTTTGGATTTTCTTTTCTTTGTTTTTTAATTTAACCTCTATTATTTTTGCAAAAAGGTCGTTAACATAACTCTTTTTTATAAAAACTGTAAACTGTAGACTCTGCTCTTGACTTATTACACCCTATGTGTTATCTGTAGCTCTTTAAGAGTTATTAGCTCTTAACCTATTCCCAACGATAATTTGTTCCCTTAGCACGTCATTTAAAAAAATATCGTCTAATTTCGGTGTGCCCTGAATAGATTATGAGTTAATAACTGTTTAACGGCTATAGTTAACACATTGGGTGTACTAGGTCAAATTAAAGAGGAGAGTCTGCAGTTTTTATGAAAAAAAATTATGTTAACGACCTTTTTGCAAAAATAATATAGCTTAAATTAAAAAAAAAAAAAAAAACCGGTCAAGTGCGATTCGGTCTCGCGCACGATGGGTTCCGTACCATCGTACAAAATTTAACACGATGTACTTTTTATTTATTTTTTCAAATGAGATATAATAATAATAAATAGGCAATAGAATTTTTTTTAGAACGTTCAGAGCACTCTGGAAAAAAGATACAAATCCGGAGTGCTCTGAGTGTTCTGGTACTTTTTTTTTTTTATATATTGGTAACACTTATGATTTGTGAAATATCTATTGATAATACATTGGTATTACTAACGGATTGCTCCAAATGCTCCGAGGTTTATCTACGATTAGTTAGAGCACTCTGAACAATAATAAAGATACACGTTCAGAGCGCTCAGAGTACTCTGAAAGTAAATAAAGATACAAGAAATCGGTGTTCAGAGCGTTCGGAGTGCTGTGAGCAGTATAAAGATACACGTTCACAGTCTGTGTAAATTTCACCTGTCTACTTATTACGATTCATGAGATACAGCCCGGTGACGGACGGACAGCGAAGTCTTAGTAATAGGGTTCCCGTTGTTATCCCTTGGATACGGAACCCTAAAAATGGTAAGAAAATCCAAAATTTTTAATTTAGACAACCATACTTCTTGAGGGGAGAGAGGTACTGGGCTGATTGAAAGGTTGGAAAGGCCATGAAGTTCTGCATACATAAAGGTCTTAACTGTGACTGTACGCCCTGTAGTTTTTAAGATACAGGGGGTTTTGTAAAAAAACAGATTTTTTTCTTAATCACAGTGTAGCGTTTTCTCCACTCACCATCGACTTTCCAGCATAACATCTAACCTTCCACTCGGCCAGCAGTGGATAGTGCTCATATGGATTTTCTTTCGATTCAACCCTACTATGACACAGTCACACGGCAGAGACGCGTTTATATACCACCTAACACCACATTCAACCTTCAATTCGGCTCACCCAGGAAACTACATATAATCGGGTGGTTGGATGGAGCCACTTTCGTCACAAACTTACTGTAGTACATAAGTCAAACCACAGAGGCGCTGGAATTTTAGCAGCGTCTTTGCAAACACAAAGTCAACGGAAAACATATTTAACTTATCGGACATACATTGCTATGGGACGCTGAATAAAACGTAGCGTTTTCACAAATAATTTATGCCCCTGCTAGAGCTTTCATTAAATAAATTCTCAAGTTGTATACGGGTGGGGGTATCGGTTTCGCACTCGATTACGGGTGGCGGTATCGGTTTCGCACTCGATCTAGTCGAACGTGTTGCTGTAAAAATAAAGCTTTTTCGGGGCCTTATATTTTAAACTCCTTGTTTTATTGAATTGAGGAGAACCGCGAAAAAAATCATTTGATACCCCCCCCCCCCACACCCCTCTCTACACCGAAGCGTTGCTCCGCCTGGAATTTTTGAAATGTCCTAAAAAATTCGAGCTTACAAATAATATAGTTCCAGAAAAACTCAAACTCAATTAAAATAAAGAGTTAAGGATTTTTAAGGAGACTTGGCGTAAGAAGTTATATCCGATATATAGGTACATTTTTTAAAGTAAATTCTAAACTAAATATTTATTGAAAAACTGAAATTTCGAGTATTTCCGACACATATTTTTGCTCTGTATCTGGATCATCTTAGTGGAGTTTTACCTTCCTAAAAAGTTTTGTTCCAACTGAGGAAAAATACGTTTTTCTAAAATTTTTCCGATATTTTCGAAGCAATATTTCAAGTCCTGTATCGCTGTAAATTATACAAAAAAATAAATGGCTTCCCTTCTTCTGAAGCCCACGTACTGCCACTGGTAACTACGGTTAAGCGGATAATGTCATTAGATTAAACTAATATTTTTTTTTAACACGATAAAGTGTCTCTTTTGAAAAGCTATAAAGTAGAATAAATTTGTATTCAGTGAGGAAAGCAAAACTGAATACCATTATTCAAAAACAGAGAAGCTATAGTCTATATTTGCTTCCAAGTGCCTTCCAGGCAGATAACGGACAATATGCATAATTCATTCACACAATATACCAATTTCAATAAATTACTTTCATCTTAACAATTTAAGGACAGACAAAATAAACAGAAATTCTTCAAGTTGACATTTACTTACATATGTACACAAGACACAATTTAATCTCATACAACATACCGAAACAACCTATATACATTTTACGTAAATATCTCAATATTTTGTAAAAATAAATCCCACCTGTCATCGTCCTCTCGGGACTCACTTTCACCACCATATGGTCCAATCTCCAATCGATACGACTGATAACATCCCCATTTGCTGGCCTCATCACAGAGAATACTAAGAGTCAAATTGAATTCATCTTTCGGTAAACTCTTCCAATTTTCTTTATTTGGACAATTTTTTTAATAACTTTAACAGTCGTGATGATCCATGTATATCGAATGTGAAAATAGCTCTTGGCAAATGAGTCCTCTGACTCATGTCATGACTGAAAACAAATATTTTGCTTTCGCCTTCCCACACCTTCTTGATGATGGGAGTCAAAAATATTACTAACTAATTAAAGACGGCAAATATATTTTATGAGAGAAACATTTCACTTACTTAAAAGCTGTTTCGGAATGCACCGAAATGATAATCTTTGCCAGAAGAATCAGAAGTTCATTTCTATCCGCCGAGTAGGTAAATGTTCTTGATGGCGTTGATGAATGCAACAGCCCCAGCCAGGAGGATCCCTGAAACACGTATACTGCATGCCAATAATCCGGGCGAATGTTCACCGATGATAACAAAATAGAATTTTTACATTTCTTTAGAAGAGAACTATTATCATGAGACTTTTGTATGTGTAACATTTGTGTACTGTCATAAATCCCTACAGTGTAATTGAATACAATAGACGCGATGTCTGACTGTAAGGGTCTTGCAGATTTTCCTCAACCAATCTATAGAATTTCACTGGAAATTGCTTTATTTTCTCTACTGTCGGACAAAATGGATTACTGTAGTTATTTCTCATGAGGGATAACATGTTCCCTAAAAACAGGGAGCAGTACACAGACTTCACAAAATCCCATGTTGCTTGATGAATAACCTTAACGAAAACAAAAATTAAATTACAATAACGACTCATTCATGAGGAAAATCATATTTTACCGTCAGGGCCCATATTTCTTGTATTGACGAGTTGAATTCGTGCATTAAGGAGCTGTCACAGATATTCCTCAGCCGTTTACCTACATGTCGCTCGAATCCTGTTTCGATGCCAAATATGAATGTTGCCTATAATTTGTGATAGGATTTCAGTGGGAAGATCACACAATTGGAGCCGCCGCGCCGCCTCTAGCATTTCTTCTTTTTTTCAATTTGAAATACGAGAATATGGGAGAAAGGTGGGCGGTGGAGAACAAAGGGGGGGGGGGGGGGTGCCCTTAATGCTTTTTTTGCTGAGAATCCTCCCAACTCTGGGCTTTGAAGGCATTTTTTTTTTATTATTTTTACTGAATTAAAGTAAAAGACTGGATATGATGTACAAATACGTCGGAAGTATTTTAAGCATAAAAAATTTATAAAAAGAAAATCACCGGAATTGATTTTTTTTTATTATTTTGAATGTCAAAATTTTTATTTTTCTGTAAATGCCGTGCGTTCAACCCACTGCTTAGAATATAGAGAGTACAGGAAGTGTGATAAGCCAAATTTGGCGTAGTCAAATTCTGGTTGTGTTAGTATCTGTTTACGCTGTAGTAAAAGCTCAGTACAGCCGTGTAATCAATATAGAAAGCGGGGCAACAAGACATATGGTTGAAAATACTGCAGTTGCTCCCACCGAAAACGCTCTTAGTAGCTGCCACTGCGCCAAGATACCCAGGGAGTTTCTAAGCTGTCACAAACGTAAACAAATCTTCTATATTTCATCGTTTTTTATATAAATTTGTGTAAAGTACACAAAATAATATTTTATAATTATACTTGCCTAAAAAATGATCTCCCACGTATATTTTCACCACCAGACTCAATCTTTTTTCAAATTATTATACTTTGTTTGACAGCTGAAAATACATTTGTCTCATTCTTCATTATAATTCTGACCTACTTCACAATACCCTGAAAAAAACCACGCTCATGCACACGAATTTTACAGGTATCAACACTTCCTGTTGTCTGTATATTCTAAGGCCCGTTGACATGCATCTAAATGAACTCACTGATCTACTGTTTCATGTGGTACCAGTTTTGATTTCAGAAAGTATGCTCTCACTGTCAATGCTACCAACTGTTATAAACTGGCGTTATATTTAAATTATTTGGGAATTTACGTATATGCATGTCAGTGGAATTTACCGAATTTACCATAAAAGTATTTGTGACTATTTGTATTGTTAAATTTTAATTATGAGCCGAAGGAGTGTTTTTCACAAGGCGGTTTTGGTTGGAAATATCACTGACACTCAAACAATTTCTCCTTTTCAATCGTTAGAGTTCAGTGGGAAAGTATGCTATCGCGGAAAGAGACAGGAATTTAAAAGTGGTGACATTTGCTTTGATGCATTTTTTGTTCAACGAGCAGTCAGTGGTTCAGTTGCACTCAGAATGTCACATAATGTCACATTTTTACACACCTGTCGTTCAGGTGATCGAACCGTTGTCATTTCCAACGTGCGTTATAATTGAAAATTGTAAACATTTCCCTTGCAGAATAAACCAGGCATATTTCTCTATGTCACACAGATGCTGAAGCTAAAGCTACATTCAATCTCTTCTTTGAAAATTTGCTTTCATTTTATTTTGCGAATGACGTCCTGCTCTGGTATGTATTCTCTTTATATTGAACAGCTTTCTCTTGAATAGTATACACTCTCCGATTACAGCTAATCGATTGTCAATTTAAATTTGTTTAGGTTGCGTCTGGGGGGATCGAGTTATATGTCTTCATATTTAAGTTTAAAATCTACTATACACGTTTTTAGCCAAGATAGCGTGCATTCTAGAGGTTAAGGCAAGCCGCACACTGCACCGATTGTAGTCAGTGACTAAAAGGTCAGTAGACTTTGCTCATTTAGCTAGGGTTTCCAAGATTGTGCTGATAGCGGGGCAATTGCGCTTAGTGTGGTTTCATACAATTGCGTTCGTAATATTTGGTTATATAAAAAGTTTTTGATTCTTTCTCTTCATGAATCAAATCACTTATTGATTGATCATACTGAAATATATCGGTGATTGTCAGCGAATAAAATCTGAGTCCACCTCTGTGTGTGAAGAAAAGTTTATTTTCTACTTTTTCATGCGGCTTGGCGTCAGTTTTGTTTGAAAACTCGTTTTTTACATATTTTTTTAAATTCCATATTTCCTTCCTTTCCTTCACCCCTTATATATTTTTATAACTTTATTATTATTATTTACTTATTTTTATAAAGAATTTTGTATTATCAATAGATATTTCACAAATCATAAGTGTTGCCAATATAAGAAAAAAATTACCAGAACACTCACAGCACTTTGGATTTGTATTTGTGTTTTTCCAGAGTGCTCTGAACATTCTAAAAAGTCTGTTCGATCTACGGAGCGGAAAAAAGATACACGCTCCGTGTATTTCTATTGCCGCTATAACAAAAAATAATACAAATAAAATTAAATTAAAAATTAAAGGGGGCCCCCATACAAGATTGATTTTTTCGGCGTTTTTTCCCTCGTTTTTCCCTCGTTTTTTCTCTCTTTTTATTATTATTATAATAAGTAGACATTATTTTTTTAAATTACAGCATTATTATTTCTTTCAAATGACAGCAATGTTTTTTCAAATGACGCCTACTCTCATTTGAAAAAATAAATAAAAAGTACATAGTGTTAAATTGTACGATGGTACGGAACCCTTCGTGCGCAAGTCCGACTCGCACTTGGTCGGTTTTTTAAAATTGTATTTACTATTTTTATGAAAATACTGCATACAAAATTTCAGCTCTCTACGTCGACGCTTTCTCAGGTAGTGCCCAAATATACAGGGTGTTTCCGCCTAGTTGGTTAATAGAGCAACCAACCTGTATATTTGGGGAGGTGAGAGTTAACCGAGACAAAAAAAAAATTGAAAGACTGGGGCGGGGAGGGGGGGGGGGTATATCAACCGTTTCGGAGTTATAGGGTGATAGAAAAAAAGCTAGTTCTTCATAAAACATTCTATATCTTAAAAAGTGCAGGGCATACTATAACAGTTTAGAGCTCATTGTATGCAGAACTTCACAAATTGTTACTTTTTAATTCCTCGTTATTATTGCTGGCATTTTGAATGACAGATTATAGCACCATTAAATTCGAACACGGAGCTTAGCATTTGGAAGCGAATTACACTTCAGTGCAGGGTTACGTTAACTCCAGTTGTCAAATTCAAGAAGCTCGTTATGTTCCGTTTTGTCCAGCTACTTGGATATATAAAAGTCAATTAAGATCTGAGATAAATTCGACTAACGACTGCAGGTACAGGTTAAAGGTTCAAAAGCTAAACTATCAAAACAAAACGAACTATCTTATTTATTCGGTACTTTGTTTTTAAACACTAAAAATTAATCGTTGCAAACAGAATTAATAATTAGCGTAGTAATATTGGATTCAAGCTAACTTTAAAGCTAAGTCTTCCTTCATTCTGGTAACGACACTTTCCCTGTTGTATATGCTTCGGCTTTTATCAAATTGATGTGTGGCCATTTTAATTGTTTTATTATCTATCCGTTACGTGATAAGGCTTTCATTCTTCTTGGCTGTAATAAGGAGAAACGTACTATGATGGTATGTAGTTAGGTCCTTATTTTAATGACTTCTTTATGCATTTTTTCCTTATTACCAAGTGAGCTGTGTGTCGTTTTCACTTTGAGCGTGTTCTTTTATCAGCTTTAATTGGAATATTGAACTAAAATTTGAACAAGTTTTTTTCCTGTTTGTAAAAGTTGATGACATTTATCTACATGTAGGTATATATATTATAGTCTAGGCTATCACCAAAATTATTGGTCTTAGGCCAATTATAACCTTTTTTCGTAGTTTGTATTCTCCAAGGGTTAATTTTACATGATTTTAATTTAGCATGAATTTAAATATAATGTTTCCAAAAAGGTCGTAAAAGTATAAAAATATAATAAAATTTGCAAGAAAAATAAGTCGGCCGTCTCTCCTTACTAGTTAAATGTTTTTTTTTGTGTTTTGTTTTCTGACAATTTTCATATCTTGGAATGTCTCCATAAAACTATTTACGTTAAAAAAAAAAGTCTACAAGATCACAAAGTTTATGACTACAATAAAAATATATATGTATGTATGTAACTGAACATAAAAACTTATTAAATGCGTTTTCTCGAGAAAACCACAATTATTTTATCTAAGTAATTTATATCACGCCCTCTGGGCGGCAAAGAGTTTTATATTTATAGCTACCCTGATAATTTTTGGCAAAAACTTTAAAAGTTGCAAGACTATCCGCCAAATTAATTGTCTTCTGTAGCTAATAAATTCCATCTAAAAAATTCGGCATTTTCAGATGAGAGTGCGTTGCTATACAATATAATTATGGTTTCTCTGTGTCAAATGAGATTTTAAAATTTTCAAGTTCTTATTATGAAAGTAATTTTCATTTTGTATTCAGTGAACGCCAAGGGACGCCTAGTCGGAAGTAAGATGTCGAGGTGGTGTTTTTTGTTGTTAAACGGCATCACGGGTTGCAAGTTGCATTATAATATGACCACTCAACTTATGTTGCGTGCGACACAACTTTGTATAATTACTACAAGAGTAACGGGTCGAATTGCAGACGAGATTTGAATAAAATTATTCTTCCAGTACTGAAGACTAATTTAATCGGGGAGAAGCAGAAAGAATTATCTTTTTGATATCAAAGAATACAATCATGAATTTAATTATAGACGTATTATTTGCAGACTTTTTCTCAAAGAAAATTTTGAAATTATCTAATTTAAATACCAAATTCTTCCGTTACGACAATGATGACGCGACGTTCACAAACACCCTGAATTTTACAAATCTAAGTATCGGCAGAATAATAGTTGAAATTAAGGCACTAGAAAATGTATTTTGTATCCTAGTCTCTCATCAGTCACAAAAGCTGAGATATCTATTATATATGTATGTGAAGTATGTATGGTTTCCGATTGTCCATTTGTCCTCACGATAACTCGAGAACGCGTCTACTTAAAGAGCTACAATTTTACACACGAGCTTTAAAAATAAAAGGCCAAATTTAAGTTCGAATATGGGACAAATCAACGTAGAGAACTGAAATTTTGTACACGGCGTTTTCATAAAAATAGTAATTATAATTTCAAAAAAGGGTGTTGGTGTTGCCATATAAGAATTTTGGATTTTTAAGTATACTGTGCACAAACGATCAGTTCTAGACGTTTTTATTGTACTGAAAATTTCTTCAGAATATGAAATCCTATGAAATAGGTCATAAGCATTTTCATTGACTGACGGACTGTTCTAGAAATATACCATACGAAACTACATACCTGATGTAACCTGTGACGATAATTTATGTGTGTTCGTACTTATGTCTCTATGCTAACAGTTTACAATAATATTGCATTAGATTGAAGCAATGGATACATGCATTCATCGAATAAATGAAGTCATATCTAGAGTTTATATTGGTTGGTACTTGGATAATAAACTCTGTGGTAATAATGCAGAATTCATGTGTAAAAAAAATTTTTCTTATCTTGTCACAATTGCAGAATAATGAACATACAGAATTTTTTTAAACTACATATTCCAGGAGCATCAGAATCATATTAGGTTTTGCCTTTATATTCTTCGCCACAGTTTGGACAAGTTGGCTTTAGAAAACAATCAGTTTTATTTTACATATCGGGTTCAACCTTAGTACTACAGAACTTATCCTGAATCCGATCAAAGCTTTATACTTTTTCGTGTTAAATGATTAACAGTACTGTGTTATGCTAGATTTACATTACTCGAACATTGTGATCAATTTGTGAATTTGTCCTTAACTTAAAATACTGTTGCGAGCATAAGTTTCGGTTTGCTATTCAAAACACAATATTTCAAATATAATTCACAAGTTCTCTTTATTGTTTATTCACAATTACTAATCAACTCTATTTTCATTATCGCTAGCACTGTACTTCAAATTATCGCAATCCAATTAGAACACTTTCGTTTGTTTACTACGTTTACTTTACTGTCTGAGACAAGACTCGCCCATGGCAGTGAAAAGTGCTGTATTTATAATCTACAAATTTTCCAGAATCTTTCCGAAGATTTCGCTGCAGAAACATCGATGCTCCGAGCCCTATGTTGTATCCATTTCCAATAGATGTCGCTTGGCCTCTTCTATTGTACGTAATACGATTCTCCGAACCTAAAGCTGTTTATGTCCGTACTTCATTTAGTAATTTCACGCGAAGTATTCATTTTCAATAGATGTCACTTGTCCTTTCCTATTGCACTAACAATATTTTAGATCGATAAAGATTGACGACGACATTCCAGCAACATTTTACTGATTGAAATGTCGAAAATCTCAGTAACTTTTTGAAAAGGATATGTTTTTTTTATTGGATGTAGACTCTTTTTGCTGACTAAGCATGTTCGAACAATGAAAATCTATTCAATTCAAGTAATACTTAAGGGAATATAGGTTTTTTAAATTAAGATATCTCTTTCCTATTACCTGAAATGTTGACGCACCTTCCTTATCTATAACTCTTTCATCTCTCGAATGACATACGGTTAGAATGGCTACTATCCAACAGATTCCGTTCTGGATAAAACCTTTCAGTTTGCTCCATGATCTGCCGTCAGCAGCAGCTAGTGTGCCTGTACGGTTTTTTCCTTGTGGTTCCTCTTTTCGATTCTATATTATTTGCTTTATGTCGTAGAATTTGGCTAATGCAATTCCATTTTGTTGTTTTGATTTCTACATCGAACCTGTCCTGGCCAGAGCGTCTTCACAGTTCTTTGTTTAACCCTCATTTGTCATATGGATTTATTGATCTTCAAAGTTTCACAACCGTATATGAAATTTATTTTCTTGGCCTAACTGAGAAGAGATGCGATTCAATTTATTTATCCGGAACCTGACATCGTCCAAATAATCTACACTATCAGTTTCTATGATGATAATACCGAAGGAACTAGTAAGAAATTGAAGTGGTGAAAGGAAAAACCCAGTACTGGCTACTGTTCACAAAGCTACAGTGGGTGGTACTCCCACTTTACTTGGATAATGGTCATAAGTAAGATCCTGTTAAGACTAGATATGGACGGAGTAAAGATGTTATTATATGTGGTATTTTGGAGGGTGCTTTGGATGAAATAAGCAAGTGGTTCAAAAATTGTGGACTGAATGTGAGATCCAACAAAACTAAACTGATACTATTAACTTAAAAACAAAAATTAATATTTTTACCCTCCCCAAGTTGAATGGAAAAACAGTTTCACTATTCATCAGTGTAAAGTATTTGGATGTTGATGTAAAACTGAACTGGAAAAAGAAAATAGAAGAACCGTCTAGCAAGATCTACATTGCTTTTTATTCCTAGACGTGGCCCTGTTATAGAAAAAACAAAACGCTGGACTTATACATATCGATCGTCTAGTTCAATACTGGAACAAATAAAAATTAACTGTTTCGAGATAATATACATTTAAGTTGTACATACAGGGTGTCCCGTAGAAATGGTAAAAAATGTTAAGGGTCGAAAGTACAGCCTATTTGCGATCGAAAATGTTATATAACATTTTTTCAAGTTCGCACTATTTTCGAAGTTATAGGCGATTTTCGATTTTTTCGAAATTTTGAACCTTAAGTCACATTTTTGACCATAACTCAGTTCAGGTACAGTAAAAACTTGCCTGCAACATACCTCTCATAACTTGAGCAAAATTAAATCGAATTGCAAGGATGGAAGAAACAATGTACCTAAAGTTGGAAAATGTGATTTTTTTTTTTTCAAATTCTTAAAGTAGAGACTGCAAGCTTTCCATAGAGTACCCACATGTCTAGACTCTGTGGAAGGAAAGTACTAATATTGAAGGGTGAAAAAAAAGTGAATTTTTTCGAAAATCGTAGATTTAGTAATTTTCGAAAATTGATATTTTTGGTATGCAGAAAGTTGCTGAGTATAAATGAGCATATCACTACAAAGTTGCAAGTCTCCCAGCATAGAATCCAAAATGCCATACAGAATTTTGTGATTTTGAATTTTGGAATTTCAACCGTTTGTAACATTTTTCGATGAAACTTTGGCTGATAACATGCAGTGTAAAAAAGTTGCAGATTAATAGGATCTAGAGAATAGGGGGAAAGAAAATCGCTTAATATGTAATTAGATATGAAATTTCGAAAAAATAAAAAAAAATTGTTGAAAATTTTCAAATTTCGAATAGTTACTTAATGAGAATTTCGAATTTTGAAAATCGAAAAATGCCAAAAGTTGTGTATTTGTAAATCCGGCATACACACCGAATTTCATTAAAATCCACTCGAAACTACCTATGTTTGAAATTAGCCATTTTCGAACGCGACTTGCCAGTCTCAGAGGGCAAATCGAAAAAATGATTAAATTGAAAAAAATTTCTCCATCCTTAATCTATATGAAAATAAAAAAAAAATCTTCAAAAAGTATGCACAAAAATTCAGAAAATCGAGTCAACTTTGCCTCTCTAGATTTTCGAAAATATTCGAATTTCGAAATTGAGTTTAACTTTAGCAACTAACTAGTTATGTTACGAATCCAACGGTATATTCACCTTAGCTGTAGGTCAAATAAGTTCGGAGGAGATAGACTTCCCGCAAAACGCGTTTCCGGATTTTTATGCAATTCGAATTAATTTTGCTCAAGTTATGAGAGGTATGTTGCAGGCAAGTTTTTACTGTAACTCTGGCAATACTTGAGGCGGACTAGTCGTGTTGGACCTTTATAAAGATAATAAATGAGGGATGGTTTTTATGAGAACCGGATCATCTGTTGGCATGGTTACTTTTCGAGATTTATGATTTGGAAGCCAAATGAATTTTCTGACGAAAAAAATGTTTTGGCAACAAATCGCCAATTTTTCCATTATGTGTGAACGTTTTCAAAATCGAGTTACACCGAATGAGAGCCTGTAATGTTACGGGTAAAACACAAGAAAAAGGGTCGTCCTGTGAGCAACCTGAACTGAGTTAGGGTCAAAAATGTGAAATAAGGTTCAAAATTTCGAAAAAATCGAAAATCGCCTATAACTTCGAAAATAGTGCGAACTCGAAAAAATGTTATATAACATTTTCGATCGCAAATATTCTGTACTTTCGACTCTTAAAATTTTTTACCATCTCGACAATGGTTTTATTTTTAAAACAACTTCAGTTCTGTACTAGAATAGGATTTGTATCCTGTTCTCTTTAGCAAGGCAGCATTTGTCAAATATAGATTGGAAAAGTGAATATTGTACTTTACTTATTGCAATACATATGTAACTTCAAAAATAATTTTCGGATTTGTTCAAGTATTGAACTAGACGATTGATATGTAGGACCCGTACAACCACAGCCCCAGAGTATTGTGGCTTGTACGGGTCATCCCGAAACATGCAAGTATACTGGGTGTTCCTTTTAATCTATTCCGCCGTTGTTGCTATGAAATCAACGAACAGGGAAACTTCTACACAACCTATGTATGTGTCCGGTACTGGCTGGTGCCTGGTACTGCATCGTCTAGAATAGTCAACAATGAATATACATTTTTTTTTCTTGTACTATTCCGCAAGTCTCCTAATTTGAATCTTTTTCTTGATTGTTATGACCTTAGTTTGCTTCCTCTGTTTTCCACTATACTTCTCCATCTGCAACTGATAACCATATTGTCAACTGGTGTCAGCTTCTTCCACCCAGTGGTACGTAGGTTTTTTTTTTATATCATTTTAAGGTTGAATTAGTAAGGATGAACCCTTATAGAACTCCAAAAAGTAGAAATGTTAGGTGAGAACAAGTATTTTGAGATCTTACAGTCAAGCAACGAGGTGCACATGACATTTCCAATTAAATGTACAGCATAATGAAAAATCTAGTATGTAACCTAATTTTGATAGTAGAGGGCAATGATCCACTGAGCTAGATGCTTTGCTAAAACCAAGCAAAACCAAAACTGTAAGTTGGCCGGCATTGAGAGCTTCATGAATATTTGTGGTGATCCTTAAAAGCGCTGTCTCATAATTGTGCTAATTGCCAAGCTGAAAAAATGTTATGCTCTTCAACATATTACATCGATCACCCGACATCCTTTAGATTTTCACATAAGGGGATACATTAATTGCCTTATGTATCGTGAGATTATATCGCTAGACGATCTAAGAAATAAGATTAGGATCGCAGCAGATAATTTTAAGTAAAAGTCTTCAATTTATTTCAAACGGTGCCTGATGCAATTATGTTACAATGAGATTTTCTAATTTTCAACAGAAAAATGATTCCGGATAATACCTGGGGCCTTTTAAAGTAATTGTTGAAAGCAGTATAAGAATATTGTAATTAACTCAGAAAATTTTCCCTTTAGGAAGTACACAATATGTAGAAATATAACGAATAGACGTTCAATTGTAAATTAAGTATACAATAAATTATTACCTGTATAAGTTATGTATATTTCTTACTATAACTATAAGTTTGTCATAATTTTTTGAGGAAACAAATTACATACCGGTAGGCTCACGATAACTGCATCATTTGAAAATTAAGCTCAGGTCGGTAATCTGTTACAAAGCTATTTAATAAAAAAATTTTTTTTTTACTCATTCAGCCATTCATATTTAGCATAGAACAATGCACTCCTCTACGAAGTTTTACTGAATTTAATATTTTTAAACACCAAAACTTTACAACATAATTCAAAAATTTGGCTTTTTGGGAAGTTTACAAACAACAAAAATTGCTAAAACGTGACCAGAGAGTATTGAAATTTTCGATGATCAAACGTCAGTTTTTGCCCATCTGAGCAACGTACTTAGTTATGTACGCCCGCCCTCGCAATGTTTAATATTCATCCAATATAACTTGGTAGGAATTACTGACCGTAGACACGTCTCTACGTTTCTATCTCTGGACTTAAGAGTGCCATAAATGTTGGGGTCTTTTGCTAATTTGTTTGATTTTTCATATTCAGATCCATTCTATACCGTCTCTGTCGTATCCTCCTCGAATCGAAAACTTTGTGGCAAATTCAGTTTTTTTTTGTTACGCTCTACGCTTGTTGGCGGCAGACAGAAAGAATTGAATTGTTTAATTAGTTTTACAATTTGTTTTCAAATTAGAATTTTTTATTGATGCCGATGCCGGACAGAATATTTTCGCATCTTGATTTTACGTAAATCCTTCCTGCTAGTGGCGTATGCCAAACGTTCAATACGACAAATGTTATTCTTATTATCGCGCCGTGAATCGGAAAAGATATTTTTTTTATGTGTTTATTTTAATGTAATTGATTTTTATTATAGTATTAAAATAATATTAAATAAGTTTAGCTGAGATTAGTGATTGTTTGTAATATGAATTGTGAAATCAAGTGAATAATTTCGAATTTATTTCGTTTTTACAGCGCTGAAAGTTAAACTGATGGTAAGACGGCCCATCACGCAATTAGTGGAACAAGGAATTATACCACGTAAGTACCTATTATGTATATGTGTATGCATAACATAATAATAATACTTTTCATCGGAAAATGTTATCATACCAAAATAATAGGGAATAGAGAATAGATTTTTTTGAGGGACTTAGTAAGAGTTTCTACACATTATTTATGATTAGTTTTCGAACGCAAGACACCTACCTTCACGAGGAACGTATCCACTGCATTTCAGCATTATTCGGGCCATTTTTTTCGTCCGCAGTTTGTATCTGGATATATTTGTCTGTCTGCACTTATACGTTAGCACTAACCAAAGTTATAAAACATATATGAAAAAAACTTGGGTTTTTCACCATCCTGAAAAAAATATTTCAAAATCTATCAAACTTTTGTAGTAGGTACCTAACTCAAATTACCTTAATAATGGGAAGAGTTTCCCTCCTTTGAGACTTTTTGACAAGATTTACGTAGGAATAACTTGGGAAAGTTTTCGAAATTAAATCTCGAAATATATTTAGAGGACTCATATACATACATACTTACATATTATGTATGTTAGATAGTAGTCTCGTTCCTCGGACGAAATTGACTTCCAGTAAACATCACAATCACATCTTGATTATATATACACAAATTAAATTCAAATGTACTTTGATTTGATTTTGAAGTCATCAGACTCATCTAACTCCTCTCCTCATTCCATTATACAGCTTCACAAATTTAAGCAACAAGTTAACGGAAAAATGGCAAGAGAAAATCAACTTAGCAACATTTACATAAACTCCTTGTTTACTGATCAGTGATTGAAACTATCACCCATTACAATTGCGTTCAAATTAGCTTTTCGCCTTAGTTGTAACTGACTGCCGGATAAATTTTTAAGTGGAAATTGTGAAATTGTATGCTTGCAATACACCCCACGAATACTAACTGGCTCTATTGGCTTTTGTTGACATTGAGATATTAGACTTGGTTGAATTGGAACGAAAATCAAATTCTTCACTTGTTTTATCAGATATGGATTATTGCTATTTATTATTAATAGAGTCAATATCCGCCTCTCATCTAGTAATTGCGACTACTACGATCTTTTGCAACATTAACTGCTAAGTGTCTTCAAGCGCTAATTCTTTGATGAAACCTGTAATGTTTTTGGGTACCATTGTCTGGCGATGAAAATGCCCTTCGCAGATGACTTAGAGTCATGCGGTCAAGAGATTTGCAATCACAGAGTTTGTGTTCGGTTCTTTGTCATCCTCCATGAAAAAGTGACAGGTCTCATGATAGGCTTGCCTATATTCTTAGTATTTACCCAGTAAATAGATCCGCTAAGCCTTAGTTCTGCCTTGCTGAGCTTGAGTGTTTTCTCTTGTGGGTTAAGCACGTTATAAATTTCTTAGCTTGTCCCAGCCGTGGGGTGTTTCCTTATTGTATTAATTTGCTTTTGTCCTCCCTAACTTATGACGGTAGATTGCTGTTATTAACGATCTCCTAAAATTATCCTTAAGGGTGTTATGAAATTATAACGTTTCGGTATAAAATCTGAGATAGTCAGTGGAACCCATAGAAAATTCTCATTTCAGTGGGTATCTAGATTGCCTGGAGATTTGCTTTTGTAGTTTTGTTGCACTAAAGATGACCTACTTCTCTACATGGAAGGCGCTCTTCAGTAGTGCATGTCCGCATAGCACTTGTTACTTCTAACATGCAAGCCGATGCAGCTATTGAAAACTAACTTAATTTTTAGTTTTTTGCCACCATGCGAGTGAAGCGTATGCGACTATGGATCTTATTACGTCCATGTAACCACTGTAGATTTCTCTTCGAAAGAGAATTCCAAGTGTCTTCTATCTAAGCAAATGTCTAAATATTTGACTTTTTTTTTTCAGAATTCAACTTTTTTTTCGTCAAGAGAGGGTGCTTATAAATAAAGCTTCTTTTTTCTCGCGAATGAAATAATTATTGATTTACCAGAATTAACACGGAGATCCATTTTGTGGTAAACCTTGGCGAATATATGGCTTATCAAAAATTTACAAACAAAGCTGTCCAATAGTTTTTGTTTTCAATAAACTTACATATATATTTCCTTTTAGCCAATGGGTTATACTACGCAAAATTGTCCAGTTCTTTCGGTTTGTAATACGGATTCTTTTAAGACTTAAAATGTTTGAAGGTCTTACAGATTTTCAGCGTCACCTCCTCCGCATTGTGCAAGATAGCCGAATTAGAAGTTTCGTGAAATGTCGTTGTAGAATTACCTTTAAAGATCTTTTACTCCGGAAGTAACTAATCCAATTTAATGATTTTGGTATATTTTCAAAAAAAAATTTTCACCCAACAACATTTTGCAGGAAAGTTTCATCCAAATCGGAAATGGTCGGGTCCAAAATCAGTCCAAAGGGATCGTTTTTGTATGGATGGATGCCCTTGGGGCATCTGGGACTAGCTGAGGGAGCCCGCCTTTTCCGTTATTATTATTTTAATACAAACTTTTCCGATTAAATATTTTAATATAGAATTTTAAAAAATGTTAACAAATAATTGATAATGGACCTGTTGGTTCGCCACTATAATTTTCATTTGATCAAAAATAGCCTTCCTTCAAAATTTATTTTTCGTGCTTTTACTTTTGCAAAGTCTCCAGTCTCTCGCTTTCAATTGATATGGTGGCCAATCCTACTAAGCGTTCCTGGCTCATTGTCGATCGCGGATAATTTTTAATAATTTTCAGTGTTGAGAAATTCTGCTCTCCTGACGCCACTGAAACGGGTGAACTTAACTATATTCGCAAGGCAATGACAACGTTGGATACAATCGACAGAATATCATTTTTTACGACGAAATTCAAAACTTTAATTGGATATTGATCAGCAGGCAAGATTGCAGCCAGATTCATAATTTCGTCATACAGATGCAAATCTTTGCAGTTCTTCATTATTTCTTTCGTTGAAGACTTGAGAGCATGAATATCATACAGAAATTTGAAGTCAATACTGTGCGCTTGTAGTTATTGAAATATCTCTTCCATTAATACTACTGCTGTATCAAGGACGTGGTAAAAGAATTCTGTTCATTCGGATCTGTTACATGTTCATCTTGACCTTCGTATTCGCAATTACGTTTCTTTCGACTAACGCGGCTGGTGTTGTTAGTGGAAAATATCGGCTCTACCTCCACTAAGTCTTTCGGTCCGTTCAGTATTCTAGAAAAACTTTGTTCAGAGCTATACTTCAGAAAATCTGTTGTTCTGTCTAGAATGTTACAGCAGTTAACTATATTCAAAGCAAGACTTTAAGTCAAGTGTGTTTTTGCGACGAATTTTCTTCGCTTTGTTGTAGTTTCCCTCGATGTTTTCTCTAATTTGTCTTCATTTGTTCTTTAGCCCTCAGTTCAGTTTGATGTCGTCTTTTTTTCCTCTTGTTGCCAGTTGTCCATTGTGACTTTCGAACTTTCAGTTTTGTTGTCTTTTTTCAATTACAGCTGATGCGCCTTATCATTCGTACCTCATGTCGTTCTCCTTATGAAGTTAGTTGTTAGTAGGAGGGCGGGGGAAGGAGATATGAGAGGATAGGATGTGAATTTTTGGGAGTGTTTAGGAATCAATGGTTCCTAAGGCATTGGTTTTCTTCAGAGACACTCTCTGAGCAAACGTGGCAAGACTTCATAAAAATTTTAAAGCGACATTAACTTTGTTTTGAATATCGAATCAAATGATCGCGTTACAAATCAATTTAAATGGATTGGGCTAAGTACCGAGCCTTTTTTCATCGAGCGAAATTTCCACAAGTGCATCATAAATCTCTCCAAGCTGGTGCGTACAGGTTTGATGGCATCAACCCTACTTTCCCAACATGCATCACTGACAGCTTTGAGAGTCAGAGTCAACAATGGGATACTACAGCATCGCATTCGCATGAAATATTGAGGCGTAATTCAATGGCTCTTTTAGAACCGTTCTGGTGCTAAAAGTATGAACTGGATCACTTGACTCACGTTAGAGATCCGTGTTGCTTAAACATCGATACTCTGACCTCGCGATAATATTTATAATTTCGGCATAAAACTATCGATACTATCCAATATGTATATATACATAAAATTGTATATATGCATAAATACATGCGTACAATCTAATATATATATATAGGGTCCGCCAAATAACTTTTTTTTTTTTTTTAAACAGGGCGCAAAACATCGAGTGTAGCTTCGGCTGTGTGGCACGTAGCGCCGTCCTGTTGAAACCAAATGTTGCCAATATCCTCCTCTTCAATTTTCGTTCAACATGGCCCGATAACGATTGC
Source organism: Dioctria rufipes (assembly GCA_963924295.1). NCBI lineage: Eukaryota > Metazoa > Arthropoda > Insecta > Diptera > Asilidae > Dioctria > Dioctria rufipes. The sequence goes on along the minus strand of OZ002743.1, from coordinate 90,945,656 downwards.
CATTGACTGTAACGGCCACTCCTTGCTCATTTTCGAAGAAAAATGGCCCCCTCTGGACCAAAATCCGCACCAAACAGTGACTCGTTTTGGGTGTATCGGCTTTTCAATGTATGCGTGCGGGTTTTCTGTGCCCCAAATGCGACAATTTTGCTTGTTTACATACCCGCCAAGATCAAAATGAGCTTCATCCGAAAAGATGATTTTTTTGGCAAAATCGGCATCTTCTGTAAGTCGATCGCAGGCAATATTTCCCAGCGTTGTTCAAGCGTATACACAACCATATTCGTTCAGCGGAAGAATAAAACTAATTATCTGTCAAATCAGACATGAGCTAAGTGTTACCATTCACGAAATAAGCACTAGTTGAAAAAAAAAAACGTTAGATGGCGGACCCTATATATATATATATAAAATATATGTCATAAATACGTTAGGTTGGGTTGTGTTGAATTGATTTTTCGACGAATTGTCATTCGAAGAATTATTTTCGACGAATCATTTCAATTCAAATTTGTAGATTTATAAGATCTTTCTTTTATAAAAAAAAAATAATAGAATTACATGAGTCCGCGGCCGCCTTCATGGCCACCCCTAGGCACGGCGCCTGAGGCAGCTGCGCCTTTGCCCACCCCTAGGCACGGCGCATGGGGCAGATGCCCCTTTGCCCCACCCCTAGGTACGGCGGGCACCTATAAATACGTATATACTTACACTAAAAATTTCCCCTCTTATAAATTAACCTTAGAACCGCCCTTGGGGCACTGAGTGCCCCTGCAAATTTCAACACGAGGTGAACTACCATTGAAAAGATCTCGTACAAGATCTTCAATAAATTTATAAAATTTGCCATTTATAATTTTTCCATTTATAACATATTTATTATGTCAAATAAAATAATATCATACAAAATACACTACGGACACTAAATGCTTCAAAAGACGGTATTAAGTTCTTGAAGAAATGGACGGTTCTATAAAATTATACCAAAATTATTAAATTCGGCTAGTTACTACCTTTGAAGGAAACTCTACAACAACATTTCACGAATTTTTGAATTCGCCTCTCTCGCGAAGTGTGAAGTGCGTGGCTGGGAACGCTGAAAATCAGGATATTACATATACTCTATAAGGCCGTATAACATGTTAAGTTTCAAAAGAATCCGTGATAGTCGAAGCGAAAAATGTAACAATTTTGAACGATCTATATCTTAAGGCCATTTGTGCTGTCGAAGTGTATCCGCTAGAAATCGTGTCATCGGTCGTGTTGTATCGCTGTCTTTGGTGTGCAAACAACCTAATATTCCGTTGTGTACTTGCACTTAAAAAGTATTGTTTTATGTTGGTCTAGCCCACCTTCAACTTAACGGTTTATTTATTCAGTTAGCAATAATCCAAAATTTTTAGTAATCATTTCTAGGAATATTTTATTAATTATTTCTCGTCCGAAATTGAAGCAATCATATAAAATACATACATACACTTATATATCTTGATAATACATAACTCTTATCTACAAAAACAGAAAGCTTGTAAAAGGAGAAGCTTAACAGAGAGTTGAGATAGTCACAGCTTTAATCCAGCAAATTATTTACAATAAATCCGTCTGATAAATGTTCCTTCAGTCATATTCCTTTCGAGTTTAATGGAATATAAATGTCGGTAGAGAATCTTGTTTTATTGTTTATCTTCTCTTCTTGAAATATCCTTATCGAATGTATTCAACTACCAGCTTAAAATTTTAGAATTAGTTGAAGCATAATAAAAGTAATAGCCATACATTTCTATCTACCTTCATATGTCTGTGTAAGTAGGTACTAAAGGACCCTTTTCGGAAAATCATAATTCAGTTGTGCGGCAGGAAGGCGTAAATTTTATTCGAGTCTCCTGAATAATTCATAATTTTTGTCCACCCAAATCGAGATGTAAGCAGTCATGAGTTGTCTTCTTTGGTCAGTATAATTCAAAAATTTACGGAGTACTGAGAAAAGCTTTTAAAATAGAAAATTATTAAATATCTCTACCCCTGGGGAGGCAAAATTCATCAGGAATCCTGATGTTGGAAGCAAGTCCTTTTTAAAGGTCGAAAAGTTCATGAAAATGTTCTCATTTTTCAGAAGTATCTCTGGTGTGCGCGAGTTTTGTGCTATTAAATAAAACGAGGAAAATATTTTCGCTAATTACGTTTTTTTCTTTAATTTGCATATACAATTTATGTTAAAATTTATGTGTGCAAACATTATAAACGTTTTTGAGAATTTTTTTCGCCTGGAAAACCTTTTCTTGTTAACATTTTTATGTGGTATGCATTATTTTTTTTCAGCACAATATTTTTATTGTTTAAATAATATCTGCAAAGTGCTGCAGAGACTACAGATACGTTTAACGTTCTACTACCACAGAAAAGTAACACTCAGATGACTAAAGCAAGTAAGGCATTGAGGAAGTAATTCGATGTACTGATAATGCGCTAATTTAGTGATGGTGTGCAAACATTTTGAGAGACTTGTTATGTGTATAATGGAATGTGCACATAACCAAATGATACATGCTCACCCTGTATTGCCAACAGGTGGAAGGGTTCTATTCCTAGAAGGAAGTTATCACGTCCTCAGCATCCATAGGGATGGAATAATCCACACTATCGAATGGAGTATAAAGTTATTCTGAACACTCTCTGATAATACGATGAGATAGATATTCGTTCTTTAGGTGCCGGGTCACAGCAATATCTCGGGGAACGAAAAACCGGTTGAGCTCGAATGAGTAATCTTTGAGGCTAATTTTTAGACACTTCTAGTATTGTGGCAGAGACAGATTGCCGGTATAGTCGGATTTTTCTAAATGACCTCACATGAAAAAAATCCGACATTGAGAGAAGCGTAACATAAACTCAACGAAGAATCTCGACTAAACAAACCCCTGCTTAAAAACCTCGGATTGCGTTATTACCGTAGGATCTTCTCTTAGGGGACACCTACACAGGGTGAAACTAATTGATCACACAAATGCGGAAGAAGAGTACGGAGTAGACCGAAACAGTGACAGTTTTTCTTTTTCATTGGCCGGCATTATATGTTAGGAATGTAATGAACTACATTCGATGTAGGAGATGAGGTTAATTTTATGTAGATACGTTCTGTTTTTTTTAAACACCCAAGAATGTCGTTGTTGATCCGAGGTTTTCCATTTATTGTAATGGAAATGTAATATGCATTGGGATATCATTCACTGATTTTTGATTTGTTGAGTTATATTAAAAAATCATAGCTTTAGTTCTAATTATCACAGAGTCATGTTCTGTAACTTATTTTAAATAGAAAAGTACAAATTTTCAGGGAAAATTATAAAAACATCTAGTCTAGTGTATCGTAAGAATTGATCTTAGACCAATTATAGCTTTTTTTTTTTTCCTTATTCCATTTGGAAATAGTAATGGCTTCCTCTTTGCTTTATATGTACGTCGACTGTGGGTCTTTTCTAATTTCTTGCAGATGATAAGTAAAATTCAATTTGTAAAAGCGCTAATTCTTAACGATAAGAAACTTTTTCCTCTCGTCGAGGTTGCTTGTACAGGAAAATGGAAGTCGTTTTCAATAATTGCATACGCTTTGTACATGGTCTTTGAATATATGTACAAGGGTAGATATATTCATAAATATGTTTTTTGTACTTATTTAATTTATGCAAACATAGAAGATGCTTTACTATCCTTGTATGTAGTCTCACTGTTTCTGAAAGACGCATTTAAATGTTGGAAAGGTTCACAATTCCAGTTGGATCTGATCTTTTGTTTAGCTGTTAGGCGCGCTAAGTAACTGCTGCAAAAATAAACGCCACACCAATAAAATGATATGTATGTATGGATTATTTGAGCTTGAATAACAATTTTGGCAGACGATACATATAGATAACACTAACAACATAAATCATCATAATCTTCGATATTTAAAATTTCAATCTTGTTGTATTGATTTGCACGTGTTACATTACTTGAAGCCTCTTATCTTGACCATTTGCAAAATTTCCAAATTCCACACTCTACGAGACTAAATATATTGTTGAGATTTCATTATTTGTCGTGTTGTTACACTGTGAAGTTCCTCGAATGTTACCTTATAAAAATGGCATACCATTGACCGGTACCTTGAGTTTCTTGATATTCCTCTCCACACTAATTTTCACGAAAGAACGCATATATCTAATTAGTAGCATAAATTTTATACTTTCTTAACGAAGAATTAGCATAAAAGAGAGCGCTTTTCACATACTTTAAACGCTTTTTAAATTTTTTATCTATATATTGATGTACAGAAGATAAGTTCGTCCGATGTATTTGGATAACATATTTCATTTTCTTCCTCCTCATATCACGTTGGATATTTAGTTTAATGATTTTGAACCCCGCTAATTTGTAACAACGCATTTAATAATGCGTGTTTTGAATATAATCATCATGTCAGAACGTCACTACTTTACCTGCGATAGGCATTATTAAACGCAAATGGGTTCCACCGGAATGCATTTAGTGTGAACTTCTGGATATTAATTATCTACACTACTATTGAGCACATTTTAAACAATCATTTCCTTATGGTTGATTTGAAAAACAAGAAAAAACAAAAAAACAGTAAATTTTAATTCTATTTATAAGTCTATATTTGCGAATAAAAACATCGCTGGATTCATAAACTATTATGGAAGGAAAATGTTCGCTTTTATTCGATGTGCAGTTGTTCTGATTTCTCGGAAGCTGTAAAGTTCTGTGAAAGAAAAGCAATGGAAAATGTTCAAAACATCGTTTTATTAGCGTACAAAAATCTCTGCGTTTTCTGCTGCTTAAATTTAGGAGATTTCCTGTGCCATTTACTCTGGCGCTTGGAAATGTGACAGAAAGTATGATTAATAATATTTTTCTATAGATAGAAAAAATGTCGGGGTCCAACAACAAATTTCCAATCATAAATAATTGTGCAGTTAAGTTTTTGCTTATAGACATTTTTTAATTTCTAAATTTAAATCTGAAAAAAAAGAAGAAAAACAGAAAACACGTTCGCTTTCGGTCTCTAATAATCCATTTCCTTCAATAAGTATTTCCACTCATCCTATAATTTTGGAAAGTTTTTTAATTTTTTAATATAAAAATAAATTTTATGTTTGCAAAATAGGTACGCATGTTTATAAATTAGCTCTGGTTTATAAGATATAAACTGATTAATATCAAATTAAAATTTAAATACATTTTTATTTCCAATTTAACAGTCTACAGGGTGATGTTGATTTCCATTCACTAAATCGAGCTAACTTTTTACCTTACATTACTTCTGCTATAATTGACTCTTTTTCTTTTCTTTGTATGCCAACTTCCGTCAATTAATGAATATAATTTGTCCTTAAATCTATTCTATGTATGTACATCTCCTTAACATCTTCCAATTTACTTGAAGTATGGAAAAAGCTTCACTTACTAAAACATTGATGAAGCATTCTATCCAAAGATCCGACTAACTGCAATCCTAATGCTATACTCTGATTTTTATAACAACTAATTACCAAGTATGTATTTACCTTTTTATCGAATATGCCAAACTCATCATAAAATATAATTTCTCCCCAACTTCTTCTGCATTAATACGAAGCTTTCAAATTGGAGAATGAGATATCCTTGTGATGTTCCTCAGGGATTAATTTTGGGTGCTCTTCTATTAATATGTAGATTAAGACTTGCTTAACATATTCACGGTACCAAAATTTACATTAAAGTAATGGGATTTGATGTCTGGCGAGCCTTAATTTTCTTGTCGAAAGAATACACAACTGTTCTTGTCCTTCTACATGACATAAAATCAGCTCAAAACAAAAATATATTTCAATTTGCATAAACTATTGCTGGATGTCCACATTTCAGCATATACGTTGCATTTCTTCATCAGTGGCAGTTTAATATTTCTTTTCACCACTGATGTAAAGTTTAATTACGGCGTCCATTTAAAAATGGTTTGAAAAGATTTGATCACTTTTCTCATCTTTTTAACTTGCTGTAGGTTTCCCTGTTGACCTTATTTTAAACGAATAGCTATAATTTTTTTCCCAAATACTCGTATAGCTCACTTTAAACTTGAGATACCTTATTCACATTTAATTTGAATTTGGTTACATATCTAGCCACATAAAGTAGAAACGGTAGTACTCCATCGGCCCGTTTGTTGTTTTTTATGGTTAAGGAATTTATTTAAGCGCTCGAACAAAGCCTGAATACTAAGCCAAGTAGGTAATTGTTTTGCTAAATCTATAGTTTTGTACAATAAAGTTCGACATTCAGTTGTGTATTGAAATGTAAGAAAAACACCGTTCTCTAATCTTCTAGGTTTCTAAAGATAAAATTTTGATACTATCATCGTTAATAGGATAACAGGAAAACTGACACTTTTTTCGTCAGTCTCATAGTTACTTTTACTAATAAGACCACTCATGCATTTGTCTGTTTGAATATTATTGAAATTTGACAATACAGTAGTGGTTAACACCACGAGCTATAACTAAAGGGGAAACAAGAATCGATAACATATTTACTAATATTCCAGCACAATGCGGCACAATTCATTCATTTTCAGTTATCAATTTGGTTTAGATTTAAATATACTTAAATGCAGTTGATCGACTGCTTGTTGATGAAGTTATGGTAGTTTTTGTGCGAGTCTGGCTTGCTCTTGATCGATTTTTTTCATATTATTTTTGCTTTGTTTTTTTTGACACTCCTATCCAATCGACGCCTAATTTTGTTTGAAGATACTTTAACAATTCTTTGGTATAATCTTTTGGTCTTTGAAGCAAGGAAATTGTAGGTTTTTCATCGAAGATCTTAATAATAGCCCGATCTGTTGCTCTTTCAGAATTTTTTTGATTTGTGTCTCTCAGTTAGACCGTCAATATGTTCATCATCAGATCTTTTAGTATACCTGGTTGTGTGATTTACATTCATAAATACAAAATTGAAAATGTAAATGCTATGGTTAGTCTTCCAGTCTGTTTAAATACTACTAAACTAAGTACTTAGATTTACAATAACCACAAACTCTACAACAAATGCGAATAAATTAAACATTCTATTATTACATTTCTCTATAGTATTCCAGCAAATTATTTTTTTATTTTTATTTTCAGCATTAAAAACTTCACCAGCCATACATGAACAATGTAAGCAGCTAGAACGAGCGAAAACTGGTGATTTATTAAAAGCTAAAATACAACAGAGACCCAATCGGCAAGAATTAGAACGACGACACATCCTTGAACACGATGAAAGTCATGTTGATCCAAGTTTGGCTGAAAAACAACGTATGCTCAAAAAAGCACGCCTGGCAGATCAACTAAATTCACAAATATCACATCGTCCGGGACCACTCGAGTTAATTAAGAAAAACATCTTGCACACAGAGAAACCAATTGAACGAATTGTTAAAGAAGGATTGGTTTCATTTAAGGCGACAAGCGAAGGACTTCATAACCGGCCGCAACAGCCAAACAGCTATATAACATTCGAAGATGATTCACAAAGCTCTGAGAGCGATACTAGAAACACTCCACCCAGAACAGATGTACTCGAAGCTGCAGCTGCCTCAGCAGGTATTGTTACTGTGGCTCTTACAATTCCAACTAGTGGCGGTGCTGTTGTTGTTACATCAGCACCAGTTTTACAGACAAAATTCCATCCCGCCATTATTTCCACACCATATGTACCTCCTCCACCTCCACCGCCACCTGGAAATAATTTTAAATTAGGTGAACATAATATTCAAGTCAAACAGGACACTTCAAATTTATTCGCTGAGCTATGTCAGTCAGTTGCCGGTCCAAGTGCGAGTCCCAGTTTCTTGCCATTAGCTGCCAGTCCAGCGTCATTGGGATCAAGTACATCCACATTAAGCCCGCTATCGTCTGTATCATCTCCTCCGCAATCAATTACACCACGTCCTGTTCAGTCACCCTTGCAACTACAGCAAATGAAATCCGATGCTCCAGGGAAAGATAAGAATCGAAAAAAAAGCAAATCTAAGCCTGTTTCAAAAACGAGAACAATAAAATTTCATGAATATAAGGGACCACCAAATGCTCAGAAGAATATTAGTTCTGAGTCAAATAACACAGAAGAGACGTCGTATCAGCTTATGTTAGAACAACAAAATTGCCTACTGAAATTCCTGGAAAAGCTAAACAAAAATCAGGCTATTCTGCCGTCAACAGCAAAAAATACGAATGGCACAAACGAAAACACTCCACAAAATACACCATCTCATCCTCCACCATTGCCCTCGCCCGCTCTATCTATATCATCATCAATACCTCCTAGTCCTGCTCCAAGCTATGCAGAATCAACATCGTCTGATATTACAAAACTGGAGAAAATGAAGGTATCAGACCTTAAGATGCATCTTAAGAAAAGGAATTTGCCTGTATCTGGTCCTAAGCCTCAATTAATTGAGCGTTTAAGGCCATATTTGCCTTTGGATTCTAATGAATTTTCTGCACCGGAATCAACGTGTGGCGAGACATGTGATGTCGATATCTTAAATTCACCACATCACTCCCTATCACCTGAGTCGGAGCATGAAAATATGGATGTACAACAAATTGATTCCCCTAGCCCGGCAATAATAACCCTTACTAATGATGACATTGTGCGTGAACAGCAAAGAAAAATTGATGAACTCCAACGGCAGTTGGAAAGAAGCCAGCAGGAGTTGAAACAAATAAAGCAAATCCAGCAAAATCAGCAAATAGTAACGACTGAACCGCCTCCACCTCCGCCACCTATTAATCAAAAGCTGGTAGTGAAACAGCAGCTTGAGGCAAAAATACAGAAACAGCAAGCAAAACAGCAGGCACAATTATTGATGATGCGAAACAAGAGTCCTGCGGTAATTGCACCGAAAGAAGAGAAGCCACATATTTCAACTAATCAAATTCCAATCACTACAAAGACAAACAATGTTGGATTGGTCTGGAATGGTGAGAACCAAACATTACTGCTGGTTGGTTTACAAGATAAGAAATTATTGAATGGCCATCAGAGAGCTGCATCGATGCCAAGCATCGTTTTTCCATTTCCGGCAGCACAATCTGTTGAACAGATTATTGAAACGAAACCGATGATACCGGTGATACAGCATCCGATTAATACAAACCATGAAAGCGTATCACGTATTCACGTAGATATAAAACCACCACCTCTGTACGAGGAGGCTACAAAACAATTGTCTACAGTTACTGTCAAAGTGGAGTCAGACAAAAAGCATATAAAGTCAGAAAATTTGACTGATGTCCTGGACATACTCATAAAAAATGGAGAGCTTCCGGAAAGCGCCTTAAACTCTACAACACCAACAACTGTTATTACTGAAATTGAAGCTATGCCTCAGGATATATTATTTAGTCATAGGATCAATGTTGAACCCATTAAAGTTGAACCACCATCGCAGTCCATGGATTCGGAATCAAATATCTTTCCTAGTTCTTTGCTTCTTGACACTCCACGCTCCATTCAAAACATTGACATGGCTTCTCCAATACAGCCAGATTGCCACATAGATACTGAAAGTGTGGCAAAAACACTTGACATATTTCTTGACCAGCCTGAAGAGAGACTTCAGGGTGGAAACGACATCAATCACTTCGATGACCTGGAGCTGCTGGAATTAATGAGCCAGCAATTAGATATGGATATTGGCGATGATGGAGGTCATAATTTTCCAGCAATTGATTCAATACCACAGAAAACTAGCAATATGCATGCACGAAGGGACATGAATCCAAGTTTGCAGCCATCAATAAGTGAACTTATCCAGCAGCAACAACAGCAGCAGCAGCAGCAACAACACCAACAACAACAACATCATCATAATCATCATCATCAACAACATCACCAGCAAAATAACAATAACACAACAATTAGCAATAGCATGCCCAGCGGGTTTGGTTCTTCCAGTTATGACTTAAGCAGTAGCAACAATAATTTTAGTTCAACGCCGATGGATGTGTGCGATGATTTCGATAATCCTCTTGCTAGCTTTGGTTTCTCCAATCTATCACAAGACTCAAACATAAACACCCCGCCTCATCCGTTCTCATCAGGGCTATCCTCGTCGAGTGCAACGCCAAGCGGGTCTTGTCAGCAGTTTATTGGTAGCAGCCAGGCTTCCTCGTGCTCCAGTTCGGGACAATTACTTAATGGAACCGATAATGATAGCTTTGGTAGTCATTTACCAATTAATCAGGACAACATTCTCGACCTATTCAATATTGACGACTACAAGATGATGTGGGGTGAAGTGGATTTCGCTGTGTAGAAGAAGGATCTTCCGGTATACTTGAAAGTTTATTAGTTAAATGTTATGAAATAAAATCGATTTTAATATTTTTTCCTTTTTTTAGTTCGTTTATTGGTTGGTTTTTTTTTTTTTTTGTTGGATTGAGCTTGATTATTATTTTGTGTGGACCAAAATGGGACTCTCTGTGAAGTGAACCTTTAATATGAGTGTGGTATGGGCGATTTGATAATTCTGTGCAAAGCAATGGAATCCGACTTTGGTATCGTTCAAAATTGCTGTAGAAAATTATGTATCTGTAAAATTTGATTTTTTTTTCCTCAGCATCTTTATTAGAAAAAAAAAAACAGGTGAGCTCATTTTAATTCGATTCTAGTAGTTTGTTGAATTGGCGGGCGTTTACATGCCATTATAGATTTGAAAGGAAAATATTACATATTAAGTATACAGAAAGAAATATTTACAAAATATTACATACAAAAGTTACAGGAGGGAACGGACCCTCCTTCCTTTTTCATAAAACGTATATATATGAACAGGGAAAAAGCAACATTGTGATTGAGGGGAAAATCTGTTTTGTAGGAAGTTGTGTGTACCGTCTGTTTTCTTTAACAAAAGTTTCGAATACTGCAGTCATTGAGCCCCTTTGGACCATGCCATTTAGGACTAGTTTTACGTAAACCGACTTAGGTAGAACTAATATGAAGTGGTGTAAACATGCCGCATTACGAAAAACTTGTCTTACTTTAATCCGGTATCTGATGCGGTATTGACCTACAAAATTAGTATTAAACGTAGACATAAACCTCAGATAAGGAATTGTATACAAACTTGAATGCGTTATGTCCATTAATAAAGAGAATTGTTATTTTATTTGAATGAAAATGAGTGAAATTAAGAAGGAAAAAAAAGGGAGGTACAAATTCTTTTATAGACTTTTGACTTTTGAAGAAAGTACTCCATCCGTAATGGATGGTAAAAAAATTAGAAATTTGGAAAATTAAAATTTTTTCTTATGCTCCATTTTTTTGTGCGCACCATATGCACGAAATTAACATAGTATTTCTCATTTTTCTCGTCAAGAAATAGGCAGATCTGACAAATTTAACAACTGTAACGCTTTAATACGAGCGGACTAAATAGCAGCCGGATTAGTATTACGTAAATCGACTTGGTAAAACTAGTCTAAACGTACTCATTGATTTAATAAATTTAATATTTATTTTGCTTATTTCGTCAGACGTTTCGGTAAATGAAGTTGTTGTCCGCAAAGGCTCTAGGAACATTTACGATGTTTATTATGTTTGGATGAACTTCGAATGATTTTGTTTTAAATAAAAGACTTTAAATTTTTTATGGATCCTTTAATTAACTCATTAAACTGAAGTCAACTAGAAGACCAGGTCTGACCTCTTTCAATAAAATACTTAATAATATTTCTGCATATTTCTCGGTTATTCAAGCGGCTTTGTGTTGAATTTTGTTCTCACTCAGTACATTTTTTACTGATTTGCTAGCGTAGTAGACCCTTCCCTGTAAGTAGTCGCAAAGCAAAATATCTGGCGCAGTCAAATCAGTTGCCTTCTTTAATTGATGTCACAAGTTTTTTTTTTTTTTTAATTATTTGATCAGGAAATGGATCATTGCAAAGTGTGCATTACTGACTGAGTTGTGTACACTGTCCTGTCTGAATATAAAGCATTTCTATCATGGTATTTAAATTAAAAAATGGTTCAAAATATTTTAGGTAATTATATTGAGCACATTTGTTTCTGCCATTCATTTACTTTACAGCAATGGATGGATTCTGCAACGCAGCAGGGGAAAATGTTTATTTGTTGGATATTTGATCTTTTTCTTACTATTCATCCAATTACAATCGTTGAGCTTCCACTTGGTAAATTTTCTACTTGTGCTCTCAAATAAACTAATCTCCTCTCTATCAAAAGATTAGTATACCACTATAGGTATGGCGATTTGGTTGGCTTCAATAATAATAACAAAATCATCGACCTTGGCCTAGTTTAACGAAAAGTGACATCTTGTAATTCAAGTCATAAAGAAGTTGCCTTTCTTCCTTATTTAATATGACCTAATCTGAAATACAAGGAGATCTATAAACAAATTCACTATTAACTAAGCCGAATTTGATATTTTACCAAAGTACTACGTAGAAAGCTTTTGTTAGCTATAACTGCAGCCTCCTGTTGTTAAATTCGCTGCTATCATGAGGGTCATTTTTAAGATGCTTGAAGAGCTTGACGCCAACGAATCATCTTGATTCCAACCATATTATTAGCGATTTCCTATACGTATATCTTCCATTTTGATCATTCAACATGTGACTTATCGTCATATGTGCATAGTTCAATGATCGCTAGAAAAGTTTCATCATTATGACGAATCGGAAATAGTCGCCTCGAATGTTTCAAGAGCTTTTGATTGAGCCTGGTATGCTTCTATTTTCGTAAAATTTAAACCTATCGGCCTTGACCCACTTTTACTCCCTTGGATTAAAAGCTTCTTATTCAACCTGTCTATTTGTGTAGTTTTGGACGGCATTGCATCTAATCCGATGTGCCTCAAGGTCCTCTTACGCTTTACTTAATATACATTTTAATTATGTTACTTGTATTCGTAATACATAGTTTTGCAGATAACAGTATCCTTGATTTTGTGCATTATTTTGACTCTTTTACGGATTCTCGAGTGAACTCTATTAACAACAACGGAATGTTTATCATTTGGTCATTAGAAAACGCAATGAAGTACCTGGATTTCCCCATAGATATAAAAAAAAAATATGTTTTATCTTGTACTAACCTAACACTAAATATAATGTCACACAAGAACACTTTTCAAAGAAGAGCTTTTAGAATCATTGGTGCTGAGTCAGAGTTTGTGCAGCACGCGAAAACTAACCGAGATTGCATACTTGGAAGAATAAGTCGTTCATGGATCAATCTTGGGTTTTCATGTTCCATATAACGGCTGTTTTGTTTGTTTACATATTCTCTTTGTAGAAATGAGGATTGTTATTATTAAATTTTCAAATATTGAGCTGTACCATCTGGTTACTCCATTCTTGAAGGCGGTCATGGTAATTTTTGTACAGTTATTATGCCAATTGAATTTAACAAGGAAAATAATGCAACACCTACAGCTGAACTAAGCTATGATTACTTAAAATCTCTGATCCTAACCTGCTGCCATCGATTTAATAAGAAACTACTAGTTAGCCTAACTGGAGATGGACTGAAATTAAAATCATTAGATGGTCGCATCAAACCATCTCCATCTCTGATGTTTGAAGTGATTTTAAGAAGGGCGGTTACACAACTATATCATCATGATTTTTTCAAAAGACCTTTGCTAGGGAGGTTTGGAGGTTGATTGGCCCATTTGCAAAACAAATTTTTAGAAATAAGGGCGACCGAGAATCTTCCAGCTTGTCGTTAAAAGATTGCAGCAGATTTGAAGCTATGGTGCAATTGTGTAAGTTGTCCGATACTATTGCTTCAGAGCGAATACAAAGGATTTCGCTGATATATCGAAAACTGAAACCTTTGTCAATGAGAAGATGAAACTACTGAGTGGCAGACAAAATCTGTTGAGCACAACAAGTTTTAAGTCGCAAGTAGTGCGCTCTCAAGAGAATAATACAAAGCTCCCACGAACTTTTATTTATTGTCATTTTGAGTTTGTTCACGTACTTCTCGGGGTTTTTTGTATGAAAATATCACTGACATATATATATATAAATGGACTGCTTGATCTCCTGTTTCATGTGGCACCAATTTTAATTTCAGAAAATATATATATATAAATGGACTGCTTGATCTCCTGTTTCATGTGGCACCAATTTTAATTTCAGAAAATATGCTCTCACTGTCAATGCTACCAACTGTCGTAAACTAGCGCTATATTTAAGTTTTTTTGGTAATTTACTTATATCCATGTCAGTGGGATTTACCGAATTTACCATAAACGTATTTGGGACTATTTGTATTGTTAAATTTTAATTTTGAGTCGAAGGAAGTGTTTTTACAAGGCTGCTTTGGTTGTAAAAACCGTTGAACCTCAAGCAATTTCGCGTTCCGAATCGTTACAGTTCAGTATGCACTCACGGAAAGAGACAGGAATATAAAAGTGGTGCCATTTGCTTTCATGGATTTTTTTGTTCAGTGGAAAATATGCAGAAAGCGGAAGTGACAGCTACAAACTGTCAAGAGCTAACAAATTTAATTTGAAAATAAAATCATTTTACTTTCTATTTTGTAGATTTTGATACGACCTGGACGAACAGTGCACATCAATTTCAAATTCTGCCGCCTTTTCTATTTTTCCCTTGTTAATTTAAACTTCTTACAATTCTCGATCGCAAAGTCTAATTTTTTTGACAGTTGTTACACAGTTATCCAGAGTTTTTCCTTGGATGGATTTGGGCTGAAAATTTATGGAAGGGGAAGTGTGATGTTTACATATTTTTCCCCATTTTATGAGTACGTGAACAGATTTTGGGTGAAAATGTTATAATGGATTTACCCAAAATTAAGTACATGAACAGATATCATTTATAAAACTTACATAGGATTGACATAATTGTACATAATCAAAAAACCACGTGATAACTATTTTGTGCAATTCAAGGTCCTAAATTTGTATTGCATTGTACGCACATTAATAGCTCTCAATTTAGCCATAAGTAGCGGGGTGAAACGGTGCGGATTATTTACGCGTAATCCCCTTTTCATCTAAGCAGCTTTAAAATTATTACAAATTCAAATATATATTGTGACTTCTTTTCAAACATAAACTTCCGACTACTTTGAGAAATTAAGACCCTCCACAAATCGACAAAATCGATGTGAGCTTTTCGTGTTTTTTAATTCCATTTCTTACTGCTTCCAAAATTAATTTTTGTTTGAGCTGTAAATGTGTCCTTAGATTTTATTATTAATAGATCACCATAATTAACCCCAAAATACTCCTTAAATGAGCTTTCTCGAAGTCCAAATAATCTCAATGTTACCTAAGAGCATCAGCAAGGTTTTAATGGTTTTTCAAATCCCTTAAGGTGGGTTACCACTGAAATATTAAAAGACTCGAAAAGTTAGTACAACTTCGCGTCACATCTGTGTGTATTATCGTGCACGAAACTAAACATAGTTAAAGAAAAAGCGATTATATAGCTTTATATGAGGTCTGTATGTTTACTCGAAAGTTTTTACCCAGGCTTCAAAATTTTCACACAGACTCGAAAGTTTTTTACCCATAATAGGTCTGTTCGCGTACTCAGTTTTGGGACAATGCATTGCAATGAATTTGCATGAGCTTACCAAATTTCCGTTCCCGTACTTTCTCGTGCACACAAAATTACACGAGTTTTGCATACGTCACAGCTTCCCCTCTTGCATGAATTTACCCGAAGTTTTTAGTTACTGCACAATTCTTGCAAGGAAAATTGACAACTGTCATAGGAAAAGATCATTTTTGGAATTTTCGGAAAAGTTTTTAAAGCACAATCAAAATGTCGAATGAAGATAGTTTAAGTATTCAATACTCTCATAGGACTTTTCAAGACTGCAACAAGTTACAAAAAGTAAAACAACACTCATTCGCAAATGTTATTTTATACTTCTTCTTCTTGTTTTTCACGAAATTCCATGAAAAGCGTTCCCGTACTTGTTCATGGATTTTACATTCTTCCCGCACCACACGAGTAAGTTTTTACCCAGAAAGTTGCACGAGAAGTACGCGAACAGATGTTAACTTTTCGGATTAGAAAAATTTGACAGTTAAATGCATTTCCCCATCCTCAACAAAAGTTAACATGTTTACACAGGGTAAAGTGGATGAGTAAGTTCATTCTTTTCTTTCATTTGTCATTTGAAATAATTCTTTCAGTTGTCAGAGCCATTTTTTAAAAAATAAAATAAGTCCGATTTTATTAAAAGAATTATTAATTAATAAAAAAAATTAATCCTGATTTTGGCATCTGACAAATTTACGTCAATTTACCGAGGTCTTATTCATAAGTTGTCTGTTAACTTTTTTCATTCTCATCTAGTATTATCCCCTCTACTGAAAAAAAGTTTTTACTTGATTTTTACTCAGGCTTTTTTTACACAAAAGTAAACATACAGACCTATGATAAAGGACGTGTACAATGTACACGAATATAACATCATCTTATATGTAACTTTGCATGCACATATAGTGGTTTATTTCAGTTTTCAAATTGCATATTTTTGTGCGTTTTAATTTCCAGTGAGCTTTTGAAAATAGAAATCGTGAGCTTTTTTCGATGGTAACCCCCAATAATTTATTACGCACTGACAAGTCGCAAAGTGAGAGTAATGCCGTAAATAAGGCGAGTACATAGTTCTATGAGTATCCTAAGTTAGGGTTTTGATTTGCTGGACCTTGTATCTGTAAGTAGATTTTGAGCAAGTCTATCTTTTGTATACCCCGCTATTAGCTATTGACGCGAAAATTTGTTTTATCACAGGAAGATCGCCAATGATCAAATTCACTGGAATCTTATAGTCACCACAGAAGCTAATCTTCATGTTCATTTTAAGTACCAGCACGAAAGGCGTAGTTCACTGACTGTTATCTAGCTTTGATAGTACCGGCGCCCTATTCTAAATGATCTGATTCACTTTAGATTTTCTCTGTTAGTGTCAAAAGAACCAGCTGAATTTTCCTAAAAACACAAAAATTTCTTACGATCAACATAAATATATAATTATAAATTGCTGATTCAATTCAATGTCTTAATTTGTCACAATACTCATGCTTTGTGGCAAACGGGAGTTATGTTCAAATTTCTGATTGAGATCGGCTATAACCATTCGTAGTCAAGTTGTAGTTAGTTCTAAGTTAAAACACTTCTATTATAAACTATTACCATTTCTGTATGAAGAAACTGAAATCTTCTCATTAATAACTTTTCCGACTATATATAAATTATATGAATTTCACTCAAAAAACACACACACTGAAAATTCCAATTTTTCACTAACAACTTTTCCGGATACAAATACGTCGATTTATTTTTATTTCCGTACCAATAGCGATGTAGATACCACGATGTATTTACTCTTTAACATGCTAGAATATGTATGTCAATCAGCACCGCCACTCAATTTTATTGGATTCACTTTCAGCGAAGTCCTCATATTCTACATATTAAGTTGTTGTTCTCGCTATTAACTCCCATAATAATATAGCTTATGATTTTCCAGAGAGAATATTCAAAATATATAAATCATTCCACTTTATTTGAAAATAAATATTACTTAAATATTCAATAATAATATTAATAATTTTGTCAAAATTATGAAATATATCGAAGCGATCACATAATGCAATGCGTACGTTTTCGAAATGTAATAATTTGTAAATCGGACATAAACTTGTAATAACATAAAAAAAAAATAATTAAATTAAATAAAAAAAAAAAAGATACGACTGAATTATAAAATATAATTAATATAAATATATTAAAAAAAAAAAAAAAATGAAAAATTGTTAATTAATTAAATCGAAAAGTGCGTTGAATGAAATTTTTTCAAAGTATTTCCATTTGAGAAAGAAACAATGCCTTGTTTTTGTTTTTGTTTATCTTTAAAGAAAATATCGTACATTTTTGGATTAAAACAGTGTTATTGCAAATTTAAATTAAAAGATGACAATTTAGATAAATATTTAAATAAAATTTATAGAAGAAAGAAGACATTTTACCATGTGCATGCGTTTTATGTGGTGGTTGCACGCATGCTCATGTCTTTTTAATTCCGATATACATATGAATAGATACACACACACACATAATATTATGATGTAAATGTTAATTAGAGCGTGTGATCGCGTACATTAATTAAGAAAGAATAAATTTAAAATTAAACTTTTATATATTAGGCTGATAGGACTGCAGTAAGTTATACATTGAATTAACAGAGAAGTGAATGGCAAAATAAAGAAAAATTATGATTTATTGCAGTTTTATTTAAATTCAAATTAAGGATTTTCCCGAATACGAGTCTTCGTCTGCATTTTTGTTTTGTTTTAAATATAATTGATATCATAACATGAATCTAAGTTTCGTAAGCTCTGAATTGCTCTTTCCTAATACTTTACCTTACCTTCCTTCCTAAAGCATTGGATGAATGAAGAAGACACAATTCGTTTGTTTAGCTAATTTTACATTCGTAATTAAATTAAATGCATTCAATGCAAATGTGCGAGTGATTTTCTGCCTTCTGCGCGCCTCTCTCCACTGTGCATGTGGAAGAGCTCCGACAGCTCTCCTCTTCTATGTAAGGTTGTCCAAAGCATTGGTGTTTCAAAACCTTTAATCGATAAAATTCAAAGAAAATTTCTTCGATAATACAAACAAAATTTGTTCGGACATTTCGGAGAAGACTCTTTATGATAGTATAACTAGAGTCGTATTTGTTAACAGGGTTAGATAGCAGACTATTGATTCCTTTCTTAATATTTTTCAACTAGAGAAGTACGATCAGTAATTCGCACGTTTTGGAAAATGGAAATCTCCAACTATCCATGTTAGAGAATTCAGTCCATGTAGCAACTTGTGACGAATACAGCTTGCTGTCGCGCAATAAGCTGTGATAAAAATCGTCATCACATTTTATTCGTAATTGGAACAATTAGAATGTTAAAATATAGTAACGTCATAAGTGAAACCTACGCCAAAATAAAAGTCTGTACGTAAATTTTCTACTCAAATATCCCGGGATATCTGTTCGGTTTAAAATAATCAAAATTCGTTTCATTTCGTTATTCGCATGTGAAGGACTTTGATTGAGCAACCTGTGAGATGGACATGAATTTTCTAATCATTGATAGAATGGAAGATTGATACATACATACATACATATATATTACATATATTAATTTATGTACATAATGATTAGGCACTTTTGAAACTGCGGGCTGAAAAATTACATCACGTGAATATTACAATTCCTCTTTCAGGAATATTTACAACAACGCTATGATTTCTATTTTATCGATTTGTTTTTGGTTTCATAATAATCCTAAATGAATGTATTAGAGAATCGAAGTTGAATCATTATTATCTATCAGAAATATACTGGTATTTCGCATATTGCTGAAGCTTTTATAAAATTATAGATTTAACTGCCTGCACTATCTGCCGACGCAGCATTTGAATAACATGCATCCAGGCAGATTCTTGTGATTGGTCAGGTTAAATCGTCTACCCTTTTGAATACCGATTGCAGAATAAAGCTGAGGTAAGCCTGAATTAGTGGAATTACAGTCGTCATTATCTTGATCTTTTTTTGTCTTAATTTCTACTACCTTAATTAAAAAAGGTAAAATGATAAATGCAACCTCTAATAGCTTTAATGGTACTTTGGTTTGGGTGCATATGAAGACGAACCTTTTTTTTAAATGCCGCCCCAAAAAACAATTATAAACAATATCAACGAATAATATAAACAGTACTTTTAATACAAAAAAGGAATAGATTTGCATTTTATTTATGATATAAAATGAATTAGGAAATTGTGTTGCGTTAATTCTGTTTTAGCCTGGGAGCCAGGAAAGTTTTTTTAATCTATGAAGAATAAAAAATCTCCTTATATTCTGTGAAATATTTTCACAATTTCTTCCAATTCTCTTCAATGGATAAATTAATTCCTGATAAAATTTCCGAAATATTCCCGAAAATATATAATTGCTCAAGAAAGCGAAGAAACTCTCAATCATGCAGACCGGAATAAAAACAACTTCGAAACTTAACGGTTAAATCCAAAACCTATGACTACTTCAACAATGCAAAATTCAGCTTATTTTTATGAAGCTGACTTTTGCATTTATACGACAGGTATATACTGAATTTCACATTATGGGATGTTGCACTCACTGTTGTAGAAAGGCAAATATGCAGATAAAGACTTGGATTGCGGTAAGAGTTAAGGGAATTGGTTAACATTTTTCGATTAATTAGAAAATTTTGGAAAAAGAAACCAAAAGAAAAAAATATATATTATAAGAAAAGTACTAAATTAATCCTATTTATAAGTAGATTTTGTATTTTTAGGCTACTTTCATTGTTTACTGTTTAAGCTCATAACAAAACATAGTTTAGTTAAAAAGCAGTAAACCGGAGTTTAACACATATGAAGTTGCAAGTATATATGTATATGCAACAAAAACCAAACACCTTACTGATGAAAATAATAATTTCAGATTAAGCTTAGAGATTGTACAGAAGATAGTATAAAAATAATAATAAAATAATGAAAAAGTAGTTTTAATATTATTGATTGAACAGTTTACATATAATTATTACCAATATTTAAGCATTGAGTAATTATATATTATGTAATGCAGTGATATAAAGGAACAATATTATTGAAAATGATCGTCTTTATATTTATTCCCCATAATTATATTTCCTTATTCATTTGATTCCTTGTGAAACAGCAAAATGTTTGTTCTTTTAACAACCTTATAATTGGACAATTGACATTAGCCTTCACGCTAAGACCTTCTGACTGTCTGTATGTCTTTGTAACGATCGGTGCATTGGGATGCATAAAAAATTAAATTAAATTGAAGAAACAAAGGAATTGGTTAAGTAAACAAATAATTCGTCTCGAGATCAGTCGAATTACCCGGACACTAATAAGGGTGGCCAATGATCACATCCGATGTGTTGTGTCTCTGAAAAGCTCCATTAACTTGATTAATCCTATCATACTCCGAAATAGTCGGGACAAACAGATCTACAAGTATAATGTATATACATAGGTGCGTAAAACAAAGATTTGGGAAACAGCATTATGACAGTTTTTGGCGATCTGAGGTTCCGTACCCGGATAAGGTGGTAAGCTTTTCCGAATTTGTGGCTCAGGTTGAAAAAAATTCTCGTAAGGAAATTAATTAAGAATGCGTCCTTAGAAGTTGCTTTTAAAAAAAGACACAAAAGGGTATTACTTGCCCGGAGAGATTTGAATCCTCTGACAGTCAGAAATGTATTCAAAATGATAGAAATAATTGCACATGTAGGGAATCCCAAAACTGGTCGACGGTTATAGGGTCATCTAATAGTCGCTAGGGCCTTATAGTCTACCACATATTAAAAGGTGCGCGGCAACAAGAATCTATGTAAAATAAAAGTACTAAGTAGGCATGTAGTTAGGTAACGGGAGGGCATCCAAATCTCAACGAGTTTAATTTTTTTCTGATAGCGAACTCCAGATGTACAGATCATAAGCTGAAAATTTAAGATTTGCTCTAAACCGAGAAAGGGAATTAAATGAACCTAAAAGGTAGGGGAGTGAGTTTAGGTAAAAGAAAATTTATAGCAAGACAGGAAAATTTTATAGAGAAGTGACGGTCACGGAAAAAACCTATTTAAAGAAGGTTGGTTAACCAAAATCATATTGGAGTATAACCAAGGAATACAGTAATCAAAAGGTAAGATATAGATATAATGCGTAATCACAAAGGAGAAGTTTAGAAAGTGTATAATTGCAATCAAACGGTTGGGAGCATTTCGTGCTCAAGGCGCACCTCCGACGAGTCTTATAAATGTGTAATGAAAGGGAGCAAAGGGTCCGATCGCCTTCGTGAAAAGGATCTCTAGGAGATGCCAAATAACAGCTGCGTTATGCAACATCCTTCGTTGTAGCAGCAAGATCTGAGCCTTTAGCATAGCAAAGGGAAAGGGCATTTCCTGGCACGAACCTAGCATCAAGGTCTCTCTCACTCAACTCGACTCATCTTCATCGTCGTATGAAACAGAAAAAAAAACCCACAACCATTGGGAGGATTTCAATTTCAAGTAGAAATTCAGAAATTTTTTTAGTATAAAAATGAATTAATTGTTAAAATCCTAAGCAGCAAAGCCGGCATCGCAAATGCACATTTTGGAACACCGGTGAGTACCTAGATTTAGTCATTAAAAAACTTATATTTTTATTATAGTTATATATATTTGCATATATACATAACTTGAAAAAAAAAATGCAATTGATAAGAGGAAATCCATGCGCATCTAATATTAGAAATTTAGGGTGAGTGTTATTACTTACATATATATTGGGTTCGAAATGATCAAGTTAAAGTCCGTGGAATGTCGTTAATAAATTTTGTGAAGTTGCTATTATGTATATAACATATCTACAAGTGGTCATGATATGGTCGCGTCCAGTTCAAAGTTAGGGTACGTGCACGATGAGGCGAGGTGAGGCTAGGCTAGCGAGGCGAGGTGAGTCTAGGCTAGCGAGGCGAGGCTATATCAAGAGTTGAAAAAATAAAATTATTGCACGCTGTATTATGAGAGTGTTCATAACAACGATATGTCAGCTCGCGATATGGCGAGACACCTCGAGGTATCTCGCTCGAGAATGACATTTCTCATTTTTTCGCGAGGTACAGAGCGCTAATTTTGATAACTGGCGGCATATTCGTATAGGTTTTTTCTTTGATATAATCGAAGGGTTCTTAACGCATTCTCATATACTGGAAGAATATATGAGGATCAGTATGTAAGTCTTCATATACATATGTGAATGACAGATTCCCCAAATTCTAATCGCATGTTATTTATCGGGTCGCAAGCATAACTGCGGAAAATACACTTATGTGAAAAGTGGCACATATTTGCACTACTTGAGAAACACAAAATTTCTTCTTCAGAATCTGATGACATAATTTATATGCTCTCACTTCGCGATTTACCCTTACTTATATCGAGGTCGGATTTTGGCTTATTTTTTTTTCCATACATACGTATCCATATCGGTTAAGATTTGATCAATTCGAAGTCCATGCTACATCAGTTGAAAGTTTTATTTTTGTGGAATTTTCATTAGGCACTTATATACACTGCGGGTCACTTGATTACCCTTACTTGAAATTTTGACCGAATTCATTATGGAGGGTTACTATTTCTTGGAAACGGTTACGATGCGAATTCCTAATATAGGGGTACGATTTCATGGAAAGCAAGAAGAAAAGATTTCTTACCTCTTGTTCAATGCTACCTGATGATGAAGGAGAGAAAATGGAACTAAAACGAAGTGGAAATTACCATGCTACATTTTGAGCCTATAGCCTGAAACATATTCACTGCAGTAATTTCGACTTTGCAGTAGCCGTTGCAGTAAAGTCGACTTCACTGCACATGTGTGCCACATTAACTGCAGCGCCTTCATTTTGACAGCCTATTTGACCTTTTCTGAAGTTTGTTTGCTGAGCAGTATAAAAATTAAAAAAAAATTTTAATATCTAAAAAAATTGTAATAAGGTGTATAACATTTTTGTACAAAAATATGAACGAAATCGAATTCGTTATTGTTGTATGTGCTGCTTATTTAGCATACATAAAAATAATTGATTTTGCATTTAATACGCGAACTATTTGGACACAAGAAATACTGCTGAAGAGCGAGAGTTGCGAGGATTTTTTAATACAATTTTTAAAGTATTTAAAGAGAAAGATGACCACAGATTAAAAACATTTTATTTTTCTTATTTTTCCAGCAATGCACTTTACAATTCTTTAAGTTGTCAGTACTGTAAAAATTGCAGCAACATTGAAATTTCTCAAAGTCGAAGTTGAAGTCGCATTCACTGCTGCTGCAACTGCAATTAAGATACCATGTGAAGTCGATGAATTCAAAGTTGAAGTCACAGTTACTGCAGTGAATGTGTTTCAGGCTTTTGAAACATGGACACTTAATTACCCTCATCTGTAAAAAAAAGATAATAAAACGAATACTTTTAATTTTTTCAGTTTTTTTTTTTATTGTTAATATTTTGTAGGTCCTCCGTTTTTACGTACTTACAACTTCAAAAAGTCTATTTCGTAAGGAATTATATAAATTTTGCAAAAAATTTAATGGAATTTGCTCAAAAGCTTCTTTAATTGCTGTAATAAGACCTTCTCTCTGTTATCAAACGGCCTTCCTTCTGCATACATTTTTCGCGATAGCCATCCCCAAAGATTCTCAATAATGTTAAGATCGGGAAATATTGCTGGCCAATCCAGTACTTCCATGTTGTTGTGTGCAAACCATTGTTTAACAGGTCCTGCTGTGTGGACGGGAGCGTTATCCTGTGTGTTAAAATGTGCTGTCGGAGTGTACCCGCTAGAAATCGTGACGTCAATCATGTTATATTGCTGTCGTTTGGTGTGCAAACAACCTAATACTTCTTTGTGTACTTGCACTTAAAAATTATTGTTTTATGTTGGTCTAGCACAGGGGTGGGCAAACTTAATACTGGTGTGATCGACATTCATTTTTTTTTCTTTATGCGCGATCGACCTCGAAAACTGAGTTAAATTAAAAACAAATATTTTTTTTTTATTTTTTTTTTTTTTTTTATTTTGTGCAATTCACTTTATTGATAAATATTCTGGATTAATTTTTTGATGTAGATGCGTGAAATTTCATTTCATCAACAAGTCTTGTACCTAACTTTAGGTTTGTAATCTCTGATGCACAATCGAATAGATGCCATCATCAGTCAAAGAACTCCTAAATTGCGATTAGATGTTTTTTTTTTGAGAAAACGCTGCTAGATAAGTAGAACCAAAAATGCAGATATCCTCATTGCCACCGAACTCAATAATGGATATTTTTCTTTTGGTAATAAATTACAAAAATAATTTTCATTTGCACGTACTTTCAGAATTATAAAGGGTCCGCCAAATAACTTTTTTTTTTTTTGAAAATGCTATAAAAAAAAACTACTGAATATTTTCTCAAATTTCTTTTTTTATTTGAAAGTACAATCCTTCCGGTTAATAATGGAAAATAATTTCATTCAAATGGCGTCATACCAAGATCTTTATGCAAAATTCGTCTCAATGATGTCTCCGAAATGTTCAATTGTTGAGAACGACGGTGAATTGATGTTGATGGCGTTTCACGCACACTTTCTGCCACACAATCAATATTCTCGGGTGTACGTACTGTTTTTGGCTTTTCACGCTTTGGTTTATCGATGAGGATGCCAGTCTCTTTCACTTTTTTCACAAGATAACGAACATACGGAGCTGACGGTGCTTCTCTTCTTCCAAAATCCGTACGCAATTTTCGCACACATTCTGCAACATTACCATGATTTTCAAAGTAATGTCGCAATATTTCCCAGCGTTGTTCAAGCGTATACACAACCATATTCGTTCAGCGGAAGAATAAAACTAATTATCTGTCAAATCAGACATGAGCTAAGTGTTACCATTCACGAAATAAGCACTAGTTGAAAAAAAAAACGTTAGATGGCGGACCCAAAAAAAACGTTAGATGGCGGACCCTTTATCTGATTGTATTGTTAAAATTTCTAACTCTAAATCCGATGAATTCAATTGATAAGTATTGTTATGGAACTATGAAGAGTGATTCGCTTGGGACGTAAAGTCGCGACTGTCAGCATGAGCTGACAGATCACTCGACGGGCAGCGTTGACTGCAGGGCGGCACGCTAGTTCGTCTCAGCTATTGGCGGAGAGTGTGGGGGGGTTCCACAAAAACCTGCCGCTGCCGTCAGCCATATAAAAAAAAAATTTTCGTGGCTATCACACCAAAGCCGGCACACATTCGGTCCTGAAGGGACCCTTACGTCACTTACCTGTATCCCATCGAAGGCGCAGATGGTCTGCCTTCTTTGCCTGCCCCATCCTCCCATCTGACTCTAAGGGGCATAATTCTTCAGAGTCCCTATTTGACCTGTAAGAAAGAGAGAGAGACTAGGCGAGCCTAGACGACCTTCATTTCATGAGAGAGGGCTTCAGGATGGTGAAGGAAGAATTAAAACTTTCAGAATTTCATATTTACGTTATAATTTCAGAGAAAAAAAAATATCCTTACTTCAAGGTAAGTACATATATATATGCCCCTGGTTGAGTATATCATTAACCATAAATATATATATAAAGTATACTTTATATAACAATATATGCGTGTAATCTATGAAAATTAGGAAGCCAGGTAAGCATATCCTTAAGTTATAAATATATATAAAGGTATAATACTAAGATGAATATATATAGGTATATCATACATGTTTCAAAACTAAATTCTTTTATTGACATTGTGGCGTCAGTGTTTGAAAAATTAATACTCACAATCTAATTGTGTTTTTGAAAATAATCCAGTAAAATTTTTGTTGTAAATTGTTGAGATATGAGATATGTTCTACCATCGTTTATTAATTATATTTCAACAAAATTTTTCTTATTAGTTCACAAAGAAAAATTTCGGCTAAGACTTTTAAATACACTCTAGATAAAAATTATACTGCGGGAATACAAAATATATTGCAATAAAATGAATTGAAGCTATGTATGTGGGGAAATATCAGTAAATCAAAGACATGTATACGTCTAACTATCATAATCAATTGAAAATCTCATTCGTTCCAATGAATTAAAGCTATGTATATCTATATGGAGAAATAGTAGTAAATCAAATATATATATATATGCGTCTACAAACCTCCCAAGGAGCCAAAACTCATACGTATGTCAAAAAAAAAAATTCAATATAGATAAAGAATAACAAAGAATACTCACAGTTACTCCACGGCATGATGAAGCGCTTCAGCACCCGCTGTTTGTATAAAAAAATTTTACGATTGCCCAGCGCACTCGTATTTACTCTAAAAAGAAATGTTTCTCCACTGTGACTTTAGCTGGAATTCGTTAGAACTTGAGATCTTGTATTCTTTTTGGGAACTAAATCCACTTTCTTAGTAAATTAGTGACATGAGGCCGTTTTTTTTTTTTTTTTTTTTTTTTTAAGAATGCAAATTTTTTGTAACTAATAGAAATATAAAAATAATTTATGTAGATGCCATTCGGTACATGGATTCCACGGCATTATTTATGTAAATCACAGCAGGGCATAGAAAATAATTTCGAAGCCCGTTCGAACTATGTTGCTGCAGTCCTTGCATGCGTATCCTCTTAACACGATTAAGCTATGTTGATGATGTCTTCCACGATTGTGGGCGAGATATTAGATTTTTGTTCTACAAACCATTGTTGTCCTTTTATAATTATAAAGGTGGAAGAAAGGTCACACTCCTATTCCCGTAGGGATTTGTGCTCATCAAATTCTCTCCTCCATTATGTGAAAACACTCATGATCTATAATTTCTTGAATTTAATTCGATGTCCTCTGGTCAACGAGGAAACTTCACTTCCAAGTTACTAATTGAATTGAGAAAACTTCTGCATGTTTAAGATCAATTAGAAGGTTAAATGGAATTTACATTTCGCTAGCTTTATCTTGTTTGAACGCCTGCCACCATTGGTTTCTTGTTGTTTGTGTAGCACAACACAATTGTAGATATTTTTGACGATTGCTTTTCCTTACGAATTTTTGATGCACTTTTAGATAGATTAGCTCTTAAATTATAATAAGCGCCCACTATAAATGTTTGTGATTCGAAGTAAAGTTGATAGAAATCATATATATATATCCTGTTATAAGATTCACAGATAAGCGTACTGCAGTTTATCAGGTAATCTTCTTTTTGGGTTGGATGGCTGAGAGAATTTTTGATATAAAAAGTTTCCTTTGGATGTATTTTCACACGCGTACTTCTTTCGAGCGAAACGACAGGAAAAAATGGTCTTCTTCTTCCTTGCCACCACTGACGTGTCACACCGAGACCGAGGAACAGCATTTCTCTCGGTCGAGGTGCGTTTATTTTTTTATGCTTGACGCAGCCGGCCTACACGCTTCAGTACGTGTAGCATATTGCTATATGCAATTTGCTACGACCATAACAGTATGAGTTAAATTTGATGAAATATCCTCGTTATCGAATTCTCCAAAATGAAATGAAATAAATTCAAAAATCGGTTGAAGATTATTGAGATTTGCAAATCGTCTCTCAAATTCTTGATTAAAATTTTCCAGTTCAGAATAAAACATTTCAATATTACATTCACCAGTAAGTTTAATATGTTTTCCTAAATATGGAAAATATATAAAATGTTGCCCTTTTTAATTGTGAAGCAAAAAGTTGCAAATCTTTCCAAAAAGCTTCTGCGGCTGAGCCACCTATCATGACAAAAAAGAAGTAAATCTTCATATTCCGAGTCATTATCCTCAAGTTGGAATAGACATCTCCTTAAACTTTGGGCTTTTATCGAATTAGCATTGTTCACTGCCACATCCATAATATCATGAATATCCAATATTTTTGCACTTATGGCATTATTATGAATTATGCAATGAAATGATATGAAATCAGGAAACTGTTCATTTTGTTTGCAAAGGGCTAAAAATTCATAATTTCTATCAATCATTGAAGGTGCTCCGCCAGTAGACATAGCAACAAATTTATGCAAAAGCAAATTTGTTTTTTCAGCAAATCGCATCGGAAGTATTGTTAAAAATTCTTCTTTTACCGAAAAATCGCAAAAAAAAACCATTCTTATAAAAACAATTAATCGTGCAGTATCAACGATATCTGTTGACTCGTCAAACTGCAATGAAAAGAAACGGCAGCTTTGTATGTGATCTTTTAGTTGTCGAATTACATTTTTATTCATATGTTCAACACGACGAGTTACAGTTCTGCGAGAAAGTTGCAAATCTTTAATTGCATTGAGAATTTCACTTTTATTTTTACAGTGGGAAAATAATTTTTCGCTGCCTTCAAGAAAAGCATCCTTAAAAATTTCATCATCCCGATAAGGCTTTTTATGTTTTGGCAAAACGTATGTTATGAAATAAGATGCTTCAGTTGGCATTTTGGATTGATGCATAGACTTTTGAAACAAAAGTTGTGCGATTAATTGATTTTTTAATTATTTTATTTTTTTGTTTTCTTAATTCGGTATTAACAGGGTAATCATTTTCATAATTTTTATGCAAACTCGAAAAATGTCTTTCGAGATTTCCTTTCTTGGGCAAGGCCACTGTAACACGACATATCAAATATAGGCGTTTACCCTTAGACATAGTAAAAAAATAAAGCTCTTCCCATTCATTATGGAAATTATATGTTTCTTGTTTTTTTTTTATTCATTTTTATTTTATCTGAAATTAATATTATTAAATATAGAATATTAAACCGAAATTTTATTTTATTTAAAATTGAAATTAACCTTTGTTGCGCTGCGTGGGACAATAACTACTTCGGTTGCAGAATAATATATTATATATTTTAAAATTATATATATACAGGGTGTCCCGTAAGTAAGACATTTATTTTGTTTTCGAGAAAAAGTACACCCTGTGATGGTTTTTTAGCTCCTGTTGCTACAAATCTTTACTTTTTTTCAATTTTATTTTTCTTATGTAATCCCGAATTGTGCTTATGTAACCTGTTACTTTAAATTCTAAGTCAACTGCTCCAGCTTGAAAGAAAATGTCACATTTTGCCGGACCAAGAATAGAAAATTAATACTTCACCCAACTTTAACTGACTGTACTGAAAAAAAAAATGTACTACGCCAATTTGGCAAGTAACTTTAAAAGTTGACGTATTTAATAAAGATTCTAAAATGGTATAACACTTGCTACATTATTTCTTAGATTGCGAAAAAATAATTTTTTTTTTCTTCAAGAAACCCAGTTTCAAAAAATATCTTGCTAAATGTTTCTAGTGTACCCAAAGCTTGCCTTGAGACCGTAACTTTAAGATTCTAGTTTGAGTGAGACGGAGAGCCATTACATGTGTGAATCAGACAGATACCCAAGTAACAATTTTTCCAATTTTCATTGGTGACTGAAGGTGATGGGTAGTTTTATAAGGGGTATATAATGGTTACTCGGTTATATAAGAATTTTAGTGGTTATATAAGAGTTTTATAATATTACCAATTGGTGACGAAGTTATATTAGAGTTTTTTAAGATTACTAATGGTTCTCGTGGAGGTAAGTTACTAAAGGTTTTATAAGTTGGTGATGGAAATGTTTCAATCAACGGTCTATATAATTTAGAGTAACCATTACTAGAAGGTATATAAGAAAGCTTTATAAATGTTTTCATCATCTCGTTATATAACTGATTGGTAATAAGTGTTTATTGTGGTATCCGTGGTTACCCTTATATAACTCGACAACGTTCAGTAATTTAGGTGACTTTAAAAAATATTGAAAACTTTCGGTAATAAAATATCGTAACATTTTTTGGTGGCCTTGTAGTAACTACGGTGACCGTTATAAACACAAATGACTTTTAGTATCGAATGGAGCCATTATAAAACTGTTTTCATTTATTTATGGCGTTTTAGTAATGAAGGTGACTGTTATAAAAATTGGAACTTTTAGTAACGTAAAATTTTTCGTATTTGGCCATTCGAATATGCATTTTCCCGAGCTGTTGGGACAATACATAAAGTAGATCTTCTTGACCTGCCCCTTTAATTTGCACGATTTTATATGACATTTTTGTTTTTTTTTTTAACTAAAATTATTCACTACACTACCGAGGAGCGTACAACAAAAATTATTATAAGAAGAACATGACACAGACAATTTGTCATTACTTTAAGATATATCACATTACTAAAGGTAACATATTATGACTAAAGGGTATATATGTGGTAGTTCCTTTAGTTTATATAATATTTCTATAAGTTTTTTAAGGGTAATTGAGTTTATATAACAGAGCCAGAGTTTATATAAAAGTAGTTGAAGTTTTATAATGGTAATTTGTTAATTTAAGTACAAGCCGCCATTTTTTCATCTGTGCATTGCAGATAAAAAAGAAAATTTCGGTAAGTCAATTATTTAAATTGCAGATATATGGCTTCCGTTTTATTTTGATATGAAGAAAATACATGTTTTTAGGTATAAAACATTTCTAAATTATGTAATGTTACTTTTAAGAATTAATGTCACCTAAGTACAGATTTTAAATTTTGTCATATTTAATTAAAATTATTAAATATTATTTATTTTTGGAGCGGTCTGTATTTTTTAGAACTATCTATAATGATATTCACAGTAAAATTTTATGCCAGTTGAATTTCACCATGTACATGTCTACAAATTGTAATTGTGAAAATATTAAACCCTTACATTATAAAAATGCAGTACAAAAAAATATCGAAATTCTATTTCAAGATAGGTTGGGTAAATATTTGCCTTATATTGTTTTATAAAGGTAACGAAAAGTAATTTCCCTAACATTTCAATCACTAAAAGTAATCAGTCTGAGAAAATTCCAAGCGTTGTGGAAACGTTACCATCACCATTATAAACAAATTTTATAAAGGTAACCGAAACATTACCGCAACCACTTCTGTGACCAAAGTAAATAATCAAGAGGGTTATATAAGAAGTTATACTAAGGTAACCAGAATATTTATATTACTCATTTTATAAAAATTTTAGTTATATAACGTTACCTAAATCAAGTCACAGTAACCTTTAACCATTTAAGCTCTATAAGGGGTTTATAGTGGTTACGAAGAGGTTTCGAGTACTAGTCTATATAACCTAAGTTATATAATTTGGTAATGGAAACCTTACGGTTACTACTATATAAAATAAATTGTTTCTTGGGTAGTGACGCTAGCGAGTCAAATAATCGAGTTTATACAAATGTGCACCGTCTACTTTCCACACAGGGCCGATTTTCAAACCAAGTACATTGTGAAGGAAGAAGTTCCTTACCGTACGAGGATGTAGTACTTCAAGCAGTTGAAGAAGACCCAAGTACTTCGGTAGGTGCAATCCAGGAAAGCACAGGAGTGCCTAAAAGTATAGCTCACCGAATTTTACAAAAACATGAGCACCAACACATAACACAACAAGAGACTAAGTTAAATTGCTTTTCGCAACCACTATATATGTAGTTCTATACACAAGGGTAATACTAAAAGCCATCAGGTCCATCCAAATTAAATTTCTTTTCATCAGAAAAAATCACCTGTTGCCATTCTGTCTTCCAATTTAAATGAGCCCGGCTGTATTCTAATCTGGCAACTTTATAACGCTGAAATAAACGTGGGTTTTTCTTAAGTTTTTGTCGTCGGAGATGGGATGCAGCACAATTTGACGCTTCGTGTAAAATTTACCTACGTTCTCGTTCTGTTGTTGCTCTTGCAGTGCAGACTTTTCGGTTTTTTCCGTAACTTTCGGGATCTTTCAAGAATTTGTTGATAGTCCAAGGATCTTGACCAATTTCCTTCGCAATTTGCCGGTTGGAATAATTTTCTTGCTTAAATGCAAGAATTTTGACAATTTCTATCTTAGTCAGCGTTTTACCTCGACTCATATTTGTTACGATGCAGCAAAAATATCAGCAAGCCTTATAAATAAACAGCAGCAGTTAAAATAAAACACTCAATATTTTGAAACACCCTTACTCTTTAAATGTTTAAAACAAACTAATGAGAGTAATTAAGTGTCCCTGTTTCAAAGGCACAAAATGTAGCATGGTAATTTCCACTTTTCCTGGGTTCCATTTCCTCTCCTTCGTAAACAGGTAGCATGAAACAAGAGGTAAGAAATCTTGTCTTCATGGTTTCCAAGAAATAATAGCCCTCCATTATGAATTCGGTCAAAATTTCAAATGAGGGTAATAAAGTGACCCGCAGTGTACATACATAGTATATTTTTAGTGATTGAGAAATGATAACGCTAAGATTCGTTCTATATCGATAAGATTTTTTAATATTATTCATTACCTACTTATATGCATGCAATTTTTGTGGTTTGTTAGTTAGACATGACAAGGGAATTTCGTGATATATCGATATTCAAATTGCTTTGAATAGTGTTCATTACATACATATACAGTGAAAATTTCTATGAAGTAAACAATAGTTGCACTTGGTTGGTTCGCTTCACTGACATGTATATAAATGGTAGTGATTTGGAAAATTAGTCGAGTGACTAAAAACATCGATGTTTTTATAATCGATTTGCCCATATTTTTAGTCGATTATTTTCGTGCCGTTTTTCTTACACATCGATTAATTTATCTTCGGTTTTTCGATTTTTTTGAATATTAAAAAAAAAATTTCATTATATTTCTCATTCCTATTTCCCAGTTTCATACTTTCATGGCAGCACTTATATTTACCGTCATCAAAACGACGGTTGCTGTTTTAAAAGCACTGTAGGTATTGTGTGCAGGCACGCACAAAAAAAACTCTACACGACATGTTTTTCTGCTGTTTGCGCATCTAGGAATTGTGAAAAATTGTGTGTTATCGTGGTGTTTCGAGATTTAAATTTGGCAGCTTTTATGCTTTGTTTTGAGAAATAAAACGTTCTAGGAATTTTGAAAAATTATTGAATAGATGTGATCAGGGATCGTAAATAACTGTTATTTTTGGCAATCAGCTAAAAACGTCCCATTAAGACTGAATGGTATACTTGAAACGTAATGGCAAATTGTTAATAATTGCTAAAAAACTTTTAAGTCTCATAATAAGAGTTTCAATAAACTTGTTTATTTTAAAGTTAATTATAACTGTTCCGAAGATTTAAATAAATAAAAGTCTTCGATAACAGTTATAATTAACTTTAAAATAAAAGAAAAATTATTGAAACTCTTATTATCAAATACAGTTCAAAACAAGGGCCTTTAAGCTCATTTGGCGATGTGGAAATAATTTGTTGTATCGACTCATTCGAGCACCGCCGTAATGTTGTGATGTTTTTTATCCGAAACTGTGCGAATGTGCAGCAGTTTACAATCTTTTTGTATTTCCTCAGATAAAAAATAATCATCTTTATAGGATGTATAAAAATAAATCTACGCTGTGTTTTGTAAAAACCAGGCATATTTCTTTAATCGCTCATAACTCCGAAACGGTTGTGATACCATATATTTTTTTGTTTGTCTATGTAAGTACTATCACTTCCTTTTCTTTGGACAACAGTTTGTATAACAGGTATCCTATTGACCAACCGATGATTGGCCACGTAGTTAAGTTATCAGAACATGCGTTAACTTAATATGATTTCATTTGTGGATTTACTTGGCTGTGAATTCGTCACTATTTTTATAATTTTTCTAATATGCGGATATCCGGATACCTGGGTCTGCGGGCTATCCGATTCCAGAAATCGAGAATCAAATACCAAGATTTGCAAGAATAAAAGATCTGTGATAGATCCATTATGAGACTTAAATAAATAAAAGTCTTCTATAACTATTATAACTGTTTAGACGTCACGTGACCAGAGGCGTATCTAGGTTTAAACATTTGGGGGAGCGAGCATATTAAAAAACAGGCGCCAGTGCATAAAAATAAATTTTATTTTTTTTCGTATTTTGAAAAAAAAAAACAAGAAATAGACCTCCAGCTTCAAGTAGTTCAAACATAACTATATTCATATTTTATATCAAAGGAAAACATAACAAAAATCTTTCATTTAAAAAAAAAAGTAATATAATTATGTATGTACATATGAATTATAAATAAATGAGGCAACTACAACAGCCTCCTTCTTCTAGGTTTCATTCTTGCAAAATTATCAATAACCTTATTATAATCCACTTCAGTAGCCAACTGTCTTTCAATAGAGAGT
Organism: Dioctria rufipes; assembly: GCA_963924295.1. Lineage (NCBI taxonomy): Eukaryota > Metazoa > Arthropoda > Insecta > Diptera > Asilidae > Dioctria > Dioctria rufipes. The sequence goes on along the minus strand of OZ002743.1, from coordinate 90,910,809 downwards.
AAGGCTAACCCAGACAATCTGTCTTCACCCATTGTAGATCACAGGTAGGACTTAATGAGTTTCAGTCTGCTAAATGATCGCTCCGCACCTGCAGTACTTATTGGTAAAGTCAAAAAATTTTTATATAAAATCGAGAGATTGGGGTAAATAGAGCACATGTCATTAACAATCATGAATTTTAATATATTATTTATGGACAGTTCCTCGATATTTGAATTTTTTTTTTTTTATACCTCTCTACATATCTTTAAAAGAATCAAACGCTTGAACAAGTTCGGCTTTGCTGTCGATGACGTCTGGGTACATGTCTGTCAAAAATTCTAATTTCCTTGCATTATCTGCGTTTTTAAAATTCCTTGGATCTAAGCAACTAAATTTAGCAGCCACATTTTTAAAATACTCGAATCTTTTATTATTGCAATTTATAATAGAATCCAGAGACACCAAGTAAAATTCAACTATAAATTTCTTGCGAGGATCAAATATTACTTCACCTTCTGCATTTTCCTCATGAAATCTTTTTCTTTTGCTCGTTCTGTGCTGCCTATATTCGTTACTAATATTGCATATATCAGCCAGATCTGTTGCTTCGTTCTCAATCTGTTTAAATTCAGTCTCGAATTGATTTCGGACAGTTTTCATATCATTTTCAATAATTTGAATCAAATTAGAAGCCGTTATAAGATCTAAGCTACTTTTTTGCAGATATGTGGATAAGTTGTAAGGTCTCTTTAGCACTTTATTCCAGAATAGCAGAATAATCAAGAATTCGTAAGTACCGAGTGTTGCTAGAATACCCTTGGCCTCAGCTATCTGTGTGGAAGTACAATTTTTTATCTCACCATCCAAAATTCTCTTCAGAGCATCCACTATTGCTGGTAAATTCTGTAAAACTGCCTCCACTGCTGTCTTTCTTGACGCCCACCTGGTATTACTAAGTCTCTTTAAAGTTAGTGCGAATGATTTGATATGATTGCGTTGTTCTTCTTTTAGTATTGACAGTCGAGGTAAGCTACCAGAAAAAAATTTACAAATACCTTCTAGAGTTCCAAAAAATAATTTAGTTTGGATATTGGTGCTTAAAACATCAATTAGGATTAAATTTAAATTATGTGCACAGCATTGCGTAAAGTGAGCATTTGGAGCAACTTCCCTAATCCTTGTTTGAAGACCTAATATTTCACCTGACATGGTGCTTGCTCCATCGTAAGACTGACCGTAACACATAGTTATTGATAGCCCCAAATTTTTAATTGCTAAAAGTAGAAGGATGTAAAAGTCTTCAGCACTTGCTCCAGGTAATTCACTGAACTGTATAAATCGCTCTACTGCATCACCATTTGCTGTTACATACCGCAAGGATAACGAAAATTGATCAGTTCTGCTGTTATCAATAGTAGAGTCAACAATGACTGCAAAGTACTTAGCCGCTTTAATTTCTGTTACTATCTTTGATCGTAGGTGTGCTGATAAGGACTGTATAAGATCATTTTGTATGACTGGACTGAGATATGTTGCATTTCTATCAGTCAGTAATAAATGTTGCTCCAGTAAAGTATCATTTTTAGATAATAGCATAATGAGTTCCAAAAAATTTCCTTCATTTATACTTGAAGAACCCATTTTCCAATTTATGGTCAAAATTCGCTATAGAGGCGCAATTGAAATTATGTATAGTTATGCGTAAATTTACACGCAAAAAAATTAAAATTAAAATGCAAACTTTCTTACCTTTTACTTTTCACAATAGTTTTTCAATTAAGTATGGAATTTTATACACTTTATACTTTATACACACACGTAGTTATATTGAACATATGTTTCTCCCAAAACAATTTTTAATTTTCACCAAACTCAATTATCAACACAAATTTCTTTCATCTGCTGAAGCGAACATTCTGGAATGAAATGGACAAAAACGAAAATGTAGTAGCAAAATCAATTTTATGCCCAATTTCGGAAATGTCAACCATGTCTTAACTAGCGCATACAAATTAAGAGGAAAAATTTTCATAAAAGTTCCTAAGAAAAAATTATCTGTGCTCATAAAAATGTGTAGTGGCCCAGAGAATCGAATCAATCCAACATTTTCGGGGTGCTGTTGGCCACCAAGCGCATAAAATTTGTGGAAAAAACTTTCAAGAAAATTCGCAGAAAAAAAAATATTTTCAATAAAGGATGATATGACTCCAATCTTTCGCTGTGGACTTCGTTTCCATGAAGTGGATTCAATATAGGAGAGGTAAACTAAAAACGGTCAAAATTTAGTTGCACTATTTGCTAGTTTATCTTTTTTGTTCTTTTATAGTAGGTATTACATACACATGCGAAAATTCTGCAGCATCGCAAAGCTGCTCTGTGGCAAATACTGTTTAAATTATGACAAAATAAATATGCGTTGTTTTTAGAATTACACTTACGTATATTAGAAATAAACTGCTTCACACGAAAATCAGAGATTCAGTATAAGCATAATTAAATTCGAATTATCTGAATTTCGTTGTTAGGAAGGCGCCACATTTTGATGCAGTGACCCAGGGGGAGCGGTCGCTCCCCCTGCTCCCCTCCTAGATACGCTTCTGCACGTGACCTGTAATTAGAATAGACTCTGCTGGTGGCGCAGGGTCTTGTATTTTAAATGAGGAGGTTTTGCGCTTACCACGGGTGGGGGCGCAAAGTAAGAACTAGAACGTTGCTACTTTAAATCTTTAATCAAGACTGTGGCTTTCTTACATTTACATTGTTTTTATAATAACTAAATTTTACGAACTAAGCAACTTTGTATGAAATGAACTTAATAAAATACACTTAATGAATAATGTCTAGTAAGCAATATTGTCTCGAGTTCAATAAATTATTGTGAGCAATTGCTTATTTTGTGCAATTTGCCTAGTAAGCAAGAGTACAATAATTATTGCGAACAATTATTGCTTATTTGCGTAATACTGGGTTTTTTGACCTTTTTTAGATATCTACACGCAGATTTATTTAATATGGTTTTATGTCAAATTTTATGTTCGCGTTTCTTTATGTTCACGTTTGAACATTCTGCCGGGGACTCGGTGATGAGTAAAGATTGAACTCTAAGATGGCGTCTGTATGGTCTGCTGGTGGTGAGTCATTGGCTGAGCTTTTAGTTGTTTTCATAGCCTGCCGCCTTTTCCATGTGAACCTTCCTGCGAAGACTAGTCCTATAATTGTCCCTATCGCAAGTACGCTTAGACTTGTTCCAACTGCGTGTGTACGTATGTTTCTCCAGTGACTGGTGACTTGGATCTCTTGTCCTTCTTTACGTAATCTGGTGTATATCTGTTCGGATGTTTTTATTACCGGCTCCGCATCTACTTCTGTGTCCGGGACGATCCGTTTTGTCATGCTGGTTTCGAAGTTTATTTCTACTGGTTTTATGAAGGATATTCTCACGGGTACGCTTATTGACACTTCTGATTTGAGTATATTTCGTTTGGTTTGGACGATACAATTTTGTGGTACTTTTAGTATTCCAGTGCCGTTGAGACTTATATCTTCTCTGATGCCTTTGCACTGTAGTGCCGCTGTTACTGGTTTGTTCGAGATGAATAATGTATTAGTCATGTATAATTGTTTCCATATGATTTCGTCTAACTCGAATTCCCTTATTGTACACCGATGACCTTCCTGTCGTTGGTATAGTTCGTCAATGACGCAGTTGGGGTTGTTTTCTATACTCCGTACAACCGAGGAACATGAAGTTGTGCTTTTTTATTTGCACACAGTGATCGAGCTCGTCTTCCCTTAACATGAAGTAAGTTTGCATATTGTAATTAATTACCAAGGTTGATGCAGGTACTTCCATCACAGCGTAATGTCTTTCTTTTAGCCTTTGTGGTATTGCAGTGCATTTTATCAGGGTGTACCTGCTGTGTTCGATGATGTGAAGGTAACCATATATCTTAATTTCATCATTATACAGTTTCATCTCTACAGGCGTCTTAAAATAGTTCAGGATGTCCAGGTTTGATGGTAGTTTAGCTTTGGCGTTACCGATGATTTTGAGAAGATCTGCAGGTTGCAGAAAGTCTAACAAATTTCCGCGTTGGGTGTATGCATTCATTAGCTTGTTATATCTTTCTCCAAGCTCCTCGATGTAGTTTGTTGCCGCGTGATATACTGCAAGGAACTGTATGTTTAATTTGTTAGCATCAGGTCCAGCGAACCATTGCTGTTGCATCACCTTAATTGCCTCTAACCCTTTATTAAGTTTGTCGGTAAAGCTATTCAATTTTTTGATTGTTGTCATCTCAGTTTCGTTGACCGTCGCGAGGGTTGTAAGCATGATATTGGTTTGGTGGTTAACGGCTTGCTGAAGAAGTTGCTGGTTGTGTTCTAGGTCTTTGATGTCTGCGTAAACTTCGTCATTCACTCCGAATACCGTCTGCAAGATATTACCAAGAACTCCTCTTTTCCTTCTTTCTCTAATTGTTTCAGCCTGCAAAGTCTTGATATGTTGATACAACTCGATGTGGATGTCTGTCAGGTGATGAATTAATCCATCACAGTGTGTGTCCTTTGATATCTTAAGAATTTCAACACACAGTATGTTTACTTGCTTGATCGTTTGATTTAACTTGGTTATATCGGTTTTTATTTCGTCAGCAGTGAACTTGAGTTCAACTCTGAATGTTCCTCTTTTGAGTTGGATTTCGCCAATGTCTTCAACGTACAGTCCTGGTTGCGGGCGTGTAATGTTCAGAGAGCATTTGCCTAATTTAAACAGTAGTTATAGTAATAGCACAGTTATGAATTTTGTGTTTAGACCCTTTTTTCGGCTTCTATACTCGTTTAGTGTAATACGTTTCTTTGCAGCTTGCGTAGACTCTGTATATCCCATCCGAGCTCTATATTTTTCTGTTAGTTGCTTTTGCTTTCCTATCAGTATAAGACAATCATATTTTGTAGTGACAGGGTGAATGCGACAACGTTTCGGGTTCAATTGTTTCGCTTCCTGTTTTGCTTGTTCGATCCGTCTTCTATACGCTGTGGTTCTATCTTCAACTTCATGACCTGACTCTTTACGCGATCGTTTTGATGGTGATGGAGCAACTATTGCACTAGTTTCTTGTTTCAGTTTGTTACTATATTGTCGGGATGGTAACGGAGAATCCTTTTGGTGTATTTGAGGTTCTTGCATCTCTGAGTCTGGTTTTCTTATAGCGGCACAGACTATTACGTTTCCAGTTAGCTTTTCTTCATTACTTCCTATATTACTATTTGCTGTTTCTTGAGGTTCCGGGAGGTTGATAGGCAGAGGGCATATTTTTGATATAGGTCGTTTGAGCTCATTATTTCCCCTATATTGCACAGTTACGACTCGCACTAGTCCATCTTTACCTGGGTGAACCTCTTTAATCTTTGCTAGTGGCCAATTTGTTGGTGACAAGTTTTCATCTCTCAGTAAGACTATTTGCCCGATTTGCATGTTATTAGCCCGGTTTCTCCATTTTGGTCGTTGTTGTAAGTAATTTAGGTAGTCTGTGGACCACGCCTTCCAAAAATCTCTATTCATTCTTTGAATGTGTTCCCATCGAGAATGGTAATGATGAGATTCAGTCAGAGCCTGCAGCTCAGGAGGGCCTATTAGAGCTTCACCTATTAAAAAGTGTGCCGGGGTTAGAATGTTAAGATCCGATGGATCTTCTGTCAGGGGACATAGTGGCCTCGAGTTTAGACATGCCTCAATTTGACAGGGGAGCGTTGTCATTTCTTCAAAAGTAAGGATTGATTCACCTATGACTCTTATGGTACTTAACGGATTTTACTCCAGCTTCCCATATTCCTCCAAAGTGAGGAGCTGCCAGGGGAATAAAATGCCATTCTGTGCCTTTGCCTGCTAATGTATTTGCTAGACTGTTGTTGTTTTTTATGGCTTTCTTCAGATCTTGATCAAGAATCTTCTGTGCCCCGACAAACGTTGTTGCGTTGTCGCTATATATATGTGTGAACCTCCCTCTTCTGGCGAAGAAACGTCTGAGTGCTGCCAGGAAATCTTCTGTTGTAAGGCTACTTACTAACTTCAAGTGTATTGCGTTGGTGGCGAAACATATGAAGACTGCTATGTAACCTTTGTGCGTTGTATTTCCTCGTATTCTAGATGCTTTAGTCTTTATAGGTCCTGCGTAATCAACTCCAGTATGACTAAATGGTTTCGATGGTGTTACTCTTGGTGAAGGGAGATCTCCCATTTGCTGCGTTGGAATTTGTGCTTTGTAACGAATGCATCGAATGTATTTGTTTATTACACTCTTAACCGCACTTCTCGATTTTATGATCCAGAACTTTCGTCGTATAAACGCCAATGTTACTTGGGTGGATCCATGGAGGGTACTTTCGTGAGCTTCACGTACAATTAGTTCTGTTATGTGGTGATTATATGGCAATATTATTGGATTCTTCTCATCGTACGTTATATCTGCGATCCCAATGCGTCCTCCTAGTCTTAGAAGACCTTCAGGGTCTATAAAAGGATTGAGCGCTGCGATACAGCTTTGGTTGTCTACTGTTCGACCCTTCTGGATTCTCTTAATTTCCAACGAAAATTCTTTTCGTTGAATCATACGTATGATGCTGTTCAAGGCCTGTGTTGTTTCAGTTATTGTCACTTGCGTTTTGGATATACGTTCCTTGCAACAGGCATTGATAAATCTCAGGCAATATGCCCAGACTCGTAGTAACTTGGGAAGTTTGGAATACCGTGTTATTATCTCTTCACAAAGGTTATTGTTCGAAACGGTGGCTCCACATATGGTTTCATTACGTTTGATTTCTTCTGTCGTGAGTACCTCTCCTTGTAAAATAGGCCAATTCTCCTTCTTCTCTTTAAGCCAGTGTGGTCCTGTCCACCACAATTTTGAGTCGCGTAATTTTGAGGGATTAATACCTCTAGATGCCACATCAGCTGGATTGTCTTCTGATCTTACATGACGCCACATGCTGAGTGTAGTTAATTCTTGTATTTCGGATACTTTATTTGAAACAAAACTCTTCCATTTTTCTGGACCACCCCTTATCCAAGCTATTACAATAGTGGAGTCTGTCCATGCGTATGTTGTTACATCAGGGAACTCCAGCGCGACTTTTACCTGATGTAGTAGTTTCGCTAATAATGCTGCACCACATAATTCGAGCCTTGGTAAAGTCTTCTTCATTTTGATTGGTGCTACTTTGGTCTTTGCTGTTAAAAGAGTTGTATGGGTTTTTCCTTCCTTGGTCGTTGTTTTGCTATACACTGCTGCAGCATATGCTTTCTCGGAAGCATCACAAAATCCATGTAATTCGATATCAAGGTTACTTTTTGTGTGATTCATCCATCTTGGTATTATTATTTCTTCGATCTGTGGAAGTTCTGTTTTGAAATTGCGCCATTTTTTTGCTAGGTCTTCTCGTATTTGTTCATCCCAAGGGCTTCCTTCAATCCATAGCTCTTGCATCAATCTTTTCGCAGTTATCATTATAGGCGAAAGCCACCCAAGCGAATCAAACAGCTTGGCAATATCAGATAAAATGTTTCTTTTTGTTGGCAGTTTTTTGGCGACATTAGTCTTGAAGTGAAAAGTATCCGTCGCTGGACTCCAATAGATACCTAATGTCTTAATAGATTCTGTACCATTAATTTCGATTTGACCCTTTTCTCTTAGTTCAGTTGGAATCATACTCAGAAGCTTTCTACTGTTACTTGCCCATTTTCTGAGGTTGAATCCGCCACTTCGGAGTAGATTCAATAGTTCCATTTGTAACATTTTGCCTTCTTCCATCGAGTCAGCTCCAGACATTAAGTCATCTACATAAAAGTCTTTCAATGCTATGTCTGCGGCTTTAAGAAATGCGTTTTTCTCATCAATAGCTAGTTGCTTCAACGGTCTAATGGCCAAGTATGGAGCTGCTGCTGTACCATATGTTACTGTTGTAAGAGCATATTCCTTTATTTGCTCATTATTTGAGAATCTCCATAGTACTCTTTGTAGGTTTTGGTGTTCATCTGCGACCTTTATCATCCTGTACATCTTTTCTATGTCAGATTTAAATACATATTTGTATTTCAGCCATCTTAATAGAATATCTGACAAATTTTCCTGCAAACGTGGTCCTGTGTGCATCATGTCGTTCAAACTGTAGCCAGTACTAGATTTTGCAGATGCATCAAAGACCACTCGAAGTTTTGTAGTGGTACTATCATTTTTAATGACAGCTTGATGGGGTAGGTAGTAATGTGGTTTTAGGACTTGGAGTTCTGGCTCTATTCTTCTCATATGACCCTGTTCTAGATATTCCTTCATAAATTTGCAGTACTCTTTCTTAAGTTCGGGATTTACAAGAAATCGTTTCTCCAGTTGTAAGAGTCTTGCGGCAGCTATTTTGCGAGTTTCTCCTATTTTGTTTAAACCTTCTTTTAATGGAAGGTGTACTGTATAAATCCCATTCTTGTCTCGTCTATATGTGTGTTGGTAGTTGTCTTCACATATTTGATCATCTTCAGAGAGTATAGTTTTTGTTGTGACTTCTTCTACTTCCCAGAATTTCCCAAGTTGTTTATTTAACTCGGTTGTTGAAACCATGCTTATTATCTTTGAAGGACTAGCTATATTTATTGATGGTCTTCCCGTGAGTATCCACCCGAACTCTGTCTTCTGAGCTAGCAACCCTTCAGTTGGTCGTTTTACACCGTCCATGACGATTAAACTAAAGACATCTGCTCCTATCAAAATATCGATTGGACCAGGAACATCTAGTGTGGGATTGGCTAGCATCATGTTATCTTGATGTTGGATATCCAGATATGGGATAGTCTCGTTGGGTAGGAGCTTTGTTAAACTTGGAAGAATTAACGCTTCCAGTCGTAGTTGGAAATCTGACGGAAATCTGGGCGAGAATTGAAGAACTATTTTACTTTTAGATTTCCCCGATTGTACGTTGCCTACTCCGGATATCTCGATATCAGTTTTTGTTCTAGGTAGTCCAATAGATTGAGCTGCTCTCTCGGTTATGAATGATGCCTGAGAGCCCGGGTCGACTAATGCTCGTAGTAGATCATAATTACCCAAAACTGTTTTCACCTTTACCAGCGCTGTTGCTAAAATCACGGGCCTAGGAGAATTTGGCGGTTGTTCTTTTCTCGTCATCGCGCTATGAGTTGCCACAGGTTTCTGTCTGCTTATTTCCTGCTCAGTCTTGCCTTGACTTAGATGGAGTAGAGTATGATGATAGCCTCGACATACTCCACAGCGCTGCTGACTGTAACATTTTACATCCTCTTTGTGGTTCAAGCAATTTAGGCATAATTTGCTATTTTTTACGAATTTATATCGTTCACCAACTGCACTGGACACGAATTTTTTACAGTTATAAATTAAATGTGTACCTTTACAATACTTGCACTGTGTCTGTGTGGAATGAAAGCTTTTTGCAGGGAACCTTGTGTTAAGCGATGGTTTTATAACATCATTATTCCTTCTCTGTTCTTTCAGATTTTCTAGTGACTGAAACCGTGTTTCCAGCAATTTTAAAAATTCTTTGAGATCTGGAATTTCTCTTGGTTCTTTAACTGCTTGCTCATACCACCTTCGGGTATCTTTGTCCAACTTTTTTATTAATTTGAAGACAATAATCGGTCCCCAGGTGTCTGTCTCAATTCCTAGATTCTGGATGGCATGGATGCATTCACGTCTAATATCATGAATGCTTTTTAACCCTCCAGAGGATTCCAAATTCTGATTCTGTTGATTGAATAATAGATCTAGTTGAGCAAATAACAGTATTCGTTTGTTGTTGTATCTATCGTTAATCAGATCCCATGCGGCTAAGTAATTGGCTTCTGAAATCTGTATGTGTTTGATAAGCCTTGCTGCTTCACCTCTGAGGTTTGTTTTTAGATACTGTAACTCTTCTGCGTTACATAGGCGAATGTTATTATGAATGACTTTGGTGAATATGTCTCGAAAGCCTGTCTAGTCATTATAGTTCCCTTCGAATGCAGGTATTGTTTGCCTAGGTAATCGTGTCCAAGCATCTCCTACTGACTGTTGAATACCTGAGTTCTGTATTTCATGTAGCCACACCATTATTTCTTGAATTTCTGTTTCAAGTTGTCCAAATGCGTCTTGACGAAAATAAGAATCAATGAATTCTTGTTCATGCATAATGATTTCTTCGTGTAATGCGGCTATACTGTTAAAGTGGTCGTTTAAAGTCCATCTTTTGTACTCATAGTACATCGTTGGGTGCGATTGGTCTTTATGTCTTATTATGTCGTTCATGAGCCTAGTAATTGTGCTCATTTTGACCATTTGTCTCTTCAATCTTAACTTCTGTTCATCGTTATTCATGTTATTATGAAGTGTGAAATCACACTCTTCATGGTTACTTGGTTGCTCAGAGTCCGATTTCCTCGTATTTTGGGCAGTACTCGAGTCTGAAGATGTCATATGCTCCACGCCGCTTGTGGTCTCTTTATCAGGTATTTTTTCCGCCTCCTTGGTTTTATCCATTTCATTCGTAGTCTGTTGAATAGATATCCCAGCACTTTCCTTCATTGTTTTGCTTGGGTTCGTTAATCTTGTCGTCTGCTTGACCAAATCATCCTCCTTTAACCAGTTCTGGTATTTCTCCAATAGCTGTAATGCCTCTTCAAGTGTGGCCTTTACTTGTTCGTAAAAGCCTTTCTGAAAATATCCGTGCTCTGTGATATTCAGCTTTTTGATTGTGTGGTCTCGCTCTTCAAATTCTTGCCAGTACTTCAAGAAAGTTTCCCTTTTCTCGTAAATGTACTGCTGCGTTTTTCTGCAGGGCCCATCTTTCCTCATGTTTTCCAGCAACCTGGCTATCATTTCCCCAAGTTGGAATTGCTCCTTTGTGAGCTGTTGAATTTCTTCCATTGTGGTCATCTTTGGTTCAGGTTGTCTCGAAGGACCAATGTTTAGACGTCACGTGACCTGTAATTAGAATAGACTCTGCTGGTGGCGCAGGGTCTTGTATTTTAAATGAGGAGGTATTGCGCTTACCACGGGTGGGGGCGCAAAGTAAGAACTAGAACGTTGCTACTTTAAATCTTTAATCAAGACTGTGTCTTTCTTACATTTACATTGTTTTTATAATAACTAAATTTTACGAACTAAGCAACTTTGTATGAAATGAACTTAATAAAATACACTTAATGAATAATGTCTAGTAAGCAATATTGTCTCGAGTTCAATAAATTATTGTGAGCAATTGCTTATTTTGTGCAATTTGCCTAGTAAGCAAGAGTTCAATAATTATTGCGAACAATTATTGCTTATTTGCGTAATACTGGGTTTTTTGACCTTTTTTAGATATCTACACGCAGATTTATTTAATATGGTTTTATGTCAAATTTTATGTTCGCGTTTCTTTATGTTCACGTTTGAACATTCTGCCGGGGACTCGGTGATGAGTAAAGATTGAACTCTGAGATGGCGTCTGTATGGTCTGCTGGTGGTGAGTCATTGGCTGAGCTTTTAGTTGTTTTCATAGCCTGCCGCCTTTTCCATGTGAACCTTCCTGCGAAGACTAGTCCTATAATTGTCCCTATCGCAAGTACGCTTAGACTTGTTCCAACTGCGTGTGTACGTATGTTTCTCCAGTGACTGGTGACTTGGATCTCTTGTCCTTCTTTACGTAATCTGGTGTATATCTGTTCGGATGTTTTTATTACCGGCTCCGCATCTAATTCTGTGTCCGGGACGATCCGTTTTGTCATGCTGGTTTCGAAGTTTATTTCTACTGGTTTTATGAAGGATGTTCTCACGGGTACGCTTATTGACACTTCTGATTTGAGTATATTTCGTTTGGTTTGGACGATACAATTTTGTGGTACTTTTAGTATTCCAGTGCCGTTGAGACTTATATCTTCTCTGATGCCTTTGCACTGTAGTGCCGCTGTTACTGGTTTGTTCGAGATGAATAATGTATTAGTCATGTATAATTGTTTCCATATGATTTCGTCTAACTCGAATTCCCTTATTGTACACCGATGACCTTCCTGTCGTTGGTATAGTTCGTCAATGACGCAGTTGGGGTTGTTTTCTATACTCCGTACAACCGAGGGTGTGCACATGAAGTTGTGCTTTTTTATTTGCACACAGTGATCGAGCTCGTCTTCCCTTAACATGAAGTAAGTTTGCATATTGTAATTAATTACCAAGGTTGATGCAGGTACTTCCATTACAGCGTAATGTCTTTCTTTTAGCCTTTGTGGTATTGCAGTGCATTTTATCAGGGTGTACCTGCTGTGTTCGATGATGTGAAGGTAACCATATATCTTAATTTCATCATTATACAGTTTCATCTCTACAGGCGTCTTAAAATAGTTCAGGATGTCCAGGTTTGATGGTAGTTTAGCTTTGGCGTTACCGATGATTTTGAGAAGATCTGCAGGTTGCAGAAAGTCTAACAAATTTCCGCGTTGGGTGTATGCATTCATTAGCTTGTTATATCTTTCTCCAAGCTCCTCGATGTAGTTTGTTGCCGCGTGATATACTGCAAGGAACTGTATGTTTAATTTGTTAGCATCAGGTCCAGCGAACCATTGCTGTTGCATCACCTTAATTGCCTCTAACCCTTTATTAAGTTTGTCGGTAAAGCTATTCAATTTTTTGATTGTTGTCATCTCAGTTTCGTTGACCGTCGCGAGGGTTGTAAGCATGATATTGGTTTGGTGGTTAACGGCTTGCTGAAGAAGTTGCTGGTTGTGTTCTAGGTCTTTGATGTCTGCGTAAACTTCGTCATTCACTCCGAATACCGTCTGCAAGATATTACCAAGAACTCCTCTTTTCCTTCTTTCTCTAATTGTTTCAGCCTGCAAAGTCTTGATATGTTGATACAACTCGATGTGGATGTCTGTCAGGTGATGAATTAATCCATCACAGTGTGTGTCCTTTGATATCTTAAGAATTTCAACACACAGTATGTTTACTTGCTTGATCGTTTGATTTAACTTGGTTATATCGGTTTTTATTTCGTCAGCAGTGAACTTGAGTTCAACTCTGAATGTTCCTCTTTTGAGTTGGATTTCGCCAATGTCTTCAACGTACAGTCCTGGTTGCGGGCGTGTAATGTTCAGAGAGCATTTGCCTAATTTAAACAGTAGTTATAGTAATAGCACAGTTATGAATTTTGTGTTTAGACCCTTTTTTCGGCTTCTATACTCGTTTAGTGTAATACGTTTCTTTGCAGCTTGCGTAGACTCTGTATATCCCATCCGAGCTCTATATTTTTCTGTTAGTTGCTTTTGCTTTCCTATCAGTATAAGACAATCATATTTTGTAGTGACAGGGTGAATGCGACAACGTTTCGGGTTCAATTGTTTCGCTTCCTGTTTTGCTTGTTCGATCCGTCTTCTATACGCTGTGGTTCTATCTTCAACTTCATGACCTGACTCTTTACGCGATCGTTTTGATGGTGATGGAGCAACTATTGCACTAGTTTCTTGTTTCAGTTTGTTACTATATTGTCGGGATGGTAACGGAGAATCCTTTTGGTGTATTTGAGGTTCTTGCATCTCTGAGTCTGGTTTTCTTATAGCGGCACAGACTATTACGTTTCCAGTTAGCTTTTCTTCATTACTTCCTATATTACTATTTGCTGTTTCTTGAGGTTCCGGGAGGTTGATAGGCAGAGGGCATATTTTTGATATAGGTCGTTTGAGCTCATTATTTCCCCTATATTGCACAGTTACGACTCGCACTAGTCCATCTTTACCTGGGTGAACCTCTTTAATCTTTGCTAGTGGCCAATTTGTTGGTGACAAGTTTTCATCTCTCAGTAAGACTATTTGCCCGATTTGCATGTTATTAGCCCGGTTTCTCCATTTTGGTCGTTGTTGTAAGTAATTTAGGTAGTCTGTGGACCACGCCTTCCAAAAATCTCTATTCATTCTTTGAATGTGTTCCCATCGAGAATGGTAATGATGAGATTCAGTCAGAGCCTGCAGCTCAGGAGGGCCTATTAGAGCTTCACCTATTAAAAAGTGTGCCGGGGTTAGAATGTTAAGATCCGATGGATCTTCTGTCAGGGGACATAGTGGCCTCGAGTTTAGACATGCCTCAATTTGACAGGGGAGCGTTGTCATTTCTTCAAAAGTAAGGATTGATTCACCTATGACTCTTATGGTACTTAACGGATTTTACTCCAGCTTCCCATATTCCTCCAAAGTGAGGAGCTGCCAGGGGAATAAAATGCCATTCTGTGCCTTTGCCTGCTAATGTATTTGCTAGACTGTTGTTGTTTTTTATGGCTTTCTTCAGATCTTGATCAAGAATCTTCTGTGCCCCGACAAACGTTGTTGCGTTGTCGCTATATATATGTGTGAACCTCCCTCTTCTGGCGAAGAAACGTCTGAGTGCTGCCAGGAAATCTTCTGTTGTAAGGCTACTTACTAACTTCAAGTGTATTGCGTTGGTGGCGAAACATATGAAGACTGCTATGTAACCTTTGTGCGTTGTATTTCCTCGTATTCTAGATGCTTTAGTCTTTATAGGTCCTGCGTAATCAACTCCAGTATGACTAAATGGTTTCGATGGTGTTACTCTTGGTGAAGGGAGATCTCCCATTTGCTGCGTTGGAATTTGTGCTTTGTAACGAATGCATCGAATGTATTTGTTTATTACACTCTTAACCGCACTTCTCGATTTTATGATCCAGAACTTTCGTCGTATAAACGCCAATGTTACTTGGGTGGATCCATGGAGGGTACTTTCGTGAGCTTCACGTACAATTAGTTCTGTTATGTGGTGATTATATGGCAATATTATTGGATTCTTCTCATCGTACGTTATATCTGCGATCCCAATGCGTCCTCCTAGTCTTAGAAGACCTTCAGGGTCTATAAAAGGATTGAGCGCTGCGATACAGCTTTGGTTGTCTACTGTTCGACCCTTCTGGATTCTCTTAATTTCCAACGAAAATTCTTTTCGTTGAATCATACGTATGATGCTGTTCAAGGCCTGTGTTGTTTCAGTTATTGTCACTTGCGTTTTGGATATACGTTCCTTGCAACAGGCATTGATAAATCTCAGGCAATATGCCCAGACTCGTAGTAACTTGGGAAGTTTGGAATACCGTGTTATTATCTCTTCACAAAGGTTATTGTTCGAAACGGTGGCTCCACATATGGTTTCATTACGTTTGATTTCTTCTGTCGTGAGTACCTCTCCTTGTAAAATAGGCCAATTCTCCTTCTTCTCTTTAAGCCAGTGTGGTCCTGTCCACCACAATTTTGAGTCGCGTAATTTTGAGGGATTAATACCTCTAGATGCCACATCAGCTGGATTGTCTTCTGATCTTACATGACGCCACATGCTGAGTGTAGTTAATTCTTGTATTTCGGATACTTTATTTAAAACAAAACTCTTCCATTTTTCTGGACCACCCCTTATCCAAGCTATTACAATAGTGGAGTCTGTCCATGCGTATGTTGTTACATCAGGGAACTCCAGCGCGACTTTTACCTGATGTAGTAGTTTCGCTAATAATGCTGCACCACATAATTCGAGCCTTGGTAAAGTCTTCTTCATTTTGATTGGTGCTACTTTGGTCTTTGCTGTTAAAAGAGTTGTATGGGTTTTTCCTTCCTTGGTCGTTGTTTTGCTATACACTGCTGCAGCATATGCTTTCTCGGAAGCATCACAAAATCCATGTAATTCGATATCAAGGTTACTTTTTGTGTGATTCATCCATCTTGGTATTATTATTTCTTCGATCTGTGGAAGTTCTGTTTTGAAATTGCGCCATTTTTTTGCTAGGTCTTCTCGTATTTGTTCATCCCAAGGGCTTCCTTCAATCCATAGCTCTTGCATCAATCTTTTCGCAGTTATCATTATAGGCGAAAGCCACCCAAGCGGATCAAACAGCTTTGTTGGCAGTTCTTTGGTGACATTAGTCTTGAAGTGAAAAGTATCCGTCGCTGGACTCCAATAGATACCTAATGTCTTAATAGATTCTGTACCATTAATTTCGATTTGACCCTTTTCTCTTAGTTCAGTTGGAATCATACTCTGAAGCTTTCTACTGTTACTTGCCCATTTTCTGAGGTTGATTCCGCCACTTCGGAGTAGATTCAATAGTTCCATTTGTAACATTTTGCCTTCTTCCATCGAGTCAGCTCCAGACATTAAGTCATCTACATAAAAGTCTTTCAATGCTATGTCTGCGGCTTTAAGAAATGCGTTTTTCTCATCAATAGCTAGTTGCTTCAAAGGTCTAATGGCCAAGTATGGAGCTGCTGCTGTACCATATGTTACTGTTGTAAGAGCATATTCCTTTATTTGCTCATTATTTGAGAATCTCCATAGTACTCTTTGTAGGTTTTGGTGTTCTTCTGCGACCTTTATCATCCTGTACATCTTTTCTATAGCAGATTTAAATACATATTTGTATTTCAGCCATCTTAATAGAATATCTCACAAATTTTCCTGCAAACGTGGTCCTGTGTGCATCATGTCGTTCAAACTGTAGCCAGTACTAGATTTTGCAGATGCATCAAAGACCACTCGAAGTTTTGTAGTGGTACTATCATTTTTAATGACAGCTTGATGGGGTAGGTAGTAATGTGGTTTTGGGACTTGGAGTTCTGGCTCTATTCTTCTCATATGACCCTGTTCTAGATATTCCTTCATAAATTTGCAGTACTCTTTCTTAAGTTCGGGATTTACAAGAAATCGTTTCTCCAGTTGTAAGAGTCTTGCGGCAGCTATTTTGCGAGTTTCTCCTATTTTGTTTAAACCTTCTTTTAATGGAAGGTGTACTGTATAAATCCCATTCTTGTCTCGTCTATATGTGTGTTGGTAGTTGTCTTCACATATTTGATCATCTTCAGAGAGTATAGTTTTTGTTGTGACTTCTTCTACTTCCCAGAATTTCCCAAGTTGTTTATTTAACTCGGTTGTTGAAACCATGCTTATTATCTTTGAAGGACTAGCTATATTTATTGATGGTCTTCCCGTGAGTATCCACCCGAACTCTGTCTTCTGAGCTAGCAACCCTTCAGTTGGTCGTTTTACACCGTCCATGACGATTAAACTAAAGACATCTGCTCCTATCAAAATATCGATTGGACCAGGAACATCTAGTGTGGGATTGGCTAGCATCATGTTATCTTGATGTTGGATATCCAGATATGGGATAGTCTCGTTGGGTAGGAGCTTTGTTAAACTTGGAAGAATTAACGCTTCCAGTCGTAGTTGGAAATCTGACGGAAATCTGGGCGAGAATTGAAGAACTATTTTACTTTTAGATTTCCCCGATTGTACGTTGCCTACTCCGGATATCTCGATATCAGTTTTTGTTCTAGGTAGTCCAATAGATTGAGCTGCTCTCTTGGTTATGAATGATGCCTGAGAGCCCGGGTCGACTAATGCTCGTAGTAGATCATAATTACCCAAAACTGTTTTCACCTTTACCAGCGCTGTTGCTAAAATCACGTGCCTAGGAGAATTTGGCGGTTGTTCTTTTCTCGTCATCGCGCTATGAGTTGCCACAGGTTTCTGTCTGCTTATTTCCTGCTCAGTCTTGCCTTGACTTAGATGGAGTAGAGTATGATGATAGCCTCGACATACTCCACAGCGCTGCTGACTGTAACATTTTACATCCTCTTTGTGGTTCAAGCAATTTAGGCATAATTTGTTATTTTTTACGAATTTATATCGTTCACCAACTGCACTGGACACGAATTTTTTACAGTTATAAACTAATGTGTACCATTACAATACTTGCACTGTGTCTGTGTGGAATGAAAGCTTTTTGCAGGGAACCTTGTGTTAAGCGATGGTTTTATAACATCATTATTCCTTCTCTGTTCTTTCAGATTTTCTAGTGACTGAAACCGTGTTTCCAGCAATTTTAAAAATTCTTTGAGATCTGGAATTTCTCTTGGTTCTTTAACTGCTTGCTCATACCACCTTCGGGTATCTTTGTCCAACTTTTTTATTAATTTGAAGACAATAATCGGTCCCCAGGTGTCTGTCTCAATTCCTAGATTCTGGATGGCATTGTCGTGTCCCATAAGCACTCCAATAAAAACACTCGCGTAATTCTAAGTTAAAACTTTAATTACTGACTATTACAAAAACGGTTACTCGCGATCGAGCTTCAGAATCTTAACTCAACTAATTGAACACCGAACCGTATCTTTTATTAAACTAAACTGACTTCTAACTACGCAACCCGATCTATCGGTTTTCGAAAACCGTGCTTACCTCCATTCAACCAGGCGGAAGCGACTTTGACCCAGTGACCAGCGCAATACCTTGCAATCATAATTACAAAGTATTACGCTAATCACTGCCGACAGCGGGAGCCCCCAATACTGTATGTAAACAAACAGTGAGCCCAGCTGAGTATTTCACTATGCGAAGTGAATTACTTAACCATGACTCAATACCCAGTTACATACAGCAGTGGATGCGACAGTTTACAAGTAAACAATTCGCAATCGCCAAGCATTTCACTGTGCGAAGTGAAATGCTTAGTTAATACAAATCATTTAATTACCTGTACACCTGCTGCTGGCTCGAGTCGTGATGTCACAATTTCACCAATTGAATATTGGGTCACGACATTCCTCCCCCCTGAGAAAAACTGATTCCCAAGAGGAATCAGATCGGGGTGCTTAGGTTACAATATATAACTTAAATAATTTATACAAAAACTAAGGGACAATATTCACTATGATCTAAACAATTTTTATAGCTATGGTTCGGTATACTTACAATTTCTGTTCTATTCTTCTATTTTTTTTTATTTTTTTTATACATCATTTTTTTTTCTTTTACATTTCCTTCAATTACTTTATAGTATGTTTCTTTTCTTTACAATGTTTGCTATCTAAATTTTCTTATTTGCCTTTACATTGTTTCATTTTTCGTGATTTCACATTCAATTTCCATTTTTATTTTATTACCACATTTCATTTCTCTTTTTCTTCTCATATTTAATATTTCTATTTACATCTCATCTTTAAATCTTTTACATTTCATTTCTTACCATTTGTTTTTCAAATTATTTAACTTACTCTGCTTTTTTCTTTTACATATTTCCTATCCTAATAAGTTAATTATCTCTATTATATACTTCTTTCTAAACTTAAAAATTTTATTATTAACAAAGATGATTAATTAGTTTACATGCATACTCTTATCAACTATCAAAAATACCGTTCTTCTTATACACTCAATTACCGTAACCAGAATACAAAAATACTGCCATAACAAAATTCTTTTCTACCATAATTACAATTTTTACAATCCTAACCAATACAATTACAGTTATTACAATTATTAACCATAATACCTTTTTATCCTTATCTAACGATTGCCCGTGCCTATTAAATCAAAGGGATTAAAATAATTTATAGCTACTCTAACCGGACGAAATGTTTTCCCACGACGGTCGGCAAGCTTCCAGTTGGCAAGTTTGCTGCTGTTGGCATGACTAACTCTATACTGTCAGTCCCTTCTTTGTTCGGCTCTGTTGAGGTTGGTCTGGGATGTTTAATGGATGTCTGGATAGTAGGTAGTATTGATACTCTGCCAGTACTTACTCGTCCTTGCTGACGTTTCCAGCGTCTTACATGGAACATCATTACTGCTACTAGAGTCAAGCTGACGATGCTTATCAGCCCGGTCAAAGACGTGGCTGCTGAATAGATCTGGTGCGGATGATTCTGCTGCCTGTGAACTTCTTCGGCCTTGATGGCGCTCTGAACCTTGGCTATCTTCTCAGCATGATCTTTCCAGGCTTGATTGAAATTACCTGCCGCTAGAAGTTTTAGCTCTCCTGTTTGTCCCTTTGGATGTTCGGGATTCCTTGAACCTGTTGGTGTCGCTATGTTTTCCCATTTAGGTAGTTCTGAAGGTGCGGGCTGAAAGAGAGTTACATTTCTGTGAGCGTCGTCTTCAGAGGTTATAAGTAGATCTCCAATCTGCAGATGACAGCGTTCCTTTATGTCCAAAACTCCTATCGATGAGAGCTCTCCTATTTTGGTCGGTGAATTGCGGCAGTTGACCTCCAGCTTTGTTTTTTCGGCCATCACAAACAGCCAGTGATTTCTGGTCATCATTCGCGTTAAAGAGCTCCATTTCGGGATGACTTTCTCCTTACAAGCCCTAGTCTTAACATTGAAGCTGCGAAACAGGTTTAACACGCAATTATCGCCAATGGCCGTAATTATTGGGCTCAACTGTGGGCACAGTAAATGGGTATGAGCCGTCATGGTGATCAGCTGCTGACACCTCTGGTACTGGTGGTCATCTAGTAAGACATATTGCCTCTCGTGGTTGTTGGCTGAAATAAATTCCGCGTCCAGGTCATACATATGGTAGCTGGCTTCATCTACTGCTGCGGGGATGGTGTAGATTTTGTGGGTGTCGAACGAAGTTCTCTGGGGTTGGGGAATGTCTACTCTGACCAGGATGCGTTGCTTAGTCAAGATGGCCTTCACTTTAGCAATCTGAACTAATAATTGGAAATCCTGAAACTCCTCGTTTAAGTCCAGTTCTTTCGTGGCATTCCTCATAATCTCAGTCAATTCCCGAGCGTGGACTATTAGAGGATGTAACTTCCCGACGCTCAGCGAGACCATAATGTTCGAAATGGTGTTCAACGTGTCACTTATCTCGCGTAGCTGGAGGGTCAGAAGGGTCAGAACCTCATTTAATTCAACTCTGCGCTGCAATACTGCTAGTTCTCCATCAGTGTTCCGTTGCGCGGTGATAATGCCAGAGATCCGGGTCCGAATTTGCTCTCGCTCCGCCTCTGCCCTTACTCGTGATGAATTAAACAGGTCGAACGTTGACTTCACAAGGGTAATCTGGTCTTCTAGAAGGCTGAAGGTACGATTCTCTTTTTCATTGAGATCATCCAGTGCAGCGTAGATTTTTATGGAATCCTCATGATCCATCGTTCCAAAAAGTGTTTTGGATACGGCACCTACCCCATCGAAAAAGGATCGTTTTCTTCTTGAGGAAGCTCCAGTATGGGTGTGATGTGCTAATTCCTCCTCCTGCTGCTTAATTTGACTGACCCAGCCGTCAATTTCCCTCACTGCTACCTTACATCTTGCTCTTACTCCAGTATGTATAATTTCGGTACAAAGACCTGCCACCAGGCTGCTGCAATTGACGGCGAACTTCAAATCATATGATAAATCTGGCATCTGCAACGTAGACAGGATAGTCCAATGCCGGGTGTAGAAGTGTGTCTTTCCCAGGTATTCGAAAAGAACTCCAGACTCTGCTATCTCCTTCATACTATAGCCGCTCTGTTCTACGCCGATCGTCGAGCCTACTACCAGGACTACCAACACTATCGCGATCGCCTTCATTCTGTTGCACTTCCCTATACTTAACTAACCTATTTTAAACGGGCAACCTTCCTATACTTATAGTAGATTAACAAAAAAAAAACTTGCTTCTCAAATGGTTTTCTTTTATTTATTTATATTTTTTTTTTTTAACCTATACTCTTTATTATCTTCCTTCTATCTTTTTTATTTAATTCTTCCTCTTTTTTTTTTACCTTTTTATCTTACCCTTTCCACAGAAATGAAAAGTTTATCTTGTCTTCTTTCTTTCTTTCCAGTAAGCCTCTTCCTCGGCTCGCGGTTTCTGCGTCCTTCTTTTAGTTTAGTTTTTTTTTCTGAAATGCAAAAACGATTAGTACATTGACTTGGCAGGACGGTGTAAGGTCTAAACAGTTTGCAGAGAACTTTACGCGTGAAATTGGTCATTGGGAAATTCGAAAAGATCAGTATCTATGTATGTAACTACACGTACGAACTGTGACTCAATCATTGTTCAAACTTCTTCAGCCTATTAACATGAATTCGCTTCAACTTCCGCCCTTGGAGTATTGTTAGGTTTTCAGGGTTGTGTATGTATATCACTTCGTAGGGTCCCTTAAAAATAGCTGACAATTTCCCCACCCTAGCTAAGTCCCTAACCAGAACCTTATCTCCCACATGAAAAAGTTGACCTCTAGACGACTTATCGTAGTACTTTTTCGCCTTCACCTTATTCTGCCGTAAATTATTCCGTGCTAATTCAAAAGACTTCTGTAACTTGAATCGCAGCACAGAATGATATCTATCGGCGTTATAAAGTGGTTCTGGTTTTCGCATCAAATTGCTTGGGATTTCTGACACAAACCCAAACAGAGTCTCCATGGGCGTAAGCTTAGTGCCCGTATGTACGGTGTTGTTGTACGCGTGTGCCGCAGTTCTTAGAAATTCATCCCAGTTCCTGGGCTCTACATCCACAAAACTCCTCAGATAGTTGGCCAAGGTCGAATGCTGTCGCTCTACGGCGTTTGACTGCGGGTGGTAGGCGGTAGTCTGTAATTTCTTGATCTTTAACAATTTGCATAAGGATTTCATGACTTCACCCGTAAAATTACTCCCTTGATCAGTCACTAGTTGCTTGGGAATCGTATATCGGCTCAGTATTTGATCAAATAGTGCTCGTGCTACCGTGTTGGCTTCCTGGTCGGGTACCGCCACGAAATCCACAAATCGCGTCAGGTCATCCATCATAGACAGTATATATTTGTTGCCATTATGGCTTGTAGGTAATGGCCCCACGAGGTCAACGTATACCTTATCGAATGGCTTTTCCGACACTTCTGTTATGACCAATGGCATTTTAATGGCTCTAGAATGCTTATTTCTTTGACATTGCTTACATTTGCGGATATATTTCGCTATATCATTCTTCATTCCTTTCCAGTGATAGAAGCGTTTCACCCTGTTTAATGTTTTGTTTCCGCCGAAATGTCCTCCAAATCGGGAATCATGATAATCCTTCAATATTACCTGAATATCCCCCGGGTCGGTTACATGTTGGGGTGTTGGACTGTGTAGCGCTCTTCCTACCATTCTCTTGGCCTCCTCAATATCTTCCCATTCACTCTCGGGATCTGGGTTTTTTTTCTTTTCAGCCTCTGCCTCCTGCTTCTTGGCTTGTGATCGTGTAACCGCAAGACAGAGAGATTCTTTCTCTTGGCTGGTGCCTTCCACTGGCTGGGGTATCCTGCTCAGGGCGTCCGCATTACCGTTCTCCTTTCCCTTCTGGTAGATAATCTCGAAATCATACTCAGATAATTTCTGGTGGAATCGTACCATGCGTGAGGTGGTATCCCTTACCTTAAAAATCCCTCGGAGCGGCTGATGATCTGTTTTAATTTTAAAATGCCTACCCAGAAGGTAACATTTATAATTTCGTACCGCCCAAACAATAGCAAGCATTTCCCGTTCCGTGGTGGAGTAATTTCTCTCAGCGGGATTAAGCGTGCGGCTGGCATAACTAATAGGCTTCCCATCCTGTTCTAATACGGCACCTAATGATTCTCCGCTAGCATCTGTGATAAGCGTGAATTCCTTATTGAAGTCTGGATAACCTAGCACGGGAGAGGACGTGAGCGACTCTTTAATGGTTTTAAAAGAGTCCTCACATGCTGGCCCCCAATTGAATTTCACCTTTTTTCTCAAAAGGTTGTTAATTGGAGCCAATATCCTAGAAAAATTGGGAATGAATTTACGGTAGTAATTCGCCAGGCCCAGAAACGATTGCACCTGCCGAACCGTTTTAGGTCGAGGATAGTTCTGAACTGCCTCCACTAACCGTTGGTCCGGAGTTACTCCTTTCTCTGAACATACATGCCCTAAGTATACTACCTTCTTCTGTAAAAACTGACGCTTCGCGGGTTGTAGTTTTAAATTATTTTCTCTAAAACGCTGAAATACCTCCCTTAGCTTTCTATTATGCTCGCCCAGATTCTTCGCGAATATTACCACATCATCTAGGTATACAAAGCATTTGATACCTTGAAGCCCTGTTAATATTCCATTTAGTAGAGACTGAAAAAATGGAGGTGCGGTTTTCAATCCAAACGGTAATCGTTTATATTGGAAATGGCTGAAGTTCGTACTAAAAGCCGTCTTTTCCCTGTCCGCTGGGTCGATTAACACCTGGTGATAACCATTAGCTAAATCCAAGGTAGAGAAATATCTAGAGTGACCTAATTGATCTAAGATGTCCTCAATCCGTGGCAGAGGATACGAAAAGGGGACGCAGACTTTATTTAACTCCCGAAAATCTACACATAACCTATACTTCCGATTTCCTGCTTCATCCTTTCCTTTCTTTGGTATTAATAGTACCGGAAAATTAAAAGGGCTATCACTATGTTCTATAATGTCATCTTCTAGGAGCTTTTCTAGTTGCTTCTGACATTCTTCTCGGTGAGCCTCCGGCAGACGATATTGTTTTCTGTGTATGGGCCCTGTATTCGACAGTAATGGAAGCTTAAAAGTCCTAGTTGGAGTATATGTTAACTTGTCACCTGGCAAGTAAAAAATGTCATTATACTCACTGCAAATTTCAGACACCACTTCTCTTTCTTCGCAATTTAAATCTTTCGACAGTACTAGTGTTTGTTTCAGTAATTCGAGTCTTTGCTGAGAACAACTTACCGCCTTTATCTTATTTCTCAATGGCTGCACTGAATACATATCCAACCTCTCAAGCTTGGGTTGAAAGTTCGTTATCTCAACCGGCTCAGTTCTAGCGTTGACAATACCCACAAACGCCTGTCCATTCTCCGGCCTGATTATGGCGTTGCCACAGTACACACCTGGGATAATCTCTTCCGCCACGCACACCAACTCATCTTCGCTCTCGACACAGATTCTTACCAATTGCTCCGTTCTTGGTTCCAGCTGAACTATGGACTCCCTGTCATTTCTCGAGTAAAGGAGAGGTTCGATTATATCGCCCTGTTTAGGAATTGAAGCTTTTTCGCATATCCGCGCCTCCGCAAAGGCTGCAGTTTCGGAAATAATTGGTTCGATTTCCGTGCGAGGATAATCTGACCCATTCCCTTCAACAACTACTTCCCGAATTTGCTTTTGCCCCCACATTCCTTCTGGCAATCTTACCAAAATCTCCTTTGTATAGAGAGGATTTTCCTGCTTCGCCTCTGTGCAAAGAGCCGACGCCAACGCATTTCCTCTTTCCGGGCTTCCACGTGTTTTATCCTTAATACCCTTTTGAGTATTTGCCTCTTTTTCGACTCTTAAATACTTGGTTATACTCTCAGAGGCAGCTCGAGCTTTATATATCACCTCTCTCAGGTTTTCAATTCGATTACTCGTTCGCTCTCTTAGAACTTCCGCTGAAATTGTCCGAACAGCTTCCCTACTGGAGAGTCGTGTCCCTTCTACATTATAACCCTGCAAGGTTATATGTTCAACTTTTTCGGTTCCTGTTACGTTCCTGAAAATTGGTTGTGCTTCCTTGTACACTTGTCTGTGCTGTATTGACAATTTTCTATTAATACAATCGATAATAGCTTTATCCTTGAGGAATTCCATTCCCAATATTCCGTCAACCGGTATTGAATCTGTGTTGTGTATTACCTGGAACTCGCATTCTTGCTTACCCCTACCTACGTGAAGATGCGCCTTGCAGGTTCCAATTGACCGTTGCTGAGCTCCAAACAGCCCTCCAATCGTGATACATTTATGTTTTTGTATCAGTGTATCCATCCTTATTTTATTTACCTTAACTAAATTGCAGGTGGATCCCGTATCCACCAATAATGTAAGCTTATCTTCTAGTCCAATGTCGGCTTCTATTGTGATGATGCAATTATTAACTAGCTCTAATTCCATGTCTATGTCTTTACCCGAATATCTAGTTCCTAATTTGTTTAGTGGAAGGCAGCTGCGGGATTGTCCCCGAGCTGCCATCTCCCGTTTCCCTCTTGCTGAATATTTTTCTCTGCTAAAAATTTTTTTAAACAATTTGCGGTATAGTGGTCAGATGTTCTACAAAATTGGCAGTATATAACTTTTGCTTCCGATTGCACCTCTACCGAACTGCTATGTAGTGCCTCAGCAAACCTGACTTGTTGCCTTTTGCATCCAGTTGCGTCATGTCCATATATTCGGCATTTTATGCAGTAAGGCGTCTGTTTCCTTTCTCTACATTCCTTAGCAAAATGTCCCCATTGTCCGCACTGAAAGCACTGAATAGGTCTTGATTGCTTTGTTTGACTAGGGGAACCCCTGTGCATTCCCGGTAAGGCTGGCCTCAATTGCGGTCCCGTCCTTTTAGGTTCCTCCTTGCTGAACCTACCAGCACCCCAGCTGCCTGCTGCCATTCCTCTGTTGTCTTCCTTCGTATAATTCCGCAGTCCTGGTTCCTTAATTTTAAGTCTCCTAGCATCCATCTCGAAGTAGTCTGCCTCCTCACGTGCTTCATCCAGAGATCGAAATTTGCGTCCCGTCAAATAAAGCTGAGTAGTCTGCTGCATCACACCTGCCTTGAACGTTGCCACGGCGTCTGCCTCAAGCTCCGCTATCAATCCCCCGTCTTTGCCTGGATACTTAGCCGAAACTGCCGCCTTGATTTGACACAGTAGCTCCTTAAGTCTATCCGCATAGTCTTTTATGTCGTCACCGGGCCTTTGAACGCATGCTATCATTTCAGCTCGCAGCTCACAGTACGATTTTTTTGGCATATAGGCAGTTTGAATTGTCTGCTGCAACGCTTCAAAATCCTTCGGCTCCTCCGAGCTTACTAGATAATATGCGTCGTCTAACAACCGATATCTTACACATTTCATGAAGATTGGCTGTTCCTCGGCCTTTAAACGATCGTAAAGATCTTTGCAGCAGCTCAGGAAACGGTGAACTTCCTTCGACAGTTTTGGCGTTCTTTCTCCAGAAAACGTGGGTATGTATCTGGATACCAAGTCCATGACTTTATCATAAGCATCAGCCATGGTTTTCCTTGCTGGTTTCTCTGAGTTTTTTTCTTTCGGCACTTGGTCTGCACTCGTCTTTGCTAAGGTCTGCTTTTTAGCTTTCAAAATTTCTTCTTGTCCTGAAGTACTCGCTCTTTCTTCTCGCTGCCGTTCGTGGAATACTAATTTCTTGGGTGACCACTTCTTAAAAATCCATCGAACTAGACCCTCTTCTTGTGATAATGGTGCGACTCCTAATTCTTGCTCTAGTTCAGTGGCAGTCTTTTCTGCCTCCTCCAATTGCCTTTCTAAAGACTTTATAGTTCCTTTTAAAGCCCTGTTTTCCTGTTTGCACTCATCCAACGCTTGATCTGTTTCTTGCTCAATTCTACCAATAACTTCAAAGGTTGACGTTATCAACAAATCTAAGGTTTCTCCCTTTGTGCTTTTCACTGTAGCCTCATTTATTTCCTCCAGAAACTTATTTACGTCTTCACTCGGCAATCGTTTCTTTAATTCATCCGTTAGATGCTCTTCTAGGTACCGCCAATCCTGTTCATAATGTTGTAATTTTAGCTGGCACTCCTTCAATTCCTGCGTTCTGGTTTCCAATTCCTTTTCCTGATCCTTAACTCGTAACAATTCTTCCCTCGTTAGCACGTTACTTCTTCCCACTGACATCTATAGTCATTACCTAATTTACCCTTAACCCTCAACCACTTCCCCCAGACCGTAACTAATTGCTTAAAAACCCTAAACGCAAAACTTGAATTGTCGACGGTGTTTCAACAATGATTTTTCCTAATCTCCGATCTGTGCAGAGCCAAAACACTTTTCTACTTTAAGTGACTCTTCTCACCCGCTTACGATTACGTTCAACGCAATTTCGACCAACGCCTTTACAGAAATGTGACGTTAAGAAACTTTCTGTATATACAATTCACGATTCAAAATTATTAATTAGATGTATACCTCTGAACTTTCACACTTTCACCCTTTTTCGCACACAAAGAAAATCAACCAAAAATTATTAATTTCATAGTAATAATATACAAAAATATTTTAGGCCACTTAACGCAAAAACTAATCTCAACCACAAAAATACATATATTCCTCTTCTGACCTTTTCTTGTATTTTTTTTGAATATTTTTATATTTTCACCTAGCCAATTTTAATTTTAATTCCCAATGACCAAAATTATATCACTTAATATGCCGTACATTTCGAATAGAATTCACTTACTTAATCTACTGAACTACTAAAACTACTCCATTTACATACCACACTATCACACTATACATTAAATAAAACTCAGACCAATTAACAAAAAACAATCTCACGCAACAACAATCTTATGCTATATACCACAATCACAACAATTTATTCCCCTTTTTGTTTTTCTCCCCTAACTCTAACCTGAAAAGAGTAACCTGGAGTAGCTAAAAAACATAACTCCTACAAAACAAAAAAAAAATGGAGTAGCTAAAAAGCATAACTCCTACAAAAAACAAATGGAGTAGCTAATAAGCATAACTCCTACAAACAAACAAAAATGGAGTAGCTAAAAAGCATAACTCCTATAAAATACACAAAAAAAAAACTAAAAATGAAAAGAAAAATAAATTATTTCACTGAAAAAGAAAAAAAAACTTACCTACTCTTTATCCGGCTGCGCCAATTGTCGTGTCCCATAAGCACTCCAATAAAAACACTCGCGTAATTCTAAGTTAAAACTTTATTTACTGACTATTACAAAAACGGTTACTCGCGATCGAGCTTCAGAATCTTAACTCAACTAATTGAACACCGAACCGTATCTTTTATTAAACTAAACTGACTTCTAACTACGCAACCCGATCTATCGGTTTTCGAAAACCGTGCTTACCTCCATTCAACCAGGCGGAAGCGACTTTGACCCAGTGACCAGCGCAATACCTTGCAATCATAATTACAAAGTATTACGCTAATCACTGCCGACAGCGGGAGCCCCCAATACTGTATGTAAACAAACAGTGAGCCCAGCTGAGTATTTCACTATGCGAAGTGAATTACTTAACCATGACTCAATACCCAGTTACATACAGCAGTGGATGCGACAGTTTACAAGTAAACAATTCGCAATCGCCAAGCATTTCACTGTGCGAAGTGAAATGCTTAGTTAATACAAATCATTTAATTACCTGTACACCTGCTGCTGGCTCGAGTCGTGATGTCACAATTTCACCAATTGAATATTGGGTCACGACAGCATGGATGCATTCACGTGTAATATCATGAATGCTTTTTAACCCTCCAGAGGATTCCAAATTCTGATTCTGTTGATTGAATAATAGATCTAGTTGAGCAAATAACAGTGTTCGTTTGTTGTTGTATCTATCGTTAATCAGATCCCATGCGGCTAAGTAATTGGCGTCTGAAATCTGTATGTGTTTGATAAGCCTTGCTGCTTCACCTCTGAGGTTTGTTTTTAGATACTGTAACTCTTCTGCGTTACATAGGCGAATGTTATTATGAATGACTTTGGTGAATATGTCTCGAAAGCCTGTCCAGTCATTATAGTTCCCTTCGAATGCAGGTATTATTTGCCTAGGTAATCGTGTCCAAGCATCTCCTACTGACTGTTGAATACCTGAGTTCTGTATTTCATGTAGCCACACCATTATTTCTTGAATTTCTGTTTCAAGTTGTCCAAATGCGTCTTGACGAAAATAAGAATCAATGAATTCTTGTTCATGCATAATGATTTCTTCGTGTAATGCGGCTATACTGTTAAAGTGGTCGTTTAAAGTCCATCTTTTGTACTCATAGTACATCGTTGGGTGCGATTGGTCTTTATGTCTTATTATGTCGTTCATGAGCCTAGTAATTGTGCTCATTTTGACCATTTGTCTCTTCAATCTTAACTTCTGTTCATCGTTATTCATGTTATTATGAAGTGTGAAATCACACTCTTCATGGTTACTTGGTTGCTCAGAGTCCGATTTCCTCGTATTTTGGGCAGTACTCGAGTCTGAAGATGTCATATGCTCCACGCCGCTTGTGGTCTCTTTATCAGGTATTTTTTCCGCCTCCTTGGTTTTATCCATTTCATTCGTAGTCTGTTGAATAGATATCCCAGCACTTTCCTTCATTGTTTTGCTTGGGTTCGTTAATCTTGTCGTCTGCTTGACCAAATCATCCTCCTTTAACCAGTTCTGGTATTTCTCCAATAGCTGTAATGCCTCTTCAAGTGTGGCCTTTACTTGTTCGTAAAAGCCTTTCTGAAAATATCCGTGCTCTGTGATATTCAGCTTTTTGATTGTGTGGTCTCGCTCTTCAAATTCTTGCCAGTACTTCAAGAAAGTTTCCCTTTTCTCGTAAATGTACTGCTGCGTTTTTCTGCAGGGCCCATCTTTCCTCATGTTTTCCAGCAACCTGGCTATCATTTCCCCAAGTTGGAATTGCTCCTTTGTGAGCTGTTGAATTTCTTCCATTGTGGTCATCTTTGGTTCAGGTTGTCTCGAAGGACCAATGTTTAGACGTCACGTGACCTGTAATTAGAATAGACTCTGCTGGTGGCGCAGGGTCTTGTATTTTAAATGAGGAGGTATTGCGCTTACCACGGGTGGGGGCGCAAAGTAAGAACTAGAACGTTGCTACTTTAAATCTTTAATCAAGACTGTGTCTTTCTTACATTTACATTGTTTTTATAATAACTAAATTTTACGAACTAAGCAACTTTGTATGAAATGAACTTAATAAAATACACTTAATGAATAATGTCTAGTAAGCAATATTGTCTCGAGTTCAATAAATTATTGTGAGCAATTGCTTATTTTGTGCAATTTGCCTAGTAAGCAAGAGTTCAATAATTATTGCGAACAATTATTGCTTATTTGCGTAATACTGGGTTTTTTGACCTTTTTTAGATATCTACACGCAGATTTATTTAATATGGTTTTATGTCAAATTTTATGTTCGCGTTTCTTTATGTTCACGTTTGAACATTCTGCCGGGGACTCGGTGATGAGTAAAGATTGAACTCTGAGATGGCGTCTGTATGGTCTGCTGGTGGTGAGTCATTGGCTGAGCTTTTAGTTGTTTTCATAGCCTGCCGCCTTTTCCATGTGAACCTTCCTGCGAAGACTAGTCCTATAATTGTCCCTATCGCAAGTACGCTTAGACTTGTTCCAACTGCGTGTGTACGTATGTTTCTCCAGTGACTGGTGACTTGGATCTCTTGTCCTTCTTTACGTAATCTGGTGTATATCTGTTCGGATGTTTTTATTACCGGCTCCGCATCTACTTCTGTGTCCGGGACGATCCGTTTTGTCATGCTGGTTTCGAAGTTTATTTCTACTGGTTTTATGAAGGATGTTCTCACGGGTACGCTTATTGACACTTCTGATTTGAGTATATTTCGTTTGGTTTGGACGATACAATTTTGTGGTACTTTTAGTATTCCAGTGCCGTTGAGACTTATATCTTCTCTGATGCCTTTGCACTGTAGTGCCGCTGTTACTGGTTTGTTCGAGATGAATAATGTATTAGTCATGTATAATTGTTTCCATATGATTTCGTCTAACTCGAATTCCCTTATTGTACACCGATGACCTTCCTGTCGTTGGTATAGTTCGTCAATGACGCAGTTGGGGTTGTTTTCTATACTCCGTACAACCGAGGGTGTGCACATGAAGTTGTGCTTTTTTATTTGCACACAGTGATCGAGCTCGTCTTCCCTTAACATGAAGTAAGTTTGCATATTGTAATTAATTACCAAGGTTGATGCAGGTACTTCCATCACAGCGTAATGTCTTTCTTTTAGCCTTTGTGGTATTGCAGTGCATTTTATCAGGGTGTACCTGCTGTGTTCGATGATGTGAAGGTAACCATATATCTTAATTTCATCATTATACAGTTTCATCTCTACAGGCGTCTTAAAATAGTTCAGGATGTCCAGGTTTGATGGTAGTTTAGCTTTGGCGTTACCGATGATTTTGAGAAGATCTGCAGGTTGCAGAAAGTCTAACAAATTTCCGCGTTGGGTGTATGCATTCATTAGCTTGTTATATCTTTCTCCAAGCTCCTCGATGTAGTTTGTTGCCGCGTGATATACTGCAAGGAACTGTATGTTTAATTTGTTAGCATCAGGTCCAGCGAACCATTGCTGTTGCATCACCTTAATTGCCTCTAACCCTTTATTAAGTTTGTCGGTAAAGCTATTCAATTTTTTGATTGTTGTCATCTCAGTTTCGTTGACCGTCGCGAGGGTTGTAAGCATGATATTGGTTTGGTGGTTAACGGCTTGCTGAAGAAGTTGCTGGTTGTGTTCTAGGTCTTTGATGTCTGCGTAAACTTCGTCATTCACTCCGAATACCGTCTGCAAGATATTACCAAGAACTCCTCTTTTCCTTCTTTCTCTAATTGTTTCAGCCTGCAAAGTCTTGATATGTTGATACAACTCGATGTGGATGTCTGTCAGGTGATGAATTAATCCATCACAGTGTGTGTCCTTTGATATCTTAAGAATTTCAACACACAGTATGTTTACTTGCTTGATCGTTTGATTTAACTTGGTTATATCGGGTTTTATTTCGTCAGCAGTGAACTTGAGTTCAACTCTGAATGTTCCTCTTTTGAGTTGGATTTCGCCAATGTCTTCAACGTACAGTCCTGGTTGCGGGCGTGTAATGTTCAGAGAGCATTTGCCTAATTTAAACAGTACTTATAGTAATAGCACAGTTATGAATTTTGTGTTTAGACCCTTTTTTCGGCTTCTATACTCGTTTAGTGTAATACGTTTCTTTGCAGCTTGCGTAGACTCTGTATATCCCATCCGAGCTCTATATTTTTCTGTTAGTTGCTTTTGCTTTCCTATCGGTATAAGACAATCATATTTTGTAGTAACAGGGTGAATGCGACAACGTTTCGGGTTCAATTGTTTCGCTTCCTGTTTTGCTTGTTCGATCCGTCTTCTATACGCTGTGGTTCTATCTTCAACTTCATGACCTGATTCTTTACGCGATCGTTTTGATGGTGATGGAGCAACTATTGCACTAGTTTCTTGTTTCAGTTTGTTACTATATTGTCGGGATAGTAATGGAGAATCCTTATGGTGTATTTGAGGTTCTTGCATCTCTGAGTCTGGTTTTGTTATAGCGGGACAGACTATTACGTTTCCAGTTAGCTTTTCTTCATTACTTCCTATATTACTATTTGCTGTTTCTTGAGGTTCCGGGAGGTTGATAGGCAGAGGGCATATTTTTGATATAGGTCGTTTGAGCTCATTATTTCCCCTATATTGCACAGTTACGACTCGCACTAGTCCATCTTTACCTGGGTGAACCTCTTTAATCTTTGCTAGTGGCCAATTTGTTGGTGACAAGTTTTCATCTCTCAGTAAGACTATTTGCCCGATTTGCATGTTATTAGCCCGGTTTCTCCATTTTGGTCGTTGTTGTAAGTAATTTAGGTAGTCTGTGGACCACGCCTTCCAAAAATCTCTATTCATTCTTTGAATGTGTTCCCATCGAGAATGGTAATGATGAGATTCAGTCAGAGCCTGCAGCTCAAGAGGGCCTATTAGAGCTTCACCTATTAAAAAGTGTGCCGGGGTTAGAATGTTAAGATCCGATGGATCTTCTGTCAGGGGACATAGTGGCCTCGAGTTTAGACATGCCTCAATTTGACAGGGGAGCGTTGTCATTTCTTCAAAAGTAAGGATTGATTCACCTATGACTCTTATGGTACTTAACGGATTTTACTCCAGCTTCCCATATTCCTCCAAAGTGAGGAGCTGCCGGGGGAATAAAATGCCATTCTGTGCCTTTGCCTGCTAATGTATTTGCTAGACTGTTGTTGTTTTTTATGGCTTTCTTCAGATCTTGATCAAGAATCTTCTGTGCCCCGACAAACGTTGTTGCGTTGTCGCTATATATATGTGTGCACCTCCCTCTTCTGGCGAAGAAACGTCTGAGTGCTGCCAGGAAATCTTCTGTTGTAAGGCTACTTACTAACTCCAAGTGTATTGCTTTGGTGGCGAAACATATGAAGACTGCTATGTAACCTTTGTGCGTTGTATTTCCTCGTATTCTAGATGCTTTAGTCTTTATAGGTCCTGCGTAATCAACTCCAGTATGACTAAATGGTTTCGATGGTGTTACTCTTGGTGAAGGGAGATCTCCCATTTGCTGCGTTGGAATTTGTGCTTTGTAACGAATGCATCGAATGCATTTGTTTATTACACTCTTAACCGCACTTCTCGATTTTATGATCCAGAACTTTCGTCGTATAAACGCCAATGTTACTTGGGTGGATCCATGGAGAGTACTTTCGTGAGCTTCACGTACAATTAGTTCTGTTATGTGGTGATTATGTGGCAATATTATTGGATTCTTCTCATCGTACGTTATATCTGCATTCCCAATGCGTCCTCCTAGTCTTAGAAGACCTTCAGGGTCTATAAAAGGATTGAGCGCTGCGATACAGCTTTGGTTGTCTACTGTTCGACCCTTCTGGATTCTCTTAATTTCCAACGAAAATTCTTTTCGTTGAATCATACGTATGATGCTGTTCAAGGCCTGTGTTGTTTCAGTTATTGTCACTTGCGTTTTGGATATACGTTCCTTGCAACAGGCATTGATAAATCTCAGGCAATATGCCCAGACTCGTAGTAACTTGGGAAGTTTGGAATACCGTGTTATTATCTCTTCACAAAGGTTATTGTTCGAAACGGTGGCTCCACATATGGTTTCATTACGTTTGATTTCTTCTGTCGTGAGTACCTCTCCTTGTAAAATAGGCCAATTCTCCTTCTTCTCTTTAAGCCAGTGTGGTCCTGTCCACCACAATTTTGAGTCGCGTAATTTTGAGGGATTAATACCTCTAGATGCCACATCAGCTGGATTGTCTTCTGATCTTACATGACGCCACATGCTGAGTGTAGTTAATTCTTGTATTTCGGATACTTTATTTAAAACAAAACTCTTCCATTTTTCTGGACCACCCCTTATCCAAGCTATTACAATAGTGGAGTCTGTCCATGCGTATGTTGTTACATCAGGGAACTCCAGCGCGACTTTTACCTGATGCAGTAGTTTCGCTAATAATGCTGCACCACATAATTCGAGCCTTGGTAAAGTCTTCTTCATTTTGATTGGTGCTACTTTGGTCTTTGCTGTTAAAAGAGTTGTATGGGTTTTTCCTTCCTTGGTCGTTGTTTTGCTATACACTGCTGCAGCATATGCTTTCTCGGAAGCATCACAAAATCCATGTAATTCGATATCAAGGTTACTTTTTGTGTGATTCATCCATCTTGGTATTATTATTTCTTCGATCTGTGGAAGTTCTGTTTTGAAATTGCGCCATTTTTTTGCTAGGTCTTCTCGTATTTGTTCATCCCAAGGGCTTCCTTCAATCCATAGCTCTTGCATCAATCTTTTCGCAGTTATCATTATAGGCGAAAGCCACCCAAGCGAATCAAACAGCTTGGCAATATCAGATAAAATGTTTCTTTTTGTTGGCAGTTTTTTGGCGACATTAGTCTTGAAGTGAAAAGTATCCGTCGCTGGACTCCAATAGATACCTAATGTCTTAATAGATTCTGTACCATTAATTTCGATTTGACCCTTTTCTCTTAGTTCAGTTGGAATCATACTCAGAAGCTTTCTACTGTTACTTGCCCATTTTCTGAGGTTGAATCCGCCACTTCGGAGTAGATTCAATAGTTCCATTTGTAACATTTTGCCTTCTTCCATCGAGTCAGCTCCAGACATTAAGTCATCTACATAAAAGTCTTTCAATGCTATGTCTGCGGCTTTAAGAAATGCGTTTTTCTCATCAATAGCTAGTTGCTTCAACGGTCTAATGGCCAAGTATGGAGCTGCTGCTGTACCATATGTTACTGTTGTAAGAGCATATTCCTTTATTTGCTCATTATTTGAGAATCTCCATAGTACTCTTTGTAGGTTTTGGTGTTCATCTGCGACCTTTATCATCCTGTACATCTTTTCTATGTCAGATTTAAATACATATTTGTATTTCAGCCATCTTAATAGAATATCTGACAAATTTTCCTGCAAACGTGGTCCTGTGTGCATCATGTCGTTCAAACTGTAGCCAGTACTAGATTTTGCAGATGCATCAAAGACCACTCGAAGTTTTGTAGTGGTACTATCATTTTTAATGACAGCTTGATGGGGTAGGTAGTAATGTGGTTTTAGGACTTGGAGTTCTGGCTCTATTCTTCTCATATGACCCTGTTCTAGATATTCCTTCATAAATTTGCAGTACTCTTTCTTAAGTTCGGGATTTACAAGAAATCGTTTCTCCAGTTGTAAGAGTCTTGCGGCAGCTATTTTGCGAGTTTCTCCTATTTTGTTTAAACCTTCTTTTAATGGAAGGTGTACTGTATAAATCCCATTCTTGTCTCGTCTATATGTGTGTTGGTAGTTGTCTTCACATATTTGATCATCTTCAGAGAGTATAGTTTTTGTTGTGACTTCTTCTACTTCCCAGAATTTCCCAAGTTGTTTATTTAACTCGGTTGTTGAAACCATGCTTATTATCTTTGAAGGACTAGCTATATTTATTGATGGTCTTCCCGTGAGTATCCACCCGAACTCTGTCTTCTGAGCTAGCAACCCTTCAGTTGGTCGTTTTACACCGTCCATGACGATTAAACTAAAGACATCTGCTCCTATCAAAATATCGATTGGACCAGGAACATCTAGTGTGGGATTGGCTAGCATCATGTTATCTTGATGTTGGATATCCAGATATGGGATAGTCTCGTTGGGTAGGAGCTTTGTTAAACTTGGAAGAATTAACGCTTCCAGTCGTAGTTGGAAATCTGACGGAAATCTGGGCGAGAATTGAAGAACTATTTTACTTTTAGATTTCCCCGATTGTACGTTGCCTACTCCGGATATCTCGATATCAGTTTTTGTTCTAGGTAGTCCAATAGATTGAGCTGCTCTCTCGGTTATGAATGATGCCTGAGAGCCCGGGTCGACTAATGCTCGTAGTAGATCATAATTACCCAAAACTGTTTTCACCTTTACCAGCGCTGTTGCTAAAATCACGGGCCTAGGAGAATTTGGCGGTTGTTCTTTTCTCGTCATCGCGCTATGAGTTGCCACAGGTTTCTGTCTGCTTATTTCCTGCTCAGTCTTGCCTTGACTTAGATGGAGTAGAGTATGATGATAGCCTCGACATACTCCACAGCGCTGCTGACTGTAACATTTTACATCCTCTTTGTGGTTCAAGCAATTTAGGCATAATTTGCTATTTTTTACGAATTTATATCGTTCACCAACTGCACTGGACACGAATTTTTTACAGTTATAAATTAAATGTGTACCTTTACAATACTTGCACTGTGTCTGTGTGGAATGAAAGCTTTTTGCAGGGAACCTTGTGTTAAGCGATGGTTTTATAACATCATTATTCCTTCTCTGTTCTTTCAGATTTTCTAGTGACTGAAACCGTGTTTCCAGCAATTTTAAAAATTCTTTGAGATCTGGAATTTCTCTTGGTTCTTTAACTGCTTGCTCATACCACCTTCGGGTATCTTTGTCCAACTTTTTTATTAATTTGAAGACAATAATCGGTCCCCAGGTGTCTGTCTCAATTCCTAGATTCTGGATGGCATGGATGCATTCACGTCTAATATCATGAATGCTTTTTAACCCTCCAGAGGATTCCAAATTCTGATTCTGTTGATTGAATAATAGATCTAGTTGAGCAAATAACAGTATTCGTTTGTTGTTGTATCTATCGTTAATCAGATCCCATGCGGCTAAGTAATTGGCTTCTGAAATCTGTATGTGTTTGATAAGCCTTGCTGCTTCACCTCTGAGGTTTGTTTTTAGATACTGTAACTCTTCTGCGTTACATAGGCGAATGTTATTATGAATGACTTTGGTGAATATGTCTCGAAAGCCTGTCTAGTCATTATAGTTCCCTTCGAATGCAGGTATTGTTTGCCTAGGTAATCGTGTCCAAGCATCTCCTACTGACTGTTGAATACCTGAGTTCTGTATTTCATGTAGCCACACCATTATTTCTTGAATTTCTGTTTCAAGTTGTCCAAATGCGTCTTGACGAAAATAAGAATCAATGAATTCTTGTTCATGCATAATGATTTCTTCGTGTAATGCGGCTATACTGTTAAAGTGGTCGTTTAAAGTCCATCTTTTGTACTCATAGTACATCGTTGGGTGCGATTGGTCTTTATGTCTTATTATGTCGTTCATGAGCCTAGTAATTGTGCTCATTTTGACCATTTGTCTCTTCAATCTTAACTTCTGTTCATCGTTATTCATGTTATTATGAAGTGTGAAATCACACTCTTCATGGTTACTTGGTTGCTCAGAGTCCGATTTCCTCGTATTTTGGGCAGTACTCGAGTCTGAAGATGTCATATGCTCCACGCCGCTTGTGGTCTCTTTATCAGGTATTTTTTCCGCCTCCTTGGTTTTATCCATTTCATTCGTAGTCTGTTGAATAGATATCCCAGCACTTTCCTTCATTGTTTTGCTTGGGTTCGTTAATCTTGTCGTCTGCTTGACCAAATCATCCTCCTTTAACCAGTTCTGGTATTTCTCCAATAGCTGTAATGCCTCTTCAAGTGTGGCCTTTACTTGTTCGTAAAAGCCTTTCTGAAAATATCCGTGCTCTGTGATATTCAGCTTTTTGATTGTGTGGTCTCGCTCTTCAAATTCTTGCCAGTACTTCAAGAAAGTTTCCCTTTTCTCGTAAATGTACTGCTGCGTTTTTCTGCAGGGCCCATCTTTCCTCATGTTTTCCAGCAACCTGGCTATCATTTCCCCAAGTTGGAATTGCTCCTTTGTGAGCTGTTGAATTTCTTCCATTGTGGTCATCTTTGGTTCAGGTTGTCTCGAAGGACCAATGTTTAGACGTCACGTGACCTGTAATTAGAATAGACTCTGCTGGTGGCGCAGGGTCTTGTATTTTAAATGAGGAGGTATTGCGCTTACCACGGGTGGGGGCGCAAAGTAAGAACTAGAACGTTGCTACTTTAAATCTTTAATCAAGACTGTGTCTTTCTTACATTTACATTGTTTTTATAATAACTAAATTTTACGAACTAAGCAACTTTGTATGAAATGAACTTAATAAAATACACTTAATGAATAATGTCTAGTAAGCAATATTGTCTCGAGTTCAATAAATTATTGTGAGCAATTGCTTATTTTGTGCAATTTGCCTAGTAAGCAAGAGTTCAATAATTATTGCGAACAATTATTGCTTATTTGCGTAATACTGGGTTTTTTGACCTTTTTTAGATATCTACACGCAGATTTATTTAATATGGTTTTATGTCAAATTTTATGTTCGCGTTTCTTTATGTTCACGTTTGAACATTCTGCCGGGGACTCGGTGATGAGTAAAGATTGAACTCTGAGATGGCGTCTGTATGGTCTGCTGGTGGTGAGTCATTGGCTGAGCTTTTAGTTGTTTTCATAGCCTGCCGCCTTTTCCATGTGAACCTTCCTGCGAAGACTAGTCCTATAATTGTCCCTATCGCAAGTACGCTTAGACTTGTTCCAACTGCGTGTGTACGTATGTTTCTCCAGTGACTGGTGACTTGGATCTCTTGTCCTTCTTTACGTAATCTGGTGTATATCTGTTCGGATGTTTTTATTACCGGCTCCGCATCTACTTCTGTGTCCGGGACGATCCGTTTTGTCATGCTGGTTTCGAAGTTTATTTCTACTGGTTTTATGAAGGATGTTCTCACGGGTACGCTTATTGACACTTCTGATTTGAGTATATTTCGTTTGGTTTGGACGATACAATTTTGTGGTACTTTTAGTATTCCAGTGCCGTTGAGACTTATATCTTCTCTGATGCCTTTGCACTGTAGTGCCGCTGTTACTGGTTTGTTCGAGATGAATAATGTATTAGTCATGTATAATTGTTTCCATATGATTTCGTCTAACTCGAATTCCCTTATTGTACACCGATGACCTTCCTGTCGTTGGTATAGTTCGTCAATGACGCAGTTGGGGTTGTTTTCTATACTCCGTACAACCGAGGGTGTGCACATGAAGTTGTGCTTTTTTATTTGCACACAGTGATCGAGCTCGTCTTCCCTTAACATGAAGTAAGTTTGCATATTGTAATTAATTACCAAGGTTGATGCAGGTACTTCCATCACAGCGTAATGTCTTTCTTTTAGCCTTTGTGGTATTGCAGTGCATTTTATCAGGGTGTACCTGCTGTGTTCGATGATGTGAAGGTAACCATATATCTTAATTTCATCATTATACAGTTTCATCTCTACAGGCGTCTTAAAATAGTTCAGGATGTCCAGGTTTGATGGTAGTTTAGCTTTGGCGTTACCGATGATTTTGAGAAGATCTGCAGGTTGCAGAAAGTCTAACAAATTTCCGCGTTGGGTGTATGCATTCATTAGCTTGTTATATCTTTCTCCAAGCTCCTCGATGTAGTTTGTTGCCGCGTGATATACTGCAAGGAACTGTATGTTTAATTTGTTAGCATCAGGTCCAGCGAACCATTGCTGTTGCATCACCTTAATTGCCTCTAACCCTTTATTAAGTTTGTCGGTAAAGCTATTCAATTTTTTGATTGTTGTCATCTCAGTTTCGTTGACCGTCGCGAGGGTTGTAAGCATGATATTGGTTTGGTGGTTAACGGCTTGCTGAAGAAGTTGCTGGTTGTGTTCTAGGTCTTTGATGTCTGCGTAAACTTCGTCATTCACTCCGAATACCGTCTGCAAGATATTACCAAGAACTCCTCTTTTCCTTCTTTCTCTAATTGTTTCAGCCTGCAAAGTCTTGATATGTTGATACAACTCGATGTGGATGTCTGTCAGGTGATGAATTAATCCATCACAGTGTGTGTCCTTTGATATCTTAAGAATTTCAACACACAGTATGTTTACTTGCTTGATCGTTTGATTTAACTTGGTTATATCGGGTTTTATTTCGTCAGCAGTGAACTTGAGTTCAACTCTGAATGTTCCTCTTTTGAGTTGGATTTCGCCAATGTCTTCAACGTACAGTCCTGGTTGCGGGCGTGTAATGTTCAGAGAGCATTTGCCTAATTTAAACAGTACTTATAGTAATAGCACAGTTATGAATTTTGTGTTTAGACCCTTTTTTCGGCTTCTATACTCGTTTAGTGTAATACGTTTCTTTGCAGCTTGCGTAGACTCTGTATATCCCATCCGAGCTCTATATTTTTCTGTTAGTTGCTTTTGCTTTCCTATCGGTATAAGACAATCATATTTTGTAGTAACAGGGTGAATGCGACAACGTTTCGGGTTCAATTGTTTCGCTTCCTGTTTTGCTTGTTCGATCCGTCTTCTATACGCTGTGGTTCTATCTTCAACTTCATGACCTGATTCTTTACGCGATCGTTTTGATGGTGATGGAGCAACTATTGCACTAGTTTCTTGTTTCAGTTTGTTACTATATTGTCGGGATAGTAATGGAGAATCCTTATGGTGTATTTGAGGTTCTTGCATCTCTGAGTCTGGTTTTGTTATAGCGGGACAGACTATTACGTTTCCAGTTAGCTTTTCTTCATTACTTCCTATATTACTATTTGCTGTTTCTTGAGGTTCCGGGAGGTTGATAGGCAGAGGGCATATTTTTGATATAGGTCGTTTGAGCTCATTATTTCCCCTATATTGCACAGTTACGACTCGCACTAGTCCATCTTTACCTGGGTGAACCTCTTTAATCTTTGCTAGTGGCCAATTTGTTGGTGACAAGTTTTCATCTCTCAGTAAGACTATTTGCCCGATTTGCATGTTATTAGCCCGGTTTCTCCATTTTGGTCGTTGTTGTAAGTAATTTAGGTAGTCTGTGGACCACGCCTTCCAAAAATCTCTATTCATTCTTTGAATGTGTTCCCATCGAGAATGGTAATGATGAGATTCAGTCAGAGCCTGCAGCTCAAGAGGGCCTATTAGAGCTTCACCTATTAAAAAGTGTGCCGGGGTTAGAATGTTAAGATCCGATGGATCTTCTGTCAGGGGACATAGTGGCCTCGAGTTTAGACATGCCTCAATTTGACAGGGGAGCGTTGTCATTTCTTCAAAAGTAAGGATTGATTCACCTATGACTCTTATGGTACTTAACGGATTTTACTCCAGCTTCCCATATTCCTCCAAAGTGAGGAGCTGCCGGGGGAATAAAATGCCATTCTGTGCCTTTGCCTGCTAATGTATTTGCTAGACTGTTGTTGTTTTTTATGGCTTTCTTCAGATCTTGATCAAGAATCTTCTGTGCCCCGACAAACGTTGTTGCGTTGTCGCTATATATATGTGTGCACCTCCCTCTTCTGGCGAAGAAACGTCTGAGTGCTGCCAGGAAATCTTCTGTTGTAAGGCTACTTACTAACTCCAAGTGTATTGCTTTGGTGGCGAAACATATGAAGACTGCTATGTAACCTTTGTGCGTTGTATTTCCTCGTATTCTAGATGCTTTAGTCTTTATAGGTCCTGCGTAATCAACTCCAGTATGACTAAATGGTTTCGATGGTGTTACTCTTGGTGAAGGGAGATCTCCCATTTGCTGCGTTGGAATTTGTGCTTTGTAACGAATGCATCGAATGCATTTGTTTATTACACTCTTAACCGCACTTCTCGATTTTATGATCCAGAACTTTCGTCGTATAAACGCCAATGTTACTTGGGTGGATCCATGGAGAGTACTTTCGTGAGCTTCACGTACAATTAGTTCTGTTATGTGGTGATTATGTGGCAATATTATTGGATTCTTCTCATCGTACGTTATATCTGCATTCCCAATGCGTCCTCCTAGTCTTAGAAGACCTTCAGGGTCTATAAAAGGATTGAGCGCTGCGATACAGCTTTGGTTGTCTACTGTTCGACCCTTCTGGATTCTCTTAATTTCCAACGAAAATTCTTTTCGTTGAATCATACGTATGATGCTGTTCAAGGCCTGTGTTGTTTCAGTTATTGTCACTTGCGTTTTGGATATACGTTCCTTGCAACAGGCATTGATAAATCTCAGGCAATATGCCCAGACTCGTAGTAACTTGGGAAGTTTGGAATACCGTGTTATTATCTCTTCACAAAGGTTATTGTTCGAAACGGTGGCTCCACATATGGTTTCATTACGTTTGATTTCTTCTGTCGTGAGTACCTCTCCTTGTAAAATAGGCCAATTCTCCTTCTTCTCTTTAAGCCAGTGTGGTCCTGTCCACCACAATTTTGAGTCGCGTAATTTTGAGGGATTAATACCTCTAGATGCCACATCAGCTGGATTGTCTTCTGATCTTACATGACGCCACATGCTGAGTGTAGTTAATTCTTGTATTTCGGATACTTTATTTAAAACAAAACTCTTCCATTTTTCTGGACCACCCCTTATCCAAGCTATTACAATAGTGGAGTCTGTCCATGCGTATGTTGTTACATCAGGGAACTCCAGCGCGACTTTTACCTGATGCAGTAGTTTCGCTAATAATGCTGCACCACATAATTCGAGCCTTGGTAAAGTCTTCTTCATTTTGATTGGTGCTACTTTGGTCTTTGCTGTTAAAAGAGTTGTATGGGTTTTTCCTTCCTTGGTCGTTGTTTTGCTATACACTGCTGCAGCATATGCTTTCTCGGAAGCATCACAAAATCCATGTAATTCGATATCAAGGTTACTTTTTGTGTGATTCATCCATCTTGGTATTATTATTTCTTCGATCTGTGGAAGTTCTGTTTTGAAATTGCGCCATTTTTTTGCTAGGTCTTCTCGTATTTGTTCATCCCAAGGGCTTCCTTCAATCCATAGCTCTTGCATCAATCTTTTCGCAGTTATCATTATAGGCGAAAGCCACCCAAGCGAATCAAACAGCTTGGCAATATCAGATAAAATGTTTCTTTTTGTTGGCAGTTTTTTGGCGACATTAGTCTTGAAGTGAAAAGTATCCGTCGCTGGACTCCAATAGATACCTAATGTCTTAATAGATTCTGTACCATTAATTTCGATTTGACCCTTTTCTCTTAGTTCAGTTGGAATCATACTCTGAAGCTTTCTACTGTTACTTGCCCATTTTCTGAGGTTGAATCCGCCACTTCGGAGTAGATTCAATAGTTCCATTTGTAACATTTTGCCTTCTTCCATCGAGTCAGCTCCAGACATTAAGTCATCTACATAAAAGTCTTTCAATGCTATGTCTGCGGCTTTAAGAAATGCGTTTTTCTCATCAATAGCTAGTTGCTTCAACGGTCTAATGGCCAAGTATGGAGCTGCTGCTGTACCATATGTTACTGTTGTAAGAGCATATTCCTTTATTTGCTCATTATTTGAGAATCTCCATAGTACTCTTTGTAGGTTTTGGTGTTCATCTGCGACCTTTATCATCCTGTACATCTTTTCTATGTCAGATTTAAATACATATTTGTATTTCAGCCATCTTAATAGAATATCTGACAAATTTTCCTGCAAACGTGGTCCTGTGTGCATCATGTCGTTCAAACTGTAGCCAGTACTAGATTTTGCAGATGCATCAAAGACCACTCGAAGTTTTGTAGTGGTACTATCATTTT
Organism: Dioctria rufipes; assembly: GCA_963924295.1. NCBI lineage: Eukaryota > Metazoa > Arthropoda > Insecta > Diptera > Asilidae > Dioctria > Dioctria rufipes. Next base: position 90,866,482 of record OZ002743.1, on the reverse strand, counting down.
TAATGACAGCTTGATGGGGTAGGTAGTAATGTGGTTTTAGGACTTGGAGTTCTGGCTCTATTCTTCTCATATGACCCTGTTCTAGATATTCCTTCATAAATTTGCAGTACTCTTTCTTAAGTTCGGGATTTACAAGAAATCGTTTCTCCAGTTGTAAGAGTCTTGCGGCAGCTATTTTGCGAGTTTCTCCTATTTTGTTTAAACCTTCTTTTAATGGAAGGTGTACTGTATAAATCCCATTCTTGTCTCGTCTATATGTGTGTTGGTAGTTGTCTTCACATATTTGATCATCTTCAGAGAGTATAGTTTTTGTTGTGACTTCTTCTACTTCCCAGAATTTCCCAAGTTGTTTATTTAACTCGGTTGTTGAAACCATGCTTATTATCTTTGAAGGACTAGCTATATTTATTGATGGTCTTCCCGTGAGTATCCACCCGAACTCTGTCTTCTGAGCTAGCAACCCTTCAGTTGGTCGTTTTACACCGTCCATGACGATTAAACTAAAGACATCTGCTCCTATCAAAATATCGATTGGACCAGGAACATCTAGTGTGGGATTGGCTAGCATCATGTTATCTTGATGTTGGATATCCAGATATGGGATAGTCTCGTTGGGTAGGAGCTTTGTTAAACTTGGAAGAATTAACGCTTCCAGTCGTAGTTGGAAATCTGACGGAAATCTGGGCGAGAATTGAAGAACTATTTTACTTTTAGATTTCCCCGATTGTACGTTGCCTACTCCGGATATCTCGATATCAGTTTTTGTTCTAGGTAGTCCAATAGATTGAGCTGCTCTCTCGGTTATGAATGATGCCTGAGAGCCCGGGTCGACTAATGCTCGTAGTAGATCATAATTACCCAAAACTGTTTTCACCTTTACCAGCGCTGTTGCTAAAATCACGGGCCTAGGAGAATTTGGCGGTTGTTCTTTTCTCGTCATCGCGCTATGAGTTGCCACAGGTTTCTGTCTGCTTATTTCCTGCTCAGTCTTGCCTTGACTTAGATGGAGTAGAGTATGATGATAGCCTCGACATACTCCACAGCGCTGCTGACTGTAACATTTTACATCCTCTTTGTGGTTCAAGCAATTTAGGCATAATTTGCTATTTTTTACGAATTTATATCGTTCACCAACTGCACTGGACACGAATTTTTTACAGTTATAAATTAAATGTGTACCTTTACAATACTTGCACTGTGTCTGTGTGGAATGAAAGCTTTTTGCAGGGAACCTTGTGTTAAGCGATGGTTTTATAACATCATTATTCCTTCTCTGTTCTTTCAGATTTTCTAGTGACTGAAACCGTGTTTCCAGCAATTTTAAAAATTCTTTGAGATCTGGAATTTCTCTTGGTTCTTTAACTGCTTGCTCATACCACCTTCGGGTATCTTTGTCCAACTTTTTTATTAATTTGAAGACAATAATCGGTCCCCAGGTGTCTGTCTCAATTCCTAGATTCTGGATGGCATGGATGCATTCACGTCTAATATCATGAATGCTTTTTAACCCTCCAGAGGATTCCAAATTCTGATTCTGTTGATTGAATAATAGATCTAGTTGAGCAAATAACAGTATTCGTTTGTTGTTGTATCTATCGTTAATCAGATCCCATGCGGCTAAGTAATTGGCTTCTGAAATCTGTATGTGTTTGATAAGCCTTGCTGCTTCACCTCTGAGGTTTGTTTTTAGATACTGTAACTCTTCTGCGTTACATAGGCGAATGTTATTATGAATGACTTTGGTGAATATGTCTCGAAAGCCTGTCTAGTCATTATAGTTCCCTTCGAATGCAGGTATTGTTTGCCTAGGTAATCGTGTCCAAGCATCTCCTACTGACTGTTGAATACCTGAGTTCTGTATTTCATGTAGCCACACCATTATTTCTTGAATTTCTGTTTCAAGTTGTCCAAATGCGTCTTGACGAAAATAAGAATCAATGAATTCTTGTTCATGCATAATGATTTCTTCGTGTAATGCGGCTATACTGTTAAAGTGGTCGTTTAAAGTCCATCTTTTGTACTCATAGTACATCGTTGGGTGCGATTGGTCTTTATGTCTTATTATGTCGTTCATGAGCCTAGTAATTGTGCTCATTTTGACCATTTGTCTCTTCAATCTTAACTTCTGTTCATCGTTATTCATGTTATTATGAAGTGTGAAATCACACTCTTCATGGTTACTTGGTTGCTCAGAGTCCGATTTCCTCGTATTTTGGGCAGTACTCGAGTCTGAAGATGTCATATGCTCCACGCCGCTTGTGGTCTCTTTATCAGGTATTTTTTCCGCCTCCTTGGTTTTATCCATTTCATTCGTAGTCTGTTGAATAGATATCCCAGCACTTTCCTTCATTGTTTTGCTTGGGTTCGTTAATCTTGTCGTCTGCTTGACCAAATCATCCTCCTTTAACCAGTTCTGGTATTTCTCCAATAGCTGTAATGCCTCTTCAAGTGTGGCCTTTACTTGTTCGTAAAAGCCTTTCTGAAAATATCCGTGCTCTGTGATATTCAGCTTTTTGATTGTGTGGTCTCGCTCTTCAAATTCTTGCCAGTACTTCAAGAAAGTTTCCCTTTTCTCGTAAATGTACTGCTGCGTTTTTCTGCAGGGCCCATCTTTCCTCATGTTTTCCAGCAACCTGGCTATCATTTCCCCAAGTTGGAATTGCTCCTTTGTGAGCTGTTGAATTTCTTCCATTGTGGTCATCTTTGGTTCAGGTTGTCTCGAAGGACCAATGTTTAGACGTCACGTGACCTGTAATTAGAATAGACTCTGCTGGTGGCGCAGGGTCTTGTATTTTAAATGAGGAGGTATTGCGCTTACCACGGGTGGGGGCGCAAAGTAAGAACTAGAACGTTGCTACTTTAAATCTTTAATCAAGACTGTGTCTTTCTTACATTTACATTGTTTTTATAATAACTAAATTTTACGAACTAAGCAACTTTGTATGAAATGAACTTAATAAAATACACTTAATGAATAATGTCTAGTAAGCAATATTGTCTCGAGTTCAATAAATTATTGTGAGCAATTGCTTATTTTGTGCAATTTGCCTAGTAAGCAAGAGTTCAATAATTATTGCGAACAATTATTGCTTATTTGCGTAATACTGGGTTTTTTGACCTTTTTTAGATATCTACACGCAGATTTATTTAATATGGTTTTATGTCAAATTTCATGTTCGCGTTTCTTTATGTTCACGTTTGAACAATAACTGAGTGTAAAATATAAAAGTTCCGGTCAGACTGTTATAGAAAAAGTCTTATGAGACTTTTATCATGGGACTTAAATGAATAAAATTCTTTGGTAGCAATTATTGACTGATTGAAATTAATAACAATTTTCTAGAACAGTTATCCTGAGACTAAAAAGTAAACGTCTTATGGGAGTTTTATGAAGAGAACTTTTATGAATAAAAGTCTGTGATAACTCTTAGAATTGAGTGAAAAGTACAAAAGTTTGTGAAGACTGTTATTATGAGACTTTAAAAACTCAAAACAAAGTCTTTTGGGTCTCCTATCATAAGACTTAAATAAATAAAAGCCTTCGGTAACAGTTGAATGTCTAAAAAAAATACATTTAATAAAAAACTATTATCTTATGACGTAAAAAAAAGGTAAATTTTAACTATCATTTCAAGATTTTTTTCAAAAAGTCCCATAACTTTTACAGTCCCCAGATGTGATGTTATCGAGATGTGTTTTGAGAAATAGAACGTTCTAATAACGTTATAATTCTTAGGTAAGCATATTTCTGTAATACAACCAAAGGAATCTGGGTTATAATTACAGTTACAGTGCTAGTTTATGGGTCTAGAACTTTCGCTTATTGTGTGACAATAGTAATACTATATTGAAATTTGAAATTTTTTCTGAATTAAAAAGATTGTGTATATAATACGACGTCAAAGTTCATTAGCTATTTTTTTTTAATATATAATATATGAAAAAATTTGGAAACGGTAAATATTTATATTATTTTTTCGAAATGAAGTCTAATTAGAATAATTGATTTTTATGATAAGAAATTATGTAATGTCGACAGTTATATTTGCCTTTGAAATTGCTTTTTAGAATAAAATTAAAAAAATTCTGTAGTGTCGAATTTCAACAAATACATACTACATACTGTATTTATAAAATAGAGACATATTTTACAAAATAAAAAAGTATACGTAATATTTTAAATCTCTTCGGTGTTTTAAAAGTCTCAGGAATAATCCACCGTGTATCTGACCGTGTACATATATATGTACACTATGAATATTTTCTTTAATATCGCTTTTTCGAAATAGTCGATTTATCGATACGCTTTCAAATTTTCCCCATCACTAATAAATGGACTAACTTATCACCTGTTTCATGTAGCACCAGTTTTGATTTCAGAAAGTATGCTCTCACTGTCAATACTACCAGCTGTCGTAAATTGGCGCTATATTTAAATTATTTGGGAATTTACTTATATGCATGTCCGTGGGATTTACCAAATTTACCACAAAAGTATTTGGGACTATTTGTATTGTTGAAGGAAGTGGAAGCATTTTCTCGTTCCCAAACGTTACTCAGTGGGAAGTATGCTCTCACGGAAAGAGACAGGAATATGAAAGTGGTGCCATTTGCTTTTTTGGTTCAACGAGCAGTCCATTTATAAACATGTCAGTGGTTCGCCTACGAATCAATATATTAGCTTACTCTCTGTAACTAAGTGACTCACTCTCTATAGCGAAAAAATCCGCAAAGCAATGTTTATGATTGGTTGCCAGATGCCCCCAAAGGTACCGATATTTTCGGGAGTAAGAGCCTAACGTTCCAGGTATATCGGTATTGTGAACTTCTTGTTTTGTTTATTGCGATTGCTACCTTTATTGACAACTGATTGATTCGGTGCGTAGGGGATGATTTACGTTACAAATCTGCTTATCGTTTTCAATCATTGTCCTGCTGCTTCCGTGCCAATGTAATTCAGACTTTAGGCAAAGTTGACTTAATGACAAGTTAGGACACAGAAGAGTTTTGCGATTGTTTTAAATTTATAATGCACACGGCAAGAAAAGGAAGAAGGAAGAAAAAAAAATAAAACTATTTTTAAAACTTTTATAAATAAAAATAAAAAATGTGAAGGCGCAAATTGAATGCAACGAAACAGAATGGCAAATGATTCATTTGCGTAAATAAATAAGAATGCGCGGGGTTTTCAGGTTTTACTCTCATAAAATGCTCCCGCGCTTTTGTTAAAACCGATTTTTGCTTATATTTTGAGAGAATTATTCAATGTTTTTTTTTTACATCAAAACCAATGTTTGTTGGTGTAATCCACTGACATATATATAGTATATATGTCAGTGGTGTAATCCTATAATATTTGAACACAGCACGTGCTTTTGTTTACATACGTTTTGCTCTGAAGAGATTATGTGGGAGAAAATTATGCTGGATTCTCGGATGTTTTTGCAGTGCCGGATCTAGGAAATTTTTGAGGGGGGGGGGGATACGTTAATTGCCGTCCCCTCTAACAACAATCTTTATTTGGCGCAAATTTTATTACTATGCAGCATATATGACAGATAACTTACTATATAATACATACCCTGGAACTAAAACCAGAAAAACAAACAATTTGATTTTGAAACAATACTCGCAATTTAGATCCATTAAAGATATTAATTGTTGTTTGAATCTCAAACTGTTTTAAAATAAGAGGAAAGTTAAAAATCCTATCATTACAAATACAGTTTGTTTTATTAACACAAAGAATTAAGAATTAAAATTAAAATTGTTATTATGTTTGAAATTATTTTACGTACCGAAACCTGCAGAACGTAGCTATAGCGCCCACTCGCCCGCTCTACCTACCATCTTCACCTCGGAGGCACTGAACGTAGTCAGTCCATATTATATATATCAGTGGTCGGAGGCAGTGATGCCAAGCAGACACTTGGAAAAATCCCTGAGTTTCGATAGAAAATATCCCTAGAATTCCCTAAAAATTAGCTTAAAGCCTAATATCTTGTTTGAGTAAGATGTGACATTTCCATAAAAATTTTAGCTCTCGTAAAATCGCAAGCAAAAATTTTAGTGATGATTTTACTAATTCAGTACGGAGTTCCCCGGTAAAAACTGAAGGTTGCCTCTTTATAAAATAGATGGCACTATAAATTTTCCACACATTTTACTAGGCATTTTAATGCACAAAGCATTAAATTCCGGGTATATTTTGATATTCCTATTTCTATGAAAATTTGTATATTGTTTTTTGATTGATTGAGGGGTTTCAGTGTTATCAAAATAAAAAATTAATTATTTTGTTTTCTCCAAATTAACATACGTCAAAATTTTACCAGAGATTTTAATACGAATTATTTGGAGACCGCATTAAATTTTACTTTGCCTGAACACGATACTAGGCTTAACTCCAAAATAACAAAAAAAAAACAGTACTATTTTCTGTTTTCATAAATAAATTTTATTTATTTATTTATTATTTACAAGTAACAAAGACTACATCTTCAAAGATAAAATGGACAATCTCTTGTGAGTTTGAAACGGAAAAATTTAGAAAATTGTGACATTTTTAAAATTTTGGAACTTTTTGTATAGTATGAAAACGGTTTGCTAGGGGAAATACAAATTCAAAAATATCGCGAACTTATCCAAACTTTGTTTGAGTTTACCTCATTTAAATCCTGAATCAGAGTGTATATTTTCCACAAAAGAGAAAAAAATAAGATCACAAAGTAATAATTGCTGCAATAATTTTACAGTAACAGATGAATGAGCATATAAGAATTTTATGCGAAAATCCTCCCAGTACAAAACTAATTAACAATATAAGTCAATGGTGACCATTTTCCTGGAGCAAATTGAACTTTTTTGTTTTTTGTAGTGTTCGCCCGGCCAAGTTGCATATATTTTACGATTCGAGAATTAGAGTATATATCATTTAATAAGGGTGACAAATGAACAACAATTGAAAATGCTACATTATGCTGTGCAAAAATGTTCGACAAATATTTATTTCAGCGACTTGTACATTCTGTTTAGGAGAACCAGAAAATAACGCAATATTGGTTTAACTTTCTGAATTCCACCAATAGATATCTGATGCCTTTTAGTAGCGGCATATCTCTGCAATTTGCTTTTACCACAAATTTAACGAAACATGACCTGCCAAACCAAAATATGCCAAATCATTCTTCTTTTTTGCAATCTAAACTTGAAATGGATTTTTATAAAAAGTAAAAGTTAAAGCACAGTAAAAATTTTAAAAACATTTGAATTCTGGATCACAAAGCTATTTTTCTTGAAACTTTGGTTTTCGCAAAGATCGTTTCTAGAATTTCGTTTCTTTTGTGGTGTATCTTGCTGTCGTACTGAACTTGAAACAATAGAGATGAAGAGCTTTTTTTCCATAATACCATTAAAAAAAATACTTCTGAAAACGAACAATCTGAACTATGGCATTTTTCCAAACTGGAAATTTTCATCACAGAAAAGAAGAGTAGAGTGGAGGAGGGTATTAAAAGCAAATGTATGTGACATTGACATTAAAATGAAAAGTAATAGTCTACTCCAGGAATTCTGATTCTGTGCTAGTGTTTCTTCAATTTGTAGAATTTCTTTGTAGCTTGGAACAACCAAATTATTAGAAACTTTTAGGGCACAAAATATCCCTAGATATCGTCACTTTTGAAATTTTTATCCCTAAATCCCTAAAACCGAAAATTATCCCTATATCTAGGGATAAAATCCCTAAGTTGGCATCACTGGTCGGAAGTCGTTTTGTGCAGAGTTGCCATTTTAGCCGCTATTTAGCCGTCAAAAATTTGTAAAGAATTGCTAACTGCTCTTTACACCCTAGATGTATACTAAATTTGTCATTTCGTTTGTAACACATAGAAATAGTGTTAGTAGAACAGAATAGATTGTTTCGATTTTTGCATCTCCGTCTGTCTGTCCGTTCGCATGATAACTCGAGAATGCATTCATTTACTGTGCTGAAATTCTGTACACAGGCTTATTAAAAAAAAAAAGTAAAATTAAGTTCAAAAATGGGACAAATCGGGCTACTCCTTCGTAGGATTGCCATATAAATATTTCGATTTTCATTACATATTTGGGCACTGCCCGAAAACGCGTAGGGAGCTAAAATTTCGTACATGGTATTTTCAAAAAATTGCAAATACAAGTTCAAAAATGGAATAAAACTGGGAATCCTTTTTTGGTGTTGCCATGCAAAACTTTGGTTTTTTACTATATATTTGGACATTATCTAAGAACGCGTCGACGTAGAGAGCATTTTCATAAAGTCAATCGTGGAACCCTTTTTTGGTGTTCCCATACAGAACTTTCGGTTTTCACTTTATTTAACTTTTATTTTCATCTAGCTAGATTATAGTATTATTAATCTTAGACCAATTATATCTCTTGCTCTTGTGTATTTTAGCCGCTTTTCAATATGAATCTTCCCGACTACAACGACTAAAATTTGAGACGGTTTCAAAAAAACTCTGGCTGAAAGGATTTAGTCGATTTTTTTCAAAGGCCTTAACCTGCTAAAACGGCTAAATTTAGCTGGTAAAAATATATTTTTCTGGCATTTCTGTACTTGTGCCTACTGTCTAATATTAGGGGCTTTCGGCAAGCACTGTCTCAGTGAGATAACTGAGACATAACTTTGAGCAACCGTCTCAATTGTCTCAGTTCAAACCAATCAGCTGATTTTCCAATTTTGACCACAGAAAATGGATAGTAATAAATTGAGGAAAGTGTTGTTAGTTTATTCAAATAGCTCACTACACTTTAATTAGTAATTCAAATCACAAAATAGCGAAACTGAGTCAACTGAGACGAGAAAATTCAGTTTCACTTGTCTCAGTTGCTCAGCGGTTACGTTCGATTTTTGTGCTCAGCTCTCAGTATGGAACTAAGACAGCTCACCGAAAGTGCACTCTCAGTGAGCCAACTGAGAATATCTCACTTGTCTTACTGAGAATGTGATTGCCAAAAGGGCCTCTTCTGTCTACAGTCGCGATTGGAGTGATGGGTGGTAGGGAACATAGGGTTGCCAGCCACCTTAGTACATTTAAAGAATTTTTCAATTCGTTTCATCTATGATACAAAGGTACAATGTGAGGATTTAGCCGAATTTTTAATATAAAGGCTTACAGACTTAATAGAAAGTAAATTGACTAGCTGTATGTAAGCGCAATTTAAAGTATGATGTCAGCAAAGGAGCTTTCAGATTCCGGCAAGTAGACTGAAGTATGAAGTATGGGCTGAAAAATATTTCCAATTCTTTTAATTAGATTTTTTTCTCGTTTATTTATGAGTTCACAGGTCCGTCGTAATGCCGCTCCCTTAAAGTTAGGGCCCGGGGCAAATGCCCTCGCGTGCCCTGTGTTTTTGGGAAAAATGAGAATTTCATTTGAAAGGAATTTTATATCTCTTTTTAGCACCTTGACTAAAGTGAAATTTATCTTTTTCTTAAAAAAGCGAGGTACCCGAAGTAAATTATTATGAATAGTTTGATAGGATTTTGAACGATTCAATAAGATTTTGTCGTTCGGGTAATCCTACGTTCTCTAGATTTTTGTTTTTAACTCGTTGTGTCAGTTGCACTGCAATAATGCATAGCCTAGTTCTTTTCCCCTATTCATGCAAAAGACGAAAGTATATTATATTAGCTGTTTCGGGTTACAGAACACGAAAAATTTCCAATTTTGTTCGGCTGTGTCCTATCTCCGTATTAGGTTATCTTTTCTTTAGGTACCGCCGAGTCAATCAGTGGTAACCTGATGTCTGTTTATTGTGATTTATTTTGTCCATACATACATTCCTTTTAAAGGCCGAAATATAATGATGCGGACACGGAAATTACGACGACACTGTCGTCATAAGTGTCGCCGAATTAACGCAATGACACCGACATTCTTATGTTCGTTGACATATCAAGATATGTAGGTGGTAAAATTATTTCTTGAAATTTATCACAAAATGGAAAATATATAAAAAAAAAAGTTGTAAAAGTGTAATAAACAATGATTAACGCTGAGTTTATGTGGATTACAAAATATCATTTACCACTTATTATCAAGTTTTTTCCAACTTTTTTTCCATTTTTTCTTCTTTTAAATATGTATTTCGATATTGAGGATTTCTTTTGGCAAAAGTACTTCATTTCTCTCACTAAATTAATTAATTGCTCCTCGAAAGAAATTTTTTGCTCATCACTCTCAGCTGTCAAAATCAAATTACGACGACAAAAGTTGAATTATACAGCGACAAATTCTGGTCGGCACCATTGGGTACAGCAACATGGTATTCCCATTATAGGTCAACATTTAATTTGTCGTCGTAAATGTCGTGTGGGCATCATTGTATTTCGGTCTTAAAGAAAAGTATCTATAACGAAAGAAATTGTTTCGTCCCTTTTGTATCGTTATAGAGAGTTTTCACTGTATATAGTATAAACAAGTTTCTTTGTTGTTCTTGTTAGACATGACCGGGCCAGATTATGAAAACTGAGTTGAAGTGAACTTTGCGCCGGGGTACCGTAGTAGCAGAAGCAAATCTAGGAGAAATTTTATTTTTATATTCTTGCATTAGTTAAGCATATAGACTTTTAAGTGTTATTCACACTGGATCATTATAATGATATCATTGAAGAAAAAAAGATCTCGATCAGATCATGCAATTTGTTATGGTACTAGAAGCAGTGAGGTATGGGGGACGTAAGTTCCTGCCTGCCAGCATGAGCTGACAGTTCACTCAGTGACAGCTGTTATCAGGACGGCACGCTAACACCTCGGTTATGAGTGGAGAATACGGGGCGGTTTACAAAAAAAAAACCTATGTAGACAAAACGAAATTCGTGCCCATTGTCAAAACGAGATCTACAATAAAAAGCAGAACACACACACCGGCCCTGAAAGCACCGCGTGCACCAATCATCTGAAGTTTATCCTAAGGATCAGATGCTCGAATCCTTGTGCCATTGTTCCCGGCCTTCCATGACACCGCTGGCATTTGTTAACGATGTCCATTATTATTCATCTATGTGGAAGAGAAGGGAAACCTCAGGAGAAGGAAAAATAGGAGAAACACCGCTCTACAACTTCCTGTTCAGTACTGTATTCATTATTGATATTTTTGAACATTGTATTTTTATTTTGACTTATATTCATCTCTGAAGCTATGTATTTACGACCAATCTCTGGGATAGTTCCGCGGTGATATTCTTCCAGAGCCTCACTTCACATAGCCTATTGAGTTCCAAAGCAATTTTTTTTTGTTTTCTTTTATATCATGGAAAATTTGACTGAGGTTAAAGGTACATAATTTCATACCCAAGAATAAAGGCGAAAAAGGAGTTAAATACTACTAGCGGGAAATAGTGACCGTAAATAATTTCAACACCTGGTATTATAAATATTTTTGTACGATAAAAATGAAAAAAAAAAAATCTTTATGACTAAAGCCTGAAATACAATGAATGCGACACGAAATTGTCGACGCCAATTGGCGTCGTCGTTAGTCGCAGACGTAATACAATGAATGCGACATTGTCGTCGTCATTTCAAGACAGCTGAGTTGAGTTTTATTTTATTTTGATGTCTACGGAATTTTTTTTTACATGCAGTTACGCCAGTTTTAAACGAAAAGTACGTGAAATGTACCAATACACGAACTGTCAAACTCAAATGTCGCACTGCGCAACGACAATTTTAGAAATTTGCTCTACTTTTTGACGACGACATTATCGCGTCGCAGCATTTGCCATGCCATAATGTCGTAACATACATTCGAAAATTATTTTGGCGTCGACAAATGCGTGTCGCAGTCATTGTATTTTAAGCTTAAAATATGCGCATATTTCTTTTATCTAGTTGCCTTGAAAAAACAGAATTTTAATAAAAAAAAAATAGTCCCTTTCCCCCCTTTTTCAAGAATCACAATCTACGGCTAAATTTTCTCTAGGTTTACTACTGTAGAAAGCAATCTAAACTAGAACCTCTAGGCTTATTTTAAATAATTAGCAGCAGCACAGGTAAGTTCACTTAATTCTTATAACGAAATTGCAAAATTCTTCAACGAAACTGTCTATACTCGATGGAAGGTAGTTTCAGCACTTAGAATAGAATAGAAAAGCATTTATTAAAGAACCTCAGTTCAAAGTTAGGTACATCGAGTATACAATAGATATTGATAATATGTCGAATGAATACAAGTCTTAGAAATATAACAAAAATGCAACGAACAAAGTCATTGCAATAGAAAAACTATCTAGATTATAGTAATAACAACGAGTGATTAGGTTTGATGTAATGAAAAGTGCTAAATAAGTAAGTAAGAAGAAGAGAATATTTATTTATTTATTTTGTAAGTTAAAAAGATAGTAAACAGAAATTTGTAATAACATACTACCTTACAATTAGAAGGGTAACGAATTTTAATAAATTTAAAGAAGAAGATAAAGTAATAATAATGTTTAGAAGTAAATGAAAAAAAAATAGAGTAATAACTAAAGAAATAAAACTAAAAGCATAATGTGAAAAAAGAGAGGGGAAGAGAAATAAAAAAGAAAAAATAATTAAGCTAAATCTAAAATCTAAAGAACATGAATGAAAAAACTAGAAAATAAGAAAACGCAATAGAGAAAGTAAGACTAAAATACAGTTGGAAAGCGGAAGGCAACAAATGCCAAGGAGTTAGGAAATTAGTAAAGCGAAGCAGTAAAAAGAGAGTAATGCAAAACAGAAAAGGTGTTAATAACCGATCTCACGGAGAATAAATTTTTTAAATGCCAGGGGACTAGTGTTAAATATAACTATATTGTTAAATCTTGTATTGAACGATAGGTAATTTCTTCTTAATGTTAGTTCTGCAAGTACGTAGTCTGAAGAGGGTCTGGAATCTCGAGTTGCGCAGGGGGACGTTCAAATCAATACTAGAGACTAGTGCGTGACAATATACTCGACCATTTAAAATGTTATATAGAAATGTACTATCCAAGTAGATTCTGCCACTTTGTAGTGTGATTAAGTTGTATTTTGCTAATCTTTCATGATACTCTATATTGGTATTCTCTAGTTTATATAATAAAACTCTGGTGAATTTACGCTGGACACCCTCAATTTGAGCACTAAAAAAAGAGTAAAATGGACTCCAAACCTGACTAGCATACTCGAGAGTACTTCTTACTAAAGAATGATAGAGACTGATATCAGAGGATGCCGACCTAAACGATTAACAGGTGCGAAAGATAAAGCCTAATAAACGAAATGATCTGGAAGTAATAAAATTGATGTGAGTAATGAAGAGGAGCTTACGGTCGACAATCACGCCCAAATCTTTTATCTCATCAACACGTGATACAGCAGTGTAGTGAATGGTATAGTCAAAGAGTAGGGGGTCTTTTTTACGGTGAAATGAAATGCATTTACATTTGCTTACGTTGATTTCAATACAGTTCTCGTGGCACCAGTTTTCTATTCATGGTATATCCTTTTGAAGATGGACACAATCCGTCACGTTATTAATTTTTCTAAAAATCTTGACATCATCAGCGTATAATAACGTATCGGGCGCTCCTAGATTAGGATTACGGAAATTCAATCAATCAGATTTCTTTATTCTTGTTAATGATTTTTTCTATGCTTGAAATTAAAATACTTTGCTTGTTCCAAAAGTTGTGCGAAGAATTGTCTTTAAGCAAATATAATAAAATCCTATTTTGGCACTCATCAGTCTAATATTTATTTGTCGTTACTAACCGCGCCGATTTTACTTATGTAGGGATATACTTGTACTTGTAAAGACAAAAGACTTGAGCGCCACCTGTGAGTGGGATTAAGAATAAAAGAATAAATACTTGATGGCCTGCCTGTATGTTGACAGCTGGTCATGACTTGTTTTGTATTGTTGTGTGGTTAATCAAGAAGAAAGGAAGAACTTATTTCCTGACACTTGAGAGAGGCAGATCACAGTGCTTGAATAAATAAATAAAGATATTAAACTTGAATCGTCAGTGAGTTATTACTTCATTACAGGATGAGGCTCTACTCCCCGAATTTAAAGAGATTTTATGTCACACCTTGTTACCAACATGAAAACTTATTTTTTTCTTCGCCCGTTCTGATTGCTTAGCTTGACATATTTACACGTCATGCCGATCGCCTCGCTTACGTCAGATGACGGTCTCCCCGATTCCTCCTCTTATTTTTTTCTCCACGATCGCGCCCGTCAGCTTTTAATCTCACAGCAGCTGCGAAAAATGGCAGCACATTCGTCGTGTGGGAAGTTGCCACCTAGTGACAATGTCCATACACGATCCTGCGTGCTGTATCGTATGGGCCTGTGACCATAATAGTTAATCTCGTCTTTTGCAAATTGGGAATTAATTCAAATAGAACTTTTTCTGAGCTAGAATAGAATTTTCTGGAATTTTTCAAGTAGAGATCGTTCTTTATTCACTTCATAATCCTCAATCACAGCGTCTAACGAACGAATCACAATGACATAACCATACATATGTAGATAGGTGTAACTAATAGGCTAAAACCGATTATATTACACTTTAGTGTTGCTCTTAGCTGCTATTTGGTATATCTCATCAAGTTTAATGTAGTACTACACCAACTTTTCAACCTGACTCGTTAATAGATTTTATTACTAAAATGTATACTATGAATGTAAAATTTTAAGTTAAGTTTCCAATCTACTTAGGTATACTTTTGGATTTCGTGCTAACAACAAATATAGGAGTTTTTGGTATGAAAAATTGAAAAACGGAGTACTTTTATAAAAGGAGTAATACCGGACTGCAAATACTCCGATCGGAGTACAAACGACAGCACTGGTGTAGGGTCATCAACAAGTCTCCCCTGAGAAAAGAGTGCCCGGTGAGAATTGACAAGAGTTCTCAGGGTTGGCATGTTTAGTCCCAAGAGTTTATTCGTTAGGTTTAGGTAAAATTTACCCCGTAGTTCATTTGTAGTTCTACCCAATGGGTCATCTAACTAAAGGCGACTTTGTTGGCGATCAGCCCAAACCGAAATAATAGACACAAGGTTTTTTGGTGCAAACCTGATTATAAAGGAATGATGCTCGGAGGCTGCACCAAGACGAATAAGCTGTCCGCCCTTTCATTCCCGCTGACATTGCTGTGCCCAGCCACCCACAGAACGATTACCCTGTTATTCTGAGAGAGGGAGTTCAAGGTTGTTTTAGACACCAATACTAGTTTGGAGGTTGTAAAGAGTTTAGATAAAACCCTAACAGCAGCAGGTAGAAATCTCTTTGCTCTCATTGTCTGAGCTTAAGAGATGCAATACATTTTCGCCTCAAGGATGGCCTTGACTTCCGCCTGGACAACCGTGACAGGGCTCTCAAGGTGTATGGCAATTTCCATTTGAGACCCCTTGCTTAAAACGGTTGCTGCGGTGTTCTCTTCGAATTTGGAGCTATCAGTGTAGATAATAACAGGGTTTGTCAATGGCCAAAGCAAAGAATGTGATTCCTATTTTGCCCTGGATGGAATTCTGGATTTATTTTATATTGCTTTACAGCATTGTCTCAAGAAGGTAGTCGCAATCCCTGTCGATGTCAGGTGCGATAGAATGCACGAATTCAAAGATCGATACGTGTAGAACTGTCGTTCCAGTGTGAATCCAGCTGTGATTAAGATGCAGTCCTAGCGCTGCAATTGACTCCCCCTTGATATTTTTTTGTACAGGGTGTATGTTGCGGATAACCTCAAAAGCCTGAGTGCTAGTAGATTTGAGAGTGTCACTTACACTTGGAGGCATAATCTTTGAAATTTTTCCAATATCTTATGATGATTGGCGAAATCCATTGTTTCCATCACACCAACATGGGTAGGATGACGCTAGTGTATATCTATCAGATCATGTGGAGGACATAATTTATAATAAATCAGTAATTATGTTTTATATATAATATTCTTTTTATTCAGATTCCCCACTAAGCCCGGAACTCCTGAAGGTATTCTTGAACAATATTTGCTTACTACAGCGGGGGCCTAATCGGATGGTTGAGTGTTAGAACTTTTACTTTTACTAGGACGGTTGAGCGTGAGCGTAGAAAAAAGTTGACTGGTGGCTTTGAAGATTCTACTTAGACCTTGACTTTTGACGTCCCCTTGACCTTTGAAACCGAAGTGTCTGGTTTTGAATGTCCGTTTGAAATCGGAAGTGTCTGGCCTTGGAGGCTACAATTTGACCTTGATTCTGTTTACTCGACTTCGTCACAGGGAAGATATTGTAATAAGATTGCTCTGATGACACACGTAAAACTGTCCATGATTATTTATTGTTATAATTTGTATCGGAATTCTGTTGAAGAGGCAGAGCGCTGCTGTACTTATTATTGGATGGCTAAGAAGCCACTCTTATGATGGTATCCCTTGGTACTATTAAATGGCAGAATATGCCAGAGCTCCTCCTATGGCAGAGTATGCCGCTGTTGTTATTTTATTTAAAGGCAGAGTATGCCAAAGTAATATGCGTGACAGAGTATGCCGCTATTTGTATTTAAAGGCAGAGTGTGCCGCTTTATAATGTATGGCAGAGTATGCCACTGTTTGTAGGCAGAATATGCCAATGATAAGGATGGCAGAGTATGCCGATGTTTACTGGAGAAATAAAAGCACTCTCTCAAGTTGAATTTAAGTCTGACTTTTATTGATTAGTCTCTGCTTATTTATATTAATTGGTAACATAGGAATCACTGTTTCTTACAAATTCTAGAGGGGGCATTATTGCAGAATTGCAATGCATAAAAATAAACTTGTCAATTTGCAAAAAGTAAACAAAGGTTTTGTGCGGAGCATCTGTGGTAAAAAATGTTCTGTTTCTACTTTATTCTGAAACAATTCACATAATTAATTTAAATAAATCTTTGCTTCTATTAACAAAAAAGATAATTTGGGTAGTGCAGTTGCCTCAAACAGGATTCCCTAGTTTATAATCCAATTTATATTTGCAAGCACTGACCGAACACTTCATTTCTGTTTTATTAATTGAAATGAAGATTTTTACAAGCACTAGTTTCACTATAAAACTTTGCACTAAATAAACTTCAAAGATAAATAGTTTTGAAAAGAATTGATTCGGTTTTTTTGTTAAATTTCACAAAAGAACTTTAAGTTGACCAAATCTGCTCACAAAACAAAAGCACATTTGACAATTAATCTACAGCTTTGACAATTTCTCCATCCAGCATCTCACTTACTCCTATGTATAGTCTCCTGCTCTTGAAAAATTACGCTCATGTACCCGAATTTTACACGATTAAACCATTCCTGTTTGCTTTCTAAGATAACAATGGACTGAGCGATTTGCTATTTCATGTGACACAAATAAAAATTGTGTTTCTGTATATCACCGTTAGAGCACCCTTTAAAACGTTTACTACATAAAAATATGTAAAACTCAACCAATCATCCGAAAATCGAATTAAAGTAAACAAAAATATTTTCTTATGTCCAAGTGATATTTTAATCGCTTATAAGGAATTAAAGTAATTCCGACTTTAATTTTCAAAAGTTATTCTTAACTGAATCCTGCGTATGGGCAAGAGAGACGGCGCATGGTAAACACCAAAGTTTACCTAATAATAAGTTAAGAAGCTGTAGAGCAAAATGGGCAAATTTCTGGTGTTTTTTAGAATGAAACAACTAATTTCATATACTTTCGTCTTTTGCATGAATGGGGGAAAAGAACTTGTCTATGCACTACTGTAGTGCAACTGAGACAACGTGTTAAAAACAAAAATCGAGAGAACGTAGGATTACCCGAACAACAAAATCTTATTAAATACCTCAAAATCCTTTCAACCTATTCATAATAATGTACATCAGGTCATACTACCTCCCATTTTTAAGAGAAAGATAAATTTCGCTTTGGCCCAGATGCTGAAAGGAGATGTAAAATTCCTATCAAATAAAATTCTCATTTTTCCCGAAAATATCAGAGAATCCAGCATGAGTTCTCCCACTTAATCTCTTCATAGCAAAACGAATGTAAACAGAAAAACGTGCTGTTCAAATATCATAGGATTACAGCAACAACATGTGTCCTTTTAGACCTTTTACAACAACAACATGTGTCCTAACATTATCAATATTTCATGAAAACCAGTTTTCACAAAAGCGCGGGAGCATTTTATGAGAGTGAAACGTGAAAATTCCGCCCCATCTCATTTATTTACGAAAATGAAACATTTGCCATTCTGTTTCAGTGCATGCAACTTGCGCTTTCACATTTTTTATCTTTATTCATAAAATTTTTAAAGAGAGTTTAATTTTTTTTCGATTTTTTTCTTTCTTCCTTCCTTTTCTTGCCGTGTGCATTTTAAATGTAAAACACTCGGATATCTCACCAGCTTCTTAACTTATTAATAGGTAAACTTTGGTAAACACTATCTTTACCTTATTCTTTCTGCGGTGATTTTATCTGCAGCCAATATAAAAACATGAAATGGCATAAGTAAACGTTCAGTGAACAATATTTTGTGTTGGTAGCTCCAACTCTGCCATAGGGCGAAAGAGAGAACTGTAAAATTTGTACCATTCTTTCCTATAGGAAAATGGCAATACGTTGTTATAAGTCAGTGGTTTCCATGCAGAGTTCAATCCGAATTGGATCTGAATTAGCGCTCATGAAACGAGAATTGAGTTGATTTTCGTTCAATCCATATTAACTCCACGAAACCAGTCGGGTTGAGTTGGGTTTTGTGTAAGTATTAGTTAGAGTAGTGCGGAAACAGCATCGAGTTAACTCAGCAAAACTTAACGCTAACTCAATCCTAACTCAATTCTGGCTCATGGAAATATAGTTGAGACCAAATTTCCAAAAGTAATGTTTCGATAATGCAAGGTTTTTCCTAGAATCAAAGGAATTTTCAACGTATGTGGTCTATGTCAATAGTGGTAGCGTATTCAGCAATAATAAGTTCTACATTTTCGAAGTCGTATCAAACCCCAGATTACTATTTCATATTTTCCTCATGTGTAAATATCTAAAAATATCTTATGCGTAGATACACGTGTTTCTTATTTATTCCTATTCTGTTACGTACGCATTAAAAAGACGTGTTTTTCTTTCAGCTGTTCAAACTAATTTGATTTTTCAAAAATTGGTATGCATATATAAAACAACAGAATTATCAATTGGAGTTATTACATAGTCGAGTTTTTAATTGGCCGTATACAAAAATGAAGTTAGTCTTTGTCTTAATATTATTTGCTTGTAGTGTTTATGTGAACGGAAAACAGTTTAAAAGTTTTTTTAATAGTCGATCTAAAACGGTTAAAAATAGAGCTAAAAATGTTAAAAGTGATGTTAAAGAAAAGGGACTGTCTTCTTTTGAAGATGTCATTTCTGAAGGACAGTCTATTTTTGAAGGACAATCTATTTTTGAAGAACAATCTATTTTTGAAGGAAAATCAATTTTTCAAATTTTACAGGACGAGTTTGAGAACAAAAGTTTGACATTTTCGTCAACTCTAAACGAAGACCAAGTCAACAACGAAACACAGTCGATTCTTCTCAACGAAACTTTGTTTCAAACTCCAAATGAAGACCAAGTCAGCAACAATATGCAAGTGATATCAGACGATTATGATGATAATTTATTTAATGACAATGATTATATTGGATTGGAGGTTTCTAAAGGTGAATCCCTTAAAGCGGATATAAGAAGAGAACTAAATCGCTTTTCAGAAATGCTAGAAAAGCAAGAGTTGAATGCAAATGAGTCCAGAACTAATTTCGAAGGTATAGTTAAGAAGATCCAGATATCATATGCCACTTATAAAAAATCAAGGCTGAAACCTAATCAGCAATCAAAACAGACAGGTGACACAAAATTGAAGGAACTACAAAACGAATTTAATATATTAATTAATGAGTTCACAATTATGATTGACTTTAAAATTGAATACGAACTCGCTAATACCATTCTCCATTCTTTAAAGAACTTCACATTGTCACGGGAGAAAGCCGCAACTGAATACAATAATTTTGCTGCTGAAGTACAGCGTTATAAAACAAATAGTAAAACGAAATATTGCGATAATTTTTCCGATATTGGAAACGAAGTAATTACGTTTATGGATAAATCATTCAAAAAGATTAGAAACTGCATCCAAAATGGAGTTACCAGAGTTAATAGAATTGAAAATATATTCAACGGACAAATTACAAAGATTACAAATAAATATGATTACATATTGAAAGAAAAAAAACCCTGTCGAAGAGAAAATTACCTATGTTTCGTATATTTTAATAAAGCTGTCTACAAGTTAAAACTATTATGGTTTCAAAACTTAAAAGATCTCAACTATCACATTCGGTTTAACGATGAACGTCTTGCTGATAATACAGAATGCTTTAAAAATGTAACAGACATAATCCGGAATAATAAAAAAAGAAGCCGGAATACAATTCGAAAGTGTGTAACATAAAAATAGATCAATAAAACAATTTTAACATTACTTCGATATTTTTCTTCTTCTTTTTTTTTATCTTTTTTAAATATGTTCTCACCTCTTTGCTCTAGACTAGAAAGTCGACAGACGGTGCTTAGACTAGTTTCTGCAGTGTTCTTTCCTTAAAATCTTTTTACTCTGATAGTACGAGCGTGTAGGGGAAATTCCACCCGAGCGAATTTTACCCTATAGCGGGACATTCGCACCATCACTTTTTTTTATTTAAAAAGTAAAGGGTCTTCCAATAAGAGGTGTTATTTTGATATTCAAAGGAAAATGCCATTTTTTGAGATAAATGATCGGATCTTTAATTCATTATAAAGAGAAAGGTATGCCGTTAATAATGGATAATAACATCAGCCAAACGACCACCACGACCACGCCTACAGGACCATATGCTTTTCATGAAATTTTCCATAACCAAATCGCAAAGTGGCTGCCCTATGTCCTCGAAAGCCTCACGAATTCCATCTTTGAGGTCTTGAATCGACGCTGGGCTGTTGGCGTAGACCTTCACTTTCACGTGGCCCCAAAGGAAGAAGTCGCAAGGTGTTAAGTCACAAGATCTCGGTGGCCAATTGTGATCACTTCTTCGAGAGATGACATGGTCCGGAGACTTTTCCCTTAAAAGATCAATGGTTTCGTTGCTTGTATGGCACGTAGCGCCGTCTTGTTGAAAGTAAACGTTGTCCAGATCAATACCATCCAATTCCGGCCATAAAAAATCATTAATCATCTGTCGATAGCGCAATCCATTCACCGTAACTGTTGCTCCAGCCTCATTTTCGAAAAAGTAAGGTCCAATGACCCCGCGGGACCATAAACCGCACCAAACAGTCACACGTTGAGGATATAGAGGCTTTTCAACAATAACTCTTGGGTTTTCCGAGTCCCAGATGCGACAATTTTGCTTGTTGACGAAGCCATCGAGGTGGAAATGGGCCTCATCACTCAAGATGAGTTTTCGATGGAATTTCGGATCATTTTCATGCATTTCAAGGACCCAATCAGCAAAGACTCGATGTTGTTGATTATCGGCCGCCTTGAGTTCTTGTGTTAACTGAACTTTATAAGCCTTAAGACCCAAATCTTTATGCAAAATACGGTGTAATGACGTTTGTGGAATGCCTAATTCCAAAGAACGACGAGGAATGGACAAACCTGGGTTTTCTTCAACACTTTCGGCTACAGTAGCAATATTCTCGGCTGTTCTTGTGCGACGTGCATGGGTTTTATTCTTCACATCACTAACTTGTCCCGACAGCTCGAATTTTTCTACCAATTTCTGTATTGCGGTCCGACAAGGTGCTTCACAACGACCCAAAAATGTTCGAGTTTTACGAACCGTCTCTGCCACATTTTCACCATTTCTATAGTGAATTTTAATAATTTCAATGCGTTGTTGAATCGTGTATCGTTCCATTTTTATTAATGGCGTAGTTTCTGCTTGTCAAATGTCGAAAACTGACAGCTCCAAAATTGACATCTACCGAAATAGCGGGCTAATTAAAATAACACCTCTTATTGGAAAAGCCTTTATAAAAATTTATAACTTAGCGAAAAGCAATATTACAAAATATGGTTTTAGAGTTCCATAGTGCCGTAACTAGAGTTTTGTTGTGAGGTGGGCCTATAGAAGCCAGCCTGAATAACATTCTTCAATCAAGTTTTGTTTTTCAAAATTGTTTAAAAGTTTCTAAAACGTTAATCAGTGTTAGCGCCAAGTTTCCTTAAATCAAGAAAACTATTGTATTGATTACTGATGTTTGTTTTCGAGCAATGGTTGATTCTTTTGACTGGATTTCATTCCGATCGAATGCTAAGTTTTTGTATATATCGGGTGGGTTTGAGGCGTTCACCAGTGGTGAATCCAGGATTCGGGTGAGGAGGGGCGCAACTATGATTTAAAAATGGTATATGCTGAAAACTGAACAAAAGTTTGAAGGCACTCCCACCACTCGCAAATGCCAAATTCACAAAATTAAAAGATACGAGTCGAACAGATTAGCAAGTGGTTACCACTCGTAACGAAGAAAAATGCTCAACGTTCTTTGCCACTCCTGAAAGTCAAAGGAGTTGTTAGATTATTAATTTTTTTTTTTATATATAGTGGAAGTGTAAAACTTCCCAATCATGCATTTTATTTAGTAAAACCGGGGAAATGTATTTTACTCAAATTCACGAATCATCATAATTTTATTTTTGTAAAATACAGGAATTAAAAATTTATATTTTTTTAAAATAGCAGTCACAGAACAATACAATACATACCTTGTACGTATATAACTTCGTCGGCAAGCTAAGAAAGTCAGACTTGTGCTTTTTATATTATTAAGCCAAGCTCAGGAGATATCCTATGAACTATGATGCAAAGCACAGCATGGCAAGAAGGTGAAAAAGAAAGCAATTAGGGAACGTTAGGACGGTGGCGAAGGTGCTGATGTATGTCACCCTTAAACTTTCGCAGATTGCATACCGGAGAAAAGACAGAAAATTGGAAACTGTTCCACGTTCGCACACAACCGAAAGTATTTTGAAGGGTAAAAGGATGTACGCGGCTTGCAGAGCGAGTATTATACAGAAGGAATCCGGGATCAGACTAGACATTTCATCAGAACATTGATCATACATGTAGCAATATAGGAGCGAAAGGCAACCAACATTGCGACGGTGCTCTTATAAATCCATATGACAAGTTTTTTCCACATCGCCAATGAGCTGAAAATTCTCTTTTTGACAATATCCAACGAAGCTAGGGCTCTGCGACCAGCCTTGGCCTACATATGGAAATTGTATTTCATGCTAGGTCTGATGTAGAACTTGTAGATGAGCGGTAGAATCGATGAAATATTTCTTACACTTTTTCAGAAATCCAAGATAGTTCGATGCATATTTGGCAACAGAGAAGATGTGATCTGTTCAGCTTAACTTACTGCAAATGTTAATGTCAAGAATGCATAAGGACGGTATATCGTCAAGCAGTGCTCCATCAAAAGAAACGGGAGTGGAAAAATTATGATCTTGTTTTAAAGAGATGGGACAGCTTTGGAACTTGGATGTATTGAATTCGACGTGATTCGGTTTGCTCCAAGCGTGGATATTATCAAGGTGGTTCAAGGATCTAATCATGCAATCTATTTTGACAGATGTGACATTTCCTTTGTAGTCCCCAAGGATGTCAAGGGAGTAAGCGAAACCAAGGGTACTTTCATCGGCAAAACAATACATGGGATTGAAAGTAAGGGAAAGCAGATCATTAATGAAAATTTAGAAGAGAGATGAAGAGATAGCAGAGCCTTGAGACACCCCGGCATTTATTGGCTGAGATTGAGATGTCACGCCATCTAATATAATCCGTATTAAGAAACCAGATAAAATACTTTACATTCATAATAGAGGAGGACGAGAGAGGCCAAGTGCTTTAAGTTTGGCTAAAAGGGCTGAACGCCAGACACTATGATAAGCCTGTGATATATCTAGGGCAACGATTTTGGACTCACCAAAATTGAGAATACTAAGGCTTCAACGTTCCATAAGAAAAGTCCGAAAAAGAAAAGCCATATTGGCGATGGTTGTGGGTTTGATTAATTTCTAGATATTTCATTAATTGGGAGCTAATGATTAATTCAAAAACCTTTGTAAGAATCGAAGTTATTGCAATTGGTCGATAATTTAAGGGATCACTGCCCTTTCCTTTCTTGGGAATAGGCTGAACGGGAGGTAGTTTCCAAGCCATTGGAACTTTTCCTGTCGAATAAGAGAAATAGAATAATTTTCGCAGAGCTTTAGCCAAGAATGAGGCACAGGTTTTATTTAACGGGGGCTTGAAACTATCAGGACCTGCAGCTGATGGCGCCGGTGATCTCCTTAAGGACCTTGAACATATCTCTCGTATGGATGTGTATTGGCTCTTGTACACATCTACAAGGGAGATGTAAAGTGGGTGGAAAAGGAAAATTTGAAGTGAATCTAACAGTCTAAATATTAGTTTTATTCAGGGAGTCAACAATTACTTCATTGTAAACTAGTGAAACAATAGAGGAACTGCTGAAGTTGCTCCCGATGGTTTTAATCAGGTACCACAAATCTTTGCTGCCTTTGCGTCTTG
Organism: Dioctria rufipes; assembly: GCA_963924295.1. NCBI lineage: Eukaryota > Metazoa > Arthropoda > Insecta > Diptera > Asilidae > Dioctria > Dioctria rufipes. The sequence continues at coordinate 90,841,871 of OZ002743.1, read as the reverse complement.
CCAATATTCGAACGTTCTGGTCAAAAAGAAATTTTTCTCTTTGGATAGTGTTTCACTTCTGGACATGGATGCAATTGATAGGTGCGAAAAGCAGACTATTTCGCTTTTATTGCTTGGTTGTAGTTATAGTTAAACCAAAAGCGATTTTGCTTTTGTTAAGATCTGCTGTGTAAATACCATATGTATTCACACATGGCCAAAACTTAGAATTGTACTAAATTCAAATGTGCATTCATCATCATCCCTTAAAGCAAAACAGACCGACCGACCAATCAAATTCTCATGGATCCTCATTGAGACTTTCCCAATCTGCAGATTTATTTTGTTTTTATTTAACGTTTAGGCTATAAAAACTACACATTTTACGAAATATTAAAAAAAAATATTTAAAAATGAATGTCTTGCTTTAAATGCAATAACACTCACTAAACCAATGTACAATGATTTCTTCGCCGTTGTGTATAGTTTCGTTGAATTTTTCCAATTACGATGTATAATTGTTTCTTTAAAAGTTTGTTTTGCCCCGCCGCGCCGATAATGTTCTAAGAAGCCGTCTTCACATGAAAGCCTTATCAAAGACCCTTTAGCAGCTGTTTTCAATTAAAACAAACCTTCCATCGCGTTAACATGAATAGGCTCTCTCTTGCTTCAAACACCCCGCGCAAAGCGATGCTCATTACAAGTATCCGCGTTTCCTGTTTTCGCTATAGGCTTCAACAACCATGACCGAAGGCCAAGATGCTAGCTAGGGCCTGCGTTCCTAAATGTATCATATTGAACGCTTCCAGAAATTGTTACGTTTTTTTACAAAAGTTTCAGTAGAATAGATGTGAAACATTTTGTTAGGAAAAATTCAGAAGATATACTGCAATATTTTTAGTGGTCTTCAGGGGAGAAGCCCCCCCCCCCTCCTCTAGCTGGATCCGCCCCTAACTCAGGCCCGGCACGTGGTTTTTCTTTTGTGTGTGCATGGAATCCTCGGCGCCTTTGAAAATTTTCCATTTGCCATTGTCAAGCCTATAATATTTTGATTGCAATTTTAAGACGAATTAAATTCATTTATGGCAAAAAATTAAACATATTACAAAAGCTTTGATTAAAAAAGCTTATTTATTTATTAATCAGTAAAAATAACTAAACAAAAATTATATAATACAAAGTCAAAGCAAAATAAAAACGAAAACAAAATTAATGAGAAAAACATGACATAAAAACGTAACAAAAAATATTGCTTTAGAACTTAATCCTTTATACACTACTACTTCTACTAAAAGGGACTCGTCTGGCTTCGATTTTAGCGAAATCTTTCCGCACCACAGATTCTATGGATATTATTGCTAAACTATTCAATTTTTCTTACCCCATACTTGATCGATGGTAATTTTTAATAAGTTTTAATTTAGAAAAAGTTCTCTCACCCTTAGCAACTGAAACGGGTAAAGTTAATAGCACTCTTAATGCAATCAGTGCATTTGCAAAGAGTTCTTAAACGTTTTTATTATAAATCCACTTCAAAATGTTTCCTGGGTTAGTATCATCTTCAATTTTTCGAGACAACAATTTCAGCTCAATTTGTAGTTTGTTTGCTTCAAGATCTTTGCTTTCTTTATAACTTAATACTGTTTCTAATAATTTATATTTGCCTGTGAGTTCACTGTTCTCTATTTCATCATACATCTTAATATCATTCAAAAGTTCAAAGGGTTTCATAACACTTGAAAACGATTCAAAACGTTCTGTCATTGAAGCAATTGCTATTCTAATAATACATTGAAAAATTTCTTTTTGAATTTCATTTAAGGATTAATGATTTTAGGGACTTCTGGCTCCTCCCCAAAATAAAGCATTCTTTTTTGGATCCGATTTTCTAGCTCAGGCTTAAAATCGTCACTTTAAAATTTGAGAAATAAATATATGTCTCGAAAGAATCTTCATAATTACGAGAAATCAAAAATTCACTTGCTGTTGATTTCACATCCATGTTCTGTGATTGTAACAATTTGCTCGTACAATTTATTTCTGTTAGAACCTCTTGCCAGATTATTAGACCACAAATAAATCCAAAATTGTCTAATTTTGATGCGATTGATTTAGCTGTTATACGTGTTAGTGCATCTTTTTCCAATTGAACGACTTCTTTTAATGCTGAATAAATGCGCCTTAATCCGGTCTACAAAGCACTAACTACATCAACATGGCTTTCCCATCAAGTATCGCTTAAGGATTTTACTGTTAATTTACAACACATACACATGAAAATATGCCAACGCTTTGGCGATCTATAGAGCAAAAATTTTAAATTGTTTGGATGGTTGAAAATAAATTATCATTTCAATAGCTCCTTTTACTGCATTAATAATGATTAAATTTAAGGAGTGGCAGGCATACGGAGCGAAGAAAGCCCTTGGATTGATATTTGCAATATGAGACTGAAGACCCTTTTTCTTTGTTATCACGCATATTGGCTCCATTGTCTTAGCCTTTCTTTAATGTGATGTGAACGTAACGCAGAACAATTGAAATCTGCTCTTTATGGCTTGCACAGGTGTACAGTGTACACTAACTGAAAAATAAATTGCATTTTTGACCATTTCGAAAATGTTATCCTTCTTTCGAATTCGGCGCTTGTGGCGCCTGTGTGCTTTATACATTTCGAACACGCTACGAGCCGGGGCTGCCTAAACTTTTGTTAATCTGATAACCCAAATTTTTACCCAATTCTTTATATGTAGGGGCTCACATCAATTGGTCTTGTCATTTTATATTTTTCCTCCATTATCCTTTCAGGCAAAGCAACTTTAAAAAGAGCGTGTGAAAAATAAAGAAAGAAAATAAGCAGTCCAGTATATGTGTTGGTAGAATAGGGTGGCCCAAAAAAGTATGGATTTGCAAAAGTGTTAAAATGTCTACATGCTCATTCAGAATTTGTTAGGTAATGTAATTTTAAATTTCTATCCAAGATTTCAGTGAAATTTATTAATGTTTAGAGGTCGTTCAAATCGAAAATAGTGATTTTTTGGCTGTTTTGGACTTTCAGAAATTTTATTTCAACCTTTTCTGCCATATCTTTTTATTTGCCAATATTTTTTCTTAATTCTTGTTCTAAACTTATAGACTGGTGCCACTATTTTTTTGTGAAGAAAAAATTAATAACAGGCAAGGACCAAACGGAAAATTTAGTTAAGGTTATAATTAAAAAAAAAAAAATTAAACGCGAGATAAGGTGAAACTGCAAAATGGGAGGGGGGGGGGGGGGTGTTAAGGGATTGAAAGTGATTTTTTGCGATTTTTGACGAAATGTGAAAATGTTTTTCGCGAAAGTTATAGATAATAAAAATATCTAAAACTTTCATATATAGCATATTTCAAAATAACCTCAAATTTTTCGAGAAAATTTTGGAAAACCGATTTTTCAAGTTTTTTATTTTTTTCTCGTAAAAATAATTCAAATTACATGAAATTTTGTGAGAGTGTACAATTTTTTCCATTGAATAAGCGCAATTTTCTTATAATCTAGGAAGCATATAGTTTACGATATATTTACAATTTTGGAAAAAAAAATTTTCCACGGAAAACCTTATTGGTGTTTTCTTCGATTTAAATATTTTATTCGGGCTCATTTTAACCGTTGAAATGTTTACTTTAATGGTCTATATATGTTGATTGTTTATTTTTCAAGAAACTGCTTAAAATTGAGAAAAACCAAAAAAATCACTTTTCGGATCACGGAACAAAAACAAGTTTTCCGTGAAGTTTATTTATATCCACAACTAAAAAATAGAAAAACTATAACAGAAGTGAGTATTAAAAAAAAAATTGTGTGTTATAAAACCTTTTTAATGGGCCTTATTAAAATACCAAACTAAGGCCTAAAGCAAAAATTAACTTTTCAAAATCTAATCAGCGGAATGATTCCTTTCAAACTTGCTAAAACTAAGAAAATCAGCAAAATTCGGTTATTTTTATTAATTTCGAATAAAAATGAAAATAGGCCTTTTTACCCCCCAGGGGGGGATAATAGTGCCCCAACAGCTTTAGTTACAAAATTTCCTAATGTACAAGAGAGTAAATCCAAACAGTCTTCATTCTTTGGAACAAAATTAATGTCACAATCATAATCCTATATAGTAACATTATTTTCACTGAGAATATAGGTTAGGTAGGGTAATAAGGCCCACGGTCTACTCAAGTGGGCCTTATTGGAGTTATGACAAGATTTTATAAAATTATTCATTAACATATAAACACAATGGTGGGCGAAAAGAAACACCGAAAACATAAACTACATTACCTAACGTTCAAATTAAACAACTTACTACATATGGAAATAGTAATTAAAAAACAAATTTTTATTTTATCTAAGCGAAAATTATAATTCCAAGCAGCCATACTCCTCTCGGTGACGTAGCGTTTGGTACTGGCACAATTGCAACGACAGGCAGTGAGCAACGATTTTGAAAGAAGAAGATACTGAAATTTCATTTGTCAATTATTTCGAGCGTTTCAAAAGGAGATTTTTATCAGGCATATTTAATATTATATTGAAAGAAATGATGGTTTACAGCTGATTGGAGTTTTCCAGCTGGTTATGTTTTTGATCGGGTCTATGATGTAAGGTTTGGGATATTTTTTAAGGAAACTCCGATCTTTTTATTATGCTGTTTTATTGTTCACTCGACGTTTCGGGTCTTGATTCGTACCCTTCTTCAGGAGTTAGCTACATTAGAATATTATCTGCGCTATACCAAAATGCTCCGAAATAGAATTCGCACACACATTCAATAGCATCCACAATAGGTTAAAATTCACCATTGAAAAAGAGAATAATAAAACAATCCCATTCTTGGACATCCGCTTAATCAGAACAAACAACAATAAAATAATAACAGACTGGTACTGTAAACCCTGTAGTTCAAATCGGATACTGAACTATTTCTCCAATCACCCACAAAAAAACAAAAATTAACACAACTCAATCATTCATAAATAAAATATTTAAAATAAGTAATCGGCAATTCACACAGAAAAATATAAAAATTGCAGCAGACATTCTGACGAAAAACAACTATCCACACCACACGATAGACACATTAATCAAGAAAGCAACAAGGAATACTCATTATTATAACACCCAACATAATAGTACGATTAACAACATAATAAAATTAGACAACACTACCCCAATATACAGATCTATCCCATATATACATCCATTATCCCTAAAAATCGCTAGGATAATTCAAAATAATAATAATAAAATAAAAATGGCATTCAAACCTATAACGCAACTCAATAGTTGCTATTCAAAATTAAAGGACCCTATACCCACACAAGAAGCCAATAATGTTGTCTACAAAGTACCATGTGAAAACTGCACTGCAGCATATATGGGACAAACATCAAAAAAACTCAAAACCAGACTATCACAACACAAAACATACATAACCAAGAAAGCACCACGATCAGCATTAGCATCCCATACAATAAAAACTTGTCTATACTGCCTGTCTTGCAAATCATAAATTATTCTATGATTTCGCACTACGTCAATCAATTTTTCCTCAAAGCTCATTATTTTAAAAATACTGCGGCGTGCTATAACCTCAAAAAGATAAAACTGAATGCTAAAACAATTTCATTCGATTGATTTTGTTGATAGTACTGCAGCGACGACGGCAAAATTAAGGCTTAAACACAATTGCGACGACAGACGACAAACGACGACGATATATCGCTGTAAAACTTCTAAAAACACAGCATCTTATGCGAATGCACCAAATTGCGACGACCGACGTTGAGCGATCGACGACATTATCGCCGGGATTGATCAGTTTCTAATTTTGCCGTCGTCGCTGCAGTCCTACCAACAAAATTAATCGAATGAAATGGTTGTGGCATTCACTTTTGTCTTTTTTAGGTGGTAGCACGCCACGGCAATTTTAAAATAATGAGATTTGAGGAAAAATTGATCGAGGAAATGCGAAATCCATAAAATAATTTATAGTTTACAAGATAGGGAAGACAAGTGGACAAAAAAGACGTGGGTTGGATGGATATTTCAAAGCGTTTAATTTAGTTAATATCTGCATTTTCAGTTTTTTTTCCACACTTTGGTTCATTGCATTTCTTTCAATATAATATAAAATATTCTTGATAAAAATCTCCTTATAAAACTCTCAAAACATTTAACAAAAGAAATTTCAATATCTTCTTCTCTCACAATCGTCGCTCATCGCCTGTCGTTGCAATTGTGTTCCCAATTTTTCGAATGCCTGTTTCGCAGCGAAATTTTCGCTGTCGTCTCTCGTTCTGTCGGAATTGTGTTTAAGCCTTAAGACTTAATGCATATGTGCAATGTGCATAGAGTATGGGCTCTGAGACAACTTACATCTAGATGTGCAAAACCTCACAAAAACGCGGTCCAACTAAAACAAGCTAATGCCCCTCTAATAGAAAGCTACACATTCTCTCTCTCTCTCTTGCTGTAGTATGCTACATAAATTCTTCGCAATGATAGCTTTCTTTAGTTGAATAAAAAGTTAAAGAGCTTTCAAAAAGTGATCTGGCTTTATATGGAGATTTTCTTATATAGTTGTAAGTTGCTACGATTCATTTTAGTAGGAATTTTTAAATGTGGGTCTTATTATTTTCCAGGCTTTATTTGCCGCAGGCAACTTATGTAAATAATGGACTAAATTTCAACGACAGAATTTACTTAAATGTAATATTACTAAAGTTGAACCAATTTAATTAAAGAAAGTGGCGGAAATCTTCCTGAAACCTTTAAATGAATATCAAATTAACGAATAATTATACATATAAACGTGATAGAATATTTACACAAAAATTGTGAACTCGGAAGGTCATATTAGAAAGGTGCATGAAATAGGTACTTATAAGTAAGAGGGGGGGGGGTTAATAGGGGCAATAGGGGCCAGGGAAAGCGAGCAGCCGGCCTGATTTTGGAGTATTACATCTAGTTGCTTGGCATCATTTGGGATAGCGTCTTTCAGAACACCACGTGGAAAATAAATTATTTTAAAGTAGTACCTACTTCTTTTTAGCTTCCGAAGCATTAATTATAAATACTGCAGTTGAACTAGCAAAACACAATGATAAAACTGTCGTCGTCGTGGGTTCAGACTCAAGATATTGATTTACTACACCCAGAGAAAAAATTGGTGAAATCATTTGTAATTTTACATTTTTTCGATATAAAATGGCTCCATAAACGTTTCTTATTAAATTAATATCGATAATAGTAAAGTGTTGCTCATTCAAAAACCAACATTATCACACATTGAAACTAATGCTGTTCAATTCCAATTATAGCCTGCCACAAAATTAAATTATAATATAAAAGCTTACACCTTAGTTTAACAATTTGAAGGCTATGAAAAAATGACTATGTCTTTACGTGTCTTACATATTATTATAGCATGTTCTTTTATAATTTAACAAATCCTAAAGGTAAATTTTATAGCGACCGTATTAAGAATTTAAATGGTAACATTGGTTATTTTAAAATCGAACACTGATAGTTTATATATGCAATCAGTACTAGCCGAGAAACAATAAATGTTGTAAAAGTTAGAACAATTGAATTGATCCATCTAGGGTATAGAAATGATATTTTGGTAGAAAAATTTTGTTTATTTGGTGCTGATCATATACCACTTTATTCATATTATAATATAGTACATAATATAATATGTACCTACTATGAATACAATATGTATAATCCACATACTATACAGAATATCAATTTTTTTTTTAATGTATCAATTTTGTCAATATTTTCGTAGCCGTAAATCTTTCTTTGCTAGATTTATCCCGTAAGCATACGTCATAGTAAGAATTAATTTTCTCCTTAAAATCATCCCATCTACGTAAGAGTAAGTGCTCTTTGTTCGGGTAAAGCAAGTGAAAATCAATTGTTATCTGCAAAAGTTAAGTTAATAATAATAGATAGATAAATTTTGATATTCCTTACCAGTTCATAGCCTCTGGAATCTTTATATCTTGGCTAAGATCTTAAAAATTCCGAATTGGTTTGCGTTTATTTTTTAATTTCTTTTGCCGAACGCGAAACGTTTTTTCCCAATTGTGCTTCACTTCTCCTCAATCATCGCAACTCCTACTAAGTGAAGCTTTTAGCGCTTGTGAAATATTTTCTTCATTTTTAGTATAACGGACTGAATTTTTGGGCTCTGGTTTTGATTTTGAATACTTGTCATAAAGCTTTCCTCTTGGATTCCGTTTTCCTTGTCTAGGATCAAAGTAGTATTCCTGATAAAAAAAATTGTTAGAAGTTAAAATTTGTATATGAATTTAACATGTTAGACATACTTCCCATTCATTAGGAAAAAGGATCCTAATTTGTTTGGTCATAGACTGAAATCCGCTTGGACTTACTTTACATCCACTATTGTTTACGTCCTCTAATATAATAGATATTAGTTCTTGTCTGTGTAAGTCCAACAAGTCATCGTTTTTGGAATAGAAAATCCGTATCGCTTTTTCACTTTTTGACTTATTTAATAAGTCTGATAGATCCTGTAATTTATAGTGGATTAGTAGGTTCTTTCATATCTAAAAAGTTAATTATGGGTTTTTGTGTTTCGGAAGGATATTTTCTTATCTATCCGAAAGCAAGAATGCAAATTTCTCATTATAAAACTTGGTAAACAATTACTATTTTTTTCAAAATATCAAATATCAGTTAAATATAATTCTAATTTGCACTAATAAAATCTTATCGACATGCTTACCTTGAATAGTTGTATATAAATCCTCAAGCTTCTAATCTATTCAAAAGTTGTACAAATCTATGTCGAAATTTGTTACCGTTTCAACAGCAGGTACCGAAATATCCCTTGGCAATGTTATAATGACACTATTAGGTGTTTCTTGGAAGTTATTTTCACTCATTTTAATTAGCGCAAAAAATAATAAAAACTATGAATCTGTAACAGCGCTTCACACTTGTATAAATCCTTTACACTAAAGACTTTAATAACTGTGGTAATTATCCACAACACGCTTTTGTAAAAATATAACTGTATATACTTATTCAATATGCTTCATTTCGATTTTAACGCACGATTTCTCCGCAATTATCAACAAGTGACTAAATGAGTTCCGATTCAAGATGCAATACATACTTTGTATGTGTTTAAAACAACGATGTAAATTTTATATTGCATATCTTTAAAATAAACAAGCACATTTCAAAATTATATACATGGCTCAATAAATTAAATATGTTCCGATGAAATTTAATGAGTGAAGGTATAGTTTCATATATTAATTATATTGAAATTGCCCAATATAGTATAACAAATATTAATTTAACATTGTGAACTTATAAGTATACCTTTCTCAATGTAAATGTGATGTGACATCGATATACTATAAACGTTATTACATTTTTAAGAGGAACAACTGTTAATTTTATATTGATCCAATATTTAAGCATTGGCTTGTCATGTTAATTTAACTTTGTCATTAGTGTAGAAATGTCTTCATTATTTAACATTTTTTGTTTATAATTTAACGAGGTGATTTTGTTCTGAGTGTGGTATTTTTGCATCAAGTAAATTCATATGGTCTCAGTATTTTTTTTCCTACAAGCCAGGCTCAGGCAATGAAAAGGATTAATTCTATACATCTAATTGTTTCAAACACGAAACGTGCACAAATGTAATAGCATTTCTTCACTCCATTTCTAATTGCGATTCAACTTCCGGTTTTGCTTGAAAAGGAAAAAAATAATTATTGAGTAGCAAAAATTTATCTAGCCTAGCTAGTATTTTTTTTTTTTGTTTAAAAGATACAGACTGTTACAATTTTTAGAATGTGTTAATGACTAACCGCTGGCCACGACTGCTATTTTCCACAGAAATAACGGCATTCACCAGTCCGCACAGCTCAATCAAAAGTCTTTCTCAGTGTTTTATTAGTTTCACAGTTTTTTATTTGTTTTTTATCAAACGTCAAAACTTGTCTAGTAACTAGGAACTATGCTAATCTAGTAACTAAAAGCAAAATTGTTTCTATAGTTCATTTTTAACAAAACTCTCTCACTAATCCCTTTTTTAACAAAACTTTTTCACTAATTCCTTTACTAACAAAATTTTTTCACTAATTCCTTCTTAACAAAACTTTTTCATTAATTCCGTTTTAAACAAAACTGTAATTTCTTTTCGGACCTCGAACCGACAGCCGCCTAAGATTTTTTTTTTAAAACTCGACTATTGATTTTAGAACGCAAGACCACTTCTATCCAAGATTTAAAATTCAACTCCCCGCTTGATCACTTTTTTGGAGATCAAGAGCCGTCGTTCAGGGTAGAAAATGCATAGTTGCATTTCTACCATGAGAAAATTTTGCACTCATTCTGGACTTGATTAAAAAAGTCCAGAATATTTTTTTATGGACGGTGGATTAAAAAAATTTAATTTGATGGCCACCGTCTCGTTGCTTGAAATTCGGGCGCGCGTATATATGTAATGTATTTTCGCGGCGCGCATTTCTTATGGCGGCGAAAGCTTTTGTTCCTAATATTTTGTTCCTAATATGTATGTATATGTAATATATATGTATATGTACATACATATTGTACATTTCGCGACAAATCTTACTGAAGTTAAGATTTGTCTTTTAATTCATTTTAATTTGTATTTGTTTTTGTAATTTCGGATGGCAAATTGCCGTGGGAGTATTTTAAGCTAAACGACTTGGGTGAAATGGATACTTTTGTTATTCCCAAATCGTTTGATGGGAATTTGTGCCAGGAATGTGAAGAAATTGCTGATGCAATTTCTTCGACTATTCGTATGATAAGCTAATCATGTTTTTAACAGAAGGAGCAGCCGCACAACCATGCAATAGAGTTTATTACCAATTGCAAACTTGGCATGGTTATTTGGACAACGAGCCCGTTAACAAAAAAGTTATGTAGTGGATCTGGAACGAACATGTATAGGTAGGCTCGTGAGCAAATTTATCCCAGAGAGCTCAGACTTAATTTCCGAAAAATTAATAAGAAGTAAATATTACCTGCAGCTGTGACAGTGGTTGTAGTAAACAAAGATGTGGCTGCTGAAAACATGACCTAAAATGTACAAATTTATCCAGTAATGATCATGCTAAAATAGAAAGAAAGAAATATTTGAAGACGTAAATTGTTCAGAAGAGATTATTGATAAAGAACCAGCAAAGAATCTTGTTATTTAAATTGTAGAGCTCGAACACGTTGATAATCTCGAAGATCCTTCGGAATTTGAAACTTTTATTGATGAAAAAGAAGAACAACCACAATGCAAAAGATTTAATTTCTCATACATTTTTTATTTTTATAAAAAAATATTAATAAATTAATTGTTCTACTTAATAATTACGTACTCAAGTTATTTTATTCAAATGTACCTAAAACAGATTACTCATCTTTATACTATTTTGTTTAGTGAAAAAATAGTCACTGTCAGTGAGTCTTAACTTTACCTTACGACTTTCAATACGGTACGGTGCATTACCATGAAAATCTCAAGTTTCAGGATAATTTCCACCGCTTTCTTCACTTAAATTGGTTCAACTTAAAGAAAAAATTTAAATCATAAAAAAAAATTGAAAAATGCGTGTTCCGAAAAATCATTTTTTTCGTTTCTCTCATTTTAAAGTTGTTTCATGAAGAAGTAAACCATTAACATATATAGATCATTTTAAAGCAGACATTTCAACGATTAAAATAAGCCTCGATAGAATATTAAATCGAAATAAAAAAAAACACCACTAAAGTTTTCCGTGGAAGATATCGTAAACTACATGTTTCCTAAATTCCAAGAAAACTGCGCTTATTCAATGCAAAAAAAGGTATACTTTCACAAAATTTCATGTAGTTTGAATTATTTTTACGAGAGAAACAAAAAAAAACTGGAAATTCCGTTTTCCGAATTTTTCTCAAATTTGGGGTTTTGTTGAAAAATGCTTTATATGAAAGGTTTAGAGATTTTTATTATCAAATATATATAATGTAATCTACAAACGATTATCTTTCTAGCGACTATAACTTAAGGGGGTCATCTAGTGGGCGAACTGTTCTCAACATGGCATTTTCGAAAGTGAAGCAATTTTATAAATGACAAAGAATATGTACCGAGCCATAAAAGTAACGACTTGGTATCAATGATATCTTTCTTTTGCAATTGTTTTTTTTTCCAATTCCTTTTTTATACATATAAAAGGGAATATGTTGAAGAAAATTTACGCGATTTCATATATTGCAATCAAAAGCCACAATTTCTTATAAATGTTTTAATTTGAGTTCATTGCACGAAAATTACTATTTGTCTACAGAATTGTAAAGCACTTAACCAGGATCTAAAGTAGTGAGTTTAAATATGTTTCTTCATTATTCAAAAATTTTTATTATTAAAAAACGTTTTTTTTTCGGTGCATGAAGGTCTATTTCGACGTTGTTCTTCGACGGAGAAAAGCAAGGATCTTCCTTTTTGCCAATATTTTCATTGAGTTTCATTGTTATAGCTATACTTCGTTCTACGCAATCATTTACTACATTTAATGTTTTAATATATTCCAATGACGTCTGATATTCCGCATTTGTTTCCAAAAGTTCGGATGACTATTAAGAAATCCAAACGGGATGCCAAGAACTTTGAAGAAATCTATTGTGTTGGAAGTGATGAAATCAGCTAATGTTGATTCATCTTTAGACATAGTCTTCCTTGTTTGTTTCCCGGTACCTTGTTTCTTTAAATTATTTAGAATTTCAGATGGGGTACCTTCCGTCAGCAACTGGTCGAAAAATGCTAAGCCAATGAGATATTCTCCCGGATAACAAATGTGTGAGCTTCCATTTTTTTCAATGCTGCATTTGATACGCTCTCGTTAATCCTTCTAAACTTGTATAAAAATTAAAGAATATGTTGCTATAACTTTAATGTTTAAAATTTATATTTACTTTCAGTTTAATGTCTTCAAGCATACTTAAATCTTTGTGTGGTACGATGGTGGCAATAGGACAAATGTAGCAATACTTGACGTAACTTTTCACTATAAACAGACAAGTATCTTTAAAAAGCTTCAAATCTTTTGCCGATATCAAGGTGTGCTGTTTGCTGAACATAAAAATTTTTAAACAATGAATGGATTTCGCCATCCATCGGGCTTGACTTACACATCCAGGTTTTAATATTCGAATTCCTCTATTACTACTATTATAAAGTAAAGTGTCATCGGCGATACCACTTCTGAGGAAGTATCGTTGAACTCGTGAATTTTTTTTATAAAAAAAAAACTATAAAAATTTTTATTGTGAAAAACGAAAATTTTGGTGACATTCGTGGCAATTTATTTAATTTCGGCCGTTGCTATGGCAACATGGCAAGTATTCAAGTGTTCGGAATTTAATTTAAAAATAGAAAAATAAGACAATTATAAAATAATAATAAACAAAATTAAAAATTAAAATAAATTATAACTAAGTAATAAATTAATTTTGAACTTAATAAAGAGCAATAAACTTTCTCTGCCGCACTTGCAATGAGTGCGAGCAGCAACGATTCTGGGGCGAGTGACGATCCCTCGATATTGTAGAAGGAAGAAGGGCATTAAGTCCTCTTCTTCCCAAAAAACAACAGAAGGACCCACAGAAAAGGCAAGTAGGCGCCCAAATAAAGAGGCCAAGAGTAATAATTTACAAACATTTCCATTAGAAGAGTTATTTCCAGGACAGCCGTGGCTGTCCGAGAAAACTCTGTAACATCAGCTCCAAAAAGTGCAGCTATTACTGGAACATCGGTAGCTGCAGCTTTAACACATTATCCTACGTTGAAGGAAGTTGTTAAAGTGGTTTCGGCTTCAGCGCCAAAGGCAAGCGGTGTAGTAATAAAGCCACCGCTTTCTTCAAAGTAGGCAAACATCTCAAGGCAACACCCATCAGAACCAACAGCGAGACCAAAAGCAGCAGCACCACGATCCCGGCGTTAGTGTGAGGGATATCATATGCGGTAAGTGGCAGTTCTAAACAAAAATTATAGGTAAATGAATCATTCCTCGGCCAACCCCATTGGACGCAGGTAAGCCTCAGCCTAAGACCAGTGCGGGTCTCCATGGCATCTTCGACGGGAGGTGGCAGGACTATAGCTACGGGATGCAGCTTGAGCAGATCAGAGGATGTCCTCGGACTGCACACCTAAAGGAAATCTCTCGCGTCATCTCCTGTGAGCAGCTACTTTCCATGGGGATTATAGCTGGAAGAATTGTCGAGGTGACCACCACAACCCTCGAAAGCGCTACCAAGTACATGCTAGAGGGCATCGAGGTGGAGAGTAGACACCTCGTGCCATTCCCGTTAAAGAAAAAGCCCACGAAGGTCGTGTTTTCCTTACCCTATGCGTGCCCAACATGAAAACCTCTCGAATTTTCTTGGGAGATTCGGGAAGCTTCATAGAAAGGTTTGTGACATTCTCATAAAATTGAGGACGATGGTCTCGGACGAGGTATCCCCGGTACCAGCCGGGAAGCATCCTTTACTTTAAATAAGGGGTGCACGCTGCCAGCAAGCTTTTACTTGAGCTTATCCGGCTCGAGATACTGGATTGACAAGGCCACTGTAGCGAAATACCAAGCTTGATATTTGGTAGGGAATTTTATTGCTGACTGCCCCAAGAGAATCGGGAAGAAGGCTGAACTGAGGGTTCCCTCGAAGGAAACGACTACTACAGTAGTGGCTCTGGAGAAGGAATCTTCAGCCAGCACTCATCCTTTTTTTTTTGGAGTAGCCAGCGGCTAAAGTGCCTGAAGTTGTCCCAGAGGCAAAAGAAATTCCGGCTATAAACGGTGCCACGTCAGGACTTGAAAGCATGACTATTTCCGGCGAGGAGTCGACTCACCAAGTAGGGAAGAAAAAGAGGACGAGGAGGAAGACGAAGGTGGACCGGGCGATGCTGCCTCCTCCAGACCCAGCAAAGCCAGTCGAGATAGGACCGCTTTGGATGAGACTGGTCTCTCCAGCTTCGGTGGCTATGAGTCGTGTGATAGCACCAGTTCGACTGGTAGCTCGCAAATTTGAAGTCTCGAAGAGGATGGCAACCCTTTCTACGAAGAAGATTTGCAGCATCTTGGCCAGCTCCAGTTCAAAAAGAATTCAGATAAAATCTGCAGTATTCTTGTAAAGGAGCTGGAGAGGCAAGAGTTGTTTCTTCCTCCGATTTAAATCCCACAACAGGAGTCCAAGAACTAGTGGAAGTACAACGATGCAGCTTGCTGTAAGCGTCTCCATAGGAAGGTGGAGGAGTTGATTCAGGAGCACCGCTTGGCCGATTCTCCTCATCAGTAGACGTCGCACATTCGTCGTTTGAGCTTTTCATCTCTTTGAATGTGTAAGAAATCGTCTCTTAACACCGAGGGCTTAAGTGTTCATACAAGACTGGCTATGCAATGTTTGCAACACCTGCGCCTTACGCTCAGGGGTGGCAATCATTGTATCCAACAAATTTACACTATCTACTCCTGTTTACACAGATATCTTCTCAGGCTTCGCTTCTTCTTTGGACTTTGTCAACTTTGCAAATTACGTCCACATCATTTTATTGCTAAAGAACAAGCAAAATATTTAAAGCTTTGCAAGGTTAACTTAAAGCCAAATGAATGCATTATGATCTCTGATTTTCCCGAACATTATTCTTTCGTGGTTCAGGATGCTGTTCAAGCATTTCACTGGGAAAATGCGCTATGCATCATACAGCCATTTGCCATTTACTATTTGGATGATACCGACACGCTGCAATTTACACAACCAACACAACAACCAACAACCAAAACAACACAACCATGGCGCAGTTCGTTTACTTTTGGAAAAAAGCTTCAACTTCATAAAGGACAAATTACGTTTTGTTAAAAAAATTATTCTGGAATTCAATACAAAAATAGAATGACCTGGTGAAATCTATGCCATATGAAGAAAGAGTTCAATCTTGAGGCAGAATGGCACTTTTATGCAACCTGCCATGGGAAAGGATCTTACGATGCTTTAGGAGGCGTTCTAAAAAAATGCAGCAAAAGCTAGCTTGCGAAATAGTGTAATTCAAACGTCGAAACATTTGCATGATTGGGCTGTTTCACAAAAAGATACTAAAGTAAATTATGTTCACGCTTCACCAAAGGACTACACCAATATTGAAAGAAAAATTAAAAATAGATATGATCGTGCCAAGGCAATAGTAGGTACTCAAAAGTACCACAGTTTTATACCTGTAAATGAAAATAAAACAGAAGTATTATTGTATTTTTTTTTAAACGCTTATTTTATTGAGTATCTCAAAACAATAAAACAATCATTTTTTGAAGTAAATTCTAAAATTTACATATGAAATTTTGCAGAGACGGTAATAAAAAACTTGTATCTCCTAAACCAAGAGCTGAACACATTGAATAAATAACTAATAAGGAAACGGCATATCGGGTGAAAACCTAAGCCACTCGGCAAAATGTGTTAGTGTGCTGTATTTGTATTCATTTCGTCATGGCAGTAGTGAAACCGTGAAATTTTGAAGGGGGACTTTTTTTATAATCCAAATTGCTATATAAAATAAACAAATTTTTGGCGCCCCCCCTTATCTTCAGATAATATTCCTTGGCATTGCCTATGATAATTTAAGTGAACTTTCAAATAAGTGACCAGCCCTCTTGTCTAGCTGAACATCCGGAAATGTTTGATATATTATGTATTAATATTACAGCATGCTTCCGGAGGGAGTCAAAAATCCAAAATTAATAAAAACTGTGTTCTCTTTTTCAATACTTTTTATTTTTGTTTTTATTTCTTTGGAAAGCCCCATTTAATACCTTTAATTTGCGATATCAAACAAAAGAATCGTATAAAGAAACACGTCCACAGTGAAAACATTAAAATTTGAGTCACCCTGTATGCAAGACCGGAAGTCAGCAGGCTAAACAAAAAATACGGGTCCAATATTTTTTAATACTTAACTAATTCTGAAAGTTTCATCGAAATAGGAGGGGGTTGTGGGTCCAAAAATTGAAAATTTTGATAGTTTTGGTATGGAATTGCTGAATATCAAATTCGTTCTCAGGAAAAAGTAAATAAATTTCTCTTGCTTTGGTGCGTAATGCCTAATCTACAATGCATGATAAAACGATATCATTTACTAAAGCATGCATATAAATACACGAAATATGTAGTGGTGAGCTGTCAAATTAAACAGCAGTTGACCTGTCAATTATCATAAATGTAATTGCTTTCTCGATTGCATTGTAGAATTACATAAATGAAAATATTTGGTCTCAATAATTTATATTATAGTATAGTAAACCAAGAAATTGCTTGGGACAATTCAAACAATATAAAATATTGCTTTAAAGACTGAAAGTACAAGTGCCAGTTTACAGCTGTTTTGTTCTAAATTCCCCTACATGGTTCTAAATTAGCTGAATACAGCTGAGGTATTACTACATCGTTTTTGCTAATTAACTACTATACATGAGCTCGTGCTCATGTCATCAAATGAGTGAAAGATAAGAGACATTTTTGCACTCATGAATTTTCAAAGGCAAGAGTGTGAAGCAAACACAAAAATCCATGTCGTTTTGACGACGTGATTTTCCCATGCAATGGAGATTAGGCATAATCCTCTGACATTTTGGTAATAAATTAATAAACGATAATTTTTACTCCAAAATAAACTGCTGTTAATAGATGATGTCATGTGTGAATGTGTGTGTATATCTGGATGTTGGCACGGCTGTGTTACAGCTCTGAGATTCAATATTAGTAACTGAAATATTCTGAGGTTCATTTAAGTCAGAATTCTCGTGGGAATCGGTTCTTGCTGGTTTTTTGGAGAATTTATGAATTTCCTCACATATGTTCCTGAAGGCCTGGATGCCCAATTTAAATGTAACAAACTTTAAAGAAGAAGTATTCGCATCTATTTTCAACAATTTGTAGCACGAAATTAAATCTGATGCAATACCAGCCTTTCACGCAATATACTGTCAGACGATGTATCAGGGTGCAGTCTAGATAGATGAATATATTTAATGTTGTTTACAACCGAGAGGTCATTGACCGGAGAAGCAGATACAATAATTTTTTTGCTTTGTCGCCTTTTACGCTGAACAACATTCCAATTGTTATTGTTTTCGACATCATTAACTACAGCAATCGGATTGCTATCAGAAGAGTCTGTTGCAGCAGCGGTGCTCAAAGAACTCGAAAAAAAATTTCCTGGTCCATTTCTGTTATCAGTTGTTTGGGGCCAAAGATAACGTTTCATTGGGATTGTTGCTTAATACCTTAATAAAAGTCACTGCAACAGTCGATGAATCATCACTCCTGGTAGAGTGGGATGACATAGGAATAGTTGCAGCATGAGTAACGGCCTTGCTCGATTGTAATGGCTTATTATTATCCACAACAGATGCAATTTCCATTGTTTGAACTTTAAGGTCTGTTGCGGCCTCTTATAGCCTCATGCAACTCGCCGGTAAATAATAAGACCTTGTCTGCTTAAAATACGTTTATTGAAACCTTTTATTTAATTTTTCTTTAATTTTTCAACAGTCAATTTGTCTTAACTAATTTATGAGATACTATTTTTTAAACTAATTAATTCTATACTTAAAACTACAGTCGTTCTTCTGTAATGAAACAAAAAGTAATAAGTATCTTCAAATATAAAGAAAATCAAAATTTCAACTTTAATTTCAAGTTATATGTGCTCAAAGTGAGCTCAATTTCAAATTTTTAATTTTTTTTTTAATTTTCTATTATTATTTATTTTACTATTATTATGTTATTTAATATTTAAAGCCATTTCAAACAATTCAAATAATTTCAATAATTCACATCCTTATGTTAATAACATGAAGTTGTTAGTTTTCCCAAAGACTTAAAAAAATATTTTTACCTTGGTAATAACCCAAGCCATGAATATCTTTCTAATTCTGAACAATTTAGAGTTCTGTCAGAGAAGTATTTTGCCCTGGTAATAACCCAGTACCTGAATATATCTCTGCGAACACCTACTCACTATTTTGATTACGTTTCCGTAGTGACTAGTTTCCAATTTTGTTTAGAAAAACACTTTTACATTGGTAATGACCCAACGCATGAATGCTCTTCTAAATTTGGAATGGTTCGAACATTTTTAGAGAAATATTTTTGCATTGGTAATGAACCCAATACCCGAATATCTCTCTGAGAAAATAGCACCAAAAACCACAAATATCAAATTAATTTCGCTTTCCAATCCTTTAGAAAAGCATTTCTATATTGGTAATGACCCAACGTATGAATGCTCTTCTAAATCCAGAAATTTTCAGAGAAATATTTTTGTATTGGTAATGAACCCAATACCCGAATATCTCTCTGAGAAAATAGCACCAAAAACCACAAATATCAACAAGTCTATTTTATTATCGAGAAAAATATTTTTACTTTGGTAATATCCCAACGCATGAATATTCTTCAAGAAAATAATTTGGTAATGACCCAAATCACTCGACCTTACCGGTAGTAGCCCAGAAGATGAAGTGAAATGCCTACTTGGCTTGCTCAGCTTTATATAGGGGCTCCGCCGCCAGCCATATTGCCTTTGAAGCTTTGCTACTAACTTGACCACTTACTGCAAAGATGTTTAGGTCACTTATTTAGGTCACTTATTTCAAGTGATAATTTCATAACACTCCCTACTTTGCTTTACATGACAGTTGACAATTGTCAATTATTTGAAAAAAATCTGTTTATTTTGTGATTTCGTGCTTTTAATGTTCTTTTTAATTATTTATTGCGATAAATATTTCGCGTGTTTTTTTGTTTTGAAGTGGGGTTTTCGATTGCTGGTGCATACATGTTTGCATGAAGGCCATGTAAAAGGTAGTTTTAAGAATTAGATTCAGAAGAATTTCTGTTTCCTTTTTTTATATTTTTTAGGTGGACACCTGTGGATGTATTGTTGCAAGCTGCAACATATTCCAGCCCCGTTGATGCATCACTACATGTATTAAACAAATAAAAATAAAGATGCTTTGAATTATATCTTTGAGTATTTTTTTATTTCATTGTGGCCGTGTTGTACGACGGTATCCG
Source organism: Dioctria rufipes (assembly GCA_963924295.1). NCBI lineage: Eukaryota > Metazoa > Arthropoda > Insecta > Diptera > Asilidae > Dioctria > Dioctria rufipes. The sequence goes on along the minus strand of OZ002743.1, from coordinate 90,821,737 downwards.
TGCCATAAAATTTTGTTTCCGCGAATTTTTATTCGTACACTGGAACCATCCTTCAAGAAATAATTGTATCTTTTTCGAGTTGATGCTCGAATATGGTCCCAGGGAATGGCTTGCAATTCTCCATATGTTATTTGGACATGCTGTCCTTCCTGTGTAAACAGATCATATGGCCTTTAATCTAGCGAACTTGGAGGATTGAATTGTGATGAGGTGGAAGGTCTGGTGTTACCCTTTGTAGATGTGGTTTCCGCAGGAGATATTAGTGGTAATGTTCCCACATTTTCCTGTGTACTTCCACTAACTACGTCCAGCACTTCTGGTGGTGGCGAAGATTCTGGTTCTTCCCTGGGTGGTGTTGGTGGGAGTGGTGAGATTGGCCGTTCTGGTAGTGTTACTGACAAACGCACCAGTGTCTCTTCAAAATCGTCCATAATATCCTCGTACATCAGATCTAGTATATCATCCATTGCTTTTGGTTTGCTGTAATATGGACGATATACTGTCAATATTTAATAGCGCAAAGTTTTGGACATGGACGACATTGGATCACGCAAAATACTATACATTTATGGACATACAGGACGAAACAAAATCTTACGTACGTTTTGACCTGGTTTTCACAGTTACGACTCTTACTCTGCCATCATTGACAGGATGAGAACCTTCGATGATTCCCAATAACCATTTTGAGGGTGGTTGTTTTTCATCTTTTATGATGACAATCTGTCCCAATTTAATGTTTGGGTGATGTCTTTTTTTTGTAGCTCTGTCAAATACTCTGCTGACCATCGCTTCCAAAACTGTTGGCGCAGCTGTTGTATGAGCTTCCATCTGTTTTGAATTTGTGTCGCTGTTTCAGGTAAACTGGCTTCAGGCATGGAGAGTAGTGACCTTCCGAATAGAAAGTGGCCTGGCGTGAGTGCTTCAAGCTCTAATGAGCTCGGCGAAAATTTGCATAGAGGCCTTGAATTTAAGCAGGCTTCTATTTGAATCAATAGTGTGCTTAACTCTTCGAAGGTTAATATTGTTGATCCTAATGTGCGACATAAGTGGTGCTTCACACTCTTTACTCCTGCTTCCCATAATCCTCCATGGTGCGGAGTAACAGGAGGTATGAAGTGCCGTGTTATGCCCATTTCTGCTGTCTTGCTTGCGACAGATTCAGTTCCCTCCGAAATAGCCTTATGTAATTCTTGTTGCATCATCTTGTTTGCACCGACAAACGTAGTCGCGTTGTCAGAATAGATGTTGGAGCATATTCCTCTTCTCCCGATGAACCGTTTCAAGGCTGCTAGAAATGCTTCTGAAGTAAGGTCTGAACCTACTTCTTTGTGTATTGCTCTAGTCGACATACACACAAATAAGCATAAGTATCCTTTATAGACCTTGGATCCCCTATGTTTGGACATTTTTAAGTCCACGGGTCCTGCATAATCTAAGCCTGTGTTTTCAAATGGTTGTGTCGGGGAGACTCGAGGCGTAGGTAAGTTGCCCATCAGCTGCTTTTGTGTTGCAGCACGATATCTCAAATATGTTATACAATGAAGAATTCTTCCTTTTATAGCATGTAAGCCATTGACAATCCAATATTTGTTTCGTATCGCATTTAGAACCAGCTGAGGTCCCCCATGCATTGTCTCCTTGTGATAGTAATCTATTAGAAGTTTAGTAAAATGATGGGTTTTTGGTAATATTGCTGGATGCCTAGTTGTGAAAGGTAAGTTGGAGTTTTACAATCTACCGCCCACTCTTATTATGGCATGATTATCGAGGAACGGACACAGATTGATGAGTCGATTTTGCCCTTTAATCTTGTCTTTGTTTAATAATTGTTTGCGTTCGGTTGCGTATGCCTTTCTTGTACAAATTTAATTAGAATTATTTCCGCCTGGTTGATTTCCTCTGGTTTTAAGATGCCAGTAATTTTTTGAGCTTTGTTCCTGCAATTGTGTAAAAAACGTCTACATTGTGCTGTTACACGTAGTGCTCGTCTTAACGTGGAGAATTTCTACAGTAGCTCAATTGGTTCTTCGTCTTGTTGTACCATCATTGTTTTTGATACTTTTGCTTCTAATGAAGTTTCTCTTAGGTTGACCATTTCTTTCGGCCATGCCAATCTTGGCTGTTTGAGCCAGGAAGGTCCTGTCCACCAGAACGTTGAATTTAATATATTGATTGGCATTGTACCTCTTGACGGTATATCAGCAGGGTTCTCCTTTGTAGGCACGTAGCTCCAAGTGTTGTTAGCATTATTCTCTTGGATTTCCGCAACTCTGTTTGCTACGTAGGTGCGTTATTTTGTTGGATAGCCCTTTATCCATGCTAGCATAATTTTGGAGCCCGTCCATGAAAAACTATTAATCTCTGGAAGATTCATATCATTTTTGACTTGCAGTAGAGTTGTCTAGGCGTGGCAGCGTGATTGGTTTGACTGAAGTTACTCTTGTTTTAGCCATCAGTAATCTGGTATGTGTAAGGCCACTAGTGTCAGTAACTCTGAAGTATACTACAGCTGCATATGCTGCGTTTGATGCATCGCAGAAGCCGCGTAATTGGTAATCTGCAAAAGAATGTTTAAGCTTTATCCAACGAGGGATTTTTATCTCTAGGAGATGTGGCAGTTGCAGCTTGAACTGACACCATTCCTCACTAATTTCTTCTGGTACTTTTTCATCCCAGGTACATCCACACAACCACATTCTTTGGATGAGAATTTTGCTAAGACGATGCATGGTGCGAGCCATCCCAGTGGGTTAAATAGCTGCGCCACTTGCGACAAGATTGTGCGTTTTGTAAATGCACTTGCTTCAAATTTGTCTGCCTTGAATGCAAACGTGAAATTATCGGTAGCAGGATGCCATTGTATGCCAAGTGCTTTCACTTGGCTATCTTCTTCAAAATTAAGTGGCAAATTAATTTCACGTTCACTTTCAGGTAACCACTGTAGTAATTCTTCGTGGTTTGCTGCCCACTTTCGAAGATTTAATCGTCCTTCGTTGAGCAGGTGGATGACTTCCTTCTGGATTTGTTTCGTTTCGTCTAACGTATCGCTGCCAGTAAGCAAATCATCAACATAAAAATCTTGTAACGCAACGTTTGATCCTTTCGGGTACTTAGCTGCATTGTTTTTCGCAATTAGTTGCAGCGTTTTTATTGCCAAGTATGGTGCAGCTGTGGTGCCGAAAGTCACAGTATTTAGTTCGTACTCTTGTATTGGCTCTCTCGTATGGGCTCGCCATAGTATTGTTTTGTACTTCCAATCATGTTCATGTATCTTGATCATTCGGTACATTTTCTCGATATCGGCAGTCATGGCATATTTGTGTTTACGCCATTTGATTAATGTGGAGTAGAGCTTCGCCTGAATTGTGGGGCCTGTTAACATTTGCTTATTCAGACTCTTACCATTTGATGTTTTTGCCGAGGCATCGAATACAACTTTTAACTTAGTTGTACTACTGTCTTTTATGACAGCATGATGAGGTAAATAATACCTTTGGGTTTCCTTCATTGCTTCTACCTCTGGTTTAATTTTTCTCATATGTCCAAGTTCGACATATTCTTGAATACATTTCTTGTATTCTTTATGGAATTCGGCATCACGATCGAACTCTTTTTCAAGCTGTTTGAATCGTTTGATCGCCATCTGTTTAGAATCTCCTAAAATAGGGCCCCTTTCGGACTTGAATGGTAGTTTTACTGCATAACTACCGTCTTCAAGACGCCTATGATTCTCATTGAAGAATTTTTCACATTGTTCTTCTTCCTTGGTATGTCTTCGTTTTGGATGAAGTTCTTCCCATTCCCAAAACTTTCTCACTTGGTTATTCAGTTGAGCGAGGTCATTACTATTTTCGGTGGCGAATGCCGAGAAATTTACATCTTGCTAGTTCTTGTTTGACTGTGATGTTATTTCGCCGAAGAGGATCCATCCCAGCTTTGTGTTTTGCGCTATAGGAGTGCCCTGTTGTCCGCTTTTAATGCCTTCGCATATAATTTTCGCGTAAATATTTACGCCCAGTAGCAAGTCAATTTTTCCTGATTCTAGAAACTCTGGGTCTGCTAGAGGCAGCTCTTTCACATGAGTCCAATTAAGTGCCTTAGCACGTGTTGGAGGAAATACATTGGTTATGCTCTTGATAACGTAAGCTCTCAAAGGGAGCTCGAATTCTGGTGCTGTGGTAGATCCTAGGTGGAGAGACACTTCCTTCTTTGCCCTTGCCACTTGTGTTGATCCCAAGCCCGTGATTTGCAATGATGTAGCAACGCCCTTGAGTTGTAGGCTTTGATAAGCGGCTTCAGATATAAATGAGCTTTGTGATCCTAGATCGATTAAAGCTCTCATGGGAATTAACATCCCGCTTCTGTCCTTCACGTATACTTTGGTTGTTGCTAATAATGCTTGTGTGGTTTTCTTATTATTGGACCAAGCATTAGCCGAAGTGCATGGAACAGGCTTATTTGACGGTGACTGCTGTATATTTTCAGCAGTCTTTGGCTTATTTGAAAGTTTATTGTTGTTTTCGTGTAGCCAAGTGTGATGATGTTTGTCACATTTGAAGCATCCGTTTCTATTGGGGCATGCTTCTTTGCAATGTGGTTTTAAGCAATTTATGCATAATTTATTTTTAATTATGAATTCACGCTTTTCATTTAAACCCTTGTGCTGAAATTTTGTGCATCTTTGAATAATGTGTTTATCCTTGCACATTATGCATCTTCCACCCTTTGGGCAAGATCCGTTGTGGCTTCGGAGACAATTTAAACAAATTTTATGTCTCAACAGAATTTTGCGCCGGTTTGTAGTATTGTGCTTACGAAATTCTTCACAATCTTGTATGAAGTGTGGTTCTCTACATATCACGCAGATATTTGGGCCATTGACGTGATAGTTTGAAGATTTCGTATATCCAGACTTGTGTGTAGTGGCATGGGAGTGTTTGCTATGATTTATTGCTTCTAAAGTTCTAAATCGTGCTTCCATGAAGCTGAACATTTGGGTTAACTCTGGCAATTCAGTATTAGCAGAGACTGAATGTTCCCACAATGTGCGGGTCTCGAGAGGAAGTTTTTGTATGATGATGAATATTATGATTGGATCCCAAGTTTTTGTTGATATTCCAAGGGATGTCAATTCATGTAAGCATTCTTTTGTTTTGTCATACAATCCTTTCAAGTTGTTTTCATTCTCGTATTTAATGGCAGTTTGATTCAATAATTCTTTAATTTGAGTGAATACCAACACTCTTTTATTGTTGTATCTCTGTCTTAGTTCTGCCCATGCAGCTGCATAGTTCCCACCGGTTACATCATATTGTCGTAATATTCTTTCTGCTTCTCCCGACAAATTCGATTTTAGATATTGTAGCATGTCATGTAACATGTAACATGTCATGAAATGTTCGCCATTTAGTATAATCGCCATTGAATTTTGATATCTCAATATTAGGCAATTTTATTTCTGCTCTTATTTCTTTACTAACAGCTACCTCTGCTTTAATTACCTTTGGTTCCTGTAGCTTCAATAATTCGTCTTGAAGTTTGCCTAAGAATTCGAAGTATGAACCTTTGCATTCTTCATATAAAGCGCTCTTTTCGTAGTCTGCAAGCACTGCCTTATCATTATCTTCGAACTCAGTGAGTAATTGTTGATGGTAGACTAGAAACTGTTCCCACAATTTTTCTATACTTTGGGTTCGTTTCTTCACGTAGCCAATTGTGAGTCCTTTATCACTCGTTCTATTTCGATAATTTGTAATGGCATGATTTAATACCTTTTTGAAGGCCTTCTGTTTTCTTATAATTACCTCCATGTCTGTTCGTTTTAACTAGTCGGTTTATACGGTAAAATTAAGGATTTGAATTGTTTTATTCGACTGTTGAAGGACTATTTCAATAAACGTATTTGGCTAACGACAAATCCGGCTCGAAGGACCAATGTTGCGGCCTCTTATAGCCTCATGCAACTCGCCGGTAAATAATAAGACATTGTCTGCTTAAAATACGTTTATTGAAACCTTTTATTTAATTTTTCTTTAATTTTTCAACAGTCAATTTGTCTTAACTAATTTATGAGATACTATTTTTGAAACTAATTAATTCTATACTTAAAAGTACAGTCGTTCTTCTGTAATGAAACAAAAAAATAATAAGTATCTTCAAATATAAAGAAAATCAAAATTTCAACTTTAATTTCAAGTTATATGTGCTCAAAGTGAGCTCAATTTCAAATTTTTAAATTTTTTTTTTAATTTTCTATTATTATTTATTTTACTATTATTATGTTATTTAATATTTAAAGCCATTTCAAACAATTCAAATAATTTCAATAATTCACATCCTTATGTTAATAACATGAAGTTGTTAGTTTTCCCAAAGACTTAAAAAAATATTTTTACCTTGGTAATAACCCAAGCCATGAATATCTTTCTAATTCTGAACAATTTAGAGTTCTGTCAGAGAAGTATTTTGCCCTGGTAATAACCCAGTATCTGAATATATCTCTGCGAACACCTACTCACTATTTTGATTACCTTTCCGTAGTGACTAGTTTCCAATTTGTTTAGAAAAACACTTTTACATTAATTTTGGAATGGTTCGAACATTTTTAGAGAAATATTTTTGCATTGGTAATGAACCCAATACCCGAATATCTCTCTGAGAAAATAGCACCAAAAACCACAAATATCAACAAGTCTATTTTATTTTCGAGAAAAATATTTTTACTTTGGTAATATCCCAACGCATGAATATTCTTCAAGAAAATAATTTGGTAATGACCCAAATCAATCGACCTTACCGGTAATAGCCCAGAGGATGAAGTGAAATGCCTACTTGGCTTGCTCAGCTTTATATAGGGGCTCCGCCGCCAGCCATATTGCCTTTGAAGCTTTGCTACCAACTTGACCACTTACTGCAAAGATGTTTAGGTCACTTATTTAGGTCACTTATTTCAAGTGATAATTTCATAACACTCCCTACTTTGCTTTACATGACAGTTGACAATTGTCAATTATTTGACAATTGTGTTATTTGTCACTTCGGAAAAATCGGTTTATTTTGTGATTTCGTGCTTTTAATGTTCTTTTTAATTATTTATTGCGATAAATATTTCGCGTGTTTTTTTTTTGAAATGGGGTTTTCGATTGCTGCTGCATACATGTTTGCATGAAGGCCATGTAAAAGGTAGTTTTAAGAATTAGATTCAGAAGAATTTCTGTTTCCTTCTTTTATATTTTTTAGGTGGACACCTGTGGATGTATTGTTGCAAGCTGCAACAAGGTCATTCACCTCTTTCGAAAAGATTTTTTTAAAAGATTTGATTTCACTTGAGAGCGAAGGGATTAGGCTAAGGCTACTTGAACAATTCGAACATTTCCAACAAATACATGAGTTTTGCTTTAGCACATTAATTGCATTAACTTCAAGCCTCGAACATCTCTTATGAAAATTGGAATTGAACAAAAAGCAGCGAACTTTTTTATCCAATAGTTTCTGATCACATTTCCCACACAGCTCATTTGCCATTTTAAACCGCAAAGAACTTACAGATTAATTGAACAATATAAAAGATTAAATTGGAATAGTAACTCAAAAACACGTCCGCACTGACCGACTGACAGAATTTAGAAGCCTTTATTGAATATTTTGTTCAAGAAAGATTTTTTGGGATATCTCCGGTATATAGCAAAAGCTAAAAAATGTTCTAATTTGTTATTTCATCACACAACCCATTAATTTTTGGTGACAAGTTTCAAGTCTTGGTTTGACTCATGAACAGGTCCCAAATAGCGAAATTGGGTGATTTGAAAAACAAATGAAAAAATGTAAAAAGAAGAAAGAAATGAAAAGTTTTGGAAAAATAGAAAAAGAATTTTTTTATTTATTAAAAAAATGTAATTTTTCAGCCCACTGCGTGGCGTATACAGGTTCGATTCGCTTCGAATGAATCTGTTTCTTTAAAAAACTACATTACTAGACGTTTCACCTGGAGCATCCTTAACTATCACAGAATTGTCCTTCCCAGGGTACGTACGCAGTTTGGTGGGAAAACTGTGCTCCTGAGTGGAGCTGTATATTGGAACCGTATGTCTGATGAGGCTAGACGCAGTGCCTCACTAAATTCATTTAAATCTGAAGCTCTATCCTTCTATCCTATCAATAATCGCTGTGTCAATATGGTCTCCAGTTTTACATAATTTATTCTTCAGTTGCCTCACATCCTCCGGTCCCCGGCTTGGATTGTTTACCAGATATCCATCATTCAGAAGCTTCAACTATCTGTGCTGCACCTTTGCACTTTGCACTGGACTATGCTGTACATTAAGCTACTACATCTATATTGTTATATTTTTATATTCTATATTTTATACTGTACTATATATTAAGTCTAATGTTATTTGCATTATTTTATTATTTGTTTTGCTAATATGTAAATCTACTATGTAACTTTCTAAGATGTGCCCAGCGCTATGCGTGCCTTTGGCAGGGGTACTCAAATAAATAAATGTTTATGTTTATGTTTAAATTCATATAATGAAACGTAAACAACTCCACTACTAACGGACGGTTGAATGAAGTACTATATTAAAACATGAACCGACACAACAGAACATTACAGTTATGGAACTAATTGAAACCAGAGCACATGATACGGAAGAGGTTATTTTCGGAATCCTATTTATACTGTCGTAATTCATACTATCAAAGTAAACCAAGTTCAGCCTTATAAACTATCCACCAATATCCAAGACGAATAAAAATAAGAAACTGATGATAAAATGAAAGTCATTTTATACCTGACTGAATGAGATGCTCGATTCCATTCTCAGATGATACATATGATGACACCAAACCTGAGCAAGTCGTCAGGAAATTAGCCAAGAGTATAATCACGAACAGTAAGGGGAGATTTTCCGGGTACTCTGTGGGACTTTTTTTTTAAAAAATAGGATACATCAAGACACCTCTATATCGCTGGATGGACGAACAACCAATCAATAGATCATTATAAGAAGAAATCATCCGGCATTTCACAGGAGCAGACATCATACATCAGTAGCGCTGGCCATCTTGTTTTAAGTGCAATTCGCTTTAGAAAATGTGCAATTATGCCAAGAGGAATAGATATCAGAAGATACTTGGCAGACATAATGGCGTTAAAGAAAACCCATCAATTCACAAAAGCGTCGTGAACTGCAACATGAATACTGCTGATTTGAATAATAAATGAAATTATCTGTCCGAACAAGATAAAATAAAAGAAGATAGCAATTGCCGAACCCGTACAAAAGACTGGTAATTAAGTCCATTCTAAATGCTGATTATACCAGAATCCTTCCCCAAATTTGTACCATCGAAGAAAAGCGGATATTTTTTCATCCGAAATTTGCTGGAGAATTTGAACTTATACCAGATTTAACCTCGGATTAGTCGCATTCAATGTTTCTTCTGATTGTTATCAAAGAATCTCTTGCTGCAGCGTTAAATCATAAAGGGAGACGACAAAAAATATATTTATAAGAGTTTAGCAGAATATTTAAAATTTAAGCTGTGTGGGCGGAAAGTTTAGTTAGATCATATATTGTAAAACAAGCACATCAGTTCATCAAATATATTATGCGCAATACACGTTTCACCACCAAAACTTACGTAATCGGTTGTGTCCTAAATGAAACAGCAACACACTGAGAAACTCAAGTGGTTCGGTTATACCTTTTGATCGGACAACAATAAAACCTGCAGCATTAAAACAGTGGTTTCTGGATGCGAACAACTTCGCATTACATGGAACGAACAGATTAAAGTGAAAAAGTCACGTTCAGACCTCATTTCCAAAAGTAATGTTTCTTAAGATAATGAAAATTTTTCCTAGTATCAAAACAATTTTCACCGTATGTGGACTTATCATTATTTGTAGCGTATTGAGCAAAGAAAAGTTCTACATTTCGAAGTCGCATGAAACCCCTTATTTCCCTCATTTGTAAATATCTAAAATTATCTTATGCGTAGATTCATGTGTTTCTTATTTATTCGTATTCAGTTTCGTACGTATTAAAAAGACGTGTTTCCTTTCAGCTGTTCAAACTAATTTGATATTTCAAAAAATGGTATGCATGCATATATAAAACAACAGAATTATCAATTGGGATTATTACTTAGTCGAGTTTCTGAGTTTTTAATTGGCCGTATTAAAAATGAAGTTAGTCTTTGTCTTAATATTATTTGTTTGTAGTATTTATGTGAACGGAAGACAATTTAAAAATTTCTTTAAAAGTCGATCTAAAACAGTTAAAAATAGAGCTAAAAATGTTAAAAGTAATGTTAAAGAAAATGGACTGTCTGCTTTGGAAGATATCGTTTCTGAAGGACAGTCTACTTTTGAAGGATCTATTTTTGAAGAACAATCTATTTTTGAAGGAAAATCAATTGTTGAAATTTTACAGGACGAGTTTGAGAACAAACATTTGACTTTTCCTTCAACTCTAAATGAAGACCCATTCAGTAATGAAACGCAGTTGATACTTCCGAACGAAATTTTGTCTCAAACTCCAAATGAAGACCAAGTCAACAACGAAATGCAAGTGATATCAGACGATTATGACGATAATTTATTTAATGACAAAGATTATATTGGATTGGAGGTTTCTAAGGGTGAATCGCTTAAAGCGGATGTAAGAAGAGAACTAAAGCGCTTTTCAGCAATGCTAGATAAGCAAGAGTTGAATATAAATGAGTCCAGAATTGATTTCGAAGGTATAGCTAAGAAGATCCAGATATCACTTGCCAATTATACAAAATCACCAAATCAGCAATCAAAGCAGACAGATGACAATAAATTGAAGGAAAAACAAATCGAATTATATAAAATTGCTAATGCGTTCACAATTATAAACAATTTTGCAATGGAATATCAGATCGTTAATACCATTCTGCAATCTTTAAAGAACTTCACATTGTCACGGGAGAAAGTCGCAACTAAATACAACAATTTTGCTGCTGAAGTAAATCGTTTTGAAACAAATACTAAAACGAAATATTGCGATAAGTTTTCAGATATTGGAAACGAAGTAATTACGTTTATGGATCAATCATTCAAAAAGATTAGAAACTGCATCCAAAATGGTATTTACAGAATTACAAAGATTACAGATGCATGTGAGGCCATATTGGAAAAAAACAAACCCTGTCAGAAAAAAAATTACCCATGTTTAGAATATTTGAGTGAAATTCTCTACAAGTTGAAACAATTACGGTCTCAAAACTTAAAAGATCTCAACTATCACATTCGGTTTAAAGATGAACGTTTTGCTGATAATACAGTATGCTTTAAAAATGTAACAGACATAATCCGAAAGCATAAAAGAAAATACGGGAATAGAATTCGAGAATGTCTATCATAAAAATAGATCAATAAAAGAATTTTAACATTACTTCGATATTTTTCTTTTTCTTTTTGTCTTTTTTCAATATGTTCTCACCTCTTATGCTCTAGACTAGAAAGTCGACAGACGGCGCTTAGACTAGTTTCTGAAGTATTCTTTTCCTAAAAGCTTTTTACTCTGATATTACGTACATATTAGGGGAAATTCCACCAAAGCGAATTTTACCCTATACGGGGGACATTCGCACCATCAGTTTTTTCTTTTTAACTTAAAATGCACATACAGTATAAAAACGTCGGAAAAATGATGGTGCAAATTTCCCCCCGAAATTCGCTGAGATATAAATTTTTCTACAAAAGGCACAAATTTATAACTCAGCGAGAAGCAATATTACAAAATATGGTTTTAGAGGTCCGTAGTGGCGTAGCTAGGGTTTTTTGTGGGGTGGGCCTATTGGAGTCAGCCTAGCACAATATTTTTTAAAATTATGTAAGAGTTTCTAAAACGTTAATCAGTATTGGCGCGAAAATTCATTACATCCAGCAAACTATTTTATTGACTACCGTTGTTTGATTTGTAGTAAGGGTTGATTCGTTTGAATGGATTTCGTTTCTTTCGAATGCTAAATACATGTGATTTTTGTTTTTTAAATCTACTAGCATTACGATTTCCACTGGAGTGAGATGATTTTCTCAGAAACGCCAATAAAACGGTAGATCTAATAGAAGCAAAATTTAATTAATATATTCAGAAACATAACGAAACTGACTTGCTACAATGAAGAACATTTTACATGAAGTTAAGGCAGTATATATGGGATGGGTTTGAGGGGTTCAACCCCCCCCCCCACCTCCTCATAATTGTATCTTATATTATTGTTAATCTGATAATCCAAATTTTTACCCAATTCTTTATATGTAGCGGCTCCCAACAATTGGTTTTGTCACTTTATATGTCTCCTCCGTAGTCCTTTCAGGCAAAGCAACTTTAGAAAATCGTGTGCAAAATAAAAAAAGAAAATTAATAGTCCAGTATGTATGTTGGTATATTGTATATACATCAGTAGGTGGTAGCTTACTTTGATACACCGTAGCTTAATCGCAGTGGTATATTAAATTTTGTTTACATTTTAAAAGGAATATCTCGTGTTTAATTTTTGTTATTACTCTAAATTATAGCCTTAACTAAATTTTCCGTTTGGTCCTTGCCTGTTATTAATTTTTTCCGTTTTAGCCTTCACAATCCATTTTGGCACCAGCCTATTAAGGGTATTTAGTTATGAATTTATGTTATGGAAGTATGTTGAGAGTGAATGGTCAGGAAGTGAAGTCCAAACTGCCAGCATGAGCTGACAGATCACTCGATGACAGCCTTAGTACAGGGCGGCACGCTATCACCTCGGCTAAGGGTGGCGGAGAGTGTGGGGGAGTTCCCGAAATAACCTGCCGCTTGTCACCAACCATAATCAAAAGAAAGATTTTCGTGCCTATATACGAAAGCCTCGCACTCACTCAGTCCTGAAGGGACCTTTACGTCACTTACCTGCATTCCCATGAAGGCGCAGATGGCATGCCTTCTTGGCCAAGCCCCATCCTCCCATTGACCTTGGGTGGCACAATCGTCCAAAGTCCCTTATTGACCTGTGAAAAAGATTAAAGCGGACCTATACGACCTTCGGATGAGAGGGCTCCACGATGTGAAGGAAGAAATAAACAGTCCTAGATCTTTATTTTTACGTTATAATTTCGTACAACAAAATTCGCTTCATTTCGCGGGAGGTACATTAAGAAGATACACGGGTTAGTATCTCAAGAAATCAAAGAACTACAAAAGTGTGTAGTATTAAAGTAGTATTAAACGGAGTATACATGTAAATAGTAATTGAACTACGGTAAGCCTATCATTACAACAATATGAGCATGGCATATATGAACTAAAGGCTCCAATTAATCCTATCAGCAAAACTATATATACGTATGGTAATGAGTTATTATTAAATTGCGTAGAAGTGCATATAATTTCTAGACTTTTGTTTTGTTTCTTTCCCTTTTTTTTCTTTTAGTTTACATATACAAAAAAATTTAATAAAGAGATGTGCTAAGTTCAAGAGTACCAAAATAATTTTCTTTTATTATATGCCTTCAGAATCCAAACTAACTAAATTAATCCTTTCATTAACATTGCCTTAGTGCGTCTTTAACTGAGTGTTAAATAGCTAAATCTCGAGTCCTTGTTTTATTAAAGGAAGCAAAACGAAAATGTGAAGTTCATGGTTTTACTAAACGGTCTATCGTTATTTACCACAATGCAAACAAAGACGTATAGGCGTTTAATCATTACGACCAATCGAATATCTCCACGATCTCAATGAACTGAGTTATATATATATATAAGAAAAAATTTTTGCACATCAAAAAAATACTCACATTTCTCCACGGCCTGATGAAGCGCTGCTGCGTTTGATGCATCGCAGAAGCCGTATAATTGGTAATCTGCAAAAGAATGTTTAAGCTTTATCCAACGAGGGATTTTTATCTCTAGGAGATGTGGCAGTTGGAGCTTGAACTGACACCATTCCTCACTAATTTCTTCTGGTACTTTTTCATCCCAGGTACATCCACACAACCACATTCTTTGGATGAGAATTTTGCTAAGACGATGCATGGTGCGAGCCATCCCAGTGGGTTAAATAGCTGCGCCACTTGCGACAAGATTGTGCGTTTTGTAAATGCACTTGCTTCAAATTTGTCTGCCTTGAATGCAAACGTGAAATTATCGGTAGCAGGATGCCATTGTATGCCAAGTGCTTTCACTTGGCTATCTTCTTCAAAATTAAGTGGCAAATTAATTTCACGTTCACTTTCAGGTAACCACTGTAGTAATTCTTCGTGGTTTGCTGCCCACTTTCGAAGATTTAATCGTCCTTCGTTGAGCAGGTGGATGACTTCCTTCTGGATTTGTTTCGTTTCGTCTAACGTATCGCTGCCAGTAAGCAAATCATCAACATAAAAATCTTGTAACGCAACGTTTGATCCTTTCGGGTACTTAGCTGCATTGTTTTTCGCAATTAGTTGCAGCGTTTTTATTGCCAAGTATGGTGCAGCTGTGGTGCCGAAAGTCACAGTATTTAGTTCGTACTCTTGTATTGGCTCTCTCGTATGGGCTCGCCATAGTATTGTTTTGTACTTCCAATCATGTTCATGTATCTTGATCATTCGGTACATTTTCTCGATATCGGCAGTCATGGCATATTTGTGTTTACGCCATTTGATTAATGTGGAGTAGAGCTTCGCCTGAATTGTGGGGCCTGTTAACATTTGCTTATTCAGACTCTTACCATTTGATGTTTTTGCCGAGGCATCGAATACAACTTTTAACTTAGTTGTACTACTGTCTTTTATGACAGCATGATGAGGTAAATAATACATTTGGGTTTCCTTCATTGCTTCTACCTCTGGTTTAATTTTTCTCATATGTCCAAGTTCGACATATTCTTGAATACATTTCTTGTATTCTTTATGGAATTCGGCATCACGATCGAACTCTTTTTCAAGCTGTTTGAATCGTTTGATCGCCATATGTTTAGAATCTCCTAAAATAGGGCCCCTTTCGGACTTGAATGGTAGTTTTACTGCATAACTACCGTCTTCAAGACGCCTATGATTCTCATTGAAGAATTTTTCACATTGTTCTTCTTCCTTGGTATGTCTTCGTTTTGGATGAAGTTCTTCCCATTCCCAAAACTTTCTCACTTGGTTATTCAGTTGAGCGAGGTCATTACTATTTTCGGTGGCGAATGCCGAGAAATTTACATCTTGCTAGTTCTTGTTTGACTGTGATGTTATTTCGCCGAAGAGGATCCATCCCAGCTTTGTGTTTTGCGCTATAGGAGTGCCCTGTTGTCCGCTTTTAATGCCTTCGCATATAATTTTCGCGTAAATATTTACGCCCAGTAGCAAGTCAATTTTTCCTGATTCTAGAAACTCTGGGTCTGCTAGAGGCAGCTCTTTCACATGAGTCCAATTAAGTGCCTTAGCACGTGTTGGAGGAAATACATTGGTTATGCTCTTGATAACGTAAGCTCTCAAAGGGAGCTCGAATTCTGGTGCTGTGGTAGATCCTAGGTGGAGAGACACTTCCTTCTTTGCCCTTGCCACTTGTGTTGATCCCAAGCCCGTGATTTGCAATGATGTAGCAACGCCCTTGAGTTGTAGGCTTTGATAAGCGGCTTCAGATATAAATGAGCTTTGTGATCCTAGATCGATTAAAGCTCTCATGGGAATTAACATCCCGCTTCTGTCCTTCACGTATACTTTGGTTGTTGCTAATAATGCTTGTGTGGTTTTCCTATTATTGGACCAAGCATTAGCCGAAGTGCATGGAACAGGCTTATTTGACGGTGACTGCTGTATATTTTCAGCAGTCTTTGGCTTATTTGAAAGTTTATTGTTGTTTTCGTGTAGCCAAGTGTGATGATGTTTGTCACATTTGAAGCATCCGTTTCTATTGGGGCATGCTTCTTTGCAATGTGATTTTAAGCAATTTATGCATAATTTATTTTTAATTATGAATTCACGCTTTTCATTTAAACCCTTGTGCTGAAATTTTGTGCATCTTTGAATAATGTGTTTATCCTTGCACATTATGCATCTTCCACCCTTTGGGCAAGATCCGTTGTGGCTTCGGAGACAATTTAAACAAATTTTATGTCTCAACAGAATTTTGCGCCGGTTTGTAGTATTGTGCTTACGAAATTCTTCACAATCTTGTATGAAGTGTGGTTCTCTACATATCACGCAGATATTTGGGCCATTGACGTGATAGTTTGAAGATTTCGTATATCCAGACTTGTGTGTAGTGGCATGGGAGTGTTTGCTTTGATTTATTGCTTCTAAAGTTCTAAATCGTGCTTCCATGAAGCTGAACATTTGGGTTAACTCTGGCAATTCAGTATTAGCAGAGACTGAATGTTCCCACAATGTGCGGGTCTCGAGAGGAAGTTTTTGTATGATGATGAATATTATGATTGGATCCCAAGTTTTTGTTGATATTCCAAGGGATGTCAATTCATGTAAGCATTCTTTTGTTTTGTCATACAATCCTTTCAAGTTGTTTTCATTCTCGTATTTAATGGCAGTTTGATTCAATAATTCTTTAATTTGAGTGAATACCAACACTCTTTTATTGTTGTATCTCTGTCTTAGTTCTGCCCATGCAGCTGCATAGTTCCCACCGGTTACATCATATTGTCGTAATATTCTTTCTGCTTCTCCCGACAAATTCGATTTTAGATATTGTAGCATGTCATGTAACATGTAACATGTCATGAAATGTTCGCCATTTAGTATAATCGCCATTGAATTTTGATATCTCAATATTAGGCAATTTTATTTCTGCTCTTATTTCTTTACTAACAGCTACCTCTGCTTTAATTACCTTTGGTTCCTGTAGCTTCAATAATTCGTCTTGAAGTTTGCCTAAGAATTCGAAGTATGAACCTTTGCATTCTTCATATAAAGCGCTCTTTTCGTAGTCTGCAAGCACTGCCTTATCATTATCTTCGAACTCAGTGAGTAATTGTTGATGGTAGACTAGAAACTGTTCCCACAATTTTTCTATACTTTGGGTTCGTTTCTTCACGTAGCCAATTGTGAGTCCTTTATCACTCGTTCTATTTCGATAATTTGTAATGGCATGATTTAATACCTGTTTGAAGGCCTTCTGTTTTCTTATAATTACCTCCATGTCTGTTCGTTTTAACTAGTCGGTTTATACGGTAAAATTAAGGATTTGAATTGTTTTATTCGACTGTTGAAGGACTATTTCAATAAACGTATTTGGCTAACGACAAATCCGGCTCGAAGGACCAATGTTGCGGCCTCTTATAGCCTCATGCAACTCGCCGGTAAATAATAAGACATTGTCTGCTTAAAATACGTTTATTGAAACCTTTTATTTAATTTTTCTTTAATTTTTCAACAGTCAATTTGTCTTAACTAATTTATGAGATACTATTTTTGAAACTAATTAATTCTATACTTAAAAGTACAGTCGTTCTTCTGTAATGAAACAAAAAAATAATAAGTATCTTCAAATATAAAGAAAATCAAAATTTCAACTTTAATTTCAAGTTATATGTGCTCAAAGTGAGCTCAATTTCAAATTTTTAAATTTTTTTTTTAATTTTCTATTATTATTTATTTTACTATTATTATGTTATTTAATATTTAAAGCCATTTCAAACAATTCAAATAATTTCAATAATTCACATCCTTATGTTAATAACATGAAGTTGTTAGTTTTCCCAAAGACTTAAAAAAATATTTTTACCTTGGTAATAACCCAAGCCATGAATATCTTTCTAATTCTGAACAATTTAGAGTTCTGTCAGAGAAGTATTTTGCCCTGGTAATAACCCAGTATCTGAATATATCTCTGCGAACACCTACTCACTATTTTGATTACCTTTCCGTAGTGACTAGTTTCCAATTTGTTTAGAAAAACACTTTTACATTAATTTTGGAATGGTTCGAACATTTTTAGAGAAATATTTTTGCATTGGTAATGAACCCAATACCCGAATATCTCTCTGAGAAAATAGCACCAAAAACCACAAATATCAACAAGTCTATTTTATTTTCGAGAAAAATATTTTTACTTTGGTAATATCCCAACGCATGAATATTCTTCAAGAAAATAATTTGGTAATGACCCAAATCACTCGACCTTACCGGTAATAGCCCAGAGGATGAAGTGAAATGCCTACTTGGCTTGCTCAGCTTTATATAGGGGCTCCGCCGCCAGCCATATTGCCTTTGAAGCTTTGCTACCAACTTGACCACTTACTGCAAAGATGTTTAGGTCACTTATTTAGGTCACTTATTTCAAGTGATAATTTCATAACACTCCCTACTTTGCTTTACATGACAGTTGACAATTGTCAATTATTTGACAATTGTGTTATTTGTCACTTCGGAAAAATCGGTTTATTTTGTGATTTCGTGCTTTTAATGTTCTTTTTAATTATTTATTGCGATAAATATTTCGCGTGTTTTTTTTTTTGAAGTGGGGTTTTCGATTGCTGCTGCATACATGTTTGCATGAAGGCCATGTAAAAGGTAGTTTTAAGAATTAGATTCAGAAGAATTTCTGTTTCCTTCTTTTATATTTTTTAGGTGGACACCTGTGGATGTATTGTTGCAAGCTGCAACAAGGTCATTCACCTCTTTCGAAAAGATTTTTTTAAAAGATTTGATTTCACTTGAGAGCGAAGGGATTAGGCTAAGGCTACTTGAACAATTCGAACATTTCCAACAAATACATGAGAATAAAAAGCAGCGAACTTTTTTATCCAATAGTTTCTGATCACATTTCCCACACAGCTCATTTGCCATTTTAAACCGCAAAGAACTTACAGATTAATTGAACAATATAAAAGATTAAATTGGAATAGTAACTCAAAAACACGTCCGCACTGACCGACTGACAGAATTTAGAAGCCTTTATTGAATATTTTGTTCAAGAAAGATTTTTTGGGATATCTCCGGTATATAGCAAAAGCTAAAAAATGTTCTAATTTGTTATTTCATCACACAACCCATTAATTTTTGGTGACAAGTTTCAAGTCTTGGTTTGACTCATGAACAGGTCCCAAATAGCGAAATTGGGTGATTTGAAAAACAAATGAAAAAATGTAAAAAGAAGAAAGAAATGAAAAGTTTTGGAAAAATAGAAAAAGAATTTTTTTATTTATTAAAAAAATGTAATTTTTCAGCCCACTGCGTGGCGTATACAGGTTCGATTCGCTTCGAATGAATCTGTTTCTTTAAAAAACTACATTACTAGACGTTTCACCTGGAGCATCCTTAACTATCACAGAATTGTCCTTCCCAGGGTACGTACGCAGTTTGGTGGGAAAACTGTGCTCCTGAGTGGAGCTGTATATTGGAACCGTATGTCTGATGAGGCTAGACGCAGTGCCTCACTAAATTCATTTAAATCTGAAGCTCTATCCTTCTATCCTATCAATAATCGCTGTGTCAATATGGTCTCCAGTTTTACATAATTTATTCTTCAGTTGCCTCACATCCTCCGGTCCCCGGCTTGGATTGTTTACCAGATATCCATCATTCAGAAGCTTCAACTATCTGTGCTGCACCTTTGCACTTTGCACTGGACTATGCTGTACATTAAGCTACTACATCTATATTGTTATATTTTTATATTCTATATTTTATACTGTACTATATATTAAGTCTAATGTTATTTGCATTATTTTATTATTTGTTTTGCTAATATGTAAATCTACTATGTAACTTTCTAAGATGTGCCCAGCGCTATGCGTGCCTTTGGCAGGGGTACTCAAATAAATAAATGTTTATGTTTATGTTTAAATTCATATAATGAAACGTAAACAACTCCACTACTAACGGACGGTTGAATGAAGTACTATATTAAAACATGAACCGACACAACAGAACATTACAGTTATGGAACTAATTGAAACCAGAGCACATGATACGGAAGAGGTTATTTTCGGAATCCTATTTATACTGTCGTAATTCATACTATCAAAGTAAACCAAGTTCAGCCTTATAAACTATCCACCAATATCCAAGACGAATAAAAATAAGAAACTGATGATAAAATGAAAGTCATTTTATACCTGACTGAATGAGATGCTCGATTCCATTCTCAGATGATACATATGATGACACCAAACCTGAGCAAGTCGTCAGGAAATTAGCCAAGAGTATAATCACGAACAGTAAGGGGAGATTTTCCGGGTACTCTGTGGGACTTTTTTTTTAAAAAATAGGATACATCAAGACACCTCTATATCGCTGGATGGACGAACAACCAATCAATAGATCATTATAAGAAGAAATCATCCGGCATTTCACAGGAGCAGACATCATACATCAGTAGCGCTGGCCATCTTGTTTTAAGTGCAATTCGCTTTAGAAAATGTGCAATTATGCCAAGAGGAATAGATATCAGAAGATACTTGGAAGACATAATGGCGTTAAAGAAAACCCATCAATTCACAAAAGCGTCGTGAACTGCAACATGAATACTGCTGATTTGAATAATAAATGAAATTATCTGTCCGAACAAGATAAAATAAAAGAAGATAGCAATTGCCGAACCCGTACAAAAGACTGGTAATTAAGTCCATTCTAAATGCTGATTATACCAGAATCCTTCCCCAAATTTGTACCATCGAAGAAAAGCGGATATTTTTTCATCCGAAATTTGCTGGAGAATTTGAACTTATACCAGATTTAACCTCGGATTAGTCGCATTCAATGTTTCTTCTGATTGTTATCAAAGAATCTCTTGCTGCAGCGTTAAATCATAAAGGGAGACGACAAAAAATATATTTATAAGAGTTTAGCAGAATATTTAAAATTTAAGCTGTGTGGGCGGAAAGTTTAGTTAGATCATATATTGTAAAACAAGCACATCAGTTCATCAAATATATTATGCGCAATACACGTTTCACCACCAAAACTTACGTAATCGGTTGTGTCCTAAATGAAACAGCAACACACTGAGAAACTCAAGTGGTTCGGTTATACCTTTTGATCGGACAACAATAAAACCTGCAGCATTAAAACAGTGGTTTCTGGATGCGAACAACTTCGCATTACATGGAACGAACAGATTAAAGTGAGAAAGTCACGTTCAGACCTCATTTCCAAAAGTAATGTTTCTTAAGATAATGAAAATTTTTCCTAGTATCAAAACAATTTTCACCGTATGTGGACTTATCATTATTTGTAGCGTATTGAGCAAAGAAAAGTTCTACATTTCGAAGTCGCATGAAACCCTTTATTTCCCTCATTTGTAAATATCTAAAATTATCTTATGCGTAGATTCATGTGTTTCTTATTTATTCGTATTCAGTTTCGTACGTATTAAAACGACGTGTTTCCTTTCAGCTGTTCAAACTAATTTGATATTTCAAAAAATGGTATGCATGCATATATAAAACAACAGAATTATCAATTGGGATTATTACTTAGTCGAGTTTCTGAGTTTTTAATTGGCCGTATTAAAAATGAAGTTAGTCTTTGTCTTAATATTATTTGTTTGTAGTATTTATGTGAACGGAAGACAATTTAAAAATTTCTTTAAAAGTCGATCTAAAACAGTTAAAAATAGAGCTAAAAATGTTAAAAGTAATGTTAAAGAAAATGGACTGTCTGCTTTGGAAGATATCGTTTCTGAAGGACAGTCTACTTTTGAAGGATCTATTTTTGAAGAACAATCTATTTTTGAAGGAAAATCAATTGTTGAAATTTTACAGGACGAGTTTGAGAACAAACATTTGACTTTTCCTTCAACTCTAAATGAAGACCCATTCAGTAATGAAACGCAGTTGATACTTCCGAACGAAATTTTGTCTCAAACTCCAAATGAAGACCAAGTCAACAACGAAATGCAAGTGATATCAGACGATTATGACGATAATTTATTTAATGACAAAGATTATATTGGATTGGAGGTTTCTAAGGGTGAATCGCTTAAAGCGGATGTAAGAAGAGAACTAAAGCGCTTTTCAGCAATGCTAGATAAGCAAGAGTTGAATATAAATGAGTCCAGAATTGATTTCGAAGGTATAGCTAAGAAGATCCAGATATCACTTGCCAATTATACAAAATCACCAAATCAGCAATCAAAGCAGACAGATGACAATAAATTGAAGGAAAAACAAATCGAATTATATAAAATTGCTAATGCGTTCACAATTATAAACAATTTTGCAATGGAATATCAGATCGTTAATACCATTCTGCAATCTTTAAAGAACTTCACATTGTCACGGGAGAAAGTCGCAACTAAATACAACAATTTTGCTGCTGAAGTAAATCGTTTTGAAACAAATACTAAAACGAAATATTGCGATAAGTTTTCAGATATTGGAAACGAAGTAATTACGTTTATGGATCAATCATTCAAAAAGATTAGAAACTGCATCCAAAATGGTATTTACAGAATTACAAAGATTACAGATGCATGTGAGGCCATATTGGAAAAAAACAAACCCTGTCAGAAAAAAAATTACCCATGTTTAGAATATTTGAGTGAAATTCTCTACAAGTTGAAACAATTACGGTCTCAAAACTTAAAAGATCTCAACTATCACATTCGGTTTAAAGATGAACGTTTTGCTGATAATACAGTATGCTTTAAAAATGTAACAGACATAATCCGAAAGCATAAAAGAAAATACGGGAATAGAATTCGAGAATGTCTATCATAAAAATAGATCAATAAAAGAATTTTAACATTACTTCGATATTTTTCTTTTTCTTTTTGTCTTTTTTCAATATGTTCTCACCTCTTATGCTCTAGACTAGAAAGTCGACAGACGGCGCTTAGACTAGTTTCTGAAGTATTCTTTTCCTAAAAGCTTTTTACTCTGATATTACGTACATATTAGGGGAAATTCCACCAAAGCGAATTTTACCCTATACGGGGGACATTCGCACCATCAGTTTTTTCTTTTTAACTTAAAATGCACATACAGTATAAAAACGTCGGAAAAATGATGGTGCAAATTTCCCCCCGAAATTCGCTGAGATATAAATTTTTCTACAAAAGGCACAAATTTATAACTCAGCGAGAAGCAATATTACAAAATATGGTTTTAGAGGTCCGTAGTGGCGTAGCTAGGGTTTTTTGTGGGGTGGGCCTATTGGAGTCAGCCTAGCACAATATTTTTTAAAATTATGTAAGAGTTTCTAAAACGTTAATCAGTATTGGCGCGAAAATTCATTACATCCAGCAAACTATTTTATTGACTACCGTTGTTTGATTTGTAGTAAGGGTTGATTCGTTTGAATGGATTTCGTTTCTTTCGAATGCTAAATACATGTGATTTTTGTTTTTTAAATCTACTAGCATTACGATTTCCACTGGAGTGAGATGATTTTCTCAGAAACGCCAATAAAACGGTAGATCTAATAGAAGCAAAATTTAATTAATATATTCAGAAACATAACGAAACTGACTTGCTACAATGAAGAACATTTTACATGAAGTTAAGGCAGTATATATGGGATGGGTTTGAGGGGTTCAACCCCCCCCCCACCCCCACCTCCTCATAATTGTATCTTATATTATTGTTAATCTGATAATCCAAATTTTTACCCAATTCTTTATATGTAGCGGCTCCCAACAATTGGTTTTGTCACTTTATATGTCTCCTCCGTAGTCCTTTCAGGCAAAGCAACTTTAGAAAATCGTGTGCAAAATAAAAAAAGAAAATTAATAGTCCAGTATGTATGTTGGTATATTGTATATACATCAGTAGGTGGTAGCTTACTTTGATACACCGTAGCTTAATCGCAGTGGTATATTAAATTTTGTTTACATTTTAAAAGGAATATCTCGTGTTTAATTTTTGTTATTACTCTAAATTATAGCCTTAACTAAATTTTCCGTTTGGTCCTTGCCTGTTATTAATTTTTTCCGTTTTAGCCTTCACAATCCATTTTGGCACCAGCCTATTAAGGGTATTTAGTTATGAATTTATGTTATGGAAGTATGTTGAGAGTGAATGGTCAGGAAGTGAAGTCCAAACTGCCAGCATGAGCTGACAGATCACTCGATGACAGCCTTAGTACAGGGCGGCACGCTATCACCTCGGCTAAGGGTGGCGGAGAGTGTGGGGGAGTTCCCGAAATAACCTGCCGCTTGTCACCAACCATAATCAAAAGAAAGATTTTCGTGCCTATATACGAAAGCCTCGCACTCACTCAGTCCTGAAGGGACCTTTACGTCACTTACCTGCATTCCCATGAAGGCGCAGATGGCATGCCTTCTTGGCCAAGCCCCATCCTCCCATTGACCTTGGGTGGCACAATCGTCCAAAGTCCCTTATTGACCTGTGAAAAAGATTAAAGCGGACCTATACGACCTTCGGATGAGAGGGCTCCACGATGTGAAGGAAGAAATAAACAGTCCTAGATCTTTATTTTTACGTTATAATTTCGTACAACAAAATTCGCTTCATTTCGCGGGAGGTACATTAAGAAGATACACGGGTTAGTATCTCAAGAAATCAAAGAACTACAAAAGTGTGTAGTATTAAAGTAGTATTAAACGGAGTATACATGTAAATAGTAATTGAACTACGGTAAGCCTATCATTACAACAATATGAGCATGGCATATATGAACTAAAGGCTCCAATTAATCCTATCAGCAAAACTATATATACGTATGGTAATGAGTTATTATTAAATTGCGTAGAAGTGCATATAATTTCTAGACTTTTGTTTTGTTTCTTTCCCTTTTTTTTCTTTTAGTTTACATATACAAAAAAATTTAATAAAGAGATGTGCTAAGTTCAAGAGTACCAAAATAATTTTCTTTTATTATATGCCTTCAGAATCCAAACTAACTAAATTAATCCTTTCATTAACATTGCCTTAGTGCGTCTTTAACTGAGTGTTAAATAGCTAAATCTCGAGTCCTTGTTTTATTAAAGGAAGCAAAACGAAAATGTGAAGTTCATGGTTTTACTAAACGGTCTATCGTTATTTACCACAATGCAAACAAAGACGTATAGGCGTTTAATCATTACGACCAATCGAATATCTCCACGATCTCAATGAACTGAGTTATATATATATATAAGAAAAAATTTTTGCACATCAAAAAAATACTCACATTTCTCCACGGCCTGATGAAGCGCTGCTGCGTTTGATGCATCGCAGAAGCCGTGTAATTGGTAATCTGCAAAAGAATGTTTAAGCTTTATCCAACGAGGGATTTTTATCTCTAGGAGATGTGGCAGTTGGAGCTTGAACTGACACCATTCCTCACTAATTTCTTCTGGTACTTTTTCATCCCAGGTACATCCACACAACCACATTCTTTGGATGAGAATTTTTGCTAAGACGATGCATGGTGCGATCCATCCCAGTGGGTCAAATAGCTTCGCCACTTGCGACAAGATTGTGCGTTTTGTAAATGCACTTGCTTCAAATTTGTCTGCCTTGAATGCAAACGTGAAATTATCGGTAGCAGGATGCCATTGTATGCCAAGTGCTTTCACTTGGCTATCTTCTTCAAAATTAAGTGGCAAATTAATTTCACGTTCACTTTCAGGTAACCACTGTAGTAATTCTTCGTGGTTTGCTGCCCACTTTCGAAGATTTAATCGTCCTTCGTTGAGCAGGTGGATGACTTCCTTCTGGATTTGTTTCGTTTCGTCTAACGTATCGCTGCCTGTAGCAAATCATCAACATAAAAATCTTGTAACGCAACGTTTGATCCTTTCGGGTACTTAGCTGCATTGTTTTTCGCAATTAGTTGCAGCGTTTTTATTGCCAAGTATGGTGCAGCTGTGGTGCCGAAAGTCACAGTATTTAGTTCGTACTCTTGTATTGGCTCTCTCGTATGGGCTCGCCATAGTATTGTTTTGTACTTCCAATCATGTTCATGTATCTTGATCATTCGGTACATTTTCTCGATATCGGCAGTCATGGCATATTTGTATTTACGCCATTTGATTAATGTGGAGTAGAGCTTCGCCTGAATTGTGGGGCCTGTTAACATTTGCTTATTCAGACTCTTACCATTTGATGTTTTTGCCGAGGCATCGAATACAACTTTTAACTTAGTTGTACTACTGTCTTTTATGACAGCATGATGAGGTAAATAATACCTTTGGGTTTTCTTCATTGCTTCTACCTCTGGTTTAATTTTTCTCATATGACCAAGTTCGACATATTCTTGAATACATTTCTTGTATTCTTTATCCAATTCGGCATCACGATCGAACTTTTTTTCAAGCTGTTTGAATCGTTTGATCGCCATCTGTTTAGAATCTCCTAAAATAGGGCCCCTTTCGGACTTGAATGGTAGTTTTACTGCATAACTACCGTCTTCAAGACGCCTATGATTCTCATTGAAGAATTTTTCACATTGTTCTTCTTCCTTGGTATGTCTTCGTTTTGGATGAAGTTCTTCCCATTCCCAAAACTTTCTCACTTGGTTATTCAGTTGAGCGAGGTCATTACTATTTTCGGTGGCGAATGCCGAGAAATTTACATCTTGCTAGTTCTTGTTTGACTGTGATGTTATTTCGCCGAAGAGGATCCATCCCAGCTTTGTGTTTTGCGCTATAGGAGTGCCCTGTTGTCCGCTTTTAATGCCTTCGCATATAATTTTCGCGTAAATATTTACGCCCAGTAGCAAGTCAATTTTTCCTGATTCTAGAAACTCTGGGTCTGCTAGAGGCAGCTCTTTCACATGAGTCCAATTAAGTGCCTTACATTGGTTATGCTCTTGATAACGTAAGCTCTCAAAGGGAGCTCGAATTCTGGTGCTGTGGTAGATCCTAGGTGGAGAGACACTTCCTTCTTTGCCCTTGCCACTTGTGTTGATCCCAAGCCCGTGATTTGCAATGATGTAGCAACGCCCTTGAGTTGTAGGCTTTGATAAGCGGCTTCAGATATAAATGAGCTTTGTGATCCTAGATCGATTAAAGCTCTCATGGGAATTAACATCCCGCTTCTGTCCTTCACGTATACTTTGGTTGTTGCTAATAATGCTTGTGTGGTTTTCCTATTATTGGACCAAGCATTAGCCGAAGTGCATGGAACAGGCTTATTTGACGGTGACTGCTGTATATTTTCAGCAGTCTTTGGCTTATTTGAAAGTTTATTGTTGTTTTCGTGTAGCCAAGTGTGATGATGTTTGTCACATTTGAAGCATCCGTTTCTATTGGGGCATGCTTCTTTGCAATGTGGTTTTAAGCAATTTATGCATAATTTATTTTTAATTATGAATTCACGCTTTTCATTTAAACCCTTGTGCTGAAATTTTGTGCATCTTTGAATAATGTGTTTATCCTTGCACATTATGCATCTTCCACCCTTTGGGCAAGATCCGTTGTGGCTTCGGAGACAATTTAAACAAATTTTATGTCTCAACAGAATTTTGCGCCGGTTTGTAGTATTGTGCTTACGAAATTCTTCACAATCTTGTATGAAGTGTGGTTTTATACATATCACGCAGATATTTGGGCCATTGACGTGATAGTTTGAAGATTTCGTATATCCAGACTTGTGTGTAGTGGCATGGGAGTGTTTGCTTTGATTTATTGCTTCTAAAGTTCTAAATCGTGCTTCCATGAAGCTGAACATTTGGGTTAACTCTGGCAATTCAGTATTAGCAGAGACTGAATGTTCCCACAATGTGCGGGTCTCGAGAGGAAGTTTTTGTATGATGATGAATATTATGATTGGATCCCAAGTTTTTGTTGATATTCCAAGGGATGTCAATTCATGTAAGCATTCTTTTGTTTTGTCATACAATCCTTTCAAGTTGTTTTCATTCTCGTATTTAATGGCAGTTTGATTCAATAATTCTTTAAATTGAGTGAATACCAACACTCTTTTATTGTTGTATCTCTGTCTTAGTTCTGCCCATGCAGCTGCATAGTTCCCACCGGTTACATCATATTGTCGTAATATTCTTTCTGCTTCTCCCGACAAATTCGATTTTAGATATTGTAGCATGTCATGTAACATGTCATGAAATGTTCGCCATTTAGTATAATCGCCATTGAATTTTGATATCTCAATATTAGGCAATTTTATTTCTGCTCTTATTTCTTTACTAACAGCTACCTCTGCTTTAATTACCTTTGGTTCCTGTAGCTTCAATAATTCGTCTTGAAGTTTGCCTAAGAATTCGAAGTATGAACCTTTGCATTCTTCATATAAAGCGCTCTTTTCGTAGTCTGCAAGCACTGCCTTATCATTATCTTCGAACTCAGTGAGTAATTGTTGATGGTAGACTAGAAACTGTTCCCACAATTTTTCTATACTTTGGGTTCGTTTCTTCACGTAGCCAATTGTGAGTCCTTTATCACTCGTTCTATTTCGATAATTTGTAATGGCATGATTTAATACCTTTTTGAAGGCCTTCTGTTTTCTTATAATTACCTCCATGTCTGTTCGTTTTAACTAGTCGGTTTATACGGTAAAATTAAGGATTTGAATTGTTTTATTCGACTGTTGAAGGACTATTTCAATAAACGTATTTGGCTAACGACAAATCCGGCTCGAAGGACCAATGTTGCGGCCTCTTATAGCCTCATGCAACTCGCCGGTAAATAATAAGACATTGTCTGCTTAAAATACGTTTATTGAAACCTTTTATTTAATTTTTCTTTAATTTTTCAACAGTCAATTTGTCTTAACTAATTTATGAGATACTATTTTTGAAACTAATTAATTCTATACTTAAAAGTACAGTCGTTCTTCTGTAATGAAACAAAAAAATAATAAGTATCTTCAAATATAAAGAAAATCAAAATTTCAACTTTAATTTCAAGTTATATGTGCTCAAAGTGAGCTCAATTTCAAATTTTTAAATTTTTTTTTTTAATTTTCTATTATTATTTATTTTACTATTATTATGTTATTTAATATTTAAAGCCATTTCAAACAATTCAAATAATTTCAATAATTCACATCCTTATGTTAATAACATGAAGTTGTTAGTTTTCCCAAAGACTTAAAAAAATATTTTTACCTTGGTAATAACCCAAGCCATGAATATCTTTCTAATTCATAACAATTTAGAGTTCTGTCAGAGAAGTATTTTGCCCTGGTAATAACCCAGTATCTGAATATATCTCTGCGAACACCTACTCACTATTTTGATTACCTTTCCATAGTGACTAGTTTCCAATTTGTTTAGAAAAACACTTTTACATTAATTTTGGAATGGTTCGAACATTTTTAGAGAAATATTTTTGCATTGGTAATGAACCCAATACCCGAATATCTCTCTGAGAAAATAGCACCAAAAACCACAAATATCAACAAGTCTATTTTATTTTCGAGAAAAATATTTTTACTTTGGTAATATCCCAACGCATGAATATTCTTCAAGAAAATAATTTGGTAATGACCCAAATCACTCGACCTTACCGGTAATAGCCCAGAGGATGAAGTGAAATGCCTACTTGGCTTGCTCAGCTTTATATAGGGGCTCCGCCGCCAGCCATATTGCCTTTGAAGCTTTGCTACCAACTTGACCACTTACTGCAAAGATGTTTAGGTCACTTATTTAGGTCACTTATTTCAAGTGATAATTTCATAACACTCCCTACTTTGCTTTACATGACAGTTGACAATTGTCAATTATTTGACAATTGTGTTATTTGTCACTTCGGAAAAATCGGTTTATTTTGTGATTTCGTGCTTTTAATGTTCTTTTTAATTATTTATTGCGATAAATATTTCGCGTGTTTTTTTTTTGAAGTGGGGTTTTCGATTGCTGCTGCATACATGTTTGCATGAAGGCCATGTAAAAGGTAGTTTTAAGAATTAGATTCAGAAGAATTTCTGTTTCCTTCTTTTATATTTTTTAGGTGGACACCTGTGGATGTATTGTTGCAAGCTGCAACAAGGTCATTCACCTCTTTCGAAAAGATTTTTTTAAAAGATTTGATTTCACTTGAGAGCGAAGGGATTAGGCTAAGGCTACTTGAACAATTCGAACATTTCCAACAAATACATGAGTTTTGCTTTAGCACATTAATTGCATTAACTTCAAGCCTCGAACATCTCTTATGAAAATTGGAATTGAACAAAAAGCAGCGAACTTTTTTATCCAATAGTTTCTGATCACATTTCCCACACAGCTCATTTGCCATTTTAAACCGCAAAGAACTTACAGATTAATTGAACAATATAAAAGATTAAATTGGAATAGTAACTCAAAAACACGTCCGCACTGACCGACTGACAGAATTTAGAAGCCTTTATTGAATATTTTGTTCAAGAAAGATTTTTGGGATATCTCCGGTATATAGCAAAAGCTAAAAAATGTTCTAATTTGTTATTTCATCACACAACCCATTAATTTTTGGTGACAAGTTTCAAGTCTTGGTTTGACTCATGAACAGGTCCCAAATAGCGAAATTGGGTGATTTGAAAAACAAATGAAAAAATGTAAAAAGAAGAAAGAAATGAAAAGTTTTGGAAAAATAGAAAAAGAATTTTTTTATTTATTAAAAAAATGTAATTTTTCAGCCCACTGCGTGGCGTATACAGGTTCGATTCGCTTCGAATGAATCTGTTTCTTTAAAAAACTACATTACTAGACGTTTCACCTGGAGCATCCTTAACTATCACAGAATTGTCCTTCCCAGGGTACGTACGCAGTTTGGTGGGAAAACTGTGCTCCTGAGTGGAGCTGTATATTGGAACCGTATGTCTGATGAGGCTAGACGCAGTGCCTCACTAAATTCATTTAAATCTGAAGCTCTATCCTTCTATCCTATCAATAATCGCTGTGTCAATATGGTCTCCAGTTTTACATAATTTATTCTTCAGTTGCCTCACATCCTCCGGTCCCCGGCTTGGATTGTTTACCAGATATCCATCATTCAGAAGCTTCAACTATCTGTGCTGCACCTTTGCACTTTGCACTGGACTATGCTGTACATTAAGCTACTACATCTATATTGTTATATTTTTATATTCTATATTTTATACTGTACTATATATTAAGTCTAATGTTATTTGCATTATTTTATTATTTGTTTTGCTAATATGTAAATCTACTATGTAACTTTCTAAGATGTGCCCAGCGCTATGCGTGCCTTTGGCAGGGGTACTCAAATAAATAAATGTTTATGTTTATGTTTAAATTCATATAATGAAACGTAAACAACTCCACTACTAACGGACGGTTGAATGAAGTACTATATTAAAACATGAACCGACACAACAGAACATTACAGTTATGGAACTAATTGAAACCAGAGCACATGATACGGAAGAGGTTATTTTCGGAATCCTATTTATACTGTCGTAATTCATACTATCAAAGTAAACCAAGTTCAGCCTTATAAACTATCCACCAATATCCAAGACGAATAAAAATAAGAAACTGATGATAAAATGAAAGTCATTTTATACCTGACTGAATGAGATGCTCGATTCCATTCTCAGATGATACATATGATGACACCAAACCTGAGCAAGTCGTCAGGAAATTAGCCAAGAGTATAATCACGAACAGTAAGGGGAGATTTTCCGGGTACTCTGTGGGACTTTTTTTTTAAAAAATAGTATACATCAAGACACCTCTATATCGCTGGATGGACGAACAACCAATCAATAGATCATTATAAGAAGAAATCATCCGGCATTTCACAGGAGCAGACATCATACATCAGTAGCGCTGGCCATCTTGTTTTAAGTGCAATTCGCTTTAGAAAATGTGCAATTATGCCAAGAGGAATAGATATCAGAAGATACTTGGCAGACATAATGGCGTTAAAGAAAACCCATCAATTCACAAAAGCGTCGTGAACTGCAACATGAATACTGCTGATTTGAATAATAAATGAAATTATCTGTCCGAACAAGATAAAATATAAGAAGATAGCAATTGCCGAACCCGCACAAAAGGCTGGTAATTATGTCCATTCTAAATCTGATTATACCAGAATCCTTCCCCAAATTTGTACCATCGAAGAAAAGCGGATATTTTTTCATCCGAAATTTGCTGGAGAATTTGAACTTATACCAGATTTAACCTCGGATTAGTCGCATTCAATGTTTCTTCTGATTGTTATCAGCGTTAGAACATAAATGGAGACGACAAAAAATATATTTATAAGAGTTTAGCAGAATATTTAAAATTTAAGCTGTGTGGGCGGAAAGTTTAGTTACATCATATATTGTAAAACAAGCACATCAGTTCATCGCATATATTATGCGCAATACACGTTTCACCACCAAAACTTACGTAATCGGTTGTGTCCTAAATGAAACAGCAACACACTGAGAAACTCAAGTGGTTCGGTTATACCTTTTGATCGGACAACAATAAAACCTGCAGCATTAAAACAGTGGTTTCTGGATGCGAACAACTTCGCATTACATGGAACGAACAGATTAAAGTGAAAAAGTCACGTTCAGACCTCATTTCCAAAAGTAATGTTTCTTAAGATAATGAAAATTTTTCCTAGTATCAAAACAATTTTCACCGTATGTGGACTTATCATTATTTGTAGCGTATTGAGCAAAGAAAAGTTCTACATTTCGAAGTCGCATGAAACCCCTTATTTCCCTCATTTGTAAATATCTAAAATTATCTTATGCGTAGATTCATGTGTTTCTTATTTATTCGTATTCAGTTTCGTACGTATTAAAAAGACGTGTTTCCTTTCAGCTGTTCAAACTAATTTTATATTTCAAAAAATGGTATGCATGCATATATAAAACAACAGAATTATCAATTGGGATTATTACTTAGTCGAGTTTCTGAGCTTTTAATTGGCCGTATTAAAAATGAAGTTAGTCTTTGTCTTAATATTATTTGTTTGTAGTATTTATGTGAACGGAAGACAGTTTAAAAATTTCTTTAAAAGTCGATCTAAAACAGTTAAAAATAGAGCTAAAAATGTTAAAAGTAATGTTAAAGAAATGGGACTGTCTGCTTTGGAAGATATCGTTTCTGCAGAACAGTCTATTTTTGAAGGAAAATCAATTGTTGAAATTTTACAGGACGAGTTTGAGAACAAACATTTGACTTTTCCTTCAACTCTAAATGAAGATCCATTCAGTAATGAAACGCAGTTGATACTTCCGAACGAAATTTTGTCTCAAACTCCAAATGAAGACCAAGTCAACAACGAAATGCAAGTGATATCAGACGATTATGACGATAATTTATTTAATGACGATGATTATATTGGATTGGAGGTTTCTAAGGGTGAATCGCTTAAAGCGGATGTAAGAAGAGAACTAAAGCGCTTTTCAGCAATGCTAGATAAGCAAGAGTTGAATATAAATGATTCCAGAATTGATTTCGAAGGTATAGCTAAGAAGATCCAGATATCACTTGCCAATTATACAAAATCACCAAATCAGCAATCAAAGCAGACAGATGACAAAAAATTGAAGGAAAAACAAATCGAATTACATAAAATTGCTAATGCGTTCACAATTATAAACAATTTTGCAATGGAATATCAGATCGTTAATACCATTCTGCAATCTTTAAAGAACTTCACATTGTCACGGGAGAAAGTCGCAACTAAATACAACAATTTTGCTGCTGAAGTAAATCGTTTTGAAACAAATACTAAAACGAAATATTGCGATAAGTTTTCAGATATTGGAAACGAAGTAATTACGTTTATGGATCAATCATTCAAAAAGATTAGAAACTGCATCCAAAATGGTATTTACAGAATTACAAAGATTACAGATGCATGTGAGGCCATATTGGAAAAAAACAAACCCTGTCAGAAAAAAAATTACCCATGTTTAGAATATTTGAGTGAAATTCTCTACAAGTTGAAACAATTACGGTCTCAAAACTTAAAAGATCTCAACTATCACATTCGGTTTAAAGATGAACGTTTTGCTGATAATACAGTATGCTTTAAAAATGTAACAGACATAATCCGAAAGCATAAAAGAAAATACGGGAATAGAATTCGAGAATGTCTATCATAAAAATAGATCAATAAAAGAATTTTAACATTACTTCGATATTTTTCTTTTTCTTTTTGTCTTTTTTCAATATGTTCTCACCTCTTATGCTCTAGACTAGAAAGTCGACAGACGGCGCTTAGACTAGTTTCTGAAGTATTCTTTTCCTAAAAGCTTTTTACTCTGATATTACGTACATATTAGGGGAAATTCCACCAAAGCGAATTTTACCCTATACGGGGGACATTCGCACCATCAGTTTTTTCTTTTTAACTTAAAATGCACATACAGTATAAAAACGTCGGAAAAATGATGGTGCAAATTTCCCCCCGAAATTCGCTGAGATATAAATTTTTCTACAAAAGGCACAAATTTATAACTCAGCGAGAAGCAATATTACAAAATATGGTTTTAGAGGTCCGTAGTGGCGTAGCTAGGGTTTTTTGTGGGGTGGGCCTATTGGAGTCAGCCTAGCACAATATTTTTTAAAATTATGTAAGAGTTTCTAAAACGTTAATCAGTATTGGCGCGAAAATTCATTACATCCAGCAAACTATTTTATTGACTACCGTTGTTTGATTTGTAGTAAGGGTTGATTCGTTTGAATGGATTTCGTTTCTTTCGAATGCTAAATACATGTGATTTTTGTTTTTTAAATCTACTAGCATTACGATTTCCACTGGAGTGAGATGACTTTCTCAGAAACGCCAATAAAACCGTAGATCTAATAGAAGCAAAATTTAATTAATATATTCAGAAACATAACGAAACTGACTTGCTACAATGAAGAAAATTTTACATGAAGTTAAGGCAGTATATATGGGATGGGTTTGAGGGGTTCAACCCCCCCCCCCCACCTCCTCATAATTGTATCTTATATTATTGTTAATCTGATAAACCAAATTTTTACCCAATTCTTTATATGTAGCGGCTCCCAACAATTGGTTTTGTCACTTTATATGTCTCCTCCGTAGTCCTTTCAGGCAAAGCAACTTTAGAAAATCGTGTGCAAAATAAAAAAAGAAAATTAATAGTCCAGTATGTATGTTGGTATATTGTATATACATCAGTAGATGGTAGCTTACTTTGATACACAAATTTCCTAAAAAGTAAAATGTTTTTTTTTATTAATTATTTTAAATTGCTGTTTTGGCTCCGGCAATAAAATCGCTCTGCCAAGCATTCAACGAAATATTAAAATTTTCACGGCAAGAAGGAAAAGAAGGAAAAGTAATTTTTTCATTTTTTTTTTTATAAAAAGTGGACCTTTGTATTTTTTTCTTGGTAGGTACAAAAACTATATTTCTTTAATTTATACAGTGCTCTTCTGTCGGTAAAACAGTGACCATTATACTCATCTTCTCTATAGATGGCGTTGTGAGTAATGGCGGCCAACTTGGTCCGGATAGCAACTTACGTCTCAAGTTGACAGAACTTACCGTGATTAAGCATATTGTTGGTTATTGTAAAAATTAGATTAAAAGAAATTAAAAATTTAAATAATAGACTTAGAATGACGTTTCTTTGTTTTCAGGATAGTATGACTTAAGATAAACAGTGTAATTATTATTGTGTGTAAGTAAGAACTAAAATAAAAGCTTTGTTTTCAGAGCAACGCAATTGTTTATTAGAAATTTATAAATCTTAATAACTTGAAAATATTGTCTTACATGTATATGTATTAAAAATATGGTTAAACAACATGTTTTCAAACATAACTTTTTTATATTTCTGCAGACCCATGGAACAGTAAATGAGAATTACCCTGATTTCAGTTATCTAAATATAGCACTCAATTCAATTGGAATGTCAATATAAATTATATGCTTAATAAATTAATATATTAAATTTTCATAAAACACCTTGCTAGGCTAAACCCCTCCGTTTCGTGATATATATATATGGCCTTGCATGAAGTCAACATAATATATATTAACCTACTAAAAATTATCCAATTTGGAACATTTAAAATTAAATCTTTTTCTAGAATAACGAAAAGTATACTACATTTAAGCAATTCTATTCTTAGGATATCCTTTTCTATATCTGTATGAAAGTTTACTGCTGTTATCATAATCGGAGATAGTTTTCTATATTCAGTTTGAATAAAAGGAAGCAATATTCTTACATGTACGAAATGTCCGCTAAACACTTGACTTTCCTTGATAAACATGGCACAGTAAAAAATTCCTCCCAGTGAATTATCGTTTAATTTGAATTCGTCATCATAGATCATCTTTTAAATTTAGATCATTATAATTATGCTGCCGGAAAGGAACACAACTATTATTTTATTACTTTTTCGTGACAATTTATAATAATGTTTTTTTTTTATTTAAATCAGCTCTTTATTTTATGGCGCTCTGGCTCTTTTCAACTTTCCTTAAACATAAAATATAAAAGGCTATAAAGGGAGTACAAAACAAAAAACAACGAAAAAGACACTAGCTAACCTAAAATAATTACATAATAACAGTCAATAGGGACATCAAAAACAAACAAACTAGAAGGTAAAAG
Source organism: Dioctria rufipes (assembly GCA_963924295.1). Lineage (NCBI taxonomy): Eukaryota > Metazoa > Arthropoda > Insecta > Diptera > Asilidae > Dioctria > Dioctria rufipes. The sequence continues at coordinate 90,785,347 of OZ002743.1, read as the reverse complement.
AACAAAAAGATAATACTATGTTCTCAAAAGAGACAATATAAACGGGTACAAAAATTTTGAAAAAGGCCTAAAAATTAAAAAACAAAGAATTTACGTCCCAATTTTGACAATTGGATAAGTGGCAGTTCCAAGAAGTTCCAATTTCCAAAATAATCTAATAAAAATAATGACCTAAACGAACGAATTTTCAAAATAAAATTTTGAAATTTAGCACCGAAATCGAAACCGAATTAAAAACTTAATAGCCGAACGAACGAAAAAATTTACCCGATACCGTTATAGAGTCCCGCGAGGGCAGCCTGTAGTATCATAGAGCTCTACAAATTGCCCTCATCATCCCTCCAGCTTAGCATCTCTAACAGAGTACTTGTCCTTCCCACAGCACGTGCAACGATTGCTAAGCGGGGAGAAGCCCCGTGGACTAGTGTTGCAAATGCTGTGGCCTGCTATCACCAGCGAAAGACAAGAGCTCCGTCCTGCACCGAGGATAGCGGTTGCCATGTGCAGTTGAATGTGGCTGCGTTCGTTGCCAGATATTCAAGACGTAAACGTCTCTTCAATCTGTCAACGAAGTGGCGCTTAAGTGCTTGTGCGTGGTGATATGGGTCAGTGTTCTGATTCCCATCTCCGGCTCTCACGTAGTACAAGTGAATTGTAGATTTGGCCAGTGTCAACACAAAGCTAATCAAACAGTTCACCCGACTACAAACGTTTGGTCCCCATAGAAACGATGTCCTAGTAATGCTGAAATTCGGGTGGATCAACTGACACATATCGCGCACCAGTTCCATCATATAATAATAATAATAATATTTTTTTTTTTTTTTTAGAAATCGTCAAGCTTATAGATCATTTTGGTGATGATTCGAGATATTCTGTGGTAATGGATTAAACACAGTCAAATATTTTGGCTCAATTTGGGTTATGGGGTCAGGTGTATATATACATACCGCACTGCCATCTCGAAATCAATTTATATGGGAAGTTGAAAGGAGAGAGCGATATGGTTAGAAATTTATATTGGGAGTTGGAACGAAGATTAGATTGTGTGGTTGGTAGAAACTTCCGACGGGGTGTGGTACATATATGTCGTAGGCATTTAATAAAATCCGGGTGCGACCTCCCCCTTCACCACACATCTCCCTCTCCTAGTATTTGGTTAAATCGGGTGGTATTACACTATCGGCGTAAAGGCTTGCGGATCGTGCGTTGATATATATTTGCTTATTTTATTATTTGCCTGGAGAGCCAGCCGGGATTTAATTAAATGCCGGCATTTAAGTAAATGCCTAGGCAGATAATGGTAAAAGAAAGATATCAATACGATTTTTATTGAATGCCGACATTTAATTAAATGACTAGTCTTTTAATTAAATGCCGGATTTTATTAAATGCCTACGACATATATACCTACTGCCGTTTCAATAAATTAATAAAATATATATATTTTTTTTATATACATACATAGCTGATTAGAGCAATTTGGTTTGATCTGAATGATCAAATTTATATGGGAAGAGTTATTTTTCGGTGTGAAGAAAAACAAATGTATGTGGAGAGTTGGAATTGGAAAACATCGAGGAAAATTCGGAAAAGTTCGGAATAATTAGAAAAAATTCGGAAAAGTTGGAAAACATCCGGAAAATTATTCGGGAAATTTGGAAACCATCCGGAAAAATTGGAAAATTATTCGGAAAATTTGAAAAATCATTCGGAAAATTTGAAAAATTATTCGAGAGATTTGGAAAGCATCCGGAAAAATTGGAAAACATCCGGAAAAATTGGAAAACATCCGGAAAATTTCGAAAACTATTCGGGAAATTCGGAAAATTCGGAAAAATTGGAAAATTGTTCGGGAAGGATTCGGAATAATTAGGAAAAAATCCGAAAAATTGGAAAACATCCGGAAAATGGAAAAATTCGGAAAACATCCGGAAAATTTGGAAAATTATTCGGAAAATTCGGAAAAGTTGGAAAATTATTCGGGAAGAATTCGGAATAATTAGGAAAAATTCAGAAAAATTGCAAAGCATCCGGAAAATTGGAAAAAATATTCGGCAGATTTGGAAAAAAGTTCGGAAAATTCGGAAAAATTGGAAAATTATTCGGAAAATTCGGAAAAATCGGAAAATTATATATTATAATAATAATAAGAAAAATTATAAGGAGAAGTATGTATCGCAGGATGCTAACTGTTGCTTAATCATCAAGTTTCCAGCTTTTAGAATTGGGCCTATTGTTAAACGGTATAGTCCTCCTAGAGCTTCGCTGAAGTGAAAGTTAGAATCCTTATATCATAAAATATCTACTGCTACGGACTAGTTAACAGCATCAAAGATAAAATTCATATAACGGAACGTAAAGAACTCGGAATCCTATTTATACTTTCGTAATCCATCAAGCCAACTACCTATATACAGGGGCAGTCAGGATGGGCGTAATACTATCAAAGTAAACCAAGTTCAGCCTTATAAACTATCCACCAATATCCAAGAGGATTATAACTACCCGAATAAAAATAAGAAACAGATGATAAAATGAAAGTCATTTTATACCTGACTGAATGAGGTGCTCGATTCCATTCTCAGATGGTACATATGATGACACCAAACCTGAGCACGTCGTCAGGAAATTAGCCAAGAGTATAATCACGAACAGTAAGGGGAGATTTTCAATTGGTGGTACTTTTTTTTAAAAATAGGATACATCAAGACACCTCTATATCGCTGGATGGACGAACAACGAATCAATAGATCATTATAAGAAGAAATCAGCCGGAGTTTCACATCATACATCAGCAGCGCTGGCCATCTTGTTTTAAGTGCAATTCGCTTTAGAAAATGTGCAATTATGCCAAGAGGAATCGATATCAGAAAATACTTGGCAACAAATTGAAGACATAATGGCATTAAAGAAAACCCATCAATTCACAAAAGTGTCGTGAACTGCAAAATGAATACAGCTGATTTCACAAGCAATTATAAATAATAAATGAAATTATCTGTCCGAACAAGATAAAATAAAAGAAGATAGCAATTGTCGAACGCGTACAAAAGGCTGGTACTTATGTCCATTCTAAATCTGATTATACCAGAATCCTTCCCCAAATTTGTACCATCGAAGAAAAGCGGATATTTTTTCATCCGAAATTTGCTGGAGAATTTGAACTTATACCAGATTTAACCTCGGATTAGTCGCATTCAATGTTTCTTCTGATTGTTATCAAAGAATCTCTGCTGCAGCGTTAGATCATAAACGGAGACGACAAAAAATATATTTATAAGAGTTTAGCAGAATATTTAAAATTTAAGCTGTGTGGGCGGAAAGTTTAGTTAGATCATATATTGTAAAACAAGCACATCAGTTCATCAAATATATTATGCGCAATACACGTTTCACCACCAAAACTTACGTAATCGGTTGTATCCTATGAAACAGCAACACACTGAGCAACTCAAGTGGTTCGGTTACACCTTTTCATCGCACAACAATCAAACCTGCAGCATTAAAACAGTGGTTTCTGGATGCGAACAAATTCACATTAAATGGAACGAACAGTTTAAAGTGAAAGAATCACATTGAGACCCAATTTCTAAACGTAATGATTCTTAAGATAATGAAAATTTTTCCTAGTATCAAAAGAATTTTCAACGTATGTGGTCTATGTCAATAGTGGTAGCGTATTCAGCAATAACAAGTTCTACATTTTCGAAGTCGTATCAAACCCCATATTTTCCTCATGTGTAAATATCTAAAACTATTTTAGGCGTAGATACACGTGTTTCTTATTTATTTGTATTCAGTTACGTACGTATTAAAAGGACGTGTTTTTCTTTCAGCTGTTCAAACTGATTTGATAATTAAAAACTTGGTATGCATGCATATATAAAACAACAGAATTATCAATTGGGGTTATTACATAGTCGAGTTTTTAATTGGCCCTATATAAAAATGAAGTTAGTCTTTGTCTTAATATTATTTGCTTGTAGTGTTTATGTGAACGGAAAACAGTTTAAAAGTTTTTTTAATAGTCGATCTAAAACAGTTAAAAATAGAGCTAAAAATGTTAAAAGTGATGTTAAAGAAAAGGGACTGTCTCCTTTTGAAGAAATCGTTTCTGAAGGACAGTCTACTTTTGAAGAACTATCTATTTTTGAAGGAAAATCAATTGTTGAAATTTTACAGGACGAGTTTGAGAACAAACATTTGACTTTTCCTTCAACTCTAAATGAAGACCAAGTCAGCAATGAAACGCAGTTGATACTTCCGAACGAAACTTTATTTCAAACTCCAAATGAAGACCAAGTCAGCAACAAAATGCAAGTGATATCAGACGATTATGATGATAATTTATTTAATGACAATGATTATATTGGATTGGAGGTTTCTAAAGGTGAATCCCTTAAAGCGGATATAAGAATAGAAATAAAGCGCTTTTCAGAAATGCTAGAAAAGCAAGAGTTGAATGCAAATGAGTCCAGAATTAATTTCGAAGGTATATTTAAGAAGATACCGATAGAATATGTCAATTATATAAAATCAAGGCAGCAGCCAAATCAGGAATCAAAACAGACAGATTACGTAAAATTGAAGGAAAAGCAAAACGAATTTAATATATTAATTAATAAGTTCACAATTATGATCAATTTTGATCTTAAATACAATATGGCTAATACCATTCTCAAATCTTTAAAGAACTTCACATTGTCACGGGAGAAAGTCGCAACTGAATACTACAATTTTGCTGCTGAAGTTAAGCGTTATAAAACAAATAGTAAAACGAAATATTGCGATAATTTTTCAGATATTGGAAACGAATTAATTACTTTTATGGATAAATCATTAAAAAAGATTAGGGACTGCATCCAAAATGGTGTTTACAGAGTTAATAGAATTGAAAATATATTCAACGGACAAATTACAAAGATTTCAGATAAATATGATTATATATTGAAAGAAAAAAAACCCTGTCGAAGAGAAAATTACCTATGTTTGGTATATTTTAATAAAGCTGTCTACAAGTTAAAAATATTATGGTTTCAAAACTTAAAAGATCTCAACTATCACATTCAGTTTAACGTTGAACGTCTTGCTGATAATACAGCATGCTTTAAAAAGGCGACAGATATAATGCGAAAGAATAAAAAACACTACAGGAATGCAATTGCAGACTGTATAACACAAAAATAGATCAATAAAACAATTGTAAAATTACTTTGATATTTGTTTTTTTTTTTTCAATATGTCCTCACCTCTTACTCGACAGATGGCGCTTAGACTAAATTCTGAGGTGTTCTTTTGCTAAAAGCTTTTTACTCTGATATTACGTGAGTGTAAGGGAAATTCCACCCGAGCGAATTTTACCCTACAGGGGAGACATTCGCACCATCAGTTTTTATTTTAACGTACTGTATGTATAAAAATGACGAAAAAATGATGATGCGAATTTCCCCCCGAAATTCGCACCGATATAAATTTTTCTACAAAAAGCACAAATTTATAAAATTTATAACTTAGCGAAAAGCAGTATTACAATATATGGTTTTAGAGGTCCGTAGTGGCGTAACTAGGATTTTGTTGTGGGGTGAACTTATAGGAGCCAGCCTGAATAATATTCTTCAATCAAGTTTTGTTTTTCAAAATTGTGTAAAGGTTTCTCATACGTTAATCAGTGTTAGCGCCATGTTTCCTTACCTTAAACAAACTATTTTATTGACTACCATTGTTTGATTTCTAGTAAGTGTTGATTCTTTTGAATGGATTTCATTTCCATCGAATGTAAAGACATGTGATTTTTGTTTTTTAAATCTACTAGCATTACGATTTCCACTGGAGTGAGATGACTTTCTCAGAAACGCCAATAAAACCGTAGATCTAATAGAAGCAAAATTTAATTAATATATTCGGAAAGGAAACATAACGAAACTGACTTGCTACAATGAAGAACATTTTACATGAAGTTAAGGCAATATATATTGAATGGGTTTGAGGGGTTTCAAAACGCCCCCCCCCCCCACCATAGTTGTATCTTATACTTTTGTTAATATGACAGTCCAAATTTTTACCCAATTCGTTATATGTAGCGGCTTCCAACAATTGGTTTTGTCACTTTATATGTCTCCTCCGTAGTCCTGTCAGGCAAAGCAACTTTAGAAAAAGCGTGTGCAAAATAAAAAAAAAGAAAACTAACAGTCCAGTATGTATGTTGGTATATTGTATATACATCAGTAGATGGTAGCTTACTTTGATACACCGTTTACATTTTAAAAGGAATATTAATTATTAAATCTAAATCTAATTTGTTTTTTGTCGTTAAAACAACATCTTCTGTTGTAACTAATTATAATATGATAACTAGTATTTTCCATGTTTGCCCCATGGTTTTATTTAAAAAGCTTAACAAATTATTTATTTAATTTTTAGAGAATTTTTGACAATTACATCGCTATATCTAAAATTCCCTAAAAAGTAAATTTTGTTCAAGAAAGGATTTTTTGGGACTCTCCGGTATATAGCAAAAGCTAAAAAATGTTCTAATTTGTTATTTCATCACACAACCCATTAATTTTTGGTGACAAGTTTCAAGTCTTGGTTTGACTCATGAACAGGTCACAAATAGCGAAATTGTGTGATTTGAAAAACAAATGAAAAAATGAAAAAAAGAAGGAAGAAATGAAAAGTTTGAGAAAAATAGAAAAAACATTTGTAGGAGATAATTACATCTACAAGCATTAATTGTGCTCTTATCACATGCGAGCGCATTTGTGTTGTATTCTATCCGCCTAACGGAGTTCGCTTGCAAATATTGATGATTGATCTTGTCGCATTCCAGAAGGGAACAGTCTGTAATAAAGTGTCGTACCGTGAAGACAAAAGTTGAGTTTTATTTTTCATTCCGGCCTTCCTACAAATTTTCAGAAGTGGGATTTAAATCTAATCTGCCCAGTGTATGTAAATTAAATTCGTCCGCGATTTTAATAAAAGATAAGAAAAATTGTTGATAGTTATTTGGTGCAATTTCACGAGCTATTATCTGCATAGGTGCAGAAGAAAAAAACTGTGGTGAATCATAAGCGATCACAAAATAATAACTGTGCTACAAATTAACTAAAATCTGTTTGCAATAGAAATCATCGGTGATTTCAGTTTAAAAAACAAAAAAACAAAATTTTTTGGAATTTTAATAATTTGTCGGATATTTGTGAACAGCCTGATGTGAAGATTAAAACGCTAGATCACATGGTGACACGTTCTAGGTACTGCAATATTTATTAGCATATTGGATTATAGGTAATCGCAATTTGCAAAAACGGTAACTGTCGGTAAAAGTGGTCATAGGTGATCTTTTTATCATTTATCTGGATAATTTTTGAAATTTTTTTTATCTTTTGTCTTGTTAACCTAACCGTTAATCACATGGCTGAAAGAGCAACCAGGTTTGCTGAAAAGGCTACAGCAAATCAATTGAAAGACAAACTAGCGGATTTGGGATTAATTACAACAGGGGTTAAGTCGATGTTAAAATCAAGACTTTTTGAAGCAATTGATAGTTTGACTGATGTACAATTGGACCAACATTTTCCTGAAAATTTACTGACTTTTAATGACGATATAAATTCTACTGGCAACGGGGTCAATAACGGCGATGTAGCAAGCGGTCACAATGATATTTCTGATGACGATGACGCATTAAGTAACGAATTAGAATCTCTAAGGAATAAATTAAAGAAAAAGCAAGAAATTGCTGAATTGAAACTGAAAATTGCAGAAATTTCTAGAAGTGATGATACAGTTAGTGACAGCTCCCGACCATTTTTCAATTTTCGTGACGTAGAAGAGTCTTTTACACAATTTAATGGTGACGACAACTATTGCATAGAAAAATGGATGCAACACTTTGAAGAGTCTGCAGAAACTCTAGGTTGGGATTCTAGAATGTGTTTCATTTATGCGAAACGATTAATGACGGGTACCGCAAAACTCTTTATACGCACAACCTCATTTAAATCGTGGGTAGAATTGAAATCGTCATTATTAAAAGAATTTTGCACAAAAGTCTCAACTGCTGAGATTCATAATCAACTGCGGAATCGGAAGAAGAGAAAAGATGAGACATGGCAGCAGTACATATTCGCTATGCAAGAGCTAGCATCACTATCAACCATCGATGAAGCTGATTTGGTTCATTACATTGTTGGTGGCATATCCGATATAGCCGTTAATAAAATGTTGCTTTATGGGGCCAGTAATTTAGCCGATTTAAAAGTAGCTTTTAAGGGTTATGAAAAAATGAAGTCCATGCGCGACAATCATCTAGATCAACGTGAAATAAAACCTGTTCAGCTGCGAACTTCAGCCAAAATGAGATGCTTCAACTGCAATGAGCTTGGACACATAAGCTCAAAGTGTACAAAGCCCAAAAGAGATAAAGGATCTTGTTTTCGTTGTGGGAAAATGGGCCACAGAGTTTCAGACTGCAATGTGTCGCGACCACCTGTGATGAATGTGGAAGGTTCCTGTTCTTCAAAGGAAAAACCTATACATCTACAGCGGCCAGGACAACAACAGAGAAGCCATAAACAATATTTATTTTCTGTTACTAATGCTTTTGAATTTAATATCACCTACAGTTTTAGCAGAGGCGATGATGTACGTGGATTTTCTTGTTCCTTGTTGACACTTCTGGACTCAGGGAGTGCAATCAGTTTCATACAGCAGCGATATTTACCACCCTATTTAATTGAGGAAACAGATCCTGAGCAATACAGATTCCATGGTATCAACCAGAGCAGATTAAAAATTGTAGGTACGACACTTTTAGATGTGTATTTTAGGAATAATTGTTTAAGTTTGAGTTTATTTGTTGTCGAAAATAATAGTATGCTATATCCAACTATCTTAGGTAGAGACTTTTTAGAAAAAATTAATTTAAATTTTAATTATGACAAACCCAATAGTTCACTTTTGACTCAATACGATAATATGATCATAAATAACGACCATACTCAATCTTCAGATCAAGAACATTTCGAATACGATATATTAAATATAAATATTTCTGATGATCGTAAAGTGCTCGCGTTGAATATCAATGAAAAATTAGCTTTCGGAATTAAAAGTAGAATACACGGGATCGTAGCAGAAGCTTGTAATAGTAATTTTGAATTTAAAGCAACAAATGTAGATTCAGAGTTTGAAATGATAATTAATCTAACAAAAGAAAACCCTGTTTATTGCACGCCAAGGAGCCTCCCTTACGCACACAGATTAGAGCTTCAGAAGATAATTAATAATCTTTTGGAAAGAAAAGTTATACGCGAAAGCAATTCTCCATACGCGTCTCCGATTGTACTAATTCAGAAAAAGAGTAAAGAGTTAAGATTATGCATAGACTATCGCGAAATCAATAAAATCACTATTCGAGACAATTTTCCGCTCCCATTGATTGATGACTTGCTCGACAGATTGCGGGTTAAACGATTTTTTTCTACACTTGATTTGTGTAGTGGTTTCCATCATGTTCGTATGGCGGCTGATTCTATAAAGTATACTTCTTTCGTGACGCCTTTAGGTCAGTATGAGTACCTAAGAATGCCTTTTGGACTCAAGAATGCTCCTTGTGTCTTCCAAAGGTACATAAACTATATTTTCAAAGATTTAATCGCCAAAGACCAAGTACTTATTTACATGGACGACATTCTTATAGCCACCGAATGCATTGAAAAACATCTGGAGATCTTAAAACAAGTATCAGATCTAATAACTGAACACGGTTTACAGCTTAGGGTTGACAAGTGTAGATTTCTTTATGAAGAAATCGAGTACTTAGGATATGTAGTCAACAATAAAGGGATACGTCCAAATTCAGAGAATCTCCGTGCTATCAATGAATTTCCACTTCCCAAATGTGTGAAGGATGTCCATAGTTTTCTTGGTTTAGGATCATATTTCAGAAGGTTCATAAAACATTTTGCTACCTTGGCTAAACCTCTTTACGATCTGTTGAAGAAAGACATAGTTTTTAAATTTGGTCTAGAAGAAATAGAAGCCTTTGAGACTCTAAAATCAAAATTAACGAGCTCTCCTATTCTAGCCATTTACAGTCCATTGAATGAAACAGAGTTGCACTGCGATGCAAGTAATATAGGTTATGGAGCCATATTACTACAGCGTCAAGCGGATGGAAAACTTCATCCTGTGTTCTATTTTTCTAAGAGAACTACTGAGGTTGAATCGAAATACCATTCCTACGAGCTGGAGACTTTGTCTATAATATATGCTCTCAGAAGATTCCGTATATACCTTACTGGAATTACTTTTAAGATTGTCACTGACTGCCAATCATTGACTTTGACTTTGAATAAAAAATCAATAAATCCTCGAATATCACGATGGGCCTTAGAGCTGCCAAACTTCGATTACAAAATTGAACACCGTTCAGGTAACAGAATGGGTCATGTTGACGCTTTAAGTCGCTGTACTGAGATTTTGGTTGTTCGGGAAGGAACGTTTGACTTTGCATTAGTAGCGGCCCAGGGACGTGATCCCGATATTGTTAAGTTAATATCTGAATTGCAGAAAAGCGAAAGCTCAAATTTTCCCCTAATAAATGGTCTAGTATACCGAAAAAATAGAGATGATGTTCAATTCTACGTTCCTAAGCAAATGGAAGACCGCGTTATACAAACACATCACGAATCCCTTTGTCACTTGGGTGTGAATAAATGCTACGAATATCTCAAAAAATCGTACTGGTTTCCTGACATGAAACGTAAAATCAAAGATTATATTGTTAGCTGCTTAAAATGCGTATATTTTTCGCCTGTAAGCGGAAAGGTAGAAGGAATACTTCACAATATTCCAAAGGGAAATGTGCCTTTCGAAGTGCTTCATATAGATCATTATGGACCATTACCGACTACGAAGTCAAGAAAGAAATATATATTTCTTGTTATTGACGGATTTTCGAAATTTACTAAATTATATTCCGTAGTAAGTACCCAAACTAAAGACGTAATACCTTGTTTAGAATCGTATTTTAGCACTTATAGCAGACCATCAAAAATTATTTCTGACCGAGGAACAGGTTTCACTTCAAACGAATTCGCTCAGTTTCTTTCAGACAATAATGTTCTACATCATAAAGTGGCTACGCATTCGCCACAATCAAATGGTCAAGTAGAACGTATGAATCGTTTGCTAACACCTATGCTTTCCAAAGAGTCTGAAGAAACTAGTACTGGTAATTGGTATAAGTTCTTAGTCAAAATTGAGTTCGCTCTTAATAATACTGTAAACAGAAGCACAGGTTTCTCTCCAAGCGAACTGTTATTTGGTATAAAGCAGAAAGGTGAATTATGTGACAAAATATTAGAGCATATTCAGGGTTCTGTCCAAAATACTGAACGAGATTTGAATAAAATTAGGAATCAAGCTTCTGAAACGATTACGAAAAATCAAAATTACAATAAATTATATTTTGATAGAAGACATAAACCGCCGCGTTTATACGAAGAAGGTGACTTGGTTATGGTCAAAAATATAGTGACCACACCAGGAATCAATAAAAAGTTATTAGCTAAATACCGTGGGCCTTACGAGATAAAGAAAATTTTAAAAAACGATAGGTACGTGATTGAGGACGTAGAGGGAATACAATTGACACGTATACCATATAAGGGTGTCTGCTCACCTGCTAATATGAAGCCCAATATTCTATGTGTTGAAGATTGACTATGGTTGAAAAAATTAAAAACGAATTTATAAGATAGATTTTTAGCAAATTAATGATATCAAACTTATAACTGTATTGACGACGAAAGAATTTTAAAAGGTATTACAGATAATCTTAAAGGAACGATAAAACAAATGTTGTTATTTTGTTCATTGTATTCATATATTGTCATAAAGAAGAAAAGAATAGACAATTTTCATATATTATTGCATAGCATTTAATGATTCTCTTTTGATGAAAATTAAAACATAATATGTTGATCGTTCATCAGATACTAATTTAGTGACTATTTATGGCATCAATATTGTTGAATTGCAATTTTTGACATATTATATATATATTATATATGTATAGTTTATATAATTACGTGATTTTGAAATTTTAGCTAACATTAGCTTTCGTATATGTAGACATATGTGTATCATGCTAGATGTTCGGCCTGTTAGAAATATTTTAATAATTTTTGTAAAATAAATGTAATTTTTTGTAGCATTTCTTAGTAATCGAGGCGATTATATGTCAGTCTGGCCGAATTGTAGGAGATAATTACATCTACAAGCATTAATTGTGCTCTTATCACATGCGAGCGCATTTGTGTTGTATTCTATCCGCCTAACGGAGTTCGCTTGCAAATATTGATGATTGATTTTGTCGCATTCCAGAAGGGAACAGTCTGTAATAAAGTGTCGTACCGTGAAGACAAAAGTTGAGTTTTATTTTTCATTCCGGCCTTCCTACACATTTTTTTTATTTATTAAAAAAATTTAAAAATTTTAAAGAAACGGATTCATTCGAAGCGAATCGAAACTGTATACGCCACGCAGTGGGCTGAAAAATAAAGAAGAAAAGAAAGAAGAAGAAGCGTTTCGTGTCAGCAGAAAACCTTACACTCATCGGTGCAGCTTGGTTTTCTGCCTGCTGCAGACGCTTGAAAATAGATCAAACTGATCTCTTCTCATATAAACTCAGAAATAAATTCGGGGTGTGAATTATATGAGGAAAAAACACTCCTATACATGCCCAGGAGGAAAAATAAACAGATTACGTTTGGACTTTTCACACAATTTCGCTATTTGTGACCTGTTGATGAGTCAAACAAAGACTTGAAACTTGTCACCAAAAATTAATGGGTTGTGTGATGAAATAACAAATTAGAACATTTTTTAGCTTTTGCTATATACTGGAGAATCCCAGAAAATTCTTTCTTGAACAAAATTTAGTTTAACCCGGTAAAAAGTCCAAACGTAATCTGTTTACTAAAAAGTAAAATGTTTTTTTTTTATTAATTATTTTAAATTGCTTTTTTGGCTCCGGCAATAAAATCGCTCTGCCAAGGATTCAACGAAATGTTAAAATTGAAATGAATGAAGTACTTTTCCACTTCACGGCAAGAAGGAAAAGACTAAATTTAATTCTGTAATTTGTTCTTGTTTTTTATAAAAAGTGGACCTTTGTATTTTTTTTCTTGATATGTACAGAAACTATATTTCTTTAATTTATACAGCGATCTTCTGTCGGTAAAACAGTGACCATTATACTCATCTTCTCTATAGATGGCGTTGTGAGTAATGGCGGCCAACTTGGTCCGGAAAGCAACTTACGTCTCAAGTTGACAGAACTTACCGTGATTAAGCATATTGTTGGTTATTGTAAAAATTAGATTAAAAGAAATTAAAAATTTAAATAATAGACTTAGAATGGTTTCTTTGTTTTCAGAATAGTATGACTTAAGATAAACAGTGTAATTATTATTGTGTGTAAGTAAGAACTAAAATAAAAGCTTTGTTTTCAGAGCAACGCAATTGTTTATTAGAAATTTATAAATCTTAATAACTTGAAAATATTGTCTTACATGTATATGTATTAAAAATATTGTTAAACAACATGTTTTCAAACATAACTTTTTTATATTTCTGCAGACCCATGGAACAGTAAATGAGAATTACCCTGATTTCAGTTATCTAAATATAGCACTCAATTCAATTGGAATGTCAATATAAATTATATGCTTAATAAATTAATATATTAAATTTTCATAAAACACCTTGCTAGGCTAAACCCCTCCGTTTCGTGATCTATATATATGGCCTTGCATGAAGTCAACATAATATATATTAACCTACTAAAAATTATCCAATTTGGAACATTTAAAATTAAATCTTTTTCTAGAATAACGAAAAGTAGACTACATTTAAGCAATTCTATTCTTAGGATATCCTTTTCTATATCTGTATGAAAGATTACTGCTGTTATCATAATCGGAGATAGTTTTCTATATTCAGTTTGAATAAAACGAAGCAATATTCTTACATGTACGAAATGTCCGCTAAGCACTTGACTTTCCTTGATAAACATGGCACAGTAAAAAATTCCTCCCAGTGAATTATCGTTTAATTTGAATTCGTCATCATAGATCATCTTTTAAATATAGATCATTATAATCATGCTGCTGGAAGGGAACAACTATTATTTTATTACTTTTTCGTGATAATTTAAATTAAACTTACTTGATGGTGTTATAAATGTTGTCAACAGAAATCGCCCAAAACCAATTAAATAAGCTTTAGTTTTCTATTTTTTGTTGAAAATCGTTTCAACACTTTTTCAGTTGTAATTTTTTTTTAACAATGGCATTCTCTATGTTGAGTAGTGACATGTGTGAGAATCATTCTTGCAGCATTGTGCTTCTAACCCAGGTTTTTATCAGCCTCATAACAGAAAAACTGCGCTCGCTGGGAATACTACTGCCGCTCTAAAAATATATAAATAAGGGCAGTACTTACTCTTTTTTAATATTTTTTCTCAAATTTCCAGCACTAATCTCATCATTTTTCAATTGAAGCATGTTTTTCATGAGCATCGCTTCAGGTTCCAAGGCTGATGTACCAATTTTTAAGATTATTTTATAATTACTGAAGAATTTAAGAAATGCGTCCACAGCGCGAGCTAAGATTAACTATGATTTTATCTATTACTTGGTAGTAATTGTTGATCTTCCAGTATTTTTCTGGTTGTGTATTGGGTGGTAAATCTAATGTAATACTTTCGTCCACTGTCGACTCTGTACAAAAAGATTCTAACAGGATTTAGTGAAAACTCGTACTCTTTTCAGAAACTGCTCGATGTCTGTCCAAATCTTGAACTGATTCCTGCTTGCTTCAGAAGTACCTATAGTACTTGCTATGAGGTCACTAGCTTGACCAAGAGTGACATTTGGGGTGTGCAAAAATTTACTCAGTATATTCACTATAGCAAAAACTGAGTGAAATATGTGTAAGGAAACGACGAATTCTGGTTATGTAATAATCTTTAGCGGCCCAAGTGCTTCCACTGTCACGGTTTTCAGTGATCTCTTCTTCCAAAGTTAATTTAATTGGATCATAATAGCCAGTACTGCTTTGCAGTTTTCGTAACGACAACTCCATCTGGTAGTACTTTTAGACTTCTCATGTCATGGCTGGTATGGATTCCGAGAGTGTTGGTAATTTTTGCAGGTTCGCATGATGACTAGGTTATGAGAATTGAATATACAATGCTTTGAGGCGGTTAAAAAATGTGTTTGCTAGTGAAACATTTGGGCATAGGTCACCAACCGCGAGACTTAGTTTCTGCGTTGGATGTAAATTGCGTAAGGGTGAGCTTCTTTTATAATTGCCTGCAGGCCTCCAGTTTTACCAGATATGACGCTAGTGCCATCATAAGACTGTGAAAGAATTGGAACATCACCCAAATGGTGTTTATTCAATGTATCCAACATTAATTTACCAGTCCTTGCGCATCTCTGGAGGTGGAACAATTTATAAAACCTAGAAATCCTTCGACTATGTCGAGACCGTTCACGTATCTTAAGGTTATTGGCAATCGTTCCTCTTTAAAGCAACTGGCCTCGTCCACACTGAAAAAAAAAGCCACATCCTTTAGTTTTTTCAACAATTTCCTCTGGAGTGAGGTACAATATCAATTCAATTATTTCATGCTGGATATCTGCGCTGCAGTAGATGTAGTGTTTTTCAAAGTGGAGTGAAAATTTGTCATCATGTTTACAAAAAAAAAAAAAAAAAAAAATTAGCAACTTTCAAGAAAGTACCTCTATTTTTAGAAGATTAGTCCTCCCGGTGCACCCTTAAAGGCAAACAAACAACTGGTGAACAAGTGCCAGTATTATATCAAAAAGCTTAGCCAAGTATTCTCTGCTTTGAACAATTTCTTCCTCTTGCTGTTTTGTAAATTTGTGATGAACATCTCCAAATGTAAGATATTGACGGTGGGGCTCATTTAGCTGCCTTCAGAGTAACGCGACGATTCTGATTATTTTTTTAAGGTCTCTGCTACCTTTTTCCAGTTGTTAAAACCACTTTTCAAAAACTAACTCCAGATGGAGCGATAGCTCACTATTAAATAATTTTGTTATGCTTTCAATATATGTCCTCATGTTTGCTTGTTTGGATTTAATTATTTTGAACCCTATTTTTCCGGAGGGTGTGGGAAGTAGGGGGGGGGGCTGTTTTAGTTATGGAGAATTAAGAAGAATATTTCTGAGCTGACAGGTATTGTTTGTTTTTGTTGTGTTTTGTAAAGTTACCTAGGATTTTTTAAATTTAATTATGGATTCACCACATATCCTGGCTATATTTAAAAAAGAGAGAAATATGGATCTTGGTATCTCAAGGTATCCGTTAAAATTTTTTAATCATTTGGTGTCATGCTATAAAAATTTTAAATATGCACGTCAAAGTTTGTGCATTTGTACACACAGGTTAAGTATCTCGCTTATAATTTGAACTTTTTGAACTTTAAGTTATAGCTACCTACAAGATAACATTCTGTTTATATGAACATTCTTTAAGGTATTTTGTAATATTGCTTTTCGATAAGTTATAAATTTTATAAATTTGTGCTTTTTGTGGAAATATTTATATGGGTGCGAATTACTAGGAGCTATGTTTGAATATATTTATTTCGTCTATACCTTGCATTATTATTTATATTTGACCTCTATAGATTCTTAAAATAGGCATTTAAAGGACAGTTGGTAAGAATGTATGGAACCTGGTACCCCACCCAATAGCAAAATTTTTTTATATCAATAGAATGGTATTTTTGTCTGGAGTACCTAGTATACTGTCCGCAAATTTGAAGTTAGTGAAACTGAAATGAATGCACTGGTAAATTTGGATCCAGATCACTGGTCGACTGTCTTATCAAAACAAACACTATTAACTTTTTTTAGATTTCAAGAAACTGTTACACTTATTTTTTAGAATTTCTCAGTATTACGATCAGATTATATATAAAAGTTATTAGGTAAACGATTCAAACGTATGGGGAACACACTTAGAGGTAATAATAGATATATAAATAGATATTCAATGTATGGGGTTAATATAGAGTAAAAGTTAGAATAACTTATCTTGAAAACACTGACAAACTTACTTTGTTCAAATATCTCGAGTAATCGTATTAATAAAGGATTATATTAATTGTTGGGTCAGAGATCAATACACACTAAACAACACACTTATTGGCAAAAGATTGCAATATATGTAAGTACGTTAAGACAATGATATAAATATATAAAGTAAATTATGATGTTTGATCGATATGTACATGAAGTGTATAATATGTAGATATATCTCGAAATATAATCAAATAGATACATGAATAAATAATAAAATGTTACAAGTGGCTGGTACTCACCGATCTAATACTTTGCGGTTGAGAAATTGGCTGTAAGCTAATTTTAATCCGTCTGTTCTTGGTTAGAACAATTCTTTATTTCCGTAGAGACCAGAAACAAAGTGTTTGTTAGTAAAATATTATTTCAGTCGAGACCCGAGATAATATTCTTTAAGTCAGTGGAGACCCTGCTTAGAGAGCTATCTTAACTTCGGTCGAGACCCGAAGAAAGATTCTTTATTTCCGTCGAGACCAGAAATAAAGTGTTCGTTAGTAAAATATTTTCTCAGTCGAGACCCGAGATAATATTCTTTAATTCAGATTCAGTCGAGACCCGGCTTTGAGTATTATCTTATCTTCAGTCGAGACCCGGAGTAAGATATTTTAATTTCCGTCGAGACCAAAAAATAATAATTATTACCGATATAAATGTCAGTCCCTAACAAGCCAAAAGCCAACTTACCCCAAGCGATGCCAAGTGCAAAAAGAGATCTAGATCAGTCAGTTTGTCGTTTATATAGCCCTTGCTTGCACACTACACCAATGATAGAGTAGCGGAGGCGCATAATAACAAGAATTGGCATTCCATCTCTGACTTTACGGTACAACAGGCGATAAAATTTGCATAGTAACGAAGAAAAATGCATAGCAACAAGAAACTTAGAGCAACCAATGCTGTTGTGTTAAATTGAATTATATATATATATATATAATAACTTTCAATATTATGCGTATGGTGTCTGATCCACTTTACTCTGCCACGATTATTTCTACGCGTTACAAACGGAATGACAAACTTAGTATACCCTCTATAAATTGCATCTACGGTATAAAAATTATTTCACAGTATTGCAAGGAAGAAAGAACGTAAAATTCTGGATTTCATCTCAGATCTGAGAAAATCAAATTCAAATTTACCAACAATTGCACAAATTATTGGACTGAAGTGTTCAAATAATTTTATAAGAACGAATATTTTCGTACTACTAATAATTATTGAAAGGAAAACGAGGGAAATACATTTACGCCGATTTATGTGATATGAGCCAAGTTTTGTGTACTAACTAATCGAGGCATATTCCAGAACCGATGAACTGCGATAAGGATGCGAATAAATTAGCAAGAATGTAGTCATCCTAAACCTCTTTACTATTTCGCTCTAGAAGAAAACAGAAGATTGAACGCCTTGCCTTGAAATAAACCTTGAAATAAAATGAGTACCTATACCTGCGTTCTTTTGCGTATCTTGTTCTAGAACAACCAACATATTGAAGAGAACGTATTGTTCTGTGAATTAAACAGAACTAGATGGCACTGGAATCGTTAATTAATTTTTACCTTGAAAGTGGATGGAAGGTAATTACGACACGAACTTAATTACGTTTCTACATCTATATGTACAACACTCTAGTGGGTCATTCCATAGGAAATCGATCAAAATTTGCACTTTCACAGCCCGACCATAAGCAATTTCGTTCTAATTTTGCTGAAAGTAAAGTAGCTATGAGATGAGAGTTGGTACAACTAATTTTTTCCTGCGATACATATTGCCTGAATTAAAGATCTTTGAAATATTTAAATTTGGACTAGTTTTGGTCTGCTGAGTTATATTAAAAAAAAAAATAACTTTGTTTCTTTAGGTTACTTTAAAGAGGAAAGTATAGTCTTTCAGATAAATTTCTAAAAAGGATGCATTAAAAAAAAATTAAGGATAATAAATATAACTCATATCCTTGAATATCTCAAAATGCAACCTTCTATTTTTTTTTTTTTAATTAAAACTCATAATGATCTTACTTAAACTGTTAAATTTTCACTCTCCTACAAGATAGAAGCTTGCTATTATATTTCTAAAGCCGTAAAAGTCCCTACGAATATGATGTTTCCATGGATTACCGAATTTGTGGAAGTACATATGCTATTTTTTTATCTAAGTACCATTACGATACTTGATTGCTGTATTTCGAACACTTTCGACAAAGGTAATCATCTCAGCAACTATAAAATACGGTTACATATTTCCCTCGATAAGAAATATCATAAGGTCTTAAGATAGATGGGCTTGAAAACAGCCTGATTACACTTTTTGATGCCGTTCTACAGGGCTCAGTTTTTATACCTTTGCTTTAAATTAATTTTACCAATAATCTGCCTGCAATGAAATGCTGAAATTTATTTGGCCAATAATGTTTTAAGTATATTTTGATATAGAGGCCAACCAATGACGATTCATTTAGAAAGCAATACTAGTTATTTGATAGATTACTTACTCTAGGGAGCTAGCTCTCACTAATTTCGAAAAAATTTCGCGTTAGCTGGATCCAGCGCATTTTTAAATTGCATTAAAGTCGTTATTGTGAGTCGATTCGCCTTATTACCCGAAAGGTTTGTTACGCACTCTAACTGCGCGCAAACGCTACCCCGGCTAGTGATGGAAAACCTTGGACGCCACGTGGTTATTAGAATCCACGAACTCGACAATAAAATTTTAAAATAAAAATAAATCTCTTTTGCACTAAAAATGTTATAATTCGTTACCGCATAGAGAAACAAATCTTAATTCGTAATCAGCCCAATTGTAAATTCAATTTTTCACAAAAATTAAAAAAATATGTTGAATGAAAGCTTTCGGCGGCAAGGCAAGATTTATAATTTTAACGACACATAATTTGTAACTTCAGTTACTTAAAAGAAGAAAGATACTTATCTTCGTAATTTATACTATATTTCTACTTAAATGCATGTACATATGCATATATGATCCCAGTTCAATCTTCCCTGAGCACGTTCCTCCACTAATATTCAACTGCATTTTCTTTTACTTTTCTTCAGTGCTCACGCTTTTTCTCTGATTCCTTTTTGCTGTCTTTAATCCTCTTCCTTCCAACTCCTCTGTCTTGCTTTTTTTCCTTATCGCCAAACTTTTTAACTAAAGGATTTTCCAATAAGAGGTGTTATTTTAATTAGCCCGCTATTTCGGTAGAAGTCACTTTTGGAGCTGTTATTATTTGACATTTGAAAAGTAGAAACTACGCCATTAATAAAAATGGAACGATATACGACTCAACAACACATTGAAATTATTAAAATTCACTATAAAAATGGTGAAAATGTGGTAGAGACGGTTCGTAAAACTCGAACATTTTTGGGTCGTCCTGAAGCACCTTGTCGGACCGCAATACAGAAATTGGTAGAAAAATTCGAGCTGTCGGGACAAGTTAGTGATGTGAAGAATAAAACCCGTGCAGGTCGCTCAAGAACAGCCGAGAATATTGCTGCTGTAGCCGAAAGTGTTGAAGAAAACCCAGGTTTGTCCATTCCTCGTCATTCTTTGGAATTAGGCATTCCACAAACGTCATTACACCGTATTTTGCATAAAGATTTGGGTCTTAAGGCTTATAAAGTTCAGTTAACACAAGATCTCAAGCCGGCCGATCATCAACAACGTCGAGTCTTTGCTGATTGGGTCCTTGAAATGCATGAAAATGATCCGGAATTCAATCGAAAACTCATCTTGAGTGATGAGGCCCATTTCCACCTCGATGGCTTCGTCAACAAGCAAAATTGTCTCATCTAGGGCTCGGAAAACCCACCCAAGAGTTATTGTTAAAAAGCCTCTCTATCCTCAACGTGTGACTGTTTGGTGCGGTTTATGGTCCCGCGGGGTCATTGGACCTTACTTTTTCGAAAATGAGGCTGGAGCAACAGTTATGGTGAATGGATTGCGCTATCGACAGATGATTAATGATTTTTTATGGCCGGAATTGGATGGTATTGATCTGGACAACGTTTACTTTCAACAAGACGGCGCTACGTGCCATACAAGCAACGAAACCATTGATCTTTTACGGGAAAAGTTTCCGGACCGTGTTATCTCTCGAAGAGGTGATCACAATTGGCCACCGAGATCTTGTGACTTAACACCTTGCGACTTCTTCCTTTGGGGCCACGTGAAAGAGAAGATCTACGCCAACAGCCCAGCGTCGATTCAAGACCTCAAAGATGGAATTTGTGAGGCTATCGAGGACATAGGGCAGCCACTTTGCGATTTGGTTATGGAAAATTTCATGAAAAGGATATGGTCCTGTAGGCATGGTCGTGGTGGTCATTTGGCTAATGTTATTTTCCATTATTAACGGCATACCTTCCTCTTTATAATGAAATAAAGATCCGATCATTTATCTCAAAAAATGGCATTTTTCTTTGAATATCAAAATAACACCTCTTATTGGAAAACTCTTTATTATTTCTTTAAATTTGTTTTTCATACCGACACTTCTTTTTCAATTGCCTGACTGGAAATGGCCGACCGCTTCACCTATCAAAGCTTCTCTGTGATAAGCCACCTATTTTCTACTGTCAACCCCTATTTCTAGCAGCTTCTTGCATTTTATTGCATCAAAGTTGCTCTCGCAAGTGGCCTCAATAATTGGCTCAGTTCGATGGATGGTTGTAAATTTGAAATTTTTAATTATTTTGGGGTCAAATGTGCTTTATATTATGCTTTGGGCTACGGTCGGTCCAATAAGTTTAAATTGTCGCTTTCCTATTCAGTGATAATTTGTGTTTACGTAATGTTGATAGCGATGCTGATGGAAGACTGATCGAGGTAACTCAAGCAATAATAATGTAGATTCTACATATATAGAAGATAAATACTACCTTTTCCATTTTAGTGTCCTTGGCTTGGTCCTCGCATAGTACCCTACCTGCCTTACATCATCCTAACAGCGGTAAGTAAATTTTAATTTAATAATTTAAAAATTTGAAATTCAACTTAGTACTACTTAATCCAAATTATAGGTGTGCAGAAGCCAACGGCGATTAAGATATTACCAAAAAAAAACAACGTGGAGGGATTTAAATCAACCTAACCCTCTAAGATTACGGGAACCTTCCTCAATTTGCTTCGACCGCTCGAGAAAGGAAAGATCTCTATCCATCCTGCAGGTATGGTAGATGTGGCTGAAAGTATATTACATGACTGTCCTTCGTATCCCTATTCGTTCCAAGGCGAATGAGTATCGCAGTGTCTGGTACAAATTCATCTTTAAGAGCTGAATTGAAGCATTCCATCTTGCAGAAAGTGCATATAAGTGTATAAAGGTACTTTGTCTTGTTTCCCATTACAATCTGTAAATAAAATTAATATTCCTTGCAGAATCAATCAAATTGACTACTCTTGGACATCACGGGACAACACATCAAGGTACATAACATTCGATTCCACTATTTCAATATTTTCAATATTTCTTTTTCTTTCAGGTCACCACACCCTTTTTATTATGATTTCGACACATAACAGATTGAGATTTTGCCGTGTTCACAGAAGATCAGTGATTACAGCAGAAAGAAAGCAAGCCAAATTGATGAAAACTTATCTAATCTATGTAATCTAAAGGACTAATCGTTAAATAGGAAGCTCAGTATGCGATTTGGGCAAAAGCCAAAGGTTCAGATCATGGGGCCTATTCTTGAATAACGAAGGCACATTCCGTATTCGTTATACTGTCAAAACCATTCGGAATCGAGACTTGTGGTATTCTTGAAATCCGCATTCGTTATATACCGAACCCAAACCCTTCGTTATTTAACGAGTGGGTTCAACCATTCGTTATGCCAAACGAAGAGTGAATCACCTGCTACTTTATGGGTGATAATGGGAGATAAAAGATGTGCGAAAATATCATATGCTCAAAAAACTAAACTAATTGAGTTTTTAAAGGAAAACCAGAAACTGAGATTTGGTAAATATGGGAACTCTTTCAGTTCAAAAGATGCCACGGAATTGTGGCAAAATAAAATCAGTATTAATTTCCATACCCGAAGCACAAAAGAGCTAGAAAAGTTTTTTATGATATTATATTCGAAACAAAGGTAATAGAAAATTTCCAGATTTGTTAGGATTAAAATGTGTGGTAAAAGGAAAATCTGCGGCGGCATAAAAAACATTTGAATGGCACTGGTGGAGGTCCTCCTGCAACCTTTTTTTTTCTATTTAGCGTTGAATTAAGGGTGCAGGAATTGATTAACTATTGACGTAATTGATAGTCCATAGATTCTTTAACGATTTCAGGTCCAAACAATAATGACAATTCACTGGAGCTTGCCATTTTTTACAAATTATATTTTAAAATATGAAACAGCTGACGATATCCAATTTGTAAATTGACAGATTTAATCTTACCACACTCGTTATGTTGAAATACTTTTTCACCACTTCGACTTTATAACGAAGAGGTTCAAGAATACGAACGGGGTATTCGATTCGTTATCAACCATTCGTTATATAACGTATTCGTAAAAACCATTCGTAATTCAAGAATAGGCCCCCATATCACCTTTCGACATTTTAGTGTCGTAACTTGTAAGTTCGTCCCCCCCCCCCCTCCTCCTTAACTATGCTTTTCAAGTAACTTGTGTACCATTCAATACCGGTTATGTAACGTATTCAGTGATTACATTGCAATTGTCGTTTTACTTTTAGGTTGTACTCGAACATGAATAAGAATAAAAAGAAAAATAATAAGAAGAAGTAAGATAATAAGGAGAGGAATAAGAGAAGAATTAAAATAAAAAATAAAAAAATAAAGCACTAATCTGCTACGTTTGTTACTGGAAGTAACTGTTGCTTACTTTATCAAGTACCAACTCTTGCACGTGGGTCTATATTCAAACGGCCTATTCACAATGCATAGCCCTCTAATTCTTACCTTAATATTTAGGATTTCCCCAATTATGCTTAATAAAGTGGAACTACCTTAAGTTAACTGTATAACCAATGCAAGATGGTAGAAAATGAAATACTCCGAGTATAAAATACTTATTTATTAGCTCTACAAAAATGGTGTAGCTAGGTTGACAGATCGCATACAAAACAGTACGAGTGTCACTCACTGACATGTATAATATGGACTGATTACGTTAATAGAAATGCACTGCAAAAAGTGGGCTCATTTCTATATTGCTGACTCTTTCGGTCTAAACACCAAGTACCAACTGAGAGAGAATTGTAATCAATAATTAAATAAGTGGGTCCGTCGAAATAAATGTTTTTAATTTAATTATTTAGGGTTATTACTGATAAAATTGTTTTACCAAACGCAATATATTCATAGGATATGAAGTAGAAGTTCGAAACGTTTTATTATAATCACTTTCGAGCTGCGCGCTCATTTTTTCAACTTCCCGCCAATGGTTTTTTCACTGTTGGCACCGGCGTAAGAACTTTTATTGACACAAGCAATTGAGCCCACGTGAAATAGAAAGTTAAGCAGTCCTTATTATATATGTCAGTGGTGTCACTTGACTCATGCTAGCTGTAATAAATTCACAGCGGATTACAAATACTTTATAGTGGTCTTTGCTACCAACTATCGCAAAAAAAAAAGAAAGGTTGAGCTATGATCCCATTGTAACAAAATAAATGTTACCAATTCAAGTAAGATTTGTAAAAATTTTCTCATCATCTGTCACTTGTGAAATATTCTCGTATACTGCTCCAATCTCTTTAGTGAAATAGAAATTTACAAGAAAGTTCTATTTCTACAAATTTGTAGCTTATTGATTATAACTACAAATAACTTTTGGTGAAACAAAAAATGAAAAATTCCTACAAATTTTCTCTTGTAGAACACAACTTAAGTTTTGTAGCACAGAAATTTTGTGAAACCAAAAATATCAATTTTTTTGCTTGTAAATCACAGTAAGTTCGTGAAATAGGTCACCAATAGGTCAACAAAAATGTAAAACAAATGACACAAAATTCTCAAAAGAGACTAAAAAACGGACGCAAGAATTTTAAAAAAGATAAACAAAAAATTTAGAAGTCCCAAATTTGACAATTGCGTAAGTGGCAGTTCCAAGAGGTTCCGAATTTCCAAAAATAATCTAGAAAAAATTAATTTTGTGGGTCACTGTTCTGATTCCCATCTTCAACTCTAATGTAGTACAAGTGAATTGTAGATGTAGCCAGTGTCAACACAAAGCCAATCAAACAGTTTACCCGACTACAAACCTTTGGACCTTGTTTTTTGTACCGCGACAATTCAATTGTTTTAATTGCCGCCCGTTTAGTCGAACGTTGCCTAAGTACAATACCTATGCAACCTTGCGTGTTACCCTAGTACAAAACTAGTGCAACGATTCGTGGAGAACTGGGTAAGAAATGAATGAACGCCTGCTTCGATAAAAGTGAAAACTGTACTATATTTTATTTTACACAAAATTACGTTTTTATAATAAAAAGATGCTTATTTGACATTTTCGTAAACCCTAAAATCTAAGCAACATAAAATTTTATCATTTCATATTTTCCCACACCTTATCACCACAAAATATTTTTGTCGGATTCTAATTACATTGCAATACTTTTGTCGGATTCTAGTTTCATTGCCAGACGATTTTGTGGCGACAAGAATGTGGGAAATGTCTAGTCAACAAATTTGCTGTAAGAGCTGTAAAATTTAGCAATAATGATGAATGTTATATACATACATTCATCTGTTTGCTAAATTTTATGGAATTTTGATGCTTTTATTTCTATTACTGATTTATATGATATGTGATTTTCAACAGACCCCATATAAACGATGTCCTAGTTATGCCGAAATTTGGGTGGATCAACTGACACATAACGCGTACGAGTTCCATTCGATTTTGCAAAGCTGTGTAAGTGAAAAACCTGTGAAACAGGGTGTCTTCACCAGCACAAACTGTGTAAATCCTCTGAAATCACCGGTCATAAGAATGTAATGCAGCAATTTGAGTGTTACACCAACATCTTTGTAATTAAAAGGATAAATTTAGACTACTCTGAAAGTTATCCCTCCCATCATGCCCATATTCACCATGAGGTATGTTCGCCATCTGTTGTATCCTGTATATTCCGGAGGTCTTATGGACATAAGCACGTCATGGAGCACACGTGTTGTAAGTTTGCTGAAAGGTGTGTGAGATGGTCTATTCAGAACGAAAGCATCTTCCAACTTGGTGCCAGGGTCACTGGTTCCAAGTTGACGAAATCTCTCCCGCGCGGAAGCAGCCAGGTCGTGTAGTCAACGTCAGCTTTCCTCGTGCCAATAGTGCCATAATTCAATGAACTCATTGATTAACTGCTCTGAATTTAACAAATAGTTGTTGAATATCCAGTATGTAGTTCTTCTTTCAACTAGAGTGCTGGTTGCCACTACATGAAGATGATCGCTAATCGAACACACTTCATGTGTGACACCAACGAAATGTTCTAGTATTACAGGTAAGACGTAAAGTCTATCAATTCTGGAGCCTGCGAGAATTTCATAGATATTTCGAGAGACCACTTCCGTCGTAGGATGCATCCAACGATCGATATCCACAAGTCTGAAAACACGGATAAAAACAAAAAAACAAAAAACAATTAAAATTACAATTTTCTATAACTTATAATTACAATCAGCTTGTAGTTAAAACTCCTGTCAAGAACTAAACTATTTTATTTTTTTGTTTTTGATTTCTCAAATCATTGCCTACTTAAAAGATGCCTCGAGAAATCACGGAGTAAATTCGAAAACTATTCAGCCCTAAAAACCTAAAAATGTTTTAGGTCGATTCGAGAACTGAGGTATGGAGCACATCCGACAGAACGAGATGCTATGTCAGCTGTAATGATGAACATTGCCAAAACACTCCCCTGCCAGCGAAACCTAAGGTTTTAGCGTGAAAGAAAACGGCTTGGAGGATTTGTGGTTCGGCCAGCACGAGTCGTCCGATGCACCGTATTCCCATCTGGAAGAAATTGTACCCGACGCGGAGATTGTCCTGACGAGAGCATTGTTCTATTGTTCGTTTCGTAATGGGTGTCGCTGCCGATGTAGCTATGGTGGTTGCCTGAATTGGCAACCTAGTTTCCGTTAGGTGTCTGAATGATCGCTTGGTCAGTTTGCATTTCTGTTGATCGAGTTGGGCTGAGCGTGCTGCTAACTCCAATATCCCGTTGTGTATCTTCGAACTCGTTGTAATAAGGCTTCAATCTATTCACGGAAATATTGACTTTTTTGTCTTTTATCTTGAGGGTGTAGAAGTGTTCACATTGCTTAAGAACTTTAAATGGGCCTTCGTAAGGCGGTTGGAGGGAAGTTCGAATTCTATCGGTGCTTACGAAAACATGCCAGCATTTATCTAGCTCTTTAAAGATAAAAGATGTTTGACGTGAATAGTCTGAAGCTTGGTCGGTTCTAATATCGGCCAGAGAATCGCGCAGTGCAGTTACAAAGTCGCTTTGCGTGCGTAACTGAGTATCTTGTAGGAAATCTCCTGGCAGTCGCAAGCTTTTGCCATAAACCAGTTCAGCTGGGGTAGCGAGGAGTTCTTCTCTGAAGGATGTCCTAAGACCTAATAAAATGAAAGGTAATACTTTAGACCAGGATTTATCTTTGCATGTCAAATTCGCTGCTTTAAGGGTTCTATGCCACCGCTCCAAGAAACCGTTTGCTTTTGGATGATAAGCTGTGGTGCGCTTGCGTTCGAAACCCAGCGTTTTTGAAAATTCTGTAAAAAGTGCGGATTCGAATTGTGCACCCTGATCCGAGACTATTGTCGTTGGGACCCCAAAACGGGCTATCCAGTTTTGACAAAGTGCTCCAGCTATGGTTTCCGTATCGATGCTTGAAATGGAATTGCTTCCGGCCAACGTGTAAATTGGTCGATGACTGTCAGGCAGTACGTAAAACCTTGAGAAGTAAGTAAAGGGCCGACAATCTCTATGTATATGAATTTCCTGAAAACGCGCAGAACAAGGAGGAAAGTTACCGGGGGGTTTCTTGACATGTTTTGTGATCTTGCGTTGCTGACATGGCAGACAAGAACGTGCACAAGAACTACTATCCTTGTTCATAGAAGGCCAAAAGTGCTTTGAGGTGATTAAATTGCTGGAATGACTGATAAGTCAGCACCTGTGTCCACCAAAAAAAATTTATTAGTTGACTTATCTGGTATATAAAGACGACTATTAAAATTGCCGTTTCCCCCTGTCGTCAACGGCGGGGAGCGCCAATTAGTTTAAAGAATTTGAGGTTACTCTGTGGCAGAATTGATATTAAATTTTGTGCCTTTAAAAGAACAGGGATTAAAACACTTTAGCTTTGTTACCAAATTTGAAATGATACCAACATAATTCTCTGTTACTATTAGTAGAAGTGCTCCGAGGTACCGACCTATTGCTGCTTCTAGCTCTATTCCTAGAGGGTCTGGGTTGTGAAATCTCTTGATGGAGAGTCAGCGTACGCTCCAAAAGTCTTTCCAAGTTGTCCATTCTGGATGTCAACTGACTAATCGCCTGGTTCTGTGAATTTGAAGGGATGTTCGGCGCAATAGAGTAAACTTCGGGTCTAGTGTTCACCTCGGCTATCTGATCAGCGCATTTAGTTAAATCGTCCAAAGATCCCGGATTACAAGCTAAAATGGCTTGCATATTAGCTGGTAACCGTTGGAGCCATAACGATCTTAGCACTGTTTCGCTAAGTTGATTAGAATGAAGGCTGCGCATCTCGCGAAGTAGTTAGGAAGGTTGCGAATCTCCGAGCGTCATCTCGTTTAACAGTTGCTTCAACTTCTGATTTTCAGTGCCAGAAATTCTAGCGGTTAATGATTACTTGAGCGCCTGATAAGCGCCTGTAACCGGTGGATTACAAATCACGTCGCTGACCATACGAACAACGCTCTCATTTAGGGCACTCATCGCGTGATAAAACATCGTGGTATCGCTATTGATGCCGGCCAACCTGAACTGAGGTTCAAGCTGGGCGAACCACATATCTACAGAATTCTTCCAAAAAGGTAGCGCCTTAACTGATACTGCACTGAGCATGGCAGGCTGTGGAGCTCCTGACGACGTGCCCTGTGCAGAACTGATCGAGGAAAATCCGCTAGCATCACTGTCACCCAAAACATTCGACACCTCACTCGCGACCGACTCGCCAACACACCGCAGGCCGTGAATACTTAAAGAAAAACTAGACTGCCCGAAAATAGTCAGCGATTCCTCGAGGCTTACACGAAAGCTTATCCTAATCAATTAATAAGATAACAGGAAGTGTGGAAATTTCAGAAAATAAGTATATAGACGTATATAAAAAGAAAAACTTCGCTTGTAACTAAATACGAAATAATGCATAATGTTCTCCAAAATTGCGGCTTAACGACTTATGTTAGATTAAAATTGGAATTACAAACAAAAACTGTATCCTGAACTTATCATTTGCGAAATAAATATGCAAGAATGCGAATAATGTCGTCCAAAAGTGAGGCTTAATGAGTTAAAACTGAATAACCAAAACAAAAACAAATTGTAACGCTAACTTATCTGAAGGACTGATGAGACCTTTTGAAACTTCCACATTTTTTTTGATCTAAACTGAGCGAAACTTGGGTTAGGCTTGAGCTTAACTTGAGGAGTTGACTTAAGTTAGGCTTGAGCTGAACTTGAGGAGTTGACATGTGCTTGAAACTTAGTTGAATTTGAGGTGTTTGCATCTGGCTAGTGCTTTTTCGAGTCGCAGATCACGTTGGGGTCACCAGTTTGGGGTAATGGTGTATACCTGATATGAAGTACCTGAAAATACACGCTATTGTGGCTGCTCGTGAGAATTAGTATTAATGACTTTCTTGGCCAGGACCCAGTATATGACAAATGGTGGATATGACCTGCAGTGCTTTCTGTAGGCGTATATCACGTCAATCCTGTCAAGGGATACGATAAATTGCCAGCAGACCTACGTTTCTGAAAGCACGGGTTCTTCTTAGTGATTGGTAAAAGGACAGCAGTCTTTTTTCCTAGTCAGTCATACGATAATAATAATATCAGCCAGTTTGATTTATTATTTGTATTTCTCTCTTTTTTTAAAACAATTAAAATTACAATTTTCTATAACTTATAATTACAATCAGCTTGTAGTTAAAACTCCTGTCAACAACTAAACTATTTTATTTTTTTGTTTTTGATTTCTCAAATCATCGCCTACTGAAAAGATGCCTCGAGAAATCACGGAGTAAATTCGAAAACTATTCGGCCCTAAAGACCTACAAATATTTTAGGTCGATTCGAGAACTGACAGAATGAGATGCTAGGTCGGCTGTAATGGTGAGCATCGCCACAGTCTTGTATGAGCTTTAAGTGCTAAGTGTTAAGAGACGCTATATTACACATTCAAAGAGATAAGAAGCTTAAAAACGATGATGGTACGACGTCTACTGACGAGGAGAATCGGCCAAGCGATGATCCTGAATCAGCTCCTCCACCTTCTATGGAGACGCTCACAGCAAGCTGCATCGTTGTACTTCCTCTTCTTCTTGGCCTCCTGTTGTAGGAGTTGAAGCTGAGGAAGTAAGAACTCTGGCTTTTCCAGCTCCGTTAGAAAAATACTCCAGATTTTATTTGAATTCTTCTTGTACTGGAACTGGCCAAGAATGCTGCAGAAATAGTAATAAAAATACTAATTAATATTTTTTTAAATAAAAACAAAAGAAAAAAACCGTTTGTTTTTATTATTTTATAATTGTTTTAATAATGTGTTTTTTTTATAAATAATAATTTTTGGAATAGAAAGAATTGATAATTTGTTTATTTTCTCTAACGTTTTTCAATTACAAATAGATGTAGATTATGCTAATTGGGGACAACACATGAAAAAAAAACGCATCTTGTACTCTATCTCAAAGGTGGTTTTAAATCGGATTTTCTCGAAAACCTTTAGTCTTACGAAAAAAAAGTAATACCAAGATTTTTGTAGGGAATTTTCTAAGCTACAAAAATCTTGTAAATATTATTTTTTCGATAAAAGTAACCGTTAACTAGATTGTCGCGAAAACCACTTTTTTGGGACCTTTGACCCCATTTTTAGCGGTGCATGTATCGATGGAGGCTTTTTGGTATATTGTTTAGATCCACGAAAGAAAGGTTCATGCATAAACCTAACTTTCTCCTATTTATTCTACTCTGCAATGTGTCTATTCCCTTTATTATTCGGAAAACAAGGCTTGCGTGAAATGACGAAAGTAAAGTGATGTTTTCAGTAATTCGTACTGAAATCTGAAATTTAAGTCCACACACTACATACACCCGCGTACCTTTCCATATCTATAGATAGGGAGTTTAAATTTTTTTCATTGTAATTTTTCTATTGTGCTTGTATCGGCTCACTAATCAGAAGTTGCTTGACACAAAGGTAAAGTGAAGCCTTCTTTCTGGATAATTTATTTGTCTCCTACGAAAGCTTGTTACGCATAAATTCGTTCACCTTTTGACAGAGATTTCGCGGTTAACCCGAACTTTGATTATATCCTTGCAACAAACGTCTCTGATAATGCCTTACGATATTAAATGTAAAAAGCAGCCGCCCAGCCCACACAGCTTAACGTGAAGGCGAATAGTGGTTTTGAAATTGTGTTGCACACTGTTATTGTAGCCAAAACAATTTACAATCAATATGTACCTGTAGAAATCGGTAGAAAACGAATTAAGTAAAAGATATCGTCTAGGATGATTTGATTGATTATATCACAACCCTTTCCTAAAGTTGACCTCGAAGGAAAGTGGACATTTTTTTCATCCAATATTTTCTAGAGATTGTTATCCTATTTTATACCAGATTAAACCTCGCAGCAAATATTCTAATTGCTATCAATGAAATTCTCGAAACAACGTTAGGTCATAAAGGAAGATAGAAAATATATAAAGTTTTAGCAGAATATTTGAATTTTAGGTTATGTGGGCGGAAAGTTGAGTTAGATTATATATTATAAAACAAGCACATCAGCTCATCAAATATGTTATACGCACTACACGTTTCACCACCGAAACTTTCGTAATCGGCTGTAGGTATCCTAAATGATATTCTCTGCTCCGTACCGGGTCACAGCAAAGTACCTGGAAATGAAGCAGCAAAAGCTCTGGCCAGGAAGTGTTCGGCTATGAATTTATGCTTAGCCTCTATAGTCAGCAAATGGGATTCTATATCTACAAGCCTGCAAGCTAACTAATCTCAGATGGGGAGAATTAGCTAACCTAACCACCATGTGCAATGCAAGACAGCTATGACCCAAGATATGTCCTAGAAAATTAGAAAGTGTGCTAAAGAGGAACCGCAAGGATGTGCGGAATCTTTTTGAAGTCATCACGGGTACTGTCATATCTAATGACTTCTGCAGAAGCTGTATGGACGAAGAGAGTGTCGAAAGCATTGAACACCTGCTTTGTGAATGCTGTTCCTTTTCCAAACGTAGAAAGTGCAGACAAACTCTAGTGTCTGGTTTTGTTGCTCCTCCTAAATTAGGAAATAATTTTCAGGTAGGGTCCTAATGAAGTGGTTTCACAATGAACAACGGTAGATGTATAAACCCAATATTCCAAAAGTAATGCAGGATAAAGCCTTACGATAATACAGATTTTTTCCTAGTATCAAAGGAATTTTCAACGTATGTGTATATTGGTAGCATATTGAGCAATAACAAGTTCTACATTTTCGAAGTCTCATCAGGCCCCAGGTTAATATTCCATTTACCTTATTTACCTTATGTGTAAATATCTAAAACAAATCTTAGGTGTAGATACACGTTTTTCTAATTTATTCGTATTGAGTTACGTACATATTAAAAACACTTGTTTTTCTTTCAGCTGTTCAAACTAATTTGATATTTAAAAAAATGATATGCATGCATATATAAAACAGCAGAATTATCAATCGGAGTTATTACTTAGTCGAGTTTTTAAACAGCCGTATATAAAAATGAAGTTAGTCTTTGTCTTAATATTATCTATTTGTATTTGTAGTGTTTATGGGAATGGAGTGAAAAATGTTAAAAGTGATCTTGAAGAAGAGGGAAAATCTTTGTGGAAATATTTAATGGCCCAGCTTGAGAACACACGTTTAATTTTTTTTCCAACTCCAAATAAAGACCAAGTCAACAAGAAAATTATTGACGATAATATACCTAATGATTTTATTGCTGAGCCCTGATATCTTAATATACCAGTAGCATTGGAGGATTCTAAAGATGAAACCTTTATAGCGGATGAATGGATGAACGTTGACTTGCCCCGAAAATACAACATTAGAAAGAAAATAGAGCAGTATTGGGGCATTTTCATTTTGTATCTTACCAATTGAGTTTTAAAACTATTAAAAAGAAGCTCAATTAAGTTTTATTTGCATTTACACTACCTTCAAATTGGATTTTTTCTTTTAACGTCTCAAGTAATATTCACTATCTTCAGCACTATTCCTCATGATGATTTTCATTGATTGCATTTTAAAGACATTCACTATTTTTGCGGCAATCTACATGAACTTCATTTAAATTTCTAACTTAACCAGACCTACGTGGCCAGAGATCAGACGTGTAAAATTCCAAGTACAAGTATCAGTACAGTACTAGGACAGAACCTGGACTTGGAACATTTTAAGTACAAGTACAAGTATCAGTACAGTACTAGGACCAGCACAGTTTTAAAATTTTACAACAAAACATTTAATGTTGGCAATTTATTGTCAATATTAAATGTGAAAAAATTACATCTCTAATTTAAAATTAAATGGACTGCGTAAAAATACATTTTGTACTGCAACGAATTTGCTAGCTGTATAGTATGTATTGTATAATTCCAATGTTGTATCGAATTCGTTTAGCATGTGCATTGTAAAGTTACACTGATGTGTGTGAAAGTTTTCCCTATGAGTGTGGGTAAATTAAAATTTCAATTTGATTTCACATCACATTCGGAATTCGCTTTCATCATAATCTCGAATAAAACTGCCGATGTGTTGTTACGTTGACTTTTGGACACAGATAAGGCATTAATC
Source organism: Dioctria rufipes (assembly GCA_963924295.1). Taxonomy (NCBI): domain Eukaryota; kingdom Metazoa; phylum Arthropoda; class Insecta; order Diptera; family Asilidae; genus Dioctria; species Dioctria rufipes. The sequence continues at coordinate 90,751,102 of OZ002743.1, read as the reverse complement.
AGGCCTATTCTTAATTCTTTTGGATTGCTATTCCATTCAAAATTAAATATTTAACTGAATTGAGACTCAAACGGGATATATGTATGCCACTCGGCCGAAAATGAAACCAGGATTGAAATTAAAAAATATTTATTTTATATATACTACGTATACATCTTTTTAAATGGCTTGTTGATAATTCATTTATTTAGTTATAATGATATGACGTTAATTTTATCATAAGTAATTTCTTTAAAAAAAAACAAGAACAAAATTTTTCAATATAATTAGGCACAGTTACATAATTTTGAAGAAAATTAATTAACTTTAAGGAATGCTAACAAAGAATTTATACACTGCTCTCTCGTATTTTATCAATTGCTATATACCGGAGATATCCAAAAAAAAAAAAAAAAAAAAAAAAATTCTTTCTTGAAGAAAATTTATCAATTAGAGCCATAGGTTCCCAACGGGGGCGGTACCGCCCCCTAGTGGGCGCTGGAGCTTTTCGTGGGGGCGGTATAAGCATATATGTATGAAGTCAATGTTTGGTATTTTTCCATAAGTTTAAATATAGAACAATTTTTTCTCAGAAATTTTTATGCATTATTGGTCGGCCGTCAACGGCATTGTATCTGAAAATAGCTCTATTCGGCCACCAAAGTAAATAAAAATTCTGCCGAAATATTTTTTCAAAATTTCTAAAGAAACAATAAATGCTTATCGGCGCTCATAAAAATTGTTAGCAGGCCAAAAAATTTGTCAAGAGTCATTGCAAAAAATTTGGAAACCGATACAAAGGAAGAATCCATATTTAATACCATGCATGTTTTTTTTAAAGAGAAAGAAATATTTTATCAGTTACTGCGGATGGTGCTCCAGAAATGACGGGACGTCATAAGGGTTTCACGGCGCATTTAAAACAATCAGTACCAAATGTCCTCGCTGTACATTGTGTTATTCATCGTCAGCACTTGCAGGGATGTAAAGGACTCAAATTTTGACTCAACTCAGCGCTCAACTCAAGCAGTGAGTCCGCTCAATCATAGAGTCCGCTCAACAGTTGAGCGGTGGTTCATCGCTCGAAATTTGAGCGGACTCACTGGTTGAGCGAACTCAATCTTGAGCGGACTCAGTCCTGAACGGACTCAATTCTTGAATGGACTTGAGCGGACGCAAGTCTTGAGCGGACTCACTGGTTGAGCGGACTCAATCTTGAGCGGACTCACTGCTTGACCGACTTGAGCGGACTCAAGCCTTGAGCGGACTCATAATTTGAGTTGAGCGGACTCAAATCATGTTTTAAATAACATAAGGAAAATCTGATTTAATTAAAATTGAAACTGAAACTCAAATAAAAAAAAGCTCACAAAAAGTCATTCATTATATTATCTTATTTTAGGTTTTGCTATTTTTTTTAGCCGACATGTCAGTATAATGTACAAATTCAACAAATTGTAAAACCTGTAAGGAAAATACCATACTTGAAAATGTTATAATTGAATTCAAGGAAATTGTAGTTACATTTTTCCATAGAATAGCGTCTTACTTTATATTTTTTCCATTGTCGTCATTTAGACGACATCTATTAGGAGTTAACGTTACTTTTCCTATGCTAAATAATGTTTCTACCGAAGCACTACTAGGCAGTGCTGTGTTGTATTCGATTAAAAGACTTTTTATCACCGACAAACGTTTGTTTTCAAATACGCTCGAAGTTTTGTCTGTGGAAAAATTATTCTTCAAGAACAATTTCTGACCCTCCATTGAATTTTGATCATCTTCACAATCTGAATCCCCAAAATGGCGTAGATTGATTGTTATTTTGGTATTGCGTATTCTTGTCGAAACATTCCAGGCTTTCATTAATTTTGGAAATAATAAATTTCTCAACCATATCACCTTTTTCGGGAAAATTCTTGATGACGAAAGACATTTTAAATTGGGGGTGAAGGGTTGTGGCTATTAGAAAATCGAGATTTTCGCAGGCATTGGAAAACCTGTAAGAGTTGATCAGCTGATAAATGTTCCATATTTTATTTTAGAAAAAATAAGTATACCTAATCTTAAGACTTTATTTTAAAATTGTAGCCAAATCTGAAGCATTATTTCCAGTCTTTTCGAAGAAGACAGACCCTATAGATTTTATCTAGGATCTAAAAATCAGACAATGACAATTATAATGTTCATAACAGAACTTTTCAAATCTGAAGTTAAGACTTATTTTCAGCTATAAAACTTAAATGAGTTTCCTCATGTGCATATTTCTTTCGCTTCATATTTTACATAATTGTAAGTAGAATCGGCATAAATTGAATCATATCATTTTCAAGTATGGGAAAATACTATACGCTCTTTACATATTATTGAATAAGTACAGTTGTGCATTATATTGAGCAGAAGAAGAAATGCTGGCTAAGAAAAATAGCAAAACCTAAATTAATATAATATAATGAATGACTTTTTTGTGTGCTTTTCTTATTTAATTAAAATTTCAGTTTCAGTATCAATTTAAATTAAATCAGATTTTCCTTATGTTATTTAAAACATGATTTGAGTCCGCTCAACTCAAATGATGAGTCCGCTCAAGCAGTGAGTCCGCTCAAGACTTGAGTCCGCTCAAGCCGGTCAAGCAGTGAGTCCGCTCAAGCATTGAGTCCGCTCAAGACTTGAGTCCTCTCAAGCTGATCAAGCAGTGAGTCCGCTCAAGCAGTGAGTCCGCTCAAGATTGAGTCCGCTCAACCAGGGAGTCCGCTCAAGTTTCGAGCGATAAACCATCGCTCAATTGTTGAGCGGACTCAATGATTGAGCGGACTCAAGTCCTGAGTTGAGCGATGAGTTGATATGACAAATGAGTCCGCTCATTTACAACCCTGAGCACTTGGTTGCAAAAAATCCTAATGAATGCCTTCATACGTCGCTCCATTACGATATTAGAGCAGTCAACAAGATAAGAAGCAATTCATTAAATGACAGATTATTTGGGCAACTTTGTAGTGAAAATGATGAAGACTACAATCGCTTGCTGCAGCACACAGAAGTACGATGACTCTCGAAAGGTGCTTGTCTGAATCGCTTTTTCAATCTATTTGACTCAGTACGGGACTTCCTTGAAAACAGAGAGGATGAACTGCGCAGAAACTTGATTGCGTCCAAAAATAATATCGCTTATTTGACAGACCTTTTTAAAATATTTAATGACGTTAATTTACAATTGCAAGGTGATGAGTTGAATTTAATAAAAACAAAAAACGTCATAGCTGCTTTTGTGGGAAAACTTCTTCTATTCAAATCTAGGAAGAGGTGAATACAGCCACTTTCGGGCATTATCAGCATTATCGGTAAAACAGGAAGATTTACTAACTTACTGCCAACACCTGGACGCTCTTCATGCTGATTTTACAGAGCGATTCCAGGATATTTTAAATAAGTATGAATATATCAAGCTGGGTTTTAAACCCTTTCGCAAATGCAGATACAGCAGAATCATCAAATTTAGAAGAAGAACTCATAGAACTCACAACTAATGAAGAATTGAAAGTAAAATTCAGAAATGGTTACCAAGAGTTCTGGCTCCAAAAATCAATATCAGCTCTCCACCCTAGATTGTGGGAAATAGTACAGAAATTTTTGATTGCGTTTCCTTCATCATATTTGGCTGAGCGTGGGTTCAGTGCAGTAGCTAATTTACTGCCTAAGAAAAGGAATAGACTGCAGATTACTGAGCGTGGTGATTTCCGACTGATGTTAACTAAATTGAAACCCGACATTGACAAATTGATAAAACTCCACCAGCTTTAACCATCTCATTGATATTTATGTTTCTTATTGAATTTTGTTTTTGATTACATATTTTTTTACTAATTTTGATTAATCGTCTTGTCTTTGTGCAGTGCCCCAGTGCGGTTTGCTCCAGATTTGTGTATTGTCTTGCATTTGTTGTTTAAGTTATAAATTTGTTCTAACAATTTGTATGGCCTTTGTCTGAATTAAATGTTTTTATTATAACATGTTTTTGTATTTTTAATTAATTAATAATCACGACCCTCTGCCACGACAACGAGGAGCACGATTAGAGAGAGAAAGAATTAATTTTTAATTTGTGATTATTAATAGATAATAGACAGACATATAAAATTGGTATAATTAAATATTATGTAAAAGGGGGCGTTGAGTTTTTTTTTCTTGTAAAAGGGGCGCTAGTCCATAAAAGGTTGGGAATCTCTAAATTAGACGAATCACTTTTTCTATTGCAGTGATGGATTTTTTGGACCCTCTTGATGCTTCTGTGTTTAATTAAAAAAAAAATCTTAACATGAATTCGTATATCTACGATATCTGGATTGGATATTTAATGTTCAAATTGTAGTACAAACAAAAGTTTTGAACAAATGTCTCTTTAAAACTATTTGGTTGCGAATTAACAAGTTCGCTGTCGACGAAAATGTAGAATGCAGAATCAGTTTCTGTAAGAAAGAAAGTACTAAAGGTGAAAATGTGTCTGAATAAAGCATTAAATCTGCTCTACAAAAAATATTTCTTTTTTATACGAATTTGCTGATTTGTTAATAAACTACAAAAAATAACAGATAAATTAGTATTTTATGTTAAATTGTAGGTAGATAGGCGTTCATCAATCAAAGAGAGACAATAGAGTTGCTGTGGGAGTATATGGCTAACGTAACGTCTAAACATCCCTTCACTTCATCTGCTTTAATTTAATGTCCTCGAATAACACTAAAAACTAGTCCACTGTCCGAGTTACAACAGGATGCTACCAACGTACATAAGGTAGCTTGTTCCACAGGTTGTACCTTGAACAAAAGTCCACTTTTTTTTTTATAACAGCATAAAAATTGTCTTTACTGTACAGTGAGCTTTTGGAGAAAATACATATGTTACGGGATAGTGTAAGTTTTCAACTGTACATATTAAGCAACGTTAAGAGCATCACAAAAAAAAAGCGTAACTTAAGAAGTTCTCCTATCAAATATATTTATAATTTTTAATATTTGAAATTGATATGAATTGAGCTTACCAACAATACTAAACTATAGAAATGGACCAGTCGCTTTTATATCCTGACATGTAGTGCCAATCTAAGAAATTAATTTTTATATTAGTGAATATAAAGTTCGATTAAAAAATTACCGGGTACGATTTAAAAATAAAATCCAAGTTTTCGTTGAAGTACGAGGCAATAAACAGACGGGCGATATAGTCTTGGTTATTATTAATTTTTTCATATACATCTCCCATTAACATTCCTTTTTTTTCTTTTCCAAATTTAATAATTTGTTCCACCTTCAATTCGTACTCGTCAAGATCAATATCCGTGAGTTTATGAAAAAAAATTTGTTTAATAAGAATGGCCAATTTTCTTTTATATCATTTACAGTAGGAACATTTTCGAAGTTGTTCAGAAACCTTCTTTGAGAAATATTTAGAAAATCTTTTACCACATCCTGGTTCTACACATTTAAAAGAAAAATTATTTCTCAATCTATGCATGTACAAATGCTTATTATAATCTTGAACACTTGTTAAATTAATTTCATACTCTGTACAAATAATGAAGAAATTACTTTGACAAGACATACCTTCACACAGTAAGAAAATTCCGAGCTATGAAATGAGAAATATAACACAACACTGTTGAAGATATACACCTTAAAATTATTTTTAATATAGAAATCCAAACTAATCACTTCAAAGTCCACCGAAAAAGTGATGAAATAACTGATTCCTTCTAAAAAAGAATAAACATGCAAAATTTTTCCCCTTTTTCAATGCAACTATAAAGTCTTGATGTGGAAAATACCATCCATCTGGAATATTACATTGATTGTGTTGTAAAAGTAGCAATTCAAACAGTATTTCCAATTCAAACTGTTCAACAAGTAAATTTAAATTTTTGTAGCAATTTTCTATTTTCAATGGATTATTAACATGAACATCCTCTAATATTACACGGATAAAGCAGTGTACATGTTTTTTCATGTATTAGATAAACGTGTAAAATTAATACAAGAAAACTTAAACTTTTACCACATTAAATGTAGTGAAATTGTAATAATTTTTTACTGTGAGGACTTGGAATATTTTAAGTACAAGTACTGGCACTGGTACTTAAAAAATATTCAAGTACATGTCTCAGTACTGGTACTTTAAAAATTTTCAAGTACAAGTCCAGGTACTGGTACTGGTACTCATAAGTCCCACATATCAGCTTTTAAATATCTTTATAAGTACCTAAGTACGCATGTAATACTGCCATACCACCAAGTACATACTTAAGGTCATGTTAATTATTTAAGCACACCTTCAATAATAAAGGTTCAAGAGCTTTCAAAAACTCAAATCAGAAATTTTGAAAAATCTATAGCCAACTAAATCACTGGATGATGTTCTAATTTATGAAATATAATAAACTAAGTTGCCAAACGATAGGAAGTGAAACAGAATCGCATAAGCTTTTTCTGTATTAATTTCTAATTTTGGAAGTTGTTTATACAGTACTTGAATTTGCCTTTAGTAAAACAAGCTTTTAAAATATCACATCAAATAATTATTGCATTCGCGGAGCATCCAAACTGCTGAGAGCGTCCTCGGTGGATTTTCCGGATTGGTAGGCATATTGATTGGCATTGAGTGGACAGATTTTGATGGACGTCGTCCGAATATGGCTGTCTATTATTTTCTCTAGCGTCTACAGGAGAAATGATGTCAGACTAATGGGCCTGTATGATTTTGCCTCGCTGGGTGGTTTTGTACCCGATTTCGGAATAAGAACAACTCTGGTTAGTCTTCATGCCTTGTTAGTCTTTTGCCTTAAATATTTCGGTGATAAGGGGCTTAGTGTAATCCAGCGATTCTTGCAGTAATGCCGGAAATCACCGCCATGAGCTTTAAAAGGTTTGAAGGACTTGACAGCCCATCTCACCTCTGCTTCGGTAACAATCTTCTTTGCTGATCGGTAATCCCTGTTTAGCACCACTGGTGTCACTGAGGATCTGGCGTCTACGTCGGGCACCTCGGTCCCAAAGTTGCAGAGTGGGAAGTGCGATTTGAGAAGAATCTCTAGCGTTCCCTTGTTATTACTGGAAAGGCTTGAGGGAGCCAATACCGTTATTATGATCCTTGGAGAAGGCTTTTTGTAGTCGCGAAGCTTTTGAAGTGCTCTGAATTTCTTCGAAAAAGTTTCTCCAGATATCTCTTTGTTGTATTCGGTTCGAGCTTTTTTATATGCCTCCCATTGTTGAGTGGCCTTAGCTCTGTTGAACTGTTTTCTGGCTTTTCCTTAATTTATCTAGCTGACTGTTTCACCTAGGAACATCTTTTTTCCTTTGGATGGTGGTAATAGGGCAGCTCTCTTCATTAGCTCGAATAGCGCTGTTTGAAGTTGATCTGCTAGAAGATCCACTTCTTCGATCGATTTGATCTTTTTTGGAAGGCATATTAGTTCCTCTTGGACCACGGCCCTGTATGCTGCTCAATCTAACCTTTTTGGGATTCTTATGTGTTCCTTCCTTGTTTGTAGAGCGTCAATATTGAATCTTATGTACCTATGATCCGATAGTGAGGCTTGATTTGAGACATGCCAGTTCGTGACCAGTTCAAAAAACATTAAAAACATTAACTGAACAATTCTAACGATTTTGTGCATCTGTACCACAGATTATATTTTGGGATCATATTTTTAACTGTTTTCAGCTGGCCTAAGCATACACATATCACACATCTACATATGTGTATATATATGTATATAGGACCCTTAGAAAATTAAGTGGGATATTTATGAACATTTATTATTATTATTTATTTATTTATAAAAAGGGGACTTTGATTTTTTCTTATTATGTTCGTAGTTTTAGAAAATTTTTAAGTTTAGGGTTTTGTTTGCTTTCCGGTCCGTGTTTCTTTTTTTGTGTTAGCATTTAATTGATTATTAAAAGATAGATAGATAGAAAAAAATCGAAATGGAATGAAAAAAATCATTCTGAATGATAAAAGGAGCACAGAAAAACTGTCGTATTTATCCCAACCGGTACCATCAACATCGCGTACGGATCCAAATGAAAGAAAGAAAAAATCAATAGAAGAATGGAGGAGCTCAGCAATAAGTTCTTGAATGCTGATCGTAAGTAGAAGTAGTTTTGAAAGTTTTTAAATAATTTGAAATAAAATTAAATTTCGATGAATGGTATATGATGAAAAATAACAACAATGTAATATTCCCTTTAGTCGAATCTAAACTTTCTTGAAAGTTTATATGTACACGTATAACAGTCACGACTTAAAGTGGAGCGAGGGCTGAGCCGCTACCCATAAGGGCTGCATTCTTATCAAATTGAATGCTTCCAAAAATTTTTAATATTTTTAACAAAACGGGCAGTAGAATAGATTTTGATATGACAACTTCAGAAAATCTATTGCAATTTTTTTTTGTGATATTTGGGGAGGGGTGCGCGCCTCCCACGTCCCCTAGCTGGATCCGCCACTGCGCGTATATATCAATAACGAGGAGTTAAGTGCAGACAGCCTTCGTGGATTTTACCGCTAAATAAGAAATTACATCTTCTTACTTTAACATTTTTGCTATTCATAAGAACTCTCAAAACTATGAGTGCTATTTGGAACATGCCATAAAATCTTTAAATAAACAAGAAAAAGTTGTTGCTTTATTAATTGATGAAATATATGTCGAACCCAGCGTTCAGTTTAAATCCAACAATATTATTGTTCTGGCTGACAATAGTCCTATAAAAAGCCGCAAAAACAATAGTTTTATTTATGATAAAATTATTGTTTGGAAATTTTAAAGAAATTGTCCGTCTGGTACCTGCTCTAAGTCCGGGAAGTAGAACATTGCATTCATTAACACTTGAGGTCATAAAATTTGTTCAAAACCTTGAATTGCGTATATTAGTCATCATACATAAAAGATAATTATAGAACTAATAAGGGCATATTAAAAATACTTCGGTCCGATAATTATAACTTCTCTATCCACGGCAGCGTATTTATTTGATGTATGATTTAATGCATTTCAAGAAGTTCCGGAATAATTGGATTAATTTAAACCCCAAGATTTTCACTTTTACTCACATTGAAATCAGTGAGGTAAAAAAAAGAGCTAATTTTAAAGACTTGTCTGACTTGTATTATCGCGAACAACATTTAAATGTCAAAAAAGCATATAAATAAAATTTATATAATCTGCAGGGTATTTCCGTCTAGGTGTTCAATAGAGCAGGAGGTGATAGTACTCACCTAGACGAACAAAAACAATTTATAGCGGGGGGTGGGGGTCTACATCAACCGTTTTGGAGATACAGGGCGATTAAGAAATTATGCTAGTCTTCTACAAAACACTCTATGTATATCTTAAAAAGTACAGGATGTACGGTCACCGTCAGCTGATTGTATGCAGAATTCCGTATTCCTCTCCATCAGGAGTTATTGTGGTCTAAACTAAAAATTTCGGATTTTCTTACCATTTTTCTTATTTGCAAAAAGGTCCTTAACATATCGTTTCTTTATAAAACTGTAAACTGTGGACTCTCCCCTTTAATTTGACCTATTAAACCCTATGTGCTATCTGTAGCCGCTAAAGGGTTATCAGCTCACAACCTATTCTCAAAGTTAGTCTCAAACCTATTTTCAAAGATAATTTACTCTTTAGTGACAGAAAATCGTAATTTAAAAAAAAATCGCTTAATTTCGGTATGACCTGAATAGGTTATGAGCTAATAACTCTTTGACGGCTACAGATACCTCAAAGGGTGTAATATGTTAAATTAAAGAGGAGAGGTACAGTTTATAGTTTTTTAAAAAAAAGTTAAGTTAACCACCTTTTTGTAAAAAAAAAGATGTCATATAAAAAACAAATTATAAGAAAATCCTACCACCATAACTTCGAAGTGGAGAGGACTATGGGTCTGGTCGAGCAGTCGTTGGCAGTCGTTGGAAAGGGTGAAGTTCTGCATACAATGAGCTTTTGCCAGCGACCGTACACACTGTACTTTTTAACATACAGGATGTTATTGGAAAGACTAGCATACATTTTTAATCACCCTGTATCTCTCAAACGGTTCATGTTGACCCCTACTCTTGCCATACAGTTTTTTGTTCATCTAGTAAATTTTTCATTAATTCAGTATGGCACGTTGCATTGCCATGAAAATCTTATAATGTTTCAGGATGGTTTCCCCCACTTTCTTTAATTAAATTTATTCAACTTTAGTAATAGGTACTTATTATATTAAAGTAAATTCTGTCATTGCAATCTAATCCATTATTAACAGGAATAATAAAAAAAATTATTTATATATATATTTGTTATATTATATCTAAATATATTATTCGAAAAGTCATTTTTTTGGTTTTTCTCAATTTTAAACGGTTTCATAAAAAATAAACCAACAACATATATTGAACATTTTAAATCGAGAAACGAAAAAAAAACACAAATAAGGTTTTCCGTCGAACATGCAAATGCAATACAGTTAGTGCAAAAAAGGCATACTTTCATAAAATTGAATTATTTTTACGAGTGAAAAAAATAACAAACCGAAAAATCGGCTTTGAGCCATTTGCTCGGAAAATTTGAGGATATGTTGAAAAATGCCATGTACGAAAGTTTTAGATTTTTTTATTGTCTACAACTTTTATGAAGATCATTTTCCGCTAGAATGTCACGTTTCTCCGAAAATCGTGAAAAAGCACTTTTGTTGAAACCAACATTAAAAAGCTAAAAAGCCACCTGAAAATTCAATCATTCAAAAGATTTTAATTCCAAGTATTTCTTATTATTGAAACTAGGTTGGGAACGAAACTACATATACCTACCTACAAGCTCGTCGATAAAGCAGTTTTTTAGTGGAGACAACAATCGACACATGATCGCTACGTTCCACATTACAAAATCTCGACACGATCGATAGAATTCATCAGGCTTTTAATTGAAATTAAAATATATATTATTAGCAAATTATTACTTAGCTTAAAAAGCATAAAACATTTTAGTATTAACTAAAAATAATTTAGAAATGGCCATATTATATGTATAGGTATATTCTATTATTTCAGTTAATACGTTGTACGTACTAAGCACAGCTGCTAAGGTCAATGCACTCGTCTGACCTACGCACAGCTGTTAAGGTCAACGGATTTTCTGTTGCTACCTACGCACAGCTGCTAAGGTCAATGTACTTTGGTTGTTATGCGCAAGGTAAAATAATTTATTGGTGCCGTGCGCAATTCAGAGGCAATATAAGTTGCAGGCCAACTTGAATCTTACTTTTTTAGTATCCAGCTTTCATAGAGTGCACATCATTTTGGAATTCGACTTAGTGTAATAAAATATAATTATTAACAAATTAACTTTATCTTGGGTAACGACTGAGATAAAGCGATTTATTCTGGGTCTCGACTGGAATAAGATTTACTAACCTAATAACTTTATCTTGGGTAGCGACTGAGATAAAGATATTTAATCTGGGTCTTGACTGGAATAAATTTCACTAACTCAATACCGTTATCTTGGGTAGCGATTGAGATAAAGATAGTTATTCTGGGTAGCGACTAGAATAACATAGACTAACTCAAACCTTTATCTTGGGTCTCGACTGAGATAAAGATATTTATTCTGGGTACCGACTAGAATAAACAAGACTAATACAACTTTGCTTTGGGTCTCGACTGAAGTAAAGTATCTTGTTCTGGGGAACGACTAGAACAAGATAATCACTAACTATTTAATTACCAACGCCATAAAGTCGATTCCATAGTTTTATACTGGTGAGTACATTTTTTGATTAATCATATATTATAGTTCATATTGATTAACATATTTATATATATATATACATATATAGTGCCATTGGTCAAAGTTGTCGCAACTTTGACAGTATTGTATTGAAATTAAAATTATTATTGTGTAGTGAATAAGCGACTTTATTAAATCTATTGAAGTTTAGTTCTTAAGTGTCGTGAAATTGAATTCTGTTAATTTTAGTTCTAGTTGTAATTTTGTACTTAAGTTTTACGTGCGTCCAATAAACCACTGACTATAAAATAATCCACGGCGTTATTATTTACAGTCCACATCATTATTGATATTTTCTTTTGAGTGTTCTCATTGGGCAGAACAATTTTCAACTCCTACACACTCCCCCATTGCACAATTTCACTTTATCTCGTGTTTAATTTTTGATTTTCATCTTCTGCTTAATTATAACATATGAGCAATGATGGGGACTTTTTTGTGGATCCCGCTGGCGGCAAATTTTTTTTTTTTTTATTCTAAATAAGTCGTTAAATGGGGATTTTGTCATTCTAAAGTATTCATAATCGAACCTTATCATTTTTCTCTATTTTTCTTCAACTAAAGAGACTAATAACAGAACTTCTTCACCGGACCTAGAGTACATTTGAATAAATTTCGACGTGAACACTCTATTTTGCCACATGCCGCTACCGCCGCGCTGCTCTCGGGACTTTAGAATGCCAAAATCCACACTTAACGAATTGGCGGACTTATTGCCAACGAATAAAAAATTGTGTTTTTGATTAATCTCCAAAATCGCCGCCGCGCCATTCCCGGTGTGACACCCACTTTATGCTGTATGAGATTGTGTTGTAGCTATGTATGTTCATCGCCATTTTTGTAATTCCAAGCTAACTGCAAATTACCCTGCTATTATTCTTTCAAATACGCCTCTATCTACTCTAAACTGTGTACGTTCCCTGTTTACTCCTGTAAGCTCCGGATGTCTCAGATACCTAAATAAATATGATACAGAAATTATAAGACACAGCCCGTAAACATAAAAAAGAAGTTGTTAAAAATAAGTCTTATAATGTCCACCCCCCTCACCACACCCCACTATTATTTGTTCTGAATGCAAACATCATGCTCCAACACCCTAAAGAATTGTCCGTAATTATATTTCTCTATAAATTTATATTTTTGCGAAAAATTTATAAATTTCAGCAAAGAAACGATTCATAAAATTAATTTGTCTTGACTCCTGGTCCCCTTAATGACCTTAATGACAAAAGTTCACGACGAAAACAACACCAAGTCCTCAAACTTTCAACGTCCCGTACCAAAAAGCGAGCTAGCCAATGTCTTATCCACTAAGGGCAAAGCAAAGGAAACGACTTTCGGAAAGGCACGTCTTAATTGTTGCGACTTGTTGCTTGCTTTCTCGTCGTATGTCTTTCACCCACGCAACAGCTATATATAAATGTTGGAATATATTGGGGAATGGGGATGAAAACTTGTGCACACACAAAATATAGACTTCCCGACTAGTCATCCTACCCCCTCGACCAAATTCATGTATAGTGCACATCCACTTGACATGATTGATTCGATGAGGGCGGTTTAATTATGATAAATCGGGTGACAAACTGAGCGTCGCACCCCAAATCCATGCCATTAACAAGGAAAAGTGATCCCCAGGGATTTATTTAGTGTCACATTAAGGTTGTGGGTTTGAATAATAATAATTACGTCGGTTTAAGATACAGAACTCAAAAAAAAAAAAAAACGCAACAACTGATTAATTGCAGGTGCAAGGTTTCTACTCACAGCGATTTTTATATGGTGGTAGGAAAGTTTAACGGCATGCTGAAGAAGTTTTCAAAAGTTCTTAGACCGCGCGAATCGTGTCATAATGGCTACATTCTCTAGATAATATATCTAGCACATATGTGTAAGACACAATATGTGCTCAACAAACATTTTAGATATAAGATAGTATTGGCGTAGCCAGCGTTTTGTTGTGGGGTGGGCAGTAGGGGGCAGACTGACGCAATATTGAAGAAGAATATTCTTCAAGCAAGTATTGTTTTTCAAAAATGTGTATAACTTTCTAAAACGTTAATCAGTGTTAAAACCAAGTTTCCTTACATGAAGCAAACTATTTCATTGATTACCGTTGTTGTTTTCAACCAATGTATGTTTAAATTAAACAACAATAAGAATATTTCCTAAAAATAAGAATAAAATAAGAATAATTTACTAACATATAATTATATGGTTTTCTAAAAAAAAGTTATTTCAAATTCATGGCTCTAATAAATTGTAAATGATCCCAATAAAAGCCCTGAAATTAGAAAATTTGATTTTTGAAGTTGTTTTTCGCATATATTTCTAAAACGGTTCGTCGGACAGTAAAAATTATTGTAACCAATTTCATACGATTGCATAGTCTGAAGAACTTTTCAGTACAATCAAAACATCTCGTCTTCACAATATCTGTACATAAAAATCCTAAATTTTTATATGGCAACATCAAGAAGGGGTTGCGGGATTTATCCTATTTTTGAAATTATACTCATAATTTTTATGAAAATACCGTGTACAAAATTTCAGCTCTCTACGTCGACTCGTTCTCAAGCGGTGTCTAAATATATACTGGAAAACCAAAGTTTCCGCACTTAAACTTCCTTTTTTCTTGAAAAGCTTGTGTGCAAAATTTCAGCTTTCTAAGTAAATCCGTTCTGGAGCTATCGTGAGGACGGACAGACATGTAAAAATTAAAATAACTTTTAATATTATGCTTGGGTGTCCAATCTATTTAGCAATACCTTCATTATTTCTATGTGTTACAAACGGAATGACAAACTCAGTTTACCCAATAGATTTCATTTAGGGTATAATATTCAGTAAACAGTCCAAAATAAAGCGATGCGAAGTACATTGTTGTGGTGTGCAAGATAGTCGTCTGTTAAGTGGTTGTTAGATACGCTTAAGTGGATGAAGATACAGCAACGAATATATTTAAATGTAGTTTTATTCATTTTTAAAATAAAGAAGAAATATTACTACAGATACATATTTACATATCCATTTTCTTTATATAAATCACGTACAAAACAAAACTTTAAACAGATTTAAATTATTCTTGCAGAATCTATCGCTGTTCAAACATATTCAACAATTCTTCAATAAGTTAATAGTGCTAACTTCAAAGTCCAATTTCTTAAATTCATACAAAATTCGCAAATAATTAATATTCCCAGTGATATAGACGAGATTTAAGCAGATCTGTATTAAATCATTAAACGCCATATCTATCGAAATATTTATTCGATTCGATTAATGAAACATATCTATTGCCAGTTGCAGATCTGCTGGATCAGCTCTTTATCTTCAGATTTGCAAGGAATGGTATTATTTTCTTGATATTCAGCATTCTAGGGTTATTATTCTTGGATCTCCCAATTGAAAATACATGCACGTAGAACTCTGTCGGTTCAATTAATTTCCATTTCTAAATTTTCAAGCATAACTGCATTAAAATCTAATTCGGCACTGAAATCTTCTTGCACTTCAGCAGAGCGTGCTACTCGTCCTCCAACTCCAATAGGGTAAATTTTTGCTAACAGCATACTTAAAAATAATAATTATGATATCTAAAACTCTCATAAGATATATAAGTTTAAGTAGGGTAAAATCACCAATTGTCGGACAATGTTAAAATGTTCTATAGATAAAGGAGCCACGCTGATTATCCTCTGCTAATCTTATAATGTGTGCATACAATGGATTGACTTCTTTCTTCTTGTGCGATTAAATGGCTTATAAAGATATTCCGTTACATTAAAAATACACTTTTGTATAATTCTACGTTATTTTTCTACGTTCAAATTTGCGGAAAAATGTAAAGTTTTGCAAATTATAGTTACTGTACTATAGAAATAGAATGATTTATATTCAGAAAAAAAAGGATCGCATAAAATTCATAATGAACTTAATACAATTTTATGGGCCAACCAATGATACAAAGATTAACAAGTTATGGCCGAATTAGATGTCAATTGGTTGCTTGCCTGCTTTGGCAACAATTGTCACAAATTTGTTCGTCTCAATTTCAATCTAAAAATTTCTTTGCTTTCTCACTAGCACATAATTAATTACTTTTCCCGAAGTGAATTACGTATTTCAGACAATAAAATACGAAAAATATGACGTAGCAACACAAAAAACTCCTTTCGGATCGACCATAGCTTGTTATCTCTGTGTCATGGGCCAACCTACACATATTAATCACGATCATTCTGCTACACTTGTGCCCAGATGCATGTCATCAGAAAAATGTTGATCAACTTACAGTTATTGATATAAATAATAATTGTATCACAAATTCGTAGCATATAATGAGAATTGAATTATTATATTATCATATCGATTAAGTCTACAATCGAGTTCTGGCAAAATAAAATTTTACATGGTCTCCAAATACATATTTCACATTAAAATTGCTGGTAAAGTTTTGTCATATCTAAGAGCCAGATTTTGCGTAATGAATTTTCTGGTTGTGTTGGTATTCCATTTTTACATGTATTTACCCGCCATCCCTATTCTAAGCAACTTGTCAATTTGCAAAAAGTAAACAAAGGTTTTCTGCGGAGCATCTGTGGTAAAAAATGTTCTTTTTCTACTTTATTTTGAAATAATTCACATAATTAATTTATATAAATCTCTGCTTCTATTAACAAAAAAGATAATTTAGATAGTGCAGTTGCCTCAAACAGGATTTCCCTAGTTTATAATCCAATTTAAATTTGCAAGCACTGACCGAACACTTCATTTCTGTTTTTTTAATAGATATGCAGATTTTAACAGGCACTAGTGGCAATATAAAACTTTGCACTTAATAAAGTTTAAAGATATATAGTTTTGAAAAGAATTGATGCGGTACTTGTCTTAAATTTCGCAAAAGAATTTTAAATTGACTAAATCTACTCACAAAACAAAAGAACATTTGACAAATCTTTCCTGCAGCATCTCACTTACTCTTATGTATAATCTCCTGCTCTTGACAAATTACGCTCATGTACACGAATTTTACACTATTCAACCATTCCTGTTTGCTATATATTCTAAGGAGTGAGCTATTACTGCACGGCTGTAGCCGGCCCGTTAAGGCATTTTAATTTCCAGTTTTTATGATGTCGCCTTCTGGTTTGACGAATAAAGACAAAAAATGTGATATCGCAGATTTACATGCAACAAAAAAGAGCGGCAAATTGATTAATTTTCATAAATAAATGATAATGACAAGTGGCGGAATTTTCAGATTTACTCTCATGTAATACCGCGCTTTTGTGAAAGCACTTTTTTCTGAGATATTGAAAGAGGTCACCAAAGTTTGTTCCAAAGTTGTTGCTGTATAATCCTATGTTATTTGAACAGAACGTGCTTCTGTTTACACGCTTTGCTCTAAAGAGGGTGGGTGTTATCAGTGTTGGGAGATCGTGGGAATTCCATATTCTGGCAATTTCTGCCATTAAGATATTGAAAAGTAGTAAATTAATATTAATATGTAGTAGCACTGATTACTTTGCGCCTAGTAGCTAATGTACTTTTATGGATATCTCTCCTATATCAATAAAAATAAATTAGTTTTCGAAAGTTACGTGAACTGAACTATTCCTTTTTGTGTATTTCTTATGCTTTTGATATCTAGGATAAAAATGGTCGGAGCTCGCATAATATAATAATTTGTGGAAAAAGTCGCCATTAATTCCCATTTTTGAGAGAATTTTACCCGCAACAATCTCCCAACGCTACTGTAACTCATTCTCTGATGGGCTTGGGAAAAATGACAATTTTATTTGACTGATAGACATTTAACATCTCCTTTCAGCACATTGGCCAAAACGTCATTTGTCGTCTTCTTAAAAAATTTAGGTAGAGTAGATATACGAAAAATTTATTATTATGAATAATTTGAAAGGATTTTGAAGAATAATTGAATAAAATCCATTATGCTTGTATGTATATCTTACTACATGAAAGAAGAATGAATGAAAGAAAAAATTGCAAATTCTTAGTAATAATTGCTTCGTATTTCCCGGGGGGGGGGGGGCACAGAGCCTACACGGGCTTCTCTGGGGGGGGGGGGGCATTGCCCACCCGTGCCCCTACCTCGCTACGCGCATGCAGGAGAGAGGTACATGGGCTTCCGCTGAAAATGAATAACATTTCGTCTAGAGGATTTCGATCTAGTCCTAACATCTGATGATTCTCGTCCATCTTTTCATAGCCAATTAAGCCCACCTTCTTTATTTGATCATAATTTTTAATTTATTAGCTAAAACAATCTTATTGATCACAATAATATGATCAACTTGGCGACATACCATGATTTTAATAACATGGATTATGCTAGTTGGTATGAGGAATGCCAATCGATGCCTTGGAATGATATTTATAACTGTGCGACAGTTGAGGCTCAGCTGAAACTATTGGAAGGTAACGTGAAGTATCTTCTCGACAAGTATGCCCCGATTAAAGTAAAGCACCCAAGACCCAATGACTGCTCCTGGTTTAATTCATATATACTCTCTTTAATTATAGAGCGGGAAGTCCACCACTGTAAGAGACACTTACACAAGAGCCCAGAATACTGTTAATTCGACAATCCGCGCAGCCAACCTTGCGTATTACTCTTCGAAATTTAGTCCTGATATTCCCTCAAAAACTCTCTGGAAAAATCTCAAACTGACGGGTGTTTGTAAAAATGGAACAAAATATCTGCAATTTGAGCCTAAATGATCTTAATGTTTATTTTACTTTCAGTAATTCTAGTTCCCCTAACACTGGTCGTTTTCCACAAGTCATTAAAGCCAGTCGTCTTTTTGAAAGCCTTTTTTCCTTCAGGTGTGCAACTATTGAGGAATTGTCTAGAGCGGTCTACCCAATGAAATCTGAAGCAATCGATTTTATTTCCTCTTATTCATCCGTATGCAATCCATATTGTCAATTTTTGTCTAACTTCTTTTAGTTTTACAGTCTCTTGGAAACTAGCACATGTGCTTCCGATTTATGAGTTAAGATTACCAGAGAGTGTTGGTAATTTCCGCCCAATAAGCATCCAGTGTTTTATGGCTAAAGTGTTGAAGAAATTAATGTATTGGCAAATACAAAGCTTTCTTACGGTCCACAAGCTGCAATCTCACTGGCAGTCTGGTTTTCGTCCACGATATAGTTGTGAATCAGCACTGCTAAGAGTCACAAATGACATTCGCGAAGCGGTTGATAGTGTGGCGATGTCAGCGTTCTAGTCCTCCTAGATTTCTCTAAGGCCTTTGATAGCATCCGCAATGACTTACTATCTAGAAAATTAGGTTATTTTTATCATTTCTCTAGAATTTCCTGTTTAACAGCGAGCAAAGAGTGAAAGTCATTAATGAAATTTTTGATACTCTTCCTCTGCTCCGAGGCGTGTCTCAGGGTTCAGACCTTGGACCTCTCCTATTTTGCATGTACTTTAATGATCTTCCTGATTTCTACAGGATGTTGAAATTCAACTGTACGTGGATGACGCTCAACTTTACTGCAACAGGCCTATCGGACTTATAGAAAATTTTGTTGAGCATATGAATTGTGACATTGGCCAAATTGTAAGATCGTCCTATAAGAATGATCTGATATTAAATCTACTCATATCGTAGTGTATACTATTTAGCCAAAATATTTTTAACTTCGGGGATACCTGTCCTATAACGCTAATGGGACCATCCTTTCATGAGTCAAGTCAAGAATCTGGCAGTTCGCTTAGACAGGTAACTGAAGTGCTGCGGTTATGTTAAAGATTTAATGGGCAAGGTATACGTTGGGCTCCGTAGGCTCTGGCTGTCTACTAGTATATTATTACCTATAACCTTTGTTCAAAATTAATTAAAGCGTTTCTATTACCGTATTTTACTTATGGAAGTATACTTTTCCCCAAACTTGACTCAATTTGTGCAAGACGAATTTAAGTTACGTTCAACGATTGCATTAGGTTTATTTATGGACTGCGTCGTTTTGATCACGTGAGTTCGTACAAATTGATCTTATTGGGATGTCGAATTGATCTATACTTAAAGTCGAGGGCAATTATTTTTCTTTATGAGCTAATGCAAACAAAGGAACCTGAATATCTGTACTGTCGAATGCGATTTCTCCAATCAAATAGACATAATAAATTACTTGAGAGTTCTTTCTTCGTTCAAATCCCACTTATTTTGAATACTTTGCTTTGTAGCGTTAGGGAGATTAAAGTGGGGGCAGCTTTCAGAAAGTTTTAAAAAATGCATTTAATCACTAATTAATTTTCCTTTTTTGTTTTCTTTTTATTTTGGTTTCTTATTTCTGCTTTTGCTTTTTTATTACAAGCTATTTCATTGCCTTTTTCTTAATATATAAATTAGGTTAAATTGATTTAAATTAAGTTAATTAACAATGAATTATTATTATTAAATATTAACAGTAGTTTCGTTAATTTGCCAACCAAATTTATATTTTGTACAATATAAGATGTAATTCTTGCGTACTTCTCATGAATAAATAAATATTGTATATTATTTATTTCGTCAGGGATTATTTAGTGCCTATTCCTTGTTTTGAACAAATTTAAGGCCGGATTTCTTGAGGAGAATGCTTACAAAATTCATATCCGTATTATAGCACGCCCATTCGTATAGTTCTAACGGTGTTGTAATGAAATCCGTGTCAACACCCTGAAGATATACCATACATACTACACTTGAGAATATCTCTTAATCCATCGCGTATCCATTGGCGTAGCCAGAATATTGTTGTGAGGGGCCGAATATTCTTCAATCAAATACTGTATTTGAAAAATGTCCAAAACTTTCAACAACGTTAATCATTATTTTATTGATTATTGTTGTTTGATTTCGTGCAATGTATGCTTAAATTGAACAACAAGAATAAGTTAGAAGAATTATTTCCTAAAAACAAGAATAATTTACTTACGTATAAATATATTTGGTTTTCTAAAAGAAATCATTTCAAATTCATGATTCCAATAAATTGTGAATGTATTACACGTCTGGATATGAAAAATATATCACAAATAAGTCTTTAATGGTTCGAAAATAACTCTTGTTCCAAATTTCGTTCGAAATTGAGATCGAAGGTATGCGAAACTTTAGTTGAATTGAAAATTTTTAGGTTGATTCTTTAATAAATAACGTAGATTGGCTGGATTTCATTTCAATCTGGAGTGAGAAAACTTTTAGAAAAGATCTTCTAACACCAAAAAACCGTAGATCTGATAGAAGCCAAATTTAGTTAAATGCAGAAATACTTTTGGTATTGAAAAAAAAATAACATGTTGCATTTAGGTTGATAACCGCGAAAAACGACATAAAAAGAACCGTTTACGTCGTCAAACGAAATTGTGAAAATGTAAAAAACGCTAGTAAAAAGCTGAATTTAATACTGCGATCTACTGCTTTATATTAATTCCAATTTTGAGGTTGAACTTGACATATCAAGCGTTTATGAGTTACAAAGTGGAAGCTAGTTTTTCACAAATTACCCTGTATCTGAAAAACTACAAGGCGTACGGTCAATGTTAAGAGCTCATTGCATTCAAAACTTCCAACAACTGTTCAACCAGCTCCGCACCTCTCTCCCCTAAGAAGTTATGGAGGTCTAAACTAAAAATTTTGGACCTTTTTTCTTTCTCAGTGATATACACAAGAAAAGTTTCATTGCAAAATAAAAAATCTTACAACTCAGATTCAATCTTAAAAGTTTGGGCATTTGCAATTAGGCAATTGTGGTTATATGTAGTTATGGATGCACAAACTTTTAAGATTTAATTTGAGTTGTAGCAGTTTTTATTTTACAATGAAACTTTTCTTGTGTATATCACTGAGTGTTTTTTATTTTTTAGTGTAATTTATTTACGAAACTTATTTATGTTAAAAGTTTTTTTTTCATATATTTTATTTGTTGTTTTCTGATGACGTTACAACGTACGTGAGAAAATCCAGACAATGATTTTCATGCAGTACAAATTGAAATTTCATATGCTTGTTGTTTCATTAAAATATTAATTTTAAAACGGTAAGAAAAATCGTATATATACACATGTAATTGGAATGGAGAAATTAAAGCAATTACATATGTACCGTGTACATGCGAAAAGGAAGAAGACACTGTATGGAGGTAAGTAGGAACACCGTTAGAGTGGAATATGTGTCTTGATAATAAAATGCCATTTATGTTTAATGGAATGGATTTAAGTAAATTTTAGATTGGAGTGAAATGGTTTAAATAATTTTGGGTCACATTGTGATACACCAATATATTGTATTGGATAGTTTATTGACGTATTGACTTAATGGTTGTGATTTGGGACATTGAGTACGTGAGTCACAACATTATTAGGTAAGAATGGAGTTTGGTCGGCCCAATCTGCAGACTTTATTCATATTGAGAATTTCTTCGAAGTCCTGATACGACAAGTTAGAGAATAAAAGTTCTCAAAATAAAATAAAATTAATGTAAACAATGAAAAAAGAATGAAAAATTATACCTGAGAGCATAGTTACTAATTTAATAGCGTCTATAACATCACGAAAATGTGCTCAAGTAATTTAAAAGAAATGCCATTATACGAAGGGAGAGAAGTCGCTATTTATAAAAAGTTGCCTTAGTTTTGCACACTACAAAATATTGAGGCCTGCTATTTTTCATTTATTTTATTTGTCTTTGTGAAGTATATGCCAATTTACTTGTGATTGATGAATGAACAAAATTATTTTTGTTATAAGTGAATTAAAATTAAGGAAAAATATGAATTTTTCTTTTATTAATTTATTCTATTGTATTATTATTATTATTGAATTTTTTTAAATTGAAAATATTAACTTTTGAAAAAAGTGTTTTAGAAAAATATAGAATTAAAACAAATCAAAATAATGAGAGGATAATTGCCAATCATTGGGCATTTTAATATTATCTAACGATCTATACTTACGAAAATTCAGCTGCTTCTAAGAGTGTGATTTGCGGGGTTTGTAAAAACCCTACATATACATGTATGTAGTCTAAGTGGTAAAAATATACATGTAGAACTATTTTAAGTTTTTTTTATATTCCAACTAAATATTTATATAATCACTTCCATTTAGATAATTATTCCCTATTAATTAAATTAAAATATTTTTAACTTTTAAACTTTCGCTTATTTTATGTTCTGTGCGGAACAATGCTTTAAAAGCAATATAAATAAAAAACTAAATTAAAAACTCACTATAAGCTTCTTCAATTGTCACAGCAATTCGTGGGACTCTATAGACACCGTCTTTATCAATTCAGGCCCTTGGCCTTACATAAAACACTTTAAAAATAAACAAAAATCAATCGAATTTACAAAAGGTAAACAAAAGTAAAAGTCTCAGATCATCACGATCTGAGACTTCAACATGTAAACTCTACTTATTTACTTATGAAATCTGCTTTCCACGATGCACCCAAAACCTCCCAAAGGCTTTAATCATAGCATCTGAAAGTATAAACACAAAACAGGTGTTAATAAATAAAAACAAACAAAAGGACATAAGCACTTACCACTTACATCAGCCAGCCGTCGTCAAAGTTCAAGTGACGCTTATAGGCAGCTGGTACGCTACCTTCTTCTTCCATATATTAATGGATATCTCCACCACGTCAAGTGAAGGGAAAAATCTCCATTGATAGCACTGCTGCAAGCGCTGTCCTATGTTGCTGCATGGCTTCAATGTGAAAGCCACCGACAAACGCACAGTTCCCATTAAGCCAATACTTTCACCAGGCTATAAATATTGAGCTGCTGGAACATATTGCAAATTGAACGGTCACTAACACAGAGCGGCAGCGATAAACCGGCATTAAGCAATAAGGGATGAATTGAACTTTAATACTATTACTAACCTTTTTTGTCAAATTTAGTTATACTCTATTTTTTCAGCACCCCTAGCTAGGCAGAAATTAACCTAGCATAATTTTCATATGAGCAGTGAATGAAGTTCATTCTGTTTCAATAAAATAAATATTCGAAACTCATTCTAATTCATTTTTTATATATTTTCAATGTACATTGGGTACAATTCCAAGTGGAGAATCCAGCATTGAATTTCTGAATTTACTTTCATTATTATTTTGATTTTTTTCTTTTTTCGTTTTCTTTTTCTTACTTTTTTGAATTATTTGTTTCTTTTCATTTCTTATTACGAGTAGTATAAGTAAAGGGTTTTCCAATAAGAGGTGTTATTTTGATATTCAAAGCAAAATGCCACTTTTTGAGATAAATGATCGGATCTTTATTTCATTATAAAGAGGAATGTATGCCGTTAATAATGGAAAATAACATCAGCCAAATGACCACCACGACCACGCCTACAGGACCATATCCTTTTCATGAAATTTTCCATAACCAAATCGCAAAGTGGCTGCCCTATGTCCTCGATAGCCTCACGAATTCCATCTTTGAGGTCTTGAATTGACGCTGGGCTGTTGGCGTAGACCTTCTCTTTCACTTGGCCCCAAAGGAAGAAGTCGCAAGGTGTTAAGTCACAAGATCTCGGTGGCCAATTGTGATCACCTCTTCGAGAGATAACACGGTCCGGAAACTTTTCCCGTAAAAGATCAATGGTTTCGTTGCTTGTATGGTACGTAGCGCCGTCTTGTTGAAAGTAAACGTTGTCCAGATCAATACCATCCAATTCCGGTCATTAAAAATCATTAATCATCTGTCGATAGCGCAATCCATTCACCGTAGCTGTTGCTCCAGCTTTCGAAAAAGCAAGGTCCAATTACCCCGCGGGACCATAAACCGCACCAAACAGTCACACGTTGAGGATAGAGAGGCTTTTCAACAATAACTCTTGGGTTTTCAGAGCCCCAGATGCGACAATTTTGCTTGTTGACGAAGCCATCGAGGTGGAAATGGGCCTCATCACTCAAGATGAGTTTTCGATGGAATTCCGGATCATTTTCATGCATTTCAAGGACCCAATCAGCAAAGACTCGACGTTGTTGATCGGCCGGCTTGAGTTCTTGTTTTAACTGAACTTTATAAGCCTTAAGACCCAAATCTTTATGCAAAATACGGTGTAATGACGTTTGTGGAATGCCTAATTCCAAAGAACGACGAGGAATGGACAAACCTGGGTTTTCTTCAACACTTTCGGCTACATCAGCAATATTCTCGGCTGTTCTTGAGCGACGTGCACGGGTTTTATTCTTCACATCACTAACTTGTCTGGACAGCTCGAATTTTTCTACCAATTTCTGTATTGCAGTCCTACAAGGTGCTTCACGACGACCAAAAATTGTCGTGTTTTACGAACCGTCTCTGCCATATTTTCACCATTTTTATAGTGAATTTTAATAATTTCAATGCGTTGTTGAATCGTGTATCGTTCCATTTTTATTAATTTCGTAGTTTCTACTTGTCAAATGTCAAAAAATGACTGCTCCAAAAGTGACATCTACCGAAATAGCGGGCCAATTAATATAATACCTCTTATTGGAAAACCCTTTATTATTGTATTTCAAGATTAAGGCATGTTTTGTGACAAAATAAATTTAAAGTATTTGCCATTCCAGTCTTATCATTTCCACCAGCAGGTCCACTTTTTTACGTAAAGCCCACATTGGGACTTCACATTTTCACTTCTCTATATAAACTAAGCTGTATTTATAACATAAAAAAATTTTTCCATAACTTTCTGGCCTATTCTGTTCTGGAAAACTGGATCCACATTTAAAAGTGGGGGTACTCTTGCTGTTATTTTTTGCTATTACTTTTATTGGTTGAGCATCTACTTAATCTTCAAATAAAGCATTTTTAAGAAATTCCAATATAAAAAAAAAAACACTGCCCTTAGTGGGAGCTAACTTTCGACTTACACACTTACACGCCATTCGAATAAGTATTCTACTTCGGGAAATCTTTTATTTATGGCGTTATGCTGTGCCGGCGTTCAAAACTCCATTTTTCTCATTTTACAAATTTAAATTATTTGTATGTAATGCCATAGACAACTTCTTGTAAGGTTTTAAAAAATTGCTGAAATATGAACCCCAATCTTTACTATTATTAATAATAAAAAGAATAAGGATTCTTCGGAAAAGTAGCAATTGAAATACAGCCTGTCTTATTAGCATATGTTAGGAATAATACAAAAATTTCCCTCTTGACTCATATAGGTTACAGAAATTTTTCAATTGATCTTCGTATAGCTATTTGCATTTTTATTACTTATTCTAAGAATTTATTTTAAAGGGCCTTGATCGGGGCAGCTGAATGTAGTGAAAAGAATAAATCTTGCACAACTGCGAGTTTGAGAGCTGGATTATAATATTTTACTTAGGTTTGCGAATTTTTACAGAAGCGCTTTAAATCAATATTTTAGATTAGAAGTATAGGTACTAAGTTTTTAGAGTTTTATTCATTTTCGTTGTGCATTATGTGTTATATAGCATTTAAAAATGTGCTACTAAGACTTTAATGATATGCAGATTTCGTTTAGTTAACTTTACAAAATAATTCATCCGAACAATTTTTTACATTATCACAAGTTAAAGTGCTATATTTAAATTAATATAGTGTTGAAATTTTGAGAAAGATCGTAATAGGCACTATTTTAAAACAATTAAACATAAATGGTTACTCTGGCAGAATAGCACCAAAACAGAAAAAAAGAGTTAATCGTAGTTAAATAAAATAATAAAATTGGAAAAGAGAGAAATATACGGAAGCTAAAAGAACATAATGAAAATTTACCAACTGATTTAAAGGTGATCTCGTTTTGAAAGATATGTACCTACTTAATATACATATGTTGTAATTTGTAGAAGTTTGATAAAGCTAGTTCAAATCATGTGAAACGAATTAGGGATAGCATTTCAATTTGAAAGGACCAAAAACTCACCTTAAAGGAATGTGGGGCAGAATGATATACTTTTTTAGTCATAGGTCAAATTGCTCATTATGGGGCAATTCGATCCACTGAATTTACTTCAGATATAAGACTCAATTAGTTTAAAGACTCAACTTTATACGAAATTAAGATAAAACAGAATCTTTCTCTTTGCGATCGCACAAATAAACAGCAAAATTTTTCGAATGCTGATATTACCTCGGTAGATTGGTATATGTGGCACCCAGTGGCGGATCCAGAGGGGCTCTAGGTATCAGACCCTAGAGTATCCAGCCTGCTCCGGGCGAAGGCAGGACACGCACACAAAAAGTGTTCGGTTGTCTCGGGCTCTCCCTCCAGGCAAGACAGACACTCAGGGCTGTCAACAACTCCCATCCTTGTTAGAACGCATTATGATACCCTGAGCATATTTCATTAACATAAATATTTCTTATAAGCGGGGGAAGCTTTGGCGATCGGATATATTTTGAGCGACTTTCTTGGATGAAAAAGTGGACTTTTTTCCGCTCGTGATTGTGTGAAATCAGTGAGTCGTGGAAAATGACTTCCTATGAGAAAATTGTTCATAATAGAGCAGTAATGTCCCTGAAAGGAATAACGGAAAAGATGTATTCGAAATGTAGTAACGGGGGTGTATATGCACCAAGTGAATGAAAATGGGTTGATGTGCAACAACATAGCATGCATTGCATAGTACTATGCCGAGGCGTACACGTTGCAGTATACTTCACTTTTTGAGGATCAGTGACACTCGCTGCGAGGAAAAATTCTGAAATACATAGCTTCGAAAAGCAGCACTAGCAAGATACCAATGCTAGTGCAAGCAAATAGTTTCGCCCATTCGGCTGTGTAGTTCTTTACCTGAGATTTTTCGCAGCGGTAGCTTTTATGAGGATCCCAATTGGAGCAATAAAGAGGAAATCATCAGGGCTGCCTATCAAAAGGCAAGCCTCCGATGGACCAACAGGGATACCTGCTGTATTGTGTGGCAATTGTGGCCTGCATATGACAGGAAAAGGACTTAATGGCAGCAGAATAAACACCAGGAATCTAGCAGGGATCCTTACGGGTCACTGAGCCATAGGTGACCATGCTAGAAGACTGGGGATAGCGGCAAACGACTTCTGCAGGAACTGTAAGGACTCGGAGGAAATCGAATCCGTCCAACACGTGCTATGCGAATGCCCCGCTCTGATGAATAAAAGAAGGAGGCTACTGGGTAGCTACTTCTTTTCAAATCTGGGGGAAGTGCAAAGCAAGGAATTTAGATGTGTCCTGAGTTTTCTGAGAGAAGCAGGATGTATCTAGGTAAAGAGTCTTGGAGATATCTTGAGTTCCCCAAGGGAAGCCAGATTGGTCTGGGGCGGCTTGAAAAGATTATCCCATGGGGCCTAGGGGCACAATGGACTCACTAGAGGTATAAGTGATGCAGGCTAGTCGTATTGCAGCACCCCTCTTACCTAACCTAATAAAGTTCCCATTAGGTGCTGCGATTTTGTGATACAGTTATTATTTATATCAAAAACTTGTTTGAACATTTGCATTCGTTCCTTCTCTAGAATTGAAGAATGTGGGCTGCTGCTTTAAGTTGTCCGATTTTTTAAGTAGATCTAGCGGAATATGTAAAACAGAGTTGGCAGCGCTGATCGGCTGACAGAAAACCTATTGCTTTTGGTTTGAGTTCCGAAAATCGGCAGAAATTGAAATATTGAATTCGGGCTTCGGATAAAAAAAAATCGGCTTGAAGATATCGATAACCGAAATATCGAAATATTTGGATAAAAGTGTCTATATATCCGTCCGTTAATTGATAATATCGTGAACTTATCTAACTCCAAGAATGCTACTTTACAAGCAATCCAAGATTGCTACCTACCAAGCCCTCCAAGAGCGCCTCCCAAGAATCTACGCTTCCCTCTGGCGGACATGCTCACGTTAAAACTATATGAGCAAGGACACGGTGGAGAAGCGCTGCGAACTTCCAAAGAAGTGCTCTTGCATTCGTCTTTGGGGACTTCTATTTCCCGCTGGGAATAGACAGCAAGCACAGCATGCTGCTTATACTTACTATGCCATCGCAAATACATTTTGGAACTGCTATTTGAAATTTCACTGCTGGGCTTGCTGTGTTATAGCAAGTTCATTTTGCCATTTTTGTTGCTATAGCATGCTTTGGAAAGCAGTGATAGCACTGTCGAACTTCGAAATTTTCAAGCACCAGGAAATTCTTATTTACTGCTGCTGAGTTTGGCGGATATACTAATGCTTTTGAAGGCGAAGTGCTGTAATGAGCTAACTGCACTGTTGAACTGTATTTTCAAAATTCACATGAAATGATGCTGAAAGTTTGTTGAGCTATTGCTATTTTAGATTTTGAAGTTGGTGAGGTAAGATGAGATTGTTTTGTGGTAATATCTTTGTTCGATATGTGAACCAGAATGTTCTTAAATAACCTTCCTTAGGTCACCCTTGGATTGCAGTGTGGGAAATTGCATTTGTGACAAATTGTGCTCTGTTTCTTTGATATCAGCACGTCAAAATCAAATTTAACGCAGTTTATATCTGATATGCTATCTTAGCACGTTAAGAGAAGTTTTAATAAAACTCGATGTGATTGAGAAAGCCTAATAACTTGATTGCAGGTTCGTTCTTGACACTTGGGAGTTCCGAAACAGAAGAGCGTAAGAACAGTTTTATCATTTTCACAAGAAATCTAAACAATGGTTACCAATCCAAAATTTTTTTTTTACAGATTTGTATGCATGAAAGAGTAATGCCAATTGCTAAGAATGGCTTTATAGTAGCTATTACCATAGATGTCGCCTACAGTACCAGAGAAAAGTATACAGATTTTAAATCGCTGGTCCATTCCGGAATATACCACAACATGTTTCAGAGGTGCTGAGAACAAATGTTCCTTTAAAATCAGTTTTGTATACATTTGGTCGATTCCGTCAACGTGATAGATGCGGGAAAATATTAATCACTCGACGTATCTATCATCATTTCTCTTTTCATGTTGCTGTACTGATCAAACTAAAGGAATGATGCGCGGCACAACATTTTGGTGCGGTGGGCGGGGCGTAAACACACTCACAGCGATCCTCATTCAATAAATCTGGCATCGGTCGCTGTGGTGACTGGAGACGAGCGTAATGTACGAATAGAGAAGTAAAAGGAAGGTATCGTAAAGTTTGTGTACGAGAATGAAGCATTTTATTTGGGTGCAAATGTATACAACACGTTGGCAAAGGACAGGGCCACAAACTACCCAGCGGAAAAATTTTCAAGCGCTTCAAAGAAAAGCAGATTCGAAGCGCTTGTATTTAGGTTACTGATATGCTTCCAAAAAAGTGCTTTTCTGGAAGCAATCTGAAGCAATTTCGAAGCAAATTTTGAATGCGAACGTGATCATGCAAGCTTCTTTTCTCGTGTTGACGCCTTACGATTAGTCATTGTGATTCGCAGTTTCAGATAAGACATTTGCCTGCTGAAATTCAAATTATGAAGTGGATAAAAACTTGCGATTAAAGGTAAGTTACAATTTGTTGACTTTTTTGTTCATGATACAATAATGTAACGCAGTTTTCCTTTCAGTTGCTTTAACCCTGGAATGCTACCCGTGAGTAAATTTTACTCACTTTCTGCTTGAAGGCTGCACTGCTATTCACGACATATGACCACAGCGTCGCCACTTCTTAAGTGCATTGCCTGAAGCGTGATTGTTTGTTTAAGGGAGCGATAGCCTTTCCAGCATGTCAGTCCTTTCATTCCTCATGCTCCTCATTGGACGGGAACCCAAAATTGTAGTATAAAATCTATTCATGACAAAAAAAATGTACAAGATCTATAAAATGTGATTCCTTCATTTCTAATTATCCTTACCATATTAATTAAAATTTCTTTATGTAAATCTTAAATTATTCTTGGGGGAATGCTGTTCTTTCATTTTTCTGTTATCGTATTCCGCTAAAATATTTCAAATATTTTGTATATAATTTATTCGTGTGTAAGTAATATTTACGGTTACCAATAAGCGAATATCAAAACGGGTTAGTATTCCAGGGTTAAAAAAGGATAGCTTTAGCTACTCGGACTTTGAGGCACAAATGAAAGCGGGCTTTCTTTATATGTTGAATATGTTTATTTTGTATTTTATATTGAATTAAAATGCTAAAGTTTAAGCTATATGATTTTCTTTTATTTCACACAATCATAATTGTCAAACTTTAACTTTTCTGTAAATAAAAGAGAAACAATATGTTAACTATTTGTAGAGTTTTGCTATGAAAATTCATAGTGAAATAAGTCAATATGAAATTGACTCAGTTTGCTGCTAAGTCTGCAGCTCGAGAGTTAAGTTAAAAAAACTCTTTATGCAAACGAAAAATCTTTAAAAAAAGAAATTTCATTGCAAAAAGAGGGCGTTTCATATAAGCAGGAACCGTATAATCGTCAGTACGGCTTGGTTCCTGCCTGCCGTATACGCCAAAGCAAACAGCCAAGCTGACCTCATATATAGACTTAAAATAAATTTTAAGTGTGAATTATATGAGGCGAAATACTACGTATTTACTTGAATGCCTAGCAAGATTTAGCCCTATGTGGGACTAGCATTTCATAGAGTTTTGCTATGAAAATTCATAGCGAAATAAGTCAATATGAAATTGACTCAATTTTCTGCTAATTCTGCAGCAATTAAATTTCTTTTTTAAAGATTTTTCGTTTGCATAAAGAGTTTTTTTAACGTAACTATTTGTGCCGACACTGTAGTTATAAATAGTTTTCCAATAAGAGGTGTTATTTTGATATTCAAAGAAAAATACCATTTGTTGAGATAAATGATCGGATCTTTATTTCATTATAAAGAGGAAGGTATGCCGTTAATTATGGAAAATAACATCAGCCAAATGACCACCACGACCACGCCTACAGGACCATATCCTTTTCATGAAATTTTCCATAACCAACTCGCAAAGTGGCTGCCCTATGTAATGACGTTTGTGGAATGCCTAATTCCAAAGAACGACGAGGAATGGACAAACCTGGGTTTGCTTCAACACTTTCGGCTACAGCAGCAATATTCTCGGCTGTTCTTGAGCGACGTGCACGGGTTTTATTCTTCACATCACTAACTTGTCTGGACAGCTCGAATTTTTCTACCAATTTCTGTATTGCAGTCCGACTAGGTGCTTCACGACGACCCAAAAATTTTCGAGTTTTACGAACCGTCTATGCCACATTTTCTCCATTTTTATAGTGAATTTTAATAATTTCAATGCGTTGTTGAATCGTGTATCGTTCCATTTTTATTAATGGCGTAGTTTTTACTTGTCAAATGTCAAAAAATGACAGCTCCAAAAGTGACATCTACCGAAATATCGGGCTAATTAAAATAACACCTCTTATTGGAGAACCCTTTATTTAACATGCAGAGTAGTGCCTCGCTCCAATATAAAATTAACAGTGCCTCGACCTGATGTAGGGAAGGCAGTAAGTTTTTCTTAGAAATTTACTAGAATATTTTTTGCTTATTGCTTGGCTTCGCGTTTACGCTCATAGCAATTGTTGTCGCCCTCCAAAAGTGCGTATAAATTTTAGGAAAGAATTTTCCATTAAATTTCTAAGAAAAAATTGCGGCCTTCCTTCCATCAGCTCGAGGCATCATTGATTTTATATTAGAGCTCTCGGCCAATGCATGAAAATTCAAAGGAAGAAAGTTTCAGCAAATTTCTAAGAAAAATTGTGGTCCCTACCTTCATCGGGTCATGGTAAATGGTAATGGTGATTTTGTATGGAGCGAGGAATTGCTGGCTTACCCTTTGTGCACGTAAAGCATTGCATATTTTTGTTCTACGTGTCTAGACTTTGTATATTATTAGTATATCAAAGATAGGGCGAATTGTAAATTTCTAGGAAAATTGTTAAGTTCGATAGGAGAATAATTAGTTGATTTGGTGGCAAACCGTCATGCAATACCATTACAAAAAATTACTCTAAGGGGCAAATGAATTTAATAAAGTTGTTGTTTCTTTTAAATCAAATCAAATCCTAATAAATACAGCAAAATAAAAAGTACTTCCAAAAACGAGACAAGAAAGAAGTAACATTTATGTCCCTGGTCCCTCCCACCGCACCAAATATTTTATGCTGGGCATCATTCCGTACTTTAATTCAGTACAGCGACATGAAAAGAAAAATGATGAGAGTTACGTCGAGTGATTCATATTTTCTCGCACCTACCATGTTGGGGCAGTCGACCAAATGTCTACAAAACTGTTGTTAAAGCAACATTTGTTCTGGGTGCCTCAGAAACATGTTGTGGTCTATTCCGGAATGGACCAGCCATTTAAAATATGTATACTTTTCTACGGTATGCTATGCGACATCTAGTTCTTATGCCATCTATGCTTTTACATAGATGTTTAGAATTTTATAGGAATATAATTAAAATTGATTTATTAATTAATTGTTCAACAAGTAAAAAAGCTAGAATTGGTCTAAGACCAATTCTTAGGATACCCTAGATGAATGCCCGTATTAAATTTCGTATGGTCACCGATCTATTCAAGTATTGATTTTGAAGTTGTTTTTCGCATATATTTCTAGAACGGTTTGTCGCACAGACAAAATGATTATAACCAATTTTATAGGATTTCGTATTCTGCAGAAGTTTTTAGTACCATAAAAATGTCTTGGACTGATCGTTTTCAAAGTATACGTCAAAAACCGAAATTTTTATATGGCAACACCAAGAAGGAGTTGCCCGATTTAGTCCATTTTTGACATTTTATTTGCTAATGTGGTAAAAACATCATGTGCGAAATTTCAGCTCTCTACGTCGACGCGTTCTCAGGCAGTGTCCAAATATATAGCGGAAAACGAAATTTTTATATGGCAACCCCACGAAGGAGTTGCCCGATTTGGCTCATTTTCGAACTTAATTTTACTTTTTTTTTTTAAAAGTCTCAGCTCTCTAAGTATACGCGTTCTCGAGTTATCGTGCGCACAGACGGACGGACGGACGGACGGACGGACATGCAAAAATCGAAATAACTTTTAATATTATGAATGGGTGTCCAATCCATTTTGCTCTACCATCATTATTTCGAGGTGTTACAAACGGAATGACAAACTTAGTATACCCCTATGATTTCATCTAGGGTATAATTACGCAAATAAATTTGAAACGATTTATGTAGTTGCAGAATTCATTATAGGGCTCGAACAATCTTATCATTTTATTATATTATTAAATTAAGGAAAAGGAAAATTATAATAAGTTTAAATATAAGAGTAGCGCATTTAAGTTTTTCGGTGAAATAAATATCAAAAGTGAGTAAGTAAAATTATGCAGAATTCAAGTAGTTGTGAGATTGTAATTTCAGATTACCATGCGGCTCAGCAATTCCAATATCGTTTGAGAATATTTTGAGAAAGTTAACGAGGAAAATGCTCAACGCAATTCCTGTGGAATGATATTAAAAGGAAATCGAATAAATAATTTAAAGCAACTCTGAGCGAATACACAAAGAAGCTACCATCTACAAGTCAAATGTCCCCCAGTTTTCCTTCACAATTGTCGCTTTTTTTCTACAATCATATACAAGTTCTAGAAAGAAACTTATTAAAGTTCACATTATGAAGTCAACGATATTTAAAGCATATACATATGTGGGACTAGTCATTGAAGACGGTATAAACGGAATACCCTCCTCGGTGCATTAAATTCCAACAGTTTTAGGGTTATAATAGATCCGATTTGTGACGAACTTGCAAAAGGTAGTGGTAAAAAATTTCGTTTAAATGACTCGAATTGCAAAGAAGCCGTGACAGCGGTTGTAGAATTTATCAAAAAATCAATAACAAATGAATCAAAATCAAAATTAGTATCATTAAGAATTGATAGTGCCACGAGACTGTCTCAAGTGCTTTTCGGTGTAAGTGCACAATTCGTTACTGAGGGTAGTACTTAATCTCGCTTATTTGCAATGAAGAGCTTAAAAGGAGCAATAGCTAACTGCCTAAAAAAAATTGTTAGTAAACATTTTACAAATTTTAGATAGATTCGGTAATCACTAACAAAAATTATACGAATAACTTCTATAACTATATGAAGAGTTTTGAGTGTGATACTGGTACCACACAGAGTAGTAATTTAATTAGTCCCCCTCGCTATCTCCTTTGGATCTGAAAGTACTGTCCTTAACACAAAAATTCTGTAACTGCTTGACAAGTATGTTCCTCTTCAGTCGAGAAGACTTGTTCCAAGTATTTAAGGAAAGCGAAATTGAGTTCGTAATATTTATCCCCTTAGTGAAGTTAGCAAGATAAGAGGTGCTGAGTTGAAATATATCCGGTAAGAGTTGTTGCCTCTGGCGTTAAGACTGAGGTAAGAAAAAACGAGAATAATGCTATCAAAGCTATATCACAGATAACTAAATTTTTATATATATATTTAGTGGCTATATGCTTTCGACAAAGAATATATAGAGGCTATCGCATTTGTCCACCTGTCAAATAAAGGATTAAGTTTGCTTTATTGTGTTTTTGCGAACACCTTATGCCACACAACACGATCTAATGAATCATTAGCACTTATTATTCATTAAGATGCCATGTGTAACAAAATATGGGAGCCCGGGGCATAATGACGAACGGGGCATAGTGATGAATGAATATTATAATCAGCTTATTCCAAACTAGCGCTATGATACCCAGAATGCAGGGTTAAGTATTGCCAACATATGGTCAGCATTTTGTTTTACATTAGTCTATGTTTGTTGTACGAGCAGACGAACTTTGCAATTATAGAGCACGGCAAAGTTTTGATTTAAATGGTGAGTAAGTCTAGTATATTTTATGATATATAGTTTGTCTGGATAATGATAGATTTCATATTAGTTTTCGATAAATTTAGCATAATAAATATGTCCGAAAAAGGCTAATGTGTGGTGGGGTATAATGACGAGCTTTCTAATAAGCATAAACTTTTTTTCGATTTTGACACTCTCGGAGGCTCAACGAAGAGCGGATTCAACAGACACAATATTTCATTAGAAGAAAATTCTTTGTGAAGGAAAATGTTTAGAATTTCGCAACTGTAAATTTTTCGGACGTTGGTTGCTCAAAAACAGAGAAACCGAAATTTTGTAAAAATAGTATTTTTCGAATTCTATGAATTGAAATGAAAAGAAATCTTGGAATGTCAACCTGTAAATCCTTTTTACCTACCTTCCAAGAAATTTGTTCTGGTCTTGTGATTTATGTATATAAAACCAATCAACCGGTAAAAATTTAGTTGGATACATTATATACCATTTGCATTCGACTAGCGTTGTTTGTCTACCTTATGAAATAAATAACTGAAAATGTAGTATATTATCTTCATTTTTTGTAGAGAGTTCAACAATATAAAATATATATATACGAAGTAATACAAGTCTCTGTTACGGTATGCAAGTATATAAGTTTCAGTGATATTGGTGATATGGATTGAAATTAAATATTTAATTCCAATCTCCTCCGGTCGTTTTCGCAATCTGGTTATTACTTTATCAATATCAATCGGAATACGTCTATGGATGTGCATAAGGGCAAGACTGAGGGGGCGGCTCTCATGCATGGTTGTTATTAAATATGTTTTCAGGTGCCGCAATGATGAGAATGATCTTTCAGCAGATGCATTTGTCACCGGAAGTGTTTAAGGACCAGTAGCAATTCATTTATAATAGGAAATCCATCTTTATCCCACCTAGTCAATACTGTCAGTTCACTTGTTGGAAAATCTTCTCCCTGCTCCTTTTTCATTTCTCTCGCCACAGATCAATTTCATTTTTCAGAAGAAGCGGAGCAGTACCCTGATCGACACCAAGAAGCAGTCTGAAGCGGTCGAGGAGGGGCTTGATAATTTTGTTGTCTACACCAGGTGACATCTTAATAATATTTTCTGGAATTAAAGCTGGTAGCTGGAAGACGTGCAAGGTTTCAATTGAAAATCTTTCTCGCAGATCTGTGAGGACAAAGTCTAGTAAGGGTGCATAGTAGTACTAGTATTCCTCGGTTGAGTTTATTCCAGGGTTGGCACGGTAAACTTGGCGTCCGCAATGGCGAGGGATTCGAGGAATCATTAGCTCGATATCCAAGTGATCGGCTAGATCTTTAGCACACTGCCAGGCGTCCTTATTTTCTCGACGACTGGCAAGAATAGAAATTGTATTATTTACTTGCATAGCACCGCCATTAATATCGAGCGCCGTCCTCGGGAGTATATTGCTCAGAGACTGTGTCAGGGATAGTAAGTCCCTCAAACCATGAACTCAGCGTTACATAAAGCTGTCGCTAATGAAGCATCCTTGCTAGCTGTGCTCGGATTACGAAACTCTGAAATCTTGCCTAGTGTTTCCACAATTTTTACCAGGTCAACAGAAAATTGGAGTACCCCTTCATGCCTCTCTACCCATTGGGTCTCACAATGTAATGTAAATGCACATCCTAAAGTGCTCATGAGCATAGTTCTTCGCTTCGGATGCGATTTAAAGAAATCAATGACTTCTTTAATAACTGCAACAGAAACTCTGATAGCAGGCACTTTGGAGCTCCGTGAAAAGGAGGTATTCAATTTGTGACTGTATCACGGTGACTTGAGAGCGTTTTTGGTTTCCTTTTGAAACTCTGTCACAGCGCCTCGAACCTCAGACAGAATAACAGCACATCTATCAGTCCCTACTTCAATGCAACGGTGCAGCGGAAGTTTTAGCCTCTTCTTAATATGGTATAGAACAATCTGGTCAATCGACTTGCATGTCAAAGACAACTCCCTCGATGCAGAAATTCCGTCCATCTTCTCTTAGGCTGCAAGCAGCTTTCTTGCTTCTTTCCAATTTTCTTCATCGAATTCGTAGTCATTTATATTTCTTTTTGCAGTATTTAATTCCCCAAACGTATCCACAAAAGTGACGAAATATCGCAAGATAAGGCTCAGCTGAGACAGGTGGGATATATCGGTCGTCTCATAAAAATTTTGTGTTGTCTTGGTGACATATTTCGCATTAGAGGAAGCGGACTGTATGTGTTGCACAAGTTTTTATCGCCAACACACACTCGAAACCTCAAAAGCTCTCTAAAATTTCCATCATTCACAGCTACATCGGAAAGATTAGTATCACGAAGTAGCTGCCCATCATCTCTGTATCCACGGAACGCTAAATTTTGACGCCTGAATAAGATAATGGTCTCAACAACAGGATCGGGTCGCTGTCTCTTCGAGGCGCAGTTGGTGTACACTTCTAAATCAGGCTAGTGAAAGGTTTTAATAAATGTGGTTCCCTGTTCTGCAGCTCGTTGGTGATAGATGTGATTAGCATGTATCTGCAAGTCCCCATTCTGCCCTGCAATATCTTTGAACTTTGTCAGCAGTTTTGTCACAAGCTTTTGTATGGCCACAGCTCTTTGATCTCCACCAACACCACCAATCTCGAAAAAAGGACAGTAGTTTCAAAATAAGCTTTGTTTGATATGAGAAAAGACAAGCCATGAATATTTTCTCAGATTCTTGTGTTTCTGTAATATCGCCTCACTTCCTTATTTTTAACCATGTGCAAGGAATACGGAAAACTGTAGTCTTGGGCTGGTTCCCACGGTTCGATAAGACCTGACATTTTGTGTAGTCATCTACATACATGTTTACATAAAAAATTTCCAATATCGTAAGGGACATCTGGTCTATCGCACGGTCCCACAAGTGAGAAAGAAGATTCTTGCAATTGAGATGAACAGGATAGACCTGACGTACAGCAGGCTACCACAGTAGACTGGGGAGAAGCAGGAACCACAATCTCATTACTATCATCTGCAATATCTATCCCATGAGTTGCAGTACAATCTGAAACTGGTCGTTTATTGACAGGCTGAAAAAATGTTTCAATGCTTCGGTTTTCTGATGCTCGAGCTCGATTCTTTGACGATTACGGACTTGCCTACGAGACAAACAACCTAATATTAACGTAATAGGCCCTATTTTAATAATTCTACAGGTTTTATGAAAAAAATTCCTGTAGTACAGTTGTAGAGTGTAAGAACATAACCAGATAATTCCACTTTTCCAAATTTTTGTTTAAAAAAGAAACTTACATAATTGTACAATCTTTTTCTACTGGAAATTAATCATTTATTTTATTTTCTACGTTATTGATATGTTAAATATGGAATTATCTGGTTTTGATCGAACCAGCATTAGAACTATTTTACCACAAATAAAATATGTACTAATAATGAGTTGTTTTAACGAAACTTTTAGAAACTATAGTAATTTTAAGGACGAAATATTTAAAATAAGTTTAAATTGATATCAACTACTCATAAAATTTAATTAACGTAAAACAACAGAATTAAAATTTTTTAAATTTATGATAAAAAACTGGTTAAATTTGTAAATTAATATTTTCTCAGCTTTTGAAAAGAAATTTTTTTTTACAAATCATTAAATTTTTAATTTCTTTTATTATTGAAAAATATTTGTCTTGATTAGTAAGAATTCAACTTACAATAATTGAAGCGATGATGAAACGAATTCTGCCTGTACTAAAAATCCAACAATATGTTGCCACATATGTCACAAAATCACATAGTTGAAATATTAAATATGAAATGGATGGAAATGTAGGAGATAGTTAATAAAAATAACAATTTATAATGAGTTTTATGCTCGATTCTTATTTGAACGTACGCAGAAAGGATGTCTTTCACTTAGCATACATATACTAATGGAGACTGAAATAATAACTGCGTTTGCTGGTATTGAACCAGTTCATTAAAAACGTCTAATGGCTGATTTACATTACTCGAACATTGAAAACAGAGTAAGTAGTTTCCCCTTATCTGAAAATACTTTAGAACGATAAGGACAAAAGATAATCCAACACACTTTTACTGAGTTAAATGTCAAATTCTTCGACGAAGGGGAAATTTTTACTGCCATAATTATCCATAAAAAGTTCTAGCCAGAAGTATATTTTTTGGCAGTAAATTTTGCTATTATGGCAGCAAACTTTATACATATAACTACAAGCGGGTACGAATATAATTGTTTACACGCACACAAATTAAAAATATTTGAAGAAAGTCACAGCACATCAGCTGGTATGTGTCAACGTTTATTAAAAATTTTTTAAATTTTTTTAACAATTTTTTTAAAAATTTTTTTTTATACTATAGTTATTATAAATTTTTTTAAGAAATTTTTAAATATGGAATGTATCAAAATTTTAAAGGGAATATTTTGTATTCCCTATTGTATTCTGTATCTGTATTGTTCTTGAAAATAGTGCCTTTTTTTATCCGATTTTGAACTTCAGCGTAAAGGTCCAACTAGTAATTTATGCAATTGACAAATTGATGAAATACCACAAGTGACACTTCGCTACAAAAGAGTGGGAAATAATACTTTGACAGTCGATCACCTCTTACCTTTTTTTCTAACAGTGCAAAGTAATAAGACCCTCTCACTCACTTTCTCAGTAAAATCGCATGTTCGAGTAATGTAAATCAGCCATAAACGTAGCCATGATTTTTCATATGGGGGTAAATTATCAAATTTCCATGACTTCATTTTCAAAAGAGGAGAGCTAAAAAACATTTGGTGCAAATTTTGAAGTTTTTATTCTACAAAAGCATGGCAATGTAATCATTTCTTATCTATTTAAAAATTGATTTAAAATTTTAAGAAATTGTTGTCAGACTTCTGCTGAGAAATTTCCTAATTATGCCCTCATCACTTGGATGCTGGCGCGATTTGCGAAACATTTCCCAAAACGAATTTCTCCAAAACCAATTTTCCCAAAATAGTTTTCCTAAAACAATTTTCCAAGCAATTTCAATCAATTTTCGGAAAGACATATTTTAGTATTGAAATGTAGTAAATGAATAAAGAGAAGATTTCACAATATGGGATTTTTAAGTTAAAATTAGCAAGGATTTTAAAGTTCGATACTTTATTGTATACCTACACCCTAATTTGAAATTCGTAAATTTAAGGAAATTAGTAGAAATTATTTTTAAGCAAACTATTTTTGGGAAATTGCTTTGAAGAAAGTTCTCCGGATATCTATTAGCGTGCTTCGATGCGAACTTAGCTCATCGGTTGTGTTATGTTTCGATTTTTTTGTACCTATGTCCTGTTCTGTGCCTGTTTCTTTTTGGACTGGGTTCAAAAGAATGATCGGTGGGTGTCTTATGAATATTTCATACGATTTTATCATGGTAAATTTTTTAAGAAACAACGAAAATACGACAGAGAATTTTCTAACAAATTACTATTGCTTTCTGGTTTTCTTTATATTTTATCTGATTTATTTATTTATTTATTTATAATAATTAAAACGATAGTAAACAGATACATAAATCCAATTACTTACTACCGTTTGGTTAGCGCTAATTGACTTCAAAGGAAGAAAAACAGAAAAAAAAAAGAACCAACTATCAGATATACATAAGGAACTTAAACCTAGATACAGAGGATGTTAAACAATAATTTCATCGGAAAAGAACTAGTGTAAAATTAAATAATGTAACTAGAGACAAATTTCAAAGTCATAGACATACTATCTAAAAAGCCAAGAGAATTCATTTATACAAATCAAAAAGATAATAGAAATAAAGAATTAAAAGTAGGGTAACACATATAGGAGTAAAGCTAGCAATTAAATTATATTTAAAACAGTATAAGCAAAGTAGAGAAGAGAGGGCAATAGAGCATACGGCGAGGTTAGTATACAGAAAAGAGAAAGTGAAGTAAGGAAGCAAATAAAAATTAAAGTTAAGTTGATCAATTTAGAATGGAGAAATTATCCAGAGCGTTAATTTCATTTAAGAGGCTACGCTCAAAATACCCGAAGCTGTGACTGAGTATATCCAAATCATTGTATAAG
Organism: Dioctria rufipes; assembly: GCA_963924295.1. Taxonomy (NCBI): domain Eukaryota; kingdom Metazoa; phylum Arthropoda; class Insecta; order Diptera; family Asilidae; genus Dioctria; species Dioctria rufipes. Next base: position 90,709,445 of record OZ002743.1, on the reverse strand, counting down.
GCATTGTGGGCCCTTTGAATTCTAACCAAAGCTGACTTGAGACACAAGTTGGTACGGGGTGGATCTATGTGAAACGTAGATAGCTGTCGAGCTAAACGGCTAGGAAAGCTAATTTTTAATTTGGACAAAAGCTCAGAGGAATCAATAGAGCCGTGTAATATTTTAAATAACAAAGTTTCATTGAGATTGGAACGACGTGCTTCCAGGGATACCATGGAGTACCAAGTCAATCTGCCGACATACTGTTCATATGAGCCCGTAAGTTTGAAGTGCAAGTACCTAGAAAATCTGCGTTGGACACTCTCGATTTTATTTTTGTATGTTGTGTAAAAGGGATTCCAGATTGGGGAAGCGTATTCTAATATGGATATAACTAGGGTATTGTACATAGTTGTATGGGTGGAGAGATGCTTGAAAGGCCTAGCGCACCTTAAGACAAACAGCAGAGTTTTAAAAGCTTCATTGGTGATAATATTAATGTGAGAGTCAAACAATAGCTTATTATCAAATTCTACTCCCAGGTCATTTATTTCTGAGACACAGGTAACTGGAAGAGTGGCCAACTTATATTCCCCATACAGCGTAGTGCGTTTTCTTGTAAAAGAAATGTATTTGCATTTGTCCACGTTTAGGGACAACTGGTTTTGTAACACCATGAGAGTAGCTTCTGGATGTCATTTTGGAGATACTGGCAGTCAACTGGATCATTTATTACTCTATAAATTTTAGTGTCATCAGAATAGATTAAAGATAAGGAGGAGAGTTCTTTGGGAAGGTTATTACCGTATAATAAGAAGAGAAGCGGGCTAAGAATTGAGCCTTAGGGTACGCCGAAGTTTGGGTATATAGATAAGATAAGAAACCATTTATTACGATATAGAGCTGCCGATTCGAGAGACATGAATAAAACCAGAGGGTACTGGTAGAGTCAAAACCCATTCTCCTAATCTTAGCCGTAACTATATTGTGATTGATTCTATCGAATGCCTTAGATATGTCCGCATAAAGAACATCTACCTGATTAGCTACATCAAGAGCTAGGGCAATAGAGTCTGTGAATAACGAAAGATTAGTTACAGTAGATCGACCTGGCAGGAAGCCATGTTGTTGTGGACTGATGTAGGGTTTTATTTGGGGCAGTAGATTATTGTAGATTAGTTTTTCAATAATCAAAGCTAAGGCATTAGAAATAGAGATAGGGCGGTAGTTCTTTACTAATTTTTTATCCACGGCGTTGAACGCAGGGTAAACATACAAGTCCTTAAGAACGTCCGGGTAAGTATGCTTGGAGATAGAAGAATTCATCAATACGATAATATGGTGCGATAGAACTGAGGAACAGTTCTTGTAATATGTGGTAGGAATACCATCTGGACCCGTATTTTTGTTTATCCAATCACGCAAGTAATACTCGAACATCAGTATGGTGTATGTATGAGAGGGATATTTAGGTAGCTATAAAGAGTTTCATCAGACGTATTACGGATAGTCGAACTCTGGTTGTCATCAAATGTGGACTGAAAGTGTTTAGCAAACAAGTTGCAATTCTTTCTGGTTTGTTGGCAGATATTCCATCATAAAGCATTTCCCTAGGGTAGGAGCCAGAAAGCTTCATGCTTTATGCATAAGACCAAAAAATCTTTGGGTTGCATGATATGGAATTTTCGTTGTTTTGAACATATTTTTTATAACATATTCTAATCATGTTTTTTACTTTGCTGCGGAGGTTGCTAAAGGTAGCGTAGTCATCAGGATGCTTGGATATAATATACTCTTGATTTGTCTGTTTATTGTGAGAAATATTTATTTTGAGATCGTAGAAATATATCCTGGACAGCTTGGGTTAGCGATGATTTGAAAACGATTTTTGTAACTGGCTTGATTAGTGATACTTTTATACCGATTCTTATAAACAGCAAGAAGTTCGGTCGAGGCCCGCACGCCTACTTAGGTCAACTGCGCACTTTATTAGGATGCTAGACGGTAATTATCTATATCACATTTTGTGCCTGATTGACCCTAATTGATATTGGTATATTTAAAGATTCCAGAAATCGATTCAGGGAATTAAGAAAAATCTAGAGATAAATCGTTCGCCGTTATGTCCCGGGCTCCCCATCATAATTATGGTTCGAAAATTAGATCATAATGAAATGAAATATTATTTTCCTTCATAAGAGTACTAATGAGGTAAAATGTACTAAAACTGTATGTATTTGAAAAATATGATAAAAAGACCAACTATATATTAGCAAAATACTATTTAATACTTATAATTAGGTAAGGTAAGATGGGTTAAATGTGTTGTTCAAGCCTAGCCATATGCATAGTATTATAGCACATTCCTTAGCTTTACATACCAAAAAACTTAAATTTCATTAATTGTAAATCTGCTTACAATTGATTTCTCACCGCTGCCCATCACAATTCTCATGAAATCGTCTGCACTATGCAAGTAAACAAGATCATATTGCATGAGAATTGTGATAACAGAAGGCGCAGTGACAATTATTTTGTAGGTAGGTAAGCAAAATACATAATATCTGATTTCATGTGACTATGGGAAGAAAATAATTTAAATTTGTTGCTGACTTTGAAATTTTTGGATTTACAGTAGATAATTTTGTATAAAAATGGGACTTTTCAAGAAAATAAATAATTAGTTGTTCGTCCGAAGTCGAGAGTTTTTATTTAGAGAATTTTCATCGACAAATGTATTAAGGTTGAGTACCTTCAATACTTTACAACTGTTTTCTATTGAGGTTGAGTACCTCAATACACTTCGCCACTAGAACTACCGCTTTAAGGTTGAGTACCTTAAGGCACAAATCCTATTAAGGTTGAGTACCTTAATATACCACGTTAAGGAAGTCGCGGGCAAGCAAAAGAGCTTGATCGCAATATAAACATGTGTAAACGGGGTAAGTGTGTGATCGCATAGTTACTACCAACATATCATGTCCAGACATGTCGCATCAAAATACTTCAATAAAGAGTCATATTGCACATTTAGATGCAGTTGAGTTGAAACTGTTGTAATGACGAGTCACACACAGTGAAGTAATTTTAACGGTTTTGATATGTTTTCAAGTTAGATTTTTCAATATAAATGTGAAGTGTTGTAAATATTGGTGCAATGTAAGATAACTGGTAATATATGAAAATTATACAGAAGCGTACGTGCTATATAAATGTAATCTTAGTGGGGTTTGCTCTGTAGGATAACAACTTTGAATTTCTATAAACACATTGCCCCTAGGAATATGCTTATACGGGGTAAGTGTAAAATCTTGTTAGGGTGTGGCATGATCGCTTAAACTGAAGCACAAGCATTTTACAAATTTCGCAAGAATAACCATTGTAACGTAAAGACGCAAAAGAATGAATAAGCAAATACAATTCGCATTACGTAAAACAAGACAAATAATAATCAATCAATAATAAAGTTGCATGTCAGTAATTAAAACTCATACCGGAATTGTTCTAGTTAAAATACCACTTGTAAAATGTTTGTGCCGGGTTAAACGAAGAATGCGTCATGACCTAGAAATAATTTAAATAAAACAAAAATGCAAGTAAGTAAGAAACATTGTTTATATAAATAAGATAGCAATACCTAAAGAATACACTCGTTGATAAGTTTCATATAGGTACATACGTGATTTACTTCTACCTTCCTACCTCTGGGCATCTGCTCTCTGAGCTGCGCCCAAGACATTATCAGGGGATCTGCTTTCTATATGAAAGCTTCTTCACTAGGACATCTGCTCACTGAGCTTCTCCAATTAGACCTGCTTGTTAAGCTTCTCACCACATAGCGACCGTAATAATAATAAACAACTACTACATGGCGACCGTAATCATAATATACTACTACACAAGGGGTAATTGTGTGATCCCTCACACATTTACCCCATGAAATTTTACACTTTACAATTTCAGAAGACGAATTTTGGAGATTTTTAGTTACGCACACCAGCGTTCAATATTCAAGCTGTGTCCTTGATCTTTGCCATATCATGTACGCTTCTTAATTGTACAAACAAACGATTATATAATACTTATCACTAATTTTTTTAAATATATTTTCTAGAATATAAACTCCATATCATATTGAATATGTGGCATGTCAAGCATTACCTGTGCCTTTTGACCACATGTTACTGGAAAAAGTGAGTCAGTCTTCATCTCAGCAAAAAATTAGGAAACGTAAACTTGCATCTGGATCAGAGATTTTAACCACTTCAGAAGTTCCGAAAAATTGAAAAATATAGAAAAAGAAAAGAAAGCTGCTGTAGAAAAGCTAAAAAAAAAACTCCAGTTTTCGAAAAATTGAAAAATATAGAAAAAGAAAAGAAAGCTGCTGTACAAATTCTGAAAAAATCAAAAAAACGAAAGTGTTCTCTTGTGTCCCAAAAATTGAAGAGTATAGAAAAAGAGAAGAAAGCTGCTGTAGAAATGCTAAAAAAATCAGAAAAGCAAAAGTGCTCTCCTGTTTCCGAAAAATTGAAAAGTATAGAAAAGAAAAGAAAGCTGCTGTAGAAAAGCTAAAAAATCAAAATACCTTCTTCTAGCGCTGTAAGCTAAAAAAATTAATAAATTATTTTCTATGTTATGTTATGTCATTGTTAGACAAGCAAAAAATTGTAAGGGGGGATCGTTGGGTATGTTTTTATAGAGCATCGTGTAACTTCTGAACGTTACACCTTATGATGATGATTTCATAATCGTTCGACATTTCCAATATGACCTAAAATTTCTCCCTCCTCCTGTCCGTTTTGAAGTTATGGCCAAAGTTTTATATTTAACTACTATTTTTACCTACTTATAATTTTTTTTCATTTCCATATTGTTAAATTCAAAAATAAAATATATAAAAAATAAGTTTTTCGCATCGATTCGATCCATTTTGCTTCTTCACTGTATATACTTATGACGAAAGCTAAAAGTCAAAGCCATTTTGATAACTGCATGTGACTAATGAATCATTAGTTAATTAATTCATTATGAGTGATTTGTATCTACGATATTAGTTATGGATTAACATCTGGTAATCTGGCGTCCATAGAATGTATACGTGCAAGAATAAATATAAAATCTTGACAAACAATTATTTGTACCTTTTTTGTGCTTGAATACAAAGGTTCTTCATGGGTATGCGATGTTGCGGTATAATAACCATATTGATTGGGTTATTTCTAGACATTTTTTCAATGTCCTTACTTTCTCAATAAATACTTAAATCAATCACTTGTCCTTAAAATATATATGTCTATCTGCCTACCAGCTTATTCCTACGAAAAATTGCGTAAAGAAATAGGATAACTTCACAACAGAATCCTTTATAACTGCAAAATGATCCTCTCAGCGAAATCTTCTGAAATTACCTAGTACATTCCAGTCCCGAGGAATGTTCGTAATTTGATGACAGAATATTTCTTCCTATTGATGAATGGAACTGACAACCAAAAGCAGCTTTCCGGCTCTGCTCAATACATTCCAGCCTCACCCTCCCTCATCCAATTACAGGAGAATAAAAGATGAAACGGAGATGACAGTTTTTTTTCCTCATATCTCCTGGTCTTTTTCATGTTTTCTAAAAAGCCCTCAGATATTTTAGCCTTGAGAGTAGCTTGGGTGTTTAGTAAGTGCGGCGGCGGTATGTACCTATAGCTAGATTTTCTGGAGGGTCTCATTGTGTGGTCTTTAATTCTATTTTAATGCGCTTAACAATTTGTTGCAAAACACTTTATGGTACTAAATGCGAAATTATTGTGCTTCTCTTCCCCTTCGGTGCTGTTAGTTTCAATGCTAAGCTTAAGAGGATTTTATTCTACACACCAGAATCACCTCCGCTGGATTTCCAACCATCAGCCAGCCAGCAAGGAAAGGCAACAGGGTGCTGACTGCAAATAAAAATGAATGTTTACGTAATTGTTTTTGTGGATTATAAGCTTTCCTTGGCCACTATTCTGCCACCTCTGATCTCTGGGTAATGTTGTGTCGGATTTGTGGTTCTATTTTGCAACAAGAACGACTTCAATAGCTTCTTGGTGTGCTTGCAAGGGACTTAAGTTTTTTTTTTTTTTTTTTTTTTTAACAAGAATATGTAAATTATGCTTAGGACTCTCACCTTATTTAATGAATATTATAGATGACCTTAATTATGTATACTTAACATGTACAGCCCCAATCAGTGGGCTTTAATATTGCCCTGAAGGGAATACTAATAATGTGAAAGGTATTCAATAAGGAAAATTTTTGATTTTCCAGGTGCTGTACGATTAGTTTTTACGATAATTTGAGACGGTGTGAAGCCACAATTGTTATTAACTTTTTATTGAAAAAACTTTTATGTGGAACGAATACGTGGTAAACCTTTCTTGAAATTGATTTTTGGGTTATGGGTTATCCTAGATTTTATTTAGATTGAATTCGATTTAGGATTCATAAGTCAGCTCATTACCTTTTTTACGAGCGAAGCCATGACCATGAAAATATTTTGATAGGGTCAATTGGAATAATTTTTATGCATTTTTAAGATAAGGGTCAAATGAGAAAATCCTTTCCCAATAACAAATTGAAAATTATTGTTTTCATTTATAGTTTTTAAAATAGTAACCATTTAAAAAAAGCACAAGTTGACAACAAGAAAACTTCGGGTTCACATAAATCAGAAGGGAGCTATGCAGATCAACTTCCGTCACCATCATGTTGACTGCAGTATATAACCACAAATAAATAAATATACGAATGAAAAACGCATATCAGAAAAATGAAAACCTTATCAATATTTCTGGTAACCAAGTTAGCTAGCTACGATGAGAATTGTAGCTAAGAAATGTTGTCATTACCAGAAAATGTTTCTAATGCTCAGGCACACATCCAGGTTCCTTCAATATAAAATCAACAATGCCCCGACTTAATGCAGGGAAGCCTTCAATTTTGTCTTAAAATTTATACGCATTTTTGGAGGTCGACAACAATTTTTATGAGCGTAGAAATATGCAAAAATATAAAAATATTTCTGTAGAATTTTTATTCTCTTTAGTGACCGATTGGAATTATTTTCAAATACAATACCCTCATTTGTGCCTTTATCGGTCTCTAATTGCCAATAAGCATTCATTTCTTCTGCCGCCAATAAAACGCCGATATCATACACGGCGAGCATGTTGTCCAACTTGTTGTGCCACATATAAAAGCTTTTTCTCCACACACTGTCAAATATGTTGTCCAACATTAGGACAGAAACACATATGACAGGAGCTACTAGAACTATTAAGTGGGTTGTGTGTCACAACGGGACCGGCGCTGCATTTTTAAGTTGCCGTTACGCGCTTGCTCTTGCAAAATTAAATCCATAAAGGGGCCTATACACGGTCACGCATTTTGGCCAACTCGAGTAGGACAACGATGTTATCATGCAGATTTGACCTTGTGTGGGCCTGTTTGCTGTGTGATACATAGTGTGTCAAACTTTGTCTAGTCTTACAGATAACATGATAAATAGGTCTTACATATCAAAGTCTGGTTATTACAGAATTAAGTCTTTGGGAAAACAAATTTTGCATTTGATTTTTTAAATTAACTTTTACCTCATATTTAAAATTTATTGAAGAGGAGTAGTATCTAAATGCCGAAGTTCAATATACTCTTCACTTTTGAATCAGATCTATGAAAAAATAAGATTAACTCAACTATTATTACAAATCAAGCATGTTTAATGTTGAATGCAAAATTGACTCATAGTCATATGTTACTAAATTTCTTGATATCATCTTTAATTGAAATTGGATTTTCTTCTCAGTAAGGCACTACTGATTGCAATTTGAGACCAAACTAAGAAAATGATTTATCAGCAGCAATGTGATTGATACCCAAGATTCAATAGATAGATTCAGGATTGGAAATTTGTTAACGACCTGAGTGATTAGCTCACATTTATTTCCCTACTACTAATATTGATGTACGAGTTAACGAATTAATGAAACTATTATCCTAATCAAAATGTTCCATTCCATGTTCACAATTGGTTACCATAGAAAAAGAATGGGAGGGGGGGTTTGTATAAGTCGTGATCTTCTCTACATCAAGTACCTTCAGGTTTTAGTCTGTTATCAGTCAGTGTTGTTTCTTCTTGTTTTAGTTATATTAGTTTAGATGATGAAATCTTATAGGGAATATTAAAAATACACTCACTTGCCTTCACTAAAAGAGCTGAAATTTTTCACATGGGCTTTTTAAAAAAATTGTAAAAATGATTATAACCGGTTACACAGGATTTTGTATTCTGAAAAATTTCTAGGACTAATCGTTTTCTCAGTATAAATAAAAAAACCTCAACCGCAACTTAACTTAAGTTAAAAAACCAAACCAGGTAACCCTATGGTAGTATTGCCATATAAACATGTAATTTTTCACTATATTTTTTGATACTACCTGCGAATTGCGTCGTACACCGCGATTTCTTAAAAATAGTAAATACAAATTCAAAAATGGACTAAATTGAGCAACCAGTGCATGGTGTTGCGGTACAAAAATTTGAATTTTTTTTTTTACTTATACTGAGAAAACGATCAGTCCTATCCTAGACATATTTGTTGCAATGAAAAGTTCTTCAGAAACCGGTTACAATCAATCAATCAATCAAATATATCGAAGCTATTTGTCTTGCATCAAAGTAAAGAAAAGAAGTAAATTGTGAGGCACACAGAAAGAAAACATTTGGGGTAAGAATAAGACTAGTTTGCAGATAGCTTTTTTTCCTTAAGATGGAATACCTAGTAGAGTTGAAATATACCTATGCCACGATTCATTTACACGGTGAACTAGATTTAAATCATTAACTGATAACAAAGTATATAGTACATGGTATATACATACATACAGACAATAAATATAGCGCAAGCATCGTTTGGGAATAAATCTACAAAAAAATAGGGTAGTCGACGATACAAAGAACATATAGTGCATACGTATAAAGGAGAATCACTGTCATAGGTCATAGGTAGGGATGGTAAATTTTTTGAATAATGAATAGGTGGGATGGAAATTAAAAAAAAAAAAAAACAAATTTGCTACACTATAACTCGCACTCAAAAATAAAGCGTTCATTTTATAACTTTTATGATTTATGGTTAAAGTAAAATATATACATATATATATTATTCGATCAAATTGGCTTTTATATTTTATGAAGGTTTGGAATTGGGATATTTTTTATTCCAGTTGATAACCAAAACAAAGTGATATTAGTAAATCTTACTGCAGTCGAAACCCGAAATAAAGTGCTTTATGTTAGTTATATATTCTTATTACAGTCTATACCCACAATAAGAATCTTTAGCTTAATTTCTGGCAAAAACAAAATTTTTAATTCAGTCGATACCCAGAATAAAAATCTTTATTTTAGCAGCCAACTAAATAAAAAAATTGTTTGTTAGTAAATTATTTTTATTGCAGTCGACACCCTCAATAGGAGTCTTTATTACAGTTGATACCCGCAATACAGTGGTTTTTTGTTAGTAAAATATTCTTATTACAGTCGATACCCACAATAATAATCTTTAGTTTAATTTTTGGCAAAAATGATATCTTAAATTCAGTCGATACCCAGAATTAAAATCTTTATTTTAACAGTCAACTAAATAAAGAAGTTGTTTATTAGTAAATTATTTTTATTAGGGTCGATACCCATAATAAGGATCTTATTACAGTCGATACCCGTAATAAAGTGGTTTTTTGTTAGTAAAATATTCTTATTACAGTCCATACCCACAATAAGAATCCTTAGTTTAATTGTTGAAAAAAATGATATCTTAAATCTAGTCGATACCCAGAATAAAAATCTTTATTTTAGCAGCCAACTAAATAAAAAAGTTGTTTATTAGTAAATTATTGTTATTGCAGTCGACACCCTCAATAGGAGTCTTTATTACAGTCGATACCCGCAATAAAGTGTTTTTTTGTTAGTAAAATATTCTTATTACAGTCTATACCCACAATAAGAATTTTAAGCTTAATTGCTGGCAAAAATAAAATCTTTAATTCAGTCGATACCCAGAATAAAAATCTTTATTTTAGCAGCCAACTAAATAAAAAAGTTGTTTATTAGTAAATTATTTTTATTGCAGTCGATACCCATAATAAGAATCTTTATTACAGTCGATACCCGCAATAAAGTGTTTTTTTTTTAAATAAAATATTCTAATTACAGTTGATACCCACAATAAGAATCTTTAGTTTAATTGTTGGCAAAATAAAATCATAAATCCAGTCGATACAAAACAAAAAAAAAACTTTATTTTAGAAGTCATCTAAATAAAGAAGTTGTTTATTAGTAAATTGTTCTTATTACAGACGATACCCACAATAAGAATCTTTATTATAGTCGATACCAGCAATAGTGTTTTTTTTTAGTAAAATATTCTTATTCCAGTCGATACCCACAATAAGAACCTTTAGTTTAATTGTTAGCAAAAATATTGTTTTTAATCCAGTCGATACCCAGAATAAAAATCTTTATTTTGGCAATCAACTAAATAAAGTGAATATTTGTTAATATGAAATAGATTGTGAGGAGAAATACAAATTATCAAATTGATCGATGCGCTGCCAAACTAGAAAAGAGAACGAGTCATGTCAGATTCTGGTTTACATAGCCAGGAATTGCGCACGGCACCAAAGAACGGCATTCAAAGGCGCACGACAACAATAATTGGCAATTGGCAAAATGCAACCGAAGGAAAAAAAAAGATAAGAAAAAAAACATTTTTTTGTAAATTAATCTATTTAATCCGAAATTGGTTGCTTACTCAAAAAAAATTTTTTTTTTCAATAGATTTCATTGTCGACTTACCAAGTGCAATTGCGGCATACAACCCCTGTACAGTTGTTTCTGGCTGGCGCAATTTTCTGTAGCGTTGATAATTTGAACTTCTGATGCATTTTCTCTTTAGGTTAACAAGAAAACTTACCATGCGCGACTGTAGTGTACTGCCCGTGTGCAGTTACCTAGCTCATTTTACTGCGAGATTGTTACAATTTAGACATGACATGACATGCAATTTTTCTGGTTTTGCTGATATCATAATATCAGAATTCTTATCGATCCTGAATAATAATATATCGATATTTGTGATACATCGATATTTGTGATATATCGGTATATTATACGAAAGTAAGAACAGAGAAATATCTCGGTCTACTTCTACTTACAGATGAATCACTTTTTATTCATTTTATTTCGGATTTGCCAATCTCTATTAGTCACCAAATATAGAAACACTCAATTTGGGTCGTACATAGTATTTACTTACTCTCATGTCAGACATACTGACGTACTTATGTATATGCATGGAACTTTAAGATTATTTATTCACAAAACTTCAAGGGAAGCTAAAAGCGTACAATACTCACACCTTAATTGAAATTATTTTGGAAAAACTGTAACACCGCCTGGAGTATGATTTCTCAGTACAATGCCTATAAATACAAATTGATTAAATAATAATAATAAAAAAAAAAAACAATTAATATGAAAAATTTATATTAATCACAAATTAAGCACTTCAGATTAACAAAGTCTTCAGTTTTTTCTTAATATCCTTACGTAAATAAAAATAATAATTCTATAACTTTCTGCTATATATAAAAAATTTCAGAAATATCCTTAATTTAACACCAGCATTTACCTGGTAAAGATTTTCAGAAAAGGTTTTTCTAGTAAGCCGATTTCTACCTTAATTTTATTTTCGTGCTGCCAATTTAGCTTAATTTATTTGTGAGGATATTATGATATTTAGGGGAAATTAATTTTATATTGTCTGCGGGTATTAAGCATTAGGTATGCTATCTACCGGGATCGGCACAGTGACACTGACGCTAACTTCACAAGGATGGAAGAAATGTATGGTTATTTCAGTTGGTCTAACTAAGCAAGAAGAGGCTGTTATCATTGAAATATCCTCAGCGGCACACGAACCAATTTTAATACATTCAGTAATCGATGCAATTACAGTTTTCTTAAATAAAAGAAATTTCGAATTGTAATTTGTACTGTTGACAATAATTGAAATTCAAAGAAATTAAATAAATATTGTAAAGAGGAAAAGGCTAATTTTTTCGTGAACAATATCGATATATCAGTCTAGTCTATATCGATAAAAATAAACGATATAATTTTGTCATCCCTAGGGGTAGCCTTGGCAAAGGACTGGACTGACATACGATACTTTGCGTAGTAATTGGAGTGAAGGGTGAGTAGGTACCTGTAGCCCGTGTGAGTAGTGCGCATGCTTGCCCTAACATTTTAATGTCACTACCCTTCAAGCAAGGCGAACCAAAAACGTACCGGAAATGTAAACATGCTTGCATAGAAGTGTACGCAAAAGAAACGCTTTGGTGTTGTGAATGCGTAACAGAAACGAATCATTAGGACAAAGAGAAGTGAAACTGAAAAGCGTAGACTGTCAGTGTAGTGGTAGTTGACATTATTTTTCGCAGACTGTAATCTAAAATGTTTCGTTTTCGGAACGAAAATTACGTGACATTTGCGTAGCGTTGGAGCAGTTTCGTTTTCGGAATGTAAATTATGTGACGGTTTTGCATCGTTGCAGGAGAGTTCATAAAGAATTCTCAAATTGTGTACAGTTTACGAAACGTTTTGCATGTGGTCTGAATGACGAAGAAAACATCAGTTTTTTCTAGTTTAATTTATTTAATAAAAACGCATCACAATTATATTATAGGGTTTAACAATTTCCGGCAATAATGACCTGATAAATAAAAAAAAGCTAAAGTTAAGTTTTTATTTTTGTAAATATTTGTACTTTAACTTATTTTACCATTTCTACTAGAAAAATGAAGTATATATTAATATTTAAAAAGTACGGTGGGCGCAGAACAAACCTTAATAATACTTAAATTTGTTGACACTCCAAATTCATTAAATGAAAATCACACGGCGTTTTGTTATTCTAAGAATATCAAATAATCACACAAAAACACAAAACAGCTGTCAGGTTCTATGAAACACAGGACACAGGTCAATAAATCCAGAGGTGTACATTTTCAATACGTTTTTGTTTCGCTGTTCTTATAACGCTGAAGCTGTTCGCAAAGTTTACATTTTCGTTTCTCTTTAGGTGTACACTCTCAAATGCTTAGAGGGTGATACGTTTTCAATACGTTTTTGTTACGCTGTGATATAGTGTTCATGTACTATACGGCCCCGGGTGTATTAGTGAAAAAGCTGTTCGTAAGGTTCACGTTTTCGTTTCACTTTAAGTCCTTCAAATGTCGATGCCGATGAATGGATTTTCACTTTCTGAATAGAAAAAAGTAAAAAAGTTAGAATTCATCTAAGACCAATTCTTATGATACCCTAGATGAATGCCCTTATGAAATTTCGTATTGTCACCCTTCTGTGCAAATTTGATTTTTGAAGTGGATTTTCGCATATATTTCTAGAACGGTACGTCGGACAGAAAAACTGATTATAACCAATTTTATAGGATTTCGTATTGTGAAGAAGAGCTTAGTACAATTAAAATGTCTAGGACTGAGGGTTTTCACAGTATATGTAAAAAACCTAAATTTTTATATGACAACACCAAGAAAGGGTTTCCCGATTTAGTCCAGTTTTGAAATTTTATTTGCTATTATTATGAAAACACCATGTACTAAATTTCAGCTCTCTATGTCGACGCGTTCTCAGGCAGTGTCCAAATATATAGTGGAAAATGAAAGGTGTAACAAACGGAATGACAAATTTAGTGTACCCTACAGATTTCATCTAGGGTATAAAAATACGTGACATTGAGGTATTATATGTCTCCAAACACACTTTTAACATACAAACAGATCACACAACTGTACGACAAATTCAATGTATGAATTTGTAAAACGTTAATGCTCTGAGTTTTACGTTCTCTAGATGCAGAGTCACATTTTTTCATTGCTGCTAGAGAACGTTCTGATTCACTATTTTGTCCAGTTTTACTTCATCAGTAGAATGAACTAGGATAGATGTGCCTGATTGTTCGTCTTTGATGACTTCCGCTACATACAATACAATACCTTATTTATGGCAGAGTACAACAAGACATAAAAAAAGTTCTTTTCAGTTGGGACAACAAAAACATATTACTTGAGTTGGTAAATAAATACAACTACTTATTATTTAATGAACTTTAAATTAAAATTAATAAATACAACCATAAAATCAAACAGAATAAGAAAAATAAAAAATTAGCTATCAGTGAATGAAAGACAATAATAAAGAAAAGAAACAAAAATTTGCAGAACCTAGATCCGTTTCAAGCCGTGAACAAATTTTATACAGTCATTGAAAGCGATATTAATTTTGTTGAAACAAAATGAATCTATGGCAGGATATATATATAAAATTACTAAACGGGAAAAATGGTAGAACGAGGGACACCAGAATTTTACAATGGCGGTTGTAGATAAGGAGCTCAGAACTTTAACCTGTTGCATTACGATGGGAAACTATTGTAAAGAAAGTAATTATTCCGCAAATTCACGACCTAGTCTTGGCGAAAGTAAACACAATAAATTAAATTAAATTGCAAGCTTGGCGTATTTAGTGTCATTCACATTTATTTGCATTTTCAATTGATAGGGAATAGCGAATTGTGACCCAGATAAACATAAATTATTAATTAATTGCAAGCTTTACACTTTGAGATTTCTCAATATCGCGCAAATCGAATATTGGGGAGAATTTATGATTGCAAGTTTTTGAGTGAACCTCAATGCGAGGGATTGTAATGGGGTTAGATCGAGGAGTATAGTTTGGAATTAAGACGAAGTGGGCAGTTAAAAAAGCAGTTACGGACGGGTCGTGAATTTGTGTAGAAGTTTGGTGTGTTGTAAAAAGTTTAATGAAGCGTCGGTCAAGAAGAATTATTAAAAAAAGAATATGAAATAGTGGAAGTTTAAAAAATAGTTTGGTTTCACTAGAAGTTTTGATGTATGAAGAATAATTATATATAATAATAAGTATATACATACATACTTTTACAAGAAGAGGTGAACTATTATAATGTATTTATAGTGCTAAATATCTGAAAAGTACATAATAATTTATTAATAAAATCAGCAAATAAAAGTGTTAACCTCTTGTGTTTGTTATAACCTACGAAAAATCCCTAACACTATAAATTAGTTTATTGGTAAGGGTAACCATATTGAGTTTGAACCTCTCAGAGAGTTTATCCAAAAGTAGCTTATACAGAAGGCTATCAAAAGCTTTCGAAAAATCCAACATAGACAAGTAGCAAATTTACATATCTTTTTTCTGTCCCACTTGTTTCTCCAATTTGTTGACAAAGTCATCGGTAGAGGCCCTTCTGCACTCAGTGTTTGATCTAGAAAACATTCAAAGGGGTGTTAGTTTTTGCCCCCCCCCCGCCTAACAACAATCGTTATTTGTGTATACTATGCAGCATATATGATAGATGACATAGAATATACTGCATATCCTGGAACTAGAAACAGAACTGTTAACAACAATTTGAACTTGAAATAAAAATGATTGTTGAATAAAAACAATTTGAATTTTTAGCAATAATTAAGATCTTTTATATATCTTAAATGTCGTTTGAATCTCCAACTGTTTTAAGATAAATGGAAAGTTAAGTATCGTATCATTACAAATGCAGTTTATTTTATGATTTCGTCTTTGTTAAGAATTGTTAACAGTATTTTTTTTTAGCCGCTTTTCAATATGAATCTTTTTGACTAAAGCGACTAAAATTTGAGACCGGTTTTAGAAAAAAAATTAGGTAGAAATTCTGGCGTACTGCCGTTCAGGTTGAAAGGATTTAGTCGGATTCAAAGGTCTTCTTAACTCCGGATAAAACGGCTAATTTTGGCTAGCATAAAAATATTTTTCTGGAAACTCTGTGCTTGTGCTTACAGTCTTCTATTCTGTCTACACTCGTGATAGGATTGGTGGATGGTGGGGAGGGCAGCCTACTAAGGTGGTATCTGTACAATTTTTGATTTTATTTCATCTATGATACAAAGGTACAACTTGAGGTTTTAGCGGAAGGCTTACAGAACTAAATTTAATCGAAAGTAAATTGACTGGCTGTATATAATCACAATTCAAAGTCTTATGTCAGCAAAGAAGCTTTTAGATTCCGGAAAAAGATTGAAGTGTGAAGCATGGTCTGGAAAAAAAACTCTAATTCTTCTAATTAGATTTTTTTCTCGTTTCGTTGTGTGTTCACAAGCCGTCGTATTGCCGCCCACTTAAAACTAACGCCCGGGCCAAGTCGCCCCCCCCACCCCATAGATTCGGCCCTATCTGCAGAGGCATATACAGAACATTAATTCCAATCTATTGACTCCACTATGGAGTCTAAATTGTGAACCCGGGTGTATTGGGTATAATTAGACATGTTTATTAAGACTTTCAGATAGTTAAAATAATGAAATGTTTATTAATTTTATTTTGTTAAGTAATGAACATAAATATTTTTTAATATTTATTTAAAATTGTTTTAATTATTTTTACCGAGGCCAAGTCTTTTATAATTTCAGCAAGATCTATTTCTCCTTCTAATACAAAGGTGAGAAATTTTGTTGTCTATAGTACTTAAATTGAATTCCACTGAAAATAATTTCAATGAATTTGCTAAATGCATTGAAAATGCAGAAAAAATCGAACTTCTCGACCCAGCGATTTAAGAGATTTCATCAGTATGGTTATCTCTGATCGCATAGTTCGTCGCATGTAATTCTTTAGAAAACTTCTGACCTGTATTGTTGCTTAAGATGAATTTAATTGTTATACGGGCAATCGATAACTCGAAATTCTGTCAATTTATGCCAATTTATACCAAAACCCTCGAGAATTCTTTCCAAGCCAATAAAGAGAAATCTATTTGTGTGCGCTGGGAGTCCGCTGTTCGAACCAAATCGCTTCGAATATATTTTTCTTAACAGATACCTTCTGAAAAGAAAAAAATCCTGAAAACAAAGCATAAATTTTTATATAAAATTAAATCTAATTTAATCACTCAATCAGAACACAGATACACAACCATACAAATCCAGGTATTTATCATCTATATAAAATATTGCACAAATGCAATATAAAAGTATAGCCTTATTGAGCAGATCATGATCATACGTTTAAATGCGTATTAAAAAACAATTCCTGAAATGGGAACATATTACAACAATACCATGCTGAAATTGAATTCTGAAAATCAAATAAATTCAATCTAATTACAATTTTCCTAAAAATAGGTAAAACATCTAACAAAATCATGTGTTGTCAGGTAGCATACAATGCATCGCACAAATATAATCAGATCAAGTCGATCAATTTGTAACTCTATCATTATCATCATTACAATTAATATCCAACGGGAATTTATTCTCTACGTGATAGAACAAACATTTTTTGCAAATATAATTTAATTTAACACAGCAGCATGTGAAGCTCTAAATTTCTTGTTGCTATGCATTTTTGTTCGTTGCTAGGCAAATTTTATCCCCAGTACCGTAAGATCACAGCTGCACTGCCAATTCTTGTAATCATGCGCCGCTGCTACTCTATCAGTGGTGTCGTGTGCAAGCAAGGGCTATATAAACGACAAGCTGACTGATCTCGATCTTCTTTTTGCACTTGGCATCGCTTGGGGTAAGTTGGCTTGTTAGGGACTAACATTTATACCGGGTATCGACTGGTATATTAATTACTAATAATCATTAATTTCTGGTCTCGACGGAAATTAAATTATCTTATTTCGGGTCTCGACTGAACTTAAGATAACTCTTTAAGCCGGGCCTCGACTGACTTAATGAACATTATCTCGGGTCTCGACTGAGATAATAATTTACTAACAAACATTTTATTTCTGGTCTCGACGGAAATAAAGAATCTTACTTCGGGTCTCGACTGAAGTTAAGATAACTCTTTAAGTCGGGTCTCGACTGACTTAATGAACAGGGTCTCGACTGAGATAATATTTTACTAATAACCACTTTATTTCTGGTCTCGACGGAAATAAAGAATCTTACTTCGGGTCTCGACTGAAGTTAAGATAACTCTTTAAGTCGGGTCTCGACTGACTTAATGAACATTATCTCGGGTCTCGACTGAGATAATAATTTACTAACAAACACTTTATTTCTGGTCTCGACGGAAATAAAGAATCTTACTTCGGGTCTCGACTGAAGTTAAGATAACTCTTTAAGTCGGGTCTCGACTGACTTAATGAACATTATCTCGGGTCTCGACTGAGATAATAATTTACTAACAAACACTTTATTTCTGGTCTCGACGGAAATAAAGAATCTTACTTCGGGTCTCGACTGAAGTTAAGATACTCTTTAAGCCGGGTCTCGACTGACTTAATGAACATTATCTCGGGTCTCGACTGAGGTAATATTACTAACATTAACACTTTATTTCTGGTCTCGACGGAAATAAAGAATTGTTCTAACCAAGAACAAAGGGCTTAACATTAGCTTACAGCCAATTCCTCAAGTGCCAAGTTTGAGATCGGTGAGTACCAGCCACTTGTAACATTATAATATTATTCATATATCTATCTGACTATATTTTGACATATATATATATTATACATTTCGTGTGCATATCTATTTTTTACATATATATTTATATTACATTTGTGACGATCTTATATTACAACTTGTTGCCAATTAGTGTTTTCAGTGTGATACAAAAATCTCTGACCTAAACTTATTTATTGAGTTTTGTCTTAAAATTATCTGTTTCTAAAAATCATACATCATAAATCGGTGTCAATAAGTGTGTTTTCTAGTGTGTGTTTGATCTCTGACCCAACAGTTTATATAATCCTGTCTTAATACGATTGCTCAAGTTATTTAAGCTAAGTAAGTGTGCCAGTGTTTTGAAGTTAAGTTATTTTAACTTTGCTCTATATTAACCCTATATTGAATATCTATTTATATATTTATTATAAACAATCCTGTAAGTGTGTTTCCCTAAACGTTTGAATTGTTGACCGGAAAACTTGATATATAATCTGATTTTAATATAATTAGTGGGCAGTCTTAAAAAATAAGTGCAGTATTTACTTGAAAGTTAAAATAAAGTGAATAGTGTTGATTCGTTGTTAAGAAATAGATCACTGATCTTGATCCAAATTTACCAGTGCATTCATTTCAGTCACTTAATCAAATTTGCGTGTACGTTCTATTAACGAACAGTACATTTTATGGTCCTTCGAGCCGGATCTAAGGTTTAGTGTTTTATCTTATCAATCGTTTCATTATGTCTGGTCTTCAAAAACTTTTGGGCAACCAAGCCACTTCCGCAATAATCTTTGAAAAATCGTTCAATAACTACAACAAAACTGATGTAGAAAAACGAACGAAAGGTCTTATTTCTGAGCGATTAACCGCTCTAAGTGAAATTTGGTCAGAGTACAAGAAAGATCACTATACACTTATTCAAGCCACGCAGGCTTTGGAAGATAGTGAACTTCAAAAGTACGATTATTTCGCAAACGATCAATTTTCAAAGGTGGAAAATCAATACTTTACTTTTCGAGGTATTCTTAGGGATGCATTAGATGCATTCGAAACAAAGGTTGAACCAAGTCCAAAATCAGAACATGAAACTTCATCGTCTCTGAGACTACCTAGCATCACAATCCCAAAATTCTCAGGATCTTATGATTCTTGGAGACCTTTTCACGATCTTTTCAAGTCCCTGGTGCATTCAAATTCTGCGTTATCATCGGTGCAGAAATTGCATTATTTAAAGTCAAGTGTATCTGGAGAAGCAGAGCACTTATTGCGTGAATTTCCTATGACCAACTCGAGCTATGACAGCGCATGGAATCAGCCAAGGCTATCAAAACCGTGCTAGATAAGTCTTCGGAATGTATCTTCGAACTCGAGGCATTGCAAGTTTCCACTAAGCAATGGGATGCAATTCTCATCTATATGGTGGTACAATGTTTGCCAGCAGAAACGCACCGTGCATGGGAACAAGAGATCAATACAGCAAAAGGACTTCCCACTTTCGAATCCTTAAAAATATTTTTACAATCTAGATTTAGAATTTTAGAAGCCATAGTCGATACCAAACCATCCCCAGCCAACAAAAATGCTCAAGTCCCGAGAGCATCTACCCATTTTACTTCATACACCCAAGCATGTCCTTTGTGCAAAGAGCAGCACCGTCTATTTAAATGTCCGAAATTCATAAAACTCGATGTAGACAATAAATTCAAAATTGTCACATCAAATCAATTATGCAATAACTGCCTATCAAAGGGGCACACTACGAAAACTTGTACAAGTAAGTTTTCATGTCAGCGATGTGGAAGGAGGCATCATTCTTTACTTCACAGGAATAATGCCACTCCAAGGGCCTCGACCCAATTCAAGCCAAGGGAGCAGCAATCAGAAGCTCAACCTTGTAATTCACCTTGCACATCCAATAAATCTCTTCACACCCTTCATGCAAAAAATCATCATACCAAACAAGCACTGCTTGCCACAGCATTGTTAAACGTTCCTACAAAAAAGGGAAACATGTTGGTATTAAGAGCACTGATAGATTCAGGCTCTCAAGTTTCATTTGTAACCCAAGCCGCCGCACGTAAGCTGCAATCATCCACTACAAACGTGGAAATTCAAATCACTGGCCTGGGAAAAACTGAAACTACAAATGTTCAAAAACTACTACCCCCTTCAACCATTCCAAACAAAAAATGGAGTCATATACATGAGCTACCACTGGCCGATCCGTTTTTCTTTAAACCAGGAAAAATTGACCTGCTTTTAGAAGCAGATGTGTATAGCGAAATTCTCTTGGAAGGTTTACGGAAAGGCCCTCCAGGAACACCAACTGCCCAAAACAGTACCCTCGGATGGATACTTTTCGGAAAGCTAAAAAATACATCCACTTTCTTAACAGCATCTGCATTAACAGCAAAGGTTCATTACGACGACGACACTTCACTGGATAAACTTTGAAGTCAGTTTTGGGAAACTGAAGAAGTTAATCCAGGAAGAAAGCTGTCTAAAGCAGATCAAGAATGTGAAGAGTTTTATCAAAAAACTCATTTTCGTAACAGACACGGCCGTTACGAAGTTCGTCTGCCTTTCACAGCAGAAAGTCCTAGTCTAGGCGACTCTCGTGGTATGGCATTACGTAGGTTCTACAGCCTAGAACGGCAATTAGAACGAAATCCTGAACTTTATCAGGAATACAAAGCTTGTATTAATGAATACAAGACATTAGGTCACATGACAAAGGCTAACAAGATAGTAAGCAACGAACAAAGTTACTATCTTCCTCACCATGCTGTTATCAAAGATAGCACCACTACAAAGGTTCGCGTCGTCTTTGATGCTTCAGCAAAAACGACTAATGGAAAAAGTCTAAACGAACAGCTGCATACGGGTCCAGTACTGCAGTCTGAACTCTTCTCAATCATCCTCAGATGGCGAAAGTACAAATTCGCTATGTCTGCTGACATAGAGAAAATGTACAGGATGATAAAAGTACAACCTCCAGATCAAACCTATCAAAGAATAGTTTGGAGGAATAATCAAAATGAACGTATTCAAGATTATTAATTGACCACGGTAACTTTTGGTACAACGCCAGCCCCTTATCTTGCAATAAAAACACTTAACCAGCTAGCTGTTGATGAAGCTGACAAATTTCCCGAAGCTGCAAAGATAGTGTCTCGTGACTTCTATGTTGATGACCTTCTTACAGGCTCAGATACAAAGGAAGAAGCCTTCCACATACAAGATCCACTTATCAATCTGTTATCTTCCGGTGGGTTTAACTTGAGGAAATGGGTAAGCAATTCTTTAGATTTACTATCTAGGATCCCCGAACCATACAGAGAAGTTGAACTTCCTTTGCGATTCGCAAGCGATGAATCTGTGAAAACTTTAGGCATTCATTGGTATCCAGGAGCTGATTGCTTCATTTTACAATATAGGAAGAAAGCAGATTGCCTCTCTACAAAGCGGTCTATTCTTTCAGAAATTGCGACGCTTTTCGATCCACTTGGCTGGATATCGCCCATTATAATTACTGCTAAAATCTTGATGCAAGCTTTATGGCTTGCAGGATGTTCATGGGATGAACGAATACCGGCACACATTGATAAGCAGTGGCGCGAATTCAAAACAGAATTACAACATATCAGTAATATCAAGATACCACGTTGGTTACACACTACAAGTAACCTATCCACCTGTCAAATACATGGATTTTCAGATGCTTCCAATCAAGCATATTCTGCTGCTGTATACATTCGAGTGATTGATGAAGAAGGAAGTCTTCAAGTCAATTTACTCATGGCAAAATCAAAGGTAGCGCCTGTTAAATCCGTATCTCTCCCACGTCTTGAATTATGCGGTGCGGTATTGTTAGCTCGGCTCATAAATCGCGTTAAAATAGATTTGCAATTTGACCAAGTTCCAATATTTGCTTGGACGGATTCTTCTATTGTATTATCATGGATTCGTAATCACCCCAATAAGTATAAAACATATGTGGCTAATCGGGTTGCGGAAATTCAGGGATTGATCGACATTAAGGCATGGCAACGTGTAAGGTCTGCTGACAATCCAGCTGACTGCAATTCCAGAGGAATTAAGTCTTCGTCATTAATTGATCATAAACTATGGTGGCATGGACCTCATTGGTTGCAGGACAGTGAAAATAATTGGCCGAAATCTAAACCAATTCCAGCTAATGAGCCTGAAACTGAACAAAAACGAGTCACACATTTCGCAATAGCTCATTCAAACATCGATGATTTGTTTGAAAAATTCTCCAGCTTTACCAAATTACAACGCATAGTTGCCTATTGCATTAGGTTCATAAATAAATGCAAAGGGCCATCGGTGGTGTCCACTCAAGGACAACTAATGGACCCAAAGATACTTAATCCGACAGAAATTGCTCAAGCAAAAATTCGGCTCATTAAAGCAGCACAGAATGCCGCTTTCGGTACTGAAATTAAATGTTTACAAAAACAGAATCCACTTCCAGTTAAAGGCAAGATCTTATCACTTAACTCCTTCTTAGATAACAATGGATTAATTCGAGTAGGTGGGCGATTAAGAAATGCTAACATTCATTACAGCCAAAAACATCCAATAACCCTGCCAAGGGAGAGTAAATTAACAACATTAATAATCAACCACTTCCATATAAAGACTTTGCATGGAGGTCCGCAATTGGTATTATCCGTGATTCGAAACGAATTTTGGATTCCACAAGGGCGTAAAATCGTAAAACAAGTATTACATAAATGTATAACTTGCTTTAAGCAATCCGCATCTATCAAAAATCAAATCGTGGGAAATCTTCCTTCACCACGGGTCAATATGACTAGACCGTTTCAACAAACTGGCTTAGACTATGCTGGTCCTTTCAATTTAAAAGTATCTAAATTTCGAAACAATCGAATATATAAAGGGTATATTTGCATTTTCATTTGCATGGCAACCAAAGCCATTCATATAGAAGCTGTGTCAGATTTGTCCACAGCAGCCTTTATAGCAGCTTTTCGCCGTTTCTCCAGCCGAAGGGGACTCAGCACAGATATCTTTTCAGATTGTGGCTCTAATTTCATTGGAGCTGACAAAGTCCTACAAAAGGAATTCCGAACAGCCATACTGCAAGCTAACAATCAGATTGCAGAAACACTAGCCCAAGACGGGATATGTTGGCATTTTAACCCACCTTCCGCACCTCATTTTGGAGGATTGTGGGAGGCCGGAGTTAAATCCATAAAATTCCATTTAAAGCGAATTTTAGGGAATTCTTCATTGACATTTGAAGAATTTGCAACTGTTTTGACACAAATTGAAGCCTGTCGAAATTCCAGGCCTCTATGTCCTATCACAGAAGATCCAGACGATCTCAATGTTCTTACTCCAGGACATTTTTTAATTGGTACTTCTTTATTACTTCCACCAGAACCCGTGCTGGAAAATAAGGTTTCATCAGTTACCAGATGGAAACATCTCCAATTGTTGCAACAACAGTTTTGGCACAAATGGTCTAACGATTATCTAAATTCCCTACAAAATAGACCTAAATGGCAGTCTCCAATATCAAATCCTAAAATAGGAGATCTAGTTATAATTAAAGAACCTAATCTGGTAGTGAGCCGGTGGTTATTAGGACGAATAACTGAAGTTCATCCAGGTGCTGACAACTACGTTCGTGTAGTCAGCATAAAAACGAAAAATGGCTTTGTAAAACGACCAATATCCAAAATATGTGTCTTACCGATACAAGAAAATTAAATTGAGTATTTAAAATTAAACAACTTTATGCATGATAAAAAAAAACCAGCGATTTACCACCAAAGATGGGTCTAAAGTGAAAATAAGACTGTTGGCTAATGGCAACATTAAAATTATTCAATAATAAATGTGTTTTCTTTTCTTACACCATTGGTCCTTATTTAATCATTATCCTGCTTCCCTAGCTTTGTCATTTCAACTCTCAATCGTTAGGTGGTTACTGGAAAATTGTGTGCTTTTTAAAGGATAAACATTCCGTATAGTTAATTCTAGTTCTCATAAGCCAAGCATTCTATTTTATCCTGAGAAAAGGAAGCAACTTTCTAGAACAACACAACACAAAACCTTTTTCTTAATTAATTGCTTAGTCAATGAGTTCAAACTGACTTCTTTCTTAGAGATGTAGCTTAAGGCTCTTTACTTAAAAGACACTTACAGTCTTTCAACGGGGGGCAGTATGTTCGAACCAAATCGCTTCGAATATATTTTTCTTAACAGATACCTTCTGAAAAGAAAAAATTCCTGAAAACAAAGCATAAATTTTATATAAAATTAAATCTAATTTAATCACTCAATCAGAACACAGATACACAACCATACAAATCCAGGTATTTATCATCTATATAAAATATTGCACAAATGCAATATAAAAGTATAGCCTTATTGAGCAGATCATGATCATACGTTTAAATGCGTATTAAAAAACAATTCCTGAAATGGGAACATATTACAACAATACCATGCTGAAATTGAATTCTGAAAATCAAATAAATTCAATCTAATTACAATTTTCCTAAAAATAGGTAAAACATCTAACAAAATCATGTGTTGTCAGGTAGCATACAATGCATCGCACAAATATAATCAGATCAAGTCGATCAATTTGTAACTCTATCATTATCATCATTACAATTAATATCCAACGGGAATTTCTTCTCTACGTGATAGAACAAACATTTTTTGCAAATATAATTTAATTTAACACAGCAGCATGTGAAGCTCTAAATTTCTTGTTGCTATGCATTTTTGTTCGTTGCTAGGCAAATTTTATCCCCAGTACCGTAAGATCACAGCTGCACTGCCAATTCTTGTAATCATGCGCCGCTGCTACTCTATCAGTGGTGTCGTGTGCAAGCAAGGGCTATATAAACGACAAGCTGACTGATCTCGATCTTCTTTTTGCACTTGGCATCGCTTAGGGTAAGTTGGCTTGTTAGGGACTAACATTTATACCGGGTATCGACTGGTATATTAATTACTAATAATCATTAATTTCTGGTCTCGACGGAAATTAAATTATCTTATTTCGGGTCTCGACTGAACTTAAGATAACTCTTTAAGCCGGGCCTCGACTGACTTAATGAACATTATCTCGGGTCTCGACTGAGATAATAATTTACTAACAAACATTTTATTTCTGGTCTCGACGGAAGTAAAGAATCTTACTTCGGGTCTCGACTGAAGTTAAGATAACTCTTTAAGTCGGGTCTCGACTGACTTAATGAACAGGGTCTCGACTGAGATAATATTTTACTAATAACCACTTTATTTCTGGTCTCGACGGAAATAAAGAATCTTACTTCGGGTCTCGACTGAAGTTAAGATAACTCTTTAAGTCGGGTCTCGACTGACTTAATGAACATTATCTCGGGTCTCGACTGAGATAATAATTTACTAACAAACACTTTATTTCTGGTCTCGACGGAAATAAAGAATCTTACTTCGGGTCTCGACTGAAGTTAAGATAACTCTTTAAGCCGGGTCTCGACTGACTTAATGAACATTATCTCGGGTCTCGACTGAGATAATAATTTACTAACAAACATTTTATTTCTGGTCTCGACGGAAGTAAAGAATCTTACTTCGGGTCTCGACTGAAGTTAAGATAACTCTTTAAGTCGGGTCTCGACTGACTTAATGAACATTATCTCGGGTCTCGACTGAGATAATAATTTACTAACAAACACTTTATTTCTGGTCTCGACGGAAATAAAGAATCTTACTTCGGGTCTCGACTGAAGCTAAGATACTCTTTAAGCCGGGTCTCGACTGACTTAATGAACATTATCTCGGGTCTCGACTGAGGTAATATTACTAACATTAACACTTTATTTCTGGTCTCGACGGAAATAAAGAATTGTTCTAACCAAGAACAAAGGGCTTAACATTAGCTTACAGCCAATTCCTCAAGTGCCAAGTTTGAGATCGGTGAGTACCAGCCACTTGTAACATTATAATATTATTCATATATCTATCTGACTATATTTTGACATATATATATATTATACATTTCGTGTGCATATCTATTTTTTACATATATATTTATATTACATTTGTGACGATCTTATATTACAACTTGTTGCCAATTAATGTTTTCAGTGTGATACAAAAATCTCTGACCTAAACTTATTTATTGAGTTTTGTCTTAAAATTAGCTGTTTCTAAAAATCATACATCATAAATCGGTGTCAATAAGTGTGTTTTCTAGTGTGTGTTTGATCTCTGACCCAACAGTTTATATAATCCTGTCTTAATACGATTGCTCAAGTTATTTAAGCTAAGTAAGTGTGCCAGTGTTTTGAAGTTAAGTTATTTTAACTTTGCTCTATATTAACCCTATATTGAATATCTATTTATATATTTATTATAAACAATCCTGTAAGTGTGTTTCCCTAAACGTTTGAATTGTTGACCGGAAAACTTGATATATAATCTGATCTTAATATAATTAGTGGGCAGTCTTAAAAAATAAGTGCAGTATTTACTTGAAAGTTAAAATAAAGTGAATAGTGTTGATTCGTTGTTAAGAAATAGATCACTGATCTTGATCCAAATTTACCAGTGCATTCATTTCAGTCACTTAATCAAATTTGCGTGTACGTTCTATTAACGAACAGTACACGCTTTCTTAAATGTTTTACTATATTGATACTTATAAAAAAGTGCCATTCATGGACTTTATATATGCTATAGAGCCTAAACTACTATCCGTACAGGAAAATAGTTTTCTATTAATTTAAAGCTTGGTTCCTTACCTTCCCAAAGGCTACACCTACTATGTACCCTTACTTAACAATATAATAAAATAGTTTTGATTACAAAGTAACATTATCTCTCTCAGCTGAGCATGTGTGTATGTGCAGCCGGAGTCCGAATCTGTAGGCAGCTACATTCGATATCGTGTTGCGATAAAAATCTTAAATTTTGGCTAAGATAATCTCCTTTTTCCTAAAGATATCTGCCTTGGAATAATTTTGATGATAAATATGACAAAATTATGAAAAGTATGAATGTAATTTATGTACTTACATTTTAGGTATCAAATATTAGTCACCACCAGTTCTATAATTTTGCTCGTATATGCCGTTATTAAATTTTGCTACTCATTAAACTTGATACTTTAAATTAAAGAAATTTCGGTTACTTTTTCTCATTACATCTTTAGATAAAAGCATTTCTTTAAGGTTTCAACATCTTTGTTTTGTTTAAATTAATTTGCGAAAATATTCACTCTACATAGATGTTCGAGGCAGTAAAAGAAATATTAAAACTTAGCTTGGAAATTCTTCATTTTAATGGAGAAATTATGTAAGTATGTAAATGAGGATAAATCTGCCTACTTGGTATCACTGGCCATGGCGGCAGAGCGACATATACAATTATTACTCAGCTGAGAGTTTTTGTTTGAGGAATCGTAGTCATTTGGATCAGATAAAGTTTTTTAGGAAAGGCATACAAGTTTTATTTCGGTTCGAAAGATAAGAAAGCAAGCTTAAACTTATCAGAACACCATTTTTCTGTATGAATAGTAGTTTAGGATGGAAGAGCTATTCACATCAAACTTTTGTCAGTTTTACATAAGAATACTGCAAATATCTCAGAAGGTTAGGACTCCGTTGGGGCTATCATGTGGTAGTGAGGGAGTCTGTTTCATGGCTTGTGAATTATTCTCGAAGATTTTGCTTTAACTCGTTGTCTCTGTTGCATTGATGCACTTTAATTTGTTGCACTGTATTGTGAAATTCTTTTTACATATTCGTGTAAAAGATTGACTTCTTTATTATGTAAACTTGTTCAGTAGGATGCACACCAACTTGTCGAATTCCTAATGCATACAGTGTTAATGAATAACTTATGAGTTTATCATATTCATTTTGTATACATGGTGTTTTGAATTAGAAGCTGCACACTAACAAGAGATTGGATTTTCACTAGACTGTGAGTTAATTTCGATTAATGTACAGTTTTCGCTCGCACAACATTTGACTGAAGTCATCTCATTTCATTTGTAGGAAGAACTCACTCGTTGACAAACCTATATTGACTGAAATTTTTGTCATTTCATTTCATTTAATTTATTTTATTAACAACATCTAAACACTTAAAGCCTGGCTTTCTACTTATGTGTAAGTAAACTTAACAAAAATAATCTGCTGCACTATGAGCTAGAGTAAACTAAAGAATAGACAAGAAAAAAAATAAGAAAATAAGATAAACTAAAAACGCTAAAACTATCTATACAATAATAATAAGAGGAAAAAAAAACTATTATGTATGTGGTAATCAATAAAATTAGAAAAAGGATTAATTAAATAAGTATCGATAAGAGAAATAATCCAGTATCTTGCCCCTGAAATTACCGCCACCACTTTTTCTGATCTCCATAGGTAAAATATTCCACATCCTGGTAGCATAAATAAAAAATTGACGCTCAGTTACACGAAAACTAAAAATTGGCACATTCAACACGCCACAGTTCTACTGGACCGAGAAAACAATAATTTTTCATGTAGATAGCTAGGCACCTTTTTTACAATTAAATTATACAAAAATAGAATTACCCTGGAATCAAGATACACACTTAAGTGGCATCCAAAGATGGATTTTACATAGGGAGAAACATGGTCATATCGTCTGAGACCGTACACGTAGCGAATTGAATTTCTTTCCGAGAAGAAATCTAGCTGGCAAAACAATTCACATCCGTTTCACTAACATGAGCCTTGTATTTCGAGGAGTAACGAAAGAAGCAACGGAAAGCTTACGAAGCGTTGCGTAAATCTTAGACACAATACTGTTGACATTGTCAGACCACTAAAGTGTAGTGTTAAATGATGACAAAATAATCAGTATTTACAATTCAAAATGACTGAAGAAATGTCATTTATGAATACAGAAAAAAGCAAGGGCCCGAGGATTGACCCCTGCAGAACACCATTACATACAGGCAAAAATTCAGAGGAGTACTTACCACAGCAGACCTTTTGCTGGCGGTATTCCAAATATGATCAAATAAGCCTGCAGGTACCACTAGAGAAATTAAACAATCTTTTATGCGAGTGATTAACTTTATCAAAAGTCTTGGAGAAATCTAAAAGAGAAAGAACAGTTATCATATCAGAATTTATAGACAAGCGAATATCATCAGATATCTTTAGTAGGGCTGTCGTACAACTGTGTTTAGGTCTAAATCCAAATTGTAAATTTGACATTAGGTTATTTGTGTCAATATACTTAAGTATTTGCTGATGTATAAGCCGCTCAAAAGCCTTGGACAAGAAAGATAAAATGGAGATGGGTCGATACTCCTGGCCATTCTGTTTAGGATTCTTAGGGATAGGGATGATCTTGGATAGTTTCCAAGATTCAGGGTGCACAGACGTGAGTATTATAGTATTAAATATATACGTCGGATTAGATAGAATAATAGGCAATAACAGTTTAATAAATTTGGGATGTATATTATCACCAACAGCATTTGATGTGACCGAGAAAACGTCTTTAAAAACTCCCTCTTGGTCAACCTGTGCAAAAGAAAATCCATCATAAGATGAATCAAAGGCAGGAATATCAAGAGAATCCGATGATGCATCCGGCACTATACCAACGAACGTGTTATTGAAATCATCAAGATCATCAACTGGATTGCAAGATCAATTGAGACCAAAGTTCATAAGATTTCGCCATAATATCTTAGTAGGAAACTTACTATCAAACTTGGAAGCAAAGTAACGTCTTTTCGAATATTTAATCTCCAGATTTACAGCATTTCGCAAAACACGATAAGCCTCCCCAGCACTCTGGTGTTCGAAAACGTCTCCACCTTCCGTAAGCAATATTTCTATGTAGGATTAATGTCCGAATCAGAGATGTAAACCAGAGGCAGTTAGTGTGAGCAATATAGTTGGTCTTTAGAGTGACATATTTCTCAAACAGATAATTTATGAGATATTCAAAATAATATATCTGTTCATGTTCATGCACGGATGTTGTTCGTCGGAGACAATCCCACTGGAGCTCAGATGCTTCACCGAAAAGAAAGCCGCAATCTATGGCATTTAAATTTCGATATGTGAGTACATGGGATTCACTACTCCCACTAAGATCAATATCATATGTTAGAAATATCAAATCATGCTTTCAGAATGCTGAAAATGACAGCTGATTTTGATACAACCCTCGATTTTGGTCGGCTACAAGAAAAAGATCAAGTAAAGTGGAAGATGTTGATGTGAAGAGAGGTAACCAGTAGAATTAGAGAAATGGTTCAGCTCTCGAAAAAATTAACTATTATTTAGGAAACCTTGTAATTACATATTTCTTAATTAACTTATAAAATAACAATTTTTCTACAAATTCCTCAAGTAATTGCTTATGAACCGTTACTAGATTATCAAAAGTTGAATTCCAACCAGTGCAAATAATTTAGTCTCATTTTAGTTTTGTAATCCTTTACTATTTTTGTACAAATCCTTATTCTCTCTATATCTCTAACTAAAATATTTTACATGCTTTTCTTATGCACATACCTCTACATAATTTTTTAAAATTTTTTTTAAATTATTACTTTGAAATTTTTTTTTAATACTCTTTCGCTAAAAATTTCCTATAAATGGGAAGTGGAAAAGAGTTCAATATTGATTTTGTTTTAATTTAACTTAATTTTTAAGAATTTCATAAAGATAAACTATAACACCCAATCACTTCATGAACAGGATTGCCGCAATTTGTGTCATTCAAGATGTCCACATTAAAGTCTCCTGCTATTATAATATGTTGGTAAGCATGACAGACAGCTACAATAAAATTGTTAAGAGGACTAAATTCAGTTGAATGAGGAGGCCTGTACACAGAACCCAACAAGTATTTATCACTACCGGCAAATATTTCAACAAAAATATATTCTATTTCAGTACCGGGATCAGATAGAGAAACAATACGGCAACGCAAAGAATTTCTCCTCCATCAGTACGATTAAACCGATCGTTGCGAAAAAACTTAAAACCAGTAAGAGCAATAATCTCATCAGTAACATGAGCCTTTAACCATATTTCTGATATGCATTTCACGTCTAATAAGGAAGCATTGAAAACCTCTTTAAACTCATCGATCTTCGGCAATATGCTCTGGGCGTTAAAGTGGCATATCCGTAAACCAATGTGTCTTTTGAACAAAATATCCAGCAAAATTCGAGAATTATTTATGTCACTAGGAGCTGAAATACTAGAGTAATTCATTATAACTCAACTACTAGCTGTTAAAGAACAAATATATATAATATACATAAAAGAGTGAGCAGCGGAAATCAGGGTCAAGGACTGACTACATTCTGTATATTCATTAAAGAAAACTATACACATAGAACTAGATAAATGATCAAAATCCATTAAGCAATATTTAGCAAGTGTATTAGCAAGAGAGTAAGTAGTAATAAAAGTTCAAAAAAAAAAAAAAAACTTAAGCAGTACACTAAAGAGTTCAATTCACAGATAGCAATTAATAGTAACAAGAGAAAAAATTCATAAAATACACTGCTCAAAAGTGTATAAGCAAAATATAAAATATCTTTGAATTGTAAAAATTGGTTTTTGTCCCATTATAATTATATAATACCTGTTTTTACCGTTATTCCAGAATTTTTTTTATTGTTGTATGCGCAATAGATGTATCTACTAAAAAGAAAAAACAGAACCAAAATCAAAACAAATTCCAGGAATTGCCAACCGAAAAACCACATTTTGCTTATACACTTTTGAGCAGTGTATTAATAGTACATTGCTTACTCGTGTATATCTAGAAAGTTCATAATCATTTATAACTAAAAGGTCGCGAAGAAATTCATGCGAAAATTGTAAACGGAACCACATATAGATATAGTACAAAAAACATCATGCAGGTAGGTTGGCATTGGCATTGTTTATATCGATATTTAAAGCCGTTGTAGCTGAGAATTGAATATTGAAATCGGAGCCACGACAAGAAAATCAGCTCGTGGAGACGCAGCGTAAGCAGCAGTGTGTGGTGATTTAAAATATTTTTTTAATCGTAATTAAATGGGGCTCTCGAAATTCCGGGTCGTGGTATAGCTGTACCCTTG
This sequence comes from Dioctria rufipes, assembly GCA_963924295.1. Lineage (NCBI taxonomy): Eukaryota > Metazoa > Arthropoda > Insecta > Diptera > Asilidae > Dioctria > Dioctria rufipes. The sequence continues at coordinate 90,676,741 of OZ002743.1, read as the reverse complement.
TCGCCGGTCCTGCCTTTAGGGTCAGAGCAAACTTCTTAACCTGTGAAAATTGTGAAATCTCCGCCTGGGGGATTATTTGAAATGATGCCATTGCTCCATATTTTTCTCACTTTGAAAAGACTACTCCTATAAGAAGAGCAAGGATTTTACTGGTTGGTAAAATATATTATTTCAACGCGAGTTATATTCCCGGTGAGCTCAGAATTTTTCTAAACACATTCACATAATATGCATTATGTAATTATTTCCGTTTTTATTAAATATAATCTTCCCACGATTTTATTCGCGAAATCGTGAAAAACAAATATCTCAAAGTACAAACTCAACGTTGGCAAGTTTAGCTGAATTAGCGTAAATGAAAATTTCTATGTTAAAAATTAGGAAAGATATTTTTTAAGGTAGTTAGTTCTTAATTGTGTTTTAATCGAATTATTCGAAGTTAAATATAGTTCTTGAAATTAAATTAAGAGTTCTTTTATTTTTTTGATTCCAAAAAAAAAAAAAAAAAAAAAGTAAAAAGTGGCGCAGTCGGTAGGATTGCTGACCGTATGCAATAAGTGTTCAACTAATTCTTTTCTTAATTTACGAGAAGTGGTAAACACTTTTCTGAATACTTTTATTTTTAAAGAAAAAAGTCGGCAAACCTTTAATCAGTATCTTGATAACGATAAGTCGAACCTAATAAATACGAAGTGCTCGATAAATTATTGTGGATTAATGAACTCAGACAAAGCATATAAACCAACCAGGGTTGAGGAATTAAGTAACATATAGGAAAATCACAACATGGCATTAGCATCTGTGACGGTCAAAGATGTGATGAATGTAGCTAGAGCAGTCACAATCTTCAGAGGCGATATAACATATGGACTGACACATTTCATCTAGGAAGTTGAAACTCTCTTGAGTATGGTGAAAGATAATGAAGCCAAGCAATACATCTTCCGGATTCTGACCACGAAGATTTAGGGGAAGGCAGCCATATAAGTAAGAAGAGTGCTAGACCAAGGCTCAACATGGGATGTAATTAAGAAGCAACTCATAAAATCACTTGGAGTACAGGAAACCTACCTGAAGCTTAAGGAGCAAGCAGATTCAATAAAGTCTACCAGTGTAAGTCAATATTATGAAGATTTAATAAAAGTTTTAGATAAGTTAAAATTCAAATATAGTATAGATACTGAAAAACCTGTAGAATTTAAACCTGAAATAATTATGATTTTTAAACATATTGCCTCGGTCATATAATATGTACCTTAGAATAAAACAAATGAAAAGTTTAGAACAAGCCTATCATGAATTGTTTCAAACAGGAATAGATTTAAATTATGAACACAGAACATGAATGCCAGTCCAAATCAACAGAATAACAGAAGTTAAGTAACATTACGACCAATACCGTTCAAATGATTTTGAAAATTTCAATAGCAGTAATAGATTTAGAAATCTCGCAAACTATCGCAGAAATAATTTCTCTGGTCAATATTCTCATAACAGGCAACAGCAAATAATCAACCAGAATAAATGGAGGCAGACCACGAAAATTTGCATTTACAGCCTCGGGATACCCATTACCAATAGTTACTTTTACAATAAACGAAAAAAAAAAAAAATTGACTTATCGATACTGGAGCTGCTACATCAATCATACATAAAGATCATTTCCCCACTTTCAAATGAGTACAATTACCTAAACCAATAGATTTGATAACATTGTCTGGTAAGCAAGAAATAACACAGGAATCAATTACAAAGTTCCAGCTGAATTTAATCACAATGCAACAGTTGGAAATTGCTAGATTTAAAAAATAAAAGTTTTGATGCTATACTGGGACACAATATTTTAAAATCAGTAGGTGCCAAGATAGGTCTAGAACAGTGAACAACCGAAATTAAAAACAAATTGATTAAATTTATAGATACTTTCCCATATGAGCAAATTTATCAGTTAGAAACAATTGAGCTAAATAACATAGATTTACTTAAACAATTAAAAACAGCTCATCTAAATTCGAAGGAGCTACGTCATTTAAAGCAAATCTATAAATATAATAGGGAATTGTTCTTCTGAGAGGGTAATAAATTAACTAGTGTAGCTGAAGTTAAACATCAAATAATAACAAAACATAGCCAACCAATTTCTTCTAAAACCTACAGATTCCCAAAAATTCTTGAGGAAGAAGTAAAGAGACAAGTTCAAGAAATACTGGCAGGAGGAATAATAAAACCCAGCAGTTTAGTTTATAATTCCCCAATTTGGGTGGTACTGAAAAAGATGGACAATTCGGGAAAATAAAAATGGCGATTTGTCGTAGATTAAAGAAAATTGAACGATATAACGGTGGATGAAAAATTCCCTATACCAAATATTGACTCTATATTTGACAAATTAGGTAGAGCCCAATATTTTACGACTCTAGACCTCGCTAAAGGACTTCACCAAATCCTCGTAGATGAGAAAGATAGGGCAAAAACGGCCTTTTCAACCCCACAAGGTCACTAGAATATGTAAGAATACCATTCGGACTGAAGAATGATCCGGCAACTTTTCAGCGAATGATGAGCTTCGTGCTAAGGGAATACATTAAGAAGTTATGTGTAGTCTACTTAGACGATATTTTAATATTTAGTACTGCCATTCAAGAACATGTCGATTCAATCAATAAGTATAATTTTACAAAAATTACGAGAGTTCAATTTAAAAATCCAAATGGATAAGTGCAACTTTTTTGCCAGAGAGACTGAATACTTGGGGCATATTCTCACGAATGAATGAATCAAACCTAATCCAAGAAAAGTGGAAATTATCAAAAACTTAAAAATACCCAAAACTCGCAAAGCAATAAAAAGTTTCCTAGCCATTACCGGATATTACCGGACATAGTGCCTTAAAAAGGACAACAGAATCAATGAACACGATTCACGTTTCATTGAAGCTTTCGAAAAACTTAAGGAACTTATAACAAAAGATCCTGTTTTAAAGTACCCTGACTTTAAGAAAAAATGTGTTCTTACAACTGACGTTAGTCAGTTTGCAATCGGGGCAGTGTTGTCCCAAGACAATCACCCTATCTGCTTTACAAGCCGAACCTTCAATGCTCATGAAATAAGGTGTTCCACGGTTGCAAAAGAATTGTTAGCCATAATTTGGGCAACAAAATATTTTAGACTATACCTTTTCGGGCAGAAATTCACAATTAGGACTGATCATCAACCACTTGTTTGGTTGAGCTCATTAAAAGAGCCCAACTTAAAATTACAAAGATGGCAAATTCGATTGAACGAATTCGACTATGAAATTGAATATTTAAAGGGTAAAGATAATAAAGTTGCTGATTTCCTCATTTGCTGATTTCCTCTCAAAATAAACGAGATTGAAGACAACCAAGAAAGTGATCGAGCCACGATTCACAGTGGCATTGAAAATTTAAATGATCATATCCCAATTGCAGAAGTATTAATAAACAAATACTTGACCCAGATACATTTATTTAAAAACAAGAAGAAAAGATAACAAAATATGGAGATACAGGAAAATATATATATAAGAAGAAGAACTAAGTAATAATATCTGTTTGAACGATATGCTAAGAAGATTAGTAAAAAAGGGAGTTACAACAGGTATCTATTCTGAGCTAGAAGACATAAGATATAACTTCTTACAGAAAAAATTGTTAGATCTTTTCAGCAATAATAAACAAATCAGGTTTATCAAATGTACGATTAGAGCCCAAGACTTAGAGAACTAGATTGAAGCCATCAAAATAATCGAAAAAATTCATAAAGAGACAAATCATAGAGGCATAACCGAAAACTATGAAGAACTAAAAAAGAAGCATTTCTTCTCTAAACTGAAAGAACTGAAAGAATTTAATTTATTGGAAACACCAAACTCGCCAAACGAAATTATTCATGCAGATCTATTTTTTTGTCACCATCCATCCATGTTTCTTACCAAAATCGACAAATTCACCAAGAAGTTAATGGCATCTAAACTGAACAATAGAAATAACATTACCATTGTTCAGACTTTAAGACAGAGATTCTCACTTTTTGGAAAACCGAATAAATTAGTAGTAGAGAATGAATTCGATAGCCTTAATATAGAAGAGTTCGGAAGAATAGGAAATATTGAAATTAACTTCACATCTCCACGTTCACACACTAGAAATTCGGATATAAAAAGTGCTCATGGGACTCTAAACGAACACCTAAGAATCGTCGAAGTAGGAAAAGTTAAACTCACTTCAGAAGAAAAGGTTCTAAAAGCTATTGAAAATTATAATAACATCATCCATTCAACGACCTTAACGAAACCATCCTATTTTCTCAACAATAAGATCAGTGATATAGACAGGGTTAGGGAAATAAATCATAAAAAGAAAGTAGAAAATATATCTAAGTTAAATAAGGATAGAAAAAGTTTAGTTTTAGGTGATAAAAAAGAAATCTGGATAAAGAATACCAAAATAGAAAGGCACAAAACGGAACCTCAATACATTAAGAAAAAAACGAAATTCTCTAATGGCAATTTAACAGATCCTAAAAATCGTAATATACATCCTTACAGAATTAAGTGAAAATTTAAATATTTTTCAGGTAATAATACTGATGTTAATGATGTTAATCAACCCAACTAATGCGCTGATTAACATGGAAAAGTTAGAAAAAAAAGGAGGATTCACACTACTACAGCGCTATTACGACATACATACATATAACACTGGTTTACAAATATTTAAATATTTTATATACCTCAGATGAAACCGTTATGTTTTTATTCAGTTAGCTTCTACTAATTTAAAACGGTAGTTGAAAATTTTCTATCACGTCTCATTTTGTTATTACGAACGTTACTCTTTATTTGCCTAACCGCGCTGATCAATGAAGGAAAAGAGCTTGGCTATGCACTATGTACTATTGTAATTCGACTGAGACAACGAGTTAAAACCAATATTTCCGAGAACGTAGGATTACTCGAATGATAAAATCTTATTGAATGCCCTCAAAACCTTTCAAACTATTCATAATAATTTACTTCGGGTCACACTACCTCAATTTTTTAAGAATAAGATAAGTTTCGCTTTGGCCAAGGTGCTGAAAAGAGATGTAAAGTTCCTCTAAAATAAAATTCTCTTTTTTCACGAAAATATCGGAGAATCAAGCATGAGTTCTCCCACTTAATCTGTTCAGAGCAAAACGAATGTAAACAGAAGCACATGCGTTCAAATATCATAGGATTAAAGCAACAACTTTGGGACCAAATCTATCAATATTTCAGAAAAACTTATTTTCAAAAAAGCGCGGGAACATTTTATGATCGTAACGTTTTTCCAAGTATTTCGGATGCGAATCTAAAAGATTGAATTTTTGTGGGCCCGCAGATACGTAAAATAATGAAAGACGATAAATTCGAAGACCTTTTATCCATAAAAGAAAAAAAAAATCTTAGAAATCCTTTAAAATGGTCGTCCAAGGATTCTTAGGAAATAAACAAGTAGAGAACTATAAGGAAATTATTAACGATTTATTGAAAAACTTTCATGCGATGGGTGTAAACATGTCTCTTAAGATAAATTTCCTTCACTCACACCTAGACTTCTTTCCTGAAAACTTAGGGAGTGTGAGTGACGAGCAGGGCGAGCGTTTTCACCAAGACCTGAAAATTTTTGAAAATCGGGACGAAAGCTGTTGGTCTGTTTTAAGGGAAACTGATCCAGAAAGTTATAAAAAGAAGAGTAAAATTACTCATTTTTAATATTTTTTTTAACTTTTTGAATTTTTATTTTAATAAATATTTTCTTAATGTGACGTGACAGAACTGTTTTATTATTTTTCCTGGACTTAGCACCTCTAAATCTATGAGAATTAGCATAATCCAATGAAGGTATATTTTTTTGAACTGCTTTTGATCGGGGTTTACCAATGTGAAAAGTGATGTTGTCTATTTTTTGGGAATCTCCGATCGATTGATTGCAACTTTTTCATACAATAATATAATATATAAACAAAAATGTGGACTGGAATGGGAAACCCCCTATCAGGAATTCTAGCCGATTTTACGCTTGACCACATAATCAATGAGGCCCTTAACAACACCATACATAATCCCACATTCATCAAGAAATATTTGGATGACTTCATTTGCGCAATTCCAAAAAAACACATTAATGCATTAATACATAATTTCAACAAAGTCAACAACAATTTTAAATTTACTTTGGAAATAGAAAATAACAACAAAATACCTTTTCTGGGCATGTATCTTATTAGGACAGGAGACCAAAAAATCATAACGGATTGGTATTGCAAGCCTTGCAGCTCTAACCGCATGATCAATTGTCATTCAAACCACCCACCTTCAACAATAATCAACACAGCACAGACCTTTGCCAATAGAGTCCTCAATCTAAGTCTCAATAAGTTCCATACAAAGAATAGACAAGTCATCAGTAACATTCTTACAAAAAACAATTATCCACAACATATAATACACAAAATCATCAACAAAGCAAAAAAGAAATATAAACATAACCAACCAGCTAACAGCTCAACAGAAACACATATATTGGAGTAAGACAATACTAACATTAAAATGTTCAAATCTATCCCGTATATCCACCCAATTTCCCATGTAAAAAGACGACATCTACAGACGGCTAATGATCAGTTCAATATCACATTCAAACCAATTAACAAACTCAATAGACTATACACAAGAACAAAAGATGATATTACAACCCAAGAAAAAAGTAATATAGTATACAGAGTTCAATATAATAACTGCCCCAAATCGTATATTGGTCAAACATTAAAAAAATTAAAAACCCGACTGTCACAACATAAAAAATACATAGAAAAACTGACACCCAACTCAGCACTGGCAACCTACTTGTTGGAAACAGGTCATATCTTCAATTTTGAATAAGCTTCTATCATTGACATAGAAGACAACAAAAAGAACAGAGAGACAAAAGAAGAATGTCACATATATGTAAATAGAAAACACTTAATAAACATCAGATTAGATTCAGAAATAATACACAGAAGTCATTATACAATTTTAAATAGAATAAATAGACACACACACACACAGAACCAAGAAAGGGCACATCAAAACCAACAAACCAATACCAACACCGTAAATACACAAGCACACATTCCAGCAAATAACACACCACATCTGACAAGAAAATGAAAAACAGCTGATGATGGTTCATTATCGTTTTTATTTTCTTCAAGAAAGAATTTTTTGGGATATCTCCGGTATATAGCAAAAGCTAAAAAATGTTCTAATTTGTTATTTCATCACACAACCCATTAATTTTTGGTGACAAGTTTCAAGTCTTGGTTTGACTCATCAACAGGTCCCAAATAGCGAAATTGGGTGATTAGAAAAACAAATGAAAAAATGAAAAAAGAAGAAAGAAATGAAAAGTTTAAGAAAAATAGAAAAAAAAACAATTTTTTTTTTTTTTTTTTTTTATTAAAAAAAAATTTAAAATTTTTTTAAAAAAACAGATTCATTCGAAGCGAATCGAACCTGTATACGCCACGCAGTGGGCTGAAAAATGAAGAAGAAAAAGGAAATTAGAACATTTTTTAGCTTTTGCTATATACCGGAGATATCCCAAAAAATTCTTTCTTGAAGAAAATTAAGTTTAACCCGGTAAAAAGTCCAAAAGAGTAATCTCTTTTTATTTATTATCGTTTTTAGGCCGGTTTTCTCGTGGTCGTAATTTTATAACGTCATTAGTTTATGTTAATTTATTTATTCCTGTTTTTATATACCGCATAAATGTAGAGTTTTTTATTTATTTTTTTGTTTTTTCGTTATTGTAAGCCGATTAGTTTTATTTAGATGGTAAAACAACTTTTTATATATTCTGTTATTGTAAACTCGATAATGTCAAATAATAATATAACTTGCAGACCTAGCAGAGGACTCAAAACCACAGAGTCGAAACGTCGGGCCAACTCTAAAATAAAACAACTAAAAAACTAAAAAATTGTAATTTTTTCCTCACGATCGGAGATTCCCAAAAAATAGACAACATCATTTTTCACAATGAAAGTATATAAACGGTGTAAAATAGTGAATCGGAGGGTACGACAAAGCTTTACATATAATCGATGTAGATATTCTAAGACAGATTTTAGAACAAATCAAGACCGACATAACCAACTAAACTTACAAATTACGAAAGCCAGTCATAACATAGAGACAATAATACCACACAGACAAACGAGGGACCTGATAAATCTTGGAGGGAAAACTTTCAAATGGTACACTAGACGACGACGATAAACAGATTAAAGTTAACAGCGATCTACAAGAAAACCTACAGTTACTTACCGGCAGAATTAAGAGGAGTCAGTACTCAGCAAAAATTTCAATTTAGATACCAGCGAGCCTGTAGGCAATAAAACTTACTATACGTAGGTTTGTGTCCTGAAAGTATGAAAATTCATATAAAATTAGCGTAGACCTAGACCACAAGTCACATTAGAGACATCTAGCGTAAAATACAGAAACCCAACTTGCGATAATTTAAGATAAAAATGAAAATTTGCAGTTCAAAGGAATTGGAGATTTTTAACAAGAATGAACTCTCCTAAATTTTATTGTGCACATAATTGTTAAACATACTATTTTGCTTTGTATTTAAACAACTTTTAACGAAATATTTCAATTTCTCGTTTGTGAAATATCGAGAGAAAAAACAAGTATTATTAGAGTTAAACAATTTAAAAAAACGCCATTAAAATTAAAAAACTCGACGTTATTTGCTAGATTTAGGCTTTATCTTTCTAAAATAGTCACAATTTAAAGAAATGAGAATACCTACTAACAGGAATTTGATTTGAAAAAAATCAAGTTTTACCATTTTTTACAAGTTCCAGAGCTAATATCTCCATTCTAATACATTTTTTCTTATTTTTATCGACGTTACCTTTAATTTAAGATATACGTCATTATTCTGGTACAAATAGTTTGCCAGAAATTCGCATTGAAAAATGTATGTAACTTGCAAATCTTGGTACTGACTCCTCTTAACGACGAAAATCAGAAATTGACATTTAGCCTATTAAATAACTCAATTCAAATTAATAAGGGAAACTTAAAACAATTACATTTCATCCAAGTTCTTACTAATATAAATTTATTAAATGAAGAAATAGACAGAATCCAAAAAAATATAATTTTTGCAAAGCATAACATAATGAGCCGATCTATTCTTACCCAGGAGAAATATATTTTTACGAAATAGATATTTTTAAAATGTAAGAAATTAAAAGCTCTTTACTGCAAATAGAAAATAAACTAATATTTGTAATTGCTATCCCAAAGTTCTATAAAGAAAAGGGGAAAAAATACAAACTCCTTTCTATTCCAAATGGCAATCATGAGGATCTGGTCATTGAAGAAACAGTTATATAGGGTGATTTAAAATTGAGGTATCATTTTAATTTTAAGAAAAAAAGACTTTTTGTTTTAAATATTAAATATATTCTTATTTAAATTTATTACAAATAGGTTCCGGTTAATAATGAAAAATTATGTCGGTCAAGTGCCCCCCCCCCCTACTGGCTCGGCAGGCTCCCACTCTTATACCAAAATTCTGAATCACTTTGTTCAATAAACTGTTGTCAATGGTTGAAATCTGCACGATAATGTTGTTTTTAAGTTCTTGAATTGTTGTGGGATTATTGCTGTACACTTTCGATTTCAAAAAACCCCACACAAAATAATCCATCGGTGTCAAATCCCACGATTTTGGTGGCCAATTCACTCCTCCTCTACGAGAAATAATGCGATCTTCGAACTTTTCCTTCAAAACATCCATTGTTTCTCTTACTGTGTGGCAGGTGGCACCGTCCTGTTGAAACCACTTATTCTCTACGTCCAAATCATCAATTTCCCGCCACAAAAAGCTCCGGATCATCTCCCTGTAGCGATTTCCATTGACCGTAATCGCATTTTCATTTTCGTTTTCAAAAAAATATGGTCCGATGATTCCTCCTGACCACAAACCACACCAAACCGTAACTTTTTGTGGATGTAATGGTTGCTCTAAGATAACCCTTGGATTCTCTTCACCCCAAATGCGGCAATTCTGTTTATTGACGTAGCCATTGAACTGGAAATAAGCTTCGTCGGTGAAGATTATTTTGTTAAAAGAATTCTCATTTTAAAAAAACGTTCAATTTGAGCTAAGAGAACTAAAGCAAATTTAATTTTGATCATAAATGCAAATAATGTAAAAATGTAAAATACTTGCAATGACTTAGAATATAAATTAAATGAAAATTATATAATAAACTTTCATAATTGCTGTATTCAAATAGATAATATGAAATTTCAGAACCTAGAGAAGGAATTTAACCAACATATAATACTACCCAATTACTTAGAAATAGGAAATATCAGCGATGCGGTTAATGTGAAACAATTGCATTTAAAACAAATTAAAAATATCAATGAGATAAAGAAAATAAAAAATGTAACTAAGAATAATAATTATGTAAGTACCACATTTATTGTAATATTAATAGCAATTGTAGTACTGTATATTGTAAAAACAAAATCCAATCATGTTAACGTTGAGTTGGTAACGAGATCGAAAAAGGATAGAGTCCAGAAGGACATCAAGCTTAACGAGGGGGAGTTATATTCCTGGCGAACTCATCATTTTTCTAAACACACGGTTGCGTTGCCAAGGAAACTGTCATCAGTTTTCACGCGAAATGGGTTTGTTTTCGCCAAAATAAATAAAGATGAACCGACCTTGAAAATAACTAAACAGGATCATCTAACTTCCATTATATAAGTGAAGTCTCTAAATTTTGCGGAGAGATGTGTATATACTATGTACATTTACCTGAATATAATTGCGACGGATATGTTAGAAATGCATTGTTTACTTCATCTAGTATAAGATTGATAGATATAATAGATAAACCTTGTATTCTCTTGAATTGTTTTGAATTTATTTTATTTTTTAGTCTTATATATAGAATTGAATTTGAATTTATATTATACGTTAATCTTCTGGATCTTCTTGAATTTATTTTATTTATGTTGATGTACTTTGAACTAACATTAATTCTTAATATTTTATACCTATTCGAATTTACTTCATTATATGATATGTTGATTTCTTACATGATATATGAAACTGTTTCTGTCAGATTGCTTTATTTCCAGGTAAATTTAAAGAGGCGCGCGTTATGTGAGCTGGGTGTTCCTTATTTCTTAAGAGATTATGTCGTCCGGCAATGACACTATATCTCTGCGCAGAGTGAATATACTCAGTACGGAGCATAGTGGACTTAACGTCTGTCATCTTAATGCGAGAAGTATTCGCAACAAGATCGATATATTAGAAGAGTTATTTGGGGGGTCAAAAATACACGCATTACTTGTCTCAGAAACTTGGTTGAATCCAAATATCAGTTCAGACTATATCTCGATTAGTGGATATAATATTTTTCGTTGCGACCGGCTTTGTCGCAGGGGAGGTGGCACGGTCATCTATGTGAAAGAGACACTGAAATCACAATTATATTGTGTATCGGATCCATAGGATGTACTCAAGTACGTTTGCTTTGAAATCACGGCAGATGGCAGTTTACTGCCCTCCCACTGCTTTTGACGTCAAAATGGCTTTACGTTTACAAAATTCCCTAACTGCAATTATATTGAGATGCAACCACGTCGCAATTGGAGGTGATTTTAATGTCAACATGATGTGTGATGATCGTTCCACTTGTGACCTGAAATGTATCTTTCAAACGTTAGACTTAAAAGTTAGTAATTCACTTTCAACGTACTTTAATACCCAACACCCATCTCAGCTTGATCTGTTCTTAGTGTCAAATTCTGACTATTCCTTACTTACAAATCAATTAACGCCACCTAGCGACTTCGACCACGATATCTTGTTCATAACATATGACCTCTCAACCACATAGCCCTTGATAGACTTTTTAATGAGTGCTCAATGATATCGTGGGAGGCTATTTACAACGATTTATGTTCGGATGATAAGGTGGAGCACCTAACTGCTTATCTGCAATACCTTTATGATAAATTTGTCCCAATTCGAACACGTACCTTGCATTCCTGCGGCTCTCCGTAGTTCACGGATGAGATCCAAAGAATGATTGCAGAGAGGGAATTTCTTTATCAGAGATTCAAACGTACCAAATCCAACGATGATCTGAATCGTTATCGGATCATCCGGAATAGAGTAATTGTGGTCATTCGCTCAGCCAAGCGCCGGTATTATGGCTCACAACTTAACGCCAATCAACATCCAAGGAAACTATGGAGGAATTTACTGAATTTGGAAATATATGGCAGAGATCAGCCCAAGTGCAATCTGGATCCTGATAATTTAAATAGGTTTTCACTTCAATCCAAAGTCAAGTTGTTGCCCCAATGCAACAGTTACCTGATCTTGTGCTGCTAAGTCAAGTCAACACACATAATTCTGAATTTTCTTTTAGGTGCGTAGATGCAGACGAGGTTATATATGCGATTAATAGTATTAAATCTTCAGCCACAGGGCCAGACAATATCTCTCCACGATTCGTAAAAATAATCTTACCGCATATCCTCCATATTCTCGTCCATATATTTAATGCTTGCCTCACTACTTCTAACTTTCCCTTGATGTGGAAAAAAACGAATGTCTTGCCTATCCCTAAGTCTCGTTAATCCTCCGAACTGGCTGATTATAGAACCATTAGCATGCTCTGCTTCTTTGGTAAAGTTCTCGAAAAGCTGATGCACGTCAAAATGGCATCTTATCTAAAACAAAACGACCTCTTATCACGTTGGCAGTCAGGCCTTAGAGCGTGTCATAGTTCCGAAACTACTTTACTCAAAATAGTATCTGACATAACTGACTCGATTGATAACGACCATATAGCGATATTGGTTCTTCTGGACTTCAGCAAGGCCTTTGACTCAGTGAATCACAGTAGTCTGCTTAGTAAGCTCCACCAATATTTCCGTTTTTCAAGCACATCAATTAATTTCATCAAAAGCTTTCTTGGGCATCGCAGTCAAACAGTAAAAGTGAATAATACCACTTTTCCTTAGTAGCGGGATCCTCCAGGGATCAATATAGGTCCGCTTCTCTTTTGTTGCTACATCAATGTTCTCCCAATGACGTTACATGACTCAATAGATCACCTTTACACTGACGAAGTGCAGATATATTTTGACCGACCAATATGGCTTGTCGAGGACTGCGTCTCTCGATTAAGCGACGATTTGGAAAGAATATCTGACTGGGCGAACCGTAACTATCTAACGCTAAATCCGCTCAAGTCAAACTGTATAGCTTTTTACAGGAGAAATCTAGATCTTAGTACTGGGCTTATAACTTAAATTGATACTACTATAACACACTCAAACTCAGTTAAAAGTTTAGGCATAGAAATAAATCAGCGGCTGACATGCTCCAACTACGTCTCCTCTGTTCTAGGAAAAGTGTATGGATGCCTTCGTCAGTTAAGAACGTCGGCTAGTATATTATCGAGTCATATGCGTATGAAACTCGCTAAATCTTTGGTATTACCTCACTTAACTTTTGACAGTTTAATTTTTTCCAAACTCGATTCTGGTTGCCAAAGAAATTTTTACTATCAGATTTATTCACGGGTTGCGTAGATTTGCTTATATCTCTCTTTATGTGGAGTCCTTTGTGGGATTTCACTTTAAACATACTTGTCACGAAGATGCTTACTATTTTTTATTCTCTAATCCACCTAAAGGAGCCAAGTTACTTACTTGATCGAATACAATTTTTAGAATCGGCCCGGCATCGAAACATTCTTTTGTCAAGCTTCAGAACCTTATCAGGTGAGCGCTCTTACTTTGTGCTGGTGTTCCGCTGCTGGAATTCTCTAAGCGCCCAATATTCAGTGCGCGGGATCTAAGCACGCATTTAAAAGGTTTCTGACAACAGGTCACATAACGTAAATTCGCAAACTAATAGTTTAATCATTTCACTGGCAGAATATGCTTTAGATCTTATATATTCAATATTTACGTAGACTTTATAGGTGTACAGTTAGTTAATTAAATTTAAATGTATGTTTATATATCTCTCTTTAAAAAATAAATTTTCCCTACCGATTAAGCAGGTACAGTTATAAGATTTGTAATCTTGTGTACTAATTAACCAATAAAAATAAATAACATTCATATAATATGCATTATGTAATTATTTCCGTTTTCATTAAATATAAGCTTCCCACGATTTCATTCGCGAAATCGTGAAAAACAAATATCTCGAGTTACAAACTCAATGTCGGCACGTTTAGCTGAATTAGCGTAAATGAAAATTTCTAAATTAAAAATTAGGAAATATATTTTTTAATCGAATTAGTCGAAGTTCAATAAAGCTCCTGAAATTATATTAAGAGTTCTTTTATTTTTTTGATTCCAAAAAAAAAAAAAAAAAGGGAAAAGTCGCGCAACTACGCGATCCAAATGCATTGGACTAATGGGTCTCAAATCAAGGTCCGCAGCGAATGTGTTTTCCATTACACCAAGGATACTATAATTCAATCATTTTTGCGCTATTTGCATCGCGAACACTATTCGCGTTATTATAAATTTTAGGTTTTTTTCCAAAATCCACGGCAATAGTCTATCGTCTATACTTCGTCACTTCAGTGATGCCTTAACAAAATTTAGCTCATTCTTAGTAAACCAATTATACATACACTAATCAATGCCGTAAGCAGATTCTTGATTATGTTATCGATTTGTACCTCTACTCAACGTATACATATATTCATGTGTGATTAGTTAGAGATTATCACTCGGGAAATTAGGAAACCTATTGTGACATACATAAGTCCTAGATTGGACTTAAATTGACCGAAAGTACATAAGTAGTCAAGCTCATGTACTTATGTACTTTCGGTCAATTTAAGTTTTATGAAATTGGTATGTTATTTGACTGGCACAGCCTTTATCCAATTAGCATATATACTTTCAAAATAAGTGCCTCGTGTAGTTCAAATCAATTACAATCAATTCAGCTCTTATAGCAGAAAATATTCATAAGTGTCCGCTCGTTATAATAATCATCATAATTTCCTATATTCACAGAAATTTTCTTCAATTTTTTTCAAATCGAAAAACATCATCCCCTCAAAAATACTTGGAACTTCCTAAGTTTCATCTATATGAACGTCAAATCAGGAATAGCCTTTTTCGAACACGAGGTTAATAAGGATAACCGAAGGTTGGCAGATAAGCTATTGAATTCCATCTGCTCTTCTCTTTATTTCTGGAGCACTTGGATAGGGTATTTTATGAGCTATGACGCACAATAAATGTTAAACTTAGCTATTTTTGTAACAATCGGGCATCGTTAACGTCAGCTGTTATGATGGATGATGATGAAATGATGAATCCCAATAGGGCGTGGGGCTAATTTTGATATTTTTCGTGAGGTACTTTAGAGTTTGGAGAAGTGATTGAATTTGTTTTCTTTAGTTTTAAATATGAGACTTTAGAAGTTAGAGATTTTTTTAATTTTGTTGGTAAATGTACACTTTTTATGAGCTACCTGCATATTATGACGAACTGTAAAAGGGAAATAAATTCAACGTTAATGATGTGTAAGTAATCATAAAAGCATGTATCCGGTGGTAGCGTTTTGGTATCCATAAATCAACCCCAAAAAGTGAATACGTATTACGTACATATGTAGCTAATATTTGGAATTTTGCTTGTTATATATAGGTACATACAGCATATACAAATTCTAAATTCATGTCTTGTTTTATCGTTGAATGCCTTAAATAATCGCGGAAAAATTCTATGGGCGAATAAGTTCAACTTTTCGGTGGTTGATAAGCGATAAAAAAAAACTTAATGATGCAATAAATTATGTAGAAATGAATGAAGTGCAACAGTTCACATTCTGGATCGTAGGATAAGGAAGAAATTACTAATTTTCAGAAGTATTACATAGGGATGTGACTACCACTATTATATGCTCATTATTTATTTTTAGAGTCTACGAAGTGCATATCTTATAAACTATGCAAATACCTACATATGAAAGAAAAGACAAACTTTTAAATTTTAACTAAGAAATTAAATTGCAACAATCATGAAAAATTAGCTAGTAAGTAATATGAAACAAAAATAAAAAATAAAAGAAAATGTTGTTGAGAACATAGTCATAAAAAATTATAACTTCGAATTTAAGATAAATAAACATTTATGTTAAACAAAAGAGCAAAAAGTAAAGAAATTTAAAATTCCTCCTAGTAATCTACGTGCATTAGGAAGAAATTAAATCTTTGGATTTAGAACGGTTAGGAATACTCGTATATCATGGAAAACTTTATTGAAATTTCATGCACAAATGGCTTATGGTTCATATAAAGTTTGACGATTTGGAATATATAATATGTGGAAAATGATTGTTTCGTTCTTAGAGACATACCAGGCGCATAAATAAGCGAGCAAGTCAGGTGAGTAAATAATATTGAAGCATAGAGTATCTGCTACAAATACAATGCCCATTTGCTTTCAGGACTCTGGCTAAAAGCATACATCTTGCTTTATAAGGTAGCAAATTATTCAATCTACGAAGAACTTATTCATTAATATTACAGTGGAATTATTCTGAGTTGATTAAATACTCATGTAAGGTTTCCAAGCAATTGAAGCATATTCTAAAATAGACCGGAGTAGAGAAATATATATATATGCCGTAGACATTTGACGTAACTCAGCACTTTACGAAAAGTCTACACACTTCATGAAAAGTAGGCAGATAGTGTATCGGTTTTAACTTACCTACTTTTTACATTATGTTTTTGAAATTTTTAGTCAATTCGTGAAATGCTAAAAGCAGGTCTAGGTGCGACATCCCCTTTCATAACTCATTTCCCTCTCCTAGTATTTGGTTATACCGGGTGATATTACACTATCGGCGTAAAGGCTTTTAGCATTTCACGAATTGACTAAAAATTTCAAAACATAATGTAAAAAGTAGCTAAGTCAAAACCGGTACACGATCCGGCTACTTTTCATGAAGTGTCTAGACTTTTCGTGAAATGCTGAGTTTAAGGTTAGTTAAGGTTTTTAATATAAATACACAGAAAGAAAAAATTAGTTATATTAAAAAAATATTGATAAATATCAAGTAAATAAGCTGTTGATTTTGCGCCAAGTAAATTTTTATTATCATCTAGAAAACATATTCTTGATTCAACTTTTGGTTGCTTGTATCATTATCACTGAAACTAAATTCAAGGGGAAATATTGACCTGTTTACTTAAATTAAACATTGAAATATTAATACATATAAGTAAATGAAATGTCTATAAATACCTTATTTTGCCAATAAATTGAATTATAATAGTTTTGCTAAAATCTATACCATAAAACGTATAGATTAAGTAAATTAATGATAAATTTCATGTATCGTATTATCCTTGTGTATAGAACTATATATAGTGATTGTGAAACGAAGTTCTATTGTAGAGGCGTTAATACTGCAGACGTAACCAAAGGGTAAGCCAGCAATATGCTTCGCTCCAATATAATAGCAACGATTTCTTGACTGGACTTGATGTAGGGAAGGTAGCAATTTTTTCTTAGAAATTTACCGGGAAATTTTTCCTTAGAATTTTTATTCATTATTGAAGACCGACAATCAACGGCACACATTGTATTTGAAAATGCGACCAGTCGGCCACCAGGCTGAATAAAAATTCAACCGAAACATTTTCCGTCAATTTCTAAGAATTTCATTTACGCATCTACGCTATTGCTGGGCGATGTCTATTGATGTTTTCTAAACATCGTTGTTTGGGCTCTCGATATTCGATATTTTTATATCGATCTCGACGCACTAAAACATCAACGTACATCGATGGTATCCCTTCGATGTAAGGGAGTTATATGCTTCTTTCCGCAAAGGAAGCCACTGACTTATAACAATGGACTGAGTGATTTGCTATTTCATTTCATGTGGCACAAATGTTGTGTTTCTAGAGCTGTGTTTTAGAGCACCCTTTAAAGTTTTTACTACATAAAAAATATGTAAAATTCAACCAATCACATGAAATTTTACATCCGAAAATCGATTTAAATTAAAAAAAATATGTTTTCTTGTGTCCAAGTGATATTTTAATCGCTTATAAGGAACTAAACTCATTCCGACTTCGCATTACTTGGAACGAACAGATTAAAGTGAAAAAATCACATTACTATGTTTCCATCACTGACTATAACAATGGACTGAGCGATTTGCTATTTCATGTGGCACAAAAAAAAAATTGTGTTTCTGTATATCACCGTTAGAGCACCCTTTAAAACGTTTACTACATAAAAATATGTAAAACTCAACCAATCAGATGAAATTTTACATCCGAAAATCGAATTAAAGTAAACAAAAATATTTTCTTATGTCCAAGTGATATTTTAATCGCTTATAAGGAATTAAACTAATTCCGACTTTAATTTTCAAAAGTTATTCTTAACTGAATCCTGCGTATGGGCAAGAGAGACGGAGTATGGTAAAACTTTCTTTCTGCTGTGATTGCATCTGCAGCCAACTTAAAAACATCAAATGGCATAAGAAAACGATTAGTAAGAAATATTTTGTGTTGGTAGCTCCAACTCTGCCATAGGGCGAAAGAGAAAACTTGTGCCATCCTTTCCTATAGGAAAATGGCAATACGCTCAGTCCATTGTTATAAGTCAGTGATGTATGCTGTACAAAGCAAATAAAATTCCAAAAAATTAATCTAGATTTGAAAACAGAAACAAGTATTTCAATAAAATTTTTGTGTAAAACGGAAAGAGAGAAGTAGTGAAGAGATTGTTCATTTCATTTTCAAAGCACTGTTACAATTGATCATTATTAGTTCTTAGAATAATTTGGGCGGGGGGCAGAAAAATCGTTCGGTGGAACCAATCGGAATTCTTTTAAATAGTTGGGAGGAAACAATCAGAGTACCCTTATCGTAAATAGATCACACTGCTGTCACTCCTTTGGAACCGCTTGCAGCAAAAATGCTCTCCATTGTCGCTACTTCCGTGCCAGCCAAACGTCTTTTCTCTAAGGCAGACGAGACTATAACTCGAAAGGGAAAGAGTTTGCCTGGAAAATGCCTTTGCCAGTTATTGTTTCTTCAGTCTGTAGATAAGAAGTTTTGGAACCTGTAATTTTTCATTTTTATTTAATTCATTTATGCGTTGTTTTTAGAAAACTTTTAATTTAGAATTGATAATGGAGGACTTTTTGATATTTTTTTAACACGTTCACGCCGGCGCCGATATTTATATTTTTTACTGTGAGACGGTACTTGAATTCATGTTTCGCTTTATCTGGCGACGCGGTACTATCGCACCCGATCATGTCTGATTTGGATGAAACTTTCACAGTTGTAGGGAAAATCAGAATACATACCTTATTTATATTTTTTTGTTTCCTCCTATTACGCCCCACCTCCCGCTAGGCAGATTTTTCAGATTCAAATGGCAAATGAAGCTTAATGTTTTATATTTTTCACACAAAATATAGTATTTATTTAAAAAAAATAGTATTCTTCACTAGTGCGGGCTGCTAGTACTTTTTTCTATTTTTAATTTCAAACTAGGAACCTTATTTAACTATGTACAAAAAATTGCGATTGTGTGAATAAGTTGAAATTTGGCCGAGATAAGGGGTAGTCAAGGTATATCGAAGAAGGGTAGTGGTCTTTTAGTAACATACCTATGTCTGTAGCAACTTAATTCAAAAATAATTTCGCAAACCATGCAATATAATTTAATTAATTGGGAATAAAGACTTATGATTTTTTTTTTTATATGAAAGATGACAGATTATAGATAAATTTAAGAGTTAAAAATGATTTAAATGTTGCAAAATTTAACAAAAAGATGGCGTTGAAAGTAATGTAATGACCGATGAAATGTAGTATTTTACGGAAATCGTTTCAGATTCGGCAATTAGAAACCGATCGTAATTTAGCCAAAAGAAATACTTTTAAAACAGATTGTAGTACTCTTAGGTAATTTCCGAACTGGAAAATTGATTTCAAAACATTATTTTTTATTAAAAATCCAAAAATTTTGCCTCCCCACCCTGCTGGGCCCACCTATTAAATTTATACCCATTGTATGGCGACATATCTTAGCTATAATTTGAAAAAAGAATTATTTAAATCCATCGAACATTTATAGAGAAATATTGATTTTACTGGATCAAGATAATTTGAGATTACCCAAAAAAGCGCAATTTGGTCGTCTTCCAGCACAGAAGAGACTCTATAATTTTTTAAATATGAACACTAAAGCTTATTTGTAGAATGAAATCGAACCTATGTTTTGTCTCGTAATCACGTATGTAATTAGTTCGTCAATCCGATAAATAGTATCGAGTTATCTCGAAAAGAAATCAAACCAGTACTTTTTAAAGTAGAAAATGGTCGTTTTTTGAGTGAAAAATGGTTTTACTTTAATCTAGGGCTTGCAAAAAACCCTTAGGTCGGCGAAATTTGCCACCTAATCAAAAAACGTTCGCAACAGCCCGCTAATCCATCCGAAAGAAATAACTGCAAAATATATGCAAAATGAAGGAAGCGGGTGTATATGTTACCCCAGTACCAAAAAAAACATTTTTGAAAAGTAAATCGTCCGTATGAAGTTAACAGAATAAAAAACGAACCCCGCTACTCAATCACACTCACTTCCCTATTTCATTTGATACCACACATGCCCCATTTTGGCTTGAAGGCTCGCTGGAGTGGGGGCAGCGAGCCTTCAAGCCAAATTTTTTTACACCTATCTTTTTCTCCAGAATACCACAAATCCATCTAAAAACAGCATTGCATTGGGATGGTCATAGCTCCCACGCAAAGTAATTTTTTTTAATAACTTTTTAAAGTCACTGTATATCGTAATGTGACGAAAATTATTATTAACAAAACTTTTTTCGTTCGGTGCTGCTCATTGAACAAATAACTAATAAGGAAACGGAGTGCTGTGCGAATACAGTGTACGTGTTTAAGTAATTCAACAGTATGACCTATTATCGGGGCGGGGTGGGGGATGACAAGAAGGCCTACGGCATATTGTACGTCAGTTCAACATTTCTGGCATTTTCTATTTTATGAAATTGTATGTATGTCAGTCATACAAAGGCAATAAGGGGGCGCTAAAAATTTGTTTATATTACATAGCAATTTGGATTATAAAAAGTGTCCTCCTTCAAAATGTCAGGATTTCATTACTGCCATAACGACACGAATACAAACACAGCACACTAATACATTTCGCCGAGTGGCTTAGGTTGCTCCGTTCTCGAGATGTGATTTTTTGGAAACGTCGTTTCATCGCAAAATCACGAAATTTCTATAAGTTATGATCATAATATTGAAATAAAGGTTTTTTTTTTCAAATATACGTTAAATTTCCATTATTTAAATTTTCAACTATAATTGGGGAAATTTAAAAAAATAAGTGCATTTTTGGGGAATTTACCAGCTCGATATGGGGAAATGTCACGATTGCCACCTGGCAACTCTGGTTTAGATTTTTCCTTGCTCCCGTCTTTATTTATAACTTAACACTTTCACGCCGGCGCGTACCATCGATGGCTCGCACAAGAGTGACTCATCTGGCGGCGCGTACAACCGGTGGGTCGCACAAGATTGTCTCGTCGGGAGGCGCATTTGATTGTGATATCAAGCGGTGCTTAACACCAAAAAATTGCCGTATACCTACTTAAATAACATTTAAATGCTGTATTTCAATACTAAAAATCACCAATGATGACATTCCTTCACTATAAAATTCAAGCACGGAGGTAGTGCTTTCTTGTAAGGAATGACAGATACATTTCACAACAACAAGGCTGTTAAGAGATGATTTCAATATCGTAGCAAAGGAATGACGAGATCCTGCCATAACATTCGCTCCGTCTATCCCAATTCCTACAAGATTTTCTATTTTTAGACCATCTTTTAATAATTGCGATCTAAATATATCAACCAAGGAGGTAGCATCGCCGGCCTCCACTACAATCAATTTGTAAAATGTTGTTACAATTTGTTGTTTAGCTTTACTGAAATATTTAATCATTAGACATAACATTTTTGTTGTATCTTGTGGTCGTCGTATGAAGGATTTTAATATGAAAAACCGACTTTATACTTATTTCGAAACTTTATTCATCTACTTCGTTTTCTTAAACTTATTTTTAACTTCTATAATTATTTAATAATTCAAACGCATTAAAGCTTACACTAAATAAGATACTGAGGCGAGCGAGCGGATGGCAGATACACGACTGACTAACTATATGACGTGAGCAAAAGGGTGCTTGACTCTTCTAAATGTTAAGTGGCGGTACTGCCAGATATGTGATCTTTTTCGTATATGTTATAAGTCGCTACAATCTATAGCAGTGCTCTCATCAATAATCATTGAAAATGAATTTTCTCCGACATCTAATACTAAATCATTCAAAAGGCAAGGAGAAATTACGTTTTTGATTATTGCCGTGCATTTAGTCCTATGTAACTGTAAGTCACTTAGTATTTCAGAGGTTTCATCTAAGCTTTTTATAAGAATACCTAGGTGATCAACAGAAGAAATTGAACAGTGCTCAGATATAAATGCAGCAATTTTGAGCTCAGCTATTTTTCTTTTTTCCGATATACTAAATTTTACATAATTTGTAATAGTTCTGTTGGAACTTACAATAATCGAGAATTTTACGGCTTCCCAGCTTCCCAACCCACACGAGAAGTTTTAATGGAAGAAAGGATTTTCTTCCCATTGTGCTTAGATGTACCAGCACAATAATGCGGCTATGCTTAGTTCCTTATGTGATTACCGAGTGCAGTGTGCACGCCTAGGCAACCTGCAGCGGTCAAATTAAATATTACTAAATAATAAAATCCCCAATTTTTCCCCCTACTAAATATTTTTCCTTATATAATTCCCCATGATTCCGTTTTCGCCAAAATTTCCCTAGCGATTGGATTTTTCCCCATTTTGGGGACAAAATCCCCCAACCTGGCAGTCCTGATCTAAACCGAAAAACACAGAATTTTTTTTATGATTTACCAGTCAGACATTTATTCAGAGTGTTTAAAATTCATTAATATCGATGTTGTTGTCTATGCTAAACTTCGATGTTCGGTTCCGATGTGCCGGAATTAGTCTATGCGCATAAAATTTGTTAGTGGCCCAGGCACCCGTTGTTCAGCAATGCATAACAATTCTAACGAAAAAATTTCCATTAAATTTCTAAGAAAAAATTACTGCTTTCTTTACATCAGGACGAGGCATCGTTGATTTTATATTGGAGCGAATACGCCGAACCGATTCATCGTTGATTTTATATTCTAGCGAGGCTTTACTGGTTGTTCTACTTCCCTTTGGATGTTATTAGTTTGGTTATGCTCTTACGGCGTATCTCAGTTGCAGAGCTTTTAGCGACTGAGCCATCTAACATTATAACAAGGAAGCATTTTCGCAATCAATAGTTCTGTACACAAGGGTATTAGTATAGGTACACAAACAGCAGTAGTATCGTGTATTTTGATTACCAACAATAAAATAATTAAAATGACCATCTCTTCTCTGTATGTCTACGCTCCTTCAAACTATGAATACCGCGTTGATTAAAACTAATATATCAATTATTTTGGACAGTTCTTCATTTTTAATAAATAAAATTTATTTTCATTGTCTATAGTCCATTTTTGAAAAAATTAGCTACTTTAGTATTTACATTTTTACATGAGTTTTTCATTCTGAATTAAATTGTTGCTAATATATTTAAAATCGTTAAGATTTTGTAACACGAAAATTTGTTGGGTTAATAATGAAGTGATGAAAAATTTTATTTTGAAACTGGGGCGTAAGTCCAATTGTGAGAGTTTCAAATGGATATTCAAAATATTATGAGATCACAGCTTTATGTTTAATTATCAAAGTAACAGTTGAATTGTAAATGTGCAATGAAATCTTTTAGACAATTTAATATCAAATCTCACTTTCGAACAGCCGCGGGAAGATACTTGCAAAAAATGTGATCTTTTAAACATTAAAATTAAGTAAAGATAGAGATTACTCTATAGGATTTTTTACCGGGTTAAACTTATATTTGTTCAAGAAGGAACTCTTTTTGGATTCTCCGGTATATAGCAAAAGCTAAAAAATGTTTTATTTGTTATTTCATCACACAACCCATTATATTTTGGGTCAAGTTTCAAGTCTTGGTTTGACTCATCAACAGGTCCCAATTAGCGAAATTGAGTGACTTGAAAAACAAATGCTAATACGAAACCTTCTTCTTCTTCCATTTTATTTTTGCTTTTTCAGTCCACTGCGGGCGAATACAGGTTCGATTCGTTTCGAATGAATCTGGTTTTTTTTTTTTAAATTTTTTAAATATTTTTGATAAAAAATTTGTTTTTTCTTCTATTTTTCTCAATTTTTTTCATTTCTTTTCTTTGTTCTATTTTTTCATTTGTTTTTCAAGTCACTCAATTTCGCTATTTGGGACCTGTTGATGAGTAAAAACCAAGACTTGAAACTTGGCACCCAAAATATAATGGGTTGTGTGATGAAATAACAATTAAACCATTTTTTAGCTTTTGCTATATACCGGAGAATCCAAAAAGAGTTCCTTCTTGAACAAATACTAATGATAGTGATGATTCTTTTCAACTATGTTAATCTAAGCTCTTATAAAAAAAAAAATTACTTTTATAAGCATCTTCTATAATCCTCTATTCTGTATTTGGTAGCTCGAAGTCTAAAATGTTTAAATTTCATAATTTGGGAGAGTGCCTCGTAATAACTGCGATAAGGTTACGCACATTATTACGGTTCCTCATCAGCAGAGATTCGGTCCTCCTAGGACAAACCTCGGGCCACAGCTGTCTTGCATTCGAGCATGTGGTCAATTCTCTCCATTTGCGATGTACCAGCTTACATGTCTGTATGTCTAGAATCCTCTTCACGGATTCTAGCGGCCGATCTATGGGTTCCTCCTCTCAACAGGTAGCCATAGTGGAGCTCATTCTGGTCAGATTATTAGCTGCATCATTACCAAATCTGTCACTGTGGCCACACACCCAGCAGATACTGTTAACAAGGCGCAATCTAAAGGTGTTCGAGTTCAGGACCTTGATTGCTGCTTGTCAATACAAATCCTGATTACTCGATCAATGGGTACTACATAAGTTGTTGTCAATAGCCAGCCTGGTTTTCTAATAGCAAAAAAATCATTTGAGGGAATGCTGAGTACACCTGGCTCCCACTCACACATCCATTTTCGAATAGCTGTAAGGACAGTCTAAGGACAATATAATCCGTAGCTGTCTGTAACACGTAGATCAGCTCTCTGTGCGACTTTTCAGGTAAATCGCTTTCTCTAAAGCGTTGCACCACACCAATATTCAATAGGTGAGAATGGACCCCACCATAGCGGTGTTCATCCAGTGCACGTGGCAAGGGTGAGTTTCCCATGTTTTCTTGCAAGTATACAGTTCAATAGCCGCCTTTTTGACGCGTTCATTGACATTTTTCCTCCAATTTAACTTAGAGACCCAGGTATTTGGATTCAAAGCTCAATTCAAGCGTATTTCTACCCAGCTCTTCGGGTTAGTTCGCTGATTGTCGATCGGAGCTTACCCGAGACCAGGATGACTAGATCATAAGCATATGGTACCGCTTTTATTCCATCCCTCTGTAAAGAGCCGAGAATTTCATGAACCACCAATAGCCACTGTCTAGGTGAAAGAACTCCTCCTTGTGGAGTACCTCTGGACACCATCTCGTAAACTTTATTGCTATCAAGCTCTGCGTATGCTAGGTGGGTAGTGAGCATAGAGTTGATCCACCTGCATATATAGGATTTGACTCCTACACCAACCGGGGCATCTGAAATGGCCTCTATACTAACGCTGTTAAAGGCGACCTAGATATCCAGAAATGCATCTGTAGTGTATTCTTTTTTACCGATTGATTTTTCAATGGTTCCTACTACGTCATGTAGCGCAATTTAAAGCGTTCGAAAATTCGTAAATGTTTTCGATTAATCATTAAAGAATCCCTTGCAATTATAAAAGGCATTCATTTATTATGCTTATTTGAACGTATATAGTCCTACACTACTTATATGTATAGGTGACGTCCAATGCCGATCATCTAAATACGTAATTATCCGAAATCTATCATCAATAATATAAGAGCAATAACTTCCGTTTTCAATACCTGCTTTTTTGTAACCAGTCTAATTCAGGATTGCCCTAAATTGATAATTTTAAATGGAATAGTCGATAGTGATAAAATACCGCACAATTTCTGGATTATTTATCGTTGTAAAGAACTATGGCAGATAGTTTATCTAATTTATTTCGAATTGCATTTGTAATGGCCCACAATTTCCTCGATATATTATTTGAAGCATTCGCACATAATCATAGACTTCAATATTAAAAAGACTGCTAGCTGCAGACCTTTCCCATACAAAATATTTGAAGTCAGCATATGCCTCCATCACACGGGCAAAACATCCCAAATTGAGTTGTGCTGTGGCACGAAACGTCCCAATTTACTGTCATATTGCGGAATATTACATAATTAGGGCTACCATAATTAGCTAAAATGATGGGAAATTTTTAATCTTATTTTAAAAATTAATGCAATTGAAAATTATTTCCGTACGCATTTCTTAATTGAGTTGTAGTGAAATATTCGGAAGATATGTTAAATTCGTTTTCTCGTTTCAAATTAAAAACGACCCACATGAACAGTAATGAGAGATGTCTTTAACGATGCATTATAATACTCTGAACATATTTTATTAACAATGTTTATTTCAATTTAGTGGGGGAAGGCTTTGGGGATCGCATATAACTTGAGCCACCTTCTTGGGTGAAAAAGTGGACCGGTCGTGATTGCGCGGAATTGGTTCGTCGGTGAAATTAATATTCCTATGAGAAAAATGTTCACAACAGAGTAGTAATGGCTGTGAAAGAACGAACTGCAATAATATATGCGAAATGTAGTAACTGGGGTGTATGTGACCCAATTGCATGCAAATTTGTTCTTCAGTGACAAAAACTTCCGGAGAGTTTTCTAAATCAGGAAAAAAGTACACCACCCCCATATTACTCGGCGACACCTTTCATTTGATATCAATCATGCCGTATTGTAAATAACCCCCACACAGCGGGGGTTACTACCCCCCTCCACCATTCAAGTATCCAGAGAAAAAATTTCGCCTCCCCCTTAATTGAAGCTAGTAATGAGCTGAAGCGAACAATGAAACCCGTTTTCCGCTAGAACATAACTTTAATGAGTTAGAGCTGATCGAAGGTATGAAAAATCTAATATCGCAATTTGAATAAAAAATGGGTAAATACTAAAAAGTTGACTATGGGGATCGCTATTTAAGACTCCGACTATAGGAGTGTGGGTACTCAAACTTCTTCTTAGGTCCTAAGGAATTCGATTTTGTATTTGGTATTCAAAAATGCAATAGATCAAACCTTGACACACCAAGCTTTCCTCCGCTTAATTAAAATAAACATTGCTGTTTAAAAATAAAGAATCATTTATTGTAAGCCATTTTATGAAAGAACATAGTTAGACCCTGTAGTTTTCCTAGAATTGTAAATAGGCATGAGCGCATCACTCAAGGAGTGTAGTAAAAAGCAAGAAGTTTGCTTACGCACTTACTGAGCAAATTTATGCTGGCAGTTGCAAAGTCCAGATGAAATGTAAAGTAGCAAGTTGAGGACAAGAGGGAACAAGGCTGGTTTTAGGTATTGAGTAGTGTGTGGGTAGAATTTGTTTTGATGAGAGAACAGGGGTACGCAAGCGAAATAAATATGTTATATAATATACATTTAAAGATTAAGTAAATACAGGGTTTATGATGATTTGCGGATTCTTGGATATTGGCCTTGTATTACCTACTCAGCCAATTCTACCTGAAAATTAGTTGAAAATAATAAATAATAAAATATCATTTAGTGTGTCGAAAGTAGTAATTTAGTAATAAAAAACATCTAGTGTGTGGTTTATGTTCACGGTCAGGATTGATGTGCGATCACAGAGTTATCCTGGTGTGTATGAGTATGTGTGTGTGGTTTTACATTAGCGGATTGTTGACTTCATTGTGATTATATGGCTGATTAGTGATTATGAATTAGATTTATCAACTATATTTGAGCGTGCGGTTAATGCCATTTTTCCAGGTTGTGTTGGTTTTTAGTTTTTATTTTGCCCAATCAGTGAGATTGAGGTGAGTGGCATTGTGGATAGTGCTCCTCATGTTTCGACGACTTGGGATTAAAGGATTGAGTTTGGCTTTCCTCTCCCTTTAACACCTGGTGATGGTTTTCCTCCCCGCAACCTATGCCCGTCTACTCTTGTTCAACGTTGAGAGGCTCTCCCTCAACATGGTTGTAAAAATTAAGAAAAAAAAGTATCCGTTTGTAAAATGGCGGTTGTAGTATTGAATGGCATTCCGCATAGGCGCCGTTTTATATATATTCAGCAGCCAGCTCTTTACTTTATTTATAGTGTGAAACCAGGAAGGGTCTGGTTGGCTAATTTCTATGAGCTGTAACTTTCGTTTATCTAAATTCAATAAATCCAAATAATTACATAAAATGTTAACGAAATAAAAATAGTTAAAAAAAAAAAACAAAACTAGTATTCAAATTTTGAGTATATTTTTAAATTTGTTTAATATAGTTATTAAGACTACTATTTTTTAAACTTCGTGAATAAGCGAACAAAAATCTTCTGAGCGACGATATTGTAAATTGATTAAGTAAGCTCGTATTAATAATAATAATTTATTCAGGTCGGTATACACAAGATTTACATCTTTTAAATATATAATATACTTATTCAATAGGTAAATATTAAATGTGAATCTGCATAAAAGTCATAATGTACCTACAACTAAGTCCTAAAGAAAAACAGGATAATAATAGTAATTCAATATAATATTATCTTATTAGGGAGTCAACAAAAAAAAACGAAGTTAAGCAGAAAAGGTATTGTAAAATTCTTAATATTTCTTCAGGAGCGGCAGTTTTAGTATCATAAAAATAAATGAATGAATACTGTAATAGGTTTCTAGATTGTGTGGTGTGCAAAATTGGTGACGACGAATTGAATTATGATTTCCAAAGTACTTAAAGAAGCAAAATGACAACCGTTCGGAGTTACAGCGTAATTAAAAAAAAAGCTATTTTTTTTACAAAAAACCATGTATCTTAAAAAGCACAGGGCAAATGGTCACAATTAAGAGCTCATTGTATGTAGAACTCCCTGGTCTTTCCAATGACTGCTCAACCAGACCCGTACGTCTCTCAGGAGTTATGGGGGTCTAAACTAAACTAAAAACTTCGGATTTTCTTAACTTTTTTTTTTTTTTTAATTTGACATCTATTTTTTCCAAATGGTCATTAGCGTAACTGTTTTTTAATTAAATCTGTAAACTCATTACACCCTACTAACTGTAACCATTAAACTGTATAATTTTTTGTTTAGCTAGGTGAGTACTATCACATCCCGCTCTATGGACCATCATAGTGGAAACACCTCGCATAGTGATTGCGAAACAAAGTTTGACTTAGTTAGTTGTTGTATTGTAGAGACGCTCGCCTCGCTCCAATATAAAATCAACGAAGCCTCAACCTGATGGTAGGGAAGACCTAAGTTTTTTCTTTGAAATTTATTGGAAATTTTTTCCAAAATGTTTATGCATTATTGGAATCCGACAAAGGGTGCTTGGGCTATTAACAATTTTTATGAGCAATAAAAATTCATTTCTTCTTAGAAATTTACAGAAAACGTTTCGGCAGAAATTTTATTCAGTCTGGTGGCCGACTGCAGTTCATTTCAGATAAAATACTTTCACCTGTGCTGTTGTCGACCTCCATTAATGCATAAAAATTTTAAGAAAAATTTGACGTAAATTTCTAAGAAAACATTGGGGGCTTCCCTTCATCGGGTCGAGTCATTGTCGATTTTATATTCTATATATGTATATACAGGGTGTTTCCTCCAAAAAATTGAATGGCAGGAAGGGGGGGGGGGGGCATGTCAACTGTTTCGGAGTTACAGGGTGATTAAGAAATTATACAAGGTTTTCACAAAACATCCTGTATCTTAAAAAGTACAGTGCACATGGTCAACATTAGAAGCTGATTGTATTAAGAACTTCATGGCCTTTCCAGCGACTGCTCAACTAGCCTCGTACTCCTCTCCCCTCGTACTCGTCTCCCCTTGTGGTATAAACTCAAAATTTCGGATTTTCTTACAGTTTTTATTAATATAACCTCTATAGTTTGTGCAAAAAGGTCCTTAGCATAATTTTTTTTTATAAAAACTATAAACTGTAGGCTCTCCTCTTTAAATGGACCTTGCATCCTATGTGCTACCTGCAGCCGGTAAGGAGTTATTAGCTCAAAACCTATTCAGGTCATACCGAAATTAGCTGATATTTCTTTAAAATGACGTGCAAGGCGACAAATTATCTTCAAAATAAGTTTAAGAATAACCAAGATGTTATGGCGGTCAGAATTCCTATTACAAAACAAAGCTTAGTTGGTGACCTAATTTTTCGCCCAAGACGGGCAGAATGTTTGCTTTGAACTTCTTTATCTAATTACATAAATTACTCTTCCCATTAATGTCTCATTATCTACATTTTTCTCATCTTCTCATGTTTACTACATATATATAATCAGTTACTACCAAAACCATTTTATTTTGCCTAATTACATTTTCTTGTAGGCTATATAAGTTAGTATCGAAATAAATGAACAAAAATTAGCTCGTGCTTTTCACATCTAAGAATATGTTCCTTATGGTAATAGTCCTCCGGTAAATGGAAGAAGGCGTTTGGACTTAAGATTTTTTTTTTTTAAATTTAGTAAATAAACCTTTTGGCTGAAGCATAAGTTCAGTTAACGCAAGATTGTCACCAATTAACAGCATTATAGCATACATTGTAATGGTTTTTACATGTACGTACATAGTCATACCAGGGGCGCACCTAGAGTGGGGACGAACGGGACTGGTCCCCCTCCAGAATGTCAGTTTTCTGAACATAATTTACAAATTACGTATAATATGTGGTCTGTATATTATTACAAAGTCCGATAAAATAAAATAAAACCTTTTAATCTACAATAGCAGTCCTTAAGTGCTCAGATGGGTGAAGGACGCGACTTTAAAGCCCTCTTTTTCTAACTTGTTATGACTTGGGACACCTATGGTCCCCCCCAAAGATAAATCCTGGGTGCCTTACTGAGTCAGACCGATTATTTATAATATTTATTATTTAGAATATTCAACAAGCTATACAAATAAAAATCATATCTATGTATGTACATGATTTATAATATTACATTTTTTATATAGCACTACTGTGCAAGATTCAACTGTGTGTGGAATCAAGATTTTGCTAGTGAGGTGCAAAATTCCACAGTGTGTCGAATTGAGCTTGGTGGCGAGATGTAGAAAACTAGTTAAAGGTCTATGAGACTTGTCGGACAGAAAAAATGATTATTACCAATTTTATAGCATTTCATATTCTGAAGAAATTTTTGGTACAATAAAAATGTCCAGAACTGATCGTTTTTACAGTATACGTGAAAAACACAAATTTTTATATGGCAACACCAAGAAGGGGTTGCCTGATTTAGTCCATTTTTGAAATTTTATTTTCTATTACTATGAAAACACCATTTACTAAATTTCAGCTCTCTATGTCAATGCGTTTAATTTTGCTTACGGACAGACGGATATGCAAAAATCAAAATAACTTTTAATATTATCATATTATCATCATCATCAAGATAGGCTTTGAAAGGCGTGACCAATTGATTTTTCTAGGGACAAAATTCAACGGTATGTTGAATCTCGGATATAGTAATGCAATCAACTCTTTAATTAGCTAACTTAATTTATACAAAAATATTTGTGAGATCTGAGCTGGAACGTAGGGGGTGCCAGTTTATAAAGATAACTCTTTTATAATTCAAATATATTTTTTTTTATTCTATATATTACTTAAAACTAATATCACAAAATTCAATTCACTTATATCTACTATTTAATATCAACTATTCAAATCAATAAAAAAATTCGATCTTTAAAATATCCTAACCTACTGTAAATAATGCAACAAATTTAAAATGAATATTCAGGTAAAAGATTAATGAAAACATCAGCGCCGCCACTGTGATTTGCTCCCTTTATTTCTGCAAAGAAGAAAATAAAGAACTAATGAATTAATTCAACCGAATATGATTTTTCGATAGTATGCTGATACATGTGGGAACACAAAATGCCTTTACAGCAAACGAGGGTACTGCAGCGGGTAACTGTAACGTATAAAGTATAGTGCGCCGTGTAGGAGCAACAGAATGAAGTTTTGTGCTATCTGTGTAAAACACGGCAGCAATGTAGACGTAGTTTTCTGCGGTAGGAGTAAATTCCTACGTAAATGGAAAATTAAGCAAAAGTAGAATTCTGCAGCAGGAATAAGTTACTGCTCAGGTGAATTTCTTCGAGAAATGCTAAGTTTGTGATATTTTTAGTTTATTTTCCTAATTACTAACGAGATTTTATTTATTTTCAGAGTCAATAATTCTCAGGACAGGTATAGGCAGTGATTGAAGTGTAGGATCTGGTACCATTAGATAAGTATACCTATTGTGCTTTTATTAACCTAACTTGATATTTTGAGGTTTTTTTGTATTTTTAGGAGGCATGTATTAGGGAGGAATTTTCATCGAGAGATGCTTATTATGTATATGGACTGAACAATGTTTGCACCAAGCAGACAAAAAGAATTATTTAGCAAATACTTAAGTGGGTACATTGACTCATGACAAAATATTAATTTTGTGTCGTCACTGTTGTTAGCCATCCCGCACGAAAACGATCAAAAACTGCTTGTTTTGGTCCCGCCCATCTCCGATTTGGATAAAACTTTTACAATGGAATACCAAAATAGCGCGCACATATTTTGTTTTTCTTTGTTTGACATTTGAATCAGAAAAATTTGTTGCTCCATTCTCGTGAGAGATTTTTTGAAACTGACGCTTTATCGTTACATCACAAAATTTCTTAAAGAAGTATTGGGAACGAATAAAATGTTTTCCTGTCGTGACAGCTTAACGGATCATTGTACTTTTCGACTTTACTATTTCTTTCTTAAATTATTCGAAAACGAGTAGCTTTCGAAGCTCAAAGCACATTTTTATTTGAAACTCGTTAAGAGTAACTACACCCCTTGATAAAACTTCGTCTAAACTGGATATACCCGTACTCTTAAGCTCATGAAGACCTATTTCATAACTTTACTATTTTATTACAAAAATTTATGAAAAAATTTCAAAATGATATTTATTATATTTTTCATTTTCTTTTTAAAAAACTTGTATCCATTCATTAATCCTTGACTAAATAACTTTGTTCTTTAGAGTGACGTACGTGGCGAAAGTGTGAAATTTTGGAAAAAGTTTTAGTGTAGTAAACGTGGACGGATTTGCATGGGCGTTATTGATTTAGAATAAGTGAGTGGGAACCTTTCCGATGGAGTAATCAAAATTACGGTTTTAAGAGTTTTCGGGTGTGGATGGTAATTTAACTCTTTTGGGGTTGTCAAAATTGGGCGTTGTGTGTTGATTTTACCAGCTTTCAGTAATGATTTTGAATTTGTGTATAGAGATGGTGTAGGCTCATAGGTTCATGGGGAGGGTGAGGGGGGGGGGGCGCTGATGATTTCTTTTAAACGCTTTAACATAATGTTTTACATACTAAACATCATGGGAATATTTTAATTTTTCTATGTTTAATCGCTATATAGGTTTTGATGTGAAATAAAGTTTTCAAGTTGTTTTCATGAAAAATTTGTGTTACGTACATTATAGTGAGATATCTCCTAAGCTACTTATCGCAGGGGAAAAAATGACACCACAACGTTCGAGAGTGAAGGTAGATCCGAATTAATATTTATATGTAAGATAGATTATTTACTGCTATATGCAAACTGATGCTCTTGAAGAATTAAAAATAATTATTCATAGTTATAGCTAGAAAGTAGAAAATAAAATATATAAAAAAAACTGATAAATAAAATGAACTAAAAGTAAAAAAATATTTTTTTCATTTTCAGTGATATTACACAACAGAAGTTTCATTGCAAAATAAGAAATTCTAGAACTCAAATCAATCTTAAAATTGAATATATTAACAATACTTTTACGAGCATGGCCATGGGTTCGTTATTTAAAACACAATATTTCAAATATAATTCCAAAGTTCTTTCTTTATTTAACTTTACTGTTTACTCTACCAATTCACAAACAATTATCAGCCGTACGCTCAGCCGCACACAGAATATCACATAATGTCACATTTTTACACATCATGTCGTTCAGGCGACCGAAGCGTTGTCATTTCCCCAGCACATCGGTGTGCATATTTTTACGCTACGGACTGGTAGCGTAGTGTCTCGGTGCGCTTAGTAGTTTTGACATTTGGCGTAGTTTAATTCTTAAAGAACTTTCAAAAGTGACATTTCGAATCGAAGTGCACACCAACCGTTCAGTTGCTATCCCCACCCCTTCTTTCCAATCATGTGATGTGCACACCGTTGTGCTAAAATGCACATCGGTGTCTACACCGGAACGCACGGCTAGATCAACTATTAGTTATCGCTAGTACTGTACGTCTAATTATCGCAATCCAAATTAGTTTACTTCGTTCACTTCACTGTCTGAAATAAGACTCCGCCTCCTGGATGCGAGTAGCACCGTAATTATATTCTACAAATTATCCTTCCTGAATATTCCGTTCTCCGAACACAAAGTTTACTAAGATGTCATAACCTAAAGTTGTTTCCATTTCCAATAGATGTCGCTTATATCACATTGTGACGCGTAACAATATTTTAAAATTATATTATCTCATTTAATTTTAAATGTTTATGCTGTCTTATCAATGAATTGCTTAACGTTACAGCTTTTCAACTCTCCAGGACTTCTCTCTATTTTGCATTTAATTAAATTTTGAAATTATATTACATTAATTGTATTAATTTGCAAAATTTTCAAAGTAGGTATACAAAGAAAGAAAAGTTCGACAGTATTTGGATAAACACTAGGAGTTCAAATTTTAATCTCCGGAAATTTTTATTTCCTATAGTGTTAAAATTTCAAATGCCCAGACTTTTCTTCTGTGTGTATCTTTAAAATGTTTAAATGTTTTCACAAGTGGAATATAATTTCAAAAATTAATTAAATACAAAGTGAAGGGAAACCCTACAGAGCTTTTGTTACGCACTGTGAAAAGATAACATTGTTATATATTTTTTAGTGCGAATTTTGAAGGCCTAAAGTGTTTTTAAAAGGTTTTGTTTTTTTTTTATTAAATAAATTTTTACAGACCCCTGATTCAGAAAGTTTGTATCTGAGCGGCTGAACGCCTGAGCGCCTGAGAGTCCTGATCGTGTCGAAATAGTTTTAGGGATTAAACGTGGATGGATTTACATGGCGTTTTGTACATTAGAATGAGTGCTTTCCGATGGGGTAAAATTTTCTTACATGTTGGGAGGCTCTCGAGGTTAGGGTAGTAAATACCACCCTTTGAAAGAGCCGTTCGCGACGAAAGAGTTTTAGGGTAGTAAACGTGGATGGATTTACATGGGGTTTTTGATTTAGAATGAGTGAATAGGGAGCTTTCCGATGGGTTAACATTTTGTTACGTGTTGGGAGATTTGGGGTGGGGGTGGTAAGTAATACCCATCGAGATTCGAGAGTCGAGTATCGAGTTTCGACTCTCCAAACTCTACTCTCGCATCTCGACTCTCCAAACTCAACTCTCGCATCTCGACTCTCCAAACTCGACTCTCAAAACTCGACTCTCGCAACTCGACTTTTGAAAATCGACTCTCGAAAATCGACTTTCGAAACTCAACTCTCAAAAATGCACTCTGTAAACTCCACTCTCGATAATCGACTCTCGAAACTCGACTCTCAAAACTCGACTCTCGAAACTGGGCTCTAATATCTTGACTCTCGATTCATACCACACGCGGCCCTAATTGGACAGCCTCAAGGGTGGTAGTTACCACCCCCACGCCAAAGCTCCCTACACGTAAGAAAATTTTATCCCATCGTAAAGCTCCCCATTCACTCATTCTAAATCAAAAAAGCCCATGTAAATCCATCCATGTTTATTACCCTAAAACTCTTTCGTCACGAACGGCACTCTCAAAAATTGGTTGTTACCACTCTCACCCTAAAACCTCCAAAACGTAAGAAAATTTTACCCCATCGGAAAGCTCCCTATTCACTCATTCTAAATAAAAAAAAAATCCATGTAAAGCCATCCACGTTTACTACCGTAAAACTCTTTCTTTCGTCACGAACGGCACTCGCAAGGGGTGGTAATTACCACCCCCATCCCAAAACCCCCAGCACATGGGGAACATTTTACCCCATGGAAAGGTCCCCATTCACCCATTCTAAATCAAAAAACTCCATGTAAATCCATCCTCCTTTACTCCCCTAAAACTCTTTCGTCACATACGGCTCTCTCAGGCGCTCAGGCGTTCAGGTACTCAGAGATAAACTTTCTAAGTCTGGGGTGTGTAAGTTGATAGAAAGAAAGAAAAAATTAGGACCGCGGCGTTTCTAGTGTTAAAGTGTGTTAAAACTCTGATGTATAGAAACACAATATTTTTGTGCCATATGAAGTATAAAATCGCTCAGTCCATTGTTATAAGCCTGTGATCGAAGCTGATATGTAACTGACAGTGTGGGTTGCAGTATCGTAGACCGCGGCCGTCGTCTGGAACTTTTGTTTCCATAAATATTTTAGCCGTAATCCAGTATGGAAAAATTTAAAAAATGGCCGAAAAGGAGGATTTTATTGCCGGCTTTAATATTTATCGTAATAATACGGCGTTATTGTAAATCAAATGAAAACTTTCAAAGCATTAGAAATGCATTTCAAGTCTTCGAAGCTACGTCTAGTGGCTAGAAATTTCAAGGTTGCGATAAGTCTCTCTTCTGCGCTTATAACACGTCTTAATCAGGAATTCTTTTTAAACCCTGGTTGAAATCTATAGGGTATTCTAAGTTTGTCATTCCGTTTGTAACACATAGAGATAATTCTGCTAGAGCTAAATGAATTAATTTCGATTCTTGCATGTCCGTCTGTCCGTCTGTTCATCTGTGGGCACGGTAGCTCCAGAACGCGTGTACTTAGAGTGCTGAAATTTTGCACATGGGATTTAAAAAAAAAAAGTAAATTTAAGTTCGAAAGTGGAAGAAATCGGGTATCTCCTTCGTGGGGTTGTCATACATAAATTTCGTTTTTCACAATATATTTGGACCCCTCCTAATAACGCGTCAACGTACAGACCTGAAAGTTAATACACAGCTTTTTTATAAAAATAGTATGTATAGCTTCAAAAATGGGCAACCTTTTCTTGGTGTTGCCATATAAAAATCTTGGATTTTTACGTATATCTACTGTAAACACGGTCAGTCCTAGATGTTTTCGTAGTACTGAAAACTTCTTCAGAATACGATACTCTACGAAATTTTTAATAATAATTTTTACTGTCCGATGAACCGTTCTAGAAATATATGCGTAAAACTACTTCAAAAAACAAACTTGCAAAGATATGGTAAATAAAAATAGAATAAAATATAATTTGTGATTGTCAGAATAACATTTGCGCTGACTGTAAATAAAATATTGTCAGAGTAATATTTGCACTTACTGTAAATAAAATAAAAAAATTCAAATTTGACGTTTAAAGGAAAACACTTTGAAGAAAAAAAACTTTGAACACAGATACACACTACTGTACACAATTTTAGAATATACTCATCAAGACTTTTTGGAATGTATTTGTTTTTAAAAATATAGAATTGTGTCAAGGATGTTTCAGTTTTAAGTGAATCGCCAGGGGGCAATCTTATATAGTTTAATTTAAAACGCCGGAAGGCAAACAAAAAAAATAAATAGTTTTATTTAAAACGCCAGAGGGCAAACTTATTAAAATATTAATTTTATTGCCAAAAGGAATATTTGTAAATTTCTTAATTCAGACGCCAGAGGGCAAAACTGTTAAAGAATATTTTAAAAGTTTAATTTTACACTTTTAATAAAATATAAAACGATTTTAAAAAGATTTAAAAGAAAGAACTATAATTTAAAATAAAAAAAATATTATCATAAAATAAAAAAATAATTTAATTTCAATTTTTATCCTATTATAAATTTAGGATAAATATATATAGATTTATATATACATTTATATATTTATATTAATAAAGAACTGTTGAACTGCAGCATATACATTTTGTTGTCTCGATCAATCATCATCTATCATATCATAGATATTAACAAAAACCAGTTCAATTTGGCAATTCCACCACTATACATACAGCCCATATGGGTATTCATCCAGGGTATTACCGATAATTGGTCTTAGAGCAATTACAGACTTTTTACTTGTTTTTAATGTAAGGTGTAACCAGCTTCAGTAAAATTTTTGAAAGCACCGGTTATCCATATGAACAATATTCTTCAAATCGAATATATTACTGCTTCTTAACCTTTTCACTAGCTTCGTATGTGAATTTTCTCGCATTTAAGAAGCCAATCTTTTACACAGTCTTTTTTTAATTTTTGTTCGTTTTTTGTTGTAATACAAACAACATAATATACAAAACTCACAACTTCCTTTTCTTTGCAAGAGCCATTTTATTGATTTGGAAATGAAGTTGGACTGTCGGTTAAACTGAATAATGCGGGGCCTACATTAGTTCTCATCTACAGTCCAGATCTAAAAATAAATGGTACATTGGTGCGCTATGGACGTATAAATACCTTCGAAGATTTGCGTACTGTGAGCGCTATGGAGGTACATATATGCATCGCCATCTGTCGTCGAGTACTTGGATCTGTTGCATGTGAGCTGATATCGTCCGATTTGGATGAAACTTTTACAGTTTGTACGGAATACCAAATTAGCTCACCCGTATGTTTTGTTTCCCCCTACCATGCTCCACCCCTCCACTAGAGGGGTTGCAAATTTCATGATTTTACCATGATTTGACGTCATTTTCAAAAAATGATATCTCGAAAAATGAGCATCCGATTTTTATGATTCAAATGCCAAATGAAGCTTAACAGTTTATGTATTTTATAAAAAAATATGGGAGTCCATCTTTTTGTTAATAATAGTATTTCGTCTTATTAAGATATACGGTGATTTTAAAAATTTATTTAAAAAATGACTTTGCGTGGGAAGGCCGTAGAGCGATTCCATTTCCTTAGTAGGTTTTGTGGTTTGTGGGAGAAAAAGCCAGACGCAAAAACATGTAGCTTGTTGGTTTTGGAGGGGAGGGGGGGAGGGCTTGTGCACCACCCGCATAGGTGTTAATCAAAATATCACAGTAAGGAGGAAACTGAGTGTGATTGAGTGACAGGGTTCATTTTTTGATCCTGTTAAATTTATATGGACGATATACCTTTAAGAAATAGTTTTTTGGCATTTCGGTCATATACACCATCCTTCTTCTTCATTTATATACAAATTGAATGCCCATTCTCTCTTTGGTATGCATTAACGGTTTGTTGTGAAAGTTTTTTGTTTAAATGACAAATTTCGCTTGCAAAGCGTCTCTTCGCAAACACGAGATTAAAGTAAAGCCATTTTTCACTCAAAACACGGCCATGTTCCATTACAAAAGACTGGTTTCCTTTCTTTTCAAGTTATCTCCGAAACTATTTATCGGAATTGAAAACTAATTAGATAAGTGATTGGGGGATAAAATTTCGATGCGATTGCATTTTACAAACAAGCTTGATCGTTTATATTAAAAAAAAATTATACAGTCTCTTCTGTTCTGGCAGATGAAAGAAATAAGCTTTTTTCGGGTAACCTGAAATTATCTTGATACATCAAAATTTATATTTCGATGTAAATGTTCAAAGAATTTCAATAACTCTTTCTTTAAAATATAGCTAAGGTATGCCGTAATACAATGTGTTTAAATTTTAGGGGTGGGCCTAGCAGGGTGGGGAAGTGGAGATAAAAACAGATTTTTGAAAAAATAATTGTTTTAAATAAATCTTTTAGTTCGGAAATTACCTAAGAGGGCTAAATAGGGGTAGTTAGTTATAATCCCAATTTGGCCTGAAAATATTTTTTTTACTAACCTCGATCGGTTTCTAATTACCGAATCTAAAATGATTTTCGTAACATTCTATGTTTTATCGGTTATTACATTACTTTCTAGGCCATCTTTCTGCATAATTTTGCAACATTTAT
Source organism: Dioctria rufipes (assembly GCA_963924295.1). Classification (NCBI taxonomy): domain Eukaryota; kingdom Metazoa; phylum Arthropoda; class Insecta; order Diptera; family Asilidae; genus Dioctria; species Dioctria rufipes. Next base: position 90,636,326 of record OZ002743.1, on the reverse strand, counting down.
GCCATTTTTAACTCTTAAATTTATCTATAATCTGGCATCTTTTATTTAAGAGAAATCAAAAGCATTATTTCCAGCCGTTTAGGAATAATTAACAAAATCAGATTGCATGGTTCGTTAAATTACTTTCTAATTATGTTGTGCACACATACGTATGCTACTGAAAAACCAGCGCCTTTTATCTCGGCCAAATTCCAATTTGTTCCAACGAAGTTGAACAACTTCGCAATTTTTGTACATAGATAGATACGATTTCTAGCTTCAAACTAAAAATAGAAAAAAAAAGTGCTAGAAGTTCTCACTAGTGAAAAACATACTATTATTAACAAAAATGTTTTTCGTTTGAAACTGCTATAGTTTCTTATGAAAAATATAAAGCGTTAAGTTGCATTTGGCATTTTAATCAGAAAAATCGGTTGCTCCGTTCTCGAGATATGATCTTTTCAAAATGACGTTTCATCGTAAAATCACGAAATTTCAAACCACCCTAGCGGGGGTGGGGGCATAGTAGGGGCAAACAAAATCATATGGGTGAGCTATTTTGGTATGCTATACAAACTGTAACAGTATATTATCCAAATCGGAAATGGTGGGGTTGTTAAAAGTATTCAGCACTGGGGTGTGTCACATACAGTAATAAGTTCCGCCTATGCGGAACACATTCGTCAAACAAAACTATTCAGCACCGAAAGGGTTAAAGCGTCTTTGAAATATTGATAATGCAGTTATTGTTGACAACTGTACATAATACAAAAATTATACAATCTTGTTAGTATACAGATAAAAGGGGAATTGAACTACAGAATAACAAATAAAGACTAAAAGAATGAAAATGAAAATCCAATGGTCACATAGAAAGCAGAGTATAAACTTGCGCTTAACTATAGAGACACATTTATATATAAAAGAAAAAAAGATAAAAAGAAAAAATTAAAACAATCAAATAAGTAGAATGAAAAATTACAATATGATAGAAATGAAAACCTAAGTACAGTTAATGAAAAATAAAAACAAACCAGGGGATATGGCACTAATTAGATGTAAGAGACTTTATTTACTTAAGAAATTCTCTTCGAGAGCCCACTGCCCGTAGGTCATGTGGCAGTAGATTCCATTTACGTAGGATTTGAACAAATTAAGAGGAGGTCCGTCTTTGAGTCCTCGTAGGCCCTAGGCAGTTTTATTTAATATTACATTCGTAAACCACATCGCTTTATGAAAAATTGTTTACATTTCTGGACCTATTGGGTTTGTCCACAGGTACGAAATATAATTATATCAAGAAAATAATAAAGTTACCCTACGGGCAGCGTTCTTCTGAGATACGCCACTGCTTGTCGAAACCAGCTTAAATCTTAGTGCTAATGGAAAATTCCGTTCCTAGTCCTTTTAGTAATTATAAGGGCAGACTTAATACCGAGATGGAGAAATGTCGGGAAGCTTATAGAATCTTGCATGAAAGGTTTAATTTTCTTCTTTACAGATCTTTGTCAAGTGAAGGAGTAGTGGCTAGCCACAAACAAATTTCAATGCGGTGTAGTGCCGAAGCAGTGTACGTATTAGAAAGCACATTGCTTTGACGTTTCATATTTAGATTTTTGTGTATGAAGGATTTACTACTTTGAGAAAAACCCTACCAATTTTCCTATGTAAACTTCCACATGATATTACATGAGTTCTAAATTTCAATGTAATGCAATGTATTTCTGCTTTAAAGCAACGTCTCTAATTGAGTTATAACCATAAGATCTGGAAGAGGTATTTACTCATTACTTTCTGTTATTATCTCAAATGTTTCTTGGAATCTGTGTCCGATATGATTAGGGCGCAAATAGAAAATAAGTTCATTACGAGCTTTCCATATGTTAATATCTCTTTTAGCAATTTACCTTTCCATATTTGGAACAAGTTCAGAATGTGAAAGTTCTTTTTCCAAACTTAAAATGATAAAAAATTAACTGCGTTCAACAATGAGGCACGCCCGACCTACATCCCTAGAACCACTATCGATTAAAATGATTTAATGCGGTAAATTGCATTTGAAGACATTATATCTCCTTACTTTTGCTAATGCAATTAATCGTAAAGTCAATATCATTTAACTTGTACTTACTGTTTTCATACCCTAGATGAAGTATATAGGGTGTTTGTAACACATAGAAATAATAATGGTAGAGTAAAATTTATATATGCATTCGTCTGTCAGTCTATCTGTCTGGCTGTGCGCACGATAACTCGAGAGCGCGTATACTCAGAGAGCTGAAATTTTGTAAACGGAATTTAAAAAAAATTAAATTTAAGTTCGAATATAGAACAAATCGGGCGACTCCTTCGTGGGGTTGCCATACAAAAATTTCGTTTTCCACTAGATATTTGAACACTGCCTGAGAACGCGTCGACATAAATTAATGAAATTTGATACATGGTGTGATCATAGTAATTTTATAACTTTATTATCAGTCGTAGATATTTTTTTGTACTAAAAACTTCTACAGAATACGAAATCCTATAAAATTGGTTATAAATATTTTTTCTGAACGACGAAGTGTTCTAGAAATATTTATATGCGAAAAACCACTTCAAAAATAAAACTTGCTTAAATCGGTTATCATACGAAATTTCATTCTGGTGTGGTGGGGGAGGGGGGGGGGGGGGGCGCCACTATTATTTAAAAATGGTATATGCTGAAAACTGAACAAAAGTTTGAAGACACTCGTCACCACTCGCAAATGTCAAATGCACAAAATTTATCATTTAAAAGATACGAGTTGAACAGATTAGCAAGTGGTTACCACTCGTAACGAAGAAAGTTGCTCAACGTTCTTTGCCACTCCCAAAAGTCAAAGGAGGTGTTAGATTCTTCGTTTTGTTTTGGTTTGTAAATGGTGCAAGTGTAAAACTTCCCAATCATCCATTTTATTTAGTAAAACCGGGGAAATATATTTTACTCAAATTCACGAATCATCATAAATTTTATTCTTGTAAAATACAGGAATTAAAATTTTTTTTTTTTTTTTTAAATAGCAGTCACAGAACAGATGCAATACATACCTTGTACGTATATAGCTTCGTCGGCAAGCTAAGAAAGTCTGACTTTTGTTTTTTATATTATTAAGCCAAGCTCAGGAGATATCCTATGAACTATGATGGAAAGCACAACATGGCAAGAAGGTGAAAAAGAAAGCAATTAGGGAACGTTAGGACGATGGCGAAGGTGCTGATGTATGTCACCCTTAAACTTTCGTAGATTGCATGCCGGAGAAAAGACAGAAAATTGGAGACTGTTCCACGTTCGCACACGACCGAAAGTATTTTGAATGGTAAAAGCATGTACTAGGATTACAGTGCGAGTATTACATGGAGGAATTCGGGATCAGACTAGACATTTCATAAAAACATTGATCATACATGTAGCAATATAGGAACGAAAGGCAACCAACATTGCGGCGGTGCTCGTATAAGTCCATATGACAAGTTTTTTCCACATCGCCAATGAGCTAATGGCTCTCTTTTTGACAATATCCAACGAAGATACGGCTCTACGACCAGCCCGGCCTACATATGGAAATTGTATTCCATTCTAGGTCTGACGTAAGACTTGCAGAGGGGCGCTAGAATCGATGGGCTGAAATATTTCTTACACCTTTTCAGAAATCCAAGATATGTCGTTGCTTATTTGGCAACAGAGAAGTTGTGATCTGTCCAGTTTAACTTGCTTGAATTATTAATGCCAAGAATGCATAAAGACAGTGTATCGTCAAGAAGTGCTCCATCAAAGGAAACGGCAGTGGAAAAATTTTGATCTTATTTTAAAGACATGGGACAGCTTTGGAACTTAGATGTATTGAATTCGATGCGATTCGCTTTGCTCTAAGCGAGGACATTATCAAGGTGGTTAATCACGGATCTAATCCTGAAATCTAGTTTGACAGGAAGTGAGCGAAACCAAGGGTACTGTCATCGGCAAAGCAATGGATGGGGTTGAAAGTAAGGGAAAGCAGATCATTAATGAAAATTGAGAAGAGAGATGGAGAGATAGCAAAGCCCTGAGCCACCCCGGCATTTAATGGCTGAGATTGAAATGTAACGCCATCTAATATAATCCGTATTAAGCGACCAGATAAAACACTTTACATTCATAATAGAAGAGGACGAAAGAGGCCAAGTGCATTAAGTTTGGCTAAAAGGGCTGAACTCCAGACACTATGATAACCCTTTGAAATATCTAGAGCAACGATTTTGGACTCGCCATATTGGCGATCGTTGTGGGTTTGATTAATTGGCGTTAATGGTAGATTCAAAAGCCTTTTTAAGAATCGAAGCGATTGTAATTAGTCGATAATTTGAGTGATCACTACCCTTTCCTTTCTGGGGAATAGGCTGAACGTGAGGTAGTTTCCAAGCAATTGGAAATTTTCCTGTCGAATAAGACAAGTACATAGAATAGTTTTCGCAGAGCTTTAGCCAAGAACGAAGCACAGGTTTTATTTAACGGGGGCTTGAAATTATCAGGATCTTCTGCTATGGAGACGTTGATCTCCTTAAGGACCTTGAACATATTTCTCGTATGGATGTGTATTCGCTCTTGTACACATCTGCAAGGGAGATATAAAGTGTGTGGAAAAGTAGAATTTGAAGTGAATCTAACAGTCTAAATATTAGATTTATTCAGGGAGTCAACAATCACTTCATTGTAAAGTAGTGCAGGAATAGAGGAACTGCTGAGATTGATCCTGATAGTTTAGACCTGGGACGAGAAACCTTTGCTGCCTTTGCGTTTTGCCAATATTCTAACGTTCTGGTCAAAAAGAAATTTTTCTCTTTGGATAGTGTTTCAGTTTTGGACATGGATGCAAGATCTGCTGTGTAAATACAAAATGTATTCAATATGCATTTATCAACATCCCTTAAAGCAAAACAGACCGACCAATCAAATTCTCTAGGATCCTCATTGAGACTTCCCAATCTGCAGATTTATTTATGACATTTTACGAAAAAATAAAAAAAAACAATATTTAAAAATTAATCTCTTGCTTTAAATGTAATAACACTAACTACAACAGTGCACAATGATTTGTTTGCCGTTGTGCAGTTTCGATGAATTTCTTCAATTACGAGTTATAATTGTTTTTTTAAGTGTTTGTTTTGACGCGCCGCATCGATAATATTCTAAAAAACCGTCTTTATATGGAAGATCAAAGACCCTTTGGCAGCTGTTTTCAATTAAAACAAACCTTCCATCGCGTTAACATGAATTGGCTCTGTCTTGCCTGCTTCAAACACCCCGAGCAAAGCGACGCTCATGTACAGGTATCCGCGCTTCCTGTTTTTTCTATAGGCTTCAACAACCATGACCGAAGGCCAAGATGCTTGCTAGGGTCTGCGTCCCTAAATGTATCATATTGAACGCTTCCAGAAATTGTTACTTTTTTTACAAAAGGTTCAGTAGAATAGATGTGAATCATTTTGTTAGGAAAAATTCAGAAGATATACTGCAACTTTTTCAGGGTCTTCATGGTGGGGGGGGGGGCGCACCCGCTGCTCCACCTAGCTGGATCCGCCCCTGAGCGGTGGCCAAACTTTTGATCACTACGGGCGACCTATTTTCTTAAATTATAGTCGGCGGTCTACTACCATCGTGTATGTGTTAAGCGATCAGAAGAAAAGTAATAATTTAAAGTCAGAAACAAGTTTAATTTAAAATAATCATCGATAATACTAAGACATATTCAATATCAAGTTATTTTATTAACAGAAAATAATAATCTCTTCTCACAAAATAATTAGTTTATAAGAAAAAACAAAAAAAATGGGTTCTTTTACTTTCTTATTATTCATCCGAACAATTTTATTGTAAAAACATACTACCTATTATTTTTATGTTGTATTAGAGGAAATTGCATATTTTCGGTAAGTTTTTCATATTGTAATTCATATTTACTTCCAAATTGTCATCTGTCAAACGGAGCGATGTTTTGTTTTAATTGCATTCATGGTAAAAATTTTTGTTTCGCAGAGGTAAGTGAACGAATAAAGGTTCGTTCTTGAATATGCTGCACATCTCCATAAACATGGATATTTTTCTTCACAAATTCCAATAACTATTTTGAGATGAAGCTCTTGATTTCAAAAATACTATATATCGTATTTTCAGTTAAGGATTTCATTCTCAACTAGTCCACGTCCAAAAATCCTTTTAATTTTATTAATATTTCTGCTTTGTTTATTTCTTCATTGAATGGGAATGAAATAATAAGTAAATTCAGAAAAAATATCGAAAAGAATAAAGAATTCTGTGCGGTCTGTGCTGAGTTCATGTCTTATTTTGGTTTTATTAATGTTAATTGCTGAGCATACCTGTTCTACATTAGTAGAGGCATGAGAAAGGATATATAAAAAATGAAAAATTAAAAAAAGAAATTTAGAAATATTTGAAAAAATAATTTAGAAAGCTTAAGGAAAACTAAAGAATCATCGAGTCTCTTACAAAGTGATAATTTTTTAAAGAATTTCTCATCCGTTAAAAGGGACTAAAATCAAAAACGCGTAGTTTTGTTTATTCATCGCCTAGCTTTTGTAGATTTAGAACGAGGAACTGGATTTAAAAAAAAAAAAATAATTAACAAAACATTTTTTTTTGATGTCGAGATGTGAGGGTACATATTTATGTTATAAAATAGGCGGGCGAATAGAAATAGTTACGCGGGCGGCTATTCGACCGCGTTCGACGCTATGGTCACCTCTTATCTAGGGTATCACACGAATCGGTCTTAAATCAATAATAGATTTTTTACTTTTTTATTATAAAAGTTATTGAATATGATTTTATAATTAATTTTTTTTTATTTTTTTTTTATGTTCATGTCAATAATTTCTATTTAAAATTTAATTTTCAGATTTTTGTAGCAGGACAGTGCCAGCCTACCTTTTCCAAATCGTAGGATATTGCAATGTGGTAAGGCAAACACTTAAGATGTACACTCTAATGTACTCACAGAGACGATTGACTTGATGAATCTTGGAGGAATCAAGTCATAGCCACTTGCAATGGATTTCACTACTATTAAAGATAAAAAATAAAAAAAATACCAAAATGGTCATTCCAGTGGAATGTAAACCTTTTATAGTCAATTTTTGATTTTGGTTCTAACCAATAGGCTTTTTAGTCGGAGCTGACGAGGTGAAATGTTCATTCAAGCAATCAGCATTGATAGAATAAATAAGTTTAGCCGAAACCTATAAGGCATATATTGCACCGCAAATATTGTGGATGTAAATTTGGGATAATTTAGAGGTAAAGTAAGATTTTTTGTCGAAGATGTGCAGCGGGGTCCGTGAGACTTTGAATCGCTATAGGAAGAAATCTCTTTCTGGAAGAAGAGTGTGAATTACTTGTGCTATCCATGGACCATATTGTGAAAATATTTTCTTTTTATTGTGTGGAAAATATCGATAATAAAGTTGTAAAATTAAGTTGTTAAAAATTTCAACCTTATCATAAACTGAATTTAGCAAGTTTCGTCAAACCACGGTATACCAGATGGTATGACAAGTATAAAAAATCACGACAAAAATTAGTCACTGGAGTTAAATCAATTTATTATGGAGCAACACCTTATTAGTTACTGAAAGATAATTCAGCTGATTGTGACTCCTGAGACCACTAAGATTAAAGTCATCACCAACGATAATATTCAAGTAATTACAACAAGTTGGGTTGGTTAATCGTAAAAAATGTATTGTCGATATAAGGTATGTGAATACAATATGCGCATGTTGGCAATATGTCCACTGGCCGTAGTTTGGTTATTTCACGAAAGATGACGCAAAATGTCATACGCATAGATTACCATTTGGACACTATAATACATGGATTGTAAATCGGGTGAGTACATTATGCACTTGAATATGTCAAAACACTGATTCGAAATGGTCGTGCGATTCTGGTGATAGCCTTCTCAAATATTTTAGGTGACGCAAAGCGAGTAGTGTCAGCGAAAATTGTTTTTTTAAGACGTGATCCTAATACTTACGAGTTAAGTAAGTTAAAGTAAGAAAAAAAGTGTTATTGTGCTGCAATGTCTTGTATTCAATACATCCATATTGAAGCTTAGATTGCGGAAAAAAATTATTGATTTACAGTAAAACATTAGATAAAAACAAAGCCTTACTTGAATTCTACATCATATACAACAATATGCCCACCATGCGGAGTTGGCAATAGCCCATGGGCATATTGCTAGAATGTTATGCTCCTATTGTCAGCATGTAAATTCTTCACTTTCTTATTCTTACTTAATGTACTACTTATATTCAAAATAAATATTTCACCTGCAATAGATCAATTTTTTTATAATTTCAACCCTTTTCATATTATGGTCATATTACCAATACCGTGTTGGCAATATGGCCATTTACACATTCTTTTCAAAATTAAGTAAAACATATTTCAAAATAATTTTCCGTGACAATTATTATTATTTTTGGTTCTAAAACTGTTGTACTTTATTATGACATATATAACAAAATCCCTTAGGGTGGGCATATTGTATTCACTTAATTTATATGATGCGCGGATTTTTCGCTTTTTGTCGTGGGTGTTTGTTTCAAGATTTTGTCAATCCTTTCGTATATCAATAACAGTTGTACAACTTTTGGTGTGTCTTTATTGCTGACTGCTGCGCCACTTTTGCGTCAAGCAAAGTGTCTCCATTTTTAACGTTGAACATGAAATGCTGCCACACTGGAAAGCCGCCTTTATGGGATCACGTTTTTGAATTGATTTTTATAAGCTTCTTCATTACTGGTAGCCAGGTAGACTTAGATTAAATTGACAACAATGTTAAGAGAGTATGATAAGATGGAAAATTTTGTTTATGAATTTTTATATATTCTTGTTGTCGGCTCTTGGTCTATTAAATTTTCTAGCCTATTAAGCCGCAAATGCTTTCAGATTGCATTAACACCGTAACGATGAATGCGCGCAAATAAATAGTCAGCTATTGTCCTTTTTCCTGTAGTAATAAATAATTTAATTTAGAATCGCAAAAATAAAAATCTCCAAAAATTCTTCTATTCCATACTCATTACTTCAACGATTCACAAATTTATTTTTATCCAGAGCTACTTTGAGGATTTTTATAATTTTATGTTTTTTGGATTTGGAAGGTTTTTTCATAAAAATTGGGATGTATATGAAACAAATCTTAGGGGAAGGATTGACGAAAAATCACGCTCGCTGGCCGTTTTTCAGTTTCAGGGTAAAGTTATGGGAAACATAAGCGTAGAACGAAAACTCTAATATCCATATTCAGGACCTGTTCGAATCCTAGTCTTAGTGTTCGTCTTGTTATTAAAGATAGTGATGTAACTCAACTCTTTAGCCAAGTGGAGGCGCTCCGCCTAGCAACTTTTGGGTGACGAAACTGTTACCATGCCTTCATGTTTATGTTTTGACTGCCATTGTTTTTGCAGATGTTGTAGAGGTAGGAAAAAATATATGATTTTTTTTTTAAATGTCTACTGCAACGATAGTGTGAAAGGAAGATTTAAATAATGAAGCATTAATACAAGAAGTACAAATGAGATCACCGCTATAAAACAAAACCAAAACTTTTAAGGGATACTCTGGTAGCAATTTGAAGATAAAGTTGTGGAGAGATATTTACATGAAATTGTTTATAAACCTTACAGTTTTAACAAGTTTTCTTCGGGTTCAATTAACGATCGCAAATTGGTATTTTGATAAATTATAGCAGGTCTCAAGTTCTGTATCAAAGCTTTCAACATTCATACGGAGATATCCAGAGAATTTTTCAAGAGAGGATCGCAGTTCATCATTAAATGAAATTTTCCTTTAAGCACCCCTTCGTTCCAAATTGGAAGAGCCCAATAGCGTTGATATTTTCTATGTATGTCCTTATGATAAATACACATATCACAGCTGCCCTCTCGAAGTTAATATTGATGAATGATGATATAAAACATGAGAATTTTGGGTGACAGTTAGTCACTGTGTTCATACTAAACCTGCCCACGGCAACAGGACGGCAACAATGACTAAGAAGCTGTGTGACAACAAGTCTCCAGTGCGCGTTAGGCCTAACATGAACCAAGAACAGTATAAAAATTTTCGCTGATTACCAAACAAATTGAGTTTGGAAAATGAAATTATTCCATGAAAAAAATGCCGGAAATTTAAAAAATTCTTATTTTGTATGAAAATTTGTTGCCATGTATAGAGCTTCGAATAAAACCCATGGTCTACTTTCAGTAGCCAAACTCTAACAGCTAAACTAGATTGTAATAGGTTGTCTTACTGGTTGAAGAATTGGTCATCGGTTAGTCAGCTATCGCAGTGGCTACGGGGCCCCACGGATCGCCGGGCCCTGGGCATGGGACCAGCGGGCCAATGCGTAGATATGGCACTGATAATAGTTGGGCGGTGACGAAGCCAACCTGTCCGAATTCGTGTACTTAGCTTGATATTTGACTTGCTATTTTACTTGATGCTTGTATGCCTCTCGCCATGCATTAATCTACTTGAAGTTCTCTTGTCTTTCAACTGCAAAATTAGTTCGGGTTATAATTACAAAGCAGTCATATATTTCTTGACCATCAAAAATGCAGTAAAATTCACAAAAATATTATTAATTTTTGGCCACATGAATTATATTAAACTTGCTACGAGCCATAATGCAAAGAACAAAGACTAATTTTATTAGCCACAATTTATGACTGCTTTATGAATGTTCATATTCATTAATAACTTTGTTTTTAAATGAACTAAAACAGTAAAAACCCTGTTCAATATTTATGCCTCATTTTGTCAGCAGTCAAAGTAAATTAATTTCCATACAGTTGTCTTTTCTAATATGCCTTTTATCAAATTATTAATCAATTTTATTCAAAATTTTAAAACCGTATTTCGATATCCAAAATGCTTACCTTAATATGCCGGTGAAAAGTTCTCTTATGTGATATTGAACATATACAAGAACAAAAAAATGTTTTAATTGATCTAATACCAAAAATATTGTATACTAGATGAAAATAAAATTAAAACAAATGATAAACCAAAGTTTTGTATGGTAACAACAAGAAGGGATTGCCTGATTTAGTCCATTTATGAAATTTTATTTACTATTCTTACTCTGATTTGACCGAATCCTATACAGATATCCAAAAATCAAAATAACTTTTTATATTATGCGAAACAAGTAGATTCTTTTCCTTGATAATGAACATATAATGTTCTCACGATTGGTCTAACTGTAACCTTACCAACGTGAGCAGCACAATCAATTACCACAAAACAGTTGAAAATTTCACACAAACACTTTATTTCTTTGTTGCTGTTAACCCTTTTTTAATAATTTTCTATCAACTCACAGACCCCTGACTAAAAAACTTTGTGTTTGAGCTCATAAACGCCTAAGCACCTGAAAGTGCTGTTCGTGACGAAAAAGTTTTAAGGTAATAAACGTGGATGGATTTTCATGGGGGTTCTTTGATTTAGTGGAGAGCTTTCCGATGGGTTAAAACTTTCTTACGTGCTGGGGTGTTTTGGGGTGGGGTGGTAACTACCACCCGTGGGGTTGTGCAATTTGGGCCGTGTGTGATATGAATAGTCAGTCGAGATTCGAGAGTCGTGTTTTGAGAGACGAGATTCGTGAGGTGAGATTCGAGAGTCGAGATTTGAGATCCGGGCTTCGAGAGTCTAGTTTCCAGAGTCTAGTTTCGAGAGTCTTGTTTTGAGAGTCGGATTTCGAAAGTCGAGAAGCGAGATTGGAGAGTCGAGATTCGAGTTTCGAGAGTCGAGAGAGTATATAGAATTTATGATTAAAAAATAGAAAATAAAATATATTAAAGAAAATTTTAAAATAAATAACTTTTGTAAATAAAATGGCCTAAAAAGTACAAAAATAATTTTTTTTCTCAATCATATACACAAGAAAAACTTCATTGCAAATAAGAAATGCTCGAACTTCGATTAAATCTTAAAAGTTTTGGCATGAGTTGCAGTTAGACAATTCTGATTATAGTTATGGATGCCAAAGCTTTTAAGATTTAATCGGAGTTCTAGCAGTTTTTATTTGCAATGAAGTTTTTTTTGTGCATATGATTGAGAAAAGAAAAAATGATTGTTGTTATTTTTAGGCTAAAGAAAAGAAAAAAATATTTTTTACATTTGGGTCCATTTTATTTAAAATTTTTTTAAACATATTTTATTATTATTAAATGTTACTACATACATATAAAGGGTTTTCCAATAGAGACAGATCGATGTTGACAGGCCGGCCATGTTGTTTTGGCGACGTCAATTAAATCTATTGTTTATTATTCAGACATTGATGCCAAATCACCACGGCAAGTTATAAGATGAAGCAGCATATCTAGATGATAGAACTTTAATATACAAATGAGTGTTCGTTAGTGCAAACATTGCGTGAGTTGTGCCCATTTTACAATAGACACGGTGGCCATTCAAAGTCGACTCTTCAACGATTGGTGGCCAAATTCGAGACGACCGGTTCGGTACGTCAAAGTAACGCCAGATCGGCAGAGAATATCGCCGCTGTCCGTAAAGGTGTGCAGGAGAGCCCGAGGCACGGTGATGGCCTCACCGTCAACGGCGAGCGCTACAGATATATGATAACTAATTTCTTCTGGCCCGAATTGAATGATATGGACCTGGACGATATGTGATTTCAGTAGGACGGCGCTACGTGCCACACAGCTATTGCCACGATGGATATTCTGCATGAACGATTTGAAGGTAAGGTTATCTCTCGTACAGGTGACGTAAATTGGCTACCAATATCATGCGATTTGATCCCGCTAGACTTTTTCTTGTGGAGTTTTCTGAAGTCGCAGGTCTATTTCAATAAGCCTCAATCGAACGATGCCCTCAAAGTTAACATAACCCAGGTCATCGCTCAAATTCAGCCGGATCTTGGTGGTAGAGTCGTTGAAAATTGGACCTTTCGAATCCATGCAACCGTGGGAAGCCGAGGCGGACATTTGAACGATGCCACATTCCATACATAATGGCGTACGTGGGCTTTTCAAATAAATGAAGGATTTCGTTAATAGCTCACAGACAGCTTGTTTTATTCCATTTCAACGTCGACCCACCCTTATTGGAAAACCCATTATCAAATATGTGTCTATTATTTATATTATTTATTATTATTTATTAAATCTGTTGCACTGACTAATACCCTAGACACACAGCACGATCTAATGAATAATTAGTACTAACTATTCATTAAAATGCGGTGTGTCGCATAGTATACGTCATTATGGCTCGAAAAGTAGATGATAATGAAGTACACTAATGAAGTGTTTTCTTCCCTCATTATAGCTATAATGAGGAAAAATGTGCTAGATTTAGCATATAATTTAAGTATGGAGCTCCGCTGTGCATCTGCTGATTTGAAAGAAAAGAAGAAGAAATGCAAAGCTCAAAGTAATTATGTCAAAATATTTTTTAATAAAATGATTTTTTCATTTCTCAATCGTTAAATGAAATAAAATAAAATTAAATAAAAATTAAAATTAATAAAAATAAAGTTTCTCGCGTTGATTCCATCCATATCGCTTTTTTAATGTCGTAAGTAAATCAAAACCAGTGTGACAATACAATTTAATTAAAGAAATGGCTGTGTGTCTGCAGTTTATAATAAATCATTATAGACTAATGAGTGGTTAGTTAATTCTTTATTATGAGCGCTGTGTGTCTAGCGCATAACGCTGTTACTTATCTTCATATTGAGTCACTACCAATAATCTTTTTAAATCACTGCCGTTTGTATTTCCCTACGTATTTTTAACTTTCTCCGCAATTACTTGCTATCTATACGAATTTAAAAAACACACTTACTGAAAAACAACTAATTAACTGCACTCTAAGTTTTTTATACACATATAAAAAAAATAATTCTAAGTCTACGATAATAAACAAATTACCACACATCGTCATCACCTCATTTGTAATTAAACAAAAAATGAATTAATCATCATTTTCCATATTTCACTTTAAACCTCTTCTGGTATCGATTTGATATTTTATCCGACTTATGCACATTCTGGAAAGTAATTAATGCAGTTCAGATTTATTATGTCACAACAAGTGAAATGGAGTTGCATTGTTTTGAAATGTTGTGAGGATGACTATGTGAAGCAATACCGCAACAAACAGCAGTTAGAAAACACAATACTAATTAGCTTTCTTCAACTCTTAATTAATAAAAAAAAGAAGGAACTAATACAAAATTTGTTATTAATTTGAATATCGTTGAAAAAGAAAACATCTGACGAACTTCGTGACTCCGACTCCCAACTCAACTGAGGCCTTTTTTTTGATGATCTGTTTTCTCTGCTTTTATTTTATTTTGATATTTTTTAATAAGTCACGTTTTGTGCCCGGCAAGTCGGCAATCTTCTTACGTACTTTCATAGAGTTTTATCTCCATGAAAGTAAGTACGGAGTTTTATTACTTTTGCCTTATGAAATTATTTGTTGAGGGGGATTTCATTTAAGAAATTCTTTGTAAGACTAATGCCTCAATTTATAGGAATATTGTAGCTCCCAAGGGGTAATGGAGGTATCATCTTTTGCCTAGACGTAACATGCGTGGGTGTCGAATCCATTTTAATGAACCGTCATTATTTCTATACGTTACAAAAGGAATGGCACGAAGCTTGACACTACCTACCTACCGTATAGATTTCATTTAAGGTATAAAAATCAACATAATTAATTAATAATAATTAGGCAGGCTTCATTTGATTTTGTTATTACATCCTTTCGTTCATTTTGGATCTTTTGAATTTTTATGATAATTTCTAGTAAAACAAAGCTAAAAAAATCAACGAATATTAAATTATCGGTGCTACCTCTTGAACTCAACCCACGCACCTACATATTATGTAACCCGAGAAAAAATAAATGGAATTAAAATGGAATTGAGAAATTATTATTTTTTCCTGACCTATCAATATGCCGTTATTAGTATTATGCTACGTGGACTTTTTTGTGCATTATTCTGTGTTTATGTTAAAAAAAAAAAACAAGAAAAAAAAGCTACTGCCGCCGTATGAATTCCCTGCTTAACCCGCCATTTTATTAAAAAAAAAAGCTATCCTCGTGTAAACAGCATGAAAGGAAACGGAATTCATCTGTAGCCGAAGGATATGCTCTATGTAAAGAAGTCAATAATTTAGTTCAAATTCTTGGTGGTGACCAGGATAGTTGAAATTATAAAAAATCATCACAGAGGCTCGGTATAAATGGTGGAAACAGATGAAAGTGAAAAAGCTTCAAAGGTTTGCTAATAAGTTCCTTTATATTGGCAATGGGTGCTTTTACTGCTGAAATTGAAGTCAGCGAATTAAAACGTAGTGATGATGAGGGCGAAGGTGAGGGAGGTCTAGGATGTCTATCACAGAATAGAACCTTCGATTTGAAAGTGAGAAAAGTCAGTTTTTAAATTCGATATTGGCAGAAGTTTCAGATCACTGTGAAGCTATAAGATTTGAATTCGAATTTGTATTCAAAATTTGGAGGTATTCAGATTGGCAAGGAGTTTTCGCTTACAATTCAAATTGTGAATAGGTGAATGTGAAAATAAGCAAAATTACGTATTTTTTTCAACCAATTTATACTAGCAGAGTCCCTTTTTTAATAAGACGTCGACAGATTGAATCTCTAGTTGGTACGGCAGCAGCAGTACACGGAGAGAAATCGTTTTCCGAAAAAAAGTATATTCATGAAATGAGAACAATATTCTTCAATCAAGTAGTGTTTTTCAAAAATGAGTAAAACTTTCTAAAACGTTAATCAGGGCTAAAGCCAAGTTTCCTTACATCAAGCAAACAATTTTATTGATTGCCGTTGCTTGATTTCATGCAACGTATGCCTAAATTGAACAACAAGAATAAGTTAGCAGAATTGTTTCCTAAAAACAAGAATAATTTCCTTACATATGTATAAATATATTTGGATTTCTAAAAGAAATCATTTCAAATTCATGATTCTAATAAATTGTGAATGTATACCAATGGTCCTGAAATACGAAAACTATTTCTTCAATAAAGCAAAGAACTAACATTTGCTCAATGTATTCTCTTCAGGAAAGTTTTCTTATTTTGAGAACAAAATTTTAAGAACCAAGAAGTATTTGCTTGAATTAAGGTTTTTCATTTAACTGAAAAGAAGAAAATTTGCAGAAGTATTTACTTAATCGCAGCAGCAATATGTTCCAGGAACTATAGTGGAAGTAACGATATTTACTCGTATTAAGGAAACAAATAATAGTTCACTATTTCATTTGTTTCTTTCAAGTCTTTGTTTACTTGAATGAAGAAAACCTGCCTTACGTTAAATCAGATGAGGGTGCTTATTCAGCGTTTTGTAATTTCCATTTCAGTCTTGTTTCAAATGCGGTCAGGAAAGGTAGTGCTAAAATTCGCCCACTTACTTCTTCCTTTAATGATATTAACAAAGAATATAGTTTGGAAAAACTTATTTCTGATATTACAGAATAAAAGTATTATGAGTTTCTTAAATTATCATTCCATAATATAAATATTAATAATATTGTAACCTTGTGGCGGATCCAGGGGGGGGGGCGGTCGTGGGGGTCATGACCCGCCTAAAATTGAAGAAAACATATTTAATTAATTGAGTTATTTGAAAAAATAAATTTTTTATTTTATACTTTTTTTATTTATATAATTAAACTTAAAAAAAATTTTATTCCAAAACTTAAAAAAATAAAAATTTATTTCAATGAATGCTATTGTATGCATGTGATGTATGTGTATAGGTTTTTCTCGGAATTTGGGTTTCGGACCTCAGAGAAACACTTCCCAAGCCACGAAACAGACTCCCTGGCTACCACATCAGAGCCCTAACTTAGTCCTAACTCCTGTTATATTTCGGGGCTTACCTTAGGCGAAGGCAATCACTCTACGCCGTTTCAGGAAGCTATGATTAAGACAACTCGCACACTTTTATTTTATTTATATATATATTTTTTTTACTTTTGCTGTGTTCACAAACTTTTTCTTTCATAAACTTCCTCTTATGGTTATTTTCACAAAACGTTTATTTTTTTCTTCTTATCGCAACTTCTATTTTCTTTACCTGTTTACAATTAGTGTTCAGCCTACCGCGGCGGACGATGGTTGAAATGAAATTTGATATTTTCATAAATATCAAACCATCGTCTTGCTATCGTGCATACATTGTTGCACCCATTATGTATGCCGCTCGCGACAATTTTTTGAAAGGAGGCTTTTTGGTGAAGACTTGATCGTTTAAATCTTGTAGGTATATATGTACATACATATCGTATTTTTATTTTCGACAAATCTTACTGAAGGTAAGATTTGTCGTGGGGCTTTTTCCTATTGAAACGACTTGGGTTGAAATTTAAAACTTTTATTTGTCCGAAGTCGTTCTATGGGAAATACTTTTTGTTTTTAACTGAGGAATTAGAATGAATTGCTGATGGCAATTTCTTCGCCTTAAAGAGAGATAAGGCACTTTTCAGGTAATTCTGGCATGTAACACTCCTAACATTCTAAAATATTTGCAGCGTTCTTATGTAAAACCACTGACATTTAAAATATGGACTGACTACGTCCATAGAAAATACACTGCAGAAAGTGGGCTCATTTCTATATAGCGTTCTCTTTCGATCTAAGCACCAACTACTAATTCGCACGTCACATAGAAATGAGACCTAACTCAAAATTTGTCGTTTTTGAGTTAATTACACCATGAAATTGGCATATTTCTATCTGATTGTTTTTGCCGCTAGATAGCGATAGTATCACTTTTCTGTTACTTAAGAACAGAGATATTCTTCATAGAACAGTGTGTCAGTGTCACTTTTTGAGTTGTGACGATCTTCATAACAAACGTAAATAAGTTTTCGACATTTTAACAGTATTATTTTAAATTGTGTCACTTTTCCACAAAATAGCATTTATTTCTTACAAATTTTATTATGAGTTATGACATTTTTTTTTTTTTTTTTTTCTATTTTTCTCAAACTCTTTATTTCTTTCTTCTTTTTTTCATTTTTTTCATTTGTTTTTCAAATCACCCAATTTCGCTATTTGGGACCTGTTGATGAGTCAAACCAAGCCTTGAAACTTGTCACCAAAAATTAATGGGTTGTGTGATGAAATAACAAATTAGAACATTTTTTAGCTTTTGCTATATACCGGAGATATCCCAAAAAATTTTTTCTTGAAGAAAATTAAGTTTAACCCGGTAAAAAGTCCAAAAGAGTAATCTCTTTTTATTTACAAAGTTTAAAGTACGGAATTTAATTCTTAAAAATCGTATTTTGAGTTGTGCTACTTAAAAAAAACAGTAAAAATATTTATTTCGCAACAAGGAAAAGCGACACAACTGAAGATGATGCGGGATTAACAGCTAACCTCGCCAACTGCGGTAACAAAAACTTAAAATTTCTTTTATATAAATCTTCAGAAATATATTTACTAACAAATTTAAGAGTTCAGACTATTTTTAGCAAACAATTACTACGTTAAGCTAGAATTAATTCTATGTACAGCTTTTCGTTTTTTCGCTCTCCTGAAAAGTTGCATTTTTTGAGTTGGGTCACTTTTCTATGAAACGTGCGAACTGAGAAAGGGCTGTAAACAATAAATAAATAAGTGGGTTTGTCGAAATAAATGTTTTTAAATTAATTATTTGGGTTAATAGAAATTCGAGAGGTTTCACTTTTCAACTTTCCTCCAATGGATTTTTCAATATTGGCACCGACGTATGAACTAATTTTGACACAAAAAATTGTACCCGCATGAAATAGCATATCGAGCAGTACATATTATATATGCCAGTGTGTAAAACTGACAAAAGTTGGGCTTGAATGACTCCTGCAGTTTGCACACTATTCTATTAAAAAATTAGTTTTTGTAAAAAAAAAAGTATACTAAAAAATGACACATCCACACCGCTTAATGCGGAATTCCTAGTTCCAAGTACTGCAGTACTGTGGTGGCTATGCGAACCGACTTACAGCGTTGGATATTTTTTTGTTGATCGATTTAATTTGTAAGATGACCCCCCCCCCCCCTAATTTCAATGTTTCAATGTAGATCCGCGCCTGTTGTAACCGCTTCTCACATTATTTATAAAGGAACTGCTTATAAGAGAAATTATTTGGTTTATAAAAATCTGTATTTATATAAAATATTAGATTGCATTTTGGTAGACAATAAAATATTGCTAATTTTGTCAGAAATGAAAATCTCGAAAATAAATTCTCATTTTATGTGTTATTTTGTTGAAAGAAATTTGGAGAAACATTCTTTGCAAGAGATACACAATTTTTATGAAAAGCCTCTTCAAATCCATACATTACTTGATGGAAGAAAAATGTTTAAATCGAATATTATATAATATATTATAATATAATGGAAGAAATATGTGAACTGAAAAATATTTAATTTGTGTTTTTGAATATTCGAAATAAAGTTTTTGGTCTAGGAATTTCATTTGTCATCTTCTGAATATAACATCAAAACAACAACAAAAAATATTTTTGCTTAGAAAAGAATTCTTATTTTAATTTTCGTTCGAAATTAATTGGAATCGAACTTATGCGAAATTTTAGTTGAATTGAAAATGTTAAGGTTGAAAGTTTTGATTCTTTAATAAATATCGCCTATTCATTTGACTAGATTTCATTTCGATCAGATACAAGGAAATTTAAATCTACTAGTATTACGATTTCTACTGCAGTGAGAAAACTTCTCCAGAAAGAAAAAAAAAGATCTTCTAACGGCAAGTAAACCGTAGATCTAATAGAAGCCAAATTTAATTAATATATGCAGAAACAACTCTGGTATTAAGAAAAAATCTTCTTATAATCAGAAACTATTTGCTTATACTACAACGAAATTGTATTGCTATAATCAAGAACATTTTACACGAAGTCATCATAATATATATTCAAAATTATCGAAATTGGGATATTTAAAGTAAATCTTGTTTTCTAGAATAACGAAAAGTAGATTATATTTAAGCTAATTGCTATTCTTAGGATATACAACCTTTTCTCATTTTCTGTCTGCAAATTTACTGCCATTAATCAAAATTTGTTATGATTTCGAAAATATATTTACTACTATTAATCTAATTTTTATATATTCAGTTTGAATAAGAGGCAGCAATTTGTTTTCTTGTATGTAGAAAATATCCGCTAAGCTCAAAATCTCACCTAACTTTCCTTGATACATATGGTAGCTACAGAGCTTATTCTCAGTAAATATTTATCTCAGTGTATGTTTTTTTTTTGTATTTTGTACGCAATGGAGAAATACTTTCCGGTAATTTTTTTGTCTTGACATTGTGAGATCCAGTAACAAGAAGAAATTTAATGGAAATTTATAGTTATGAGCCGAAATTTCTGTGTTAAAATTACTTTATAATATCTTTAAATATTATGCTATTTGCTTCCCAATAAAAATTGGAAAATATCACAAATTCCTGGGAAATTCCCTCAAATGAGAATATTTTCGGAAATTTAAAAAAAAAAAAAAATTTATGTGAGTTTCGGGTTAAAATGAACTAGAGAAAACATAATAAAGAACTTGCTTTTCAGGTTTATTCATTGTAAAATCCTACCTAAGCATAAAAAGGAAAAAAAATTGATTCAAGTTTTTATATTATTAAATTAAATAATTTTCATTTTCATAAGATAGCTTGTCGGCGAATAGATCAATTTGATTTGTTTCCACGCTAAGAGTATGTTCTATCCAAATTAGTTTCAGAATAGGAGCATAATGATGCATTTGGTGTATCATGTTCAAGCCTATCATCAGCATACTTACCTATCTTTTTCTTGCTCTCCATTCACAATTTTCCAATTCTGAGCTATCAGACATACATATCTTGCCTGCTCTTTCAACAGTCAGTCTATTGCTTTTTTTAGTATAGATGTTGGCAAAAGTTGAAAATTAGCTTTCCACCATAGCTGATGTTGAAGGCACTGACAAAACTTTCGCTACCACATTTCCCAAATCAGTTTTGATAAATAAAGTCTCCCACTACTCACCCACAGGACTAACCTTGACCGCCATATCCCATATAAACTTCTTACTATAAAGATCATTTCCGCACTTGAAGTTACACAGAGCTTTTACGACTTTTTCCACATCATTTTGTAACCTCGGTTTTCTAGATCTGAAATACCGCCACAGCCAAATGTAATGGATTCAAGCTCGTTGATGTTCTTTCTATAAATTTAATTTTCATATTATTCTAAAATTCGCTGAAAGTGTCGGCATTAGAACGAGTTTCAAAGATTTGCTCAACTTTGAATGATCTGTGTATAAGTGGTACACAAGAATAATCACCTTCGAGTTTTGTTATCCAGGCAATTATTAGTTTCAAAATTATTGTGAGTCTTTTTATTTCACTCAAAACCTTCTCATCTGAAAGCTTTGTTTTGAATTTGTTAATATTGGTATTATTACCATTAATGACTATAGTTTTCAAAACAACTTTATAGCTCAAGAAACTTTGCAATCTTAATAAGTCACTACCCCTTCTTGTCTTTGAAGGTAGATGTAGAGATTTTGCTATTGATTCTGATATCTACTGCCGATTTGTCTAAATTCGGTAATCAATATTTGAGAGGCTGTTGAAAACTTTTGTGACATCAGTTACATATGTAATTAAAAGGTTTATTATATAATATCGTCAATTAAATGTAGCTTGCGCGCTAAACATCTCATCTATTTAATATTACCGTATTTGGTTTCCAAAAATCTGCCATACTTAGTGATTTTAGAAGAATTTTCCATAATGATACTCAACACTTTGTCACTGCCTATTTGATCTATTACTTTATTTATTTCCCAAAAAAGATATTCAAATGTGTGTCTAGTGTTCGTAGTTTCTATTAACGTGTAGAGATATGGTGGTGTAGGTGTATATATATTTATGTTAATTATGGATTCGTTTCATATATTTGATCATCTGTTTGCAGATAAGTGTAGGACTTCAGCTTCTTGAAAAAAATTCCGCTGTGACTTTCAAATTTCAAGTCATATTTTAGGGTTCCATACCTCAAGGTTAAAAACGGGAACCCTATTATTAAGCCTCTGATGTCCGTAGATCATTAGATGAAAATTTATCATATGCAATAAAATACCTAAATATTAAAATACATCAAGTAAAATAGCTAGAATTGGTCTATGATACCCTAGATGAATGCCCGTATAAAATTTCGTATGATCACGGATCTATTCAACTTTAATTTTTGAAATGGTTTTTCGCATATAATTCCAGAACGGTTTGTCGGACAGAAAAAATGATTATAAACGAATTTATAGGTTTTCGTATTTTGAAGAAGTTTTTAGTACAAAAAAAATGTCTTGGACTGATCGTTTTCAAAGTTTATGTAAAAAACCCCAATTTTTATATGGCAATACCAAGAAAAGGTTGCCCGATTTAGTCTATTTTTGAAATTTTATTTGTTATTTCTATAAAAACACCATGCACCAAATTTCAAGTGAATGTTTTCTCAAATTATCGTGCGACGGACAGACGGACATGGAAAAATCAAACTAACTTTTAATATTATGTGTGGGTGTCCAATCCGTTTTGCTCTACCATCATTATTTCTTTGCGTTACAAACGGAATGACCTAGATTTCATCTAGGGTATATAAATAAACGCAGTTCTTAACTACATCTCCTGAGGAGAGTTTCGCGGCACGTGCCTATTTCACTCCTCCTTGATTCAGCTCCATTTTAAAAATTTTCTTCTCCAATATTTTTCGTCTTCTCCTTCTTTTTTTTCGTTTTGTTTTCTTTTCTTCGGCCGCTAATTTAACCTATAAACTTGCCAAATTTTTACATTATATTATCCCTTTACAGGCTTTATTTTTCCTTCCTTTTCTTTAATCTTTTTCTGCAGTTAGCACATCGACGACAACTCTTCGAATGACCTGAGCTATTCGTTTCAAATACCAAAGCTTTTCCCTTTCGAACCGCCATTATTAAAGTTTCCAATCTGTGTTCCCCGTATTTTATATAGCGATTTTTTCGATTGGTGAAACATATGGTGGTAATTGAACTGAACTTTGAAATTTAATTTCGGTCTTTTGATCTTACTTTCTTCTGATCTTTTAAAATTGCTTGAAATAATGTTTATCTTTTTAAAGTTGCGTTTTAGCGTTTTCTTCTTTTGACGGATGAATGCTGTGTCATTTTAAATTTTGTTTGCTGGTTAATGTGTTGGAAAGTTACGCTTTGGGCTACGAACAACTTGAGTAGATAGCTGATATCACAAGTAAGTGCGAATATGATAAGATATCTCTAATTTCTTCTTTCAATTTTAGGCTATAGATTCCGTTTACGAGAGGAGATTGAACCGAGGAGGTAAGATATTGTATCTGATTCTAATTTTACATTATATTTGATTCGCGAGAAGTACTGCATTTTCCTGTTCGTGAGACTTTTCTTTTCTTTAGAGTACTGGTGGTACCTTGTAGCGTTCACTGCTCGCCGTACATCATCTTTACTAAGTTATTTCATTCATCTTTCTAATTCACTAATTATATATGTAATAATATCTACTTACATCTATCTAGTTATTTACAAATTCATTTTCTATCTGCCTATCTACTCTACTATTTAAACCTGTTTCCAGGAAAGGGACGATGAAGCTCAGGATTTCAGAATTGACTTAGCATGAATAAAATAAGTAAGCTAACGGTAAATACATTCGGTGAGTACTGATGTAAGTTGTGAATCTATTTTATAAATTTTCAATTTTTCAATCGCAGGCGAAGCTTGACAGAGTCCTAATAATACCAGCAAGGCTCAAATAAAAGTTCGACGTCCGCAATGTGAAGACAATATTTCTCGTGGATCTGATCGAGTCTTCCCAGCTACAACACAGGTAACTCACTAGCCTCTTTGCAGATTTATCTGCAAATTTAAAATCCTTTGCAGAATTATCCTTATAGGATGCTGAGGGACATGACAAAACACATACAAAGAGGACGACACATATAAAGATAAGTGAGCCTTGTTATTATCATTTTATTATCGCTAATTATATTTCTATTTATTTTTCTAGGACATCGCTGAGAACGAATTCGCTATGTAACAAAGAGAGAGGTACTGACCGTTCATTTCATTTCCAAAGAATTTTCGCATAACTGATCATATCGCCCTTAATCTAAGCAGATTGTACTTTTGTAATTACTACGTACTTATTTGCATATTTTAGAAAAGGAGTAATTTCGCTCAAAATTAAAAATCTTGCTGAAAACAATTATTGTCCCTCTCACTTACTAAAATTTAAGGACCGAACATGCGTCTAGGTTTTTTTTAGGACAATTCGTTCTTTTTTTGTTGTGCTTAAAATGATTGTAGGAAACGCTTTATGAAGTTCTTAGTATTTTATCGATGCTGATGATATATTTCGTCTTAAAGAAAATATCTTGCTTTGTTCCTCGCATAGTCACAAAAGAAAAAAAAAACAAATTTTGCTTAAATATATTTCATGAAAATGGGAATTTTTCTTTACATGACAAAGAAGTCTTTGTATTTGTCGAATGCTGACTCAATGTTTACGTCGTACCAATGCACCAACTACGTGATAACGAAACGCTTTAGATTTATCTGGTATTGTACGATTTTAAATTAATCTAGGATACTTTGTGCTTGGATTTTGCTCCAATAGAAATGTATAAGTTCCATCCTTTTAAACTATTTTCGCTCTTTTTATTTTTTATGGGAATAAGTGGATAGTTTACCGAAACGAGCAAATATATTGTATAATTTTCTTTTATTTTAAATTCCCAATTATCTGGGAATATTTCCGACCCACCGGAACATTTCGGGAATAAGCCTCAAACAGGAAGCTTCCGACTCAGAAATGGTCCCGTGACACACGATTATATATGCCCATATCTTCATTCCATAAGAAATCCACTAAAAATCACAAAAATTGAAATTTTACATACTGGGAAAGCAAAAATACAAATTAAAAATTTCCCTATACACTTCGTATTTTTCGAGTTATAGCATTTTCAAAATTTCGATAAAATGCTATCCTGGTCTTCTTTAAAAATTTGTATATATTTTATATTCATGCTAGGATAGTGAAATATGGGCCATGCTAGGCTATCTAAAAGAATTGCATCTTAAACATATATGCAAAAAGAACATAAAGAATAACGATTTTATCCTTAATACTTGAGTATCCTGGAAGATATAGTTTTGATTTTATTAATTTATTTTATATTTTTTATCTTATATTACCCACTAAAAAATACCAAAACTTTAACTTGGGAACTCAACGGGATCAAGGATTAAAAAATCAAGGAATTTTTACCAATCTTACATTTGCTAATAATATAAATTCTTAGTTTCTTGACAATTTCTCATACAATAACAAATTCTACAAACAAAAATGCGGCCTAGCGATGGGTAACCCGCTCTCAGGCATCTTAGCAGAAATGGCGTTAGATCATATAATTCAGGAAGCCTTAAAGAAATCCGAAATAGTACCAACATTTCTAAGAAGATATGTGGACGACATCATCTGCGCTATACCCAAAGACTTAGAATATATCTTTGCCAATAGCTTCAATAATATACACCATCGATTCAAATTTACAGTGGAAAAAGAAATTAATAATAGCATCCCGTTCCTTGACATGCGACTACATAACTAGAACAAGAAATCAGAGCATTATAACAGACTGGTATTGCAAACCTTGTAGCTCTAATAGGATTTTAAATTATTACTCAAATCACCCACATAATACTAAAATAAATGCAGCCCAAACCCTCGCCAAAAATTTTTTTAAAATCAGTCACAACAAATTTTCAAAAAAAAAAAAACACTACAATCGTTACAGATATATTAATAAAAAATAACTATCCACTACATGTAATCCACAAAATAATAAAAAGAGCAGTAAGGAGCAAATATTTTAACAATTTAACACAAACTCCGAACAACACAATAAGACTGGATAACACTAATCCCATTTACACATCAATCCCGTTCATATATCCGTTATCCCTAAAAATCGCGAAAATTATTAAAAATGAGAATAATCACATAAAAATAGCATTCAAGCCAATAACCAAACTAAACAACAATTACACAAAAACCAAGGATCCGATACCCACACAAGAAAAAAACAGTGTTATATACAAGGTCAAATGTGAGAATTGCAACACGGCATACATTGGACAAACATCAAAAAAGCTTAGAACCAGATTATCACAACATAAAGCATATGTCAATAAACAAGCTCCACGATCCGCAATAGCATCCCACGCAATAGACACAGGACATGTATTTTCCTTCGACAATACAAAAATAATCGACATGGAAAATATAGAAAAAAACGTGAACTTAAAGAAGCATGCCACATATACCTTAACAAAAACAAAGTTATAAACTTAAGGCAGGACACAAAACTAATAAATAAAGACTATAAACACATACTGAATAAACTAAAACCGTAGTATTAGTCATAAAATTTTAAACATTTTCTCAACGACCGCTTAGTTATATATCGTACTCGTAGCCAGTTAATTGTCTTTTCTGTTCTAAGTTTATTTTAATTTATTAATAATGTATTTTTCTTCTACTGTAATTTTTTTCTATGTTGTTTGTGTGTTATTTATTATTATTTTTAAGAACTATTTATACGCGCCATAGACAGAAATAAGGTATTAAAATATTTATATTTAGATTTTTTTATAAAAAAGCTTGAACCCATATGTGATTTATATGTATAGAGCTCCTGAAGAAGGACCGCACTTGGACCCGAAACGTCGAGCAATGTTCTAGAAAATTAAATATTTTTCAACAAAACGATCGATGTATTCCTGAAAATAACCTTTCCAAAAAAATCCTATATACAGCGTGAGCAACAAACCCTATCCTGTGTATGTGACCTCTGAGACGAGAGTGGTTAGTGAGAACTAACATTAGGGTCCCCAGCATTGGCTTGTTACACCCCGGTAGGTTTTTTGTTTCTTTTGGGTTAGATCTGCCCCTCAGCTCCTGTGTAGTTCTACCTGAAAGATCATCTAACGAAAGGGGAATCTGTTGGTGGTCGGCGCATGCCGAGATATTAGAAATAAGGTGATTTGGTGCGATCCCAATTGCGGAAGAGGATGCCTGCGAGGTTTCACCAAGACGAACAAGTTCCTCTACCTTTTCATTTTCGCTAATGTCGCTATGACCTGGTACCCAAAGTAAGACTACCCTGTTGTTCCGAGAAAGGAAGTTTAGGGTGGATTTACATTCCAATACAAGCTTGGAAATTGTAAAGGGTTTTGACAAGGCCTTGACAGCTGCCTGGCTGTCCGAGCAGATTACAAACTTCTGCCTTCCTGCTTTAAGGATGGCCTCGACTTACGGCTGGAAATCCATGACATGGATGTCAAGGTGTATTAAAATTTCCACATGAGGCTCCTTCCAGAAAATGCCTGCTCCGGTGTGTTTTGCCGATTTGGAGCCGTCTGTATATATGATAGGGTTTGTTAATGTCTGAATCACGGAATTGATTGCCATTCTATTCTGAACAAAATACCATCAAGCAGACAAGTAACTCTCATTACGTCCACAACTACAATCAACACTATACCGCCGCAGTCATCCTAAATTATAAATTGTACACTTGTGCTCTAGTTACCCACAAATGTATTTGCAAATATTTCACAGAGGGTCACTTAACGTAAAGTAACTAAAACGTATTCTGTAATGCTTCTCTTTAATTTTGATAACTGTATCAATAATCTGTTAATCTGTTCAAGTAGTTTTGCTTCTTGTTCGGGCTCTCGACGTGATAACATCTTTGTTCAATTAGCTTAATTAAATCGTCTAAAGATCAAATTAGTCTTATAACTCCTTTTAACAACCTTATACAGTCCACATCTTTACTCACCTGTGTGAAACTAAAACATGCCCTATCTGGAAATTTGTTTGCTTTTCCTGTCAATTTCTGGTACGATGGACTGCACGAATTTAAAGATGGATTTATGTGGGACTCTTGTGCCCGTGGGAATCCAACTATGACTGAGTTGTAGGCTTAGCGCAGCGATTGACGCCCCCTTCTCGACATATATATGCATGTGTTGTACTTTGAGGATATGCTCAAGATCCCCAGAGCTGGTTGATTTGAGAGTGCCGCTCACACTAAGTAGGAACAATCTTTGAATTTTCTCAAATATATTGCGATGATTGGTGAACTCCATTGCCTTCCAGCACAATACAGAACCGTAGGTTAACATGAATCGGCTGATGCTAGTGTAGATCTATAGGATCATCTACGGTTTAAGTCTCAACTTGTTCCCTATAGATCTGCGATACATCACGAAGGCTCTAAGAGCTTTATTCACTCTATCATCAAGGTGCAGTTTCCAGCTTAATTTTCTGTCCTAATACCTAGATATTGTACCCTGTCCTTCAGTCTCAAACGTGTGGAGCCGATAAGGGGCAGGTTTAATCTGGGAATGTTCCTTTTCTTGATGAAGAGTTACAGATCTGTTTTCTGAAACGAAGTGTGAAATCCGTAACCCAGTCAGTGGGCAGTCGGATTTCTTTCTGCAGCAGTGCGCACAATTCAGATTCATAGCCACCAGTAGCTAGCAGGTCGTCTGCGTAACATACAGCTTTGTAGCCCAAGCACAAGCTCATCCATAATAAGCACCCACAACAAATGTGATAGAATACCTCTTTGAGGAGTGCCTCTCTGGACTCTTTTTACGCTGTTTATCCCGCCCAGTTCGGCAAAGACAGTTCTATTGTTGAACATGTATGCGATCCAGTGTTTTAGGGATTGATTTCCATGTTTTGTTAGCGTTTCAGTGAACTTATGTAGGAGACCATTATTAAAGGCACCTTCTACATCGATGAAAACAGTCAGCGTGGATTGTATAAAGAGGAAGACTTTTTGGAGTGAGTGGATAACCTCGTGGATGGCCGTCATAATAGCCCTTCCCTTTAAGTGCCCGTGCTGGTATTGTGACTATCTGTTTCTGGAATGCAGAGCCTCAGTCGCAGGTTCTTTCTGGTGTTTTGAGTAGGAAAGAAGTCATGCTTATTGACCTATATGCCTTGTGAGTTGAGTAGTTCACCCGGCCTGCCTTTGGAATAAACACAACGGGGACTTCTTGCATCGTAATGTGTTATCTGTAGCAGACAACTTCAAAATTCGTCGTTTTTTGTTTTTGTTTTTTGCCTTATCAGAGTGTAGTGATGTATCTGAGAAAGTTCTAATCTCTTAATGTCATTTTTTATCTCTAACCCCAAAGCTATAAAGATATTCCGGTTAGAATATGTAGGCTTCGAACATAGTTGTGCAAAATTTACATGGAGTTACTTAACTACCAAAGTAAACAAAATTTTCATATGAAAATGAACCAAAACCCTCTCTAAAATCAACGGGATGCAGACAATTGAATTATCGATAAAAATCAACATTTTTCACTCACGAACCTTTTTCAAACTTTTTTTTTTCTAAGCCAGTGAAATGAAGAGGATTAATCACCTGTAAGAATGTTCTACCACGAAAAGTTCGATGTTTTCTATGTTCAGTTGTTGATATATTACACGAACACAACCACAATTGTAACTAGTTGAATATTTTTACTGCCTAATGCTATACGATGAACGTGGGCACATTTATCATTAAACTTTGTATACATATCCTTTTTACTTTATACATTGAAGGTTGACTCATGCGCTTTACTTAGTTTGTATCCTAGTAGGAGGTCTACTACCAATGTAGACTGCTTATAATAGATATAATGATAAACATCGAATATATTCCCCTGAAATACAGTCACCTGTTCATATACAAAGAACAAGGAAGAAATCAGCAAGCATAAGTCTGCCCAGGGTTAAGATTGCTAAAGGGACCTAGTTAGAGACGAAATTTCGAGTGGGTCGCATATCGCTCCTTTTTGTTATAAAAAAACAAAAAAACAAAAAAAAACAAAATATGTTATTTGTTTAAAAAATAATATAAAATTAAAAATATAAAAATGAACATTCAAGTTAAAAATTAGTGCGGTTTTTTTTATTTTGGATTATACTTAATTTTTTCTTCTTCTATTGTTAGCAAGACACATATATCAGTGCTCTTGGAAATGTAACGAATTTTGTATCACTGTAAGAGTGATTCGGGCCAAGCAAACTGTAAAATTTAAAATTAAAAGCTCTGTGGAGGTATTTATTTTGGAGTTATATGTATTAAATATATATATATATATAAAGGAAGAGGCACACTAGTGGATTGGTTTTTGAGGGTGGACAAGAAGAAAATCCCGAAGAGCTAAAGCTGGGGGCCATGGTATAGTGTACCATGTTTTCTGGATGCGCAACCAGTGTTTGAAGTAACGTTGTAGTTAAAGGGAGTGTATATCGAATACAGAATAGACCTGTAAGTGCTTGCGGGCAACCAAAGAAAAGCAAAACTCACTTGATGTAAAACAGAAGAAAGAATAAAGGACCTTGAAGCAGCTTTCAACTGGAAATTTTCTCATTTTTCTGATATGAATAGTTTATTATTCCGTGTACATATAAATAGTGTGTTGAGTGCTTTGTGAGAGCCTGGTGTTTTCAGCAGGTAATTAAAATGTTCAGATGAGCTTTAGTTAAAAAATTTTTATTATAAAAATATATGAGTTTTTAAAAAAAAAAAAAATTAAAAAAAAAATAAATAAATAGGAAGTGAAAGATCATAGTGAAAGTGTACTGTAATTTCAAGTCCAATTCATATTTTGTTCAGAGAGTGATTATAAGTAGTGCTTAACATATATAGGTTAAGAGACATATAACAAGCTGAAATATCAACTCGAATAAAGTTAATCATAACAGGTAAATACATATTATATTAAAAGCACTAATTTAACGTTGCCGCTATATGATGTAAAGCTTAATAAATTTTAATAATTAAGCAACTTTCAAGGTCACTGCTGAAAACCCTTTTGGGGGAACAGGAAACAAACATTCTCAGAGTCTATCGATTGTGTAGGACATTAGCTTTTCGTTGATTGCCCTTGGGGACTTTTTGAGACTTTTATGGGTACCGAATTCAAAGAAAAGTAAACTTTTTGTGCAGAATTTTTGTTTTTATTTTCCATTTCTCAATTTGTTAACTTCTGGAGTGGGAGTAGCTGAAAATATACCGTTATTTATTTAATTATCCTTGCTATGAAAAAAAAAAATTGCCTTCATGATTTTCATCGAGGTCGTAGAATTTTAGGTCATATGAAAATATCGTTTTTTTTCACATATTTTGTTTTTAATTGTTTATTGACATAATAAAAATTAAATACAAAGAAAATTAAAGTAAAACTTAAATAGAAAATGTAAAAGTTTATAAAAATTATTATATTTATTAAAATTTTTATTCACTAAATTAATAATTAAGTTTATTTTTTCCTGGACGGGTTTCGAACCCACACTTGTTAGAATCGGTCAAAAATGGAGAATAGAAAAATTTTAAGAACTTTTATTTTTAACGATTCTAAATCAAAGCATAAATACAAGAGGAAAAATAATAATAATAATTAAGTCCTAATAAAAATATAATGACACAGACACAGCTTTTATACGCAACGCATTGGTCGATATTATCACAAAATCTAAGTGCTGCTTTGACCGATATAACAAAGCTATAAAAGCATAGCTTGTGATATAATATAAAAAGTGGTAACAGAAAACCCATTGAAACACATAAACAGGTAATTCCATACGAATATCCTGGCAAATTCAAGTGAAATTTTATATTACGACGTGAAGGAATTGGAATTATATTATGTAGGTCAAGGGCTTTAAAAAGATTAGGGTTAGTACCTACTAATAATTCCGATGAATGTTTTTATGCTTTCAAGACGTTACGTCAATTATTAAAATTAATAAAGTAAATGAAATTTAATATACCTTCTGAATTTTTGGTGTGGATCTACCCTATTAGTGATGTGAAGCTGACCTATTTTACTTAAGCTCGTAATAATTATTTAAATAATTTTTTGTTGTTTTTTTTTTATTTTGTTTTTTTTTTTTATAGGGTAATATATAAAAATAGGAATAGAACCTAATTATGTAAGGCGTGCAAACTTGAGAACTGCTTTTCGCTTGCGAAGTTTGGGTGAAAGACAAGAGCCCTGGAATCCCTCGGTAGTTCAGTTGGTAAGCGCGCTAGCTACCATCCCGGGGGTCGTGGGTTCGATTCCCACCTCGACTTGGTCCTGTGCTTCTCCTTCCACCTAGTTTCCTTCCATTTTCTGTATTATTCCTTAACCCTTGCTATTAATTAATTCTTCAATCGACATTTAATTGTATTTGCTAAGGATATATTCGATATAACTTTGTAATTGACATGTGCCTATGTTATATTTCTAAAGAAAAAGTTGCTATTAATTAATGATTCCTCAAGTATAATGATGTCTATGATTATGTTAATGATTCTATGATTGTTTCTAATGCTTGCCTAATGTATACATAGCTTATATGTAAATATGTAATATTTCCTGTCTGTAAGATTGTTCAAATCGGTAGACTGTATAAATAATAAATGTGGAAATTGAAAACCTGAGCTTAACTCTGAACAATCTGATAAAGAAAAACGATTTTTGATATTTGGTGGACGATGTGTATTGAAAAGTGGAACTAGCAAAATCAGCGAATGATAGAACTATCAGACTTACGCGATTCTGTTGAGTTTATGTTCAAAATATTCGGCCAAACAACTTCAAAGATGCATAGTTGCTTGGTGCAATTCAAAAATAAAAAAAATAAAAAAAAACACCGAAAATTGTGCATTATGGAAAGGCATCGATTTTCTGAAATTGGAAAATTAAAATGTACAGGATGAATGACAAAATCGAAATATAATTACTAATGGCTTGAAATCAATAAAAAAGGAAATTTATATATCTATAAAAGCTATCAATTTCAATATAGATGTCACAGAAGTTTGTCGTGTATACCAAATAAACAACCGAGTATCAGAATGTGACGTTGTTTGCTTGGTCGTTAATAGCTTCGGTCGGTAGTAAAAGGTCGGTTTTGTTGTTGGATAAATTCAATAAAGTCCAAATGTGGGTCTAAATAACACCAGCTGGTTTGAGATTAATTAATTGCTTTATTGCTTACGTTCCTAATATAAATTTAAAATGTTAAATTAATGTTTGGGATGACTAAATCTAACAGATAGGTATGATGGGATAGCTTTCCGTTGCAGACATACTAGCACTAGTTGTCCGTTTGTCACGTACTGGCAAAAGCAGGATATGTAGCTTTCCGTTGCACATGTACCAAGTAAAGACTTACATTTGATTACACGTACAATCAAAATCTTGCTGTTTTTGATGCGAAGGCGGATTTTTAGGCAGATACGGATATTCTATGTTTCAGTACAGTTCAAATTCTAGAATGTTTGGATCTAATGGTCAGGTGGAAGGTTGAAAATGATCTGGTCTGATGATATCTCTATTGCTTTACTTAGGTATAATATTGATTTAAGAAGTACCTATGAAAATCATAAGCGACGGAAAATTTCTTATGAAAAACCTCGTTACAAGCGCAATCATACAGCTTACCAGAAAACTGACTCGGGATCAACTGAGTGCTACTTTAATTCCAATTCAATTTCAATTTATTTACAACCTGATAATGTACGCAAGATTGCAATCATATAAATTTACATGTTAAATTATAAGGTTACAAAAGAAAATACTATGAGTCCTTATAAAAAAATACGATCAAAAAACAACATAATAAAAAAGATATGGAAGTAATCCCATGTAACCTAATAGTTACTAAATAATAGACCTAATTAAATTTTTAAAACTACCAAAACCACCCATAGAGGGACTATGGACTGTTATGATGCCGCGATGACTGCAAAAACGGAATCTGGTCAGTTATATAGGTTGGTTGACCGCGACCTATGAGCCCATGGAGGAATAATAGATATTTACGTTTAAGATAAGCATCCAGAGGGCAACCTAGTAGCATAGAGTTAAACTGGGAAACAGGATCAAACCTTCAAAGACCAAAAACGAAGCTGACACAAAGGTAATATTCAACCTACACAAGCATACAGAGTCTAACTTAGAATAGATTAAACTGCCATAAGATTAGTCGGGTAAAATCAGAGTCTTGATCAGTTTCATCTTAATGTTTGTATTTAATATTTGAGCTGACAGCCATAGCCATCGCCGTAAACTTTGCCAACAATAGCTGCAATGTAAAGTCAATGCAGTGTCAATCTAGAGTTCATCTTCATACAGGGATTTGTAATGGTTTCTAAAATCAGCAGCGCAGTACTGTGATATAATTATAGACATTGAGATTATCCAGGGTTTAGCGAAAGTTGCTTGTGTAGCGAGCAATTATATACTCTGTCCAAATCATTATTTAGCCGAGTCATACGGGCCTCCATAGCCCAATAGGACTGCTGAAGTATAACATCGAGAATGATATTGGTCAAATCATTTATGAACATACTAAATAATAAGGGTCCTAGGACAGATCCTTGAGGTACCCCATAGTAACATATCAGAGTGCAAATCATTTATATAAACCTGCTGAAATCTCCCATCAATAAAGCATCCAATCAAATTAGGTGAAAAATTGAAGACCAGAGAGGGTAGTACTGTCAAAGGCCTTTGAGAAATTTAGCATGACATTATCCACGGTTCTTCTTAGATACGATTTTACTGTTAGCTGTTTTACAACTACGAATCTGTGGGAAACCGAATTGTCACCTTTTCAAGAACTTTAGAGAGAAAACAAAGAATGCTAATAGAGCGAAAGTCTGCATGATTACTAATCATCTTCTTCTCCGGAAAAGGTAATACTTTAGCCAATTTCCATCTTGATGGAAAAACAGTTTGAGTCTAACAAGAATTAAATACATACATATGTATATGTTGTCCGATGTAAGGCATTAGGATCTTAACAAATTTTGGCGAGACATTATCTGGTTCAGTAACATCCGATTTAATAGAGTATAGGGCGCCAATAAGCTCATAATAGTCAATACAAGGAACGGTGAACAAACTATTACAGTTTTGTTTCGAACTACTGATATACACTACAACATTATTTAAGACTGATTGATTCGGATCAGTAGACGCAAAAGATCGATTTATATCATTGGGATCAAATTGATGATGCTGGCTTTCTGTGCTATATATATATATCTCCGCCCGTCTGAGGTTTCTCCATAGAATCTTTGAAGTTAGCTCATGATCGAATTAAGAGTGATAATAATTGTACCTGCACTTTTATAAAGGAAACGTGAAGTAATCGTCGAAGTTTATATTGTGTGTATAAATATTCATGTTCAGTTATGAGGGAGGCAATAGCCGGTGTAAATCACGGGCAGGAACCTATTTCAACTCTCTTAGTTTGCAGCAATACCCATTTTAGTAATAAGTTATTAATTAGATTTTCAAGAATTCGTACTTGTTCATCCACAATGCTACACCCCAAGCTATATTCCAAGGCAACAACGTGCACTCTTGAACAAGATCAGATATACTTAAATTTTTTGCTTCATAGTGCGAAATTCATATGTCATGAACAACATATCAAGATCAAGGAAGCTAGGAGCTTCTATTTGATTATGAAATAAAACTTTGCTCTTATCAGTTGTTAGAAATAAGTTAAGGCGCGACGGATTGGAAAAATTACAATACGTCGATAGAGTAATAATAATATTCAGATATGTTGACTGCATGTAGCGTGTGAAGGTGTCCGATCGAGAGCTAGTTTTAAAGATATTAATATTGAAATCCCCGCTTATAAAATGCATTTTCCAGTGTAAAATTTTCGGGTGGACAGTAAGCAATAGACAGGACACACTCGCTAGTACCATTACTTAGCTCTACGCAGGTGAATTCTAAATCTTGGGATCGAGAGGATTGAATTACCTTAGCTTTGAAAAAGTCGCTAACGTAAATAGCCACCTCACCCCCAATACGACCTTTCCTATCGTTGAGCATTAAGGTGTAAGCTGGTATCAAAACTAACATAGATGGTATACAGTCATTTAGCCAAGTCTGACTGATAAGAATGGCAGTATTTATTTGAGCACTCCCTGAGAACGCGTAGACGTAGAGGACAGAAATTGCGTATACAGTGTTTTCATGGTAATAGTAAGTAAATCTTCAAAAATAGATTAAATCGGGCACTTTGACGTATACTGTAAAACCGACCTGTCCTAGATGGTTTTATTGTAGTAAAAAGTTCTTCAGAATATGAAATCCTATGAAATTGGTTTTAATAATTCTTACTGTCTGATGAATTGTTCTAAAAATACCAAAAACACCACTTCAAAAACCAAACTTGCACAGATGGTTGATCATATGAAATTACATACGGGCATTTGCTCCCCTTGTGACGATCGCGTATACCTAGTCTAGCCATAAATACTGTTACAAACTTTTTGAAGCACTGTTCAATAAAAGAGGTGTTATATCTTAAGAAATCATTGTTTATTTATTCAATGCAAATTGCAACAAGTTATTCGAAGTGATTGCCTTTTGCCTTTACACAAGCCTTTATCTATGGAATCCACTTATCTATGGAATCACGCACGACGTCAATCGGAAAGTTGGGAACTGCATGTGTAACAGACTTCTTTAAGGATTCGGTATTTGCCATTTGCTCTAAGACAGACCATAATTCGTAGTCCAACGGATTCAGGTCTGGGCTAGAGGAAGGCCAATCTTCAGCTTTAATAAAATCTGGAACATTTTCTTCAAGCCATTTTTGGGTTGACTTCGCCTTATGACCTGGTTCTTGCTGGAAACTCCAAAGCTGATTTTCGAATAATTACGTGTTGAGAGGTTTCACTACACTTTCAAGGAGAGTTTCTTGATATATTTTGCAAGGCGTTTTGATGCCTGTCTCACAAAAATGCAACCTTGAGGCTGGGTGATGACCTCTTTGAACCTTTTGGGCAATTTGAGAAGCTTCTCTGGCACTGCGAGCATAAACCCACGACAGTAAGAATTTATTCGTCCGTAAACAAAGTTTTATGGTGTTCTTGGTTTGCGTACCGGTAAAGCAATAGTTTTGATTTTTCTACTCTATTTTTTTTATAATGCATCTGTTAGTAAATGCCCGGTTAGATCTACGATAAGCACCAAACCCCAAGTCACTTTTAATGATACGTGAAATTGTTCTTTGGGGTATATTCATCTCATTTTTTTTTCCGAACACCTACTCCAGACGTATCACTAAACCTTTCAATAGCCCGATACACAAACATTCGGCTTATACTAAGAGTATGCAGAGTCTTAAAAATATCACTTGGTTGCATTCCTACTTTATGAAGTGCAATCACAGCAATTCTATTTTGTTTGTTCACTACACTAAAAATTAAACTCAAATGGTGACAGACTTTTTCTTTCTGTAGGGTTGCCAAACCTTGTAACAATATTTATGGTTAGATTAGGTACATCGTAACAGCTCTCTCTGGAGTATTTCAACACTGCGACAATAGCATTGCCAGGATCTTAATTGCTACAGTATATTACTTCTGAATCTGTTAGTCCTACAAGCCTTACAAGTTTTGCAGAATATCAGTATGTTAAGAAGAGAATACATTTTCGTTCAGTGAAAACCAGATGGGCTTCCATTCAGCCTGGACTATCCAGATTTTTAGAAAATTGGACTTATATTTTTCCCAAATATTGATGTGAAACTGAATAATAACCAGGATCAAAGTAAGTGTATTTTTATTACTTCTTAAAATTTTATATTTTCTATGCTATATTTTAATCACAAGTTCTCACACACAAATTGTGTAGTGAGTGCATATGTTCTTTTGTCTTTACAATATCTTTAAAAACTTTCTGAATTTCATTCCAATGCTTTCACTAATTCGTAAATTTATGTATAGGTACTTTTCCGAATTTTTATTTTCAATTTTTTTAAGTTCCCTTGAATTATGTTATTTTGCTTGAATTGCTTTTTGTTATTGAATTAAATTTAATTTTTTTTTCTTTTTATTATTTATTGGAAATAGCCAATTTGTGGAAACTGCTCATTAAAATTATGGAACGAGAAGAGGTTCGAACTTCAATGAAAACAAAAAGTGGCAATGCATATGTGAATTTTACGATGCTCAATGGCTTCTAGATTTATGTTTTCTATAACAATGAAATTAAATAAATTAAATTAGAAGATACAAGGTGAAAATAATCTGATTTGAGATTTTACCAAGATACAAAACACTTCCTAACAAATCTCAAGCTTTATGAAAACTAATTACGATAATATAATTCGACGCATTTTCCCGTTATTAAGTGACTCAATAGTGACCATAAAGATTTTTTTAAATATTCTAATGAAGTTACGAAATTAATTAAAAAATTCGATACCAGATTCTTGTACATATGTATATGCAAAAGTCTGAGGAAATGTATCAAAATATTCTTAACTCCACTTATCACCGATATCAGCTTTTATAAATTTACAATTGGAGCTAATCGAAGTGCAATTAAGCGTAGAGTTAAGGTTCATGCTCAAAGGGAATATATCCTCGAAAATAAATTTCCACAATTAAAACAACCAGCAATAGTGGAACTACGTATCGCTGCGAATCGTTCTTTTCAAAATTAAATGTAGTAAAAATTAAGTTCCGCAGCAGGTTGCTCGATCAAAACATGACTAGTCAACTGCGATGAACGTCGGCTAAATTACCAGTTGCTATAAAAAAGATATCAATCATTATATAAAACCAAGTGTCATATAGTAACAACAATGATCTGGGTATCATAAGAATTGGTCTTACAAGAAGAGGTTCCCTATTCCTTTTCACCAATTACATCCAAATACATACTGTATATTTTGAGCTTAACTAGAAATGAAAGTGACACAAGTAGGATGGCCAAGCGAAACCGAAAAAATGCATCATGTAGGTGAACCCGGAGTTAAAAATAACACCTTTTGAAAAATTTTGATAATTACCACCTTGTGAGTATATTCGCAACATTTTAGTCACTTTTCGTTGCAATTATCTATAATCTGTTATCTTTCATATACAAAACACCAGAAGTCATTACCCCAATTAGTTTAGAAGCATTTTCCGAAATAAAATAGGGAGGTTTGCTAAATTACTTTCAACTAACATTAACTAGCAGCACAGTATATGCTAAAGCTACCATCTTTATCTCTCGACCAAACTTCCACCGATTTTCAAAATTCTTTTTGCTAAGTTCATTGATTTTTTGAAGCTATTACGAGGTTCCTACGGCAGCGGGTTACAGAGTGGTAACCCGTAGTTGGTTACTTATATATTATTATAATAAAAAATAAATTATTTTACGTGTAGAATATTCGTACACAATCTCATCAAAATCGGATGATAAATTCAATGTCGAAAGGTCATGCACACCAATGGGATAAGTTTCTATTTTCCCGAACTCGGGTGTTTTGAGGAAGGTGGTGTAAATATTACCCGATTTGCAAAATTCTCTTTGCTAGTTGCTTTGTGATTTCTTTTCTGATTTTTTGAGCATATTTTCCCTCCCCTTCTGAATAATTTGCGAAATTTAATTTTCGACAGCTAAAATTTTGCCTGAAAAATTCATTTCAAAATGTTTTTCTACAACTTAACGAATTATGCAATTTTTAATTTTTTTGTGGATGCGCTTTTATTAACAGATAATCTGTACAAAATTTCAGGAAGATCGGATGTCATTTACCTATTTAAAAAAAATTAAATCTATAAAAATTTTGTATACTCACTTTTCGCCATCTACCGACTATCTTTTAAAACACATATAAATGCCAGTTACAGAATCGAGAATATACATGCCTTCTCTATGGTTGGCATTTTACCCGAATGAATATGGTACTTTCGTTCAAATTGTGTTGCAATTTAGCCTACAAAATCCCGGGCTCCCCTACATTATGAATTATTTCGGTTTCGTTGGGTCATCTGGAGCTCCCACTTGCATCACTTTCATTTCTAGTCAAGCCTTATACTGTGAATTTGGATGAAATCGGTGATGACGCGTAGGGACCCTCTCCTTGTTAGAACAATTCTAGTGTTTTTTCTTGTTTATTATACTGAAAGAATTATTGTTACTGGACTCCCGCAGTTATGCAGTATTACCGACGATTTGTTTTTAATTGCCGGTTTTTACAAAACAAAATACTACTTAGTTAGGACGTTATGAAGTACTACTAATTACCATTATATCGGGAATTTTAGAATAAGCGGGAAAACTATGTATATAAAATTTGAAAACAAAAATTAAATTAGAAGATACCTCCGTAGAAAATGCCTTCTGATGTAAGTGTTTCAGCCTGATATGAGCTTCTTTAAAGGATACTCAAAAAAATATAGCTAAAGCTGCATATAGTACCTATACATTTTAAATAAAAATATCTGGATAGCAGCGACATTTTTATTAAATAATTAACAAATAGTTAACAAAAAAAATCAAAAATCTTAAAGCTGCCTTTTCTATGAATTAGAGTCCTGCTTTTCCATAAAATGTAGAAAATAAATTTAAATTCATCGATCCGTCTTTTTTCCATCAAATACAATGTCTAACCAACCAAAGTATGGATCGAGGGGTGATAAAAAAATTTACAAGTACATTTTCTATTCTACGGAACATCAAAATGTCTCTTTACTTGATGTAATTAGGATTTTCCGTAAATGTTAGTCTCTTGATGCTGAAAAAAATTAGAATGAAAAGTTGTTTTATGCATGCTGATCTTAGCTGCTATTCATTTTGGAATGAAGAAGACGATATTCCGTTAATGTTATTCACGGGGATATAATTGAACAACGCGGTAGGTGACAATATCAGTCGCTCTTTTAACACTTTTATTCATAAAACTATCTAAGACTTATATTAAGATCTATAAGAAAGTGATTCGTTTGGTTTTTACTGACGAAAGTTTTCTTAATTACCCTATGACGGTGGTGATGATGAAAATGACGATGGCGACGATAAAAGTGTTAGTTATCAGGCCATTAAATGAAGATGTAAAAAAAAGCCCTGAATGCTACCAAATTCGACACTTATTTTAGTTAAATTGATAAAAGGCGCTCCATGCCCCGAATTCTTATAAGTCATACACTTTTATTGGTGCCGTGATGATTTGAGTTATATAGGTTTCACTGTATTTTGGTTTTGTTAACCGACTTCATAAAGAGGAGGTTTTCGACTGATTTTTATACCCTGGATGGAATTTATAGGATATTCGAAGTTTGACATTCCGTTTTTAGCGCATAATGATGGGGGAGCAAAATGGATTGGACACCCATGCATAATATCAAAAGTTAGTTTGATTTTTTCATGCCAGTCCATCAGTCCTCGCGATAATTACAGAGCGCGTTCACTTAGAGTGCTGAAATTTTGCACACTGGGTTTAAAAAAAAATAAGTAAATTTAATTTTGAAAATGGAACTAATTGTACACACCTTTGTATTGTTCCAATACAATAATTTTGGTTTTAACTATATATTTTGGCACTGAGAGAGCTGTAATTTGGTATATGGTGTTTTCATAGCAATAGTAAACAAAGCTACAAAAATAGACTAAAGCAGGCAGCCCCTTCTTGGTTTTGATATGCAAAACTTTTGGTTTTCACTTTATTTAACTTTTACTTTCATCTAGGGTATAAAATATTATTGGTCTTAGATTAATTAAAATTTTAAACCGAACTCTGAGCACCATAGTGGCCACTCTTTTTCACAGGGGTCACCTTAACAGGATGAGATTTGTTGATGATCCTATTTGCAGAGGTTGCAGAGAAGAATCCGGTGACTCACTTTCTTTGCGATTGTCCATCTCTCTCAGGAAATCGTTACAGATTCTTTGGCTCACAACTCCTGAATAAACTGCATGAAACAGGTAGGCAGAGTCGGGGGCTAATACTGAGCTTTATTAGAGTATCCAGTTGGGACAATTGCTCATAAGTCTGGATGGTGAACAGTGGACATTATTGTGGCCTACGTTCCAGGAACCTCTTGTAGTCAATCCAATAAAAATAATTTCAAAAATTTACAAAATCGGAGAACTTTCTTTGTGTTGCCATACAAAATTTTGATTTTTCCCTATATATTTGGACACTGCCTAAGAACGCGTCGACGTAGAGGTCTGAAATTTTGTACACAGCGTTTACATAAAAATAGTAAATAAAATTTGAAAAATAAAATACATGATAAGTACTTTAACTAACGTAGGTCTTTTAATGCATTTATTAGGCCGCACTAGAAAATACAATAACACTAGTTCATGTCTGGATCACATGTACTACAAGACAAACAATAATTTAAACATATTTGAGCCCCATATATATCAATCATATATAATGGACCACTACAATACACTATGTAAAATAAAATTGGCTTCTAAGACCAATAGGAGCTTTGCACTTCCACAATACAAAAGAGATACAGTTAAAGATTTAATTTTATTAGAGTATTGGACTATGGTATTCTGTGAATCTAGTGCTAGTAAATGTTTTGATAATTTCAGTAGTAGCAACAGTTCCCCTCATTGTTAGGTCGAATTTACATCTATTCGACGGAAATTAGGGCAGCGACTAATTGTGGTTAAGTTAAGATTATCTAATATTTACTTCCGATTTACTAAGTGGAGAATGAGACGACATCGTATCGACGTAAATATTAGGGAAATTAAAGAATATTTCTCTACAGGGCAGAGGACACATTTCCTTGATTTGATAAATTTAACGTAAATATCACGCCGAATTTGCGTAAATTTTCCTTAATCTCGATTTATTTTGTATCTAGTTTAACTTATTTTAACCTTCGTGTTAATGTAGAAGGATTTTATTGTATAAGTATTGTATGTGTGTGTGTCTGTGTCCCAGCTTGGAAGAAAATGTCACATTTTGCCGAACCAAGAATAGAAAATTAATATTTCACTCAACTTTAACTGACTGTAATGAAAAAAAAAATGTAGTACGGCAGTTTGGCAAGTAACTTTAAAATTTGACGCATTTAATAAGGATTCTAAAATGGTATAACACTTGCTACAATATTTCTAAGATTACTGAAAAAAAAAAAAATTTTTTTTCTTCAAGAAACCCAGGTTCGAAAAACTTCTTTTCACCTGCTAAAAATGATTCCAGTGTACCCAAAGCTTAACGTAAGACCGTAACTTTAAGACTCTAGTTTGAGTGAGACGGAGAGTCATTACATGAAGTATGAGTGAGATAGATAGTGACGCTTACAAGTAAGAGATCCTAACTTTGTGTTGAATTTAGGACAAATTTTCCTTAAGTTT
The DNA here is from genome assembly GCA_963924295.1 of Dioctria rufipes. Taxonomy (NCBI): domain Eukaryota; kingdom Metazoa; phylum Arthropoda; class Insecta; order Diptera; family Asilidae; genus Dioctria; species Dioctria rufipes. The sequence continues at coordinate 90,592,991 of OZ002743.1, read as the reverse complement.
AAAATTAAACACCAATTATTTGGATGCTAAGATTTATTATTTACAAAAGATGCTCAAACTGCTTTCTGTCAGCTGAAATACAAGTTTAAGATCTTCTTAAAAAGGATCAGGTTATCAGACGGCAAAATCTTCCATTTTTGACAAATTCAATTACTTCCGTAATTCTGGTGCTCATGTTTTTGTAAAATTCGGTGAGCTATACTTTTAAGCACTCCTGTACTTTCCTGGATTGCACTTACCGAAGTACTTGAGCCTTCTTCAACTGCTTGAAGTACTACGTCCTCTCCTCGTAAGGTAAGGAACTTTTCCTTCACCATGTACTTGGTTTGGAAGTCGGCCCTCTGTGGGGAGTAGACGATGTACATTTTTAAAAACTCAATGATTTGAGGAGCTAGCATCACTATCTTGCTCACTCACATTTCATGCAATGACTATTTGTCTCACTCAAACTACAGTCTAAAAGTTACGGTCTTACGGCAAGCTTTGGGTACACTAGAATCATTTTTAGTAGGTGAAAAGAAATTTTTCGAAACTGGGTTTCTTGAAGAAAAAATTTTTTTTTCCATAATCTTAGAAATATTGTAGCAAGTGTTATACCATTAGAATAGAATCCTTATTAAATGCGTCAAATTTTAAAGTTACTTGCCAAACTGGCGTAGTACATTTTTTTTTCATTACAGTCAGTTATAGTTGGGTGAAATATTAATTTTCTATTCTTGGTTCAGCAAATTGTGATATTTTCTTCCAAGCTGGAAAAGTTGGCTTAGAATTTAAAGCAACATATTACATAAGCACTATTCGGGATTACATAAGAAAAATAAAATTGAAAAAAAGTAATGATTTGTAGCAACTGGAGCTAAAAAACCATCACAGGGTGTACATTTTCTCGAAAACAAAAGAAATGTCTATAATTTGAAAAATACATGACTTAGATTTTTTTTTATATTTTTCTGGTAACTGTTATGATTTGGTCTATCACCCGATTCCGGCTTGACGTTGACTTACTAGACATCCTGTATATAAAACATATACATATATATGTATAAGCAGATTTTTTTGTTTTTTATTATATTATTATTTAAATTTTTTTTTTGCAAAGTTTTATGATACAAATATACCACTCCAAGAGGGGGCAAATTCTTAATTTAATAAATATAATATTAAACAATTATACAATTTTCTCAGATGGGTTGAAAGCTTTATGTGTTTTACATAATGCAATTTAAATAAACTTTCAAATGCAAAAAAAAAATAAAATTTGTTATCACACTCTAAATAATAGTTATCCCACAGAATAAAAAATTTTCCATCCGTAGTAAAAGCATCGTTACTTTTGCACAGCAAAACTGGCTTATGCTGATATTTCTTCTTAATAAAGTTCTCCAAGTCATCTTCGAGCTGGAAATAAGATTTAAAAAGTAAATTAAAATATGGATAAGAGTTTTATAATTACATGGATAATATTCAAAATAAAACAGGCAGGAGTAGTTTAGGATTTTAATAAAAGAGAAAAACAATTTTTTAACTGGAACACAAGTTACCAAGTTACTAACATACATATATACCTACTGAATGAAATCATGTACAAATGTGGGTACATATTTGTTAGTAAGAAAATATACCAAATTATGTACTAACCCCAATCCACTGGTTTAAAATTTTGCTTCACTATAAGGCTGCTTCATTCAGACTCACTTCCTGCTATCTGACAACTCACTCGTTTGAGTCCCTTATTCCTCAAATTCATCAATAATATCCAGATGATTTTAAAAATTTCTACGTATTTAATAATAAAACAATGTAGTATGTAAAAATATTTTACACCTTTTCACGAAATGTTTCTTTTTATTTCGAGTTTTTTATATTTTTTTATATATTAAAAAAAAAAAAAATTAGCATACTATATATCATATCATCATATCATAAATTGTACTTCTTCAATTCTTCGATTCCTCTACAATGTAGGTATATTCAAGCTCTCAAACTCATATTTATCTGGAGGACATAATATTGAAATTCAAGGTAACTAATGCATTATTTTAACTTACCATGAGACCATTTAAAATTTTAGCTGTTTCTGCGTCTAGACCATTTTCCAAAAGAAACTCGGTAAATCCAGTGCAATCCTTGATGAAAATTTTGCATTTTCAAGAACACGGTAACATTCAATATTTAATACTTACATACCGTTGAGTTTACAGCTGATTTTACAGCTGAAGAAGGGTCGCACCTGGACCCGAAACGTAGAGTAAATGAAATAAAAAAAATTTATCTTCAAAACAAAAACGATCGGTGTTTTCCTGAAAAAGTACCTAAAAATCCGTCAGCTACATACATACCGCTGTCCGAAATTATGTATTATAAAAATTCACCATTATTTCACATTAAATGCTTACAAGCAACCACACTCTATACTGATTGACTAATAAATGGCGAATGAGGAATATTTAGGTGATTACTCATGTATTTGTGCAATTAACTTACTAGAAATTTAATTGAATTGCTGGTACTTACCCATATAGCACTTAAGCTTCCTAGAATTTCAGCGCAATGTCGGAAATGTACTAGTACTCGGACAACTAACGTATCATCTTACTTTTTTGATCAATCATTTTATTGCTATTAAGAATATGCAATATATTTAATTTTTTTATTATTATTTAAACTGTTTACATTTAGGAAGTAAATATTTTTATGTCATTTAATAATATTTTGTTATAGTTTTGAGGTTTTCAATTCAATTCAATTTAATTTATTATTATTATTAATTGTACAAACAAATATAAACTTTAGAATGTACGTAGTAAGGCATAATTGAAGCAATATAATATAGTAATCGTGATATATATGTATGTAATATTAACAATAACAAGTTTAAAAAAAAAAGTTAACTTGATACTAATAAAATAACTCATATGTATGTAAGCATATAAGTAAGAGAAATACCTACAGTAAATAAATATGGTGGTTTTATAATTATTTCCTTTACTGTATACATAATATTTTAATAATGATGAATAAATTAAGCATAATAATTATAAAAATCGGGCAAACCTTTCTTGGTGTTGCTATAAAAATTTTGTTTTCACTATTAATATTATTGGTTGTAGACCAATTATAGCTTTTTCTCTTATCTCCGGTATTTCTAGACCAATTTATATAATTTATATATTAACGACGTCTGCCATCACGAGTCTACTCGCATTCGGGTTATTACTCCACCACACTACGGTCGCCCCCCGCGGCGAGGACTGCTACCCAGTACAGCAACCATTGATGCCAGATTATGTCATTTAACCGCCTCTAGTCGCCAAAGGCGCTAAAATGGTTTCTTTTTTTCAACAAGGCATCCCAACAGCCAGCATACAATTATTTCCGTATTAATTCTTTCACAAATTTGAGTTTTTTATCTATAAAAGAAACACCCGCCATAAAGCAATTAAGTGGATGAGGGATTCAGATATATCCTCTGAATGAAAGGTTTTTAAAGAAATTCGATTATAACTAGTCACGTTTTAGCAAATTTATAAAATAGTCAGATAACAATTTTCTGCCATGCGTTTTGTAAAAATATGTTTACGAGTGTAATTTGTTTTTCATTTTCTGAGTGTAGTAAACAGGCAGTTTTTTAAGTGATAATAAAAACTACAGCTTCAGTTTTTACTTAGTTGAAAGACTGAATGCAAACATTCGACCACAGCTAAATAATCATTACATATTTTTGTACAAACATTATATATTAAAAACTGAATATTAAACAAAGTTTAGCACTTGCCGCAGTCAACTTAATAATGGGTACGTAAAGTTAAATTAAAAAAAAAAAAAAAAAAACGTGAAAACGAATAAACAAAAAGCTAAAGAACTACGAGTAAATAAATTATTCAATATTTCGAATCTCGAATTTTCATTTGAATTTTTTTTTGAAAAATAGAAAAATATTAATTATTTAAAACGGCTTTCACTGCAAAAGCTGACAATTAAGCTCTTTTAAAAAATAAAAAAGTTAGGAAAGAAATATTGAAACAGTTTTCCTGAAAGTTGTTATGGTCGTAGCGTATGGCATCTAGTAATATGCTACACTGAGAAATACTGTAGCATGTATGCCGGCCTGTCTACATCGATAGCTGAACACACCCCAAACGCGACGAACGAGCTCGGTGTGGCATGCTGGTTGTGACAAGGAAGAAGACAATCTTCTCTGTAGTGTCAAAATCTTCTCAAGTGGAAACATCGAGGAGTTGATAAAAGAAGAATTCCGTTGTCATCGGCGAGGAAAGAAATCTTGTAAGTAAGTTTATTATATTTCTCAACTCAAATGCTAAATATTTTTGGTTAGGAAGAAAATTTCCCGCATTACCCTAAAGATATATTCGAAACTACTTCAGGTTGAATCTGTAAAGCATAAGCAACTGCTTGGAGACGACATAGTTCCTGAATTAAATGCAATATTACATTAAGAACCGATGGATAATTTGCGGAATGTCACATAATTTAATTGGGTGCCTTAAAGATCGCATGAATGAATTGGTTGCTGATCGACCGGATACTGCGCTACTATCGTCTGTAGAGGTTGCTCTAAACGTAGAAACACTTACCATTAGTGATAATCCTGGAAGCCCGAGTGTCCTGACGAACAATTCTCATAATACTTATACAACAGAATATGGTCAGAAGGTAAATTATCAACAATTAAGTACCATGAATCCTTCCGGAAATATTATTAAAGATTTGTCCAAGTTTCCGTCATATTGTACGTGTATACTGAAAGCAAGGGACTCTGAAAATATCTGCCCTCAGAGTCAGTTGGGTGGTTGGGGCGTGCAATGAAGGCATACCATCTACGCCTTCGATTTGGATGTAGGTAAGTGACGTAAAGCTCCCTTCAGGACTGAATGTGTGCCGGCGTTTTGGTTTTAGGCACGAATTTTTTTGATTATGGCAGGCGGCAACGGCAGGTTTTCGTGGAACCTCCCCACACTCTCCGCCAATAGCCGAGGCGAGCTAGCGTCCCGCCCTGCAGTCAACGCTGTCCGCCGAGTGATCTGTCTGCTCATGCTGGCAGTCTGGACTTCACGTCCAAGCCAATCACTCAACATAGTTCCATAACAAAGTCCACTCACAACAGCCCAAAAAATCATTATTTTCGATTTGAGCGCCTATAAACATCAATGAATCTCACTGAAACTTTGTATAGAAGTTTAAAATTACATTAGCTAATAAATTCTGAATAGAGCATTTAGACAGTTTAACACTTTTGCAAATCCATACAACTTTGGGCCACCCTTATACCAAAAGTGGTTTTTGATATTAAGACCCAACGAACAAATAAAAACAAACTGACTTGCACATTTGAATTTAATTTCTCAAATTGGAATCGCATTGGAAAGATAGTGAAAAACTAAACAGGGCCGGCTGCAGCATATATTCATAATATTGGATTAATATCTATTCTTATAAAGAAAGCTTCTTATTGGCTATGAAACGAATAAAATACCAATGTTCCAGTAATTTGGGAGCGTTTGGCGAAAAATATGTAATTTCGATGGTAATATTGTAGAAATTACGTTGGAATGAGCTGAAAAAAAATGCATGGGAAATTGCATAATTTTGAGCTGATTTCCACGATTTCATCGAAATTACGTGATTTCGGCCTAGTGTGAGTGCCCTTTTACGATAATATTTACAAGTTTTTCACAAACATTTTTATATCTATAAATAGAGCCCAAAAAGAGTAGAAAAAACATTGTCGATCCCAATTGGGCGTCCAACGCTTTTCATAATAATGGAAGCGATAAATTTGTAAAAAGATAGCCCACTTTGCGGAAAAGCGCCCAATCTGGCATGGCACCGACTAAACTAAATATTTTTTTACAGAATTACCATTCCTGACGACAAATCATGACGTGATTTTGAATGATAATGTCGCCACGGTCATTTGCACCAAAGAGACGTAAGATTTAGTACGCAATCTCTTGGCAAATAGTGCAAGCCATAGAATTTGTGCTTGTTGTCTTATTTTTAACTTTTTAGTACTTTAGTTTATATTTTTGAAGCCGGCTTTTATTTTTTTAAAAAGGAATTTATTTTTATCTAATCCAAAGTCGATTTAAAAAAATTATTTATTATCAAGACTGTATTTTTTTGTGTATGCGCATGTTTTTTCTGCCTATGATTTTAAAATTTTTTGCTTGATGAGATGTTATTCCAGTTATTTTTATATAAATGCTATTTGAAAGAAATTCTTAGAAGACAAAACTATAAAGATGTATGAAGACAAATCCAAAATGGCGGCGTTATTGGGAGAAAAAAACTATGTAGTCAGCTTCCATATAAAAGGCACGGTATTATCATGATAATCACAAGGCACGCAGTACACGAACGAGGAGTTTTATAATTAAATCCTCCTAAAGATTTTAACAAGCCAAGAGAATTCACACAACTGAAAACAAAGAGATATGACGATTGTCAGATCCATCAAACTGCCACAGTTTTCTCTTCAAAATTAATAAATTTTGTTTTAGGACGTTCTATTACTATCGACAAGACTTAAAAATGCTACGGAAAAATTCTTTTATTTTGTTTTTATACTTCTTTAACCTAATTTTTGTATCTATTTGATAGAATAAAAATGGATGTATCTTAATGTAACAAAATCATTAAAGAAAAGAAAATTTGAAAAATCATTAGCATTAGTTTGCATATAGGAATGTGTATAAGGCGTTTCGTATCAGGAGAAACCAATACTCTTCAGTACGGCCAGTTCCTGCCTGCCGTAGATGCTATACACGAACTCACAGTACTAAAGAATATTGGTTTCTGTTGATATAAAACGCCTTATACACATTGCTCTCTGCTTCAACTGCAGTGTAATTTATCAATTTTTAAAAATTGAATTTTGTAAAAGTCTTCCTAACTTTTCTTTTCCTTGGTTTAAAGTTGGTTATTGTTTACATAAGAACAAGAAATAAACCTTCGCAAAATAGGTGAATGCTGTTAGCAATTTTTTTTAATGGCTTTGTCAAGTAAGGTAAGCCCATTCTAGATAAAAATAAATTTACTTAAAGAAGTACAAAATAATTTTTCCATAGTTTTTTCTCTTTTTGTTTTTGAAATAGGAAACTCACAATATCAATCCACTAAAATTATTGTTTCACATGCCCGGGAATCATGTTACGACGAATGTGATTCACTTGAACAACTCTAAATTTCCACATCATCATCTAGGATACTCGGAAAACTTTTTTTTTTAGCTTTTCTGAAACTGCTGTATAAAAGTAAACCTCAACTGTAAGAGTGTCAACAAGTAAAAGGTTTTTCATCGTAGCTAAACCTCTGCATACTTCAATGATGGGAAAACATATAAATATTTATATAGACGAAGACTTGTATTTTATTCGTTTCAAAAGTACCTTCTGTGTCTTTCCTTTATCATGGGTCGTAATATAAAAGAATTGAGCCAGCCCTCCTCCGGGTAACAAAGGTGCGGTAGACATCCAAATTCAATAAGAGAGGTGCAGATGGCTGACAGTCTTATGTACTATCCGTAAAAGAAACTGTTGTTGACAGTCTCCCCTCTCCGAAAGGCCTCATGCATTGACGACAAGACGTTTGTGTGTGCTTTCTTGGGATTATGAAAAAGCTTTCAGTCCTTTTATTGCTTGGTTTATATCATAAGCACTACATAAAAACTTTTTACTTTTTACAGCTCTCAAATGTTCCTCAATTTCCACCCCCTCCTCCCTTCCAGAAATCTAACAGTATACCCGCCATTGTGTTACAACACCCCATCTGACATTAAGCGAGGGTAGTATACACTTGCCAAGGGATATTATGGGGGAGGGTATACATTATTGTTGGTAAAACCTGTTGGTCAAAGATTAAGATGAAAATGTGTTCGTATAGGGATCAAGGGCAGACAATGTGATCAGATCCTTTTGTTATAATATGTTTGTTGTAAATATAAAAGTGAACAGTTTTGCTCCACTGAACTGCGAAAATTGTTCATGATTACGCTGCAGGCAGAATGACTGCTCTTATGTATGTACGAGTATGTCCATCGGAGAGGAGGCTAAAAGACCCGATTTAATGATAATACGTATAATAATTTCGTGCTGACCATTTAAAGCTTTGTGAATGATTTTTTGGAATCACAATTAATATTTAAATTGCTGAGATGAGACTCGATTCCGCAGTAATTTTTTTTTTTCAATTCTGAGAAAAAAAAAACATCAATCGTTTGATTTAAACAAAGCTCTTTTTTTATATGAAAATGCCTGTGTTAGGACGTGAGAGATTATTATATTCATGCAGCATCAACTAGTTCACTGTTGTGGGCCCATGCTTTACTGGTTTCAGATTGAATGCCAAGCAGATAACATTCGGAGGATAGTGATATCTGATTTTTGAAAAGTTAGTGACCGCGAACGGGTAGAAAAAAGCAAAATTATGCCATTATATGCCTTGGAAACGCAGATAGAGCAGATGAAGACGACCTTACTTGACAATAGGGATGCATAAAATTTTAAAAATTAGTAGTAATTAAATGATACATTGAAAGGCAAACCTCGATGCCCTTACAACATTGAACAGAAATCATCGATGTTTTGACACATCGATGGAACCAAAGTAAAAATTTTCGAAAATAAAAAAATATTTGACTTCTGCAGATATAGATGAGTATATAATATATAATTCCAGCTTAACAACATAATTGCAAAAAAGTTTCCCAAATAAATTTATGTAAGAATAAAAACTTTTATACTGATCCGACAAAGCAGAGTTTAAATTATGTTACAACTGCTGGAAATAAAACACCAAGTTTATTTAAGATTTATGTAATATTACTAATAATATGGTAGTACATTTAATTAAAAAAAAAGTAAACAGAATCAACATCATAGACAAAAATACTTCAAGTATCCCAATAACTTTCATTAAGACTCTTTATAAATAAAAGTTCGGATAACCTCTTTGCCTTTAGGCGATTTCTCTGCCTTTGAGAAGAGGCTTTCTAATAGAACTACGAACTACGATGGACAAATATTTTGGTATTATTTTTGCAAAATTAGGATAGGATTCCTTCATATTTTGCCACAAAACTACAGAAGAATTTCTGCCAGGTTTACCGTGATAAGACTTTTGAGATACCGAGGTATCTCTGTTGTTTGCGCCTCCCCTTCTCATCCTTGCGAAAGTAAAACGTTTTTAACCATTCGCTGAAGATCACTAAACAGATCGTATTGTTTATTGCTTATAAAATAAGATCAGGAACAATGATTGTAACAGAAGCTATAAAGAAAGGTGTTTCCCGCAAAAGAACGGGATTACTCGTTAAAAGGAATAGGTGCATACTTTAAAAATGAAATAAAATTGTAAAAGTGTATATGTATATGTATTTACATTAGGAAAAGAAACATCCAATAACATTAGATGTAAAACTGCAAGGGAGACGCAATTATTGTATATTCGTTTTCGAAATATTTCGCATAATTAATTACCAATCACAATCTTTTTAATTTAAACCAACTTTTCCAAGAGAAATTTCGTTACAAACTGAAAAATCTGATGGGAACAATACACTGTGTTATAGAGAAAATATATTTTTGACGAGACATAGTGTAAGTTGTAGGCCTAGTGGAACTAAAAGTAGTGGCATTCTAGAAGTTTCTTAAATACCCTGAAAATCTCATTTTAAACCAAAAAAACAGTTTTTCGGAAGGTCCATGTTTATAATAATTTATAACTTCGCCGTTTTCTAAATCTATGTCGAATTTATTAATGGTGTATGAAAGAAGAGAGATAGACCTTTCTAACGATATGTTTCCTATTTCGTTGCGATGAAAAACCACGAAGTTACAGGCGAAGATATTTCAAAATTTATCATATTTTACACATTTTTTCAACTTTGACAACAATTTGATGGCTTATTTTGCTCTACAATATATTTTTTTCTGTTCATGTCGCTAATAGCGAATCTGATTCCGCGTCTAATGTGCATTTCTTAATAAAATTCGGTTGAAATTTCACTGAGTTAGCGAATTTTTGCTCATTCAGCAGCTATATTTCCGTATAGTATTGAACCACAGAGAAAGTTGAAGAAGCACTGGGTTTTAACCGCGAAAAGTGTAAAACGTGAAAAAATGCGACATAACAACAACCACTGCAACAAATACAACAATAACGACATCAACAAATATGCAAAAGCCGTTGTCAGCAACACTAATTTAGAATTAAGTTTCATGACGCATGCCTAACGGTATGATACAGCGGTTTTAATGACAATTTTGTTTGGAATGTAAAACAGGATTTGCATTATGATGGCATGCATTTTTTGCAGAAATTGTGAGGAAGATAGTACATTGTACGAGAGAAGCAAAAGAGTCCTGCATTTTCTCCAGACCTCGATTTGTGTGCGTGTTCGGAACCATAAAAGAACCTCAAGCATAGTAAGTTTTTATAGGTACTGAAACTAAAACATTGTTATTGGCAACCCTAATTTGTCAATTTCGACTACTCGCGTTGCCATATTGTTGTTGCATTGCAACTATAATTTTATAGAAAATATTTATTAAATCATCTGTCAAAAATGGAAGAAAATAAAAGTAAGTTTTTAATTTGTAATTAAATATTGCGAAATCAAAAGTTTTTACATATTTGTTTATAGAAAATATTAAAATTATTTCGGACATAGTTTTTCGTCTATTTTTTAACAACGATTATTATTACAAACGATTAAAAAATTTACAATTTGACAACTTGACAATGTGACAGTTCGCGATTTGTACCATAAAAATTGGAGGGGACTCTACGTGAGAGGTGTTGCAGTGATTGCTTCGACAGCATTTAAATTTCAATAATATATCTCCTTCATAATTTCTGTAAAAATTGCATGCCATCATAATGTAAATTCCGCTTAAGGCGGTAATACCAAGTATTCTTGTTACTTTTGTGAGTGGAATAGCGAAATCAACGAACTGAGTGTGGCCACCACGTACATTGCTTCAAATTAGAAAGTAAAATGTTTTGAACATTCCATTGGTGCGTCCGGGAGATGTCATATTATATCGGCTACATGAAGCAGTTGGTGAAAAAATTGAACAAAATTTCCTGGATTTAGTGAAGCTAAAATCAAAGAAAGTACCCTACATCTTCATTTGTTGGCAATAAGTACCTTCTTAAAATTTTTTTAAGAATATTACTGGGGTCACAATTTCAGAAAATTATTCGGGAGAACGATTTTGCAACCAAACTGAGTACAGTGAAAAGACGAGTCTGGAATTGTTTAGTTTCATTGTGCAATAATTTCCTTGGCAACAAGAAAGCTCCGACTACGTAAACGTTGTACACGAATTTTTGACAGCATGTCCATCAACATTTACCTTTCGTACTCAAACATAATTATTTTTGCAGGACTGTACCCCCTACAATGGTAATAATGGTACTTGTTATTATATTTCAAACAAAATTGCCATTAAATCTACTGTATCAAACACTTAGACGTGCGTCATGAAACTTAATTCTAAATTGGTGTAGCTTTTGCATATTTGTAGATTTCGTGGTTGTTGTATTTGTTGCAGTGGTTGTTGTTATGTTGCATTTTTTCACGTTTTACACTTTTCGTGGTTAAAACCCAGTGCTTCTTCAACTTTCTCTGTGGTTCAATACTATACGGAAATATAGCTGCTTAAAGAGCAGAAATTTCAAGCGAATTTTATTAAGAAATGCTCATTAGACGCGGAATCAAATTCGCTATTAGTGGCATGAACAGAAAATAAAAAATATTGTAGAGCAAAATAAGCCATTAAATTGTTGTCAAAGTTGAAAAAATATGTAAAATATGGTAAATTTTGAAATGTTTTCGACTGTAACTTCGCGTCTTTTCATCGCAACGAAATAAGGAACATATGATTAGAAAGGTCTATCTATCTAGAATAAAAAAGGGCGAAGTTATAAATTATTATATACATGGACCTACCGAAAAACGATTTTTTTGGTCTAAAATAAGATTTTCAGGACATATAAGAAACTTCTAGTATGCCACTACTTTTAGTTCCACTAGGCCTATAGCTTGCACTATATCCGGTCGAAAGTATATCGAGTTTATCTTTTTTTGTAACACAGTAGATTCTTTTAAACGGAACAGAAATTGAGGAAATTCTTTCTTTGTTTCAAAAGATTGTTAGATGTTCATATTAAAAAAAAAAAAAAATTATATCGTTGGTGTAAAAATTATACGGTATCAAAGATAATACAACAAATTTGTATAAAATATTTTTCAAGAATTCAGATTTAAGGTTATAGAATCAAAGCAGTTGACCATAAACCGTAACTAGTTGGATGTCGTTATAAAAGTGATCAAATTTCATTTTGCCATACTCTCGAAAAGTTTAATTATTGTTTAGATGCTGCTTTTCCCTTTTCTATATACCACAAACCGATTTCGCATACCTATGGACGTAAGTTATCAATAATACTGAGTGATCTGTATCAATTCTGCACTAATGTAAGAAATACTAAGAGGTGTCTGGAGGAACAAAAAACTGCAAGGGTGAGACGTAGCATCCATTACAAGTTAATAAAGGCTTACAATTTTTCATGGATGTTTTATGGATCGTGTATTGGGATTTTCGGGCTGGAATTTTATTTGTTCTCCGACGTTTCGGCCGATGTCTCGAACCGTTATCAAGGACGCAGTCTAATTCAAACATTAATGTAACTATTGCTTGATATAAAAATTAAAAAATTAGAAAACAAGGGCTACTTACGGATTAAAAAAAATTTTGGGACAAGTCCGTAAGTGCGACATTTTAACAAAAAAGTTTGAGATTCCTTTAAATTACCTAATTTTTGTGAATTAATACTGTATGATTTGAAGAGGTAACAACTTTCGTTGCCATAGTGACATCTGATGTGTTCATAAGACTGCTGCATTATGTTCTCGGTATTGGCCCACCGGAATTGAAATTAGATATGAGTATTATGACCGTTTTCTTTAAATTTCCGAGTATTGGTATTTTCGGGCTGGACGTTCACCTCTTCAAATAATACAGTATTAATTCACGAAAATTAGCTAATTTAAAGGAATCACAAGCTTTTTTGTTAAAATGTCGCACTTACGAACTTGTCCCAAAATTTTGTTTAATCCATACGTACCCCTTGTTTTCTAATTTTTTTATTTTTATATCAAGCAATAGTTACATTAATATTTTAAGTAGACTGCGTCCTTGAGAACGGTTCGAGACATCGGCCGAAACTTCGGAGAACAAACAAAATTCTCACAAACTAAAGAGGTATTTTTCCTCCTGACCGTCCAGCCGGAAAATCCCAATACACGGAAATTTAAAGAAAACGGTCATAATCCTCATATCTAGTTTTATGGACCGCTCTATAACTCCTAAACGATACACCTTCTGATGATGATTTAAAATTTATATGGTAGATAAACCTTGGGATTTGTTAATGAACTGTAATTTTTAAAATGTGATTTATAGCTTATGAAGGAAAATTTGTTAATCCCTCCTACTTCTTAAATGATGTATTTAGTTCTCTCTCTCTCTCTCTCTCTCTCTCTCTCTCTCTCTCTCTCTCTCTCTCTCTCTCTCTCTCTTATCACTCTATCATCTGTTGTCTCCAATATTTCTGTATTGAAAATATAATTTCGCATATCCAAATGAGCTTTTTATCTTTTATTGTAAACCGTCAGAATGATAAATTCACTCATGCTTGCCAGTAATACGTATATTCCCATATCAGTTAGTTTTTATTTGATTCGAAATCTCTTATTGCTTATATAGGAACACAATATTATGATTCCCAAAAAAATAAATCTTTATTTATTACTCTAACACATTCATTTTATCGATTTCAAATGTTTTGTGTGTAATTTATGACCTTCAAAGCCTGATGCGTCTGTAAATGTTGGGCTGTAGTGAATGTATACAAGTGAGTACGGAACTCGGGGTGGAACGGGGTAGCTAAGCTTTGATTACAATTTTGGAGATTTTTACAAAAATAACACCATTATTTGTCAATTTGTACGTTTATTTACATCTTTCCCTAAAAAGAAACTAAAGCTAAATTAATAATTATTATCCAAAATCAGTATCTGAAAACAAAAAGAAGATAATGGGAAAAGCACCCGGGGCATAATGGGGTGCAAATTATCGATACAGTTTACAGATGAGAGTTCATGATGAATAAAAACTGCCTATTAATCTGAGATGTACAAACATTATCAGAGGTGGAATGGGGTATAACCCATTATGCCCCGACGTACCGTTCTTTGAAAGACGAGTATTATGGCCATTATATTTGCTAGCCTCGAATTATCATTCGACTTTTAATCAGTGAAAAGTATGCTGAATCAAACATGTAATTTAAATTTCCGAATAAATAATAGTGTATAGTAAAATTACCTTGGAAAATTGGAGTTTGCAAGCTTTTCTTTCAGCTTTCGGTAAAATCCAAACTAAGCACTTTCTCTCACTGATAGCGACCACTCTATATAGCGCAGCACAGCGAATTGAAAGCTATGCATGAAAGTGGTAATCTCTGCACAACATGTTAAAGTCTTATTTTTAGTATTTCTGGTATTTTTATGTCTATTTTTACTGAATAAAAATTATTTCATTGTTTACATGATATACATATGTACATCCTTAATAAAATCAATTACTTTTTAATTACTTGTGTTTTTTTTTGTGTGAGAGAAACACAGATATGGTAAGATGTTAAGCATTCATCAGTGCGGGAGCAGTTGGAAAAAATATAATATTAGGTCTACCTTATGTCCAAGACTATAACTGATCCAAGATGAGATTATCAGGACCATTATACAGTCAGAGCCTTTTTAGACAACTTCAGAAATTGCGGAAAGGCTCAATTCAACAACAAAAACTATTTCGAACAACATTGGGAAACTTGGATTGGAATTTATGATTCCAGATGGGTGCCTCATGAGTTAAGTGAAAAAAATTATATGAGCGAGTCATCATTTATTCATTTCTGTTTGCTCGGAATAAAAAAGAACCTTTCTTAGAACGGGTGATAAGCGGTGATGAAAAGCTGACTATGTATAAGAACATTGTGAAAAACGTGCATACTATGAGACCGGACAACCTTCCCCCTACAATGGATGGAAAAGACCCCAAAAAAGGTTGAGGTCGGAAATGTACTGTCAACAAATGGATAATTTCAACGAAGCAATCAAGGAAAAAAGATCGGTGTTGGTCAATAAGAAGCAAATCATACTACAACATTACAACGTCAGACCACAAAGTATTTTGGCAAATTTCCAGAAAACCGTAGTGCTAGGCTAGGAAATTTGATTACCGAAAAATTGCTCCCCAACAATTGCTAGCTCACAGCCTCTCGCTTACTATTGCTACACATCGCCACATAATTGCTCGCCAGGAAAGTTGCTCGAAAAAGTTTTAGTACTTTTTTACATGAATAGAGATAATATTGATCATAGATTATTATTTACAAACAGTTGTGGTCAACTAAAAGAATTTATAAAGACTTATAAAGATTAAGATTATGATTTGAATCCTATGGTTCTTAGTGCTAACCAGGCCACTGTTATGCTGATAGCAGCAGCACTAACATCTTAATGAAGAACGCTACATTGTAAGAGGTAGTGATGTACTGATGTAATACTCATCAGTAAGTGATTTACATGTTGCTGACATCAATCGATATTTTATTTTCAAATTAATAATTCGGGTTAGTATAAAATATTAAAAATTTCGAAATTAGTGCAAAGTGTTGAGAAGCGAAGGTGCCTGTGGGAATCAACGTCTGCAGACTACTGCAAAAGGGATAAATTTGAAAAAGCTTGGAGAGAAATTTCGTGGTAAATTGGAAAAGATGGTTTGTTTTCTTGTGGAATTTTTTATTAAATTATACTGCATACTGACGAGTATTACGGTTTCTGCCAATACGAAACGCTTTTTCCAATCAATTTTTGAAGTTCAAATTTGCAATTGACAATCGTCATTAATATGGCTTCTTGCCTCCATACACGGAATATAACTCACCTTCCAGGAGCCGGATTCACTAACACGAAGAGTTGTGGAGTTGTAGAGATGAAAGTTCTTTTGACACTTAGCTCTCCACTCGGAATTCTGTAACTCGGGGCATTTGTATTGAGAATTACCAAACGCTTTATTCCACTCGACAAAATTCTCGGCTGTTTTAGTTGTGGAGAATTAAGAAGAATATTTCTCAACTGACAGTATTGTCTGTTTTTGTTGTGTTTTGTGAAGGTTGCCAGGTACTTAGGAATTTTCAAATTAAATTACGAATTTAGCGCTTATCCTGATTATATTTACAAAAATAAATTATGGAAATCCTTGCAATACTTACAGAGAAATATGGATTTTTCTGTCTCAAGGTAGCCGCTAAAACTTTTAAATCACGCAAAAATGGACAATTTCATCGTCTTCCAGTACAAACAAAATGCTATAAAAATTTTAAATATGCACGATAAAGCTTGTATGTAGGATTAAATCGCATCTATATTTTGTGCTCAAATTAGATATGTATTTAGTTTTTGAGTCCGGTAAACGGTTTTGGAAATAACTGCAAAAGAAATGAATCACTTAAGATATATTTTGGTACAAATATGGCCATATTTTCAACTCATCATTATGAAGAACTGGTAAGTCATGGAAATTCACTTTTATTGAGAGAAATGTTCACAATAGAGTTCTAATGGATGTGAAATAAAGAACGGAATAAATATATGCAAAATATAGGAACTGTGGAGTATATGACCAATCTGCAAAAAATCCGTATTTCGCCGGTTAAAAGTGAGTTATGACGATAAAATGATAAAAGAAATCAAAAAATACTACACTATTCGATTACGCGTTCCTCTCTCTTTAATTTGATACCAAACATGACGTATTTTTGACAACCCCACTTAGGGGTGGTGCGATCCCCGTCGCCAAGAGCCCCTCCCCAGAAATTGTTCACCTATATTTTTGTACTCTACACCCTAAATCCGAAGGAAAATACCCTTGCACACAGAGTTAGCCCTCCTTCAATATTGAGACACTTCTGACGTTTGTCCTAACTCCCCAAGTATGTTAGAGAATCGCGAATGTAGAATTAGGGAGTTTTAAACGGGGAAAATGAAAATTCTCATCTCCCAGACTCCCCAACTCACCGTGTTACAGAATCCGACCCCATCAGGCGTTGGGCTTCCTGGATTTTATCACTTGTCATGAATGATAGTTGGACTTTATTGTTTATCATATGAGTGGTGGCTCAATTTTGTTATTGATCATGATTGATAGTTAGATATTGTCCTTTATCATTTATCATGACTGATAGTTAGTTTTCCTGACTATATTATTAAGTGTATAATTAATATATAACGCACCATACACCCAATATTTGCGTTTATTTTGCCTTTTTCTTCCATTTTTTAATGATACCATCACCACATCAGCACATCAGCACATCTGTAGTGTAGTGTGGCACTTGCCTAAAACAACAAATATTTTTATCAATAATATAATTACAATAATATAATTGCAATACTAATCGTCCGAAATAAAAACAAAACAATATTAATAAAGAAAATTAAATAACTAAAACATTATTTTCGTTAAGTGACAATAATTTAATATACGAGGGAAATTTGTATAAATATTCAAAAATTATAATTTTGAGCTAAATGCTCTTTTACGACAGTTAGCAATTAAAAAAAAAAAAAATGGAATTAAATCGATCCAACTGTTGTGCTCAATCTGCATCAGCAACGTTAATTCCATACAGTTGGTATTTGCTGATCGGAAATCGGAAATGATTTTTATAAAAGAAAACTTACCTTCCTGAATTTTGTGTCCTTTTAGGGCTTCGTACAAGAAAATGAAAAAAATAAAACCCTTATAAGATTGCACGTGCGTGCGTCTGTTTGTCTGTCACAGACGTTTTTCTCGATAACGACGTAATTTAAGAATTCGAAATTTAGCAGAATGTTAGGTCTTCATGACGTGCAGATTATTAAATATTTTTATTTTTATTTGATGGGTTGGGCGTCCTAAAAAAAAATTATATTCTTTTGAATCATTGTATGAAGGGACTTATTTCAAGGATTCCAAAAAAAACAAATTTGGAAATTGTTGGTAAATTCGTTATAAATATGTAATCCACAATATGCGAAAAATACCGTTATCCCTGATGCTCTTTCTAGGTTTCTAAGGCCAAAATTTTGATACTATTAAACAACGTGGTAAATTCATTCAATTTCAGTTATCATAGGTAAATTTTGGATTAGATTTAAATATCCTTTTACATATGTAATTCCCTTTGGGTACAGATTTATTTGAAAAAAATTCTTTTGCTAGGAACGGATTTAATTTGCTGATGAAAATTCATTTATTTGGGCGATATGATATATGTACATAGTAATTAGAATAGTATATCAAATGTAAATTCATAATACCTAAACAAAATACAAATAAATATATTCAAGGAATCACAAAAAGCAATTTACTAATATTTTTCGGGAGTATGATATTTTTCAAAGCAAGTGGGTAAATTTAGTGCCACTTGACACTGCTAGCACTTTCACGTAGTCTATTTCCAAATTTGAAGAGAATAGCAAACACGGCATCTTTTTGTATGGTGTTGCTTCGATACTGTGGATGGAATAATCTCACCGGAAAATGTTCCCAATTTTTCGTCTGCAATTAAAATGGTGTATTGCTATTCGAAGGCCATCCACGACATTTATATTCTCCAAGGTCGCTTGTGCTACTAATTTTTCAGCAATATTTAATCGAAAGGAAGCAATGCGTTGGATGGTTCTGCAGTTGATTTTAGAACGTAAGATATATGCATTATAAAGCCCAATATCTAACAGATAAAAAACATTTTTTATACCCCTTTACATACTTTCTTATTATAGGATCCTGTTTGTCAACGCCTTCCATACCAGATGATATGTTTAAGGAAAATGCTAAATTAATATTAAACCAAAAATAAATGAAAAAATAAAAGATAGAAGAAAAGAAAAGAAAAGATTAAAGCTATAAATTACATAATAAAGAATAATGAGAAATTGAAATATAAGCAATTTAACATAAAACTGATAATAAACAAAAACAAAAAAAAAACTTGAAACTTGCAAGTAAGCAATAGCAAGAACTAACAGCAGTGCAGGGAATGAGAAAGCATACAAAACAAAACAGGAAGCCATAGGTAATGGAAAAGAAAACTGAAAATAGAAAAAAAAATAACCAGGAAATAATAATAAAAACAAGAATAAAAGTGCATATTGTGAGTGTGAGGGCAATGTCAGCCCGCATGACTCTCATCTGAAGCCAGATGACGAGTTAGCAGTACCATAAATGAACTGGCTGAGCTAGTAAGCTGCAATGCCGCCGGTAGACTGTTCCAAAGGCGAGCAACATGAACAAGGTGAGAGCGTTCTAAAATTCTATGTTTATAGCGGGAAACACGCAGCATTAAGTGCCTATTAGAGTTTAAAAAGCTGAGGTCGGAAAATAGATATCCAGGACGCCTGGTGTAGATGATCTTATGAAGAAAAATCAAATTTATCAATGTCAGATAAGCATCTAATGACATACCCAATAGAGATTTATGAAACAGCGAAATGTGATCATATCTTCTCAATCCATGAATAAAACGAATGCAGTCATTGTAAGCAACATCGAGCTTTCTCGTACATATCGAATCCAAGTGAGGGAAGACAATGCATCCACTTGTGAAATAGGTCAAGAGAAGTGTCTTCACCAACCTAGAGCGAAGAGCAGGAGACAGAATCCTTGCAGGCAACCACAACCTTCGAAGTAGGCCATAAATTTTACCCAATGTATTTTTAATATGGTCGCAGCAATTCATAGAAGAATTGAGGATAATTCCCAGATTTCGAACCGAGGTAACGTAAGGTAAAGCTGTGCCATTCATAGTAACAGTTGGAAATTGTGATACATCAAGCCTCTCACGATTCAAAATCATGTAATTTGATTTATTAGGATTTAAAAGTAAGTCGTGCCTCTTGGACCACTCAGAAATTCTGTTCAGATCTGTGTTAATTCTCTCGACACAAGTCTCTATCAGGCCAACCGGCCTATCCAGGTATATCTGGACGTCATCCGCATACAAGTGTATTTTGGATTCTCTTATTACGTTGGGCAGATCATTTATGTACATACTGAACAATAAAGGGCCTAAGGTTGAACCCTGAGGTACCCCACACGTGAGAGGCAAGCTTCTCGAAAGTAAATCATGGACTTTGACTTGCTGAGATCGTCCAATAAGAAAGCTACCGAAAAGTGATGCCGCAGATGAAGAAAATCCAAATTTGTTTAATAAGACGGTAAGGAGCCTGGAATGGTTGACGCTGTAGAAGGATTTTGAAAAATCCAGGAGTGCCAGGACAGTCAGGTGATTCTTATCAAGAGCTCTACGAATGTCGGACGTTAGCTTTAATAAGGCAACAACACAGCTGTGCCCAGCTCGAAATCCTGACTGCCACGGGGTGAGCAATTGATTTGATTCCAAGTAAAGTAAGATCTGTCATGCATAAGCTTCTCCAGCGCCTTAGACAAAAAACTCAACATACTAATTAGACGAAAATCGCTTGGGCTATTAGGAGATGCAACTTTAGCAAGGGGCAGCACAATCGCACTTTTCCAAAGCCTAGGAAATTGCGAGGATGTCAAGCTCATATTGAAAATGTGGAGGATAGGATAGACGAGCCAGGGCAAAATAAATTTTATAAAACGAGGCGATATTTGATCGGATCCCACTGCCTCAGACTTGACAGCATTAATGGCGGTAACTACTTGGACAACATCAACACAGTTAAAGCTGAAATCGCCTTCATATGCCAGATAATCAGGGACCCCAGAAGAAGTGGTAGGAGTAACATCTGAATTAGATTAGGAAGGGATGTTATGAGAGGTAAAGTACTCCATTTGCCTGTGTCTATCAAGTCAGAGTTTGAATGTTTCATTCGCTTATAAACGGCGACAAAATAAAGCTTTGACTTCTCCTTTTTTCATCTTATGTGCAGTAAGCTCCTTTGGCATATTCTTCCTATTTCTGTGAACGGTTTCAATAGTATTCGTATTATTTTTTAGTAAGTTTAGGAATAATTGTGGCGAAGAATACCAACTATCCATATACAGCTTGTATAGCCTTTGCTTAAAACAGGTTGCGCCACTTCCATAACTACACTCTCAGAAGCAGGTATGTCACTTCCCTGTATTTTGTCCTGGCCAACATAGATCTTGAAACGAATACAATAACCCGATGAAGATTCGCAAAGTTTATAAAACTTTATGACAAAACGCGCTCTTTTGGATTCAATAAATGGAACATAATTCAATCGGACTTTGAATTTCATCAGTAATTCATCAAGAGATACTTCACTATTCGGAGTATAAAGACAACAAAATTTATTATTGAGATAATCCACAATATTTCTGATCTTCCGTATTTAATCGTTTTTATTTTCTTTTTCGATATCTGTAAAATGTAAGAATATTTAAATATTAAAGAATCTGTAACGTGGCATAGGATTTGCAAAAAACAGGAGTACTTATAATACGTTTCTTTGACCAAAACAGATGTAGCTTTGGTTTCTTCATTTGGGGCATCAATATGCATAATGCAATATATAATTTTATTTCATTAGAGCTCACAGGTATACACCTTTGGTTTTTTTACCCAACCTTCTTTTTCAATTATTGGCTTGGCATATCTATTTGTCTCTTCTACTATAATATCCCAAAAGTCTTTTTCCAGGACTAATTTCAAAACATCTGAGCGCGTTTAGATTATCACCTAGTCTACGCAGACACAAAAAATTGTTCTCAGGTTTTTCACAAATTCGTTTTATATTAGCGAGATTTTCTTTTTCATTCCAAATCCATTCCCCTCGTAATTCTTCAAACGAACATTCATTATCACTGGTCGATAAGCGTAGTCTTGGTAACATTTCAGTATCATCACTTTCTAGTTCGCTATTGTCTTCGAAATTTTCATCTTGTAATGAGGAACAACGACTATTTTAGTTAATTATGCAGAATCATCGTCACAAAAAAAAGCAAAAAAAAAAAACAATTAATTCAGTGAAAGAATTATTGAAATCGGATAAAAAACGACGAAGTTATAGCGATTTTACTGCCGCATTCTCAAAAACGCGCTTTAATATGATAACGGCTGATGACGTCACGATACACAAGACAATTCGCGGTTTAGCGTAGCTCGAGTGAAGTTGCCGCGCCGCCGTGATAGAAATCGCTCGGATCGTCTTATAAATATTATATTGTGCAGACTGGCATTGTGACTATTGTGTATCGTGACGTCATCACCAGATTAGCGGGCCGCGGCCATTTTCAATTTTCGTTGTTTTAAACTTCAATAACTTTGTCATTTGTTGACGGATTTGAATCAATCAAAAAGAAATATACTCAGAACTGTGTATCACTTTTGATCTGATATATTAAATTTGAATATCTTGTAGAAAGATTGTTCTCCATTCACTATAGTCATCATCATCATAATTATCAATGTCTCCAATTCCATTAAAACTGTCGGTATCACTTTCGTAAAATAAATTAGTTATTTCTGACATTTTGGGGCACTCTATAACAAACAAGGTTCACTGAAAGAAATGCCCTCTTGCAATTGTAACCACTCACTCTTGCCATGAACAAGAATGTATGTATATTGTTTAATTTTGTTCTAGTTTGAATGACGAATTAGACTCATCATCCGTAACTTAAGGCCAAAACACAGTGACAGCGACACAACAATGTTGGCAACTTAGTTGGCGACAATGTTGAATTTAAAAAACAGTGAACGCGACACGACAAGTGTGTTTGACAGTGGGCACTGTTTTATTTATTGTAAAAGAAATGGCAGGAAGGAAAAAATTAAGAAAAATCGTTAATATAGCTTAAGCGGCTTACTTAAAATTACAAAGCATAAAGAGAAAACTAAAAAGAAAGAAGAAGAAGAAGATGACGCTTATCACACAGCATAACTTTTTCCCTAATTTTCTCTATTAGTTCCTCCTCAAAATCCTTAATTTCTCAAACTAATTAAAGAAATCAATTTTTTACAAGTTTTTAATAACTAGTTTATTTACTATTATCTTTTAATTTACTGTGTTCCATAAAAATAACCAAATCCACATAACATGAATGTCAATTATTCACTGTCCACAGAGAAATGTCAATTATGTTGGCGACTAATTTAGAGAATTTCCAAAACTTTTTGTTGGCAACTTGTCGAGTCGCCCTCATTGTGTTAAGTATATGGAACTTCCATGCCTTCGAATCTTTGACAGCAACCAATTGCAACTTTGTTGTGTTGCTCTTACTGTGTTTTGGCCTTTGGGCATAACAAGTGTATAGGCTGAACTACAATAGAAGTAATAACTTTACGAAATTAAACGAGACTGAGGTTTACTTACGAAAAATTAATATTTTTAACATAAATATATATCACATTCCGTAAGAGTTATTATCTTGATATTTAATGTTTTCAATTTTAAAAAGTGGTAAATGTGAAAAAATTAACAAATTGAAGTTGATTTAAATTAATTGAAGATTTGTGCTTTCTATTAATTCGCAGTACCATTTTTATTGCGTTTTAATTTTTACATTGCGGACACCGCGACCATAGTTGATCTATTGTGCCTTTCTCTATAGTGATTAGGCAAAATCGAGTCTTTTAACGAGTTCGATTATTGCTTTCGGAGTTAGATTGCAGACATTATCTGGAGAGATAAGTTCTCTTCCAGTAATTTGCATCCTTAGACCTGCAAGTGCTGGGCACTCGCATATAACGTGCATCGAGGTTTCATCTTCCTCTTCGCACAGTCGACACAGTTCACTGTCGCATTTGCCTATCTCCTTCAGGAAGTGACGGAAGGGGCCATGACCAGTGACTGCGTTAGCAAATAGTCTGAGCGACTGTCTGCTAAGTCCAATAAGTTGACGCGACAGGAAATGAGAAGGATTGAAGAATTTCTTCGCCTGCCTCATACCGGGCGCGCTACGCCAAAGGAGATCCAGTTGCCTGCTTTCCCACTTAAGCAGTTCCCCCCTAAAGTGTCTTTTTGGTAGGCCAAATGTCGGATAGGGACCAATATAAGGACAATCAGCTCCGGTTTTAGCCAGTTTATCCGCTTTTTCATTACCGTCCACTCCTTCGTGTCCAGGGACCCAAACCAAGTTTACTTGGTTGTCCCTAGACAGTAGTTGGAGTTTCGAGTAGCAGCTCCAAACTAATTTCGACTCAAAGGCTTGAGTGGAAAGAGCTAGGAGCGCAGCTTGGCTGTCTGAACAGATGTAGATGTTGGAGTTCTTACAGCCCTTATTTAGGCTTTCCTGAGCTCCAACCTCTATAGCATAGACTTCCGCCTGGAAAATGGAAGGTGAGACACCCAGCGGAATGGATAGTTCCACTTCTGGACCAATCACCCCTGAGCCTGTTTTCCCGTCCTTCCGGGATCCGTCAGTATACCAGACTTGGGCCCGTTGGACACATCGCGTTCTTATGGAATGAGCGATTCTTAGCGCACTATACTTACGGAAAATATATATATATATTTAAACTTAGCGAAAGTTCCCCTCACACGAGTTAAAGGTAATTTGTGTACGCCTGTTGAATTAAAGGGCGCGTTCGCTTTACGTAAGTAAATATACTTACGTATACTTCTATTGTAGTTCAGCCTTATGCTGCTGAGTCTCAGTCGTCAAACAAATATACCCAAGGGGTTAAGTTCAGTCGATTGACTGATAAAGTTTTGGTACGGAACCCTGATTGCGCAAGCCAGACTCTGTCTTGACTGACAGAATTATTTTCATTTTCTTATTTTTTCACATAAATACAATCTTATAGCAATTGATAGATTCTTGCACATCCTTTTTCCTTTATTTATTCATCCTCAATCAACACTAAATTACTGCAGGGTCTATGTCTTTCGTTGAATTTTTCAACCAGTTACCTAGTTTTTATTAAAAATCGAAACAATACTAAACGCATTTGTTTCGATTACTAACCATCCCATTTATCATCTATTTCTCTACCTAAAAAATTGCTGGAAGGGAAATAACCTCAAGAATGAAGCAGATATCAGCAAAGCGCTGCAATTTTTCGTCTTCAAAGATGAGTCATTCTATTGAAATGGGACTCACAAATTACAATCATGATAGAAAGAGATCATTAGTAACGATGGAAATTATATTGTTCCGTAAATATTAATAAATCTGTTGGAAACGTATTATTCGCCTTTAAGCCAAAAATGGACAGGTAGTAGACTTAATATTGCTATAACTTATATTATAATTAATTAACTCTGAATTAGAAACCAATTAGTTAAATCAAAAGAGTGACAAACTTTCTACTCAAAAATGGAACGATCCGATTTCATTTTATGTTTTATTTAACTATTAATTTAACAATTTGTGTTTCTAATTCCAAATTAAAAGTGTTGTAATTTTTAATTTGATCTTATGGAATTTAATTTGAAAATACCTATCTCATTTTTTGTTTGTTTTTTTTTTACATTGGTGCCGAAATCATGTTACGTTTCACTCCCTGGCCCCCATGATGTCTAAACCTGCAAAAGAAATATTAATTACATAGAGAGTTAAGTGTCAAAAGAACTCGCATCTCCACAGCTCTCTGTGTTAGTGAAACTGGCTCCTGTTTTGTGTTCTTCTTCCTCAGCGTGTCATCCTCACTCACCACTGCAATGATGCTTCAAAGAAATTCTTTTTATATATTGCAGATATAAAATAGAGATGGCACTCACTTAAATTTTATTTGGAGGGTAAGCTAAGCGATTGTTGTTATTGATGAGCTGTAGTTACTGGACTTACCATTTTGTTATTTGATTCAATGATTAACGACATAGATGGCACAAGGACTAGATGTCGCATGGCATATTAGAGCAGAGTATATAGATTGTGAAACGGGTAGTGCATTCTGGAATGAACCATAAAATGTTTTAGAGCGTGCTGAAAGTTCTGTATACATTTGATCGACTTCCTCAACACTTCAGATATGAAAAAATATGAATCACTCGATGTATACATCATTTGAAATGTTGTGGTCCATTCCGGAATGGACCATCCAGCCATGTAAATTTTGTATTCTTTTTTGGTACTGGATGCGACATCTAGTTCTTGTGCCCATCTATAGTACCGATAATTAGATAAGAGTAGGTTTGTTTAGATTTCAGTATCATGAATTTATTAAATTTAGATTCTTGTTTTTATTTTCAATGATTTAATATAAAATTACATATTGAGAGTCAAGAGGATATGAAGCAAATAAGGCTACGCGTGAAATCTGAAAACATACGAAAATATTAAAGCTAGGCATATAATTGTTGAGAAAGTCAATTTTAAACTTACCCTATCTAGATTCTCCTTCAGATTATCCCAAGATTACACTCCTTACATCGCATAACAAAAACTTCGTTTTACGGCCTACGTTTTATAACGCGAATATTAAAACCGCACGGATAAAACTGTTTTCTGCCCACGGCAAACGTCGGTAAATATTTTTGAAAAAAATATCCTTTATTTAAGAAATATGAAATCATGTGCCAAGTTTAGTAGATTAATATCCAAAAAAACTAATTTTAATAGGATATTCAAATATAACAGACTAGCTAGAGTTGCCCATTCTTATAACGAGACTCTCTCTTAAATTTATTTTCTTTTATAATTATTATTTATATATATATATTTTTTTACTTTTTAATCTTTTATTTTTTATTTTTTATTTTTCTGGTATTCGAACGCGTTTCAGAACGCTTTTCTTAAGTTTATTAAGGCTTATGGTCACCCGACTATTTTCACACAAAAAAAAAAAAAAAAAAAAACAAATTATTAATTAATTTAAACCGATTCCAAACGGTCGCTATTGGGAAGTATTTTAGAAATTTTTTGACAATGACCTTGGCAGATGAAGGGCAGCAGTTTTAACGGAAGTTCTAAAGTAGAGCGCCGGAAAATTTATGAATAACATATATAAAAAAAAGAATTTAAAAAAATAATAACTTTTATAAATAAAATGCACCAAAAAGTAAACAAAAAATTTTTTTGTTCTAGAACTCCAATTAAATATTAAAACTCAATGTATTAACTAACAATATTTTAAAAATTATATTATCTCCATTTACTTAAGAGGAGTCAGTACTCAGCAAAAATTTCAATTTAGATACCAGCGAGCCTGTAGGCAATAAAACTTACTATACGTAGGGTTGTGTTCTGAAAGTATGCAAATTCATATAAAATTAGCGTAGACCTAGACCACAAGTCACATTAGAGACATCTAGCGTAAAATACAGAAACCCAATTTCCGATAATTTAAGACAAAAATGAAAATTTGCAGTTCAAAGAAATTGGAGATTTTTAACGAGAATTAACTCTCCTAAATTTTGTTTGCTAAATATGTTGAATATGGTATTTTGCTTTGTATTTAAACAACTTTCAACGAAATATTTCAATTTCTCGTCTGTGAAATATCGAGAGAAAAAACAAGTATTATTACAGTTAAACAATTTAAAAAAACGCCACTGAAAATGAAAAAAAACTCGACGCTATTTGCTAGATTTAGGCTTTGTCTTTCTAAAATAGTCACAATTTAAAGAAATGAGAATATCTACTAACAGGAATTTGATTTGAAAAAAATCAAGTTTTACCATTTTTTACAAGTTCCAGAGCTAATATCTCCATTCAAATACATTTTTTCTTATTTTTCTCGACGTTATTTACTAGACCTCTTCGTTACCTTTAATTTAAGATATAAGTCATTATTCTGGTGCAAATAGTTTGCCAGAAATTCGCATTGAGAAATGTATGAAATTTGCAAATCTTGGTACTGACTCCACTTAAAATGTTTGAACTCTTATCAATGAATTGTGTAAAAGTACAGCCTTTCAAGTGCCAAAACCATATAACACAAACATAAATTTGTTTACGCCATCGGAACACTCCCCATTCACTCAATCTAAATCAAAACAGCCCATGTGAATCCATCCACGTTAATACCATAAAACTCTTCCCAAGATTTCATATTTTCGTCACGAACGTCACTCTCAGGCACAAAGTTTAGTCAAGGGTTAGTGAGTGGATGGATAAAAGTTATTTAAAATGAGAGATATAAAAGAAAGTTGAAAATTAAAAATCAAAATTAAACGAAGTAGTTAAAATGGGTTAAAGGAAAGATAAAAAGAAAGAGGATAATTTCAACGGCCTGAGATAAAGAAAAGAGAAAAGTTCCACAGAAAATGAGACGGGTTAAAAATAGAAGATAAGTATACTGCCATATCTTTCATATGGTATATTTTGCTTATATATAATTATCTTTCTCAATATTTTCTTATATTAAATTAATGTGCTGCCTCGTAAGTAAAATTATATTTTCATTGTTCCTAAGGGAAGGACGATGAGTATGAAATTTTTGAGTACATTTAATATTAGTAGCGGTGCATAGTGCTAAAACTAAAATCTGTGTTTTTAAGCAAATTTTTTAAATGGATTTATAAATAAGTAAATTTCTATAGAGTTCATCGACTCAAAGAAACTGTGTGGCGCCCTCTACACGTGATACATTTATTTTATTTACCACCCAACTCATCCATAGCTCTGCCGACTAGCTACTCTGGAGGTGTGGAGCATGTTTTTTTTTTTAAATATTATTAAGCCCAGCTCAGGGGATAAACTATGATGCAAAGCACAGCATGGCAGGAAGGAGATATGGAAAGTATTAGGGGATATGAGGAGAGTGGCGGAGGTGCCGATGTATGTCGCCCTTAAACTTCCGCAGATTGTATGCCAGAGGGAAAATAGAAGATGGTAAACTGTTCCACATTCGCAATGTTTGGGATAAAAAAGCATCACTGAATTTTACTGTACGGCTGAAAATAATTTTAAGGGTAATATGGAGGTCTTGGGCCAGGGTGCTTATCGAAGTTATGTTACTAATTTAACCAGAGCTGCAAATGATTTTGGGCGAAGGAAGAACTTATTGTTTTCTTATACTGTTTAATAAATGTCTGAGAAATGTAGAAATAAGTATAAGAAAGTGTTCTGTGGCATGTCAGGCGATAGATCAGCGTGGAATGGCAATCTTTGGTTAACTACAATTGGATCCTAGTCATTTGGTGTACAGATCTCTCCGCTGATTCTTAAAATTATTCTGGGGGTAGGGTCATAATTGTAATTACATACATTTTGGGGCTTTAAATACAAAAATTTATCTTATTAGTTTCCTTTAAGGAGTAAGATGGGTTTTGACGGCTAAAAAATCATATTTTCTCTATTTTTTTTTACATAATAAATAAATTATTCTATTCAAAATTTTAAGAATATAAGAGAGCAACATTTAATGAATATCTTTCATAAAATTCATTCAAAAATTTCGAAAATTCAGCCGGTGGGATCTGATTTTCGAAGACCCTTTAAAAAAGGATCTTGTGGTAGTCAGGATAACTCCGATAGCCTTATCTCAAATTAAAAAACCAATTTTTTGCTGTTAGTACATAAATATAGTTCGTAACGGAACAAACGATTTAAAACAAAATTGAAATTTGTATTTTTGGCATAGTTATATGCAAAACAGTACAAATTTTGGTACAATTTACACTACGTAATAGTCTCGTAAAATTAGTTGTATTCGAAAAAAAGAAAATCGTCGTTTATTCACTAGTCAATCCTATTTTGAAGAAGTGTACAAATTTCAATAAGACTGGCGCATTAGTTTTTGAGAAATCGTGTTCACCGTGTATAAAAATAGTGTTTTTAGAAAAAAAAACCGATTAAAGTTTTTTAAGTAGGAATAAAACGAAAAATAGATTGTTTTTTATTTACATACTTATTGTTTTTTCTTACTTTAGATGTGTAATGCAATTTTTGAGACATATCTTAAAATGATAATACTTAACCATTTGTTTAGATTTTAGTTCTTTTATCTAGCTACGCGCCTTTTCACGTTCTGTTTCATACAATTTTGTTTCCTACCCTTTTAGTGCCGAGCGAAAAATTGAAGTTGTGCAATAAAATACCGAGCCAAATTAATATAACTTATGGAGTTTTAATTTGAATTACAAAACTCGAGAACTAAAAAGACAAAGACATTTGTTGAAAATTGTATAAGTAATGCTTATTATGAAAAAAATGTTTTTTTTACAGCTGGTAATTTTTGAGTGGCATTTTTGAGAAAAGACAATGTTATTCTAAAATGGTATAATATATAATATTATATAAAATACAAATAACATGTATGTAAAAAAAAATTGATAAAACTGATTTTTTTTTTAATTCTACAAAATTTATTAAATTTCAGTCGCGACGCTTTTCGCCTTCTTAGGGCATTATCAAAAATCTGAAATGTAGTTTGTTAGCTAAACCTGACTATAATAAAACTTGGGAATTTGAAATTTACTGTAACGGGCATTATAAATCCATACATAAGAGGGGGCAATTATTCATCAAATCTAACCGATCGCTTATCAAAAATGAACTTTACGACTTTCATTATTAATGTAATATATTTCGTTCTTATTGGACTTTTTCATCATCTACTTTTTTAAAAGTTGTAATTTATTTAAAAATGTGGTATAACGATATATACATATATATATATGTATGTCTATACTTTTCTAATGTTATTATAGAAGTAGGTCAACTCAAGTGTAATTCAATTACGAACTGCTGCCTTTGAGCTCTAAGTACATACCGATTCACGGAAAACGATATATCGTCGTCGGCACTTTTCGCAAGCATACTCAACGACGATATATCGTTGTTCGTTACTAACAGGATTAATTCAAGTTGACAGATATCTAAATATTTTTC
The DNA here is from genome assembly GCA_963924295.1 of Dioctria rufipes. Classification (NCBI taxonomy): domain Eukaryota; kingdom Metazoa; phylum Arthropoda; class Insecta; order Diptera; family Asilidae; genus Dioctria; species Dioctria rufipes. The sequence goes on along the minus strand of OZ002743.1, from coordinate 90,562,125 downwards.
CTTTGAGCGAACCCAAATTTTTGCAAACGAGGAGCTCGGTGGATCTTTGGAGTGTGCCCAGGTTTTGTGACATGAGGGCCCACCAGATATCTTGCATTACAGGTTTCGTACAAGTGCCCTGAGTCTGTGCTGAAGTCTTGAGTCTGCAGTACTAGTTGGCTTACCGTAGGCGTAGGGGGTCCTGATAGCTTGTGACATAGTATAATATAGATACACTTGGGTCTTGACTTGTGTGGGATCATTCATACGATGGAGGTCTGTGGCTTAGTTGTATAATCTGCCGTCCAACAAAGAGGTCTTGAATTATGTAGTACAGTCTTAAGGTTAAGTGGCAGCTCAGAGCGTGCTTAATGAGCTACCATCAGGTGGACAGTTAGTGCCTGGGGTACAAGTCACAAGCCTGTAAACTTAATGTAAAAAATGAACCCAAAAGGAAATGTTGTGATGTGTTCCAGCACATAATGTTTTCTTTCGGAGACCAATATAGCCCAAACCAATGGTATCTCTGCTAACTATGCCGCATATTACCAACAGAAGAGTTTGACGGCACCTGTGAAGAGAGTAATGGGCTAGCTGAGCCAATGTCGAACTGGCCAAGGTGTATCGACTAGCTCTGCACGTTATGACTGACTGAACCTGTCCTAGTTCCTTTTGTGGTCAGACAGTTATAGGTTGTTCGGGCAGGACTAGATACTGACCAGAGGCACGTAGTACTGTAACCTTTGCAGGTGGCAGTGGTAACTTGAACTTCTTAAGGTTGACTGTATCTGGAGTAGATGTGAGTTGTCAGCTTCTATAAACGCACTCACTCTATTCTTTAAGAGATAATCGTAAAGCTGACAAGAGAAAAGGAAAAGGGGACCACTATTTGAGCGAACATGAATATACGCCTTTCGTAATGTTGCGACGGATAAAAAAGTCCTTTGTTTTTGTTATTTGATTGTGTCTTCTTTATTGATTTGAAAGCTCCAAGCAAATGGAAATGTTTAACGTTATAATAATATTTTTGGTTAAACAACATAACCTGTAAAAATCTGACAAGACTAAATTTCTCTGTTCTTTATTTTCAAAATACAAATTTTGGCCTAGTTATCTATGACCTTCTACGCCCAGAAGGTATTACTCACTCACATGTATATAAATGGACTGCTTGTTGAACAAAAAATGCATGAAAGCAAATGGCACCACTTTCATATTCCTGTCTCTTTCCGTGAGAGCATACTTTCCCACTGAACTGTAACGATTAGGGACAAGATATTGCTTGTAAAAATCCTTGATAAAAACACTTTATTCGACTCATAATTAAATTAAATTTAACGATACAAATAGTCCCAAATACTTTTGTGGTAAATTCGGTAAATCACACGGACATGCATATACATAAGTAAATTCGCAAATAATTTAAATATAGCGCCAATTTACGACAGTTGGTAGCATTGACAGTGAGAGCATACTTTCTGAAATCAAAATTGGTGCCACATGAAACAGGAGATCAAGCAGTCCATTTATATATATGTCAGTGGTATTACTACAATAACAAGGAACTTAAAAACAAAAATGCCCGATTCCATTCAATTAATACACTCTAGAATATCATCCCGCGCAATGTAAACATTTTTTAAGAAATATGTTATGTCGTTTATATAAATTAGGAATAGCAGAGTTTCTAATACGGAGCCTTGTGGGACTCCTAATTTATCCTCTCGTCTCTGTGATCTGTACTCATTAATTTCGTCCTTTGATTTCTATCTTATAAATATGACTCAAACTATCTATATTCTCTTCCTTGTATTCCATATTTATATAGCTTCTTCAATAAGATCGACCTGTCCATTGTCTCAAATGCTCTCTTTAAGTCCAAGAAAACCGCTAATATTTTTATTTTACTCTGAAGCTCTTCTTTCTACTGAGTTATAATTCAGTTTAGTGCCGATTCAACAGAATACTGTTTTCGAAATCCAACCTCCTGTTCTAACAAGAGCTTCTTAAATTCTAAGTATTTTTCCAATTGGTATGGAATTACCTTCTCCAATTTTTTTCATTTGTTGACTCCATATTAACTGCCATAAATTCTTCGCATCTTGTTATGTTTTTCATTTTTTTTTATTGAAATAATAATTGATTCCTTCCATCCCTCCGGAAACGAACCTTCAATTAAAAATTTATTAATTATATTACATAAAGGAAGTGCCAGGAGAACAATTTTTTTTAGCAATTTGTTGAAGATCATCATTGTATATAATATGCGGGATAGATTGATGGATCTGTTCTACACTCTCAATAACGTAGCTATTGAAATTCTTAGTTATTTCATTATCTTCCAAACATCATGTTTTTTTAAATTTTACCTTTTTTATTACATTTTTAGAGTCCTTCATTACATACGATTTAATCGATCTCCACATTTCCTTCGGGTTGTTTGCTTCATTTATAATTCCTCTAATATAATTGTTCTTGGTTTGCTTACTTTTCACAGATCAACGGGAAACCGCGAAAGCGGGCGCGAATTTTGCCAGGACTTGGCGGGAGCGAGAAATTATGAACCAATCATACACACCCAGAGATGAGGAAACTAATTCGTCCCGTCATTCTTATAATTTTTTTTTATGTATGAAATTCACCTTTCCTTCTTGCGGGAACTACACGAATGACGGGAAAAATGATGCATGCTGTGAGCCGGAAATGAAACACTGCAAGCTCGTATTCGCTACATAAAAAAGACGCGTCAGTGGAAGTTGTTTAATATCCTGCCATAGTGTCGAGTCCCGCAAAAATTTCGCTCCTGTTCCCGCTCCTACGATTTCGCGTTGGTCTGTGAAGGCCTTCATACTTTTTGCATATTTTTTTCGAATTAATTTATACTCGTTCCAATCCCTGTCACATTCCGATAAAACAGTTTTTCTGTAGTTCAGTACTTTATTAGTTCTCATACTGCAAAGTGTATTATTGAACCATTTGTTTGCTCTCTCTTTCACCAGCTTTCTTTTTGTACAGTCATTCACCACACTACTATATTTATTCTCAAACATTCGCGCACGTGCATTCAAGCTCTCCCAGGAATTGACTGATTACATGTCAAGGCTTCTTAACTTAATATCTAAATTTATCTTATTGTGTCTGAAACAATTAACCAAAGTTCTCTTTTCACATATATACATGTATTTATTATCATATTTCGTGATCACTAATTTTTAAGCCGGTGTTCTATTTAACTGTGATACGACTCAAATTTGTCACTACGTAGTCTATTAACGTTTTTGATAGCCGCGCTATTCTAGTGTATTCATTAACAATTTGCTTAAAGCTATTGTTCACTAATATTTCTTTAACCATATTTGAATGCGTACCTTTTTCAAGGTAATTAATGTTAAAATCATCCACCAAGACTATGTTTTCATTCATATCTGCTAAACGAGCGCTATATTCCGCAAAAGGTCACAAAATTGTCTTTCATATTAACTAGGAGATCTATAACTAAACGATATCAAGCAAGACTATTCATGAAACCAACATATAACCACCAACCACCATATATCTTTATTTACCACTACCTTAGTTACCTCTTCAAACTGCCATTCATTTTTTTAAATCAATCACGACTCCGCCAGTTCTATTAGACATTGAATCACATCTAATAAAATAATATCCATTCATATCTGCTTCACCATCTTCGACATCCTCTGTTAAATGAGTTTCTGATAGCATAATTGTCCACAGCGTAACATGGTAATTTAGTACCATATGCCTGCATTATTACTACATTCTTTAAACAATACGAAGACTTATACTAAGAAATACTTTTAATGTCAATGAAAAACCCTTTTCTAACAAATACTTTTACGTACCGTCCATTAATGTCATCGAATATCAATAACCGGCATTTATATCTAAATTAAAATTAAATCAAGTGTACACTCATAATTACCATGTGAATAGGACTGAAAAGCAGCCAGTAATTAATTTCTTTTGTTCTTCATAAACTTATAAATAGCTGTGTATGTATTACTTTGTACATACATATTCATATATACTATTTACCTAAAAGAAACTTTGCATTCACCTTCAAGACAATGTAGCCCGCTCTGGCTCATTACATTGAATGGGTTCTTATACAGTGAAGAAAACTTCAGTTAGTTCATTGTTTCTTCAACAGCGAAAAAAGAATCAAGTTAATTACTTCCACTCTCCATTATGTAAGGATTTTGTATAGAAAAATTAGTGCCCTATAAAAAGCTGATCTTGTAGGAATAAGAAGCAGTTGTTTAAGGATTTTGTTTCGAGATAAAAGGACATTGTTTAAATTGAACCCATTTACTGCAATTTTACTTAGAGCTTTGTCAATTATTAATTTAAAACTTTTAATTATTTAATAGAGTAAAGTGAACCGAACATTCAACATGCTCAATTAAAAGTACAGGGTGGGCCAACTTGGACTGACTGATTTGAAATGCTTATAATTTTTTTATTTTTAAAGTTTATTTTTTTATTTTTTTTTTTTAATGAAATTATAAATTATAATTTTTTTTCAAGCTAAGTATGAAGTATGCAGCTACCAGGCTCCATAAGGTACTTTCGAAGGATCACACGAATGGTATATGCTCACTTCAAAAAGAAGATGGGAACTATACCGAGAGTTGTGAGGAAACAGTCAGGCTCTTATTAGAAACTCACTTCCCCGACTCTACCAGTCCCGCTCAAGGAATAGTAGCTCCAGACCCAATTGAGGTGGGCAATTACAGGGTCTCTAACAGGGGTAAGAGCCTTGCGGGAAGAATCTTCACTCCTAACAAGGTTAGATGGGCCGTTGGTACGTTTAAACCCTATAAATCTGCTGGAGGGGACGGCATCTTTCCTGCCTTACTACAGCAAGGGGTTGAAGAAATACTTCTTCCACTACAAAACATCTTTCGAGCCAGTTATGCTCTGGGGTATATTCCCCAATGCTGGAGAGACGTCAGGGTGGTATTTATACCCAAAGCAGGAAAAAGAGCTAGCTCTCTAGCCAAATCGTTCCGACCCATTAGTCTCTCATCATTTTTACTTAAATCCATGGAAAAAATCCTAGACCTACATATTCGAAGTGAAGTTTTGATTAAATCACCACTTCATTCTAAGCAATTCGCTTATCAAACAGGCAAGTCTACCGAGACTGCCATCCACACTTTGGTTAAAGACCTCGAAAAAGCTCTAGAAGCAAAAGAGGTGGCCTTATGTGCATTTGCAGACATAGAAGGTGCTTTTGATAACACCTCCTTCGAAGCAATTAAATCAGCTGCCGAGGACAAGGGCTTCGAGCCCCCCACGGTTAACTGGATAGACTCCATGCTTAGAAGCAGGAAGATAACTACTACTCTGGGAAACTGTTCAGTCACGATCACTGCAGCTAAAGGCTGCCCACAAGGAGGAGTTCTCTCTCCACTCCTATGGTCGATCGTGATTGATGATCTCTTAGAGAAGCTGACCAGTTCGGGTTTTACCGTACAAGGCTACGCGGATGACCTAGTAGTCACGATACGGGGCAAGCATGACCAAGTCATATCCGACCTCATGCAAAAAGCCCTTTATAAAGTCCGCACGTGGTGCTTAACCAAAGGCCTCAGTGTAAACCCAAACAAAACGGTTATCGTTCCGTTCACGAGAAGATCAAAGCTTTCACTAAAGGCTCCTCTGCTCGATAACACGGAATTGATATTTTCAGAAGAAGTCAAATATCTGGGGGTCACCTTAGATAAGAAACTTTCCTGGAATTCGCATCTGTCTAGAGTGACGGAAAGAGCGATAGGATCTCTCTACACGTGCCGTCGCTTCATTGGCAGAACATGGGGTCTGAAGCCAAAAATGATGTACTGGATGTACACCACGGTTGTTAGACCCATGGTCACCTATGCGGCCCTCGCATGGTGGCCAAAAACTAATGAAAAGAAGGCTGAGGCTCTGCTTCAAAAAACACAACGGCTTGCCTGTCTAGGAATAACTGGTGCCATGAGGACCTGTCCTACAGCAGCCATGGAAGCCTTACTAAACCTTCCACCCCTACATCTGCAGGTGAAAAAGGAAGCAATCTCCAGTGCTATAAGACTGCAAAAGGAGAAACAGTTAAAACCAGGGAATCTGGTTGGTCATTTAAGTATCTTAAAACAGATACGCTTTGAGCAAATGACGACAATATCTGATATAATCACACCCAAGGTGGATTTTGTAAGACCATTCGATGTGGTTTTGGGAAACCGACAGCAATGGCGTTCCACTAAACCGTCCTTTCATCAAGGATCGATGGTGTGGTATACAGACGGTTCAAAAACGAACAGTGGAGTCGGACTGGGCGTATACGGCCCCAGATGCCATATATCAAAGGCCCTGGGCTTTACCCCTACCGTATTCCAGGCCGAGGTATTGGCCATAGAAGAATGCGCAAATACCTGCATTAAAAGAGCCATAAATGGCTCAACTATTAATATTCTCTCGGACAGTCAAGCTGCCCTCAAGGCCTTAAAGTCCTACACCATCAAGTCAGGGATAGTCTGGGAGTGTCTACAAACCCTAAAAGATTTATCAAGAGGAAACAAAGTTATCCTCATGTGGGTACCTGGACATGAGGGCCATAAAGGCAACGAAATTGCTGATGGCCTAGCCAAAAGAGGAGCGGAAACTCCCTTTGTCGGACCGGAGCCATTTTGTGGCACCTCAAAATGTTACCTCAAAGCTGCCCTAAATAACTGGGAGAACAAACAAAAATCCCTATACTGGGAAAGGCTACAAGGACTTCGTCAGGCAAAAAAGTTTATCGACACCTCTGGAGGAAAAACAAAAGAACTATTACTCCTCAAGAAAACAGAGCTCAAAATAATTACAGAACTCTTCTCAGGCCATTGCCCCTTGAGGTATCACCTTAACAAGATGGGCTTGGCTGAGACTTCATCCTGCCGCTTTTGCCAGGATGCTCATGAAAGCTCGGAGCATCTGCTCTGCAACTGCGAAGCATTGACCAGGCGGAGATTACTCCATCTCGAACATGCTTTTCCTACACCTAACTACGTACGGAACCTCAATCCCAGAAGGATCCTAGACTTTATTAACAGTCTGAACCTAGAAAGGGAATAAATTCAACGGGGACTCACAATAGATCTTTTAGGTCGCGGTGATTGCGAGGCTGTGCCTACACACCCCTCTACGAATCTAATCTAATGAAAAATGACATCCTTTAGATGGCGTCCATTCTCCCGTTGGCAGTTAAAGGCTCTATATAATGCATTTTGCATTACGTTGCCCAATGTTTCTGGCTCCAATTGAGCAATTTCTGTGCGAATATTCTGCCTTAGCTCCTGAATATTTGGTGGTTTGTTGACGTAAACTCGTTCCTTCAAGAAACCCTACAAAAAAAAAATCTGGGGCCGTCAAATCTGGAGAACGAAGTGGCCACGCGAAATCAGCATTATTTGAAATTATTCGGTCATCGAAAAGTTCTCGAAGAATCGCCATTGTGGCTCCTGCGGTGTGAGGTGTAGCTCCATCTTGCTGGAACCATATGTCAGGATTATTGAGAACTACTGAATGTAAAAAAATGTCCAACATGTTCCGATATGCCGCCCCAGAGACGGTTTCAGGCTCCTGATTTTCATTTTCGAAGAAATATGGACTGACTAACTCTATCAGCCATGATTCCACACCAAACAGTGCATTTGAGAGGGTGTAAATGTCGCTGCTGCAATGCTCTCTAATTCTCCGTACCCCAAATTATTACATATCCATTCAAATGAAAATGTGCTTCATCGCTCATAATCAGATTATTCAAAAAATTGGCATTTTCTGTCGCAAGCAAAATCAATCTATTGGCATATTGTAGCCATTGTGATGTATCCCTCGGCAATAATTCTTGGGACAATTGAATTTTATAGGGAAACATCCTCAGATCAACTTTTAGAATACGTCGTAGCGATGTTCTGGAGATACCCAATTGAGTAGCACGTCAACGAGTAGACACAGTTGGATCTCGTACAGCATCTGTAGCTTGTTCAGTGCGAACAGGTCGAAAAACATTTCTTCGTGGTTCATCGCCTACTGAACCCCAATTCTCAAAACGGGTCATTAAGCTTCTTATCATGTTTACAGTGCGGACCGCCGCAGTATTAAAATACTGACGGTATTTTCTTTGTGCTGTAACAATTGATCGTCCGGAAGCATAATAAAATTGAAGAATTTTTACACGTTCTTGCACTGAGTATGATGACATTATAAAATTTTATAAAATTCTATATTATCTACAAAAAAATATAATAAAAAACTTTAAAAATAAAATAATTATAAGCATTTCAAATCAGTCAGTCCAAGTTGGCCCACCCTGTAGGAGCAGGCAAATCAATTAAAGCATTATTTAGAATTTTTATTAAGGGATGTCTATTTCGTAAAGGTTTATTCATTAGTTTGAATGTTGTATAGGCCCATGAATCTGTAGCGTGACCTTCCAGTTGTACTAATTTCTAGGAGTTGTGCTGTACATTTTTAGAAATATACAGTGGTGGTCATTAAAATAGAGCCATTGGTTATAACACAATTAAATGTTCGGTGAGAATTGAAATAACTTGCATAAAAGAAAAAAAGTAGCTAGCAACAAAACATATATTCCAAGTATGTAAATATAACACAAAGAAAGTATCAAAAGGCACTCATTAAAAAAAGAAAAATATTATAATAAGCAAAAGTAAGTAAATTTCTATGGTCATTGAAATAGAGCCATTACATATTTCGTTATGATTTCTACAAAATCAAATATCAAATCACATATTTCGGTTTCAATTATTTAAATTTAATCAGTATTTAGTAGCTTGACCCTTACTTTTAAGTACGGCTCTGCAGCGTCGGGGCATTGAATCGACTAACTGCTGACACCGTTTGATGGAGATGGACGCCCATTCCTTTTGAACAACCTCCCATAATTGTGCTTTATTGATTACGTTGTAATTGCCAACAGCACTTTTTAATTGTTGCCATAGATTCTCAATCGGATTGAGGTCGAGCGATTGAGAAGGCCACGGTAAAACCGACAGCTTATGATCCGCAAAAAACTTTTTTGCCCTCCGAGATGTATGTTTCGGATCATTATCTTGTTGTAATGTCCATTTTAATGCCATATTATCTTCAGCAAACGGGTGCATAATATTTTCGAGTATATTAATATATTCATGTTGAGCCATATTTTCTTTTATCCAATAAATTGGTCCGATTCCGTACCAAGAAAACGATCCCCATTGTTTTATTTTCCCTCCTCCATGTTTTACGGTTTTTTTTGTGTATTGTGGGAGGAATTCTTTGTTCGGAGGTCTTCTAACGTAATTTCGACCATCGGAGCCAAATAAATTTATTTTCGTTTCATCCGTCCATAAGATATTCTTCCACCGTTTTAGGCCATCAGGACCATCCCACTTGATATGATCAGAAGCAAACTTAACCCGATTTTTAATATTTTTCTTAGATAAGAGAGGAACTTTTCTGGCTACTCTTCCATTTAAACTGTGCTCCTGAAGTCTTCTGCGAACAGTACGTGCACTTACGTCAAGATTTAATTCAATCTTAATGTTTTTAGAAGACTTGAACGGATCTCTTTTTGAGGTGTGAGCAATGAGTCGATCAGTATGGGCAGTGGTCTTTTTCTTTGCTCCGCAATTTTCCACAGTTGGTTTAGGTTTGAATGCATTTTCAACCATTTTCTTCGAACAGCCTACGATTCTAGCTATTTCACGTTGAGATTTGCCTTCGTCCCGTAAAGTTAAAATTTTTGTTCTTTCCTCCAAAGAACAATGTATCGCGCGTCCCATTTTCACTAAAATTCGAAATGGATATATCCTAAATTTGATATTTTTTTATAATATTCACTATTACCTGATAATACAATTGCAAAAAGGCTGGCAAGAATTTCCTGTAAACAAGAACACTCGAAATAAATACGTTGGCTCTATTAATCTGACCAGGCAAAATTGACAAGTTTCCAGAAAGTGTGTTTCCGCGAAAGAATGGAAATGCTCTTTAAAGGAAACAGTCATAGTGTGTTGTACTAAACTTATTGTTCAGTTCATATCGTAGATGGCGGAAGAGTAAGTGTATAAATTTGTTCTAAAATTTATACAAGAACCATAAGTAAAGTCGTGGCTCTATTTTAATGATGTATAGTTAATGTAAACTTCATGTTAATGGATACTATATATGCACATTTTGTATGAAAATTTTAGCAAGCTAAAAGATATTCACAAAAATTTATCCTGCAGTTTAGCGAGAGCGGTATGGAGGTCAACGCGCTAAATTTGCCTTTGGATTTTGATTAAAGTTAGCACCACCAGTAAGGCTCCAAAAAATTTAGCTTGAATTTATCAGCCCGGGCCGTTCTTTAGCGCGCTGAGATTTGATAAATTTATTGACCTGATTTTTGTAGTACACGTATAGTTTTGTACGTCTTCTGATGAATTGGATTTCTTCTCGTGGCTGGATTTTCAATATCATTTTTAATTTTTAATTTTTTTTATATTGTATACATTATAAAATTATTTTCATATTTTTAATATTTCCAAATAATTTCAACAACCTGTTTTTAGAAATATTATGACCGTGCGTTGTATTAAAAAAAAAAAAAAAAAAAAAAAGTTGCAAAATGTTTTTCTTCCTCTTTTTACTATATCTTTTCTCTGAGTCTCCGCTGTAATATTTTAGCTGCTAAAGAACGGCCCGATATTGAAGACTCGCTAAAACTTAGTACTAGGGTATAGCATACAAATTTGATATCGATCTCTGGTAATTAAACTGATTTACTGAATTATTAAGAAAAAAAAAACATGTTATTCCATCACTTTTTCCTAATAATATTTATATCATATTGCAGTCAATTAAAAATAAAAACAATACTTTTGGAAAAATATGAAAAATAGTCTCAGGTTATTACCAAAATAAATATTAAAAACAAGTAAAAACGCTAGAATTGGTCTAAGACCAAGTCTTATGATACCCTACATGAATGTCCGGATGTAATTTTGTATGGTCACCTCTCTGTGCAAGTATGTATGATTTTTGAAGTAGATTTTCGCATATATTTCTAGAACGGTTCGTCAGACAGAAAAAAAAATGATTATAACCAATTTTATAAGATTTCATATTCTAAACAAGTTTTTAGTACAATAAATATGTCTACAACTGATCGTTTTCACAGTATACGTAAAATCTTAAATTTTTATATGGCAACACAATGTGGGGGTTGTCCAATTTAGTCCATTTTTCATTTTTTTTGTTATTT